>OX297877.1:5000-2505000 GCA_946478455.1 Eupithecia vulgata
CTAACCTAACCTAACCTAACCTAACCTAACCTAACCTAACCTAACCTAACCTAACCTAACCTAACCTAACCTAACCTAACCTAACCTAACCTAACCTAACCTAACCTAACCTAACCTAACCTAACCTAACCTAACCTAACCTAACCTAACCTAACCTAACCTAACCTAACCTAACCTAACCTAACCTAACCTAACCTAACCTAACCTAACCTAACCTAACCTAACCTAACCTAACCTAACCTAACCTAACCTAACCTAACCTAACCTAACCTAACCTAACCTAACCTAACCTAACCTAACCTAACCTAACCTAACCTAACCTAACCTAACCTAACCTAACCTAACCTAACCTAACCTAACCTAACCTAACCTAACCTAACCTAACCTAACCTAACCTAACCTAACCTAACCTAACCTAACCTAACCTAACCTAACCTAACCTAACCTAACCTAACCTAACCTAACCTAACCTAACCTAACCTAACCTAACCTAACCTAACCTAACCTAACCTAACCTAACCTAACCTAACCTAACCTAACCTAACCTAACCTAACCTAACCTAACCTAACCTAACCTAACCTAACCTAACCTAACCTAACCTAACCTAACCTAACCTAACCTAACCTAACCTAACCTAACCTAACCTAACCTAACCTAACCTAACCTAACCTAACCTAACCTAACCTAACCTAACCTAACCTAACCTAACCTAACCTAACCTAACCTAACCTAACCTAACCTAACCTAACCTAACCTAACCTAACCTAACCTAACCTAACCTAACCTAACCTAACCTAACCTAACCTAACCTAACCTAACCTAACCTAACCTAACCTAACCTAACCTAACCTAACCTAACCTAACCTAACCTAACCTAACCTAACCTAACCTAACCTAACCTAACCTAACCTAACCTAACCTAACCTAACCTAACCTAACCTAACCTAACCTAACCTAACCTAACCTAACCTAACCTAACCTAACCTAACCTAACCTAACCTAACCTAACCTAACCTAACCTAACCTAACCTAACCTAACCTAACCTAACCTAACCTAACCTAACCTAACCTAACCTAACCTAACCTAACCTAACCTAACCTAACCTAACCTAACCTAACCTAACCTAACCTAACCTAACCTAACCTAACCTAACCTAACCTAACCTAACCTAACCTAACCTAACCTAACCTAACCTAACCTAACCTAACCTAACCTAACCTAACCTAACCTAACCTAACCTAACCTAACCTAACCTAACCTAACCTAACCTAACCTAACCTAACCTAACCTAACCTAACCTAACCTAACCTAACCTAACCTAACCTAACCTAACCTAACCTAACCTAACCTAACCTAACCTAACCTAACCTAACCTAACCTAACCTAACCTAACCTAACCTAACCTAACCTAACCTAACCTAACCTAACCTAACCTAACCTAACCTAACCTAACCTAACCTAACCTAACCCAGTCGCGCTCCAAACGCCACCGAAATCGCCACGAAATACGGCCGCTCCGCACGGTAAAAATCACTAAAATAGTATTTTTCAACGTTATAGTGCAGTGCAATACACCAAAAGTTGCGGAAAGTGACGGCGCATACAGCCCCGAAATCCGTTTTGCACCAAGTGATTTTTCCAAAAAGATCTGAGTGAAAAAGTGCGTTTTTACAAAAATTTCAAACTTAGGAGGCGATTTTCTCGAAATTGACAGCGACGACCCACATTTATTTTTTGACCCTTTGAAGCGCCTTCTGGAGCTCTACAATTTTGACGTCTTTGCCGATTTTTTCCGCGCAGGCGCGCGGAGAAAAAGGCAAAAAAACATAAACCACGTGGCCACGTGGTCCATGATCCAGGGCTGCAGGACAAATTTGAAGTGCAAGATCAAGAGGACACTATTGCGCTGAGCACGGAGGCACTTCAGGAACCGAAAAAAGTTAGTTTTTGACGAAGTTATGGACATTTTAATTTTAGTACTTTTTTAAACGTAAATAACTCTTAAAGAAGATCTTTTACCTATATTTTTTAAATAATTTTATTGGTCCTCTTTAGGTCTTCTACCACATTGGTAAATTTGAGAATTTTCCACCTAGTAGTTTTTAATTAAAAAAATTTTGAAAATTTCGGCCCTCCACGAGGTCACCTTTAAATAATAGTTAAGAGTAAATTTAGTTTAGAGTAAATAATAAGGCCATCTGTACATTTAATTTTCACTTTTTTCAAAATTTGTTTCGTCCAAAATTGTAAATTTTTATCATTTCTTGTGTAAATTTGAGTTTCTTTTGTATATATAAAGTCGGATATTGTTTATTTTGCCATACCGTTGCACTGCTTGGATTGGTCTTTAAAAGCCCTTTTCAATAAGCCCAAACACCGACCATTTTGGGCAAGAACTGCCAAAGTTAGACTCAGAGCGGCCATATTGGCCGCCATCTTGTTAATGTTTAACTGTTCATAACTTTTGTTTTAATAGCTAGATTTGAGTGCGGTTTTCATTGCCGGCATAGTTGTCATCCATACTACCAATTGGTAGAGGTCAGAACTCTATGTAGAGTCTTTCAAATTTTTGTTAAACCGACCCTAGGAAGGTGACTACAGTGCCTCTAGAAAAGATAAAGTGGAAGCCGCAGCTCTCTACGGTCAAAATTGTTAAAAATACTGAGGTTTGAAATTGTTTCGGCCATCTTGTCCGCCATATTGGAAAAACTTGAAACTTCGTATCTCACGAACCATAGCTCCGATTCGAGTGCGGTCTTTTGTAGTATATAGGTCAATCTCATGCCAGTATCTCTGAAGTGACAAATCGACTCTAGGTAGAGTCGCAAAATAATTTAGTTTTTATATAGAGTTAATATTGTACTTACCTGTGTGTGACGCGACCTGGCTGAAGCTTCCTCTGCAAACCTAAAACAAAAATATAAAATTAGTAGTAGTGACTATTATATCTTTATAATTTTATCTAATTTTTACTTTTATTTTTACTTTTAAAACTTTTACAAACTTTTATTTTTGTGTATTGTATATATATTTTGTTTCTCATTTTGACGAGTCCCGAGCATACATTAAGTGTTGTTAGGATGTTCCATACTCCCAAAAACTTAAAGACCAGCGATGTGGACCCCGCTCCCACGAAATCCCCCGAACTGACGGTGACGGCAGGACCTTCTAACGAACTGACTGAACCCTCCAAGGTGAGGCGCAGCATAGGGGAGTGGGAAACCGGGAAAACGGTTAACCAATCCAAGTCCTCGACCACTATGAAGAAGACGATACCAGCCACGGCACAAACCACCAAACCAAAATCAAGGGCAGTTCATTCCCAAGAGAGCACAGCAACCCGAAAAGTATCAGCAGAGTCGGTAACAAGCCCACAGAAACCGGAACAACTCAAGTTCCCTAATAGAACAGCAGAAGCACGGGCTTGCCTACATAAGGCGAAGCTGCAATTAGGCAGCGCTAAAAACCTGAAGACCGAAATAAAAACGGAGGTCACGCTGGCGATAGAACGAATGTACCTGTTGGTGAAGGAAGCGGAGCTGGTAAAACAGAGCAAGGCTCAGAGTAAGGAACGAGAGCCAGGAGAGAGTACGGAGGGGAGAGAGCCCGAGCCAGTGGCCCTGCCCTCTCCTCTCCGTCTCTCGCCTGGAAGGAACCTAGAGACGGAAAAGGAAGTGGAGTGGTTGAGGAAGATAGAGGAGCACGGTAAGCTCATGAAGGAGAACACGGAAAGGATGGAGAGACTGAGGGAGGTTATGGAGAAACAGCAGAGTACCCTGGAAGGGATGACCTATGCGAGTGTGGCAGGATGCCCTACTAGGATGCAGCCCCCTAGCCGGGCGGCGCTTCACTCGGTAGTCATCACGTCCAGAGATGAAAAAGAAACAGGGGAACAGGTTCTTAGCAGAATAAGAAGCGTTATAAACGCGAAAGAAGGGGGGATAATGGTGGACAGGGTCAGGAAAGCCAAGGACAGGAAGGTCATTGTAGGTTGCAAGACAGAAGAAGAAAGACAGAAGGTCAAAGAAAGGCTAAAAACAGCTGAAGTGCACCTACACGTTGAGGAAATTAAAAATAAGGACCCCCTACTGCTGCTCAAAGACGTCTTCGAATACAACAGCAACGAAGACGTCCTAAACGCACTCAGAAATCAAAATGGAGGCGTGTTTAAGAACCTGGACAAACAGGATGATAGGATGGAGGTCAGGTACAGGAAGAAGACAAGAAACCCTCAAACATGCCACATCGTCGTAAGGGTGTCCCCTAAAGTATGGACGAGAGCTATTGAAGCTGGAGCCGTCCATATAGACCTGCAGAGAATCAGAGTCATGGACCAGTCACCGCTGGTCCAATGCTCTCTCTGCTTGGGCTACGGACACTCTAGACGCTTCTGCAAACAGACAGTGGAGAAGTGCAGCCACTGTGGGGGACCCCATTTGAAGTCGCAGTGTAATGACTGGCTCGACGGTGTAGCTCCGAATTGCTGCAACTGCGCGCATGCGAAACTTGAGGCTACTGACCACAGTGCCTTTAGTGAGCAATGCATTGTGAGGCGAAAGTGGGACGCACTGGCTCGGGCCACCATAGCGTACTGCTAAGGGCACCTATAGGCCGATCAATGACAGCATTCCAAAAAATAGGACACCCTACCTGGTAGCTCAAGCAAACCTCCAGAGGAAGGAACTAGCAACGAACGAGCTGATGATAAAAGCCCACGAAAGAAAGATTGCTTTTGCGCTGCTCCAGGAACCCTATGTGGGGGGGGCAAAAGGTATGAAGAGTTACAGAGGGACGAGAATCTTCCAAAGCACTGAGCAAGGAGAAGGGCACGTCAAAGCAGCAATAGCCGTCTTTGACCAAAACTTCGATGTAATACAATGCCCTAAACTCACCACGAATAACGTCGCTGTGGTGAAAATCCGAACCAGTGCCTGGGAGATAGCAGTAGTCTCTTTCTACTTTGAGCCGGATAAACCCATAGAGCCGTACTTGGAGCAGCTCAAGAGAACAGAAGAGGAGCTCAGACCAACAAAGATTATCATGGGCGGAGACACTAATGCCAAGAGCACTTTGTGGGGTAGTAGGAAGGCAAATAACAGGGGAATAGAAATGGCTGGAGTGTTGGAAGAGATGAGCTTGCAGGTACTCAACGAGGGTGATGCCCCTACTTTCGACACGATTAGGGGTAACAAAGAATACCAAAGCCACGTTGATGTAACGGCTTGCACGGAAGACATGCTCAAATTGGTGGAGGACTGGAGAGTAGAAGACGATCTGGTGAGTTCGGACCACAACGGCATAACCTTCAAAATAAGACTTGTAAATGCAAAAGGAACAAATGTAGTAAGGACAACTAGGATATACAACACTAAAAAAGCTAATTGGGGCCAGTTTCATGAGAAACTGGACCAATTAAAAACCTGTAGTAAAATTAGCAAAACAGAAGTTGACAAAATTAACACAATAGAAAATTTGGAACAATTAGTAAATAAATATATGACGGTAATAAAACAAGCATGTAATGAAACCATACCAGAAAAGAAAACAAAAGAAAAACTTACCCTGCCGTGGTGGTCCAAAGAACTCGCTGCGATGAAGAAAGAAGTCACCACCAAAAAGCGTAGAATCCGATGTGCAGCGCCGGTCCGGAGAGCGATGGTCGTCGAAGAGTACCTGCAAGCAAAAGAAAAATATGAGAACGAAGCAAAGAGGGCCCAGGTAGGAAGTTGGAAAGGGTTTTGTGAGAAACAGGAAAAAGAGGGACTCTGGGAAGGTATCTACAGAGTAATCAGTAGAACCACCAAAAGAGCAGAGGACCTGCCTTTGGTGAAAGATGGAAACATCCTTGAACCAAAGGAGTCCTGCAGGATGCTGGCCGAGACCTTTTACCCAGAGGATACAGAAGAAGGGGAAGGCGCAGAACATAGGCAGACCAGAAAAATGGCCGACCAGATAAACGGTTGGGCCCATGATGAAAAACATGACCCACCGTTTACAAAGGAAGAGCTAACAGCTGCAGTAGCGACCTTCAACCCAAAGAAAGCCCCGGGATCAGATGGGCTGACAGCTGACATCTGCGGCCACGTTGTGCTCGGTGACCTAGACCTAAACCTCGCGATCATTAACAAGTGCTTGAGGCTGAGCCTATTCCCGAAGATCTGGAAGGAGGCCGTAGTGGTGGTACTCAGAAAGCCCGGGAAAGAAAGCTACACAAACCCCAAATCATATAGGCCAATAGGCCTGCTACCAGTTATGGGAAAGCTGTATGAGAAAATGATCGTGAGGAGGTTAAAATGGCACATACTCCCCAGGATAAGCTCTCGGCAATATGGTTTTATGCCCCAAAAGAGTACCGAAGACTCCCTCTATGACCTTATGACATATATGCGCGGAAAACTTGTAGCCAAAAAACTAGTAACCATGATTTCACTGGACATAGAGGGAGCTTTCGATAGCGCGTGGTGGCCTGCCATCAGAACGAGGCTTGCGGAGGAAGAGTGCCCGGTCAACCTGAGGAGGGTCGTTGACAGTTACCTGCAAGACAGAAAGGTCAAGGTGAGATACGCAGGGGAAGAGCACACTAGAGTAACAAACAAAGGCTGCGTACAGGGATCAATCGGAGGACCAATACTGTGGAACCTGCTGCTGGATCCTTTGTTAAAGCAACTAACAGCGCGGGGTGATTACTGCCAGGCCTTTGCCGACGATGTTGTGTTAATTTTCGATGGAGATACAGCACTTGAGGTCCAAAGACGGGCCAATGCCGCTCTCGTCTATGTTCAGCAGTGGGGTGTCAAAAATAAACTGAAATTCGCACCACATAAAACTAAGGCAATGCTTATAACAAGAAAGCTAAAGTTTGACACACCACTGCTGAGAATGGGTGGGATCGACATTGGGATGTCTACGGAAATTAAAATCTTAGGCCTCACCATCGACCACAAGCTGTCATTTAAACAGCACGTCGGCGAAGTCTGCAGGAAAGCCCTCAACATTTACAAGCAGCTGTCAAGAGCAGCCAAAGTCAGCTGGGGACTTCATCCAGAGGTGATACGGCTGATATACACTGCAACCGTAGAGCCGGTTATCATGTACGCGGCCAGTGCATGGGCACAAGAGACAAAGAAGCTAGGCCTGCAAAAGCAACTGAACGTTGTACAGAGGGGCTTCGCCCAGAAGTTGACAAGGGCATACCGCACAGTCTCTCTCAACTCAGCGCTGGTTCTCGCTGGAATACTACCTCTTGACCTGAGGATTCAAGAGGCAGCAGCTCTATATGAATCCAAGAGAGGGATATCCCGGCCGGAGCTGGCGCTGGGGGACAGAGAGGTAGAAAAAGTAGTTAAGTACGCCTCGTTAAAGCACCCAGCAGAACATATGCGCCTTGAGTTCATGAGTCTGGTAAACCAACAACAAGTGGAAAATAACAACAACCACGCAGTTAGGATTTTCACCGATGGTAGCAAGATTGAGGGCAAGGTTGGAGCAGCGTTATCCTTTTGGGATAACGTAGCTGAAACCAAAGCCCTCAAAATCAAACTATCATCGTACTGCACGGTATACCAGGCGGAACTCATGGCCATATGCAGAGCAACAGAGGTCATTATGAAGCGTCCGGAACTTACATTCGGTATTTATAGTGACTCAAGATCTGCTCTGGAGACGATCACAAACCAGGACTCCCTCAACCCTCTAGCAGTTCAAACTCGAAAAAATATCGAAAACTGTAGACTCCAGAATAAGGAAATTACCTTATTCTGGATCAAAGCACATGCAGGGCTAGAGGGCAATGAGCGCGCAGACCAGCTGGCAAAGGACGCAGCGCTTAAACTAAAAAGAAGGCCTGATTACGACCAATGTCCGGTATCATTCGTCAAGCGACAAATCCGTGCGAAGTCACTTGACGAATGGAACCGCAGATACATGTCAGGCGAAACAGCCGCGGTTACTAAAATGTTTTTTCCGGACGCAATCGAGGCGTATACTATAATAAGAAAGCTTGAGCCAACTAGCGTCACAACACAGATAATGACGGGACACGGTGGGTTCTCCCATTACTTAAACCGATTTAAGTGTAAGGAGAACCCATTTTGTATATGTGAACCTGGTAAAGACGAAACGGTAGCTCATCTAATACTCGAATGCCCGGTGTATGGTTTAGAGAGATACGAAGCAGAACAGTTGTTGAATGTTACCATTAACGCTGAAAATGTTAAAGACATAATGAAAGACAAGACAGGCCGAACACTATTTTTAAATTTCTGTACAAAAGTGGCAACGAAAGCAATTAAACGGAATAAAGAATAAGTAAAATATGATGAATATATATAATAAGTATATATACAAGCATACATATGTCAAAGTAAGTAATAAAAATAGGTAAAGTACATCAGAAGAAGTAGAATATAAGTATAGTAAAACTTTTATAAGTAACAAACTGTTAGCAATAATCAGATTAAATAGACATAAGTTAGAATATCTTGTAAATCACAAAACCCATAAAACTAAGTAGACAGTAAGAGAACATGTAAAATTGAAAGACGATTAAAACATAGAATTAAGAATGAAATGAATAAAGACAATAGAATTAAGAAAACCCAGACGCATCCCAAACCCTGCTGTTACATCCTTAAACAATCAGAATACGAAAGACTCTGATCAAGTCAGAGGTAGGATAGCTCGCGGGCCGGGACATAGCTCCCGGACAGGAAAAAAAAAAAAAAAAAAAAAAAAAAAAAAAAAACCTAACCTAACCTAACCTAACCTAACCTAACCTAACCTAACCTAACCTAACCTAACCTAACCTAACCTAACCTAACCTAACCTAACCTAACCTAACCTAACCTAACCTAACCTAACCTAACCTAACCTAACCTAACCTAACCTAACCTAACCTAACCTAACCTAACCTAACCTAACCTAACCTAACCTAACCTAACCTAACCTAACCTAACCTAACCTAACCTAACCTAACCTAACCTAACCTAACCTAACCTAACCTAACCTAACCTAACCTAACCAGTCTGCTCCCATCCGCGGTCGAGAGAGCCACGAATTTAAGCCTTTCCACGTTCAAAAATTCACAAAAATACGTTTTTTCGCTCAAATTTACCCGTGTGATATATCAAAATACGCGGAAGCACAAGGCGCACAAAATTGTGAAAACCGCGCAGTGATACGACAAGTGATGTGAAAGTTATTAACCAAAAAGTGGAATTTTGAGGTTAAATTCTGACAAAACGTGGAATATCTCAGGATTGGCAGCGACGACCCATATATTTTTTGGTGCCTTCTAGAGGGCCCTTAGAAGACCTACGAGACGACACTATTTGCCGATTTTTCTCGCGCAGGAGCGCTGAGAAATCGGCAAAACAACAAAAAGCACGTGGTGGTGAGGTCAGTGATCCCGACCTGCTACAAAAATACCGACAACGAATTCCGGAGGACACCATCGTAACCAACCCGGAGGCACTCTAAAAACAGAAAAAAGTTAAGTTTCGAACAATTTATAGACTTTTTAAATTTCTGTGTTTTTAAAATTAAAATATCTTTTTAATAAGATCTTTTACATATAATTTTTAATATTTCAGTTTGTTAGAATCCTGGTCCTCTACCAAACGTCAAAAAATCGGCTGAGGTTCATCAGCTGGTTTCCGAGATATTGTAGTTTAAAGTTCAAGGTCAACATAAGGTGACCCTTATATAGTAGGTAGATAAAATTTAATAATTGTTTTGTTTTTCTCGTCCTTTTTTAATAAATAATCTGTTTTTGTAATTAAAATTAAGTTAAAATTGACTGCTGTAGCTACATCTGAGTGTTAATTTGGTGTTTTTCCTAATTTAAAAATCAGCGGTTACTTATTTTGTATTTTTTATTTCTGTATCTGACTGGGCTTGTTAAAACCTATCTAACAAGCCCAAACACAGTACCATTTGGCCTTAAACGGCCGAAGTTAGACTTTGGTCGGCCATCTTGGCCGCCATATTGTATTTTTAAATAGTGTATATCTCGAGAACCGACTGTTGTATTTGGTTGCGGTTTTCACTGTTGGCATCCTCGAGACCTACCCTAACTGAGTCTTGCGTAAAATACCTCTGTGTATGTAAATTTTTATAGTTTACTTTTGACACCACCAGGGGGCGGATCTCGACGAGCACAACGCAAAAATCGAATTCCCAGCTCTCTGCGACCAAAATTGAGCCTACAGCAAATTTTCAAACATACTATCCGCCATCTTGGGCGCCATCTTGTTTTCAGTAAAACAGCCGTATCTTTGGCCCCTTTGGACTTAGAGAGCTGGGATTTTCTGTGTAGGTGTGGACAGTGCCTTCTCCATATATTGACAGAGGTCTGGAGTGTAAACAGAGCAAAAACTTTTTTAATTATAACAGCAACTGGAAGTAGTTGGCCATATCTAGCAGAACCCCTAGAAGAAATTCTCAGGTCGCTGACACAATTTTTGACGAGGATACAAAGGTTTTTCACATTGGCGGCCATTTTGTTCGCCATCTTGAAAAATTTCAACCACCCGTATCTTCCAAACCAGTGCACCTATTGAGATACGGTTTTTTGTAAAACCTTAGTCTTAGGTTAGTTTACAAAATCGACAATAGAGACGGACTCTACATAGAGTCAAGAAATTTGTTTATTTATTTTAATTGTTTAACTTTTACCGAAGGTTTGATAACTGCTGGTGGCCTCTTTACAGCCCCAGAAGCGATCTTAGCCTTTAAGTTAGTCATAGTTTTGTCTATTGTATATTTTTAAAATTTCTTGCGCAACACCGGTATCCTCTTTACCAAAACAAAAATTTTGTTTGTCCATACTAGATTAAGCAAAAATAGAGCACCGGCTGGCTTGACTGTCTGACTATTTCTACTTAAAGAAACTTAACTTGTTAGCTATAAGGAATAATTTAAAATTACACGAAATTTGACTAGGAAACATTAAAATATTATAAAACTTCTACAAACCTTTTATAAACCTACCGACCCTACTGACAAAAATGTTTGGATTCCGGACACCAGTGAAGACTGCGAAAGCGACAGAAGAGGACTTACAAGATAAAATGCTTAACAAAACCGAAGAAATAGAGCCGAAGCAGAAGGAAGAAACGACAAAACAAAAAGACAACGCAGAAACGATAAAGACGCCGGCTCAAGAAGTACCTCAAATTGATGGCACTGATGTACGTACCAGCCCGACTCCAAGTGTGAGAAAAAGCATAGGTGAGTGGGAGTCTGGAAAATCAGACCTACAAACCAAAGCTTCTACCTCCTCTACCTCCCCTAAGAAACCTCGTATGGTAGAACTTCTCAGGCAGAAGCCTAAGACATCAACCCCTCTTGTAGAGAGCAGGGATGTTAGTCACCGACCGTCCACAGACGTCATAACAAGCCCACCTACAAAAGAGAGACCTAGTCAAAAATTAAAAGATCGGCTGGAGGAAGCAAAACAGTGCGTCATCAGGGCGAAAACCAGTTTGAGGAACTCTAGAAACATAAAAACAGAGATTAAGACAGACGTGACGAACGCTATTGACAGACTCTACCAACTGGTGAAGGAAGGAGAAAGTGCAAAAGGAAAAACCCAAACAATAGAACTTGACAGAAAGAAGGAACTAGAAAAGGATAAGTACAAGGAACCTGGGGAGGAGAAGGAACCAACAAAGAACAATAGAAAAGAGGAAAATGAACTCATAAAGAAAATAGAGGAACACACAAAATTGATGCAACAAAACAACGAACGCATGGAGAAACTCAAAGAAACCCTAGAAAAACAGCAAGAGCTCCAAGTCAAGCAGACCTACGCAAGTGTGGCAGCAGCCTGCCCAGAGCGGCAGCCCGCAGCCCTCCACTCAGTAGTTGTCACAGCCAAAGATGAGAGCGAAACCGGAGAACAGGTACTCACAAGAATAAGAGAGGCAGTAAATGCAAAAGAAAGTGGGATTATGGTGGAAAAGATAAGAAAAGCCAAGGATAGAAAGGTAATAGTGGGGTGCAAAACCGAAACAGAAAGACAGAAAGTCAAGGAGAGGCTCAGTGGAGCAGAAGAATTAATTGTAGAGGAAATAAAAAACAAAGACCCCCTCGTTATTCTCAGGGACGTGTTTAAGTACTATAGTGACGAAGACGTCCTAACCGCCCTGAGGAAACAAAATAAGGAAGTAGTCAATGAGGATATGGGGCAAACGAAAATTGAGGTTGTCTATAAGAAAGCTGCAAGAAACCCACACGCCCACCACATTGTGTTGAGGGTGTCTCCCAAGGTCTGGCAAAGAATGGTTGCTGCAGAAACCGTCCTGATTGACATCCAGCGAGTTAAAGTGGCGGATCAATCGCCACTAGTACAATGTTCGCTCTGTCTGGGATACGGACATGGCAGGCGGTTCTGCAAAGAAACCACAGAGAAGTGCTGCCACTGTGGGGGACCCCATATGCGTTCCGAATGCGCAGACTGGCTTGCCGGTGCAGCCCCATCGTGCTGTAACTGCACGCGTGCTAAGATCGACAGGAACGAACATAACGCATTCAGCCAAGACTGTCCGATCAGAAGGAAATGGGAGGCACTGGCGCGAGCAACGGTGGCATATTGCTGAGGTGGTCAATGGGGCCAGACCTGTTAAAATCAGCGCAAAACCGTACCTGGCAGTCCAAGCAAACCTACAAAGAATGGAGCTAGCAACTCAGGAGTTGATGTTTGAGGCAAGCAAGAAAGGAATGGCTTTTGCGCTGATTCAGGAACCATATGTAGGAGCTGTCGGCGAAGTTAAAAACTACCGAGGTGTAAGAGTTTTCCAGTGCACAAACCGTGGAGATAAAGTGGTTAAAGCGGCGATAGCAGTCTTCGATAAAGATATCGAAGTAAGCCAGTGTCCTGACCTGACCACCACAAACATTGTCGTGACCAAACTGCGTACAAGTGCCTGGGAACTAGCCATTATCTCCTATTACTTCGAGCCGACGGAACCCTTAAAACCGTACCTGGAACACCTCAGCAAAATAGTGAGAAAGGTAGGTGTTGAAAAAATTCTCATAGGGGGCGATGCAAACGCGAAGAGTACCTGGTGGGGAAGCAAGAAAATAGACGATCGGGGTGAAGAAGTAGCCGCAATAATGGAAGAACTTGATTTGCAGGTGCTTAACGAAGGAGACGTTCCAACTTTTGCCACGGTCAGGGGAAATAGGACGTATAGCAGTTTCGTAGACATAACGGCCTGCACAACGAACATGCTGGATCTGGTTGAAGACTGGAGAGTAGACGAAGGGTTTACGAGTTCAGACCACAACGCTTTGACTTTTAACATAAGGTTAGAAAAAGCCAAAGGCATCAATATAATTAGAACCACCAGAATTTACAACAGTAAAAAAGCAGATTGGAACCAGTTTCATGAGAAACTGGCCCAATTGCAAGAAGTTCATAAAGTTAACGGAAATGAAATAGAAAATACAAACAACACCATAGAACTAGAAAGTAAGATTGAACAATACATTAACATAATAGTAGAAGCATGCAATAGTAGTATACCTAAAATAAAAACAAATCAAAAATTAAACTTACCGTGGTGGTCAGAAGAACTCGCCAAACTCAAGAAGAAGGTCGTAACCATGAAGAGAAGAGTCCGTTGTGCAGCTCCAGTCCGAAGGGAAATGGTAGTCGAAAAGTACCTGCAAATCAAACAAGAATATGAGCACAAAGTTAAAAAGGCACAAACAGAAAGCTGGAAGGAGTTCTGCGGAAAGCAAGATAGGGAAGGTATGTGGGAGGGGATTTACCGGGTGATAGGAAGGACGGCCAAAAGGCAAGAAGACTTGCCCTTGGTCAAGAAGGGTAAAGTTCTAACAGCTAAGGAATCTGCCAATTTGCTCGCTGAAACGTTTTATCCAGACGATAACGTAGACACGGACAACGGGGATCACAAGCTACAAAGAGAAAAAGCCGACCAAGTAAATGGATGGGAGCATAGTGGAAATTATGACCCACCATTTACCGCTGAAGAGGTAAAGAGAGCAATGAATAGCTTCAATCCCAAGAAAGCCCCCGGAGCAGATGGACTGACGGCAGACATCTGTAAGCACGCAATCACACAAGATCCAGGACTCTACCTATCACTGGCAAATAAATGCCTGGAGAAAGGACACTTTCCGAGCGCCTGGAAAGCAGCGACCGTGGTAGTACTTCGGAAACCTGGGAAAGGAAACTACACGGAAGCAAAAGCCTACAGGCCAATAGGATTGCTGCCAGTGCTAGGGAAAATCCTGGAGAAAATGATGATCAACAGAGTCAAATGGCACATCCTTCCAAACATCAGCACCTGCCAATACGGCTTCATGCCACATAAAAGCACGGAAGACGCCCTCTATGCTCTTATAAAACAAATACGCAACAAGCTGGACCAGAAGAGACTTGTTACGCTGGTATCTCTGGACATAGAGGGTGCCTTTGACAGTGCTTGGTGGCCCGTCATTAGAGTCCGGTTGTCAGAGGAGAGATGTCCTCTAAACATAAGAAGGCTAATGGATAGTTACCTGGATAGTAGAAAGGTATTCGTCCGGTATGCAGGAGAAGAGATCTGCAGGCACACTACCAAGGGCTGCGTCCAGGGATCTATAGGTGGGCCGATTCTATGGAATCTGATCCTGGACCCTTTGTTGAAGACACTGAAGCAACGAGGAGACTATTGTCAGGCCTTTGCCGACGACGTCGTTATGGTCTTCGACGGAGACACGGCGCTGGAGGTGGAGAGACAGGCGAATGCCGCTCTCGCGCATGTTCAGAAGTGGGGTGTCCAAAATAAACTGAAGTTTGCTCCACAAAAGACCAACGCCATGGTGATTACGAGAAAACTTAAGTATGACACCCCACGCCTGAGCATGGGCGGGATCGACATTAGCATGTCACAGGAGATCAAGATCTTGGGGCTCACGATAGATAGCAAACTCACGTTCAATAGCCACGCATCGAATGTATGCAAGAAGGCATTGAACGTTTATAAGCAGCTGTCGAGAGCTGCCAAGATCAGTTGGGGCCTCCATCCAGAGATTATACACATAATGTATACGACAGTAGTCGAGCCTATAGTAATGTATGCAGCCAGTGCCTGGGCGCCAGCCGCTCGAAAACTGGGTGTGAGGAAATAATTGGACACTGTCCAGAGGGGCTTTGCACAAAAAATCTGCAAGTCGTATAAAACTGTTTCCCTAAACTCGGCACTAGTGCTGGCTGGAATCCTGCCTCTTGACCTCAGAATACAGGAGGCAGCCGCTCTGTATGAGGTAAAGAGAGGTGTCCCCCAGCTGGCACTAGGAGATAGGGAAATGGAGAAGATGGTGTCATCCGTGGAATTCCCCCATCCGGCTGAGCATATGAGCCTGGAATTCGTATGCCTGGAAGACCAAGAGCAGGTGAACACTAACAGTAGCTACGCAATACGAATGTTCACGGACGGCAGCAAGATTGAGGGCAAGGTCGGAGCAGCATTATCCGTATGGAATAATTTAGCCGAGATCAAAAGCCATAAATTGAAACTGTCGTCCCACTGCACAGTCTACCAGGCTGAATTACTGGCCATATGCAAGGCCACAAGGGAAATTCTTAAAATCCCGGAGCCAAGTTTCGCTATATATAGTGACTCTAGGTCCTCGCTCGAAGCGGTATCAAATCACGCCTCTTTAAACCCTCTTGCAGTGGAAATACGAAAAAACTTAAGAGTGGCTAAAGACCAAAGTAAAACTGTGTTTTTATTTTGGATAAAAGCACACGCTGGTTTGGAGGGCAACGAGCGAGCAGACGCGTTGGCAAAGGATGCAGCCCTTAAGACCAAAACGAAGCCTCACTATGAACAGTGTCCAATCTCCTTTATAAAAAGGGAAATCCGAACGCGCACTAAAAATGAATGGAACCATAGATATAAAACCGGAGAAACAGCGGCTGTCACCAAACTGTTCCTTCCCGACGCAATCTCAGCCTTCAAAATAGTAAGACAGACAAGGCCAACCGGTGTACTTACACAAATCATGACGGGGCACGGTGGATTTTCAGAATACTTGACACGGTTCAAGTGTAAAGAAAATCCATCGTGCATCTGTGATCCCAACAGTCACGAAACGATCCAGCACATACTTTTTGAATGCCCCGTTTTTGGTAAAGAGAGGTACGAAGCTGAACAAAAAATGGCAACCCAAATAGCACCACAAAATGTAAGTGACCTTATGGAAAACATTACCATAAGAGACCTGTTTTTAGAATACTGTGTTAAAATAACAAACAAAGTTATAAATAGAAATAAGGATAGATAAGTTTGTTGAACATGTATATTTTTAAATATATATTAAATCAGCATTAAAAGATATTGTAATAAATTAAGATATAAAATAAGACACAAAATTGAAATAGATATAACTTAAATAAGATATAAGACAAAGAAATTGTTAAAATCTATATAAGAATATTGTATGAAAAATGTATTAGAATAGTTCCTCCTTGAAATAAAGAAAATACCCAGCTCTTTTATTAAAAACCTAGCAGAATAAATGAATGACGAAGACAGTATGAAAGACGTACGAAAAAGTCTCTGATTATGTCAGAGGTAGGTAGGTTAGCTCGCGGGCCGGGACATCGCTCCCGGACAGGAAAAAAAAAAAAAAAAAAAAAAAAAAAACCTAACCTAACCTAACCTAACCTAACCTAACCTAACCTAACCTAACCTAACCTAACCTAACCTAACCTAACCTAACCTAACCTAACCTAACCTAACCTAACCTAACCTAACCTAACCTAACCTAACCTAACCTAACCTAACCTAACCTAACCTAACCTAACCTAACCTAACCTAACCTAACCTAACCTAACCTAACCTAACCTAACCTAACCTAACCTAACCTAACCTAACCTAACCTAACCTAACCAGGACAGCTGGAAACACAAGTTCTTCTGGAGTTCGTGAGGACAATCCCAAGAAGCTGAAAGGCGTTTCCAGAACGAAGCTAAGTTAAATATTGGTTAGGTTATTCCAATTTTAAGCATTTTCCGCACTCAAACTCTACTATATTGAACATAAAGATCTCTAAAAATATACAACCTGTTAATAATTACTCAGGCTATTAAATTCCATTTAAATTAAAAATATTAGATTTTTAGCCCTTAAGGATCTAGAGATATAAATTTTTCAAAGTTTTTTTTGTGCATAACACAGGCGGAAAAAGTATTTTTCAAAATTTTCTTTTTAAAACAGATAGTTCAAATTTTATTTAGAATTTTAGACATTTTTAAAATTTTTTTAGTACTAAAATAATATTTTTATAGAATATTTTAAAATTGGAAATTGTTAAATTATCAAAATGTTATAATTTAATGCTGTCATCTAATAGGCTACTTTAGACTTAGTCTCAACACTGAAAACCGCACGTCTCTACGACTTAAATTGACCCTTCTACGACCTCTCAAATTTCAGCGGCCATTTTGTCCGCCATTTTGAAACTTTTTGAAGTGCTATAACTTTGGCTCTGGACATCGTAGTGAACTGCGGTTTTCAATACAGGCTCGAGCTACCCTTGCTCTACCTGGATATTTAACTTTGAACTCTATGTAGAGCTCAAATTTTTTTTGACATAAATTGACCACCGCAGCAAGGAACAGGCTGCCCTTAGTACTAGGGAGGAAACCGCGAGTCTCTAGGTCGAAAACTGACGAGGTTGCGAGAGTTTAGAATATTCGGCGCCATTTTGATCCGCCATTTTGGAATTTTTGGAGCGACGTAACTTCTACACCGGTACACCTGGAGCATCGCGGTTTTTTCTATTCAACTGTGCGCCGCTTCCTCTGTCTTCCTTTTGGGGACCCGACTCTACATAGAGTCTCTTCCATCTTGAACCAGAGGGGGTGGTGAGGTTGTAGTATTAAAGAGCAATCAATTTGAGTGGAAACCCCGGTTTCGTAGGAGCAAATTTGAGAGAGATACGGGCTTTTTCATAATTGGCGGCCATTTTGCCCGCCATTTTGAAAAACTTTAAAACCCAATATCTCGGTAACGGGAGCTCCGATCTTGACCTGGTTTTCTGCATAGTCAAGTGCATCTTGGGACCTATAACCTGCTCTATAAACTATAAATCTGCTCTACATAGAGCATAAATTTTTGTTTGCTTTGTTTGCTGCAAATCGACAGGGGAAAACATTGAGCAAGTACAGACCAACTTGTAGGAGAAAGGGCAAAGGTAGAGTTGTGCAGTGCATCTCTCTGGTAGAGCTACTGCGACTTACCTTTACATACCCGGCCTTTAATCGGCAACCACAGCGCGCCGTCCCTGCAGACCTGTAACAAAAACTCAGATTAAAAAGGGTAATCAAAAAATAGAGAACTATTTACAACTTCTACAAACTTCTAATTGACTTATAGCTCTATATTAGTTATATTTTATTTTATTACACTACATTTATCAACTGACGTATTCAACCAGTATACAATTGACATAGGCGCCTTTACACGCCATTTAAAACTTAAGACGAGACCTACCTTGTTATGTTCAGGACTCCAGACCCGAAACACCTTCCCACATCGAAAGAAACCTCCAGAATGTGCGAGGAAGCTAAAACATCGACAGAGAGGGCTAACCCCTCCACCAATCAGGAGGATCAGCCGAGTAGAGTCCGGCTGAGTGTTGGAGAGATCGAGGCGCGTGCTGCGGTGTCGTCGCTGACGCCGACCGCTCCGGGACGGTCAGCAGCGGGTCTGACCAGTGCAATCATGCCCCCATTAGAAACCAACGAAAAAACTACCACGCGGTGTGCGGCGGCGTCGGTGATTATCACAAGTGACTCAAGGCCCCCATCATCATCAAAACACCAGAGTGAGAAGCGCCCCACCGCCGTCAACAGCATAGGCGACGGGATCGTGGCCACGGGGAAGGATGTTACTAAGCCCCCAATTCCCCTGACACCGGAGATCACGATTGCCAATTACCTCGAGGTGTCGCCGCCGCCGCGCGCCGCGTCGTGCCGACTGGCGGTGAACCCACCAAGAGCGGCGACATCTCCAGTTGGCTCTGCTGCCAGGACTGGAGCGCGAGCTGCGACGGTGGCGACGACATCCGTGAACTCCCCGAAGAGGACCAGGACAGTGGAAGCACGAAACTGTGTCACGAAAGCGAAAACTCTTCTGGGAAACAGCCGCAATCTGAAAACAGAAATAAAAACAGAAGTTAGCAACTTAGTGACAAGGCTCTACGCAATAATTAAGGAGTTGGAAGGAGAATTAAAAGGAAAAAAGAAGCCCGAAGAGGGGGGAGGGGAGGAGGAGGATAGGGAACAGAAAACCTCTTCCCAGCCCTCCCCCGCTCCTCTTCCCTTACCGGTGGACTACCTGAAAAGGATGGAGGAGCACAGCAAACTCCTCCAGGAAAGTAAGTCGGAGATGATAAAGCTCACAGATGCTCTACAAAAGCAGAGAGAGCTGCTGGACAGTGGAGGCACGTATGCAAGCATCGTGGCAGGACCATCGAGGAAACAGCCACTAGAGAGCTCAACGATGCACTCCATTGTAGTGACCTCCAAGGATGAGCAGGAGACTGGAGAACAGGTATATGAAAGGATAAGGAAGACGGTAAACGCAAAGGAAGAAGGAGCGAAAATAGACAGAATAAGGAAGGCTAGAGACAGAAAGATAATTATAGGATGTACAAGCGAAGAAGAAATGAATAGGGTTAGGAAAAGAATAGAAAATAACGGGCAACTTAACGCAGAGGTAATAAAAAATAAGGATCCGCTCATCATTATGTACGGTGTGCTAAATAGCAACACCGACGAAGACATAATGAGCGCTATCCGGCATCAAAACAAGAACCTCTTGCGGGGAGTGGGTAAGGATGAGGACCGTATCGAGATACGGTACCGCCGAAAGGCCCGAAACCCCCTCACTTCGCACATAGTACTCAAGGTGTCTCCCCGAATCTGGCAAAGCCTGATTCACGCAGGGGCTGTACACGTAGACATGCAGAGGATCAGGGTCGCCGACCAGTCCCCCCTAGTGCAGTGCTCGCGCTGCCTGGGGTACGGACACGGGAAGCGGTACTGCACCGAAGCTGTGGACGTGTGCAGCCACTGCGGTGGGGACCACCTTAAGACAGAGTGTCCGGATTACCTGATTGATGCCCCTCCCAGCTGTGTGAACTGCATCAAGGCCAAGTCCACCAAAGTGGAACATAACGCCTTTAGCGATGACTGCCCGGTGAGGCGCAAGTGGGACACACTTGCGAGATCCACCGTGGCGTACTGCTAAAGTTGCTGAGGGCGTCCACTACAAGATAATACAAGCCAACTTGAAGAAAAAACAACTTGCGACGGACGAAGCCTTCATGGAGGCCGTACAACGTAAGGCCGCGGTTGTCTTACTTCAAGAACCCTATGTAGGAACTTCAGGTCGACTCAAGATGTATCCAGGTGTAAGGGTTTACCAGAGCACTGAACACGGAGAAGGGATTGTGAAAGCGGCGATAGCTGTCCTAGATCCCACACTCGACGTTATCCAATACCCGCAACTCACCACTAAAAATATCACAGTGGTGGGGATCCGAACCAGTGCCTGGCAGATCACCGTGGTCTCCATCTATTTCGAAGGAGCGAAGCCCTTACCGCCTTACTTGGATCATCTCACCAGAATAGCCCAAGAGCTAGGGACAAAAAGGCTCGTTATCGGTGGAGACGCCAACGCATGGAACACCTGGTGGGGGAGCGCGAAGACCATGGCTAGAGGCGAGGAGATGCAGGAGCTGATTGATGAGCTGCAACTGCAGGTGCTCAACAACAACGATTCAATCCCGACCTTCGATGAACTTAGAGGTGACAAGCGATACACAAGCCACGTGGATATCACAGTGTGCTCTGAAGACCTGATCCCCCTGGTGGAAGACTGGAAGGTAGTGGAGGGCATGACGAGCTCCGACCACAACGGCATTACATTCAAAATTCGACTACACAAATCTTTCGGTACACACATCACACGCACAACACGGCTCTACAATACTAAGAAGGCAAATTGGGAAGAGTTTCATGAGAAACTGACCCAATTTAAAACAGAGCACCACCTTACACAAGAAGAAGTAGAGCATACACACAATATAGAACAAATAGACACAATCCTACACAGATACACACAAGCAATCACACATGCGTGCAAACACTCCATACCTATTAAAAAACAAACAAATACACTTACCTGGCCGTGGTGGTCTGAGAAGCTCGACCAGCTCAGGAGGGAGGTTAACACCAGAAGGAGAAGAGTCCGATGTGCCGCGCCTTGTCGAAGGTCAAGGGTTGTTGAAGAGTACCTGCAAAAGAAAACGGAATATGAGCAGGAATGTAGTAGGGCGCGAACGCAGAGCTGGAAGGAGTTCTGTTGTAGGCAAGACAGGGAAGGGGTATGGGACGGGATTTATAGGGTTATAGGCAGAACAAGAAGCCGAGAAGAGGATCTTCCGCTCCAAGTCGAAGGAGAAGTATTGGACGCAAAATCATCAGCGAAAATCTTGGCCGACACCTTTTACCCGGAAGACTCTATTGTACCCGACACTGAGGACCATCGCAGAATCAGGATAGAAGCTGAAAGAGTGAATGCTGGAGGACAAGGTGAACCCTGTGATCCACCATTCACAATGATAGAGCTACACTCTGCGATGAATGCCTTCAACCCCAAAAAGGCCCCTGGAGCAGATGGCTTCACGGCCGATATATGTAGAGAGGCGATTAAACACGACCCAGAGTTTGTGCTGTCGTGTCTGAACAAGTGCCTAGAGTACGGCCATTTTCCAACGCTCTGGAAGGAGGCCACCGTCATTGTCCTTAGGAAACCAGGCAAGGATTCCTACACATCCCCCAAGTCATACAGGCCAATCGGACTTCTCCCAGTAATGGGGAAAATCTTCGAGAAGATGACTGTCAATCGTTTAAAGTTTCATCTGGTACCTCGAATCAGCCCACGTCAGTTCGGATTCATGCCCCAAAAGAGCACCGAGGACGCCCTGTATACCCTGATGCGCCATATCTATGAGAAGCTTGACCAGAAGCGACTCATAGCCGTGGTGTCGCTCGATATAGAGGGCGCCTTCGACAGTGCATGGTGGCCGGTCATCCGAGTTCGACTGGCTGAGGAAGGGTGCCCAATCAACATAAGGAAACTCATTGACAGTTATCTCCAAGATCGAAGAGTAAGAGTCCGATACTCCGGACAGGAGTACGCCAAGAAGACAGAAAAGGGGTGTGTTCAAGGATCAATAGGCGGACCCCTCCTCTGGAACGTGCTGCTGGACCCACTGCTGAAAGACCTTGCGGAGAGAAGGGAGTATGTGCAGGCATTTGCTGACGATGTAATACTTGTTTTCGATGGTGAGACCGCACTGGAAATTGAAGGACATGCCAATGCCGCACTCGAATGTGTCCGAGCGTGGGGAGTCCGTAATAAGCTGAAGTTTGCGCCACACAAAACCACAGCAATGGTAATAACGCGCAAACTAAAGCATGACACCCCCCGCTTGAGCATGGGCGGGGTCGACATTGCCATGTCTAACGAAATGAAGGTGCTAGGGCTCACCATCGACAACAAGTTGACATTTAACACGCACGTCAGAAATGTGTGCCGGAAAGCTCTACACTTCTCGAAACAGTTGTGCCGAGCCGCAAAAGTGAGTTGGGGCCTACAACCAGAAATTGTACGTATAATGTACACTGCGGTGGTAGAGCCTACAATCATGTATGCGGCTAGCGTGTGGGCACCGGCGACGAGGAAGCTAATGGTCCGGAAAGAGCTGGATGCCGTACAACGCGGAATCATACAGAAAATAGTTAAAGGGTACAGGACAGTATCCCTCAACTCTGCGCTGCTGCTCGCCGGGTTGCTTCCGCTGGACATAAGAATCCGCGAAGCAGCCTCACTTTATGAAATAAAGAGAGGCCATTCCCGGAGAGCAGTAGGAGACCGCGAGATTGAGACACCCGCGTTGTACGGAGAAACACCACACCCAGCACGACTACTGGGGCACAAATTCGCACGCGTGGAGAACGGTACAGCGCTCGACGAGTGTATCAGCGAATGCCTCAATATTTATACTGACGGCAGTAAGATAGATGGAAAAGTTGGTGCTGCACTATCAATATGGAATGGTGCGGCGGAAACCGGCACACGCAAGCTAAAACTCGACGAGTGCTGCACAGTTTATCAAGCAGAACTGCTTGCTCTCTCAGAGGCCGTGAAGGAAGCCATGAAGAGACCCTACTCATCTTGCAGTATCTTCTGCGATTCTCGTTCCGCACTCGACACTGTCGTCAACAACTTTTCCCTCCATCCTCTAGCGGTTGAAATCCGTGACAACCTGCGTGTGCTTGACAGCCGATCAAAAATAGTCAAACTGTTTTGGATCAAAGCGCACGTGGGGATGGAGGGAAACGAGAGAGCGGACGAACTCGCGAAGGATGCTGCACTCAAACTAAAAAAAAGGGCAGACTACAGCAGCTGCCCAGTTTCTTTTGCCAAGAGAGCCATACGGGGCGACTCTCTTGTCGAATGGAACGACAGATACCATACGGCTGCCCAAGGATCCGTAACTAAAGTGTTCTTCCCCGATGCGATTAAGGCACACAAAACCGTAAGGCAAATAGGTCCTGAAGGCATATTGACACAATTGTTCACGGGGCACGGCGGGTTCTCCTCATACTTGCACCGTTTCAAGTGTAAGGAGAGCCCGTCGTGTATATGCGACTCTGACGTAGAGGAAAGCGCCCTGCATCTGATCGTCGATTGCCCAGTATACGGGCATCGTCGATTTGATACAGAAATTATGATAAATACGGAAATAAAAATATCAAACTTATGTACAATAATAGAAAATAAGGACGTAAGACTTAGATTTTTAGGGTTTTGTGTATATGTGTTAAATAAAGTATTATATAGAAATAGAATGTTAAAATAGTAGCACTGCTGCACAATTAAATTTGTGCAGGCAGCAGCAACACTGTAAATTAGATATAAAATAGCCCTAAATTGAAATGTTTTTGTGTTGGATTAGTAAATAAGAAAATTGTAAATAGATAGTAGATAGCGATAAGTTGAAATGTTGTAATGGTGAACAAAAGAAAATTTGTCAAGTTATTTAAATAAAGAAACCCATACCCATACATACAAATCACATAAGGTAGCTAGATAGAATAGGTAAAATATTTGAACGTGGACGAATACGAGAAAGAAACAGGATGAGGAACGAAAGTACGAGAGGCATAAAAGACTGAACTGGAATGAAAGAGTAGAGTAAGCACAGGCTCCGACTACGTTGGAGGTAGGTTGAAATAAAAAAAAAAAAAAAAAAAAAAAAAAAAAAAAAAAAAAAAAAAACCTAACCTAACCTAACCTAACCTAACCTAACCTAACCTAACCTAACCTAACCTAACCTAACCTAACCTAACCTAACCTAACCTAACCTAACCTAACCTAACCTAACCTAACCTAACCTAACCTAACCTAACCTAACCTAACCTAACCTAACCTAACCTAACCTAACCTAACCTAACCTAACCTAACCTAACCTAACCTAACCTAACCTAACCTAACCTAACCTAACCTAACCTAACCTAACCCACTCGCGCTTCGACCGCCACCGAAAGCGCCACGAAAATAAGTCGTTCCGCTCGCGAAAAATCACGAAAAATAGTAAACTTGCAGTTTTAGTGACGTGCGATACACCAAAAGACGCGCAAAGTTAAGGCGCACACGCCAGTGAAAACAGCGCAGCGCTCAGTGAAATTTCCACGAAGCTACAAGTGAAAAAGTGAATTTTTCAAAAATTTTATATTTCAAATCGATTTT
This sequence comes from Eupithecia vulgata, assembly GCA_946478455.1. NCBI lineage: Eukaryota > Metazoa > Arthropoda > Insecta > Lepidoptera > Geometridae > Eupithecia > Eupithecia vulgata. The sequence goes on from OX297877.1 coordinate 29,848, forward strand.
TCTCGCGATCTGCAGCGGCGACCCACAAATTTTTGTTGACACAAGGGAAGGCATCTTGGACCCCTACACATCGAGCCTATTTGCTGATTATTTCCGCCAACCATTGCGGAGTAATCAGCAAAAAAACAACTTCCACGTGGCCACGAGGTCACTGAAGGAGAGGTGCAGGGCGTGAAGTGACTAAGCCGATCTGAAGAGGACACCATCAGGACCCGGGAGGCACTTTTGAATTTTCCCTAAGATAAGTGGTGACGAAGATATAGACTTTTAAAATTTTGTGCAGTTAAGGAACTTTTTGGACACACGATTACTCTTATTTTTCAGCGACAACCTATGTTCATTTGTTGATATTTTATAACGGTCTTAACGTAGATTATTTTAGTTTTTAAATTAGATTTTTCTGATAAGCGGTTTAGGAAATACAAATTTTTAAATAAAATTACCAACCGCAAAACAGTTAAAAACCTTGCAGCTCCTAAACGGTGAGAGATAGCTTAATTTTATGACCAGTTTGCATATATTATATGTATAATATATGTAACAACCTTTTTATTTTATATTCCTTGTGAACCCCCCTTAATTTTTTTTTTTTATTTTTTACCTTATTTTTCCCTATTTTCTTTTCTTATAATGTAAAATTTATTTTATTAGATTAAGATACTTTATAATAAGTTAATTTTGTTTTGGGACTCCCCCCCCCTTTTTTTCTCCCCCCTCCTTTTTTTTTTCCCCCACCCCCCTTAAGTTCGAAGCCTCGTATCTCTCAATCCGACTCTTACTTTGACAGCGGTTTTTTATAATTAATAGAGCGCAAGCAAATCATTAGTCTAGTGTTGACAAAACAGGACTCTAGGTAGAGTCCTTCGGATTTTTTTTTTTTTTTTTTTTTTTTACTGGAATTTCCCTTCACACGTGTCTTCGTGTTTTTCACGACTTGGCCATCCTATCCGTACTATTCTTGTTTAAATTATGTAGAGGCCGGTACTCTGCATAGAACACGCTTGAATTACGGTTACTTACCTTTGTGTTGCGCCGACCATCAGCCCCGCCGCGAAGAACCTGTAAACAGAAAACATTAGATTTTAATCTTAAGTAGAATTTAAACTTTTAAAACTTATACAAACCTTTTAACTGTGGTAGTAACTTACCCATATACTAACCTGACGCAGAAATAGAAAATTTAAATAGGAACAAAACATTTTAAAACTTATACAAACCTTAACATTGGAAAAAACTTACCCGTAGACGACGTCTCGCTGACACGTTTTTGTTGTGTTCACGACGAATCTGAAACAGAAATAGGAGAATAAATTACAAAAATTACACACCGACCCCAACTTATGACGATATGTTCGGAATGCGGACACCCATAAAACCAAGGACGATGGACGAGACTGCCCCAGAACCAGAACTGAGTAGAAAGGGAAATCGAAGCCCATCTCCCGTCGCCCACTCGAGCCATACTTCGAACGTTAGGCGGAGTATTGGGGAATGGGAAACGGGAAAACCAGACACTAAAGCCAAGGCCCCAACAAGCCCGAAGAAGGTAGATCCGGCTCTGGCGGGACCTTCTAAGCCGAAGACCAAGACGGTGCTCTCCCAGGAGAGCCGAATGACGCGCAGAACATCTGTGGATGCGGTGGGAAGCTCACCAGAGCCGGAAAAACCTAAACCTAAATACGCCAATAGAGTGGCGGAAGCTCGTGCATGCCTTAGTAAAGCAAAGATGCAGCTGGGGAGCGCGCGTAACTTACGAAATGACATCAAGACTGATGTCACCCTGGCAGTGGAGCGACTCTACCAGTTGGTGAAAGAGGCGGAAATGGGAAAGGGAAAGGAAGAGAAGAGTCAAAAAAAGGGACAGGAGGGGAGGAAAGAAGAGGAACAACAAGTTCTTCCTCGTTCCATCCCTCCTGCCTCAAATACGGATTCTGATCTGATAGAGAAATTGGAAGAACACAGTAAACTCTTGAGGGAAAACAATGGGAGGATAGAAGCCCTGAAAGAGGCGATGGAGCGTCAGAAAGAGGTTCTTGAGAGGACCACATACGCAGGTGTGGTAGCGGAGCATACCAGGAGGAAACTCCCGGAGCACACTGCCCTACACTCCGTGGTCGTCTCCTCCAAGGACGAAACTGAGACTGGGGAGGAGGTCCTTAGTAGGATACGCGAAGCAGTAAATGCAAAAGACGGATGGGTCAAAGTGGACAGAGTCAGGAAGGCGAAAGACAGGAAGGTTATCGTGGGGTGTAGAACTGAGGAGGAGAGGAGGAAAGTGAAAGACAGATTAGCAAAGGCGGAGACTCACCTCAATGTCGAGGAAGTAAAAAACAAAGACCCTCTTGTGATCCTCAAGGGCGTCTTACAGTATAACAGCGACGAAGACGTCCTAAACGCCCTGAGGAACCAGAATCGTAGTGTTTTTGACGGTCTCGACAAAGAGGACTATAGAGTCGAAATAAAATACAGAAAGAAAACAAGGAACCCCCACACCTGTCATATAGTCCTCAGAGTGTCCACCAAAGTGTGGAACAGGATGCTGGATGCTCAAGACATCCAGATCGACCTGCAGAATATCAGAGTGGCCGACCAATCCCCGTTAGTACAGTGCTCGCTGTGCCTGGGCTACGGTCACGGCAGGCGATTTTGTAAAGAAACAGTGGAAATATGTAGCCACTGCGGGGGACCTCACATGAGGACGGAGTGTGCCGACTGGCTCGCCGGGATTGCCCCGTCATGCAGCAACTGCGTGCGTGCCAGGCACGCGGTGGTAGACCACAGCGCGTTTAGCCAGGATTGTCCGGTGAGGAGGAAGTGGGACGCATTGGCTCGGGCCACCATTGCATATTGCTGAGGGCACCTTAGGCAATAAAACTGCACACATGATGGCTACCCCAACAACCATAAAACCCCATCTCGTGATCCAAGCCAATCTTCAAAGGAAACGATTAGCCACCGATGAGCTCATGGTAGAGGCCAACAAAAAGCAAGTGGCACTCGCGCTGCTCCAGGAGCCATATGTGGGTGGGGTAAGAAGTATGAAGAGTTACAGAGGGGCGAGAGTCTTCCAGAGCACTAGTCCAGGAGAGGGTACTGTAAAAGCGGCTATAGCGGTTTTTGACCATGACCTGGATATTATACAGTGCCCTGAACTCACCACGAACAACATCGTAGTGGTGAGGATAAGGACTGGTGCCTGGGAAATCACCGCAGTCTCCTTCTACTTTGAACCTGACCAGCCCATTGGGCCATACCTGGAGCAGCTCAAACAGATTGGGGATAAGCTCGGATCTACGAAGATCATTATGGGCGGAGATTCCAACGCCAAGAACATCTGGTGGGGTAGCCCTACTGTAGACCATAGGGGCGAAGACATGTCTGGCGCTCTAGAAGAGATGAACTTGCAGGTACTAAACGATGGCGAAACCCCTACCTTCGACACCGTTAGGGGAAACCGGACGTACACCAGCCACGTTGACATAACGGCCTGCACTAAAGATCTGCTCAGCTTAGTGGAAGACTGGAGGGTTGAAGAAGACCTGGTAAACTCGGACCACAACGCTATCACGTTTAAAATCAGACTCACCAAATCTAAAGGCATAAACATACAAAGAACTACAAGGTTATACAACACTAGGAAAGCAAATTGGAACAAGTTTCTTGAGAAACTCGACCAATTCAAAATTGATAATAATATTACTAAAATAGAAATGGACAAAATCAATAGTAAAACAGAGTTAGAAGAAATAGTAAATAAATATATGGACATAATTAAGCAAGCATGCAAAGAAGCAATACCAAAAAAGAAAACAAATGAAAAACTTACCCTGTCGTGGTGGTCCGAAGAACTCGCTGACATGAAGAAGAAGGTCACCACTATGAGGCGCAGAATCCGATGTGCAGCGCCGGTCCGGAAAGCCAAAGTAATCCAGGAGTACCTGCAAGAAAAAGAAAACTATGAAACTGAAGTCCAGAAGGCTCAAACAAGGAGCTGGAAAGAGTTCTGTGAAAAGCAGGACGGAGAGGGAGTCTGGGAAGGAATTTATAGGGTCATTGGGAGGACAACCAAAAGACAAGAGGACATACCCCTTATAAAAAATGGACGAACACTGGACTCGAAGGAGTCCACCAGATTGTTGGCCGAAACCTTCTACCCCGAGGACACTGAGGAAGGAGAAACCGAAATCCACGTGCAGACCAGAGTTAGAGCAAACAGGGTAAACGACCCGGTTCATGGTGAAAAACATGACCCACCGCTTACCAAGGAGGAGCTACGCGCTGCAGCGGAAAGTTTCAACCCTAAGAAAGCACCGGGGGTGGATGGTTTCTCGGCTGACATCTGCCGGCGTGTTGTGTTCAGCGAACTCGACTTGAACCTCGCGTTATTCAACAAATGTCTGGAACACAATCACTTTCCCGACACCTGGAAGGAGGCAACGGTAGTAGTACTCAGAAAGCCGGGAAAGGACTCCTACTCCAACCCCAAGTCCTATAGACCTATAGGCCTTCTTCCAGTGATGGGAAAGATTTTGGAGAAGATGATTGTGAGGAGGTTGAAGTGGCACCTACTCCCGAAAATGAACCCCCGCCAGTACGGCTTTATGCCCCAGAAGAGCACCGAGGACTCCCTCTATGACCTGATGAACCACATACGTGTAAAGCTAGTAGCCAAAAAACTCATCACAATGATCTCACTGGACATAGAGGGAGCCTTCGACAGCGCATGGTGGCCTGCAATTAAGGTACGACTGGCGGACGAGGAATGCCCTGTCAACATACGTAGGATAGTGGACAGCTACCTACACAACAGAAGTGTCAGAGTAAGGTACGCGGGAGAGGAGTACATGAGGAGCACCAACAAGGGGTGTGTCCAGGGGTCAATTGGAGGTCCCATTTTATGGAACCTTCTGCTAGACCCTCTACTGAGGGAATTGGAAGCTCGGGGCGACTACTGCCAGGCCTTTGCAGACGATGTGGTGTTGATCTTTGATGGGGACACGGCGATTGAAGTTCAGAGACAGGCAAATGCCGCCCTCGCCCATGTTCAGGAATGGGGTGTCAAGAATAAGCTAAAATTTGCTCCTAACAAAACCAAAGCTATGCTTATTACAAGGAAGCTCAAATATGACACTCCACTGCTGAGAATGGGCGGGGTAGACATAAGCATGTCTTCTGAGATTAAAGTCTTGGGTCTAACCATCGACCACAAGCTAACATTTAACACGCATACTGCAGAGGTCTGCAGGAAAGCCCTGAATATTTATAAGCAGCTATCCAGAGCAGCTAAGGTCAGCTGGGGGCTCCACCCGGAAGTCATCCGGATTATATACATGGCAACAGTGGAGCCAGTAGTCATGTACGCGGCCAGTGCCTGGGCACGGGCATCGGAGAAACTGGGGGTGCAGCGCAAACTAAATGCTGTGCAGAGGGGGTTCGCGCAAAAACTGTGCAGAGCATACCGCACTGTATCTCTGAACTCTGCACTTGTGCTGGCCGGGATACTACCACTCGACCTCCGGATTAGAGAGGCAGCCGCCCTTTACGAGGCCAAGAGAGGAGTACCCCGGCCAGCACTGGGAGACATGGAGGTAGAGCGCGCAGTGCCATATGCCATGATGGACCACCCGGCAGAACATATGAGCCTGGAGTTCGTGAGCCTGTTAGACCAACAACAAGTGGACAACCACAACAACCAAGAGGTCAAAATTTTTACCGATGGTAGCAGGATTGATGGTGGGGTTGGGGCTGCGCTATCTCTATGGGAGGGCGCAGCAGAAACCAAAGCCATCAAACTCAAGCTACCATCTTACTGCACGGTCTACCAGGCGGAACTCTTGGCCATATGTAAGGCTACGAGGGTGATCCTCCAGCGCACAGAAAACTCCTTTGGAGTCTACAGCGACTCAAGGTCCTCGATGGAAACCATCACCAACCCCAGTTCCCTTCACTCCTTAGCAGTGGAGACTAGGAGGAATATCGCGGCAGCCCGACTCCAGAATAAGGCAGTGACCTTATTCTGGATTAAAGCACATGCGGGGCTAGAAGGGAACGAGCGTGCAGACGAGCTGGCCAAGGAAGCGGCGCACTCGCTCAAACGAAAACCTGACTACGATATGTGCCCGGTTTCATTCGTCAAGCGACAAATCCGTACGGAGTCCCTTGACGAATGGAACCAAAGGTACATATCGGGTCAAACAGCCACAGTCACTAAACTTTTTCTCCCCAACGCCATTGAAGCATATAAGCTAATTAGGAAGCTTCAACCAACTGGCGTCGCAACGCAGTTTATGACAGGGCACGGTGGGTTCTCCGAATACTTGTACCGGTTCAAGCGTAAGGAAGACCCATCGTGCATATGCGAACCCGGGAGAGACGAAACTGTGGCACATATACTGCTAGAGTGCCCGGCATACGGCTCTGAGAGATACGAGGTAGAACAAGAAATGAATGCAAAACTAACTGTAGATAGCATACAGGAAATCATGAAGGACAAAAACAACCGTCCCAAATTTTTAAAATTTTGTACAAATATAGCTATAAGAGTAATAACAAGAAATAAGTAGATTAAGCAATATATGATGAATATATATAATAATTTATATATATAAGCATAATATTAAGATTAAGTATTTCAACTAAAGAAGGCAAATGTACATAACAAAAACTTAGCTGTGTGCAAATGTATAGTAGTAGAATTAGCAAATATTGTAATAAACTAAATAGATATCGTTAGACCTAAGAGACCCAATTGACATAAATTAAAATAAAGTGTAAACCCAAAAAGAAAAATGTAAAATAGATAAGTAGATAATAAGATATTTATGTAAAATAGAATAAGCTCCTGTTTCAATAAATTAAATTTCAGACTCCTTTTAATACCCATCGCATAACAGAAAAGAAACTGGCATCCCACCAGTAACAGAATAAAATGTAAGACGAATGAGAGAAAGAATCAGTATGAAGCAAGAAAGAGAGAAGAGAGAAAGCAAAGACCCCGACCATGTCAGGGGTAGGTGTAGGCTAGCTCGCGGGCCGGGACATCGCTCCCGGACAGGAATAAAAAAAAAAAAAAAAAAAAAAAAAAAAACCTAACCTAACCTAACCTAACCTAACCTAACCTAACCTAACCTAACCTAACCTAACCTAACCTAACCTAACCTAACCTAACCTAACCTAACCTAACCTAACCTAACCGAAATAAGTTTAGGTAAAAGGAGGTTAGGCATAGTTTCCGTGTACCTGGAGGGATCCGAAGATATCGAGCCTTACCTGCAGCACATCCAGCAGGTGTGTCAGAGCCTGTCCACGCCACACATCATCCTGGCGGGTGATGTGAATGCCAAGAGTTACTGGTGGGGAGAGAACGAGGAGGATGCTAGGGGCACATCGTACATGGAAATGGTTGCTTACCTGGATATGGCCGTCTTGAATACCGGGAGAACGCCAACCTTCAGTGTCATGCGGGGCGAAAGGGCGTACGAGAGCATTGTTGACGTCACAGCATGCACGAACTGCGTTCTGGGGGAAGTGACTCATTGGAAGGTCAGCCCTGACCTCATCACCACATCCGACCATCGCGCCATCACCTTCGACGTACTCCTGAAACAGAAATCAGACCTGATGAGAAGACAAACTACAAGAAGGTTCAACACCAAGAAAGCTGACTGGACAGCCTTCGAGACTTGCCTGGGGCGGGAACTACGTGAAAGCAATTTAAACAAGGACACGGTAGTTGCCATAACATCTCGAGCAGACCTTAATACCGTTGTCGAAGCCTTCACGAAGTGCGTGGAGTCAGCCTGTTCAGAATCAATGCCTAAGACTGGAGACACTAAGCGAGCCAAAATCTGCTGGTGGACTGAGGACCTGTCAAAGCGTAAGGCAGAAGTCGTGCGATTGCGAAACAAGATTCGCAAAGCCAATCCAATGCGTAGAGCTGCTGTTGTGCAGAATTATCAGGATGCGCTTGTCAATTACAAGGAAGCCTTACAGGAAACTAGGATCTCAAGTTGGAAGGAGTACTGCACTGGACAGAACAGATCAACGATGTGGGAGAGCATATACAAGGTGCTATCCATCTCCAGCCGTCATGGAGACACCCTTCTCAGAGACCAAACTGGCACCCCACTCTTGCCCAGGGATTCGGCGTCCCTTCTGGCAGAGAACTTCTTCCCTGAGGATGATCCCACAACTGATAGTCAAGACCAGGCAGCACTACGCGAGGAAACTGCCGCTTTCATCGCATCCTGCAGACAAAAGTCACTACAAACTTCCGAAGATACAACCTTTGCGCCCTTCGAAGAGTTTGAGCTTCTAAATGTGATCAGGGGCATTGGACCGACCAAGGCACCAGGTGGAGATGGCTTCACGGGCGACATTTGTCTGAGGGCCATTATGTACTCGGATAGCCTATTTCTGACTATCCTTAACAAATGTCAGGAACTTGGTTACTTCCCCAGGCCATGGAAAAAAGCGATCATCAGAGTCATCCCGAAACCACAGAAGGAGGATTACTCTATACCCAAATCTTACCGACCCATCGGACTCCTACCGGTATTTGGTAAGATTCTGGAGAAACTCTTTACTACCAGACTTCTGTGGCACTTGGGGAGCTCGGGGCTATTGAGTAAACGGCAGTACGGGTTCATGCCCCAAATAAGCACTGAAGATGCTCTCTACGACGCAGTCAACATGATCCGACGTGAAGTTACCGGAAAGAAGCTCGTAGCTGTGGTATCCCTGGATATTGAGGGGGCATTTGACGGAGCTTGGTGGCCTCTTATGATGGAGCAGCTGATCAAAAAGGGGTGTCCAAAAGATCTCCTTCTTCTTATTGACAGCTACCTTTCTGAGCGAACGGTTTGTGTCCAGTATGCAGGTCAGGAAGTTCACAAGACGACTAACAAGGGATGCATTCAAGGCTCCACCTGTGGACCTATAATGTGGAATATCCAGCTGGACCCTCTTCTTCAACAAGCCGAGCAACTTCGTGCCCATATCCAGGCATTTGCGGACGACATATTAATCATTGCTTCCGCCAGGACAACCACGGAACTAAGTGACCAAATCAACGAAGCCCTGGATGTAGTTGCAAAATGGGGACGAAACAGTAAAATGAGGTTTGCAGCGCACAAGACCCAGGCCATTGTTGCGACTAGGAGGCTCAAGTTTGACGCACCGCACTTCTTCCTAAACGGCGTCGAAATAATGGTTAAAGACGAGCTAAAGGTCTTGGGTCTTACCCTAGATTCCAAACTTCTATTCCGGACTCATCTCAATAACGTATGCAAGAAGGCAGTCAACTTCTACCGGAAGGTGTCATCGGCCACTAGAGCGAACTGGGGACTGAGTCCAAGAATTACAAAACTCCTTTACACGGCAGTGGTTGAGCCCATTATCCTATATGCGGCAAGTGTCTGGGGCCCTATAACGGACAAAAAATACGTCACGACACGTCTGAACCAGATCTCCCGTAAGTTTGGAATCATGGTAGCGCGAGCTCACAGAACGGCATCCCTTACGTCGGTCCTCTGCCTGGCTGGTATGTTTCCACTGGATCTCAGAGTGAGAGAAGCCGCCGAACTATATGAGCTGAAGCGAGGCAAACCCTTTCCAGACTTACCTGGTAGAAAAGTGGAAACGAGAATTGAGGCCTTTCAGTTGCCTCATCCTTTAATCAGAAGCCCATTTCACCACCAACTTCTAAAGACGGAAGAAGAAATAGCGATGATCAACTCTTATCCGAAGCTGTACACTGATGGGAGCAAAATACAGGGAAAGGTCGGAGCTGCAGTGACCTGGTGGGAGGACGGCGTAGAAATCCGTAGCTCCAACTTCATCCTTGCGCCGTACTGCTCAGTGTACCAAGCGGAACTCGCCGCCATCCTAAGAGCCCTTGAGATGATGGAGAAACAACAAACGAAAATCGCCAACATTATAAGCGACTCTAGATCAGCCCTGGAGGCAATAGCTGATCCAAGCAGCACCCATCCGATTGTTGCTGAGATACAGGCAAAGATCCGTGAAATGCAAGCAGAGGCCGGAGATGTGCACCTCTACTGGATAAAGGCTCACGAAGGATTTGCTGGTAATGAAAGAGCGGACGAACTGGCTAAAGTAGCTGCTCTCACCAAAAAAACCAGGCCCGTGTACGACTTAGTCCCTGTATCGCACTTCAAGTACCTCCTCCGCCAGAAAACAATTGACATGTGGAACACCCGATACATGGAAGCAGATACAGGCCGTATAACCAAACTGTTCTTCCCGAATGCCCGGGCTGGGTACGAGGTCGTACTGAAACTCCAAATCACAAACCTGCTGGCACAATTGTTCACCGGACATGGGGGCTTCAGGGAATACTTACATCGGTTCAAGCTCGCAACAACACCGTTTTGCATCTGCGACTCAGTAACACTGGAGACTGTGCCTCACCTCTTGGATGATTGTCCTAGGTATGGCGCTAGGCGCCAGCAACTAGCTGCAAGGTTTCAACTAGATATAAGAAGCGATACCTATGACAAGTTTGTTGCCGACAATAACTATCGTGACGAATTCCTAAAGTACGCTGAGCACGTTGTAAGATCTGCGGCAAAAGCTAATGGAAGCACTGTCTGTTGAATGCTATAATTACAACAATAGCTCTAGTGTTTTCAATAAAAATAAAAATTTAATTGTAGATTTTATTATATTAAAATCATAAAATTTAATAAATCTTATTTTGGGTTTGTTCCCATTTGTCACCCTGATCTGTCCCCCTTAGGGGGACAGATGGGAAAAAAAGTTCGATCTGTCCCACCGTTGCAAATAGGGGGACAAATAGAACTTTTTTTTATTTAAAAAGTTCTATCTGTCCCCTCGTGACTAACAGGGGGACAGATAGAACTTTTTTTAAATTAAAAAGTTCTATCTGTCCCCCTTTTGGCAACGGTGGGTGGGACAGATAAAACTCTTTCAATACATTACAGTTTTATATGTCAAAGTGACAGCAAATGTCAAAATTGAAAGGAGATGTCAATAATGACAGGAAATGTCAAAAATGATGGAAAATATCAAATATGACAGGAAAGTATATAACTCTTTATTCAGAAAGAAAATAACAATCAAATAACAAATTTAAATTAAAACTAGTATTTACAATAGAAACAATTAAGCTATCTGCAAACTGTTGCAAACAATCTACAGGTAGCTCAACTGATCCATGTCAATACCAGTTGGAAGCGTGCCTAAGTCAATGGCTGCATTTGCCCCGTTGTATAGCAATGCTGATGCGCTGTGCCAGATACTCACCAGCTCTCGGGTCACGCGTCGCTTCGACCAGACGCTCAGATAATTTTTTGAAAACCCGGAGAGCCTCGGTACCCCACGAACCTAGGGTCTCGACTCCAAGGGGAGCAAATGTGTAGGCTCTGTCGAGACCTGCATATTTGCGCCTCTTGAGATCTTCGGCTAAATCTGCCGCCGCACCAGCCCTCACGGAAGTCCTAGGAAGATGGGAAGGCGCGAGTGTGTCCGCGTCTAGTTAGAGTTGAGGAGGCCTATTGTGTAGCGTCCCACACAATAGGCCTCCTCAACTCCCGTGGGACTAGAGTCATGCCGTCAAGCCTCTTACCATCGTCACGCAACAGACCATTCGGTTCGAGAGTAGCTGGTACGTTAGCGGTGGTAAAGGCCCGCCGGATGATGTCGTTCAGGCTGGCATGACGAGATATCCGACCGGCAGCCCTAGTACACGATAATCCGTGATGACCGAGCTGTTCGACAGCAGTACCGCACTGGCATTGACGAGGCGCGCAACACCTTGCACCCAACCGAAGACAAGTTGCGACACGGAAAGTTACGGGATCCAATAAAGTGCTAGTGTTTGCATGTATTGACAGGAAATGTCAATACATGCAAAATCTATGCATTTTCAATGATAGCTATCAAAATAATTGTAAGACACTCACCGTCAGAACTCAGAATGACTGATTATTTTTTTGGCAAAATGATTTGTTTCTTGTTTATTTATCGTTTCTTAATATGAAAGAAACTGGTTAAATGTGTATAATTAGTTTGCAGGTACGGCAATCGCCAACGAAGTCGCGGATACAGCTAGTATTGTAATCCTTACTAATATTATAAATGCGAAAGTGTGTTTATTTATTTGTCCTTCCTTCACGCCCTAACTAAGCAACCAATCGACTTGATTTTTGATATAGAATTAGTTGAAAGGATGGAGTGGTGAGTAACACACTTTTATCCTGATAAAACATCTAATTCCCAAGGAAAATTTATGGGAATAATCCCCCTAGAAATGTTAAAATCTAATTTAACGCGGGTGAAACCGCGGGGAGCAGCTAGTAATAATAAAAATACGAAAGTGTGTTTATTTGTCCTTATATTATATATATTGTAGAGATATTAGGTTTCGATCATCTATTTTAACTAGTTTAGATTAATAGTGACGAAATGACTTTTGAATTTGGAATATTATTTAATTATAAAACCGCAATTTGCTTCGATAAATTACTTGCCATTAATAAAATAAATAAATAATATATTGAAATAAATGTTGCTACTACTTAAGTTACACAATTGACCATTCATGTCTATTCTGTTATTTTTTTAGTTTTCTGTATTCCGTAGGTATTGTCAAGAGTGAAATTTTCTGTCATTTTGACAGCTGTCATCAAAATATAGATTTAGTTTTTATTTAGACTTTAGAACCATGACTAACAGGTTAGGTCTGTCATTAATTACATTAACTGTCGTTCTGATGCGACTTACAATTATTTTGACAGCTTACATTGGAAATGGATAGGTTTTGTGTGTTTAAATATTTCGTCTTTTTTGACATTTCCTGTCATTTTTGACATCGCCTTTAATTTTTGACATTTTCTATCACTTGGATGTAATTAATGGTGCCGAAGTGCCTTAACGTAATGGTGGGACGAAAGGGATACTAATATTTTAAATTCTTGTGTCACTTTTTCTTCCACGGTAGGAAAAATGGTGACCAATAGAACTATTATTTATTGTAAAAGTTTTATCTGTCCCATCATTGCAAATAGGGGGACAGATAGAACTTTTTTAAATTAAAAAAGTTCTTTCTGTCCCCTTGTGACTAACAGGGGGACAGATAAAACTATTTTTTATTTAAAAAGTTCTATCTGTCCCCTTGTGACTAACAGGGGGACAGATAGAACCTTTTTTTCCTATTTGTCCCCCTAAGGGGACAGATCAGGGTGACAAATGGGAATAAACCTTATTTTGTATTGTATTATTTTAAAATGATTAATTATTTTAATTTGAATTTATTGTAATCTTAAGTTATTAATGTAAATAATGAACTATGCATGAAAAAAAAAAAAAAAAAAATCTTATGAAACAATATGAATGGACATGCATCAACTATAGATAGCCATTAAATTTAATAACCATTTCATTTTAATTGTAGATTTTATTGTATTAAAATCATAAAATTTAAATAATCTAATTTTGTTTTGTATTATTTTGAAATCATTAATTATTTTAATCTTGTGTCTCATTAGTTAGGCCTTGGAATAAGCAATTGTAATTTATTGTAATTTTAAGTTATTAATGTAAATAATGTACTATTCTACGCAAGAGAAAAAAAAAAAAAAACATACTTTTATTTATCATTTCAGTATAAATAAGCTATTTCTAATGAAACAATATGACTGGACATGCATCAACTATGAATAGAATGAATAATATTAGTGGAATAATAGAAACCTAGAAAATGTAATAAAGACACATTATTATTAATTGTAAATTGAAGCCCAGCAGAATGTAACTGGGAGTAGACTACCAAGAATTAAAATTAAACTTGCATTGTAAGATAAGATTAAAACGTCACAAAATAAATAGTGACGATAGCTCGCGGGCCGGGACATTGTGCTCCCGGACAGGAAAAAAAAAAAAAAAAAACCTAACCTAACCTAACCTAACCTTTTTTTTTTTTTTTTTTTATTATCCTGAGGGAAATGCGCACGCATATCGCACTGCCACGGGGAGACAGTACGATTATGTGGGACTCCAACCCACTAAAACCCTCAGGGTGTTTCCGTCTCTGCCGCTTGTGGTGGGAACATGGGAACGTTTTATTACCTCATCCACGAACCCACCACGGCTGCCCGATATCGGGCCCCCCCTCAATGGGGGGTGTGAAGCACCCCCCTTCGCAACACGCCAGAAACACGTGACGTGCCGCGACCACCTCGGGGACCTTACCCGCCAAAAGGGCGCCGAACGACCCCGTGTCCAGACGCCCCAGGTCCCCATGCGACGGGTCAGTCAAGTGGCCCCGTCGCCTGCCACACGGTCGCAGAGGATAGGGAGAGCGGCCCTCGTAACACCGACACTCCTCCTCCCCTGCGACCCCACCGCGTCCGCCATCAAACGGTGGCGACCCCGCCAAGGCCGCGGAAGGCAGGGAAAGCGGCGCACCGCAATACCGGCACTCCTCTCCCGCCGCGGCCTCCATCTCCCTGCGGCCATGCCGCCCATACAGCACAGCCGCCCGCCTCAGTCACGGCACCGCCCATACAGCACCGCAACCTACTACCACTCCAACTGGGCTTAGAGCGCAAAACCCAGAGGAGCGGTCCATCCCGGGGCCGGCCATTTCGCCCTCTGCGTTGGCACGGCCCCATGGGTTCCTCTTAGCTTCACCGCGGGTGACCAGTCCGCGATTACTAAGCCCCCCCGCCCCGGCAAGGCGGGAACCCCTCGGGGGGGAACCTAACCTAACCTAACCTAACCTAACCTAACCAGTAACAACCCAATTCAACCCACGTTAACATATAGCTCGCGTTTAAAAATCAATTAAAATTTGATTTTTCGAGTTTCGCGCACACAAGTGTTGTTACCAGTGAAAAGAGTGTGCATCTCACCAGGATTATCGTTTTCAACGATTTCTCTCAAAGGATTACGTGCAGGGAAGGCCTGGACTTTGGAGCTAAATAACATCAAGGAGGTTAGTCCGATCTTAAAGATAGTATCTTCACTAGTGAGAACGCTTCAAGATCTATCTAGAGCTGTTTCTTTTTTGAAAATCCGTTCAGGATCAACAGAGATATAAGCTAGCAAAGATAAGGATTTTAACCTCCTAAACCGCGTGGTCGCAACACGTGTAACCTACTTACTGCCCGGCCGACACGAGGCGTGACGTCGAGCACCAAAGCGGCGACTCCGAAGCCGGATCCAAGACTTCGCCCATCAGCCAACACCACAACCCTGAGACTTCCACCAGATCACCAGGTAAACATCGAGATATCTCCCAATCCAGAAGACATAAATCACTCGTGTTTGGACTCTTCAGGACAGGAACACCTGGGCGGATCTAGTCCCCTCATCAGCTCACCAGCGGATCCCGGGCCCCCCCACCCCCTCGGGTTACTATCCCCCTCCTGTCATATCTCCGGAACCATTGGAGGTAGACCCTTACTGCCTGGTATCGTAGCAATCAGGATAAGGAGCACTACAACTTGGCTCCAAGGGATTTTTAAACCCGCAACCCCCCCCCCAACCCCTCAAGTTATATTTCCCCCTCTCGTCATATCCCCGGAACCATTGGAGATCGACCCCTACTGCCTGGTATCCTAGCAATCAGGACAAGGAGCACTACAACTTGGCTCCAAGGGATTTTCAACCCCCAACCTCCCCCAACCCCTCAGGTTACATATTCCCCTCTCGTCATATCTCCGGAACCATTGGAGAGTGACCCCTACTGCCTGGTATCCTAGCAATCAGGACAAGGAGCACTACAACTTGGCTCCAAGGGATTATTATTATTATTATTATTTTTTTTAACCCCCCCCCCCTCCCCCCAAATACAACTCCCTTCCCCTCTACTATATTTCGGCTAACTGTATCTCTTAGCCATCACTCTCTGTCATAAGAGGGTTCTTTATTTTCCCCCCTTACGGTTCCCCCCCCCCCTGTCTTATCTCCGTAACCGTAAGAGATAAACCCATACTGTTTGGTGTCAACGTCATCAGGAGAAGGAGCCCTACAACTTGGCTCCAACAGAATTTCCAGCTTCTATATCTCCGGAACCACAAGAGACCCTTACCTCATCAGGACAAGGAATTCTACAACTTGGCCCAAAGGGAATTTCAAACCAAAATAACTCTGGAACCACAGAAGTTAGACCGGGCTTGTTTGGTCTCAAAGTAATCAGCGGAAAGAGCTCTATCACTTGGCATAAAAAACGAAATTCCCCCCTCCTCACGGGAAAACCCCCTCTTGCGATATCTCCGGAACTATAGGAGTTGGACACCTGGTGTTTGGTATCAAAGTTATCGGCAAAAGGAGCTCTACAACTCGGCTCCAACAGAATTCCAAATTTCCATACTTCACTCCTCCACGAGAGCATCAGAAGAAAGAAAACTCATCAGATCCAGAGAACACCTCCACATCACTCCACAACGAGCAACACTCACCACGCAGAGCTTCACCATCCAAGGCTCTGGCGCGTTCACCACCATCAAGTTACTCAAAATCGCAGAACATCAGCGAAAAGGAAACTTTGTAGATTTAAGTAAGTTTAATTTAAAAATTTAAAAAAAAATACAATAGCACATAAATTTAATTACTAAATTAACATAATTTAACCCTACTTTAATAACAAAAAAAAAAAAAAAAAACAATATGTCGGGCAAATCCATCGAATCTGCTCCCAAGGCACAAGCTGCCCCCTCTGCTACACTAAAACAACGATCGCTGCGTGAAAAGGTTCTTAAAAAAGAAACAGCAAGCAAATCTTCAGCAAGATCTGAAAGGTTGGCGCAGCCAGTGGCAGATCAAGTGCCCGCAGCAACCAAAAAGGCATTTTCAGAGGGGCACGGATCCAGTGAAAACGTCCCATTGGCACCACCAAGGAGGAAGAACAAAACTCCCTCTCCTCCGCAGCGTAGCGACAAATCAGCTATCTCCTACGCAACAGAGCCAAAATCGGTTTCAGATTCAGTGATGGAAAAGGTAATAAATTGGGAACAATGTGGCATATCCCCTCTTACACAAATGTCGGACGATGAATCCGTGTCATCATTCATCGATCCGGCCACCCCTGTAACCACTCCCAAAGTTCGACTGAGCATGCTCGTCGAACACACGGGTAAAAGAACAGGGATTGAGATGGATAGGGCCACAAAATTAGCAAACGAGATGCTGCTTAAGGGAAAAGATGCACTGGAGTCTGCAGGGAACATGAAGAGGGAGTGCAAAACCACCGCACTGGAGTGCCTGCAGACTCTATACGAGATCGCTCTTTCCCTCCAGGATTCGAGATCAAGGCACATCTCAAGCTTAGAAAAGGAAAAAACAAGGCATGCGAGTGAGCTCGTGAGAGTAGAAAGGGCGCATAACAAGCAGATCGCCGAAATAACCAAAAACCTCACAAGCGAAGTAACCTACGCTAGAAGCGATATTACCGCCTCTCTCAAAGAGGTGAAAGCTGTCCGCGACTGGCTAAGTTACGAAACGCAAGCGCCTCACCGGATGATAAAAGAAACGGCAGAAGCGATCCAGGGTCTGGAAAAACGGTTTAGGTCTCTCAGCGAGAGTTTATCCAAACAGGAAAAGAGTAACGAGATCGAGCTCTTGCGTGGAGACCACGCAGGTTTAAAAACCAGCGTGGACTCTATGCAAAACCAGCTGGACGAACTCAGGAGAGACCTCCAAAAAGACCATTCCAACACACAACAGATCCTGGAAACCAACATCAAAACGCTGGCCTATCTAGAAGCAAAACCCAACCAAACGCTAACATCAGATCCGGTAGATAACCAAGGTATTGCAGAGATCCGGGACCTTCTAAATGAGATGTCGGCGAAGAAGGTTCCGGAACCCATTCCACAACCAGTCCTCATCAACATCGAGGACCACATCCAGCCTATCACTGAGAGGCTTGAGGCGGTCTCATCTGAACTGCGTACAATGCGGCAAGAAAAGATGCTATTGCCACCAACTGTCCTCAGTCTCGAAGCAGAGCTGGCCAAAGCAGAGGAAACCAGCGGAGGAACCAGGGCCAAACCAACCTACGCAAAGATCGCAGCAAAGTCTTTACTGCCCAAAAAGCCGAACCACACCCTTATCGTCACCTCTACAAATCCTCAAAACACCGGGGATAACGTAATAGACAGAATAAGGGAAGCTCTAGACACTAGAACCAGTGGAGCTAGGATCGATAAGGTCCGAAAAGCCAAAAACAGCAAAGTCATATTAAGCTGTAGCTCAAAAGAAGACCTGGAACTAGTGAAGAGCAGAGTTCGGCAAGATAAGAGCCTCAAGGCAGAAGTGGCAAAGGCAGAAAATCCGCTCATCATCCTCAAGGATGTTCTCTGCTACCACACGGACACTCAAATAGTAGAAAATCTCCTCGCGCAGAACAAACATCTCCTAAAGGATGTCAACCTTAAGGAATCCACCATCAAGGTAAGGTACAGGAAAAAAGCTCGCAACCCCCTCGAGTGTCATCCAGTACTGGAGGTGTCCCCTATCATTCACCAAAGCTTCGTGGAGGCGGGGAAAGTTCACATAGGAATCCAGTGGAGACCTGTGTTCGACCACTCTCCCCTGGTGCAGTGCACCAAGTGCCTCGGCTTTGGGCACACCAAAGCAGTCTGCCGCGAAAAGGCTAACCTGTGCAGCTACTGCGGTAGGGCTCACTCCTGGGAGGATTGCAGATCCAGGCAAGAGGGTAACCCTCCTAAATGCAAAAACTGCTCAACCGCGCACGGAATCAGCGCGAACCTGGCACACAACGCTTTCAGCAATGAGTGCCCAGAGCGCCAAAAATGGGATGCCATAGCGCGGTCCCGAGTATCCTATTGCTGAGGGCTCCTCACAAGATCACAGTTCGTTCCCTCCAAAGCTAGGCGGAACAGGTTTGCGATTCATCCAAGCTAACCTGCAACGCTCAAAACTAGCGACTGCGGAACTGCTCCAAGTTGCAACGGATAAAGGCATAACGATTGCCCTAGTTCAAGAACCGTACGTGGGCAAAAGTGGAGTCCTCAAACAACATCCGGGGACAAAAGTTATCCAGTGCACTCTAAACAGGCTTAAACCAGTTAAAGCAGCCATAATCATCTTCGGGGACTTGCTGGAGGTCATTCACGACCCCCAGCTGGTAACTGAGACCGAGGCGGCTGTTTTACTCAAAGGTGGAGACCTTAAGCTTGGAGTAGTATCTGTCTACTTTGAAGGGGATCAAGAAATAACACCTTATCTTGTGAGAACCAAAAAATTCACGGAAAATCTCGGCACGCAGAACATCATCGTTGCTGGGGACGTCAATGCATGGAGTCATTGGTGGGGTAGTAACTCGGAAAACGACAGAGGAGCGGAATACAATGCATTTCTTAACGAAATGGGTTTCCACATCCTCAACGTTGGAGATACACCCACCTTTGAGACCTTCAGAGACGGCAAAACATGCACAAGCATGGTCGATGTCTCTGCATGCAGCACGTCCTTGCTAGGGAAGATAGAGAAGTGGCAAGTAGACCGAAGTCTCATAACATCAGACCACAACGCAATCACCTTCACACTGCGGCTAGGAAAAGCCTTAGAGCCTCTAAGGCCTATTACTACGCGCAAGTACAACACCAAGAAGGCAAAGTGGTCAGAGTTCGAAGCCCTTTTCAAAAACTCCCTTGAAAAGAGAGCGATCACGTTAACATCTGTAGCGCATTCTGAAACTCCTCAGGACCTCGAATGTAAAGTCACAGCTTACACGGAAGCAGTCCAAGAAACCTGTGAACAAATCATCCCTTCTACAGGAACCAGGAAGGGCGATCCAAAGCCCCCCTGGTGGACTAAAAAGCTGGATGACCTAAAAAGACAGGTTCTCAGAAAAAAGAGGAGAATCAGAAATGCAGCTCCAAGGCGTCTAAACCTCGTCCTAGATGAGTACATCAAGGCAAAGCTGGAGTACAAGGAAGAAGCTGAGCTAGCCCAAACCAAGAGCTGGAAGGAATTTTGCACGACTCAGGAGAGAGAGAGCATGTGGGACAAGATCTACAGGGTAATCAGGAAAACATCAGGAAGGCAAGAAGACATGCTCCTGAGAAGTTCCGAAGGCAAAACCCTATCCCCACAAATGTCGGCAGAACTCCTGGGAAAAACGTTCTATCCCGATGACTCCGCTAGCACCGATCACAGTGGTCACGCGGAGCTCAGGGCACTAACAAAAGAACACCCGTACGGAGATCTCTCGGAAGATGACCCACCATTTATGTCAGCGGAACTAGAGCTAATCATCCAAGCTCTGAATCCAAAAAAAGCGCCCGGTCCGGACGGTCTCACAGCTGACATCTGTACAGCGGCCATTCGCTGCGAAAAGGAGTTGTTCTTGGCGATAGCTAACAAATGTCTATCGTTGAGATATTTCCCAACGCAGTGGAAAACGGCGCATGTGGTCATCATCCGAAAGCCCGGTAAGACCGATTACACCCATCCAAAATCTTACCGGCCCATAGGTCTCCTACCAGTTCTTGGAAAAATCATCGAAAAGCTTATGATAGGCAGGCTTCAATGGCACATCTTTCCAACACTCAACAAACGGCAATACGGATTCATGCCGCAACGAGGAACCGAGGACGCCCTCTATGACCTTGTGGAGCACATCAAAAAAGGAGTAGACAACAAAAACATCGTCCTCCTCATCTCCTTGGATATAGAGGGAGCCTTCGATAATGCATGGTGGCCCGCACTCAAACACCAGCTAGCGAAAAAAAGGTGTCCAAAAAACCTTTACGAGATGGTATGCTCGTACCTCACTGACCGTAAGATCGTGGTCAACTATGCCAGAGCAACGTACGAGAAGGAAACTACAAAGGGTTGTGTCCAAGGATCCATCGGAGGACCTACCTTTTGGAATATTATCCTAGACTCGTTGTTGCACAAACTGGATACAGAGGGAGTATACTGTCAGGCTTTCGCGGACGATGTAGTTCTCGCTTTTACGGATCGGTCGATCGAGGTGCTACAGCAGCAAGTAAACACCACACTGGAGATGGTATCAACATGGGGAAAACACAACAAACTTAACTTTGCACCGCACAAAACCAACGCGATGCTACTAACCAAAAAGTTAAAGTACAGCGTCCCTCAACTGTTCATGTCAGGTACCAAACTCAACCTTGTGGATGAAATAAAGCTGCTGGGTCTCATCATCGATCGCAAGCTCACTTTCAAATCACACGTGTCTGCACAGTGCAAAAAGTAGCAGAAATACACAAACAGCTGGCGTGTGCAGCGAAGGTGAACTGGGGTCTAAACAGCGAGATCACAAGAACCATTTACATCGCAGTGGTGGAACCCATCATGACATACGCCTCAAGCGCATGGTCACAAGCTTCAGCATTGCAGATGAACGTGAATCAGCTCAACGCAATTCAAAGAGGTTTTGCACAAAAGATCTGCAGATCATACCGCACCGTTTCTCTCACCTCGGCCCTTGTCTTGTCGGGTTTGCTGCCTCTTGACCTAAGAATCCAAGAGACAGCAAATCTCTACAAGACCAAAAAGAGCATCTCCAAAGATTATCTCCCTCCTGGAAAGGAACTCGAACTCAAGATAGGGTATTTGGATCAACCACATCCCTCCACTTTAACACACATTGAGTACGAGCTCCTGGAATCTACCGCCCACGTCACCGGGCCTCAGATATACACAGATGGGAGTAAGATCGAAAACAAAGTGGGAGCTGCTCTCACATGGTGGGAAGATGGTAGAGAGAAAAAGTTCGAAACATTCAAACTCCACTCCTCCTGCACGGTTTTCCAATCAGAACTGTACGCACTATCCAGGGCGACTCAAATGGTGAGCGAGAGCAAAGACCCTCGGGTCAGTATCTTAAGCGACTCAAGATCTTCGCTTGATCTGCTCCGCAATCCCAAACTGAGTCACCCCTTGGTCCAAAGCGTTAGAAAAAGTATTGAGAAGATCGAGAGGGAGGGAAGAGAGGTTCACATGTTTTGGCTGAGAGCACATGTTGGAACAGCGGGAAATGAAAGAGCTGATGAACTGGCTAAAGGAGCAGCGTTAAAGGACTCCGCTCAGGATTATGATAGAGTCCCTCTATCCTACGCTAGGAAGAAAATCCGTGAAGAATCAATCCAAAAATGGCAGGATCGCTACGAGACCTCAAGCACTGGCGCTATCACGAAAAGGTTTTTACCGGACGTTGATAGAGCATATCGACTAATAAGATCAAACAAGCTGACGCCCATTCAAGTGCAGGCCTTCACAGGTCACGGAGGAATAGCAGAATATCTTCACAGATTCAAGCTCAGGGACAGCCCAGGATGTGAGTGCGACTCAGAGATCAGCGAATCGGTCTGGCACATCATCTTGTACTGTCCTCGTTTCCTGGCGGAAAGGCACGATCTAGAACATCTTATAGATCGAAACCTAGCGGAGTCAGAGCTCCAACAAATTCTCAGCGATTCAAAATCAAGGCTCCACTTTCTATCTTACGTGGAAAAGATATTTCAAATCGCAGTTAAAAGAAACTCCACCCCCCATCCCAGTGCCCCCCATCCTGGCTCCCCCCCTTCAACTCCACAAGCATTTGTGACTCCAGAGGCTACAAAACAACAGGAAGAATGCCTCTCGCATCGAGCCTACTCTCACAGCTTAGCTATATCCCAACTTTTAGCGCATGGTGAGAAAGGAACTGCTGGGATCAGGATCAAAGGAGTCGCACTTTTTATGAACGGTACCGATGAACGGATTGGCATAAGCTTCTGCTTTTGCCGGCCGGGCAAAAAGTATCGAGTTTCTTTATCTCCGGGGCTATCTTCTCTTCTAAATGGGAGCACATCAAAATCTACAATGCGCTACAAGACCTACAGCGCCCTGCCCATGATAGAGGTGGCAAACCATCACTGCCGACTAGTGCGATCGAAGAACAAAACGATTGCATTACTCGAGCTGGAATTCGGTTTGACACCTTTTGCGTGCGCAAGGTCTATGCTCACCATGCTGGGACAGAAGACGGAAGATGAGGTCACCATCCCCCGCGTCATAAGCGTGGATGCGCTGGTCGTGGAACACGAGAAGGGAGAAGTCGCAGACCGGCTAGGTTGCATCAAAGCCTCTGAACAACATGAGGTGATCGTGTACGAAGATCGAGGTGAAAACCTTAATTTTCTCAAGCAAAACAACACTGAATCTGTAACCGATAGCTGGGGATACCCTGTTCCAACCACAACAAGCGGATCAGAACGCCTTCAGGAGAGGAGGGCTGTGGAGAGGGAGGCTTCCATCCCAAGAACGGAACAGCAAGAGAGAACGGCTGAGCAAAGAGGCCGAATCAAAGCGTTCGTGGATGCTTTCAGCGCGGCAACCCAAACCCTGCTGGGAAGACCTTCAAAAACATCAGAAGGCTTTACAGCGGAGGCACCAGCTCGTCCCAAACAAAAAGCTCCACCGGCAAAGCCTCTTACCAGAGCGGAAATGGGTCAGGTCAGTCTACCGCATCTTAGGCCCGTCACAGGCCCACTTGATCACGCAATAAATGCATTCCTCGAGTTCATTGCTCTAACTAAAGCAACTATATAGAGGTCAACACCTTAACCTGCAAAACTATCATGCAGGCCTATAGGCAAGGGAACGAAAACCTGCTTAAGGTGGAACTCGAGAGTGCAGAGGCTGCTATATATGATAACGACAAATCCCAAGTTATCATGGGCACGATGTTAGGAAGTTATATGGCAGCCTACAGCGCAACAAATGGATTTGTGCAACAAAAAGAGGAAAAGATGGCGCAAAATGGACCTCCAAAGTTTCTGACTCCGGAGAGCGATCCGGTGGTAGTCACCGCCCGCTGTACCAAGATCATGCTTGACGACAAAATCCTAGAAAGGGCACAGTCCATCTCAGGAGACCAGGATGTCGAGGCAGGATGGAACGACTGGGTGGTACCAAAAATCACATGGATCAATGGAGTTCCTGGATGTGGAAAAACAACTTGGGTGGTCAAACACTTTGACGCGAGCAAGGACGTAATCATCACGGCAACAACAGAGGCAGCAAACGACTTGAGGGATAAGCTATCGCACCGCATTGGAGATCTGGTGAAAACCAAGGTGCGAACAATGGCCTCAGTCCTAGTTAATGGCTTCAAAGTGCAAGAGCAGTGCAGTCGTCTGACGATTGATGAAGCTCTCATGAACCACTTCGGAGCCATCATCATGGCCTCACGTTTGTCTGGTGCTAGTGAAATTGTTCTAATCGGAGATGTTAACCAACTACCCTACATCGACAGAGAAAACCTGTTCGAGATTAAGTACAACAGGCCAAACCTGGTAGCAAACATAACCCAGGAGCTATTGTGTACGCATCGGAACCCCATGGATGTAGCCTATGCCCTGAGAGAGGTATACTCCGGTATACACTCCTCCAAACTCAAGGTTCACTCCCTAAAGCTTAGGATGTACACGGGAGCTAATATAGCCAACTTCGTCACTAACACGCTCTTCCTAGTTCACACTCAGGATGAGAAAGAGATCCTTAAGAACCAAGGATACGGTGATGGGGATGGTTCTCGCATCCTAACCATCCACGAGGCACAGGGTCTAACCTATGAGACAGTGGCTATAGTGAAAACAAAGTCTGGGATGAAGCTGCACGAAAGTGTTCCCCACGCGGTGGTAGCGATATCGCGGCATACCAACAGCTGCACTTACTACGCTGATGACCCAAACGACGCAATCGGGCACTTCATTAAAAGAGCAATGGCAGCGCCAACCCAAAAAATTATCAACTACAATCTCCAAATGGCAATTAAAAACCGAAACACAGCTGTCGTTGAAAAACTGACCAACCGGTCAGATCAGGGGGCAGCTTCCCATATCTAATTAAACTAATTTACATTGTAAACTCTATCTTTAATTTTAATCTCATAAGTATCATCTATAAATATAAAAAAAAAAAAAATATATATATATATATATATATAATATATGTATAAAAAAAAGAAAACAAAAAGAAATAAAAAAAAAAAAAAAAAATTAAAAGAGTTCAATGCTAATAGAATAGAATTCATAATTTGTAATATGTATCATTACCATATATAAAAAGAAAAATAATATTGTGTAAAGCTAATTTATATAAATGTATGTAAACATAGAATAAGTTTCCTTTAGTGAGTAACTAAACTTTAAGATATGTAAAAAATGTAAGCTCAATAAAATAAAATAAATCTAAAAAAGGCACGGAAAAAATTTTGTGGTGAACGTAAAAAAAAAAAAAAAAAAAAAAAAAAACCTAACCTAACCTAACCTAACCTAACCGATTTGGCAATTTCGGCAAAAATGACTTTGTTGCCGAATCGGCAAGTAGTAACAAGCTACAAAAAACCGTTAGATTCAAATCGCTGCTTGCCGATTTGGCAACTTTGGCAAAAATGACTTTGTTGCCGAATCGGCAAGTAGTAACAAAGCAGTGGTGTTGGATGTGGGTGCGTTTGGGGACATTGGTAGTGTGTACACTGGATTCTACTATCTGTAAATACAAAACCGCTGTTTTTAAATATTGTGATGTAATAACAACATACATGTTATATTATTGTTCATTAAGTTAGTTATATAAAAAAAAAAAAAAAAAAGTGTTAAAATTTGTGAAATGTCATAGTTAATCAGAACCTAACAACAATCTTTAAAAATATCTGTATGTAATTGGATTTAAGCTGTAATATTAACCCCTAGTTTTAAATATTTTATTAGTGAATAAGGACCTAATAATTATGTATAACAGCGGTCTGAATTTAGCGGTTTTTGTTGCTGCTTGCCGTCTAGGCTCGTAGTTGCAGAAGCCGTTGGATTCAAACCGCTGCTTGCCGACTTAGCAAAGTGTGTTTAAGGGCAATGGTAACAGACCAAAACCATTGAATTTAAGCTGTACTATTCTATAAATTGTAAAACAGTAACCGCTAGTTTTAAATATTTTTATGAAATAATTGTATCATCGTGTCTTATTCTATTGTCTATTGCTGTAGTGCTAAAAAAAAAAAAAAAAAAAACAACCTAATAACAAACTAATAACATTCGTATGTAATTGTGTTTTAAGTAATTCTATTGTAGCTGTAATATCCTTTAATTTGTAATTTTCGTCCATTAAGCTGTTGTCTTTTATTGGTTATTATGATATTGAAAAAAAAAAAAAAAAAAAAAAAACTGTTTTAGTTGTAATACTCTATAGTTTGTAATTATTGTTCATTGAGCTATTGTCTATAATTGCCCATTATTTGTAAGAACCTAATAACAAAAAAAAAAAAAAAAAAAAAAAAAAAACAACATTGTATGTAATTGTGTTTTAAGTAATTCTATTTAAGCTTTTAAACTTTTAATTTGTAATTATCGTACATTAAGCTATTGTCCATTATTGGTCATTATTATTGTGAAGAAAAAAAAAAAAAAAAAACCCGTCCTTCCTTCCCTCTACTCCTCTTAATATAAACGTATACATACACATATATAGAACAACGCAAACAAGTAACCTACACAAGAACTATCTTTCACTACTATTTCTATTTACACACAATCACTCATACAGTTGAAAGCAACGTGTATTCCATAAGCGCCGAGCTTTCAACAAGATAACACCAACTCAAAAAAAAAAAAAAAAAAAAAACCTAACCTAACCTAACCTAACCGCCGACGATATACTCCTCATCTCTCATTGCGTCCAAGGCTTCAGAACGCTAAGCACCGCTGCCTCTATCTCTATTGCACAACTCACTCCTCTACCCGCTAAACGTAATTCTATTGTAGCTGTAATATCCTTTAATTTGTAATATTCGTACATTAAGCTGTTGTCTTTTATTTGTTATTATGATATTGAAAAAAAAAAAAAAAAAAAAAAAACCCATCCTTCCTTCCTTCCCTCTCCACTCCTCTTAATATAAACGTATACATACACATCGAGGGCATCATAACATAGGGGCGTATCCGCCAATTTGGTCAGATTTCGATTTTTAGCTGTCGTATACCCTCTTACCGTCTTCCGTGTTATAACAAAAGATCGTAAAACTCTGTCAAAAAACAAAAGCAGAAAAACAAAATAATAAATAGGCGTATTGTAAAAATATTCGTAAAGAGTTTTAACAAAAAGGCGTAAACTAACATAGGCCCCTATCAAAAATTGTTTTCGTTATAACAAATGGTCGTATGCGCATACGCCTAATTGCGTTCAATATTTTTAGAGGCGGACCTATGCACATACGCCCATTTGTTATTATAACGAGTCTCTTCTCCCGCCGCTCACCAATGTGCTAAACAAATTCAATACTAAATGGTATAAAATTTTATTTTGAAAACTGACAAACATTTTATCCACACTATCTTATTGATCTTCTTGTGATGTAGGAAGCCCTGGACGCAGCTAGGGAAATATTTTCTTCATTAACCTTTTAAATTATTGGATGATGGTAGATTCTGATAGAACTTGAAGTATGTGGTCGGAATCAAACCAGTTCTAAGCATCTCCTGCAAATCCTTTAAACACTGGACACGCATTAGACACTGGTAATTGCCGAGTATAGCAACTTGGACTTATAGCATAGCTTTGCTAAGACTAGAGGGCAATAAATTCTTAAATTCTTTATTGTACACAAAAATAGAAACATAAAAATAAAACAACGAAAATTTATATACAAAGGCGAGCTTAACCCTAACAGAGTTTTCTTACAGCAAACCTAGGGGTATTAAGAGAGTTTGTGCAATGCGTGTGAATAGTAACGTGTACATACAAGTCAGAAAAAAAGGTCGAATAGAAAAAAAATTAAATAAGTAAAGCAAAGAATATACAAAGTAAAATACATAAATAAATAAATAAAGCACAGCTTCTAGATCGAAATTGACACACGTTATGCTGGCAACCTGCTTAGCTATTTCGGTGTCATTATCTTTCTCCTTTTTGCTAAATCTTTCTGAAAATCGTTGCGGGCACTGAAAAGTTTTAGCAGCTTCTCAGGAATAGATTTGTTGCCTTGGAACCCACTGATGACGCTGACGAGACCCTACACAATCTGGTCGAAACGTTGAGAGACGAGGGCATCAAGTCCTGCAAAATGCAGCGCACTGGCAGGAAGTCTAAACTGGGGGGGGGGGGGGTCCAAAGTATTCACTCAGCAGCTTGGCAGGAGCCATCTGACGAAGCTTATAACGCACGATGGGAGGACTGTATTGTTGAAGCCGGAGATCTTAGCCGAGATCGAGGATTCTTGAGCCACCCTGACACGCCACTAGACCGAGGAACTTCCGAACATCAGTCAAGACGAGATAGTGTTGGCTCTGATGCAGCTTAAAAATGGAAAAGCCCCCGGTGAAGACGGAATATCATCAGAGCTTTTGAAAGCTAGAGGAACCCCTGTTTTACAGGAATTACAGAACCTCTTCAATGCCGTCCTTCACAGTGGAAGAACTCCAAAGGCATGGAGCGGGAGTTTGGTGGTGCTCTTTTTTAAGAAGGGCGACAAAACCCTCCTTAAAAATTACAGGCCCATATCGCTCCTGAGCCATGTCTATAAGTTTTTCTCACGAGTGGTCACGAATCGTCACGCCAGAAGACTCGTCGAGTTCCAGCCACCGGAACAGCCGGGTTTCGCGGAGGATATGGCACCATAGAACACACATACACACGGTTAGGCAGTTTATACAGAAGTCTAATCAGCCCCTGTGTCTGGCCTTTGTGGACTATGAAAAGGCCTTTGATTCTGTCTAAACCTGGGCTGTTCTGGAATCCTTACAGCGATGCCAAGTAGACTATCGTTATATCGAGGTACTGAGATGTCTTTATGATGCCGCCACCTATGTCTAAGTACAGGGCCAGCAGTCTAAACCTATACAACTGCGCAGAGGAGTGAGACAGGGGGATGTTATACTCCGAACCTGTTCACAAGCGCGTTGTAAGATGTGTTTAAGACGCTGGACTAGAAAGGTAAGGGCATCAACATAAACGGCGATTACATCTCACACCTGCGATTCTGTGATGACATAGTCTTAATGGCGGAGTCGCTTGAGGAGCGCTTGAGAACCGGATGCTGGCCGGCCTAGCTTCAGCCTCGCGACGCATCAGTCTTGGCATGAACTTGGAGAAAACCAAGGTCATGATCAATGATCACATTGAACCGGGACCGGTGGTCGTACATGGTCACCTTCTCGAAATTGTTTCCGAGTATACTTATCTTGGGCAGACTCTGCAGTTAGGTAACAAAAATTTTGAGAAGGAGGCCAAGAGAAGGTTCCAGCTAGGTTGGGCCGCGTTTGGCAAACTACGTCGGGTCTTCTCGTCATCCATACCCCAATGCTTGAAAACGAAAGTTTTCAATCAGTGCGTCCTACCCGTCATGACCTACGGAGCTGAGACGTGGACACTCACGGTAGGGCTGGTCCACCAGTTTAAAGTCGCCCAGCGAGCTATGGAGAGAGCTATGCTCGGATTTTCTCTGAAGGATAGGATTCCTAACGAATACATCCGACAAAGAACTAAGGTTATCGACATAGCTCAAAGGATTAGCAAGCTGAAGAGGCAGTGGGCTGGCCATATCTCGAGAAGAACCGACAACCGCTGGGGTAAACGCGTTCTTGACTGGAGACCGCGACTTGGTAAACGTAGTGTAGGACGCCCTCCGACCAGGTGGGAGACGATTTGCGAAAGACTGCTGGCAGATGCTGGATGCGGCAAGCTGAAAACAGGGCGCTATGGCGCTCATTCATCATCATCATCATCAGCCTATACCAGTCCACTGCTGGACAAAGGCCTCCCTTAATGAGCGCCATTAGGGGAGGCCTATGTCCAGCCAGTGGACAAATATAGGCTGATGATAATGATGATTGAATTTGTTTACGCCCGCACATTCTAAGAAATTTGTAGTACAATAGGGTTATTTCAGACAGAACAAAGAGGCGTAACCGCCATTTTTTTTAAGTTTACTAGAAGAATTCATTTTTTATTACAGATTTAATTGAAGAACATAATAATATACTACATAAGAAATAATCATCACGTTTAGTTAAAAACTATTAAAGTTAGGCAGTTTTTTCTTCCTCCTGTACAATTGCAAAAAAGTCGATACGCCCCTATGTTATGATGCCCTCGACATATACATATACAGAACAACGCAAACAAGTACCCTACACAACAACTATCTTTCACTACTATTTCTATTTTTAAACAATCACTCAAACAGTTGAAAGCAACGTGTATCCCATAAGCGCCGAGCTTTCAACATGACAACACCAACTCAAAAAAAAAAAAAAAAAAAAAAACCTAACCTAACCTAACCTAACCGCCGACGATATACTCCTCATCTCTCATTCGGCCAGCCTCAGCACACTTGAATCCCAAACCAACAACGCCCTCCACATCATCGCCGCCTGGGGCGAAAGCATCAAACTCAAATTCTCACCCGAAAAATCTCAATTCACTGCCTTTTCCATAAAATCCTCTAAAAGTAAAATCAGTCTGCAAGGTCGAAACATCCCCTTCTCAAAACACCTCAAATATCTCGGAGTAATCATTGACAGCAAACTCAAATTTACAAAGCACGTCTTATACACTCTAGATAAGACCAAAAAGCTCTTTAATAAATTAGCCATCTACATCAGGCCGACATGGGGAGTCCACCCTGATAACATCAAAACTATCTACAATCATGTCATCGAACCCATAATCTGTTATGCTGCAGGAATCTGGTCCACCCCCGCACTCAAACACAAATTCGTCACCAAAAAATGTCTCTCTCTGCAAAGACTTTTTGCCATAAAATGCGTCCAAGGCTTCAGAACGCTAAGCACCGCTGCCTCTATCTCTATTGCACAACTCACTCCTCTACCCGCTAAAATAGCTGAAGTAGGAGATATTGAAGCATCTAAACTCACTGGCACAACTCGCTACGCTCCCAATGATACTCCCATTGAAAAACCCGCCCCCCCAAAATCATTTTTACACCCATCATTAAGAAACGGAATTAGCTTCAGGGAAATCTCATCGCCTTCAGAACTCTCAAGCTTAGATCTTGTAGACACCTACCAAATCTACACGGATGGCAGCGGACACAGTGGAAAGGTCGGCGCTGCTTATATCATCATTAATCCACAAGGGCATAACACTACCAAAAAACTCAAGCTTCACGATTTCTGCTCAGTATTCCAAGCTGAAATGCTCGCTATTTTGCATGCTTGCCAGTGGATCTCAGCTAACAGACCACCCAAATCAATAATTCTATCTGACAGCCTATCCAGCCTCGTAGAATTAAGCAACCCTAACAGCAACAACTCCTTTGCTGTCCAAATCCATAAACTCATCCACAACTCTTCTCACTACAACATTCAAATAGATTTTTGCTGGATTAAAGGCCACTCTGGCATACCAGGCAATGAACTTGCTGACACAGCAGCTAAATCCGCAGCACTTCTCCATAAGCAACCTGACTATAACCACATCCCCATGAGCTTCGTCAAACTCCAAAACAAAAAACAATCACAAGAATCGAAATCAGACCTCTTTCTCACCTCCACATACACCAAAACCATCTTCCCTAACTATGAAGATTTGTCAAACTACGTCACCTTAGTCAAACCAAATTTTGCTATCACACAACTACTTACAAATCACGGCTACCACAAAGAATACTTGCACAGATTCAAAATAACACCGAACAATTTGTGCCCTTGCGACAATAAAACCACACAATCACTATCCCATCTCATCGAGACATGCCCTGAATTTCAATCCACCAGAATCACCCATCTAATCGCCGCAAAAAATCTACCTAACCCATCCTATCCCTATAACATCTCCGAAATCATTACCTCACCTCTCACCATCGATACATTTCACTGCCATATCTTCAACATCATCACTAATCTTAAAAACTTCAACAACACGTAGCTGCGTGCAAACCCTAGTATTTATAGTAGTTATGTTCAAACTGCTGCTTGCCGATTTGGCAACTTCGGCAAAATGACTTTGTTGCCGGATCGGCAAGTAGTAACAAGTTCTCTTTATTAAGCTTGCCAACTTGCCAGCAAGCTACCAAATCATCCATTTTGGCAAGTGAACTTGCCAGCAAGCTAACAAATCATCCGTTTTGGCAAGTGAACTTGCCAGCAAGCTAACAAATCATTCGTTTTGGCAAGTGAACTTGCCAGCAAGCTAACAAATCATTCGTTTCGGCAAACGAACTTGCCAGCCAATATGGAATAAAAAAAAAAAAAAAAATTTTGTTGCTGAATCGGCGGGTGGTAACAAGTCACAAAAAACCGTTAAATTCAAATCGCTGCTTGCCGATTTGGCAACCTCGGCAAAAATGACTTGGTTGCCGGATCGGCAAGTAGTAACAAAAAGCCGTTAAATTCAAATCGCTGCTTGCCGATGTGGCAACTTCGGCAAAAATGACTTCGTTGCCGAATCGGCAAGTAGTAACAAGTCACAAAAAACCGTTAAATTCAAATCGCTGCTTGCCGATTTGGCAACCTCGGCAAAAATGACTTGGTTGCCGGATCGGCAAGTAGTAACAAAAAGCCGTTAAATTCAAATCGCTGCTTGCCGATGTGGCAACTTCGGCAAAAATGACTTCGTTGCCGAATCGGCAAGTAGTAACAAGTCACAAAAAACCGTTAAATTCAAATCGCTGCTTGCCGATTTGGCAACCTCGGCAAAAATGACTTGGTTGCCGGATCGGCAAGTAGTAACAAAAAGCCGTTAAATTCAAATCGCTGCTTGCCGATGTGGCAACTTCGGCAAAAATGACTTCGTTGCCGAATCGGCAAGTAGTAACAAGTCACAAAAACCGTTAGATTCAAATCGCTGCTTGCCGGTTTGGCAACTTCGGCAAAAATGACTTGGTTGCCGGATCGGCAAGTAGCAACAAGATACAAAAAACCGTTAAATTTGAATCATCGCTTGCCGATTTGGCAAGTTGCCGGATCGGCAAGTAGTAACAAGATATAAAAAACCGTTAGGCTGCTTGCCGATTTGGCAACTTCGGCAAAAATGACTTGGTTGCCGGATCGGCAAGTAGTAACAAGATACAAAAAACCGTTAGATTCGAGTCGCTGCTTGCCGATTTGGCAACTTCGGCAAAAATGACTTTGTTGCCGAATCGGCAAGTAGTAACAAAGCAGTGGTGTTGGATGTGGGTGCGTTTGGGGACATTGGTAGTGTGTACACTAGATATTGTATATAATTGTGTTTCGGACAATTGGATTTCAGCCGTAAAATTCTACTATCTGTAAATACAAAACCGCTGGTTTTAAATATTGTCATGTAATAACAACATACATGTGATATTTTCGTTCATTAAGTTAGTTATAAAAAAAAAAAAAAAAGATAATAATAATAACGTTTTAAGTATTATGATCTTAGCTGTAATATTAACCGCTAGTTTTTGAATATTTTTAGTGCATTAAGCTATTTGTCTATTCTTATAGTGTTAAAATTTGTGAATCTAAAAATTCAAAATTTGTGAAATGTCATAGTTAATCAGAACTAAGCAACAATCTTTAATAATATTTGTATGTAATTGGATTTTAGCTGTAATATTAACCGCTAGTTTTAAATATTTTATTAGTGAATAAGGACCTAATAATTTATGTATAACAGCGGTTTGAATTTAGCGGTTTTTGTTGCTGCTTGCCGTCTCGGCAAGTAGTTGCAGAAGCCGTTGGATTCAAACCGCTGCTTGCCGACTCAGCAAAGTGTGTTTAAGGGCAATGGTAACAGACCAAAACCATTGCATTAAAGCTGTAACATTCTATAAATTGTAAAACAAAAACCGCTAGTTTAAAATATAAAAAAAAAAAAAAAAAAAAAAACAGTTAAGCTGTATTGAGCTATTGTCTATTACTGACGACTATTTAAAAAACAAAAAAAAAAAAAACAAAAACAAACTTTAATAACATTCGTATGTAATTGTGTTTTACGTAATTCTATTGTAGCTGTAATATCCTTTAATTTGTAATATTCGTACATTAAGCTGTTGTCTTTTATTTGTTATTATAAATAAATAAAAAAAAAAAAAAAAAAATTCTTTTAATTCAGATAACGGGATCCATAATTTGTTAGTAGCAAAAATCACTTATAATTAATTAAATTATTATGATATTGAAAAAAAAAAAACCCATCCTTCCTTCCTTCCCTCTCCACTCCTCTTAATATAAACGTATACATACACATATACATATACAGAACAACGCAAACAAGTACCCTACACAACAACTATCTTTCACTACTATTTCTATTTACACACAATCACTCAAACAATTGAAAGCAACGTGTATCCCATAAGCGCCTAGCTTTCAACATGATAACACCAACTCAAAAAAAAAAAAAAAAAAACCTAACCTAACCTAACCTTTCAACAAGATAAAACCAACTAAAAAAAAAAAAAAAAAACCTAACCTGACCTAACCTTTCAACAAGATAAAACCAACTCAAAAAAAAAAAAAAACCTAACCTAACCTAACCTAACCGGATCTGGTACATTTTCATTTTAGATCAGTCTTCTCGCGCAAATGTCCTTCGCGCAAGTGTCCTTCGCGCAAATGTCTTTCGCGCAAGTGTCTTTCGCGCAAGTGTACCAGATCCGACGTCTCAAATGTTCTGAGTATAGCTACCCCTGTCTTATGATGCTATCTTTGTCACTGATGACGTCTCGAATGTTCTGAGTATAGCTACCTCTTTCTTATGATGCTATCTTTGTCACTGATGACGTCTCAAATGTTCTGAGTATAGCTACCCCTTTCTTATGATGCTATCTTTGTCACTGATGACGTCTCAAATGTTCTGAGTATAGCTACCCCTTTCTTATGATGCTATCTTTGTCACTGATGACGTCTCGAATGTTCTGAGTATAGCTACCTCTTTCTTATGATGCTATCTTTGTCACTGATGACGTCTCAAATGTTCTGAGTATAGCTACCCCTTTCTTATGATGCTATCTTTGTCACTGATGACGTCTCGAATGTTCTGAGTATAGCTACCTCTTTCTTATGATGCTATCTTTGTCACTGATGACGTCTCAAATGTTCTGAGTATAGCTACCCCTTTCTTATGATGCTATCTTTGTCACTGATGACGTCTCGAATGTTCTGAGTATAGCTACCTCTTTCTTATGATGCTATCTTTGTCACTGATGACGTCTCGAATGTTCTGAGTATAGCTACCCCTTTCTTATGATGCTATCTTTGTCACTGATGACGTCTCAAATGTTCTGAGTATAGCTACCCCTTTCTTATGATGCTATCTTTGTCACTGATGACGTCTCGAATGTTCTGAGTATAGCTACCTCTTTCTTATGATGCTATCTTTGTCACTGATGACGTCTCGAATGTTCTGAGTATAGCTACCCCTTTCTTATGATGCTATCTTTGTCACTGATGACGTCTCAAATGTTCTGAGTATAGCTACCCCTTTCTTATGATGCTATCTTTGTCACTGATGACGTCTCGAATGTTCTGAGTATAGCTACCTCTTTCTTATGATGCTATCTTTGTCACTGATGACGTCTCGAATGTTCTGAGTATAGCTACCTCTTTCTTATGATGCTATCTTTGTCACTGATGACGTCTCAAATGTTCTGAGTATAGCTACCCCTTTCTTATGATGCTATCTTTGTCACTGATGACGTCTCGAATGTTCTGAGTATAGCTACCTCTTTCTTATGATGCTATCTTTGTCACTGATGACGTCTCGAATGTTCTGAGTATAGCTACCCCTTTCTTATGATGCTATCTTTGTCACTGATGACGTCTCAAATGTTCTGAGTATAGCTACCCCTTTCTTATGATGCTATCTTTGTCACTGATGACGTCTCGAATGTTCTGAGTATAGCTACCTCTTTCTTATGATGCTATCTTTGTCACTGATGACGTCTCGAATGTTCTGAGTATAGCTACCTCTTTCTTATGATGCTATCTTTGTCACTGATGACGTCTCGAATGTTCTGAGTATAGCTACCCCTTTCTTATGATGCTATCTTTGTCACTGATGACGTCTCAAATGTTCTGAGTATAGCTACCCCTTTCTTATGATGCTATCTTTGTCACTGATGACGTCTCAAATGTTCTGAGTATAGCTACCCCTTTCTTATGATGCTATCTTTGTCACTGATGACGTCTCGAATGTTCTGAGTATAGCTACCTCTTTCTTATGATGCTATCTTTGTTACTGATGACGTCTCAAATGTTCTGAGTATAGCTACCCCTTTCTTATGATGCTATCTTTGTCACTGATGACGTCTCGAATGTTCTGAGTATAGCTACCTCTTTCTTATGATGCTATCTTTGTCACTGATGACGTCTCAAATGTTCTGAGTATAGCTACCCCTTTCTTATGATGCTATCTTTGTCACTGATGACGTCTCAAATGTTCTGAGTATAGCTACCCCTTTCTTATGATGCTATCTTTGTCACTGATGACGTCTCGAATGTTCTGAGTATAGCTACCTCTTTCTTATGATGCTATCTTTGTCACTGATGACGTCTCAAATGTTCTGAGTATAGCTACCCCTTTCTTATGATGCTATCTTTGTCACTGATGACGTCTCGAATGTTCTGAGTATAGCTACCTCTTTCTTATGATGCTATCTTTGTCACTGATGACGTCTCAAATGTTCTGAGTATAGCTACCCCTTTCTTATGATGCTATCTTTGTCACTGATGACGTCTCGAATGTTCTGAGTATAGCTACCTCTTTCTTATGATGCTATCTTTGTCACTGATAACGTCTCGAATGTTCCGAGTATCTCTTTCTAATAGTGCTCTCTTTCACTCCTATTGGATATTTCGCCATATATTGAAATATACTTCAAAGGCCTACAAGGGGGTGGATATTTCAATATCCGTAATGTTCATAGTTGGAGTATCCAGGAGGCAGCCAGGAGGTGAGGTAGGGTGACTCGACCAGGGTGTCCCACTGTCGGAGTGTCAGTACAGTTTGCATGCGGGGGGGGGGGGGCGGGGGATAGACAAATAAATAAATAAAAGGTACTAAAAGTTTAAATTGGCAAGTTTTAATTACAACAAAACGATCCATATTGGTGAAATATACAACCTTTTATGTTCAAAAACACACATTCCATCCATCGTCAGCGATCTCAATAAAATATATATATATATATAGTCCAGAGTCAACGATATTTACAAACGTACTTACAATATATTTACAACATTCGACGCGGGCCGAGTTAATAAATAGCGACGACGGAGTCGTTCAAGACTAACACTAGTATCACACGAGAGAGAGGTCAGACCAGCAGAGTGAGGGGCGGGGGCGGGGGCGGGGGCGGGGGCGGCGCGGGCGGGGGCTGGGGGGGCGGCAGCGCGCGCATCGTCAGCTCCTTGTCGCGCGGCGGCGTGTCGTTGCGGGCGTCCGCGTTCACCGCCTTGTAGAGCGTGTGCGCGCGCAGCTCCACGTCGCCGGTCGGGCCGGCCGCGCCCTCGTGCAGCGGGTTGGCGTAGCGCCGCAGGTTCTCCTCGTTCTGCAGGTTGTTGGACTTCTCCTCGTCGCAGCGGCGCTCGTGCGCGCGCACGCCGCGCGAGCGTCGGCGCCGCACCACCAGCCACGCGCCCGCCGCGCACGCCGCCGCGCCCAGCGCCACGCACGCGCCCAGCGCCGCGCCCCACGCGCCCACCGCGCCCGGCGCGCTCGCCGAGGAGGCGGCGCCCCGCGCGCGAGGCTCCAGCACGCGCAGTGAGCGCGCGGCGCCCAGCAGCGCGTGCTGCGCGAGCCGCCGCCGCGACACCAGCTCACCGAGCTCGCGCACGGCGCCAGCCAGCTCCTCGTCGCGCATCGACGTCGCCTCCGATCCGCCCACCTCCGGTCCGATCCACTGCGGGTTCCAAACACACAACTTCTTCAACATGATTCAACGTTAGCACATCAGGTGAGGGCCCTCCTCGGTACCGGGCTACCGGCCGTGCTGTACCTACATGTGATGTGAAGATTCAACTCACCAGAGCCAGATCGACAGCGTTGTCGTCGTCGGGCGCGATGTCGCAGAGCAGCGCCAGCGGCGGCGCCTCCTGCGCGCGGTCCGCCAGTGCCGCCGCCAGCGCGCGCCGGAGTGCGGTGCACGCGCGCTCCACGTGCGCGCCCGCGCCTAGCTGCTCCGGAGACAGAGCCAGGCGAGCGCGCGCGCAGCCCGGCGGCAGCGGCGCGCTGGTCGTCCAGCAGGCGGTGGGCGCCGGCAAGGCCGGCGGCTCCACGCTGCGGCCCGCCACGCGCCGGCACTCGCCCAGCGGCGGGCACGGGCCGCGCACGCACAGCGCCGGCGCCGCGGGCACGCACACCTCGTCCGCGCGGCACGCTGCGGCGCGCGGCGCCAGGCAGTCGGGCACGCCGCACCACAGCCGCGTGCACAGCGCGCCTCCACGCACGCAGCGGCACGCGTTGCAGCCCCACCACCACGCGCCGCCCTCCGCGCCGCACGAGGCGCCGCCTTCGCCGCCCGGGGCCGCCGCGAGCCCGGGAGAGGAGTCCACGTGTGCCACGTCGGAGCCGAGACCCGCCAGAGCTGCAAGTACCTCCACAATAAGTTCCATCCTGCACTATATACGTTGGTAGAGCAGTTCCACCCGATACTCACATTCTAGACAACGCCTCGCGGCGTGCGGCGGCAGCGCCGGGCAGAGGCACCGCGGCGGGGCGGCGGGGTGCTCCGCGTCGAGGCGGCAGAGCGCGGGCGCGGCGCAAGGAGGCTCGCAGGCGGGCTCCTCGCAGGCGGCGCCGCCCCAGCCGGCCGCGCACGCGCACCACCACGCGCCGCTGTCCCCGTCGCGCGTGCAGCGGCCGCCGTGCCTGCAGGGAGCGCTGGCGCAGGGGTCGAGGGCGGTCTCGCAGCGCGCGCCGGCGCGCCCAGCCCGACACGCGCACTCCCAGCCCTCGGCGCCGAGCACGCACGTGCCGCCCGCCTGGCAGACGCACGAGGGCGGCGGCAGCGGCGCGCCGCACGTCACTCCTCCCCAGCCAGCGGCGCAAGCGCAGCGCCAGCCGCCCGCCTCGCGCACGCACGTGCCGCCGTTGGCGCACGCGCCCGACGGACAGCGGTCGATCGCCTCCACGCGCACGGAGCACGTCTTGCCTGTGCAATAATAATGGTCATGTATTAGTATAGTATTCCCCCTATAGTCATTCTACTATTAGGAGTAGTTATTGTAGTAGTAGGTATAGTGAGCCTTCAGCACTAGTCGCGGGAGACGGAGCGGCGGCGGAGGAGGCGGACTCACCGGTCCATCCGTCGCGGCAGACGCAGGCGAAGTCCGCGGTGCCGTCGATGCAAGTGCCGTTGTTGCGGCAGGGCTGCGCCGCGCACTCGTCCGACTCTGCAAGCAAGCAGGAGGGAGAGGTCAGTGCGGGCCGGGACGGGGCGGGGCGGCGCGCGCAAGGGAGGGGAAGGGGACTCACGCTGGTCGCAGAGCGCGCCCGTCCAGCCGGGCTCGCAGAGGCAGCGCGGAGGCAGGCAGCGGCCGCGCGCGCAGGCGCCGCCGCCGCCCGTGCAGCCGGCGGGCTGCACGGGCGAGGGCGGAGGCGCCGCGCGCATCGTGCAGTTCTTGCCGGTCCAGCCGGGCGCGCAGTGGCAGTAGTAGTCGCTCTGTGCCGTGTAGCACGCCGCACCGTTGCCGCACGGCGCGCCCGCGCAGTGGTCGCGGTCGTCCTGGAACAGGTAACCCGCCGCTCGTATACTTTTCCATAATGTATATTCTAAACTCACACAAACAAGTACCAATGCAATGCTGTAAAAGAACTCACCGGGCAGTAGCGTCCAGAACAGGAGGTCAGCTAGAAGCAGAAGTGTGTTAGTTTGCGTTAGTGATGAACACCGTGAACAGATCCTTAGAGTTAGAGTCGGTGGTGTGGTGTGGAGGAGCGGGGGAGCTCAGCTCACCTCGCAGTTGGTGCCGGAGAAGCCGACGGGGCAGATGCAGCGGTAGGCGTCGGGCAGGTCGACGCACTCGCCGCCGTGCTGGCAGGGTCGCGGCGCGCAGTCGTCCACGTCGAGCGCGCAGGTGCGGCCCGCGTAGCCGGCCGCGCACGCGCAGTGGAAGTCGTCCACCAGGTCGATGCAGGTGGCGCCGTGCAGGCAGGGCGCGCTGGCACAGTCGTCCACGTTAGAGTCGCAGTCGCGGCCCGTCCAGCCGGCGAGGCAGGCGCAGCTGTACGCGCCCACCGTGTTGTTGCAGGCGGCGGCGTTCACGCAGGGCCCCCCCGCGCCCTCGCCCGCGCACTCGTCCACGTCCTGATCGCACTGCGCGCCGCTCCAGCCAGGTGCGCACTCGCAGGTGTAGCCGTCGAGGCGGTCGCGGCAGGAGGCGCCGTGCCGGCAGGGCGCGCTGGCACAGTCGTCCAGGTCCTGGTCGCAGAGCGCGCCGCCCCAGCCGCGCTCGCAGGCGCAGCTGAAGGCGGCGGCGTCTCCCTCCAGCGAGCAGATGCCGTGGCGGCAAGGCTGCGGCGCGCAGGGGTTGTCCACGCGCTCGCAGTCGACGCCGGAGAAGCCGTCGGCGCAGCGGCACAGGTACTGATCGGGCGCCGTGTTCTCGCACGTGCCGCCGTGCTGGCAGGGCTCGTGCGTGCCGCAGTAGTTGAGATCCTGGTCGCAGAGGATGCCGCCCCAGTTGGTGTCGCACGTGCAGTCCCACGAGGAGCCGTTGCAGTAGCCGTGCTTGCAGCCCGGGTAGGGCGTGCACTGGGAGCACAGCTCACCGCGCCAGCCCGGCCGGCAGCTGCCACAGAACAAAGAACATGCACTTCTATACCTACCTAGCTATTTCTTAAACGAATTGCTCTCGAGATGATGCTGAGCGGTTGGTACCAAGGAAAAGAAGTTCTTAAGAAGAATTGACGACTTACTCGCAATCTCCGGGCTTGTCGCATCGTCCGTGCGTGGGGTGGCAGCCTTCCTTGCAGACGGCTGCAAGAGGAAGCATCAGTTAGATGAAGAGATACCGCAGATACCCTAGACCCTACCCATAGGCTTGCATACTGACGTCGCTCGCAGTTGTCGCCCTGCCAGCCGGGCAGGCACTGCTTGCGGCCTCTGGGCTCGCAGGCGTAGTGGCCGAACTTGTCGTCGCGCGGCCGGCAGAAGGTGGTGCAGGTGGTGTTGTAGTAGTTGGGCTGGCACAGCACGCGCACGCGGTAGGCCAGCGCGGCGCGCGCGCCCGCCCAGCGCAGCGCGTGCCACGCCGCGCCCGGCTCCACGATGCCGCTCCACCAGGCCTCCTCGATGAGCGCTCGTTCTGCAACACACCATACACGGTTATCTACCGCTGACTGCAGCGCCGCCGGGGAGGCCGACCCGACACGCGCGCACGCACACTCACCGGGCTCAGGGTACTCCCAGTCGTCGAAGGCTTGCAGCACCAGCGTGAAGGATCTCTGCGGACAGAAGCAGGCAGTCAGAGAAGGGGCAGTCCAGGCAGAGGGGTGAGAGGACAGCCTGCAGACGCGGACACTCACCGTCCAGCGGAAGGTGAAGGGCAGCGCGAGCGTGTAGAGATCGGTCTCGGCGAGCGTGAAGGAGTCGGTGCCGAGGGGCGGCGAGTCGGCGCGCCCGAAGGAGCAGGCGCCGGGGGCCGCCACCGACTGGTACTCCTTCAGGCACAGCGCGAACCGCGTGCGGCAAGGTCGAGAGCACCCCCCCGCACCGGCCGCGCCGCCCCCGCAGCACGCGCCCGAAGACAGCTCCAGCCGG
The DNA here is from genome assembly GCA_946478455.1 of Eupithecia vulgata. Taxonomy (NCBI): domain Eukaryota; kingdom Metazoa; phylum Arthropoda; class Insecta; order Lepidoptera; family Geometridae; genus Eupithecia; species Eupithecia vulgata. The sequence continues at coordinate 71,558 of OX297877.1, forward strand.
TAGTTGGAGAACTCGAGGATCTGCAGCTCGAACACGCCCGCCCCCGCCGACGTCTGCAAAGAACACTTTGTCCTCAATCAAAGTCATCAACCATGTTTCCCCGACTGGGGTTGTAACGAACCTACACATTGCTTGTCGGGTATTGAGTCACCCGAGATGCTAGCCTAGATGATAATGATGATGCACCGAGAGACATATTTTAAATAATGCTAGATCATAGGTTCTTTGCAAGGTTTCCGGCCTACTCCTTTACATGATATTGCGATAAGAACGATACGTGGCTACCGCACTGTGTCATACGGGGCCGCCTGGTTTGCTCGCGGGATTTCTACCGTGGGATCGAGAAGGAAAGGTGCTTGCAAGGTTGCACGAGTATAAAAAGGAGGAACAGGCGCAAGGGCGCCGACTGGCTCCACAGGAAATCCAGTACGCGAGGGAACAAGCAAGGGAGACTGCTATCCAAGAGTGGGCCGAAGAACTGGAGTTCGCTCGCTATGGCCGGTGGACTATTGATGCCTTACGCCCAGCCCTGAGAGAGTGGCTGCACCGGGAACACGGCGCGCTTACGTTCCGGTTGGTGCAGGTACTGACTGGACATGGTTGTTTTGGGCGGTACCTGCACCGCGTTGCTAGAAGAGAGGAAACTCCTGCCTGCCATCATTGCAGCGCCCCCGAAGATACAGCACAACATACCCTTGAGGAATGTAGTGCTTGGTCGTCGCAGCGTCAGGCGCTGGAAAGAGTAGTAGGTCAGGACCTCTCGCTGCCAAGCTTGGTGAATGCCATGCTTAATAGTGAGAGGGCCTGGGAAGCTGTTGTTATCTTCTGCGAAGATGTCGTTTCGCAGAAGGAAGTAGCGGAGCGAATCAGGGAGGAAAACCCTCAAGCTGAGCCGCTCCGCCGGCGGAGGACCGGAAGAAGGCGACGGCAATTCCATCGCCTTCTTCCGCTTGATGGAGACCAGCTGGGTGATGGTAGGAGGAGAACCACCCCAGCATTGCACAGGTCTCCAACTAGGACGGACGCCCTAAATACTCCGGGACATGCCTCGCTCCTTCAAGGGACAACAAGAAGGTTCCGTCCAAGACGGATGATCACCGACAGGGTAGCGGTCGAATCCGACCGGGAACCCGCAACCCTGTCAAGTGCCAGTGCGCCGTCAAGCGAATCGTCTGGTGACGAGTGGTTTGACGACGCTTTGGCACTAAGGTGAGAGAGGAAGAGTCGATGGGGTTTTAGTTGGTATGTCACTAGCTACTAACACTCTGTTAGTAGCTCAGTGGAGAGCCCAACATACCCCTCTAGTCCTCCTCAGACTAGAGGTAATGCGCAACAGCATTTTCCAATCGCAAAAAAAAAAAAAACAAAAAAAAAGGGGGTAATCTCTGGATCTACTGAACCGATTTCGAAAACTCTTGTACCAGTTGTTTGGGAGCGTCATGGGCTATTATAATAATCTACTCTTACCCATGCGAAGCCGGGGCGGACCGCTAGTTACGTTAGCTTTTTGCTAAGAAACAAGATCAATTTCATTGATAATATGTTTAATTATTAGCGTTATTGTACAGTGTGTCCGCCGGGAAATTTTCCAGTTCAAACTCGCCTTATGCATGAACGAAACGCATGAGGGAGATGTGGGGGCTACCGATCGGTGCGTGAGCATTGCGGACGTGTCAGTAACGATGAGTCAGTGGCAGGGACCGCATCGCGCGTTCGCTGTGAGGGTGGTGATTCTCTACTTAGTGCAAGGCAGCATTTTTGTTCACATTTCAAAATTCGTCGTGTAAGTGACGGGCCGTCCAACCAACTAATTTCATCGTGGGTACAGAAGTTCAGGAAAACGGGCACGACATTAAACATTCATCCCCGGGTCCATCAACTTCTGTTTCGACACCTGAAAACGTCAACACCGTTCGAGAAAAAATCCTCAAAAATCCACGGAAGTCCGTTAGGAAAGTGGCAGCTTCTACTGGCCTAAAAAAACCACAGTACATAAAATATTGGAGCGTCAACTCAACTTCCACCCATACAAATTGTGCACAATTAAAAGAAAGTGACTACTTAGCGAGAGAAGTTTATGCCAAAACGATTATCGATCGATTTGGGACCCCTGCGCGATTGGGCAATATTTTTTTAGTGACGAAGCCCATTTTCATCTGGAAGGATACGTAAATAAACAAAATATGAGATACTGGTCAGACTCCAATCCAAAAAAACTCCACCAAAAGTCACTACACAGCCCAAAAACAACGGTGTGGTGCGCGATTTCAGTAAGAGGAATAATTGGGCCTTTTTTCTTTGACGCTGACCAAACTGTGACATCTGAGAGGTATTGTGCAACGATAGAATTTTTTTTTGTACCGGCCCTGCTACATTTTGATGGGAACAATAGACAAACCCATTTTCAATAAGATGGCGCCACTGCGCATGCGGCTAGAGCGACTCACCGGATGATTCCTGCACTTTCTTGTCAGTGCTTCCTGACGACGTAATCTTCAGCATAAACTCTTTTCAGAGTGGCTCTGCTGGTGGCCTCGACGGCCTTTCACCACAACACTTAAAAGATTTAACAGGTGCTGGTTGTGGTGAAATGGGCGAAGGCCTCATAGTAGCGATTACGTCGTTAGTGAACAAAATGTTTTCCGGGCAGGTCAGTGCAGACATCATTGACATTTTGTATGGTGCAAATCTATGTGCACTTTCAAAAAAAGATGGAGGCATTAGACCAATCGCAGTTGGTACGACTTACCGCCGGCTTCCAGCCAAAATTTGCTGCAGAATCAATTCCAGCCGACCCAGGAGGGCTTTGTATCCCGTGGTGGTTCTGAAGCTGCGGTACACTCGCTTCGATCGTTTGTATCTTTTCACATAAACGATTTTTTGTTGAAGGTGGATGTTAAAAATGCTTTCAATTCTGTAGACAGGGGCGCCCTTCTGACACAAATAAAAGATAAATTACCTGATGTTTATCCCTTTCTTTGGCAATGTTATGGTAGTCCTTCAAAATTAGTATATAAAGATAACTTATTGTCCTCTGAGGTTGGTTGTCAGCAGGGCGATCCTTTAGGACCGGCTATTGTCCTCTGAGGTTGGTTTGGTTGTCAGCAGGGCGATCCTTTAGGACCGGCTATTGTCCTCTGAGGTTGGTTGTCAGCAGGGCGATCCTTTAGGACCGGCTATTGTCCTCTGAGGTTGGTTGTCAGCAGGGCGATCCTTTAGGACCGGCTATTGTCCTCTGAGGTTGGTTGTCAGCAGGGCGATCCTTTAGGACCGGCTATTGTCCTCTGAGGTTGGTTGTCAGCAGGGCGATCCTTTAGGACCGGCTATTGTCCTCTGAGGTTGGTTTGGTTGTCAGCAGGGCGATCCTTTAGGACCGGCTATTGTCCTCTGAGGTTGGTTGTCAGCAGGGCGATCCTTTAGGACCGGCTATTGTCCTCTGAGGTTGGTTGTCAGCAGGGCGATCCTTTAGGACCGGCTATTGTCCTCTGAGGTTGGTTGTCAGCAGGGCGATCCTTTAGGACCGGCTATTTTCAGTCTCGCAATACATCCCATTATAAAACGTTTAGAGTCAAAATTTAATGTTTGGTATCTGGATGACGGCACTATAGGAGCCGAGGTGGAGACGATTTTGGAAGATTTGCGCGTTTTAAAAGAAGAATTTAAGCTTATAGGCTTGGAGCTTAACTTTGCAAAATGTGAACTTTATGTTCCAGAAACCGCAAAGCTAATTTTTTAAATATAAAAAGTAGCTTTGAAAGTTTAGCCCCAAACCTGAAGTTGATAGATAAGTCTTCACTTTGCCTATTGGGATCTCCGATAACGGATGCCACAAGCGCGACTGCCGCTGTCAGTGCAAGTGCAACACATCACTAGTGAATCATTTCTGTGAGCGAGGTGTGTTGGAGTGGAGTGGAGTGGAGGTGCTCCAGCAGTGAGTCCAGCTACTTACTGGTATCAGCTACTTACTGGTATCATGAATGCTACAAACGTACATACATTAATACTTACATTATTAATGTTGTAATTTAGATAATATTCTTTAATGTTATTTTCTTTTATATGTAGTAACATTTTTGTCTGTGCTGTAACTGAGTTTTGTCAATAAATGTTTCTCTACTCTCTCTATCTCTAAATAACAGTGTGTGCAGTGTGCAGTGTGCAGTGTGCGTGCACACGAATTTAGTGCATTCGCTCGGTGTCATGTCGACGATACAACACATGCAGTAGATAACTTTACAGAATACTAAATACTAGGTCCAAACAAACTTGTTGCTTGTCAATGACGACCTCTATAGCGCGGTGGACGAAGGTCTGCCTGAGACGCAGGAGGTTGCGGGTTCGATTCCCGTCTCGGGACAAATGTGTGTACGATCTGCAGACATTTGTTCAGGGTGTTCTGGTCGTTTTCTATGTATAATAAAAAATATCTATGTATGTATTGTGTTGTATTATGTATAGTTATCTAGTACCCATAACACAAGCTCTGCTTAGCTTGCGGCTAGAGAATGCTGTGTGAATTGTCCAGCATTATTTATTTATTTATTTATTTAATGACTCTAGGTATTTATCTAATAATACTGCTAGAGGCAAATTTAAATTTTTGCTCTACTTTTCTCAAGTAAAATTGCCTCAAAAAAGGAAAAGGAGTAAAGTAAACAGTATTTTGTTTGTCAGGCAGCGAGACGTGACGCGGAGGCGCCTCCGCCACCTCGTCCGTGAGGCCTGCCTGCCTGCAGCCCTAGCCGGTGCCACAGAGCGACAGGCGTGCCGGCGTGGGCGCGCGCGGGGCGGAGCGCGCGGCCTCCGCCCCGCCCGCCGGCACGCCTCTCACCGCCGCAGCAGAGCTACTGACGCCCTGACTGCGTGTCTCGTACATACACTAGTGTTATACACAACACCAGACCTCCTCCAGCTCTCCTACTGGAAGACACTGCAGCTCTCCTACTGGAAGACACTGCTTGCGTGTACATTCATTTATGTTAAGAGGACCGGACGAGCGAATACAATATCGATCCAGCGGTATTTACAAAAACACTTATTACAGAGGATTAAAAACTCATTACTGCCCGCTAAAAAAAATTCTTATAGAAATCACCACTTTTGGGTGCACCTGCACGTTGGGTTTGGGTGCACCTGCACGTTCGCCTTTTGGAATAAAGCGCGTCACACACGGTGAAGATAATATAAAATATATATTATATCAGAGCATATTTTAGAATATCGCTCACCATAGAAATCCTATGAACCATCACATCACACACGACGAAGTTCATTTATATTTTATCTTCCGTATCTTAAGATACCGAGCGAATACGCAAATATGGAAATATATTTATATTTCGTATCTTAAGATACGCATCTTCAATAACTACATGGTGTTTTTGTGTCGGGCTATGTGCGGTGCGGACGCAGCGCGGGGTCTATATATATATAGATATCCCCATGGGCACTTAGTTGATCAAACGTGCCATATAGGTAGTATTTATTTGATCCGTTTTCACTTGTTGATCCGGGTAGTATTAGTTGATCCAATGCCGCATCACCCGTACGTACGTGGATCCGAACGGAGCCACAAGTGTCACCATCAGAAATAATAATAATTACGTGTGTTTTATACAAATCCACCTTTTTGGCGTTTTAGCACTAGTTGATCCGATTCAAATGAGCCAATCAGAGCCCACCGAGCTCAGCCATTGGTTGCTTGCGCCCTAAGCCTTTCGTTTCACCTAAATCTAATTAATATTTTAAATTATCAATTTGATTCTCTGCTGATTTTTATAAAACATCTTAGCAGATTTGTTTATAACAGTTTTGTTTGACACATTTCAAACAGAACAACTAAAGCGCGGATCCCGGCTATGATTTTTCAAAATTACAAAGGAAATTTCAAAGAGTGTTAAGAATGTTAGTCCACTGCTGGACATAGGCCTCCCCTAATGAGCACCATAGCGCCCTGTCTTCAGCTTGCCGCATCCAGCACCTGGCAGCAGTCTTTCGCAAATCGTCATTGGGGGCGTCCTACACTACGTTTGCCGAGTCGCGGTCTCCACAAGGTCAAGAACACGTTTAGCCTAGCGGTTGTCGGTTCTTCTAGAATTCTACAATTTCGAGAAGGTGGCCATGTACGACGACCGCCCCCAATGTGGTCATTGATCATGACCTTGGTTTTATCCAAGTTCATGCCAAGACCGATGCTTCGTGAGGCTGAAGCTAGGCCGTCCAGCATCAGGTTCAGCTCCTCCAGCGACTCCGCCATCAAGACTTATGTGAGCAGCGAATAGCAGGTGTGAGCTGCCTCAGAGCCATCACGATCTCGTCTTGACTGATTTCTGGCAGTTTGTTTGTGTAGTGGCGTGTAAGGGTGGCTCTGGAATCGTAGTCGTCCCGTTGGGCACGAGGGGCATGTGCAGCGTATAAACGGCCATAGAAATTATCTATCTCGGCAGAGGTCTCCGGCTTCAACAATACGGTCCTCCCATCATGCGTTTTAAGCTTCGTCAGGTGGCTCCTGCCATGTTGCTAAGTGAATACTTTGGACCCTTGGTTTGCGGCGTATGTTGGAGCTCCGAAGGTCACGCCGTACCATATTCGCAATTTGCGGTGTTTTTAATATTGTTCAGGTCTGACCGCTCTGACGAAATTGTTTCGATGGTTTCCCGTCTTTTTGCCATCAGACCGAGAGTCTCATCCGAGAGTTTGGACTTCTTTCCAGTGCGCTGCTTATTGCAGAACTTAATGCCCTCCTCGATCAGATTATGTAGGGTCTCGTCAGCGTCATCAGTGGGTTCCAAGTGGGTGCGCACGGAAAGGTGTTTGTTGTTTTGGTTGTGTGATTTCGGCCTAAAATTGCATCACCCCACCACCACCCACTCTGGTCGAAACGCTGAGGAACGAGGGCATCAAGTTTTGTAAAAAGCAGCGTACTGGCAAGAAATCCAAACTCTCGGCCGAGACACTCGGGTTGATGACAAGAAGACGGGAAACCACCCAAGCGACTTCGTCTGAAAGGTAAGACATGAACAAGCAAATTGCGAAGATGGTACGGCGCGACCTTGTGTCCGTGCAATACACGCCGCATTGAAGAGGCGATAGAGCGAAACCGAGGGTCCAAAGTATCCACTCAGCAGCTTGGCATGGCAGGAGCCTTCTGACGAATCTTAAAACGCACGATGGGAGGACCGTATTGTCGAAGCCGGAGATCTCTTCTGAGATAGAGGATTTCTATGGCCGTTTATACGCTGCACATGCCCCTCATGCTCAACGGGACGACCACGATTCCAGAGCCACCCAGACATCAGTCAAGACGAGATCGTGATGGCTCTGAGGCAGCTTAAAAATGGAAAAGCCCCGGTGAAGACGGCATTACTTGAGAACTTCTGAAAGCAGGAGGAGCCCCTGTTTTGCAAGAGCTTCAGAACCTGTTCAACACCTTTCTTCACAGTGGGAGAACTCCTAAGGCGTGGAGCGGGAGCCTGGTAGTGCGCTTTTTTAAGAAGGGAGATCTTCTTAAAAACTACAGACTCATCACACTCTTGAGCCACGTCTGAAAGCTTTTCTCTCGAGTGGTCACGAATCGTCCCGCCAGGAGACTCGACGAGTTCCAGCCACCGGAACAGGCCGGGTTTTGCGTAGGATATGGCACCATAGACCACATACACACAGTGAGGCAGATTATACAGAAGTCCGAAGAGTATAATCACTCCGTCTGGAATCCTTTAACAGCGTTGCCAAGTAGACTATCGTTATATCGAGATGTTGAGATGTCTTTATGATGCCGCCACCATGAGTGTCCAAGTACAGGGCCAGCAGTCTAAACCTATCCAACTGCGCAGAGGAGTGAGACAGGGGGATGTTATATTCCCGAAACCGTTCACAAGCGCGTTGGAAGATGTGTTTAAGACGCTGGACTGGAAAGGTAAGGGCATCAACATAAGCGGCGATTACATCCCACACCTGCGATTCGCTGATAACATAGTCTTGATGGCGGAGTCACTGGAGGAGCTTAACCGGATTTGACGGCCTAGCTTCAGCCTCACGACGCATCGGTCTTGGCATGAACTTGGATAAAACCAAGGTCATGATCAATGGCCGCATTGATCCGGGACCGGTCGTCGTACATGACCATCTTCTCGAAATTGTTTCCGAATACACTTACCTTGGGTAGATTCTGCAGTTGGGTAAAAACAATTTCGAGAAGGAGGCCAAGAGGAGGATCCAGCTAGGTTGGGCAGCGTTTGGGAAACTACGTCGAGTCTTCTCGTCATCCATATCGCAATGCTTGAAAACGAAAGTTTTCAATCAGTGCGTCCTACCCGTCATGACCTACGAAGCTGAGACGACACTCACGGTAGGGCTGGTCCACCAGTTTAATGTCGTCCAGCGAGCTATGGAGAGAGCTATGCTCGGAGTTTCTCTGAAGGATAGGATTCGCAACGAATAAATCCGACAGAGAACCAAGGTTATCGACATACGACATACGGATTAGCAAGCTGAAGTGGCAGGGGGCTGGCCATATCTCGAGAAGAACCGACAACCGCTGGGGTAAACGTGTTCTTGAGTGTATACTGCGACTCGCAAACGTAGTGTAGGACGCCCTCCGACCAGGTGGGATGACGATTTGCGAAAGACTGCAGGCAGATGCTGGATGCGGCAAGCTGAAGACAGGGCGCTATAGCGCTCATTAGGGGCGGCCTATGTCCAGCAGTGGACTGGTATAGGCTGATGATGATGATGATGATGATGACGTGCGCACACAACTCGACTTCTAGAGCCATAATGAAAACAATGGCGGCCTCGGCCTCTGCGGCCTTCACATTTGAAGGTGGATGCAGCAATGTATGGAGCACTGCAAATATTATACATACAGAGCCAACAAATACTGAAGATTATGCGAAAAAAATATACCTACCTTACATATTTAAGATAGTTTCCTATGTCGGATCAAATAAAGCTCTAATTTTGATAATATAACTGGATCAGATCAACATACGACTTTGGATTTGGTATATAAAACTCAGTCAAAAAGTGCTTGAGCATTTCAAAATTTTGAACGTTACGGAGTCGTTTAAGTTCGTCAACTCTAGGCGGATTTAGCAATGTATGGAGCTCTGCAAATATTATATAAACGGAGCCAACAAATACTGAAGTGTATTCGAAAAAGTTACCTACTTTACTTTATATTCAGTTTCGCTTTGTCGGATCAAATAAAGCTCTAATTTTGATAATATAAATGGATCAGATCAACTTATGACTTTGGATTTGGTATATAAATTGGAGCCAACAAGTGTTTGAGCGTTTCAGGATTTTGACCGTTACGGAGTCGATTGAGTTCGAGATCGTAACGAAAAAAATGTCGAGTACATCACTTTCTCGATGAATACGTTTGGCAACGTCGCTTTCAAATTTGCGCCGTTGCCACTCCGGGCGAGATCTATACAACCGGAGTCGAGTAATAAGGGGGAAAAGGTGGAGTCCGGAATGCAGGGAAATCGGGCTGGATCAACTTAGTGCCCAAGTTGGTATTAATATATATATACCTATATATATATCTTCCCTAATCAAATCATGAATTAAAATGGTTGTTTCTCTTGACTTTCTAAAATACTATTCAAATTTCTTCGTTGACAGATCTTCATAATAAAATCGAATTTCGAATTCGCCGCAAGTTTTTCTATTTTTAGGGTTTCAAGATCGGTTTTGAAACCCTTTTGGTCTCGCTCTGTCCGTCCCCGCTCTTTCTTGAATATCTCAGTAACTACTGCAGCTATTAACTTCAAATTTGAAGTAATTATACATTTCGTGCGCTATTACTGATTTCAAGAAAAAAATATATAAATTAATGAAAAATGAAAATGAATATTTTCAATACAAATTGTGATGTTGAAATTTGAAAAGAGACCTAGGGGGGCAAATGGGATATCAAATGAAAGGTATCATTTTGACTATTTCAAAACACTTTTTAAAATTTTTGTAAGTATCATACTTTTAGAAACATTTAAAAAAAAGTCGAAAAATTGACCATTGCCCCCCTATCTTCGAAGATTACAGACCGATCCATGTACAATGTACTAGGCGTTTGTAGATATCAATCTATATTTTACAGGAAAAATATAGAGAAGTCTGTAAAAATTACCATTAATAAAAACATATTGAGAATGGTCGAAAAGGGGGATTATATATTTTATCGAAAGGGGGGCTATCTACCTATTGGTTTATCAAATGAAAGGCATTGTTTTGTAAATTTTAAAACAGTTTTCGAAATTGCTGTAGGTTTCATACTTTTCAAAATATTGCCATTCGAAAAAAGACGGAAAATTGATTGTCCAAATAATTGGCAAATGTTTGAAACCCTCCTCGGCGCGCGAGTTACACTCGCACTTGACGGATCTTGTTTATGTGAGGCTCTATCCAAATTTTTCTCCTTTTGGAATGTGCTACTGCAATCTGCATTTCACATTCTATATCAGAATCATCATCTGAGGAGCTGTCTAGCAAATAAACAAGTAAGGCAGTATCACTCATACTCAATCAACCTGTATATAGAACTCTACCAAGGAATACGTGTGGCACCAGCACCAACGCAGACTCCTAAGGAAATTAACAGGTTTTTTAATATTACCGTATCTTAGCCGTGTGTGATAACTGATAACCTAAGATACTATAATATTTTATATTAGGGCATCTTAATATGAAATATTATAGCAACTCTGTCGTTTGTGATGCGCTTAAATGTCATTTCATTATCATAATGAAAAAAGAAGTTCGATCCACACTGGAGCATTTGGGAACATACGAAAGTTAATATAATAAGTAATGATGAAAAGTTTTACGCACTTTTGATTTTTTCGAGTGCATAAATAGAGGTTTTCCAAATAAAACTTGCTTGGCCAAGTGCGAGTCAATCGCGCACTGACTATCGTACTAAACCATTTACCAATAGGTATGAAAACAAGAGACCGACAAACTAAGCAAAGTGCACGCACGAGATAATGGCTGACACAGTCCGAGTATTACTTACCTAGGTAGGTACCTAAGTACTAACATTATTACTTACCTAGGTAGGTACCTAAGTACTAACATTATTACTTACCTAGGTAGGTACCTAAGTACTAACATTATTACTAAATTCAAGTGTCTAACAGACGTTCTGGTTTTAATTATTTATTTATGTATCTTATACATATTCTTGAATTTTGAGCTTAATATAATAGTTACCTAGTACTTTTAGTATTATTGAAATAGTTAGAGAATGTTTTCTTCATAATATTCGTCTTTCATTTGTGTATTCTTTGATTGTTATTATTGTTTTAAAATGCATTCGATTTACATATTTTTTTGTAATAATTTTATTTTATTAAACTGTTTCTTCTGCAAAAACAAGGAATAACATTTTTGTAATATTTTGTAATATTTTGTAATCTAAAAGCCGTAGGTACCTAGAATTAGTAGGGTGTTGCTTAAAAATGAACTTTCAAAAGCTGATTGTGTGACCCCGCCATTAGGTTCTAGTACGAGTAGGTACCTAGGTACCCCAATTAACGGGTAAGTACAAGTTTTATTTTTATTTTTTAGATTAGTTTTAGGGGTCACTAGTCACTAGTAGTCACTAGTAGTCACTAGTAGTCACTAGTAGTCACTACTGCCTAATAAAGTTTTCGAAAAAACATAATTTACAACATGTGCTTGACAGTGCTTGACAGTGACAGTCATCATTTTGTGTTAATTTTACCTTTAGTAAGTATATAGATTATTCTCGAATATCGATTGCTCGGGAATATCGGTCGACGGCGGCCGGCGCGAGAAGAAATCCATCAAAGTTTCTGCTACTTGTACTGCAGAAGACGTTTTGAGTGTGTGGAAAAAGGCTGGGATTCCAAGTCCAACCAAGTGGAAGCAGGACGACATCAGCAAGATAATAAAAAAATTACGGAGTGGTAAAGAAAACAAAACAAAACGCTTTGACATTGCCCATGGAAATGCAAATGCAAATGCCATGAAAATGATCTCTGAAAATCTCTTTGAAAATGATGATGGACTTCACCGTGCACCGTGCACCGTGCACCGTGCCCGGTGGATGGCAAAAGCCATCTACTGCTTGAAAATATTGTTATTTGCACGTCAATTCAAGCTAACTAAGTTAGAGGAAGCCGGTGTACATCAAGTGTGTGCCTTCGTAGTCACGATCTACGTATGTACTGGTTCAGAATTAAAAATTCCCCCCCTTTTGACCATTTTTCAAAAACTATTATTATTACAGACTTCTCTATATTTTTCCTGTAAAATATAGATTAATATCTACGCCTAATACATTGTACATGGATCGGTCTGCAATCTTCGGAGCTAGGGGGGGGGAATGGTCAATTTTTCGTCTTTTTTTGAAATATTTCAAAAAGTATGAAACTTACAGAAATTTAAAAAAGTGTTTTAAAATGGTCAAAACAATACCTTTCATTTGATACCCCACATAGGTAGGTACCCCTCCTTTTGAAAAAAAAAATTCCCCCCTTTTTTGACCATTTTTCAAAAACTATTATTATTACAGACTTCTCTATATTTTTCCTGTAAAATATAGATCTATATCTACAAACGCCTAATACATTGTACGTGGATCGGTCTGCAATCCTCGGAGATAAGGGGGGGGGGGGGGTATGGTAACGTATGAAATTTACAGAAATTTCAAAAAGTGTTTTGAAATGTACAAAACGATACCTTTCATTTGATACCCCATTTGCCTTCCTAGGTCTCTTTTGAAATTTCAACATCAAAATTTGTACTGAAAATATATTTTTTTCTTAAAATCAGTAATGGCGCACGAAATGTATCATTATTTTCAAGTTAATATCTGCAGTAGTTACTGAGATATTCAAGAAAGAGCGGGGACGGACAGAGCGAGACCATAAGGGTTTCAAAACCGATCTTTGAAACCCTAAAAATTGAAATTTATAATTGTTTCTTTGAACTTATTTCGCTAAAATTTTAACAGCTGCTAGCGACCCCTAAAATTAGTTTCAGAAAAAAACAAAAAAAAACTAGCATCAGTTAATACTACTAGAACCTAAAAGCGGGGTCAGATTACAAGATTTCAGTTTTTTGCCAAATAAGCAACACCCTAATAGTTAGTGAACTGTTTGTGACGATGTAGGGGGGGGGGGGGATCCCGGGATGTACTAAACCTATTTAATAATGAAAGAATTTATAATTTTTATAAAATATAGGCTATATTACCCTGAAAACAAAGCTTTTGAGGGTGTAATGTACGTAGACTATGTTTTATCCTGGAATTGGTACGTGGCGGAAAAACGAGGAGCTTGCTACTAATGAACATTGGAACTGGTGTGAAGCCTGCGCCTGCGCCTGCGCCGTCATGTAGGTAAGATGGCAGCTCTTTGACGGTGAAGCCAATGTCAATGCGAACTCGGCAACCACATTACACCTTTACATTTTGACTACAGGCACATGGTAATGTAATTAATAATAAAAGTAGAATTAAACAAGATAGAACTGCACTCGCAGAATTTTGAAAAACTACTTGCCTTATCCGGTAATAGAACCCACGACAATCATTAAAAATAACACCCTGTATTTTACGTCACCAATCATCAGAAATATAAACATTTTAATTGTTTTAAATGCAGGTAATAAATATAATCACTATGTGTAGTACAAAACAAAAGGTTTTCGTTGATGGCGGATGGCGGATGGCGGGAGCGAGCGAGATCTTCAATGAAGCACCTACATAGTGTGTATGTCAAATAAACATATTGTAATGAATAACATCAAGGAAATGAGAAACTGTTCATAATAAATAATAGTCTAGCATCACCTACCAAGCCCCAAGCCCCAAGCCCCACGCTGAGCAAAGCTTGTGTTATGGGCTACGGAGAAGGTAAGGGAGGGTGCCTGTGAGGTAACTACCTTCGCTACGCGTAGGTAGGTACCTGACAACAGAACAATTCAGGTCTGGCACTTATTGGCTCAAAAATAAATAGTGATGTGACAAACTGAAGAGCTAATCGTGATGGGCAATCCAGAAAATAACAGTTAATGTTCAGTTAAAAGTCATTGTACATTAGTACAGCCGTAAAATGTTTTTCGGATCTAGTTCATCTCGATCGGTCACAGGCTCACAGCCTCACAGGAGTTAGTTTTATAACTTAAATTCCATTTTCATTTTATTCTATATCTTTGACACATTTTTATTAGATTGCAAAGAGATGAAATATTTAATTTTAATTGATGTAGAAATATTCGTAGTTTGTTTGACAGACTGCGCGTATAAACAATTATTGAACTTATTCCACGGTTTGATTTGATTTGTCATTTGAGTAGTCTACATACAGTAATCAGTAGCAATTTCGGGTTTTGTTTGACGTAAGCTCATGTACGTCATGTCTGGAAAAGAAAAACTATTGAGATCCGTATAAACGAGTTTTGTCAATAATGAGTAAGATAAGTACCTAAATGTTTACAAGAGGATTTAAGACGCTTGGACACTACTCGTCCAAGCGTTGTAAATCGTAAATCCTCTTGAAGAGGTCATCAGCGTTGGTGATTCTAACTTTCTTTCTAAAAAATCACATATCGTCAACGAAACATAGCAGCAACAGCTTAAATGCATGGAAACACGCAGAAATATCGACATAATATCCCGAAAAGAAGTGGTCCCAACAAGGATCCCTGGAGAACACCGCTTGGGAAAGAACCCCAACGGAATATGTAGTTGTTAGTAACGACAACTTTAAAACGCCTATCAGCCTATATATGAAGAAAACATTCTTACTGTCCCCATGAATTCCGATTTTCTGGAGTTTAGCAATAGAGTGATTTGGTCTATCCTGTCGAAAGCTTTGCTACAGTCAGTACAGTACAGTATAGACCGCATCCACCGGAGGACTGCCACTGTCTGTATTTTTATTGCCATTGGTGTGTAGCGGTAAGATCCGTATTTGGAATTTTGTATAAAAAAGTTTAATTTTGTTTACATAGGAGAGAGAGAGAGAGATAATCAGATTTTGTTTCGATCTTTTGTGTGATTCTTTTGTTGGTTCGAATTGGTTTTGGCAACTTTAACTATTTCATATATGTAGGTATATAGAGGGGAAGTAAAGGTTAATATTTTAAAGTTTTCAAAACATAATCTGAAGCTTTTTTTTTCATCTATGTTTACTAAAATTCTTATACGTTCTCTGAAGGATTAAATTTCGTGTTTTCACAGCTGTTATTCTATTTTATTACGCAATAACTTACCTAGTCACGCATATGTGTGTGCATAGTAGGTACCTACCTACCTACCTGTATTGTTTCAGTCATAGTCTTTGCGCACATTATTATATGATAATAGAATGATAATAGATCGGGTGGGTCCTGCAGACTTGGAAGGATCTAACTGATTTGTCTATTGAAATAGTAAAAGTAGGAGTGCTTTGATGATAAACTGTGTCTACTAACTTAGTTTGTCTGTACCAACAATGATATGGATCTGTGTCTGATATAATAACATTTTATTTTTATTTATAAACATTTGAGTTTAAATATATTTATACCAATAGGTAGGTAGGTATACGTTCTGCTTTGTAAATCTTTGTCATCGGCGACTTGCTGCATGCATGGTACTACCTACTTCTATCTAACTAAAGGTCATCATTACAACTAGAGCACTAGAATGAAATGGTGACAGTACATTTTGTAGTGAGAACCAAACCGCTCCATATTCTGTCCAAGTTCTCTAAATACATTTCTGAATGATAGACAGAGAGATAGATCCAAAGTAGGTAAACACAGGGCGGGTAACCGGTGCAGGTGGAGCGGACCAAGCGATAAAGCCAATGGGACCTTCGATTTATCGACTTGTTGCAACGGCAATAGAGCAGAGAGAGAGATCTGTGGTTATCCACTTGATTCAGTTATTATTGATTGGTTCAGTGTAGTGCAGGCGGAGGGAGTGCCTCCTACACGAGACAGAAAGGATTGAACTCTGAGTGTGGGAGCAGAATGACAGGAACACGAAGAGATGTGGTGGGAGCGTGGGACCGCGTCGTCGTGCGCGTGCGCAGCCTGCCGAGCAGCTCCAGCGCAGCGCATCAGCACGCCGAGCACGTCCAGTGGTCCAGCGACGCCGACGGCTCTACTCTACTACAGGCACGCAGGCAGGTGCGAGGGGTAGAGAGAGACTCTCGGGATGGGGTTGAGGAGAGACGTACTTGCAGCAGACAGGCGAGGGCGAGGGCGAGCAGCAGTCTGATGCATGGGCGCATCGGGTCAGCGCTGCGGGGTGCGGGCGGGGCGCCGCCGGCCCGCCGGCCCCATACCGCACTGCACAACACGCACCGCACTGCAATCACTGAGGCCGCGGCGCTCCGGCTCTCTCCGCACGACTGTACCGATACACTCGACTACAAGGCTCCGGGTGCGAGGCGCGTGCGTGCGCTGGCCGCGGGCGCTGAGCTGGGACTGGCCGGCGGCGGCGGCGGCGGCGGCGCCCTCTCCCCTCTCCCCCGCACCTCTCGCGAGCTTTCCCAGAGACCAGCATTGTACTACTTACATTTGATTTGATTGCAAGTGGCGGGGAGGGGCGGACGCGGAGGGAGCAGCCCGCGCGGAGGAGAGGAGAGGAACCTGCATGCATGCACTGAACTGCAGCAGGTTGGAATCATTCTCAGCATGTTTGATATACATAAATGTAGGTAGGTATGATACCTACCTACTACATTGTGAAACAAGTTTTGTGCATCTGCACAAACCGTAACCCTATGTGTCTACACTACACTACGCTACGCTACGCTACGCTACGCTACGCTACGCTACGCTACGCTACGCTACACTACACTACACTACGCTACACTACAATACACTACACTACACTAAACTACACTACACAGGGTTACGCTTTTACATTTTTCTTACCAAATTATTCCTTTGTACAATAACTAACTTTGACCGAAGAACAATGAGGTAGGTACCTAGGACCAAGAGGTAATGAAATGTCGTTGGTGCTTCGGTATTTGTCCGTCCGGCTCACTCACTCACTTCACTTCACGCACTCCAGTTATTGGTAGGTAGGTACTTACTGTGCGTTGTGCTTGTGCCGCATGCGCACTTGTCGCAGCGCATGCGCATGCGCAGGGAACGCCACTCCACCCGTCTGCGCCCGAATGGTAGCTGATTAACAAATAATAGGATGGTAGCAGATGCGCAGGAGTGCCAATTAAACCCTATTGTGTCCGCGTCCGTCGACCCACCGCCACCGCCCCGCGCCGTACCACACGTCACGAGACTAGACCGCTTGTGGAGCGCTAGTACTTCCCTGCAGACGTTCCTTGTCGTGTAACCGACTGTCAGGAGGACGCTCTGTGTTCCACCTCGCTCCTCGCTCACAGAAATGCCTTCAATTGGTGCTTCAACAAAATAAAAACACTGCTTTTTTAATTTGTTAAAAACTCAGAGTCGGGACCTTCTTGGTGTACTTTTTATTAAATTTTCTTTGCGCGCGCCATTTTCTTTCACGTCACATTGTTAAACCACCGAATGGTATCTACATAATTTTGTTTGACAAATTGTAGACGACGACGGTATGACAGTAGTCCCTTGGGAGTTGAGTTGGGGAAGGGTACCCAATACCCATTGCGTGGGGCGCTACTTATCAAGACACTTGCACCTTTCCATCTTCCCGGACATCCGTGTGGCTGAGGCTGAGGGTCAGTGCGGCGGCAGACTTGCCTTGAGGATCTCAGGAGAAGCTCAGGAGTTGCTAATAGGTATGCAGGTCTCGACAGATCCTACGCTGCCTAGCCTACTTTCAATTATAAACAAGATTCGCCAAGTGCGAGTGTAACTCGCGCGCCGAGGGTTTCAAACATTTGCCAATTATTTGGTCAATCAATTTTCTGAAATATTTTAAAAAGTATGAAACTTACAGAAATTTCAAAAAGTGTTTTGAAATGGTCAAAACGATACCTTTCATTTGATACCCCACATGGGTAGGTACCCCTTTTTGAAAAAAAATCCCCTTTTTTGACCATTTTTCAAAAACTATTATTATTACAGACTTCTCTATATTTTTCCTGTAAAATATAGATTGATATCTACAAACGCCTAATACATTGTACATGGATCGGTCATCAATCTTCGGAGCTAGGGGGGGGGGGAATGGTCAATTTTCCGTCTTTTTTTGAAATATTTCAAAAAGTATGAAACTTACAGAAATTTCAAAAAGTGTTTTGAAATGGTCAAAACGATACCTTTCATTTGATACCCCACATAGGCAGGTACCCCTCCTTTTGAAAAAAAATTCCCCCCCTTTTTGACCATTTTTCAAAAACTATTATTATTACAGACTTCTCTATATTTTTCCTGTAAAATATAGATTGGTATCTACAAACGCCTAATACATTGTACATGGATCGGTCTGCAATCTTCGGAGCTAGGGGGGGGGGAATGGTCAATTTTTCGTCTTTTTTTGAAATATTTCAAAAAGTATGACACTCACAGAAATTTCAAAAAGTGTTTTGAAATGGTCAAAACGATACCTTTCATTTGATACCCCACATAGGTGGGTACCCCCCCTTTTGAAAAAAAATTCCCCCCCCTTTTGACCATTTTTCAAAAACTATTATTATTACAGACTTCTCTATATTTTTCCTGTAAAATATAGATCGATATCTACAAACGCCTAATACATTGTACGTGGATCGGTCTGCAATCTTCGGAGATAGGGGGGGGGGAAAGGTCAATTTTTCGACTATTTTTGAAATATTTCAAAAAGTATGACACTCACAGAAATTTCAAAAAGTGTTTTGAAATGGTCAAAACGATACCTTTCATTTGATACCCCACATAGGCAGGTACCCCTCCTTTTGAAAAAAATTTCCTCCCCTTTTTTACCATTTTTCAAAAACTATTATTATTACAGACTTCTCTATATTTTTCCTGTAAAATATAGATCGATGTCTACAAACGCCTAATACATTGTACATGGATCGGTCTGCAATCTTCGGAGCTAGGGGGGGGGGAATGGTCAATTTTTCGTCTTTTTTTGAAATATTTCAAAAAGTATGAAACTTACAGAAATTTCAAAAAGTGTTTTGAAATGGTTAAAACTATACCTTTCATTTGATACCCCACATAGGTAGGTACCCCCCCTTTTGGAAAAAAATTCCCCCCCTTTTTTACCATTTTTCAAAAACTATTATTATTACAGACTTCTCTATATTTTTCCTGTAAAATATAGATCGATATCTACAAACGCCTAATACATTGTACGTGGATCGGTGTGCAATCTTCGGAGATAGGGGGGGGGGTATGGTCAATTTTTCGACTTTTTTTGAAATATTTCAAAAAGTATGAAATTTACAGAAATTTCAAAAAGTGTTTTGAAATGTACAAAACGATACCTTTCATTTGATACCCCATTTGCCTTCCTAGGTATCTTTTGAAATTTCAACATCAAAATTTGTACTGAAAATATTCATTTTCATTTTTCATTTATTTATATATTTTTTTCTTAAAATCAGTAATGGCGCACGAAATGTATCATTATTTCAAATTTCAAGTTAATAGCTGCAGTAGTTACTGAGATATTCAAGAAAGAGCGGGGACGGACAAAGCGAGACCATAAGGGTTTCAAAACCGATCTTTGAAACCCTAATACTAATTCCATCTTTTTGTTTGTAATATTTAATTGTATATTGCTTTGTTAATGTAAAAACAAATAAATATTTACAATGAACAACCAATTATTTGCCCAAATAATAAAAAAATACTGAAATAACAAAAAAAAAAAAATTAAAGTCCTTTAAAAACACGTGAAGACTTGTTCGACGATGTATTACGAACGTCTATTGATTTGTCCGACGACTATGTATCACGAACGTCTATTGATTTGTCCGACGACTATGTATCACGAACGTCTATTGATTTGTCCGACGACTATGTATCACGAACGTCTATTGATTTGTCCGACGATGTATCACGAACGTCTATTGATTTGTCTGACGACGATGTATCACGAACGTCTATTGATTTGTCCGACAATGTATCACGAACGTCTATTGATTTGTCCGACGATGTATCACGAACGTCTATTGATTTGTCCGACGATGTATCACGAACGTCTATTGATTTGTCCGACGATGTATCACGAACGTCTATTGATTTGTCCGACGACGATGTATCACGAACGTCTATTGATTTGTCCGACGACGATGTATCACGAACGTCTATTGATTTGTCCGACGACGATGTATCACGAACGTCTATTGATTTGTCCGACGACGATGTATCACGAACGTCTATTGATTTGTCCGACGACGATGTATTACGAACGTCTATTGATTTGTCCGACGACTATGTATCACGAACGTCTATTGATTTGTCCGACGACTATGTATCACGAACGTCTATTGATTTGTCCGACGATGTATCACGAACGTCTATTGATTTGTCCGACGACGATGTATCACGAACGTCTATTGATTTAGGTATTGTGATTTAGATAAGGTCCCTAGTGTGTGGTTTGTTCGTTGGCATAGACCTCGGTACTGTGTGTGGTTCGATGTGGTGCGTGTATCGTGCGCGTGCGTCGTGGGCGTGCGTCTAACGAGCCTATTCTGGAGCTCATAGCTTTTCAGCCAGTGGTCTATTATTTATTTATTTTTATTTATTTGGAAAAATAACAGCTTAATTAACAGTGAGTGATTGGTAATTATTGGTAACTTAAGCCTAGTAGTTTCCACTTTCAGGTAAAAAATAATGTTGTGTCCTTTACAAATAATAACAATAATATTAAGAGTGTTGACAACGCTCATAGAATAAGTAGGATTAAGTTAATTAGAAATGTACAGAATGTACAGAATGTACAGAATGTACAGAATGTACAGAATGTACGACTGTCCTACGGAATACCGGTACTCGAAATACCGGAGAACGGTATTTAGAAAGATCAGGAAACCGCACAACGAAATACCGAAGTACAGATGCTACGCTAGTCTAAGGATATTTAGTTAGTACCTACTCATAGTTATTGTTAGGTAGGCTAAGTTTTAACTGAAAATAATGAAAATATTTCTCTGTGAATTTAATAAATAAACAATCAGCCAGCCTAGAGGCGAGTAGGACTAGCGCTCGAATACTGAACATAGGCTCGAGTTAGGAACTTTGATATAAAAACCTAGATATCTTCTTATGTATGTAACTTGGAAAAAGGTACTTAGTATCATTGTAAAGCCCATTAAATTTTCCTTCATTTGATACCAAACATCGATAGGTACGTTCAGAAAACGATGTAATAAAAGCAGAAAAACCTCCCGAGCGAAGGCAAAAATGGCCAATAAAACATGTAAAAATAAGCCGTCGTCTGCTCGGTATAGCCTAGAGGTAGGTAAGAAAAATGGAAGTGTGCTACGGCGCACGCTGAACAGGAAATAAGAAGTAGTCATCTGAAGAATAAAAACTGGAACTTGAAGAAGTCTTTTCCTCAAAGAACTCCCCCAGGAAACCCCCAAAGGAAGCGCAGGACCCGATTAGGACACCTCCACGGCCAAGCATCTTCAAGGATCGGCGGGCTACCAAGCCCAGTACATAAAATATGTGGTAACTTTCGTAATCGAATCGGAGGTTCCTCACAAAGAGCAAGTTTAAATGTAGTGAAAACTAAGAAACAAACATTTAAAACAAAACCATAATATTGAAAAATACAAGATAACCAGCGCAGATAACAAAAGACAATACATTATAGGTACCTATGTATAGGTTTCACACCCAAGCCTGTCAAACATAGACTAACACGTCATAGACTAACACGTCATAGACTAACACGTCATAGACTAACACGTCATAGACTAACACAATACATAGAACATAGTAAATAATAGTTAGATAATAGTCACTATGGATTTACTCTGCTAAGAAAGACTTCATTACCTGATCTTTTATGCCATTTTGCCTCATAGAAAACAGATCTATATTATTTGAATATTTCTTGTTAAAAGGGGAACAAGTGCGTGCAAAGAAGGAGTTTTTGCGGTTGTTAGTAGAGCAGAGCATGGGGGAACACACAGTTAGTAGAGCAGAGCATGGGGGAACATACAGTTAGTAGAGCAGAGCATGGTGGAACATACAGTTAGTAGAGCAGAGCATGGGGGAACATACAGTTAGTAGAGCAGAGCATGGTGGAACATACAGTTAGTAGAGCAGAGCATGGTGGAACACACAGTTAGTAGAGCAGAGCATGGTGGAACATACAGTTAGTAGAGCAGAGCATGGGGGAACATACAGTTAGTAGAGCAGAGCATGGGGGAACATACAGTTAGTAGAGCAGAGCATGGTGGAACATACAGTTAGTAGAGCAGAGCATGGGGGAACATAAAGTTAGTAGAGCAGAGCATGGTGGAACATACAGTTAGTAGAGCAGAGCATGGTGGAACATACAGTTTCATAACATGTCGGCGACTGACAGTGCGGTGCGGAATTTGCATTTGCATCAGCGACAGAAGATCAGGATTCAGGACAGTCAGTGTTCAAGGCGATGTTGTATTAATAGTAAGTAAGTAAGTGGTAGTTTTAGTAAATTTATCTTTTCAAGTAGGACAATTCCCAATAAAACGGAAAAAATCTATTGTAAAACCAATTTTCATAAAATTACCCATCTGATATAAATAATTATTGCCCTATAACATTTATATCAATATTCTCTAAAATATTTGAACGAGCTATGCTAGTGCATAGCTATATGCGAGCTGTGCATAGCTCGTTCGGATCCGGAGGTACAGGGCTAGTGCATAGCTCGTTCGGATCCGGAGGTACAGGGCTAATGCATAGCTCGTTCGGATCCGGAGGTACAGGGCTAGTGCATAGCTCGTTCGGATCCGGAGGTACAGGGCTAATGCATAGCTCGTTCGGATCCGGAGGTACAGGGCTAGTGCATAGCTCGTTCGGATCCGGAGGTACAGGGCTAGTGCATAGCTCGTTCGGATCCGGAGGTACAGGGCTAGTGCATAGCTCGTTCGGATCCGGAGGTACAGGGCTAATGCATAGCTCGTTCGGATCCGGAGGTACAGGGCTAGTGCATAGCTCGTTCGGATCCGGAGGTACAGGGCTAATGCATAGCTCGTTCGGATCCGGAGGTACAGGGCTAGTGCATAGCTCGTTCGGATCCGGAGGTACAGGGCTAGTGCATAGCTCGTTCGGATCCGGAGGTACAGGGCTAGTGCATAGCTCGTTCGGATCCGGAGGTACAGGGCTAGTGCATAGCTCGTTCGGATCCGGAGGTACAGGGCTAGTGCATAGCTCGTTCGGATCCGGAGGTACAGGGCTAGTGCATAGCTCGTTCGGATCCGGAGGTACAGGGCTAGTGCATAGCTCGTTCGGATCCGGAGGTACAGGGCTAGTGCATAGCTCGTTCGGATCCGTAGGTACAGGG
Source organism: Eupithecia vulgata (assembly GCA_946478455.1). Taxonomy (NCBI): domain Eukaryota; kingdom Metazoa; phylum Arthropoda; class Insecta; order Lepidoptera; family Geometridae; genus Eupithecia; species Eupithecia vulgata. Next base: position 94,971 of record OX297877.1, read on the forward strand.
CTAGTGCATAGCTCGTTCGGATCCGGAGGTACAGGGCTAGTGCATAGCTCGTTCGGATCCGGAGGTACAGGGCTAGTGCATAGCTCGTTCGGATCCGGAGGTACAGGGCTAGTGCATAGCTCGTTCGGATCCGGAGGTACAGGGCTAATGCATAGCTCGTTCGGATCCGGAGGTACAGGGCTAGTGCATAGCTCGTTCGGATCCGGAGGTACAGGGCTAATGCATAGCTCGTTCGGATCCGGAGGTACAGGGCTAGTGCATAGCTCGTTCGGATCCGGAGGTACAGGGCTAGTGCATAGCTCGTTCGGATCCGGAGGTACAGGGCTAGTGCATAGCTCGTTCGGATCCGGAGGTACAGGGCTAATGCATAGCTCGTTCGGATCCGGAGGTACAGGGCTAGTGCATAGCTCGTTCGGATCCGGAGGTACAGGGCTAATGCATAGCTCGTTCGGATCCGGAGGTACAGGGCTAGTGCATAGCTCGTTCGGATCCGGAGGTACAGGGCTAGTGCATAGCTCGTTCGGATCCGGAGGTACAGGGCTAGTGCATAGCTCGTTCGGATCCGGAGGTACAGGGCTAGTGCATAGCTCGTTCGGATCCGGAGGTACAGGGCTAGTGCATAGCTCGTTCGGATCCGGAGGTACAGGGCTAGTGCATAGCTCGTTCGGATCCGGAGGTACAGGGCTAGTGCATAGCTCGTTCGGATCCGGAGGTACAGGGCTAGTGCATAGCTCGTTCGGATCCGTAGGTACAGGGCTAGTGCATAGCTCGTTCGGATCCGGAGGTACAGGGCTAGTGCATAGCTCGTTCGGATCCGGAGGTACAGGGCTAGTGCATAGCTCGTTCGGATCCGGAGGTACAGGGCTAGTGCATAGCTCGTTCGGATCCGTAGGTACAGGGCTAGTGCATAGCTCGTTCGGATCCGGAGGTACAGGGCTAGTGCATAGCTCGTTCGGATCCGGAGGTACAGGGCTAGTGCATAGCTCGTTCGGATCCGGAGGTACAGGGCTAGTGCATAGCTCGTTCGGATCCGTAGGTACAGGGCTAGTGCATAGCTCGTTCGGATCCGGAGGTACAGGGCTAGTGCATAGCTCGTTCGGATCCGTAGGTACAGGGCTAGTGCATAGCTCGTTCGGATCCGGAGGTACAGGGCTAGTGCATAGCTCGTTCGGATCCGTAGGTACAGGGCTAGTGCATAGCTCGTTCGGATCCGGAGGTACAGGGCTAGTGCATAGCTCGTTCGGATCCGTAGGTACAGGGCTAGTGCATAGCTCGTTCGGATCCGGAGGTACAGGATCAATAACTATCTGAATAAATATAATATCATAAAAAGTAATCAGAACGGATTTCAGAAAGGCAAATGGACCGATTTGCCAACGATGTCTCTATAGTAGTTACAAATGACAATGAATCAGAACACATACCTACATGACTTAAATAACACAGTCGGATGTTGTATTGACTGGTTAAATAAAAATAACCTAGAGGTAAACGTAACAAAGACAAAGTTCATTAAATTTTATAATCGAAAACCAAAAGGAAATGCATTTAAGTTAACTTATCAAAATGAAGAAATACAAGAAAGTGATACGATTTTATTCCTTGGTCTGAAATTAGACAATGTATGCTCCTGGGTACCGCACATCGAGCATATTAAATCCAAAGTAAATAGTTTCATTTATGATTTATGGAATATCTCAAACATAACTAATCACAAAACTGCCCTACTAGCGTATCACAGCATCCCTTCTTAGATACAATGTTATTATATGTAAGCCTTGTTTATAGCGCAACAGCAATGCCTACGTGCAATATTCCACAAACCCCCATGGGAACCACCAATATTTAAAAAAACATAAGATCCTGACTTTTATTATTAACTCATTTATTTCAGATAATTAATCCATACATACAAAATAATATCAAATTACATAAAATCACATAAAATCTTAGCCTAAATAGTAATAATTATTTAACAATTATTATATAACATACCTACTTCATTAATTAATTACATTAATTAATGCAGCCAGTGTCTTAGGCACGCTTCCAACTGGTATTGATATGGATCAGTTGAGCTACCTGTAGATTGTTTGCAACAGTTTGCAGATAGCTTAATTGTTTCTATTGTAATTACTAGTTTTAATTTAAATTTGTTATTTGATTGTTATTTTCTTTCTGAATAAAGATATGTAATTAATTACCTAACTAACCTATAAATTAAAACTTTGCCGTGTTTATATATTTTAGAAATGTGTAAATTTGTGAAATCGCATAAGGAATTATTTGAAACTTTTGAACTGGTATATAAATTTAGCTCTAGGCATAATGACAGATTCGCAATACCTGCAAAAAAAAAACACAAATTTTATTGTATAGTCGCATCTGTTACACCATGGCTATCAAAATTTATAACAAATTGCCAAACAATGTAAAAGAACTGAAGCCCTCTTATTCCACAGAAAGTTATTTAATTTAATTATTGAACGTTGTTTTTATTCTGTGGAAGATTATCTTAATTTTAAGTACTACCTACTGAATTCAACAGACATTTTAATAATATTTCCATTTATTTATAAATTACAATGACACGTGCCTGTACTCGGGCGAGATACGAGTATGCAGCTCCACTCTACTGTAGGTATTGTTTCACGAATGTTTTTGTACCATGTCTTATGTGAATAAATATTACTGAATGAATGCAGATCATGTTCATTGTTGATTGTTGATATTAAAAGACTTCATGTACAACTCTAATTATTTATTTATCAATCCTTGAATATTTTGTTGCACCAAGCGATGGCACCAAGTCAGTAAGCTTTGTATTTATTTTACAGGTTTGTTTTTTTTTTAACTTTTAATGTAATGTTATTTGATTGTAAGGCTAGAGACTTCCGCTATTGACTTTATTTCTATTTAAATGTCTTGGAAGAAGGCCTTCGTTGTATATAACAATGCTAAAAAGCAGCATCTTGTTGAGTCAAATTTTTGTCTGTAGGTAATGTTAAAATAATAGGAGAGCGAAACAGATGTTATTTAATTTATTTGAAACGTAGTAATTAACTTCCCTAGTCATTTAATATTTTTTACTAACAATACTGTTAATGTCAATAACGTGTACATTTGTTATTGCATGAAATAGTAAGCAAGTCATGTTTAGCTAATACATACATATATATATATATTTATACATTCATTTGGTAAACTGTCGCTCTAGGGTAATGTGATCAGTGATCATACAGTAACAGTAACAACAGGAAGTAGGTACAATGTGATCATACAGTAACAGTAACAGTAACAACAGGAAGTAGGTACTATGTGATCATACAGTAACAGTAACAACAGGAAGTAGGTACAATGTGATCATACAGTAACAGTAACAGTAACAACAGGAAGTAGGTACAATGTGATCATACAGTAACAGTAACAACAGGAAGTAGGTACAATGTGATCATACAGTAACAGTAACAACAGGAAGTAGGTACAATGTGATCATACAGTAACAGTAACAACAGGAAGTAGGTACAATGTGATCATACAGTAACAGTAACAACAGGAAGTAGGTACAATGTGATCATACAGTAACAGTAACAGTAACAACAGGAAGTAGGTACTATGTGATCATACAGTAACAGTAACAACAGGAAGTAGGTACAATGTGATCATACAGTAACAGTAACAGTAACAACAGGAAGTAGGTACAATGTGATCATACAGTAACAGTAACAACAGGAAGTAGGTACAATGTGATCATACAGTAACAGTAACAACAGGAAGTAGGTACAATGTGATCATACAGTAACAGTAACAACAGGAAGTAGGTACAATGTGATCATACAGTAACAGTAACAACAGGAAGTAGGTACAATGTGATCATACAGTAACAGTAACAACAGGAAGTAGGTACAATGTGATCATACAGTAACAGTAACAACAGGAAGTAGGTACAATGTGATCATACAGTAACAGTAACAACAGGAAGTAGGTACAATGTGATCATACAGTAACAGTAACAACAGCAAGTAGGTACAATGTGATCATACAGTAACAGTAACAACAGGAAGTAGGTACAATGTGATCATACAGTAACAGTAACAACAGGAAGTAGGTACAATGTGATCATACAGTAACAGTAACAACAGGAAGTAGGTACAATGTGATCATACAGTAACAGTAACAACAGGAAGTAGGTACAATGTGATCATACAGTAACAGTAACAACAGGAAGTAGGTACAATGTGATCATACAGTAACAGTAACAACAGGAAGTAGGTACAATGTGATCATACAGTAACAGTAACAACAGGAAGTAGGTACAATGTGATCATACAGTAACAGTAACAACAGGAAGTAGGTACAATGTGATCATACAGTAACAGTAACAACAGGAAGTAGGTACAATGTGATCATACAGTAACAGTAACAACAGGAAGTAGGTACAATGTGATCATACAGTAACAGTAACAACAGGAAGTAGGTACAATGTGATCATACAGTAACAGTAACAACAGCAAGTAGGTACAATGTGATCATACAGTAACAGTAACAACAGGAAGTAGGTACAATGTGATCATACAGTAACAGTAACAACAGGAAGTAGGTACAATGTGATCATACAGTAACAGTAACAACAGCAAGTAGGTACAATGTGATCATACAGTAACAGTAACAACAGGAAGTAGGTACAATGTGATCATACAGTAACAGTAACAACAGGAAGTAGGTACAATGTGATCATACAGTAACAGTAACAACAGCAAGTAGGTACAATGTGATCATACAGTAACAGTAACAACAGGAAGTAGGTACAATGTGATCATACAGTAACAGTAACAACAGGAAGTAGGTACAATGTCATTTCAGATTTTATTAATTGACCATCTTATAACAATAAGTGTTATACTAGGTAAGTCTAAATAAATTTACATGACATTGCTATTATAAATAGATACATTAAATTATTTCCATCAATATACAAAACCATCAATATAAAAAAATTGCATAATATATCTACACTAAGTTTGATACAATATTAAATTACTAAATAATAATGTTTCATTGAAATAGTTCATTTTAGTCCAGTTTTTCTCGTCTAGTCTTATCCGAAAATGAGGATTCTTGTATGGTGCTATTTAGAAAATCCTTGAGGCTATACAATGCATTTCTTTCAAAATAAAATTTTATTTTTTGTTTAAAGATGTTAGTGTGTCCTTTCTTTTAATATAATTAAATCTATTTTTGTATATTTCTATTAAGCTTTTATAAATAAATACTGATATAACTGTCATAATTTTGAGTTTTTACCAGAAAAGGTTTCGCTGAGTTTCTTTTACTTATGCCACAAATTAATCTAATGAGTGTATATAATTATGCGTAGTAAACTGACAGAAGTGACTTTTGATCTATGAGGGGCTTCAATTTCAATAGGACATAATTTGCACTCGCTAGTCTTTTGCATAGTTTAGCGATGTGGATGTGAGGCACGTGATTGATTGTATAATCAATTGTATGCCCTAGAACTAGAAAAACATCTTCTTTTGGTCCTAAATTTGATTTTAGTTGTTTGGTCTCAAATTTCATTACAGTACTTTTATCAGCGTTCAGAATAATTCCATTAGCTTCAAACCAATTTTTATTTTAAAATTTATTTTATTTATTTATTTAGTGACAGCAACTCAAGGCATAGACACATAGAGAGACGCGATTAAAGATGATGTATTTGGATAGCATTAGGTGGAACTTCATTTGCACGAACAACGTTCCGACGCAAAACTTGTTTATTTATACATTTCTTTTTATTTTTTAATTTTCTATTGACTGTACTTTTTCTTAAATTATTGTATTTGCTAGACTGGTCCTTTCTAGATCTTAAGCCGATTCGCTTAGTTAGTTACCATGTTATAATGTTATTGTGTTGTTTGATAGTTCTAATATTAAGTTTTTTATTTCTCTTTTCGGCAACTGGCGCGGCGGGTGGATAGTGTACTTAGTAATAACTGGTGCGGCGGGTGGATAGTGTACTTAGTAATAACTGGTGCGGCGGGTGGATAGTGTACTTAGTAATAACTGGTGCGGCGGGTGGATAGTGTACTTAGTAATAACTGGCGCGGCGGGTGGATAGTGTACTTAGTAATAACTGGTGCGGCGGGTGGATAGTGTAGGTACTTAGTAATAACTGGTGCGGCGGGTGGATACTGTACTTAGTAATAACTGGTGCGGCGGGTGGATAGTGTACTTAGTAATAACTGGTGCGGCGGGTGGATAGTGTACTTAGTAATAACTGGTGCGGCGGGTGGATAGTGTAGGTACTTAGTAATAACTGGTGCGGCGGGTGGATACTGTACTTAGTAATAACTGGTGCGGCGGGTGGATAGTGTACTTAGTAATAACTGGTGCGGCGGGTGGATAGTGTACTTAGTAATAACTGGCGCGGCGGGTGGATAGTGTACTTAGTAATAACTGGTGCGGCGGGTGGATAGTGTACTTAGTAATAACTGGCGCGGCGGGTGGATAGTGTACTTAGTAATAACTGGTGCGGCGGGTGGATAGTGTACTTAGTAATAACTGGTGCGGCGGGTGGATAGTGTACTTAGTAATAACTGGTGCGGCGGGTGGATAGTGTACTTAGTAATAACTGGCGCGGCGGGTGGATAGTGTACTTAGTAATAACTGGTGCGGCGGGTGGATAGTGTAGGTACTTAGTAATAACTGGTGCGGCGGGTGGATACTGTACTTAGTAATAACTGGTGCGGCGGGTGGATAGTGTACTTAGTAATAACTGGTGCGGCGGGTGGATAGTGTACTTAGTAATAACTGGCGCGGCGGGTGGATAGTGTAGGTACTTAGTAATAACTGGTGCGGCGGGTGGATACTGTACTTAGTAATAACTGGTGCGGCGGGTGGATAGTGTACTTAGTAATAACTGGTGCGGCGGGTGGATAGTGTACTTAGTAATAACTGGCGCGGCGGGTGGATAGTGTACTTAGTAATAACTGGTGCGGCGGGTGGATAGTGTACTTAGTAATAACTGGCGCGGCGGGTGGATAGTGTACTTAGTAATAACTGGTGCGGCGGGTGGATAGTGTACTTAGTAATAACTGGTGCGGCGGGTGGATAGTGTACTTAGTAATAACTGGTGCGGCGGGTGGATAGTGTACTTAGTAATAACTGGTGCGGCGGGTGGATAGTGTACTTAGTAATAACTGGCGCGGCGGGTGGATAGTGTACTTAGTAATAACTGGTGCGGCGGGTGGATAGTGTAGGTACTTAGTAATAACTGGTGCGGCGGGTGGATACTGTACTTAGTAATAACTGGTGCGGCGGGTGGATAGTGTACTTAGTAATAACTGGTGCGGCGGGTGGATAGTGTACTTAGTAATAACTGGTGCGGCGGGTGGATAGTGTAGGTACTTAGTAATAACTGGTGCGGCGGGTGGATACTGTACTTAGTAATAACTGGTGCGGCGGGTGGATAGTGTACTTAGTAATAACTGGTGCGGCGGGTGGATAGTGTACTTAGTAATAACTGGCGCGGCGGGTGGATAGTGTACTTAGTAATAACTGGTGCGGCGGGTGGATAGTGTACTTAGTAATAACTGGCGCGGCGGGTGGATAGTGTACTTAGTAATAACTGGTGCGGCGGGTGGATAGTGTACTTAGTAATAACTGGTGCGGCGGGTGGATAGTGTACTTAGTAATAACTGGTGCGGCGGGTGGATAGTGTACTTAGTAATAACTGGCGCGGCGGGTGGATAGTGTACTTAGTAATAACTGGTGCGGCGGGTGGATAGTGTACTTAGTAATAACTGGCGCGGCGGGTGGATAGTGTACTTAGTAATAACTGGTGCGGCGGGTGGATAGTGTACTTAGTAATAACTGGTGCGGCGGGTGGATAGTGTACTTAGTAATAACTGGTGCGGCGGGTGGATAGTGTACTTAGTAATAACTGGCGCGGCGGGTGGATAGTGTACTTAGTAATAACTGGTGCGGCGGGTGGATAGTGTACTTAGTAATAACTGGCGCGGCGGGTGGATAGTGTACTTAGTAATAACTGGTGCGGCGGGTGGATAGTGTACTTAGTAATAACTGGCGCGGCGGGTGGATAGTGTACTTAGTAATAACTGGTGCGGCGGGTGGATAGTGTACTTAGTAATAACTGGTGCGGCGGGTGGATAGTGTACTTAGTAATAACTGGTGCGGCGGGTGGATAGTGTACTTAGTAATAACTGGCGCGGCGGGTGGATAGTGTACTTAGTAATAACTGGTGCGGCGGGTGGATAGTGTACTTAGTAATAACTGGCGCGGCGGGTGGATAGTGTACTTAGTAATAACTGGTGCGGCGGGTGGATAGTGTACTTAGTAATAACTGGTGCGGCGGGTGGATAGTGTACTTAGTAATAACTGGTGCGGCGGGTGGATAGTGTACTTAGTAATAACTGGCGCGGCGGGTGGATAGTGTACTTAGTAATAACTGGTGCGGCGGGTGGATAGTGTACTTAGTAATAACTGGTGCGGCGGGTGGATAGTGTACTTAGTAATAACTGGTGCGGCGGGTGGATAGTGTAGGTACTTAGTAATAACTGGTGCGGCGGGTGGATACTGAACTTAGTAATAACTGGTGCGGCGGGTGGATAGTGTACTTAGTAATAACTGGTGCGGCGGGTGGATAGTGTACTTAGTAATAACTGGCGCGGCGGGTGGATAGTGTACTTAGTAATAACTGGTGCGGCGGGTGGATAGTGTACTTAGTAATAACTGGCGCGGCGGGTGGATAGTGTACTTAGTAATAACTGGTGCGGCGGGTGGATAGTGTACTTAGTAATAACTGGCGCGGCGGGTGGATAGTGTACTTAGTAATAACTGGTGCGGCGGGTGGATAGTGTACTTAGTAATAACTGGCGCGGCGGGTGGATAGTGTACTTAGTAATAACTGGTGCGGCGGGTGGATAGTGTACTTAGTAATAACTGGCGCGGCGGGTGGATAGTGTACTTAGTAATAACTGGTGCGGCGGGTGGATAGTGTACTTAGTAATAACTGGCGCGGCGGGTGGATAGTGTACTTAGTAATAACTGGTGCGGCGGGTGGATAGTGTACTTAGTAATAACTGGCGCGGCGGGTGGATAGTGTACTTAGTAATAACTGGTGCGGCGGGTGGATAGTGTAGGTACTTAGTAATAACTGGTGCGGCGGGTGGATACTGTACTTAGTAATAACTGGTGCGGCGGGTGGATAGTGTACTTAGTAATAACTGGTGCGGCGGGTGGATAGTGTACTTAGTAATAACTGGTGCGGCGGGTGGATACTGTACTTAGTAATAACTGGTGCGGCGGGTGGATAGTGTACTTAGTAATAACTGGTGCGGCGGGTGGATAGTGTACTTAGTAATAACTGGTGCGGCGGGTGGATAGTGTACTTAGTAATAACTGGTGCGGCGGGTGGATAGTGTACTTAGTAATAACTGACTTACAGGTACATTGGTTGAGCGTAGTAAGTAATATTGTTGTTTTAAGTGTTTATATTATCTATGAGTGATTCAGATGGTGATGAATTCATATCTTGTCCCTCTTCACCTAGTAGCAAATCGGATGATAGCTTTAGCAGCATCCCGTCTCTCCGTGATACCCTAGAAACCACGTTTAGTGATGTTTCGAGAAATTTCAATGTAGTCCATATTAATGCTCAGAGCATTCCGGCTCACATAAATGAAATGCTTACGTCTCTATCTTGTAAGAACATACATGCCATTCTCGTATCCGAGTCCTGGATGAAACCGAACCTACCCACTACTCCATATTTACTTCCAGGTTTCCAACTCATCAGGAACGACCGGACAAGTAGCGGAGGTGGCGGTGTAGCAATATACTTACGTGCTCGCATTCCTTATACAATCCTTGATATTTCTCCGCAGCCGCCTTCCTCCTCTGCTGGTGAACATCTTTTTCTCCGAGTTACTCTTGCACATCGTCAAATCCTTCTTGGAGTATACTACTCCCCTTCTTTGCGAATAAATTTTTTCTCTTCCCTTGAAAAGCATTTCGAAAATCTTATTCCTCTCCATGATCACACCATTATAATGGGTGATTTTAATACCTGTCTAATAAAACGTGACTCGCGCTCGTCCGCTCTTGAAAATATTGTTCAGGCCAACAACCTGACCATTCTTCCCCTGAGTGCGACTCATCATTTTCCAAATTGTCAACCTTCCCTTCTGGACTTAATCTTTGTTTCTTCCACAGCTCATGTTGCTAAACACGGACAGTGTACGGCGGATGAGTTCTCATATCATGACCTAGTATTTCTATCTTATAAGATTCGACCGCCTAAAGACAAACCCAAAATTCTTCTGCAGCGCAATTTTGTTTCAATGGATATTAAATCCTTGTGCAACGATGCTCAAAACATTGATTGGTCTGGGGTTCATGCAGCCGACACGATTGATGCAAAAGTAGATCACTTCAACAAAATCTTAATTAGTCTGTACGACGTCCATGCTCCGGTCCGAGCAGTGAAGATGAAACATCTCCCTGCACCCTGGCTCACTGATGAAATTAGGTCTGAGATGCATAAAAAATTAGCAGCCAAAGTTCGTTTTCGAAGAACTCCGACCGAATATAACAAAATCAAGTATGCTGAGGCCAGAAATCACTGCAATAGAGTGTGCAGGGATGCACAACGCCGTTACATCCATGAATATGTCACAAATAAAGACCCAGCGAACGTTTGGAAGTTCTTACGCACGCTCGGCATTGGAAAATTGCGTCAAGATGCACCCAAAGACCTTGACATAAATTGTTTAAATTCACATTTCTCTGCCTCTTCCAGCTTTGATGGACCGACTAAACTTCAAACCTTGAATTATCTCTCTTCTCTTTCAACTCCCGCTTTTTCTCATTTTTCTTTCAGTCAATTTACTGATGGCGATGTTAAAAAGAGTATCCTGTCCATCACGTCTAATGCTGTTGGTAGCGACTAGCGACTGTATAAGTAAAAAGATGATTATCCCGATCCTTGATGAAATCCTTCCTGTAATAACTTACCTTTTTAATCATTCTATTGACACTGAAACCTTCCCAAGGGTATGGAAGGAGGCTCAGGTCACCCCTTTACCTAAAAAACCTAATCCTGCTTCTTTTTCAGAGTTCCGTCCCATCTCCATTCTTCCTTTCCTCTCAAAGGTCTTAGAGCGTCTTGTGCACCAGCAGCTTAGCGTTTTTCTTACCACCAATAATCTTTTGAATCCCTTTCAGTCCGGCTTTCGTCCAGGCCATAGTACTGTCCCTGCTCTTGTCAAAATTACCGATGATATCAGACATGGCATGGACGACAGACTTGTTACTTTTCTCTCACTCCTAGACTTCAGCTACGCTTTCAACAACGTTGACTTCGACATTCTACTAGCTCTCCTTCGCTCTTTAAACATATCGCCGTCAGTGATTGGCTGGTTTCGTAATTACCTGAATGGACGCCGGCAACGCATTCGCGTTGACGATTCTTTTTCAACATGGTGTCAACTAGATGCCGGTGTTCCTCAGGGCGGCGTTCTATCTCCTCTTCTCTTTGCCATTTTTATCAATTCTATCTCTAAACATCTATCTTCTCCCTACCACCTCTATGCAGATGATTTGCAAATCTACACGCAGGCCCCTGTTGAACGGCTAGGTGAAGCCATTGCAGGGGTAAATAAAGACCTTGAAAGCGTAACCGATTGGAGCAAAGCGTTTGGACTCAAGGTTAACCCTAGTAAAACCCAAGTGATTATAATAGGTAGCTCTAGGATGATCGCTCGTATCGAATGCCTTGACTTGCCAAAGGTCATTCTTAATGGGGTTACAGTAGAAACCAGCCACACAGTAAAAAATCTGGGGTTACTTGTGGACAGGCACCTATCGTGGGGTCCTCAGCTAGCAGCGGTATCCAAGAAGATTTTTGGAACAGGTGCTTCACTAAAGCGATTGCGCAACTTTCTTCCTACTTGCACCAAAATTGCGCTTGCACAATCACTATTGCTCCCCCTATTAGACTACGCAGACGCCAGCTATCCCGACCTAACTGAAGACCAACTCAATAAGCTTGAGCGTCTTCAGAACTACTCCATTAGATTTATATTTGGCCTGCGTAAATTTGACCATATCTCTGAGTACCGTAACAGGCTCAAGTGGCTACCAATTCGTCTTCGCCGGAATGCTCATGTTCTTAATCTCCTTTACTCTGTTCTATTTCTTCCATCAACACCGTCTTACCTAAAAGACCGTTTTGAGTTTCTCCATCAGTCCCATTCACGACCCCTCCTCTGATACCCTTCTTTTAAAAATCCCACCTCACACTTCCCAGTTCTATGGTAATTCTTTCACGTTACAGGCCACCAGGCTCTGAAACGCCCTTCCTGTTTCCATCCGAAAAGCTAAATCCCTTCCTGTCTTCAAAAGTATGGTTCATCAACACTATCTGACTACTCTAGATGGTCTTCCTAAATTTTTATAATTTTTTTTTCCTTTCTGCTATTTTGTTAATTGTCGCTATTTTTGTGTTTGTAGCTATCTTTTTATTTTTTATATACTTTATATGGTAAAATATAAGTTATTTTTAATATTGTCCTCAAATCCATTACGCCACCGTCAGCTTTAATGCGTACCGATCCTGTCCATCCAAAGGTTGCCTGGAAGAAATCGCTGTTAGCGATAAGGCCGCCGATTGTGCCACTTTATATAATTTATTAGTATTAAGTTTATGTTAATTATATTTTTGTAAATTGACTGATGGTGCAATAAAGTTATAGTCTATCTAATCTATCTATCTATAGATATTTTTTTATTATACATAGAAAACGACCAGAACACCCTGAACAAATGTCTGCAGATCGTACACACATTTGTCCCGAGGCGGGAATCGAACCCGCAACCTCCTGCGTCGCAGGCAGACCTTCGCCCACCGCGCCACAGAGGTCGTCTAGAGGTCGTCGTTTAGTAATGTAAGTGTGCACTCGATTTTGTCTTCTAAAATCTCTTTCGATCATTCTTTTAAGCCTACAAGGGTGTCATCCGCGAACAAATTAATGAAAGCCCAATCTGGTAAACAGCTGGGAAGGTCGTTAACATAAATAAGAAAGAGCACAGGACCAAGTATAGACCCCGGTGGTACGCCTATATCCATATACCCTAAACCTGAATTTTTACCGTTGACTGAAACAATTTGTTTTCTATTTGTAAGATAAGTTTTCATCATATTAAGTTCTTTACCGCAGAATCCATAGAATTCAAGTTTTGCTAAAAGAATGTCATGCCTTAGGCAATCAAAGGCCTTGGACAAGTCACAGAAAATACTTGCGCATTTCTGCGACTTATCCAAGGCCTGTAGTATAAAGTAAGCTACATTCTGAATTGCCATATCTGTGGATTTTTGTTTACGAAAGCCAAATTGAGCCGGAGTGAATAGTAAGTTAGCTTCAAAATATTCAACAATTTTATTTTTTAATATTGTTTCTAGGATCTTGGAAATAGTCTGGAGTATGCAAACTGGTCTATAATTATTCATTTGGTAACATTCCCCTTTTTTGTAAAGTGGCAATACTCTTCCTGTTTTTGATACGTCAGGAAAAACGCCGTCCGCTATACAAGCATTTAATACCTTGCAACTCAATTTTTGAATATTATCATTTTGCAGCATTAATTTCTTAATAATTTTGCAATTCATGTCATAAACATCAGAGGTTGTTTTATCTTTCATATTTCTTACAACCTGTCTAACTTCTGTATGTGAGATTATGTCAAATTTTATCTGGGTTTGGGGCTTTACAACTTTATTTGTATATACCATGCATTAGTTTTTGACAAAATTTGTATGTTTAGTTAGGTTTCCTGCTATGTCACAAAAGAAGTCATTAAACATATTTGCTAGTTTTTCAGGGTCTGTTATTTTATCGCTCTGTTTATCTTTTAATATGGTTTTGTTTTTATTATTTTTATATTGTACTTGTTCGTTAACAATTTTCCAAGCTTCTTTTATTTTATTTTGTGATTGTCGGATTCTGTTCGCAAACCTTAGTTTTTTTTAATTTTTCATCACCTTTCTAAGTACTTTTTTATATATTTTTATTTTGTTCCTAAGAGTTTTATTTGGCTGAATTTCTTCTAATAATTGCATTTTATTCAATTTATCTTTTGAGATTTGTATAGAGTTGTTGTTAGAGTTATGATTCCCACCTCTGGGTTACCTGTAGTGTAGAATTATCATTGTTAGAGTTATGATTCCCACCTCTGGGTTACCTGTAGTGTAGAATTATCATTGTTAGAGTTATGATTCCCACCTCTGGGTTACCTGTAGAATTCTTCGAGCCAGATTCAGAGTGTAAGTGTGAGGTCGCGCTCACCCTGCCTCTCGGAGGACACAGTAATATCGTACCTACTTACGTTACTGAAATGTTATGATAAGGCTACTACGTGGTGTGGTGTGGTGGCATACACACCTCTGCTAGTACAAGGTGTGTTCCCTGCATTGTTCCCTACATATTCCCTGCATTGTTCCCTACATTGTTCCCTGCATTGTTCCCTACATTGTTCCCTGCATTGTTCCCTCAATCAGTGGCCTTAGAAAACTGGTGAAGACATGTGAGGACTATGCAGGCTTGCATGGGCTTGTACATAATGTTAAGAAAAGTAAAGTATTAGTGTCAATGTTTTATTTTAAGATTTTGACCTTTTCTAAGTGTACATTTTTGTATTTATGGAAATAAAGACTTTTTGATTTGATTTGAGATGGATAATATGTATATCATGCAGTGAGCGGATGTTGAATACGAGAATGATTTTTCCTGCTATTGCTATGAGGAATGCTTCTATAGCTATGAGGAATGCTTGTAATGCTCTATCGAAAGCTCTCAACGCAAGATTAGTGTTCGCTTCCCAACTTAATCATTCCACTCTAAGGATAGAAGTGCCGACCTTTTCAGCAGCGCGAACTGTTCCGCGGTGGAGCTTCGGCTTGAATATCTCCACGATACAAAGTGACAATTGAAAACATAAGGACATTGATCTCTACATCTTATAATATTTTAATTGTATACATTCATTTACTTTTTTTGCCAATGTCCTACAAAATAATCGGTTCTTCCACGTAGTTAATGTATTTAATCCAACTGGTTTGACCACAAGGAATTATTGTACCTCGTGGTCACACTAGTGATGTGGTCCTCCCTGTATCAATGTCAAGTTAAGAATATGTACAGTCAGTCTTACGAGTACCTTATCTTGTTTCTTACAACATAGTCCAGTGTTTTTAGCGTTTCAATTTGACTATTCGCAAACAACTTTACAGAGTAGAATGTTTTAATCTAGATATAAGTAAGTTCATTATGTTCTACCATTAATGATGGCATGCATTTAAACTAAATTAAACACAATTATACATTGAAAGAAGAAAAAACGAGCCATACAATTTTTTACTAAAATAATAATATATGTTATATACAACATGTCATTTCCCAACAGGTTTATAATTAGGGTCAGTTTTTTTACAGTTGTCAAAATATTAACTAAGCGAGTAAAAGCAGCAGCCGAGTAACCATTTATGTAGCTTTGGTTTCAGTCTATTGATGGGTAGCTCCTTGGATCCATCAGGTTAGAGTATTATATTTATTGATGGGTAGCTCCTTGGATCCATCAGGTTAGAGTATTATATCTATTGATGGGTAGCTCCTTGGATCCTTCAGGTTAGAGTATTATATCTATTGATGGGTAGCTCCTTGGATCCATCAGGTTAGAGTATTATATCTATTGATGGGTAGCTCCTTGGATCCTTCAGGTTAGAGTATTATATCTATTGATGGGTAGCTCCTTGGATCCTTCAGGTTAGAGTATTATATCTATTGATGGGTAGCTCCTTGGATCCATTAGGTTAGAGTATTATATCTATTGATGGGTAGCTCCTTGGATCCTTCAGGTTAGAGTATTATATCTATTGATGGGTAGCTCCTTGGATCCATCAGGTTAGAGTATTATATCTATTGATGGGTAGCTCCTTGGATCCTTCAGGTTAGAGTATTATATCTATTGATGGGTAGCTCCTTGGATCCATCAGGTTAGAGTATTATATCTATTGATGGGTAGCTCCTTGGATCCATCAGGTTAGAGTATTATATCTATTGATGGGTAGCTCCTTGGATCCTTCAGGTTAGAGTATTATATCTATTGATGGGTAGCTCCTTGGATCCATCAGGTTAGAGTATTATATCTATTGATGGGTAGCTCCTTGGATCCTTCAGGTTAGAGTATTATATCTATTGATGGGTAGCTCCTTGGATCCATCAGGTTAGAGTATTATATCTATTGATGTTTAGCTCCTTGGATCCATCAGGTTAGAGTATTATATCTATTGATGGGTAGCTCCTTGGATCCTTCAGGTTAGAGTATTATATCTATTGATGGGTAGCTCCTTGGATCCATCAGGTTAGAGTATTATATCTATTGATGGGTAGCTCCTTGGATCCATCAGGTTAGAGTATTATATCTATTGATGGGTAGCTCCTTGGATCCTTCAGGTTAGAGTATTATATCTATTGATGGGTAGCTCCTTGGATCCATCAGGTTAGAGTATTATATCTATTGATGGGTAGCTCCTTGGATCCATCAGGTTAGAGTATTATATCTATTGATGGGTAGCTCCTTGGATCCTTCAGGTTAGAGTATTATATCTATTGATGGGTAGCTCCTTGGATCCATCAGGTTAGAGTATTATATCTATTGATGGGTAGCTCCTTGGATCCTTCAGGTTAGAGTATTATATCTATTGATGGGTAGCTCCTTGGATCCATCAGGTTAGAGTATTATATCTATTGATGGGTAGCTCCTTGGATCCATCAGGTTAGAGTATTATATCTTAATACTCGTGCAGAATGCCTTCTTTCTAGTAAGTGCTAGATTAAATCCGGGTTAATAGAATAGAGATTATTATAGGACTTGGTTTTTAGGGTTTCAAAGATCGGTTTTGAAACCCTTATGGTCTCGCTCTGTCCGTCCCCGCTCTTTCTTGAATATCTCAGTAACTACTGCAGCTATTAACTTGAAATTTGAAATAATGATACATTTCGTGCGCCATTACTGATTTTAAGAAAAAAATATATAAATAAATGAAAAATGAAAATGAATATTTTCAGTACAAATTTTGATGTTGAAATTTCAAACGAGACCTAGGAAGGCAAATGGGGTATCAAATGAAAGGTATCGTTTTGTACATTTCAAAACACTTTTTGAAATTTCTGTAAATTTCATACTTTTTGAAATATTTCAAAAAAAGTCGAAAAATTGACCATACCCCCCCCCCTATCTCCGAAGATTGCACACCGATCCACGTACAATGTATTAGGCGTTTGTAGATATCGATCTATATTTTACAAGAAAAATATAGAGAAGTCTGTAATAATAATAGTTTTTGAAAAATGGTCAAAAAGGGGGAGAATTTTTTTTCAAAAGGGGGGGTACCTACCTATGTGGGATATCAAATGAAAGGTATCGTTTTGACCATTTCAAAACACTTTTTGAAATTTCTGTAAGTTTCATACTTTTTGAAATATTTCAAAAAAAGACGAAAAATTGACCATTCCCCCCCCCCTAACTCCGAAGATTGCTGACCGATCCATGTACAATGTATTAGGCGTTGGTAGATATCGATCTATATTTTACAGGAAAAATATAGAGAAGTCTGTAATAATAATAGTTTTTGAAAAATGGTCAAAAAGGGGGAGAATTTTTTTTCAAAAAGGGGGGTACCTACCTATGTGGGGTATCAAATGAAAGGTATCGTTTTGACCATTTCAAAACACTTTTTGAAATTTCTGTAAATTTCATACTTTTTGAAATATTTCAAAAAAAGACGAAAAATTGACCATTCCCCCCCCCCTAGCTCCGAAGATTGCAGACCGATCCATTTACAATGTACTAGGCGCTTGTAGACATCGATCTATATTTTACAGGAAAAATATAGAGAAGTCTGTAATAATAATAGTTTTTGAAAAATGGTCAAAAAGGGGGGGAATTTTTTTTCAAAAGGAGGGGTACCTGCCTATGTGGGGTATCAAATGAAAGGTATTGTTTTGACCATTTCAAAACACTTTTTGAAATTTCTGTAAGTTTCATACTTTTTGAAATATTTCAAAAATAGTCGAAAAATTGACCTTTCCCCCCCCCCTATCTCCGAAGATTGCAGACCGATCCACGTACAATGTATTAGGCGTTTGTAGATATCGATCTATATTTTACAGGAAAAATATAGAGAAGTCTGTAATAATAATAGTTTTTGAAAAATGGTCAAAAAGGGGGGGAATTTTTTTTCAAAAGGGGGGGTACCTACCTATGTGGGGTATCAAATGAAAGGTATCGTTTTGATCATTTCAAAACACTTTTTGAAATTTCTGTGAGTTTCATACTTTTTGAAATATTTCAAAAAAAGACGAAAAATTGACCATTCCCCCCCCCCCTAGCTCCGAAGATTGCAGACCGATCCATGTACAATGTACTAGGCGTTTGTAGACATCAATCTATATTTTACAGGAAAAATATAGAGAAGTCTGTAATAATAATAGTTTTTGAAAAATGGTTAAAAAGGGGGGGAATTTTTTTTCAAAAGGAGAGGTACCTGCCTATGTGGGGTATCAAATGAAAGGTATCGTTTTGACCATTTCAAAACACTTTTTGAAATTTCTGTAAGTTTCATACTTTTTGAAATATTTCAAAAATAGTCGAAAAATTTACCTTTCCCCCCCCCCTATCTCCGAAGATTGCAGACCGATCCACGTACAATGTATTAGGCGTTTGTAGATATCGATCTATATTTTACAGGAAAAATATAGAGAAGTCTGTAATAATAATAGTTTTTGAAAAATGGTCAAAAAGGGGATTTTTTTAAAAAAAGGGGTACCTACCCATGTGGGGTATCAAATGAAAGGTATCGTTTTGACCATTTCGAAACACTTTTTGAAATTTCTGTAAGTTTCATATTTTTTAAAATATTTCAGAAAATTGATTGTCCAAATAATTGGCAAATGTTTGAAACCCTCGGCGCGCGAGTTACACTCGCACTTGGCGAATCTTGTTTATTCTAGATCCTAGCTGTGTCTGGATTCTTGTGGTCCACAGTTCTTGCACATCACATTGTTGTCTCGTGTACATCTTGGATGTACGAAGTACAATGTGTTATTTAGGCTATACGTTTGATGTCTACGCTAGATATCTTCCTACATTATAATAGCTAATAGCTGTGTACTTTACGTTTTTAATTCCGCATTTAATCTTGATTTTAACTTTAATTAAATGAATAAACAGTTGCGAATTATCAGCGTTAGAGTAATCATTCCCACCCGGGCTGTGTTACCTCTAACAGGGTTGGTGTACCGGAGCATAAACTGCAGAGGTGTAGAAGGCGCTGCGCCCGGATACAGAGTACGGAGTGGCACCTGTAGGCTGCAGCGGCCGGCCTGCCCTCGCGGCTCCGAGACCCTCCACTGTACCACCTCGGTCCACCACGACAGCTTTGAGCGTCATACTGGACGAGGCGAGGAATTGTAAGGCGAAATACCTACAGGCCATATTCTTGGATATCTCAGAAGCCTTCGACAACGCCTGGTGGCCCATGATACTCGTGAAGGCGAAGCGCGGAGTATGCCCGCCGAACATTTACAGGATGTTGGCGAGCTACTTTTGCAACCGCAGAGTAGCCATGGTGACGGGTAATCGGGCCATCTGGAAAACGTCGACAATGGGTTGCCCCCAGGGCTCGGTACTGGGCCCCACTTTGTGGAACGTCCTCTTGGACGATCTGCTCTGCCTACCGGTGCCGCTTGGGGTGAAATTTGTGGCGTATGCGGACGACGTGTGTTGGTAGCAGGGGATGCTCGGAGAGAGTTGGAGATGAAAGGAGCGGCTGTCTTGGGACTGGTGGAGGAATGGGGAGCGCGAAATAGGCTCACATTCGCCGCCGCGAAGTCCCTGACCATGACCCTGAAAGGGCGACTGCAAAGGCCACCCGTGCTAAAGACCAACGCGTCTGTCACGTCGATACGCTCAGTAACGGAGGCCAAGGTGTTGGGAGTCATTATTGACCAGACCCAATCTTTTGCACCCCACGCGGCTTCGATCGGGGAAAGAGCCAGTAAGAGCTTCGGGAATATATCGCAAATTTCAGCGAATCGATGGGGTGTTCGGTACCGGGCCCTGCGGGTACTCTATAGAGGCACGTATGAGGCGACAATAACGTACGCGGCCAAGATATGGTACCACCGAGCCTCATTCCACGTAGTGCGTAGCGTGCTCCTGAGGACGCAAAGACCTTCGTTGGTGTTACTAACGAAGGCGTACAGGTCGTGCAGCACTGCGGCACTAGCCGTCTTGGCGGGGGCTTTGCCGGCTGACCTGTTGTTAGCTCGAGCGGGTCGTAGACTGACGGAGACTGAAGGCGAGCCTAGGGAGGTTCACAGGCGGATTCGGGCAAAAGTCGATGCAGAGATTGCTGATGAGTGGCAGAAACGCTGGGAGTCGGAAGACAAGGGACGCGAGCTGTTCCAGTTCTTTCCAGACGTGGGTGAGTGCATGGAGGCGCACTGGGTGGAGCCGGAACACGAAGTGTCGCAGATACTGTCGGAACACGGTTGTTTCAGGAAGAGATTGAGTGACATGAGACTGAGCGACACAGCAGTTTGTAGCTGCGGTAACCCCGCAGAAACACGCGAGCACGTCTTGTGGGACTGTCCATTATACGCGGCAGAACGGGACATTTTATTAACGGGGATAGTTAGGGAAGGCGGACATGAGGAACCGATTTATCACGGAGACCTAGTTAGCAATGAGGCTAACTATGGGGCGCTTAAAAGGTTCGCCAAAGCTTGGCACAGAAAGAGGCGCGCTGAGGAGGGCACGGATTCGATTGGGGATCCCCATCCCCAATCGAATCCGTGCCCTTCGATTGGGGGGATGGGGGGGGGGGGGGCACAGAGCAGTACCGAGCTGGGGTGGAGCAGCCCGGCAATGAAGTCTTTGATGTGATGTGGCATGCCGCAGAAGGGGGAGAGTGTTCGAGACACGGAGCATAGGATTTGTAGAGGCTAGAGCTACCCGAGTGGGTCTTTTCTCACAGCTTCGGTCCGTATAACCGCAAGGTTGGAAGGACCATGGGATGGTGGAGGGAGTGTACCACCTCGCGTGTAGGCTCAAGGAGCTGGTCTCCATTTCATTCCGGCTGGCCGCTCTGGTGGCTGTGTCGTCACCTCAGCGAGTCTCGCTGTGCCGTGGCGCTGACTCGCGCACCTTCTCACGCATATTGGACGTATCCAATAAGCGATGTCTCGGGGCGAGTGCACTTGCCCGAGGGACACCTAGCCTTGGTATTGGTAGCGACTGATGAGCGCGAGCGACGACGTGGCACCGGGCCCGGGACGGCGGCGGCCCGGGACGGCGCGGGCGCGTCTCTCGCGAGCTTGCGCTGTGGTCATGGCGCATCACGCGAGCGGCGCGGAGAGCCTGACCCGGCGAGAGGGCAGGCTGAGGGGGGAGGGGGAACACGTTTCATTAAAATGCCAGTGAAGCGGAGGAGCGGGGCGGGGCGGGGGGGAGCGAGACGAAGCCTTCTCGCTGGTCGTCGCTAACGATATTCATTTAATTAGATGACCGCAGCGCGCGAATGTCTCACAAATATTTGTCTATGACTCATTACAAAAGAATAATGTGCGTCCGAGTGTGCACGGACACGGGCACGGACACGGACACGGACGGACACGGGCACGTGACAAGGTGCGAACACAACTACCGATGTAGTCCATGTTCAAAAAAAAATTATACCTACTTCTAACGAGAACCTTCCACAACGAAAGATGACTACCTACTACTGTTATGTTAAGTGACCTTTTTTGTTGATACCCAATCAACGAAAAAGGTTCCAATTAAAGAAATAAGTATGTATTTAATATCCAGTTTTGAAGCTTAGCTGAACACTAAGCGAAGGGGCAGTGTGCCGGTCGGGCTGCCCCTGCCCCTGGGGGGCACGCGCCACGCGCTGCCTTCCCGCGGGCGGTCGTCTGCGCGCGCTCTCATTCACTAGCAGCCCGTCCTTCCGGCCGTCGACCCTGCCCGTCCACACGACCCTGCCCGTCCACACGACCTCCCTTACTGCACCGAGGAGCTTGAGAACCAGCGCAGGACCGGATGCCCGACCTAGTACTCACATGATGAACTTCCTCTGAGGCTGGATGTATCGCTTCCATCATTAGCGCAGTCCAGACGTCACGTCGTACAGAGGCAGGCAGTATCGTGTATGCCGCCGAGGCCGACCATTGGAACGCGGACCGGTTCCAGTTCCCCTCCCCCCGCGCCTAGCGCTCGCCCGCGGGATACAATCTCGGCGCGCACGCCATGCGCTTGCGCTCTGCGCCATGCGCCGCCGTGCCCTGTTTATTTTTAACCGAACAGGTTGCGTTCGCTCCGTGCCGAGCCTGCCGCGGCTTTCAACCTCTCCACTCGACTCGACTCACACATATTTAAGGTGCCGAATAACAGAAGGTCGATAATTAGATGGTCAGTGGGTCCGCACGGCGCTCCGCCGCCGCCGCCGTCGCCGCCTACGCCATGCGCCAGGTGCTTCGCCGAAAGCTATTACGCAACAAACACACTATCATGATAGTTCTGTGGATGTCAGGATTAGCACTTTTGAATAATGCCAACAAGGATGCCTCCTACACATGAAGTGCGCACCTCACACACACACACGGCACACACACACACGGCACACACACACACGGCACACTCGCGCGAGTTTTCTTTTCACTTTTCATTAGATCAGGAAATACGCCACAATCAATACATACAGGGTACATGTATGTATGTACCTCTAACTAAGCTAACTACACCTAAGCTAAATAATTTAATGAATGTGTATGCAATAATAGTACATTATTGCAAAGGCAGCGAAATAGGCAATTGCAGGTCGAGTATGAGTTCAATGATACGAGACAGGCAATTGCAGGTCGAGTATGAGTTCAATGATACGAGACAGGCAATTGCAGGTCGAGCATGAGTTCAATGATACGAGACAGGCAATTGCAGGTCGAGTATGAGTTCAATGATACGAGACAGGCAATTGCAGGTCGAGTATGAGTTCAATGATACGAGACAGGCAATTGCAGGTCGAGTATGAGTTCAATGATACGAGACAGGCAATTGCAGGTCGAGTATGAGTTCAATGATACGAGACAGGCAATTGCAGGTCGAGTATGAGTTCAATGATACGAGACAGGCAATTGCAGGTCGAGCATGAGTTAAATGATACGAGACAGGCAATTGCAGGTCGAGTATGAGTTCAATGATACGAGACAGGCAATTGCAGGTCGAGTATGAGTTCAATGATACGAGACAGGCAATTGCAGGTCGAGTATGAGTTCAATGATACGAGACAGGCAATTGCAGGTCGAGCATGAGTTAAATGATACGAGACAGGCAATTGCAGGTCGAGCATGAGTTAAATGATACGAGACAGGCAATTGCAGGTCGAGTATGAGTTCAATGATACGAGACAGGCAATTGCAGGTCGAGTATGAGTTCAATGATACGAGACAGGCAATTGCAGGTCGAGTATGAGTTCAATGATACGAGACAGGCAATTGCAGGTCGAGCATGAGTTAAATGATACGAGACAGGCAATTGCAGGTCGAGTATGAGTTCAATGATACGAGACAGGCAATTGCAGGTCGAGCATGAGTTAAATGATACGAGACAGGCAATTGCAGGTCGAGTATGAGTTCAATGATACGAGACAGGCAATTGCAGGTCGAGTATGAGTTCAATGATACGAGACAGGCAATTGCAGGTCGAGTATGAGTTCAATGATACGAGACAGGCAATTGCAGGTCGAGTATGAGTTCAATGATACGAGACAGGCAATTGCAGGTCGAGCATGAGTTAAATGATACGAGACAGGCAATTGCAGGTCGAGTATGAGTTCAATGATACGAGACAGGCAATTGCAGGTCGAGCATGAGTTAAATGATACGAGACAGGCAATTGCCATTTCGGCCGAGGCATATTATAATAGTGCTTTTCTTAAAAAAATGCAAGGAAATAAGAAAGGGATACATTATAAATTTAATTAATATTAAGCGTTATTATATTGCTCATGTTAGGACAATTATTGAACGAAAATTTTATTGTTTTTAATATGAACTGTACATTTCAGCATAGAATAAATCGCCCTTAATGTAGATTGCTTTTTAGTTTTCCAGAACATGAAATTTTCATTTACTTTCACATATTTTTCTTTTGATTTCGCTGGAAGCACGTTATCCATCGCTAATCTAGCTTCCGATCTTAAATCTGGTAGAGTGCAGTCAATGTCTTCGTAGACCTGAATAACCTTCATGATATGCCTTTTGGATAGCCGAAGGATCAGGTACGCTACCCTGGTCGACACACTGGAGATTTCTTGGACGTTGCTAGAAAGGACCTTACTGAAGTGGAAACCTACGGCACCCTGGGATGTTTTATCACCCTCGCGAAAGCAGAGAAGATGGCCCGAGTCTAGAGTTATGGTGTCCTCCCCTCTCTGCGGACTTCACATAACCCTAAAACATGCCATTTGATGTTCTCTAACTCCACTTCCAACTGTGCTAGATGTTGGTCAAGCCTCAGAGTGCGTCCGTTATACGTGGCCAGGGTCAGTCAGTTGTTGGTGGCAGCCTGAGGTAGCCCGGTGATTCCTAGCACCCCCTGCCCCGCCGTTATTGCCGCTGCCATGGCCAGGAATAGCGAGGCGGCCGGGAACTGGGGGCCATTTTTGGTTGCGTCGTACCATTTGGGGGTAGTGCCCATAATCCCCACGCTGGGCATGCGGGTTGGGGATCGCAGTTCAGTGGTGGAATTTTTCTGCAGGAGGCGCTGCTGCCCACCCCCCGGTTTGTGTCCCTTAGTCGCCTCCTACGGCACCCACGGGAAGAGTTGGGGTGGTTACTATTCTATAGGCCGGCACCACACGGCAAACACCTAAACCTTGTTTGAACAATAACCAAACTCTGGGAATGAATTGTCCGATTGAAAAAACATTGGCACGGCGGCGGCGCGGCGCGGCGGTGAGGTCGTTTGTCCGACGCAAACAGAGAGCGCGGCGCGGGCCGGGGGGCGGGGGCTTGTCCTCCTACCACCAAATATTATTGGACGATGATACGCCATTACGCATGACCTCCATTGTTGACGTGCTCCATGATAGCCGTGGCAAAACATTCTACAAGCTTTCAGGAGTTTAAGCAGTAACAACAGAGAAGTTCTCCTATCACGGACTCGGGCTTTCCTGGCACGCCCACCAGCCAGCCAGTTGGCTGGCAGCGGCTCTAGGTCGGTAGGTACAGAGCGCTGAGCTCACTGAGCACGACGTCGATCTGGCTCCATGCTCCGGCCGCGGTGCAGCTTGGTGATGTTGCGGACGGGAGCCCGGGCCACGCCCCGCCGCGCCCGCACCGCGCCACGCCGCGCTGCGCCTCGCTCCAGACTGCGTCCGCACCGCGCCACGCCGCGCTGCGCCTCGCTCCAGACTGCGTCCGCACCGCGCCACGCCGCGCTGCGCCTCGCTCCAGACTGCGTCCGCACCGCGCCACGCCGCGCTGCGCCTCGCTCCAGACTGCGTCCGCACCGCGCCACGCCGCGCTGCGCCTCGCTCCAGACTGCCTCCGCACCGCGCCACGCCGCGCTGCGCCTCGCTCCAGACTGCGTCAGCACCGCGCCACGCCGCGCTGCGCCTCGCTCCAGACTGCGTCCGCACCGCGCCACGCCGCGCTGCGCCTCGCTCCAGACTGCGTCCGCACCGCGCCACGCCGCGCTGCGCCTCGCTCCAGACTGCGTCCGCACCGCGCCACGCCGCGCTGCGCCTCGCTCCAGACTGCGTCCGCACCGCGCCACGCCGCGCTGCGCCTCGCTCCAGACTGCGTCCGCACCGCGCCACGCCGCGCTGCGCCTCGCTCCAGACTGCGTCCGCACCGCGCCACGCCGCGCTGCGCCTCGCTCCAGACTGCGTCCGCACCGCGCCACGCCGCGCTGCGCCTCGCTCCAGACTGCGTCCGCACCGCGCCACGCCGCGCTGCGCCTCGCTCCAGACTGCGTCCGCACCGCGCCAATTAGCCGGAATATATTCCATCGTTAGCGGCGCGCGCGCATCACTCGTGAATCAAATCGTGATCGCTCCGTTATTTATTCCTTATCATTGCATTTCTATGTGTAAATGAGCTGCGGACTGTCCGCTTCCGCATCCTCTGCGCGACTCCGTTCCTATTCCTTATTCATTTCATTGGCTTATGGGTAATATTTAAGTACAAAGTTGTTCATTCACGACTGTCTAATAATGTATTGATCCTTGGAAACTTTAAAACCGAACTCCGCCTTTCCGAACTCCGCCTTTCCGAACTCCGCCTTTCCGAACTCCGCCTTTCCGGTTTCAAAAAGATCATATTCACCTTCTTGATAGTATCAATATCAAATCAATATAAAATACGTAACCACACCCGCATTCGCACCCGCATCCACACCCGCCCGCAAGCAGCGGGCGGGTGCGGATGCGGATGCGGATACGGATGCGGCACTACACTACTCAATGTAAGTAAAGACACGCAAACGGTGAGGTCTCGGTACAGAACGGGCACAAAAAAGCCAACGAGCAATTTGATCAGTCGGAGTAAGTGAGTCAGTTGTTCTAACGAGCGCAGCGCTCTGAGATGAAACATTTCCATCGCTGACTATTTGGTTTGCAAATGGTTTCCGGTGCAGTAGGTTAGTACCTGCGGTGCTCGGGGGACGCACCACATCACGCGTGTCACAAGGGGTAGGTAGAACCTTGTCACATACATGTGCTGGGTCCGCTCTCCAGTGCAGTAGGTTAGTACCTGCGGTGCTCGGGGGACGCACCACATCACGCGTGTCACAAGGGGTAGGTAGAACCTTGTCACATACATGTGCTGGGTCCGCTCTCCAGTGCAGTAGGTTAGTACCTGCGGTGCTCGGGGGACGCACCACATCACGCGTGTCACAAGGGGTAGGTAGAACCTTGTCACATACATGTGCTGGGTCCGCTCTCCAGTGCAGTAGGTTAGTACCTGCGGTGCTCGGGGGACGCACCACATCACGCGTGTCACAAGGGGTAGGTAGAACCTTGTCACATACATGTGCTGGGTCCGCTCTCCAGTGCAGTAGGTTAGTACCTGCGGTGCTCGGGGGACGCACCACATCACGCGTGTCACAAGGGGTAGGTAGAACCTTGTCACATACATGTGCTGGGTCCGCTCTCCAGTGCAGTAGGTTAGTACCTGCGGTGCTCGGGGGACGCACCACATCACGCGTGTCACAAGGGGTAGGTAGAACCTTGTCACATACATGTGCTGGGTCCGCTCTCCAGTGCAGTAGGTTAGTACCTGCGGTGCTCGGGGGACGCACCACATCACGCGTGTCACAAGGGGTAGGTAGAACCTTGTCACATACATGTGCTGGGTCCGCTCTCCAGTGCAGTAGGTTAGTACCTGCGGTGCTCGGGGGACGCACCACATCACGCGTGTCACAAGGGGTAGGTAGAACCTTGTCACATACATGTGCTGGGTCCGCTCTCCAGTGCAGTAGGTTAGTACCTGCGGTGCTCGGGGGACGCACCACATCACGCGTGTCACAAGGGGTAGGTAGAACCTTGTCACATACATGTGCTGGGTCCGCTCTCCAGTGCAGTAGGTTAGTACCTGCAGTGCTCGGGGGACGCACCACATCACGCGTGTCACAAGGGGTAGGTAGAACCTTGTCACATACATGTGCTGGGTCCGCTCTCCAGTGCAGTAGGTTAGTACCTGCGGTGCTCGGGGGACGCACCACATCACGCGTGTCACAAGGGGTAGGTAGAACCTTGTCACATACATGTGCTGGGTCCGCTCTCCAGTGCAGTAGGTTAGTACCTGCGGTGCTCGGGGGACGCACCACATCACGCGTGTCACAAGGGGTAGGTAGAACCTTGTCACATACATGTGCTGGGTCCGCTCTCCAGTGCAGTAGGTTAGTACCTGCGGTGCTCGGGGGACGCACCACATCACGCGTGTCACAAGGGGTAGGTAGAACCTTGTCACATACATGTGCTGGGTCCGCTCTCCAGTGCAGTAGGTTAGTACCTGCGGTGCTCGGGGGACGCACCACATCACGCGTGTCACAAGGGGTAGGTAGAACCTTGTCACATACATGTGCTGGGTCCGCTCTCCAGTGCAGTAGGTTAGTACCTGCAGTGCTCGGGGGACGCACCACATCACGTGTGTCACAAGGAACAATTAACATATTAAAGTAACAAAAGCTCCTATAACCAAGGCGTTTTATCACCAAACTGTGATATAGTAGGCCTATAATGGTAACCATTGTGACTGCTTGTACTATAAAGGTTTTAAGCAGAACGATTTGGTTCTATAAGATTAAAGAGCATTTAAGTTCTATAATTAAGCTCTTAGAACGCTTACAGGACCGAACATTACAATGTTTAAAGTGCTGCACTGTAAAAGATATGAAAAAACCGATTATGGTACTATTTAGTGCTATACTAGATAACCTCACTGACACTTTAATTTTATGTATCTATTTTGCACTAAAAATGCGTCTAAATAACTTTTACAGTGCAAGTGTTTTAGCAATACCGAAAACACCAATTACAGGGTCATTTTGCACTATTAAAGTACCTTGCACAACAATTACGTAACGTTTTAGCTACATAAAAGCTCCCTCTACATCAATATGGGACTAGTTCTGTAAAAGTCATGAAAAATCATCTATAGTACCATGGTGACTCTTGGTGCAGCTGCTTAGTCACTCACTTCTAAATAGCTCTATAATGTGAGTTAGTGTTACTGCTACGCGACACGCGACTAAAACGTGACATAAAAGCACTAAAATTCATAGTTATTGAACTAATTACATTTATACCTGCTCTTCAGTAGCAATTATATCACTAGTATTTTATAAATGGTGGATTTTTATCAAACATCTGATTAAAAACTAAAGTTGTAATGGATTTAAGGTCTCTGCGTCGTAATAAAGTGAGCGGTTATTATGAAAAAAAGTTAAGAATCGATATAGTACAGCATTATCATCAATACGACAGGCTCGTGTCCAAAATATAATAACTGGTCAAGTGAACGCTGAAATTATTGCACATGGTTCTGCACAAAATATTTGTTTTGTACCACAACAGGGCTGTAGCAATATTATGCCTATTTCTCAAGCCAGTAAGGATGAAGAATATATGAGTGAGAGTAACTCTGTTCAAAGTTCCTCAACATCGGAGTATTTAGATGAGGAGAGCAACAACGATCAACAATTACGCTGTGAATAAGAATTCCTCACCACGCAGTTAACATTTTTATGCATGTAAATTATGTTTGTATATGTTTATAATATGTTTTTGATATACCAATCAAATTATTGTACTTAAATAATATACAAATGCGATTGTAATTGCAGGCACAAAAAGTGAACTGTAAAGTTGAATCAATCAAATCAAAGATTATCTGCCGAACTTACACTTCAATAATGTATTTTGTCCCATTATTACACACTCTATGGTAAAGTGATAAAGAAAAATACGTTGTGTATATGAAAAAGACTTGTTTAAATAATTGTTTTGCTATTTTAAATAATTTTATCTAATATATATAATATAATACGATAATTACTATAATATAATATAATTATGTAAAGATGTGATTTAATTTATACTCTTAACCTGGTACGAGTAGGAGCACCAGCCCTCAACAGCACAATAAGTAATATTTTTGTAAAAAAAAACTTCGGTAGGCAGAATGTACCTACTCCTTAACCTGTAAATCAGGGTAGAAAAAACCCATAAATATATTAAAGATTATTTATCGGGTGCGAAGGTGCGGGTAGAAACAAGTATGTAGTTAGGTATTTATGGACAAAATAAGTAATAAAGACGAGTGAGATTATTTTTTTTGTCTTGTGTGAGCTAGGTTGCAAATTAAACAAATTTAATTTGGTATTTATTTTATTAATGTTGCTAACATCTTTATTCAGAAAGAAAATGTTGCTAACTAATTTTAAATAGCGACAGATAAGCAATTCTTGAGGATTCAACTAAGGTGAAACAGTTATTGAAACTTCTGCCCTTACCAGTACCACATGAGTACCACAAACTAAAGAAAAGTTATTAATAAGTTCCGACTTTTCATCTTTTAGGGTTTCTTCCAGTTTTTGCAGCGAATTTAAACTATTAATGGGGTCAAAAACTATTTCTTTTTTAAAAAATCTTGTTGCTTTCTTCTCAAAAACTCTTCGACCTGATCTTGCATTGCAATAATGCGTGACAAAAGTTGTTGTTGTGTTTCTTACTTCTGTCACTTCCATTTCCGGTTGTTACAACGGTTTATTCAATACGGACTTTATGGCCGCTTTTACCTGATAACAAAAACAAAGTAATACTTGATTAACTTTTCTTAGTCTAAGGTCTGTGTTCACCAACTAACTAAGGTCTGTGTTCACCAACTAACTAAGGTCTGTGTTCACCAACTAACTAAGGTCTGTGTTCACCAACTAACTAAGGTCTGTGTTCACCAACTAACTAAGGTCTGTGTTCACCAACTAACTAAGGTCTGTGTTCACCAACTAACTAAGGTCTGTGTTCACCAACTAACTAAGGTCTGTGTTCACCAACTAACTAAGGTTTGTGTTCACCAACGAACTAAGGTTCACCAAAACATAATTGCACAATTAATCAGCTTTGAGTATTTTTGCTCTAGTTTTAGTGCCTATTAAATGATGTAGGTACCTAATTAAATGAAATAGTTTCTTGGTTTCCGTTTGGAATATCCAAAATAACTACATCGCAAATTTGGCCCCGTGCGCATTTAACGCGACTCCATAAAAATAAAATTATTTTGACCATAGTATTTTATGTTTGAACAATGGAACCCTAATTATAATCAATAAGTTTTCGGTACAAATAAATGGCTGCTGTTTGCAAGCATGATAGCACATTAGCAGCACGGCTGGAGCCAATGAGTACTATAGCAGCACGGCTGGAGCCAATGAGTACTATAGCAGCACGGCTGGAGCCAATGAGTACTATAGCAGCACGGCTGGAGCCAATGAGTACTATAGCAGCACGGCTGGAGCCAATGAGTACTATAGCAGCACGGCTGGAGCCAATGAGTACTATAGCAGCACGGCTGGAGCCAATGAGTACTATAGCAGCACGGCTGGAGCCAATGAGTACTATAGCAGCACGGCTGGAGCCAATGAGTACTATAGCAGCACGGCTGGAGCCAATGAGTACTATAGCAGCACGGCTGGAGCCAATGAGTACTATAGCAGCACGGCTGGAGCCAATGAGTACTATAGCAGCACGGCTGGAGCCAATGAGTACTATAGCAGCACGGCTGGAGCCAATGAGTACTATAGCAGCACGGCTGGAGCCAATGAGTACTATAGCAGCACGGCTGGAGCCAATGAGTACTATAGCAGCACGGCTGGAGCCAATGAGTACTATAGCAGCACGGCTGGAGCCAATGAGTACTATAGCAGCACGGCTGGAGCCAATGAGTACTATAGCAGCACGGCTGGAGCCAATGAGTACTATAGCAGCACGGCTGGAGCCAATGAGTACTATAGCAGCACGGCTGGAGCCAATGAGTACTATAGCAGCACGGCTGGAGCCAATGAGTACTATAGCAGCACGGCTGGAGCCAATGAGTACTATAGCAGCACGGCTGGAGCCAATGAGTACTATAGCAGCACGGCTGGAGCCAATGAGTACTATAGCAGCACGGCTGGAGCCAATGAGTACTATAGCAGCACGGCTGGAGCCAATGAGTACTATAGCAGCACGGCTGGAGCCAATGAGTACTATAGCAGTCATAGTCGGAACAAGTGCTTATTTTATTTATTTAAATTTAATAAAAACACGAAAATTATGAAGGCGCTTTGTCGAATTTGAAGTCAGCATATAGGTTTTAACGATACAATTAATTCCGCAAGTGCAAGTTACGGCAGACTTGCACGTTACGTCTAGTCTATGCAACAATGGTGAATGACATAAAGCAAAATAATAACTTACCGAAATATTAGTTTTCCTGGGAATACTCATTAGGAATACTCACGACGACACTTATGAAAAAAATCGCCAATAAATGTGATAAAAAAGATCACTCAAGTCGTTTACAGTGCAAAAAAAAGCTCTTTAAACATGTTTTGTTAACTTTAATAGTGCTAATTTGTGATATAAACTTTGCAGATGGCACTATTTTAGAACTAAAACGCGTTTCTCGTTACTTTTACATTTCAACTATGTATAGAGCTGATTAATCACCATAAGAGCCTTTATGTAATGTCTATAGAATCAATTAGTGATAAAACTAGGGCCTATTTGCGGTTGTATAAACGTTTACAAGACCATTACAGTGCTAATCTTTAACACTAATTAGCACGTCGAAAACGTTCTCAGAACTTTTATAATACCAAATTTTGTTACTTGATACACAATACACACAATACACACCTATATTATATTATAATAATATAACTACTACAATTAAAAATATAATAATAATACATACATACCTAACCAGGTTCGTAGTTAACCCGCTAACATCCGTAACTAATGAAGGATGAAGTGTTGGTTTCCATGTAAACTATCAGCGCCAAACTTTTACAACCAACCCATTAACGTTATTATGAGAAAATCACAAGAGAAAACCTTTTTTTTTTTTTTTTTTTTTTTTTTTTTTTTTTTTTTTTATTATCCTGAGGGAAATGCGCACGCATATCGCACTGCCACGGGGAGACAGTACGATTATGTGGGACTCCAACCCACTAAAACCCTCAGGGTGTTTCCGTCTCTACCACGGCTGCCCGATATCGGGCCCTCCTCAATGGGGGGAGTGAAGCACCCCCCTTCGCAACACGCCAGAAACACGTGACGTGCCGCGTCCACCTCGGGGACCTTACCCGCCAAAAGGGCGCCGAACGACCCCGTGTCCAGACGCCCTAGGTCCCCCTGCGACGGGTCAGTCAAGTGGCCCCGCCGCCTGCCACACGGTCGCAGAGGATAGGGAGAGCGGCCCTCGCAATACCGACACTCCTCCTCCCCTGCGACCCCACCGCGTCCGCCATCGAACGGTGGCGACCCCGCCAAGGCCGCGGAAGGCAGGGAGAGCGGCGCACCGCAATACCGGCACTCCTCTCCCGCCGCGGCCTCCACCTCCCTGCGGCCATGCTGCCCATACAGCACAGCCGCCCGCCTCAGTCACGGCGCCGCCCATACAGCACCGCAACCTACTACCACTCCAACTGGGTTTAGAGCGCAAAACCCAGAGGAGCGGTCCGTCTCGGGGCCGGCCATGTCGCCCTCTGCGTTGGCACGGCCCCATGGATTCCTCTTAGCTTCACCGCGGGTGACCAGTCCGCGATTACTAAGCCCCCCCGCCCCGGCAAGGCGGGAACCCCTCGGGGGGGACAAGAGAAAACCTAACCTAACCAAACCTAACCTGACCTATGAAACACTCATGTGAATTTACAAAAATCCGTTCTTAGCCTATGCCCTAAAAAAAACTCCATGCATACTTTCAGCTTCGTAGCTTTTGAAGTTTCAGAAATCCTTGATGAGCCCCCCACTTTTCTCAACGAATAGTACCTCTGAGTCCCCCACTTTTCTCAACGAATAGTACCTCTGAGTCCCCCACTTTTCTCAAAGAATAGTACCTCTGAGTCCCCCACTTTTCTCAACGAATAGTACCTCTGAGTCCCCCACTTTTCTCAACGAATAGTACCTCTGAGTCCCCCACTTTTCTCAACGAATAGTACCTCTGAGTCCCCCACTTTTCTCAACGAATAGTACCTCTCTATGTACTTCGTAGGTACACCCGAATATTATTTTCCGAGTACTACGCGTTTGAAGCCGCAGATAAAAGTTTGAAGCCGCAGATATAAGATTAGGTTATTACGTAATTAAATAAGTAATAACCGAAGAATGTGAATTTCTAAAAGAACTGTTCTTAGCAGTCCCAAAATAAATTTCATACAACAGCCTCGTAGCTTTTCTAGTTCCTGAGATTTCTTGATAAGTTAGTGCCTAACTTTGACTCCACATAATTGACCTTTAGGGTGTGAATTATAAAAAATACTGAAACAAGTGTCTGTTTATTTTAAATCGTCTTTCTACGCTAGCAATTTTGACGGCCCAACAGTTACGGTTCTGAAGTTATTATATAATAAATAAATAAATAATGCTGGACAATTCACACAGCATTATCTAGCCCCAAGCTAAGCAAAGCTTGTGTTATGGGTACTAGATAACTGCAATACATAATAATACAATACAATACATAGATAGATATTTTTTTACTAAACATAGAAAACGACCAGAACACCCGGAACAAATACCTGCAGATCGTACAAATATTTGTCCCGAGGCGGGAATCGAAAACGCAACCTCCTGCGTCGCAGGCGGACCTTCGCCCACCGCGCCACAGAGGTCGTCAATATGTTAGTTATGACTTAGTTATTATGACCTTTGCCCCATTTTAATCATCTTAGAATACGAATTTCCAAAAATCCGTTCTTAGCGGATGCCTACGTCCTACGTCCACAGGACGTAGGACGTAGGCATCCGAAAGGAAACTCCATGCAAAATTTCTGAAATTTCTGAGATTTCTTGATATGTCACCCAGTTTTCTCTTCTCTTTTATAAATATTGATAACTGTGATACATAATTTGTTAGTAGCAATAATAATATCTCATGAAGAATAATGTTAGTGTTCATAGTTACGTACCTACAACAATCAAAAATAATGTTAGTGTTCATAGTTACGTACCTACAACAATCAAAAATAATGTTAGTGTTCATAGTTACGTACCTACAACAATCAAAAATAATGTTAGTGTTCATAGTTACGTACCTACAACAATCAAAAATAATGTTAGTGTCCATAGTTACGTACCTACAACAATCAAAAATAATGTTAGTGTTCATAGTTACGTACCTACAACAATCAAAAATAATGTTAGTGTTCATAGTTACGTACCTACAACAATCAAAAATAATGTTAGTGTTCATAGTTACGTACCTACAACAATCAAAAATAATGTTAGTGTTCATAGTTACGTACCTACAACAATCAAAAATAATGTTAGTGTTCATAGTTACGTACCTACAACAATCAAAAATAATGTTAGTGTTCATAGTTACGTACCTACAACAATCAAAAATAATGTTAGTGTTCATAGTTACGTACCTACAACAATCAAAAATAATGTTAGTGTTCATAGTTACGTACCTACAACAATCAAAAATAATGTTAGTGTTCATAGTTACGTACCTACAACAATGAAACTCAATAAAAATATGATAAATTAGATAATATAAGTTATCGCACGAAGTGCCATTTCGGCTAATGAATCCTGCCAGCTACAGAGTGCAGGATGGGACTAGGTGGGGCCATCCCGCACTCTGCGCATCTAAGTGCTGCCATATCGGCGAATGAGTCCTGCCAGCTACAGAGTGCAGGATGGGACTAGGTGGGGCCATCCCGCACTCTGCGCATCTAAGTGCTGCCATATCGGCGAATGAATCCTGCCAGCTACAGAGTGCAGGATGGGACTGGGTGGGGCCATCCCGCACTCTGCGCATCTAAGCGTTTTTTCAATTTGTTCTGAACACCGGGAACACATATACCTGTCACCGCCAGAGCCCTACGCTCGCTTCCAATGCAAAGATCAGTTTTATCGTATATCTATAGGAGCTCGCGGCACCCTGGCCGCCAGTGCCGCTCTCCAATATCGAAACAACCTGCGACCACCTGCCTCCAGACTTGTGCGTGAGCGCGGGGTGTGCGCGGGGGCGGGAGCTGAATATAATAATAATAATAACACTTTATTGCACTTAAATAAATAACAAAAATAAACCTTATATCTAAAATTAAAAACTAACAGTACAATAGGCGGCCTTATCGCTGAGAGCGATTTCTTCCAGGCAACTGAATGGTCGGTCGTCGCGGACCACCGACGACGGGCGGCGTGCATTGATTCTGGTAGGAGCAGCTCCCGTGCCAACTGCATCTCATCAGCATGCAGCCTCACGGAGAGCGTCTCCCGTGCCAACTGCATCTCATCACCAGGACCGCTACACTATGTTTACTGACTCGCTCGCGATTTCATTCCTTTGGACTTTAGGGTAAACAAGATCTGTCAAGTGCGAGTGTAACTCACGCGCCGAGGGTTTCCTTCGAACGTTTGTCAATTATACAAATAATGTAGGTATGTACCTACCCTCGTCCCTGGTACCTACCCTCGTCCCTGGTACCTACCCTCGTCCCTGGTACCTACCCTCGTCCCTGGTACCTACCCTCGTCCCTGGTACCTACCCTCGTCCCTGGTACCTACCCTCGTCCCTGGTACCTACCCTCGTCCCTGGTACCTACTATACATAACAACTAAGTACCGGTTAGAAACTTCACTAAAAATAGTGGGCACATATCAGATGGATCCTGACCAAACCTTGGATAATGGTCAATTATTGGTCGAATTCCAAATAGGTATTTCAAAAAGTATAAAACCTACAGACTAAACCTGTTTTGAGATGAACAAATCAATGTATTTCATTACAATACTGTTACCTTTAATTTAATAACCTACTCGGTTAGCCTCCTTTTTGTTAATTTATCATTTTAAATTTTTTTACGGGTTCTTCATATTTTTCCTGTACTTATAATATATTGAGATCCTTATCTACAAACGCTGTATACATTTTAGATGGATCTCTCTGCACACTTCGGGGATAGGGGAAGAACGTTCAATTTTTCAATTTTTTTCAAAACATTTCAAATAAAAACTTACAGAAATTTCTAAAATGATTTTGTTTTTTTTTTATGTCTTCAATTCACGGTACAAAGGATCTTATATATAACATTTTGGCCAAATGTTCACAAAATTGTCAAATAACAGGTTTCGAGCAAGCATTAGCGTCTTGGAAAATAGCCTGTCCTGACACTAATCTGCCCAAAGTCCTCTCTTCTCAGAGACTGTGGGATGAGCCGCTATGCGAGTTAGTACGGAAAAATCTTATTAATACGTCTACCAGCTCATCAGAACGCGCTCGTCTACTCGCCGTTTCCGAGTGGGAATTAGGACTTTGGTTATATGTTTTGCCTTCCAAAAATTTAGGTACCCTTTTAGACAATAACTCATTTCGGGTCCTTGCGTTTAGGTTCTCCTTGCCTAGTGCCACTCCGTTGCCAGTGCGGTGAAACCGTTGATAAGTTCGGTCACCATGCACTGGCATGTGTCTCTAGTGCAGGACGTGTGTCCCGCCATGGTTCAATTAATGACATCATTCGTCGGGCTTTTACCAGCGTCAGTGTGCCAGCTACTCTCGAACCACGTGGCCTAATGCGAGATGATGGTAAAAGGCCTGACGGTATGACTCTGATTCCTTGGAAGATGGGTCAGCCTTTAGTTTGGGATACTACGAACGAGTTTACCTATTGGAGCCGTTTGGGTTTTGGGTCCTGGGTGGGGCATACGCTATATACAAAGATCTCACAAAACTCCTAATAGAGTCCACAGGTGATCGGAATGCTGGCTTTAATTTCGGTCTACGAATTAGCATTGCCATTCAACGCGCCAATGCTGCCAGCATTCTGCGCACTCTGTTAGCATTCTGCGCACTCTGCCAGCATTCTGCGCACTCTGCCAGCATTCTGCGCACTCTGCCAGCATTCTGCGCACTCTGCCAGCATTCTGCGCACTCTGCCTTTCGACGACGACTTAGATTTTGTGAAAATTTGTTATAATTATTTTATTGTACGATTGTTATTTACTTTTTCTACTCCTGTATAGTACTTTTATCTGTCATTTACATAGTCACGAACACTAATATAATAGTACATTATGATACAAGTGCGGTAAGTTGAAGGCTGTAATTATCAAAGCGCACGTGTGACATACGACGACGTTTTATAACATATCTTACACTTATACCAGAGTCTTATTCGACCGATCTTGGAATACGGCAGTGTTATTTGGTCACCTTACTATCACATAGGTACATGATAATAAAATTGAGAGTATCCAAAAGAAATATCTAAGACTACTAGCTTTCCGACACAAAATGGGGCGTACACACAAGAACTATACTGATAAATTAAAAGCTTTCAAATTGACCTCCCTTAATAATCGCAGAAAACGCATAGATCTTATAAACCTTCATAAAATTTTACATTCTTCCATAGACTGTTCTAGTCTCTTATCCTCAATTGACATAAACACTTACTACAGGCTATAGGTGTAGAAACCCGAAAACGTTTTCGTTGAGGGTTTACAAAAATAATAGATCGTTTTATAACCCAATCACTAGGATGTGTCGTCAATATAACCCAATCACTAGGATGTGTCGTCAGTATAACCCAATCACTAGGATGTGTCGTCAATATAACCCAATCACTAGGATGTGTCGTCAGTATAACCCAATCACTAGGATGTGTCGTCAATATAACCCAATCACTAGGATGTGTCGTCAGTATAACCCAATCACTAGGATGTGTCGTCAGTATAACCCAATCACTAGGATGTGTCGTCAGTATAACCCAATCACTAGGATGTGTCGTCAATATAACCCAATCACTAGGATGTGTCGTCAGTATAACCCAATCACTAGGATGTGTCGTCAATATAACCCAATCACTAGGATGTGTCGTCAGTATAACCCAATCACTAGGATGTGTCGTCAGTATAACCCAATCACTAGTATGTGTCGTCAATATAACCCAATCACTAGGATGTGTCGTCAATATAACCCAATCACTAGGATGTCGTCAGTATAACCCAATCACTAGGATGTGTCGTCAATATAACGATTTGGCAGCTAATAATACTGAAATAGATATATTTAACTCAAACCTCAATACATTTCGCAAAACTTTTTTGACTATACTGAGCAATTATATATAATATATAACGATATGAATGAATTTTCTATTATTTATAGTTAAAATAATTTATACAGTAACATTTAATTATATATTATATTTTAAGTAGATTGTTTTGGCTAGGTATGTTTTGGCTAGGTATGTTTTGGCTAGGTATGTTTTCGACACTTTTATAATCTTGTTATGTTTACATCCACGATCAAAGACCAGATTGCAGACCTCTGCAATCTGGTTCACTACTGTAACTCTTTTACCTAATGTATAAATTTGATTGTAAACTGCTTTGTAAACTTATCACAATAAAATAATATAAAAATAAATATTTGCGAGTAAATAAATAAAACTCGGAGCTTTGAATAAATTTTCATACGCTTGTATTATGTATCTATCGGTTGATTTTTCGGGCAAGATACTTAGAGTAGCCTTTCTCGCTGCCACTGACACTGCTGACACTTCTGGCGGAGTTGAATTAATAAATTCATCATTACTTGAAGACATTTTCAAGTAAAAAT
Organism: Eupithecia vulgata; assembly: GCA_946478455.1. Taxonomy (NCBI): domain Eukaryota; kingdom Metazoa; phylum Arthropoda; class Insecta; order Lepidoptera; family Geometridae; genus Eupithecia; species Eupithecia vulgata. The sequence continues at coordinate 134,447 of OX297877.1, forward strand.
AATACAGCGAAAAGAAAAGCGCCCGGAATAATGTTTACTTCTTCTGGCTTCTTCTTTTTTAAGTCAAAGGCACAAAAACAGCCAGTATTACTAATAAAGTAAATTATTATTTTTGTGTTTTGTTACAGATAAATGCTTGTAATTTATACTCAATATTAATTAAATTAAATGTTTATTTATTATATTTTATCTCCTAAACCTCCTAAAGTTAATTTTAATCAAAAAGGTTGACCACTTTCCTGGTATAAAAACTCTTTGCTAAGATTTAAAAAAGTACCGTTCGTTTTAACCATAGACAAAGACCGTGCGTTTTACTTTACATTATCGCACTAGTACGTAATGAGATACATTGCAGTATTGAAATTGGTTTAATAAGAGACCCTTTACGAGCAAATGTGTTATAAAATACTATTTCAACACACTTGCATGAAATGACTCTTATTTCACCGCAATTAGGCACATAATGACATCTGTAATCAAACTGTGACTTTTTCATTACCTAGGTATTATTATTCAGAAGTGAATTATAGTTTTTTTTATTTGATTGGTAGAGTTGCTTTGTTCTTTAAAAAGTTTCGATACAAAAAAGTTCGTGTTCAACAGTACAAATAAACTTTTTATCTACTAAATAAAATAATTATTTTATTCACAAGTGTGTTGAAAAACGTCGTATGATACACGTGAGCATTGATGATTTACCGTCCTCAGGGAATGCTTAGGGAATGCTTAGGGAATGCTTAGGGAATGCTTAGGTATCACCAGTGCATCAAATGTGAACTATTATATATCTATAATAGTTAACAAATTGCTCAAGAATACAATACATCTAAACTGATAAACCTTTTCACGGTAACATTACTAGTTGAAGATTGTTAAAAGTTAAGAAGTTCACAGTCAGACAGACAGAGGGAGGGAGGGAGGGGTTACGGACGCATAGATAAATAAATAATGTCACGTAGGTAACATGATGTCCTATAACCTCAGGTCACTGAGACATTCGCAGAAGAACTACAGCATCATGTATCCTGGGGAGGGGGGAGGAGGGGTCTGTCTGCTTGATCAGTCGGTCCATCCCTCAGCGAGCACGGCTCGGGGCATGGCCGTCTCCTGAATAGAGGACGTGATCAGCCACCAACGTAGTACAACACCGACAGATGTTGTACAAGGGTGGAGGGTTACAAACAGTTCTACAAACAAGTGCCTGTGAGCCACATGGCACCGCCGCCGCCGCCGCGCCGACCACGACGACAAGTGTGCGCCCGCGCATCTACAACGAAGGGTGACGGCGATGGGGTGATGGGGTGATGGGGTGATGGGGTGATGGGGTGCGCTGCCGTATGTCAGCAATACAATACGGTTATTGTACACGACGTGCTACTGAATGCGTCGAGCGAGGGCACATGGATGGTCGCATGCTGTGTGTGTATTGTACGTGCTACTGAATGCGTCGAGGGTCGCATGCTGTGTGTGTATCTGTCAAAGTAAAATATTATTTTATTGCGTTATGTTACTGCACCATTGTTTAATTAGGACGAGTGAGGACGACCGCCGTGAGAGAATGGATCGCATGCCGTCGTGATAGGGTGCAAGTTGGCGTGAGCGACGCGACACGACGCTGGACGAGCGAGGTGAAGTCCTTGTCCAATACAGAGATGGTGTCAATCTGCGGATATTGTTGTGCAACATGTCGCGGGAGTTTGCCAGCTCCGAGTGTAGCGGCCGTGGGGGATACCCGCTCCTCGCCAGCTTCGAGTGTAGCGGCCGTGGAGATACCCGCTCCTCGCCAGCTCCGAGTGTAGCGGCCGTGGGGGATACCCGCTCCTCGCCAGCTTCGAGTGTAGCGGCCGTGGAGATACCCGCTCCTCGCCAGCTCCGAGTGTAGCGGCCGTGGGGGATACCCGCTCCTCGCCAGCTCCGAGTGTAGCGGCCGTGGGGAATATCCGCTCCTCGCCAGCTCAGCTCTCTCCTGCCCTCGCCGCAGTGCATGTCGGTCCCGACCGTGCTGGTGCAGGTGCTCCGCGTAGAGCTTGCAGCTCGCTTCGAGTGTAGCGGCCGTGGGGGATACCCGCTCCTCGCTAGCTCAGCTCTCTCCTGCGCTCGCCGCAGTGCATGTCGGTCCCGACCGTGCTGATGCAGGTGCTCCGCGTAGAGCTTGCAGCTCGCTCCGAGCCGCCACCACTCTCAACTCAATCTAGTCGTGTCGTGCGTGAGTCGCTAAGTGCGCGCGACCGTCGCTCGCTCCCACATTTTCGTTATCTAATGGTCCTTCCTTGCCTACTAGAATCTTCCTTGCTCTTTGAATATCCTCGATGATCGGCCAGAGACCAGTGCAGACGTGCTGCTCGTGTCGTGCTCTGCACTGCGCAGGGAGAGGCGCTCTCGCCGACAGGGCGCAGCTCTCGGCGACATGGAACACCTCTCCAGGGCAGAGAGGTCCTGCGGGCGCTCCACATGCGTACGTCACTTCAACTAACCTTTAGGAAGCTACAGTTGGTGCTGTTTGACGCTTTTCATCCGCACTCCGCAGGCACTCCGGATAACGGCGTGCACTAAGTACATAATTAGTGTTACGAGAGCAGCGCGGCGCGGCGCGGGGCGGGGCGGGGCGGGGCGGGGCGGGAGCACGACGCGCTCCTTCGACATGAAGTTTGAGACAGTGGCCATGCCTCCAGGTACATCCAGGTACATCCAGGTACCTCCAGGTAAACATAACTATCAATAACTATCGAAGGAGCCACAGCACGGTCACGTCACGCCGGCCAGCACGGTCACGTCACGCCGACCAGCACGCGGCGCGACATGCCGACCAGCACGCGGCGCGGCATGCCGACCAGCACGCGGCGCGGCATGCCGACCAGCACGCGGCGCGACGCTACATTTCACGAATGTTGTACATCTTGCTTATTTCCGTACAGTTATTGCAAATAAGTAGATCCCAGCGACGAGTAGCGGTCGCGCACTGCACGTGCGGCATGCGCGTGCGCGTGCGCGTGAGCCGGTCGGCCTCCTCACCGAGTGACTGGTGTCATTGCGACGACTAAATAAGATGAATCCGTAATCATCTGCGGCGCTCGGAGAGAGCGTGTGAGCGACCAGCGGTCACTCAGGGTCGTCACTAGGTCGGGAGCACGAGCAAGTGGCGGTCATTAGAGCAGGATGATCGCGTATTACGGCGCTCGGTGAGACTCGACGCGCGACTCGACACGACGCGCACCGTCACAACGCGGCCCTGGCGCGCTCTCAGGCGCACGCGCACCGTCACAACGCGGCCCTGGCGCGCTCACAGGCGCACGCGCACCGTCACAACGCGGCCCTGGCGCGCTCACAGGCGCACGCGCACCGTCACAACGCGGCCCTGGCGCGCTCACAGGCGCACGCGCACCGTCACAACGCGGCCCTGGCGCGCTCACAGGCGCACGCGCACCGTCACAACGCGGCCCTGGCGCGCTCACAGGCGCACGCGCACCGTCACAACGCGGCCCTGGCGCGCTCACAGGCGCACGCGCACCGTCACAACGCGGCCCTGGCGCGCTCACAGGCGCACGCGCACCGTCACAACGCGGCCCTGGCGCGCTCACAGGCGCACGCGCACCGTCACAACGCGGCCCTGGCGCGCTCACAGGCGCACGCGCACCGTCACAACGCGGCCCCATGCAGCTCTACTGAACCTCTAACTGAACTCTAAACTGTTCCAGACTATGTCAGGACATTATTATTGTAACTAGGACGTGATTGTAGTATCGCAAATAGCAGATGATGACGTAATGGCGGTGGTCGATAAGCTGCGCGCGCGCGGCGACGGCGGCGGCGGCGCGTGCGCGTGCGCACTATCGGCGCCGCCCACTGCGCCGATACCGGCCGTGCCTACAGGAGGCAGGCTGCTGGTTCCATGCCTACTCCTTCCTCGCTGCAGTTTCCCGTCTCTTTCTCTCTCTCTCCATTATCATCATCATCATCCAGTATTTGCTTGTGTACAAAAAGGCAAAGCACTTTGAACAGAGTTTATTCAATAGCGAGTCAACCCAGCCAGCGTCCTGAGAACACTTGTTGTGCAGGCAGCTTGAAGCAAGTGTAGAGCTACTTGTTGTGCAGGCAACATGAAGCAAGTGTAGAGCTACTTGTTGTGCAGGCAGCTTGAAGCAAGTGTAGAGCTACTTGTTGTGCAGGCAACATGAAGCAAGTGTAGAGCTACTTGTTGTGCAGGCAACATGAAGCAAGTGTAGAGCTACTTGTTGTGCAGGCAACATGAAGCAAGTGTAGAGCTAATTGTTGTGCAGGCAACATGAAGCAAGTGTAGAGCTACTTGTTGTGCAGGCAACATGAAGCAAGTGTAGAGCTACTTGTTGTGCAGGCAACATGAAGCAAGTGTAGAGCTATGCGGCGCGCGCGCTATCGCGTCGCATCGCATCATTAGGCAACGCACGCCGGATGTCCATATCGCATCCGGTCGCGCTCTAACTCACTATGTAGGTAGGTACTAGCCTACGCAAATATCCTGGGTATTCACTAGTTACAGGATATTAATACTTTATTACTAGGATTCTAAATACCTATTGAACAGGAAACTCAGGAAGCAAAAAAAAAATATCATGTAGGTACAGGTACATACATACGTATCCTATAAAAAGTAAGAATTGTTCTATTGGCTTTATTGAGTATAATCGGCTTCTTCCTATTTGGCAACCTTTCTGTGCACTTTGTCAGTCGCATTAAATATTGATGGGCTTTTTATTCCGGACAGGGCTCGAGCTGCTGAGGTTCGTTTACGACGTTGCTTGTTACCTACAAGAGAAGGGGCGGTCGCGGTCGCCGGAACAATGTCGCGGCGCTGCAGCACCGCGCTGTTCACGCGCGCTGATTGTCAGGTGACGTTTTTGCGCAATGAAGGCTCCTGACGACTCATTGTCCAGAGTCGACTGTCTCGCGGCTGCCGACTGGTTTTTTCTACAAAAGGTGGAAAGTTGGTTGGTTCTCTGCAACAATGAATGATACATGTTTGTATCCATCGTGCCTAAGTCCTACTGGTCAAACGCTGGTGGCGCCTCTGGGCGAGCACGGTTGAACGCTGACTGGTTCGACTTAGCACAAATGGTCCAGTTGACTTGTTTGTCTAGATATTCGTTAGTGAAGGTTCTTATGACATCATAGTTACTGGATGCCTACAGTGCAAGCTTGCTCGGTTAGGAGATAGGTGGTAGGATAGCTCTACTCTGCTGCAAGTGCCTCTCGTCTCGCCGTTGCCCACGCTTGCGGGCACGCTCTAAGCTCTAAGACGTATCATTGTCAATTTCCAATAGACCTTTGAAGTTATAGATGGTGCCAGCCTTAAAAATCATAGTTGGAGGAATTGAGTAGCTGTTTCGACGGCGCGCCGTTCCACGTCTTCAGCTGGTTGTTATCGATGAGCATTGTTCGGGTAAACCGACCACGCAGCAAATATGCATTTTAGCTGCGCTTGCAATTGAATGCGTATTTGCTCGCGGTTACCCAAAATATCTCAGTTCGCGATGGACCGCCAGCGACGCGGGTTCAAATCAAACCAATACCATAAACCATTGATACCAGTATCGTTAGTATAGTGTGTCCCGTGAATACAGTCTTACCATAACAAACCAGTGACTTTTCCTCGACCACATACCATACCACAAACCAACCCCGAAGGGCATTTTGGGGGTCAACCAGCCCCATCTACCACAACCCCCAGCCACAAACCTTTTCAAGCATGATGAGAAGGATGGAATTCTAATCGTGTGCCTAACCTCGCAGGCTGAATCTGTTCTAAATTTGCTGAAGTGTAATAATTTCTTATTCAATAATCAATCGGCCGCGGCTTGTCACCACCTCCGGACTGGCTCAGTCCGGAGGGACTGAGCCAGTCCGGAGGGTGTTGCTGAAGCGGTACTTCCTGGTGGTAGGCTTCGGACGCGGCTTGTCACCACCCTCCGGACTGAGCCAGTCCGGAGGGTGGTGCTGAAGCGGTACTTCCTGGTGGTAGGCTTCGGACGCGGCTTGTCACCACCCTCCGGACTGAGCCAGTCCGTGAAGCACCTTTGTTGTGTTTCAAAATGTGGTCCGGAGCCATCGTGGAGGAGACAAGTCTAAGCGGTTTAGCACTGGAGCACCATGACTCCCGGCGAGAGTCTCCCAGGCGGCGGACCCGGACGACTCTCCGACCACGCAGCTTGCTCTACCCTACAGATACACGAGCTCGACTCCCGGCGAGAGTTTCCCAGGCGGCGGACCCGGACGACTCTCCGACCACGCAGCTTGCTCTACCCTACAGATACACGAGCTCGACTCCCGGCGAGAGTCTCCCAGGCGGCGGACCCGGACGACTCTCCGACCACGCAGCTTGCTCTACCCAATAGATACATGAGCTCGACTCCCGGCGAGAGTCTCCCTGGCGGCGGACCCGGACGACTCTCCGACCACGCAGCTTGCTCTACCCTACAGATACACGAGCTCGACTCCCGGCGAGAGTCTCCCAGGCGGCGGACCCGGATGACTCTCCGACCACGCAGCTTGCTCTACCCTACAGATACACGAGCTCGACTCCCGGCGAGAGTCTCCCAGGCGGCGGACCCGGACGACTCTCCGACCACGCAGCTTGCTCTACCCTACAGATACACGAGCTCGACTCCCGGCGAGAGTCTCCCAGGCGGCGGACCCGGACGACTCTCCGACCACGCAGCTTGCTCTACCCTACAGATACACGAGCTCGACTCCCGGCGAGAGTCTCCCAGGCGGTGAACCCGGACGACTCTCCGACCATGCAGCTTGCTCTACCCAATAGATACACGAGCTCGACTCCCGGCGAGAGTCTCCCTGGCGGCGGACGCGGACGACTCTCCGACCACGCAGCTTGCTCTACCCTACAGATACACGAGCTCGACTCCCGGCGAGAGTCTCCCAGGCGGCGGACCCGGACGACTCTCCGACCACGCAGCTTGCTCTACCCTACAGATACACGAGCTCGACTCCCGGCGAGAGTCTCCCAGGCGGCGGACCCGGACGACTCTCCGACCACGCAGCTTGCTCTACCCTACAGATACACGAGCTCGACTCCCGGCGAGAGTCTCCCAGGCGGCGGACCCGGACGACTCTCCGACCACGCAGCTTGCTCTACCCTACAGATACACGAGCTCGACTCCCGGCGAGAGTCTCCCAGGCGGCGGACCCGGACGACTCTCCGACCACGCAGCTTGCTCTACCCTACAGATACACGAGCTCGACTCCCGGCGAGAGTCTCCCAGGCGGCGGACCCGGACGACTCTCCGACCACGCAGCTTGCTCTACCCTAAAGATACACGAGCTCGACTCCCGGCGAGAGTCTCCCAGGCGGCGGACCCGGACGACTCTCCGACCACGCAGCTTGCTCTACCCTACAGATACACGAGCTCGACTCCCGGCGAGAGTCTCCCAGGCGGCGGACCCGGACGACTCTCCGACCACGCAGCTTGCTCTACCCTACAGAAAAGCTTTATTCATCAACTTTATTTAAACGTTGAATTCCCTTCGTTATTAGACATAACCAGAACTACTCATGATGCTGTATGCATCCTTGTCCTACTTATGTACCGTCTCTCGATGCGTGGATCTGGATCGCGGGGTCGCGGAGCCCGGGGCGGCGGGGGCTCCGCACTACCTGGCGCGCACCCTATGTCCCACCCCAACTGCAGCCTCGAGCTGCGCAGGCCGTGCGGTGCAATGAGACAACCGAGTCCGCAATGGACTGCTTCACGGAATAGCGAAACTCTAAATGCCCGTCCGCTGGCATCAGCTCAGCCTGGTGCTTCACCAGGAGTATGATATCGCTCGCTCCCTTCCATCATTAAGATATAACTCCGCAGCACGCGGTCATCGTACGGCTGCAGCAGCGTCTCGAACCAGTTCTGTGAAAGTGTGTGGAGTTATCTCTCGCCTCGTCTCGTGCGTATCAGATCCATTAGAGAGTGGTATTGAAGCCTTCTCTCCCGTCACGGTCCGAGATTGGATTCACGCGCGTCAGTAAACAGATAATGAAACGCTTTTTGCGGCATAATCCAATAAATTAAATTTGGAATAGAATGACTCGGCGGGACAGCGCGGGGGGCGGTGCGTAACGCGCCGCACCGCGCCGCACCGCGTCGCGCTGCAGACGTGACCGGCGACCGCGGCTTTATGAAGCGGAAAGAAACCTCTTGAGCCAAAGTTTCTTGACAATAGAATAGCGATTCGACAATAATAGTTTGCGAAGCCGGCGCGCCGTCGCCGCGCCTAGGAGAGCTCGCTCGCTCGCAACTTGCCCCTGAAGGTCGCGGGCGCCAGGCGACTCGCCAGCTTGCCACGCCAGCTCGCCAGCTCGCCAGCTCGCCAACTCGCCTCGCGCTCACATTATCATAAATCATTTATTTGCAGGAATGTTGGTACAATAGGTCTTAATAAAATGTTTAATAGCTCCAATACATTCTGCCGTCAAGGCGTGCAAAGTTAGTACAAGTTTTTATAATACTTAAAAAAAAATATCAGGAATTTAATACAAATAATAAAACCAATAAATGAAAAACTAAAAACAATAATAGTCAAAAATTTGTTACTCGTGTCATTAAAAAGTTTTGTAATTAAAATATTCCTTAGTCATAAAAACATATTTCCATTTGTTTTAAATTCACTAAGTAACTTATTATAAATGCGAACTGCCTGATGATACGTCACATTCTTATTAACTAGTTCTACTCTGCATTTCGGAGCATAGAGCTTGTCTTCATGTCTCGTGCGTCTCTCCATCACATCAGCATCAGCGTGAGTCAAGTAGTGAGGATATTGTTTCACAAACAAGCAAATTTCTCTTATGTATACATGCAAGGCAATGGAAGTATATTTTATTTCGTCGCTTCATTACTCGATATTAAAATAACACAACGTAGTTTCCATAATCTACAAGGCAAGATCGCACCTTCTTACTAGAAACTCATAGAGTAAGAAGAATTTCCTACGGTACGTCAGACTGACGGATGATCGTTCTGTCTATGGCTCTCATTCCATTTTTGTGCGAGGCACGTACGCACGGTTATATATTATTTTTAGTGATGATTGTTAATTTTTTGGATAATATTCGATGCCGAAGCGTCGCAGTGCGGAGCAAAATATAAAATACTATGAGAAGAAAATTAAAAGACATTCTAAAATTAAATGTCATTCGTTGATGGAAGACGAAGGTAATGACGAAGTAATAAATCACTGTCGATACGTCCAATTTTACACAATAAATAGGAATTGACCGAGAGTCTTTGACTACTTTTACAATGCATTGGAATTGACCGAGAGTCTCTGACTTTGGCATTATCAGCACGTATCGTACAACTGCTAGCATCTGGGTTGACCGAGAGTCTTCAAGGATGTCATCATAGCAGTAAAATGTGTACTCAAAGAGTTTACACATCCTCTGCAACATTGCAATCAACTGCCAACTTGTTGTAAGGCCTCGAAAAAACACAGGTCATGTTTCGTACAACTGCTAGCATCTGGGTTGACCGAGAGTCTTCAAGGATGTCATCATAGCAGTAAAATGTGTACTCAAAGAGTTCTCACATCCTCTGCAACATTGCAATCAACTGCCAACTTGTTGTAAGGCCTCGAAAAAACACAGGCCATGTTTCGTACAACTGCTAGCATCTGGGTTGACCGAGAGTCTTCAAGGATGTCATCATAGCAGTAAAATGTGTACTCAAAGAGTTCTCACATCCTCTGCAATATTGCAATCAACTGCCCAGTTGTTGTAAAGCCGCGAATAAGCCCAGGTCATGTTTCACAAACTAAAATACTGATTGTATTTTTAGGAAAAGATTGTTTCCCGTTTTCTGTGGCAGAGGTCTCTGATATCCCGGAAGAAGTTGACAAACCGATCTCGAGCTCCTCATCGCGGAGATGTCCGCCTTGGCAGCGCCTCTTGTTGAAGATGAACTGAGTTTGAATCTTGTTTTTTATCGGCCATAGAGAAGTCCATTTATGACACCCCGGTTTCTGGTAGAAACATTCACAACCGCCTGGAAAAGCTTTGGATGCCTCTTCTTAAGAAGGGTTTGCATATTTACAAAAGAAGATATTTCTAAGGATTGTTTTTAACTTCAATAAATATTAATAAACTGCCGCCTACTTATAGATCCCAAATTAAATGCAAAAATATCAGTTGTGATTCCTAATATGGTCCGATATCGAGACAAGACGACCAAGCACAGCTTATCCTTGGTAAATGCTATTAATGGATGATACGATCCAGGCCATGCAGCATCTCAGCAAGGGTTGCTGTTTACTGTGTGACTCACACTATGCATTCACACAGAATCGAGACAAACTTATTACAAGCCGAGCCTTGACAAGACTTTTTTACAAGTAGCTCAGGCTCAATTCTGTTAGGGTTGAGATATTATTCGGTTCATCTGTGTCAGAGAAGATAAATGCGGCTAAGGTAATTGAGACGCAAGGTCTATTTATGAATAAACCTGCCAAGAACAAAAGGTCCCAGCCTGGCCCTCAGACAAACATTCGGCCGGCAACGACGTAACGGGAAACTTATCGGCCTCCTCGTCACTCGACAAACACGGGGGGGGGGGGAGTGTCAGGATACTATTTTCGTGTGCACCTCCCGCTGTCCCAGCGCATCACCCCTACGTGGCACGGCAGACGCCAGGCCGGCCGTCATCAGGAGAAGCCCCGTGCGCTGGTTGCCACTAGTTGAGGTGCATGCCGAAAGGTAACCCTTTTTTTTTTTTTTTTTTTTTTTATTCGGCGAGGAAATTCGTTTACGAATAGACTGGTCTGGGGGGGACCAGAATTATGTGGGACTCGACGCCCTGAAAAGGACGTAATACCCACTAAAACCTCTCCGGTAACCCTCTCTCGCCATTTTTGTGCCAAACCGCGGGAACATTAAAACCTACCGCGGCCCGGCTGGCGTCCCCTCATCCTCCCATACTTGACCGGCGAGCCCACCGTTCCACACACTCGCCGACCCCATTCATCCATCACCTTTCCTCCCCCCGATTGGGACACAGACAGGACAGACGCACACTCAGTTGAAAGCGCGCGCATCACTGCCCCGCGTGTCCCACACCTGTGCACGAGTACCGCAGGTTGCGTCCCGCGTGTCTCGCGCCATCCATCACCTTTCATTAACACAAAACCTTATGGCTTCATGGCCCACACATACGTCGTCACATCTATTCTTCCTCATGGCGCCGCCGTATCGGGTTACTAGATACGGCAACAACCCCTCTCCTCTTCGAGCGGCAAAGGCCTTTCCCCAGGCCTCGCGCCCGAAGATCACTCTGAGTTCAGGTGCTACTAATTAGCACCCAAATCCTGCAGACTTCTGAGGCGTACTCGGAAGCGCAGATGCGCCGCCAAGTACGCCTCCAGCCCGCTGACAACAGACACAAATAAACAATTGAAAAACTTTCCTTCCCCTGACCGTTCGATCGCCGTTGCTACCCACAGCAGCACCGACAGTCAAACAGCCAAAGGAAAGAACACTCCTTACCTTCCAACTCTCTTCGAGCGCGAGGCCTTAACTATGCCTTGCGATCGAAGACCAGTCTCAGGGCGGCAGTCGGCGTCTATCTGCCGCCCGGCGCCCGGCTACCGCCGTCCGCCGCCGCCTGTTCGCGCGCCTCCCGAGACGCGCCTCCGGGTCACGCTCACGGATACGCTCCGCCTCTTCTTTGGCTGTCATCACTGCCTCCGAGAAGGCAGAGATGGCATCCCACCCCCTCTCGCTGTCGACCATTGCCTCTACAATGGTCGGCAGCGACAAATCCCCCCCGACCACTGCGACTAAAGTCGCCCTCTCCGCGGCCCATGCCGAACACTCCACTAACGTGTGGCGCGCCGTATCTTCAGCGCAGCCACAGTGATGGCACTCTGGCGTGGGTTCCGCTCTCGCCACCCTCCACAGATATCTTCCGAAGCACCCGTGCCCAGAGAGGATCTGCGTAAGGTGGAAAGAGAGGACCCCGTGCCCCCTCGTCACCCACCGCTCGAGAACCGGCCGCACCGCTTCAATGGTGTCTTTACCAGCGGTGGGCTCCGCAAGCGCTCGCAACCACCGAACTAGGAGGCGCTTTCGCATACGTATGCGCCATCGCAGTACCCCCTCCCTCGGCAAAGGTTCCCCCGTTGTCCGGTGCACCGCAACGCGGTCGTAGACCTCGGTGAGCACACGGGCGTCCAACTCCCAGGGCAAACAACCGGCGAGCACACACGCTGCCTCAAAAGAGACGGTGCGGTACCCGCGCACTAACCTGAGACACATGACCCTCTGTGGCCGATGTAGGAGAGCCTTGTTTACTCGTCCCAAGGCATCCTCCCACACGGGTGCCCCGTACAACGCCATCGACCGCACCACCTGCACGTAAAGCCGCCTACAGGCCGCGTTCGGGCCACCGACATTTATGCCGAAAGGTAACCCTGATAGAAAGTTTTTGCTTTCAACTACCTACTCTAAAGAATGAGAGCCATAGACAGAACGATCATCCGTCAGTCTGACGTACCGTAGGAAATTCTTCTTACTCTATGAGTTTCTAGTAAGAGGTGCGATCTTGCCTTGTAGATTATGGAAACTACGTTGTGTTATTTTAATATCGAGTAATGAAGCGACTCATAAAATAATGATCGAATTTCACGTCAGTGAAGTTCATTTGATCATATATTATAATTTACATTTCATTAATACATTTCACTAAAACAAAAGATCGACCTATACGATCAACACTTGTGTTTATAAAATGCCTACCACTCCGGTTTATATCGAGTTTATATCTCGAGCTGCCCAGTGCCCACGACACGACAAGCTATCTGTTGAAGTTAAATGTTTTCTACTAACTGTAAACTCTTATCTTTAAATAAATGAATGTGATGTGTGCAAATAGGGGGGGGGGGCCGGCGCGGGGCGAGAGCACAGGGAGCTGGGAGCAGGCAGGTTCCTACAGGCGTGGAGTACGAGTACGTCTCACTGAGCAGCGGCAGTGCGGCGCGGAGAGGTCAGCTAACGTGCGGCGCGGAGAGGTCAGCTAACGTGCGGCGCGGCGAGGTCAGCTAACGTGCGGCGCGGAGAGGTCAGCTAACGTGCGGCGCGGAGAGGTCAGCTAACATGTGAGTTACATTTGAACAGGGCTCTACATCGGTGTGGCGGCCTGGGTGAAATACTCCTCTCCTAGAGACCGACGGCACACATCAAACACTCCTCTCCTAGAGACCGACTGCACACATCAAACACTTCTCTCCTAGAGACCGACTGCACACATCAAACACTCCTCTCCTAGAGACCGACTGCACACATCAAACACTCCTCTCCTAGAGACCGACTGCACACATCAAACACTCCTCTCCTAGAGACCGACTGCACACATCAAACACTCCTCTCCTAGAGACCGACTGCACACATCAATCACTCCTCTCCTAGAGACCGACTGCACACATCAAACAGGGATCGACAATGAAAGGCTTGTAAACCTTTACGAGGTTGTTAACAGTCGTGTCCGTGACGGGCCCGGGGAGGGGGCTGGGGGCGGGGGCGGGGACGGGGGCCGCGAGACGTGACGAATGCACACAAATTGGACGCTGCCTCCACGCAGACCGCCACACCCTATGTATAGTGCTGTGCGGCAGCGGGGTTGGAGCGACGCGCCTGCTTCGCAGCTCCTTGTAGATCCCAGCCGAGATATATCTCGTTGCCTTCATTTAATGAATTTACAGAGGCTGTAGCGATTTGCATACCGTTATAGGGAGCAATAGAAACAAGTGAAGATTAGATGGTATCAGCGCGGGGCTCCGAGCGGACAGGCGCGTCCGCTCCGGGCGGCGAGCAGCGGCGGTGGCTGCGCGTGTGGCCTGTCGCAGGATGTGGAGCCCGAGAAATGACACTGACTGCCTACGGCATGGTGGCCCTGGCTTCTATGTCAGCACTAATGCGCTTTTAGCCTAACAACAATCGTAACATAACATTATATATACTAATTTACTGAAAAAACGATAATGTTAGTACAAGTAAAGCAGTACATAGACAGGGACTCTCCCTGTTCATAGACAGGGACTCTCCCTGTCTATGAACTGCTTTACTCATTGTAATATGATCACACGTTATAATAATATTGTGGCCTTTGGGATCTCCCACTAGGCCGCGCCAGTGTCGTGAGCTCCAAGCTGATGATTTGACCGATGGATCTCCTACTAGGCCGCGCCAGTGTCGTGAGCTCCAAGCTGATGATTTGACCGATGGATCTCCCACTAGGCCGCGCCAGTGTCGTGAGCTCCAAGCTGATGATTTGACCGATGGATCTCCTACTAGGCCGCGCCAGTGTCGTGAGCTCCAAGCTGATGATTTGACCGATGGATCTCCCACTAGGCCGCGCCAGTGTCGTGAGCTCCAAGCTGATGATTTGACCGATGGATCTCCCACTAGGCCGCGCCAGTGTCGTGAGCTCCAAGCTGATGATTTGACCGATGGATCTCCTACTAGGCCGCGCCAGTGTCGTGAGCTCCAAGCTGATGATTTGACCGATGGATCTCCTACTAGGCCGCGCCAGTGGCGTGAGCTCCAAGCTGATGATTTGACCGATGGATCTCCCACTAGGCCGCGCCAGTGTCGTGAGCTCCAAGCTGATGATTTGACCGATGGATCTCCTACTAGGCCGCGCCAGTGTCGTGAGCTCCAAGCTGATGATTTGACCGATGGATCTCCTACTAGGCCGCGCCAGTGTCGTGAGCTCCAAGCTGATGATTTGACCGATGGATCTCCTACTAGGCCGCGCCAGTGTCGTGAGCTCCAAGCTGATGATTTGACCGATGGATCTCCCACTAGGCCGCGCCAGTGTCGTGAGCTCCAAGCTGAGGATTTGACCGATGGATCTCCTACTAGGCCGCGCCAGTGTCGTGAGCTCCAAGCTGATGATTTGACCGATGGATCTCCCACTAGGCCGCGCCAGTGTCGTGAGCTCCAAGCTGATGATTTGACCGATGGATCTCCCACTAGGCCGCGCCAGTGTCGTGAGCTCCAAGCTGATGATTTGACCGATGGATCTCCCACTAGGCCGCGCCAGTGTCGTGAGCTCCAAGCTGATGATTTGACCGATGGATCTCCCACTAGGCCGCGCCAGTGTCGTGAGCTCCAAGCTGATGATTTGACCGATGGATCTCCCACTAGGCCGCGCCAGTGTCGTGAGCTCCAAGCTGATGATTTGACCGATGGATCTCCCACTAGGCCGCGCCAGTGTCGTGAGCTCCAAGCTGATGATTTGACCGATGGATCTCCCACTAGGCCGCGCCAGTGTCGTGAGCTCCAAGCTGATGATTTGACCGATGGATCTCCCACTAGGCCGCGCCAGTGTCGTGAGCTCCAAGCTGATGATTTGACCGATGGATCTCCCACTAGGCCGCGCCAGTGTCGTGAGCTCCAAGCTGATGATTTGACCGATGGATCTCCCACTAGGCCGCGCCAGTGTCGTGAGCTCCAAGCTGATGATTTGACCGATGGATCTCCCACTAGGCCGCGCCAGTGTCGTGAGCTCCAAGCTGATGATTTGACCGATGGATCTCCCACTAGGCCGCGCTAGTGTCGTGAGCTCCAAGCTGATGATTTGACCGATGGATCTCCCACTAAGCCGCGCCAGTGTCGTGAGCTCCAAGCTGATGATTTGACCGATGGATCTCCCACTAGGCCGCGCCAGTGTCGTGAGCTCCAAGCTGATGATTTGACCGATGGATCTCCCACTAGGCCGCGCCAGTGTCATGAGCTCCAAGCTGATGATTTGACCGATGGATCTCCCACTAGGCCGCGCCAGTGTCGTGAGCTCCAAGCTGATGATTTGACCGATGGATCTCCCACTAGGCCGCGCCAGTGTCGTGAGCTCCAAGCTGATGATTTGACCGATGGATCTCCCACTAGGCCGCGCCAGTGTCGTGAGCTCCAAGCTGATGATTTGACCGATGGATCTCCCACTAGGCCGCGCCAGTGTCGTGAGCTCCAAGCTGATGATTTGACCGATGGATCTCCCACTAGGCCGCGCCAGTGTCGTGAGCTCCAAGCTGATGATTTGACCGATGGATCTCCTACTAGGCCGCGCCAGTGTCGTGAGTTCCAAGCTGATGATTTGACCGATGGATCTCCCACTAGGCCGCGCCAGTGTCGTGAGCTCCAAGCTGATGATTTGACCGATGGATCTCCCACTAGGCCGCGCCAGTGTCGTGAGCTCCAAGCTGATGATTTGACCGATGGATCTCCCACTAGGCCGCGCCAGTGTCGTGAGCTCCAAGCTGATGATTTGACCGATGGATCTCCCACTAGGCCGCGCCAGTGTCGTGAGCTCCAAGCTGATGATTTGACCGATGGATCTCCCACTAGGCCGCGCCAGTGTCGTGAGCTCCAAGCTGATGATTTGACCGATGGATCTCCCACTAGGCCGCGCCAGTGTCGTGAGCTCCAAGCTGATGATTTGACCGATGGATCTCCCACTAGGCCGCGCCAGTGTCGTGAGCTCCAAGCTGATGATTTGTTTGACCGATGGATCTCCCACTAGGCCGCGCTAGTGTCGTGAGCTCCAAGCTGATGATTTGACCGATGGATCTCCCACTAGGCCGCGCCAGTGTCGTGAGCTCCAAGCTGATGATTTGACCGATGGATCTCCCACTAGGCCGCGCCAGTGTCGTGAGCTCCAAGCTGATGATTTGACCGATGGATCTCCCACTAGGCCGCGCCAGTGTCGTGAGCTCCAAGCTGATGATTTGTTTGACCGATGGATCTCCCACTAGGCCGCGCTAGTGTCGTGAGCTCCAAGCTGATGATTTGACCGATGGATCTCCCACTAGGCCGCGCCAGTGTCGTGAGCTCCAAGCTGATGATTTGACCGATGGATCTCCCACTAGGCCGCGCCAGTGTCGTGAGCTCCAAGCTGATGATTTGACCGATGGATCTCCCACTAGGCCGCGCCAGTGGCGTGAGCTCCAAGCTGATGATTTGACCGATGGATCTCCCACTAGGCCGCGCCAGTGTCGTGAGCTCCAAGCAGATGATTTGACCGATGGATCTCCCACTAGGCCGCGCCAGTGTCGTGAGCTCCAAGCTGATGATTTGACCGATGGATCTCCCACTAGGCCGACTGTCATGTAATGACGTAAACAAAATAAAAGAGAGAAGGAGAATTATATTGACAACAGACGATCCTAGTGATATATACACAGGTAGGTATATAAAATGAAAGAAGACGATACAAGGGTGTCGTGGAAGACGACCCCTTAAGGTGGGTTTTGCGGCAAGCGGCCCTTGTAACGTGGCTTATTCTACATATTACGAGTGCCTATTATTAGCTTTCTGTATCTATTTTAAGTTCTATTGTTAATAGTTAAGCTGATGGCAATCCGAATTAAATAAATAAATAAATATTATGAAGAATTATACATATGCCTACACGCGGTTTGACCGATCTACTTGTAAAAATGGCAGCGGAAGAAAGTAAAGGAGAAACAAATGAATCCAATGATATCTCCCAGTCCTCCACAGTAGAGCGGAGCAGAGGCCACCGTGCCTGCGCCCGCGCCGTCCGTCCGTAGCCTGCAGGAGGGGGTCAGTTAGAGCGGAGCAGAGGCCACCGTGCCTGCGCCCGCGCCGTCCGTCCGTAGCCTGCAGGAGGGGGGCAGGTAGAGCGGAGCAGAGGCCACCGTGCCTGCGCCCGCGCCGTCCGTCCGTAGCCTGCAGGAGGGGGGCAGGTAGAGCGGAGCAGAGGCCACCGTGCCTGCGCCCGCGCCGTCCGTCCGTAGCCTGCAGGAGGGGGTCAGGTAGAGCGGAGCAGAGGCCACCGTGCCTGCGCCCGCGCCGTCCGTCCGTAGCCTGCAGGAGGGGGGCAGGTAGAGCGGAGCAGAGGCCACCGTGCCTGCGCCCGCGCCGTCCGTCCGTAGCCTGCAGGAGGGGGGCAGGTAGAGCGGAGCAGAGGCCACCGTGCCTGCGCCCGCGCCGTCCGTCCGTAGCCTGCAGGAGGGGGTCAGGTAGAGCGGAGCAGAGGCCACCGTGCCTGCGCCCGCGCCGTCCGTCC
The DNA here is from genome assembly GCA_946478455.1 of Eupithecia vulgata. Taxonomy (NCBI): domain Eukaryota; kingdom Metazoa; phylum Arthropoda; class Insecta; order Lepidoptera; family Geometridae; genus Eupithecia; species Eupithecia vulgata. The sequence continues at coordinate 152,506 of OX297877.1, forward strand.
GTAGCCTGCAGGAGGGGGGCAGGTAGAGCGGAGCAGAGGCCACCGTGCCTGCGCCCGCGCCGTCCGTCCGTAGCCTGCAGGAGGGGGGCAGGTAGAGCGGAGCAGAGGCCACCGTGCCTGCGCCCGCGCCGTCCGTCCGTAGCCTGCAAGAGGGGGTCAGGTAGAGCGGAGCAGAGGCCACCGTGCCTGCGCCCGCGCCGTCCGTCCGTAGCCTGCAGGAGGGGGGCAGGTAGAGCGGAGCAGAGGCCACCGTGCCTGCGCCCGCGCCGTCCGTCCGTAGCCTGCAGGAGGGGGGCAGGTAGAGCGGAGCAGAGGCCACCGTGCCTGCGCCCGCGCCGTCCGTCCGTAGCCTGCAGGAGGGGGTCAGGTAGAGCGGAGCAGAGGCCACCGTGCCTGCGCCCGCGCCGTCCGTCCGTAGCCTGCAGGAGGGGGTCAGGTAGAGCGGAGCAGAGGCCACCGTGCCTGCGCCCGCGCCGTCTGTCCGTAGCCTGCAGGAGGGGGTCAGGTAGAGCGGAGCAGAGGCCACCGTGCCTGCGCCCGCGCCGTCCGTCCGTAGCCTGCAGGAGGGGGTCAGGTAGAGCGGAGCAGAGGCCACCGTGCCTGCGCCCGCGCCGTCCGTCCGTAGCCTGCAGGAGGGGGGCAGGTAGAGCGGAGCAGAGGCCACCGTGCCTGCGCCCGCACCGTCCGTCCGTAGCCTGCAGAAGGGGGCAGGTAGAGCGGAGCAGAGGCCACCGTGCCTGCGCCCGCACCGTCCGTCCGTAGCCTGCAGAAGGGGGCAGGTAGAGCGGAGCAGAGGCCACCGTGCCTGCGCCCGCGCCGCTCCCTTACGTTTTTTCCCGCGCTTAATTAGTTGTCGTTTCTCACGAGCCTTCGGCCTTTATTACGACATCCTCAGATTCTGGTTTAGGTATTTTAATGAGGTCCACCTCTCTCGACGATTTATGCGCGGTTTGTGCAAAAAGGCGCCAACGAGTGCCGTCTCCTGCCCTCCCCTCCCCCCCGGCGCGGGCGTCGCAAACCCGCGACTATAAATAAGGCTGTCTTAATCAACTATCCTATATCCGATTGTAGAGAAGGACAAATCAGTTCGACCTGGTTGGTGGACGGCGCGCGGTTCGCACCGCACTCGCACCGCACTGGCACCACACTGGCACCGCACTGGCACCGAGCGGGCACTCGCCGCCGCTCCCGCTGCCGCTAGCGCACGCTGGAACCTTACAAGCATGCGCGTTTCATAACTCTATTCATAATCGGTTCCCGTGAGGTTTGTACAACATGAGGCAGAGGGAGGTGCGCGGGCGGGGAGGGGGGGGTCTGCTGGTCGCGCTTTACGAGCGTGACGTCACAGCATTCGCGAAAATAACAGCAACATGATCCTCGTGAGAGCGCAGCGCGCGGCTCCCTCGCCCCCGCACTCCGCGCACTCCCCGGGGAGCTTCCAGCTGTAATGATTCATGGCATTGTTGGGCTGATCGCGCCTGCGCCCGCGCCCGCGCCCGCGCCCGCGCCCGCGCCCGCGCCCGCGCCCGCGACGACGCATTCTTGATTACTTCTGGTTTGTCGGAACGTCCTTCGCTCTTGTTCAGCAGAGTCGACTACTCGCTCGCTCACTTGGTACTGAAGGCTGTGCGAGCTGATGACCTGACGACTCCCAAAAGTAAACATCCCTGTACTCAGGTACGGCTTCATATTTTGGGGGAACTCTACTGACGTCCATAAAGTATTCAAATTCCAAAAGAGATGTATCAGAGCTATGTTTCGTATGAAAGTGACGGATTCTTGTAAACCGCTTTTCAAAAAGTACAACATATTGACTCTCCCTTCGCTCTATATTTTAGAAACAGCTATGTTTGTATGTTCATAAACAATCCGGATTTGTTTATTCGGCAATCTGATACAAAGCAACGTAACAGACGTGACCAACAAAAAATTTGCACCCTTAACTGTAAAAAAAAGTTGATGCGCATAAGTTTGTTTGCAATGACACGATCAATTTACAACAAAAACCGGATTGATCGATTCATCATGCTCTACAATTTTTTAAAAAGTATTTATTTTTCATTATATGTATAATGACGACGCAAAACCGTTTAAAAGGCAAAAATGAATCGAATTAATGATTAGGCTACTTAACTAAGGCTAATTTTATAATAGGCTCCATAATTTGTTGATTTCAATTGAATAATTAAGCAGATTTTTACAGTCTTGTAAACCTAAGTATAGTTGACGTTCGAATTTGAACAATTATTCAAGATTAAAGTTTTACAAATACAAAATACAAAATCATTTATTTCAAAATGTTATACAAAAAAGTGGCCTTGGTGTCCCTGGTTTCCGTTTTAGTTCAAATTGAACTGTATTACAGAGAACCAGTCTTCCAGAGAACCAGTCTTCCAGAGAACCAGTCTTCCCTCCTACACTTTGTTTGTAAATTAAACTTGGAAACAAGCATAATCATAATAACAACATAAATATACTTATTATCTAAAATAAAAGGTACTTAGCTAAAACAAAGCACAATTAGAGGTAAAAAAAAAAACTGAGTCTATGGCTAAATACAAGCAATATTAATTGATTTTCACATTATGTAAATAGTTATTTAATTACGAGGTTAATTTATAACGCCAAGACGATAAGGTTTCAATTCTTTATAACGCCAAAACGATAAGGTTTCAATTATTTATAACGCCAAGGCGATAAGGTTTCAATTATTTATAACGCCAAGGCGATAAGGTTTCAATTATTTATAACGCCAAGACGATAAGGTTTCAATTATTTATAACGCCAAGGCGATAAGGTTTCAATTATTTATAACGCCAAGACGATAAGGTTTCAATTATTTATAACGCCAAGGCGATAAGGTTTCAATTATTTATAACGCCAAGACGATAAGGTTTCAATTCTTTATAACGCCAAAACGATAAGGTTTCAATTATTTATAACGCCAAGGCGATAAGGTTTCAATTATTTATAACGCCAAGACGATAAGGTTTCAATTATTTATAACGCCAAGGCGATAAGGTTTCAATTATTTATAACGCCAAGACGATAAGGTTTCAATTATTTATAACGCCAAGGCGATAAGGTTTCAATTATTTATAACGCCAAGACGATAAGGTTTCAATTATTTATAACGCCAAGGCGATAAGGTTTCAATTATTTATAACGCCAAGACGATAAGGTTTCAATTATTTATAACGCCAAGGCGATAAGGTTTCAATTATTTATAACGCCAAGGCGATAAGGTTTCAATTATTTTTAACGCCAAGACTAAAAATAATATGAATATGAAAAATAATATGAAAATTTGACCTTTTCTAAGTGTACATTTTTTTATTTATGGAAATAAAGACTTTTTGATTTGATTTGATTTGGTATCATGCCTTTCTAATTATGATTAACTTTGTATTATATTATACCTATTTTGAAATATTACGAGTCGCTAAAATTATCATTGAAGAAATCATCAAGTTCGTAAAAACATTTCTTCCACATGTTATTGCAATAAATATAATAAATATGCTTTTACTTTTGCACCCCTCCCCGCTCCCCGCTCCCCGCTCCCCGCTCCCCGCTCCCCGCTCGGTGTTGCTGCTCGTGAATCATCGACATTATACCCTGGGTCTTACCCTGGGTATTAATGTCGATGTCGTGAATAAATGGAGAGCAGTCGCGTCATTGCACATGTATTATTAGTATTGGTGGTGTCGGGTGAGGTCTCGACCTGGTTTATGGCAAGTACCAGCCCGGTACCAGCCGGTACCAGCCGGTACCAGCCGGTACCAGCCGGCGTCAGGTAGCCCCGGCTCCTGACGCTGACGACGATTCTTCACCTTCCAGTTGGATCATGATACCCTCGCTACCTAGTGACTTATTTCAGCCCACTTATATTACTAAATAATTGGGTGACGGTACATTTTAATAAACAGAAAAATAAACTTTATATTATAATGTTGTATTTATGAGACATGAATTGATAACTCATCTCCGCACGGAGCGACGCGACGGCGACGGCGGCGGCGCGGCGGCGGCGGCGGCGGCGGCGCGGCGGTGGCGGCGACGGCGGCGGCGCGGCGGCGGCGGCGGCGGCGGCGGCGCGGCGGCGGCGGCGCGCACTCGCTGTGTGCTTTAAACCCCAAATGTAATAATGACGGCTCCTTTATTGAATGGGTGTGACAAGAACAAGTCGTAGAAAGCGGTCGAATGGAGGCATCGTTGCCGTCAGCCCTGCCTCGGCCTCCGCCCCGGCGCTGCATGGATAGCTTCGCGTCTGCCTACAAAAGACTTGAACGCGCTCGCCTCGCACGCGCGGCGCGCGCGATGCTGGCCGTGGCCGCTTCGAGCCGGACATCAGTCGCCCCAAGTCAACTGTATGGAAATGTTATTGCTGACTACCTTGTGAGCTTGTGACTCAATCAAACGTCATTAAATAAAGATTTTCGCTAATTTTGTATGCTAATACCAGTATCATGTGTACATTTGCACGCCAACAGACTGGCAGACGGACGGAGATGAGCGAACAGACTGGCAGACGGACGGAGTTGAGCGAACAGACTGGCAGACGGACGGAGATGAGCGAACAGACTGGCAGACGGACGGAGATGAGCGAACAGACTGGCAGACGGACGGAGTTGAGCGAATAGACTGGCAGACGGACGGAGATGAGCGAACAGACTGGCAGACGGACGGAGATGAGCGAACAGACTGGCAGACGGACGGAGATGAGCGAACAGACTGGCAGACGGACGGAGTTGAGCGAACAGACTGGCAGACGTACGGAGATGAGCGAACAGACTAGCAGACGGACGGAGACGAGCGAACAGACTGGCAGACAGACGGAGATGAGCGAACAGACTGGCAGACAGACGGAGATGAGCGAACAGACTGGCAGACAGACGGAGATGAGCGAACAGACTAGCAGACAGACGGAGATGAGCGAACAGACTGGCAGACAGACGGAGATGAGCGAACAGACTAGCAGACAGACGGAGATGAGCGAACAGACTGGCAGACAGACGGAGATGAGCGAACAGACTGGCAGACGGACGGAGTTGAGCGAACAGACTGGCAGACGGACGGAGATGAGCGAACAGACTGGCAGACGGACGGAGTTGAGCGAACAGACTGGCAGACGGACGGAGTTGAGCGAACAGACTGGCAGACGGACGGAGTTGAGCGAACAGACTGGCAGACGTACGGAGATGAGCGAACAGACTAGCAGACGGACGGAGATGAGCGAACAGACTGGCAGACGGACGGAGTTGAGCGAACAGACTGGCAGACGGACGGAGATGAGCGAACAGACTGGCAGACAGACGGAGATGAGCGAACAGACTGGCAGACAGACGGAGATGAGCGAACAGACTAGCAGACAGACGGAGATGAGCGAACAGACTGGCAGACAGACGGAGATGAGCGAACAGACTAGCAGACAGACGGAGATGAGCGAACAGACTGGCAGACAGACGGAGATGAGCGAACAGACTGGCAGACGGACGGAGTTGAGCGAACAGACTGGCAGACGTACGGAGATGAGCGAACAGACTAGCAGACGGACGGAGACGAGCGAACAGACTGGCAGACGGACGGAGATGAGCGAACAGACTGGCAGACGGACGGAGTTGAGCGAACAGACTGGCAGACGGACGGAGATGAGCGAACAGACTAGCAGACGGTGTAATGTTACACTTTTGTGTAACACCAAGTTATTGAGAAACTTCCTACCTAATTTTCCTAGGCAGAAAGATCCTAACAAATTAAAGAATATTAGAAATTATGTACAATTTTAATTTTTATTTACAGACTTTTATAAAATTTTGATGCGAAGGTTTCGAGTTAAGCTGGAGACGTTACAGGTTTGAGGAGATGTTGAAGGTTTTGAGTGAAGCTGGAGACGTTGCAGGTTGAGGAGATGAGACGTTTTAAAGGTTTTGAGGTTAAATGGATGCTCTTCTGGGCGTAGAGGTCGACACCAGGTGGTGGAGCTCTACGCCAGGTCTGGAACTTTGCCGTTTAGGTTTATGAAGGTTTGAAGGGCTTTCTTGAGTTTCCCGGGCCAGCTGGGCCCGGGAAATGGCCTTTTAGAAGATATTCGTCGCGAAGTCAGAGGTAAACTGATCCCTTGGCCGTTCTGGCACTGTTTATATATATTCCGCCGTTCCAATGTAGTTCCAGAATTGAGAATTCAAAATAATGTACGTTTTTCAAAATTTGTACGATTTTCTTTATAATTTCGTACGAGGTTTCATCCAAAACCTATGTTACCTTTCCTCTTTGCTTCAAATCGGAGCAAATTTTGACATTTTCAAAATTGGCATTTATGTCACAACAATCTTTACCAAAACAAATATTTTCAAAGAATTTTAAGAAAAAAGTAGAAAAAGAGACCAAAATGGATACAATAATTACAGATGTTATAAAAAACTGGATATAGAAGGTAATATTTACATTGTTATACAAAATTAGAGCTAGAACAGAAATAAAATATTACAACGGACGGAGACGAGCGAACAGACTGGCAGACGGACGGAGTTGAGCGAACAGACTGGCAGACGGACGGAGTTGAGCGAACAGACTGGCAGACGGACGGAGACGAGCGAACAGACTGGCAGACGGACGGAGATGAGCGAACAGACTGGCAGACGGACGGAGACGAGCGAACAGACTGGCAGACGGACGGAGTTGAGCGAACAGACTGGCAGACGGACGGAGTTGAGCGAACAGACTGGCAGACGGACGGAGTTGAGCGAACAGACTGGCAGACGGACGGAGATGAGCGAACAGACTGGCAGACGGACAGAGATGAGCGAACAGACTGGCAGACAGACGGAGATGAGCGAACAGACTGGCAGACGGACGGAGTTGAGCGAACAGACTGGCAGACGGACGGAGTTGAGCGAACAGACTGGCAGACGTACGGAGATGAGCGAACAGACTGGCAGACGTACGGAGATGAGCGAACAGACTAGCAGACGGACGGAGACGAGCGAACAGACTGGCAGACGGACGGAGATGAGCGAACAGACTGGCAGACGGACGGAGTTGAGCGAACAGACTGGCAGACAGACGGAGATGAGCGAACAGACTGGCAGACGGACGGAGATGAGCGAACAGACTGGCAGACAGACGGAGATGAGCGAACAGACTGGCGCACCCTCGCGGCACGGGGCGGCGCCTCGGCCGCTTGCAGACCGCAGTAGCGCAACTCAACTTAGGTGCCCGCTCCACTCATCCAATATCTTTGTCCAAGAGATTCCCAAGTAGTTTGCGTAGTTGATATCAAATGAAATTACCTAAGTAATGTATATCTAATCACACCGAAAGTTTGATAGACGGATGATTGTTACTTCTTTACGCCAAAACTTCTCAACAGATCGGGCTAAAAATTTGCATAGCTGTAGCTCCATGTGCTGAAATAAACCATAGGCTACAATTTAACCCATAACATTTCAGTTTGCATGAGAAATAATTAACCTGTATACCTACGTGTTCATATAAACAACGCGTGCGAAGCCGCAGACAGAAACTAGTATCCAAATCTTTGATCAAATATCGGTGTTGCTAGTAAGTTGGATGAATCAATCAATTTATTTATTGCACGAACAACATGTTTAAAAAGTTGTTATATTCAACGATTGTTATGATCAACCTCGTACTTTTACTAGCGACATCTAGTTACAAAATGGAACTATTGCAACAAATTGGGTCGTTTCGTTTTGCGGTTTTCTGTTCCGCGCCCCGTCCGCGCACCGCTCTATTTGTGTGAGTTCAGTGAGCAGTCATATGTATGACTCTATAAACAGTAATATTGAGTGATACGAGTATTGACCGCATCAAGCACCTTCTATTCTGAATTTGTCGAAGCCTGAACCAGCTCATTCCCAGTCACTTCCTGTTAGAGAGAGCGTCGCGCCTCGTGTCAGGGGGATTAGCTGTACAATGTTGTTCAGTCCATTATGAAGTCTGTTGCGAGGTGCATAGGGTGCGGAGTGGCGTGCACCGGGGAGGCCGGCTCCTTGTCAGTCCGGCGCAGGATTAGAGCTCTCAGCTGTAATAGAACTGTCAGACCAAGTTATTGATTGTTTAGATGGATCTGTCGCGAGGGACGCGGGGCGGGGTGGCGGGGGCCCGGGCGCTCGCGGACAGGCCTTGTCACTGCTCTCAGGCGGCCAGCTGGCAGCCGCCGGGGGTGCAGCACGGTCACGGCTACGGGTCGTGAATTGAGATTCAGACGCGCGCTACAGCATCAGCCAAGTTCTAGATGAGACGGGCCACGCAACAGCAGTGAGCATCTCAACCGGACCCCCGGAGCTCGGTATGAGATGAGACGGGCCACGCAACAGTAGTAAGCATCTCAACCGGACCCCCGGGGCTCGGTATGAGATGAGACGGGCCACGCAACAGCAGTAAGCATCTCAACCGGACCCCCGGAGCTCGGTTTGAGATGAGACGGGCCACGCAACAGCAGTAAGCATCTCAACCGGACCCCCGGAGCTCGGTTTGAGATAAGACAGGCCACGCAACAGCAGTGAGCATCTCAACCGGAACTCCGGAGCTCGGTTTGAGATGAGACGGGCCACGCAACAGCAGTGGGCATCTCAACCGGACCCCCGGGGCTCGGTTTGAGATGAGACGGGCCACGCAACAGCAGTGGGCATCTCAACCGGACCCCCGGGGCTCGGTTTGAGATGAGACGGGCCACGCAACAGCAGTGGGCATCTCAACCGGACCCCCGGGGCTCGGTTTGAGATGAGACGGGCCACGCAACAGCAGTGGGCATCTCAAACGGACCCCCGGGGCTCGGTTTGAGATGAGACGGGCCACGCAACAGCAGTGAGCATCTCAACCGGACCCCCGGGGCTCGGTTTGAGATAAGACGGGCCACGCAACAGCAGTGAGCATCTCAACCGGACCCTCGGGGCTCGGTTTGAGATAAGACTGGCCACGCAACAGCAGTGTGCATCTCAACCGGACCCCCGGGGCTCGGTTTGAGATAAGACGGGCCACGCAACAGCAGTGAGCATCTCAACCGGACCCCCGGGGCTCGGTTTGAGATAAGACGGGCCACGCAACAGCAGTGGGCACCTCAACCGGACCCCCGGGGCTCGGTTTGAGATGAGACGGGCCACGCAACAGCAGTGGGCATCTCAACCGGACCCCCGGGGCTCGGTTTGAGATGAGACGGGCCACGCAACAGCAGTGAGCATCTCAACCGGACCCCCGGGGCTCGGTTTGAGATAAGACGGGCCACGCAACAGCAGTGAGCATCTCAACCGGACCCTCGGGGCTCGGTTTGAGATAAGACTGGCCACGCAACAGCAGTGTGCATCTCAACCGGACCCCCGGGGCTCGGTTTGAGATAAGACGGGCCACGCAACAGCAGTGAGCATCTCAACCGGACCCCCGGGGCTCGGTTTGAGATAAGACGGGCCACGCAACAGCAGTGAGCATCTCAACCGGACCCCCGGGGCTCGGTTTGAGATGAGACGGGCCACGCAACAGCAGTGAGCATCTCAACCGGACCCCCGGGGCTCGGTTTGAGATGAGACGGGCCACGCAACAGCAGTGAGCATCTCAAGCGGACCCCCGGGGCTCGGTTTTAGATGAGACGGGCCACGCAACAGCAGTGAGCATCTCAACCGGACCCCCGGGGCTCGGTTTGAGATAAGACGGGCCACGCAACAGCAGTGAGCATCTCAACTGGACCCTCGGGGCTCGGTTTGAGATGAGACGGGCCACGCAACAGCAGTGAGCATCTCAACCGGACCCCCGGGGCTCGGTTTGAGATGAGACGGGCCACGCAACAGCAGTGAGCATCTCAACCGGACCCCCGGGGCTCGGTTTGAGATAAGACGGGCCACGCAACAGCAGTGAGCATCTCAACCGGACCCTCGGGGCTCGGTTTGAGATAAGACTGGCCACGCAACAGCAGTGAGCATCTCAACCGGACCCCCGGGGCTCGGTTTGAGATAAGACGGGCCACGCAACAGCAGTGAGCATCTCAACCGGACCCCCGGGGCTCGGTTTGAGATGAGACGGGCCACGCAACAGCAGTGAGCATCTCAACCGGACCCCCGGGGCTCGGTTTGAGATGAGACGGGCCACGCAACAGCAGTGAGCATCTCGTAGTATGCGATGGTGGTTCGATTTAAATGTAGTATGCTATGGTGGTTCGATTTAAATGTAGTATGCGATGGTGGTTCGATTTGTAACGTTATAAGTTATAACCTATGAGTTTCTGTCATAAAGTAGGTAAGTACTTGTATAGTGTTTTATTTTGGCAAGTCTATAGTCTCACTTATAAAACGAGCAAGGAGCTCGTAAAAGTACATTCAGCATTCCATAGGCACTAATGAGACGATGCGGTCGCGCTGACGGATGCGCGCGCGCGTGCAACGCACGGGGAGCCTGCACGCGGGACCCACCCCCCCCCCCCCCCACTCTCCTCCACTAGGTACATCTCCCCTCAATGAACACTGCTAATGAACATGGCAAGCATTGTGACGTCACCTCACGTACCGACTGTATAGCACAGCCTATATGGTGAGTGGTAGGTGTAGGGAGTACGTACTGCATGTTGCTGTGCGCCGCCTGAGCTGGTCGTGCGCAGACGCAGCGCGACACTGATGCCATCAGCATGACTAGCGCGCGTGTACACCGTGCCCGCGGGCACTGCCTCAGGGACGACATTGTGACTGACACGGGGCAATGAGTCCTCACTATGTAGATACAGCACAGCACAGCACTGGAGGCCTGGAGCATCCAGTCCACACGTCCGCGCAGGCGCAGACTGTAGCGCATTGTCATCTAGTCATGTGTTAGTATTGTCTACAGGTCCGGCTCCCGCCCGCAGCCGCCTGCCGGGCCGGGCTCCCGCAGCCGCTTGCCGGGCCGGGCTCCCGCCCGCAGCCGCCTGCCGGGCCGGGCTCCCGCAGCCGCTTGCCGGGCCGGGCTCCCGCCCGCAGCCGCCTGCCGGGCCGGGCTCCCGCAGCCGCTTGCCGGGCCGGGCTCCCGCAGCCGCCTGCCGGGCCTGCACTCAGACAGTCCGACACTAGTAAAGCCTGGGCTGGGATCGCAGTGTACAAGCACGCCTGCACTCAGACAGTCCGACACTAGTTAGTGCCTGGGCTGGGATCGCTCGCACACGTCGACTCTCCTGCGTTCCGTAAGCTATGTGTTCGTGTAAACTCCAATAAAAGGTAATACAGACGAGCAGGATTACAAACTCTCCAAGCGAACGCTGACCTTGGACTTGGACTGAGGAACATCTTACTGGCGATCTTTGTTTGTGTTGGACGCGCAACGCAATGCGCATCGATGAATGTCGCGGGCATGCGCGCGCGCACGCAACGGTGCGATAAATCCTCATTAGAAGAAAGATTATGTTTACGTAATAATTTACACGTGTCGAGTTATTGTACCGTAACGAGCCCCGACACTAATATAACTATGTATTAGTGGTTTGTACACACAGCAGAGCGCGGGGCGGGGCGGGGCGGGGCGGCGGCGGCGGTGGCGGCGGCGGCGGCGGCGACGGCGGCGGCGACGGCGGCGGCGGCGCGCCGGGAGACGAGAGCCGACAGGACAGTATTACCTCAACGACAAATTGCGGTAAATGCGGGACAGGATAGTACATTATGATACAAGTGCGGTAAGTTGAATGTAATTATCAAAGCGCACGTGTGTCATACGACGTTTTATTTCATTTCATTTATTTATTGCATACAGATACTTATTTATTTATTTATTTTTTTTATTCGGACTGCCATCAGCTTAACTATTAACAGAATATTTATATATATTTATATATATATTATAGATACAGAAAGCTAATAATAGGCACTCGCTAATAGAAACATCATAAAATACCTAAGTATGAACACAAAAAAAAAAAAAAGTCGACAATTTCGTACTTAATAAAGTAATAAAAGAACAAGTACAATAAGTAAAAATTAAAAATATAGCTACATCAAGTGCAAAAGAATATACATTATTATAATTTGAGCTTAGAAGTAGGTACTTAGCCTAGTGGTAGGTACATGTACCCTGTAAGGGCGCAGCATGTATATATATTATTATAATAGTTGCGTGCTTAGTCTATTTAAAGCTAGAAACTTATTCGTCTGATATTAACGACAAATTTTATAAATCTTTGCGAGGAAATAAATAAAACTCGGACTTTCGAATAAATTTTCATACGCTTGTAAGTATCTATCAGTCGATTTTTCGGGCATGAGGCTTAGAGTAGCCTTTTTCGCTCTCTCTCTCTTTCGCCTCTGAGACTTCTGGCGGTGTTGAATTAATAAATTCATCATTACTTGAAGACATTTTCAATTAAAAACAATACAGCGAAAAGAAAAGCGCCCGGAATAATTTTTACTTCTTCACAAATTAGCGATGCGCGCGCATCAGCGCTTTTTTTTAAGGCAATGGCACAAAAATAGTCAGTATTACCTACCTACTAATAAAGTAAAACAATATTTCTGTGTTTTGTTACAGATAAATGGTTGTAATTTATGCTCAATATTAATTAAATAAAAGAATTAAACGTTTATTTATTTACTATATTTTATCTCCTAAAGTTAATTTTATTTATATAATGTGGACCACTTTTCTGACATAAAAACTATTTGCTAAGATTTAAAAAAGTACCGTTCGTTTTAGACGGTGCATCTTGATAAACCGTGCGTTTTAAATTACATTACCGCACTAGTACGTAATGAGGTACTGTAACACCCCTACCCTATCTATTATAAATAAAATAAATATAACTTCAAAATTACAGATTCAAGACATTTATTACAGAACTTATTAAACATAGATCATAAACTAATTTATGTTATCTTAAAATTCAGAAAGAAGCTGCAAATCTTCCTATACCTACCAAAGAAACGTCCTCCAAAGAGATAGTTATTGAAGATAAACGAATATATAGAAAAGTTATTTATAATGGCCAATGTGATCGTCTAGTGTCGTCTAGTGGTAGGACACCCGTTATGTTGTAGTAACTCAGATTCTTTTAGAAGCTAAGACAAACGAACTAACTACAAAATACTCTAATTCTGACGAATACCTACCTACTTAAACCTGATAAAACCTAATCCTCCATTTACACAATCGAGTAAAATAACTTTCAATCTCACTCTCGCACACCGAAATTACGACGGCAAGGATGAGGGCACCGCCTCCGCCCAACATCTGTGATCCTCGACATCCTGACTGGACAGACCTCCACCGTCAACACAGATAAGACCGCATGCTGGGTTTCCATGCCTATTACTGTGTATATAGGTAAAGTACTGGGACATATCACAAAAGAGTCAGTCGGGAAAGGAGGGCATTATCTTTTAGCAACCTAAGCCAGCCTCAAGTCTTGTCATAATCTACCTATCTAAATTGAAACACTTTCAGAAAGGAATTTACTTTGTGATGTTTAATTCAAACCTTTCAGTGGGTAAGCTACGTTAAGATATTATGCAATTCAACTCTTCCATACATCATCTCTCTAACTAAAAAGCTAAACAAGTCAGTCATCTGGTCCCTAGCTGTACTTAACCAGAGAAGTAATGAAGTTCCAAATTTATCGGCGGAATCAAACACTACTAAACTGGTAAAGTTTAGCACTATTCGTCTCCTATTAGGCTCTTCTCCCAGAGTAGGAGCTTTAGTAGAAGTCTGGAGACTTCCCTAGAATCTTAAGATCTGAATTTCAAGCTTCACTATAACTCTTAGACCGAAAGAATATATATAATAACCCTGAAATATCCGACGAAATGATCATCTAAGGATATTCCTTCAGCCGAGAACTTTGTCTCACGGATTATGGAAGACGACCGCTTCGAATCCGTTTGCCGAATTTAAAGTCAGTAGTACGGTTGCTTTTCACATACTAAAGACACATAAATACAATATTCAATTTAAAGATTGTTAGAGCAAACTTGGAATTCATTTCCTTTAGGCAAAATATACAAATTACAATATCGTTGAATCGAAGATGACCTAGATGATGAAATAGGAATGATATAGGTACCTACTCGTGATATACGCACTAATCCGAAATAGCCCTGTATTGAAAATAAAATAGATTTCTGACCTGATTCCGGTAAAACCTTTACCAAACGTTGGAATCCTTTCCCTTGCATTTAACGTATTATAACCGATGAGCGTTCTATCCTTTCGATATGCATTATCCGTTTCTCTTCATCAAGAACATTATTTATATTAAAATCACATGCGTCCCGTCTGTAAGCAATTTTCCAACCCACACCCTTTTTGTTTCTCCCTATTCTCCTTATGTCCGCGCAACCAATTCAAATTATTTGTCTATTCTTCTATTCAGAGAAGTTTAAAGAGGTTTTTATGTAGTTCACCAAAGCAGTTTTATAAATGATTTATTTTTAGGGTTAAATATTATTTAAAAGAAACGCTAAATGTAAAATATTTGCATAAAACAGTGTAGCCACTGTCTGGACTGTTACAGTACATTACATTACATTGTTTTTCAGTTAATAGTGTATTCGTATTAGAAGTAGTTTATTAACCTGACCCAAATAAAAGTAATGGATTAAAAACTTAAATAATATTAAATGTTAATTCACGCAAGTCTGCGAGATCCCAGCGGTGGGCGGCCGAGCGAGCAGCCCCAAACAAAAGAACTTAAAACATGGATTAAATATATTTACGCATGTAATGTTGCGAATAGATAGATCACTAGGGAGCTCCACAACGGACAAAACGGACTAATTACTGATGCCACAAAAAACGGATACATCTGATGAAGGGGTCCGGCACAAAGGAGCACGTGCGGTGAGGCCTGCCGCCGGACCCCGGGGGCGGGGGACGGGGGCGGGGGCGGATTCGACCGCGTACGACGGCTCCACCGGTGATGAGGACGGTCACTGTTCGTCAGCTAGAGTCCACCTTGTCCGCAGTGGAAGCGTCAAAGCTCCTCCAGTCCTGGCTGCAATGGGTTCCGCAGTCTCCGATGTTCAGCACAAACGAACGCCACCGCCGCCATCCCGCCGCCGCCATCCCGCCGCCGCGCCACCGCCGCCATCCCGCCGTCGCGCCGCCGCCACCGCCGCCGCCATCCCGCCATCCCGCCGCCGCGCCTCCGCCGCCGCCGCCGTCGCCATCCCGCCATCCCGCCGCCGCGCCTCCGCCGCCGCCGCCGTCGCCATCCCGCCATCCCGCCGCCGCGCCTCCGCCGCCGCCGCCGTCGCCATCCCGCCATCCCGCCGCCGCGCCTCCGCCGCCGCCGCCGTCGCCATCCCGCCATCCCGCCGCCGCGCCTCCGCCGCCGCGCCTCCGCCGCCGCGCCTCCGCCGCCGCGCCTCCGCCGCCGCCGCCGTCGCCATCCCGCCATCCCGCCGCCGCGCCTCCGCCGCCGCGCCTCCGCCGCCGCGCCTCCGCCGCCGCCGCCGTCGCCATCCCGCCATCCCGCCGCCGCGCCGCCGCCGTCGCCGCCGCCATCCCGCCGCCGCCGCCGCGTAGAAAGCTAAACGTAAAAGTATAGATCGATGCCTGCCTGACCAAGATTTCGTAATACGGGCCGTTACAAGTTACAAGTAGGTACTTATGCTTTACTTGCCAACTTCAAAGATCAATTAACTATTTTACTAGCGAAAAAAAAACGGCTTATTGCTCAGTGTGCACAGCGACGACGGCGACGGCGGCGGCGACGACGGCGACGGCGGCGACGACGGCGGCGGCGACGGCGGCGGGCCAAACCCACCTCATTATTAATTAGAACCCGTTTCTGTGGCCACTGTTAGTTAATACATTCCAAACTAAATAGTTTCATGTGCCCGTTGACTTAGATCTCGATCCAATGGATTTAAATTAAATTAATGTAAATACTCGGAATAGAGGCACTTGACATTATTATGAAACTGCTTGATTGAATGTTAACGATAAGGATTTGATGCGAGTCGAGTCCGTCGGAGGCTCAGCTACCTGACTCAAGCACAACTCAACACAACTCAACACACCTACCGAACAGATCATAGAACTCTCGTAAACTCGCGCGTTTATCCATCGTGATCAGCAGTTGGACGACTCCGATGACAGATAATGACATTTCGTAGGATTAATAAAATGTTACAAACGTACACCATCATCGACGGATTGGAGATAAAATGCAAATACTCTCGGGTCACGGCGACGACCTGCGGCTGGCAGGCAGTCGTGTCTTATTTCTATAACAACTGTTTACTAAACATACGCGTTACTTTTATGTTTATGTATTCTTTTACAAATGAAATATTTTGTCAATGTTGTACTGCGAGTGAACAGCAGTTGTATATAGCGGCCATTAATCGCTTGCGCGCGCGGCGCGGCGCGGCGGCACGGCGCGGCGGCGGCGTGGCGGCGGCGCGGCACGGCGCGGCGTGGCGGCGGCGGCGGCGGCGGACACATTCGAAAGTGCTGTTCTATCGATATCGCTCTCTCGCATCTCGTATCTGTAATTAACATCGCGCTGATCGATACCCGGCCAGAGTATACATGTATACTGTGCCCTGCCCCCCCCCCCCCCGGCCCCGGCCCCGGCGCTACCACTTTATCGATAATTTTTAATTGACAGCTCCGATTAAAAACAACCCTAAAAGTCGAGTCGAAAAATTGTAGAGTCCAATTAAAGAGCTGATAATTTTATCGAACAGTCTTCGCGCGGCGCGGGCGCAGGCGCGGGCGCAGGCCCGGGGCGGCGGCGCGCAGGCCCGGGGCGGCGGCGCGCAGGCTCATAGAGGCGCGGAGAGGCGCGGGTCACGGTGAGATTTATAGTTTAATCCGCGTTATTTATGATTACCGATTTACATAAAAATACATAATATTTATTATTATAATATTATTTATTTTTATTTATTTATACCTGCAGATAGTACACATATTTGTCGCAGGCGGACCTTCACCCGCTGCGCCACAGAGGTCGTCGATTTATAACTCTTGGCCGTGAATATCCTAACCCTGTGTAAACACCGAGCTATCGGCCTTCGGTATTCAGCGGATTATTTCTGAGATGACACGCTGGTATAAAGTTATAACAGTATAAATAGGATTTATGTAAGCGGGCACAGGTGATAAGTAGACGTTTGTAAATAATAAGCACGTCGTTATTGGAGAGGCGATGATGTAGATGCGCGCGCACCGCCCGCGTCACCGGTGGTCTGCAGACTGCAGCGGGCGCACAGCCAGCGGCAGACTGCAGCGCGATACACAGCCAGCGGCAGACTGCAGCGGGCGCACAGCCAGCGGCAGACTGCAGCGCGATACACAGCCAGCGGCAGACTGCAGCGGGCGCACAGCCAGCGGCAGACTGCAGCGCGATACACAGCCAGCGGCAGACTGCAGCGGGCGCACAGCCAGCGGCAGACTGCAGCGCGATACACAGCCTGCGGCAGACTGCAGCGGGCGCACAGCCAGCGGCAGACTGCAGCGAGATACACAGCCTGCGGCAGACTGCAGCGGGCGCACAGCCAGCGGCAGACTGCAGCGCGATACACAGCCAGCGGCAGACTGCAGCGGGCGCACAGCCAGCGGCAGACTGCAGCGCGATACACAGCCTGCGGCAGACTGCAGCGGGCGCACAGCCAGCGGCAGACTGCAGCGAGATACACAGCCTGCGGCAGACTGCAGCGGGCGCACAGCCAGCGGCAGACTGCAGCGAGATACACAGCCTGCGGCAGACTGCAGCGGGCGCACAGCCAGCGGCAGACTGCAGCGCGATACACAGCCTGCGGCAGACTGCAGCGGGCGCACAGCCAGCGGCAGACTGCAGCGCGATACACAGCCAGCGGCAGACTGCAGCGGGCGCACAGCCAGCGGCAGACTGCAGCGCGATACACAGCCTGCAGCAGACTGCAGCGGGCGCACAGCCAGCGGCAGACTGCAGCGAGATACACAGCCTGCGGCAGACTGCAGCGCGATACACAGCCTGCGGCAGACTGCAGCGGGCGCACAGCCAGCGGCAGACTGCAGCGAGATACACAGCCTGCGGCAGACTGCAGCGCGATACACAGCCAGCGGCAGACTGCAGCGCGATACACAGCCAGCGGCAGACTGCAGCGGGCGCACAGCCAGCGGCAGACTGCAGCGCGATACACAGCCTGCGGCAGACTGCAGCGGGCGCACAGCCAGCGGCAGACTGCAGCGAGATACACAGCCTGCGGCAGACTGCAGCGGGCGCACAGCCAGCGGCAGACTGCAGCGAGATACACAGCCTGCGGCAGACTGCAGCGGGCGCACAGCCAGCGGCAGACTGCAGCGGGCGCACAGGCAGCGGCAGACTGCAGCGGGCGCACAGCCAGCGGCAGACTGCAGCGAGATACACAGCCTGCGGCAGACTGCAGCGGGCGCACAGCCAGCGGCAGACTGCAGCGGGCGCACAGCCAGCGGCAGACTGCAGCGAGATACACAGCCTGCGGCAGACTGCAGCGGGCGCACAGCCAGCGGCAGACTGCAGCGGGCGCACAGGCAGCGGCAGACTGCAGCGCAATACACGGCGGCCGTCCCCGCGCCGCTCCACTCCTTGATCACATGGCGGCCGTCCCCGCGCCGCTACACTCCTCGATCAATAATAAAAGAAATTAATTAGCTTCGCAGTGCTTCTTTTTATACTTTTTAGAAGCTTTTCAAAATGGCGGTTACAGTTTCGTATTTCAGGGCGCATTGTGTGCGGCGACGCGTGCGCACTCGGCCACTGGCCAGCGGCAGGCTCGCGGTTGGTCGCTCTGCGTCTGTCACGTGATATCCGGGGGATGCGATTGGTCGTCGAGGTGGGCCATCGCACGATTTCGCGGAGGATTAGTTCCGCAGTGCAGCGATGCAGCAGGGCAGCACGCCCGCGCCCCGCGCCCCGCGCCGCGGCTCCCTCGGAGCTGGCGAGGGAGCGGAGCCCGCCCCCCGGGGGAGGCACGTCTGCTCTATCGGCCCGGCCACATTCACTTCGGCCTCAAACATCTCGAAGGTTCCGGCATGACATTGCATTCTGCTCCCAGCACCACGCTCTGGTGTTCAGTTCTCAGCTCCCAGAAAATTACATTTCACGCTCCGTTAAACTATCCATTCAAAAGTTTTTCCATTAAATTCAAAAGTTACGCCTTCAATAAAAACTGTTTTAAAATTGATCCGCGCCGCCGTCGCAGCGCCGCGGGTCGCGGAGGCGCGGAGTCGTGTGAAAGAGGCTGATCACCAGCTGGTTCATCCCGCGCGTCGGTCACTGCATTTTGGCTCTTACTTCTTCAGCATAAAGTCCACAAGCAGTGCACGGTGGGCTGCATATTTATTATAGAATAGTAGTTGAGACGCGAGCACAACTGAAGTAATACATTGAATGAGACATGTGAGAAGAGCTGTCTGCGTCCACTGTGTGAGGGTCTCCGGCGCGGCGCGGGGGCTGCGCGCGCACGGCTCTCCTAGTAATACATTGAATGAGACATGTGAGAAGAGCTGTCTGCGTCCACTGTGTGAGGGTCTCCGGCGCGGCGCGGGGGCTGCGCGCGCACGGCTCTCCTAGTAATACATTGAATGAGACAATAAGAAGAGCTGTCTGCGTCCACTGTGTGAGGGTCTCCGGCGCGGCGCGGGGGCTGCGCGCGCACGGCTCTCCTAGTAATTGTCAATCACAGAGCTATTATAACGCTTAGAAAAGCTTTTTAAACTTTAAACTCATCTAGCATGGAGTGAAAGAATGAGTGGCACGCTTGGCTTGGCACTTGGCAGCCAGTGTGCTTGGCTCGGCAGCCAGGGTGCTTGGCTCGGCAGCCAGTGTGCTTGGCTCGGCAGCCAGTGTGCTTGGCTCGGCAGCCAGTGTGCTTGGCTCGGCAGCCAGTGTGTTTGAATAAACGAAATGCATCTGAAGTAATTGATTCGATTGTGTGTTTGATTAGAATCACTATCAATCAAAATGATGGAGCAACTGTTAGAAATATTGCTCTGTGGTCCTTAGAGCCGGATGGCTGCGCCCAAACCTTTATTAAAGAAACAGCGTGATATCTTAGTGATAAAATTAAAGTTAATTTAAAGCGAGTTGGTAATAAAATAAGAGTGCGCGTGGCATGTCGAATGTGTTTGATGAATGGAGCGCGCCATCGCCCGCGCCATCGCCCGCGCCATCGCCCGCGCCATCGCCCGCGCCATCGCCCGCGCCATCGCCCGCGCCATCGCCCGCGCCATCGCCCGCGCCATCGCCGGCTCCATCGCGCTCCAAATAAAACAATGTTTGCTGCTGCATAATTCCGAGATTAGCGGCTGCTTCTTCGCCGTCACGCTGTCTTCACGCTGACGTTACGCTTTCGTCACGCTGTCGTCTTGATTTTACGCCAGTCGACGCGTGTCTTTTCTCACTCACTCATCGTGTTTTTTTGTAGTTGCTAATGACTTTGTTATTGAAGTGCCAGAGACAATAAGCGATCAGCCTTCTCGATGGCTAGATTTGTGGTCTTTCACCGATTCCACCTCTCACAATATTGTTGGTGTCAGCAGACCGCGCTGATGTCGTGATCGAGCGCTGCCAGCGGCTCTACTCCTCTCATCTGAGACATCGTAGGGCTCCTATCCATGAGCATGGCCAACGTCGTGATCGAGCGCTACCAGCGGCTCTACTCCTCTCATCTGAGACATCGTAGGGCTCCTATCCATGAGCATGGCCAATGTCCTGATCGAGCGATACCAGCGGCTCTACTCCTCTCATCTGAGACATCGTAGGGCTCTTATCCATGAGCATGGCCAATGTCGTGATCGAGCGATACCAGCGGCTCTACTCCTCTCATCTGAGACATCGTAGGGCTCCTATCCATGAGCATGGCCAATGTCGTGATCGAGCGCTACCAGCGGCTCTACTCCTCTCATCTGAGACATCGTAGGGCTCCTATCCATGAGCATGGCCAATGTCGTGATCGAGCGCTGCCAGCGGCTCTACTCCTCTCATCTGAGACATCGTAGGGCTCCTATCCATGAGCATGGCCAATGTCGTGATCGAGCGCTGCCAGCGGCTCTACTCTCATCTGAGACATCGTAGGGCTCCTATCCATGAGCATGGCCAATGTCGTGATCGAGCGCTACCAGCGGCTCTACTCCTCTCATCTGAGACATCGTAGGGCTCCTATCCATGAGCATGGCCAATGTCGTGATCGAGCGCTACCAGCGGCTCTACTCCTCTCATCTGAGACATCGTAGGGCTCCTATCCATGAGCATGGCCAATGTCGTGATCGAGCGCTGCCAGCGGCTCTACTCTCATCTGAGACATCGTAGGGCTCCTATCCATGAGCATGGCCAATGTCGTGATCGAGCGCTGCCAGCGGCTCTACTCCTCTCATCTGATGATACATCTTAGGGCTCTTATCCATGAGCATGGCCAATGTCGTGATCGAGCGCTGCCAGCGGCTCTACTTCTCTCATCTGATGATACATCTTAGGGCTCCTATCCATGAGCATGGCCAATGTCGTGATCGAGCGCTGCCAGCGGCTCTACTCCTCTCATCTGATGATACATCTTAGGGCTCCTATCCATATGAGCATGGCCAATGTCGTGATCGAGCGCTGCCAGCGGCTCTACTCCTCTCATCTGAGACATCGTAGGGCTCCTATCCATGAGCAATGAGCATGGCCAATGTCGAATGGGTCAGCGCCAGTGCCGCTGGGCTCTGTTCGGGTTTCGTTGTTTCGAGTGTTGGTTCAATCAGCAGATGTTGGTCTGTCGTTTAGGCAGGGATAACATTTACATAAAGCGGTGCTCACGGAAATGGCTGCCAGTATTGTTTGGTTGTACGAGATACAGCAAGTGATTGAACGTACACGTCGATACGAAGCGAGCGTGTCCGGCGATCGGAGTCGACCGGGAAACAGATCTGTGTGAGAATGCATCTACCTCGGGGGGCATGCGCCCGCGCAGGCCAGCAGGCGGACGCGCTAATGAGCGGCGCATGTCCGCGTGACGTCACGCTCCCGCTACACTCCCTAATTGTCACGAGCGAATACATTACGGCACCTGTACACCACACCATGCCTCCTCTACATTACGGCACCTGTACACCACACCACGCCTCCTCTACATTACGGCACCTGTACACCACACCACGCCTCCTCTACATTACGGCACCTGTACACCACACCACGCCTCCTCTACATTACGGCACCTGTACACCACACCACGCCTCCTCTACATTACGGCACCTGTACACCACACCATGCCTCCTCTACATTACGGCACCTGTACACCACACCACGCCTCCTCTACATTACGGCACCTGTACACCACACCACGCCTCCTCTACATTACGGCACCTGTACACCACACCATGCCTCCTCTACATTACGGCACCTGTACACCACACCACGCCTCCTCTACATTACGGCACCTGTACACCACACCACGCCTCCTCTACATAACGAACTAAAGGCATTTATTTACTACCCTCTTGGGTTATTTATTTATTTATTTATTAAAGGAAAACTAGCTGCACATACAAAAAATAATAATTAAGAAAATAGAAACAGAAGGCTATTTAAATTTATTGTTTGATCTGTTTATTTAATTATGATGAGTGCGATGGTGTAGTTGATGCGCATGTAGTTGATGCGCATGTAGTTGATGCGCATGTAGTTGATGCGCATGTAGTTGATGCGCATGTAGTTGATGCGCATGTAGTTGATGCGCATGTAGTTGATGCGCATGTAGTTGATGCGCATGTAGTTGATGCGCATGTAGTTGATGCGCATGTAGTTGATGCGCATGTAGTTGATGCGCATGTAGTTGATGCGCATGTAGTTGATGCGCATGTAGTTGATGCGCATGTAGTTGATGCGCACTGTAGTTGATGCGCATGTAGTTGATGCGCATGTAGTTGATGCGCATGTAGTTGATGCGCATGTAGTTGATGCGCATGTAGTTGATGCGCATGTAGTTGATGCGCATGTAGTTGATGCGCATGTAGTTGATGCGCATGTAGTTGATGCGCATGTAGTTGATGCGCATGTAGTTGATGCGCATGTAGTTGATGCGCACTGTAGTTGATGCGCATGTAGTTGATGCGCATGTAGTTGATGCGCATGTAGTTGATGCGCACTCTAAACTGTAATATTTTTTTTTAAGTATCTTTATTGCGAAATACATGTGTTAAATAGGTGTTAAGTAATATTATAATGGAATCAATGTATTCTGCCAAAATGTGGCGTGCAATGTCGTGTTACAGAATGTGGCGTGCAATGTCGTGTTACAAAATGTGGCGTGCAATGTCGTGTTACAAAATGTGGCGTGCAATGTCGTGTTACAAAATTCATAATTAATACTTAATAATCTATAATAAGATCAAAATCAATAGGTAACTATAAACAAAATTTCAATTAAATTGTTAATACAGTTTCAGTCACAATAATAGGTACATTAGATAATACAATAATAGGTACATTAGATAATACAATCATTTAACGGTTATTAGGTTAACAATTATGAGTTTGCATAACCTCAGTGTTTAAAGTGTTCCCAATACTGGGAACACCTTACGGCTTGGTGACCGGAACCACCTTCCGTCTACACTGCGGACACTCATCGTGGCCGGAGCTAGCCCTTTCCCGCCGTACGTTCCTGGACGTGGTGTCGCCGTAGAGGCGCCCCGTTCCTGACGCTGCTGATTCCCGGACCGGGATTGAAGAGGACTGGCGCCGTGGCCGGACGGGATTGCCCTGCAGGAGAGTGCGGTTACCGATATCTACCTACCTAACTATCGTGAAGTTTGACCCGGCCGACCTACGAACCCTTTTCTTATGTCTAGTAAATTCTTGTTTCTTTATTCTCATATCTATTCTTTTATTTTTGCTCACCCCTAGGGCTATCTAGGTAGGTGACATCTATTATAATATTATTCAAATTTTTGTTATTCAAAAAATCATTTAAATTATAGAAACATTTATACAAAGCAGAGATTTTAGCTTACTCTGAAATAAAGAGCGTTGTTGTTCTCTCAGCTCTACTGGCAGTTTATTGTAAATAATTGGAGCATTACAGAGGTTGCTTTTGCGCATCATTTTTGTTGAACAATTGTTGAGACGGACTTTGTGTTTATCGCGCCTGCTCCGACCACTTTCAGGGGGCGGGGGGAACAGATCAGGGTTACTCTTTACAAACATTGCTGTTTCGTAAATATATAGTGATGGGACAGTTAAAATGCTGTGTTTTATAAAGTACGGTCTATAAGAATCAGTAACTTTCAAACCGAACATGGCTCTGATGCACCTTTTCTGGTATTTAAAAATGTTAATTTTGTTTGTAGAGTTGCCCCAAAAAGTTATACCAAATCTTAAGTAGTAATTATAATGTAGTGAGACTATTTAAGGTGAAATACGTTCGTAATTTCTAGACAAGGACGAGCGAACACCGCGCAGTAAAAGCGAGAAAGGGACGCAAGAGCCGGCCCGCGCGCAATTTCACTGCTTTTTATTTATAAATTTGATATTGCTCTAAAATAATACTCTTTCGCAAAAAAGTAAAACCATAATCCTCTAAAGTGTTTAGTTAAGTATTTTTTAAACAATATTTCATTCAAATATGTTAAGTAACTAGCAAATGAAACTGGTTTTCCGTAGTGAAAATGCAAAATTTAGAGGAAACTTTGCGATTTTTTTCTATCGAGTCAAGTTGAGTCAATCGTGTTTCGGCTCCCATAACTTACTAAAAAAAATCCTAAGCTTTCGATGCTCATTAAAAAAGATTTAAAAAAACTGTGTTTTCTTGCCTTAAAATTGATTTTCCGTCTAGGCAAAACCTGAGTTTTGAGACCTACTTCGCCTTAATGTAAGACCTATGTTCTGTACCTACATTTAATGTAAGACCAATGTACTGTACTTACATTTAATGTAAGACATATGTACTGTACCTACATTTAATGTAAGACCTATGTACTGTACCTACATTTAATGTAAGATCTATGTACTGTACCTACATTTAATGTAAGACCTATGTACTGTACCTACATTTAATGTAAGACCTATGTACTGTACCAACATTTAATGTAAGACCTATGTACTGTACCTACATTTAATGTAAGACCTATGTACTGTACCTACATTTAATGTAAGACCTATGTACTGTACCTACATTTAATGTAAGACCTATGTACTGTACCTACATTTAATGTAAAACCTATGTACTGTACCTACATTTAATGTAAGACCTATGTACTGTACCTACATTTAATGTAAGATCTATGTACTGTACCTACATTTAATGTAAGACCTATGTACTGTACCTACATTTAATGTAAGACCTATGTACTGTACCTACATTTAATGTAAAACCTATGTACTGTACCTACATTTAATGTAAGACCTATGTACTGTACCTACATTTAATGTAAGATCTATGTACTGTACCTACATTTAATGTAAGACCTATGTACTGTACCTACATTTAATGTAAAACCTATGTACTGTACCTACATTTAATGTAAGACCTATGTACTGTACCTACATTTAATGTAAGATCTATGTACTGTACCTACATTTAATGTAAGACCTATGTACTGTACCTACATTTAATGTAAGACCTATGTACTGTACCTACATTTAATGTAAGATCTATGTACTGTACCTACATTTCAGAAAAAATAAATAATTATGAATTAAATTATAAATTAAGTTGGATGACATTCGGCCGTGATAAGCGGTAAGCAAGGCTTCTACGTTGACTATAGGGGAGAGTTTATACAGAACGTAGATAAGACTATTTATTTTTTTACACTGTATTTCTATGTGCGATTTCCAGTCTAGTTTTTTGTCAAAACTTATTCCTAAATATTTTGTTACGTCTACATCTTGAATTGTGTTATTATTATATTGTATGTCAAATTTAGTTAATGCTGCATTATCGCGTTGTACAAAATGAATTATATTTGTCTTATTTATATTTAATTTCAGATTATTATTGTCTAACCAGGCTACAACAGATGTCAATGCAGAATTATTGTCGTGTTCATTTGTATCAGGGTTGTCACAAGCTGTACACACTGTAACAGTACTGTCATCTGCAAACAGTGAAACGGGTGGTTTATTCCCATTTGTCACCCTGATCTGTCCCCTTAGGGGGACAAATAGGAAAAAAAGGTTCTATCTGTCCCCCTGTTAGTCTAAAAAAGTTCTATCTGTAGCCCCTATTTGCAAAGATGGGATGGAATAATAGTTCTATTGGTCACCATTTGGGCTGTGGCCTTATATTATGTGTACGATTTATGTATAAACCGCACATTTGTACTTTAGCAAGCGGTGCATTTTTACTTACTTAAGCAATATCAATCCAGTACGCGTTCGACCGCCGGCGCCGTGTCGTGTAGGTATTTATATCATTATCAATAAATCAAGTGATCAGTTTAAATTTCTATCAATTATCATCATCCAACAATATCATGTAAAGGTGTAGACCGGAAACCTTACAGTATGAAACTCACAAATGGATCGGTGTTCCCCGTACCCATTCTCAAGTAGCCAGCAGCGCCGAGTGAGGAGCCCTGGCGGCGGCCCGCTGCCTCTGCCGCGTAGGACACCTGGTGCTCCGAACATCTCCCAGTACCTTCCCGGTAAGACTGTCCTCTGAGAGGGGGTCAGGCAGTGGGAGACACCGGGCCGCGCGCGCCACCTTGCTGTATGTACAAGAGAGGGGGTCAGGCAGTGGGAGACACCAGGCCGCACGCGCCACCTTGCTGTATGTACAAGAGAGGGGGTCAGGCAGTGGGAGACACCGGGCCGCGCGCGCCACCTTGCTGTATGTACAAGAGAGGGGGTCAGGCAGTGGGAGACACCAGGCCGCACGCGCCACCTTGCTGTATGTACAAGAGAGGGGGTCAGGAAGTGGGAGACACCGGGCCGCGCGCGTCACCTTGCTGTATGTACAAGAGAGGGGGTCAGGCAGTGGGAGACACCGGGCCGCGCGCGCCACCTTGCTGTATGTACAAGAGAGAGGGTCAGGCAGTGGGAGACACCAGGCCGCACGCGCCACCTTGCTGTATGTACAAGAGAGGGGGTCAGGCAGTGGGAGACACCGGGCCGCACGCGCCACCTTGCTGTATGTACAAGAGAGGGGGTCAGGCAGTGGGAGACACCGGGCCGCACGCGCCACCTTGCTGTATGTACAAGAGAGGGGGTCAGGCAGTGGGATACACCGGGCCGCACGCGCCACCTTGCTGTATGTACAAGAGAGGCAAGAGAGGGGGTCAGGAAGTGGGAGACACCGGGCCGCACGCGCCACCTTGCTGTATGTACAAGAGAGGGGGTCAGGCAGTGGGAGACACCGGGCCGCGCGCGCCACCTTGCTGTATGTACAAGAGAGGGGGTCAGGCAGTGGGAGACACCGGGCCGCGCGCGCCACCTTGCTGTATGTACAAGAGAGAGGGTCAGGCAGTGGGAGACACCAGGCCGCACGCGCCACCTTGCTGTATGTACAAGAGAGGGGGTCAGGCAGTGGGAGACACCGGGCCGCACGCGCCACCTTGCTGTATGTACAAGAGAGGGGGTCAGGCAGTGGGAGACACCAGGCCGCACGCGCCACCTTGCTGTATGTACAAGAGAGGGGGTCAGGCAGTGGGAGACACCGGGCCGCACGCGCCACCTTGCTGTATGTACAAGAGAGGGGGTCAGGCAGTGGGAGACACCGGGCCGCACGCGCCACCTTGCTGTATGTACAAGAGAGGGGGTCAGGCAGTGGGATACACCGGGCCGCACGCGCCACCTTGCTGTATGTACAAGAGAGGCAAGAGAGGGGGTCAGGAAGTGGGAGACACCGGGCCGCACGCGCCACCTTGCTGTATGTACAAGAGAGGGGGTCAGGCAGTGGGAGACACCGGGCCGCACGCGCCTCCTTGCTGTATGTACAAGAGAGGGGGTCAGGCAGTGGGAGACACCGGGCCGCACGCGCCACCTTGCTGTATGTACAAGAGAGGGGGTCAGGCAGTGGGAGACACCAGGCCGCACGCGCCACCTTGCTGTATGTACAAGAGAGGGGGTCAGGCAGTGGGAGACACCGGGCCGCACGCGCCACCTTGCTGTATGTACAAGAGAGGGGGTCAGGCAGTGGGAGACACCGGGCCGCACGCGCCACCTTGCTGTATGTACAAGAGAGGGGGTCAGGCAGTGGGATACACCGGGCCGCACGCGCCACCTTGCTGTATGTACAAGAGAGGCAAGAGAGGGGGTCAGGAAGTGGGAGACACCGGGCCGCACGCGCCACCTTGCTGTATGTACAAGAGAGGGGGTCAGGCAGTGGGAGACACCGGGCCGCACGCGCCTCCTTGCTGTATGTACAAGAGAGGGGGTCAGGCAGTGGGAGACACCGGGCCGCACGCGCCACCTTGCTGTATGTACAAGAGAGGGGGTCAGGCAGTGGGAGACACCGGGCCGCACGCGCCTCCTTGCTGTATGTACATGGTTTATAAGCGCTGTAAATCGTCGACATGACTTTACGGCATGTTGGTCGAGTTTCTCTTTAACGACTGCTCCGAATCACTCTGGATCCGCGCGCACTGCACGTGACTGAGCGCGTACATGAGAGTCCCCGTGTCGTGGCTCGTGTCGCCGTGCCAAGCTGCGCAGATTTATCGCAAGTGTGGGGATGGTGCTGTAGTACATGAGAGTCCCCGTGTCGTGGCTCGTGTCGCCGTGCCAAGCTGCGCAGATCTATCGCAAGTGTGGGGATGGTGCTGTAGTACATGAGAGTCCCCGTGTCGTGGCTCGTGTCGCCGTGCCAAGCTGCGCAGATCTATCGCAAGTGTGGGGATGGTGCTGTAGTACATGAGAGTCCCCGTGTCGTGGCTCGTGTCGCCGTGCCAAGCTGCGCAGATCTATCGCAAGTGTGGGGATGGTGCTGTAGTACATGAGAGTCCCTGTGTCGCGGCTAGTGTCGCCGTGCCAAGCTGCGCAGATCTATCGCACTGTTATACCCCTGAAATATATGCGAATTTGCTTAGTGTCTGCTGCGTTGCATTTTCCAGCCCCCAAGTCACAGCTCTCGCAGTGACTTCGAGTCAGTCTCGGTTGAGCATTTGATCAAGCTACACGCGTCCATACTTGTCTCCGTGCTCAATTCATTTTGTATTACGAAACCTAATTAAATCAATCTAAGTGATTTAAATATAAAATATTTTTTTTAAAACCCCTTCTGAAAGGGGGCGCATAACAACACGTGTGGGGATGGTGCTGCAGTACATGAGAGTCCCTGTGTCGCGGCTAGTGTCGCCGTGCCAAGCTGCGCAGATCTATCGCACGTGTGGGGATGGTGTTGTAGTACATAAGAGTCCCCGTGTCAAAATTTGCACTTAAAGGGAAAACGGAGTACGGCAAACAGCGCACCAAACGCGATTTTCTGTCAACGTCTGGGCAGGTGTGATTGGTAGACATCTCATTGGACCTTACTACTTACCGGACACTCTTAACGGGAACAATTACTTGGAATTCTTGCAAAATGACCTCCCTGAATTGATGAGCAATGTGCCGATATTTAATGAAGATCGACCAATAGTATTTCAAAATGATGGGTGTCCGGCACACTATCGTCTCACAGTGAGAGAGTTCCTAGACAACGCGTTCCCCAACTCGTGGATTGGACGGCTTGGCCCCATCTCATGGCCTGCACGGTCCCCAGATCTCACTCCTCTTGACTTTAGCATATGGGGACGTGCAAAAGAGCTGGTTTACGAAAAAGAAATACAAACAAAGGAACAAGCCGTCCAATCCACGAGTTGGGGAAAGCGTTGTCTAGGAACTCTCTCACTGTGAGACGATAGTGTGCCGGACACCCATCATTTCGAAATACTATTGGTCGATCTTCATGAAATATCGGCACATTGCTCATCAATTCAGGGAGGTCATTTTGCAAGAATTCCAAGTAATTGTTCCCGTTAAGAGTGTCCGGTAAGTAGTAAGGTCCAATGAGATGTCTACCAATCACACCTGCCCAGACGTTGACAGAAAATCGCGTTTGGTGCGATGTTTGCCGTACTCCGTTTTCCCTTTAAGTGCAAATTTTTGACAAGTTTGTAGACTTTTCGGCTACATGTGGTATACCGTTGTAATAAGCGATGTTTAGAGAAATTTTTAAAAGCATTTGAAATCCTCGATCGCTATTAATTATTTTTTTAAAACGATGCAAAGTGTTGTCCTTCTTGATTATTTTTTTTACTTTTTCTAACTTTGAGAGCTTATAACTAATTATTTACACGTTCTTTCAAATAAATAATGCCTTCAAAAGACGAAGGATACATCTGAGACCAAACGCGAGTAAAAAATTTACTAGAAAACACTTTCCAAAAAAAGTTCTAGGGGTAGAGAGGTAAAATTTCGGAAAATCTTAAAAAAATACAAAAAACAGGATTAAAAAAAATTGTAAACAGTTAGGGACTTTTCCTTCAATTTGTATTTCACAAATAGGTCCACCTACACACCCACCGAGTTTGTCTAACCCTCCACCAAACACCCTGTATAGCATATAGAGCAAAAACGTTTTACCAAACGCTTCTATAGAACCCGGAGGTATCGCTAAAACCTTTATACGACGTTTTACTCAACCTTTTTGGGATATTAACCAAGTCTTAGGACCGAAATGTTACTTGAGGTGTTGTGACGTCACAGCGGCCGCCACTGCGACCAATGTTAATGAAACCTAACTGTTTCTATAAAGGTGTACTTTCTAATGACTCCAGTATATTTTGACAACACTTTATATTGGACCTGTCGGACGTGTCTCTGCCCGCTCGGTGCCGCTTTACGACTCCATCCAAACATACTCACCGGAGCGGTCTTGACTAATAAATACATACTCACCGGAGCGGTCTTGACTAATAAATACATACTCACCGGAGCGGTCTTGAGTAATAAATACCAATAACAACTTACTTAATTGATAGACATTCAACAAGGTGGGTATTTGAGAGCAGTCACTTGATGAGAGTGGAGGGTCGGGCTCCGCCGTCACTGCGGTCGCAGTCGGCACTGCAGTACCCGCTTGGTGAGAGTGGAGGGTCGGGCTCCGCCGTCACTGCGGTCGCAGTCGGCACTGCAGTACCCGCTTGGTTCATTAGACATGGCACTGCAGTACCCGCTTGGTTCATTAGACATGGCACTGCAGTACCCGCTTGGTTCATTAGACATGGCACTGCAGTACCCGCTTGGTTCATTAGACATGGCACTGCAGTACCGTAAAATGAGGCAACTTCGCCTAGCTTTGGCAACTATGCCATACAGTAAAAAAATGGAATAAATTTTAAATAATTCAAAATTCTATCCTTACGCAAGTTTGTTTTTTGTGGGAGAATATTTTTTGTAGTTTTCGGTAGCATTTGTTATATTTTTCACACCGGTAACATTTATAGTTATTCCAATATTGCGATTCTAAGCGAAGTGGTGAAAGCACGTGCATAAAAATTTCTTGCCAAATTGTGGTCGCAGAGCAGAATCTGCAGGTCTCAGGTTAGTGCAATTTTGATAGTTTACGCAGAAAATATCTAGGACCATGTCTGTAGATGCCAGGTATTGCTATTTCTTCATTTTATTGAAATATCCGCAAAGTAATGAAAATAGAGTGTGTTCGATGGCAACTTCCCCAAAACCCCAAACACGCTAGGGTTGTCAAAAATTTAAATACTAAAACTTCATCATCATCATCATCATGTTTTATCTTGATGAAGTCTACAGCATATACCTAGGCCTCCCAAAAATCGCCACTATGGAACCTCTTATTTTCAACCGACGAAAAACAAAGGAGGTTCTCAAATCGACGCGTATTTATATTTTTTTTATTTATGACCACGCATAACTTTTTACATAGTCGTAGTCCGATTTTGTTGTTAATTCTTTTGCTATTGTATGGAGAATGAACCCGAAGCAGTCATTTTAAAAGTTTCATTCCCGAGGAATAAATATTTATCCCGAAAAACTTAAATAAAAGTATAAATACGTAGGAATTTAACGTCAGTTTTTAGTTTTTTCAAAACAATCAAATTATTACTGTTTGTCAGTGACACGCATTACAATCGCATTACGCATTGTAATCAATGATCATGATCATGATCGTTATTGATCTTGCGTACCTAGGTACCTATTGCACTACAATATTTTGAAACAAGACGAAAGTAATACTAACTGGGGTCACTAGTCGCTAAGTAGACTAGTTACGCTTTAAGATGACGCGAAATTCATATTATAGTCGAAGTATTCAATAAAAAAAAATACTTACAAGTATCATTATTATACCTAGAGATGCATGTTTTTCTAAGAATCTATTCCTACAAAAAAATTTATTCGAAAGTAACTCTTGTCTGTCTGTTGCCTGTGTGTCTGCCCTTTTCACGCCAAAACTGCTGAATAGATCTGCATGGTCAGGGAGGTAAATGTTATCCTAGGAGCAGACATAGGCTACTTTGCAGATAATGGTTGACACAGAATTTTTTATGTTTTTTTAAGACTTGTGATGAATCCATACCATTTTTAGAGTACGTAGTATGTGTCTTTTTAAAATTAAGGATAGGCGAGAAAATATTTTTTATTGTTACCTACATAAATATACCTGATGATTCTCGTTTCCGTGTTTGTTTTTGACAACCCTATGCATTAGGAAGTATTTGTATGGAAATTTTCAAAACTCCTTGGCAATTTTGCCTGCTGTCAGTATTGCCATTTTCTGTAATGATTTCTCATTACCTGGTCTTTGCGTTACAAAATATACATAAATCTCCATGGTATCTTCACCCGGCGAACAATTCTACTGCAAAATTAAAGAAATACTGAGCGTAGGCAGAGTTGCCAAAATTTTGGCAACTCTGCCTATTTTTTTAATACTCTGTAAGCTTTAATTGAATAGGGTTTTTAGAATGACACATGCATACAATGTTAGCCAAATATCTATTATATGCCATGCAAAAACAAATATTGTAATGCATCTGTTCATAAGGGAAATATTGAGATTTTTGTCCAAAAATATGGCTAAGTTGCCACGTTTTACGGTACCCGCTTGGTTCATTAGACATGGCACTGCAGTACCCGCTTGGTTCATTAGACATGGCACTGCAGTACCCGCTTGGTTCATTAGACATGGCACTGCAGTACCCGCTTGGTTCATTAGACATGGCACTGCAGTACCCGCTTGGTTCATTAGACATGGCACTGCAGTACCCGCTTGGTTCATTAGACATGGCACTGCAGTACCCGCTTGGTTCATTAGACATGGCACTGCAGTACCCGCTTGGTTCATTAGACATGGCACTGCAGTACCCGCTTGGTTCATTAGACATGGCACTGCAGTACCCGCTTGGTTCATTAGACATGGCACTGCAGTACACGCTTGGTTCATTAGACATGTCTTCGGCCGTGTCGTGACGCGCCGCCGCCGCCGCGCTGGCTGACTGATGCGTCTGTCAGACGTGCAGTAATGGTAACCGCGCTGGTTCCTGCCCAATCCATCTCTCCACTCCCTGCGCCTCCCTCCCCCCACACACCACCCGCTGCTCTCCACTCCCTGCACCTCCCTCCCCCCACACACCACCCGCTGCTCTCCACTCCCTGCACCTCCCTCCCCCACACACCACCCGCTGCTCTCCACTCCCTGCACCTCCCTTCCCCCACACACCACCCGCTGCTCTCCACTCCCTGCACCTCCCTCCCCCACACACCACCCGCTGCTCTCCACTCCCTGCACCTCCCTTCCCCCACACACCACCCGCTGCTCTCCACTCCCTGCACCTCCCTCCCCCACACACCACCCGCTGCTCTCCACTCCCTGCACCTCCCTTCCCCCACACACCACCCGCTGCTCTCCACTCCCTGCACCTCCCTCCCCCCACACACCACCCGCTGCTCTCCATCAAGCTGCGCTACTAATAATTTCGCGTCAAAAATTACATAAACGAATGTTTTCTCGCGCAAATCATTTATTTAAGTCGAATGGAGATTGATCGTTCTCTCCTGCAAGTCAGACAATGGCATCCAACTCGATTAGTCCAGATACCGTCGTCCGACGACCCTGTTCCCCCGCGATAGGGGCGACATTCCCGCGGCACTGCCTACACTCGGAGCCATTAATCAGTAGGCACAGTCGAGGTCGGAGGCTGCTGCAAGCTCCATTAGACATCGGTACCAACATAAATATCTGGAGTGGGGGGGGGGGGGGGGGAAGGGGGGTCAGCTCTACCCAGCAGCACTCGAGGAAACCAGTGCCTCGTCGGGAAGACATTTGAATGAGGCACTTATTAATACATTTCGCCTCTCCACTGCTAGACGAGCGAAACTTCATACAAGTACAAACTCAAGCCGCCGCCGCCGCGCCGCCGCCGCGCCGGGAGAGTTGTGCAACAGCGTGAGTGCACAGTGCAGTCGCACGCGGTCCGATTCCACGGACGAATCAATTAAGGCCGCGCCCGAGACCCGGACAAAGGCCTCTAAAAGCGAACACAAAATATTGAGTCTCACAAATCACAGATAGCGGCGCACAACACAACGAGCACAACGAGCCGAGCCTTTTAACTCTTTGTAGATACAGATCTCTGTTTTGAAAGCTCTCGAGTATTGCACTGCTGGCTCATCTGTGACGTCGCCGCCGCACCTCCGCCGCCGCCGCGCCGTCGCCGCCGCCGTCGGGCGACCGCATATTTATATATACTGTATTGTGTGTATTTTTATATACTGTAATTAGTCGGTTCGGTAGAGTGCCTACTAGGTGTATACTTGTCTGTCTGTCTGTCTGTCGCCGCGCGCCGCCACCTGCGCTAATAAACCCAGACAGTGGCTGTTCTGATCGGGGATGTCTCATCTGATCACGCTGGAACCGATCACGCTGCATCCGATCACGGCATAGGAACAAACAGTGCCTCACTTGTTTATAAACGTTTGTAAGCTTAGATAAAAATAAAATAAAACGTCAAGTGCGAGTTACACTCGCGCATCAAGGGTTCCGTACAAACTCCTACTCTTTAGCAAAGAAATCAATCCAGACGAATAAGGCACAATATTTTTCTGATTTGACAACGATTATGACGTAACTTATTTAGTCCCTTGAACTATTGGCGTCTCGAGACTAAAATAAGTTACGTCCAACCCCAGATAGTGTAACAATAACAATGTACTTACTATTTTCTATGAATAAACCACAAATTTACGGTTTTCTGATTTTTTTCTTTACTTGTGCTATAAGACATGGTTCATGGTTCATGGTTCATTTATTGGTAAAAATATGGTATTACACGTCAAATACATACATTTAAGTTGTACGTAGTACAACTTAAAAATACCTAGTTATATAGATTTATTATTAGCAATTAAAATAATTAATTATTATACTGCAATTTCTAAATTATGAATATAATTTTAAAAATATATATTTATACAATTCCAATCAATCAATTTCATTAAAAAGTAATGATAATAATTTCAATAAAATAATAATGATAAAATAACAACTCAACAACACAATGTTATTATACATAATGCGTCAGAGTAATAATTATAATAATAAAATAACAATAAAACATCATTTTAAAAATTCGTCAATCCTGTAGAAGGATTGTTCGATCAGCCAGTTCTTTAATTTATGTTTAAAGGATCGCGTTGACTTGGCACTCGTAATCGAAGTTGGGAGACGATTGTACACTGCCGGCCCTACAACATGGATCAATTTCGAGGTTTTAGTAAGGCGTCGTTGCACGGCCCTCAGTTTCTGCCTGTTCCTCGTCATGTAGTTGTGACCATCACCGAACTTAGCGTACTCAGTCAGGTGGTCACGGGCGTACATGGCTGCTTGCAGGATTACCAGGCAGGGGACTGTTAGGATCCTTAGTTCCTTGAAAATAGAGCGGGCGGGCGTGTCCCACGGAACGCGGGCTATAGCTCTGACAGCTCTCTTCTGCATTCTGAACGCTCGCTCCCAATCAGCGGCTTTCCCCCAAAGCTCAACGCCATACTGAAGGAGCGAGTGAACAGAAGCGAAGTAGCAGCTCCTAGCCATGTTCTGGTCCAGAGTCGAGGACAACCGCCATTGCTTCCCGCCAAATTTCATGGTTCTAGGTCAACGGGAAGTACCCTATAGGTTTTGTGTGCATGTGATTCCCTTGGAAAGTTTAAAAAAAAATAGACATAAACAGCTGTAACTTTTGATTGCGTTGACTTAGAAGTTTGATTTATATCGAGGCTTCAAGAGGTTACGAGCCTGCGTATATGATGTGAATATCAACTCGATAACTCCACGCGTTTCTGAGTAAAGAGGGTTGACAGACGGACAACAAAGTGATCCTATAAGGGTTCCTTTTTTCCTTTTGAGGTACGGTACGGAACCCTAAAAAAGGCTTTTTTACTAAGACCTGCGCCCCACGTTTCGACGAAACCGAACCGATAAGATTTCGTGAATTAGTACTGTGCATTAGTACTGTACTATGCATTAGTATACTGTGCATTAGTATACTGTGCATTAGTACTGTGCATTAGCATACTGAGCATTAGTACTGTGCATTAGTATACTGTGCATTAGTACTGTGCATTAGTACTGTGCATTAGTATACTGTGCATTAGTACTGTGCATTAGTACTGTGCATTAGTATACTGTGCATTAGTACTGTGCATTAGTACTGTGCATTAGTATACTGTGCATTAGTACTGTGCATTAGTACTATGCATTAGTACTGTACTGTGCATTAGTATACTGTGCATTAGTACTGTGCATTAGTACTGTGCGTGCATTAGTACTGTGCATTAGCATACTGAGCATTAGTACTGTGCATTAGTATACTGTGCATTAGTACTGTGCATTAGTACTGTGCATTAGTATACTGTGCATTAGTACTGTGCATTAGTACTGTGCATTAGTACTGTACTGTGCATTAGTATACTGTGCATTAGTACTGTGTATTAGTACTGTGCATTAGTACTGTGTATTAGTGGTGCAGAACTGTGCCCCGGCCCCGCTCCGCTCCGGACGGGTCCGCGCGCCGACGCGCTCCCGTTCTCCCGCGGCTGCCTATAGCCTCACTCCATTTCATTATCTATTTTAAATCTATTCCACTTAAGGCGAAGTACGTTCGTATTTTCGAGACAAGGACGAGCGAACACCGCGCAGTGAAAGCGAGAAAGGGACGCAAGAGCCGGCCCGCGCGCAATTTCACTGCTTTTTATTTATAAATTTGATATTGCGCTAAAATAATACTCTTTCGCAAAAAACTAAAACCATAATCCTCTAAAGTGTTTAGTTAAGTATTTCGCCTTAAGGTGAAGTAGGTCCCAAAACTCAGGTTTTGCCTAGACGGAAAATCAATTTTAAGACAAGAAAACACAATTTTTTTAAATTTTTTTTAATGAGCATCGAAAGCTTAGGATTTTTGTTAGTAAGTTATGGGAGCCGAAACACGATTGACTCAACTTGACTCGATAGAAAAAAATCGCAGTTTCCTCTAAATTTTGCATTGTTACTACGGAAAACCAGTTTCATTTGCTAGTTACTTAACATATTTGAATGAAATATTGTCTTAAAAATACTTAACTAAATACTTTAGAGGATTATGGTTTTAGTTTTTTGCGAAAGAGTATTATTTTAGAGCAATAACAAATTTATAAATAAAAAGCAGTGAAATTGCGCGCGGGCCGGCTCTTGCGTCCCTTTCTCGCTTTCACTGCGCGGTGTTCGCTCGTCCTTGTCTAGAAATTACGAACGTACTTCACCTTAAACAAATAAACATAAACATGAAGTGCCCACATAGGTAAGGCGGTGTGCACACCGGCGCGGCGCGCCGGCCGTACTGCGCAGTGACACGGATAAGTGACGCCATCTGTCAGCGCACTAATTTGACGTTCACTTTGAGACAAATGCGCGGATTATAACGAGCGCTATTCATTCTAAAACAAACAATCGTCGGGGACCGTCCGCGTCACGTCACGAGGCGATCACTCTTCCTTGTTCAGAGAGAGGCGAGCGGACACATTACCTGTCGTTTTATTTAATTTCATTTGAGTTCGTTTCGGCGCTGGCGCTGGCGCTGGCGCTGGCTTGTTGCGGCTATCATCTTGTGTTGTGTCTGTCGGCTCCAACAGGAACACGTAGGCGGCTGCTTCACTTCACGGCGGCACCTCCGTAGGTGCGTGTTTGATTCCCAGAGCGAGCACTTACATTACATTACAGGTAGAAGCGAACATTCAAGTACCAGTAGGGTCGGGTCGGTGCTGTACACCCTGACTCCACTGCGGATATTATAAATGTCTGCCGCTTATCGTCAGGAACATCGCGAGCGCTTATTTGCATTGAACAATAACAGCAGCATCATAGCCATGTTACCGGATTGCTTATGTATTATATCACAGGTAAGTGAGCGCATGTGACACAGTGCAGGCGATTAGCGGGCAGCGTGCGCAGGCGCAGGGAGCGGCGCGTATCGCCGCGGCGCATCTCTCATACATAATGTGCATAATGCGGTGTGCGCATTGCGCATGCGGTAAGCGCGGCCGGTGTGCGCGCACCCTTATCGCCATCGCTGCATACTCCCATTAGAAGCTGTTAGTAGTGAATGTGTTTCGCGTTGTCCGCGCACCGAGTGTCCTGCCGCCTGCTGTATTAAATTTTTAAAATACGGAGAACGTGGTCGTGGTCATCCACATTTGTGCAACATCCAGCCAGACATGCGGTTTGGTTCAACTGCGCAACATCCAGCCAGACATGCGGTTAGGTTCAACTGCGCAACATCCAGCCAGACATGCGGTTTGGTTCAACTGTGCAACATCCAGCCAGACATGCGGTTTGGTTCAACTGCACAACATCCAGTAAGACATGCGGTTTGGTTCAACTGTGCAACATCCAGCCAGACATGCGGTTTGGTTCAACTGCACAACATCCAGCCAGACATGCGGTTTGGTTCCACTGTGCAACATCCAGCCAGACATGCGGTTTGGTTCAACTGCACAACATCCAGCCAGACATGCGGTTTGGTTCCACTGTGCAACATCCAGCCAGACATGCGGTTTGGTTCAACTGCACAACATCCAGCCAGACATGCGGTTAGGTTCAACTGCGCAACATCCAGCCAGACATGCGGTTTGGTTCAACTGTGCAACATCCAGCCAGACATGCGGTTTGGTTCAACTGCGCAACATCCAGTAAGACATGCGGTTTGGTTCAACTGTGCAACATCCAGCCAGACATGCGGTTTGGTTCAACTGCACAACATCCAGCCAGACATGCGGTTTGGTTCCACTGTGCAACATCCAGCCAGACATGCGGTTTGGTTCAACTGCGCAACATCCAGTAAGACATGCGGTTTGGTTCAACTGTGCAACATCCAGCCAGACATGCGGTTTGGTTCAACTGCACAACATCCAGTAAGACATGCGGTTTGGTTCAACTGTGCAACATCCAGCCAGACATGCGGTTTGGTTCAACTGCACAACATCCAGCCAGACATGCGGTTAGGTTCAACTGCGCAACATCCAGCCAGACATGCGGTTTGGTTCAACTGTGCAACATCCAGCCAGACATGCGGTTTGGTTCAACTGCGCAACATCCAGTAAGACATGCGGTTTGGTTCAACTGTGCAACATCCAGCCAGACATGCGGTTTGGTTCAACTGCGCAACATCCAGTAAGACATGCGGTTTGGTTCAACTGTGCAACATCCAGCCAGACATGCGGTTTGGTTCAACTGCACAACATCCAGCCAGACATGCGGTTAGGTTCAACTGCGCAACATCCAGCCAGACATGCGGTTTGGTTCAACTGTGCAACATCCAGCCAGACATGCGGTTTGGTTCAACTGCGCAACATCCAGTAAGACATGCGGTTTGGTTCAACTGTGCAACATCCAGCCAGACATGCGGTTTGGTTCAACTGCACAACATCCAGCCAGACATGCGGTTTGGTTCCACTGTGCAACATCCAGCCAGACATGCGGTTTGGTTCAACTGCGCAACATCCAGTAAGACATGCGGTTTGGTTCCACTGTGCAACATCCAGCCAGACATGCGGTTTGGTTCAACTGCGCAACATCCAGTAAGACATGCGGTTTGGTTCAACTGTGCAACATCCAGCCAGACATGCGGTTTGGTTCAACTGCACAACATCCAGCCAGACATGCGGTTTGGTTCCACTGTGCAACATCCAGCCAGACATGCGGTTTGGTTCAACTGCGCAACATCCAGTAAGACATGCGGTTTGGTTCAACTGCGCAACATCCAGCCAGACATGCGGTTTGGTTCAACTGTGCAACATCCAGCCAGACATGCAGAGTGATTACGCTATTCTCACTGGATCAATGGATGGGCGACTGGGTTCGATTCCATCGATGGGACAAATAGAATTGCACTAAATTTTATGGCTGGATAGTCAATGTGAGTGAACACGGAGTGAATGAAGTGGATTCCCCATTTTACGTTTCGTTTTCGATTTCGCTTAAATATTTTCCTAAAACTGATGATTTAACATATTTTAGAAAACATACCAAGTACGTTAGGGGCTTCATAGTATGTGTTGAAATAATAAATATTTAGACGGAAACATTTAATAGTTGGGTTGCCTAAGAAATAAGGATACATAAAATAAAAATATCATGAAGGTTACGTTACTGTATTTGGAGTCAGAATTGCGGCAATGAAACGTTATACAGAACATGCATCGGAACTGTCATTGTCATGGTAGAAGTTTTAAGTGAAATGTTGCAAATTTAGCATAATAGGCATTGTTGGTTTATGATATGATCTATTTTTAAGACTACCTACATTACATTTTTTATCTTAATGTGAATGTGAGCAATATCAACTTTTATATTTTTGTGGGTTGGTTGTGAATAAAAGATTTTATATCTTTAACTGAGTCTATTCATTACACAGGACACAAGTACATTAAATTACATTTGCCGACAGTCTATAATCCACTTAATAATTAAGTGGATTATAGACTGTCGGCAAATGTAATTATTAGGATATGTGTGTTCTGAGGGAGCTTCATGAAGTAACTGGTTAGTCTCGCTTTAGCTAGTGAAAATGCAGAATAGCAATCCGCGTTTGGCAAGAGTACTATTCAATAATCTGTGTCACTACAATATCATCATAATGAGGGGTTTTCGATTAGCATTTTTAAAAAGACAAAAAAATAGTTCCAAATATATCGATAGGTGGCAGGGAGCATCAACTGGAAATTAGGGTATGTCAATGTCAAATGAAAGGAAAACAACCTTATGTCAAAATCGTTCTATTTACTGTCAAAAGCATTAATCTCATTCATTTATGGGCTTCAATTTTGGCTGACTCTGGCAAACGTCTCAGTAACGGCTATTTTTATTTACAATTGGATGGATGGAAAGCTCGAAGGCCATCCAACGGGCTTTCAAATGTCAAATTTGGATGGGGTATTTTACCTTAATCGCTCTGCTACCGTTTGGTTCAACTGTGCAACATTAAGCCAGACCTGCGGTTTGGTTCAACTGTGCAACATTAAGCCAGACCTGCGGTTTGGTTCAACTGTGCAACATTAAGCCAGACCTGCGGTTTGGTTCAACTGTGCAACATTCAGCCAGACCTGCGGTTTGGTTCAACTGTGCAACATTAAGCCAGACCTGCGGTTTGGTTCAACTGTGCAACATTAAGCCAGACCTGCGGTTTGGTTCAACTGTGCAACATTAAGCCAGACCTGCGGTTTGGTTCAACTGTGCAACATTCAGCCAGACCTGCGGTTTGGTTCTACGTTTTCTTCTGAAAGATTAATATTTGAGTTTTTGGATGTCTGATTTCGTAATGTCGTAAATGGCGTATTCAGTATATGAAGGCAGTACAAGTTATTTAACGGACATATAAAAGTCGTTGACAGTTTTGATGATGCTGAGAACAGTGCGCTGAAGACTATCAGTGTCAGCGCAAGCCGTATGTCTTTAAAATTGAACTTTCACAAAAGCATGACGTTAAGAAATGAAATTCCAGTTGGACGCAGTCGCGGGTAACAGCTAGTGGTGTAGTACACATGCAGAGAGCTCGCCCCCGCCCCCCTCGCCCCCGCAGCTAGTGGTGTAGTACACATGCAGAGAGCTCGCCCCCGCCCCCCTCGCCCCCGCAGCTAGTGGTGTAGTACACATGCAGAGAGCTCGCCCCCGCCCCCCTCGCCCCCGCTCATAAACTTTAACTATGTGTCACTAAATCTGTTGAATTATCGATTCCTTTGTGCGTGCGCTGCAACAAACAAGCTAGCGCGCGTTGCGCGTCGCATCTCCATAATGCATGCACGCACGCATGCGCATACATAAGCAGCGCTAATTGAATAACGGCGCGCGCGCGGCCCACTGCGCGCTGGCTGAGCGTGCGCGTCCCGCGTCACGCGCAGGCCGCTCAATGTGCGCGCGCACTGCAGTAAACTTCGTTTATAGAGATGGTTACCGTTGCATTACCGTTGCGGTTTAAATGAGAAAGCTTCGCGTCGCGACATCTTGAGGACAGTAGCTGGTG
Source organism: Eupithecia vulgata (assembly GCA_946478455.1). Lineage (NCBI taxonomy): Eukaryota > Metazoa > Arthropoda > Insecta > Lepidoptera > Geometridae > Eupithecia > Eupithecia vulgata. The sequence goes on from OX297877.1 coordinate 194,932, forward strand.
CAAACGCGCATGTCGTACCCGAAAAGGATCTTTCAGTCAGAACTCAGTTATCACATTGGAAAAGGATCTTTCAGTCAGAACTCAGTTATCACATTGGCAAAGGATCTTTCAGTCAGAACTCAGTTATCACATTGGCAAAGGATCTTTCAGTCAGAACTCAGTTATCACATTGGCAAAGGATCTTTCAGTCAGAACTCAGTTATCACATTGGCAAAGGATCTTTCAGTCAGAACTCAGTTATTACATTGGAAAAGGATCTTTCAGTCAGAACTCAGTTATCACATTGGCAAAGGATCTTTCAGTCAGAACTCAGTTATCACATTGGAAAAGGATCTTTCAGTCAGAACTCAGTTATCACATTGGCAAAGGATCTTTCAGTCAGAACTCAGTTATCACATTGGCAAAGGATCTTTCAGTCAGAGCTCAGTTATCACATTGGAAAAGGATCTTTCAGTCAGAACTCAGTTATTACATTGGAAAAGGATCTTTCAGTCAGAACTCAGTTATCACATTGGCAAAGGATCTTTCAGTCAGAACTCAGTTATCACATTGGAAAAGGATCTTTCAGTCAGAACTCAGTTATCACATTGGCAAAGGATCTTTCAGTCAGAACTCAGTTATCACATTGGAAAAGGATCTTTCAGTCAGAACTCAGTTATCACATTGGAAAAGGATCTTTCAGTCAGAACTCAGTTATCACATTGGAAAAGGATCTTTCAGTCAGAACTCAGTTATCACATTGGCAAAGGATCTTTCAGTCAGAACTCAGTTATCACATTGGCAAAGGATCTTTCAGTCAGAACTCAGTTATCACATTGGAAAAGGATCTTTCAGTCAGAACTCAGTTATTACATTGGAAAAGGATCTTTCAGTCAGAACTCAGTTATCACATTGGCAAAGGATCTTTCAGTCAGAACTCAGTTATCACATTGGAAAAGGATCTTTCAGTCAGAACTCAGTTATCACATTGGCAAAGGATCTTTCAGTCAGAACTCAGTTATCACATTGGAAAAGGATCTTTCAGTCAGAACTCAGTTATCACATTGGCAAAGGATCTTTCAGTCAGAACTCAGTTATCACATTGGAAAAGGATCTTTCAGTCAGAACTCAGTTATCACATTGGAAAAGGATCTTTCAGTCAGAACTCAGTTATCACATTGGAAAAGGATCTTTCAGTCAGAACTCAGTTATCACATTGGAAAAGGATCTTTCAGTCAGAACTCAGTTATCACATTGGAAAAGGATCTTTCAGTCAGAACTCAGTTATCACATTGGAAAAGGATCTTTCAGTCAGAACTCAGTTATCACATTGGAAAAGGATTTTTCAGTCAGAACTCAGTTATCACATTGCTTTCCTCTGTCCTACAGTTAACTACCATTAACTAATAAGTGGTTATTATTTTGGATGTTTGTCGATTTTGTTCTAGATAATAATAATTAAGATTGAATTTAGTGTAAGTACCTACGTGTGTTCAGGCGAGCTGGAGCCCTGCTCTAGTGCAGAGCTGCAAGGGAGTGTTCGTGAGTGGGTCCAGGTGAAGTAGCTGCCAGCCGACTGTCAGCTAAAATGTATTTGTAGCCGTTCGCAGGCACACCGCACCGCACCGCGCCCCGCCGCGCCGCGCGTGTGAACCGCATGCATTAGCGACGGAGTCAATGCACTGCAAACTGAGCTGGTGACCTCTCCGCTCCAATAACTCTCTTTTACTGGAACACTTCATTGGTGTATGTCCTCGGAAAGCCTTACAACTGGCCAACTGCAGACTGCTGGAGCGACTCCAGGGGCAGGGCAATCACAACTGCAGACTACTGGAGTGACTCCAGGGGCAGGGCAATCACAACTGCAGACTGCTGGAGCGACTCCAGGGGCAGGGCAATCACAACTCAACGAAAAAAACAACACAAGGGAAAAAACAAAGCCGGATACAAGTGAATAAAAACTTTAGTGATAAAAACTCCTAGAAAGTATTATTGTGAAGATCAAAGAACTCTGAAAACTGTGAGTAAACGGCTATTTGTGCATTCAAACTAACTGACAATAAAAGTTAGACAGAATCTGCGAAATATCTGCGTCATAGAGCTACTGGCCTGTCGGGCATATGTGCGACTTGTGATCAGAGTGACGTGAGATCTAATCTCGGCGGGCATCACTTTTTGCTTTCCAGTTCGACTTTTTGTTTTTTGGTTTTACCTAAACAAGACTATGTAATAATACACATTTCATTCTATTTATTTACTGACAATAAATACGGAACAATGAGTTCGATAACGACTAGACAAAGAGCTAAACAGGCAAATGATGCTGAACAAGACCAAGATAAAGATTACTGTATAAAAAATTATTGCAAGATTATAGATAATTTAAAGAAAAAATGCAAAGAACAGGAATTATTAAACAAAACACTACTGGAAGAACAAGAAACAAATGGCAAAGAATATCAGGATATATGTAAACAAATTCAGCTATCGAAAAGTAAATTATACAATGAAAAACAAAAAAGGACAGAATTACGCGAATTAAACTTAAAATTGACGGAAGACAATAGAAAATTAAGAGAGCAATTAAATGAATGGGAAAGTCAGGAGTTATGTGTTATAATAACGGATCTTCAACATACTGTAGACCAAAAATCGCAAGAAATCACGGAACTACAAATAAAATACAGCGAACTCATACTAAGTACCACCCAATATACAAAGAAAGGATTAAATGTTTTAAGAAAAGAAAACAGAATATTAAAAAACTAAAAAACAAGTACAAAATAATAAATATAAAGTTAAAGCAATTGACAAAAGTGAATTCTCTGATAAAAAGGCATTTATTAGAAAGAGAGGGCACTACAATAGGAAGGAGAAAACCTACTTGATATTATACATGAAAATGAAAAACAATTACGAGAACGAGAAATTACAGTTGATAAAGTTAGTTACCTAGAAAAACAACTGAATAAATTGCAGCGCCTCATAGTTCAAATGAGCCCTGATGAAAATAAGGAGAGAACAGAAATAGTACCCAATGTTCCTGTATATTCACCGCCTATAAACACACCTGATAAAAACACGCAGAAAAACTCCAGAGTAGCCTCCTTATTCTCTGATATGTATGGATGGAATATGGCTCATCTATTGAAAAATCAACTAACGACGGAGTATGAAATTTATAACTCATGTAAACCTATGAACACATTTGAAAATATCATCACCGAAGAGATTGTAGAAAAACCAGATCCTGGAAACATTGTCATCATTATTGGTGACTACGCAACTGTAAAGCATGACGTATATGGTTACATAAAGAAAATAGACGAAATAATCAATACTATAAGCAAGGATAGTAAAATGATAGTAACAACAATTTCTTATAGAACGAATTATGAAGTGAACAATAAAATTTCTTGGATTAACAGTAAATTATTCTCGATTGCTGCGATGCACAAAAATATGTCTATCTTAGAACTGAACGCGCCTAGTTTGGGCAGCCGAGGAAGACATGACTTTGTAACCAGTAACATAATATGTGCTATGTTGCTAAACGAAGGAACATACAAAAATCTAGTCATTCTACCAAGAGAAATCTCTCCTAAAGACAATTTGTCAAATTTTTCTCGAACAATAAACCACGATGCGGTGAAATGATCCTGTACCACCAAAACGTACAAGGCATCTACAATAAGTCTGATTCACTTAAATGTGGATGTGATGTGCATGACAGAGACTTTTTTGAAAACGCACAATATTTCGGTGCTTAATGTTGAAGGCTATAAAAAAGCTGCCTCATTCTGTAGAACTGTGAAGGAGAAAGGCGGATGTTTAATTTTGATAAAAGACAATTTAAAGTTTAGGGTAAGAAATGACATAGCAAAAATGTCTGAGGAAATGATTTGTGAAGTATCATGTATCGAATTAAGTGAAGCTATAATAATTGTAGTATATAGATCGCCTTCAGCTGATTTGGAACCTTTTTTGCAAAAACTAGGTCAAGTTTGGACAAAGCTATGGCAAACAATAATAAAATAGTTATAGTAAGTGGAGACTTCAATGTAAATTTTTTAGGTGACAATGATAAAGAACGAAATAGTGTAATAGATCTGATGGATAGCTTTCTCCTAAAGCAACAAATGTATGACTATACAAGGATATCTACTTCATCAATGACATGTATTGATAACATATTTACAGATACTTGTGAGACAAAGAATGTACGTGTGATACCAGGTGTAAAATCGGATCACTAATGCACAGATTGTTAATAAAAAAACTGTAATGCACACATTATAATTAAGCCAAATGTTAAACTAAGACAGACAAGCCATTTTAGAATAGAAAACTTTAAAACAGCCTTACGGAAAACTTACTCTACCATAGACAAAACTTATGCTGATTTTGATATATACTTTAAGCACTTTTTGCAAAATGTAAACCAATTTATGCCGAATGCGGAAAAGACCATGGTTTCAAAAAAAATCTGTAAATGGGCTACCAAAGGGATTCTTGTTTCGAGACAGAGACTGTTTGACTTATATGCTATTAGAAATACATATGATGATCCTGCTCTTAGATTATATGTGAGTCGATACAGTAAAGTTTTCAAAAGAGTTTGCTGTGATGCAAAAAAACTCTACATTGCTGACAAAATAGAAAAATCTGACAATAAAATAAAATCTGTCTGGAAAATTATCAAACAAGAGACCGGGAAAGAATGTTATAGTAGTCAAATTATCTGTGATAACATTTTCTGTAATATTAGTAATAAGTATATTTATAACAATGTTGACATTTCAAATTATTTCAATAATTATTTTATTAATAAAGCTAATAATGTGACTCGTAATCTAAATTGTTCAGTGGAAGAATCCTTATCGTTTCTAAATAATTATATGCCTGCTTCAAATACTAACTTTAATCTTGAGCCGATAAATATTAAGAGGATTGTCAATATCATAAGAAGTACAAAACCAAAAAAGTCAAATGATTTTTGGCACATTACTCCTTATCTATTGAGAAAACTTGAATGTGTCATTGCTGAGCCTCTTGTGCATATTATTAATAAGTGTATTAAAACTTGTTCTTCTCCTGATTTAATGAAAACGGCCAAAGTAGTGCCGATACATAAATCAGGTAAAATGTCATTATGTAACAATTATCGCCCTGTGTCAGTGTTGCCTAGCTTAAGTAAAATCTTTGAAAAATACCTTGCTGAAGAACTGGTATGTTTTTTGATCACCAATAACTTTTAAATTGTAGACAATTAGAGAAAATCAACAAGACATGCTATTACTAGGCTCCTTGAAGATGTATTTCGGGGCCTGGAGAGATCACAAAAAACGTATGGAGTGTTTTGTGATCTCTCTAAAGCTTTTGATTGTGTCTCCCATGAAATTTTGATTAGTAAGTTAGAACACTATGGAGTGAAAAATCATAGATTTAAATCGTTAGATAGGCCCCGACACCAAAAACTGTGGCTTTGTTTTTGAATGTGTGCGTTAACAAAATGCCGACGCACGCACACTAATGAGTAGTCAAAAAAATCGTGTTTCTGCCATTGTACTTATCTGTTGCTATTACCATTTCGTGTGCAATTGTATTGCACTCACTTTTCTGAAAAAAGTATGCACTTAGATGCCCTGAAATCGAAAATGTTTGAATGTGTGCGTCAACATGGCGTCCAAAAACTGTGCAATTTGTGTAGAAGGTACGGTCCGGTAAGTAGTTAGAAATAGTGTTTTTGCCAATAAACCTAATTATTATTATTACCATTTCGTTTATAATTGTATTGCACTGACTTCTGTGAAAACATAAAGGTCTTATTCATATCCTGAAATCGAAAACGCGTCTGTCTAAAACGTGTGCAATCTACATACAACAAGTGTACTGAGAAAATAGTGTCATCTCTTTTTCTCCCACATTAGTTGCAAACACTACTCTCTTTCGTGCACTCGCCGTTTAAATTTGTTATTTTAGACAGTGCGGAAGGAAAAATAAAAGTTTTTAAATCAAATCGCAATACTTACGAGTGAAATGTTACACCACTGGCTTTATTTGTGTTTCTAGAAATGTTGTTGCACTTTAGAAAGGCACACGATGGCATTTTGTGACACTAAACTGCTCGCAAACGTCCTTTACAACACGTCCGGCTAACACTGTGTTTGGATGTGCACTGATTCCAGGTTAGTGAGCCTCACTCTCTTCGACCTTGGAACAACACGGCGCGGTCTCACTGCGGTAAGGGCCTATCTAACGATTTAAATCTATGTGAAAAATAATATACTAAACATTTTCAAATCATATTTATTAGGAAGGAAGCAAGTGACTGAATTAAATGGCTATAGATCTGAAGAAGGTGACATATCTTTAGGGGTTCCTCAAGGCTCAATTATGGGCCCTCTTTTATTTTTAATTTACGTTAATGATGTTTCTATAGTATGTAAGGATGTTGACATTATATTATTTGCTGACGATACTAGTCTAATAGTTAAAGATAAATGTGATAAGGGTTTAAGTGACAAGCTTCTGAAAGTGATACCCAACTTAAAACTATGGTTTTCAGCTAATAATTTACTACTCAATGTTGAAAAAACGCACGTTCTGAAATTTTGTCTTGGAACTTCCAATAAATTACCTCAGACTATTGTAAAAAATACTTTAAATGAGTTGTCGCTCTCCCATAGTAACTGTTTAAAATTTCTAGGTATCTGGGTAGATTCTAAATTGACATGGGCCAAACATATTGATGAACTAAGCAAAAAACTTAGCTCTGCGACATATGATATAAAAAAAATTAAGCAACTAGCAGGTAAGAAGGCTGCTAGACAAGTATACTTTGCGTATTTTCACTCGTTAATGAGCTACGGTGTAATGTTTTGGGGTAACGCAGCAGAATCACGCAGAATATTTGTTTTGCAAAAAAGATCCATCAGATATATAGCAGGTTTAAAATACAGAGATAGCTGCAAGGATATGTTTAGAGAGCTAAAAATAATGACAATGGCATGTGAGCAAATTTATCAAACAATTGTATACTTAAGAGAAAATGACATAACTGTTACTAGAAATAAGGACGTCCATGGTCACAATACTAGATATAAGGAAAATATTGTGGTTCCTCATACTAGACTATCTAAAATTAAGAAGAGCTTTAAGTGCCTCTCCATAAAATTTTATAATAAAATACCCTTAGAAATAAGAAACAAAACTGACATGGAGTTATTTATATTTGTAAAAAAATATCTATTGAATATGAGTTACTATACAATTGACAAAAACATATTTTGTAATAAGGTTTTAAAATAGGCACTGTAGATAAGCTAGTTGTAACATAATATCTTAAGATAAAAACTGTTTGACTTGTCTAAGTACATGTAAGTGTCAAAAGAAAAATAAATAAATAAACTGCAGACTGCTGGAGCGACTCCAGGGGCAGGGCAATCACAACTGCAGACTGCTGGAGCGACTCCAGGGGCAGGGCAATCACAACTGCAGACTGCTGGAGCGACTCCAGGGGCAGGGTAATCACAACTACAGACTGCTGGAGCGACTCCAGGGGCAGGGCAATCACAACTGCAGACTGCTGGAGCGACTCCAGGGGCAGGGCAATCACCGTTCTCTTATTGCTGTCGTTCGATAAACGGATTTCTTCAGCTTCTAATAATCTTATAGGCAGGTGTTTGAAGTTTCAGTCAGAGATACGGTCTGCTTCGTGTCCGCGTGACCGTCCTCGTTACGGTGGCTGTCCGCTCAAGCACCCTCGTGCGCCTCCACACTCCACCTACACTCCACACTCCACCCACACCCCATACTCCACCTCATTGTTTTAAATAAAACTAAACCGGTGTTTTAAATCCTTTTAATATGTAATTTCCCCTAAGATCATTAAATCTTTGATTATTTGATACTGTCGTCACGCCTATTATGAGATGCGATATGAAAACAGATTTTCGTTACGTGGTGTATAAAATTAAAAAACAAACGGCTAATTGCGAGTCGGACTCGCGCACGAAGGGTTCCGTACCGTCATCTATAACAACACGGCAAAAAATCACGTTTGTTGAATCATATATGGATGGGAGCCCCCTTAAATAGTATTTATTTTAATCTATTTCTAATAGTATGTGTTGTTGTTGCCGTTATGGCAACAGAAATACATCTAGTCGAACTATCACGGTTCATGATCATGAGATACACGACGTATCACGATCTCACAAAAACTAAATCGACGTTTCTGATTCATTTTCGTGGAAACGCTAGCCTTATGCAAGTGCCATAAGGCCGCGTCACACGCTGCTGGCACCTCATCACATGAGGTCCAGCACCTGAGCCAGCCGCGTCACAAAATTCAAAATTCAAAGTGCTTTATTTCCTTTAGACCTTACAGGACTCTTGGACACGTCACAAAAACTCAGATTACATAAGTAAAACTAGGAAATAAAGTGATCACTTTGATTTTTTGTCCACTTCAATCTTTTTAAGGTAAAGTAAAGAAGCGAACAAGAAACCTTTACCTTGTTAGAATGTTAGTTTTCGAGTTGGAGCAAAACTCGTCCCAAGCTTTTTTATCGTCTAAATAATCTGATATTTTATAGTAAGCCTTTTTACAAAGGATATGTTTGATAATTTGTTTGAATTTATTTATTGATAATTTTTGCAACTCACTTGGAGTTTTGTTGTAGAAGCGTATACATTGTCCTTTAAAAGATACATTAATCTTGTGTAGCCTAGTTGTGGGCACAGCGAGTTTATTCTTATTTCTAGTATTTAAATTATGTATATCGCTATTTTCGGTGAACCGATTGATATTCTTATGAGTGTACAACAAGTTTTCATAAATATATTGACACGGTACTGTCATTATATTTATTATATTTATTACTCGCACACGCTGCTGGCACCTCATCACATGAGGTCCAGCACCTGAGCCAGCCGCGTCACACGCTGCTGGCACCTCATCACATGAGGTCCAGCACCTGAGTCAAGCGCGTCACACGCTGCTGGCACCTCATCACATGAGGTCCAGCACCTGAGCCAAGCGCGTCACACGCTGCTGGCACCTCATCACATGAGGTCCAGCACCTTAGCCAGCCGCGTCACCCGCTGCTGGCACCTCATCACATGAGGTCCAGCACCTGAGCCAAGCGCGTCACACGCTGCTGGCACCTCATCACATGAGGTCCAGCACCTGAGCCAAGCGCGTCACACGCTGCTGGCACCTCATCACATGAGGTCCAGCACCTTAGCCAGCCGCGTCACCCGCTGCTGGCATCTGGCTCCCGCGTGGAGTGCGTCGCGCTCGAGCCAGCGCGGGCAGTGCTCGCACTCCACTCGCACCACATAAACATTCTACAACCACTCCACGACCACTCCACGACCACTCCACGACCACTCCACAGCCGTCGAGAGGTTGTGCTAGCCAATCCCACTGAGCAGTCTTTATTATAAGTCGAGTGTTTACTTGTTTATAACGGCGATGTCACTTGAACGCTTTCGTTGGGTCACTGAACGAATTCCGTCTTCGACTTTCTAAGCTTACGATTAGGAACCGTGCAAGCAAATGGTTGGAAATCGGTGCAGATAGGCATCAAATGTGACTTATCTGGTGGTTGCCGAAGTAAAGGGCAGCGAGTAACGGTCCCTTCGGCTACGAATGGTAAAGTGCCAGCGCACGGAGAGCGGCCGGTGCGCGCGCGCCGTGACTCTGCCTGAAATATTATGGCAATTGCATTAATTACAAGAAAGCTCACTGCGAGGTGAGCCACCACGCAGTAGAACAACTCACCATGGAGCACGTTCATACGCAGCACTCCCCCTCGGCCCTGCACTATCTTACGGGACAATCTAAAATTCCTAGTTTTCCTAAATTAATGATCCTAGAATAATGTTGTTGGTGCGAGTGGATGTGCCCCGTGATGCTGAGTGGATGTGCCCCGTGATGCTGAGTGGATGTGCCCCGTGATGCAGAGTGGATGTGCCCCGTGATGCTGAGTGGATGTGCCCCGTGATGCTGAGTGGATGTGCCCCGTGATGCTGAGTGGATGTGCCCCGTGATGCTGAGTGGATGTGCCCCGTGATGCTGAGTGGATGTGCCCCGTGATGCTGAGTGGATGTGCCCCGTGATGCTGAGTGGATGTGCCCCGTGATGCTGAGTGGATGTGCCCCGTGATGCTGAGTGGATGTGCCCCGAGATGCTGAGTGGATGTGCCCCGTGATGCTGAGTGGATGTGCCCCGTGATGCTGAGTGCATGTGCCCCGTGATGCTGAGTGGATGTGCCCCGAGATGCTGAGTGGGGTTCTGTATCAGCAGACACATGCAGTGAACAGTGCGTCTACGGTACCATGCCTGCCCCTGCGCTTCTAACAACAGACTCAGAGTACCAACTGTAGACACATTGGTATAAGAGTTACTGGGAGTAGTGAGTGTCCAAGTGTGAAGCCATGTTGAGGTGGATCATTAGCATCATGGTTGTAATCTGCGCACTGGCAGCTCAGTGGCATCGATACGACACTGGCCGATAAACTAATGAAGTGAGCATCCCGACTGGATAGGACTGCACTCACGAAATGCTATCAAGCAGGGTCCCCTGAGTACGCCATGCGCCAGTGCAAGCAGGGTTACTGTTACTGTTCACAGTAACCCTGCTGCCTACAGCAGGGTTACTGTGACACATCACTTCGGACGTGAGTTTACGCCCAGATTTACGAATCTGGGCGTTACGACTGAAGTGTTATAAAGTCCTAATGCTTTGTCACGTGAGAGTGAGTATTAGAAATAGCACCAGTGGGGCGGGGGGAGGGGTATTCCGTGTAGTGGAGTGCAGGCTCAGCTCACAGTCGTACGAGGTGGCGGGGGGAGGGGTGTTTCGGGTAGTGGAGTGCAGGCTCAGCTCACAGTCGTACGAGGTGGCGGGGGGAGGGGTGTTTCGGGTAGTGGAGTGCAGGCTCAGCTCACAGTCGTACGAGGTGGCGGGGGGAGGGGTGTTTCGGGTAGTGGAGCGCAGGCTCAGCTCACAGTCGTACGAGGTGGCGGGGGGAGGGGTGTTTCGGGTAGTGGAGTGCAGGCTCAGCTCACAGTCGTACGAGGTGGCGGGGGGAGGGGTGTTTCGGGTAGTGGAGTGCAGGCTCAGCTCACAGTCGTACGAGGCGGCGGGGGGAGGGGTGTTTCGGGTAGTGGAGCGCAGGCTCAGCTCACAGTCGTACGAGGTGGCGGGGGGAGGGGTGTTTCGGGTAGTGGAGTGCAGGCTCAGCTCACAGTCGTACGAGGTGGCGGGGGGAGGGGTGTTTCGGGTAGTGGAGTGCAGGCTCAGCTCACAGTCGTACGAGGTGGCGGGGGGAGGGGTGTTTCGGGTAGTGGAGCGCAGGCTCAGCTCACAGTCGTACGAGGTGGCGGGGGGAGGGGTGTTTCGGGTAGTGGAGTGCAGGCTCAGCTCACAGTCGTACGAGGTGGCGGGGGGAGGACAAAAATTTAAAGGACAATGTATACGCTTCTACAACAAAACTCCAAGTGAGTTGCAAAAATTATCAATAAATAAATTCAAACAAATTGTCAAACATATCCTTTGTAAAAAGGCTTACTATAAAATATCAGATTATTTAGACGATAAAAAAGCTTGGGACGAGTTTTGCTCCAACTCGAAAACTAACATTCTAACAAGGTAAAGGTTTCTTGTTCGCTTCTTTACTTTACCTTAAAAAGATTGAAGTGGACAAAAAATCAAAGTGATCACTTTATTTCCTAGTTTTACTTATGTAATCTGAGTTTTTGTGACGTGTCCAAGAGTCCTGTAAGGTCTAAAGGAAATAAAGCACTTTGAATTTTGAATTTGGAAAAAAGTGGAGTGCAGGCTCAGCTGACAGGTCACAGTCGTACGAGGCAGGGCGGGGGGAGGGGTGTGGAGTGCAGGCTCAGCTGACAGGTCACAGTCGTACGAGGCAGGGCGGGGGGAGGGGTGTGGAGTGCAGGCTCAGCTGACAGGTCACAGTCGTACGAGGCAGGGCGGGGGGAGGGGTGTGGAGTGCAGGCTCAGCTGACAGGTCACAGTCGTACGAGGCAGGGCGGGGGGAGGGGTGTGGAGTGCAGGCTCAGCTGACAGGTCACAGTCGATGCATCATGTTAATGGAGGGCTCTCGTGACCGCCGCTATTAACGCCTCAATTAACCGACGTCGCGGAGAAGAGTTATGTATTCCGCGCTGATTTACGTGCAGATAGAAGCAGATACATTCGCACTGTAATGTAGAATTAATTAATGGCTCTTGTTGTAATTTAATTATAGTTCTGAAGCAGAGCAGAGCAGAGCAGAGCAGAGCCGGCGGCTATTTTAAGAATTAAAGAGTCGCGACACGCAACGCTGACCTTTCACAGGTAAACGACTGCTAACAATAAGTCTGTTTATCACGTGACGAGATTCCTCCGGCCCAGACAACCTGATACGTGGTGGAGGACCAGACAACCTGATACGTGGTGGAGGACCAGTCCTCGGGACCTGCGGTTGTCGCTGAATTTTATTTTGATTAGCTACACAAACACCACCCATCCAATATTGAATTTTAAAAGGACTTTGAATAGCCTCGTAAGTTGATTTTTTTTGGTTTTAGCCTTTCAATAGTTTTCAAGGCCGTTGAAAATTAAAATGGCTTTCAAATGTCGATTATAGGATGTGTGTTTTGCGTTATCTGTGCTCTGACCGCGATGCCAGACTTTCTACAGCCTTACACTGAAAGCTACGTCCGGTAGAGCTACCAGGATTCCTTCATAACCTCCCTTACTTTCCCTCCCTATTTTGATTTCCGAAGTTGTTGCATTTATAAGAATTTCCAAATGCCGTGCCTCGGGGCTCCCGCAGCGTGTACCCAGCGATTGCCGAATAACAGATGCACGGACGGACGGACGAGCGCGCGAGAGTGAAAGCCGCCCGAGGAGGTATTAAGCTATTAATTGGTAGGTAATTGTGCGGCCATCTTATTGTTATTAGTTATTACAGTTGTTACGGAGTCACGCTACTGCTCCTCGCCGGGCACCAACCGGCAGAGAGCTCACTCCGGGATCGCGCCACCATTATAAACTCGGCCTTCTATATCGGACATAATAGGTAAGTATGTTGTTGATTCTTTAAGCGGAGCTAGCTTCTGCTAGTGCTTTAAGCGGAGCTAGCTTCTGCTAGTGCTTTTATTACATTACTTAATACAAGTACTTATATTATCCAGTGACTCATTATCTCTTATATTATCCAGTGAGTCATTATATCTTATATTATCCAGTGACTCATTATCTCTTATATTATCCAGTGAGTCATTATCTCTTATATTATCCAGTGACTCATTATCTCTTATATTATCCAGTGAGTCATTATCTCTTATATTATCCAGTGACTCATTATCTCTTATATTATCCAGTGAGTCATTATCTCTTATATTATCCAGTGACTCATTATCTCTTATATTATCCAGTGACTCATTATCTCTTATATTATCCAGTGAGTCATTATCTCGCGCCTAAAAACTTGTACAGATCCTGTTGAATGTTATCACGCTATTCCTTTCTTCTGCGAGACATGATGGACAGCTGTCAGCTTAATTTCAGCAAGAGCTGACAGTACGCACAGCATTCTATCGCGCTGGCAGTGAGCCTGCTGCTCCCGCCTTCCATTCGTCAGACAAAGCTCTCGCCGTGTATATAGTATACCCTAATTGCAGGGTACATCGCAGTGGCTGGTCCACTCGGCACGCACTGGCTCGCTCACTCGACTCTACCGATTTATTCAGCCCAATTATACGCGGTTGCCTATTATTTACTGTCTACGAGAACCAGAATAATTGAAAGTTTGTTCCGAGAAGCTAGTTGTACGTAATTATACATTTCGAGATGTATTTTGCGTAGGACTCTGTTCTTGTCTGAGGAGGCCGTGTACAGTACAGCCCAGTATCACGTGTGAAGCGCCGGCGTGCGCGCGCACTGCGGTACCACACAAGCACGTCGGCTAGCCTACATACTGGCTGTGTATGTACCACACAAGCACGTCGGGTGCTAGCCTACATACTGGCTGTGTATGTACCACACAAGCACGTCGGGTGCTAGCCTACATACTGGCTGTGTATGTGCTACACAAGCACGTCGGGTGCTAGCCTACATACTGGCTGTGTATGTACCACACAAGCACGTCGGGTGCTAGCCTACATACTGGCTGTGTATGTACCACACAAGCACGTCGGGTGCTAGCCTACATACTGGCTGTGTATGTGCTACACAAGCACGTCGGGTGCTAGCCTACATACTGGCTGTGTATGTACCACACAAGCACGTCGGGTGCTAGCCTACATACAGGCTGTGTATGTACCACACAAGCACGTCGGGTGCTAGCCTACATACTGGCTGTGTATGTGCTACACAAGCACGTCGGGTGCTAGCCTACATACAGGCTGTGTATGTACCACACAAGCACGTCGGGTGCTAGCCTACATACAGGCTGTGTATGTACCACACAAGCACGTCGGGTGCTAGCCTACATACTGGCTGTGTATGTGCTACACAAGCACGTCGGGTGCTAGCCTACATACTGGCTGTGTATGTGCTACACAAGCACGTCGGGTGCTAGCCTACATACTGGCTGTGTATGTACCACACAAGCACGTCGGGTGCTAGCCTACATACAGGCTGTGTATGTACCACACAAGCACGTCGGGTGCTAGCCTACATACTGGCTGTGTATGTGCTACACAAGCACGTCGGGTGCTAGCCTACATACAGGCTGTGTATGTACCACACAAGCACGTCGGGTGCTAGCCTACATACTGGCTGTGTATGTGCTACACAAGCACGTCGGGTGCTAGCCTACATACGGATCATTAAAGCCCCGACCACGTATCGAGATAACGCGATCGACACATTCATTCCTCCGCGAGCTAAGCCGACAGCCGACAGCCGACAGCCGACAGCCGACAGCCGACAGCCGACAGCCGACAGCCGACAGCCGACAGCCGACAGCCGACAGCCGACAGCCGACAGCCGACAGCCGACAGCCGCTCTCGTAAACCAGATTCCATCCGAGATCCTAACTCTCACATTCGGTGGGTACTTCATTAATTCTAAAATACCTGATCTAATTTGATTTAGGTGTCCGGAAAGTAATTTAATTTTAATTTTAGTGTAAGTTAATAGCGTTGTGTAGGTGCCCATCGTAAAAATGACACATAGCTGTTACCGAGCGCATGTTCCTATCGCCGCCGCCGCCGCCGTCGCCGCCGCCGATCACATCTTTCTCTCAGTAGAGCGGCGGCGCAGTAAATTAAATACCAAGAACCGCTAACTATTAATGGTTTTTCCAGTAAAGTTACCAGTAATTATCAGGTTCCTACACGCTAATAAAACTCCCGTGAACACAGGCTACGCACGTCTATGATGAGCCCACTCAGTAACTTTAACAACAGACCCCTACTCGGACTGCAGGCAGCGCGGAGCACCGAGACACGGCGTTACTCGGACTGCAGCAGCGCGGAGCACCGAGACACGGAGTTACTCGGACTGCAGCAGCGCGGAGCACCGAGACACGGAGTTACTCGGACTGCAGCAGCGCGGAGCACCGAGACACGGAGTTACTCGGACTGCAGCAGCGCGGAGCACCGAGACACGGAGTTACTCGGACTGCAGCAGCGCGGAGCACCGAGACACGGAGTTACTCGGACTGCAGCAGCGCGGAGCACCGAGACACGGAGTTACTCGGACTGCAGCAGCGCGGAGCACCGAGACACGGCGTTACTCGGACTGCAGCAGCGCGGAGCACCGAGACACGGAGTTACTCGGACTGCAGCAGCGCGGAGCACTGAGACACGGAGTTACTCGGACTGCAGCAGCGCGGAGCACCGAGACACGGCGTTACTCGGACTGCAGCAGCGCGGAGCACCGAGACACGGCGTTACTCGGACTGCAGGCAGCGCGGAGCACCGAGACACGGCGTTACTCGGACTGCAGCAGCGCGGAGCACCGAGACACGGAGTTACTCGGACTGCAGGCAGCGCGGAGCACCGAGACACGGAGTTACTCGGACTGCAGCAGCGCGGAGCACCGAGACACGGAGTTACTCGGACTGCAGGCAGCGCGGAGCACCGAGACACGGCGTTACTCGGACTGCAGCAGCGCGGAGCACCGAGACACGGAGTTACTCGGACTGCAGGCAGCGCGGAGCACCGAGACACGGCGTTACTCGGACTGCAGCAGCGCGGAGCACCGAGACACGGAGTTACTCGGACTGCAGGCAGCGCGGAGCACCGAGACACGGAGTTACTCGGACTGCAGCAGCGCGGAGCACCGAGACACGGCGTTACTCGGACTGCAGCAGCGCGGAGCACCGAGACACGGCGTTACTCGGACTGCAGGCAGCGCGGAGCACCGAGACACGGCGTTACTCGGACTGCAGCAGCGCGGAGCACCGAGACACGGAGTTACTCGGACTGCAGGCAGCGCGGAGCACCGAGACACGGAGTTACTCGGACTGCAGCAGCGCGGAGCACCGAGACACGGAGTTACTCGGACTGCAGGCAGCGCGGAGCACCGAGACACGGCGTTACTCGGACTGCAGCAGCGCGGAGCACCGAGACACGGAGTTACTCGGACTGCAGGCAGCGCGGAGCACCGAGACACGGCGTTACTCGGACTGCAGCAGCGCGGAGCACCGAGACACGGAGTTACTCGGACTGCAGGCAGCGCGGAGCACCGAGACACGGAGTTACTCGGACTGCAGCAGCGCGGAGCACCGAGACACGGAGTTACTCGGACTGCAGGCATCGCGGAGCACCGAGTAACCAAACTAGCAGATCTCTGGTGCAATAAATACAATTGCACCAGATCTAGCTTTAATGTTGAATAAATGTCTTTGTGGCAAATTTCCCGATCTAATGAAACATATGTAGTTGTAAAGCCCACCTGCAGCCATGAGCTAGCCCACCTGCAGCCATGAGCTAGCCCACCTGCAGCCATGAGGTAGCCCACCTGCAGCCATGAGCTAGCCCACCTGCAGCCATGAGCTAGCCCACCTGCAGCCATGAGGTAGCCCACCTCATGAGCTGTACGTACGCGCGTTACTTTACAAAGCCTTCATCTCGAAGCCGGTCATCTGAGATCTTGACCGTTTTCTGCTGCTTTGTAGTTTAGCAGGTGTTTGTTACTTGTTAGTAAGATAGCGGTTCAAGTTATGAATTAAACTGGTTTTCGTGAACGCACCAAGTTTCCTGTCAGATACACTCTAAGAGTTATACGATAATAATAACAATATACAAAATAAACGAAACATAACGATATGCGTAAAGAAAAGCAAGGTGTGTGAACTATTTCACTGGTCATTCCTCGGCTCGTGTGAGTGACTGCGCTTGTCATTACCGAGCGTGACTTGCGCCCGCGCACGCCGCGCCGCGACCGCGCCGCTGCGCACGCCGCGCGCCCACATCTATCTCAATAACAAGGTGTTTGATGATTTGCAGCGAGTGCAGTCGGCCGGCGCCGCCGCAGCCGCAGCCGCAGCCGCCGTCGCCGCCGCAGCCGCAGCCGCAGCCGCAGCCGCCGCGGTCACGGAGACCGGGCCAGAGACGCGCATCACTCGTCGGCAGGAAACTTACGTCTCTTAGTCTTGAAAATGTTTTATTTATGGGTAAGTGACAACTGACAAGTATCAAGTTATGAATTCCCGTGTGCAGTTTTTCCTCGGGATAAACACCGGTTCGCATTCTTTCCCAGCCTCCGATAATCACTTACAGAATGTGTGTAGCGGAGAGGCCGTGTCCCGCGGTCGCTGCGGTCTGCGGGGCGCAGTCCGGGGCTCCGGTAATGGCCTGCAGGAGGTAATGTGACCGCTCATTTTTGAAATCGCTAAATGTGATGGGATCACCGCCGTTGCGGTCTTTTTCCTGCCTGTCGGTTGCGGCCCGCGCCGCCGCCGCGACTCGCGACTCGCGACCGCGCCGGGACTCGCGACTGGCGACCGCGCTGGGACTCGGCGGTCGCGAGTCGCGACCGCTTTTTCTGGGGAGGCCTAACCCCGCGCCGACCGCCAAACGTAAATCGCAGGTTTACGAGGCTCCGCTTCTGGTTCGAGATTGCACTGCGAGGAACACAAACGGAACGAAAGCTTGGAATTTGTCTGCAAGTTATCCGAGTTCACGGCCAGCCATACTGGCGACCCGGGACTCCGGTTGCCTGCAAGTTATCCGAGTTCACGGCCAGTCATACTGGCGACCCGGGACTCCGGTTGTCTGCATGTTATCCGAGTTCACGGCCAGTCATACTGGCGACCCGGGACTCCGGTTGTCTGCAAGTTATCCGAGTTCACGGCCAGTCATACTGGCGACCCGGGACTCCGGTTGACTGCAAGTTATCCGAGTTCACGGCCAGTCATACTGGCGACCCGGGACACCGGTTGTCTGCAAGTTATCCGAGTTCACGGCCAGTCATACTGGCGACCCGGGACTCCGGTTGTCTGCAAGTTATCCGAGTTCACGGCCAGTCATACTGGCGACCCGGGACTCCGGTTGTCTGCAAGTTATCCGAGTTCACGGCCAGCCATACTGGCGACCCGGGACTCCGGTTGCCTGCAAGTTATCCGAGTTCACGGCCAGTCATACTGGCGACCCGGGACTCCGGTTGTCTGCAAGTTATCCGAGTTCACGGCCAGTCATACTGGCGACCCGGGACTCCGGTTGTCTGCAAGTTATCCGAGTTCACGGCCAGTCATACTGGCGACCCGGGACTCCGGTTGTCTGCAAGTTATCCGAGTTCACGGCCAGCCATTCTGGCGACCCGGGACTCCGGTTGTCTGCAAGTTATCCGAGTTCACGGCCAGCCATACTGGCGACCCGGGACTCCGGTTGTCTGCAAGTTATCCGAGTTCACGGCCAGCCATACTGGCGACCCGGGACTCCGGTTGTCTGCAAGTTATCCGAGTTCACGGCCAGTCATACTGGCGACCCGGGACTCCGGTTGTCTGCAAGTTATCCGAGTTCACGGCCAGTCATACTGGCGACCCGGGACTCCGGTTGTCTGCAAGTTATCCGAGTTCACGGCCAGCCATACTGGCGACCCGGGACTCCGGTTGTCTGCAAGTTATCCGAGTTCACGGCCAGCCATACTGGCGACCCGGGACTCCGGTTGCGACACACGAGCACGTGCTAAAAGCCATTAAAATATAATTTCATCGGCGTTAAATATATAAATATATATATAATGTGGATATTGAATATCTCGAGCTATAAAACGGTTTAATTTGTTGCTCGTACAATTTATGTGATGTGCGACATAGCGCGTCGCCCGCGCCCGCGCCCGCGCCAGCGCCCCGCGGCGCCCCGCATCGCCCGCGCCCGCGCCAGCGCCCCGCGGCGCCCCGCGGCGCCCATTTCCATAAACACTTGCGAACTGACGACGGCTCTGGTCAGGAGTACTGCGCACTTCTGTACTGATTCCACTCAGCTAATGTCGCGCGTTCGAGATGAGAGAGCCTTCTTACTTCTCTCTCGAACTCATTTCCAAACATAACTTAACATGACGGACCTGACACTGCTGCAGTTCTTCCATCGTGTTTAGCTTCTTCAGTCAGCTTTTTCAGAGCAGCATTTAGTTGCGGTTCTCTTATAGGCGCACCGCAGGTGGAACCCGAGTGACAGCACTGTCAGCACTGTACGCAGTCTGCGACAGTTCAGTCGCGACACCCCGCTCCCCGCCCCGTCTGTCTGTCCCAGACCGCTGCGCATTTTATACAAATGCGATGCGATGTGCAGCAGTTGGAGAAGGAGATCGAGTTCACTTCACCGATATCGCAGACAGTTAAGGAAGTGCGGACACGTGACGAGTGTCAGACGTGTCAGAGACGAGGCATCGACAAGGATGAATATGGCCGCATCCACGTGAGCGGTCCGCTGGCTGTGCTTAGTCTTTACTACACTGTTTAAAGTTGCCACCTCGCAAACTACAAAACTGTGATTGCTCTGCCGCGCGCTCTTGTCTTCACATAGATGATGTATAGATGTATAGATAGAGCCAGAGGCCGGGCCAGCGGCGGCGCGCAGAGTAATGAAGCCGTGCCGGTCGGTGGGACGCCCCCCGCGGCGCCAGGCACGGACCTGGCCAGCGGGGGGCGCGGGGGGACGCCGACCCGTCTCTGCAGCCCGCTAGTACTCGCCTACCCCCCAGTCGGCTGAACGCGGGGCTCTAACAAAGACGGATCGTCGAGATCATTGCCTCTACAAGAAACTATTTATTGTGTATCAAGTGAACGTCTCACGATGAGAGCAGACAGAGCTGGTGCGGGCCCGCGGGTGCGCTCGTCAGCCGCTATCGGTGATCCGATCAGCAGCGCCGTCGGACTGGACAGATCACACGCGACGTAATGTAGTCAAGTGGGACCCTCGCCCTGGCCGCTGGCGCTGTCCACGAGGGACCTGCAGGCAGCCTATGTACCGACCGACACGGGTCGAGGACACTTACACCGTCCCGGGACGACGAAAACATGTGATGCTAAGGTGTGGTCGGACTTGGCTTTCAAGTGCTTCTGGGTTTCGGGCACAACATTATACCTAGTCATTTTTCCAAAAACCTATCAGAACACTGTCCATCGTAAAGTACTTTTCTACAGCCTGTACTTTAACTTGACAAAGATGTAAGGTGGATAGTGTTCCCCCCACTATCCTATACTTTGTTGGAGTTTGGAAGTTGAAAGAGTTTGTAAGGTTTCAAAAAGTCAAAAGTCAAAAATCAATAACTTTATTTCTTTAGGCTTACAAACTAAGCACTTAGACACGTAGTTTCATCATCGTACGTTTCATAGTAGGTACCTACGTTATGTTGAAAGTAATGTAATGGTCTAGGCCGTGACGTGAGGGGACGTGTTGCCCAAGGGACGTGAGGGTACGTGTTGCCCAAGGGACAGGTGTTTGCGACTGAATGTAATCAGCCTGAGAAACACGTCACAATCACAACGTCAACTGCGGACCCGCGGAAACATCTCGTGTGTGTGTGTATGGTATGCAAACCGTACAATACATACCTAATATGTGGAATTGAATCAACAACTTTAGAACCGCATCCACCTTTCAAATCGGTAATTAATATTTGTTCAAGGTGCCTCCGTGAGCGAGCCACGTCCCGGATCCGGCGCGGTCGCGGTGCCACATGTCGACGCACACGCGGAGATCGCTATCGCGCGTATTGGAATGTCACTTGCGACCACTCGCCGATCGCACGGACGGACGGCTCGATTGTACCACGTCCGAGTCCATTACGCCGACGGACGGACGGACGGACGGACAGGGTCACGCACGATCGCTGGACAAGATAAGGACAAGTAGTCCTCCACCTGCAGGGAACTGCTGCCCCAACCGCATCGCGAGATACACCAGATACGGTTCGGCAAACAGATACCTTTGATTTAAATTCCATCTCGTTCACTTAACTAAGATGAAGACACAGTTATCGTGAGGATTGCATCTCGTGCAACTGTGGCGCCATCGCGCGACTCCACGCTCGCCTGAGCCATGCACGCACCGCCCGCGCCGCCGTGGAACATGGCTCAGCAAGGTGTTACATCTCGTGCAACTGTGGCGCCATCGCGCGACTCCACGCTCGCCTGAGCCATGCACGCACCGCCCGCGCCGCCGTGGAACATGGCTCAGCAAGGTGTTACATCTCGTGCAACTGTGGCGCCATCGCGCGACTCCACGCTCGCCTGAGCCATGCACGCACCGCCCGCGCCGCCGTGGAACATGGCTCAGCAAGGTGTTACATCTCGTGCAACTGTGGCGCCATCGCGCGACTCCACGCTCGCCTGAGCCATGCACGCACCGCCCGCGCCGCCGTGGAACATGGCTCAGCAAGGTGTTACATCTCGTGCAACTGTGGCGCCATCGCGCGACTCCACAATATTCGCTGCATAATTTGAATGACTGTGGGACGTTTCCGAGAAAAGCGACGCGACAGCCCCTCACGCACGGGCACCCGTACGTCTCCAGCCCCTCACGCACGGGCTTTGGGCTCTCTCTAATTTCATGAAAAGCGTTTTACCTGCACTGCCCTATACTGAGCTCAAGAGAATCATGGACCTCTGGGAATAAGCCAAATGCAGTAGGTACTGTATAATCGACAGACACAATGAGACATACACAGTTTTTAAAATATCTTTAGGGGTGCAGTCTCGTAGTCTCTTCATTACAAAAATTAGTTTCCTAACTCGGCTAGCCATATCTGTGATGTGAGGTTTGTATGTAAGGTTCTCATCGAGAGTAATGCCCAAATATCTGATATTAGTGGTGCGGTCAATAGCATTAACAGAACTATTACCATCAGCGTTAATACCTACGGATGCATTGGAGATACTGATGTTTAAAGAGGTAGGTGACTTGGACACTACAGTTTTTGAGAAAGCTATGTATTTAGTTTTCTTAACATTAATTGTCAGTAGGTTCCTATTGAGAGCAGCCACTGTCGTCAGCATGCCTTCTTTCGCGGTTGAATAAACGCTCTCCCAGCTATCACCATGAAACAAAATCGCTGTGTCGTCAACAAGCTCGGCGTTTTTTAGTTTTATTTGTAGGATATCGTTAATGTACAGGTACTTTAATAGGTGTTATATAATAGGTACAACAGTGCGCTACCACACCACTCACTGACAGTGCGCTACCACACCACTCACTGACAGTGCGCTACCACACCACTCACTGACAGTGCGCTACCACACCACTCACTGACAGTGCGCTACCACACCACTCACTGACAGTGCGCTACCACACCACTCACTGACAGTGCGCTACCACACCACTCACTGACAGTGCGCTACCACACCACTCACTGACAGTGCGCTACCACACCACTCACTGACAGTGCGCTACCACACCACTCACTGACAGTGCGCTACCACACCACTCACTGACAGCGCGGTACCACACCACTCACTGACAGCGCGGTACCACACTATCAACTATCAAGTGTGTGGACAATCATTGCCTTTAAATGATTTCCACACACTTGATAGTCACTACATTCGCAGTCATTGGCTTTCTGATTTATAACTCGATCATTATTTTGTTTCTTGTTTTGTTCAGATTCTTTGTAGTACTACTAGTTGTACTAGTACTACTAGTACTACTAGTTGAACAGTGAGAACATTCTTCCTGCTATGTCGAGCACAACCTCTGACAGAGTGTAACTATCTATTCAGAAGAACATTCCATTTTTACGGTTTCAAGATCGGTTTTGAAACTCGTAAGGTCTCACTCTGTCCGTCCCCGCTCTTTCTTGAATATCTCAGTAACTACTGCAGCTATTAACTTGAAATTTAAAATAATGATACATTTCGTGCGCCATTACTGATTTAAAAAAAAAAATATAATAATAATTTGTACATTTCAAATTTTTGTAGGTTTTATACTTTTTGAAATATGTATTTCAAAAAAAGTCAAAAAATTTACCATTCCCCCCTTATCTCCGAATATTGCAGACCGATCCACGTACAATGTATTAGACGTTTGTAGATAACAATCTATATTTTATAGGAAAAATATAGAGAAGTCTGTAAAAATGAACATTTTTGAAAAAAATAACATATTGAGATCGGTCGAAAAGGGGGATATTTTTTATCGAAATTTTTTTACCTATTGGTTTATCAAATGAAAGGCATTGTTTTGTTAATTTTAAAACACTTTTCGAAATTGCTGTAGGTTTTATACTTTTCAAAACATTTCCATTCGAAAAAAGACGGAAAATTGATTGTCCAAATAATTGGCAAAAGTTTGAAACCCTCGGCGCGCGAGTTATACTCGCACTTGACGGATCTTGTTCAACGTTAGCTGTTCTGATCACCCGTCAGACGCAGTTTCAAATGAATGAAAGCTCACAAAAAGGTAGGTATGCAACACCACATCAAATGGAGAGTTCATCGGCAACCATAAACTGAGGCCGTAAACACGAGATGTCTGCGCTGAACTCCTGCGCGGCGGCGCAGCCTGGCTGTCCCATGAGATGTCTGCGCTGAACTCCTGCGCGGCGGCGCAGCCTGGCTGTCCCATGAGATGTCTGCGCTGGACTCCTGCGCGGCGGCGCAGCCTGGCTGTCCCATGAGATGTCTGCGCTGGACTCCTGCGCGGCGGCGCAGCCTGGCTGTCCCATGAGATGTCTGCGCTGGACTCCTGCGCGGCGGCGCAGCCTGGCTGTCCCATGAGATGTCTGCGCTGGACTCCTGCGCGGCGGCGCAGCCTGGCTGTCCCATGAGATGTCTGCGCTGGACTCCTGCGCGGCGGCGCAGCCTGGCTGTCCCATGAGATGTCTGCGCTGGACTCCTGCGCGGCGGCGCAGCCTGGCTGTCCCATGAGATGTCTGCGCTGGACTCCTGCGCGGCGGCGCAGCCTGGCTGTCCCATGAGATGTCTGCGCTGGACTCCTGCGCGGCGGCGCAGCCTGTCTGTCCCATGAGATGTCTGCGCTGGACTCCTGCGCGGCGGCGCAGCCTGGCTGTCCCATGAGATGTCTGCGCTGGACTCCTGCGCGGCGGCGCAGCCTGGCTGTCCCATGAGATGTCTGCGCTGGACTCCTGCGCGGCGGCGCAGCCTGGCTGTCCCATGAGATGTCTGCGCTGGACTCCTGCGCGGCGGCGCAGCCTGGCTGTCCCATGAGATGTCTGCGCTGGACTCCTGCGCGGCGGCGCAGCCTGGCTGTCCCATGAGATGTCTGCGCTGGACTCCTGCGCGGCGGCGCAGCCTGGCTGTCCTGAGGCGGACTATTCTGAGTGCTCTCATTAGCCGTTTGGCAGAAAATACATTACAAATAATTACCTACTATATATACTGAGCTGTATATACGTATTTATTATATGGGCCCTAATTAAGTTACTCAAGTACACTTTCTTTGTTGCCTGAAATAAAGTATCATTATTATTATACACACTCGCGGATGTGTCGGGCGATAGTCGCCGAGCGTGTGTGTTCCAAGTACACGGCATTCATTGTCACTACCCCCTCCGCCCTCCACCCTCCCCCCTACTGTCAGCCGCCGGAAATACGAGCTGCATGAATCGCAACTTCGCAAGATTTCTTGCGCGTAGGGACGCGCCGCCGCCGCCGCCGAACTTCCTGCCTCCAGCCCGGCCCACAGCGGCGCGGGCGGCGGCGCCTGCGCCTCTGGGATTACTGAATCATAGTTTTTCTTAGGACGCTAACCCACTAATGGTCAAGGCACGGCTTCCGCAGGCAGAGAATCTAAGAAAAGTAATGTTTTACCAATGGTTTTACTATAAATATGAACTCAGCGAATGACTCATCAACAAACGTAGAACAGTAGGGTACTACAGTCTGAGCCACACATTAACTTTTTATACAACAAGCAAGTCATGTAAGGTAAGTCCAAAACTAGTTTCCATGCAGCGCAGCGCCATGCGCCATGCGCCATGCGCCATGCGCCATGCGCCATGCGCCAGGCCGCGCAGGACATCCCTAGCAGCTACAGCTCGCGGCAACCGGATTCAAAAAACATACATTTCGCGACGAGACAGTTTGATGGGTCGATACTCCTGCCCCCTCCCCTGCCCCCCCCCCCGGACCTGCTCCGGCAAGGCGCGGCGGCGCAGGCGCATGCATCGCGTCACTCTGCGGGAACAGGCGTGAAGCCTCCGCATTAGGCGAGGGGAGGCGAGTAGTTATTACTCATAGCGGACTGCTTTAGGAACCTGCGCCCGCCGCTAGCAAGGATAGGTGATCCGCTATGCAGTGCTCCAGGTCCAGGAGGTGTGCGCCGGACCCACCTCGTCAGACCTAACTGTTAACTACTCCCCTGTACCAATAAAGTATGTTTATCCAGATCAGATCAGCGATGCTCGTCGCGCCCGAGCCCGAGCCCGAGCCCGAGCCCGAGTCCGACCCCAAGCCCGAGTCCGCCAGGTGGTTCATTCGTCGTGTCTGAAACATTATCTAAAATTGCATCCAAACAAAGCTGGTTAATAATCTCCGCAGTCGTGCCGTCCGTACCTACCTACCACAGCCGTCCGTACCTACCTACCATAGCCGTACCTACCTACCTCTACCACAGCCGTCCGTACCTACCTACCACAGCCGTCCGTACCTACCTACCATAGCCGTACCTACCTACCATAGCCGTACCTACCTACCATAGCCGTACTTACGTACGCTCTACTCTGTAAGCAACAACCACTAATTAAATGGAGGACTCGCATGGGTAGAGGAGCGTGCACACCGGACTGCAGCGCGTTGTGTCAAACACAATATTGACAATATCAGTCAGTAGACAAATAACTCTGATCAAAACTTTGCCAATAATGAAGTTTCCGCACCTACAGGTGATCGACAGACGGACGCCGGGCACAAAACCTTGATCTTCATCATCATCTTCATCAGCCTTTACCAGTCCACAGCTGGACATAGGCCTCCCCATAGCATCCAGTTTAGCTCCTCCAGCGACTCCGCCATTAAGACTATGTCATTAGCGAATCGCAGGTGTGAGATGTAATCGCCGTTTATGTTGATGCCCTTACCTTTCTAGTCCAGCGTCCCCTAGAGTGGTCGCGCGGATTACATATGTAATCCACCGTCACAAAATCTGAAATAACATCTAAACCTTAAGCGTCAACAGCTAGCGCTACTTTCAATTGAATATTCGAAGAACGTGCTCAGTGCTGCGTGGGCGTCGGTCACGCGTGCTTGTGTCACAGGAGATCTGCAAAGTTCGTGGATTACACCTGTATGCCGCGCGACCACTTACCTAAGTTTTTTTACATGCCTTTACTCTTTTTATAAGCTTATTATTGCCGTTTATCTTTGTAATATTTTATGATTATTGATTAAAAAAAATCTGTAACGTTATAACATTTTTATTTATAGATGAACAGCTGCTCAGATCGAGTTGTGGCTAGCTGAATCAGGTCAGAACGTTGTTTACGACGACAGATCGAGTTCTGATGACGAAGAAGATCATGTTGAGGAGCAGGATCATCGATCAGAATCTGAACAGGATGACGACATTTCAGCTGAGGCAGCTGAAGAGAAAAACTCAGAATCTGAAGACAATGGGCCACCTCAGCAGAGACGACGTACTGACTCTTACGCCGGAGTCGATAATACGGTTTGGACTAAAACTGCTCTTTGAACAGAAGCAGAACTCGGAGTCACAATATTGTCTCCTGCTCCTGGTCCTAAAGGAATCGCTCGACAGAAAACCACTGCTCAAAACTGCATGTCACTTTTTCTGGACGATAATATTGTCGATCTCCT
Organism: Eupithecia vulgata; assembly: GCA_946478455.1. Lineage (NCBI taxonomy): Eukaryota > Metazoa > Arthropoda > Insecta > Lepidoptera > Geometridae > Eupithecia > Eupithecia vulgata. The sequence goes on from OX297877.1 coordinate 222,163, forward strand.
CATCAAATATACAGACTTCCTTCTAGACCTGTCTTTGGCGTGGATGAAGCCATTAGCTCGTCGAAGATTGGAAAATAAAACATTGCCAAGAAGTCTGACTTTTAAAATAAAATACTTTCTTGGTATTCTAACAGAAAACCAGCCAGGACCTTCGGAACCAACTCGGAATAGTTCCATCGGCCGTTGCAACGACTGCGGAAGAAAGCGTAATAAAAGCACACGAAAAGTGTGTAATACCTGCAAGAAGTTCATTTGTGGAGATCATTCCACAATTGTATGTCTGTCATGTGTGGAAAACACGAATTAGAGTAAGATTTCATTCATAAGTTTTTTTTTATCTCAATTAGAGCGAAAGATGTGATTTTTAGTGCCAAATAAGAGGTATAATTGTTTTGTTTGATTATTTTTAGCTCAGAGGTTGTGATTTGTTTTTGTTTATTATTACTTAGAAATAAAAAAGATTTAAAGCTCACAAGACTTTTAATTTCAATTTATATATGGCATACACATGTAATCCACGCGACCATTCGTGTTACGATTAGGTGCGCGACTACTGTAGGGTTAAACACATCTTCCAACGCGCTTGTGAACAGTTTCGGGACCAAACCTTGATTAAGATGAACTAGAAATTTACGAAAGTGACTAGAGTGAGTCCTTCCTTCTCGGAAGGTTGCTTATGTAGAGATATTAGGGGAGTAACTGGGTGGATGGCTGGAGACGGTGTAGGACTGAGGTCAGCGGCGGAGAGAGGCCAGTGCGGAGCGCCGCGCCGCGCCCTCGGGGCCGCCAGCTTTCGATCTCAATTATAGATAGTGTACAGTCGCGCCCGCGCCGGTCATTCACTATGGGCGCCTGCGCAGCACGGAGGACTCGCGGACCCGCGGGATCCTGCGCGTGGTGCGCACGCGGGGATATTATTACTTTCCCGGTAATACAAACACATATACCTAGGGTTCGTTCGTTGATAGTAATTACTATCAAGTTCTACATAACAATAACTCAGTTTTCTCTACTACTTAGTTTACTATTGATGATTTACTGTTTTTTAGACTTTCGAGATCGGCTCCGAAACCCATTCGGTCGCGCTTTGTCCGTCCCCGCTCTTTCTCGAATACCCTCAGTAAGTGCTGCAGACACTAACTTGTAATTTCAAATAATAATATATTTCGTGCGCCATTACTGATTTAAGAATAAAAATTAAATACATTTTAAATTAAAATTTTCAGTACAAATCGTGATGTTAAATTTCAAGAGAGCTAGTGAGGCAAGAGACCTAGTTAGGCAAGAGACCGGGTGAGGCAAGAGACCTAGTGAGGCAAGAGACCTAGTGAGGCAAGAGACCTAGTGAGGCAAGAGACCTAGTGAGGCAAAAGACCTAGTGAGGCAAGAGACCTAGTGAGGCAAGAGACCTGGTGAGGTAAGAGTCCTAGTGAGGCAAGAGAGCTAGTGAGGCAAGTGGGCGTCATATGAAAGGTATCGGTTTGTTTGTACATTTCAAACAGTTTTCGATCTCCGAAGTTAGCGGATGCTGAGCGATCCATGTCAGTTGGTAGGGGCTACCGGTGGGTGGTGTATCATATTATAAAAGGTAACGGTTTACACATTTTTAAACAGTTTATGAAGTTTTTGTAAGTTTGCAGATCGATCCATCTGAAATACATACGTTTTTCGGTATTAATGAAATAGCCTATCCGGAGACTCTATATATCTAAGACTCTATCCGGTACCTATAATAGCCTATCCGGAGACTCTATATATCTAAGACTCTATCCGGTACCTATAATAGCCTATCCGGAGACTCTATATATCTAAGACTCTATCCGGTACCTATAATAGCCTATCCGGAGACTCTATATATCTAAGACTCTATCCGGTACCTATAATAGCCTATCCGGAGACTCTATATATCTAAGACTCTATCCGGTACCTATAATAGCCTATCCGGAGACTCTATATATCTAAGACTAGGACTGTAATATATTCAGATAATTTGGGTACCGGGATGGGTCTTCTACTGAGTGACTTGCTTCTACAAAATGTAGTAAATAATTGCTATCCAAATGCGAATATAAATATGATTACTGACTGTATTCAGCAAGATGACTCTCTGGATAACAGCACAACTCTGATTATTCAGCTTGGTGAAAGTTCTGTGAAACGGTCACAGTTGATTAGACTTGTTGAAGTACTTCTAGAAAAGGTACAGAATGGACTGGGGAAACTAATTATTTGCTCTTTCCCCTACTCCAAGTCATTGACATCAAAGCAAAATGAAAATTTGAGTCAAATAAACATGCTGATGTACAATATGACATGTCGTCATAGTAATAATGTATTATTTTTTGATACTAATAAATTTATTAGTAAAACTTTTTTGACTAGAGATACAATGTACCTAACCAAACATAGTAAAATAATAATTGCTAAATTGTTAGCATATAATATTTTTGATCCCGTTATAAATAGTATAACGCAGTTACTCGACGAGCCTGTATGTGTAGTTAGTAGTAGTACTAATGAGGGCATTAAAACGGCAGTGTCAGTAAATGCAAATTTAAACTGATCACAACGACAATGGGGAAGCATAAAGCATTTCATTTAGTTCATCAGAATATACAAGGCTTACCCAGCAAAATCTTAGAATTAGAACTATTTTTAAATTATTTAAATGTAGATGTTATGTGCTTAACAGAACACTGGATTGTAGAAAATCAGTTACTTCCCTTTTATAATAATTATTGTTTTGCAAGTTCCTATTAAAGAAAAGCTGCAATACGTGGTGGCTCTTTGATTATAGTGTAAAATGTAAAGAACGGAAAGATATTGTAAACCTTACTATTGAGAGGACTATTGAACTTTCATGTGTGGAACTGGAGCGGCATATCATAGTGTGTGTGTACCGCCCCCCCGACGCAAATAAGGTAGCTTTTGAATGTACTATGGAAGAAGTTTTGTTGAAAGTATTTACATGTAGGAAAGATCTCATTGTTTGTGGCGACTTTAATATAGATATTTTAGCGAATCCTCTTGCCGATCAATTGCTTAATTTATTCAAATGCTTTAGTTTACAACATCTTTTCAAGGACCCTACTAGGGTAACCCCAACAACTGCTACTTGTTTAGATAATATTTTCTGCAATCAATCCCCAACCAACAAAGCAGTACTAAAGCATTTTAAATCAGACCATTATGGTCAGAGTGTCAATTTTAGTTACAATTATAACGATAAGAACAAAGTTGAGAAATATACCTACAGGCCTATCACAGAGAGCCGTATTAGGAATTTCCAAACTAAAATACAACTAGCAGTAACTAATGTATCTTGTTCTGATGACCCAAATGACTTATTTGCCGAACTTTTGAATATTGTAAACAAAGAACACAGTGAAGTCTTCAAACTTAAAACATGCATAGTTAGAGACAAGGTTGGGTTCACTGATTGGGCCACTCCCGGCATCTATAGAAGTAGGAATAGACTATATGATCTTTAGGGTGCTAGAGAAGCTATGTTACATGATCCTGCGTTTCTTTTGTATGTAACCAACTACTCTAAAACATTTAAGAAAGTCTGCAATGCTGCGAAATGCCTGTTCTTGAGGAAAAAGCTAGTAAATTCATCTAATAAAATAAAAGCAACATGGACACTAATAAATAACGAAACTGGTAAATCAAAGCCACGGAATAGAGAAATTAGGTTAAAAATTAATAATTCAATACTCGTAAATGATAAAATTCAAATTCAAAATTCAAAGTGCTTTATTTCCTTTAGACCTTACAGGACTCTTGGACACGTCACAAAAACTCAGATTACATAAGTAAAACTAGGAAATAAAGTGATCACTTTGATTTTTTGTCCACTTCAATCTTTTTAAGGTAAAGTAAAGAAGCGAACAAGAAACCTTTACCTTGTTAGAATGTTAGTTTTCGAGTTGGAGCAAAACTCGTCCCAAGCTTTTTTATCGTCTAAATAATCTGATATTTTATAGTAAGCCTTTTTACAAAGGATATGTTTGACAATTTGTTTGAATTTATTTATTGATAATTTTTGCAACTCACTTGGAGTTTTGTTGTAGAAGCGTATACATTGTCCTTTAAAAGATACATTAATCTTGTGTAGCCTAGTTGTGGGCACAGCGAGTTTATTCTTATTTCTAGTATTTAAATTATGTATATCGCTATTTTTGGGGAACCGATTGATATTCTTATGAGTGTACAACAAGTTTTCATAAATATATTGACACGGTACTGTCATTATATTTATTACTTTAAATTTATCACGTAGGGACTCTCTGGGACCCATATCATAGATTGCACGAACAGCCCTCTTCTGCAGCACAAATACGGTGTTAATATCTGCAGCGTTCCCCCACAGCAGTATACCATAAGACATAATACTATGGAAGTAGCTGAAATATACTAGTCTAGAAGTATCAACGTCTGTAAGATGACGGATTTTTTTGACTGCATATGCTGCAGAACTTAGTCTCTTCGATAGCTTATCTATGTGCGGGCCCCATTGAAGTTTACTATCTAAGGTAATTCCTAAGAATACGGTACTGTCTACAAATTCTACCGATTCTTCTTTTACGTATACATTAGCCTTAACTTGTTTTACATTCGGTAAAATAAACCTAATTCATTTAGTTTTGGTTTCGTTGAGCAAAAGATTATTGACACTAAACCAATTGACTACTTTTGATATTGCATTATTTACATCGTCGAAGTTTATGTTTTGTCGTTTCATTTTAAAAATTAATGAAGTGTCATCAGCAAATAATACAATCTCGTGATTATTCTTAACAAGATGAGGCAGATCGTTAATGTAAACTAGAAATAGGAAGGGACCGAGGATAGAACCCTGCGGTACACCCATGGTAACTACAGACCCCGAGGACCGTTTCCCATTAATGTCAACTCTTTGTATCCTACCGCTCAAGTAAGATGTAAGAAGATCCAAAGAGGTGTCCATAAATCCATAGTGTTGCAGTTTCCTGATTAATGTTCCGTGGTGTACGCAATCAAATGCTTTTGACAAGTCGCAAAAAACACCCAAGGCGTCTTGCGACTTCTCCCAAGCATCAAAAATATGCGTTACTAACTCTACACCGGCATCAGTAGTTGACCTGCAGCGAGTAAACCCAAATTGCTTACAATGTAGCAGGCCATTGCTATTAAAATGCTTAAGCAATAGGTGTAAAATAAGTTTTTCAAAAACTTTACTGAATGTAGGCAATACTGATATCGGTCTAAAGTTAGTGGGGTTAGATCTACTACCCGATTTAAATAATGGTATTATTTTACTATGTTTCATTAGATCAGGAAATATACCACAATCAATAGATTCATTGAATATAAAAGCGAGATCTGGTGCGATTGTATCAATCAATGGTTTAATAATTTTAACGGAAATGCCCCAGAGATCTGCAGTTTTCTTTACATTTAAAAGGTTAAAGGCTTTTTTAATGTCTTTTTCATCGACATGGTTGAAATTGAATTTACATTTGCATTTTTGTACATTTTCTGTGAGTAATGACTCAGCGATTACTTGAGAAGAGTTTAGACACTTTGTAGTAGAGATCGGAATGTCAGTAAAAAAGTTTTCAAACGCTTGGGCTACTTCAAGGTCATTTTTGATTAAGCATCATTTCCATGTTGAATTTTAGAGCTGATATAATTTGATTTTGCTATATGGCAAAAAATTTTAAACATTTTTGAGTATTTTTTTACTTTTTCTTTAAATTCCTGGCTAAAATTATACTGTTTTTCGCTATACAGTTCATACAACTTTTCTCTACTCTTATGTATACCTACTGTTGCCCACTCACAAAAGTTAAGTTTTACTGAGACCATGATCGATTTGGGTATGAATATTGAATTAAACGCATTGGTGAATTTGTCAAAAAAACAGCAATACGACTCATTTGGGTTGTTATGTGAGTAGTTAGGTAATGGTTTAGAATCCCAATCCAATCTCAACCGTTCAAATCGACTTTTGGTCACAGGTATGTATTTTATTTGTTTTTTGCAATTATTGTTTTTTACTTGAATTTTCAATTTAATTAGTTGACCTAAGTGGTCTGATTTTAAATTGCTTATTATATTTTTACTAACAATTTTTTCATTCAAGGAAACAAATATATTATCTATACATTTTGCTGAAGTCTCTGTAATTCTAGTAGGTTCCATAAATAGTGGCTTTAGATTATAAGAATTAAATAAATTAGTTAACCTACTACTAAGAGAGTAAACTTCTAAAAGATCAAATTAAAATCTCCACATACCAAGAGATTTTTATTTGATTTAGTTATTTTAAATAAAATGTCATCCATAGTTTTTTCAAATATTTCAAATGAAGCTGACGGTGGACTGTATACGCTTACTACAATACTATGCTCCAACTTAACACATGCTAATTCAATGTGGCTTTCAACGGATAAGCATACTATGTCTTTACGTTCTTTGAATTTTATGAGTTTATTTATTAATATTAAAGAGCCTCCACGAATAGCATGTGATCTGCAAAAAGAACTACCAACTTGGTGATTACTGAAGTTAAACATGAGCTCATAGCTTTTCAGCCAGTGTTCTGTTAAGCAGATGATGTCAATATCAAATGAGTTCATGTATAATTCTAATTCTAATAATTTACTTCTCAATCCTTGAATGTTTTGATGCACCAAGTTAGTGAACTTTGCATTTAAAAAAAGCAAAGATATAGCCAATGCTTTTGAAGCATTTTTTTCCAATATTCCTAAAGTTGTTACCGGGTCTCTAAACTCCTCACCTCCAATGGGCGTTAAATTATTAGAATCATCTGTTGAAAAATGTAAGGAGGTTTTTATCTTTAGCCATGTAAATGCTAATTATATATAGTAAAAACATTTAAGTCAATTAACATCAAAAATACTGAGGATCTTTGGGGTATTTCATCCAAAGTACTGAGTTCAATTATTAAGGAAGTTGCTCCTTGTTTGGCCTACATTTTCAATAGTTGTGTTGACGCAGGAGTTTTTCCTGATCTCATGAAATATAGTAAATTGGTACCTCTTTATAAATCTGGTAGTCACACTGATCCAGCCAACTACAGGCCAATTTCAATACTTCCCACAATGAGTAAAGTTTTTGAAAAGATTATCCTTACTCAGTTGTCCTCTCACTTTAACCTTAATAGACTACTTCATAAAAATCAATTTGGCTTCACCAAGGGTAGATCGACAACCGATGCTGGTACAGCTCTATTAAAGCATATATTGTATGCCTGGGATAAGGCGAAAAACGCCATCGGTATATTTTGCGAACTTTCTAAGACTTTTGATTGTGTAGATCATTGTACACTAATTGGAAAATTGAAACATTACGGTATTGATAACAAGGCACTGGACCTTATGCAATTTTATTTATCTGGTCGAGTTCAAAAAGTAGATATTGGTAAAGAAAGATCTCGGGGCTCAAAAATTGAATTGGGCGTTCCACCCTTTTTATTTTTAGTATATGTAAATGATCTCCCTTTTTTTGCAAAAGATCTCTGTGATATAGTGTTATTTGCTGATGATACTTCATTGATTTTTAAAGTTGACAGCAATAAATGTAATTATGACGATGTAAATAACTCACTTTCACAAATACTAGATTGGTTCACCTCCAACAACCTCTTACTAAATGCTAAAAAAACCAAATGCATAAAATTCATGTTACCAAATGTAAGAGAACTCCCAACTAAGATAATGCTAAAGGATGAGATCGTTGACCTTGTCGACTCAACGGTTTTCCTAGGGTTACATATTGATTCCTCTCTTCAATGGAGACCGCAAATTGATGCTCTCGCAGGCAAACTTAGTTCAGCAGCATATGCAGTTCGAACAATTAGATATATTACCGATGAAGATACAGCTAGGTTAGTTTATTTCAGTTACTTCCATAGTATCATGTCATATGGTATTTTGCTTTGGGGACGGGCAGCCGACATTCAGACTATTTTTGTTCTCCAAAAAAGGGCTGTACGCGCAATTTATAAATTAAAGCCACGCCACTCTTTGAGGGAATTATTTAAAGACATAAATATTTTGACAATAATATCGCAATACATATATGAAAATCGAATGTATACGCACAAAAACGAAGATAGCTTTTTAAAAAAATGTGATGTTCACAAAGTAAATACAAGAAACAAGAACAAACTGCACATCCCATCATATAGATTACGAAAGGTAGGGAAATCATTTATGGGAAATTGCGTACGCTTCTATAACAAGCTTCCATCTGAAGCAACTGAGCTCCCTATTCGTAAATTTAAACAGTACATAAAACGAAATCTAATAAAGAAAGCCTATTACTCCATAGATGATTACATCAATGATGTAAATGCTTGGCCAGATGTCGCTCAGTTCCACACCGACAATGGTATATAAGGGATATAATGTTAAGCTTAGTTAGTTTCATATAAATATTGAGTTATATACAAATTAGATTATATTTAGACTGAGATAAGTAATGTATTAATTTTAAGATTTATAAAACTTACTAGTGGTTTCTTTTTCGCTTCTTCCACTAGTGGACAAAAAATTGAAGCGAATAAAATCAATAACATCATATTTCTTATTTGATAATAATGACTATTTATAAACCTGTTTATAGTATAAAATTTGACTTGTCTAAGTGCTTATTTTGTAAGCTTAAAGAAATAAACGTTATTGATATTTGATATTTATTTGATATTTGACTCTATCCGGTACCTATAATAGCCTATCCGGAGACTCTATATATCTAAGACTCTATCCGGTACCTATAATAGCCTATCCGGAGACTCTATATATCTAAGACTCTATCCGGTACCTATAATAGCCTATCCGGAGACTCTATATATCTAAGACTCTATCCGGTACCTATAATAGCCTATCCGGAGACTCTATATATCTAAGACTCTATCCGGTACCTATAATAGCCTATCCGGAGACTCTATATATCTAAGACTCTATCCGGTACCTATAATAGCCTATCCGGAGACTCTATATATCTAAGACTCTATCCGGTACCTATAATGGCCTATCCGGAGACTCTATATATCTAAGACTCTATCCGGTACCTATAATAGCCTATCCGGAGACTCTATATATCTAAGACTCTATCCGGTACCTATAATAGCCTATCCGGAGACTCTATATATCTAAGACTCTATCCGGTACCTATAATGGCCTATCCGGAGACTCTATATATCTAAGACTCTATCCGGTACCTATAATAGCCTATCCGGAGACTGTATATATCTAAGACTCTATCCGGTACCTATAATAGCCTATCCGGAGACTCTATATATCTAAGACTCTATCCGGTACCTATAATAGCCTATCCGGAGACTCTATATATCTAAGACTCTATCCGGTACCTATAATGGCCTATCCGGAGACTCTATATATCTAAGACTCTATCCGGTACCTATAATAGCGTATACAAATTATTTGTATAATTGGCAAATGTTCGGAACCCTCGCTCGGCGCGCGAGATACACTTGACGGTTCTTGTGTTAGTTATTGATAGAGCCTACAAGTTTGAATTCGAACAAAGATACTTCACAATTTTTACTTATATCTTCACGCATACACGAGAGAGAACTAAATGTTCTCTCTATAAATATTTTCTGCGCAACAGTACGTACACATTATCGAAGTAAGGTAAGAGGGAGCCCCGCGGAGCCCCGCGAGTGAACACACAGTGGAAGCCTGCCTTGTACTAGCTCTCTCCGAACGACAGCCTTGTGCCAGCTCTCTCCGAACGAAAAAAAAGCGAGGTGACTTTTAGAATTGCAGTTATTCAACGAAACAATATACTTTGTTATATTATTGAATATTATAATTATGTTGGTGGGCGGCACGGTCGGCACGCCGCGTCACGCCACCGTCACGCCGCGTCACGGCACGCAGGGAGCAGTCGTCACGGTCCGTCACGCTCGTCGAACATACTGCCTTCGACACTCTACACCAACAACCAGTAGGGAACGTAATGCAGCTCCTTTTGTTTTACCCACACCATTGATGTCTGTTCATGGGATCACTATTTTTAACATCAGTGGAGTCTTCAGTACTTCGCCTAAATCACCATTTTATTTTGCAAATCCAGACGCAGTCCAGTCTAATGAGAAATCCACCGTTAATTCATTTTTATTTAAACATTTTTTAATTAGTCTTTTGAACAGATGACCGCAGTGTGTGACTCACACGCGTGTCTCGGGTGAATCCTGCCAGTTCGATAGGTCCCTACCTACCCGGTGTAATGTCGGGTCCGGGCCCTGTAGATGCACTTCTAAACAAAAGCAGTTGGTCGCGGGCGAGCCGCGTGGGGTCCAGGACTTAATAAATTAGATTACATGCCAAGGAATCTGGGAAACAAGCATGGCACCGCTTGCCGGCCGAGCTGGCAACACCGCGCGGCACCGCCACTCATCAGGAACGCAATCCAACAGTCAATTCGCTACATCATTACAATGCAAACTAATCAAACTAAGAAATTGCTACTTACGACGAAATTAGGTAATATCGCCTAATGGAAATGATAGAAACAGTGGAATACCTTGGTCTACCGACCACAGCCAATCTGGTGAAGTCATACACACGTGATAGGGAATTTATGAAACGCTAAAGTCCAACATAGGTATTAGGTACCGCCCGCGCCACCGCCGCCGCCGTCGCCGCCGCCGTCGCCGCCGCCGTCGCCGCCGCCGTCGCCGCCGCCGTCGCCACCGCCGCCGCCGTCGCCGGGAGACAGATTGCGTTCGATCAGTAAATGACACGCGTCGCTGTTCATTGAACAGCTCTCCTTACTCCCTAGCCTAGGGCCTAGTTTCTAACTGTACTCTTTCTTTATTTACGTTATTATATCTGAGCCAGATTGAATAAAAAAAAACGAGTGTCTTTTATTTATTTATTTATTTTTATTCGGATTGCCATCAGCTTAACTATTAACAATAGAACTTAAAATAGATACAGAAAGCTAATAATAGGCACTCGCTAATAGAAACATCATAAAATACCTAAGTATGAACACAAAAAAAAATCGTCGACAATTTCGTACTTAATAAAGTAATAAAAGAACAAGTACAATAAGTAAAAATGGGCAGGGCAGGGAGGGCAGAGCAGGGCAAAGCAGGGTAGGGAGGGCAGGGCAGAGCAGGGAGGGCAGAGCAGGGCAGGGAGGGTAGAGCAGGGCAAAGCAGGGTAGGGAGGGCAGGGCAGAGCAGGGAGGGCAGGTCAGAGCAGGGAGGGCAGGGCAGAGCAGGGAGGGCAGGGCAGAGCAGGGAGGGCAGAGCAGGGCAGGGAGGGTAGAGCAGGGCAAAGCAGGGTAGGGAGGGCAGGGCAGAGCAGGGAGGGCAGGGCAGAGCAGGGAGGGCAGGGCAGGGCAGAGCAGGGAGGGCAGGGCAGAGCAGGGCAGGGCAGGGCAGGGAGGGCAGGGCAGGGCAGGGCAGGGAGGGCAGGGCAGAGCAGGGAGGGCAGGGCAGGGCAGGGCAGAGCAGGGAGGGCAGGGCAGAGCAGGGCAGGGCAGGGCAGGGAGGGCAGGGCAGGGCAGAGCAGGGCAGGGCAGAGCAGGGAGGGCAGGGCAGGGCAGGGCAGGGAGGGCAGGGAGCAGGTAGCTCAAGTGCGAAGTTAAAGTAGTCCGCGACCGCAGCTATCAACTAAGAGAAAGAACGAACTCTGCCAGATTACTTTCAAATTAACTCATAATTGCATCTATTTATATGTTTCGTTTTAAACCTTTTATTAGCTCAACTTTACTTCTTTAAAGTAGAAAATAACTTTTCTGAGGATTTGTGTGCTTTATTCGGTTGTGCGAGCGAGCCGAGCCGCGCCGCGCGGGAGTCGGGTTACTCGAGGCGAAACTTGATAAAACACTTAGAATTTCAATAAAACACTTATTTGAATCAAAACAATATCGTCCCTAATGACTCTGCGTCTCGACACGTATTTATTGATATCCCGATTCGAAATCGGATACATTCTAATCAGCTGCATGCTGTATCTCTATTCCCATAAATTCTGACAAACGATATTACAAATGGAGGTTTATTGTGACCGAATTCTGTATTTTTATAATTGTGTTTGTGTTCGGCTTCTGGCAACGTAGAACGAGTTGCGTGGGCACACCGGTCGAGGTCGTCAAGTCCCGTCCCGTCCTGTCCCGTCCCGTCCCGTCGCGGTCCGTCGCGGCCGTCCAGGGCTGCACATTTCGTTACCGCATACACATCGACCATTATGACTCGAGGCGACACTCTTTATATGTTAGAAATTGGATAGGATAACTTATTATAAATAACATGATAAAACATATCATGTTATAGGTAGGTACCTACCGAAAGTTATTCCACGACTCGAGTCGAAATTTAATTTAATTCTGGGCAGATTGGGCCGGTTGCAGTGATTGGGCCAGTTGCAGTGATTGGGCCAGTTGCAGTGATTGGGCCAGTTGCAGTGATTGCCTCAAAGTTCAGAACATAATTCAAATTAAGGGCAAAATTGAAATGACAGATTCCGAACAAATTGCTACGATCGTTGCACAATGACGCGGCGTGACGGGACGGGACGCGACCTGACGGATGCGAGGGCGCGGCGTGACGGGACGTGACGGATGCGAGGGCGCGGCGTGACGGGACGTGACGGATGCGCCGGCGCGGCGTCCTCGATGTGGCGGCCGCGGCGCGCTGGCGTGTGAACCGCGTTACAAAAGCTCACAATCACTTACGTTTACTCTCCGTTTGGCGTATTCATGTAATTCAATAATGATTCGTTGCCTTTTGTGGTCGCAGATTTAGACAGATTCGCTTGTGCAAGCGATCAAACCGTCGCGCGCCGGCCAAACGTACATAACACTCCATCAACACAACACAAACCCGTGGTTAGGTACCACTCCGGGCATTTCATGACCACTTGTCGCAACTACGTGGTACCACCCACTTAAATCAATATTCTTAAACCGATATAAAGGTACATGCATAACGATTTATTTAATTAGCATAATAACATGCGTCGATAACGAGATCGGCGAACAGAAACAGGGCCGCGCCGGCAACACCAGGCGGCGCCAGGTGGGCGACGGTGCCGCGAGCTGCACGTCCCAGAGATGCAATCTGGGTCCGGTAGCGCACCCTGGGGGAGCCAGCTGCGTGCGCCCGCGCCGAAACCTGAACTGAACCACCCTTCTAGCCCCCAGGTCTTCTCTTAATAGTCCCTCACTATACAACGCACTACTGAATGATAATATTAGCACACGCTTTCATACATTGAAGTTAAGCTGTGGCCTACTGGGTCGAACGTTCTAAGAAAGTCTGCAGTGGGCGCTGCAGCGAGTCGCAGGAGAGTTTGTGTGAGTGTGTGGTGAGTTGGACTTGGAATATAGAACTTTATATGCGCCATTACATCGGAGTGCGTAATGAAGTGCCTACGTGCCGCGGGCGAGGGGCGCGACGCGACGCGGTATGAAGACATTCTTTACTCTAATGAGATAATAAAATGGTGGGAAGTCTCAGCACGCTCTACTCGCCTTTTTATTGCATTTGAGGAAAAAATGCGATGAACTGGACGACCGCCCGCGAGCGCGACCACACCACCGGGAGCCGTTAGTGAAGCACGCAGACGTACAAGCAATATGCTTTCACACAGTACTTTACACAGCTCTTGCTGACCATTTATGACACGAATTATTACAAGCAATGCTAAAGCTATACGTATAGTTACATTCCATAGGTACCACGGATGGGATACCTACATCTGTCGAGGCAGGCCGGCACCAGATACCTACATCTGTCGAGGCAGGCCGGCACCAGATACTACATCTGTCGAGGCAGGCCGGCACCAGATACTACATCTGTCGAGGCAGGCTGGCACCAGATACCTACATCTGTCGAGGCAGGCCGGCACCAGATACCTACATCTGTCGAGGCAGGCCGGCACCAGATACTACATCTGTCGAGGCAGGCCGGCACCAGATACCTACATCTGTCGAGGCAGGCCGGCACCAGATACCTACATCTGTCGAGGCAGGCCGGCACCAGATACCTACATCTGTCGAGGCAGGCCGGCACCAGATACTACATCTGTCGAGGCAGGCCGGCACCAGATACTACATCTGTCGAGGCAGGCCGGCACCAGATACTACATCTGTCGAGGCAGGCCGGCACCAGATACCTACATCTGTCGAGGCAGGCCGGCACCAGATACCTACATCTGTCGAGGCAGGCCGGCACCAGATACTACATCTGTCGAGGCAGGCCGGCACCAGATACTACATCTGTCGAGGCAGGCCGGCACCAGATACTACATCTGTCGAGGCAGGCCGGCACCAGATACTACATCTGTCGAGGCAGGCCGGCACCAGATACTACATCTGTCGAGGCAGGCCGGCACCAGATACTACATCTGTCGAGGCAGGCCGGCACCAGATACTACATCTGTCGAGGCAGGCCGGCACCAGATACTACATCTGTCGAGGCAGGCCGGCACCAGATACTACATCTGTCGAGGCAGGCCGGCACCAGATACTACATCTGTCGAGGCAGGCCGGCACCAGATACTACATCTGTCGAGGCAGGCCGGCACCAGATACTACATCTGTCGAGGCAGGCCGGCACCAGATACTACATCTGTCGAGGCAGGCCGGCACCAGATACTACATCTGTCGAGACAGGCCGGCACCAGATACTACATCTGTCGAGGCAGGCCGGCACCAGATACTACATCTGTCGAGGCAGGCCGGCACCAGATACTACATCTGTCGAGGCAGGCCGGCACCAGATACTTGGCCGCATTAACGATCGCTCGTAATATTTGAATTAATCGATACTTAAAACTCTGATAGAGATTGCGACAACTCATTAACAACTAACGGCTTTGAGAGTTATTTCAATTATATGACTTATCCAATGTACAATCTTAAATATCATTAGTAATTTTATCCACTTAAACATTTACCTACATATTATTATTTGTTATGACGACCTCAGTGGCGCAGCGGGCGAGAGTCTGCCTGCGACGCAAGAGGTTGCGGGTTCGATCCCCGCCGCGGAACAAATTTGTGTACGATCTGCAGAAATTTGTTCCGTTGGTCTGGGTGTTTTCTATGTATAATAAAAAAAAATCTATCTATGTAATGTATAATATTACGTATATCAGTTATCTAGTACCCATAACACAAGCTCTGCTTACCTTGGGGCTAGATAATGCTGTGTGAATTGTCCAGCATTATTTATTTATTTATTTATTTACCTACATGGAATACTCGAATATTCCTGTGATAAACTCTTGATGTTTATTCATCACAAGAAGTGGTGTACGTTTCAGTGTTCGTCAAGTTACAATTACAGTTAATTGACAGGGAAATTCATGCACAAAATCGAACCAAACGTTTACAGCTCTGCTACAGATGTATGTCATGTACCCGCCTAGCTGCTACAGATGTCTGTCATGTAACTGCCTAGCTGCTACAGATGTCTGTCATGTACCCGCCTCGCTGCTACAGATGTCTGTCATGTAACCGCCTAGCTGCTACAGATGTCTGTCATGTACCCGCCTAGCTGCTACAGATGTCTGTCATGTACCCGCCTAGCACAGCTACGAGCGGTGCTGACCGAGCAGCCAGCCTGTAGCGGGCTGCATTACCACGCGGCGGCGGTGCCCTCGCGCCTGGGTACGAGACGGTTACAAGACTGTAGTTTGCAAGAGTAATTGTGCGGCACTCAACTAGCGAATGAATCCGCTGCAGATCGATTACGGTAAAATACCCCATCCAAATTTGACATTTGAAAGCCCGTAGGATGGCCTTCGAGCCTCCCATCCATCCAATTGTAAATAAAATAGCCGTCACTGAGACGATTGCCAGTCCCAGCCGAAATTGAAGCCCATGAATGAATGAGATGAATGCTTTTGACAGTAAATAGAACGATTTTGACGTAAGGTGGTTTTCTTTTCATTTGACATTGACATACTCTAATTTCCAGTCGACGCCCCCTGCCACCTATCGATTTATTTGGAACTATTTTTTTTCTTTTTAAAATGCTAATAGAAAACCCCTCATTATGATGTTATATAAAAGTTGATATTGCTCACATTCACATTAAGATAAAAAATGAAATGTAGGTAGGTAGGTAGTCGTCAAAAATAGATAAATAAATGAACAAAAATAAAAAAGGCAAGAAATTGGCCCAATATGCCAAATTGGCAACATTTCACTGAAAACTTCTAACATGACAATGAAAGTTCCTTTGCATGTTCTTGATAACGTTTCATTGCCGCAATTCTGACTCCAAATACAGTAACATAACCTTCATGATATTTTTATTTAATGTACCCTTATATTTTCTTAGGCAACCCAACTATTAAATGTTTCAGCCTTAATATTTATTATTTCAACACAGACTATGAAGCCCCTAACGTACTTGGAGAAGAAAAGAGACGTTTTCTAAAATTTGTTAAATCATCAGTTTTAGGACAATATTTAGGCAAAATCGAAAACGAAACGTAAAATGGGGAATCCACTTCGTTCACTCCGTGTTCATTCACATTGACCATCCAGCCATAAAATTTAGTGCAATTCTATTTGTCCCATCGATGGAATCGAACCCAGTCGCCCATCCATTGATCCATTGAGAATAGCGTAATCACTCTGCTGATTTGGTATCATTATCCACATGCTGGGTAATATAATGATAGTCCTGGCCCACGCAGCGGCCGCCTCGGCCCGGCCGGCCCGAACCACGAGGCCGTCCCACTGCTGGGCGAGAGAGTCTGCTAGAATCTAGCGAGATCGATTATGAACAGTTACAGGTATAGCTTTACTTGACGTGTCACTTGGGCATGCTGTCAGGTTGGTCAGAGTGGAGTTTGCTACGAGTATGTGGAAGCGTTACCCCACATCATGACCGTATTGCCGATCTAATTGGTCATTTCAATTTTATTCAATTAGAACTTAGAAGTATAAAAACAGCAGACCGATAATATAAAAGTAGACGTTTGTATTTAAAAATAGGTAGAAAATAATCTTTCCTTCAATTTGGTTTATGACAAAATATGAGATTGCAGCCGGCCGGCCGCCCACACGCCGAGCGAGCCGGCTGCCTCCCGCATCCGATCCCAGGCCTCTCGATGAAGCCTCATTACTCCATGGGCTGACACTTCTCATGCAGAGTGTAACGGCGACGCACACCTGGCCGAGACGAGAGCGCGAAACCAGACACCGCTCTCATTTACAAATTATAAGAGAGTACTGTAGATGTTGATGCGCGACTCGAGACACCGGACACATCGTGGGAGATTCATAATTAACTGTCCGTCGGGAGAGCCTGACAGCTTTATTCAATTTATCTGCCATTTTAACTTCTCACTCTTCATTTCCAAAATACTAAACAGTTCCACTAGTAAGGGTCTATTCTATTGCCAATGAATATGAGCATAAACTTCGTTATGTATAATTTGCACAAATCAGTCTGTCCGTCCAGTCAGTCTGTCCGTCCAGTCAGTCCGCGGCGCTTGCGACACGCCGCGCGCCGCCGTCGTCGTCACCGCGCCGGCCCGCTCGTGAGAATGACATTACCTAGGTACAGTACTGTGCTGCATTGCATGTAATACACAAACATTACACCCCAGTGGAGAGCCTTGATCTTACAACCGCAGATGCTGGTGCAGATAACAGCACGTGTCTGTACGACTGCACGAACGCGGCAGGAGGTGATGGACACCAAAGGTTAAATAATATTTACATTCCAAACCTCATTCATTCCTCATTTCCACATTTGAATTATTTTTTGTTGCACAAACGAATCTAACAAAGAATGCACTAGGCCAAAATATTATCAGCGAGGTGAATCCACAGCAGGGAGCACACTCTCGCCTCTTGGCATTCCGGTTTACTACTAACTAATTATTCCGTGGGCTCTGAGCACTGGGCCGGGGCACTGGGCACTGGGCACTGGGCACTGGGCACTGGGCACTGGGCACTGGGCACTGGGCACTGGGCACTGGGCACTGGGCACTGGGCACTAGGCACTAGGCACTGGGCACGGGGCACGGGGCAGGTATCGAATGATGAAATTGCTTCCTTTGTATGTGTGTGTACCTACAACGATGAGGGAGTAAGTTCATCCAGTTGGTTTGGTAGTCGAGTCATGCGCGCTAATTGTCCGCGAGATGCCGGCTCGAGGATTAGGCACAATTAGCTACCTCGCCACCAGCTACCTCGCCACCAGCTACCTCTCCACCAGCTACCTCTCCACCAGCTACCTCGCCACCAGCTACCTCGCCACCAGCTACCTCGCCACCAGCTACCTCTCCACCAGCTACCTCTCCACCAGCTACCTCGCCACCAGCTACCTCGCCACCAGCTACCTTGCCACCAGCTACCTTGCCACCAGCTACCTCTCCACCAGCTACCTCTCCACCAGCTACCTCTCCACCAGCTACCTCGCCACCAGCTACCTCTCCACCAGCTACCTCGCCACCAGCTACCTCGCCACCAGCGGCCATGGCTGGTGATTGCTGCAATCAGTGCTGGTGGGAGCTTTGTTCGACTGGTGTCGGAGCGCGGGGGGTGGAGGGCTTCTCTTGTTTGTGAGGTAGTTGTAGTTGTAGTGACCCTTTGTCATTCATAATCGATTTTTTTTTGTTGTTTTATTTACAATACAATAAGTTTATTTCCAAAAAGCTTATAAATACACCTTCATGAACAAACACTTACTTCATGAACAAACACTTACTTCATGAACAAACACTTACTTCATTTAATATATATAGATAGATAGATATAACTTTATTGCACCATCAGTTAATATACAAAAATAATTAAACAAACTTAATACTAAAACTATATATGTATAGTAGCACAATCGGCGGCCTTGCCGCTAACAACGATTTCTTCCAGGCAACCTTTGGATGGACAGGATCGGTACGCATTAGAGCTGACGGTGGCGTAATGAATATGAATATAATTCAGTGTAATAACTTAGGTAGGCACCAGGTACCAGGCACCAGGCACCAGGCACCAGGCACCAGGCACCAGGCACCAGGCACCAGGCACCAGGCACCAGGCACCAGGCACCAGGCACCAGGCACCAGGCACCAGGCACCAGGCACCAGGCACCAGTGTCACGCGACCCGCGGCTGGGCACATGCATACATCATGCTCGTCTCAGGTAACGGTCACGGGTTAATTTCTAGAAACTTCAAAGATAAACCGGTAGCAGCAATTAACCGTAACACATGATATTGTGTGCGCTTGCGCAGCTCCACCGACAGAAGCCGGACCACAAGCTACATCACTTCTACATTATCACTTATCAGATACACACTGAAAATCTGAATTAACTAATCCAAACATTCAGCTATGTTGAAAAATATGTGCCATGACATGACCATTTTATTGTGTAGGTACCTGCTTACTAACTTGCTGTTACTAACTATAGTTATTGTCTCCTCTGCCATGTACCTACTTAGGTACCTGCTTACTAACTTGGTGTTACTAACTATAGTTATTGTCTCCTCTGCCATGTACCTACTTAGGTACCTGCTTACTAACTTGCTGTTACTAACTATAGTTATTGTCTCCTCTGCCATGTACCTACTTAGGTACCTGCTTACTAACTTGCTGTTACTAACTATAGTTATTGTCTCCTCTGCCATGTACCTACTTAGGTACCTGCTTACTAACTTGCTGTTACTAACTATAGTTATTGTGTCCTCTGCCATGTACCTACTTAGGTACCTGCTTACTAACTTGCTGTTACTAACTATAGTTATTGTGTCCTCTGCCATGTACCAACTTAGGTACCTGCTTACTAACTTGCTGTTACTAACTATAGTTATTGTCTCCTCTGCCATGTACCTACCTAGGTACCTGCTTACTAACTTGCTGTTACTAACTATAGTTATTGTCTCCTCTGCCATGTACCTACTTAGGTACCTGCTTACTAACTTGCTGTTACTAACTATAGTTATTGTCTCCTCTGCCATGTACCTACTTAGGTACCTGCTTACTAACTTGCTGTTACTAACTATAGTTATTGTCTCCTCTGCCATGTACCTACTTAGGTACCTGCTTACTAACTTGCTGTTACTAACTATAGTTATTGTCTCCTCTGCCATGTACCTACCTAGGTACCTGCTTACTAACTTGCTGTTACTAACTATAGTTATTGTCTCCTCTGCCATGTACCTACCTAGGTACCTGCTTACTAACTTGCTGTTACTAACTATAGTTATTGTCTCCTCTGCCATGTACCTACCTAGGTACCTGCTTACTAACTTGCTGTTACTAATTATAGTTATTGTCTCCTCTGCCATGTACCTACCTAGGTACCTGCTTACTAACTTGCTGTTACTAATTATAGTTATTGTGTCCTCTGCCATGTACCTACTTAGGTACCTGCTTACTAACTTGCTGTTACTAACTATAGTTATTGTGTCCTCTGCCATGTACCAACTTAGGTACCTGCTTACTAACTTGCTGTTACTAACTATAGTTATTGTCTCCTCTGCCATGTACCTACTTAGGTACCTGCTTACTAACTTGCTGTTACTAACTATAGTTATTGTCTCCTCTGCCATGTACCTACTTAGGTACCTGCTTACTAACTTGCTGTTACTAACTATAGTTATTGTCTCCTCTGCCATGTACCAACTTAGGTACCTGCTTACTAACTTGCTGTTACTAACTATAGTTATTGTCTCCTCTGCCATGTACCTACCTAGGTACCTGCTTACTAACTTGCTGTTACTAACTATAGTTATTGTCTCCTCTGCCATGTACCTACCTAGGTACCTGCTTACTAACTTGCTGTTACTAACTATAGTTATTGTCTCCTCTGCCATGTACCTACCTAGGTACCTGCTTACTAACTTGCTGTTACTAACTATAGTTATTGTCTCCTCTGCCATGTACCTACCTAGGTACCTGCTTACTAACTTGCTGTTACTAACTATAGTTATTGTCTCCTCTGCCATGTACCTACTTAGGTACCTGCTTACTAACTTGCTGTTACTAACTATAGTTATTGTCTCCTCTGCCATGTACCAACTTAGGTACCTGCTTACTAACTTGCTGTTACTAACTATAGTTATTGTCTCCTCTGCCATGTACCTACCTAGGTACCTGCTTACTAACTTGCTGTTACTAACTATAGTTATTGTCTCCTCTGCCATGTACCTACCTAGGTACCTGCTTACTAACTTGCTGTTACTAACTATAGTTATTGTCTCCTCTGCCATGTACCTACCTAGGTACCTGCTTACTAACTTGCTGTTACTAACTATAGTTATTGTCTCCTCTGCCATGTACCTACCTAGGTACCTGCTTACTAACTTGCTGTTACTAACTATAGTTATTGTCTCCTCTGCCATGTACCTACCTAGGTACCTGCTTACTAACTTGCTGTTACTAACTATAGTTATTGTCTCCTCTGCCATGTACCTACCTAGGTACCTGCTTACTAACTTGCTGTTACTAACTATAGTTATTGTCTCCTCTGCCATGTACCTACCTAGGTACCTGCTTACTAACTTGCTGTTACTAACTATAGTTATTGTCTCCTCTGCCATGTACCTACCTAGGTACCTGCTTACTAACTTGCTGTTACTAACTATAGTTATTGTCTCCTCTGCCATGTACCTACCTAGGTACCTGCTTACTAACTTGCTGTTACTAACTATAGTTATTGTCTCCTCTGCCATGTACCTACCTAGGTACCTGCTTACTAACTTGCTGTTACTAACTATAGTTATTGTCTCCTCTGCCATGTACCTACCTAGGTACCTGCTTACTAACTTGCTGTTACTAACTATAGTTATTGTCTCCTCTGCCATGTACCTACCTAGGTACCTGCTTACTAACTTGCTGTTACTAACTATAGTTATTGTC
This sequence comes from Eupithecia vulgata, assembly GCA_946478455.1. NCBI lineage: Eukaryota > Metazoa > Arthropoda > Insecta > Lepidoptera > Geometridae > Eupithecia > Eupithecia vulgata. Next base: position 244,045 of record OX297877.1, read on the forward strand.
TCCTCTGCCATGTACCTACCTAGGTACCTGCTTACTAACTTGCTGTTACTAACTATAGTTATTGTCTCCTCTGCCATGTACCTACCTAGGTACCTGCTTACTAACTTGCTGTTACTAACTATAGTTATTGTCTCCTCTGCCATGTACCTACCTAGGTACCTGCTTACTAACTTGCTGTTACTAACTATAGTTATTGTCTCCTCTGCCATGTACCTACTTAGGTACCTGCTTACTAACTTGCTGTTACTAACTATAGTTATTGTCTCCTCTGCCATGTACCTACCTAGGTACCTGCTTACTAACTTGCTGTTACTAACTATAGTTATTGTCTCCTCTGCCATGTACCTACCTAGGTACCTGCTTACTAACTTGCTGTTACTAACTATAGTTATTGTCTCCTCTGCCATGTACCTACCTAGGTACCTGCTTACTAACTTGCTGTTACTAACTATAGTTATTGTCTCCTCTGCCATGTACCTACCTAGGTACCTGCTTACTAACTTGCTGTTACTAACTATAGTTATTGTCTCCTCTGCCATGTACCTACCTAGGTACCTGCTTACTAACTTGCTGTTACTAACTATAGTTATTGTCTCCTCTGCCATGTACCTACCTAGGTACCTGCTTACTAACTTGCTGTTACTAACTATAGTTATTGTCTCCTCTGCCATGTACCTACCTAGGTACCTGCTTACTAACTTGCTGTTACTAACTATAGTTATTGTCTCCTCTGCCATGTACCTACCTAGGTACCTGCTTACTAACTTGCTGTTACTAACTATAGTTATTGTCTCCTCTGCCATGTACCTACTTAGGTACCTGCTTACTAACTTGCTGTTACTAACTATAGTTATTGTCTCCTCTGCCATGTACCTACCTAGGTACCTGCTTACTAACTTGCTGTTACTAACTATAGTTATTGTCTCCTCTGCCATGTACCTACCTAGGTACCTGCTTACTAACTTGCTGTTACTAACTATAGTTATTGTCTCCTCTGCCATGTACCTACCTAGGTACCTGCTTACTAACTTGCTGTTACTAACTATAGTTATTGTCTCCTCTGCCATGTACCTACCTAGGTACCTGCTTACTAACTTGCTGTTACTAACTATAGTTATTGTCTCCTCTGCCATGTACCTACCTAGGTACCTGCTTACTAACTTGCTGTTACTAACTATAGTTATTGTCTCCTCTGCCATGTACCTACTTAGGTACCTGCTTACTAACTTGCTGTTACTAACTATAGTTATTGTCTCCTCTGCCATGTACCTACCTAGGTACCTGCTTACTAACTTGCTGTTACTAACTATAGTTATTGTCTCCTCTGCCATGTACCTACCTAGGTACCTGCTTACTAACTTGCTGTTACTAACTATAGTTATTGTCTCCTCTGCCATGTACCTACTTAGGTACCTGCTTACTAACTTGCTGTTACTAACTATAGTTATTGTCTCCTCTGCCATGTACCTACCTAGGTACCTGCTTACTAACTTGCTGTTACTAACTATAGTTATTGTCTCCTCTGCCATGTACCTACTTAGGTACCTGCTTACTAACTTGCTGTTACTAACTATAGTTATTGTCTCCTCTGCCATGTACCTACCTAGGTACCTGCTTACTAACTTGCTGTTACTAACTATAGTTATTGTCTCCTCTGCCATGTACCTACTTAGGTACCTGCTTACTAACTTGCTGTTACTAACTATAGTTATTGTCTCCTCTGCCATGTACCTACCTAGGTACCTGCTTACTAACTTGCTGTTACTAACTATAGTTATTGTCTCCTCTGCCATGTACCTACCTAGGTACCTGCTTACTAACTTGCTGTTACTAACTATAGTTATTGTCTCCTCTGCCATGTACCTACCTAGGTACCTGCTTACTAACTTGCTGTTACTAACTATAGTTATTGTCTCCTCTGCCATGTACCTACCTAGGTACCTGCTTACTAACTTGCTGTTACTAACTATAGTTATTGTCTCCTCTGCCATGTACCTACCTAGGTACCTGCTTACTAACTTGCTGTTACTAACTATAGTTATTGTCTCCTCTGCCATGTACCTACCTAGGTACCTGCTTACTAACTTGCTGTTACTAACTATAGTTATTGTCTCCTCTGCCATGTACCTACCTAGGTACCTGCTTACTAACTTGCTGTTACTAACTATAGTTATTGTCTCCTCTGCCATGTACCTACCTAGGTACCTGCTTACTAACTTGCTGTTACTAACTATAGTTATTAAACTCTTACTTGCTATTGACAGTTTGACTGAAAATCAAATAGACTAATGCTGATTAGATATTTTATGGAAGAAGTTGTAATCGATTTTGTTATTGTTGCTCATCATTTTATTATAATTTTACAAAGAGAAAGACAGATAACAATTATAGTTTACCACACAGTATCTGTGTGGTAAACTATGATTTTTATAGTATTTTCAATGCTTTGTCAAGAAAAAATCTTCTTTATATCTAGAATTATCTTAGATGTTTATCGAGCCGAAATCATCTAGAATCTAGATGATTTCAGCTCGATAAACATCTAAGCCTTTATAAGTCCCCGTATTAAATTTTAACTGTGTCCATACTTCACTCTGTCAATCAGTGGTCATTCGCATCGCTAACCGTCACAAGTAACTGTGTCTATACTTCACTCTGTCAATCAGTGGTCATTCGCATCGCTAACCGTCACAAGTAACTGTGTCTATACTTCACTCTGTCAATCAGTGGTCATTCGCATCGCTAACCGTCACAAGTAACTGTGTCTATACTTCACTCTGTCAATCAGTGGTCATTCGCATCGCTAACCGTCACAAGTAACTGTGTCTATACTTCACTCTGTCAATCAGTGGTCATTCGCATCGCTAACCGTCACAAGTAACTGTGTCTATACTTCACTCTGTCAATCAGTCGTCATTCGCATCGCTAACCGTCACAAGTAACTGTGTCTATACTTCACTCTGTCAATCAGTGGTCATTCGCATCGCTAACCGTCACAAGTAACTGTGTCTATACTTCACTCTGTCAATCAGTTGTCATTCACTCAACTGTCAAAAATTGTGGAATTTGGGATGTTCGTAGTGGAGCAGTAGTCGAGCTTAAAAATACGTGGACTATGTGATTTGGTTCTCGATTTTCCCACTCGGCTGCAAGGTGAAGTGCCCGAGGCTCCCTGTCCTGATGCAGCTGTTCTGGCAGGTCTGTGTGGAGGCGTGTCGCCCGCGGCTCCGCTCGCGTTTAACGCCGCAGCCCAATTTAACGCGGCGATTACACGCTCCATCCGTCCCCGCGTCTCCCGCCGCCGCAACTTCGACTCTATCCCACGCCGATAGCGCCCTCTACATGCGCACACGGAATGCTAATTGACACGGTCACTGAACTCCGACAGTTCGCGAGAATGACCGAGAGATGTCGCACTCTCGATCTCCTCGGCAACTACATCGTGTCACAGCTTACTCTAATAAAATGTCTTGCCATAGTCTGGCAACTCTGGCATACAATTAATATAATCAAAAAGCTCACAAAAACCACTTAAAAAGATGGTTATTTAAATTGAAGAGAACGAATGCTGCTATTTGTAGTCATTTGTTTATAGAAACCCATGGCGTATATAATACCAGTCGTGATATGGATCGGGCAGCCGCGTGAGTCATGTTCGGAGACGTAGGCACCTACCTACCTGCGCCGGCGCATCCTCGGCGCGCTAGCTGGGACGGCGTGCGTGCGGTGACTCACGGACAACCGGCTACAACCGTAACAGCAGTCCGCTAATGGCTAAAACTGGCTAATGTAATAAAACCGGCACTTAGCTAATGTGGTGGGAACCTGGCCCGCCCAATGCTCGTTTCGCCGTAGAATGGTGACAAATTTTAATTATCGACGTAATTTAATGTTATTGTTGTGGGCCAGATCGCCGCCGTCGCCGTCGCCGTCGCCGCCCGCCGCCCGCCGCCCGCCGCCGTCGCCGCCCGCCGCCGTCGCCGCCCGCCGCCGTCGCCGCCCGCCGCCGTCGCCGCCCGCCGCCGTCGCCGCCCGCCGCCGTCGCCGCCCGCCGCCGGCGCGGGCGTGAGCTTACGCAGATAGCTTTTCTTTAAGTAGTTTAGAAACGCTTTAACTAAATTGTTTTTCCTCATACCTCGCAGGTCTGTTATCGTTGTCATGACCTTGCCAAGACACAGCTTGTGCCATGATGAGACAGCGTCAGTTTGCGATGAACCGACAGCTATTAATCTTAACAATATGATGAGTAATGGTTCAGTAAATTTTTCACTAATTCCTCGGAACATTCCTTCCATTGTAGATATCTCCATGGAGACATTACTCAGTGCTCTTAATTGCTGTTAATTTATGAATTGATTAGTGTCCTGTGTGGTGCTCACGCGCACGTCGGACACGCGGCTTCTGTTACCAGACTCATGCTGACGTCATCACCGAATTTGTTTTACAAAACACTATCTGCAGAGAGCGGCTTTGCAAATCCTGATAATATTTAAAAAATAAAACTTTGTCCTGACATACCTAATAAATAATACCTATATGTAAACAAGCTGCGCCTGCGCTCCAAACCAATTATCGCAGAGAAGTTGAACTTGCACGATGGTCTAATGTGGTCTTGGCGCGGAACTGAGCACTAATGTGGTCTTGGCGCGGAACTGAGCAATAAGAAAAGAATCTAGAAAATTCTCACTGGAACAGGTTCAAAACAGTATGTTAGGGCTAGCGTATTGTTTGGTTTAGCCCAAACATACTCTCTCTCTCTTCAGCATAAATTAAATACTTGTTTTAATTAAAATTTATTATTTGATGGAAACGTTATGTGTTTAAAACGATTTTATCAAAAATAAAATTTATTTTGAACCCCACAGGGAGCGCGAATTTGGATTCAAAAAAATAGCAGCAACCGTTAATACAAAACCTACCAAATATTCTACACTCGATTCACCCCACACAAAACAGCTAGTATTGAAAATAATATTGAAAACCTATTATTGAAATAAGCTCAAGCTTTTCGAGAGAGAATACCAATTTTCATCTTGAACCTTAGTAAAAACTGCTGTGTGTTGTGTTATCAGAGTTGTTTGTGGCTTTTAGTGAAATTATTAACAAATTATGAGATTTATGTGTCACTCATGAACGCGGTAGCAGTACTTCTATCATTTATCCTGACTGAACTCTTTAACACCTGTATAAGAGAAGGAAAGTATCCACAAGTTCTAAAATGTGTCAGAGTCTCTCCGCTTTATAAGGGTAAAGGTAAGCGTGAAGAATTAAATAGTTATCGACCAGTTTCCATCATTCCGGGAATCGCCAAAGTCTTCGAGTACGGTTTGAGTGCCAGAATAAGCGAGTATCTAACGTCGACTGACTCACAGTCCGATAAGCAATATGCCTACAGGAGAGGAAGGTCGACGACAGGTGTGGTTCGGCAACTGGTTAGGTATGCAGTGGAAGCCCGAGAAGAACGACAGCAGGTGGCAGTGATCATGTGTGATCTGTCAAAGGCCTTTGACGTTGCCGATCATAATGTTCTTACCGCAAAGCTCAAACACTACGGTTTTGACGGCCCGTCACTAGCGCTCTTGACAGACTTCATGGTTGATCGGAAGCAGGTCGTATCTGGCGCAAGCGGTGGGGAGACTTCAGGACCTCTGACAACGTCCATTGGGGTGGCGCAAGGCCCCTCGATTTCAAACATCATGTTCTCTCTCCTCCTCAATGACCTACCGGAGTGCATAGCTGACGTCATATCCTCATGTATGCCGATGATGTTGCGGCGGTGGTCTAAGCACCAAATATGGAGCAGTTGGAGAAGAGATTGAACATGGTGGCGAACCAGCTCCACGTCTGGTTCAGGGTAAACGGTTTCTTACTCAATGTGAGCAAGATGAGCTTTATTCAGTTCAATCCCGCCGGCCGCACTAGTCAACGTATATCTGTCAGTTTATTAGGTAAAGCCGTGACTCAGGTCAGAAACTCGACTTTCTTGGGCTTTAGGCTGGACGAAGGGCTGACTTGGGAAGTTCACATTGACCAACTGTGCGAGAGACAACCTCCACAGGGCGAAGCACGCTCGACCTACCGAGCGTGCTTCGCCCTGTGGAGGTTGTCAGAGACACTGGAAACAACCATGATGAGAAGCTGCTACTTCGCATCTGTGCACTCACTTCTCCAGTATGGCATAGAGCTGTACGGCAGAGCCGCAGACTGGGAGCGAGTGTTCAGAATGCAAAAAAAAGCGGTTCGAGCTGTAGTACGAGTTCCATGGGATACACCCGCTCGTCCAATATTCCGCTCTCTGAGGATCATGACGGTCCCTGGACTAGTGATGTTCCATGCTGCCATGTATGTTCGGTGCCACCTCGATGAGTACTCCATGTTCGGTGACGGTCACAGGTAGGACGAGTCACGAGTAGGGACTCGTCACGCACACAAGCTGAGAGCTGTCCCGCGGCGGGGCGCCTCACTAAATTGTCGAAGCTGGTGCATGTGATGGGGCCGTCTGTTTGTAACCACCTTCCACCTGCGATCATAAGTGCTACTTCAACGGAATCCTTCAAAAGCAAACTAAAGTTCTGGCTTATTGAGAAATGTTAGGTACTTACTATAAATTTGATAAATAATAAATAAAATAATAAATAATTTTATTCAAAAATATCTTAGGACAAACGAATGATGAAAAATGATGAAATATTTGATGAATTATTTAATTGAATTTTATCTATTTTTAATTTTTTTATACTATTTTAAACATAATATTTTAAATAATTAATTTATTTTAATTCATTTTACAATACCTATGTATGAATGTATACAATTTTATTGTAAATTAATACATTTTAACATTTTGAAGAACTGACCTGTAACACAAAACGTTATTAATAAAGAAACTCAAACTGAACTGAAACTCAAATGTTATTTGGATTTTGGCTTTTCAAATACACACATAGCTTCGAGGGAAATTCACATGCAGATAAAAGTGGACGCTGGGAGGTGAATGTGAATACAGCCTGTTAGTAGTGTGTGAGGGTGTGTGTGTGTGTGTGTGTGCAATGTGTAAGGTGAAATGTAATCCGCGCTGATGTGCACCCACTGCGGCCACTGCGCACGCGCACGCGCGAAGGTGGCCATTAGACAAAGCACAGGTCCCTATCCCACGGTTGGTTAAGTTGTGGTGCCAGAATGAGTTGAGTGTCCACACTACGTACACAACGTACACAACGTACACAACGTACACAACGTACACAACGGGAAACGGTGTAGTGAACTAATAGCACAGCTAATACTAACTAGGTATAGATCATTGGTCGAGACAGGCATCATGAGAAAGTTTGTTATCGACTGACAAAATTGAGCGAAATCAGTGTCAGTTGTTAGGTGAGCGAGCCAGCGCGCCCAGCGGGGGCTGGCACGAGCGCTCTTCAGTGGCCACAAGAAGTACCGTTTCTTGATAGTTCACACTAAAGGCGACATTTCATACAAACGAGTACTAATAGGGGAGCTTTTAAGGAGTTTTTTTGAAGGCTATGTGCAGACAGGGATAGGGGTTGTTGGCGGTAGTCGTCTAAAGAACATTCGCGCTGTGTTAAATTTAATCTTAAAATTAAATTTAAAGCTCTTCAACGATTATTGTACATTAGAAGTGTAATACACTATTGAAAACTTACGCTCAAGAGTTTTCCAAATAAATTATCAAGTTTTGGACCAGTTAGAGTGATATATACAACAGTTAGAGTGATATATACAACAGTTAGAGTGATATATACAACAGTTAGAGTGATATATACAACAGCACACAAACTCAGAAGAAAATTTGTTCCTGGTACGTAAAAACTCAACAACACCGTCAAAACCAAGCACCGGCAACTAAGACACCTGTGAGTAACACATTTATACTAAACCAAGCACCGACAACTAAGACACCTGTGAGTAACACATTTATACTAAAAATAGTAATACTGGGTGATTTTAATATAAATTTAATTAAGAAAAGCTCTGCTACAGACCGACTAAAAGAAATATTTCAAGGCTATGATTTCTTTATGCATATAAATGAACCTACTAGACTAGAATCATGTTTGGACCTTATAACTAGTAATATAAAATCCGCAGTAGGTACAGTCTATAAGTTAGGTCTCTCAGACCATGACACGGGTCAAACGCTACACTTGAATATTGACGATAAAAAAAATCCATTGCAAAGTTGGATTGTATGGAAGCGTGACTACAATATAGAAAATATAAGAAAATTTAGGGAATGTCTACGTAGTTTGACATGGGCTCAAGTTTACGGAGAGGTAGAGTTAAATGACGCATTTAATAGTTTCTATGACATGTATGTACTGTTATATGAATTATGCTTTCCCCGTTATAAAAACAAGGTAAATAACAGGCAGAGAAAATCAAATTGGATAACTAATGGTATAAAAAGATCATGTGCTACAAAAAGACAGCTGAGATTCTCATATTATAAAAAAAGAAATGACATACTAAAATCTAAATATGCAAAAAAGTAATTTTTCAATCACATAAATTAGTCAATTCAAATTATATAGCCAATGCTAAAAATAAATGTTAGGCTTCGTGGAATATAATAAAAAATAAATAAAATCTTTTTAATCCTACTACCTCGGACATCAAAATTAAATTTAACGGTAACCTGATTAGTGAGCCGAATAATATAGCTGACATTTTTAATAAATTTTATACTAGTTTGACATCTAATAATTCGAATAATAATGATATTAAAATCCCTTCACAAATTAAATCTATGTTCCTTAACCCTTGTGACAATATAGAAATACTAAAAATCATAAAATCATTAAAAATGACTGAATCCGTAGGATATGATGGTATATCCACCAAGATTATAAAAAATTGCTCAGCAGAAGTTTTAGAAGTTTTAACTTATTTGGTAAATTTATCTTTTCAAGTAGGACAATTCCCAATAAAACTGAAAAATCTATTGTAAAACCTATTTTCAAAAAAAATTACCCATCTGATATAAATAACTATCGCCCTATAACACTTATACCGATATTCTCAAAAATATTTGAAAGAGCTATGCACTACAGGATCAATAATTATCTGAATTAATATAATATCATAAAAAGTAATCAGAACGGATTTCAAAAAGGCAAATCGACTACTTTGGCAGCTTTTAATCTAATTAAAGCCATACTTGAGAATGTTGACCGAAATAAGTTTGTCTCAGGAGTGTTCTTTGATATGAGCAGGGCGTTCGATTATGTTTGTCATGAAAGACTCTTAGCAAAGTGTGAACTGTGTGGTATTCGTGGACTTGCTTATGATTGGATCAAAAGCTACCTATCAAATCGGACACAATGTGTAGAAATAAGAAAATTGAATGACAAAAATGAACTTACTGAATTCAGGTCACCTTTTAGACATAATGCTCTTGGTGTGCCTCAAGGCAGTGTTCTTGGTCCACTTTTGTTTCTACTATACAGGGTGTCCGGTAATTAATGGATAACCCCGCAGGCACTTGTGGGGGGGCAGAAGGGCAACTCAGAAAAAAAAATAAAAAAAATCTATCTGCAACGGTCTAGGATTTTATTGATTTTTTTTAAGTGCTAAATTTTATACCTTTGTTCAAATTTTTGGGCACTACGTCTACAAATTGAATAATAACGAATTGATTTTCTCTGGAAATAACCGCGGATAATTGGCCTTGCTGTCGCGCATTGCAAAATATTTCTAGCCACAACTGTTTGTTTTTTACAAATACTTAAAAATAAAAAAAGTGTATTCGATTTTTTTATGATAAAGTTTGAGCGCCTGTGGTATAAAAAAAACGTAGAGAGACCTGGGTGGCCCACAGCTTAAAAAACATGCCTACTTTATTAAGTTTCTTAAACGGTATTACACTCAATTTTTTTATTGTCAATTTACCGAGTTATGGCTATTAACAGACTAGAACAATGATTTTCAAAAAATTTAAGATTTTATTAAAATTACAAAAATTTGCTTAAAATTGCAAAAAAATATTTCTAAAATCAGTGAAAGTGTATTTTGGCGTAGTTGGGGTGTTATTAATAATTGAAACAACAATTTCAAATACGTAGTTTTATAATAAATGTTCAAATTGTTTGCCACCTACTCTAATACAGGCTCTACATCTTCTTATGAATGATCTTTTTAATAGGCGCGAATACCTGCGCTCTCCAATTTGCAGATAGATTTTTTTTATATTTTTTTCTGAGTTGCCCTTCTGCCCCCCCACAAGTGCCTGCGGGGTTATCCATTAATTACCGGACACCCTGTATATAAATGATTTACCAGACATCACTAAAAACCATTGTACACTGTTTGCCGACGATGTCTCTATAGTAGTTACAAATGACAATGAATCAGAACACATACATGACTTATATATATAACACAGTCGGATGTTGTATTGACTGGTTAAATAAAAATAACCTAAAGGTAAACGTAACAAAGACAAAGTTCATTAAATTTTATAATCGAATACCAAAAGGAAATGCATTTAAGTTAACTTATCAAAATGAAGAAATACAAGAAAGTGATACGATTTTATTCCTTGGTCTGAAATTAGACAATGTATGCTCCTGGGTACCGCACATCGAGCATATTAAATCCAAAGTAAATAGTTTCATTTATGATTTATGGAATATCTCAAACATAACTAATCACAAAACTGCCCTACTAGCGTATCACGGCTATGTAGCATCCCTTCTTAGATACAATGTTATTATATGGGTTAACGCAGTTAAGGCGCATACAGCACCTAAACTAGCGCCACCACCTACTTTATGTTATTATTCTGTTTAACAAAGGAATTTTCAAAAATCCTTCTTCCAGTTTGTGATGCCTATCATAAGCTTTTTTTTAATGCCTCTGTAATAGTTTTATTCTATTTAGTTTAGGAAGAGATACGAAGTTGCACTTGGTGGCCACCAAAATCTATTTTCGTATCTCTTCCTAAACTAAATAGAATAAAACTATTACAGAGGCATTAAAAAAAAGCTTATGATAGGTATCACAAACTGGAAGAAGGATTTTTGAAAATTCCTTTGTTAAACAGAATTATAAGACAAATAAGGTGGTGGCGCCACTTTCGGTACGGTATCCTTATTTATAGCGCAAAAGAAATGCCTACGTGCAATATTCCACAGACCCCCATGGGAACCTTGTACCCCAATATTTAAAAAACATAAGATCCTGACTTTGCCGTGCTTGTATATTTTAGAAATGTGTAAATTTGTGAAATCGCATATGGAATTATTTGAAACTTTTGAACAAGTATATAAATTTAGCTCTAGGCATAATGACAGATTCGCAATACCTGCAAAAAAAACACAAATTTTATTGTATAGTCGCATCTGTTACACCATGGCTATCAAAATTTATAACAAATTGCCAAACAATGTAAAAGAACTGAAGGGTCCCTTATTCCACAGAAAGTTTTTTAATTTATTTATTGAACGTTGTTTTTATTCTGTGGAAGATTATCTTAATTTTAAGTTTTGACCTACTGAATTTAACAGAGATTTTAATAATATTTCTAATTATTTATAAATTAATTATTACAATGACATCTAATTTTAATGTCTATAAATAATATATTCACGTGCCTGTACTCGGGCGAGATATGCAGCTCTACTGTATTGTTCCACGAATGTTTTTTGTACCATGTCTTATGTGAATAAATATTACTGAATTACTGACATTACTGACATTACGAGCTAGACCCTGTTAGATGTGCAGGCCTAATCCGAGGTGGAGCCGGCGGTCGCGGCGGGAGGTGGCCATGCCTCAGGATTTACGACAAAGCCTGTCAGCGAGCTGCGTACAGGGACCCTGCAGCGCAGCCAGGTGTGGAGCTCAAGGCAGTGTGCACGTGACCTGGACAAATATCTTGCAGTTTCATAATACTAATTTGCATACAGATTGCGCTGCACGTTCCAACTCTAACTAAACTTGCATATAGATTGCGCTGCACGACCAACTCTAACTAAACTTGCATATAGATTGCGCTGCACGACCAACTCTAACTAAACTTGCATATAGATTGCGCTGCACGACCAACTCTAACTAAACTTGCATATAGATTGCGCTGCACGACCAACTCTAACTAAACTTGCATACAGATTGCGCTGCACGACCAACTCTAACTAAACTTGCATACAGATTGCGCTGCACGACCAACTCTAACTAAACTTGCATATAGATTGCGCTGCACGACCAACTCTAACTAAACTTGCATATAGATTGCGCTGCACGACCAACTCTAACTAAACTTGCATACAGATTGCGCTGCACGACCAACTCTAACTAAACTTGCATACAGATTGCGCTGCACGACCAACTCTAACTAAACTTGCATACAGATTGCGCTGCACGACCAACTCTAACTAAACTTGCATACAGATTGCGCTGCACGACCAACTCTAACTAAACTTGCATATAGATTGCGCTGCACGACCAACTCTAACTAAACTTGCATATAGATTGCGCTGCACGACCAACTCTAACTAAACTTGCATATAGATTGCGCTGCACGACCAACTCTAACTAAACTTGCATATAGATTACGCTGCACGACCAACTCTAACTAAACTTGCATATAGATTGCGCTGCACGACCAACTCTAACTAAACTTGCATACAGATTGCGCTGCACGACCAACTCTAACTAAACTTGCATATAGATTGTGCTGCACGACCAACTCTAACTAAACTTGCATATAGATTGCGCTGTACGACCAACTCTAACTAAACTTGCATATAGATTGCGCTGCACGACCAACTCTAACTAAACTTGCATATAGATTGCGCTGCACGACCAACTCTAACTAAACTTGCATATAGATTGCGCTGCACGACCAACTCTAACTAAACTTAATATCAATTTAAATGTTAGTTACTCTCCTTGAGCTTGCCGTATGTGAAGAGTAGGTACATAACAGAGGTAGGTACCGGTCCAATAACAACGAAGTATCGACGAGGTGTTGACATTCGTAAATACTTTAATTTCCGGTAATCAGGAAAGTCTTACTCTTTAACGACAAGTTGTGATGTAAGTAATCGAGAGGTCTCCGCCGCAATGGCGAGAGAACCCGCTCCGTCAGCGTCACGTCCGCCGTCCTCCGTCAGTGACGGATGTGTGGCGGCTGCGGCTGTCGACGCGCGGACGGCCGCCATCCATCGCTCACTCGCGCCAGGACAACCGGACATTCCGAGGAGATTCATTATAACACTCAACAACACATTGAATCATTTCAGTAATTAGCATTGCCTTCTTTCAGTGAAAAATTGTAGTTCTTGTAGACGAAGTACAGACACCAAGTCCGATCTAGTAAACCATGAACTCGTCATCGAAAACAGATTATTATTTGAGAATTAATAGCATTTTGGGAATAGTGTATCAGTTAAGTCGGAACTAGGAATCCTAATAGCGGATTGTGTATCAGTTAAGTCGGAACTAGGAATCCTAATAGCGGATTGTGTATCAGTTAAGTCGGAACTAGGAATCCTAATAGCGGATTGTGTATCAGTTAAGTCAGAACTAGGAATCCTAATAGCGGATTGTGTATCAGTTAAGTCGGAACTAGGAATCCTAATAGCGGATTGTGTATCAGTTAAGTCAGAACTAGGAATCCTAATAGCGGATTGTGTATCAGTTAAGTCGAACCTAGGAATCCTAATAATTCCACATTTCCTCTTGTTTACGATCTCTGCTGGAGGCGGCTCCCCGCAGCGCGCGGTATCGTTACTTGCGCACGCGTCGCTGTCAATTAGCGGCGCCGTCCGTCGCCTACAGTCCGCCAGCCAGCCCGCCAGCCAGCCAGCCAGCCAGCCAGCCAACCAGCCAGCCAACCAGCCAGCCAGCCAGCCAACCAGCCAGCCAACCAGCCAGCCAGCCAGCCAGTTAGCACACACCGAGATACATAGTATACTTAAAAATGCGGCAATGCAGAAACCGCGTCTCCAAATGGCTCGCCTGACGCGCAGGGCAGGACGCCTGGCGCGTACGTCGCGTCGCCGCTCCACTATGGAATTACGAGATGGGCGGAATAATAAACTGGCTCGGACCGTTTCACTCGCTCGTTAAGCCAAGCCTGATTATTGTCATCAGAGCAACACCCAATCATCTACTAACTGCCGAGAAGTTTTGGTCCCTACATTATCTCACACAAAAACATGCAAGTTACTAAAATATTGTACATATAACACAGTGTCAGTGCACGACACAGTGTCAGTGCACGACACAGTGTCAGTGCACGACACAGTGTCAGTGATACACTAGATACACAAGCGAGAGCGGTAAGCATTATTATTATTATATCGTTGTAACAACAAGTAGACATAACTCTAGAAAGCAACTCTGAGCATTTCAATCGGAGAATGGTAATGAAATCGCTACAATTTCTCGCAATAAAACACATCCGCCGCCGCTGCGCCTGCGTCGGTAAAAACGTTAAAAGCCTTCTTATAAAAAGCGCAGGTCGTTGATCCGATCCTGCCTACGATTCATATAATAACCGTGGTCGGACCTGATGCCCGCTGCTCCGGACCTGGGGGCGTGCTACACCGCACCGAGCGGTGTGCTGACACGCAAACACCAATTATTTACACTTGTTACACTATCACGGTTAACAACAAATAAATCTGGTTCTTTTTGTATATTTATATTACAGGTGACGTGCCGTTTCAAATTTGAGTCACTACATAAGGACTGTAACCACATAAAGACTGTAACCACATAAGGACTGTAACCACATAAAGACTGTAACCACATAAGGACTGTAACCACATAAGGACTGTAACCACATAAAGACTGTAACCACAGTAGTTAGTCCTGTGCTGTCTAAAGGTAAGTCAGGTTAGACGACAGAAGGCATCCACTGTGCATTACTTCCAATTCCGACAGTGATTGTATCAGCCCTTTGGGAGATCAGCGGGAGTCTAAGTAAAATATAATCATTGTAACTAGACCTCATCATTATGCAATTCTATAAAAATTAAAAAAAATAAAATGTATTTATTTCAAGCAATTTAAGAACTCATAACATTAAGATTACAAAGAAAAACTAAAAACTAACAGGATTTCTGGGAAGGTGGCGTTCACAGCAGTGCCTGGTGTACGGGCAGTCCAGCCTTCCAGCTATCATTGCCAGCACGGTGTTGGAGCTGGCCCGCAACCTGCGCACCAGAGAGGCGGCGCGCTTGCGCATGGTGATATCCTTATTCTATACATGTCATGTAGTTCTTGCTTTTTTCGTGCCCGACTGATATTTTGAGAACTAAGCGGGTAAAAAAGGGGGGGGGGGTTAATTATTAGAAAATCTCGTTTAATGTTGACTTGGCGTGAGTGTAAAGAAACGAAGTGAAAAAAATTATAGAGATCAAAATGTTTGATATCCTTATTCCAAACAACTTCAGTTCTAAAGATGGAGTCGAGGTTGGTCGCTATTTTGAATTTAGACTCCCACTGACTCCCCGAAATTGAACAGACGACTGGGCTACTAGGGGCTACGAATGACTCGGCTTATATTTATTCGTAGACTATATAGTATATACAGGTAATTCAAATAAATACATTGGAGTTAATTTTTAAAAATATGATATTTTTTACTGTTTTCTGATGGAAGAGGAATCCGACGAACAGCTCTACTGAACAGCGCTAGTGAACACAGGAGAGCGTGCCCCGCGCCCCCCGCGCCCCTAATCAGTCTAGTGGACGTGGTGCCGCGAGCCAGGGCGCAGGGCAGCGCTAGTGAACACATTAGAGCGTGCCCCGCGCCCCCCGCGCCCCTCGTCAGTCTAGTGGACGTGGTGCCGCGAGCCAGGGCGCAGGGCAGCGCTAGTGAACACAGGAGAGCGTGCCCCGCGCCCCCCGCGCCCCTCGTCAGTCTAGTGGACGTGGTGCCGCGAGCCAGGGCGCAGGGCAGCGCTAGTGAACACAGGAGAGCGTGCCCCGCGCCCCCCGCGCCCCTCGTCAGTCTAGTGGACGTGGTGCCGCGAGCCAGGGCGCAGGGCAGCGCTAGTGAACACAGGAGAGCGTGCCCCGCGCCCCCCGCGCCCCTCGTCAGTCTAGTGGACGTGGTGCCGCGAGCCAGGGCGCAGGGCAGCGCTAGTGAACACATTAGAGCGTGGGCCGCGCCCCCCGCGCCCCACGCCCCCCGCGCCCCACGCCCCGCGCCCCGCGCCCTGGCTCGTTACCCACCCACTCTGTAATTTAAAGGAAGGTTTTATTTATGTTTTTGTGCCGTTTATTGTCGGGGCAGCAGTCGGGCCACGGCGGCGGCGACGGGGCGGTACAATTATTAAAGAGAAATACTACATTACCTATCGTTAAACCATTATCTCGCTACATATCTATCTACAGAACTATCACAAAAAGTATCCGTGCACGGTGCAGTGCAGACATGCACATGCCAGCAGGTAGCCAGCCAGTCTTCCTTCAGTACGCTGTAGCCGCGCCGTTACAATGATTGCGGATTGCATTTTCAGCGTCTCATCTATATGAGTTTCGTTCTCAGAATGCCGCTCGCTGTTTCAATGTCCAGCTCTGAACGCTAATCTCATACACAGACTGGAGACTGGATCGTACGTTGGTTCAGGCTCGCGCCGCGCACCGGGATGTCGCAGGTGGCAGGGTGCGCCGCCGGTCCAGTCTCGCGCGTCTGCGCCGGTAAGGCCGCGGCCGCCGGGGCGCAGCACCCGCGCCGCGCCGCGCCGCCGATGCAGCTCCGCGTGACCTGCCTGTCAGCAGCCGGCCTCCGGTGCGGGCCGCTCGTCTAGCGAGGGCTGCATCTGTGTTTCTGACAAGTATAATATTGTGTTATGTATACTTGGTTGATAAAACTAATAACCGTATACAGTATACTTTTTATATAAAAAGTACAAATAGTTGGTGGGGCCACGTCTATACCTCCACATTAATAACATTGCTTTTCTCTTTAACGTAGTCCTTTTGAAAACACATTTGATTAAAAAAGAAATTTACAATCAAGTATTGGAAACAAATTACAACTTGTATTTACAATACAAGAAACAATTCATTCAGCTAACTGCAGACTGTTGCAAACAATCTGCAGTTAGCAACATTAAACAGGTAGCTCAGCTGACTCTTTCTCTTTTATGATTTTCCGTTCCCGAGATTTCAGTGAAAGTATTGTAAGGTAAGGACGTGTAATTTTTCATCCAAAAGATTTGAACGCGCTCCTAGTGCTACGAACACGAACCCACGTGGGTGGTACACGCACACGCCAAGCTGCGGGGCTTGCTTCTGGTGTTGCGGGTGGTACACGCACACGCCAAGCTGCGGGGCTTGCTTCTGGTGTTGCGGGTCATTTTGATATGAATGTGTCACTTTACCTTATTAAAAGTTTTGATAGCCAGTAAGATAAAAAACGTTCTTTAAAGACGTAGGAAGCCGCGGTTGTTCCGGAGACGCATTCTTGGAATCGGCACCTGCCGTGCGATTACGGTAAAATAACCCATTCAATGGATCGCCATCCGGGGACACTTATATTAAATAAATAAATATAAAATAAATAAATAAATAATGCTGGACAATTCACACAGCATTATCTAGCCCCAAGGTAAGCAGAGCTTGTGTTATGGGTACTAGATAACTGATATACGTAATATTATACATTACATAGATAGATGTTTATTATTATACATAGAAAATACCCAGACCAACGGAACAAATTTCTGCAGATCGTACACAAATTTGTTCCGAGGCGGGGATCGAACCCGCAACCTCTTGCGTCGCAGGCAGACTCTCGCCCGCTGCGCCACTGAGGTCGTCAAATTCAATTCGATTTCGGTTTCCGTGACATGGTACAAAAACGAAGAGTTCAAATTTTCTGTCATGCATGATGGAGCCGACCGACGATGAATGTCCGTCGGCTCCATCCACCTCTCAACGTCAAAATATCTCAAATGGCAAACTCAATTGTTATGTACTGGTATTGATATGGATCAGTTGAGCTACCTGTAGATTGTTTGCAACAGTTTGCAGATAGCTTAATTGTTTCTATTGTAAATACTAGTTTTAATTTAAATTTGTTATTTGATTGTTATTTTCTTTCTGAATAAAGATATCAGGACTTAAAAAAATTGTTATGAGTTATTTTTATTTATATTTTGCTACTTCACACTTAGGTACATAGGTTACTCACACTTGACCTTGTGGTCAAGTAACTAGTTTGCTCGACTATGTTTCATTATTGCAATGTATATACCGCTCATCGGTCACATATCTCTGTATGCCGACGATACATGTCTCTGTATGCCGACGATACATGTCTCTGTATGCCGACGATACATGTCTCTGTATGCCGATGATACATGTCTCTTTTATTTTGGAAATTGCATTCATCAGATCATACATCAGGCACAAGATGACTTAAACAGAATCTTTGTATGGTTCCAAAGCAAACTTCTGACAATTAACACCGACAAAACATACTATGTAATTTTTAAATCTAGAAACAAAATAGTTCCAGACCATAGACCACCAACAATTGACGGACAGACACTGCAACAAAAACAACACGAAAAATACTTAGGTCTAAGACTCGACACCATACTGGCTACCTTAACTGGCATACACAAATACTTAGGTCTAAGACTCGACACCATACTGGCTACCTTAACTGGCATACACAAATACTTAGGTCTAAGACTCGACACCATACTGGCTACCTTAACTGGCATACACAAATACTTAGGTCTAAGACTCGACACCATACTGGCTACCTTAACTGGCATACACAAATACTTAGGTCTAAGACTCGACACCATACTGGCTACCTTAACTGGCATACACAAATACTTAGGTCTAAGACTCGACACCATACTGGCTACCTTAACTGGCATACACAAATACTTAGGTCTAAGACTCGACACCATACTGGCTACCTTAACTGGCATACACAAATTGATCATATAAGGTCCAGACTCACGTCTTTACAAGGATCCCTGCGAGGTATAATTCGCTGTCTTCCCCTTCACGTTCGACATACAATTTACAATTCTTTTGTGAATCCGCATCTCTTGTACCTGATCGAAATTTGGGGCAGTGCCCTTAAGACGATCCTTAAAACTCTACAAGTCTCTCAAAACAAAATTATTAAAATGTTATTCCACCTAGATTACTTATTATCTATTACTTAACACATTAGATTACTTAACACACCCACAGTCAAAGTTTATCAACTAACCAAACTTATCAACATAAAACAACTTTACACCTTTAGTATTTGCACACTCATTAGAAAAATCTTTAAAAAATCAATATATATGTAACATAACGTTCATAAAAATCCATCAGACACATACAATAAATAGTACTCGCAAAAAAGACCACATACTTCTTCCAAGGATGCGAACCGAATTCGGGAATCGAGCGCTAATTTTCCAGGGAGTCAAAATCTATAATAGTCTTCCCAAAGAAGTAAAGAATGCGGAATCGTACAATAACTTCAAACTTAAACTTAAAAAACACTTAATAACTTAATGATATATCCTTCCTTAAATAACAACTTCACTAACTGTTACCCTGTTACTGTCACCCTTATAGGATCACTTTGTTGTCCGTCTGTCCGTCTGTCAACCCTCTTTTCTCAGAAACGCGTGGAGTTATCGAGTTGATATTCACATCATATACAGTTAATTGCTAGCTGTTAATTCATAGTACGCAGGCTCGTAACCTCTTGAAGCCTCGATATAAATCAAACTTCTAAGTCAACGCAATCAAAAGTTACAGCTGTTTATGTCTATTTTTTTTTAAACTTTCCAAGGGAATCACATGCACACAAAACCTATAGGGTACTTCCCGTTGACCTAGAACCATGAAATTTGGCGGGAAGCAATCTTAAAGGTCTTATAGCACAAGTAAAGGTAAAAATACGAAACCGTAAATTTGTAGTTTATTTTATTTACAGAAAAAATAATTTTCGAATCTCGCCATGAACCAAAAACCTACAGGGTACTTTCCGTTGACCTAGAACCATGATAATATATCTAGACCCGGCGTCCACAAACACTTAAGTCATTTTTTGCTTCAAAGTGCTAAAACTCACAGAGCTTGGCTTTTTGTATAATTCTTCGACAGGAATAAGCAAATAAGTCACAGGGCTTACATTCGCGAGGTGACAGTCTTACGCACCATACAACTTATGTTTTTGGAACGATTCCGGCACCGGTACATAAGCACTGAAGTCGAATTAAGTACTTTTGTTCGATAAAGTTTTATTTTTGTTTTGATTTCAGCATTTCGACTTAAGTTGTTTGGTTCACAAACTTCTCAAGTACCCTCTATTTTTTTGTGTCAAAATGCATAATGGCCAGTTGAAATTCCTTAGAGGAATTTTACAAAATGTCAAGTGTTCCCTTGATGAGTTTGTTTTGAGCCACCATTATAAATTATTCTGTCCTCTGCTGTGGTTGTGTTGTGCGATTTTTGATATGTTATTATTATAAGTTATTATGGAATCGAGAGGGAAAAAAATACTACAACTTGTGATAAATGCACAAAATACAAGTACCTACCAGTATGTATTTTATCTATATTTTTTGTGACAAATTAAACTAGCAATTTTTATGTTACCTATTATATTACATTGTCTAAAAATGGGAGTAAAACCATCAAATTATTAATGAAACTTCCTGAAAGAAATTAACATCAAAAACCCATGAATTTACTAAAGAATTCTAAGTTTCTGCGAATATGGACCCTATAGGTATATTTTAGGTGACCAAGGTACTACTACTGTGCAACCAAGTACATCTGTGACGCAGAAACCAATAACTTCTGTTGAGCAACAAAACGAATTCCCTGACGTTGACTACGTGCCTAATCCAACAAAATCACTAAACAGCTCCAGTCTGCTCACGGAAGATATCGCTATTTATAATAAATCAACAAGTGATCAATGTATATTCACTGATCCTGGACCAAGCACATCTGGAACTCAAACACATACAGCTCTTGATGATACACCAAGTGATTTCTCTAGTGATGACTCTGTGGCTGACCCCACATACGATTTGCCTGACCCAACATGCACTGTACCAAGTCTCAACCCACCTACCGAAGATGAAGAACTGCCACAATTGCTCCAACAGCAATCAGCACACACCCAAAAAAGAAAACGAAAAAATAAATTGAAACGAAATCTTGGTCTTTCGTATGTGACGGCGTCTGGAAAAAATGTAGAAGAACGCAAAATGCAGGAACTACCTAGTTGTCGAAATAAATGCCGAGAAAAGATAAGTGATGTGCAACGTGCTGTAATTCATAAGGAATTTTGGGATCTTGGGTCGTATGATTTGAGAGCAGCCTTCGTTTCATCTCTAATCACCATCCAGGAAAAACAAACAGAGCGACGTCGTGTCGAGGATCCTGCCTGACCGGCAGAAATTTAGACAATGTAACTACAGGTATCATTTTGACATTAACAGTGAAAAGATATAAGTATGTCAAGGTTGCTTTTTAAAAACCTTGGCTTGGATAATTTTGTTAAACTGATAGGTTTAAAGAAACGCAGAAACTCCAGCAAATAAACAGTCAGATCAAAAGATTCTTGAAGTGATAAGTCATAATAATTCGTTCCCGTTATACGAGAGCCACTACACAAGACGAAAAAGTAGCCGAAAGTATTCACACTTAACAATTTCAATCATGTATTCTCTTTATAAGACGTCTCATGAAAACCCCGTTAGTGACAAAATTTACCGAAGAGAGTTTCATAAATTAAACCTAAGTTTTAAAAACCTGTATGTTTAATACTAAAAATACTGTATTGTGTTCTTATTATGTACTTACTATTTTCTTTTTTGTGATTTTTATTATGCAATGTTTATTATAATGGAACAAGTGAGCTGTAAATTGCTGTAATTTGACATCTATGATTATTTAAGTTAGACTATGATTGCTCATTGGGGGAGGCCTATGTCCAGCAGTGGACTAATATAGGCTGATGATGATCATGATAACTATAATTGAGATTGATATGAGATACGTGTAAGAAACACGTAAGTCTTATCTCATAACCTTTTATTATTATGTATTAGGCGGCCAAATATACTTAAGTCAGATTATTTTGAGTTGTAATTAACATAAGTAAAAAAGCTTAATTTGGTGAATAAGTAGTTCCTAAGTGAGTAAGAATAAATAATAATAAAAGCCATCTCAGTACATTTTTTTATACCAGCTATTAAAAACATCACCCTGTAAACTTTATAAGACTCTCGATTATTGACATAAGTGCTTGTGGCTTTCGGATCTAGATATTTGGCAAGAAGCAATGTCTTAAAGCACAAGTAAAGGGAAAAATCTGAAAACCCTAAATTTGTGGTTTAGTTATAGAAAATAGTACATTATTACCCTAGGGTTGGAAGTACGTAACTTATTTAGAAGTACATCCTGCAGCGACGCGGACGGCTCGACGTTGTACTTACCGCATGAGGTACAGGTGTAGGTACCTACAGCAGGTACCGGTACTTACAGGTGTTATGTAGATAACTAGCCGCGAGCGTGGGAATCAGAGAGGACAAGGTATGCATGGGGAGCGGCGGCGCGGGGCGGCGCGGGGCGGCGCGGGGCGGGGCGCGCGGGCAGCTCGGCTACTCGCAGACGGACAGACCAACTGACAGTCGCCGGATATTTCCTGATGGCGATGCCTCCTCGTCTTGGGCCACGCGGGCTGTCCGCAGGCCGACACCTGATGCCTCCTCGTCTTGGGCCACGCGGGCTGTCCGCGAGCCGACACCTGCTGGCTCGCGGTTACCATCCATACTGAAAACATTTGCTTACCAATACAATTCTCATTACACCTTTAGATTGAAAGGGTTTGCTCTCAGGCTGATTTATTATCGGAGGTTAGTAATTTTATTTAAGTATAAATAATAAATAAAATAAAAATAAAAAACCTTTTATTTCTTGCACACAATAATGCTCAGAGACTAACTTATAGAAAAACTTAAAAATATTAATTAGTAAAGCTTAACTAGTTATTTACAGTGTCCTCCTCTACTATGTTTGGCAAGATCCCCTTGCAGGTGAAGGCCTCCTCCAAAGCCGTCCATTTTTCTCTATTTTGGGCTTCACTGTAATTCATTGTAAATCTTTACGATAAGCATGCACTATTTTGCCCTATCAAATTAACATCTTCCTGCACCTTGGCTAACACCTCGGCTCAAAAACTAGATACAAGATTAATACGAGTGAAAGAAATAAGGCCGCCTATTTACAATATTGTAATCGCTGCAATAGAAAGTGCAGGGATGCGCAGCGTCGTTACATTCATGAAGCTGTCTCAGAGCAGGATCCGGCCAAGGTTTGGAAATTCCTTAGAACGCTAGGAGTCCGAAAGTTTAAGCATTATAAAATCCCCGACTATTTAGATATAAACGCACTAAACCTTCACTTTTCACTTGCTCCTTCTATTGATGACTCTGCCAAAATTAATACCATTTCGAAATATTTCTTCTACTCCAACCCCTAACCATTTACAATTTTCACTCGACCCAGTCACCCCCGAAGATGTTAAGAAGAGTATTCTATCCATTTCTTCCAAAGCTGTTGGAACATCAGCTTTAATATGCTTATTCCCATATTGAACCCCATCATCCCGATCCTCTGGCATATCCTTAATCATTCATTAGAGTACGGGATCTTTCCTTCATGTTGGAAGGAAGCCCAACTGATCCCTTTACCTAAGAAACCTAATCCCAAATCCTTTTCGGAATACCGCCCCATCTCTATACTCCCTTTTCTGTTCAAAGTTCTCGAACGGCTCGTTCACAACCAGTTTACTCTTTTCCCTTTCAATCCGGTTTCCGTAAAGGCACAGTACGGTGACTGCCCTGAACAAAATAACCGACGACATACGACTGGGCATGGATAACCGGCAACTTACTGGTTTAACGTCACTGGATTTTAGCAATGCTTTCAACACAGACTTTGACATACTTCTTGCATTTCTCCGTACTCTTAACATCTCTCAAGGGGTGGTTGACTGGTTTTTCAGCTACTTACACGGTCGCCGGCAGCGTTTCCGCCTCGGCGAGTCTGTCTCGTCTTGGTGTGATACTTCTGTCGGTGTTCTACAAGGTAGTGTTCTATCATCTCTTCTCATTATTTGTATTATCTATATTTATTTAATATTAACTCTATCTCCGTAAAATTATCTTCTTCATTAAAGTCATTTATAACGGGATATTTACCATGGTTCGATTTTGGGGAAATAGCACTGACAATAATGAAGTCTTTATTTTACAAAAAAGATGTATAAGAATTATATTTAATATTGATACAATGGTTAGTTGCAGGGAATATTTCAAAGAAGGAAAGATCTTACCTTATATATTAGAAACATGTTTATTTGTGAAAAAGAATAACCACTTGTTGTGTCAAATAAATGTATCTTTCTTTCTTTCTTTCTTTCTTATTCGACACCCATTCTCGCCCACAAAACCTAAGACCACATAATAAACTATCAATACCTTCTCTAGACTTCACATGTATCATTCAGGCCCATATGCCATGTGTGTAAAAATATAAAACAATCTGTTCGGGTAAACCGACCAGGCAGCAAATATGCATTTTAGCTGCGCGTGCAATTGAATGTGTATTTGCTCGCGGTTACCCAAACTAGCTCAGTTCGCGATGGACCGCCAGCGACGCGGGTTCAAACCATTAACCATTTTATACCATACCATTCATATCAGTAGAGTAATTACCAGTTTATGTGTGTCCTGTGAATACAGTCGTGCCATACCAAACCAGTGACTTTTCCTCGACCACATACCTACCATACCAATTACCAACCTCAAAGGGCAGTTTGGGGGTCAACCAGCACCATCTACCACAACCCCCATCCACAACCCTTTTCATGGTCCTTCGAAAACAAAAACCTACCAGCTCCTAAGTGATATAGTGAAGTGAAACCATACCATTGGATTGCAGTGATTATTGAGGACAGACGCAGGTTGCGGAAAATAAGGTCAGACCAAACCATATTAATTTATTGCATTGTACGTACCTATTTTATACCATGGATAACCTTTTCATCAACCAAACTGAAATTTACGAAGCAATAAAACAACTGCTGGCTAATTTCAAAAAAGCGGGGGCGGAAAGGAAGACCTATGACTATTGTAAGCGTAAGAATGACCTTTTAAAAACCTATTGGAGTACGTACCTTGAAAATCACAGTAAGATGAGTAAGTTAGCAGAACTTGACCATGTTTACTACTCAAAAGGCTGTTACGAAACAGCCGAAGAAGTGTTTATAGCTGCTGAAAATGTCATTAAGAAAACCATTGACCAGATAGAGCAGAGAACAACAATTTCACAACCAGGTAGCCTTCGTGTACCAGAAGCGGAGGCGAATCCAGGTATGTCAAGTCGATCGAGCACTCCTCAACCAGGCATTTCCCAACCAGTCGGGAGATCCGTAGCTACGACGGGGAATACAAGTAAGCTCGACGAGTTGATAAAAAAGCAAAAAATCAATATGAGGGCCTTCATGAGGACCCTCAGTGGGATAAAAACTGACGAGTTAAATAAGAAATGGGAATTCGAAGATGCCTTGAAGTCCCTGGTATCTCGTTGGTCCGCTATAGATAATTTACATTGGGAAATAGAAGGAGAGAACGGCTGTGAGGATAGCCAATACCAGGAGGATTTTACTGATTACGAGAGCATTTTTATTCAAACTAAAAAAGCGATCAATACCAAAATGTGGTCGGTATCCCATCGAGAAAAATCCACCCCACTGATTGACATTCCTAGTTTTAATGGAAATTGTAAGGGCTGGGTATCCTTCAAGGATCTCTTTACAGAAGCTATCCACAACAACCCCTCCATGACCAATGCACAAAAGATGCAGTTCTTGAAGAGTAAGGTAACCGGTGAGGCCGATCGACTGATTCACCATCTACCGATCAGTTCAGATAATTACGAAGCGTGTTGGGAACTTCTCAATCACCGTTATGACAACAAAAAACTAATTTTTACTTCGCATGTCAACATTCTTCTCGGCCTTCCAACCATGCAACAGCAATCTTACGCCATGATAAAAAAGCTGCACGACGTTACGAAGGAATGTCTTCATGGTATTCAAAATTTAGGTATCGACATAACCACTTGGGACCCGCTCCTAGTACACCTACTAGCACAGAAGCTGGATAACACGTCGTTTACGGAGTACTTGGAGTCGGTAAAGAAGCCCAGGGATCTTCCCTCTTTACAGGAATTCCTGGGATTTTTAGAAACCAAGTTCACAGCCTTAGAAGCGGCCCGTCGTAAAACTGAGCCAGCTAACCAAAAAGCCAACCATCAGAATGCACCATCGGGCTCCAACCAAAAATCATACCAAAAAGGACAAAATAATCGAACCACCAATGAGCCAAAAAATAAATCAAATTTGAACGCCTTCCATGCCTCTAGGTCAACGTCCTGCGGAATGTGTAACCTCGATCACCGCACATGGCACTGTCAGCGATTCATAAAGTCAACGCTCGAGCAAAGATTACAAAAAATTAATAAATTAAATTATTGTCAAAACTGCCTAATCAACCATTTTAACGAAAAATGTCCGTCGACGAAACGGTGTCGCAAGTGCTTAGGTACTCATAACACCTTGCTTCATGACGCAATAACCAAACAAAATTCATCCTCGCCTTCACCATCTACTTCCAAGCCTAAAAAAAAGGAACAAGTTTTAGGATCTTCGCACGCATCATGGGATGACACAACTGAGATACTTTTGGCGACCGCCATGGTCCACATCATAGGCGTCGACGGCACCAGACACACCATGCGAATATTAGTAGACGGAGGAAGTCAAGTATCTCTCATAGACGAGCGTGCGGCTCAGCTCTTAGGGATGAAAAGAAAACAATGCAAGGGCACAATATTTGGCGTCGGCAAAAACCAAAACAATGCCAAAGGAATGATAAACATAGATGTACATTCGATCTATGATCAGTTTTCCTTCAATACCGACGTCATAATTATGAATAATTTGATTTTAAACTTACCAAATAGAACCTTACCAAAACCATCATGGGCACATATTCAAAACATAAGCTTGGCAGACCCTGATTTTAATATAAGTCGACCAGTAGACTTACTATTTGGCGGCGCTGATGTTTATAGCAAAATTATGTTGGGAGGTATTCTAAAGGGTGATTCAGACGAGCAACCAATTGCGCAGCAAACGAAGCTAGGATGGCTGCTCTGTGGCACAGTAAGGCCCCACTATAACTGCAATGTCGTTCTGCACAACACAGACGACTTGCTCAAGTTTTGGGAGCACGAAGATATAAACCAAATAAATGATCAACAAGAAATGTCAAGCGACGACCAGGAGTGTTTGCAGTACTTTCTTAATACCACCACCAGGCTTGAGAACGGTAGATATGAAGTTCGCCTACCATTTAAACCAGACCTCAAAGAAAAGCTGGGCGCTACCAAACCACAAGCTTTAGCCCAGTTTCGCAACATGGAGAAGAAATTGGAGAAAAACACTTTATTAAAAAATGACTACCAACAATTCATGTCTGAGTACCTTGAGCTGAACCACATGAAACCAGCCACTAGTAACCAACCTTCCGAGTGCTACCTACCACACCACGGCATCATAAGGGCCGAGTCAACCACCACGAAGCTAAGAGTAGTCTTCAACGCTTCGGCAAAATCATCGACTGGCTTAAGTCTTAACGATGTGATGTACAGGGGTCCTAACCTACAGCAGGACCTCCAGAGACTCATCCTAAAATGGCGCCAATACCAGTTTGTGTACACCGCCGATATAGAGAAAATGTAGCGGCAAATACTAGTGCACAAGGATGACCAGGCTTTCCAAAGAATCTACTGGAGATTTAGTCCAGATGAGAAAATACAATCTTTTCAATTAACCTCTTTAACCTACGGAACCAAACCAGCAGGGTGGTTAGCAATGATGTGCTTAAAGAAACTGGCTACAGATGAAAGGGTACATTTCCCGGAGGCTGCGCGAGAGTTAGAAGAAAATTTCTACATGGATGATTACTGTGGCGGTAGTCATTCTATCGCAAAAGCTAACCAACTAAAATCTGATCTCATACAGTTACTAAGCAAAGCAGGGTTAAACCTAAGAAAATGGTCCTCTAACAAAAAGGAGCTTTTATCAGGACTAGAGATAGACCAATGCAACCAGCCAACTTACGAATTTAAACAAACGGATTCAACCAAAACCCTAGGCCTTGGCTGGAACCCGCAAAAGGACATATTTATATTCGAGTCAAAAATAGAACCAAAACTATCTTCTGAGGCTACTAAAAGAACGCTTCTTTCGGACATATCGAAGCTTTTTGATCCTTTAGGGTGGCTAACCCCAGTGAGCACCACCATGAAAATTTTATTCCAAAAAGTTTGGTTAGTAAAGCAAGGTTGGGATGAAAAGTTACCTAAAGAAATCAGCGACGAATGGACTAAGCTGCGACAAGAGCTAAACCTAATAAACACAATAGAAATAAATAGATGGCTGGGAATAGGAGAAAATGAAACCATTGAACTACACGGGTTTTCCGACGCGTCAAATGTAGCTTATTCTTGCGTAATCTATTGCAAGGTCATTAAGAATAATAAAACCTCAGTAACACTAGTAGCTGCAAAGGCCAGGCTGAGCCCCCTAAACAAAACCTTAAGCACGCCCAGACTTGAGTTGATGGGTTCTCAACTCTTAACTCAGCTGTTAGAAAAGGTCCGGAGCTGTTTAGTAGACTACAATATAGAAATACACTGTTGGACGGACTCTACCGCAGTACTAGGGTGGATCCAGGGGGATCCCGCGAGATGGAAGCAATTTGTGGCAAATCGCGTTAAAACAATTACAAACATCGTACCAGCAGAAAGATGGCGATATGTAAAGTCAAATGATAACCCGGCGGATTGCGCAAGCCGTGGCCTTTATGTGCAACAGCTTAAGGATCACGCGCTATGGTGGCAAGGTCCGTCGTGGCTACACACATACAAACACCAAAATGATAACCAAACCATTTACCAAACCAATTTAGAAGAGAAAAAATCATTCCTAGGACAAACCAATGCAATAGTCCTAGAACAAAACTCGCCTACCATTACCAGCATAGTAAACCATTTGTTAAATAAATTTAGTTGCATCACAAAAATAATACGTATTTTTGCATGGATACTGCGTTTACCTAACAAGCAGCGAGTTCATCCACCTTACCTCAGGTTACACGAGCTAAAACACGCAAAATTGCTGATAATCAAAACAATTCAATACGCTGAATTTTATAACGACTTGGTTCATTTACACAAAAACGAAAAAGTGCACTCGAAGAGTAAAATTTTAAATCTAAATCCGATTATTGATGAGGATGGAATAATGAGAGTAGGTGGAAGGCTGAGAAATGCACAGATAAGTGATGAAATGAAACATCCCGTCATACTACCACATAACCATACAGCAACCACTTTATTCATCAAACAAGCTCATGAGTTGACGTTCCACGGAGGGGCGCGCTTAACTTTAGCGAATTTAAGGCGTAAATATTGGATAATCGGCGGCTACATGGCTACCAAAAAGTTTATTCGGCAATGCGTGACGTGTAAACGACACGACCCTGCAAAGCAGTACCAACTTCAAGGAGACCTTCCGAGTTCAAGGGTAAATCCTGAAGACGCATTCTACCATTGTGGCGTAGATTATACAGGATTCGTGGAAGTAAAGGCCAACAAAGGACGAGGTGTCAAAACCACGAAGGGATACATAGCCATTTTTGTGTGTATGGTAACCAAAGCCGTACACATAGAGCTTGTATCTGATATGAGTAGCGCAGCATTTATAGCGGCACTGCACAGAATGGCTGCAAGACGAGGAACTCCACGCCATGTCTATAGTGACAATGGCACCAACTTCGTAGGAGCAGATAGATTGCTCCAGGAGGCATACAACCAGCTTCTTCGAGATGGCTTAAAAGAGATCACGGAAATGGGAATAGAATGGCATTTCAACGTGCCAAGCTGGCCAAACGCAGGAGGATTATGGGAAAGATCGGTCCGAAGCCTAAAACACCATTTAAAACGGGTCATCGGTCACCAAAAACTTACCTTCGAGGAATACAGCACGCTATTGGCCAGAATAGAAGCGTGCCTCAATACTCGCCCTCTCTGCGCATTAACAGAAGACTCAGATGATCTCGACTTTCTTACGCCAGCTCATTTTCTATCAGGACGACCAGGAATGACAATGATAGAAACCGAACAAGATGCTAGAACCAGGTGGCACTTGACGTCTAAGATATTCCAAGACTTATGGAAAAGGTGGAAGGTTGAGTACCTCACCCAGCTCTCTGCAAGAAACAAGTGGAAGGATACCCAAAACAACATCACCATTGGGGACTTAGTAACCATTCACGATGACAATACACCAGCTGGAAGATGGGCAATGGGCCGCGTCATTAACACTCACCCGGGCGACGATGGTCTAGTTAGAGCCGTGACACTCAAAACCAAAAACGGTTTGCTAAAAAGGCCAATCGTCAAACTGTCTATCTTACCTGTCAATCAAAACGCTCAAAATTTGCCAAAAATTGACCAAAAACAGGAAGGCAAATCAGAAGAGGAACCAGAAACTAAACCAGAACCGAAAAGAAGAAGATACCGACCAAAACTCTTTACTATTGCTACAGCACTATTTTATTTCATGACATTACTATCGCCAGCTCTCGGTCTATATAGTGTAAGAGAACTACCAAAAAACCAGACTCTCTACTTCGATCCCATATCAAAACTACAACTAATTCGAGACAAGTGGACGCTAATAGTATATCATGACATGGAAACATATTGGGCAGGAATAGACGCAAATCAAAAAATATCCAACTATTTAGATAAATTATGTGCTACAATAGATAACCAATCCCATTGTAATATTATCCTACAGCAAGGCCAACACGAGTTCAAGGAACTAAAATACTACAATGAGCTTTTGCTAACTCAACATTATAATATCCACGCTAGACGTCGCCGGCGCCGCGGTCTTATCGACGGTGTCGGGTATCTAGCTAATGAACTGTTTGGAGTACTAGATTCTCGGTTCGCAGACCAGTATACCAAGGACATAGAAACCATACAGCGTAACGAGAAACATTTATCTAGCCTCTGGAGAAACCAAACCTCTGTTATCGAAGTGGAATTCAATCTCATGAAGAAAATGGAGCTGACTGTCGACAAACAACACAAGTAAATAAATAAAAAACTTAACGACTTCCAAGAGAACACCAGCATTCTGCAGCGAGAACTTCATAACGTTTCTTACATTCAAGAGTTTACTCTAACTGCAATGGCTGGTAATACCTTACTGCAGAGCTTGAGAAGACTACAGGAAACGCTTATTGACACGATCACAGACATCTACCATGGACAAATAAGTATGAACCTACTTACACCAACACAATTAAAAGGTGAGCTTAAAACCATAAGCGGTCAAATGCCTACAGATCTCACTTTACCAATAACCAATATCGATGCCGATTTCCAGTACATCTACAAGCTTCTAAAGGTCAAGGCCAGAGCTACTAAAGCATACGTCATAATAGAAGTCATATTTCCGCTCATAGCCAGAGAAAGTTACCAACTCTATAAATTACTGTCTGTACCTCACCAAATAAATAGCAATATGGTAAAAATATCACCAATATCTGAATATGTAGCAGTCAACCTAAAAAGAGACTCCTACTTCACTGTAACCAATAGTGAACTCATGGCATGCGCACACCATGGACTAGCATATTTATGTCCACAGCGCAAACCTATAAATAAGTTAAACAATGATGATAATTTCTGCACAATAAATACAGAAACCAAAAAATGTAATGTAGAAAGGTCGAACTGTGCAAACAATTGGGTCACGCTACGTTCGTCTTCTCAGCATTTTTACTTTTGCTGTGACGTGTACCTACACGATAAAGATAATATGTAATGACCAAGTTATTGCACGCCAGCTGAGTGGAAGTGGGGTCATTGCGACCAGCCAAGAGTGTATCATTAAAGGCAAAGACTTCACATTGTATACTATTCGTCACCAATCGAACCAAGTTAATATAACACCGAATATCTACATTCCTGAACTAGACCAGATAAACCATATAGTCAACATAAAAATACCGAACTTCGAAACCAATCTAGAAGGGAGCCTAAACTCATCCTTTACGAGTTTAGGAGAGTCCATCGAGAAACTGAAGAACAGTAACACAGAAGTCGAGGATATATCGTACCATGACATCCACCACTACGCCATCAGCTACATCACTTTAGCGGGCGTAGTGAGCGCTGCAGTAGCATGGATGTGGAGGAGCGGACGTTGCTGCCGACGAGGACCTGCTGCGGAGCGCCGCGGCGAGGGTCGCTGCACTCAGGACGCTGAGGCAGCGACCCCGCCGCCATCCAGACCTCGGCGTCGACGCGGAAGTCACCGTCAACAGGGGTTTGCTGAAACTTCCGCTCCGCCGAGGCCCACCAGTGCACCACCACCAACACCAGTTGAAGTGATTAGTGCTAGTGAATTAAATAGGCCCCCAGTGGGCCCCAAAGTGCTCAGTGTTAATCGCTTAAATAAAAGAAATGATATAGGTTATCAGCTCAACTGTTACACTAACCGTTGGCCGGACAGAACGGCTAGGGGGCTAGATAATAACGGTTTTGTGGAAGAGACAGTATTTTAATGTGTAGTAGTATTTTATTAGTTTACTTATTACACCATTTTACTTGTTATCTTTACATATTCTATTTGTATTAATTGTTAGATTAAGACCGATGTGCTTTTATATTTTGCTTTTATACATTTTTATATTTAATAACAATGTTTTGTTGTAATAAAATACTTTTAAGATATAGGAAATATGTACCACCATCATTCACCAAACCACAGCATCCTCATCTTGTCGTCGGGAGTATGTTCGGGTAAACCGACCACGCAGCAAATATGCATTTTAGCTGCGCTTGCAATTGAATGCGTATTTGCTCGCGGTTACCCAAACTAGCTCAGTTCGCGATGGACCGCCAGCGACGCGGGTTCAAACCATTAACCATTTTATACCATACCATTCATATCAGTAGAGTAATTACCAGTTTATGTGTGTCCTGTGAATACAGTCGTGCCATACCAAACCAGTGACTTTTCCTCGACCACATACCTACCATACCAATTACCAACCTCAAAGGGCAGTTTGGGGGTCAACCAGCACCATCTACCACAACCCCGATCCACAACCCTTTTCACAATCTTTCTAAAACTAATCGAGAAGAAGATAATTTACATCGGTTTAAAAGCAAATTGAAGCGTTTTCTACTAGAAAAATGTTTTTATAGCCTTGAAGAATATTTTGAAAAAACAGATAGAACAGATGCAACAAATTGATGTTTTTTGATCTCTCCCTCTAATTTAAATTTAATTTAATTTAATTTTGTTTTATACATATTATTAAGTTATAAGTATAATTTTGTTTCTCTACATTTACATTTTTAGAAGTAAATAAGTGAATAGAATAAGTTCCCAATGTTCCCTATAATTTACTTCATAATTATGTAAAAGTTTAGTTTAGTTAGTTTAGTTAAGCCTATGATTATCTGTACATAGTCACCTAGCACTTACATTTATATTGCCGTGCCCTTGCAGGGTGCATGCTGGACTTTTTTATTTTAATAAGACCTATTGTACACATGCAAGCAACAAATCTTTAAGTATTGAGTAAAAAAACCCTGCCAAAACACAATCTATAATCATTGGTAGCTCGAGACTAATAGATAGATTAGACTGGAAAACTCTACCGCAGGTTCGATGGAATACCCATTCCTTACAGTGTGATCAGTGATGATCAGTGATGAGTGATGCGGGAATCTAGGGGTTACGTTCGACCGCAAACTTTCATGGTGGCCTCAGCTTGAGGTCACATGTAAGAAGCTTTATGCCTCAGCAGGTTCTCTTAGGAAGTTACGGAATTTTCTGCCGACCGCTACCAAAATTGGACTCGCCCTATCTCTTCTTCTTCCCGCTGTGGACTATGCCGACGCTTGCTATTTAGATCTCACTGAGGAACAGCTAGATACACTAGAGCGTCTTCAAAATTTCTGCATTCGATTTGTATTTGGTTTACGCAAATACGACCATGTCTCCCCTTTTCGCACCATGCTCAAGTGGCTTCCTATCCAACTTCGCCGGGACATGCATGTTCTTTCTCTTCTTTACTTTACTCTCTTTAATCCCTTTACGTAAACGTACCGAAGAGAAAGGTTTGTGGTTCTTCATTCTTCTAACTCCCACAATCTTAGGTCATCAGATAACTTACTACTCAAATTTCCCATCCACTCTCAAACCTTCTACGGCAACTCCTTTAGTGTTCAGGTTCAGGCTGTACGGCTCTGGAACAAACTGCCTGCTGATGTCACACTTGCGCCTTCCATCAACTCCTGTAGTGTTCAGGTTCAGGCTGTACGGCTCTGGAACAAACTGCCTGCTGATGTCAGACTTGCGCCTTCCATCAACTCCTGTAGTGTTCAGGTTCAGGCTGTACGGCTCTGGAACAAACTGCCTGCTGATGTCAGACTTGCGCCTTCCATCAACTCCTGTAGTGTTCAGGTTCAGGCTGTACGGCTCTGGAACAAACTGCCTGCTGATGTCAGACTTGCGCCTTCCATCAACTCCTGTAGTGTTCAGGTTCAGGCTGTACGGCTCTGGAACAAACTGCCTGCTGATGTCACACTTGCGCCTTCCATCAACTCCTGTAGTGTTCAGGTTCAGGCTGTACGGCTCTGGAACAAACTGCCTGCTGATGTCACACTTGCGCCTTCCATCAACTCCTGTAGTGTTCAGGTTCAGGCTGTACGGCTCTGGAACAAACTGCCTGCTGATGTCACACTTGCGCCTTCCATCAACTCCTGTAGTGTTCAGGTTCAGGCTGTACGGCTCTGGAACAAACTGCCTGCTGATGTCACACTTGCGCCTTCCATCAACTCCTGTAGTGTTCAGGTTCAGGCTGTACGGCTCTGGAACAAACTGCCTGCTGATGTCAGACTTGCGCCTTCCATCAACTCCTGTAGTGTTCAGGTTCAGGCTGTACGGCTCTGGAACAAACTGCCTGCTGATGTCAGACTTGCGCCTTCCATCAACTCCTGTAGTGTTCAGGTTCAGGCTGTACGGCTCTGGAACAAACTGCCTGCTGATGTCACACTTGCGCCTTCCATCAACTCCTGTAGTGTTCAGGTTCAGGCTGTACGGCTCTGGAACAAACTGCCTGCTGATGTCACACTTGCGCCTTCCATCAACTCCTGTAGTGTTCAGGTTCAGGCTGTACGGCTCTGGAACAAACTGCCTGCTGATGTCACACTTGCGCCTTCCATCAACTCCTGTAGTGTTCAGGTTCAGGCTGTACGGCTCTGGAACAAACTGCCTGCTGATGTCACACTTGCGCCTTCCATCAACTCCTGTAGTGTTCAGGTTCAGGCTGTACGGCTCTGGAACAAACTGCCTGCTGATGACACACTTGCGCCTTCCATCAACTCCTTTAGTGTTCAGGTTCAGGCTGTACGGCTCTGGAACAAACTGCCTGCTGATGTCACACTTGCGCCTTCCATCAACTCCTGTAGTGTTCAGGTTCAGGCTGTACGGCTCTGGAACAAACTGCCTGCTGATGTCACACTTGCGCCTTCCATCAACTTCTGTAGTGTTCAGGTTCAGGCTGTACGGCTCTGGAACAAACTGCCTGCTGATGTCACACTTGCGCCTTCCATCAACTTCTGTAGTGTTCAGGTTCAGGCTGTACGGCTCTGGAACAAACTGCCTGCTGATGTCACACTTGCGCCTTCCATCAACTTCTGTAGTGTTCAGGTTCAGGCTGTACGGCTCTGGAACAAACTGCCTGCTGATGTCACACTTGCGCCTTCCATCAACTTCTGTAGTGTTCAGGTTCAGGCTGTACGGCTCTGGAACAAACTGCCTGCTGATGTCACACTTGCGCCTTCCATCAACTCCTGTAGTGTTCAGGTTCAGGCTGTACGGCTCTGGAACAAACTGCCTGCTGATGTCACACTTGCGCCTTCCATCAACTCCTTTAGTGTTCAGGTTCAGGCTGTACGGCTCTGGAACAAACTGCCTGCTGATGTCACACTTGCGCCTTCCATCAACTCCTGTAGTGTTCAGGTTCAGGCTGTACGGCTCTGGAACAAACTGCCTGCTGATGTCACACTTGCGCCTTCCATCAACTCCTTTAGTGTTCAGGTTCAGGCTGTACGGCTCTGGAACAAACTGCCTGCTGATGTCACACTTGCGCCTTCCATCAACTCCTTTAGTGTTCAGGTTCAGGCTGTACGGCTCTGGAACAAACTGCCTGCTGATATCAGACTTGCGCCTTCCATCAACTCCTTCAAATCAAATTAAAGTCCCATTTCCTATCTTCAGCTATCTAAATGTTTCCTTCACTCTCCCTTCCTTATTCAGATTCTGTAACGTCAGATGTGATTTTAGTTTCATCAGTGACGAGATGATGACGATTTCCTCAAAATGTATTTCTGTGGTACCTTCCTATTGTATAAAGCTATTTATAACACATTTGCTCATAAAGGGTCTCTTATTGCACCAATTTCAATGCTGTAATGTATCTCATTACGCACTAGTGCGGTAATGTAATGTAAAACGCACGGTTTATCAAGATGCTCCGTCTGTAGTGGAAAAATTCTATGTCTATGGTCTAAAACAAACGGTATTTTTATTTAAAACTAAGGAAATTACTGTAATTATCAAAGCGCACGTGTGTCCATACGACGTTTTATAACATATTTGCGAGTAAATAAATAAAACTCGGACTTTCGAATAAATTTTCATAATTATGCTTGTAAGTATTTATCTATCGGTCGATTTAGCAATATCGCCTCGGCTGTAATATTCAACTTACCGCACTCATATCATAATAATGTACTATTGTAGATAAGGTCTAGGCTAGTTTTTAGTTTTGTTTTGAATAGTGATGTATGCTTATCTTATGTATGTTTATCTTATGTTTAATTAATTTTCAACTGTTTGTGTACTACCAACTCTTATAAGGCTTTTATCTTTTTCTCCATCCCTGGGTTGCCTGGGAGAAATCGTTATCAGCGATAAAGCCGCCTATTGTACTGATCGTGTTTAAATTTAGATAGGTATAAGGTTTATTTTTGTTATTTTATTTAAGTGCAATAAAGTATTCATTCATTCATTCAATGTATGTCAATTTTCTATTGATAGTAGATTCCACTGGGTAGATTATTGATAGTAGATTCCACTGGGTAGATTATTGATAGTAGATTCCACTGGGTAGATTATTGATAGTAGATTCCTCTGGGTAGATTATTGATAGTAGATTCCACTGGGTAGATTATTGATAGTAGATTCCACTGGGTAGATTATTGATAGTAGATTCCACTGGGTAGATTATTGATAGTAGATTCCACTGGCTAGATTATTAATAGTAGATTCCACTGGCTAGATTATTGATAGTAGATTCCACTGGCTGGATTATTGATAATAGATTCCACTGGCTAGATTATTGATAGTAGATTCCACTGGGTAGATTATTGATAGTAGATTCCACTGGCTAGATTATTGATAGTAGATTCCACTGGCTAAATTATTGGTAGTAGATTCCACTGGGTAGATTATTGATAGTAGATTCCACTGGCTAGATTATTGATAGTAGATTCCACTGGGTAGATTATTGATAGTAGATTCCACTGGCTAGATTATTGATAGTAGATTCCACTGGGTAGATTATTGATAGTAGATTCCACTGGCTAGATTATTGATAGTAGATTCCACTGGCTAAATTATTGATAGTTGCTACTAGTTGCCACTGGCTAGATTATTGTTAAGGAATGCATGTCAATAACAGTTTTGTGCGGAGCTCGCCTATAGTTTGTGAGGACCTCTCCTCTGCCAGCGGAGTCCTCTTAATGCGAATGTTCTAAAGATCATCTCAGGGTTATTATATACCTAAGTAGACTTAGTTCCGGCATAACAGTTGTTGTAAAACTTCAAATTCAGATCTTTAATTTCTAGAGTAGTCTATGTAGTTAGAAACGGAGGCCTATAGGTGAGGCACAATGGATCTACACGAGATTAGAGGATTTCTCGTGTGCTTGACGAGATCAATATGAATCTCAGTAATATTAGTTGAAAGGAACATTTTATTTCCAATTTTTTGTAAGGGTTGGGGTTGGGTGGGAGGTGGCCTGTCAAGTAAAACTTGTCATATTTTTTAGTAATCTAGCTATAAAGAGTCCGACTCTGCAGGTCTGACCAGCCACGTGTTGTGAGAATATACTCCGCGGGACTGGCTACGCGTGATGCCGTCTGGAATGCTTAGCGCTTATCTACGCCAGGGCCATTGCGGGCTGGCGAAGTGCTGAGATGTCAGGGGGTTATTCAAACAATATCAATTGTGCGGGGCGATAGCATCGCGTGCCATTTGGAAGGGAAAACAGCGATCGTGTCGCGCGATGCATGGACGGCTTGTTTATGTGGAATTGCCCTGAATGTAATGTGTATTGAGCGGAGCGGAGTGCAGTGCGGGACGGACAAATACTAAACATTAACGGCTAACGTGTGGCCGAAAACTTATCTATAGAAGTACCTACCTAGACCTACCTAAGAATAAGTGGTGTAAGGTAAGTAGTTTCCGGTGCGCGTCGCCGCCGCCGGCGCAGGCGCAGGCGCAGTGACGTCACTCGAGATTCAATTAGAGATAGCGATCGTCGACCGCGGGGAGAGGCGGGTCGTGTCGTGTCCATACACGTCTGATACATTTCTTATTGAACTGGAATTATTCATCTATCGGTTTTTGAATGAAAAATCAAAGCCATAAAGGTATATTGATTAAACCACTCGTCAAGCACCGCAGTTGGTTCGCAGCCTTACTGCCGCTCCATCAGCCTGCCAAATGTCGTACTGACACAGCGCAGGCGCATGCGCAGGCCAGGTCGGAGCTCGTCAGCCGCTCGTAGAGTCTGTGCTGAGGTGTTGAGGTTTGAGCGGCGCGTCCGGTCGCGGTCACGTTGATATCATCTAGATTCCTGTCCCGTGGTATGTAGTCGTAGGTACTGTTAGTATTTCCTGTCACGCGAGCCGTGACGCCGCACAGGCGAGGTCTCAGGCTCGAGACCTCAAGGAAATACTAGACAGCTAATGTTTATAATCAAATTGCCAAGTAAATTGTGTAAATGTATGTTTCCGGAGTCATTGGGCCCGATCACGTATCTCTCACCGCGCGACAATAAATCGCGGCGCAAGTCCATTACATTACCGCAGCGTCACAATAAGGCGGCCATTCACGGCGCGACACCCATTCACGCCGCGACACGTGATACGCAACCGTTACTCAGTCACTACAGTCATCGGCTTAATATGGCACTGAAATCTAGACCAGGAACACTTTTGCTATCATCTTATATGCGAGGACACATCAATGGTTAGAAGTTATAGTGTAAGTTTATATAAATAGTGATTACAACTGTTTGTTCTCCAAATAAAATAAAATAAATAAATCTTTATATGAACGCGTTGTTTCTATAGAAACGTTGAATAGTTATTTCTATTCCCATTTGAAGTGATTTATGGAATAGTAAGTAGTCAATGTTTGACTGCAGCCACTGCAGGCTTAGAGCTACATCTACGCCGAATGTCAATGTTTGACTGCAGCCACTGCAGTAGTCAATGTTTAACTGCAGCCACTGCAGTAGTCAATGTTTGACTGCAGCCACTGCAGTAGTCAATGTTTGACTGCAGCCACTGCAGTAGTCAATGTTTGACTGCAGCCACTGCAGTAGTCAATGTTTAACTGATAGTCAGATAGTCATTTTATTGGTAAAATCATATTTACAAGTCAATTTATATAATTAAAATTGGTACTTAACTTAGTAACAAATTACACAAAATTTTACATGCTAAAACAATTATAAATTGTCAATGTACCTAATGTAAAAAATTAATAATTCAATTCAATAGAGAGAAACAATAATAATAATTAATACAATTTGTAATAAATTAAGTAAATACTAATATAATGTCATCACACATGTTTGTCGGGAAAATCTTCGACCTTATAGTACGCCTTCTCAACGAGCCATACCTTAAGTTTGTTCTTGAATGAACCCAAACTGGGTGCGGTGATAACATGGTCCGGTAGTCGGTTGTATACAGCAGGTCCCAGCACGTGAGTCAGCCTATCTGATTTCACCAACCTGTGCTCCACTGAGGCAAGCTTGTCAGCTCCGCGGGTCTTATACCGGTAGGCGTGTGCGTCTCCGCGTGTTGCGAAGTCTTCATGGTTTGCTCGCACGTACATCGCAACCTGGAAGATGACGATACCGGGCAGCGTCATTATTCCTAGGGACGAGAACAGCGTAGCCGCCGGTGTGTCCCAAGCCACGCCGGCAACGACTCTCACAGCACGTTTCTGCATGCGAAACGCGCGCTCCCTGTCGGCAGCGCGCCCCCACAGTTCAGCTCCGTACTGTAAGAGCGAATGCACTGTTGCAAAGTAGCACGTACGAACAACATCAGATGAGACTACGCGGCCCAGTCTACGCAATGCATAGCAAGCGCTACCCAGTCTTGCACACAGTTGGTCGACATGTGCGTTCCAAGTCCAGGCCTCTGTCTATTTGGAAGCCCAAAAATGTGATGGTCTGCACTTGCTTAATAATTGTAGAATTTATTAATACCGATAGGCTCCTGACTTGCCGCCCCGAGATGGAGAAATGCATGTAGTGGGTTTTTTTAAGGTTCAGGACAGGTTTAGTCCATTCCACTCAAACCACTGTGCAACCTGCCAGGCAGCCTCGTTGAGGCGTTGCTCAAGTCGATCGAGAGATGGAGCACGCACAACCACGGCTACATCATCCGCGTACATGAACACGTCGCCCGCCGTCACGTGCTCGGGCAGGTCATTCAGCAGTAGAGAGAAGAGGATGTTCGAAACAGACGAGCCCTGCGCGACGCCCATAGCGGTTCCGAGAGCGTCGGACCTGGTCTCACCGCTGTCGCCCACCACTACCTGACTGCGGTCTCGCAGGAGATCCAATAGTAGCGAATGCGCCTGGCCACTGATGCCGTAATGTTGGAGCTTGTACAATAGAGCGCGGTGGTCTGCGACGTCAAATGCTTTTGACAGGTCGCAGCATAATACTGCGACCTGCTGCTTCTGCTCACAAGCCTCCAGCACACGGCGGAGGACCTCGCGAGTGAGCGACGTAGTCGAGCGTCCGGCGCGGTATGCGTACTGGCGCTCCGATATGGCGCCCGTCAGCGTGAGGTGTTCAGTGAGGCGAGTACTTAAACCGTTCTCGAAAACCTTTGCGATAGCGGGAATAATAGAGACTGGTCGGTATCCATCTATCTCTTCTCGCTTACCCTTCCCCTTAAACAAAGGTGAGATTTTGCTGAGTTTAAGAGTTGTCGGATACGTTCCAGTCTCTATGCATCTATTAACTGCAGCCACTGCAGTAGTCAATGTTTGACTGCAGCCACTGCAGTAGTCAATGTTT
This sequence comes from Eupithecia vulgata, assembly GCA_946478455.1. Lineage (NCBI taxonomy): Eukaryota > Metazoa > Arthropoda > Insecta > Lepidoptera > Geometridae > Eupithecia > Eupithecia vulgata. The sequence goes on from OX297877.1 coordinate 285,631, forward strand.
GAGTGCAACCACTGCAGTAGTCAATGTTTGACTGCAGCCACTGCAGCAGTCAATGTTTGACTGCAGCCACTGCAGTAGTCAATGTTTGACTGCAGCCACTGCAGCAGTCAATGTTTGACTGCAGCCACTGCAGTAGTCAATGTTTGACTGCAGCCACTGCAGGCTTAGAGCTACATCTACGCCGACTGTCAATCCGATCCGTTCAGGAGTTTTGGACAAACGTCTGTCCTTCTAAACATCAAATCCGTCAAGTGCCACAGCAACGGCCGCTGGTTGCTCTCACAATTGAGTGTCATCGACAGCGCCGTAACTAACATCGTCCAAATACGGCGACAACCGCTAGGTGGTGCAGCAAGACGGATGGGGTGCAGCGCACCCCTAATGGCTACTTACGAGCGCGCTCGTGAATGTCTCGGCTGCCTGCGGTCGGGCACGCTCGGCCACGCTCGCGATTTGTGTGAGAGCGGCAGCCCTAGCCTAATTAGACGATAAATATTGACCGCGTCGCCTGCGCCTGCGCCTCCACCAGCCTCCGCCTGCCTCCCCCTGCCTCCACCTGCCTCCGCCTGCCTCCACCTGCCTCCCCCTGCCTCCACCTGCCTCCGCCTGCCTCCCCCTCCCTCCACCTGCCTCCGCCTGTCTCCACCTGCCTCCGCCTGCCTCCGCCTGCCTCCCCCTGCCTCCCCCTGCCTCTGCCTGCCTCCACCTGCCTCCGCCTGCCCCCACCTGCCTCTGCCTGCCTCCCCCTGCCTCCCCCTGCCTCCGCCTGCCTCCCCCTGCCTCCACCGGCCTCCGCCTGCCTCCACCTGCCTCCGCCTGCCTCCCCCTGCCTCCCCCTGCCTCCGCCAGCCTCCCCCTGCCTCCACCTGCCTCCGCCTGCCTCCCCCTGCCTCCGACTGCCTCCGCCTGCCTCGGCCTGCCTCCGCCTGCCTTTCATTATAGTACACACATCAACACCGTCTAGAGAAGTTCTTGAACTCTAAAAATACTGGCCGGTTTTAAAATCTTTTGAAGAAAGTTTATTTTTTAGGTCTTTTTGAATGATTCCAAATTTGAATTTGAAAAAATTAATAAAAAACAAAATATTTGCGTTATAGCGAAGTTCGAAAGTTACTTATGGTGATTTTTTGTGTCAAATTGAAGTTTTAAAACACGTTATCAATTAATTTCGGTTCTATACTACTAAATGCATCATGCGGCGGCGCCATTTAACTAGAGATGAAATGTTAAGGGCAGTAGGTATGCTCCAAGCTGGGGCTACTCAGCTGAGTGTTGCTGAGGAGATTGGAACAAAACAAAACGTGATCTTAAGGTTATGGTCACGTTATCGTGCTACCGGTGAAGTGGCTGAAAGACACCCAGGCGGGAAGCGCATAACCACCCAGCGACCAGTGACTGTCTGTATTGATTACTTACTAGTGGTGATGCAGCGAATGTATGTACCTAAGTGACTGTCTGGATTGATTACTTACTACTGGTGATGCAGCGAATGTATGTACCTAAGTGACTGTCTGTATTGATTACTTACTACTGGTGATGCAGCGAATGTATGTACCTAAGTGACTGTCTGTATTGATTACTTACTACTGGTGATGCAGCGAATGTATGTACCTAAGTGACTGTCTGTATTGATTACTTACTACTGGTGATGCAGCGAATGTATGTACCTAAGTGACTGTCTGTATTGATTACTTACTACTGGTGATGCAGCGAATGTATGTACCTAAGTGACTGTCTTTATTGATTACTTACTACTGGTGATGCAGCGAATGTATGTACCTAAGTGACTGTCTGTATTGATTACTTACTACTGGTGATGCAGCGAATGTATGTACCTAAGTGACTGTCTGTATTGATTACTTACTACTGGTGATGCAGCGAATGTATGTACCTAAGTGACTGTCTGTATTGATTACTTACTACTGGTGATGCAGCGAATGTATGTACCTAAGTGACTGTCTGTATTGATTACTACTAGTGGTGATGCACAAGTATCGCCGTGTGCTGATCAATCGGTCTTCTGGCGAGACAATACACATTACCCGCTAAAATAAACTCGCGTGAAAATGTTTTTCATTTAAACCAAGTACAATAATAGCCTCTGCGAGGCTTCCAACAGCTGACAATATCCAGACTATAAAAATCGCCTGTCACCAGCGAATCTACAGATGTTGTGTTTTCTTAACAAAAATTTGACAGTTATCAATTTGACAGTTATCAATTTGACAGTTATCAATTTCAAAATTTTAATTATACAATAAAACAAATAGAAAAGTATTAAATAAATGAGTGTTTTATTACTGATAGTAGGTTTGGTATTCGTTGCTTCACTAGTTATAACTGTTGTGAGACAATCTCTACCAGCATGATACTGATATCGAACCTCACGACTTATAATACTATTTCTACCTATTAATAAAACTGTAAACAATGAAATGTACACCGGACAAACTGAGCCTGTAATGTACACCGGACAAACTGAGCCTGTAATGTACACCGGACAAACTGAGCCTGTAATTTAGAGAGCGCTTATAAATAGCTAACTTATTTGTATTGTATGTTATTATAGAGAGGAGAGGTCACGATATGACTTAGTCCACGGCACGGCGCCAGCGCGGGGCGGGGCTGGAGGGGCGCCCACGGCTGGTCGTGGCCATCACCAGTCACCACATGGCCAGCCGGGGCGGCCGGTTACAACGACGACCAGTTTCTCTAACTAGATCATGGCTGTTATAATTCACATTACTTTCTACTTTAACTATTATTATTGCAGCGATGTGCTTATAGGTTAGGTACCTATGTAGTGATGGGGTCCCGTGACCGTACCTATGTAGTGATGGGGTCCCGTGACCGTACCTATGTAGTGATGGGGTCACGTGACCGTACCTATGTAGTGATGGGGTCACGTGACGCCAGATTTGTGGATTAGAAATTATGATAAAGTTATTAGGTGGCGTTAGAGGTGATGGAGTGATCGAAAGTCGAAGTTATTTTCTTTGATAATAAACAAATTGTTATATTTATTTGAAATTTCTACTTGGTAGCTTCGGAAGTTGCAGAGTTTTTTAATTCTGCATGATATAGGAAGGGACATTCAAGGGGGAAAGGCTGGACAGGGCGAGACCGTCAGAGTTGCGTTCCCTAACATTACAACAAACGTGAGTTCGGTTATGTGTACGCTACCATCGCGGACACCGCTACCATCACGGACACCGCTACCATCGCGGACACCGCTACCATCGCGGACACCACTACCATCACGGACACCGCTACCATCACGGACACGTACGTTGCAGACACGAGATGGTGAAGTTGAAATTCAGAAACAACACATCGGAATCCAGAAAATCACCCATTGTCAAAACTTCCGTTAAATTTTCCAGGTTTCCCATTTGTTTCGAAAATAGGAGGTTAATTACCTAGAAAAACCGGGAGTGGATTATAGAACAAGAAAGAATAACAAGCCAAGAAAAATAATTGTCTGGTTTTTATTTCGGCGTTGGTTGTAAGTTCATCTCAATCAGATGAGTCCGTGCCAGCCATGCGTCCATGAGGGTCACTGGAGCAATGATTCAAACTATGTTCGTATTAATGAAAGAATAAACCTTGTAGAGAACTAACAACAAGAAGCAACGCCTTCCTCTACATCTGTACTACAATGTACTATGTACTACGATGTACTGTTGTAGAGAACTAACAACAAGAAGCAACGCCTTCCTCTACATCTGTACTACTATGTACTATGTACTACGATGTACTGTTGTAGAGAACTAACAACAAGAAGCAACGCCTTCCTCCTCTCCGATAGGGAGGAACACTCGACTAGCAACGTGCATGACTTCCTCCTCTCCGACAGGGAGGAACACTCGACTAGCAACGTGCATGACTTCCTCCTCTCCGATAGGGAGGAACACTCGACTAGCAACGTGCATGACTTCCTCCTCTCCGACAGGGAGGAACACTCGACTAGCAACGTGCATGACTTCCTCCTCTCCGACAGGGAGGAACACTCGACTAGCAACGTGCATGACTTCCTCCTCTCCGACAGGGAGGAACACTCGACTAGCAACGTGCATGACTTCCTCCTCTCCGACAGGGAGGAACACTCGACTAGCAACGTGCATGACTTCCTCCTCTCCGATAGGGAGGAACACTCGACTAGCAACGTGCATGACTTCCTCCTCTCCGACAGGGAGGAACACTCGACTAGCAACGTGCATGACTTCCTCCTCTCCGACAGGGAGGAACACTCGACTAGCAACGTGCATGACTTCCTCCTCTCCGACAGGGAGGAACACTCGACTAGCAACGTGCATGACTTCCTCCTCTCCGACAGGGAGGAACACATGTAAATGTAGCTGCTGCTCTTCCAAAAAAGGAGTTTTGCCTATAGTTCGTAAAACTGAATGGGATGTCTAGATGCATATGATGTCTAGAAGATCTGTTTGGGACTTTAATTTTAAGGTTTTCAAGGAGCTGTGGGGAGTCAATTTCTCCTTGTGCAATTTTACAAAGGAGTACTATGTCAGCAATTGACCGTCTCTCTTTTAAGGGGAGTATATGATGTCGTTTACATTTGGCTGAATAATCATGGTCAAACTGGTTGCATTTAAATTGCAGATAACGCAGAAACCTGCGCTGTATAGACTCAATCCTATCTATATAAATTGCATATCGAGGATTCCACACCTGTGAGTAATACTCGAGGATGCTACGCACATAAGCACAGTACAAGATTTTAATAACCTTAATATTATTAAACTGAGAGCAGGTTCTTATGACAAAACCCAAAGCCTTATTAGCTCTCTTAATAATGCCGTCAATATGCTTGTCATAAGCGAGCTTACCATCCTGAATAACTCCAAGGTCCCGAATCTCGTCTACCACCTTCAAGGGGATTCCCTTGATTGTATAACTGTACTGAGTAGGCTTAGGGCTACGGGTAAAAGTAATAGCAAAACATTTCAACACATTCAGGTCCAACTTGTTTTGCTGACAGTAAGATTCAAACCTACCTAGGTCCTCCTGTAAGAGGACGCAGTCATTGACGTCGCTAATACGCGTAAAGACTTTCAAGTCATCCGTATATAGCAAAAATTGCGAGAACCTAAAGCAGTGACAAATGTCATTAAGAAATATAGAAAAAAGGAGCGGTCCGAGCAAAGACCCTTGGGGCACGCCTGACGGTATATTAACCCATTTAGAGGAAGAAGAGAACCCATTTGGAACCACAGCCTGGGATCTATTTTCAATGTAGGAAGTAAACCATCTAAAAAGATTACCGTGGATTCCTGCCCTTAAGAGTTTCCGTAAGAGCAACTGGTGGTCTATTCTATCAAATGCTTTGCTATAGTCGGTGAAAATAGCGTCGACTTGGCCACCAGCATCCATATTTGAGGTGACGTAATCATTAAAAGACAGCAGATTAGATGTAGTTGAACGTTTTTTCATAAACCCATGCTGTTCTGGAATAAATGACGTTGCGAGAGTAGAATACACCGCAGTATAAACAAGTCTCTCAAATACTTTGGCAAAGATACAAAGCTTTGAAATGGGCCTATAATTTTTAACATCGTTCTTGCTACCGCTTTTATGAATTGGAGAAATGTTTGCCGCTTTCCAGATTTTAGGTACATAGCCTTGCTCAAGAGAACGCTGGAAAAGTAAAGTCAGCGGGTACGTTAGGCCCTCACCACTTCTCACTATGAAGACCGACGAAATGTTATCAGGCCCAGCTCCTTTCGATATATCAAGCGATTTAAGTAATTTAAATACAGTAGCATGATCAATAGTAATGTCGTTAATGGAACATGGATAATCATTTTCTACAGAGCCGTTTTCTAAGTCGTTATCTGAAGATGAACTAAGTGATTGAGGTTGAAAATTAGAGTAGAAATAGTTAGAGAAAAAGTTGCAAATTTCCTCTCCAGAATCAGCTGACTGCCCTTCATAAAACACAGTTGATGGGATAGAGTTGGTACTTCTCCTTTGCGATTTAACAAAAGACCAAAAATATTTGGGGTTTTCAATTATAGAACTTTCTACGTTTGAGATATAAGTTCGGTAGCATTCTTCCTCCAAGGTTTTAGCCTTTTTTCTAAGAAAAGCAAAAGATTCATAATCGGATATGTTACCATATTTATGAAACTTCTTCAAGTACTTGTATTTTTCTTTGAGCGCTTTCTTGAGAGGGGAACTGTACCACGGGGGAAAAGACGATGTGTTTATATATTTGTGTGGTACAAATTTATCACGAAGCTCATAAAGATGGGTATAAAATACCTCAAGGGAATCATCTATTGGTCTGCTGTTTATAATAGAGTCCCAATCGTAATCATGCAGTAAACATGAGTTAATACTGTCGTAGTCACCTGAGCCATAAGAATATTTTAACCGAGTGTTCAATTTCAGTAATTCACATTCAACACGATTTATATTAATAAATAGGGATTTATGATGCTCATCTTCAGGGACCAATGGGTTATCGCTAGCGAGAACTGTTATATCTACATTACTGATAACATAATCTAATATCCTATTATTACAGTTACGATTGTAGTTAAACTGATTCAAATTGTAGACTGACAAAGTATCAAAAAAATAAATCTGACTATTACCTGATATATCGGACGGGTGCAAATTTCCCTGTCTGCATGACCAATCTACATTCGGCAAATTAAAATCACCCAATATTATAAAAGTATCATTAGGACATGACTCAATAATACAAGCAAGTTTATCTGTAAAATTAGTAAGTTGCGTGTTAAATGAATTTCCTAAGTTTTCGCTACAAAGATATAGAGAACAAAAATGAGTTTTATGCTAAGTGCGGTCACTGTTTTTTGTGGTTACTGTGACCCAAATATCCTCGGCAGAGGAGTGCCATTCCGGCCGCGCCACAGCGCCTAGATCACGGCGCACCGCAATAAAAACTCCACCACCATACATTTGATTGGTTTTATTGTAGTCCCTATCCCGTCTCCAAATTAAATACCTGTCATCAATGAGTTCGCTATCATAAATACCATCTAAAAGCCAGCTCTCAGTAATCGCTATTACATCATAGGAATTTAAGCAGATGTTACGTTTTAACGTATGTGTTTTAGTGCGTAGCCCTCTTGTATTCTGATAAAATATTTTTAAATTAGACGCCATTGTTAATTTCACCATTTTCGCCATTGTTTATGTTTTTAGGGTTTCAAACATCGGTTTTGAAACCCTTATTGGTCTCGCTCTGTCCGTCCCCGCTCTTTCTTTAATATCTCAGTAACTACTATTAACTTGAAATTTAAAATAATTATACATTTCGTGCGCCATTACTGATTTCAAGAAAAAAATAATATAAATAAACGAAAAATGAAAATGAATAACTTCAGTACAAATTTTGATGTTGAAATTTCAAAAGAGACCTAGGAAGGCAAATGGGGTATCAAATGAAAGATATCGTTTTGACCATTTCAAAACACTTTTTGAAATTTCTGTTAGTTTCATACTTTTTGAAACATTTCAAAAAAAGGCGAAAAATTGACCATTCCCTCCCCCCCCCCCCCTATCTCCTATTCAGTCAGGTGTTTCCATCGAGCACAAGTATGTTACGTATCTTACCTAGGCAGTGCAGTGCGCGCGTGCGCGGCCGGCGCGCACGGATAGGATAGGATATAGGATCACTTTGTTGTCCGTCTGTCCGTCTGTCCGTCTGTCAACCCTCTTTTCTCAGAAACGCGTAGAGTTATCGAGTTGATATTCACATCATATACGCAGGCTCGTAACCTCTTGGAGACGCGATATTATATCAAAGTTCTAAGTCAACGCAATCAAAAGTTACAGCTGTTTATGTCTATTTTTTTTTTAAATTTTCCAAGGGAATCACATGCACACAAAACCTATAGGGTACTTCCCGTTGACCTAGAACCATGAAATTTGGCGGGAAGCAATCTTAAAGGTCTTAATGGGAATAAACCGATTTTTTGTTCAAATTAGTAATGAACCCAATCGACCAATGAAAAGTAATAAATGAATAATGCCTAGTTGGTGCGGCGCGACGCCTCGTGCCTGGCTGCGCGCGCGCCGCGCCGCCGCCTCGTGCCTGGCTGCGCGCGCGCCGCGCCGCCGCCTCGTGCCTGGCTGCGCGCGCGCCGCGCCGCCGCCTCGTGCCTGGCTGCGCGCGCGCCGCCGCCGCCGCCGCCGTCCCCGATCTACACAAGGCTGGAACATACTGCTAATGCTTTTAAACTTTAGATTCAATATAATTACTCAAAAAATTATTACTTATTAGTCTCAAATGTTGCACTAATAAAAAGTATTTAGGCACCAAATGATATATTTCTATAAAAATAGATATAATCTTCGTATAGGAGTAAGTTTGAGAGAAAACTTTAAAAACAAGCAATTGACTAAATGAATTTCAAACGCAGGCTTTCACCAAACCACTTCATTAAATTAAACAATAATCGCTCCAGCCGGCGGACCATTAGGTACAACTACTCTATTATTTAAATTAATATTAATTTCTTCTCGGAGACAGGCGCGCGCGCACGCGGCCCTGCAGAATCATGTGCCTTAGATAAGGTATAGGGTTCCGTGAGGCTCGCACCGAACGGCAGGTTAAGAACGGAAAGAAGTTCACCTACAATTATAAACCAGAAAGCGTCGTCGTGGTTTGAATATCTCCTGCTGGATCCTTAGCGGATACAAGGAGACGAGAACCGTAACCTGGGCCTTGCCAAATATCACTTTAACTAATTCTCACCCGACCTGTTCTCTCGTCATTCTGGAAAGTTACCTACCTCTACATTCACAAAATGCTACTTCATTAAACCATATTCATATTCATTTATTTCATTGCAATCATTGTGTACATATTCAGGTCTTATTATTAGGTATTAAGGTAATGCTCAAGAGACACAATGGTACCCAAATAGGGCGTAGCAAAAGGTATCGAGAGTGTAAGTGGACCCGGTTTCTAGAAAAATCTTTAGTTAGTTTCTAGCTGAAAAATGTAATTCAATTGATAAGGTAATATTATAACCATACTCGTGGTAACTCATTTGACTCCCACATACAAACATAATTGTAATATACGGAACCCAGTCCTGAACAGCCTACCTCCGTGCACCGTCGCAGAGACATAGGACCACCCATCCGTCCCGTGTCGCGGGCTGTTAGCGCTAATGGCGGAGGCCCAGGGCTCCCATGTCGCCCCGCGTCACCGGCCGTACCTACACGCGGCGATCTGTCCGACAGAACTATATGGAAATTAGACGGCGAGGTATTTAGTGAGAACGGTTATTGGACGGTCTCGGAATTAGTTAAGAGGGATTCGCTTTACCAGTTCAACTTTACCAGTTCAACTTTACCAGTTCAACTTTACCAGTTCAACCTGCTATACATGTTATATCGACTAGCGGAAAGCCTATTCTATACTTCTTCGTAAAACGCGTGACCAGCGGAGGGGAACCATCCCAGGGTTATTCATAAGTGGGTCTTAGATCTTCATTTCTTTCTTTATGTTTTCTTTCAGTAGTGTTGAAGGTGTCCCCTGGCGCAGTAGTGTTGAAGGTGTCTCTTGGCGCCTGGCGCTGACGCCTGCACAACGAGGGAACACCTCTGAGCTCCTCACCCCCTGCTATAAACCCGCAAGCACCAGACCGCCTGTGCTGCGTGAGCTCCTCGCCCCCTGCTATAAGCCCTCGCACCTCTGAACCCTGCACTCCCGTCTCCCTGATGAATTCTATAAAACGTTTACATAAAGTCCCATCCATCACACAACCTCTACATTCGCTCAAAATGGTAAAAACTATCAAGACTTTGCCATAAAGTTTCAACATTTAGTAGTAAAACAAGCTTGGCGCGTCGCGACACGGCTCGACTCAACATAAACAAGCTTGGCGCGTCACGAGCCGGCTCGACTCAACATAAACAAGCTTGGCGCGTCACGAGCCGGCTCGACTCAACATAAACAAGCTTGGCGCGTCACGAGCCGGCTCGACTCAACATAAACAAGCTTGGCGCGTCACGAGCCGGCTCGACTCAACGTAAACAAGCTTGGCGCGTCGCGAGCCGGCTCAACTCAACATAAACAAGCTTGGCGCGTCACGAGCCGGCTTGACTCAACATAAACAAGCTTGGCGCGTCACGAGCCGGCTCGACTCAACATAAACAAGCTTGGCGCGTCACGAGCCGGCTCGACTCAACATAAACAAGCTTGGCGCGTCACGAGCCGGCTCGACTCAACATAAACAAGCTTGGCGCGTCACGAGCCGGCTCGACTCAACATAAACAAGCTTGGCGCGTCACGAGCCGGCTCGACTCAACATAAACAAGCTTGGCGCGTCACGAGCCGGCTCGACTCAACATAAACAAGCTTGGCGCGTCACGAGCCGGCTCGACTCAACATAAACAAGCTTGGCGCGTCGCGACACGGCTCGACTCAACATAAATCAAATATAACATTAGCACGTTAGCTAACACGGAAACATGTGTCCGTGCTTCATACATGTGTCCGTGCTTCATACATGTGTCCGTGCTTCATATATGTGTCCGTGCTTCATACATGTGTCCGTGCTTCATACAGCAAGGTACCAGGAGGAGCACGGACTGAGACGAGTGTGAGGTGGTTCCTGATACATACATACATTGAGCTAAGTAGGGTCTGTCCCGGGTGGCACTCTCGCGTTACACGTGCGTGACTCAAAAGTTTCACAATGCACATAAATAGATACGTGTTATACGATCTTGTTAATAATAATAATAACTGCTTGACAACGTAAAACGAAAACCAACTGTCTATTAGTGTAATGTTATGAAATAAGAAACTATAATGTTTTGATTGTGACATAAAACAGAAAAATTGAAGATCACAATATTTAGTAAGCCTTTGGTTTTTGTCCGTGTTACAGTAACTGGAAACAACCAGTAAGTATATTATTATGTTGATCGGTTGTTTGTTTGTTTGTTTGTTTGTTGGAGGTCTTTTGTAACGTGTTTTGTTCCTGTTTTAATTTGTTGCTTGAGAAATAAATAAAGAGCAATAAATAGTAAGAGTGGTCCGTTACAATAAATAGTGATCGGAGCGAGGTGGGCACCGCACCTCACGCGACCGCGGAGCGACACGACACGCCTCTGGACTCTACCTTACACTCACTAACTACACTACAGTAAGAGTGGTCCGTTACAATAAATAGTGATCCGAGCGAGGTGGGCACCGCACCACACGCGACCGCGGAGCGATGCGACACGCCTCTGGACTCTACCTTACACTCACTAACTACACTACAGTAAGAGTGGTCCGTTACAATAAATAGTGATCCGAGCGAGGTGGGCACCGCACCACACGCGACCGCGGAGCGACACGACACGCCTCTGGACTCTACCTTACACTCACTAACTACACTACAGTAAGAGTGGTCCGTTACAATAAATAGTGATCCGAGCGAGGTGGGCACCGCACCACACGCGACCGCGGAGCGATGCGACACGCCTCTGGACTCTACCTTACACTCACTAACTACACTACAGTAAGAGTGGTCCGTTACAATAAATAGTGATCCGAGCGAGGTGGGCACCGCACCACACGCGACCGCGGAGCAATGCGACACGCCTCTGGACTCTACCTTACACTCACTAACTACACTACAGTAAGAGTGGTCCGTTACAATAAATAGTGATCCGAGCGAGGTGGGCACCGCACCACACGCGACCGCGGAGCAATGCGACACGCCTCTGGACTCTACCTTACACTCACTAACTACACTACAGTAAGAGTGGTCCGTTACAATAAATAGTGATCCGAGCGAGGTGGGCACCGCACCACACGCGACCGCGGAGCAATGCGACACGCCTCTGGACTCTACCTTACACTCACTAACTACACTACAGTAAGAGTGGTCCGTTACAATAAATAGTGATCCGAGCGAGGTGGGCACCGCACCACACGCGACCGCGGAGCAATGCGACACGCCTCTGGACTCTACCTTACACTCACTAACTACACTACAGTAAGAGTGGTCCGTTACAATAAATAGTGATCCGAGCGAGGTGGGCACCGCACCACACGCGACCGCGGAGCAATGCGACACGCCTCTGGACTCTACCTTACACTCACTAACTACACTACAGTAAGAGTGGTCCGTTACAATAAATAGTGATCCGAGCGAGGTGGGCACCGCACCACACGCGACCGCGGAGCAATGCGACACGCCTCTGGACTCTACCTTACACTCACTAACTACACTACAGTAAGTGTGGTCCGTTACAATAAATAGTGATCCGAGCGAGGTGGGCACCGCACCACACGCGACCGCGGAGCAATGCGACACGCCTCTGGACTCTACCTTACACTCACTAACTACACTACAGTAAGTGTGGTCCGTTACAATAAATAGTGATCCGAGCGAGGTGGGCACCGCACCACACGCGACCGCGGAGCAATGCGACACGCCTCTGGACTCTACCTTACACTCACTAACTACACTACAGTAAGAGTGGTCCGTTACAATAAATAGTGATCCGAGCGAGGTGGGCACCGCACCACACGCGACCGCGGAGCGATGCGACACGCCTCTGGACTCTACCTTACACTCACTAACTACACTACAGTAAGAGTGGTCCGTTACAATAAATAGTGATCCGAGCGAGGTGGGCACCGCACCACACGCGACCGCGGAGCAATGCGACACGCCTCTGGACTCTACCTTACACTCACTAACTACACTACAGTAAGAGTGGTCCGTTACAATAAATAGTGATCCAAGCGAGGTGGGCACCGCACCACACGCGACCGCGGAGCAATGCGACACGCCTCTGGACTCTACCTTACACTCACTAACTACACTACAGTAAGAGTGGTCCGTTACAATAAATAGTGATCCGAGCGAGGTGGGCACCGCACCACACGCGACCGCGGAGCAATGCGACACGCCTCTGGACTCTACCTTACACTCACTAACTACACTACAGTAAGAGTGGTCCGTTACAATAAATAGTTATCCGAGCGAGGTGGGCACCGCACCACACGCGACCGCGGAGCGACACGACACGCATCTGGACTCTACCTTACACTCACTTACTACACTACAGTAAGAGTGGTCCGTTACAATAAATAGTGATCCGAGCGAGGTGGGCACCGCACCACACGCGACCACGGAGCGACGCGACAGGCCTCTGGACTCTACCTTACACTCACTAACTACACTACAGTAAGTGTGGTCCGTTACAATGAATAGTGATCCGAGTGAGGTGGGCACCGCACCCCACGCGACCGCGGAGCGACGCGACACGCCTCTGTACTCTACCTTACACTCACTAACTACACTACAGTAAGAGTGGTCCGTTCCAATAAATAGTGATCCAAGCGAGGTGGGCACCGCACCACACGCGACCGCGGAGCGACACGACACGCCTCTGGACTCTACCTTACATTCACTAACTACACTACAGTAAGTGTGGTCCGTTACAATGAATAGTGATCCGAGCGAGGTGGGCACCGCACCACACGCGACCACGGAGCGACGCGACAGGCCTCTGGACTCTACCTTACACTCACTAACTACACTACAGTAAGTGTGGTCCGTTACAATGAATAGTGATCCGAGTGAGGTGGGCACCGCACCCCACGCGACCGCGGAGCGACGCGACACGCCTCTGTACTCCACCTTACACTCACTAACTACACTACAGTAAGAGTGGTCCGTTACAATAAATAGTGATCCGAGCGAGGTGGGCACCGCACCACACGCGACCGCGGAGCGATGCGACACGCCTCTGGACTCTACCTTACACTCACTAACTACACTACAGTAAGAGTGGTCCGTTACAATAAATAGTGATCCAAGCGAGGTGGGCACCGCACCACACGCGACCGCGGAGCGACACGACACGCCTCTGGACTCTACCTTACACTCACTAACTACACTACAGTAAGAGTGGTCCGTTACAATAAATAGTGATCCGAGCGAGGTGGGCACCGCACCACACGCGACCGCGGAGCGACACGACACGCCTCTGGACTCTACCTTACATTCACTAACTACACTACAGTAAGTGTGGTCCGTTACAATGAATAGTGATCCGAGTGAGGTGGGCACCGCACCCCACGCGACCGCGGAGCGACGCGACACGCCTCTGTACTCTACCTTACACTCACTAACTACACTACAGTAAGAGTGGTCCTTTACAATAAATAGTGATCCGAGAGAGGTGGGCACCGCACAGAAGAAATCTAATCACTTTAAAATTCAAAGTGCTTTATTTCCTTTAGACCTTACAGGACTCTTGGACACGTCACAAAAACTCAGATTACATAAGTAAAACTATAACTAACTTGATTTTTTGTCCACTTCAATCTTTTTTAAGGTAAAGTAAAGAACCGAACAAGAATCCACTACACTAACTATTACGTTAGTTTTTCGATAATTGTTATGAGTGAGTAACTGACAAATTTGTAAACATTTGTATGTAAAACTTTTAAAACTATCATGGTCACTATATTGGAAAGATCAACTTAAAATCATGGAAAATTTCCCATTTGTAGGTATTCGTTTAAATTTAGAGGTTGACTATCCTAATGAAGCTACAAGTTTTTGAATAAATAGGTACTTACAAAAAAAATATAAAAACAAATCTTGAAAATGATTTTTAAAGTGTCGTCCAGGAGTAGTATGCCCTAGGAACGTGTCTAGTTACTTAAGTACAGTCGTTATACAATGCACAATGAAACATAAAAGTTCACCTTTTAATTGTAATCTTGATCTTGCACAGCCCACGAGCGGAGTTCCCGCCGCGCCGCCGCCGCGCCCGTGGAGAAGGTGTTCGTGTTTGGATAACAATGCGCCTGATTGCTGAACTCTTGAACTGCGAACTTTGGGGATTGGAGCCGTTGGGAGCTGGTCAGGGTCAGTGGTCTTTCATACACTTAGCGGTTTGCTGATAAAAATCTTTAAAACATTTCATCATGGTAAAAATAAATTAAAAATAAAATGGTTTTATTTCAGACAACACATAGTACGTAGACAAAAAACACATAGACAAAAAATACGTAAAAAATACAATATAAACATACACAAAATTAAAAATAGAAGATAATATCAAAAACTACAAGAGAACCGTGACAGGAACAAATTCAGCCGAGGATACTCAATGCAGGAAATATGTTCCTTCATTGATCAGCCTCACCACAAAGTGTCTCCAGAGTGAAGATGATAGTCCATCAGTGTGAGACTGCGCAAACATTCCCGACACGCACTGCAGAACCGGGGCAGTCGCAACATCATCCGAAGTATGTTATTGTATTGGATTCGTAGGGCGGTCCATCGACCTTTTGGTATGTCGGACCCGCAGACCTCCCGTGCAAAAACTCTGACAGTAAGCCTAAAAAAGCGTGATTTTAACTTGTTCAGTCATCATCATTATCATCAGCCTATACCAGTCCACTGCTAGACATAGGCCTCCCCTAATGAGCGCCATTGCGCCCTATCTTCAGCTTGCCGCCTTCAGCATCTGCCAGCAGTCTTTAGCAAATCGTCATCCCACCTGGTCGAAGGGCGTCCTACATTACGTTTTCCGAGTCGCGGTCTCCACTCAAGAACACGTTTACCCCAGCGGTTGTCGGTTCTTCTTGAAATATGGCCAGCCCACTGCCACTTCAGCTTGCTAAACCTATGAGCTATGTCGATAACCTTGGTTCTCTGTCGGATGTATTCGTTGCGAATCCTATCCTTCAGAGAAACTCCGAGCATAGCTCTCTCCATAGCTCGCTGGGCGACTTTAAACTGGTGGACCAGCCCTACCGTGAGTGACCACGTCTCAGCTCCGTAGGTCATGACGGATAGGACGCACTGATTGAAAACTTTCGTTTTCAAGCATTGCGGTATGGATGACGAGAAGACTTGACGTAGTTTGCCTAACGCGGCCCAACTTAGCTGGATCCTCCTCTTGGCCTCCTTCTCGAAATTGTTTTTACCCAACTGCAGAACCTGCCCAAGGTAAGTGTATTCGGAAACAATTTCGAGAAGATGGCCATGTACGACGACCGGTCCCGGATCAATGTGGCCATTGATCATGACCTTGGTTTTATCCAAGTTCATGCCAAGACCGATGCGTCGTGAGGCTGAAGCTAGGCCGTCCAGCATCCGGTTAAGCTCCTCCAGCGACTTCGCCATCAAGACTATGTCATCAGCGAATCGCAGGTGTGAGATGTAATCGCCGTTTATGTTGATGCCCTTACCTTTCCAGTCCAGCGTCTTAAACACATCTTCCAACGCGCTTGTGAACAGTTTCGGGGATATAACATCCCCCTGTCTCACTCTCCTGCGCAGTTGGATAGGTTTAGACTGCTGGCCCTGTACTTGGACACTCATAGTTGCGGCATCATAAAGACATCTCAACACCTCGATATAACGATAGTCTACTTGGCAACGCTGTAAGGATTCCAGAACAGCCCAGGTTTCGACAGAGTCAAAGGCCTTTTCGTAGTCCACAAAGGCCAGACACAGGGGCTGATTATACTCTTCGGACTTCTGTATAATCTGCCTCACTGTGTGTATGTGGTCTATGGTGCCATATCCTCCGCGAAACCCGGCCTGTTCCGGTGGCTGGAACTCGTCGAGTCTCCTGGCGAGACGATTCGTGACCACTCGTGAGAAAAGCTTATAGACGTGGCTCAGGAGTGTGATGGGTCTGTAGTTTTTAGTTTTTAAGAAGGGTTTTATCTCCCTTCTTAAAAAAGAACACCACCAGGCTCCCGCTCCACGCCTTAGGAGTTCTCCCACTGTGAAGAACGGTGTTAAACAGGTTCTGAAGCTCCTGCAAAACAGGGGCTCCTCCTGCTTTCAGAAGCTCTGAAGTAATGGATTGATTTGGACCCTCGGTTTCGCTCTATTGCCTCTTTAATGAGGCATGTGTTGGAGCTCCGAAGATCGCGCCGTACCATCTTCGCAATTCGCTTCTTCAGGTCTGACCTCTCTGACGAAGTCACCTGGGTGGTTTCCCGTCTTCTTGTCATCAACCCGAGAGTCTCGTCCGAGAGTTTGGATTTCTTGCCAGTACGCTGCTTTTTACAAAACTTGATGCCTTCGTGCCTCAGCGTTTCGACCAGATTGTGCAGGGTCTCGTCAGCGTCATCAGTGGGTTCCAAGGCAACAAATCTATCCCCGAGAAGCTGCTGGAACTTCTCGGTGCCCGCCATGATTTGGATTGGGTTAGGTCGGAGCGTGGACTTCATCAGACGGTTTCTTTCAAGCTTCAAGTTGATATCCAGAGAGACTCGGAGGAGTCGGTGATCAGATCCGGTATTGAACCTGTTGATCACTGAGACATCTCTGAATATGTGCTTGCTATCCGTCATGATGAAGTCGATCTCATTTTTAGTCACAGTGTCGGGGCTTCGCCATGTCCACTTCCTTTGAGGCTGCTTCTTAAAGAAGGAGTTCATTAAGAACAGTCCCTCTTTCTCAAGGAAGTTGACAAGCATTAGCCCCCTGTGATTCCTAACTCCATAACCATGCGGGCCTATTCGGGATTCGTTGCCATTCTGCGTTCACGGCACCACACACTTGCACACTTGTTAAGTACAACGGGAAAATCTGCGAGCCAGCATATTACCTCGGACCGACATAGCCCTACGCTCCCTTTCAATATCTTCATCATCTTTAATGTGGTAAGCTTCGCAACTCAATTTAAGGTAATGAAAAAAATGGTTTTGTGATCACTCAAACGATCAAGTGTGATTGTGATATATCGATTCTTTAATTATACTTTTTGTTAAATCTTTATAATGACTTAAAATGATACTAAAAAAATTGTTATTATGCGAACTGTGTTTATACTAATTTTATTCTAGTAGGTAAGTGTTCAATTAAGGTAACCAAATGTGTTTTTATTTCATTTACAAAGTAATTATTTCAAACCATTATTTGAAACGGCCGGAGCGCTGCCTCCACCACATTATGTGAAACGGCCGGAGCGCTGCCTCCACCACATTTATAGACATGAAGGCGATGGTTTAGGTCAGGCTCGGCCTTCACTCTGTTTGTCCGTCCGTCCGTCCGCCTGTCCAAACAGCGGTGGCGGCGGCGGCGCGGGCGCGGCGGCGCGGGCGCAGCGGGGAGCTCGGCCACAACTAACAATAATATTGTTATTAGGTACTTGTTTAGTTTAGTTTGTGACAGCGTCCCCTCCACTCTCACTCCACTCAAAACTCGGTCCTGTGGATCCTGTGTGGAAGAGCGCGATCCTGTATGGTAGATACAGCATTTAGGACACGGTTGCTGCTCCCGCGAGTTCTGCGGAGCGTGCACAGTGAGGCTGTCTTCTACTGAAGGTTGACAAGTGCCTGCACCCGCGTATCTTTGTTATTGTAATGGATACATATAGTTGCGCAAGAGTCCCGCTCGCGTCCTTTACATTTCCCAAGGTAACTGTGCCGGCGCATGCGGTCGGTAAGTGGCCAGCGCTGATTTATGTTAATTCTGGACGAGCGGCGCGGGCGCTGCCGTTAACGTGTCAAAATGGAATATTCGGGTTATTTAGTGAGCTGCCCTCTGACCCGGCCTCGGCTGCCCAGCTGCTCCAGCTTGCAACCACACTTCTCCTCGTTCAATCTGTGATACCCAACCTACTATTTATAAGCATTCGGATCGAGATGGTTCAACTAACAATAAGCATCTCTACGCAGATGTTAGGTAGGCGACGTCGTTTTCTATGAATAAACCACAAATTTACGGTTTTCTGATTTTTCCCTTTACTTGTGCTATAAGACATTGCTTCTCGCCAAATTTCATGGTTCTCTAGGTCAACGGGAAGTACCCTATAGGTTTTGTGTGCATGTGATTCCCTTGGAATATTAAAAAAATAGACATAAACAGCTGTAACTTTTGATTGCGTTGACTTAGAAGTTTGATATTATCGCGTCTCCAAGAGGTTACGAGCCTGCGTATATGATGTGAATATCAACTCGATAACTCCACGCGTTTCTGAGAAAAGAGGGTTGACAGACGGACAACAAAGTGATCCCATAAGGGTTCCATTTTTCCTTTTGAGGTACGGAACCCTAAAAAAACACTTCTGTCAACAAATATGTTCCTTATCAACAAGTCCATGGCAACTTGAACCGTCCTCGGTCGCATAGAGGAGCGGAGCGCGGGTTGCGGTGCGGGTTCATAGCTCAGTGGCTTGACGCGCTCAAGCTCACACAATATTTACGTCGGCTGACCCGGACGGGGACCGCCATTAAAACTACATACAGGCCGTAAATACACGGTTTTATAGGATTTACAAGATTTACTAAGCACCTCTGATTCAGCCTTCGCGCATCGCGCATCGCGCATCGCATCGCCGAATAAGGAATATGGATTATGATGATGGTTATTACTTTATTTAATTCGTTTTATTTTGACATTATAGGAGTGAAAAGGCTAAAATTATGGTAATCTGATTTTATTTGATAATTTTGGTATCGTTTGAATTAAACAGTCGTAATTATGTTATTTATAATCGTGGGAATTATAACAAGTTCCCGCATAATTATTCAATACGACTCGGTCGTCTCTGATACGGCTACCAGGGTTGTGCTTATCTCATTGTTGTGAACGATGCCTTAGGTGTAAATATTGAATGCGGAACGTTTGTTAGGTATCTATGTAGTTTTAACACCTTCGGCGTACCTACTGTCTACATCCCGGGACGGTGTCCGCTGCATGCCAGCCAAGACGAACGAGGAAGTCAAACCATTAATAGCTCTCGGGATTCAATTAAAAGATAATAAGCGAACGAAACCGGGCGCGGAACCTAGCGGGGTTAATGAAATGACCTGGCGATGTTCACACTCGCCTGCCTGCCCCGTCCCCGACACGGCGCGGCGCGGGCGGCGCGGCGCACGGTGGATCGAGCCCATACAATGGGTTGGACATAGCGTGCCTAAATTTTCAGTCGTAATTTCGGGGCAAACACGCCCCCTATTTCTGTCAATAATGTTGCTTGCCATACAATAAAATCAGTTTTATGCCATTTACTCCTTAACTATGAGCCTGATGCTAAATAGTAACGGAATAATATTTGCTTAGTTTCGATAACGCTATCGAATCGCGAAATAAAATTAGGCCACATTTCTTTTTTTTTTTCGATGTAACTCAAAAAACGCAAAAAAGCGCAAGATGTGTCTTTGAAGGAAAGTTGCGGTACAGTGCCAGGAATATGTTATAATAGACCACATAACGAAACAGGACGAAACACGGCCCCTATTTCTGATTGTATGTTGCTTTCCATACAATGAAATCAGTTTTATGCCATTTACTCCTGAACTATGACTCTAGGCTAAAAATGCAATAGAATATTTAGTGCTTAGATGTAAAAAAGCTATCGAATGGCATATTCAAATTTATAAAATTACGACTTTGAAAATTAAGGCACGCTATGTCCAACCCATTGAATGGGCTCGATCCACCGTGCGGCGTGCTACAGTACCCACCCACCCACACCCATACCAGCATAGGCAGCACAGCACTGTTGGTAACACTACACTCCACGACGCTTGCTTGTATGAGGTTCCAAGAAAGCGTTGCGTTTATTACACCTTGCTGACCCTTGAAATGCTAAGACGTAAGTAGGTACCCAGAAAATTAATTTGTTGAGCCGTTTGGCTGCAGTGAAGATTGCCGTAAAGCCCAATCATGTGCCTCAGTATTAGTCGCTCCGCTACACATACTCTTCAATAAATCCCTAAGCTCTGGTTTCCTCCCCACCAAATGGAAGCTCGCACACGTTACTCCAATTCACAAGAAAGGTGATCTAGGCGATATCACAAACTACGGGCCAATATCCATCCTTTCGGCGTTTGGGAAACTTTTTGAGTCGTTGATCCAGAAAACAATCTCCTTCCATATAAAACCGTTATTTATCCCGCAGCAGCATGGCTTCCTTCCAGGGCGATCTACCGTCTCAAATCTACTTACTTATGACACCGACATCACACAGGCATTTGATGAACGAAAAAAAGTTCACGCAATCTGCTGACTGTTCAAAAGCATTTGACCTCGTTGATCACGGATTACTTGTGCGAAAGTTAGAGCATGCTGGTATCTGTGGGTCTTTACTTCGTTGGTGTGAATCTTACCTCCGAAACCGCTCCCAGTTGTTGACAGTGCGGGGATATAAATCTTCTGCCAGAGCTGTACCTCAGGTGTGCTTCAGGGCTCGCATCTCGGTCCACTATTCTTTCTCGTATTTATAAACGATCTTTGCAGTAACATAACATCAGGTTACCAGCTTTTTGCTGATGATCTCAAGCTATATAGAACTATTAGCTCCCAAGAAGACATAACAACTCTCCAATCTGTTCTGAACTCAAAAAGCGACTGGTGTCAACTAAATAGAATGTTACTCAATGCCTCCAAATGTGTTCACATCAAATTTTCTAGAAAAAAATACACAATACAAGCATCCTACGCAATCGGTAGCACAACGATAGCGGAGGTGTCAAGCATGACTGATCTCGGTGTCATTATGGACAAGAAGCTTGCCTTCCGTGAGCACATTGACCACATTGCCAAAAAGGGATCGCGTCTCGCTGGATTTGTCATCCGGCAAACTAAATTATTTCAGGACCCTGAAATATCAGTACTTCTTTTCTATAGTTATGTTCGAAGCCTACTCGAGTACTGCAGCCCTGTCTGGAACCCTTTCTATGATGTCCACTCTAACCGCCTTGAAAGACTCCAAAAGCAATTTCTTTATCACTTGTCCTATGCTAACAATCTCTGTCGTCTTCCAATGTAGTCTCAGTAACTTTAAGATGCCTACGCTTGAACACAGGAGGTACGTCGCTGATATCGTGTGTCTGCACAAAATCGTTAGTGGTAAGAGATTGACAACCCTCAACTTATTAATAAAGTTCATCTAGCCGTTCCCCGTTCTTCCAGTCGTCTCTGTAACCGAAAAACATTTATTATTCCCCGGTGTCGCTCCAATTACAGCCAAAACTCTCCAATCAACCGAATTCATTCTACAACAAAATCTGTAAAAATGTAGACATCCTCCATGTATCAGCCTCCACTCTAAAGAGGCTCCCTAGCCTGTAAGTCCATTTTACCGTCTTATACGTCTTTAAATACTTTATATCTTTAACATTCAATCTGTACTTAACTACTCTTTTTCTTTTCCTATTGTTTTATAAATTATATGTTTAAGCTCATTCATACTCTAAGCAAGCTGTGTTCACAACGAGTAGGTTCTACACTCATTCATACTCTAAGCAAGCTGAGTTCACAACGAGTAGGTTTTACACTCATTCATACTCTAAGCAAGCTGTGTTCACAACGAGTAGGTTCTACACTAATTCATACTCTAAGCAAGCTGTGTTCACAACGAGTAAGTTCTACATTCATTCATACTCTAAGCAAGCTGTGTTCACAACGAGTAGGTTCTACACTAATTCATACTCTAAGCAAGCTGTGTTCACAACGAGTAGGTTCTACACTCATTCATACTCTAAGCAAGCTGTGTTCACAACGAGTAGGTTCTACACTCATTCATACTCTAAGCAAGCTGAGTTCACAACGAGTAGGTTTTACACTCATTCATACTCTAAGCAAGCTGTGTTCACAACGAGTAGGTTCTACACTCATTCATACTCTAAGCAAGCTGTGTTCACAACGAGTAGGTTCTACACTCATTCATACTCTAAGCAAGCTGTGTTCACAACGAGTAGGTTCTACACTCATTCATACTCTAAGCAAGCTGAGTTCACAACGAGTAGGTTTTACGCTCATTCATACTCTAAGCAAGCTGTGTTCACAACGAGTAGGTTCTACACTCATTCATACTCTAAGCAAGCTGTGTTCACAACGAGTAGGTCTTACACTCATTCATACTCTAAGCAAGCTGTGTTCACAACGAGTAGGTTCTACACTCATTCATACTCTAAGCAAACTGTGTTCACAACGAGTAGGTCTTACACTCATTCATACTCTAAGCAAGCTGTGTTCACAACGAGTAGGTTCTACACTCATTCATACTCTAAGCAAGCTGTGTTCACAACGAGTAGGTTCTACACTCATTCATACTCTAAGCAAGCTGAGTTCACAACGAGTAGGTTTTACGCTCATTCATACTCTAAGCAAGCTGTGTTCACAACGAGTAGGTTCTACACTCATTCATACTCTAAGCAAGCTGTGTTCACAACGAGTAGGTTCTACACTCATTCATACTCTAAGCAAGCTGTGTTCACAACGAGTAGGTTCTACACTCATTCATACTCTAAGCAAGCTGTGTTCACAACGAGTGGGTTCTACACTCATTCATACTCTAAGCAAGCTGTGTTCACAACGAGTGGGTTCTACACTCATTCATACTGTAAGCAAGCTGAGTTCACAACGAGTAGGTTTTACGCTCATTCATACTGTAAGCAAGCTGTGTTCACAACGAGTAGGTTCTACACTCATTCATACCCTAAGCAAGCTGTGTTCACAACGAGTGGGTTCTCCACTCATTCATACTGTAAGCAAGCTGAGTTCACAACGAGTGGGTTCTACACTCATTCATACTGTAAGCAAGCTGAGTTCACAACGAGTAGGTTTTACGCTCATTCATACTCTAAGCAAGCTGTGTTCACAACGAGTAGGTTCTACACTCATTCATAGTCTAAGCAAGCTGTGTTCACAACGAGTAGGTTCTACTATCATTCATACTCTAAGCAAGCTGTGTTCACAACGAGTGGGTTCTACACTCATTCATACTGTAAGCAAGCTGTGTTCACAACGAGTGGGTTCTACACTCATTCATACTCTAAGCAAGCTGTGTTCATAACGAGTGGGTTCTACACTCATTCATACTCTAAGCAAGCTGTGTTCACAACGAGTAGGTTCTACACTCATTCATAGTCTAAGCAAGCTGTGTTCACAACGAGTAGGTTCTACACTCATTCATACTCTAAGCAAGCTGTGTTCACAACGAGTGGGTTCTACACTCATTCATACTGTAAGCAAGCTGTGTTCACAACGAGTGGGTTCTACACTCATTCATACTCTAAGCAAGCTGTGTTCATAACGAGTGGGTTCTACACTCATTCATACTCTAAGCAAGCTGTGTTCATAACGAGTGGGTTCTACACTCATTCATACTCTAAGCAAGCTGTGTTCACAACGAGTGGGTTCTACACTCATTCATACTCTAAGCAAGCTGTGTTCACAACGAGTGGGTTCTACACTCATTCATACTGTAAGCAAGCTGAGTTCACAACGAGTAGGTTTTACGCTCATTCATACTTTAAGCAAGCTGTGTTCACAACGAGTAGGTTCTACACTCATTCATACTCTAAGCAAGCTGAGTTCACAACGAGTAGGTTTTACGCTCATTCATACTCTAAGCAAGCTGTGTTCACAACGAGTAGGTTCTACACTTATTCATACTCTAAGCAAGCTGTGTTCACAACGAGTAGGTTCTACACTCATTCATACTCTAAGCAAGTCAAAGTCAAAGTCAAAGTCAAAGTCAATAACTTTATTTCTTTAGGCTTACAAACTAAGCACTTAGACACGTCAAATATAATACTATAAACAGGTTTATAAATAGTCATTATTATCAAATAGGAAATATGATGTTATTGATTTTATTCGCTTCAATTTTTTGTCCACTAGTGGAAGAAGCGAAAAAGAAACCACTAGTAAGTTTTATAAAACTTAAAATTAATACATTATCTTAGTCTAATTATAATCTAATTTGTATAAAACTAAATATTTATATAAAACTAACTAAGCTTAACATTATTTCCCTTAAATACCATTGTCAGTGCGGAACTGGGCGACATCTGGCCAAGCATTAACATCATTGATGTAATCATCTATGGAGTAAAAGGCTTTCTTGATAAGATTTCGTTTTATGTACAGTTTAAATTTACGAATAGGGAGCTCAGTTGCTTCAGATGGAAGCTTGTTGTAGAAGCGTACGCAATTACCCATAAATGATTTCCCTACCTTTCGTAATCTATATGATGGGATGTGCAGTTTGTTCTTGTTTCTTGTATTTATTTTGTGAATATCAGATTTTTTTAAAAAGCTATCTTTATTTTTGTGTGTATACATTAGATTTTCATAGATGTATTGCGATATTACTGTTAAAATATTTATGTCTTTAAATAATTCCCTCAAAGAGTGGCGTGGCTTTAATTTATAAATTGCGCGTACAGCCCTTTTTTGGAGAACAAAGATAGTCTGAATATCGGCTGCCCGTCCCCAAAGCAAAATACCATAAGACATGATACTATGGAAGTAACTGAAATAAACTAACCTAGCTGTATCTTCATCGGTAATATATCTAATTGTTCGAACCGCATATGCTGCTGAACTTAGTCTGCCTGCGAGAGCCTCAATTTGCGGTCTCCATTGAAGAGAGGAATCAATATGTAAACCTAGGAAAACCGTTGAGTCGACAAGGTCAACGATCTCATCCTTTAGCATTATCTTAGTTGGAAGTTCTCTTACATTTGGTAATATGAATTTTATGCATTTGGTTTTTTTAGCATTTAGTACAAGGTTGTTGGAGGTGAACCAATCTAGTATTTGTGAAAGCGAGTTATTTACATCGTCATAATTACATTTATTTCTGTCAAGCTGTGTTCACAACGAGTAGGTTCTACACTCATTCATACTCTAAGCAAGCTGTGTTCACAACGAGTAGGTTCTACACTCATTCATACTCTAAGCAAGCTGTGTTCACAACGAGTAGGTTCTACACTCATTCATACTCTAAGCAAGCTGTGTTCACAACGAGTAGGTTCTACACTCATTCATACTCTAAGCAAGCTGTGTTCACAACGAGTAGGTTCTACACTCATTCATACTCTAAGCAAGCTGTGTTCACAACGAGTAGGTTCTACACTCATTCATACTGTAAGCAAGCTGTGTTCACAACGAGTAGGTTCTACACTCATTCATACTCTAAGCAAGCTGTGTTCACAACGAGTAGGTTCTACACTCATTCATACTGTAAGCAAGCTGTGTTCACAACGAGTGGGTTCTACACTCATTCATACTGTAAGCAAGCTGTGTTCACAACGAGTAGGTTCTACACTCATTCATACTCTAAGCAAGCTGTGTTCACAACGAGTAGGTTCTACACTCATTCATACTGTAAGCAAGCTGTGTTCACAACGAGTGGGTTCTACACTCATTCATACTGTAAGCAAGCTGTGTTCACAACGAGTGGGTTCTACACTCATTCATACTGTAAGCAAGCTGTGTTCACAACGAGTGGGTTCTACACTCATTCATACTGTAAGCAAGCTGTGTTCACAACGAGTGGGTTCTACACTCATTCATACTGTAAGCAAGCTGTGTTCACAACGAGTGGGTTCTACACTCATTCATACTGTAAGCAAGCTGTGTTCACAACGAGTGGGTTCTACACTCATTCATACTGTAAGCAAGCTGTGTTCACAACGAGTAGGTTCTACACTCATTCATACTCTAAGGAAGTTGTGTTCTCAACGAGTGGGTTCTACACTCATTCATACTCTAAGCAAGCTGTGTTCACAACGAGTAGGTTCTACACTCATTCATACTGTAAGCAAGCTGTGTTCACAACGAGTGGGTTCTACACTCATTCATACTGTAAGCAAGCTGTGTTCACAACGAGTGGGTTCTACACTCATTCATACTGTAAGCAAGCTGTGTTCACAACGAGTGGGTTCTACACTCATTCATACTGTAAGCAAGCTGTGTTCACAACGAGTGGGTTCTACACTCATTCATACTGTAAGCAAGCTGTGTTCACAACGAGTGGGTTCTACACTCATTCTAGTATAAATAAGCTTAGGTTATCTTTCAGTTTTGTGAATCTAACAATAAAAAATAACAAATCTGCGTCTCGAGTGCATGAGGATCAGGGAGTCCGCACAGTGTAGCTAATGGCGTGCGCGGGCGCACTCCCACCACACGAGAGAGTCACTGCTGACTGCAACACATCTACTTACAGATTCTACTAATGGACACTCATTCTAATTTTATTTTGCCGAGGGAAAATACAATATTGTTGTACAAAATACGCACCGAGTTCTTGAATACAGCCTGTCGAGTTGTACAAACGTAAAGGTGACGATGCTTCCGTCTTGTTCGAGTCTATTATTTCATTAATTTGTTTTACGTCCACCCGTGAATCCACACATGAGTTGGATCTCGGCTATTTTGAATTAGTATCTAGTTTGATATTTCTGTGCGTAAGTATAACCGTCCACTAGGTCGCGCCGCTCGCACTTATTTCCCTAATCAATTTAAATTCGTGGCACGCGCATAACAAGCAGCGCGCGGACACAAATATCAGAATATGAAATACGGCATGTGTATCCGAATAACACATTACATAACGGCCCGCAGACCGTCCCTCGTCGTCTCTGCACTGGGACGGGACGGCAGCGCAGCGGGGAGGACGACGCTGAATACTTCTTGGATTTTATTGTTTCAGAATAAATGAATGAAATAACCTGCAGAGTGCGGAGCTGTCGAGTAAATCAATAGGAAACATGTTATTGTGCAAGAAATAACTAGAGTCGAGCGGCTACGCCCAAACATCGCTCGAAAGAGGCGTTCATTTCATTTCATTTATTCATTTATTTCAGATAATAAAATCCATATTGTAACATTAAAATTTTTTGTTCAGCTGCATCGACCAGACTCCAAGTCGTACGACAGTAGCGATCATTTTGTGAATTCAATTATGCCGACATTGCCGACTAATTGAAATATTTTACCCATAGAATAGTTGTAAGCAGCATTGTAATTGAGCGAGCTGTTCCGTGGTCGAAGTAATTGTGACTAAACAATTAGCTGTGTAGTCAGCATGCGCGTGCGCCGGTGCAGTGCGGTAATGGACGTGGCCGCCGCTACCACTAAGCCATAACCGGTGTGTTATTACAATATTCGTCATCACCACTCAACATGTACTTCATCGATTTGCTCACTGTCGCTTGATTCAAAACTAACTGCAAGTATAAACATCGTCATTATTGAATACGATGATGTCTCTTCATCAGAGAGACATCCGCGACAGGAAGGTATTCATCAGAGAGACATCCGCGACAGGAAGGTATTCATCAACAGCGCAGCGTCTGAACTGAAACCGCCTTATCTATATCTAAAGAGAAGTAAAAGGCGAGATCTTTTGTTTTTCTTTGTCTCTATTCAATCCTGCCCATAAAACGGAATGAGCCTAATAGTCGTTTAACACGTTTAGCCACAAACAGTTCAAACATGCTTTGTTGACAGACGCCCACTCGTCCACGGTCGACTTACTGCCGGCAGGCACTCCTCAACATTTAACCTTAACATTACAGCTGTAAGATTGAAAATGGATGTAGTATTGCGGTTGTTTTGGTAAGCTCTCGGCTCACTCGAGATAATGTTTGTTTAGAGCAGCGATGACAAACTGGATCTAGAGATTTGTTTGATCGCCGCAGCCGCAGCCGCAGCTGGAGCATTCGTGGCTTACAACTGGATCATGTAGAACAGGTGGGCTATCTGCCTCGCTCAAGTCGCCACTCGCCCCTCGCCCCTCGCCCCTCGCCCCTCGCCCCTCGCCCCTCGCCCCTCGCCACTCGGAGACCTTCCTACATTCTCATCACTTTTCATGGGAAATAAACGTTAAAGGTCACGTTCCACACTCCATTATGCATAATTTTATAGCCTTTTAATAGCTATCAGAGTGTTTGTCTTGTCCATTCCGAGATAAAATGTCACGCGACAAAAGACCGGAATAGATTATTGATTTGCACAGAATATTGATAGAAAACGTTATCGGGCGATGCTCTTTAACTGAACCCACGCTGCAGGTATTCCATATTTCTACTTGGATCCTTTTACAGAAAGAAATATGGAGGCCATTCGCGTGAACCGTGCACCGCGGGCGGACGTCTAGGCCAATTGTCGGGAAGTTAGGCATGTATTAGAATTAGCGCGGTAACTGGGCGGTCACGGCGCAATGACTTCATGTGATGGATGGCGCGCCTGCTGGGGGCCGCGGGGTGAGGTGTGCAGCGGGAGGTAACTAAGGGCCTTTCAAAAATAAAGATTCAGTTCTTCAAAGACTTTTCATAAACCGAAACTGACATAACATTCAGAAGCTATAAAGCAAGACCTTGTGACTTATTTTATTTATGAACAAAGCAGCACCAGTAGGAGTTGTTGTTGTCCTACATGCGCACTGACATTACAGTTGACAAGCATCACGAGAGCTCTACCTCGGGGAGACGCAGTAATCCTACATGCGCACTGACATTACAGTTGACAAGCATCACGAGAGCTCTACCTCGGGGAGACGCAGTAATCCTACATGCGCACTGACATTACAGTTGACAAGCATCACGAGAGCTCTACCTCGGGGAGACGCAGTAATCCTACATGCGCACTGACATTACAGTTGACAAGCATCACGAGAGCTCTACCTCGGGGAGACGCAGTAATCCTACATGCGCACTGACATTACAGTTGACAAGCATCACGAGAGCTCTACCTCGGGGAGACGCAGTAATCCTACATGCGCACTGACATTACAGTTGACAAGCATCACTAGAGCTCTACCTCGGGGAGACGCAGTAATCCTACATGCGCACTGACATTACAGTTGACAAGCATCACGAGAGCTCTACCTCGGGGAGACGCAGTAATCCTACATGCGCACTGACATTACAGTTGACAAGCATCACGAGAGCTCTACCTCGGGGAGACGCAGTAATCCTACATGCGCACTGACATTACAGTTGACAAGCATCACGAGAGCTCTACCTCGGGGAGACGCAGTAATCCTACATGCGCACTGACATTACAGTTGACAAGCATCACGAGAGCTCTACCTCGGGGAGACGCAGTAATCCTACATGCGCACTGACATTACAGTTGACAAGCATCACGAGAGCTCTACCTCGGGGAGACGCAGTAATCCTACATGCGCACTGACATTACAGTTGACAAGCATCACTAGAGCTCTACCTCGGGGAGACGCAGTAATCCTACATGCGCACTGACATTACAGTTGACAAGCATCACGAGAGCTCTACCTCGGGGAGACGCAGTAATCCTACATGCGCACTGACATTACAGTTGACAAGCATCACGAGAGCTCTACCTCGGGGAGACGCAGTAATCCTACATGCGCACTGACATTACAGTTGACAAGCATCACGAGAGCTCTACCTCGGGGAGACGCAGTAATCCTACATGCGCACTGACATTACAGTTGACAAGCATCACGAGAGCTCTACCTCGGGGAGACGCAGTAAACATTGTCGAGACATTTAAATATTGAGACGCGCAGTTATCTTCATTTACCTACACAACACAAATATTAAAATAAAGAGGACAGATTTGTATTTTTGAATGTAACGAATAAACTTAAAAACTACTGAACCGATTTCAAAAACTCTGTCGCCATTATAAAGCTACATTAGATATCACTGAGTAACATAGACTAGTATACCCGGGCGAAGCTGGGGGGCGGAGCGCTACGGCAAGGTATACCCTGGCGAAGCTGAGGGGCGGAGCGCTACGGCATGGTATACTGTAATGTTACACTTTTGTGTAACACCAAGTTATTCGAGAAGCTTCCTACCTAATTTTCCTAGGCAGAAAGATCCTAACAAATTAAAGAATATTAGAAATTATGTACAATTTTAATTTTTATTTACAGACTTTTATAAAATTTTGATGCGAAGGTTTCGAGTTAAGCTGGAGACGTTACAGGTTTGAGGAGATGTTGAAGGTTTTGAGTGAAGCTGGAGACGTTGCAGGTTGAGGAGATGAGACGTTTTAAAGGTTTTGAGGTTAAATGGATGCTCTTCTGGGCGTAGAGGTCGACACCAGGTGGTGGAGCTCTACGCCAGGTCTGGAACTTTGCCGTTTAGGTTTTTGAAGGTTTGAAGGGCTTTCTTGAGTTTCCCGGGCCAGCTGGGCCCGGGAAATGGCCTTTTAGAAGATATTCGTCGCGAAGTCAGAGGTAAACTGATTCCTTGGCCGTTCTGGCACTGTTTATATATATTCCGCCGTTCCAATGTAGTTCCAGAATTTGAGAATTCAAATAATGTACGTTTTTCAAAATTTGTACGATTTTCTTTATAATTTCGTACGAGGTTTCATCCAAAACCTATGTTACCTTTCCTCTTTGCTTCAAATCGGAGCAAATTTTGACATTTTCAAAATTGGCATTTATGTCACAACAATCTTTACCAAAACAAATATTTTCAAAGAATTTTAAGAAAAAAGTAGAAAAAGAGACCAAAATGGATACAATAATTACAGATGTTATAAAAAACTGGATATAGAAGGTAATATTTACATTGTTATACAAAATTAGAGCTAGAACAGAAATAAAATATTACATTTTCAACCTTCAAAAACCTAAACGGCAAAGTTCCAGACCTGGCGTAGAGCTCCACCACCTGGTGTCGACCTCTACGCCCAGAAGAGCATCCATTTAACCTCAAAACCTTTAAAACGTCTCATCTCCTCAACCTGCAACGTCTCCAGCTTCACTCAAAACCTTCAACATCTCCTCAAACCTGTAACGTCTCCAGCTTAACTCGAAACCTTCGCATCAAAATTTTATAAAAGTCTGTAAATAAAAATTAAAATTGTACATAATTTCTAATATTCTTTAATTTGTTAGGATCTTTCTGCCTAGGAAAATTAGGTAGGAAGCTTCTCGAATAACTTGGTGTTACACAAAAGTGTAACATTACAATACCCGGGCGAAGCAGGGGGGCGGAGCGCTACGGCAAGGTATACCCGGGCAAAGCTGGGGGGCGGAGCGCTACGGCAAGGCTACGTTACAATAAACGCAGCCTTCTGCATGCATCTGTACTGTCACAGTCTGAAATGACAATCCTCTGAAATGACTCCTGCGCACGCTGGGATCCTGCAACAGACGGTGGTGATGATGATGATGTGACTGTAGTCTCCGCCACATATTATGTATGTAGGTACATCTCGAGCCGTGTGTGTATGATGAGACTGTAGTCTCCGCCACATATTATGTATGTAGGTACATCTCGAGCCGTGTGTGTATGATGAGACTGTAGTTTCCACCACATTTTATATGTATGTAGGTACATCTCGAGCCGTGTGTGTATGATGAGACTGTAGTCTCCGCCACATATTATGTATGTAGGTACATCTCGAGCCGTGTGTGTATGATGAGACTGTAGTCTCCACCACATATTATATGTATGTAGGTACATCTCGAGCCGTGTGTGTATGATGAGACTGTAGTCTCCGCCACATATTATGTATGTAGGTACATCTCGAGCCGTGTGTGTATTATGAGACTGTAGTCTACACCACATATTATATGTATGTAGGTACATCTCGAGCCGTGTGTGTATGATGAGACTGTAGTCTCCGCCACATATCGACGCCCCAACCGAATAAAGCGGTATTATGAAAATCGTAATTTTACAGGAGAGCCAAAAAACAGAAAGATTTGTTTCATCACTCGGACAAACAAACAATTTAAACAAATGTGGTATCGTTAGACGCGAAAAAAAAAGAGCTAGATAAAATAACTAGCTATCATGACAAACTCCCAGATTCCAGATTAAGAAAGAAAAACTATATTACTAGTTTATTCGCTTAGGACCGTACTTCGTTTTTTTTTGCGTATCTGTTTACGTCTTTATTCGTCTCAAAACGTCAACAGGGATTTTGTGTAACAAATACATACCTATGTACCTTTTTAAAGGATTTTTGACGTGTAAGGGCTCTGCGTACTAAACCATTACGCCATTAATCACCTAAAGATTGTTTAGTATACTTTCAGTAAATAAGTATTACCTGCCTTTCTAAAAATCAAAACGACCATCATTTCAAATGCAAAGATAACTCATTTAACTTTTTGTTTATTGACTATAAATTAGTAAAACAAAGTGTTTTTAAATTTCAACTTTTATTTGCTTAATAATTAATCAACAATTTACTAATCTTTTATAAAAAACAGGACATTTCTATCATAATTTAGCAGGAAAATTTATTTTTTAAATAAAATTTTCTTAATTTGCATGACATTATAAAAACAGGACATTTCTATCATAATTTAGCAGGAAAATTTATTTTTTAAACAATTTTTTTTAAATTTATCTTTATTTATGTTATTTATGATTTTTACATGTTAGAGCAACAAAAATACTTTCATAGAATCAACCTTTTTAGAATAATGTTTAACAACCTAATTTTAACTACAATAAACTACGTATCTGTATGCCATAAAAACACCATGGTAAACAACCTTCTACCCTCTGGGTATGGGCTACTATCTGTCAAACCGTATGAGTAGGCCATTCTGAATCAAATAGAAACTTATATAAACAATTTCTTGGTTGAGGTTTAGATTCAGGCGATGAATCAGGTGATGGTGATCTTGTTGGAATATATTCGGACACATGCGGCGAAAAGTCTTCATCCGATGTAGCATTTTCCTTAGATATTAAACTGTTTTCATCTTTCCTGAAACGTTAATTAAGTGATATTTACAAGAAGACAAACAGACAGAAAGGCTTTTTTATATCGATTGAGTAAAACTTTATACATATAAATGATATAATACTTCACAAGCTGTAAGTACCTACAGTAGATTTTTCAGTGCTCACTGTAAGTACTTTACTCGTGAAATTGAGACAGACGTTAATGTGTAGGTAAAATCAACAATAAAGTAGATATTTAATCAAACAGTGGTACATATTTGCATGACACTTTATAATCTATTGGAAGTGTGGGAACATTAGCCAACAGAATGATTTTCTTACCTAAGTCTATTTCCTTAAGGGAACCAAAAGAAATCAGTTCATTTATAGTAGGTATAAAAATACAGAGTTCAGGCAATTCTACATACATTTACGTGATGACGTTTTACGTGGATCATGTTAAACCGGCGACAAATCTTTATTTACTTGAGCAAGCCTCATTTCATCAGTATTTTCTGTAATAGAGTAGATTAAACTATTTACTTGCAAATTATTTAGATAGGTACTGAATTGTTCTAGTCGAGTTTATTCAAATGAGCCCAAACACGGATATTTTACTGTTATTTACTGAGGAGTTTTGTTGAACAGGTCGTGATTCCATCATCAGATCAGCTTGCTGTCATATTATTACATATTATTACATTAGACTTAGTCGGAACTTGACAAAAAACCAAGTTTTAACTCATTCGGCCAATTTGCTGAGGGATTCTGTAGCTGGCTCAATCATCAGATCAGCTCGTATTGCATTGTCACTCATAGATATTTCAGCTCAATCGGACACCGAATAGTGTATAAGATTATACTTCCATGATTTTATTAGCCACAGATAAATAGACAGACAGTCAAACACCCAGATTTAACTTCATTTAGTACTACCTACGGTACTTACTTACCTAGTTACAACATCTGATCAATTTATTTTGTCATTTAATTTTTCCATTTAATAAAATAATCATAAAAACTCTAAGTAACATAGTTTTGTCAATTAGATCAACAATCACACTATGAATAAACATTACTTTGTGTCAATACCTAGCTAAGTTTAATTTAAAGTAAGCAAGCAAGCTGCGTTGGTAGGTACTTACGTGAATCATTGGAATCTTCGATTATTTTCGTATATTTCGCAAGTTTTAAAGCCAATTATCGCCACTAGTGCACCACCAGGTTTCTTATCCAGTAATAATTATAAATTTAAACACGTTTGCACCGTTAGGATATTGATTTATTTAATTTATACCTACTGCACATTGTTTACGTTCGTCAGGACTGATCGCGAAAGAGAGAGATGAGTATCAGCAATTAGCGTTCAAATTACGCACTGTAAGTATTTTATTAAGATATACAAATCAAAATACTTTACATTCTAAAAATACGAAGCCTAATGTTTATGATTACTAGTTTTATCTGGATTAATATTACAATACGTGAAAATAAATTATTCACATTCACTTTTAAACCATATTGCGATAAGAACTTAAGGCTAACTAATTCGTATTAGTATTAACATTCTAGTGAAGGTGTTGTTATTGCGAGAATAAAAGACTAGGTACTAACACAATACCATTAAAATATTGCTCGTATTCAGATGAATAATAGCGTAACATTTTCTCACCACTTTGTTCTGGTAACTGGTAGCTATCTGGTTAAACGTAAGATGGTGAAGTGGTGTTATTCGCCTTTTTTCGTGTGACAAATTTCGATAGAACAAAGACGTCTTTAGTTATAACTCTGCAAGTTTTGGTTATAAATTTGTGAAAAAATATATGTCATGCATCTGGGTGCATAGAAGCGTAATATGCAATAAAAAGTTTTTTTATTGCATATTACGCTTTTATTCGATTGGGACGTCGATATTATGTATGTAGGTACATCTCGAGCCGTGTGTGTATGATGAGACTGTAGTCTCCGCCACATATTATGTATGTAGGTACATCTCGAGCCGAGTGTGTATGATGAGACTGTAGTCTCCGCCACATACTATGTATGTAGGTACATCTCGAGCCGTGTGTGTATGATGAGACTGTAGTCTCCGCCACATATTATATGTATGTAGGTACATCTCGAGCCGTGTGTGTATGATGAGACTGTAGTCTCCGCCACATATTATGTATGTAGGTACATCTCGAGCCCTGTGTGTATGATGAGACTGTAGTCTCCGCCACATACTATGTATGTAGGTACATCTCGAGCCGTGTGTGTATGATAAGACTGTAGTCTCCGCCACATATTATATGTATAAAGGTACATCTCGAGCCGTGTGTGTATGATGAGACTGTAGTCTCCGCCACATATTATGTATGTAGGTACATCTCGAGCCGCGTGTGTATGATGAGACTGTAGTCTCCGCCACATATTATATGTATGTAGGTACATCTCGAGCCGCGTGTGTATGATGAGACTGTAGTCTCCACCACATATTATGTATGTAGGTACATCTCGAGCCGTGTGTGTATGATGAGACTGTAGTCTCCACCACATATTATGTATGTAGGTACATCTCGAGCCGTGTGTGTATGATGAGACTGTAGTCTCCACCACATATTATGTATGTAGGTACATCTCGAGCCGTGTGTGTATGATGAGACTGTAGTCTCCGCCACATATTATGTATGTAGGTACATCTCGAGCCGTGTGTGTATGATGAGACTGTAGTCTCCACCACATATTATGTATGTAGGTACATCTCGAGCCGTGTGTGTATGATGAGACTGTAGTCTCCACCACATATTATGTATGTAGGTACATCTCGAGCCGTGTGTGTATGATGAGACTGTAGTCTCCACCACATATTATGTATGTAGGTACATCTCGAGCCGTGTGTGTATGATGAGACTGTAGTCTCCACCACATATTATGTATGTAGGTACATCTCGAGCCGTGTGTGTATGATGAGACTGTAGTCTCCACCACATATTATGTATGTAGGTACATCTCGAGCCGTGTGTGTATGATGAGACTGTAGTCTCCGCCACATATTATGTATGTAGGTACATCTCGAGCCGTGTGTGTATGATGAGACTGTAGTCTCCGCCACATATTATGTATGTAGG
Organism: Eupithecia vulgata; assembly: GCA_946478455.1. NCBI lineage: Eukaryota > Metazoa > Arthropoda > Insecta > Lepidoptera > Geometridae > Eupithecia > Eupithecia vulgata. Next base: position 322,168 of record OX297877.1, read on the forward strand.
TACATCTCGAGCCGTGTGTGTATGATGAGACTGTAGTCTCCGCCACATATTATGTATGTAGGTACATCTCGAGCCGTGTGTGTATGATGAGACTGTAGTCTCCGCCACATATTATGTATGTAGGTACATCTCGAGCCGTGTGTGTATGATGAGACTGTAGTCTCCACCACATATTATGTATGTAGGTACATCTCGAGCCGTGTGTGTATGATGAGACTGTAGTCTCCGCCACATATTATGTATGTAGGTACATCTCGAGCCGTGTGTGTATGATGAGACTGTAGTCTCCGCCACATATTATGTATGTAGGTACATCTCGAGCCGTGTGTGTATGATGAGACTGTAGTCTCCGCCACATATTATGTATGTAGGTACATCTCGAGCCGAGTGTGTATGATGAGACTGTAGTCTCCACCACATATTATGTATGTAGGTACATCTCAAGCCGTGTGTGTATGATGAGACTGTAGTCTCCACCACATATTATGTATGTAGGTACATCTCAAGCCGTGTGTGTATGATGAGACTGTAGTCTCCGCCACATATTATGTATGTAGGTACATCTCGAGCCGTGTGTGTATGATGAGACTGTAGTCTCCGCCACATATTATGTATGTAGGTACATCTCGAGCCGTGTGTGTATGATGAGACTGTAGTCTCCGCCACATATTATGTATGTAGGTACATCTCGAGCCGAGTGTGTATGATGAGACTGTAGTCTCCACCACATATTATGTATGTAGGTACATCTCGAGCCGAGTGTGTATGATGAGACTGTAGTCTCCACCACATATTATGTATGTAGGTACATCTCAAGCCGTGTGTGTATGATGAGACTGTAGTCTCCACCACATATTATGTATGTAGGTACATCTCGAGCCGTGTGTGTATGATGAGACTGTAGTCTCCGCCACATATTATGTATGTAGGTACATCTCGAGCCGTGTGTGTATGATGAGACTGTAGTCTCCGCCACATATTATGTATGTAGGTACATCTCGAGCCGTGTGTGTATGATGAGACTGTAGTCTCCGCCACATATTATGTATGTAGGTACATCTCGAGCCGAGTGTGTATGATGAGACTGTAGTCTCCACCACATATTATGTATGTAGGTACATCTCAAGCCGTGTGTGTATGATGAGACTGTAGTCTCCACCACATATTATGTATGTAGGTACATCTCGAGCCGTGTGTGTATGATGAGACTGTAGTCTCCGCCACATATTATGTATGTAGGTACATCTCGAGCCGTGTGTGTATGATGAGACTGTAGTCTCCGCCACATATTATGTATGTAGGTACATCTCGAGCCGAGTGTGTATGATGAGACTGTAGTCTCCGCCACATATTATGTATGTAGGTACATCTCAAGCCGTGTGTGTATGATGAGACTGTAGTCTCCACCACATATTATGTATGTAGGTACATCTCGAGCCGTGTGTGTATGATGAGACTGTAGTCTCCGCCACATATTATGTATGTAGGTACATCTCGAGTCGTGTGTGTATGATGAGACTGTAGTCTCCGCCACATATTATGTATGTAGGTACATCTCGAGCCGAGTGTGTATGATGAGACTGTAGTCTCCACCACATATTATGTATGTAGGTACATCTCGAGCCGAGTGTGTATGATGAGACTGTAGTCTCCACCACATATTATGTATGTAGGTACATCTCAAGCCGTGTGTGTATGATGAGACTGTAGTCTCCACCACATATTATGTATGTAGGTACATCTCGAGCCGTGTGTGTATGATGAGACTGTAGTCTCCGCCACATATTATGTATGTAGGTACATCTCGAGCCGTGTGTGTATGATGAGACTGTAGTCTCCGCCACATATTATGTATGTAGGTACATCTCGAGCCGAGTGTGTATGATGAGACTGTAGTCTCCACCACATATTATGTATGTAGGTACATCTCAAGCCGTGTGTGTATGATGAGACTGTAGTCTCCGCCACATATTATGTATGTAGGTACATCTCGAGCCGTGTGTGTATGATGAGACTGTAGTCTCCGCCACATATTATGTATGTAGGTACATCTCGAGCCGTGTGTGTATGATGAGACTGTAGTCTCCGCCACATATTATGTATGTAGGTACATCTCGAGCCGAGTGTGTATGATGAGACTGTAGTCTCCAGCACATATTATGTATGTAGGTACATCTCGAGCCGAGTGTGTATGATGAGACTGTAGTCTCCACCACATATTATGTATGTAGGTACATCTCAAGCCGTGTGTGTATGATGAGACTGTAGTCTCCACCACATATTATGTATGTAGGTACATCTCGAGCCGTGTGTGTATGATGAGACTGTAGTCTCCGCCACATATTATGTATGTAGGTACATCTCGAGCCGTGTGTGTATGATGAGACTGTAGTCTCCGCCACATATTATGTATGTAGGTACATCTCGAGCCGAGTGTGTATGATGAGACTGTAGTCTCCACCACATATTATGTATGTAGGTACATCTCAAGCCGTGTGTGTATGATGAGACTGTAGTCTCCACCACATATTATGTATGTAGGTACATCTCGAGCCGAGTGTGTATGATGAGACTGTAGTCTCCACCACATATTATGTATGTAGGTACATCTCAAGCCATGTGTGTATGATGAGACTGTAGTCTCCACCACATATTATGTATGTAGGTACATCTCGAGCCGTGTGTGTATGATGAGACTGTAGTCTCCGCCACATATTATGTATGTAGGTACATCTCGAGCCGTGTGTGTATGATGAGACTGTAGTCTCCGCCACATATTATGTATGTAGGTACATCTCGAGCCGAGTGTGTATGATGAGACTGTAGTCTCCACCACATATTATGTATGTAGGTACATCTCAAGCCGTGTGTGTATGATGAGACTGTAGTCTCCGCCACATATTATGTATGTAGGTACATCTCGAGCCGACTGTGTATGATGAGACTGTAGTCTCCACCACATATTATGTATGTAGGTACATCTCAAGCCGTGTGTGTATGATGAGACTGTAGTCTCCGCCACATATTATGTATGTAGGTACATCTCGAGCCGAGTGTGTATGATGAGACTGTAGTCTCCACCACATATTATGTATGTAGGTACATCTCAAGCCGTGTGTGTATGATGAGACTGTAGTCTCCGCCACATATTATGTATGTAGGTACATCTCGAGCCGTGTGTGTATGATGAGACTGTAGTCTCCGCCACATATTATGTATGTAGGTACATCTCGAGCCGACTGTGTATGATGAGACTGTAGTCTCCACCACATATTATGTATGTAGGTACATCTCAAGCCGTGTGTGTATGATGAGACTGTAGTCTCCGCCACATATTATGTATGTAGGTACATCTCGAGCCGAGTGTGTATGATGAGACTGTAGTCTCCACCACATATTATGTATGTAGGTACATCTCAAGCCGTGTGTGTATGATGAGACTGTAGTCTCCGCCACATATTATGTATGTAGGTACATCTCGAGCCGTGTGTGTATGATGAGACTGTAGTCTCCGCCACATATTATGTATGTAGGTACATCTCGAGCCGTGTGTGTATGATGAGACTGTAGTCTCCGCCACATATTATGTATGTAGGTACATCTCGAGCCGAGTGTGTATGATGAGACTGTAGTCTCCACCACATATTATGTATGTAGGTACATCTCGAGCCGAGTGTGTATGATGAGACTGTAGTCTCCACCACATATTATGTATGTAGGTACATCTCAAGCCGTGTGTGTATGATGAGACTGTAGTCTCCACCACATATTATGTATGTAGGTACATCTCGAGCCGTGTGTGTATGATGAGACTGTAGTCTCCGCCACATATTATGTATGTAGGTACATCTCGAGCCGTGTGTGTATGATGAGACTGTAGTCTCCGCCACATATTATGTATGTAGGTACATCTCGAGCCGAGTGTGTATGATGAGACTGTAGTCTCCACCACATATTATGTATGTAGGTACATCTCAAGCCGTGTGTGTATGATGAGACTGTAGTCTCCACCACATATTATGTATGTAGGTACATCTCGAGCCGAGTGTGTATGATGAGACTGTAGTCTCCACCACATATTATGTATGTAGGTACATCTCAAGCCATGTGTGTATGATGAGACTGTAGTCTCCACCACATATTATGTATGTAGGTACATCTCGAGCCGTGTGTGTATGATGAGACTGTAGTCTCCGCCACATATTATGTATGTAGGTACATCTCGAGCCGTGTGTGTATGATGAGACTGTAGTCTCCGCCACATATTATGTATGTAGGTACATCTCGAGCCGAGTGTGTATGATGAGACTGTAGTCTCCACCACATATTATGTATGTAGGTACATCTCAAGCCGTGTGTGTATGATGAGACTGTAGTCTCCGCCACATATTATGTATGTAGGTACATCTCGAGCCGACTGTGTATGATGAGACTGTAGTCTCCACCACATATTATGTATGTAGGTACATCTCAAGCCGTGTGTGTATGATGAGACTGTAGTCTCCGCCACATATTATGTATGTAGGTACATCTCGAGCCGAGTGTGTATGATGAGACTGTAGTCTCCACCACATATTATGTATGTAGGTACATCTCAAGCCGTGTGTGTATGATGAGACTGTAGTCTCCGCCACATATTATGTATGTAGGTACATCTCGAGCCGAGTGTGTATGATGAGACTGTAGTCTCCACCACATATTATGTATGTAGGTACATCTCAAGCCGTGTGTGTATGATGAGACTGTAGTCTCCACCACATATTATGTATGTAGGTACATCTCGAGCCGAGTGTGTATGATGAGACTGTAGTCTCCACCACATATTATGTATGTAGGTACATCTCAAGCCATGTGTGTATGATGAGACTGTAGTCTCCACCACATATTATGTATGTAGGTACATCTCGAGCCGTGTGTGTATGATGAGACTGTAGTCTCCGCCACATATTATGTATGTAGGTACATCTCGAGCCGTGTGTGTATGATGAGACTGTAGTCTCCGCCACATATTATGTATGTAGGTACATCTCGAGCCGAGTGTGTATGATGAGACTGTAGTCTCCACCACATATTATGTATGTAGGTACATCTCAAGCCGTGTGTGTATGATGAGACTGTAGTCTCCGCCACATATTATGTATGTAGGTACATCTCGAGCCGACTGTGTATGATGAGACTGTAGTCTCCACCACATATTATGTATGTAGGTACATCTCAAGCCGTGTGTGTATGATGAGACTGTAGTCTCCGCCACATATTATGTATGTAGGTACATCTCGAGCCGAGTGTGTATGATGAGACTGTAGTCTCCACCACATATTATGTATGTAGGTACATCTCAAGCCGTGTGTGTATGATGAGACTGTAGTCTCCGCCACATATTATGTATGTAGGTACATCTCGAGCCGTGTGTGTCTGACCGTCACTCGAGGTGAAGCACGTCGCCCTTTAATGAAACCTGCGCACGAACTACAAAGGTCGTTACTTACGAATATTTATATCAAGCACTTTATTGTGCTTATTGGAAAGTTAATTCAGTCCAAATAATACTTTGTGTACGTTTGATAAATATAATAGTAAGTATCCATGTTGAGTACAAGTCCGCGGGAGGTCCAGTACATCTGCGGGTGTCGTTGAGTACAAGTCCGCGGGAGGTCCAGTACATCTGCGGGTATCGATGAGTACAAGTCCGCGGGAGGTCCAGTACATCTGCGGGTGTCGTTGAGTACAAGTCCGCGGGAGGTCCAGTACATCTGCGGTAGTCGTTGAGTACAAGTCCGCGGGAGGTCCAGTACATCTGCGGGTGTCGTTGAGTACAAGTCCGCGGGAGGTCCAGTACATCTGCGGGTGTCGTTGAGTACAAGTCCGCGGGAGGTCCAGTACATCTGCGGGTATCGATGAGTACAAGTCCGCGGGAGGTCCAGTACATCTGCGGGTGTCGTTGAGTACAAGTCCGCGGGAGGTCCAGTACATCTGCGGGTGTCGTTGAGTACAAGTCCGCGGGAGGTCCAGTACATCTGCGGGTATCGATGAGTACAAGTCCGCGGGAGGTCCAGTACATCTGCGGGTGTCGTTGAGTACAAGTCCGCGGGAGGTCCAGTACATCTGCGGTAGTCGTTGAGTACAAGTCCGCGGGAGGTCCAGTACATCTGCGGGTGTCGTTGAGTACAAGTCCGCGGGAGGTCCAGTACATCTGCGGGTGTCGTTGAGTACAAGTCCGCGGGAGGTCCAGTACATCTGCGGGTATCGATGAGTACAAGTCCGCGGGAGGTCCAGTACATCTGCGGGTGTCGTTGAGTACAAGTCCGCGGGAGGTCCAGTACATCTGCGGGTGTCGTTGAGTACAAGTCCGTGGGAGGTCCAGTACATCTGCGGTAGTCGTTGAGTACAAGTCCGCGGGAGGTCCAGTACATCTGCGGGTGTCGTTGAGTACAAGTCCGCGGGAGGTCCAGTACATCTGCGGGTGTCGTTGAGTACAAGTCCGTGGGAGGTCCAGTACATCTGCGGGTGTCGTTGAGTACAAGTCCGCGGGAGGTCCAGTACATCTGCGGGTGTCGTTGAGTACAAGTCCGCGGGAGGTCCAGTACATCTGCGGGTGTCGTTGAGTACAAGTCCGCGGGAGGTCCAGTACATCTGCGGGTGTCGTTGAGTACAAGTCCGCGGGAGGTCCAGTACATCTGCGGGTGTCGTTGAGTACAAGTCCGCGGGAGGTCCAGTACATCTGCGGGTGTCGTTGAGTACAAGTCCGCGGGAGGTCCAGTACATCTGCGGGTGTCGTTGAGTACAAGTCCGCGGGAGGTCCAGTACATCTGCGGGTGTCGTTGAGTACAAGTCCGCGGGAGGTCCAGTACATCTGCGGGTGTCGTTGAGTACAAGTCCGCGGGAGGTCCAGTACATCTGCGGGTGTCGTTGAGTACAAGTCCGCGGGAGGTCCAGTACATCTGCGGGTGTCGTTGAGTACAAGTCCGCGGGAGGTCCAGTACATCTGCGGGTGTCGTTGAGTACAAGTCCGCGGGAGGTCCAGTACATCTGCGGGTGTCGTTGAGTACAAGTCCGCGGGAGGTGCAGTACATCTGCGGTAGTCTTTGAGTACAAGTCCGCGGGAGGTCCAGTACATCTGCGGGTGTCGTTGAGTACAAGTCCGCGGGAGGTCCAGTACATCTGCGGGTGTCGTTGAGTACAAGTCCGCGGGAGGTCCAGTACATCTGCGGGTGTCGTTGAGTACAAGTCCGCGGGAGGTCCAGTACATCTGCGGGTGTCGTTGAGTACAAGTCCGCGGGAGGTCCAGTACATCTGCGGGTGTCGTTGAGTACAAGTCCGCGGGAGGTCCAGTACATCTGCGGGTGTCGTTGAGTACAAGTCCGCGGGAGGTCCAGTACATCTGCGGGTGTCGTTGAGTACAAGTCCGCGGGAGGTCCAGTACATCTGCGGGTGTCGTTGAGTACAAGTCCGCGGGAGGTCCAGTACATCTGCGGGTGTCGTTGAGTACAGAATGCTTCTTGTCACTTTGGATATATTTTGTTTGTCTTGTTCACACTCGAAGAAGGAAAGTTCGTGTCGGCAGCTCCAGTTCGTGTCGGCAGCTCCAGTTCGTGTCGGCAGCTCCAGTTCACCAGTAGGTAATGAGATTACAGTTTCCTGCACTAAACATATCTAATGGTGTTACGTAGAGCATGCTAATGAAAGGCGCACAAACATTAAATAATGAAAGTAGCGGGCCTGTCCGAGACTCGGTTACGGCGCAGGGCGCACGGCGGCGCGGCGCATGGCGCACGGCGCACGGGGCGCGGCGCACGATGGCGCGGCGCGGCGCAGGGCGCACGGCGCACGATGGCGCGGCGCATGGCGCGGCGGCGCGGCGCAAGGCGCACGGCGCTGCGCACGGCGCGGCAATTACAATAAACATGGAATCGACATAAATCGCAGTAATTATCCGGCGTGATACACCGAGGCCCGGCTCCGGGACGGCTTCATTCCGGGAATATTTTGATGGTGTCCGAAATGTCAGTGAAGAAATTGTTAAAATTAAAATATGACATTTCGGACAAAGTGTCCGATAATTTAGTGTCCGAAATGTCGGTTAGTCGACGGCTTCATTCCGGGACGGCTTCATTCCGGGACTTGGTGCCGAAAATACATAATGAGACTCATAAATATAATAATTCCGAGAGGCTCTCAATTGACAAAAGCTGGCCATTTTGGTTGTATTATGCAGATAGTGAAACGTTAGTGAAAGCGCAAAGCAACGCGACAGTGAACAATCTTGATAAACTTGCAACATGAATCTTTTTTTGGATAAACTAATCAAAATTCTAAGCATTTTTCATAACCAAATATGAAATGTATCGCCGACTACATCTGTAACTGTACCTGAGCGGGCTACATCTGTAACTGTACCTGCCTACAGCACTGCGCATGCAGCCTCCCTGTAGCATAAGTTGACTACAGTCCATAGACTATACTTATGCTACAGTCCATAGACTATACTTATGCTACAGTCCATAGACTATACTTATGCTACAGTCCATAGACTATACTTATGCTACAGTCCATAGACTATACTTATGCTACAGTCCATAGACTATACTTTGGGTGTACTGTGTACTAACTTTGGATGGAAAGAATTATATGAATTGCAGAAAAAAAACTTAGTATTTGTGTAAATCTAGCTCCTTTTTATACTCGTAGTGGTACCTAACTCTAAATAATAATTTACTGAGACCATTAAAGAGTTACTGAGAAAGGAGAGCATATTCCACGAGAGTAAGCAGTGTGGCGTGGCCCCAACCCCTCCCCCCATTAGGGGCACTCCGTATGCCGCGCGGGGCTGCGCCGGCGCATCCATCAGCAAGCCCCATCTGCGATCTGGAAGTCATCTCACGTAACTGTATCTACAGATAACATTACTATTTCTACCCATTTTCTTACCAAGAGACGCAAAAATATATGAGATGTTTAGTATGATGATGTCAAGAGCTATCCAATAATGTGTTATGTGTGAACATAGCTACCTAGGTATTATAGGATGGAGCTATATATTCGAATAGTACCTGTGTGTGTGTGTGTGTGTGCGTCGCAGAGCAGGTCACGCTGGTGTGTAGTTAAAAAGTCAGGCAAAGTCAGGCAATGTAGTAGTGAAGGAACAGCTCGGTGACTCGTCATTCATTATTTTCATACAAAAGAAGTGGCCGCGCTTCCCGCAGGTAGGTATGTAGATACGTTTCGTAACTCCATGATGTAGTCGTGCGTCGGTTGCGGCCGAGGGTTATTTATTTAAACTCCTTTGTTTGCAGCATTCCGATCCGAGCTGCTCTCGTTCTTACAAAGAACAAAAGCAATTAATTCAGCAATCCGAGTGTTGCGCAAGCGCAAGCGGCGGCGATCGGTCGCGTTTGAGCAATGCAGCTGTAGCGCAAACACTACTCGGTCAAGTGAGCAGAGCACGACCTCTAGAAACCCGCGCAGTCTAACAGAATATAACATTTTACTCACACGGACTACTTCAAACTGAATGCAGACTACAATAAAATTGAAAGAACGAACTCCGGTTATGGATCGTCACATTACATTGGTGCCAGTTGCCACCCTACCTACCTACCTACCTACCTACCTACCTACCTACCTACCTACCTACCTACCTACCTACCTACCTACCTACCAAACTACCCTACACATTGTTTTCAAGAAATATTTTTAATTTTAGTATTAGTGAAGTGAAACCTTATCGTCGTAACAGGAGCCTGCGCATGCGTCCGTTACCGCGCGCCGTCGCCGTGGCCGTCGTGCGCTAATCAGGTCACGCTCATTGTTTCTGCGCGGGCGCAGCCCGGCATCAGCGCAGCCAATGGCGGCCGACCACGCCCCCCGCCTCCGGAGAGCGGCAGTGACAGTTGACCTGAGAAATTGAGACTAAGTCTGGAGCACTAGCAGTCGGATCTAGACAACCTCGACTAGAACAGCGGACCTGGGTATACAGTATACGGTATACAGTAGTATACAGTAGTATACACTCCATCCAAAACCAACAACCAACCCTGAGATGAGTGGTGCTAAAGTCTAGCCTTGATCTGTACACCTAATAACAACAGAACAATGTCGTTTATTATAATAATAGAATAGACTGTCCTAGAATTAGAGCGTAATGCGCGCGGCGCAGGCGCAGGCGCAGGCGCAGGCGCAGGCGCAGGCGAGTGCGACCGCGTTTATGTCTTTTGTACGGAAAACTCGTCCGGTCTACGCGTCTACGGAAACACAATAAGTGTTTAGGAAAACATCTTTTATTATTGGAAAATGCTCTGTAAATCCGGTGGTGTGTGATGTAGAGAGACACCCAGACACCTAGTGCATCCGGGGGGAGTCTAGATCCCACCTGTGACATCACGCCCGCGGGTACTGCTCCTGCTCCTGTCAGCACTGCTCCTGCTCCTGTCAGCACTGCTCCTGCTCCTGTCAGCACTGCTCCTGCTCCTGTCAGCACTGCTCCTGCTCCTGTCAGCACTGCTCCTGCTCCTATCAGCGCTGACCACAAGGCGTAGGTAAACTCAAAGCATCTGACAAAATGTAATAGGTACATTTCATTTTAGCTGGTGAAATTGCGTCGAGGTCTACCTACTAGCGCTATTCTTGTTTGTTACCACATAGGTGGGTGATTGTTACCACATAGATGGCTGATTGTTACCATATAGATGGCTGATTGTTACCACATAGATGGCTGATTGTTACCATATAGATAACTGATTGTTACCATATAGATGGCTGATTGTTACCATATAGATGGCTGATTGTTACCATATAGATGGCTGATTGTTACCACATAGATGGCTGATTGTTAACATATAGATGGCTGATTGTTACCATATAGATGGCTGATTGTTACCACATAGATGGCCGATTGTTACCATATAGATGGCTGATTGTTACCACATAGATGGCTGATTGTTACCATATAGATGGCTGATTGTTACCATATAGATGGCTGATTGTTACCACATAGATGGCTGATTGTTAACATATAGATGGCTGATTGTTACCATATAGATGGCTGATTGTTACCACATAGATGGCTGATTGTTAACATATAGATGGCTGATTGTTACCATATAGATGGCTGATTGTTACCACATAGATGGCTGATTGTTACCATATAGATGGCTGATTGTTACCATATAGATGGCTGATTGTTACCACATAGATGGCTGATTGTTAACATATAGATGGCTGATTGTTACCATATAGATGGCTGATTGTTACCACATAGATGGCTGATTGTTAACATATAGATGGCTGATTGTTACCATATAGATGGCTGATTCAGTCAGCTGTGTTACCATGCACATACACAGTGCTTGGTTCATGATATTTCTAGAGATTTGGCTTGTGGCCCAATGCGCGTGACAAGTACCTTCCGCTCAGCTGTAGGTAACAAACTGCATTTCAATTTTACTTAAAAAATTACAATCAAATAATAGTAAAAAAATAGAACTATTATTTACAATTGAACCAATTCAGGTTATTGCAGACTTTTGCAAACAATCTACGGGTAGCTCAACTGATCCATATCAATACCAGTCGGAAGCGATGCCAACACGCTGACTGCAGCTACAACTATCAGCATTTCACTTAGTGCCGCTTGCACATGCACAACGATCATTAACTTTCTTAATTTTGCTTAGTGAGTTGTCAAACCATACAAATATGTCAAAGTTAATCAAAATTAGACATTTAAATATTGTTGTGCAAGTGGAGCTTAATCTCGGTGCAGGTAGATAAGTTAGGTTCTAGGTTTTAATTATCCTTAAACTAATAATAACTACCTATGTAGTAACTGAATATTATAGGTAGAAATCAAATCAGCATAAACGAGAGATCATGTGCTTATCTGGTAATGTCATACACCGAGAGGTTCTGAGTCGGAGATGCTGCGTGTGCTTATCTCGTAATGTCATACACCGAGAGGTTCTGAGTCGGAGATGCTGCGTGTGCTTATCTCGTAATGTCATACACCGAGAGGTTCTGAGTCGGAGATGCTGCGTGTGCTTATCTCGTAATGTCATACACCGAGAGGTTCTGAGTCGGAGATGCTGCGTGTGCTTATCTCGTAATGTCATACACCGAGAGGTTCTGAGTCGGAGATGCTGCGTGTGCTTATCTCGTAATGTCATACACCGAGAGGTTCTGAGTCGGAGATGCTGCGTGTGCTTATCTCGTAATGTCATACACCGAGAGGTTCTGAGTCGGAGATGCTGCGTGTGCTTATCTCGTAATGTCATACACCGAGAGGTTCTGAGTCGGAGATGCTGCGTGTGCTTATCTCGTAATGTCATACACCGAGAGGTTCTGAGTCGGAGATGCTGCGTGTGCTTATCTCGTAATGTCATACACCGAGAGGTTCTGAGTCGGAGATGCTGCGTGTGCTTATCTCGTAATGTCATACACCGAGAGGTTCTGAGTCGGAGATGCTGCGTGTGCTTATCTCGTAATGTCATACACCGAGAGGTTCTGAGTCGGAGATGCTGCGTGTGCTTATCTCGTAATTTCATACACCGAGAGGTTCTGAGTCGGAGATGCTGCGTGTGCTTATCTCGTAATTTCATACACCGAGAGGTTCTGAGTCGGAGATGCTGCGTGTGCTTATCTCGTAATTTCATACACCGAGAGGTTCTGAGTCGGAGATGCTGCGCCCACGCGAATTATATTTTCGTTGAAGTTTGTACATCTTCGTAAATAAACTTAACTTTAACTGTGAATCTTGTGGTCGTGCTCATTATATAACTAACTGGCATAAAACTTTAACTTACCCTATCAGTGAACTAAGTGATAGACTCAGTGTGGTACCATACAACTTGTGGTACCTACAACTACAACTACTACAACAGCATCGTCCATGTAAGGTCAACCAACACCATCCAGACCGTACAAAGTTCGTGGAGTCGTTTGTCCAGAACTAAATGTAATAAGTAACACTATTACTTGACCACCATAAATGTAATGTTCGGCTGCGCTATTGGCTCTTGGAGCTGACCTCACCGTTTCAGCTCCATTTCCCGTGTTCCAGAACACGATGGAGCGCACTTCGAACCCGCGCCCGCGCCGCAGCGAGACACATTTATAACCGCAAATGGTAAGTAATATCTTACGACAGAGGTCAACATCTCCGCGAGTTCACAGCCGTGGGTCCTTGTCTCCGCAGAGCCAGGGCGCACTGCGCCACAATGGGAGATGCATCGGATCGGGGGCACCATGTAGAAATACTCACAGTGAGCCCTATCCATGACAGATAGATTGCCGAGCGCAGGGCACCCTGCTGGGGTGACCAGGGTTCGGTGTATAGCGGGATTTCTTTTTATCTGCTGATTTTGTTCAGATATAAAAAAATAAGATACCTACCGCTCATCAGGTTATTTAAATTCGATCACCCATTGACAGCTTAGCCCTTAGTCCAGTCAAGGAATAAAATTGTCGATGGAAAAGTCGACAGCAGAAAGTTTGTCCTATGAACTTAGCTTGGACTAGTTAGAGACAAACGAACCTTTACCTACCAAAAGCTCCTGCGAGCTGAGTCCTCCGAGTGGCTGCACAAAGATAAAGTGTTTTGCATACCTAGATAACATCTCGTAAACGATGCGTCGTCGATAGTTACTTTATGACTCATACACTGATTACCTCTTCCCAAATGTTGTCTAGATAACGACTCCCTCGTCTGTGGAATCGTGATCAGAGGATCAAATGGTACGAGAGCACAAGGTAAACTTCGGAACTTTGCAGTTAGGACCGGTTGGTCGCGTGCCCATGACGCAACTCTTAACGTTGATGTTCTTGCAACACAAACAATGCTCAACACCACCACCAACCCACTTTCAAAATGAATTCGTCAAACTAGGATAGTTCTACTGCCACTGCCTCATGGAGCCTCCAGCGCGGGCAGAGTGCAGCGGAGGCGCTCGTAAATAACGTCGGAGCGCCCGTGCCGCGCCGCGCCCCGCCGCCCGTGCCGGGACGTGTAATTGCAGCGCAGCGCGTCACGAGTCCAGCGCAGGCTCCGCGCTCTAAGCAGAGAGCGCGGAGCCTGCGCTGGCGATGCTTTATCTGACAGTTTAGAGAAGCTTTTACACCAAAACTCAAACAAATTTCAGAGGCTTAATGCATAGCCAGTACGAAACGAACATGCAAACTAACTAGAAAGTAATGAGAACCGAGTGCTAAACACTATCCCTCATTTACCAACTGTACGGTTTCACCATACATACCTAAACAAAATAGCGCACGCGTCATTTTGCACGCGCTGCAGTTTACTTTGACTGTCGTAATTTATATTACCTAAATTCTTCAGTACGTGACCTACTCTCGAGCAAGAGACACTATCAAAGGAAGACTTGCCACCTTTACTTTGTATTAACATCTTCGTGAATAAACTTAACTTTTACTGTGAATCTTGTGGTCGTGCTCATTATATAACTAACTGGCATAAAACTTTAACTTAACCTATCAGTGAACTAAGTGATAGACTCAGTGTGGTACCATACAACTTGTGGTACCAACAACTACAACTACTATAACAGCATCTTTCATGTAAGGTCAACACCATCCAGACCCTACATTTTGGTCCTTCGAGATTACGAGGTATTTATGCTTTTGTATTTTTTGGCGATAGCGAATCGGTTGGATTGGCCTCCCACCAGCGGGAATCACCAGTTTGATTGAGAAGGCGTACATATTGTCATTTAAGTGCAAGCTGAATATCTACTACGACCAGTTTCAACTGAAATTGTGAAGACTACGGAAACTCTGTCGCCTTCGTGTCGTGAACCAACGCTGCTCTCCCTCTGCCACCGTCTACTACGTGCCAGAGCTAGAAGCCAACCAACTACTTATCCTTACCCTGCCATCGTCAACTACGTGCCAGGGCAAGAACCTAACTACATATTACATAACATAACTTACTTTATAGAACTATCTCTGCCACCGTCAACTACGTGCCGGAGAGCTAACTAACTTATAATAAAATTAACTAAACTAAACTACACAAGAAAATTATATTAACTAACTATAATAACATGGAAGTATTAAAAGTACAAGAAGAATGCTTCAACAACATCAGAACCCTATGCTCCAACTACGGGAAGGATGGTAAGTCGAGAAAAACAGAAGACTACCTAACTCTTCGGCTCCAATCTCTCGAACACCAGTGGCGGGACTTTGAGAGTCGTCATGCCACTCTTCTAGAAACTATCGAAGAAAAACGCACACTTACTTCACCGACGACATTTTTACAAAAACTCTACAGCTCTACTTAAAAACTAAGAAAGATATGGACAACTTACTGCTTCAACTACGCAATTGTAAAACTGACAAATTTGATCTGAGCGCTACTATTGAAGAAAGTACCGACGATCATTTGAAAATACTACTCACACGGCAAGAGTGTAACTTTAAAGCTCTTGACCGTGCCATGTCTAAGGTTAACTTAAGAACTATGACGGAGAAATGGGAGCTGGAGGACCATCTTTCCATTTTGAAGTCAAAGTGGGACGTCATCGACAAACACCACTGGGAGTTGGAAGCCTTACTCAAGGGCTCCGACACCAACTACTACAGCATGTTCGTGTCCATAGAAGAAAAGTACGATGAACTTAAACGCAACTTAAATGCCAAAATCTGGTCGACTATGCACTACCAACATTCTGCACCTAAGATTGAGATTCCTGAGTTTTCCGGCAACTACTCAAACTGGATTTCTTTCAAGGACCTCTTTCTAGAAACTATTCATAACAACCCGATGATAAACAAGGCACAAAAAATGCAGCATCTCAAAACTAAGCTGCGCGGAGAGGCGGAGCGATTGGTACAGCATCTCAACATCAGTGCTGAAAACTACGACTCGTGTTGGGACATACTGTCTCAGCGTTACGAAAACCATCGTCTTCAGTTCACTTCGTTTGTAAACACTATGCTCAACTTGCCGGCTATAAACCAACCTGATAGCCAAAACCTAAAAAAGCTGCATGATATCATCAAGGAATACATGAATGGACTGGTGAACATCGGATTGGATACGAGTACATGGGACCCACTGATCGTTCATCTAATGTCTCAAAAACTTGACGTCACCACCTACACCGACTACATGAAGGAACTACAAGATCATAGAGAGCTACCACAATTAGATCAGTTTCTTTTCTTCCTAGAGAGCAAATTCATGGCCTACGAAGGCATGAAAAACTCTAAATGGGAAATGCCGAAACAAACATCCACATCGCAGAAAACTTCTGAACCACAAAATCCAAAGAAAAACTACACAAAATCATTACATACTACATACGCATTCGGTCAGTGCCCGCACTGTAAAGGTAGGCATGTGCTGATGCAATGTCCAAAGTTCATCGAAATGGACAAAACCGAACGAAACAACACTGTTTCAAACCTACATAATATATGTAAAAATTGTTTATACAGCCACGGCGGCACAAAATGCTCGTCAACTAAAACTTGCAAAGAATGCAATAAAAAACATCATACGATGTTGCACAACGAAAACGCCTTGCCTACAACTTCAGCAAATAAAAACTGTTCTAATCATCATGCGACTAGAGATTTGGAGATACTTTTAACAACGGTCCAGTTGAAGATAAAATCTGAAAATGGATTTTAAGTCACTTTTCGAGCTCTACTGGATCAAGATTCGCAAGTGAACTTGATCACTGAACAAGCTGCCAAGCTACTTCGACTACCAACAACACGAATGAACACCACAATCTCTGGGGTCGGAGCGCAGGCAGGAGCCTGCAGAGGACGTATTCAACTTACGTGCAAGTCTATCGTTTGACACTCAAGCGTCAATATTGAAAAAACTTACTAACAACTTACCTAGCTCATCATTTAAAAAACCAAACTGGCCACACCTTGAAAACTTAAAGCTCGCTGATCCTGACTTCAATAAATCACGTCCTGTCGACCTACTACTGGAAGCCGACATCTACTCGGATGTTATCCTGGACGGAGTCCTGAAGGGAAACCAACAAGATCCTATTGCACAACAGACGCAACTAGGCTGGATTCTGTGTGGAAAAATGAAAACTTTCAACCGCCATACAGTTCTAGCCGGTCTCGACAACATCTACGAGCATGAGGGTAACACTCAGGACAGCAAGGACACTTCAAAGGACGACTACTACGAGAAGGACTTCTCTAAAACTACAACTGGCCTCGATCTCAATAAATTTAAAAATAAAGGCCCTTATACACTAACAAACATGAATAACTTAATCCACACCTCTATTTCCGAACTTCGGCAACAAAAGTCGGCACCTAGCAGCTTACAACGAGGCGGCGACATACGGGAATGGTTTACTACCAAACATCCATCTATACTAAAAACCTTTCAACCTTCGACAGAACAAACAACGGAACTTACCGAAATAAAAAATGTTATGAAAAAAGAACAATTGATTTGTAACAAAAACATGCCAATATACAGCTTAGAGAACAAAATCGCTCCTTGCGAAGCAAAACTATTGAGTCACATTACAAACTCAACTTGTGACGTCAGTAAAACGTCATGCAGTGACGTGTGGATGGTACTTCACCCGAGGAACTCCTGGCTGGCTGTCTGCTGCGGAGCCTGCACTTTGCGCATCGTATGCGACAACAGTGACGTCACGTCATATGCTATGACATCATCGGCAATTGTAACGTTACAATCCAGCGACTTCACCATCTACTCACGCAACGAGTGTAACACCAATATGAACATAGAGGCCAACTTCAACATCCCACTGCTGAACTCAACAGTGAACAGAACGGAGGAGGTACAAGACATTGATAAAAGACTTCTATTTCAAAAGAAAAGAGAAATCCTTCTCGAACAAATGTCTTCTCATGATTTACATCAATACGCGATTTGCTACACTCTACTTGCAGTCGCTATCGTTATCATCATCATCTGGATAGTTAAAAAATACCTTCCTCAAAGATGCTCAAACAAGCTTCATAAAGAAGACAGAGCTTCAACAACCAAGAAGAAGACCAGGCAGAAAACACTTAGCCACGCAGCGACCTCGTCACGAGTACGGGTCAAACTACAAACAACACCTCAACATACGTTCTTTGCTTTGTACTGGCATATCTTCTCTTGATAGTCATTTACATTTTATTTACCTACTTATTTGATAAATATTTTAACTTTACTCTAAACTATATTTTTACTTTATCTTAAACTTAATTTTGAATTTACTATAACATTTTAATCTAAACTTACATTATAAATAACTTAACTTTATCTTTACATTTTTACCTAACTTAACTTTCTCCTTTTGGGGTTGCCAACATGTACGGTTTCACCATACATAACATACCTAAACAAAATAGCGCACGCGTCATTTTGCACGCGCTGCAGTTTACTTTGACTGTCGTAATTTATATTACCTAAATTCTTCAGTACGTGACCTACTCTCGAGCAAGAGACACTATCAAAGGAAGACTTGCCACCTTTACTTTGTATTAACATCTTCGTGAATAAACTTAACTTTTACTGTGAATCTTGTGGTCGTGCTCATTATACATATAACTAACTGGCATAAAACTTTAACTTACCCTATCAGTGAACTAAGTGATAGACTCAGTGTGGTACCATACAACTTGTGGTACCTACAACTACAACTACTATAACAGCATCTTTCATGTAAGGTCAACACCATCCAGACCCTACACCTACAGACTATTATGAATCTGTCCAGGTCTGGATAACTACTACGTCTATCCAGGTCTGGATAACGTCTATCCAGGTCTGGAAAACTACTACGTCTATCCAGGTCTGGATAACGTCTATCCAGGTCTGGAAAACTACTACGTCTATCCAGGTCTGGATAACTACTACGTCTATCCAGGTCTGGATAACTGGTACGTCTATCCAGGTCTGGATAACTAGTACGTCTATCCAGGTCTGGATAACTACTACGTCTATCCAGGTCTGGATAACTAGTACGACTATCCAGGTCTGAATATTTACTACGTCTATCCAGGTCTGGATAACTACTACGTCTATCCAGGTCTGGATAACTAGTACGACTATCCAGGTCTGAATATTTACTACGTCTATCCAGGTCTGGATAACTACTACGTCTATCCAGGTCTGGATAACTACTACGTCTATCCAGGTCTGGATAACTAGTACGTCTATCCAGGTCTGGATAACTACTACGTCTATCCAGGTCTGGATAACTACTACGTCTATCCAGGTCTGGATAACTAGTACGTCTATCCAGGTCTGGATAACTACTACGTCTATCCAAGATGTCAACCCCATCTGTTCAGCTATTTGGTCGTGGAGAGCTAACGAACATCCAAACATCTCACCATACAAACTTACAGAGTTAAGACTGTGAAGAGTAAGCTTTAAGTTGCTCTCCGAAGTTTTAAGCAATCTCTAACTAACTCATTAGGGTTTCAAAGATCGGTTTTGAAACCCTTATGGTCTCGCTCTGTCCGTCCCCGCTCTTTCTTGAATATCTCAGTAACTACTGCAGCTATTAACCAGTAACTACTGCAGCTATTAACTTGAAATTTGAAATAATGATACATTTCGTACGCCATTACTGATTTCAAGAAAAAACTATATAAATAATTGAAAAATGAAAATGAATTTCAGTAGGTACAAATTTTGATGTTGAAATTTCAAAAGAGACCTAGGAAGGCAAGTGGGGTATCAAATGAAAGGCCATTTCACCATTGACCATTTCAAAACACTTTTTGAAATTTTTGTAGGTTTTATACTTTTTGAAATATTTCAAAAAAAGTGGAAAAATTGACCTTCCCCCCCCCCCCCTATCTCCGAAGATTGCAGACCGATCCACGTACAATGTATTAGGCGTTTGTAGATAACAATCTATATTTTACAGGAAAAATATAGAGAAGTCTGTAAAAATGAACATTTTTGAAAAAAATAACATATTGAGATCGGTCGAAAAGGGGAATATTTTTCATCGAATTTTTACCTACCTATTGGGGTATCAAATGAAAGGAATTGTTTTGTTAATTTTAAAACAGTTTTCGAAATTGCTGTAGGTTTCATACTTTTATTTATTACAAAATATTGCCTTTCGAAAAAAGACGGAACATTGATTGTCCAAATAATTGGCAAATGTTTGGAACCCTCGGCGCGCGAGTTACACTCGCACTTGACGGATCTTGTTTTTCATTAGTTTATTTTCAGTTGGTTCTTATTCCTACCTAGTTTACTGTCTTAGCTTGTCACCAGATTCTGTCTGCTGTTAGGTTCCATGTGGTAGGGTAAAAACCTTGTCTGCTGCCATTTTTTTTTTCAAATTTTCTTCGTGTCTGATCTCCTGCGCTAGTTTGTGATGCGTTCCCAGGGCAGCATGGTCCGGTGGCGTGCCCTGCGGCCGTTTGTGATGCGTTCCCAGGGCAGCATGGTCCGGTGGCGTGCCCTGCGGCCATTTGTCGTGGCTTCGTCGATCAGTGACGACACGCCGCGGCCGATACCGTGCCACACTCCGCGTCGCGAGGCATTTGCAACAAACGACCCAGATTACAACACAACACCTCCAGAATCCAGATCACTGATATGCCGGAACACTGCCGCTGCTGCGTCTCCTGCACCGCTTGCTCCAACCCGCACGCTGGACCCGGCGCCGCGCCGCCGCGGTGGCGGCGCGGTGGCGGCGCGGCGGCGGCGCGGCGGCGGCACGGCGGCGGCGCGGCGGCGGAGTGACGAATGTTCCGAATAATAGTGTGTGTATTGTTTTTCTGATAAACGTGGTTTATTTTATTATGACAAGTTATGCTAGCTTGTCATAATGCCATAATAATTTATTCAAAATATGTACCCTATAAAGCTAACGTTCGTAAAATTCGCACACATCAAATGAATTTTGTCTCGTACCTTTCTAACAGTTACAACTACGTAATTGCGGTTTCACGCCAACTTAGTGACTGTTAGACTGTTTTTAGTAGTGGTTGTGTATGACAGAAAAGTTGCTTAGTTTTGGAGATACCTACCGAGTGTTCGTAATTTTTACGAATGGTTTGCTTATGTGTAACTTATATGGTATACTTTGTATACATTTCGGGTTGTTTTTTAGCTTTTCCGTTTATGGTTAGGTATTGTGGGGAGGTCGAACATAACTGATGATGATATTCTGACTCTAATGACGTATATTCTGACAGTGAGAACGAAAGTGAATTGCTCCTTGAAGAGGTTGAAAGTGGTTTTCACGACGAACCCTTGGATGGTGAAGAAAGACAGCTTATTCCACCTGAAAAAGTTGAAGAGGAGAGAAAAACGACATTACCGGAAAATTGCACTATCAATTTGTTGAACCTTGGCTAAAACATCGACTTCAAACACCAGCAATGCCTCGAAGAGTAAACGAGAAAATAAGTGAAGTTTTGGGCTTGAAACCGGAAGGAAGTTCCAAAGGTCAAGGTCCAATTCCTGGACCATCAGGTTCCGGAAATCGTCCCATACCTGAAAATGCCTCGACAAAGAAAAGGAAAAGCTGTGGTGTATGTTTCTATAGGAAAAAGCGACTGTCAACGAATAACTGCCACAGTTACAAACCACAAATGGGTGGTGAATATAGATTGCTTTTTGCTCAACTTGCCTTCAAAAAATGAGATTTTTTAATGTAAAAACATTATATTTAATGATATTTTTATATAAATGTTTAAAAATATGTACAATTTTTAATATATTTCCTCTCATTTTGCAATTTATAAGTAAGAGTGTGATTATAATGTCGGAAAACCAGTGTCGTATGTTATTTGTGTAAATATTACTGAAATTGTATAATGTATTGGTTTTTATGATAAGTATCATTACATCCTATATTTATTGAAAATACAATGAGCGAAGAAAAAATGTAACGAATTTTATTATATCATCCATTTTATAATGATCGTAAAAATTACGAATGGTTAGCTTATCAAGGTAGTCTGGGAACGTTAGCTATGTAGGGTTAATAAGAATGGCCGAGCATTTCAGATTGTTAATGACAAAAATAGTGAGAACACGTCAAGTTGTATTGGAGCGCCGCCGTCTGTGCCCGAGACGCCATCAATGCGCGAGACGCCATCAATGCGCGGGTTCATTTATAATCAGAAATCCACCGGCCGTCACAAAACACCCCTACTTTCGTAAAACTTTCACCGCACGGTAATGCGGTTCGTTCCTAAGCTATTTATCTACATCACTTAACTTAATTTTCTCGCTGTTACCTTATCTGTAAAATGTACTTTTCATCGACGCGTCCTAAATGGTGAAAACAAAGTGTATCGTGAAGCGGGTTCAGTTTAGATGGAACAGGGCGATGGTGCGCCAGTGCGCCGGGAACATAATACCACTTAGCGCGAGACAGGAGACAGCGGCTCAATTAACTACGTATTTATCTTCCGGTAGTTCCATTTTCATGCGAGAAATCCGAGATTTAATTCTGCTACACGTTTGCGTTAATAGGAATCTAAAATGTTTGTCATTTACAATAGTTAATACGGTTCAGAGTTGGGTTCGAGGAGTTCCTTGATAAGGAGGTAGGTCTACGACGACTTTCCGTTCCGGGTACAGGTACTGGAACACTTCTCATACGAGGCATCATGGACTGATGAATATGAGCCCATGAGTCAACAATGGGGTCCTGTGTACCAATACCAGCTAGTCAGTAAGGCCCACAGCTGGCATACCGACCAGTTCGAGCGCTTACAACCTATTAATGACATCATCAAACTAATAATAAAAATCCAGATCTAGAATTAAAAACCAAGTCCTATAATAAGCTATATTCTATTAACCCGGATTTAATCTAGCACTTACTAGAAAGAAGGCATTCTGCACGAGTATTAAGATATAAATAAAGCTCGATTACCATTGACTGACTGATTGACATAATTGTTCTCCCTGATGGCGGAGGGGGAGGTATGTTTTTTTTTTTTCGGAAACGTGTAGGGGGGGGGGTCTAGAGGACCTCGGGAAAATTCCGACTTTTTTAGATTTGCCCCCCCTTCTGCCCCCCCTCATGGGTGGCTCGGCAACGGAAAGACTTGGAAGAATTTTTTTTAGGGGGGTGTATAGAGGGGGAAAAATAGTTTTAAACGAAAACGTGTTGGCGTAGGTCGGATTGCGGTGAGCGGAGCGAACCGCAATCCGACCACCGTCACACTGCAAGGCGAGCGAAGCGAGCCTTGCTGTGTGACAGCACGAGCGGGGTCGTATTGCGGCCACCACGACAAAGCAAGGCGAGCGAAGCGAGCCGCGCTTCGTTGGCGTAGGTCGGAATGCGGTGAGCGGAGCGAACCGCAATCCAACCACCGTCACACTGCAAGGCGAGCGAAGCGAGCCTTGGTGTGTGACAGCAGGAGCGGGGCTGTATTGCGGTGAGCGAAGCGAACCGCAATGCGGCCACCGTCACACTGCAAGGCGAGCGAAGCGAGCCTTGCTGTGTGACAGCACACCCACTTATATGGGTATCGTTTTCGACTAACTCAAACTTGTAGATTACGTTAAAGATGCCCATTTCCAAATCCAAGATGGCTGACATTTTTTAATCGCAAAATTCTCTCTTGGATATCAATTTCGATCAAATCAAAGACGTAGGTTACGAAAAGGAGAGCACAAATAAAAGAAAAAAAAAGTAAACTGAAATTAAAAAAAAAACACGTTAAATGAATACAGCCGCCGCGAGCTGCTTGCAGCTCGCGCACAAAAGCGCCCTCTAGTTAAGATATAATACTCTAACCTGAAGGATCCAAGGAGCTACCCATCAATAGATATAATACTCTAACCTGATGGATCCAAGGAGCTACCCATAAATAGACTGAAACCAAAGCTACATAAATGGTTACTCGACTGCTGCTTTTACTCGCTTAGTTAATATTTTGACAACTGTAAAAAAACTGACCCTAATTATAAACCTGTTGGGAAATGACATGTTGTATATAACATATATTATTTTAGTAAACAAATTGTATAGCTCGTTTTTTCTTCTTTCAATGTATATATTGTGTTTAATTTAGTTTAAAATTTTGCATGCCATCATTAATGGTAGAACATACCTATAATTAACTTAATCTAGATTAAGACTTTATTTTGTATGCACATTATGTTTCTTGCAAATAAATGACTATGACTATGAATGTGGACAGGCCTCCCATGAGGCCTGTCCATAGCGCAGCGCCCTGTCTTTCTATCATTGACATACCAAACCATACCGTATGTAAGTACTTACAACATGAGGTAAAACTAGTAGGTAGACACCTTACCTATCTAAACCCTCGGTTCTTAACTGGTTCTAATGTGTCTAGGTACTTGAACCTATACCAAGAATTAGATAGTGTTGTGTTGTAGTCTGGCCTGTGTAATAAGATAGTGTTGTGTTGTAGTCTGGCCTGTGTAATTAGATAGTGTTGTGTTGTAGTCTGGCCTGTGTAATTAGATAGTGTTGTGTTGTAGTCTGGCCTATGTAATTAGATAGTGTTGTGTTGTAGTCTGGCCTGTGTAATTAGAGTGTTGTGTTGTAGTCTGGCATATGTAACTAGATAGTATTGTGTTGTAGTCTGGCCTGTTAATTAGATAGTGTTGTGTTGTAGTCTGGCCTGTGTAATTAGATAGTGTTGTGTTGTAGTCTGGCCTATGTAATTAGATAGTGTTGTGTTGTAGTCTGGCCTATGTAATTAGATAGTGTTGTGTTGTAGTCTGGCCTGTGTAATTAGATAGTGTTGTGTAGTAGTCTGGCCTGTGTAATAAGATAGTGTTGTGTTGTAGTCTGGCCTATGTAATAAGATAGTGTTGTGTTGTAGTCTGGCCTGTTAATTAGATAGTGTTGTGTTGTAGTCTGGCCTGTGTAATAAGATAGTGTTGTGTTGTAGTCTGGCCTATGTAATTAGATAGTGTTGTGTTGTAGTCTGGCCTGTGTAATAAGATAGTGTTGTGTTGTAGTCTGGCCTATGTAATTAGATAGTGTTGTGTTGTAGTCTGGCCTATGTAATTAGATAGTGTTGTGTTGTAGTCTGGCCTGTGTAATTAGATAGTGTTGTGTTGTAGTCTGGCCTGTTAATTAGATAATGTTGTGTTGTAGTCTGGCCTGTTAATTAGATAGTGTTGTGTTGTAGTCTGGCCTGTGTAATTAGATAGTGTTGTGTTGTAGTCTGGCCTATGTAATTAGATAGTGTTGTGTTGTAGTCTGGCCTATGTAATTAGATAGTGTTGTGTTGTAGTCTGGCCTGTGTAATTAGAAAGTGTTGTGTTGTAGTCTGGCCTGTGTAATAAGATAGTGTTGTGTTGTAGTCTGGCCTGTGTAATTAGATAGTGTTGTGTTGTAGTCTGGCATATGTAATTAGATAGTGTTGTGTTGTAGTCGGGCCTGTGTAATTAGATAGTGTTGTGTTGTAGTCTGGCCTGTGTAATAAGATAGTGTTGTGTTGTAGTCTGGCCTGTGTAATTAGATAGTGTTGTGTTGTAGTCTGGCCTGTGTAATTAGATAGTGTTGTGTTGTAGTCTGGCCTATGTAATTAGATAGTGTTGTGTTGTAGTCTGGCCTGTTAATTAGATAGTGTTGTGTTGTAGTCTGGCATATGTAATTAGATAGTGTTGTGTTGTAGTCTGGCCTGTTAATTAGATAGTGTTGTGTTGTAGTCTGGCATATGTAATTAGATAGTGTTGTGTTGTAGTCTGGCATATGTAATTAGATAGTGTTGTGTTGTAGTCTGGCCTGTGTAATTAGATAGTGTTATGTTGTAGTCTGGCATATGTAATTAGATAGTGTTGTGTTGTAGTCTGGCCTGTGTAATTAGATAGTGTTGTGTTGTAGTCTGGCATATGTAATTAGATAGTGTTGTGTTGTAGTCTGGCCTGTTAATTAGATAGTGTTGTGTTGTAGTCTGGCCTATGTAATTAGATAGTGTTGTGTTGTAGTCTGGCCTGTGTAATTAGATAGTGTTGTGTTGTAGTCCGGCATATGTAATTAGATAGCGTTGTGTTGTAGTCTGGCCTGTTAATTAGATAGTGTTGTGTTGTAGTCTGGCCTGTTAATTAGATAGTGTTGTGTTGTAGTCTGGCCTATGTAATTAGATAGTGTTGTGTTGTAGTCTGGCCTGTTAATTAGATAGTGTTGTGTTGTAGTCTGGCATATGTAATTAGATAGTGTTGTGTTGTAGTCTGGCCTGTGTAATTAGATAGTGTTGTGTTGTAGTCTGGCATATGTAATTAGATAGTGTTGTGTTGTAGTCTGGCCTATGTAATTAGATAGTGTTGTGTTGTAGTCTGGCCTGTTAATTAGATAGTCTTGTGTTGTAGTCTGGCATATGTAATTAGATAGTGTTGTGTTGTAGTCTGGCCTGTGTAATTAGATAGTGTTATGTTGTAGTCTGGCATATGTAATTAGATAGTGTTGTGTTGTAGTCTGGCCTGTGTAATTAGATAGTGTTGTGTTGTAGTCTGGCATATGTAATTAGATAGTGTTGTGTTGTAGTCTGGCCTGTTAATTAGATAGTGTTGTGTTGTAGTCTGGCCTATGTAATTAGATAGTGTTGTGTTGTAGTCTGGCCTGTGTAATTAGATAGTGTTGTGTTGTAGTCCGGCATATGTAATTAGATAGTGTTGTGTTGTAGTCTGGCCTGTTAATTAGATAGTGTTGTGTTGTAGTCTGGCCTGTTAATTAGATAGTGTTGTGTTGTAGTCTGGCCTATGTAATTAGATAGTGTTGTGTTGTAGTCTGGCCTGTTAATTAGATAGTGTTGTGTTGTAGTCTGGCATATGTAATTAGATAGTGTTGTGTTGTAGTCTGGCCTGTGTAATTAGATAGTGTTGTGTTGTAGTCTGGCATATGTAATTAGATAGTGTTGTGTTGTAGTCTGGCCTATGTAATTAGATAGTGTTGTGTTGTAGTCTGTCCTGTTAATTAGATAGTCTTGTGTTGTAGTCTGGCATATGTAATTAGATAGTGTTGTGTTGTAGTCTGGCCTATGTAATTAGATAGTGTTGTGTTGTAGTCTGGCCTGTGTAATAAGATAGTGTTGTGTTGTAGTCTGGCCTGTGTAATTAGATAGTGTTGTGTTGTAGTCTGGCCTATGTAATTAGATAGTGTTGTGTTGTAGTCTGGCCTATGTAATTAGATAGTGTTGTGTTGTAGTCTGGTCTGTGTAATAAGATAGTGTTGTGTTGTAGTCTGGCCTATGTAATTAGATAGTGTTGTGTTGTAGTCTGGCCTGTGTAATTAGATAGTGTTGTGTTGTAGTCTGACCTATGTAATTAGATAGTGTTGTGTTGTAGTCTGGCCTGTGTAATAAGATAGTGTTGTGTTGTAGTCTGGCATATGTAATTAGATAGTGTTGTGTTGTAGTCGGGCCTGTGTAATTAGATAGTGATGTGTTGTAGTCTGGCATATGTAATTAGATAGTGTTGTGTTGTAGTCTGGCCTGTAAATTAGATAGTGTTGTGTTGTAGTCTGGCATATGTAATTAGATAGTGTTGTGTTGTAGTCTGGCCTGTTAATTAGATAGTGTTGTGTTGTAGTCTGGCATATGTAATTAGATAGTGTTGTGTTGTAGTCTGGCATATGTAATTAGATAGTGTTGTGTTGTAGTCTGGCATATGTAATTAGATAGTGTTGTGTTGTAGTCGGGCCTGTGTAATTAGATAGTGTTGTGTTGTAGTCTGGCATATGTAATTAGATAGTGTTGTGTTGTAGTCTGGCCTGTGTAATTAGATAGTGTTGTGTTGTAGTCTGGCCTGTGTAATTAGATAGTGTTGTGTTGTAGTCTGGCCTGTGTAGTTAGATAGTGTTGTGTTGTAGTCTGGCCTGTGTAATTAGATAGTGTTGTGTTGTAGTCTGGCCTGTGTAATTAACCTGGAATCAGTACCGGAACATTGCAGTTCCACAGCCGCGCGTGGCGGCTGGCAACCAGCAGCTAGGTGCAGTGCAGGTGACCCTCCCCCCGGAGAGATACCAACTAGAGTGTTCACAAGTCCAGTGTCTGTCTACACTACAATCCAATGATCTTCATTGTTTGAAGGATAGGGCGCCATAGCCAACTCCACCTATCTCAAACTACTATACCCATAGCTAACTCCACCTATCCCATACTACTATACCCATAGCCAACTCCACCTATCTCAAACTACTATACCCATAGCTAACTCCACCTAAGTCTTACTACTATACCCATAGCCAACTCCACCTATCTCAAACTACTATACCCATAGCAAACTCCACCTATCTCATACTACTATACCCATAGCTAACTCCACCTATCTCATACTACTATACTCATAGCTAACTCCACCTAACTCTTACTACTATACCCATAGCTAACTCCACCTATCTCATACTACTATACCCATAGCTAACTCCACCTATCTCATACTACTATACCCATAGCTAACTCCACCTAACTCTTACTACTATACCCATAGCTAACTCCACCTAATTCTTACTACTATACCCACAGCTAACTCCACCTAACTCTTACTACTATACCCATAGCCAACTCCACCTATCTCAAACTACTATACCCATAGCTAACTCCACCTATCTCATACTACTATACCCATAGCTAACTCCACCTAACTCTTACTACTATACCCATAGCTAACTCCACCTATCTCATACTACTATACCCATAGCTAACTCCACCTATCTCATACTACTATACCCATAGCTAACTCCACCTAACTCTTACTACTATACCCATAGCTAACTCCACCTATCTCATACTACTATACCCATAGCTAACTCCACCTAACTCTTACTACTATACCCATAGCTAACTCCACCTAACTCTTACTACTATACCCATAGCTAACTCCACCTCACTCTTACTACTATACCCATAGCTAACTCCACCTAACTCTTACTACTATACCCACAGCTAACTCCACCTAACTCTTACTACTATACCCATAGCTAACTCCACCTAACTCTTACTACTATACCCATAGCTAACTCCACCTCACTCTTACTACTATACCAATAGATAACTCCACCTCACTCTTACTACTATACCTATAGCTAACTCCACCTCACTCTTACTACTATACCAATAGATAACTCCACCTCACTCTTACTACTATACCCATAGCTAACTCCACCTCACTCTTACTACTATACCTATAGATAACTCCACCTAACTCTTACTACTACACCCATAGCTAACTCCACCTAACTCTTACTACTATACCCACAGCTAACTCCACCTAACTCTTACTACTATACCCATAGCTAACTCCACCTAACTCTTACTACTATACCCATAGCTAACTCCACCTCACTCTTACTACTATACCATTAGATAACTCCACCTCACTCTTACTACTATACCCATAGCTAACTCCACCTCACTCTTACTACTATACCAATAGATAACTCCACCTCACTCTTACTACTATACCCATAGCTAACTCCACCTCACTCTTACTACTATACCTATAGATAACTCCACGTAACTCTTACTACTACACCCATAGCTAACTCCACCTAACTCTTACTACTATACCCACAGCTAACTCCACCTAACTCTTTCTACTATACCCATAGCTAACTCCACCTAAATCTTACTACTATACCCATAGCTAACTCCACCTCACTCTTACTACTATACCAATAGATAACTCCACCTCACTCTTACTACTATACCCATAGTAAAAACCACAACCAACCCACAATAAAAACATAAAACAAAACAAAACATAGCTAACTCCACCTAACTCTTACTACTATACCCATAGCTAACTCCACCTCACTCTTACTACTATACCCATAGCTAACTCCACCTAACTCTTACTACTATACCCATAGCTAACTCCACCTAACTCTTACTATAGGTACGTACTACTAATACCCACCTAACATTTTTAACTCTTCTTCATAGATACTTCCTTGGCTTGTTTTGTTATTGCCGTAGGCTCTCCTTTTCTATGTGATTGTCGATGATCTCCACAGCCGAGGTGTTTATATAAAGCAATTGATTATGGTAAGTAGGCATAGGCACTATTGATTTAACGAGAATGGTTATCGGCCAGTGTAGAGTTGTGTGAAGAGTGATCGCCACGTTTCAAATTATATATATTCATATGTTGAATTACAGATTAAATCTTGTTAGAATTATTGAAAGCCGTAAGCAGTAGGTAATCAAGCGGTCGGTCTGGGGCCGGCGTGTGAAGCGCCGGCGCACGGTCACGCGGCGGCGGCGAGGCCGAAGCTGGCGCTCGTTACCGGCGCATTTGACTCTCTGATGCCCTCAGTCAGCGGCGCGACGGCGGCGGCGCGGGCGGCGTGAAGTAATGAGACGCCGCGCCGCCGTGACAATGGTTACAGATGTAGCCGATTTGTCGATACGGAAACACGCGAGCGCGACCCGACCTGCACCACGACCTGAGGACAGCCAAGTCGGCTACGTCTTGGTTTGACCTTTTTCTTGGTCCAAAATAGGGTTCTATTCCTTAGTGGTCACTGCATTGAATGTGCATTGACCGCTAATGAGTAAATGTTGAAAAACCAAAATGTTTTATTTTCCCCTAGCCCTGTGCCCCTAGCCCGTACTAAGTCGGGAGTATCGAGCTACCAGAATCGGAGCGCTGGCAGTCTGGTGACAGGCTGGCGTGAACCTGCTCGTTACGGATACAAACGAGGACAGTGTGCAGTGAAATGGCTACACGGAGGATGTAAAGCGAGCGCTGAGCGATGGCGCGCCTCGGCGACCTCAGCGCAGCACCCCGAAGGCGTGCGCTGAGCGATGGCGCGCCTCGGCGACCTCAGCGCAGCACCCCGAAGGCGTGCGCTGAGCGATGGCGCGCCTCGGCGACCTCAGCGCAGCACCCCGAAGGCGTGCGCTGAGCGATGGCGCGCCTCGGCGACCTCAGCGCAGCACCCCGAAGGCGTGCGCTGAGCGATGGCGCGCCTCGGCGACCTCAGCGCAGCACCCCGAAGGCGTGCGCTGAGCGATGGCGCGCCTCGGCGACCTCAGCGCAGCACCCCGAAGGCGTGCGCTGAGCGATGGCGCGCCTCGGCGACCTCAGCGCAGCACCCCGAAGGCGTGCGCTGAGCGATGGCGCGCCTCGGCCACCTCAGCGCAGCACCCCGAAGGCGTGCGCTGAGCGATGGCGCGCCTCGGCGACCTCAGCGCAGCACCCCGAAGGCGTGCGCTGAGCGATGGCGCGCCTCGGCCACCTCAGCGCAGCACCCCGAAGGCGTACGCTGAGCGATGGCGATGCGATGTGTGTGAATGGGTGGCTTGGCTAGGAGCCACCCATTCACACACTTCCAATTTATTTTAACACTTCACAGAGAGCTATTTATTTCCATAACTCACAAAAAGCGCGATAAAACAAAATTGAATTTATTAATCCTCTAATTTATCGTACAGTAGCTATGATTCAAATTCCGATTGGACACGATCACGGCTATTATAACGGTAGCGATAGAAATCGTTTACGATAATCGCTCTCGGTGATCCATTCGATTGAAAATAATAAATGAACGATAATCGATCCGATTTCACGGCGCGATGCGTTATTCTAATCACCCTGGGGGCTGGGGGCTATGAATAAAAAACTAATTCGCGCGCGAGGCCGAGAGGGGCTACCGAGGGGCGAAGCACTGTTTAATAGAGTAACCACATGTCGACTGGAAATAAATTAAAAGATCCATTTAATCGTGTTTGTGTCCCGAGCTCAGACAATAGGTACTTGCGCAGCTGACGGTGTAAAAAACACGGAGCATTCAGGGTATTGTTCGTGTCCCTGGAGCAAAGGGAGCGAGCACGTCGAGCGTGGGGTACAATCTTAGGGTACAATACAATAGGTCATGATGACTACAAGTGGCCACTTCGCAGTCTGTGCACGGTCACCATGGCTTATCCTTCTTCTCAATAAAACCTCCATTCACATATTTGGGTAAAGCAATGTAAGTAGGTACCTAAGTACCTATACCTACCCGTTTGAACTTGAGTAACGCTTCACAAAAAGTGAATACATGCGCAATCCTCAATAAAAAGTAAACATATACAAATACAATCTATAATAGCCAAAATAGACTGGAAGGGATATGGAATAAAAATTGAGAACAGCTACCCCAGCCATCTGCGTTTTGCCGACGATCTAGTGCTTCTTTCTGAAACAAGCACACAGCTACAGCAAATGATCGAATCACTTAATGTGGCTAGCCAATGTGCAGGCTTAGAAATGAATCTTGCTAAAACAATGACTATGACAAATAGTATAAAAAGAACAATTACTGTTGGAAATTTGTAATCCACACATTAACATTATATACAGAAAAATATGCATAGGTACTGTAACAGTCCAGACAGTGGCTACACTGTTTTATGCAAATATTTTACATTTAGCGTTTCTTTTAAATAATATTTAACCCTAAAAATAAATCAATTATAAAACTGCTTTGGTGAACTACATAAAGACCTCTTTAAAACTTCTCTGAATAGAGAATGGACAAATATTTTGAATTCGTGGCGCGGACATAAGGGGAAGACAGAAAACAAAAGGGGAGAGGGTTGGAAAAATTGCTTTCGGACGGGACGAGAGTAATTTTGTAAAAAAATAATTTATATTTTACCTAGAGAAACGGATAATGCATATCGAAAGGACAGAACGCTCATCGGTTATAATACGTTAAATACAAGAGAAAGGATTCCAACGTTTGGTAAAGGTTTTACCGGAATCAGGTCAGAAATCTATTTTATTTTCAATACAGGGCTATTTCGGATTAGTGCGTATATCACGAGTAGGTACCTATATCATTCCTATTTCATCATCTAGGTCATCTTCGATTCAACGATATTGTAATTTGTATATTTTACCTAAAGAGTGTGGACTCCAAGTTTGCTCTAACTATCTTTAAATTGAATATTATATTTATGGGTCTTTTAGTATGTGAAAAGCAACCTTACTAATTGACTTTAAATTCGGCAAGCGAATTCGGGGCGGTCGTCTCCCATAATTCGTGAGACAAAGTTCTCGGCTGAAGGAGTATCCTAGATGATCATTTCGTCGGATATTTCAGGGTTATTATATATATTCTTTCGGTCTAAGAGTTATAGTGAAGCTTGGAATTCAGATTTTAAGGTTTTAGAGTAGCTTAGACCGGAGGAATAGAGGGGAGGCACACCTGAATCTACAGGAATCAGAGGTTCCTAGTTTTGGGAGAGATTAATATGAATCTCAGTAAATGTAAATGTTGGAACATTTGATTCTTTTGGGTTCAAGTGTTGGGGATGGGCGGAGGCCTTTCCAGGATATTTAAAAAATATCCTAGTTTGAGTATCTAGCAATTCAATAGTTAGTTCATGTTTTGTATTAATAATATTCTCTAATCTTCTAGCTATTTTACTCGACTGTGTAAACGGAGGTTCATGTTTGTCAGGTTTAGGTAGGTTCTCTTCAGAATTAGGGTATTTTGTAGTTAGATCGTTTTGTCTTAGCTTCTAAAAGAATCTGAGTTACTACAACATAACGGGTGCCCTACCACTAGACGACACTAGACGATCACATTGGCCATTATAAATCACTTTTCTATATATTCGTTTATCTTCAATAACTATCTCTTTGGAGGACGTTTCTTTGGTATAGGAAGATTTGCAGCTTCCTTCTGAATTTTAAGATAATCATAAATTATCTAATGATCTATGTTTAATAAGTTCTGTAATAAATGTCTTGAATCTGTAAATTTGGAGTTATATTTATTTTATTTATAATAGATAGGGTAGGGGTGTTACAGTACCTAGGAAAACAAATTGAGTTCAACACTCAACAGAGCAATTAATGAACAAGAAATTGACTTAAGAACACAACGGACATGAAACAAATACTGGGGACTAAAAGATATATTTAAAAGTAAGATGCCAGTACATATAAAAGCTAAAGTTATGGTTTCAAATCTACTTCCATGCCTAACATATTATGCTTGCCAGACATGGAAATTCACAAACAAAATTACAGACAAAATCAACACCTGTCAACGAGCCATGGAACGAAGCATGTTGAACATTAAAAAAATTAGACATACTAAAATAAGAAAATTAACAAAGGTAACTGATGCTCTCAAGTCTCTTAACTTCGCTCAAAGACTGAAATGGAAGTGGGCTGGCCATGTCGCAAGAATAGAAGACCAGAGGTGGACAAAAAAGGTGACTAGGTACATGGAAGGGCCCAGAAGGCAAAAGACACAGAAGAAGGCTTGACGCCCGATGGGAGGATGATATTAAAAACATTGCAGGGCCGCTGGATACAAATGGTCCAAGAACGGAAAAATTGGCAAGCTTTGCAGGAGGCCTTCACCTTAATAGGGGTTCTCGAAAATTGAACAATATAGGTACTTATACCTAATGATATTTAACTAACAGATAAATTTAAATTCATAAATGCATGCTAAATAATCATAAACTTATAACTCATTTATTTCAATTTAATTTTTATTGAAAATTTTATACATGTTAAATTAGATAATGATAAGTAATACTAATCAAATAAATAAGCACGGTGTTAAAATGTGATAATTATGTAAATTATTTAATTTTATTTTCCGAGAAATAAAAGGCTTTTTATTTTTTTATACTAGGTAGGTACTTAATTTAGGCATGCTCTTTTATAAGTTGATCATCTGATTGTACTTCTATTTTTGACACCCAATTGTATCTTTAAATTTTTTAATAGTACTTAGTTGTAATTCAGTTATTTAAAAAACTTTGAGTGGAAACTGTTGTTAGCTTCATTTGCTCTAGTTTATATATCTATTGTAACCTAAATAAAAGCTTTTTGTTTAATAAATAAATAAAATAAAAAATATAATTTCAATTTCGCTCTAAAACGCTACAATACTCGTGGCGACTGTCTATGACGTCACCGATGCACAATTTTTTTATGATACAGAATTACTACAATATTTATTATTCATTACCTAGTATGTCTTTACAAATAAGAAATACAATAAAATAATAGAAACGAGTGTAGTGTTTGCAGGAACTAAATGCCATGCAAACATACACTATCTCGTGGTCCATGTATTGCCAAAGCAAGCTGTCACTGTCATACGCATAGGCTTAGAATTTAACGTAGTGAAAAAATTCTATGTCTATGGTCATACGTCATTGACATGTGACAGACAGTCAGTTGACGTGATCAACTGACGTGTCAGTTGTGCTCGGGAGCCGTTGGCGGGTGGTGTGCTGCTTTGCAATACGTGGATGTAGCGAGCCAGTGTTCATCTAACGGGATTCAATATCGGTCATAAGTCCTCTACATTGGCGACAAGGGTAAAAGGTAAGACATTTTACAAGTATTTTAAAAACAAGAAAGGATGAACACTTGGTTTATTCCCATTTGTCACCCTGATCTGTCCCCTTAGGGGGACAAATAGGAAAAAAAGGTTCTATCTGTCCCCCTGTTAGTCACAAGGGGACAGAAAGAACTTTT
This sequence comes from Eupithecia vulgata, assembly GCA_946478455.1. NCBI lineage: Eukaryota > Metazoa > Arthropoda > Insecta > Lepidoptera > Geometridae > Eupithecia > Eupithecia vulgata. Next base: position 357,596 of record OX297877.1, read on the forward strand.
TTAATTTAAAAAAGTTCTATCTGTCCCCCTATTTGCAATGATGGGACAGATAAAACTTTTACAATAAATAATAGTTCTATTGGTCACCATTTTTCCTACCGTGGAAGAAAAAGTGACACAAGAATTTAAAATATTAGTATCCCTTTCGTCCCACCATTACGTTAAGGCACTTCGGCACCATTAATTACATCCAAGTGATAGAAAATGTCAAAAATTAAAGGCGATGTCAAAAATGACAGGAAATGTCAAAAAAGACGAAATATTTAAACACACAAAACCTATCCATTTCCAATGTAAGCTGTCAAAATAATTGTAAGTCGCATCAGAACGACAGTTAATGTAATTAATGACAGACCTAACCTGTTAGTCATGGTTCTAAAGTCTAAATAAAAACTAAATCTATATTTTGATGACAGCTGTCAAAATGACAGAAAATTTCACTCTTGACAATACCTACGGAATACAGAAAAATAACAGAATAGACATGAATGGTCAATTGTGTAACTTAAGTAGTAGCAACATTTATTTCAATATATTATTTATTTATTTTATTAATGGCAAGTAATTTATCGAAGCAAATTGCGGTTTTATAATTAAATAATATTCCAAATTCAAAAGTCATTTCGTCACTATTAATCTAAACTAGTTAAAATAGATGATTGAAACCTAATATCTCTACAATATATATAATATAAGGACAAATAAACACACTTTCGTATTTTTATTATTACTAGCTGCTCCCCGCGGTTTCACCCGCGTTAAATTAGATTTTAACATTTCTAGGGGGATTATTCCCATAAATCTTCCTTGGGAATTAGATGTTTTACCAGGATAAAAGTGTGTTACTCACCACTCCATCCTTTCAACTAATTCTATGTCAAAAATCAAGTCGATTGGTTGCTTAGTTAGGGCGTGAAGGAAGGACAAATAAATAAACACACTTTCGCATTTATAATATTAGTAAGGATTACAATACTAGCTGTACCCGCGACTTCGTTGGCGATTGCCGTACCTGCAAACTAATTATACACATTTAACCAGTTTCTTTCATATTAAGAAACGATAAATAAACAAGAAACAAATCATTTTGCCAAAAAAATAATCAGTCATTCTGAGTTCTGACGGTGAGTGTCTTACAATTATTTTGATAGCTGTCATTGAAAATGCATAGATTTTGCATGTATTGACATTTCCTGTCAATACATGCAAACACTAGCACTTTATTGGATCCCGTAACTTTCCGTGTCGCAACTTGTCTTCGGTTGGGTGCAAGGTGTTGCGCGCCTCATCAATGCCAGTGCGGTACTGCTGTCGAACAGCTCGGTCATCACGGATTATCGTGTACTAGGGCTGCCGGTCGGATATCTCGTCATGCCAGCCTGAACGACATCATCCGGCGGGCCTTTACCACCGCTAACGTACCAGCTATTCTCGAACCGAATGGTCTGTTGCGTGACGATGGTAAGAGGCCTGACGGCATGACTCTAGTCCCACGGGAGTTGGGGAGGCCTATTGTGTGGGACGCTACATGTGTCGACACACTCGCGCCTTCCCATCTTCCTAGGACTTCCGTGAGGGCTGGTGCGGCGGCAGATTTAGCCGAAGATCTCAAGAGGCGCAAATATGCAGGTCTCGACAGAGCCTACACATTTGCTCCCCTTGGAGTCGAGACCCTAGGTTCGTGGGGTACCGAGGCTCTCCGGGTTTTCAAAAAATTATCTGAGCGTCTGGTCGAAGCGACGCGTGACCCGAGAGCTGGTGAGTATCTGGCACAGCGCATCAGCATTGCTATACAACGGGGCAATGCAGCCAGTGTCTTAGGCACGCTTCCAACTGGTATTGACATGGATCAGTTGAGCTACCTGTAGATTGTTTGCAACAGTTTGCAGATAGCTTAATTGTTTCTATTGTAAATACTAGTTTTAATTTAAATTTGTTATTTGATTGTTATTTTCTTTCTGAATAAAGAGTTATATACTTTCCTGTCATATTTGATATTTTCCATCATTTTTGACATTTCCTGTCATTATTGACATCGCCTTTCATTTTTGACATTTGCTGTCACTTTGACATATAAAACTGTAATGTATTGAAAGAGTTTTATCTGTCCCACCCACCGTTGCCAAAAGGGGGACAGATAGAACTTTTTAATTTAAAAAAAGTTCTATCTGTCCCCCTGTTAGTCACGAGGGGACAGATAGAACTTTTTAAATAAAAAAAAGTTCTATTTGTCCCCCTATTTGCAACGGTGGGACAGATAGAACTTTTTTCCCATCTGTCCCCCTAAGGGGGACAGATCAGGGTGACAAATGGGAACAAACCGAACACTTGGACACCAACGAGATGGGTAGTTTGGTACAAACTGCAAAAGATTCTCGTAGAAGTCCGAATTGCTATCAAGACGTAAAATACAGTTAATCATAGTGAAACAGTATCACTAACTTGCACACTTGTTAGGTAAGTAGGTACTTACTTCCCTATGGCTTTTCTATGCAAAAAAGGACCGCGTTGGCCAATATAACTACACAAGTATTGGAATGGCAACAGCCGATAGAAGATATCCAAGTAAGTACCTACATTCTCACTTACACTCACTGTCTTTACTTACGAAAACGTATTAGGTACTCGTAGTTACCTATACTATTGTAGGTAGGGGAAGATGGGTAGGATTCGTACAGCGCGCACCGGGAGGCTTCGTACAGAGGTCATACATATCTCGACTATCCAACATGCTGAAGCGTTCAAAGTTGTATACGGGACTGCCGCTCATATGTATAGGCAACCCTCCAAAAATGATGGTAGTGCGCTGGCAGACTTTGACAGAAAGAGTTAATATGTGTTTTGGCTACTCAAAAGTAATTTTTGGTTTTCCTTGGAAGCATCGGTCTTCAATTAGTTTTAATAGAATGAGAAAAAAATATTTAAGTCTAGTTTGTAAATACATGCATAAGGGAACTAATTTGTGGGATCGAAAAGTAGCCTAACCTTTGCTTGAATGATAATATATTGATTATTCGAACCCAGGGGTCTTAACCTTTTAATGGCGGGAACCACTTGACAAATTTGTGGTTTGTTTTTGGTGTGCACAGACCATGATCGGAGGACCTAGGACAAGGCAGTCTTTTATTTTTCATTATTATGTTATACTGGTTAATAAATAAATATGCATATTTAAAATAAAAAACAAAACAAGTTATTTTTCAGACCCACCCAACCCAAACTCTTAGGCTAGAAATCTTAAATTTGAAGCATAGGTACTTTTTCTTTACGATTCTCGCTATGAAAGGAGTTTTGGAAATTACACCCCCAAAGGAAAAGAGGATTGAAGTTTTTGAAGTGTTTCTTTTTACTCTACGAAGTGGCCAAATTTGCTTTAAACTTACCAAAAATACAAAGCCGTTGAAAACGTATTTCAGGATTTTTCAAAATATTAATGAAATGAGTAATTATATGAAAGTTTGAGATTTTTAGTTGGGCTCCGAATTACTGTAATTTTCTTGAAATTTGTACTGAAATTTTCTTGAGTAATATATAAAAAACAGTGGATTGAAAAACGAATATCAGAAATATTCAAGAAAACTCTCAAAAAGGTAAAATGGGAGATGAAATTATTAGGTAAGGTTTTTATTGTAACTTTTTAAGTTTTCTTGAATTTTTCTGATATGCGTTTTTCAATCCACTGTTTTTTATATTACTCAGATAACTTCAGTACAATAACGTAATGTGTTATATCAATAGCGTTATGCTTGTAACTTTTAAACCAATACCCCTATTTATTACTATATTTATAACTTTACATTTTGCATGTTCCGCATCCACTAAGTAAAATAAGTCTAAACGTGGTCTAAATTTTACTCATAGTTTTAATGGAGGCACTCATTTTTCCCAAAATAACATATAAAAAGACAAATAAATCCAACTCCAACAGACAAATGTGTGGATAAAAATATTATCAAACAAACAACGCGATTGGTAGACGAAGATAGCAATTATCTAGTGATTCATCTCCTTTTATTTTTGGCTTTGCATCTGTTTTGATACAATTATGCCAAAATCATGATTCAAATTCTGTGGTAATCAAGGTTGTGAATTGTCAATGTCATGAATGAATGAAATAAACATTATTACTCGTATGGGGTACAGGGGAGACTCCAAGATTTTGTCTCCCAAGCCAACCTAACCTGCACGTGGTGTACCCTGCTAGATAACGAACTAGGCTCTGGTGAAAATATCAACATTCTTCATAACTTGATAACTCATATTTTACTATTATTTTCCATTACTTGACACTGGCAGAAAAGAGTCCAACCAGACTTATATTGCCATTAACAAAGAATCAACATCATCATTATTACTCGTACGTAATTGGTAGTTGAAGATAGCTAAATAGCAAGCGTTGGTAATTGGACAACGAGCGCGCCAATAAACAGTGCGTGAAGTTGGCGGCAAGTTCGAAATACCATCATTCGCATTCGCGAATGTGAGCATCGAATACTCGCATTCGCGAATGTCGAAAATTTGACATTCGTTACATCCCTCCCTAGTACCTACACAATATCTCTGTGACACGGTTTAAATAAAAAAACTTCTATAATTTCAAATCGTTCTTAAGACGACCTCAGTGGCGCAGCGGGCGAGAGTCTGCCTGCGACGCAAGAGGTTGCGGGTTCGATCCCCGCCTCGGAACAAATATGCTGGACAATTCACACAGCATTATCTAGCCCCAAGGTAAGCAGAGCTTGTGTTATGGGTACTAGATAACTGATATACGTAATATTATACATTACATAGATAGATATTTTTTATTATACATAGAAAACACCCTGACCAACGGAACAAATTTCTGCAGATCGTACACACATTTGTCCCGAGGCGTGAATCGAACCCGCAACCTTCTGCGTCGCAGGCAGACCTTCGCCGACCGCGCCACATCGGTCGTCAATATTATGTATATTGCATTGTTAAATCAATGCATTTCATTAACTACTTAGTAACCAGAGAATGGTAAGACGGATGCAAAACGCTGCAACCGAATAACGAAAGGTCCAGATTCATAGTAGATATCACTTGTAAACAAATAGCCGTACAATACAAACACGACGACGACGGGGCGGCGGCGGCGCAGTGCAACCCCGATAACCCTTGGCTGCGCCTGCGCCGACCCCTGACCGGATCGCTTCATTAGCCAGTGTTTGTGCTTCACTCGGTGCGTTCTCTCCACTCGGGCTTAGATCGGGGATTACATTTTAATTGCTACAAAGACCGAGACATTCAGTCTCTTGGTTCAACAAATCTATTTATTTTATTATATTTATTTTAACTTTAAAAGACCTACATTTCTATTTAGTTGATTAGGATATAAAAGAAAGAGTAAATACCTACCTACTATATACCTAAATGAGTTTTTCAGACAAATTATTTTAACCATAATACCCACCTTCTCTAATCTCTTTAGCTCTACGTAGGTATCTAATATATATAATTACCTACTCGTGGTCCGCCCCGGACTGCGGCCCCGGCCCCGGCGGCCCCGGCGCGTCGCAAGGGCATACTCTATCTATATACCTATAACTTACTCGTGGTCCACCCCGGACTGCGGCCCCGGCCCCGGCGGCCCCGGCGCGTCGCAAGGGCATACTGTATCTATATACCTATAACTTACTCGTGGTCCGCCCCGGACTGCGGCCCCGGCCCCGGCGGCCCCGGCGCGTCGCAAGGGCATACTCTATCTATATACCTATAACTTACTCGTGGTCCGCCCCGGACTGCGGCCCCGGCCCCGGCGGCCCCGGCGCGTCGCAAGGGCATACTCTATCTATATACCTATAACTTACTCGTGGTCCGCCCCGGACTGCGGCCCCGGCCCCGGCGGTCCCGGCGCGTCGCAAGGGCATACTCTATCTATATACCTATAACTTACTCGTGGTCCACCCCGGACTGCGGCCCCGGCCCCGGCGGCCCCGGCGCGTCGCAAGGGCATACTCTATCTATATACCTATAACTTACTCGTGGTCCGCCCCGGACTGCGGCCCCGGCCCCGGCGGCCCCGGCGCGTCGCAAGGGCATACTCTATCTATATACCTATAACTTACTCGTGGTCCGCCCCGGACTGCGGCCCCGGCCCCGGCGGTCCCGGCGCGTCGCAAGGGCATACTCTATCTATATACCTATAACTTACTCGTGGTCCACCCCGGACTGCGGCCCCGGCCCCGGCGGTCCCGGCGCGTCGCAAGGGCATACTGTATCTATATACCTATAACTTACTCGTGGTCCGCCCCGGACTGCGGCCCCGGCCCCGGCGGCCCCGGCGCGTCGCAAGGGCATACTCTATCTATATACCTATAACTTACTCGTGGTCCACCCCGGACTGCGGCCCCGGCCCCGGCGGTCCCGGCGCGTCGCAAGGGCATACTGTATCTATATACCTATAACTTACTCGTGGTCCACCCCGGACTGCGGCCCCGGCCCCGGCGGTCCCGGCGCGTCGCAAGGGCATACTGTATCTATATACCTATAACTTACTCGTGGTCCACCCCGGACTGCGGCCCCGGCCCCGGCGGTCCCGGCGCGTCGCAAGGGCATACTGTATCTATATACCTATAACTTACTCGTGGTCCACCCCGGACTGCGGCCCCGGCCCCGGCGGTCCCGGCGCGTCGGAAGGGCATACTGTATCTATAGCCTATGTTCATCAGGAATAATGTACGATTCTAATGGTAAAGTAATTTTTTAAATCGGTCCAGTAGTTTCGGAGTCTATTCAATTTAAACAAACAAACATACACTCAAATTTTGCCTCTTAGTGATTTTAGTAGGTACAGTCAGCGTCAAATTGAAATAAGCGTGAAGAGTAGTCAAAATGATCTAAAAAACATAAAAACAATTTGATGTACGCAGTTCGAATGATCATATTCTTGTTAGCACCCAAGGTGTTCAAAACATCTTACTACTCATTGTTTCATATTTATTTATTTATTTATTTATTAAGGTGGAAAACATTATTTTACATATTATTACATATTTTTTGATGATACATTTTATGCACAGATAACTTTGAAAGCTTTGATTGCTAAGATAATTTTGATCACTCTGACTGCTCATTTATATATGAAACAATGAGTAGTAAGATGTTTTGAACACCTTGGGTGCTTACAACAATATGATCATTCGAACTGCGTAGGGTCGAGTGTTCAACTGTGAAACAGGCGTACACAATGAAACATCCCAATATTTCGGAAATGCGACGTTGTCAGATTGTGCAGTATGCCTAGTCCTGACCGCCTCGTTCATACCCCGTACCCCTCCAGTTTGCGTTCGCGCCGGTTGTGAAAGGACGTGTTTACGGAGCAATTTTCGATTTTATGGCAAAAAAGTAAGTATTTTTTTTTGTTTTCTTTGATTAACCAGTTAAATACTATAGACAATTCGGTTTTCCTCAGTATTATGTTGTTATGTACATGTATTAAAGATTCACGTGAACTAGATAACTTATTAAATTGTTCTATTTTGGTAGGTTATTTTTTGAGGTTATTGTAAAATAACCCAGGTGTCCAACAATGAAACAGCGCAAGGGTGGACACAATGAAACGTTTTATTGTGTATTTACTACTTAGTTTCATTATACATGCCATGTTTTATCATCAAGGATTTTTGTTATTATAGTGCGTAAAACCTCGCACTGGGGTTATAAATTTCTACGAAATATTATAACCTAAAAATGTTTTGTCATTGTAGTTTATTTATTAGGAAGGTATGATTTTACATAATTGAACATAATATACAAGCGTAATGGAGTAAAGGAGCCATATAAAGACCAAGCTGGTACTATGGACCATCGGAGTAAAAGAGCTATATATGGCCCAGGCTGGTATTACGGATCACCGGTGTTTTTGAAAGAACATTTTTTTAACAAACCGACGAACAGCACACGCTAACCTACACTAATATTTTAGAAACTATTGATTATTTCTAAGACGTTTGTTTCTTAACTTATTAATCTTTAAGTGTGTATCTAAACAATCTTAACTAAGTCATTACTGTAAAGTGAAAAAACCATACATAGATCGCCATAGGGATCTTATTAAATAAAACTCCCGAATTTGGTGTTTCGTATTACCACTATCATGGTCCATATAATGTTCTTTTATACTATTATGAGTAGGTTCTTAACTGTTAATTATATTGGCTGTCGTTATTGCATGTTACAGTTTTATAATTTTCAGATTAATCTTTAGGTGACTAAATAAACCTAAAGTTAACTTCTTAAGTCTGATTATAGTGTACCTAATACTTTTAATAAAACTTTTTGATTGAAATTAAACATTCTTTATATTTACTCCTTCCAATAACCACACTAAATTAAAACGAAGTCATGATAAAGGCAGTTTTAATAACGGTGTTTCAATGTTGAACACAGGGTGTTTCATTGTGTACACCTAGGTGGACACAATGAAACAAACCTCATTTTTTTAAAAAAAACCTCGTATTCGATATGTATCCAATTATTAATGAAACTATATATGCCATATTATACCTAATGAAGTAGACTCTCTCTCTGTAAAAAATGGAATCCATACCTATAAAAACGAGAGAAATATGAGACTCAGAATTTTTGGTGTTTCATTGTTGAACACTCGACCCTATATCAAATTGCTTTTATGTTTTTCAGATCATTTTGACTACTCTTCACGCTTATTTCAATTTGACGCTGACTGTAGGTACCTATAGATTCAAGAATGCAGTTAGCCTATTTCAAACGGTTTCACAGCTAAGATAACGCGAACAATAAAGGGGGAGGGGAGGGGTACCTATTCATAAATAAAACATAAAGAGTTTATCTATTTCATTGATTTAATAGACATGTAGGATTACATAATACATACTCTCATCATAAAACTATATAATATGCGTTATTCACTGCAGCGATGTGTCCTAGCAGTGAACCAGTGAACAAACTACGAATAAAAACATGCGCCCGCGCAGCCGCGCGCTGGGAACTCCGCAGTGCAATAACAATGTTCCGGTTGTGTTTACTTTACGACATTCTGCTTTCATGGATTTAACGCATTGCATTGAGCAGAGAAGAGAACCACTTCTTACTATCCAACCTGGTGATAGGTACAGCGAGGGCATGTGCCAGCTCAGATACCAGACTTGTCCGTCCTCCTGGCTGACCCTTTACGACATCCCACAAATAGTTTCAGAGAATAAGTAGGTAGGTACCTACTACACAAATAAGAGAGTAATTTGAATGTCCTTTTCTGTTCTACATTATCTATTGTTGTTTTAATTACTTAATCGTTTGTTGTTTTTATTTTAAATCTGGATTGTCTTTTTATACGAAAACGAGTAAAAAGTCTCGAGGTTGTCAATTACTTGCAAACCTTGCAATAATAGACATGTCATATCAGTGCAGTGCCATGAACGGTCTGGAAACATGAACCATATCCTGTTCATGTAGACCTGCGGAATTCCCAGACGACGAGGGCGCGGGTCAGGCAGACCCAGACGACAAGGGCGCGGGTCAGGCAGACCCAGACGACAAGGGCGCGGGTCAGGCAGACCCAGACCCAGCAACCCCGGTGTTACCATGCTAACACTTAACTATTTCATATGGCACGGCACTGTGCCTGCGAGGTACATTTTCATCAACTTATCATAATGACTAAAAAGCACCAATTAAATAGTATCCTTATGTATAATATAAACAATAACAATTCATAACATAACATAACACATAACACAGGTTATAAATAATGTATCTACCAACTAATTTAAAAACAGACTCAAAGCACTAACAAAATGTTTACCATGATGATTCTTTATGAGTTTTCCAATATTGTCATCTATTGTATCTTTCAATCAAAACCCATAAACGAAAGTCTTAATGGTACAAAAAGTAATACCTGTAATGGCCTTATGTTTAGTCAATATGAAGGTACTTATGTCGATTTTAGATCTTAAGGGCTGTGGATTTTGTTTTATAAATAAATAAACACTGTAAAACTTCGGTTAATGCTTTAAGTGATGTAAGTTCATAGATTCTTTCAATTTCTAGATGATAGAAAACCAAAACTTAACAATTGCACAGCTAATATAATATAATACCTAGCCAAGTAGTATAGGTATTAAGAACTTGCGACAAGCATATAATAAATAATAATAATAATAGGATAATTATATATGTGGACCTCGCAGGCTCAGGCCTGCCGCATGCCGGCGCGGCGCCGCCGCTCAGCAATCTTTGGTTCATGACGCCTCTCAGAAGCACAAGAGTACGTACCTACTCTTCAAACAATACAAGACTGGTACAAAATATATTATGCCGTAGCTTTGAAGGAAATCTTCGTGAAATGTTACATACGTAGATTATTGATTAACATGTTTAAACTTCAATCAAATATTTTTACAAGGAACAGTTCTCCACGTGTCGTCAATCATTTCATCCCAGTTATTATTTTCACTCGCCGGTACCGGTGCCGCCGGTGCCGGTGCCAGTTCTTTGGGCGACGCGACGATCAAATTTGTTTTTGTTGTCGAGTCTGAATGTAAAAATATCTGTTATTCTTAGGTAGGTAGTGTAGGTACGGTACAGCATCATAACACATTCACATTTACGAAGATCCCAGACAAAACGACAACCGAATTATCGCTATGCGCTATGTTTCACAGAGAACATCATGTTTGCAATAAATATATAAACACTTTAGTGATCTGACTCGAATACAAAATACAATATCGTTAGAAAAAAACACGGAGAATAGCGTGATATGTAGAGTAACAGCTGGCGAGGGCCTAAAGGCAACTGCCCGCCGCCGGCGAGAGCCCGTGGGCAGGGCACTGCCTGCCGCCGGCGAGAGCCCGTGGGCAGGGCACTGCCTGCCGCCGGCGAGAGCCCGTGGGCAGGGCACTGCCCGCCGCCGGCGAGAGCCCGTGGGCAGGGCACTGCCTGCCGCCGGCGAGAGCCCGTGGGCAGGGCACTGCCTGCCGCCGGCGAGAGCCCGTGGGCAGGGCACTGCCTGCCGCCGGCGAGAGCCCGTAGGCAGGGCACTGCCTGCCGCCGGCGAGAGCCCGTGGGCAGGGCACTGCCTGCCGCCGGCGAGAGCCCGTAGGCAGGGCACTGCCTGCCGCCGGCGAGAGCCCGTGGGCAGGGCACTGCCTGCCGCCGGCGAGAGCCCGTGGGCAGGGCTCTGCCTGCCGCCGGCGAGAGCCCGTAGGCAGGGCACTGCCTGCCGCCGGCGAAAGCCCGTAGGCAGGGCACTGCCTGCCGCCGGCGAAAGCCCGTAGGCAGGGCGACAGACGCTCGCGTTACAGAATGGCATCGAATAGCGTGGACGAGCGAGCGGATGCAACGCCCCCCGCGCTTCCCCAATTCACTAGATTGTTGTCCGAGGTAACTGTCTGGATCTATGTTATATGAAAGGTTTAAAACAATGCTGAAACCCGAGGAACAAAATTATCTGTCTCATTCCTCAGCCATTATAAATGAAAGAGATAGACACTTTCGTTAGATAACTCGCATAGAGTGCGGGCGAGTCTAATTCGCAGAACCTGTGTACTGCCCAAGCTATTAATGAACAGCACAGGGTGCACAAAAGTCCGTGCGATCGAGCCCCTGTGCGGCGCGACGAGCGGCGGCGCGGCGGCGCCTGTGCGAGGCTGTGAGCAATCACTAACGTGCTAAAGTAACCTAACTATTATAGTGAAGTAGTGAGAAACAGGAAGATGTGCGCGAGCCGGCCGCCGCCGCCGCCTGCGATGTCACTTGTTATGACACATTCGGTGACAGTTCGCTAGATGTGCGCGAGCCGGCCGCCGCCGCCGCGCCGCCCGCGATGTCACTTGTTATGACACAATCGGTGACAGATCGCTAGATGTGCGCGAGCCGGTCGCCGCCGCCGCCTGCGATGTCACTTGTTATGACACAATCGGTGACAGATCGCTAGATGTGCGCGAGCCGGCCGCCGCCGCCGCCTGCGATGTCACTTGTTATGACACAATCGGTGACAGATCGCTAGATGTGCGCGAGCCGGCCGCCGCCGCCGCCTGCGATGTCACTTGTTATGACACATTCGGTGACAGATCGCTAGATGTGCGCGAGCCGGCCGCCGCCGCCGCCGCCGCCTGCGATGTCACTTGTTATGACACAATCGGTGACAGATCGCTAGATGTGCGCGAGCCGGCCGCCGCCGCCGCCGCCGCCTGCGATGGCACTTGTTATGACACAATCGGTGACAGATCGCTAGATGTGCGCGAGCCGGCCGCCGCCGCCGCCGCCGCCTGCGATGGCACTTGTTATGACACATTCGGTGACAGATCGCTAGATGTGCGCGAGCCGGCCGCCGCCGCCGCCGCCGCCTGCGATGGCACTTGTTATGACACAATCGGTGACAGATCGCTAGATGTGCGCGAGCCGGCCGCCGCCGCCGCCGCCGCCTGCGATGTCACTTGTTATGACACAATCGGTGACAGATCGCTAGATGTGCGCGAGCCGGCCGCCGCCGCCGCCTGCGATGTCACTTGTTATGACACAATCGGTGACAGATCGCTAGATGTGCGCGAGCCGGCCGCCGCCGCCGCGCCGCCTGCGATGTCACTTGTTATGACACAATCGGTGACAGATCGCTAGATGTGCGCGAGCCGGCCGCCGCCGCCGCCTGCGATGTCACTTGTTATGACACAATCGGTGACAGATCGCTAGATGTGCGCGAGCCGGTCGCCGCCGCCGCCTGCGATGTCACTTGTTATGACACAATCGGTGACAGATCGCTAGATGTGCGCGAGCCGGCCGCCGCCGCCGCCTGCGATGTCACTTGTTATGACACAATCGGTGACAGATCGCTAGATGTGCGCGAGCCGGCCGCCGCCGTCGCCTGCGATGTCACTTGTTATGACAAAATCGGTGACAGATCGCTAACGAAACGGAAGATTCCAGAAGTACCTATATTAACTAATTCCACAGAACAAAGCTAGCTTGTTACGCGCGCCGCCGTCGGCACTGGCTGTGCCTACGGCCGCGGCGTTGTGGTGCTCACCACCACGTACTCGAATGTAACGGCTCTCCACGCACCTGCTTATACTTTAACACGGTACTAAGACTTGCAATAGGTAAGTACTGTAGGAGCTGGAATACGAAGAGATCCAGAAATGTCTGATATTAGATATCAGCTGACTAGTGCAGAGCACCTCAACACAAGCAGCTGCAGCGAGGAGCAGGAGGAGCCCGCGTTTATATAAATCTATTGGACAGAACGTGCTCTCTGTATGTATACAGAAACGCGCGACTGCAGCGCCCCGTTACGTATGTATACAGGTCGGAGCGCGGGTTGTGCGCACGCGCGACTGCAGCGCCCCGTTACGTATGTATACAGGTCGGAGCGCGGGTTGTGCGCACGCGCGACTGCAGCGCCCCGTTACGTATGTATACAGGTCGGAGCGCGGGTTGTGCGCACGCGCGACTGCAGCGCCCCTTTACGTATGTATACAGGTCGGAGCGCGGGTTGTGCGCACGCGCGACTGCAGCGCCCCGTTACGTATGTATACAGGTCGGAGCGCGGGTTGTGCGCACGCGCGACTGCAGCGCCCCGTTACGTATGTATACAGGTCGGAGCGCGGGTTGTGCGCACGCGCGACTGCAGCGCCCCTTTACGTATGTATACAGGTCGGAGCGCGGGTTGTGCGCACGCGCGACTGCAGCGCCCCGTTACGTATGTATACAGGTCGGAGCGCGGGTTGTGCGCACGCGCGACTGCAGCGCCCCGTTACGTATGTATACAGGTCGGAGCGCGGGTTGTGCGCACGCGCGACTGCAGCGCCCCGTTACGTATGTATACAGGTCGGCTCGCGGGTTGTGCGCACGCGCGACTGCAGCGCCCCTTTACGTATGTATACAGGTCGGAGCGCGGGTTGTGCGCACGCGCGACTGCAGCGCCCCGTTACGTATGTATACAGGTCGGAGCGCGGGTTGTGCGCACGCGCGACTGCGGCGCCCCGTTACGTATGTATACAGGTCGGAGCGCGGGTTGTGCGCACGCGCGACTGCAGCGCCCCGTTACGTATGTATACAGGTCGGAGCGCGGGTTGTGCGCACGCGCGACTGCAGCGCCCCGTTACGTATGTATACAGGTCGGAGCGCGGGTTGTGCGCACGCGCGACTGCAGCGCCCCGTTACGTATGTATACAGGTCGGAGCGCGGGTTGTGCGCACGCGCGACTGCGGCGCCCCGTTACGTATGTATACAGGTCGGAGCGCGGGTTGTGCGCACGCGCGACTGCAGCACCCCGTTACGACATAACTTGTACTACCTAGAAATAAAGAAAAAGTAAGTGTAAAGTTTCAAAAAAATAAAAATAAAGGTTTTTCAAAAAATGTTTTCCTACATTTAGTTTTTAGATAAAAGAGGTCGGCAAACAAGAACACCTTGTGCATATTTGGAAATCCGTTAGTTCGCAACTCAAGCACAGGAGGCGAGCGCAGGGCGGGGCGGGGCGAGGGGGCTCGCCTCTGCCTGTGGAGTCCGGCTAGAGAACTGCTCCACCAGCCAGCCTCCCGACTAGCGCCAGAGGCTGCGGCGGCGACCGCCACTCGCGACACAAAACCGAGCGGCGACCACACACACACACACACACACACACACACACACACACACACACACACACACATGCGCGAACGGTAAAAAACACGTGAACAATACACAACTATGAATTAATTATGTACGAATAAATAATTAAATTAGCAAAGCGCGATGCGTCCCTCCGCCCCACAAGCAGTCGCGGCGACCCGACCCGACCCGACCCGACCCGACCCGACCCGACCCGACCCGACACGGCGATCACTTACATCTAATTCCACTATGCACTATAATTATATTATTATTTTTGTTAAGTTTCACATCAAAAATGACCTTCTCCTTCTGCACATACATTTCACTTACAGCTACGAACGGCCAGAATTATTTTGTTATACAATTCATAAAACTCGGTTGTTTTTGCAAAATTTACCGAATCATTATAATTGGTAACTGGGACGTTCAATATTCGTTTCTTTAGTTCAAACTTGGAAAGTTTGCAACAACCACCATTACATTTAGAGGTGTAAGGTCCCCGGGGTCGCCCGGCGACCCGCGACCCGCGACCCGCGACTTCGGGAACAACATTCTATAACAAATAACCCTGATCATGAAACATTAAATACACATCAAAATTAATACAAATAAAAAACGACGACACATAAAATATATATGTCAAAATACATAACATGTCAATACGGGAACACGAACATAGAATTTAAAATTATTTATTATAATATTTTATTATATTTATTATAGACTAACAACTACATAAAGCATTATATTTGTGCAGATCTCCGCGGCCACACCACGACTCCCACTGCAAACCAATCTACCTCATAAACTATATTTATATATTAAACATAACACCTTTGGTAATTTACTACGACTAACCAAATAATACTCGGCGGGCCCCGCCGCCCCGCCCCCTCCGCCCCGGACCTACTCAATAAATAACTAACGTACGTTTGATTGGTTAACGCGCGTCAAAATATAGTACTCACAGTACGAAAATATATTCTTTGCTTTAAAAAAAATCATAAAAATAAACATTAATCTCAAAATAGGGGGATATGTTAGCGCTCCACTGCGGACCCTGGTCCGACACAACTCCACTCGGCCGAGATGTACACTGCGGACCCTGGTCCGACACAACTCCACTCGGCCGAGATGTACACTGCGGACCCTGGTCCGACACAACACCACTCGGCCGAGATGTACACTGCGGACCCTGGTCCGACACAACACCACTCGGCCGAGATGTACACTGCGGACCCTGGTCCGACACAACACCACTCGGCCGAGATGTACACTGCGGACCCTGGTCCGACACAACACCACTCGGCTGAGATGTACACTGCGGACCCTGGTCCGACACAACACCACTCGGCCGAGATGTACACTGCGGACCCTGGTCCGACACAACACCACTCGGCTGAGATGTACACTGCGCACCCTGGTCCGATACAACAGCACTCGGCCGAGATGTACACTGCGGACCCTGGTCCGACACAACACCACTCGGCCGAGATGTACACTGCGGACCCTGGTCCGACACAACACCAATCGGCCGAGATGTACACTGCGGACCCTGGTCCGACACAACACCACTCGGCCGAGATGTACACTGCGGACCCTGGTCCGACACAACACCACTCGGCTAGATGTACACTGCGGACCCTGGTCCGACACAACACCACTTGGCCGAGATGTACACTGCGGACCCTGGTCCGACACAACACCACTCGGCTGAGATGTACACTGCGGACCCTGGTCCGACACAACACCACTCGGCCGAGATGTACACTGCGGACCCTGGTCCGACACAACACCACTCGGCTGAGATGTACACTGCGGACCCTGGTCCGACACAACAGCACTCGGCCGAGATGTACACTGCGGACCCTGGTCCGACACAACACCACTCGGCTGAGATGTACGTACACATGCACAGGATTTCGATTGACAAACCGCCACTTCGGTTAAGGTGGTACGTGCGCCTCGCGCAAAATTTAAATTAGGCTTTTTAGTATTTTCTAGGTTTGACAAGCATTATGATGGATGTTGATGAGGATGTTGATATTTTTCATATGTCCTTGCCGAAATTCAGGGATGCGGTTTTAATTTTTTTAGATAGAATGCATAGAAATCTGTAATGTCTAGTAAAGTAGTTTATTATGTTATAGTATTAAGTTAGAGTTAGTAGCTTGTTTGTGTAATTGTTTTAGTAGTAAATATATAATGAGTGTGTATATGTATAGATTTTTTTATATTTCTTTGTCGCTTTGGTGCTGCACTGTAATGACAATGTAAATATGTACTGTAAAATAAATAAATAAATAAAAAAATTATAATTATGATGTCACAATGATTATCACAATATGATACACCGGAAGATGATATGTGCCAGGTGACGTGAGACTATTGCTGTTAACTCATTTAACAAATTAATAAAACTGCTGTATTTTGGATTCACAATCCATACAACATGTACCTAGATATTGTATGAATTATATTGATAAAATACAGCAGTTTCATTAATTTGTACCTACGCTACGTACAAATGAATACAATTAGCTCGCAGATAAGCACTTTTGTAATCCTTTACAACATATAAACCCATGCTGAAACCGTTTCGAATCAATTGTCGTCTTGGGCTCTATCGACATTATGAAATCGCTGACAAGACTCCAAAACTACATTTTTTCCTCAGATTGTTTGAATCGTTCGCAAAACTACATTTATTTTAGAACGGACTTATTTCATGAAAAGTGACATTTTAAATCTTGAGTTTCACAGCGCCACGTCCCACCTTAATCCCTTGGATTCAGACAAAATGGCACTCGTCTTAAAACAAATGGCAAATTGGCAGTGTAGCCCGGCGCGGCGTACATCGGAGAATCGAATACCGCAGATCGTACAGAAATAATACTTAGCGAGAAATGTATGAGTATTGGAAGAAATGCTTCGCATAACGCAACACAACGCAGGACTAGAAGCAGGGTAATACGTGCTTTATTCACATCGATATAGGAACCAACAAAGTTTGTCACGCCTTTTCTTAGCTCCAGGTACTTGGCTATCCGACTTGAAGACTACTTGCTCTCCAATAGATCGCTGTTCAAGCTTACTGAGCATTTACAGTTCTTGAGGTAAACATTCTACATATCAAGCTCCCACGTTTTCTTTCAGAGCTAAGAAAAGCATGAGGCTAATGAAACTGTCGCTCGCGTATTCCCTAACCGATAAAGCACCTCACGCACACGACGTGAGACTAAAGTATCCTATCTCTCTCACAATCACGAATACACACATGTCCAACACACTACTTGGGGTTTACCGATACCGAGTGCTGCCCTTTGGTCTAACAACCGGCAGCTCCTCGGCGCTATACAACTCTTGTTAATATTTACAACAACGCTCAACTTGTCAATATAATCTGGATAAATACACAATTCATTACAACTTTCGTATAATTATCTGTCTGGTAGGTGACGCATCACGGTATAAATATATTTCTTTACTTTAAAACTGGTAAAATATACTTCTGTATAGACTTAAACCTGATTTACTTATACAGATCATCTCTAGCGCGATATTCAATGGGTCCCGTAGGAAACGAGCTTACAACTAGGTTCAAGTTTCTTACATAACAAGTGGATACTTCGGACACATCCGCTAAGTGTCACACACGCGGATTGCAGCGAGCCTTGTCAAGGCCATGTTCCTGATCATTCCACCGCGGCGCAAACTTTCCTAAACTTGCGCCTTCATTTACTGAGGGCTGGAGACACCGTCGATTCAAACTGCATCAACTAGATAACGGACAACTTTATAATCCAAACTTGAGCTATGCTAACAATCCAGGAAGGTGATCAGAATGCTTCATTAACAGAAAATGCTGTCAAAGTTAGAAAAATGTAATATAATGAAATATGCAGAGCGCTAGAATAATAGTAGTTATGAACTGACGGTGGCACACAAACTCCTTTGCTCAGATATCTCATTCAAATAAGTAATCCTTTCAAAATAAACTATCATTTGGCATCTACAGTTAGTGGAGGTAATCGCTTATCCTATAACGCAGCGTTTGGTGAGTCTATGCTAATTTAGAACTTACTGCTCTGGAATACGGTTTACTGTGATGTTAAGCCTAGAATTAATCTATCTAGGGCCAAAACGAGCCCCTACATCCGCGACCCAACATCGACTCTGATTAGTTTCTAATATCCGTAAAACGATTTCTAATAAAGCGCGTTTTGTGGTTGACTTGAGAGTACAAGTTAACCGATAAATAAGTTCCTTCTTAGCTCTCAGTCCAATCTGAAACGGACCTCAGCGTACTGACTGTACGGTGTATATTGCTCGGATGGGTACGAGGTATAAATAATAATGGGTAACTAAGAGACTCTGAGGCTCCTTATCCTAAACTACAGACATACAAACAAAATAATACTCGCGTAGTCGTGTACTGACTAGACAGATGGCATTGCACTTACGTTACTACGGCGCCGGTAGATGGCGGTACAATATTCAGTAGAATGTCAAAGCGTTATTTTTTTTGATTCCGATTGATTTTTCTACAAAATAATGTTGAATTGCACAAGCGGACACTTCCGCCGGACATCTACCGAGCACACTCCGATTAGGCTGAAACGTCGCCGATTCCGACCACTCGTCCAACGAACAGCACTCAGCTCCTTCCGACAAGCCAGAGTTGCGCGAGAGTACTCGCGGAACTGCGTCAAGAGGCTTTCTACTGCGAACTGTACGGAGGGTATGGGGACCTCCGTCCTTGGAAACGACATTGAGCCTTGTTTGTTTGGAGCGAGAGCGGCTAGTGGCTTGGCTAGTTGGCGGGCGGCGGCGCGGGCGCGGCGCCCAGCGCGTTGAAGTCCGCGTTGAGGAATGAGAAACCGCGGAACTCCTCCTGGAAACAGAAAAGTACAATTTACAAGAAACTTGAAAGAGCACTACTTCATTTTACTCAGACAATTAGGTATTTGGTAGTTAAAGCGCTATTTTATAAAGCCTAAAGATTTTCCAATAGTCCCTTTTGAAATCGCCAGCGCGACAGTTTTATGAGAATAATATCTTAAATATTATTTTCTTGAATATTTTATTTCAGTGTAATTTGGTGTTATTGGAGTAGAGTCTGTTCTAGTGGAATTGCATCCTAGGGTAGGATAGTGAGAAGCGAGTGCATGATGATCTGACCTGGTTGATGGTGCGCACGATGTCGTTCGGCACGGGCGTCAGCACCGGCTCTTCCTTCGTGAACTCTGCGTCGAAGTTGGCCGCCTCGCGCTTGCTCTTCTGGAACAAACGATTAACTACTGAACAAAAAGTTAAAGTGCACAAAGTCTATCACTTCTTATTTGATAATAATTACTATTTATAAACCTGTTTATAGCATTAAATTTGACTTGTCTAAATGCTTATTTGGTAAGCTTCAATAAATAAACGTTATTGAATTGAATAAATAAAATAAATAATGCAAAACAATTCACAGCATCATTTAGCCCCAAGCTAAGCAGAGGTTGCGGGCTGCGGCTCATTGAGAGAAGGGGATATCCTCTACTATAGATATTAGTGTAAGTAGATAGTAGCACACGCACCACTTTAGGTCGGAAGGGCGGGCGCAGGCGGCGCTGCGCCAGCGCATCCCAGTCCATGTCTCTGAAGAAGGCGTGCGCGCGGATGCCGGCCTCGCCGCCGCACACGCCCAACCGCCGGGTCGGAGACTTCGTCATGAACCCTGCAACGTGTAGGACAAACGTTATGACAGCATACGGAGAAGGACGACTTGATTCACACATTTACCAAGAATCAGACAATCTTCGACAAAGCTACGAAATATGCATGTGAAGATGTCGTGCAAGTGAACTGGCAGTGCCGTTGTACACAAAAGCAGATTAACATGTAACAGGATTTATTTCCCTATTTAATTAGGTGATGTACCTTTGAGTATTTGGCAGGCGTGGTTGGAGAGCCACACGGGGTACAGCACATCGTCGTGTAAGATGGACTCGAACAGATCGTCCTCGTTGTCTGCCTCGAAGGGAGGCTGCCCGGCCAGCATCTCGTACAGCAGCACGCCCAGCGCCCACCAGTCCACCGAAGGACCGTACTCCAGCTCTTGAAGGATCTGACGGACAGGGAATGCACATTCGAGATAATGACGCCAATGACGTCACGGACCTCCTCAGGTTTCTTTCCGGTTAAAAGTAGATATGTTCTACACCCGTAAACATGTGCACCTGTGGCGCCAGGCACCACCATGGTGTCCTAAAGAGAAAGGGCCCTCAGACACCATAACGCTTTATCCTGCCGGGAGCTATTTCACGGGCCCTTTACTGATCGTTTTCTGCCTCTGTATTGTCTGTTGAAGTTAATGGAACAATTGGGCTCTTCACTCCAGCCCAATATTGAACTTGGGTGGGACGGCCCTAAACCGGATCAAGATTAGTGCCAGTGATGGTTCGCTAAGATTGTTTCCCCACGCGACCTTTCTAGTTAACGGACATTGGCAGTGCTGTCGAAAGAACCGCTTGTTCAGGTTGGGTTACATGAAATTTGGTCATAGCAATGTATTGCGAGAGTGTAGACTCGCTCCACGCTCGCTGCACTTACCTCAGGAGCGATGTAGTCAGGAGTCCCACAGAATGTAGTCGTGGTCGCAATGTATTGCGAGAGTGTAGACTCGCTCCACGCTCGCTGCACTTACCTCAGGAGCGATGTAGTCAGGAGTCCCACAGAATGTAGTCGTGGTCGCAATGTATTGCGAGAGTGTAGACTCGCTCCACGCTCGCTGCATTTACCTCAGGAGCGATGTAGTCAGGAGTCCCACAGAATGTTGTCGTGGTCGCAATGTATTGCGAGAGTGTAGACTCGCTCCACTCTCGCTGCACTTACCTCAGGAGCGATGTAGTCAGGAGTCCCACAGAATGTAGTCGTGGTCGCAATGTATTGCGAGAGTGTAGACTCGCTCCACGCTCGCTGCACTTACCTCAGGAGCGATGTAGTCAGGAGTCCCACAGAATGTTGTCGTGGTCGCAATGTATTGCGAGAGTGTAGACTCGCTCCACTCTCGCTGCACTTACCTCAGGAGCGATGTAGTCAGGAGTCCCACAGAATGTAGTCGTGGTCGCAATGTATTGCGAGAGTGTAGACTCGCTCCACGCTCGCTGCACTTACCTCAGGAGCGATGTAGTCAGGAGTCCCACAGAATGTTGTCGTGGTCGCAATGTATTGCGAGAGTGTAGACTCGCTCCACGCTCGCTGCACTTACCTCAGGAGCGATGTAGTCAGGAGTCCCACAGAATGTTGTCGTGGTCGCAATGTATTGCGAGAGTGTAGACTCGCTCCACGCTCGCTGCACTTACCTCAGGAGCGATGTAGTCAGGAGTCCCACAGAATGTTGTCGTGGTCGCGCCATCTGGAACATACCAATACCGTTATTGATGTTCCCTCAACTTCATGTCCTTGTCTCTATGAGAGCATTCCGCCCCTTGCCATTGACGTCTTACTCAGTTTTACAGATCGGCATCCCACCTGGCCACAGCAGCCAGCGACCTGCAGTCTGTCAGGCCGCTGCTGTCGGCTCTGCGAGACGCACGGCTGCGGCCGGCGCAGCGCCGCAACCTACCTCACACCAATCATTCTTTGTACAGAAACCATAATACAAAGCTCACTACTTTGTTTTAACATAGTTTTTAAGGCAGCTCACTAACAATAAAATGGACTTAATTATGTTGTCTGATTTAATAAATGAATTAAATTTAATTTTAATTTGTGATCTTGAGATAACACCCACTATTTTAATAATAAAAAAAAACGTCAAGTGCGAGTTAGACTCGCGCATCAAGGGTTCCGTACAAACTCCTACTCTTCAGCAAAGAAATCAACCCAGACGAATAAGGCACAATAATTTTCTGATTTGATAACGATTATGACGTAACTTATTTAGTCCCTCGAAATATTCAATTATTATTATTAAATATTATTATATACATATATTATTATTAAATTTATAACTATTAAACCCCGTCTCGAGGCTAAATAAGTTACGTCCAACCCTAGGGTAACAATGTACTATTTTGTATGAATAAACCACAATTATACGGTTTTCAGATTTTTTCCTTTACTTGTGCTATAAGACATTCATCATCAGCCTATACCAGTCCACTGCTGGACATAGGCCTCCCCTAATGAGCGCCATAGCGCCCTGTCCTCAGCTTGCCGCATCCAGCATCTGCCAGCAGTCTTTCGCAAATCGTCATCCCACCTGGTCGGAGGGCGTCCTACACTACGTTTTCCGAGTCGCGGTCTCCACTCAAGAACACGTTTACCCCAGCGGTTGTCGGTTCTTCTTGAAATATGGCCAGCCCACTGCCACTTCAGCTTGCTAATCCTATGAGCTATGTCGATAACCTTGGTTCTCTGTCGGATGTATTCGTTGCGAATCCTATCCTTCAGAGAAACTCCGAGCATAGCTCTCTCCATAGCTCGCTGGGCGACTTTAAACTGGTGGACCAGCCCTACCGTGAGTGACCACGTCTCAGCTCCGTAGGTCATGACGGGTAGGACGCACTGATTGAAAACTCTATAAGACATTGCTTCTTGCCAAATTTCAAGGTTCTAGGTCAACGGGAAGTACCCTATAGGTTTTGTGTGCATGTGATTCCCTTGGAAAATTCAAAAAAATAGACATAAACAGCTGTAACTTTTGATTGCGTTTACTTAGAAGTTTGATTTATATTGAGGCTTCAAGAGGTTGCGAGCCTGCGTATATGATGTGAATATCAACTCGATAACTCCACGCGTTTCTGAGAAAAGAGGGTTGACAGACTGACAGACGGACAACAAAGTGATCCTATAAGGGTTCCTTTTTTCCTCTTGAGGTACGGAACCCTAAAAATAAAAGGCTTACTTACCTCCTCGGGTTTAAGAGCGCAATTGTTTTGTGTCCAGTTACCTGTGATCCCTTCCTTGCACATGCCGAAGTCGGCGAGCTTGCAGTGTCCGTCCGCGTCCAACAGGATGTTGTCCAGCTTGAGGTCGCGGTAGATGACGCCGTGTGAGTGCAGGAACTGTAGCGCCAGCGTTACTTCCGCCGCGTAGAACCTGCACAGCCACCGGTGGCGTTCATACGACTACCGTCAACTACCACTCTTTACTTATTCCAATGGGTTATCCAATGTTATGCGGATTCTATTCGGCGGAATCCATGTGGAGGCATACCGCGTGGTTCAAATCTAAGAATCATGATTCTAGTATGAACATCTAGAACGATCTTAATGTGAATTCATGATATCAGGGCGACCACGACCACTGAGAAATTACCTACGCCATGTAGCCATCAAAGATCTTCTCCCTCTGGCCTTCAATCTTAGGGACAAGTTAAATAGAGTGATGGTCATATTGTGATGTGAGAAGCAAGTGTCGTTAGCCGTGTATACCTGGCGCGTGGTTCGTCGAACTTCCTGGCGCGCTGTATCTGGAACATGAGGTCACCTCCGTCCACGTACTCCATCACGAAGAACAGCCGGTCCCGCGTCTGCAAAACAAGCGACATCACCTAAACTACCTATCGTTAGAAAGCTCACACTTAAGAGATGTTTTTAACAAATCAGAAGTCATCCATCACTTTTATTTATTTTTAAATGTTACGCGAAGTTGAGTTTCAAAATTTATTTAAACTCTTTTTTTATGTTTGAGGGCCCATAACTTTGTTCCTAGCAATGTGCAATTTACAACTTTTAATTAAAAGGGACCTACCAACCACTAAGACTAATAAAAAAAAATAAGATCTGGCCATAAAAAAAAAGTTAGACGGGTTTAAAGGTACAAAAGCGATAAATCTTGAGACCTAGGTGAAATTTTTTGGGGTAGGTAGTTAGCAGACCACCCCCCCTACCCCCCATTTTCGTATGTTCAACGTTCTACCTAACACCCTGTATATTCCAACCTAATGCGGTTTCGGAAGCAATACCCTTTTCTTCGCCGCAAAAAAAGCGAAAACAGGCGATCCTTGCCAGTGGTGAACGGCTCATGATTATAAATATATTTAAATATGTTCAGAGCAAACAGGCGGAAGATAAACCCGTATTAAATCATGACCAAACGTCCTACAAACATGTGAAATATCTGGAGTGAGTGAAAGATCTGTTTATCGCGTGTTGAGTGATTATAGAGATACTCATAAAATAACTGAACCTGATGCGAAGAGAAACAAACCGAATATACTTCAGAAAGTTGACGACTTCGATAAGACGGCGATACGAAGAATCGTCCACGGGTTTTACATGAAAGGAGAGTTACCAACATTAATTTTTTTTTACAAACAGTGAATGACGACGACTCACTTCCAACACTGAGTATGACGTCATTGAGACGCATACTTATTGATTTGAACTTCAAGTACACGAAGAAAAATCGCAGTAGCATTTTAATTGATCGCACTGACATTGTTATTTGGCGACTCAAGTATTTAAAACAAATACAAGAATTTAGACGCCAAAACCGACGAATTTTTTATACTGATAAGACTTGGGTGAACGCAGGTACCTATACCTATCACTTTATTATTAAATATTCTTGAATAAAGATTGTTTCACTATTTTTCTTGCAACTATTCCGTATTTTCTCACAATATAAACCTATATTCCCACCTATACCTACCTGTTTGTTGTTTACAGGAAACACAGTGGGAAAAGCGTGGACAGACCAAACGGTTAAATCTGCAAAGCAGGCATTCTTAGAAGGTCTGTCAACCGGAGCCAAAGACCCAACTACAAAGGGCAAGAGGTTGATTGTGGTCCATGTTGGGAATGAAGACGGCTTTTTAGAAGATTGCAAATGGGTATTTGAAGCCAAGAAGTCTGGTGACTACCATGAGAACATGGACGCTGAGCATTTTGAAGAATGGTTTGCAAAAGTACTGTCAAAAATGCAACCGAAGGATGTAATTATTTTGGACAATGCCAGCTATCATTCGAGGTATGTTTCCCCAATTAGATATTCCATTTTCAAAAACTGAGATTTTACATTCAAATAAACATTTTGATTTCAGGCGTGTGGAGACGCCGTCAATGTCGTGGAAAAAAGCTGACATACGAAATTGGCTGCGCCTAACTGACAATAGTGACAGCGATAGTGATAGTGATAGTGATAGTGATAGTTCAGAATTTTCAAGTAACTAGTTTGCAAATTTTGAACTATAAAGCGCTAGTTTACGAGTGGATGTACGTACGTAAATTCCTACCTACGTAGGTAGGAATGTCAATGCAATGGTCAAAATAACGTACCTATTGGCTTATTACTGGGAATACTGGGATAGGGACACAAAGCAGGTAGATTTAAAAATAAAACGTCAAGTGCGAGTTAGACTCGCGCATCAAGGGTTCCGTACAAACTCCTACTCTTTAGCAAAGAAATCAGTCAAATCCAGACGAATAAGGCACAATAATTAAAGACTTGTGTCTAAACACAAGTTTAATCTAAACTTAGTTAGAGCAAGGTGTCATTATCTTTGACCCTGATAGATTTAATACAAGTATACCGACTTTGTAACCCTATCTTTTTGTGAATAAATAAATTTTATTATTATTATTATAATAATTTTCTGATTTGATAACGATTATGACGTAACTTATTTAGTCCCTCGAACTATTGGCGTCTCGAGACTAAATAAGTTACGTCCAACCCTAGTGTAACAATGTACTATTTTGTATGAATAAACCACAAATTTACGGTTTTCTGATTTTTCCCTTTACTTGTGCTATAAGTCATTGCTTCTTGCCAAATTTCATGGTTCTAGGTCAACGGAAAGTACCCTACAGGTTTTTGGTCCATGGCGAGATTCGAAAATTATTTTTTCTGTGAATATACTAAAAATTTACGGTTTTCGAATTTTTCCCTTTACTTGTGTTATAAGACCTTGCTTCTCACCAATTTTCATGGTTCTAGGTCAACGGGAAGTACCCTAAAGGTTTTTGGTCCATGGCAAGATTAAAAAATTATTTTTTCTGTGAATAAACTACAAATTTACGGTTTTCAGATTTTTCCCTTTAATTGTGTTATAATACCTTGCTTCTCACCAAATTTCATGGTTCTAGGTCAACGGGAAGTACCCTATAGGTTTTTGGTCCATGGCAAGATTAAAAAAATATTTTTTCTGTGAATAAATTACAAATTTACGGTTTTCGGATTTTTTCCATTACTTGTACTATAAGACCTTGCTTCTCACCAAATTTCATGGTTCTAGGTCAACGGGAAGTACCCTATAGGTTTTGTGTGCATGTGATTCCCTAGGAAAATTGAAAAAAAATAGACATAAACAGCTGTAACTTTTGATTGCGTTGACTTAGAAGTTTGATTTATATCGAGGCTTCAAGAGGTTACGAGCCTGCGTATATGATGTGAATATCAACTCGATAACTCTACGCGTTTCTGAGAAAAGTGGGTTGACAGACGGACAGACGGACAGACGGACAGACGGACAGACGGACAGACGGACAACAAAGTGATCCTATAAGGGTTCCTTTTTTCCTTTTGAGGTACGGAACCCTAAAAAAAACTTTTTGCAAAAGTGAGAAAAAATCTACCTGCTTTATGTCCCTATCCCAGTAATACTAATAAGCTATTACGAAAAAATAAAATAAAAAAAAACTTTTTGCAAAAGTGAGAAAAAATCTACCTGCTTTATGTCCCTATCCCAGTATTCCCAGTAATACTAATAAGCTATTACGAAAAAATAAAATAAAAAAAAAACTTTGCAAAATTAAGAAAAAATCTACCTGCTTTATGTCCCTATACCAGTATTCCCAGTAATAAGCCATTACGTTATTTTGACCATTGCATTGATAAATTTTGCAAAACATTTAAGTTTTCACTTAAGTAGATTTCCGTCCAAATGGTCCGCCTTGGCAGAAAACATCGAATAATTTTGGTTACAAAAAAGATATCAAAACAAACTACCTATCGTTAGAAATCTCACACTTAAGAGATGTTTTTAACAAATCAGAAGTCATCCATCACTTTTATTTATTTTTTAAATGTTACGCGAAGTTGAGTTTCAAAATTTATTTAAACTCTTATTTTTTTATGTTTGAGGGCCCATAACTTTGTTCCTAGCAATGTGCAATTTACAACTTTTAATTAAAAGGGACCTACCAACCACTAAGACTGTAATAAAATAAAAAAAAGATATGGCCATAAAAAAAAGTAAGACGGGTTTAAGATGAAGTGCTACCCAAAACCCAGGTTTTGTCTGTACGAAAAATCCATTTTAAGGCAAGAAAACACGATTTTTTTAAATCTTTTTTGATGATTCTCGATAGTTTAGGATTTTAGTTAGTGCGTTATATAAGTCGAAACACGATTGACTCAACTTGACTCGATAGAAAAAAAATCGCAGTTTCCTCTAAATTTTAATTTTTACTACGGAAAACCCGTTTCATTTGCTAGTTATTTAACATATTTTAATGAAATGTCGTCTAAAAAATACTTAACTAAACACTTAAGAGCAACATAGTTTTATTTTTTTGCGAAAGAGTACTATTTTAGAGCAATATCAAATTTATAAATAAAAAGCAGTGAAATTGCGCGTGCGAGATATTGTAATTTGTTTAATAATAAATATATGATACAACAAGTGTATGTTATGGTAAACAATAAGGTTATAGAAGATATTCAATAATAAAATGTAACAAGCTTGATTTGCTACCTGCTTCCCGCTTAAATTCAAATACTAAGTCATATCAGCTTTATTTAGGGTCATTCCATAGTAAACGTTACCAAGGGCTCAGAAAAAAAAAGTGGCTCAAGAAGTCAACTCTAACCTTATTTCATAGAAAACATTCCTAACTTTCATATGGTAAAAAAAATATAAATCAAAAATCATTATTTTTCCCGTTTTACCGTACTTGATACCAACATTATAGGGATAGGCCATGATGGGCAATTTATACACCAATATTTGGCACCACTAGAAGTACAAAAATAACTGTAAACTTTCACATTTTTGCTGTTTTATTTGAGGTTCGATTAATGTTATTCTTGTTTACTTGTTAAAATATTGAAAAATTCTAGTTTTTGCGGTTTTAGAGGAGTAATTCTAAACTGTGGTATCAAAGTAACGCCCGAAACGAAAAAAGAGGTAATTGTTTGTTTATTTATTTGCCTAATTATGTTTTACGTCTCATGTTTTTCCAAAGTGAGGATATGGTGTCAATCTTATCAAACGAATATCAATTATTGCTTTGATGTGTGTTTTAAAAGTTTATTAAACGTTTCAAGTTGTGTAACACCCGAATCGTTTCCGGTGTTGCGTTGTTGTAAAGACAAACAAACTGATTTTTCATACTTACCAGCTGCAGCGTCTTATTCATAATAGGTGTGTTTTTTTATTATGGTGCTGGTATTTTTAGGTACTAATGAAATGCCATCATCAACTAAAAGAACTGTTAGCTAAGTTGAGAAGAAACAGAAAGAATAACCCTGAGAAATAAGCAGAACATTTGCGCCAAAAGAGGGAAAGGGACGCTATAAGAAGGAAAAAGAAGAAAGGAGAGTACAGAAGATGTTCATCATCATCCGCAGCCGGGTTTTACCCACTGCTGGGTATAGGCCTCCCTCAGCCACCAATCACTTGCTGCTTGGCTTCACCTATCTTCACCTTGCCTTGCAATGTGTCCAGCCCAACTCCATTTGAGCTCCATGGATCGAGTACCAACATCATGGACTTTCGTCCTTCGTCAGATCTCGGTGTTTGGAACTCTGTCTGTTACGTGGATGCCGAGCATGGCGCGCTCCATGGCCCTCTGTGCAACCCTCAGTCGGCACACAGTCTCTACGTGAGCGTCCACGTCTCGGCACCGTACGCCATGGTGGGCAGCACACATTGATTAAATAAGCGGGTCTTCAGACATTTTGGAAGCTTCTCCGATTTAAAGATGACATCTAGCTTGCTAAATGCAGCCTATCCCAGCTCGATTCTTTTTGAGATCTCTTTAGGCTGATGTTCTTTGCCGAAGGATAGAACATGTCCAAGATAGACATATTGATCGACCTTCTCCAGCACCTCATTTCCCATCGTGATAATGGAATTTGAGGGGGCTGGAGAGGCTGGATGGAAGACAGAAGATCTTAAATTGGACTATTTCGGACCGAATTATCAAAGGAAATCGATATCTTCGAGAAATTGGTGTTTTCGCATTAAAATGATAGGATTTTCAATAATTCTACATTGTCTGTGCATTTTTCTTATAGTAAAGTTTTTAAAACGTAATATTTTCCTTACCATGACCCTTTGTTTCGTAAAAATGGGTCGTAATTTCGTACTCGTAACGCCCGAAACGAACTAATAGTAACGCCCGAAACGAGTTATTTTGACGATTAAAATTAATAGAAAAGCGTTTTTAAGTTTTTAGTTTCGTCTTTAGGTAACCTACTTATCCTTATTTTGCTAGTTATAAAATAATCTGGTGGTTACTTAAGAAAATTCGCTGAATTATGCATTTAAAGACCGACTGTCAGAAGGTATAGGCAAATTCATGTAACACCCGAACCAGCTACTAATTTGTAATTTTCTCACTATTGCTTCCATGTTTTAATAATGGGAGTTGACAAAAGGGAAGTATGGCCCGATAAGTAGATGATTCAATAGTTATATTAGCCTAATGACTTTAAACAATATCCGAAAAACCTTATTTTATGAGTTCAAATGTAACACCCAAAACGGTGGAATGACCCTTTAATGAATAATGTTATTTCAAATACTTTATATTGGATATACTAAGTATCTTAATTGTTAATTTAATATTTAAGAACATTTATTTAGATGTTTATTATTATTACAATAAACTTAGTTGTGAAACGATAGGATAGAAGGGACAGTGGCGCCGCCATCCGAACAGTGGCGCCGCCATCCGAACAGTGGCGCCGCCATCCGAACAGTGGCGCCGCCATCCGAACAGTGGCGCTGCCGCCCGAACGGTGGCGCCGCCACTCGAAACGACAAATCATGATGGTTCGTTGGTTGAACCAATGACCTACATAAAACTGATATAAGACAGACTGGGGGCTGGCTCGCTCACTAGTATTTGATCCAGTAAGCTGCAAACACCTCACATTATGGTAAGCTGTTGTATATTGTGGCATTTCCTTAAAGATCCAAGCTTGTTTTAGCATCGACATTGTTAAAGGTCAAGTTTCAAATATAAGGTTATCTATTCTCTCAGAATGTTACTATTTCTATGGTTTAATGCTTTTATTTAAAATGAATTTGTAATAGAGATATAAGTGATAAATGTGATAATATAAATGTGCTGGTGGTTTCTTTTTCACTTCTTCCACTAGTGGACAAAAGATTGAAGTGAAGAGAAATCAATGAAGAAGAAGAAGAAGAAGAAGAATACTTTTTATTGGCTCACACACACATACACAGTACACAGAAAGATATAAAAAAAAAAACATAAAAATAATTAATAGTACTTAGATAGTTAAGTGAACCAATAAGGTCCTGCCTCAGCTTAATGTTGCTCCACAGGAAGTTGAGCAACGCTGGTTTTCTGGCAGAACCTTGGTGCACGCGTGTCTACACGGCCATAAAAAAAAGAGAACACAAAAAAAAACAGAAAAATATACATACAACTTATCCTACAATAATAAATACTATTATAATGTGTATTTGGTAGAAATAATTCAAGCAGTTGGTACTTGAATTACTTCTACCAACACTGTTCAACACGGGATCACATTCAATCATGAAGCCTAGTGCCGACCAACACGTCCGGTCCAGACCAACTACTGTCATGACATTATAAAAATTTCTGAACGAAACTCGCGGTTGAACGGGTTTGGCGCGTATTTAAAGATTAGCACAAGAAGTTGAAGGTTACGTGTGAAGTTATGAAATGACAGACATGATATGAAAACCAAATTATTTGGCAAATTGGCAGGCGATGCCTGCCTGTTAGTAAAATGTGAATTTAAATTTTGATGAAATGTCAATGACACTTTATTTCATTGATAATAATTTATGGTATAGAATTGGACTTTTCTATCTTGTGCTTATTTTGTTAGACTAAAGAAATAAAGTTCTTGATTTCTGACTCCTGATTTTATTGTTCCCAATTTCCAAAATATTAGGTTGCAATTTAATTACGGTAATTCTTATCATTCTATCCAAAAATAATAATTTATTATGTAGGAAAAGTCTTTCAATCTAACACGCGCGGGTCGGTTCTTGCCTCCCTTTCTCGCCTTCACCGCGCGGTATTCGCTCGTCCTTGTCTCGAAAAAGCGCCACCACTTCGACTTAAAGGTATAAAAGCGATAAATTCCAAAAATTTAAAAAAAAAAAAAAAAAAAACTTTACCTAGGTGAAATTTTTTGGGGTAGGTAGTTAGCAGACCACCCCCCCTACCCCCCATTTTCGTATGTTCAACGTTCTACCGAACACCCTGTATTACGACGACGGCGGCGGCGGTGGCTCTGTACACTGTCATCACCAGTTGAACTGGAAGACGGTCCAGCCAGGCACTGGCTCCATGGATTTTGACAACAGTAACAAAAAACAATAACAAACCACAACAAAAATAACAAACTCAATTTATAGCACCCCAAAACGACCGAACGCAAGCGAACTCCGAAGCGGAATGAGAAAACAAAATGGCGATCGGGCCGCCGGGCCGCGCCGTCGCGTCGCCGCCCGCCGCGCCGTGCCGAAAGTCGCGCACACCTGACGCGAGCGATGAGGGTATGAAAATGTCACAACCCACAAATTTGGATTTTTTTGGTGTTATACAATTATTTGATTGCTTATTAAGCATAAAATAATAAATCTGAACAATTTTGTATCGTAAATGTTCTCGATACTTAAATTCTAATGATATACAAAAATACTATGTTTTTCTCAGACATGTGCATATAATTTGGTACTCTCAACCATAAAATTATAAATAATTTTAATAAATAACGCCGGTTTTAAAAACATTTCGTATTTTAAAACCATTAAATACGTGGATAGAATATTACAAACATAAAATTTCAAACGGTATGTTTCCCCGATTTCGTATTATTTTTGGGTTGTACCGTTTTACCGCGGCTGTCTTGTAGGTATGTACCACGAGACTCTTAGCGATACCCGCTTTCGTTAGGTTTGTATGGTGAGCGACAGAATTAGCGATACATTTATTTGATTTTACGTTAACGTAGTAAAGGTCGGTGAATGACCTCTTTTGCCATCTTATTTGGCAACGACTATAGATAATACAATGTAGAATAAAGTAACGTCCAGGGACGAGGGAAATTTCACGGACGTAGTCCTACCGAATCAAATGTGAAGCACAGCAATGGCGGACGAGTCATTGTGTGCGTGTGATTATAGAGTTGCCAACTGATGACAAAAACTCCCAAATATTTTCATAAGTTTCTAAAATCATTGAACTGAAAATTATTTGAGTGTACTATTACCTAAAACTTTGAAATGTAATGCGAATGGAACATTTCACGAAAAGTAAAGTAGGAAGCCTACCTTACCTACCTAACAAATTTGGCAGAACAATGTTTTTTTTGCGTTGATGGAATGGGAAAACAGGGTTTTTCTGAAGGTAGGTAGGTACTAGGTTAATTTATTTGAATAAAGTAAGTAGGTACCATCAAGTAATAGAACTAAAACTAGTATTTACACTTGAAACAATTGAGCTAACTGCAGACTATTGCAAACAATCTACAGGTAGCTCAACTAATCCAAATTAATACCTGTCGGAAGCGTACTGGGTAGATACCTACCTTATTATGTAAATAGGTACCTAGTACCTACCCACTTATTTTTTTTTATGTGAAAGTTTGTCTTAGTCGCTAAGTAGGTAAGGTTAATACCTACTTCCTAAATAAACCTGTTTTTGTGATACCTACCAAAAAACACATTTGTGTAGACACTTCTTGTTAGTTTTAATCTACACACGCAATAGGTAGGTATCTGCACGCACACACATTACTTAGGTAACTACCTAGGTCAGAATGGAAGGTGCGATGATTACACGCGAGCGAGCACGAACCGACCAGTAATAAAATAAATAAATAATGCATGATACATTAAAGTTCTTTGAGTATGTTGGTACGCGGCATTAGCTGTGCCCTGCACATTTCATCTATTATTTTATTGCGCGGATCCCTTATTCTCGCTGTAACATTAGCTACATGCGTTGCATCAGCATCAGTAAAAGTTTAATCAAAATAGGTCCAGCCGTTTCATAGATTAGCTCAATCAAAAACATAGAAAAACAAAAATTCAAAATACGTATTTTGTAATAAAAAAAACTGTTGAATTAAACAATCATTCCTTTGTATTTATTTGTACCCATGTAAAAATCATCAAAATGATGACTACATACTTAAAGTAGGTAGGTACAGGTACCTACCAACCTTATTAATAATTGAACAAATACAAGTAGGTATTGAAACATTTTTAATATCCCACACTTACTAGGACATTTATTTTGCTTGTTTACATGTTGGCAACACCAGTGAGATTTGGATTTTTATTCTAACTTTTCTGATGATAATTATATTGCGTTAAATCGACGAAATAAGTTGATAAAACAAAAAAAATAACTGAGAAATGTGATTTCGTGTTCTTTTTTGACAAAACGGCTGTGATTTCGGCAAGACTTAGCCGCACAAACAGGCATATTTCACTTTTAAAAATTGTTTGAATCAGTGCACTACAGTAGGCCTCTAAAGTGGTAATGACGGACGATGGACAGACTATGATGTCAATGTGTGAGTGCGTACGCGTACGTACAGAGCATGGACAGACTATTGAGTGCTTCACTTTATTTGTTTCTGAGACTCCGTCCGTGAAATTTCCCTCCTCCCTGGTAACGTCGTAAAAAATGTGAATAAGTACTGATTTTATTGAGATATTTTAAAATTATTACAAAAATAATATATGAAAAAAAGGCTGATTCTACTTAAAAAAAACGTCATAGCTTTTAAATGATAAATAAATGTTTTTTTCACAATGTCTATTCAGTAAGGAGCTCCTGTTATTTCCAATAACTGCCGAGTTTGTTTCATAGTTATTGATTGTTTAGTTTATAAGTTACACCGTTTTGTTTACATGGGGGTCCGAGTAGCGAAAAAAAAGCTTAAAAACGCTGTAAAAAAATTATCAAAAAAAAAAATTAACACATTTTCCGTCGATAAAATAGGGCGTAGTTTCCCTCATTTCAGTTTGTGCACCTTATGCAGACTCACACTGTATGGACTTCGATTGCCTAATTGCGTTGGTTCCAAGTTCCAATCTATCAACACGCCATCTATCAACAGGTATATGAACATTGAAAATTTATTAACTGTGTACTAAATCGATAAAACATATTTTGTGACCATTGTTTCATTGTTATAAATAAAAATAAATTATAAGTTTATGCGTTTATTTATAAAGAATTAAAAGGGATTAATTGGGATTAAAATGCTGGTTATATGGTTCCCAGGCTATTTGCCAGCGCCATCTGGTATAGCCTGGAATTTGATCTTTTTTTGAGTCACGAAATTTTGTTCTGTATATTTATCAGTCTTGTGTTTTATTTGTCTATGCTAATAGGGTATGCGCTCGATGAACTGCTCACAGTTCGATACTGAGCATTAAGGTACAGATACACATGCTA
The DNA here is from genome assembly GCA_946478455.1 of Eupithecia vulgata. NCBI lineage: Eukaryota > Metazoa > Arthropoda > Insecta > Lepidoptera > Geometridae > Eupithecia > Eupithecia vulgata. Next base: position 392,842 of record OX297877.1, read on the forward strand.
GAATGTAGCGCACTACTAAGCATGCTTGAAAGCATGCTAATATTGAGTATGCTATCGTAATGTTTACATTATGCTACGTATTGGCATGCTAGTTTTCAGTACTGTTGTACTAGCATGCTCGAAGCAAACATACCAGTCACACTGCAACGCAGCTCCCACTACCCCGCTCCTCAGGTAGTCTGCTAGTAAATCAACAGTTGGTCGATTTACTAGCAAACTACGAGCTAGCATGCTATTTTCAAGTAAGGCCCAATACACACGTGCTACTTGATAGCATTTGCTTAAAAATAGCATGCTTTCGTGCTACTTACAAGCATGTGTATCACTAGCTTAACATTAAAACCAAAATGATAGGTAAGCGTCAACAGACATAGTAATCAGAGCTGGGAGCGCAACCAACCTGGAACGCGGAGTGCAACGCTGTGAGGAAGGGGTGGCGCGCCGCCAGCGCCAACACGCGCCGCTCCGTCAGCGTGCACTCCACGTCGTCGTCCTGGATGATGGCGTCCTTCTTTAGCACCTTCACCGCGTACACCTGCGGGAATGAGATGGAAGAGCTAAGATTAGGGAATATTATATATTTTTTAATCAATAAACCTTCAGTTGAGCACAATCTCACCTGATGGTAAATGACGATGCCGCCTGAGATGTTTCGAAAAAGGTCTAGAAGAATATAAGGAGTCCAGACGAGGTACTTGAAGCATTGCTAGTGGACGAACTGTCGGAGTAAAGCTACAACTGACGCAGACTGAATCTAAGAGACGTGACTAATAAATAAAAGAGTACCTAATGGGTTCTCAAAAGCACCGCTAGCGGCCGCCACCAGATCTCGTAGTCACAGGGCGACCCTGCACCAAGTCACATTAAAAAGTAGCAGCTCCCTACAGCGCTTCTGACATTGGCTCTCTCGCATTTCACCCGGACTCGCTGTTTACGATATATTTGTCATCATCATCATCATACATTAGTCCACTGCTGGTCTTCAGCTTGCCGCATCCAGCACTGCTAGCAGTCTTTCGCAAATCGTCATCCCACCTGGTCGGATAGCGTCCTACACACGTTTGCCGAGGCGCGGTCTCCACTCAAGAACACGTTTACCCCAGCGGTGGTTGTCGGTTCTTCTCGAGATATGGCCAGCCCACTGCCACTTCAGCTTGCTAATCCTTTGAGCTATGTCGATAACCTTGGTTCTCTGTCGTATGTATTCGTTGCGAATCCTATCCTTCAGAGAAACTCCGAGCATAGCTCTCTCCATAGCTCGCTGGGCGACTTTAAACTGGTGGACCAGCCCTACCGTGAGTGACCACGTCTCAGCTCCGTAGTTCATGACGGGTAGGACGCACTGATTGAAAACGTTCGTTTTCAAGCATTGCGGTATGAGTGACGAGAAGACTCGACGTAGTTTTAAAACGCTGCCCAACCTAGCTGGATCCTCCTCTTGGCCTCCTTCTCGAAATCGTTTTTACCCAACTGCAGAATCTGCCCAAGGTAAGTGTATTCGGAAACAATTTCGAGAAGGTGGTCCCGGATCAATGTGGCCATTGATCATGACCTTGATTTTATCCAAGTTCATGCCAAGACCGATGCGTCGTGAGGCTGAAGCTAGGCCGTCCAGCATCCGGTTAAGCTCCTCCAGCGACTCCGCCATTAAGACTATGTCATCATCAGCGAATCGCAGGTGTGAGATGTAATCGCCGTTTATGTTGATGCCCTTACCTTTCCAGTCCAGTGTCTTAAACACATCTTCCAACGCGCTTGTGAACAGTTTCGGGATATAACATCCCCCTGTCTCACACCTCTGAGCAGTTGGATGGGTTTAGACTGCTGGCCCTGTACTTGGACCCTCATGGTGGCGGCATCATAAAGACATCTCAATCTCAGCACCTCGACATAACGATAGTCTACTTGGCAACGCCTGTAAGGATTCTAGAATAGCCCAGGTTTCGACAGAGTCAAAGGCCTTTTCATAGTCCACAAAGGCCAGACACAGGGGTTGATTATACTTTTCGGACTTCTGTATAATCTGCCTCACTGTGTGTATGTGGTCTATGGTGCCATATCCTCCGCGAAACCCGGCCTATTCCGGTGGCTGGAACTCGTCGAGTCTCCTGGCGAGACGATTCGTGACCACTCGTGAGAAAAAAAAAAAAGAGAGCTTATAGACGTGGCTCAGGAGTGTGATGGGTCTGTAGTTTTTAAGAAGGGTATTATCTCCCTTCTTAAAAAAGAGCACCACCAAACTCCCGCTCCACGCCTTTGGAGTTCTCCCACTGTGAAGAACGGTGTTAAACAGGCTCTGAAGCTCCTGCAAAACAGGGGCTCCTCCTGCCTTCAAATGCTCTGAAGTAATGCCGTCTTCACCGGGGGCTTTTCCATTTTTAAGCTGCCTCAGAGCCATCACGATCTCGTCTTAACTGATGTCTGGCAGTTCGTCGGTGTAGTAACGTGTCAGGGTGGCTCGTGAATCGTGATCGTCCCGTTGGGCACGAGGGGCATGTGCAGCGTATAAACGGCCATAGAAATCCTCTATCTCAGCAGAGATCTCCGGCTTCGACAATACGGTCCTCCCATCGTGCGTTTTAAGCTTCGTCAGGAGGCTCCTGCCAAGCTGCTGAGTGAATACTTTGGACCCTCGGTTTCGCTCTATCGCCTCTTCAATGAGGCGTGTGTTGGAGCTCCGAAGGTCACGCCGTCACGCACGTCTTTGCAATTCGCTTGTTCAGGTCTGACCTCTCTGACGAAGTCGCCTGGGGTGTTTCCCGTCTTCTTGTCATCAACCCGAGAGTCTCGTCCGAGAGTTTGGATTTCTTGCCAGTACGCTGCTTTTTACAAAACTTGATGCCTTCGTTTCTCAGCGTTTCGACCAGATTGTGTAGGGTCTCGTCAATGTCATCAGTGGGTTCCAAGGCAACAAATCTATCCCCGAGAAGTTGTTGGAACTTCTCGGTGCCCGCCATGATTTGGATAGGGTTAGGTCGGAGCGTCATCAGACGGTTTCTTTCAAGCTTCAAGTTGATACTCAGAGAGCCTCGGAGGAGTCGGTGATCAGATCCGGTATTGAACCTATTGATCACTGAGACATCTCTGAATATGTTCTTGCTATCCGTCATGATGAAGTTGATCTCATTTTTGTCAGCGTCGGGGCTTCACCATGTCCACTTCCTTTGAGGCTGCTTCTTAAAGAAAGAGTTCATCAAGAACAGCTCCTCTTTCTCAAGGAAGTTGACAAGAATTTTCCCCCTGTGATTCCTAACTCCATAACCATGCGGGCCTATTCGGGATTCGTTTCCATTCTGGGTTCCCACCTTGCCGTTAAAGTCCCCCATAACAAACAACGTTGAAGTGGGCCTTAGTGGTGTTATACAAGGCTTTGGATATGTCTTCATACATATCCTCCACTTCATCATCCGAGTGTGCCGAGGTCGGTGCATAGACCTGAATAACCTTCATGCTATACCGTTTGGATAGCCTAAGGATCAGGTACGCTTCCCTGGTCGACACACTGGAGATTTCTTGGACGTTGTTAGAGAGGGCCTTTTTGACGAGGAAACCTACGCCACCCTGGGATGTTTTATCACCCTCGCGAAAGTAGAGAAGATGGCCCGAGTCTAGGGTTACGGTGTCCTCCCCTCTCTGCGGACTTCACATAACCCCAGAACATGCCATTTGATGTTCTCTAACTCCACTTCCAACTGCGCTAGATGTTGGTCAAGCCTCAGCGTACGTCCGTTATATGTAGCCATGGTCAGCTGTTGGTGGCTATCTCAGTAGCCTGGTGATTCCTAGCACCTCCTGCCCCGACGTTACCATGGCCGCTGCCATGGCCAAGAATAGCGAGGCGGCCGGGAACTGGGGGCCATTTTTGTTTGTTTCGTATCTTTTGGGGGTAGTGCCCATAATCCTCACGCTGGGCATGCGGGTTGGGGATCGCAGTTCAGTGGTGGAATTGTTCTGCAGGGAGCGCTGCTACCCACCCACCGGTTTGTGTCTCTCAGTCGCCTCCTACGAGACCCACGGAAAGAGTTGGGGTGGTTGCTATTCTATAGGCCGGCACCACACGGCATATATTTGTATTCAAAACTACAAATAATCAAAAGCATGTTATGAATAGTTTACCTCATCCGTTCCCTTCTTCTCGGCCAGCATGACCTTCCCGAAGGAGCCCTTGCCCAGCACCTTGATGAACGTGAAGTCGTCCAGCGTCACCTTGTCCCGCGCCGTCGCAGTCGCGCCCGTGCACTCGCCGCCTGCGCACGACACAACTACATAAGCCATACACCTCAACACCACTTCTGGGATAATGCACACTATTCGATGATTGCAGCTCCCCACATAATGTGGATCACGTTATCTTACAACTTGAACTCCACACCACAATTTAAGAATGGTGTATAAGCCTAGGGCAGGCTCTGCGAGGATGAGGCGCTTCTTGTCAGTATATTTTACAACAACATAAGATCTACCTACAACAAGATTGAAAAGCATTCCTCTTACCTGGGCACGTGAATATCTCCTGCAAGTCGTCCCAATGCGAGCGCCAGGCGCCGCGCGGGACCGAACCTAGCGGGAACACTAGCGCTACATACAACCAAACAAATATCAACAATTATATAATCATGGATTATTCCCAACCGTCACTCTTCATTTATTCCCGTATTCTCCGTCACTTAAAAGGTGACGGTTACCTTGGTTCCAGTACAATCCTCTTGTTAGGGTGTCAGACCTGCTGACCTATTCGCTCTCTTTGCCGTTTATTGAATGTCACGATCGTACTTTTCCCATTGTCCATTGCTTCTTTTTCTGCGAGTCAACAAAATGCAGATAATGCGACGAAATTAGTATGTACAGGTCTGTCACCCTCACTGACAAGATTATACCGGGATCCTGGTCACGTTCGCCCAAGACGCGACGGGAGACAAGAATTTAAGGCCAAAAGCTCTCATAGATAAAACCATTATGGCCTCATTTACGTAGACGCAGGGCGTCGCGTATGGCGTGGCGTCTCTCCTCTCTCTCACTCTACAACGCCATGTTTGGATTCAGTGCGGGCCGAGCCGCCCGACGACACGCGTGATGCCCCGCGTCTCCGTAAATGAGACCTGAGAGTGACAATTGGTAATAATATCTAAATATGGGCAAATAAAGGAATTATACAAGTAATAAACGGAACTAAACGTGGGTAGATAGGGGGAAAAGAAATGGATAAAATACGGTCACAATCGTGGCTGAGTGTAAAAATAAGGGTAAACTAGCAGCCGAAACAAAACCGAAGCCATGAAAAGACTCAAGGAAATCTACAATTAAATCAGCACCTAAGTAAAGCTTTACCGGCATACAAATAAGGGCGATATTTGAATATACCTTTGTCGTCGTGTTTATCGTCTTTGGAGTCGGAGTCGCCTGAAGAAGTGAGGTCGGGGTTGCATTCGATCAGCGACGGGTTACTGTACTGTAATCAACAAATAAAATTAAAATTTCAAAATGGTTTTCGCAGTAGGAATACATAATGATAGGGATCCGTCATCCGCAACTGCGTGTTTTAGGTAGATTTCTTGAACTAAGATGCCTGTGTCGCCACTTTGGGCCTTAGTGGCCCAAAGTGCTAGAGGAGCAAGTACCTTGGAGGCTCTGGGTCGGGGGTTCTTGTCTGGGGAGATGCCGATCTCGTTCAGTATGTCGGCCATCATCTTGGTGTTGATCCCGCAGTTGTTGGCCACGTTCTTCTGACACCGCTTGTGCACGTTCATGGAGCACACTGCAGACAGGCACACACGTCATGCTTACCGCAGCACGAGGGACATGCACAGTGCTGCGCGCGTCGCCGTCGGCGCGTACGAACCCCCTCCGACTCAGTCCGTAGATGTCTTGAGCCGTTCTACGACGCCTTACACATATGTATTATATACATGTCGTGGCCCGTTCGCCGACGGCTCACACATATACAGGGTGTAATCGTTAAGTGTGCACAGGCGATTATTCCGTAACTATTGCAGATATCAAAAAACTTTAAACTGATATCGAAAGTACTTTACCTAATGAGTAAAATGACATTAATAACTTTTTAAAAATAAAACGAGAAATATCCAAAAAAAATACATTAATCACTCCCATACATTTTATTTCTTAGTAAGTACAAAATTTTGTATTCAAAGCATATGTTCGAAGTGACGTCCTCCTTGTGCAATACAATGACGAGCTCTATTTACAGTTTCGAAATGAACTTTCCTTAACATTTGCGGAGTAATTAAAGCAATTGCACGACGTACACGATTCTGTAACTCTTCTAGGCTGTGTACTCTCTCAGCGTACACGTGGTCTTTGACAAATCCCCATAGGAAGAAATCACAAGGCGTGAGATCCGGGGATCTGGCAGGCCAAGGGGTTGCACTATTATTGGCTATTAAGCCATTATAATTGTTTCGTAAGAAATTCATTACAACATTTGTATTATGTGCAGGTGCTCCATCTTGTTGAAAAATACAATAAATTGGCGGGAACGAGAACCCGCGATAAAGAATTTGAATTTAGAACGAACACCAAAGAGTATCTTTCTTTTTGTTTTTATTTAGTATGTTGCTTTTCAGCTAGTTCAAATCAATACAATATTGAAACAAGGTTTATTATAAATTTGAAGTGGTAAGATAATTAATCTACACGTGTATCTACTTGAAAGTCATTAATACCTTCATATCGTACATAATTATAAAATGACAAGGGTAAAATGAGTAGGTACTATTCCACTTAAAATAAGGAAACTAAAACCTTTCTACTATCTCATACTAAATGTATGGGAGTGATTAATGTATTTTTTTTGGATATTTCTCGTTTTATTTTTAAAAAGTTATTAATGTCATTTTACTCATTAGGTAAAGTACTTTCGATATCAGTTTAAAGTTTTTTGATATCTGCAATAGTTACGGAATAATCGCCTGTGCACACTTAACGATTACACCCTGTATATATATATGTCGTGAGCCGTTCTACGACGCCTCACACATATGTATATATACATACAGCACAGAACTCGCATTCTCATAAAATAAGCACTAGGACAACCCAAATTGTACTATAAATCATTATCAAATATGAAATAAGGTTATTTTGATTTTGGTTTAACACGTGTTCGTGTTAACACAGAAGGAACAAGACGCCCCCCTGCCTCTGGTGGTTCCCTCAGTGGACGCGGTCAACATGCAGAGTCGGAGAGGTCGATTCGTACGGCGGCGGTGGCAGCGGCGGCAGCGGCGCCCAGCATCCTCATTGTTGTTGACAGCCGGTAAAGTTACCTTCGCACTGCAGGCCCTGCTTGATGAGCCCGTAGAGCAGCGAGCCGCAGTGGTCGCAGAAGGTGAACCGCTTGTACGAGTGCACCACAAACCGGTGCGGCACGTTCACGTTGAACCGCTGCCCGCCCGCCGCGTGCACCACACCCGCCTGCTGCTGTACCACACACAACACACACACACACATTACCTTACGTACTATTCAATAACACGCGGAGAGTTACACGAAACTACGACTAGAATACGAATAATGAAAAGGGATCGCACTTGCTTTTCAAAATGTATCTATTAACGACCTCTGTGGCGCGGTGGGCGAATGTCCGCCTGCGACGCATGAGGTTGCGGGTTCGATTCCCGCCTTGGGACAAATATTTGTACGATCTGCAGGTATTTGTTCCGGGTGTTCTGGTCGTTTTCTATGTATAATAAAAAATATCTATCTATGTAATGTATTGTATTATGTATATTAGTTATCTAGTACCCATAACACAAGCTCTGCTTGGTTTGGGGTTAGATAATGCTGTGTGAATTGTCCAGCATTATTTATATTTATATAAGTTAAGGGTACTTTTCCACCAGAAATGTGCGACGTTTCTTTGTTTCCAGCCGACCAAGAGGATTGTCCTTATCGTGTCATTTTTGTTGGCTATAAAAATAACGCGATAACGGAGCGCTCGTACTGTTCCGCGGACATATAAGAACGTAGCACATCTCTGCACGAGGCAGCCTCAGCATGGCACTATCTCCACTGAAGAGAAACCAGAGGAAAAATACAAACGAACAAGTGGACATGGGCGTTACTTCAAATAATTGCTCGCTCATCTCCCGGGAGAGGCGCCTGTGCGGCCGGCCAGCTACTGCCAGCACGTTGTGCGAGCGAATACACAAGGAAGTGAACTGGCTGACGGAGCAGGCCGTCTGTCGAGGAGAGACTTTGTTCACGCGTGGATCGAGCGAACGGTCGCTTTATCGAGGACGAGACCTTAGTGGTTTAGTGCCGCGCGGGACACTGACATGTCACACCGATTACTACGGGGATCGGTGCTGCTTGATGTAACGGCTTGTAGGACAAACACTGGAAAATAAATAAATGAATACACTGTCCAGTTAATAGAAGTCTACTTCATTCCCTCAATGAAATGCTCCATGGAATATGGATTTGATTTAATTTTCGCAAATCTTCAATTTACACAACTTCAAAGTATTTCAGTGATAATGATGGTGTGAGAGAGGCGACGTGAGACCTAGGAGACCTAGCGCCACAAACTAAATATAATACAAGTAGGAGACTAGTATAAGAATGCGGTACATACTCTTACCTCTTCCTTCATGCCGGGACACTTTGTGACGACCAGCGAGTGGCAGCGCTTGTGCACTACGCACGTACACACTGGAACACGGGTGCACAACAACATTACATACATCTCACTTACTAGCTAATGTTTGCGATAAAACATTCTTCTTGTTATGTAGTAAGTAAAAGACGTAGTATGTAGTAAGCTTGCTTACCTTGGCACTGGTAGCCCTGCTTGCCGAGCCCCCTGCACACAAACATGTTCATTAGACTGATGGGAACGCGCTGACCACGTCACACAAACAATACCTAACGTTCATCTTCTCTTTTAGCTAACAGAATAAGCTTACACTAGTCAAATTTTAAACTAAAGTTAGAAAAAGTTAATTTCAATTAAAACTATACAAAATGATTATTAGAAATAAAATATAGATAGTTAATATGGGTCAATCAACTTTTAAGTGTACATCAATGAAAATTTTTAACTTTTAATTTTTTATTGCAAATTTTTATGTTTTAACGTATTTGCTGTAGATAATTATTTATATTTTAAGAATTCACGTAGAGCAGAGAGATTCATTTAAATAAAATAGTAAATTTGACTCTGCATCCACATGACTCTAGTTAAGATAGTCCCTTGGACAACTAAACTAAATAGGCTTCTGAACCATTTCAAATTCAGTCAAATTGTAAACCGTCACTTTATTCTCACTTAATATAGGATGGATTTCAATTTATCGTACATAAATAAATGACGCGACTTTTAATTTATAAGTTATTCCTAATAATATTGTCTCCTGGACAACGACACACTTTAAATGTAACTAACTTATCATTTAACTTGTAAAATAATAATGAATATGGGATATTTAACAGTTTATGAATTCACTTTTTATTCATACATTCGTATTTGAAAATTTTGTAAACCTTACTGTTTTTTTAAAGTAATTATGACGATAATGTGTCTTTAAGAGACAGGGACAAAATGGTTGTCCAGCGGACATATACGGTTGTCCATAGGACATACTCGGGAGTCCAAAGGAGATACTAGGATTGAAATCAGTTTTTTATTCCTATGGTAGCTTTCCCTTTTTTTCTCTTTCGCTCAGCAAATTTCTCCGGGTCTGCTTTAAGTTTTACAAAGTTGAAATTGGTCAAAATATGAATCTAATTTATATTAAACAATAATAAATGCTCTAGCACTTGTAAGAGGCTCTTCAGTGACTAATTATTGAAAGAAAAAGTATTCCTTTATGCTGATTCTATCAATATTGTCCTATGGACAACCAAAATGTCCCACGGACAACTGTTTTTGTTGTCCAAGTGACTGGTTGTCCGAGTGACATTTATCAGTCTTTGCGCTCCCAGGTAATTAATAAAGATATTTTGACTTAGGTCTTACGCGCAGTGAAATATATAGATTAAGTAGAATATATTTCACTTTAATTTATTACGATATATCAAATATTTATGTTTTTGTGCTGGTTGTCCGGTAGACACACAAAAAAGCTACCCACTTTCTCAAAACACACTCGACCGACTGGCGCCGCGGCAAAGCGGAAATCATAAATGGCGGCTATATGAGTGTTGTCACCAAATGAATCGACTTGTTCTCAAGGCACTGATCACGCCATTTGTGTTTTGGTTTCGGAACTTTTTTATCGTTGTCCGGTGGAAGTCAGGATAATAAAATATAATAGGGACCAAAATTAACATGCAAAAAACTCGTTAAAATTATAAAGCAAACAAAAATCTATATGCTAGCATCATAGTAGACATTGTAATAAATAATTATGTACAAGCGTAATTAATTGCCATATATAGTATTTTTTGTATAAAGCAATGTTTCATTGTAGTAACCTACTGGGGGACAAACAATAAAACACTTCATCAGATGTTTTGTCACCCGGACAACCATTAAAATTCCAGTATAATAGTGATTTATTGAAAATAATTTACTCGTATGTTTGATTAATAATAAGATAAATGCGACATATGCCAACAAACCACTTAATTTTCTTTAGAACTGCGATTATTGGTCAGGGACAAAACATAGTACTTACAGGACACATAAAAGTTGATTGACCCATATAGGTACATAGTTTTAATATATTCTCTCTTCACAAAAAGTGAAAACGAAGGTCTATCAGACTTGAAAACACCATTTTGCTCTTGTGTTGAAAAGACAAACTGTGTCGTTATTAACTTTCACGTAGCGACTGAGGACGGACACTCCGACTGAGGCCGTGGTGTGGCGGATCCCTGACCTACACGCCTGGGGAGGCCTACAGTGGACGTCGCTCGTTTGAGATGATAGTTAAGTGTTGGAGAGGTAGTTACCAGATGAACTCTCGACAGTGACTGCAGAAGGTGGGCTGGCGGAGGAAGGTGGCCATGAACTTGTGTCCGTTGACCTGATGCACGCGCCGGCGCATGGCCCCGCGGCGGCGCGCGAACCCGGCGCCCTCCTTGAACTCCTTGCGGCCCGCGCCGCCGGCGGAGCCCGACCCGCCCGCCGGACGCGCCGGCTCGCCTCCACAGCCGCCTGCAGATCACATCACCACACGTCTTCACTTCCTTGCTACTAATCTGAGAACTATACTCTGGCGCTATTTCGCTCGTTCCCTCTTTTTATTTTGAAAAAATGCTTAGAAAAAGACGCGGAATGAAATTCAGGTTAAGATGTTTTTATACTTATAGGTATTCTATAAATATTAAATTGAAAACTAAATTAGAGCAGAACAAACTGTGCTTGATAAACTAAAAATACACCAAAATTCTTGCAACCCTGGTTTGACAGACAGATCCCTTCTTATCCCGTTCTTTCCCCTCAACGCCTTGTTTACTGTGCGGTGCGTAGCCGTTGTAGCCAACTTCACTGACCTCAAGTTGTTTTGCGATCACTCTACCACACCAATGTCAGTTGAACGGGTTTTTTATTTGGAGTGTTATTAGTGGTACAAGTTTTTACTGGCATGCACAACTTGGTCTCGGTGCTGCACAGCTGACAGGACACAGCAATCAATATTGATCCAGCTTCAACAAGCTTGTGGAAAAAACACACAGAAGTGCACTGACCTTGAGATTTCCATTTGAGATCTATTTTCAGGTGCAGTTTCCCTTGGGGCTCCAGGTCAACCTTGAATACAGAACAGAATGCAATGTTACACATCCTGTACATACATATATGAGCTGTAAAAGTTCTACCAATTGTTTTTAATTAGATTCTACAACTGCCTAAGGTCTAATTAAGTAATAAAACTGTTCTTTTAATGAAATAGCGATAATGAGGTAGGTTGATGGGACAACATTCTGTCAAGTGAGGGAAACAATGTAAGTATACATGTATACATATACTATAAGTAAGTATATACATGTATACATGCTACATATTACTATATGTAAGTATATACATGTATACATGCTACATATTACTATATGGCTTGCAACAGTTTAACCAATTACTCAAGTAATAAAAATAACATGTTGTAAAAGAATGTATTGAAGGTCATGATTCATCTGAGAATGTCTTTGGTTCAAGGAATGAGATGAGGCTGCAACACATTCCCACCGCACAACAGGAAAACAAGTCACCATGAGTCACAACACACCTCGTTTGAGAACTGGACATATTTAGGGTCAGGACATGAAAATCTTCTCCGTAAGTTATTCATAATTAATTATAGACTGAGAAGGCACACTGCAGCATTTGAGACATATCGTTAGAGAGCATCTTATCTGCCAAAACAAACACAAAAACAAACACATTGATAAACCAATCTCACTGCTCACTGCAGAGATGTTATTTATATCTTATCTGGTGAATTACATGGATTATGAAAAAAGATAGAGTTATCTCAGTTATTCTTTTATAAACAGTCGTTTTACAGAGTGGTTGATGGTTAGTTGTTAGTGGTAGCTCACCCAGAAGTCAGAAGCATCCTTCTCACGGTGCATGAGATCATCCAGGGGGATCGTGCAGTTGGCGACAAAGTCGTCCGGAGGTATGGCGGCGTCGTGGAACACAGTGATGCCCAAACTACAACAACAACCGAAAACTTAAGACTGTAAATACGAGATGTATAAAAAAAACCCGAGTGAATAGCAGTGGACTGAACGTACCTGGTGACATTGTGGACATCGTGAACGAAGGTCTCGTTCCAGACGGGGTCGAAGGTCTTGGGCTTGGTGGTAGAGCGGTCCAGGTGCTGCTCGTCGGCGTCGATCGCCACGTACGGGTCTATCGGCTGGTCGTCTGCAACCGTACCCCGTATTTACATGATACACCAACACCCATTTTGGTAAACATACAACATTCCACTGCTGCGCACAAAAACAATAAATCGCGCCATGTCTGAGATATCAAAAAATGGGTATTCGATCTAGAAGAAAGTGGGCAATGTTTTGTGGTCTAAATGTAGAAGTACCTGGTTTCCCGAAGGTCATGTTATGCCGTTTCTGAAAGTCGGTCGGCCTGAGGCCCGTGGCCTCACAAATCCGCACCCGCACCGTGCCACTGAACATGATGCCACCCCCAGCGAGCTTAAACACCGAGACCGCGCCGCCACACGATCACTTCCACACTTTATATCCACTTTGAATCATTTATGGTGCTTCATTTTTGGAAAAAACTAAATAAAAGCCTTGACATCGACGAGATCCGCCATGGATGGATTTTTTCTCTATGGTTTTTCCTTCTTCGATTTCCTGAAAAAGTTTTTCATGTTTTATGGACGTCGTTCACATAGAAGAAAAGATTTGTAAATGAATTGACAGAACTTGTATGGAGTTACAAAAATATTTGAAAGCCATGTCAAATATTATAAAAGAAACAATTTTAAGCTAAAAAAAATATTATGCTTGATTTTATTAATCAATTTCTTTTAAAAATTAAGGAGACGTTTATATTAATTTAATATAAATATATATATATTTAATATAAACGTGTTGTGTGAATAAACGTGTCTGTGTTATGTTATGTAGGTATGCAGACGATGCTAGGTAGGTACCATAAAAAATCCACAAGAAATTATTTGTAAAGAATTTCTTTTTAAATTTATTTATATAAATATTAAAATTTTATTTTAAACTAGAATCAGACAGATGTAAACTTCACTTTAATAAAAATAATAGAATGGTTAGAATCAGTAAACTATAAAGTAAAAGATAAAAATCCCTGATGGTATGGCGCAACCCACAGAACAATACTACTTGGCGCAACCTCTATGGTAATTTGTGATGGCGGATGAGTTCCAGTCACCCTGTTTAATTAATAGTAAAACATATTTTAAATTTATGATATATTTACGGATTTTGTTTTAATTTGTACCTTGATAGTCCATCGTTACATTAGAACAATGAACAAAGAAACTTGCTAAGAAATGTTTTAAACAAAGATGTCACGAATCTCTATCGTAAACTCAATCGTAGGTAGACATTTCGACGCGCAAAAAAGGCCCTGATGTCAAGTGCTTGCAAGGGCCCTTGCTTACCTGTTTATTTACTGGACTCAAGTGTCAGAAATAATCTTTATACTACACCTGCATATTAGTTCTTACTTGTAAAAAGGGAAGAAAGTAGGTAAATCCAAGCGAACTAATATGCGGGTGGCAAAAATATATGGGATTTTTGAGAAAGTGCTACTTTCTCCCCTCCTTTATTTTTTTACTCAAATTTCAAGGCTAGAAACAGGCGGATGCCAAAATTAGTTATAAGTATGTTACTGGCCACTAGCATTTTTTAAGAAAACTTGGCGTAATAATCTTAATACTTAAATAAAAGAACAACCGATTTTCTGGGGACAACGCCCAGCCCAAACCGCTGAAGCTAGAAAGCTGAAATTTGTAGGGTACCCTAGACTATACACTACATACAATACACAAGCTCTCGATAAGAAAGGATTTTAGAAAATTTTACCCCTAAGGGAATTGAAGGTTTTTTGGTGTTTTTTGTAACTCTTTAACCAGTGGCCCGATTTGCTTGAAACATAAAGAGAATACCATAAATTTAAAATTATTGAACACTGTTTCAGGATTTTTCAAATATTTCCTGAAAATGGGTAAAATCGGGTTATTAAAGTTTGAGGTTCGTAGTTTGGCTCTGAATTAAAATGGTTGTAACTTTTTAATTTTCAAAACTACTGGCTTGAAATTTTCTTTGTATAAGTAGGTAGGTACATATAAAAAACGCAATAAATTAAAATACGTGATTCAGGAATTTTCTCAAAAACTCCTAAATAAGGGTAAAATGGGACTTGAAGTAATTGAGATTTTTTTATGTAACTTTGTAACCAATGGCTCGATTTTCTTGAAACTTACAGAGAATACTAAAAATACAAAACTATTGAACACTATTGACCAAGTGACCTTACTCGTATTTTATAATACATCCACTAGTGTAGCATCCTGCAGAAATAAGAAATTAAAATAGAATTCATTGTAGTATCTAATGGTAATATAATGTAGATTTTTACTCATTTTTGTTAATTGATTGAAATTCTTCTTTACCTACTAAATTTAATGATTATAGATGCCAATATATTAATCAGATTTAACTTCATTTAACTTTGAATTACCTATTCAAAATTGTTTATTTTTGTTTTTAAATTATTATTTTTTTTGCATGTCCATTTTGCTTGTGTGACGATCACAGATGTACTAGGGATGCTAACGCATGTGACTATGGAAATTCACCTGTGCACTCGGTCTCCGCGAAACAGGAATGACACCTTCTTTTTTTTTAATTATTTGCTTAGACCCGGATATGACGTCACAATCTATGCACAATATATAGTACATGACTATGTACTATTCTTACCTTAGATCAAAGATTATAGTATACCCGTAGGATCCTAGGATCTTCGCCTTAGATGAATTATACCTAGATGGTTGGCATGCGTGGCCGTGAAGAGAGACAGAGTATACGAAGTGGTGTTGCCATGCAATTTTTTTACCCTGACTAGGTTCGTCATTTCATGTCTGGTAGAGCCGTATGGTGCAGGCTTAGAATTTGCACTAACCGAACTCTTCTCGTGGGTGTCGTATGAGGTGACTAAGGGACATATACCGGGGGGCGGGCAGCAGCGCCTCTTGCAGAATGGATCTACCACCGAACCGAACTGCAATTCACAACCCGCATGCCCAGCGTGAGGATTATAAGCATTAGCCCTCATCATCATCATCATCAGCCTATACCAGTCCACTGCTGACTACGGATACCTAAAATTTATTTAATTAAGTACCTACCTTAGTATGCGGGAATAGGTAAACTGAGCATTGAAATAAAACGACGTTTAGGTATCAATTTTATTTTCTTAAATTTATTACCACCGCTACTTAAACTACTAGCTACGTGAAGAAATAATTTAAAACTCTTTGAAATATTATACTTTATTTACTATTAACTTATACAAATCATTTTTAAAAATACATTATTGCTAATCTATTCAAACACGATAAACAGGCACAGACTTACAATAAAAATTGCACTTTGGAAATCACATTTCTACTAGTATCTAATATTACACAGGAATTGCCAAGATAAGACAACCAGAACAAGAAATTCAAAAGCACTTTTACATTATAGGCCTACCTACTTCAGATAAAAGTGCAGAGAAAACCAAATAAATGACACTATTTATACCTCAAACACAGTACTACCTACGTCCTTGCTTATTTATACAAATATTATTATGTAATAATGATTTTTTTGATTCTTAAGGCAGTTATATCAATATTTATTCTTCACAAATCATAGGATCACAAATCAACTGCTTACCCAACTTATCAAAATGTAGGTTTATCAGTCTTATATTCAATTATATTAATATTATTAGTACTTATATATATAAGTATTAACAAGTAATTTATAATATTAGTACTAAATACTATTTTTTGAAAATTTATTTATTTTAGTTATTTATTTTACAGTACACATATTTACATTGCCATTACAGTGCAGCACCAAAGCGACAAAGAAATATTAAAAAAAAAAACTATACATATACACACTCATTCATTATACATTTACTACCTACTAAAACAGTTACACAAACAAGCTACTAACTCTAACTTAATACTATAACATAATAAACTACTTTACTAGACATTACAGATTTCTATGCATTCTATCTAAAAAAATTAAAACCGCATCCTTGAATTTCGGCAAGGACATATGAAAAATATCAACATCCTCATCTGCAGCACATATACTATTGATAGCGCGAAGGGCCCGTGTGAACGGAGACTTGCTCAGGAGGTTAGTTCTTGCTCTCTTGCTCAAAATAATATAATATGCACATAATTCATAATATTGAACGTACACTTTATTAAACTGTACTTATTAATTTACACTGCGTGGTTGTAATATGTGTGTACTGGATTGTATTTCTCTTACAAACTCAAAGTTTTCATGATTTCCTTCACGTACCATTCCCGTAGTATTTATCTTACATGCCTGAAATAAATTTGAATATTATATACATATAGTACCTACTTTAATTATGGCAAGTATTAGTAACACCAAATCCCAATACCATTTAAATATTTTTGAATTTGATTTGAATGGAAGGTTGGTAGACTAAAACACAAAGTATGTAATATTTTCAATTTTTAATGGCCTCCTACCTAAAATTTATTACATAATTTTTGTGCAAAGGTGCAAAATGTTATGCGAGTGAGACTTGATTGAGAATGATTTCAGCACTAGTTTTTTTTCGATAGGCTACCTTGATGTCTGTAACTTATTATCAAAGATCCTAGGATCCTACGTTCCGTAGGGCTTATTATACCTACCATTAAAACGCAGTGTCTACAGATGTAAAGGGATCTTGGAGATTGCGCGGCGATACAATATAACAAAGTGTATAAAGTGTATAATAAAACAAAGTGTTAAAAAAATAAAACAAAATAAAACAAAGTTAATAAAACAACGTGTGTGTTGTTTTCTATCCAAATATGTAACTTTTAATGGTAGGTATAATAAGCCCTACGGAACGTAGGATCCTAGGATCTTTGATAATAAGTTACAGACATCAAGGTAGCCTATCGAAAAAAAACTAGTGCTGAAATCATTTAAACCTATCGAAGGAGGCTTCTTGTGCTAAAACCAACCATGGCATGAAAGAGGTTTTATACCTCAAACTCAGGTTCGTTACCTCCTTGGTTTCTATGTAAAATGAGGTTCTCACCACATCTTAAAAAAATATGCGCGCGCTTTTCGTTCTCGGTATAAACTAGAGATTGGACTCGTTTTTTTTTATTTATGTTAAATAAAACTGTTATGTACTGTTTTATTTAAGTTTTTGTTGTTACTGTTGATTGTTAAGCTAGTTATTATTTTTTGACAAAATGTCAAACCATGTTGGTGCCAGAACATGTTTTTTTGTGGAATCAGCACTATCCCTGGCCCACGGCGAAGATCTTCACGTCATAAACAGTCTTATTTGCTGACTGAAGTCTTCATAGCCAGTCATCCAAGCATTATAAACTATTCACGGCACTTATTCGACGACCGTCAGGTAAGTAGGTACTTTTGTTTGACTTGGCATAGCTCATACTAAGCCATGAAAAAACATTTTAAAATAACTCTTTTTCAAATTGTTTTTTTTATGGCAATTAATACAATAGGTACTTTACATAGATATAGGTATATTGATATTATACATAGAAATAGCGAGAACACACGGAAAAAATATTTGTAGATCGTACAAACATTTGATTGGCCTGGTGTAATTTTCCTAGTAATTAATTGTAGTACCACATTTTAATTTTAATAAACACTTTCTGAATCAGTAACATTTGTTTTTTCTTTTCTTGTCGGCATATGCTTCACAATATACCTACTTATAATAGGTAGGCAGCAAAGATTCTAGCGGAACGTAGGTTCTTAGGATCTTTGGGTAGGTAGGTACTCAAAATCATCAATCGGTACGTTGCTTTGCTAGGCAACGTGAAATCTGATGAAAACAGTAAACGTAGATAAATTCATTAGAGCAATAGTGATTTTCATCTGTGAATATCTCAGAAACCTGACGCTTTAGGACATTATGTTATAGAACATTTCCTATTTATTTTAGTGTCCTCTATCCAAATATATAACTTTTATTGTGCGCGGCGACTTTGAAGAAAAAACAAAATGGCGGCTGATTTTAGGGCCAAAATCTTCAAACCCCTTTATGTTTTTTATTGTTTCATTTAGTTTTACATACTGTAAAAGGTTTGGATTGCATAGCATTGTTTCAAACAATTTGTTTGAAGGAACGAACGTTTTGGTTTGAAGTCTCACTCGCATAACATTTTGCACCTTTGCACAAAAATTATGTAATAAATTTTAGGTAGGAGGCCATTAAAAATTGAAAATATTACATACTTTGTGTTTTAGTCTACCAACCTTCCATTCAAATCAAATTCAAAAATATTTAAATGGTATTGGGATTTGGTGTTACTAATACTTGCCATAATTAAAGTAGGTACTATATGTATATAATATTCAAATTTATTTCAGGCATGTAAGATAAATACTACGGGAATGGTACGTGAAGGAAATCATGAAAACTTTGAGTTTGTAAGAGAAATACAATCCAGTACACACATATTACAACCACGCAGTGTAAATTAATAAGTACAGTTTAATAAAGTGTACGTTCAATATTATGAATTATGTGCATATTATATTATTTTCAAAAAATAGTATTTAGTACTAATATTATAAATTACTTGTTAATACTTATGTATATAAGTACTAATAATATTAATATAATTGAATATAAGACTGATAAACCTACATTTTGATAAGTTGGGTAAGCAGTTGATTTGTGATCCTATGATTTGTGAAGAATAAATATTGATATAACTGCCTTAAGAATCAAAAAAATCATTATTACATAATAATATTTGTATAAATAAGCAAGGACGTAGGTAGTACTGTGTTTGAGGTATAAATAGTGTCATTTATTTGGTTTTCTCTGCACTTTTATCTGAAGTAGGTAGGCCTATAATGTAAAAGTGCTTTTGAATTTCTTGTTCTGGTTGTCTTATCTTGGCAATTCCTGTGTAATATTAGATACTAGTAGAAATGTGATTTCCAAAGTGCAATTTTTATTGTAAGTCTGTGCCTGTTTATCGTGTTTGAATAGATTAGCAATAATGTATTTTTAAAAATGATTTGTATAAGTTAATAGTAAATAAAGTATAATATTTCAAAGAGTTTTAAATTATTTCTTCACGTAGCTAGTAGTTTAAGTAGCGGTGGTAATAAATTTAAGAAAATAAAATTGATACCTAAACGTCGTTTTATTTCAATGCTCAGTTTACCTATTCCCGCATACTAAGGTAGGTACTTAATTAAATAAATTTTAGGTATCCGTAGTCAGCAGTGGACTGGTATAGGCTGATGATGATGATGATGAGGGCTAATGCTTATAATCCTCACGCTGGGCATGCGGGTTGTGAATTGCAGTTCGGTTCGGTGGTAGATCCATTCTGCAAGAGGCGCTGCTGCCCGCCCCCCGGTATATGTCCCTTAGTCACCTCATACGACACCCACGAGAAGAGTTCGGTTAGTGCAAATTCTAAGCCTGCACCATACGGCTCTACCAGACATGAAATGACGAACCTAGTCAGGGTAAAAAAATTGCATGGCAACACCACTTCGTATACTCTGTCTCTCTTCACGGCCACGCATGCCAACCATCTAGGTATAATTCATCTAAGGTCTCTCTTCACGGCCACGCATGCCAACCATCTAGGTATAATTCATCTAAGGCAAAGATCCTAGGATCCTACGTTCCGTAGGGTAGATATAGCGTAAAAAAATGAACAAATAATTAGTCATTCTTTTCTTTTTTTCTTATGACAATTGTCAATGTGAAAGAAAGAGACAACATCCCAACGTCAATTTCATCTTGAAACACAGAGTGTCACATTTTGATATTTTTCGTTGTTTGTTTGGGCCCAGTTGGGCTCAGGTGGTGAACAGAAAATATACTGTTTATTATGTAATTTTGTTTAAAAGTTTGTTTTTGTGGTGTTTATTACTAATATAAATCATGGCCTGTGCAGTTGTTGGCTGCAAAAGCCGCAGGATGGTGGCTTTCTCGGAATTAAACCAAAGAATATCTTTCCATCGGTAGGTCGATTGACGTGTTTTGGCTAATGTTGGTGATAAATTTCTTTGCAATAGGTTCAATTGTTTTAATAATGTAATATTGAAGCTATTTCATAAAGTTATTCAAAGCTCATTAGCCTTATAATTCTATAATTCACAAAATTTTTGGTAACAAACCATAAAATGACATCTTATGTAAGTACCATATTGATGCTACCTAGTGACGTACTGTTGTTGTCGATAGATTACTGTCGATAAGTTTAATACAAAATATATACACCTACTTGTACTGAGACATAACATTTAAGAAATTTTTAAGTTATGGTGGCGAAACGGTTTACCGTCATCAATAAAAAAAATCCAGTGTGATTGGTATGTGTACCTATATGGACTGACTGACTTGGAGTTTGATTCACTAGATTAAGGTGTCCTGAGAACAATTTCGTGAGATGAAAGTCTAATCCAATGATCGTAATGTTGGTAGAAGCTCACAACTAATACATATTTTTCACTTCCAGATTTCCTAAAGATCCAATTATCTACAAAATGGAAAATAAATTTGAAAAGGCATGATTGGGAGCCCACAAAGAATTTTCGTGCATATAACTAGTTCTTGTTATAGAACTGGATATGAAACAAGAATTTTACATAACGATGCTGATATTCTATTATTGTTTAATAAAAAAATAACGTAAATATTTTACAATGGACTTTTTTTTCCTTTTAAATCTTAGTAACTACCTACCGAAGCTTTTAATTTGAAACTTCACGGTTATTAGAAAGATGTAGATACCCATTTATAGCAGGTAGGTAGCACCTACCTACGCTACGTTCCATTTCGAATATTATCGATAAGTTTCCATACTTATGCACATTTCACATCCCTAGTTAAATTTTAATGACAAGTATCTGTCTGTTTTCAGTAGCCATTTCTTCACCCAGTATCTCCTTTTTCTTTTTTTTTGAGGTAGCACCACAGAAAGCGCCAAGGCTACTCCAATCTTTTGATTGGTCGATAATACGGGTGCCATTCTCAATACGTGTGCTCAGCTCAGCTTACTCGGAAACACTGCACGGCAGGCAAGTGTGTAGAGATACTCAAGATATCGCCACAACCGCCATGCACCCTAGATTGCACCTGCGGCAGATGTGTGAGTAGGGCGCTTTAATCCTCGCAGTCTGTCCTTCACTATTGATGCAACGTGACAACTTTTCGAGTTCTGTCTGTCGCATCTCTCTAGATCTCTGTGGCATAAACTAAGAAGTATACTATGAATATCATTCTCTTTGAATGTCTTGTTTGTTGTTTTCGTTCCGGCCGTTAGCATCCCTAGTACATCTGTGGTTCCGGCTATTTCCACAGAATACCTTGTTATAAACTGCTATTTCTTAGCCAATTCATCGCTAATAATCGCTATAAAGGAAATTGATTGATCCTCGATTCCTCGACTCATTGGTACACTACACTGTTCATTCATCTAAGTACTTGAAATTGAACAATAATAATGGGGTTTCTTACCATACTGAAAAAACTACGACAAAAGGAGAAGGAAATGCGAATACTCATGCTGTATCCTTTTACAAATTTTCAGATCATGGTACGAAGGACCCTAATTTAATTTTCTCAGCATTCATGTCAGAGGCTTAGATAATGCAGGCAAAACCACTATACTAAAGCGCTTCAACGGGGAACCGATAGACACCATCTCGCCCACTCTCGGCTTCAACATAAAGACGCTGGAACACAAGGGTTACAAACTAAACATCTGGGACGTCGGAGGGCAAAAATCGCTCAGGTACAATGCCAGTACCTCTTTTACTAACAAATACTGCGTTTGTAATGGTCAATTCCGCTCTTGCTTCAACAGTTATACCCTACAAAAGTTGCTTGCCCTTACAATTTCTACTTAGCGTAGCTGTAAGTAATGTTACCTACAGCTTGGCTTCAACTTTTCTTGCTATACCTTTCTGAAATGCAGAGATGAATGCAATGTTTGTTTCAGATCATACTGGAAGAACTACTTTGAGAGCACGGACGGAGTGACGTGGGTGGTGGACAGTGCGGACCCACAGCGGCTGGCGGACTGTGCGCGCGAGCTGCACGCTCTGCTGCGCGAGGAGCGGCTGGCTGGCGCCACACTGCTCGTGCTAGCCAACAAGGCAGACCTGCCAGGCGCCCTGGCTCTACAAGATATTAGACAGGTCTAACAATGCATCAGCCAAACAACCTCCTTTCAACAAACAATAATATTAGATACCACTGTTAGGCATTCTATTTTTATTTGGAACTGCAAAATGTATTGTCATCTTGGGCTACCTACTCTTTCTTTATTATTGTTGTCGGTTGGCTGGACCAGTCTGGCAGAGAGCCTTATTTATGTACGTAGTAACTTTAATATCATTTAGACTGGTGGAGTGATTTATTTCTGTTCGATAATTTTCTTCAAAACTTTGTTTCCTCCCAGGCATTAGATCTGGACAGCATCAAGACCCATCACTGGAGAATCGAGCGCTGCTCAGCTGTCACGGGTGAGAACTTGCTGGAAGGCATGAACTGGATGCTGGATGACATCGCCTCTAGGATATTTACACTTGACTAATGATTTTAGTAGTTGTATGGACATGCTGTACATTTGAAGTAAAAGAGTGCATGTTAAATTCACTGATGTCAGTGAAACTCAGAACAGAAAAACACTGATGCAAACAAAGTAAACAATTTCCTCAAGTTGTGTCTTTTTGGGTTGGAAATGTGTAAGAAGACATACTAAGTATCTAATTTTACATATTTACTAACTAGATAAAACTGTATGAATGGTCCAGCATTATTTATTTATTTATTCTACTGACCGCAATGTAATTTATATCTCTGACGGATCTTTTACTTCGTAAGTATCTGTATAATTGTGAGAAATGAATTTCATTTTTTTTAAGTGATTTACCCACTCTTTAACTTCTAATATTCAATATCCATACAGTAGTCCGAGTTCTGTTAGCACCATTTTACTCACTATACTTTAATTAAGCTTTGTTGTGAGCTACTGAATGACTAGGATAGACGAGTCCTAGGTGGTGTTATTAGGACCAGCCTAAACCACTGACAAATGAAATGTATGCAAGTCCTTTCTGATTTTAACTGTGGTCTAATGAAGTGACAACTTCATTGTAATGTAATAACCATTTTCATGTTTCCACAACAATAAATAATAAATTGTTGAACAACATTTTAATAGTATATTTACTAGAACCCTTTTCCGTACTAAATCTATGATGTTCCAGATTGAAAAATTGTAACCACTCCGCTAAACGACCTCAATTTCCCTTTCTAAGAATAATTACTACAACAATTACAATAAAACAAACAAAGAACATACCATTATCTGGCACACAAAGCCACAATTTTATTGCTATACATTCACTTGAACTCATTTCAAACTTGCTATTTAATTGTTAGGGTTTCTCTCCAGGAGCCTCAACTGAGCTGTCTTCAGGCTGCAGTCCAAGGTCTTGCATTGTCTGGTCTCTGATCTCAGTGGGTGCTTCTTCACTGTAACCTTCAGTTCCTGGTGGTACGAGATCCTCATCACCATTTTCCATGGTGTTGTCAGTGGACTGTGTGCTTCCTTCCAGTTTGCTTGTGTGAGCTGTTTCTGAAACTGAACACACTAAAAGTGAGAAAGTTTGGATGGATGTGTTTTACTTCTTCACACCAAAACTGTTGGACAGATCAGGCTTACTTATGGGGAATAAAACCAGAACTACTTTAAAAAGTATTGTTTTATTAAATCCCATGATAAAACAAGTATCCTGCTATAAATGACTTATCAATGACTACAATAAGTGATAGACACGATGATAGATAGAGTCCATATTTCTAACTTTTTCAGCATTACCTTTGTCAATTCCATTTTTAGTTTCTACTGCAGTGTTTTGCTCCTTTTGCTTCACTTCCTCATCATGCCTGTCATCATCGCTCTCGTCTTTATCCACGTCCATCGCGAACTTGTCCCGCTTCTTGGCTCCGTCGTCCAGGCTCTCGTCGAGAGTGGTCTGCGTCTCGTTGAGCGTCAGCAAGTTGGTGTTGAGCCCGCGCGTGTCGTCGAGACTGGCGAGTGCGGGCTTGTTTTCCTTGGCGGCCGGCCCGCCGGCACCGCGCGGCCGATGGACTCTCTGCTCTATTCTCAAAAGTTCTTCTTGGAGTTCCTCTCGCTTTTTGGACATGTATTCTGAAAATTCAATAGCATTTGTTGTAAATTATGATAGAGTATTGATTATTTCAGCGAGTGGGGTGTATGGCACTTCTGCCTAATAATAATACTTTTCAGGGGGAGGCCAGCAGTGGAATAGAAAAGGTATGTGATGTAATGACAGAGTACATTCTAGAATACAGATTTAACAGTTCAGTTTTAAAATAATAAAACCTAGAGAAAAACCAGTTGTTACTAGTAAACAGTAAGAAATAAAGTAAAACGAAAAGTACATGTCCACACAGATAGTTGAAACAGGAAACCTAGAACTCTAACTGAAAGCATGTACGAGTACACAAGTATTTCAATGCACTTACTGCGATACAATGGACCATATTTAGCTGCAAATTATAAACAGATCATACTATAACACTAAATACAATTTTGTAAAATTGTGAGGATAAGTGCACTAGGTACATACTTTCATGGAACTTTCTGCTAGATGTCAATTTCTCCTCTGCCTTTTCAGTGATCTTCTTAGGCAGCCAGTAGATGTGTGGCTTGGCTTTGGTCAGGATGAAGTTCCCTAAATGCTTCTGTGAGCTCTCCCACTTCTCAAACTCCGCCACTCGCGCCATCTTCGCCTCTAAGGTCCTGATGGTGGCTTTCTTGTGTTCTCTCTCAGCAAATAGTGTTTTCCTTTCCTTCTGTTCTTTTTCCTTTTCTAAGCGAGCTGCCTCTTCTATTTTACGCTCAACTTGAGCTTTCTTCTCTTCCTGAAAGTACATGTATTATTATTTAATTACACTAATTAAACAGTTATTAGGTAATGTAAATATGCATCAACCAGTTTTCAAGCTTCCCAACAAAAACTAGTTCTTCAAGTTAATGAGTTTGTTTTATAAATTAATTGATTGTATAAAATAATTTTGAGCTATCTCTGAGTATAGCTAGTAGATTAGTAAACATTACCTTGGTCTGTAGAACAATTTCCTCTTGCTTGAACTTCTGTAATGTCCCCAACAATGAGCCGAACATTCTCCTATTCCTAGTGCGGGCCTGCTCATCCCCTCCCTGGGCGCGCAGCACAGCTGCTCGGGTTGGCAGCTCCCGGGACACAGCGGAGGGCATCTTGACGCGTTTGACCACTGGTGCACCATACTCTGACATTTCTTCATCACCATCGCTCTCATAGCCTCTGGCTGATAATCTGGAAGGTACACATGTTGACAAAAACATTTTTACTGACGACACACTTTCAGTTTACTCCACCTATTGGAGTTTAAATCACCGGTAACTAGTATGACATAATACTACACCACAGCAAACTACTCGGTATATATAATTAGGTATTTTAGGTACCTACAGTTTATTTACGAAGTATCAAACCATAATGCTAATCAAATCGGAATTGGCTATGCATGTGGTTGTGTAAGGTACTTCACTTACCTACTGAACACAGTTTTAGTCTCTTGTTTCCGTTTACCAAAATGCTCGTCTGTTTTGTTGTAGTTGTCACCGCTATCGGGGAAGGAATTCCGGCCCCCATCAGGAAAAGAGTTTCGACCCCCATCGGGGAAAGAGTTGCGCCCTCCGGCACGGGCACCTCCTCTTGTGTACTCTCCAGTAGGGTTGAATCTGCAGCACAACACAATTTTTACGTCAACTAGAACAGAAATCATAGCCTTCTCAAGGTAATTACTAACCTATCGTTGAGAAATCTTCCGCTGCCTGTTTGCACTATTTTTTTAATGTTTTCGTCGATTTTGAACAAACTACTTTTTTCATTTTCTAGTTGAGCACGTAAAGCACTAAAAGATAATCCTACTTCCGTCCCCATATCGCTGAAATCACACCAATTTTTATATCGTTTACATACAAAACGCCATAGCATAGCAATTACTGCAATAGCGTAGCGACTCGCTACTAGCGAGCGAGCGCGTAGCGTAGCGATCACAGATGTACTATGGTAGCGATAAATTCTCTTGGGCAATAGGCAATAGCTAGCTAGCTAACACCAGCACTTACGTAGTGTACTGTGTAGGTAGTGGTTTTATTCTCTTCGGCAATCGGCTAGCACGGCTCGCTCGCTTTGCTTTTTTTTATTCCCGACAGTGGCAACTTTTCAAATTGACATCACATAAAGATTGACATTGACAATAAGCACACTTAATTAATTGGGATCGGTAGATGGCGCTATCATCAAACGCAAAACTTAGTAAACTTAGTTTGCTTTTGCTACTCGACAACAGATGGCTGTAGCAGTTTAAAATTTACGTAAAAGGAATGTAGAGTAAGTAATCTTATGTAGGTAGGTATGTATTGTATGATGAAGAGTACGCTTATTACTCTTCGTCATACAATACATAGGTACATAAAATGACAACTTACTACAATTTAACTTTTTGTTTCTCAAATAAATAAATTAAACTCAATGTTAAAAAAAAACAAAAGGAGTGTGTAATTTTATTACATCGCTAATACTCATTTTAGTTAAAAGTTGTATTAATAAACATTCCTTACCTAAGGAAGAAGTAGGCTATTACGAGGTTAGACTCGGAGTAAATTTTATTCCTACGATCAGGTAGGTTTAGATTGGGATTAGTGACATTATAACCTTCAAAGTTTTCTTTTAATTTTTTTAACAATATCCTTGTCTGTCACGTCCCTTGTGAGAAACTAATAAATATCTTTATGGAAGATTACTACATTCAAGATCTAAGATTTAAATAGGAGTTAGTGGAACTTGAGAATCCACAAAGCATAAGACGTGTCAAATAATACAAACCTCGTAAAAACCTTTTCAAAATCTCGCAAATCATTAATTTGTATAAAAATAATATTTTTAGAGATATTCCAAAGCAACTGCCAAGTATACCATAAATGTAATTAAAAGTGGTTTGGCTATTGACAGCAGAGCAATACAACCTTACTCCTTCTCAAGAACCGTTTCATGTAATGTCATTCTACTTGTCATAAGGTTCTCATTGACAACTTTTTTACAATTATTTCCAGACTGTCCTCAATTTCCACAGAAAATGAAGTAAAAAGTTACCATTTAGTATTTTTATGTTGGTACTTATGACCAATTATTATGCTGTTTTCCACCCTAATCAGAGAGTAATTTAGTTATAGCTACTCCGTCATTACTCCAGGTTTATTAATCGTCTTTTAAAAACTACGGAATAACAGTCTTAGTCGGAGATTAACTAGTCTGAGAGTAAATCGGGAATAAGTAAGGAGTAGAGCTTTTTTATTAATATGGCTGTAAATGTATGATGAATATAATATTTAATGTACTACATTAATAGATTTTTTTTTATGTTATTAAATGTATTTAATTCACTCTTGTGTGCAATGTCCTAGTTATGATGTCGTTTTTTTTTTTTTTTTTAATAAATAATGCTGGACAATTCACACAGCATTATCTAGCCCCAAGCTAAGCAGAGCTTGTGTTATGGGTACTAGATAACTGGTATACATAATATAATACAATACATAGATAGATATTTTTTTATTATATATAGAAAACGACCAGAACACCCTGAACAAATGTCTGCAGATCGTACACACATTTGTCCCGAGGCGGGAATCGAACCCGCAACCTTCTGCGTCGCAGGCAGGCCTTCACCCACCGCGCCACATCGGTCGTCAAGTATTGATTTTAATTTATTTATTTGAGAAACAAAATGTTTATACTATAAGTACTCATAGCAATACATTTCAAGACTAGAACGAAATATAGAGCTAGAACGTTTCCGCTTATACAACGCAAATTCTACCTATCTAAACGAATAGATATAGGTACAGTGCGCATCAGATTTAAGTATCCCCCTTGTCTACAAAATATTTTCTAACTTCAATTCGCTTGTCTTATCACCAATTTTCAAATGCAAAAACTAATCAAGCCGCATAGGATCCAACCACCTACCCATTATTATGGAGACATGAATTCCCGACACTAATAGCTATTTAGCTGTTGAAACATGACGTCCAATTTTGTCTATCGGCCTAATTATTTCCTAGTTTTTAATGCCAAGTCTTACCAAGCTCTAACCATTATTCTTTTATTTCATGGCTGCGGGTAGGGTTTGATTTAGTTGTTTATAGTGAATAGAATTTTATTAAATAAATATTGTCACTCGTCTTATTTCTTCAACATAGCTATTTAGCTGTTGAAACATGACGTCCAATTTTGTCTATCGGCCTAATTATTTCCTAGTTTTTAATGCCAAGTCTTACCAAGCTCTAACCATTATTCTTTTATTTCATGGCTGCGGGTAGGGTTTGATTTAGTTGTTTATAGTGAATAGAATTTTATTAAATAAATATTGTCACTCGTCTTATTTCTTGGTTTTCTTTGTGCGTATCTCCAAGAGTTTTGATTGTTAAAAACATTAGTTTAGTTTTTATTTGAGAGATCGAAATTGTTACTAGTTAACATGTCTGTTCTTTCGATGTAAACAAATTATTTCTGAAGAAATTATCAATATCTATTATAAAAAACCATTCACTGTTTACAAATATTATTTGTGATTAAAACTATTATTTCGTTACTTCATTTACTATATACTTTGTATTGATTGTTTAATGTTGTAGACGATTAAAGTATAAAATAAAAATATTTCAATAATAAATTGTGTTTTTTTCATTAATTTGCCATAAAGGCTATAAAAATATTATTTATTAAAAATCTTACATAGTGCAACGAATATAGACAACATTTGAAAAAAAAATACGAATCATTGTTTACGAGGTTCGATATTCGCACCCTGACACTCTCATCTTGTATTAATTAATTTGCCTATTACTGCCACATGGCCAAGATGTTACTTACTGACCTGCTCCAATTATAAGTAAGGTTTTCAAACGAAAATGAATTAAAATTATAAATATAAAAAAATGCATTTAAAAGATACAAATTTTGTTGGAAACGTCAAAAAATATCAAAATAAAAAGGAAAATTATAAATGACATGTAGTTTTGATCTCCCTATCTCCAACGAGTGGCGGTAGGATTTGAACCCACATCTTACAAAACATAGAGATGGGGGGATACTTAATTCTGACGCGCACTGTACCTAGTCAATTAAAAATTACGTGCCTAGTATTAAAATATGAACCACAATAAATATTACCTAACAGTAAGAAGTTTATACAATAATTATGATTATCGTAAGTACCCAATCATGTAGAGGGAGTAGCTAGAGTCGTAAGTACCCAATCATGTAGAGGGAGTAGCTAGAGTCGTAAGTACCCAATCATGTAGAGGGAGTAGCTAGAGTCGTAAGTACCCAATCATGTAGAGGGAGAAGCTAGAGTCGTAAGTACCCAATCATGTAGAGGGAGTAGCTAGAGTCGTAAGTACCCAATCATGTAGAGGGAGTAGCTAGAGTCGTAAGTACCCAATCATGTAGAGGGAGTAGCTAGAGTCGTAAGTACCCAATCATGTAGAGGGAGTAGCTAGAGTCGTAAGTACCCAATCATGTAGAGGGAGTAGCTAGAGTCGTAAGTACCCAATCATGTAGAGGGAGTAGCTAGAGTCGTAAGTACCCAATCATGTAGAGGGAGTAGCTAGAGTCGTAAGTACCCAATCATGTAGAGGGAGTAGCTAGAGTCGTAAGTACCCAATCATGTAGAGGGAGTAGCTAGAGTCGTAAGTACCCAATCATGTAGAGGGAGTAGCTAGCGTCGTAAGTACCCAATCATGTAGAGGGAGTAGCTAGAGTCGTAAGTACCCAATCATGTAGAGGGAGTAGCTAGAGTCGTAAGTACCCAATCATGTAGAGGGAGTAGCTAGAGTCGTAAGTACCCAATCATGTAGAGGGAGTAGCTAGCGTCGTAAGTACCCAATCATGTAGAGGGAGTAGCTAGAGTCGTAAGTACCCAATCATGTAGAGGGAGTAGCTAGCGTCGTAAGTACCCAATCATGTAGAGGGAGTAGCTAGAGTCGTAAGTACCCAATCATGTAGAGGGAGTAGCTAGAGTCGTAAGTACCCAATCATGTAGAGGGAGTAGCTAGCGTCGTAAGTACCCAATCATGTAGAGGGAGTAGCTAGAGTCGTAAGTACCCAATCATGTAGAGGGAGTAGCTAGCGTCGTAAGTACCCAATCATGTAGAGGGAGTAGCTAGAGTCGTAAGTACCCAATCATGTAGAGGGAGTAGCTAGCGTCGTAAGTACCCAATCATGTAGAGGGAGTAGCTAGAGTCGTAAGTACCCAATCATGTAGAGGGAGTAGCTAGAGTCGTAAGTACCCAATCATGTAGAGGGAGTAGCTAGAGTCGTAAGTACCCAATCATGTAGAGGGAGTAGCTAGCGTCGTAAGTACCCAATCATGTAGAGGGAGTAGCTAGAGTCGTAAGTACCCAATCATGTAGAGGGAGTAGCTAGAGTCGTAAGTACCCAATCATGTAGAGGGAGTAGCTAGAGTCGTAAGTACCCAATCATGTAGAGGGAGTAGCTAGAGTCGTAAGTACCCAATCATGTAGAGGGAGTAGCTAGCGTCGTAAGTACCCAATCATGTAGAGGGAGTAGCTAGAGTCGTAAGTACCCAATCATGTAGAGGGAGTAGCTAGCGTCGTAAGTACCCAATCATGTAGAGGGAGTAGCTAGAGTCGTAAGTACCCAATCATGTAGAGGGAGTAGCTAGAGTCGTAAGTACCCAATCATGTAGAGGGAGTAGCTAGAGTCGTAAGTACCCAATCATGTAGAGGGAGTAGCTAGAGTCGTAAGTACCCAATCATGTAGAGGGAGTAGCTAGCGTCATTTGGGTCAAGTGCGCGCAATTCTCACTTTGAAACCGCATCACGCTCATAATTATTAGCAATAAATAAAACTATTCATAAATCCATTAAAAGAGACTTAAGGACATATAATACTAATTTTTATAATTAATACTATCAAGAAATACAGAGGGCCCAAAATATTTATGAGGCAAGATGTCATCTTGCCTCATAATGCGAAATTATTGTCGTTGGATGTTGAAAGTTTATTTACAAACGTACCATATGAGGAGAGTTTGAGAATATTGGAAGGACATCTTGAACGACAACGAGTAATTCCGGCAGAAAAGGAGGAGCTAATATCTTTGACTAGAACATGTATGCAACAAAATTATTTTAAATTTGGTAATCAGTATTACAAACAGAAAGAAGGGTTAGCTATGGGTTCACCACTAAGTCCTATTATGGCAGATATTTTCATGGACAGTTTTGAGAGAAAAAACATTATAGGGGAGTCAAAAATTTTATATTATTGTCGTTATGTGGATGACATAATCATATGCTGGACTGGAAGTTTACGTCAAATAAAACTATTCGTTAATAGGCTTAATACAATTCATCCAAAAATTAAATTCAAACTTGAATTGGAAAGCAGTAGATCGTTAAACTTTTTAGATTTGACAATAACTAGGTTAAACAATAGGCATGATTTCCAAATTTACAGAAAACCGACTTATACAGACATCACCATACTGAATTCTTCTTGTCATCCATTACAACATAAGTTAGCAGCTTACCGTAGTTTTGTCCATAGAATGATGTCAGTACCTTTATCACGGGAGAACTTTAATAAGGAGTTATCTATTATTTACCACATGGCAGAGAGAAACGGGTATAGTAGGAATATGGTTGATGGTCTAGTTAGGAGTTAACAACGTAGCATTGTCCGTTCCTTATTGTATCCTGTTATTCCAGATAGGGTAGATAAATATGTAGGAAGTTTAACTTATTTAGGCCCATTAAGTGAGGGAGTTTCAAGGGTTTTGTCCAAAAATAAAGTAGGTACGTGTAGCGTTCAAAACCAACAATTCATTAAAACAGATTTGTAACGGAAAAGACAGATTAGATAACAATAAAAAATCGGGGGTCTACAAGTTGGTTTGTGATGAATGTAATGGTATTTATGTAGGATCTGGTCATTCATTAAATGATAATCACTCATTTTCTATTTTACATACTTGTGATAAGGGATTTAGGTTGTCGGTCTTAGAAAATTTAGAAATTACAAAATACAGTAATAATACATTGTTGAATGAATTAAGAACGGGTTTACCTAGGTCGCCGTTATTACGAATTTTTTCGAATGGTGGCGCGCGCGGTACCGGCACGAGCTCGGACAGTGGTGACAGGCACGATGTGTCACCAGTGACAGTATAAAAGGGGGAGTTTTGCGGGCAATGCTTCACTTGGCGCGCGGAGCTCGGAGTGGTAACATCTCTGGTGGAACCCTGTCGGAGTTTGCTTAGTGCTCTCAATGTCAAGGTCGAGTATTGTGGTGTCCTGATGATGTCTCGTGGAGAGACGAAACTAGTTGACGTCTTGCTTTGATAGATTTCTTTTCATTTTGTAGTTCGTGTGTTTTTTCTTCTACGACGCTGATTACATTTTGTTAGAACTTATCGGAGAAGGTCTTGCGCGGAATTGTTACTAAATATTTTCATCTTTATATTTTGCAATGGATTTCCGCAAAGTAATGCCTGAATCTATTTTTTATCTAACATCAATGGTGCCTACCTGTCTCATCTTCGTTTCGCTGATGACCTGATATTGTTTTCCGAGACTCCAGATAGACTGGAGACTATGTTAAACGAGCTTTTTGATGCCTCGATAGCAGTCGGACTAAAGAAGACCATGAACAAGACCAAGGTAATGTCGAACATTTCTGGGATCTCGATTCCGAACATCAATGTCGGAAGCGAGAGACTAGAAGTGGTAGACTCTTACGTGCTTGGTCATGTTTTATCTTTGGGCAGAGAGTATCAAATGAAAGAAGACACCAGGAGAGATCAACTAGGATGGGCAGCTTTCGGTAAAATGAACGATATTTTTAAATCCACTCACGTTCCACAGTGTCTTACAACACGTCTCTATAACCAATGTGTCCTGCCAACTATGACTTACGGTGCTGAGTTTGATCAATAAGGTTGAATTTAGTGTGGAAAAATATTAACTTGGTTCCAATTAATTCGCAAAACGCCTTTCAAAAATGAGTTTTTTGGGATTTATTATTATTGTATTGAATTCTACAAAAATTACGAATGTTTATTAGAAAGATATGATGTAGAAGTAGCGGTTCCTTTTTTTTCTTTTTCATCTGGATTTATATATTTTGTGTAAAGGCTAAAACGCCCTGCTATTTTTAAGCGTTTTTCTCCAGTGATTTAAACTACACAAAATAATGAAAAAAAAGAGGTAGTAAAGATAGTTATTAGTTACCTACTTGTTTATATAATGTGGTATTTTTCATCACTTAAATCGTACTTATGCACTTGAGAGCAAAAATAAACGGTAAGAGCTGTTCGTTCAAGTAAGGCATCACTGACGCCCCTTAAAAATTGGTCCTGTTATTAACCAATGCCTGCAGGTATGCCGCAAGGCTCGATCCTGGGTGGGATCCGTATTTGTTTATGTTATATCTAAACGATATTCCGGTGCAGACTCGCACTAATATAGCTTGCTTTGCAGACGATACTGCTTGCTTTACCACTTCATCTGATGTTGATTTAACTCAGACCGTCGTTTTTAACAGACGGTCGTTTATTTTAATACACGTACCTAAGCTTAAAATTACTAACGATACTAAAACTGAAGCGATACTCTTCACCAGAATGTGTAATTATTGTTATTATTGTTCACGATAGCTGCACCAATGCTTAGTTCTTGTCGCTTCTTTACTAAACTACCCGAAATACAAGTACCTAATTAGGCAATATTTGTGTAAGACTTCTTCACGAATTAAATTTAAAAATGTAATCGTTAATTCTAAAGCTTCTAGGTATATTTTAAACCTGTTCGCTAACACGGTTGCCCACAATTAATCTCACCAGCTATTTTTATTATTAACTTTAGTGCTAAAAGTTTTTGTGCAAGTGTAAAGCTTGCTAAAAGTGTTTTTGTGCAAGTGTAAAGCTTGCAAAAAATTCTGTAAAGTATAACATAGTTTGTAGAGCAAAACTTTTATTACCACTAGCTTCCGTACATACTGTAACAATGTATGTTTTATTACCACTAGCTTCCGTACATACTGTAACAATGTATGTTTTATTACCACTAGCTTCCGTACATACTGTAACAATGTATGTTTTATTACCACTAGCTTCCGTACATACTGTAACAATGTATGTTTTATTACCACTAGCTTCCGTACATACTGTAACAATGTATGTTTTATTACCACTAGCTTCCGTACATACTGTAACAATGTATGTTTTATTACCACTAGCTTCCGTACATACTGTAACAATGTATGTTTTAAATAAAGAAATTTTTAATTGAATTAAAATTAATCGTGCAGAAATGCAGGCAATCCAGATCACTTTATAGAAGTAAGAGGTCAGAGGTCAGTCTATCAAAACAAAATTGTTTTAAAGATCTTCTTATCATCTGATATTATTAGCATCTTTATCTTAGATATTAAACACATGAGCCGATATCGTTAATAAAGACGGCGTACAAAAAGCTAGCTAGCGCCAGTGACTCGGCTTTGTGAGCCGAGTCACTGGAAACGTCGGAGGGGACAAAGAAGTCACAGACGTGTAACCGCTTATGACTACAGTTTGACAAGAATCATTACATAGGTGCAATTAAAGCAAACCATCCCAGTAAATTGTAAATTGCCTTTGGAACAGCTATGCTATTCGTGAAAATGAGAAGCTTGAAAAATAAGAGAACAAATTGATAGTTAAAATCTTTAAATTACGAATGTCATGAAGTTGTTAAAATGTTAGTCAAAGATAACCTTGATTATTGCTAGAAAATGGAGTAGGAACGGGATACTTGATTGCATATTTAAGATTTTTTATCGGGTATTTATCGCGTACCTTTTGCTTTCTTTTCCCCAACGTTGGGGAAAAGAAAGCAAAAGGTACGCGATAAATACCCGATAAAAATCTTAAATATGTTATCAAATCGCGAAAGTTTAAAAAGTTTTTTACTTGATTGCAATGAAACACCAAACGACTTTTGTGGGCGAAGGTCCGCCTGCCACACAGGAGGTTTTGGATTCGATTCCGGCCTCAAGACAAATAATTTTTGTGCGATCTGCCGATATTTGTTCCGGGTGTCCTGGTCGTTTTCTTTGTATAATAACAATTATTTATCTGTGTATTGTATTGTATTGTATTATGTATATTTAACTTGTACCGAATAGATAATGCTGTGTGAATTGTCCAGTATTATTTATTTATTATTTATGAACTACAGATTGTGTCTAGTAAATATCAATATTTTGTTTATTTAGGAGGCAGGTATATAACACGATTTTGTGAATAGGATCGGCATAGGATTTTGCGTTTAAAGGAGCGGGATAGAAAAGAGCGGTGTAAGCTCAAAAATCAAGTTTTTGCTGATTATCTTTTAATAAGACATTAATTAAAAAAAATAAGCTGAAGGTGATCTCGGTATTCTTTTGTTTAATTTGGTGATGACAATAAAAAAATCTTGTGATTGAATAGTTTAGGAGAAAAATTGTAATAAAAACTAAAAAAACAGATGGTACTTTGCACAATTATTTCTGATATTTAAAATAGTTTTTTTTAATTTTCAAATCTAAGGTGCCCTGCCTTGTATCCCATAGATTATTATGTATTTTTTTCAAAGCTTTTACAATAAAGATGACGGAGATTTTTTTTTAAATAATTCAAATTCGCCCAATTCACTTCTACCTGGGCCTTAACAGAAAATTACAATGAAAGCATAGAAACAAGTATTTCAGTTGAGCTGAGTGCAAACAATCTACTGTAGCAACCGTCCCTGAGACCGTCCCTGAGACCGTCCCTGAGACCGTCCCTGAGACCGTCCCTGAGACGCTGAGTCGTTCAGAATTAAAATAATCTACTAACGCATGAACAAACATCTATTAATTATTTTTTTCAATTCAATTCGTTTTTTTACAGACAACATTAAAACAACAAATAGGTTAAGCATAAATTATCAAAAAAGAGCTGATGTTCCTTATGAAAGTGTGTATATATAGTCGTTATGGGTGTCACCTACTGTAACAACATAATAGGTATGTTTATCGCAATTAATTGTGATCCGAAGGGCGATTATCCGTAAACCTTTTAGGTACCTAACCCCCGAATACTCAAACGCATCTCAGATTTAAGCTTGTCTCAAGTTACGATTTTTTGACACATTTTCATTCGATTATGTAAAAAATCGCGACTTAATACGAGCTTAAATGTGAGTTGCGTTTGAGTATTCGGGGGTAAGCCTATGACTCGGGGTGCGTGGTCGGATAACCTCCTCGTGAGCCCGTACTGCTACTTGTCCCTGGGGATTCGTCCCTGAGGAACGGTAACAGGTGGCGGGCCTGGTGCACCCTGGTTCCCGCCGCTAATAATTTTCCTTTAGGGGGATATTGTTAGCGGCGGCCAATAATCCGACAAGGGGAAGGTAACCCTCTAAATCCAAAAACAGGATGGAAGCAAGTCATAAGAGTATAGTAGGTACCCCAGGAAGGTACCGGAGGAAAACCCTCCGAAGAATCCTTCCCCGAGCGCAGCTCGGGCCGCCCCTCGTACTCTGGGGGGGGGGGGGGGGGGGCAATGAATTGCTATTCACCAAACCCAAAAAGAAGGGCAGAGCTGCGTTTTCGAATGTGCCCCCTTTATCCACCACTGCCGCGTCAACAGATGCGCGAAACCACCCATCGACGTTTGCGGCCGGACAGTCTTCACGCAACGTCTCGACAGTCGGAGTGCCCTTCGGGGCTCCTCCGAAAGAGACGGTCATAGACCTGACAGCCTTGAAAGCTGCCATACCAGCACTCGGGCCAAACTGGAATCTTGTCACTTCTAAAAAGAAGGACAAGAAGAAGGGCAAGAAACCCCACCAGGCAACCCAGCCCCCTAGCAAGACCCAACAGGCAGAAACGAAGACGGAGAAGACGGCTGCGGACGATGGACAGCTCAGACCCGGAGCAACGTCCATGGAGGGATTCGTCCCACCGAAAAAGCCCTGACACCAGCTGCGACCTCGGTTGCGCGATCGTCAGACGAAAGCGGCCAGACTCTCCGTCGATCGATGAAGCCCAGAGGGAACCGCGCGGGTAGGCGGGTAGCGCAGGCCCGGATGACTCCACCAGCTCGACCCCAAAGCTCTAAACGACGCCGACCAGACGACGGTACTACGCCAACTGGCGACAGTAAACGTCAAAGGTCGGAGTTTAACCAGAGAATCCGTTCTCTGTCAGCTACGCGGTGGCCTTCCGGTCGCACGACCTCTGCGTAGCTGTAATGCTCGAACCATACCAAGACCTGACGGAGGAGCAAGCCTTGGAAGTGCGTGAGAGACTGGAAGCGTGTTTCGAGAGTGATCTCTTCGAACCGAGTACCGCGCTCCAGGCCTCCGAAGTCCGCTTCCGGGGAAAGGCACACTTCAGCGAAGGCGTCCTCAAATTCTGGTGCGAGGATGACTTTGCTTTGGAGTGGCTTCGCCAGAAGGTCGACGAACAGGAGTCGCCAATCGCTGGATCAAAACTAGTCTTAAAAAGACAAGCGGAGATCGAGCGAAGGATCTTGTGCGGACTGCTAGTCCCCAACTTAAAAAGGGAGCCCGACGCTATCCGCAAGATCCTAGCGGCACAAAACCCGACCCTGAAAATCAACTCGTGGAAGCTGATCCGCGTCGACAGGCGTGAGGTAGGGGAGAACCCCGGTACTCACTTGCTTCTCCGCGTTCCCGAGTCTGACGTCGAAACACTTAAGCTTCAGGACCGTCGAATGTACTGGCTGTTTGGAAATATATACCTTCATATTCTGGAGAAGAATACTCCTGACGGCGAGTGCAGGGACGCTACTGAGGCTCCTTCCACCAAGCCTGGACCCAACCCCCCCGGTCCGAAGCCTAATCCCTCTTCGGGACCTACGGCTGACCCTGGCCCACAGCCCGGCCCCAGTTCGGGACACGCGGCAGGTCCTTCTCCGGCCCCACCAACACCTCTGAGGCCAGACCACATGGATGTCCAGGATCCAACCGACACCATATCTGAGGAGCACTTTCTCGATATGGAGTGGAGCGACAGTAGCGAAGGCGACCTCGACTCCTCTCCTATCAGGTGCTCCTCATGAACCAGATGACACACCACTTCCCACCAAACCTCTAACTGATCCACCAACTCCCGCCACACCCTACATCCAGGCCAACCTCCAACCTCCAGCACAGCCTAACGGCTACCGCGTCCCTACGCAGAGTGCTGGAGGAACATCCCCAATCCGTAGCCCTCATCCAAGAACCGTGGATCAGAAGAGGCCAAATCTGTGGGCTCAAAACACCAGGAAGCAAGCTTCTCGCGAACACTACTGTAAGTAACCTCAGAACCTGCATTATTGTTCCGAGCACTGCCAAAACACTTTTAATAACCGAACTCTGTTCCACAGACCTAACCGCTGCTAGACTATACTTAACTCCCAACCACAACAGCTCTATGTCGCAAATAGTCCTAGCATCCGCGTACCTACCAAGCGACGAAGCAATACCCACACCCGACCTGACGGCCCTGATCGAGTACTGCGAGAGGGAGAAACTCGAACTCATCATCGGGACCGACTCCAACGCGCATCACACGCTGTGGAACAGTGACAGATGTAACGACCGAAGAGATGAACTGGTAAACTATCTTATATCAACTAACCTTCTCCTATTAAACAGGGGCTCAAACTTTTGTAACATCTAGAGCCCAAACAATAATTGACATAACATTATCCGCTGAACAAGCCTCTAACTTCATCAAGGACTGGCATGTTTCTACCGAAGCTTCATGCACAGATCACAGATGGATAAGGTTTAACCTAGAATTATCACTACCGAACCCACAACCCAGGCGCGTTCCACGTAAGACAGATAAAACTAAGTTCTTCAAATTAGTCAAAACAGAACTTTCTGGAAAGCCCAACCCACCTAAGCATATAACTAATGAGGACATAGACCTCTACACATAAACAAACTAACACATATTCTTACCAACAGCTTTGCAAGCTTGCCCGCTTGTCTCGCCCAAACAAGGGACGAAAGGACAGTGGTGGGGTCCCGAACTGCAGAGACTCCGACGTAAAGTAAGGAAACTGTTCAACAAAGCTATAAATACCAGACAAGACGTAGACTGGGAGTCTTACCATGTTGCGAAAAGAATTTACAAACAAGATACGCCAAGTGCGAGTGTAACTCGCGCGCCGAGGGTTTCAAACATTTGCCAATTATTTGGACAATCAATTTTCTGAAATATTTTAAAAAGTATGAAACTTACAGAAATTTCAAAAAGTGTTTTAAAAAGGCCGAAACGATACCTTTCATTTGATACCCCACATGGGTATGTACCCCCTTTTGAAAAAAAATCCCCTTTTTTGACCATTTTTCAAAAACTATTATTATTACAGACTTCTCTATATTTTTCCTGTAAAATATAGATTCATATACAATACAATACAATACAAAACTCTTTATTGTACACCACAAAAAAAAAACAACAAACAGACATAGACCTTAAACATAAAAGTACAATGGGCGGCCTTATCGCTTAGAAGCGATTTCTTCCAGGCAACCTTTATATACACATATCTACAAACGCCTAATACATTGTACATGGATCGGTCATCAATCTTCGGAGCTAGGGGGGGGGGGGGGGATGGTCAATTTTTCGTCTTTTTTTGAAATATTTCAAAAAGTATAAAACTTACAGAAATTTCAAAAAGTGTTTTGAAATGGTCAAAACGATACCTTTCATTTGATACCCCACATAGGTAGGTACCCCCCTTTTGAAAAAAAATTCGCCCCCTTTTTGACCATTTTTCAAAAACTATTATTATAACAGACTTCTCTATATTTTTCCTGTAAAATATAGATCGATATCTACAAACGCCTAATACATTGTACGTGGATCGGTCTGCAATCTTCGGAGATAGGGGGGGGGGGTAAAGGTCAATTTTTCGTCTTTTTTTGAAATATTTCAAAAAGTATGAAACTTACAGAAATTTCAAAAAGTGTTTTGAAATAGTCAAAACGATACATTTCATTTGATACCCCACATAGGTGGGTACCCCCCTTTTGAAAAAAAATTCCCCCCCTTTTTGACCATTTTTCCAAAACTATTATTATTACAGACTTCTCTATATTTTTACTGTAAAATATAGATCTATATCTACAAACGCCTAATACATTGTACGTGGATCGGTCTGCAATCTTCGGAGATAGGGGGGGGGAAAGGTCAATTTTTCGACTATTTTTGAAATATTTCAAAAAGTATGAAACTTACAGAAAATTTCAAAAGTGTTTTGAAATGGTCAAAACGATACCTTTTGTTTGATACCCACATAGGTAGGTACCCCTCCTTTTGAAAAAAAATTCCCCCCTTTTTGTAAATTTTTCAAAAACTATTATTATTACAGACTTCTCTATATTTTTCCTGTAAAATATATAGATCGATATCTACAAACGCCTAATACATTGTACGTAGACCGGTCTGCAATCTTCGGAGATAGGGGGGGGAATGGTCAATTTTTCGTCTTTTTTTGAAATATTTCAAAAAGTATGAAACTTACAGAAATTTCAAAACATGTTTTGATATGGTCAAAACGATACCTTTCATTTGATACCCCACATAGGTAGGTACCCCCCCTTTTGAAAAAAAATCCCCCCCTTTTTACCATTTTTCAAAAACTATTATTATACAATACAATACAATACAAAACTCTTTATTGTACACCACAAAAAAAAAACAACAAACAGACATAGACCTTAAACATAAAAGTACAATGGGCGGCCTTATCGCTTAGAAGCGATTATATTATTATTACAGACTTCTCTATATTTTTCCTGTAAAATATAGATCTATATCTACAAACGCCTAATACATTGTACGTGGATCGGTCTGCAATCTTCGGAGATAGGGGGGGGGGGGGGGGTGTATTGGGCAATTTTTCGAATTTTTTTGAAATATTTCAATAAGTATAAGAAATTTACAGAAATTTCAAAAAGTGTTTTGAAATGTACAAAACGATACCTTTCATTTAGCTAGGTCTCTTTTGAAATTTCAACATCAAAATTTGTACTGAAAATATTCATTTTCATTTTTCATTTATTTATATATTTTTTTCATAAAATCAGTAATGGCGCACGAAATGTATCATTATTTCAAATTTCAAGTTAATAGCTGCAGTAGTTACTGAGATATTCAAGAAAGAGCGGGGACGGATAGAGCGAGACCATAAGGGTTTCAAAACCGATCTTTGAAACCCTAAAAATGTATAGCTATGTGAACCTGGCAACCGACTTTGAGATTTTCATGTTTTTTTAATCTTATTCGATTGTACCGGGTTTGTACCCGATTGTACCGGCAAAATTTTCGTTTGTACCCTAAGGGGGTAAAAGTTATGGTGGGGGGAAGTTTTTCAGTAGTCGTTTTTGACCAACGCATGTAAAAAGAGTAATTTGGCTTCAAGTTAATTTTTTTTGTAGTACATAGGCACGGTTTAAGTTAAGACTTGAAATACCCCTTACATTAAATGTATAAAAACCTGAATTCAGGCGAAAACAAACAAAACATATGGATTTAAACCTGAAACTTTAATCGAATATTACCATGTTTGGTAAATCTTTAAAAAAAAACAGAAAATCAAAAGTGAAGTTCTTAAAAAGTAATATGTTTGATAGATACTGAATTACATTACATATTTTCAGCAGTATCTGAAAGGTACAAACGAGTAAAAACGAAAATCTTAAACTTGAACCTTCGAAATAGTTGAAATATTTCCGTTCTTGAGAAATTGCATAAGTTTCTTTAGAAAACCATATCTGAGGTTCATAAAAAGCAATATCTTTGATAGATACTGAATCACCTTACATGTTTTCAGCAGTATCTGAAAGGTACAAACAAGTACAAACAAAAATCTTAAACTTGAACCTTCGAAATAGTTAAAATATTCCCGTTCTTGAGAAATTGCATAAGTTTCTTTAGGAACTATAAGTGAGGTTCTTCAAAAGCAATATTTTTGGTAGATACTGAATTATTCTACCAGTTTTCAGCTGTATCTGGGAGGTACAAACGAGAACAAACGAAAATCTGGAACTTAAACTTCGAAATATTTCAAATAATCCCGTTTTTGAGAAACTACGAAAATGTTCTACAGAAACCAAGAGTGATGTTCTTAGAAATTATAATTTTCGATAGACACTGAATCAATCTACCAGTTTCCAGCTGTATCTGGGAGGTACAAACGAGTACAAACGAAAATCATGAACTCGAAACTTCGAAATATTTCAAATAATCCCGTTCTTGAGAAACTGCAAAAGTTTCTTCAGAAACCATGAGTGAGGTTCTTAAAAAGTAATATCTTTGATAGATACTGAATCAAACTACATGTTTTCAGCAGTATCTGGGAGGTACAAACGAGTACAAACGAAAATCTGGAACTCGAAACTTCGAAATATTTCAAATGTTCCCGTTCTTGAGAAACTGTAAATGTTTCTTCAGGAACTATAAGAGAGGTTCTTCAAAAGCAACATTTTTGGTAGATACTGAATTAATCTGCCAGTTTTCAGCAGTATCTGGGAGGTACAAACAAGTACAAACGAAAATCTGGAACTTAAACTTCGAAATATTTCAAATAACCCCGTTTTTGAGAAACTACGAAAATGTTCTTTAGAAACCAAGAGTGATGTTCTTCGAAATCAAAATCTTCGATAGACACTGAATCAATCTACCAGTTTCCGGCTGTATCTGGGAGGTACAAACGAGTACAAACGAAAATCTGGAACTTAAACTTCGAATTATTTCAAATAACCCCGTTTTTGAGAAACTACGAAAATGTTCTTCAGAAACCAAGAGTGATGTTCTTAGAAATCAAAATCTTCGATAGACACTGAATCAATCTACCAGTTTCCAGCTGTATCTGGGAGGTACAAACGAGTACAAACGAAAATCTGGAACTCGAAACTTCGAAATATTTCAAATAACCCCGTTTTTGAGAAACTACGAAAATGTTCTTCAGAAACCAAGAGTGATGTTCTTAGAAATCAAAATCTTCGATAGACACTGAATCAATCTACCAGTTTCCAGCTGTATCTGGGAGGTACAAACGAGTACAAATGAAAATCTGGAACTCGAAACTTCGAAATATTTCAAATATTCCCGTTCTTGAGAAACTGTAAAAGTTTCTTCAGGAACTATA
Organism: Eupithecia vulgata; assembly: GCA_946478455.1. NCBI lineage: Eukaryota > Metazoa > Arthropoda > Insecta > Lepidoptera > Geometridae > Eupithecia > Eupithecia vulgata. The sequence continues at coordinate 436,877 of OX297877.1, forward strand.
AGTGAGGTTCTTCAAAAGCAACATTTTTGGTAGATACTGAATTAATCTACCAGTTTTCAGCTGTATCTGGGAGGTACAAACGAGTACAAACGAAAATCTGGAACATAAACTTCGAAATATTTCAAATAACCCCGTTTTTGAGAAACTACGAAAATGTTCTTCAGAAACCAAGAGTGATGTTCTTCGAAATCAAAATCTTCGATAGACACTGAATCAATCTACCAGTTTCCAGCTGTATCTGGGAGGTACAAACGAGTACAAACGAAAATCATGAACTCGAAACTTCGAAATATTTCAAATATTCCCGTTCTTGAGAAACTACGAAAAGTTTCTTCAGAAACCATGAGTGATGTTCTTAAAATGTAATATCTTTGATAGATACTGAATCAAGCTACATGTTTTCAGCTGTATCTGGGAGGTACAAACGAGTACAAACGAAAATCTGGAACATAAACTTCGAAATATTTCAAATAACCCCGTTTTTGAGAAACTACGAAAATGTTCTTTAGAAACCAAGAGTGATGTTCTTCGAAATCAAAATCTTCGATAGACACTGAATCAATCTACCAGTTTCCGGCTGTATCTGGGAGGTACAAACGAGTACAAACGAAAATCTGGAACTTAAACTTCGAAATATTTCAAATAACCCCGTTTTTGAGAAACTACGAAAATGTTCTTCAGAAACCAAGAGTGATGTTCTTAGAAATCAAAATCTTCGATAGACACTGAATCAATCTACCAGTTTCCAGCTGTATCTGGGAGGTACAAACGAGTACAAACGAAAATCTGGAACTCGAAACTTCGAAATATTTCAAATATTCCCGTTCTTGAGAAACTGTAAAAGTTTCTTCAGGAACTATAAGTGAGGTCTTCAAAAGCAACATTTTTGGTAGATACTGAATTAATCTACCAGTTTTTAGCTGTATCTGGGAGGTACAAACGAGTACAAACGAAAATCTGGAACATAAACTTCGAAATATTTCAAATAACCCCGTTTTTGAGAAACTACGAAAATGTTCTTCAGAAACCAAGAGTGATGTTCTTAGAAATCAAAATCTTCGATAGACACTGAATCAATCTACCAGTTTCCAGCTGTATCTGGGAGGTACAAACGAGTACAAACGAAAATCTGGAACTCGAAACTTCGAAATATTTCAAATATTCCCGTTCTTGAGAAACTGTAAAAGTTTCTTCAGGAACTATAAGTGAGGTTCTTCAAAAGCAACATTTTTGGTAGATACTGAATTAATCTACCAGTTTTTAGCTGTATCTGGGAGGTACAAACGAGTACAAACGAAAATCTGGAACATAAACTTCGAAATATTTCAAATAACCCCGTTTTTGAGAAACTACGAAAATGTTCTTCAGAAACCAAGAGTGATGTTCTTCGAAATCAAAATCTTCGATAGACACTGAATCAATCTACCAGTTTCCGGCTGTATCTGGGAGGTACAAACGAGTACAAACGAAAATCTGGAACTTAAACTTCGAAATATTTCAAATAACCCCGTTTTTGAGAAACTACGAAAATGTTCTTCAGAAACCAAGAGTGATGTTCTTAGAAATCAAAATCTTCGATAGACACTGAATCAATCTACCAGTTTCCAGCTGTATCTGGGAGGTACAAACGAGTACAAATGAAAATCTGGAACTCGAAACTTCGAAATATTTCAAATATTCCCGTTCTTGAGAAACTGTAAAAGTTTCTTCAGGAACTATAAGTGAGGTTCTTCAAAAGCAACATTTTTGGTAGATACTGAATTAATCTACCAGTTTTCAGCTGTATCTGGGAGGTACAAACGAGTACAAACGAAAATCTGGAACATAAACTTCGAAATATTTCAAATAACCCCGTTTTTGAGAAACTACGAAAATGTTCTTCAGAAACCAAGAGTGATGTTCTTCGAAATCAAAATCTTCGATAGACACTGAATCAATCTACCAGTTTCCAGCTGTATCTGGGAGGTACAAACGAGTACAAACGAAAATCATGAACTCGAAACTTCGAAATATTTCAAATATTCCCGTTCTTGAGAAACTACGAAAAGTTTCTTCAGAAACCATGAGTGATGTTCTTAAAATGTAATATCTTTGATAGATACTGAATCAAGCTACATGTTTTCAGCTGTATCTGGGAGGTACAAACGAGTACAAACGAAAATCTGGAACATAAACTTCGAAATATTTCAAATAACCCCGTTTTTGAGAAACTACGAAAATGTTCTTCAGAAACCAAGAGTGATGTTCTTCGAAATCAAAATCTTCGATAGACACTGAATCAATCTACCAGTTTCCAGCTGTATCTGGGAGGTACAAACGAGTACAAACGAAAATCTGGAACTCGAAACTTCGAAATATTTCAAATATTCCCGTTCTTGAGAAACTGTAAAAGTTTCTTCAGGAACTATAAGTGAGGTACTTCAAAAGCAACATTTTTGGTAGATACTGAATTAATCTACCAGTTTTCAGCTGTATCTGGGAGGTACAAACGAGTACAAACGAAAATCTGGAACATAAACTTCGAAATATTTCAAATAACCCCGTTTTTGAGAAACTACGAAAATGTTCTTCAGAAACCAAGAGTGATGTTCTTCGAAATCAAAATCTTCGATAGACACTGAATCAATCTACCAGTTTCCAGCTGTATCTGGGAGGTACAAACGAGTACAAACGAAAATCATGAACTCGAAACTTCGAAATATTTCAAATATTCCCGTTCTTGAGAAACTACGAAAAGTTTCTTCAGAAACCATGAGTGATGTTCTTAAAATGTAATATCTTTGATAGATACTGAATCAAGCTACATGTTTTCAGCTGTATCTGGGAGGTACAAACGAGTACAAACGAAAATCTGGAACTTAAACTTCGAAATATTTTAAATAATCCTGTTCTTGAGAAACTGTAAAAGTTTCTTCAGGAACTATAAGTAAGGTTCTTCAAAAGCAATATTTTTGGTAGATACTGAATTAGTCTACCAGTTTTCAGCTGTATCTGGGAGGTACAAACGAGTACAAACGAAAATCTGGAACTTAAACTTCGAAATATTTCAAATAACCCCGTTTTTGAGAAACTACGAAAATGTTCTTCAGAAACCAAGAGTGATGTTCTTAGAAATCAAAATCTTCGATAGACACTGAATCAATCTGCCAGTTTTAAGCTGTATCTGGGAGGTACAAACGAGTACAAACGAAAATCTGGAACTCGAAACTTCGAAATATTTCAAATATTCCCGTTCTTGAGAAACTGTAAAAGTTTCTTCAGGAACTATAAGTAAGGTTCTTCAAAAGCAACATTTTTGGTAGATACTGAATTAATCTGCCAGTTTTCAGCAGTATCTGGGAGGTACAAACGAGTACAAACGAAAATCTGGAACTTAAACTTCGAAATATTTCAAATATTCCCGTTCTTGAGAAACTACGAAAAGTTTCTTCAGAAACCATGAGTGATGTTCTTAACATGTAATATCTTTGACAGATACTGAATCAATCTACATGTTTTCAGCTGTATCTGGGAGGTACAAACGAGTACAAACAAAAATCTGGAACTTAATCTTCGAAATATTTCAAATAATCCCGTTCTTGAGAAACTACGAAAAGTTTCTTCAGAAACCATGAGTGATGTTCTTAAAATGTAATATCTTTGATAGATACTGAATCAATCTACATGTTTTCAGCTGTATCTGGGAGGTACAAACGAGTACAAACAAAAATCTGGAACTTAATCTTCGAAATATTTCAAATAATCCCGTTCTTGAGAAACTACGAAAAGTTTCTTCAGAAACCATGAGTGATGTTCTTAAAATGTAATATCTTTGATAGATACTGAATCAAGCTACATGTTTTCAGCTGTATCTGGGAGGTACAAACGAGTACAAACGAAAATCATGAACTTGAAACTTCGAAATATTTCAAATTATCCCGTTCTTGAGAAACTGTAAAAGTTTCTTCAGGAACTATAAGTAAGGTTCTTCAAAAGCAATATTTTTGGTAGATACTGAATTAATCTACCAGTTTTCAGCTGTATCTGGGAGGTACAAACGAGTACAAACGAAAATCTGGAACATAAACTTCGAAATATTTCAAATAACCCCGTTTTTGAGAAACTACGAAAAGTTTCGTCAGAAACCAAGAGTGATGTTCTTAGAAATCAAAATCTTCGATAGACACTGAATCAATCTACCAGTTTTCAGCAGTATCTGGGAGGTACAAACGAGTACAAACGAAAATCTGGAACTTAATCTTCGAAATATTTCAAATAATCCCGTTCTTGAGAAACTACGAAAAGTTTCTTCAGAGACCATCAGTGAGGTTCTTAAAAAGCAATATCTTTGATAGATACTGAATCACCTTACATGTTTTAGCAGTATCGGGGAGGTACAAACGAGTACAAACGAAAATCAAGAACTCGAAACTTTGAAATAGGTCAAAATATTCCCGTTCTTGAGAAATTGCATAAGTTTCTTTAGAAAACCGTATCTGAGGTTCATTAAAAGCAATATGTTTGATAGATACTGAATCCCTTTACATGTTTAAAGACAAATAGGATATTATTATTATTTAAATAGATATAAACACATTTCGTTTCCTTAATTGTATATCAGTAAGTTTCAATGGAAGATGAAGAGGTGTACTTGAGTTTAGCTTTTTTAGAAGGTTTTTTTAGATTCGTTTTGTTTTGTTTTTTATTTAGTTTTTCAAGTAGGTTAACTATAATTATTATAATTTTAATAGATAAAAACACATTTCGTTTCTTTAATATAATTTCAGTAAGTTCCAATGGAAGATGAAGAGGTGGACCTAAGTCCGGATTTTTAGAATGTTTTTTTGATACTTTTTTTATTTATTTTTTTCAAATTGGTTATAAATTTTTTTAATCGATGTATTTTTATATTCGTTTTTTGTATTTTAATGACAAATATGATATTATTATTATTTAATAGATATAAACACATTTAGTTTCCTTAATTTTATATCAGTAAGTAAGTAGTAAGTTTCAATGGAAGATGAAGAGGTGGACTTAAGGTGAAGTAGGTCCCAAAACTCAGGTTTTGCCTAGACGGAAAATCAATTTTAAGGCAAGAAAACTCATTTTTTTAAAATCTTTTTTGATGAGCATCGAAAGTTTAGGATTTTTGTTAGTAAGTTATGGGAGCCGAAATACGATTGACTCAACTAGACTCGATAGAAAAAAATCGTAAAGTTTCCTCTAAATTTTGCATTTTTACTACGGAAAACCAGTTTCATTTGCTAGTTACTTAACATATTTGCATGAAATATCGTCTAAAAAATACTTAACTAAACACTTTAGAGGATTATGGTTTTAGCGAAAGAGTATTATTTTAGAGCAATATCAAATTTATAAATAAAAAGCAGTGAAATTGCGCGCGGGCCGGCTCTTGCGTCCCTTTCTCGCTTTCACTGCGCGGTGTTCGCTCGTCCTTGTCTAGAAATTACGAACGTACTTCACCTTAAGTCCGGATTTTTAGAAGGTTTTTTAGATTCGTTTTTTTATTTATTTTTTCAAATTGGTTATAAATATATTTTTTTAAATTGAGGTTTTTTTAGATTCGTTTTTTGTATATTAATGACAAATAAGATTTTATTATTATTTAATAGATATAAACACATTTCGTTTCCTCAATTGTATATCAGTAAGTTTCAATGGAAGATGAAGAGGTGGACTTAAGTCCGGATTTTTAGGTTTTTTTTTTTGTTTTTTTTTTATATTTTTTTAGATCGTTTTTTTATTTTAATGACAAATACGATTTATTATATATGTGTAATATAAAGTATATTAGGATTTTGAAACTATAATATAGAGATAGAATTAATCAACATTTTGTCAATTTTAATCTGCTTTTATATATACAAGCACGGATATATTTTTCATGTCATGAATCATTTTTGATGTTTGTTTAATTATCTTATTGCCCCTAAGTAGGTCATTATGTACTTCCCATCGACCAGTTGTTCTTCGGATATTGGCGACATAATGCCCCAGAGTAGAATTTTTAGGCTCCGTTTTGGTTTCTCCAACATATTCTATCACCGACAGTAATTTATATTTGATTTTTCCTATATGCATGTCATTAGGGATCTCGTGGAGAGCAAATGTACCCGTCCAATTGTGGTGACCTAAGTTTTTGGCCAGCTGAACCCATTGTAGACATTCTACGTCCACTATTAAATGTTGGCCGGCCACCGCCGTATATGTAACCCCGTTTTCACCACATACTCTACATATCTTATTTTGACATTCAGTTTTTTTCTGTAAGATGTGCTGTAGCATTCCCATACCGTGGATGTAAAACGGTGTTACATCTATGTCCAGTAAAACTGATTCTTCCGTCTGAATGTGTTGGCATAACCCGCAAGTTTGGGTAATAGTCAAAGATGGCTGATTTTTAAGTAAGACTTTCAATAAGTTGCTTACATTCATTGCGCAATCAAGAACACCATCATCAATGTTTACTATGCCAGCCATAATCTCCGCTCTTTTCTTATATACTGCAACCGTGCAACCACATTTATCAAATAGTTTAATGAATTTGAAAAGTTCATTATTCGTCAACGAAACTACGTACTCTCCATATGACGTCCAGTCTCTATAAGCTGTAAGTAAAGTTTGAGAAATGGAGTCAAATGGGCACGTATTTCGGACAATTATCTTTCTGTTTTTAATTAGCACAGGTTTTAAAAGTAACCCGTTTTTGAGCAAAGGCATTTTTGTATTTGCCGATTTTGGCTGACAATGACGATGCATAATATCAGGGCAAGGTCTGACATACTTGCCTCTGTTAGTTTTATTGGTTCTCTTTTTTTTCCAGATCTCAACTTCGTTGAGGTACGTCCGATCTTTCCCGACATTATTATCTTCATCAATGGCCGTACATATGTCTATTTCTTTTATATCCATGGATATATCAAATTCTTTAACGCACTCTAGACCCAGTCCGTGATCGTCAATATCGTCATCATGGTTTATAACTCCACAATTGATAACTGCAAGTTCCTTTGCAACAGAAATGTTATTTTCTTCTTCTTTATGCGACTCTGTGTTGTCGAGGTTTTCTTGCACACAAGTCATGGCATGTAGAAGTTTAGTTGTTCCAGCTATTGAGCGAACGTGCTTTATTAAAAATTTATCAATGCGAATTGCGGTCTTTCCATGGAGTACGAGTTGTTTTAATTCCCTAAAGTACTCCTCGCTTCGGGAAGATGTGGCGACAGCATAATCAGCGCTGACATTTTCGGGCTCCATTATGGCTGTCCATAGCGGAAAATGTTTTGCTAGCCTGATGATTTCAGCAGCAAATTCTTTGCAATAGTATGGGTTCGGTCTATCACCGTCAATCACTCTTGGTTTCTGAAGAACATTTTCGTAGTTTCTCAATAACGGGGTTATTTGAAATATTTCGAAGTTTATGTTCCAGATTTTCGTTTGTACTCGTTTGTACCTCCCAGATACAGCTGAAAACTGGTAGATTAATTCAGTATCTACCAAAAATGTTGCTTTTGAAGAACCTCTTTTATAGTTCCTGAAGAAACATTTACAGTTTCTCATGAACGGGAATATTTGAAATATTTCGAAGTTTCGAGTTCCAGATTTTCGTTTGTACTCGTTTGTACCTCCCAGATACTGCTGAAAACTGGTAGATTGATTCAGTGTCTATCGAAGATTTTGATTTCTAAGAACATCACTCTTGGTTTCTGACGAAACTTTTCGTAGTTTCTCAAAAACGGGGTTATTTGAAATATTTCGAAGTTTATGTTCCAGATTTTCGTTTGTACTCGTTTGTACCTCCCAGATACAGCTGAAAACTGGTAGATTAATTCAGTATCTACCAAAAATATTGCTTTTGAAGAACCTTACTTATAGTTCCTGAAGAAACTTTTACAGTTTCTCAAGAACGGGATAATTTGAAATATTTCGAAGTTTCAAGTTCATGATTTTCGTTTGTACTCGTTTGTACCTCCCAGATACAGCTGAAAACATGTAGCTTGATTCAGTATCTATCAAAGATATTACAATTTAAGAACATCACTCATGGTTTCTGAAGAAACTTTTCGTAGTTTCTCAAGAACGGGATTATTTGAAATATTTCGAAGATTAAGTTCCAGATTTTTGTTTGTACTCGTTTGTACCTCCCAGATACAGCTGAAAACATGTAGATTGATTCAGTATCTATCAAAGATATTACATTTTAAGAACATCACTCATGGTTTCTGAAGAAACTTTTCGTAGTTTCTCAAGAACGGGATTATTTGAAATATTTCGAAGATTAAGTTCCAGATTTTTGTTTGTACTCGTTTGTACCTCCCAGATACAGCTGAAAACATGTAGATTGATTCAGTATCTGTCAAAGATATTACATGTTAAGAACATCACTCATGGTTTCTGAAGAAACTTTTCGTAGTTTCTCAAGAACGGGAATATTTGAAATATTTCGAAGTTTAAGTTCCAGATTTTCGTTTGTACTCATTTGTACCTCCCAGATACTGCTGAAAACTGGCAGATTAATTCAGTATCTACCAAAAATGTTGCTTTTGAAGAACCTTACTTATAGTTCCTGAAGAAACTTTTACAGTTTCTCAAGAACGGGAATATTTGAAATATTTCGAAGTTTCGAGTTCCAGATTTTCGTTTGTACTCGTTTGTACCTCCCAGATACAGCTTAAAACTGGCAGATTGATTCAGTGTCTATCGAAGATTTTGATTTCTAAGAACATCACTCTTGGTTTCTGAAGAACATTTTCGTAGTTTCTCAAAAACGGGGTTATTTGAAATATTTCGAAGTTTAAGTTCCAGATTTTCGTTTGTACTCGTTTGTACCTCCCAGATACAGCTGAAAACTGGTAGACTAATTCAGTATCTACCAAAAATATTGCTTTTGAAGAACCTTACTTATAGTTCCTGAAGAAACTTTTACAGTTTCTCAAGAACAGGATTATTTGAAATATTTCGAAGTTTAAGTTCCAGATTTTCGTTTGTACTCGTTTGTACCTCCCAGATACAGCTGAAAACATGTAGCTTGATTCAGTATCTATCAAAGATATTACATTTTAAGAACATCACTCATGGTTTCTGAAGAAACTTTTCGTAGTTTCTCAAGAACGGGAATATTTGAAATATTTCGAAGTTTCGACTTCATGATTTTCGTTTGTACTCGTTTGTACCTCCCAGATACAGCTGAAAACATGTAGCTTGATTCAGTATCTATCAAAGATATTACATTTTAAGAACATCACTCATGGTTTCTGAAGAAACTTTTCGTAGTTTCTCAAGAACGGGAATATTTGAAATATTTCGAAGTTTCGAGTTCATGATTTTCGTTTGTACTCGTTTGTACCTCCCAGATACAGCTTGAAACTGGTAGATTGATTCAGTGTCTATCGAAGATTTTGATTTCGAAGAACATCACTCTTGGTTTCTGAAGAACATTTTCGTAGTTTCTCAAAAACGGGGTTATTTGAAATATTTCGAAGTTTATGTTCCAGATTTTCGTTTGTACTCGTTTGTACCTCCCAGATACAGCTGAAAACTGGTAGATTAATTCAGTATCTACCAAAAATGTTGCTTTTGAAGAACCTCACTTATAGTTCCTGAAGAAACTTTTACAGTTTCTCAAGAACGGGAATATTTGAAATATTTCGAAGTTTCGAGTTCCAGATTTTCGTTTGTACTCGTTTGTACCTCCCAGATACAGCTGAAAACTGGTAGATTAATTCAGTATCTACCAAAAATGTTGCTTTTGAAGAACCTCACTTATAGTTCCTGAAGAAACTTTTACAGTTTCTCAAGAACGGGAATATTTGAAATATTTCGAAGTTTCGAGTTCCAGATTTTCGTTTGTACTCGTTTGTACCTCCCAGATACAGCTTAAAACTGGTAGATTGATTCAGTGTCTATCGAAGATTTTGATTTCTAAGAACATCACTCTTGGTTTCTGAAGAACATTTTCGTAGTTTCTCAAAAACGGGGTTATTTGAAATATTTCGAAGTTTAAGTTCCAGATTTTCGTTTGTACTCGTTTGTACCTCCCAGATACAGCCGGAAACTGGTAGATTGATTCAGTGTCTATCGAAGATTTTGATTTCGAAGAACATCACTCTTGGTTTCTGAAGAACATTTTCGTAGTTTCTCAAAAACGGGGTTATTTGAAATATTTCGAAGTTTCGAGTTCATGATTTTCGTTTGTACTCGTTTGTACCTCCCAGATACAGCTGGAAACTGGTAGATTGATTCAGTGTCTATCGAAGATTTTGATTTCGAAGAACATCACTCTTGGTTTCTGAAGAACATTTTCGTAGTTTCTCAAAAACGGGGTTATTTGAAATATTTCGAAGTTTATGTTCCAGATTTTCGTTTGTACTCGTTTGTACCTCCCAGATACAGCTGAAAACTGGTAGATTAATTCAGTATCTACCAAAAATGTTGCTTTTGAAGAACCTCACTTATAGTTCCTGAAGAAACTTTTACAGTTTCTCAAGAACGGGAATATTTGAAATATTTCGAAGTTTCGAGTTCCAGATTTTCGTTTGTACTCGTTTGTACCTCCCAGATACAGCTGGAAACTGGTAGATTGATTCAGTGTCTATCGAAGATTTTGATTTCTAAGAACATCACTCTTGGTTTCTGAAGAACATTTTCGTAGTTTCTCAAAAACGGGGTTATTTGAAATATTTCGAAGTTTAAGTTCCAGATTTTCGTTTGTACTCGTTTGTACCTCCCAGATACTGCTGAAAACTGGCAGATTAATTCAGTATCTACCAAAAATGTTGCTTTTGAAGAACCTCACTTATAGTTCCTGAAGAAACTTTTACAGTTTCTCAAGAACGGGAATATTTGAAATATTTCGAAGTTTCGAGTTCTAGATTTTCGTTTGTACTCGTTTGTACCTCCCAGATGCAGCTGAAAACATGTAGATTGATTCAGTATCTATCAAAGATATTACATTTTAAGAACATCACTCATGGTTTCTGAGGAAACTTTTCGTAGTTTCTCAAGAACGGGATTATTTGAAATATTTCGAAGATTAAGTTCCAGATTTTTGTTTGTACTCGTTTGTACCTCCCAGATACAGCTGAAAACATGTAGATTGATTCAGTATCTGTCAAAGATATTACATGTTAAGAACATCACTCATGGTTTCTGAAGAAACTTTTCGTAGTTTCTCAAGAACGGGATTATTTGAAATATTTCGAAGTTTCGAGTTCATGATTTTCGTTTGTACTCGTTTGTACCTCCCAGATACAGCTGGAAACTGGTAGATTGATTCAGTGTCTATCGAAGATTTTGATTTCGAAGAACATCACTCTTGGTTTCTGAAGAACATTTTCGTAGTTTCTCAAAAACGGGGTTATTTGAAATATTTCGAAGTTTATGTTCCAGATTTTCGTTTGTACTCGTTTGTACCTCCCAGATACAGCTGAAAACTGGTAGATTAATTCAGTATCTACCAAAAATGTTGCTTTTGAAGAACCTCACTTATAGTTCCTGAAGAAACTTTTACAGTTTCTCAAGAACGGGAATATTTGAAATATTTCGAAGTTTCGAGTTCCAGATTTTCGTTTGTACTCGTTTGTACCTCCCAGATACAGCTGGAAACTGGTAGATTGATTCAGTGTCTATCGAAGATTTTGATTTCTAAGAACATCACTCTTGGTTTCTGAAGAACATTTTCGTAGTTTCTCAAAAACGGGGTTATTTGAAATATTTCGAAGTTTAAGTTCCAGATTTTCGTTTGTACTCGTTTGTACCTCCCAGATACAGCCGGAAACTGGTAGATTGATTCAGTGTCTATCGAAGATTTTGATTTCGAAGAACATCACTCTTGGTTTCTGAAGAACATTTTCGTAGTTTCTCAAAAACGGGGTTATTTGAAATATTTCGAAGTTTTCCAGATTTTCGTTTGTACTCGTTTGTACCTCCCAGATACAGCTGAAAACTGGTAGATTAATTCAGTATCTACCAAAAATGTTGCTTTTGAAGAACCTCACTTATAGTTCCTGAAGAAACTTTTACAGTTTCTCAAGAACGGGAATATTTGAAATATTTCGAAGTTTCGAGTTCCAGATTTTCGTTTGTACTCGTTTGTACCTCCCAGATACAGCTGGAAACTGGTAGATTGATTCAGTGTCTATCGAAGATTTTGATTTCTAAGAACATCACTCTTGGTTTCTGAAGAACATTTTCGTAGTTTCTCAAAAACGGGGTTATTTGAAATATTTCGAAGTTTAAGTTCCAGATTTTCGTTTGTACTCGTTTGTACCTCCCAGATACTGCTGAAAACTGGCAGATTAATTCAGTATCTACCAAAAATGTTGCTTTTGAAGAACCTCACTTATAGTTCCTGAAGAAACTTTTACAGTTTCTCAAGAACGGGAATATTTGAAATATTTCGAAGTTTAAGTTCCAGATTTTCGTTTGTACTAGTTTGTACCTCCCAGATACTGCTGAAAACTGGCAGATTAATTCAGTATCTAACAAAAATGTTGCTTTTGAAGAACCTTACTTATAGTTCCTGAAGAAACTTTTACAGTTTCTCAAGAACGGGAATATTTGAAATATTTCGAAGTTTCGAGTTCCAGATTTTCGTTTGTACTCGTTTGTACCACCCAGATACAGCTGAAAACTGGCAGATTAATTCAGTATCTACCAAAAATGTTGCTTTTGAAGAACCTCTCTTATAGTTCTGTACCTGAAGAAACATTTACAGTTTCTCAAGAACGGGAACATTTGAAATATTTCGAAGTTTCGAGTTCCAGATTTTCGTTTGTACTCGTTTGTACCTCCCAGATACTGCTGAAAACTGGCAGATTAATTCAGTATCTACCAAAAATGTTGCTTTTGAAGAACCTCTCTTATAGTTCTGTACCTGAAGAAACATTTACAGTTTCTCAAGAACGGGAACATTTGAAATATTTCGAAGTTTCGAGTTCCAGATTTTCGTTTGTACTCGTTTGTACCTCCCAGATACTGCTGAAAACATGTAGTTTGATTCAGTATCTATCAAAGATATTACTTTTTAAGAACCTCACTCATGGTTTCTGAAGAAACTTTTGCAGTTTCTCAAGAACGGGATTATCTGAAATATTTCGAAGTTTCGAGTTCATGATTTTCGTTTGTACTCGTTTGTACCTCCCAGATACAGCTGGAAACTGGTAGATTGATTCAGTGTCTATCGAAAATTATGATTTCTAAGAACATCACTCTTGGTTTCTGTAGAACATTTTCGTAGTTTCTCAAAAACGGGATTATTTGAAATATTTCGAAGTTTAAGTTCCAGATTTTCGTTTGTTCTCGTTTGTACCTCCCAGATACAGCTGAAAACTGGTAGATTAATTCAGTATCTACCAAAAATATTGCTTTTGAAGAACCTCACTTATAGTTCCTAAAGAAACTTATGCAATTTCTCAAGAACGGGAATATTTTAACTATTTCGAAGGTTCAAGTTTAAGATTTTTGTTTGTACTTGTTTGTACCTTTCAGATACTGCTGAAAACATGTAAGGTGATTCAGTATCTATCAAAGATATTGCTTTTTATGAACCTCAGATATGGTTTTCTAAAGAAACTTATGCAATTTCTCAAGAACGGAAATATTTCAACTATTTCGAAGGTTCAAGTTTAAGATTTTCGTTTTTACTCGTTTGTACCTTTCAGATACTGCTGAAAATATGTAATGTAATTCAGTATCTATCAAACATATTACTTTTTAAGAACTTCACTTTTGATTTTCTGTTTTTTTTTTAAAGATTTACCAAACATGGTAATATTCGATTAAAGTTTCAGGTTTAAATCCATATGTTTTGTTTGTTTTCGCCTGAATTCAGGTTTTTATACATTTAATGTAAGGGGTATTTCAAGTCTTAACTTAAACCGTGCCTATGTACTACAAAAAAAATTAACTTGAAGCCAAATTACTCTTTTTACATGCGTTGGTCAAAAACGACTACTGAAAAACTTCCCCCCACCATAACTTTTACCCCCTTAGGGTACAAACGAAAATTTTGCCGGTACAATCGGGTACAAACCCGGTACAATCGAATAAGATTAAAAAAACATGAAAATCTCAAAGTCGGTTGCCAGGTTCACATAGCTAAAATGTATTCGCACAAGAAAAACAGAATGTTGGGAGAGATTCTGCACCAACATAGAAAACAACAGCCAGGCTACCCGCATCAAGAACATCCTAACAAATGTGCCGGAGAACGCTCTTGGATGCCTTATCAAACCTGACTCTACCTATACCAAAACAGATTCTGAAACCAGTGAAGTGCTTCTGAATATACACTTCCCAGGTTGTCAAGTAACAGACAACCACAAATGGGAAGAAATCTCAGAGCAAACACCCACCGATCTAGACTGGAAAACAGCCCACAATATGATAACCCGTGACAAGGTACCCTAGGCAATTAACAGCTTCCTTCCCTTCAAATCACCTGGGCTGGATGGGATCTTTCCCGGTATGCTAAGATGGTGTAGTACCTTACTAGCAGATTATCTTGTAAGCATCTTTAGAGCGTGCATCGCTTACCCTAAGTCCTACAGGCCTATAAGCTTAACATCATTTCTTCTTAAAACACTCGAAAGACTATGTGATAGAGAGATCAGAGATAACACACTCTCACACAACCCACTACACCCGCAACAACATGCCTACAGCAAAGGCAAATCAACAGAATCCGCTCTACACAGCGTGGTATCACGCTTAAGAAGTCAAAACAACCAACTCTGGCGGCCTTCATAGACATTGAAGGAGCTCTTGATAAGACCAGATTTACCAGCATTTACAGAGAACTCACTAAATATGGTGTCGCGCCGACTTTAGCAGAGTGGATAAACAACATGCTCAGGCTTAGAGCAGTACGAGTCACCATTAATGAAACCACAAGAGGCGTAGTAGCTAGGGGCTGCCCCCAAGGTGGCGTCCTATCGCCCCTACTATGGAACATAGTTGTTGACGAGCTCATCCGTAGGCTTAACGGCCACGGACTGGTGACGGTGGGATACGCGGATGACCTCGCGATCCTAGCAACCGGATGTTTCGAGAACACACTATGTGACCGAATAAAACTGGCCTTTAAAACCATTGAAGCATGGTGTAACGACCATGAACTATCAGTCAACCCCACAAAAACTGAACTGATAATGTTTACCCACAAACGTAACTTTTTTTTTTTTTTTTTATTATCCTGAGGGAAATGCGCACGCATATCGCACTGCCACGGGGAGACAGTACGATTATGTGGGACTCCAACCCACTAAAACCCTCAGGGTGTTTCCGTCTCTGCCGCTTGTGGTGGGAACATGGGAACGTTTTATTATCTCATCCACGAACCCACGGGAAACTACCAAGATTATTCAACACCGAAATAACTCTGAAAACCGAAGTCAAGTATCTAGGGGTCATACTAGATAGTAAATTCTCCGAAGATAACCATGTGGCTAATACACTGCTGTCATTAGACCGATACTAACTTATGGAGCCATAGTATGGTGGACCAGAACCGAGTTGAACACGGTAGCAGCCAAACTATAACGCTTTCAAAGATTGGCGTGTTCGGCGATAACAGGCTGCATGAGGACAACACCGGGCGCTGCCCTAGAGGTGATATTAGACCTAGCGCCACTAGACCTAAACATACAACAAGAGGCTACCATGTCTGCGTTAAGACTACGAAACACGGGACTCTGGGGTCCACAGATAGTCCACATGCCCAAATCCTGGACAGGGCTTTAACTTACCAACCTCTCCTAGCGGCCCCCTGTGACAGAATACCCAGCAAACAAATAATTAACAAACACTATCAGATACAACTACATGAGGATCAAAGAGATGAATCAGGCACCCACGAAGTCAGAATATATACGGATGGCTCTAAGACCGATATGGGCACGGGAGCAGGGATTCACTCATTGGACCTTAACATTAATGTATCAATGACCTTTGGCAAACACAACTCCATATTTCAATGTGAATGTGTAGCTATAACCGAGGCAGCCACAGCTGTACAGAGAAGGGATATAAACAACCAATGCGTGCGTATCCTGTCTGACAGTGCTGCTACACTCAGGGCCTTGGCAGGGAACAGCTGTAACTCCAAGCTCGTATACGAATGTCACTTGGCACTTGAGAGGATTTCCTCTACAAATAGGATAACCCTGCAATGGATTATGGCCCTTGATCCATTGCAGGGTTATCATATTTGCGGATCACTGGGTAATGACGCTGCCGATGAATTGGCACGGAAAGGCTCGGAGACGCCGGCAATAGGCCCACCTCCGTTCCTTCCCATACCATTCTCCCAATTCAGATCATGGATAAGGCTCAAAACCAGAGAAACGCATACCGAACTATGGACACACCTACAAGAGTACCGCCAGGCAAGAGCGGCACTTCCGACTGCATCACCAAGGCTAACCACACGCCTACTGAACCTGACCAGAATGGATCTACGCGTCCTAGTGGGGACACTAACAGGACACTGCCCACTGAACAAGCACCTCTTCACCATCGGAGCAACAGACAGCCCCCTCTGCAGGGGGTGTCTCAGCAACGAAGAATGTACGTATCCACGTATTATCCACGTAGTCCTGGAATGCGAGGGAGTAACGGTGCAAAGACACGAAATCCTCGACCACCCGAGGTCACTCCGCGAAGCCTGCGAAGACCCCAGGAAGATTCTGCGCTTCTGGACGGAGTTGGGCTGGCTAAGCTAGCAAAACAACCACGCGAAATAGACCAATCAGAGTCTCAGTGCGAAAAAGGGAGTACACACACCATAACCATAATCATAAGCCTATGACTCGAGAGAGACTTCGAGTGAGGAGTACTTCTTACAAAACTTACAGGTAGGCAAGTAGAACTTACAGGTAGGCAAGTAGCAATCGCAAGTAGAACTTACAGGTAGGCAAGTAGCAATCGCAAGTAGAACTTACAGGTAGGCAAGTAGCAATCGCAAGTAGAAATAATTACAAGGTGTGTAGGTTTGATGCTGTCAGCGAGGCGACAGTCGCGGCATTCATCAACGTGTCCACTGCCGCCTGTCTGTCTGTCTGTCCGTCACGGCAGCGCATCGGATCAGAGACCGTTTATTAACACTGCATAAATATTCGAGCGCCGATGTCTTGCCGATGTTTATTATAACCTGACGGGCAGGCATGCCACTTCGTAGTGGTAATGCTGCTGGTCACTCAATGCCCAATGTACCTACCTGCTAAAAACTAACGTTAAATCGCTTACTTTTTTATTTATTTTGGAAGTAGCTGAACTAAGCTGAAACTTCCATTTGGAAACCTGCGAAGAACCTACGACGTAAAAGCTCATTTTCACTGATGCGTGCTTTCTTCCGCTATGTCTATAAGGACTAATTATACTTATATACAATTATACCTAGGTATATTACTTAGGCTTAAGCTAAGAAGAGGTCCTGAAGTACAATTACAAAACTTATAACAAAGGCGTATTTTTTAAACCTCTATGTATTACAAACAATCTCTACGACTCTACCAGTTATTAGAGTCCAACAATAGGTAGATACCTATCAAGTTTCCAATTTAAAATATACTTGAACCTACCTACAAAACAAGATACAACCATGCGGCACATTCCTTCGTAATTCTACACTCAATGATACAAGAATAGGTAAACAATAAGTATAATAAACCTTACATCTGAAAAAATCAATTAGCTGAAATGTTGGGACGAGCTAAATCCGGCTGCGGCGGCGGCGGCCGAGCGTTCAGCCGGAAATGAAAAATGGCGCGAGCGACGGCGGCGGCCGCGACGGCGCGCGGCGGCGGGACGGTCGCGCGGCAGCGACGGCGGCGACGGCGCGCGGCGCGCGGCGGTATATAGTTTTACTAAAAAGTTATTTAAAAATATATGTATTTTATAATTAATAAGTTAATTTACACAAATTTTTGTTTAGTTACCTATAATTCAATAAGGTCCATTATTGATTTCCTTCTGAATTAAGATACATCGAAAGCACAATATATTGGTAAATCATAGTTTAAGTTTAAGTCTAAAGGAAATTGAGAACTATGTGTTTTTAATCAGTAAGTATAAGCGATTTAGAATTCATAGTGGCCCATAGTAATATTAACGACTCAGTTTTGATAAAGCCGAAACAAGAGGAG
This sequence comes from Eupithecia vulgata, assembly GCA_946478455.1. NCBI lineage: Eukaryota > Metazoa > Arthropoda > Insecta > Lepidoptera > Geometridae > Eupithecia > Eupithecia vulgata. The sequence goes on from OX297877.1 coordinate 455,023, forward strand.
AGAACAAGAGGAGAGAACAAGAGGAGAGAACAAGAGGAGAGAACAAAGGAGTTTTAATAAACTTGTTATTACTGGAAACCTTTTAATTGAATCCAAAAAAATTAACCCTGTTTTTATATATAATATATTCTTTGAGTACTATTCAATTTATGCAGGTCTGACTGAAGTTAGTTGACCCTTAATACCAGCAGATTCCATATAACTGTAAGAAGTATCTACTTTTTATTGTGCACGTAGCTTTCGTATCTTGCACGGCCACTATGCTAGGTCGGTTGTGATCGCGTAGATATGCCAGTAGTACCTACCCGCATTTATTAACTTTAACCTCTTATAACGGGTTATTCATTTGGAGGTATTTTTTAAAGTAATTTATTTTTTAAATAAAAACAAATTTATCGGGTAATTTTTATTATTATACGAAAGAACTATTCTTTACATTTATTTTTTAAAGATTATTTGATTCAAATGTTGGCCATAACTCCGGTTAACATAGTCCATTCTACTGTTCCAATTTTCGATTACGCGTCCGAGCATTTCGATTGGTATATGGTGAATAACGCAAGTAATGTTGGCTTCCAGTTGCTCAATCGTACCTGGCTTATCCATAAATACACTTTGGATTTTACATAGCCCCAAAGGAAAAAAGTCTAGGGGTGTGATATCACAGGATCTAGGCCAACTCACCGGTCCGAAGCGCGAAATTAACTGTTCACCAAATTGCTTACGCAATAAAGCCATGGTTTCACGTGCTGTGTGGCAAGTGGCGCCGTCTTGTTGGTACCAAATGTCCTGGAGATCACGGTCTTCAATTTCAGAAAACAAATAGTCTCCTATCATGGCACGATAACGGTCACCATTGACAGTTACATTCTGGCCGACCTCGTTTTTGAAGAAATATGGACCGATGATTCCACCGGCCCATAAACCACACCAAACCGTTGTTTTGTCTGGATGTAATGGCAGTTCTTGAATCTCTTCAGGTTGCTCTTCGGACGGACCAAATACGGCAATTTTGTTTGTTGACATATCCGTTAAGCCAAAAATGTGCCTCATCACTAAACAAAATTTTTGTTGAAAACTGTGGATTTTCTTCAAGCTTTTCAAGAGTCCAAAGACTGAATCGGTGACGATTAGGTACCTAGGTCAGTTGGCTGTTGGCTTGAAATGTCAAACTATACTGTACAAAAATAGGTAGGTAGGTACCATAAAAGGTTATCACGACTCACGCTTCATCTCTCAATAAATCTATAGACAAGAAAGTACCTCTAAATGAATCACCCATTACTATACCTAGAATAGGTTCTTAGCTCCCATAGCTCAAGACGTACCTGGCTCTTTAGTTTACTGAGCCTTATTCCCGTTTATCTCTGCAGCAATGAATCACATTCTCCTCGGCATGGCATAGCCACGCCGCCGCCATTTGCACGAACAAAACGTCCGCCATCTTGGTTTGTTTGCCCGGCTGTCAGTCCGCCACTGCGACGGATCTGGCGGAACCGCGCCTCGCCTCCATAAAACGCTTACTCTGATTAATTGCGAAGCCATTACAAATAACTCTTGTCACGGAATTAAACGAAAGGAAAAAAGCGAAACTAAACGTTGTTTTCATTACGGACGAAGTATCAGCGGAACGAAGCGTTGTTTTGATCGAACTCTGCCGAGACGAATTGAAGAAATCTCAACGTACGCTTTTAAGTAGGTAAACATTGGCTATTAGATTGAACTTTTGAGAATAATTTGAGCGAATCTGCGAAAGTGCTAGTTGCTGTGATTTAGATGAAATCATTGTTGGCAACTGGCAATGTCACTCCAAGGTCACTGGAAGCCGATTATCAGAATAGTCTCTGCGTTTCACTATTTTATGAATAAAATTGTATGTGCTGTTACAGGTTTCCAGTGATTCAAATGCATATTGATTGAATGCAGTGTTTTAAATTATAAAAAGTTAGGCTGTGTGTGTTGCAGCGACAAAGTTAGGCTGAGTGTGTTGCAGCGACAAAGTTAGGCTGTGTGTGTTGCAGCGACAAAGTTAGGCTGAGTGTGTTGCAGCGACAAAGTTAGGCTGAGTGTGTTGCAGCGACAAAGTTAGGCTGTGTGTGTTGCAGCGACAAAGTTAGGCTGTGTGTGTTGCAGCGACAAAGTTAGGCTGTGTGTGTTGCAGCGACAAAGTTAGGCTGTCTGTGTTGCAGCGACAAAGTTAGGCTGTGTGTGTTGCAGCGACAAAGTTAGGCTGTCTGTGTTGCAGCGACAAAGTTAGGCTGTGTGTGTTGCAGCGACTATTTTTTATATAAGAGCACGTTAATTTGTACCACGTGATTTAGTTAAGTACCTACCGTAGGACAAATTCTGTAGGGATGTATAAGTATTCCAAAAACAAAAGACGCATTCAAATAAATCTCGTCTAACGTCTCACCTCCCGCAGTTGGTACTTACCTCACTAAGTAAAAAACACACCGTGGTTTTATTCCAAAAAATTAAAGTTTTACAAAACCAAAACTTTGACCAATATTATGTAATGAAACCATCTAGTTTATCATCAATAAATTATTTAACTGTGCATATCTAAACCAAACAGCAATTAGCCCACCGTAGCGGCAGAGGGACGCGCCGTTGCACACGGCCGCGCCACGCCGCGCCGCGCCGCGCTACATGTACCCCCAACTAGCTGTGTCGCATGCAATGGCCTGCGACCAAGCGGCAACTACACCTACTAACTATTGCTGAATCTCTGACTTCACTGTACAAACTGTGACACATTCTATGACACCTCCGTAATGCCTACTAACTGGTGTAGGTAGGTAGGTTTCTTACTAATAATCAAATGTTATTAGTCTCTGTATAATCATAGTCGTGCTGGGCTGACCTGTGCTGTGTCAATGCAGGTGCTCGCCCGCGTTATCATAGTCGTGCTGGGCTGACCTGTGCTGTGTCAATGCAGGTGCTCGCCCGCGTTATCATAGTCGTGCTGGGCTGACCTGTGCTGTGTCAATGCAGGTGCTCGCCCGCGTTATCATAGTCGTGCTGGGCTGGCCTGTGCTGTGTCAATGCAGGTGCTCGCCCGCGTTATCATAGTCGTGCTGGGCTGGCCTGTGCTGTGTCAATGCAGGTGCTCGCCCGCGTTATCATAGTCGTGCTGGGCTGGCCTGTGCTGTGTCAATGCAGGTGCTCGCCCGCGTTATCATAGTCGTGCTGGGCTGGCCTGTGCTGTGTCAATGCAGGTGCTCGCCCGCGCCATCATAGTCGTGCTGGGCTGACTTGTGCTGTGTCAATGCAGGTGCTCGCCCGCGCCATCATAGTCGTGCTGGGCTGACCTGTGCTGTGTCAATGCAGGTGCTCGCCCGCGCCATCATAGTCGTGCTGGGCTGACCTGTGCTGTGTCAATGCAGGTGCTCGCCCGCGCCATCATAGTCGTGCTGGGCTGACCTGTGCTGGCTATGTCAATGCAGGTGCTCGCCCGCGTTATCATAGTCGTGCTGGGCTGACCTGTGCTGTGTCAATGCAGGTGCTCGCCCGCGCCATCATAGTCGTGCTGGGCTGACCTGTGCTGTGTCAATGCAGGTGCTCGCCCGCGTTATCATAGTCGTGCTGGGCTGACCTGTGCTGGCTGTGTCAATGCAGGTGCTCGCCCGCGTTATCATAGTCGTGCTGGGCTGACCTGTGCTGTGTCAATGCAGGTGCTCGCCCGCGTTATCATAGTCGTGCTGGGCTGACCTGTGCTGGCTATGTCAATGCAGGTGCTCGCCCGCGTTATCATAGTCGTGCTGGGCTGACCTGTGCTGGCTGTGTCAATGCAGGTGCTCGCCCGCGTTATCATAGTCGTGCTGGGCTGACCTGTGCTGGCTATGTCAATGCAGGTGCTCGCCCGCGTTATCATAGTCGTGCTGGGCTGACCTGTGCTGGCTGTGTCAATGCAGGTGCTTGCCCGCGTTATCATAGTCGTGCTGGGCTGACCTGTGCTGTGTCAATGCAGGTGCTCGCCCGCGTTATCATAGTCGTGCTGGGCTGACCTGTGCTGTGTCAATGCAGGTGCTCGCCCGCGTTATCATAGTCGTGCTGGGCTGACCTGTGCTGTGTCAATGCAGGTGCTCGCCCGCGTTATCATAGTCGTGCTGGGCTGACCTGTGCTGTGTCAATGCAGGTGCTCGCCCGCGTTATCATAGTCGTGCTGGGCTGACCTGTGCTGGCTGTGTCAATGCAGGTGCTCACCCGCGTTATCATAGTCGTGCTGGGCTGACCTGTGCTGTGTCAATGCAAGTGCTCGCCCGCGTTATCATAGTCGTGCTGGGCTGACCTGTGCTGGCTGTGTCAATGCAGGTGCTCGCCCGCGTTATCATAGTCGTGCTGGGCTGACCTGTGCTGTGTCAATGCAGGTGCTCGCCCGCGTTATCATAGTCGTGCTGGGCTGACCTGTGCTGGCTATGTCAATGCAGGTGCTCGCCCGCGTTATCATAGTCGTGCTGGGCTGACCTGTGCTGGCTGTGTCAATGCAGGTGCTCGCCCGCGTTATCATAGTCGTGCTGGGCTGACCTGTGCTGGCTATGTCAATGCAGGTGCTCGCCCGCGTTATCATAGTCGTGCTGGGCTGACCTGTGCTGGCTGTGTCAATGCAGGTGCTTGCCCGCGTTATCATAGTCGTGCTGGGCTGACCTGTGCTGTGTCAATGCAGGTGCTCGCCCGCGTTATCATAGTCGTGCTGGGCTGACCTGTGCTGTGTCAATGCAGGTGCTCGCCCGCGTTATCATAGTCGTGCTGGGCTGACCTGTGCTGTGTCAATGCAGGTGCTCGCCCGCGTTATCATAGTCGTGCTGGGCTGACCTGTGCTGTGTCAATGCAGGTGCTCGCCCGCGTTATCATAGTCGTGCTGGGCTGACCTGTGCTGGCTGTGTCAATGCAGGTGCTCACCCGCGTTATCATAGTCGTGCTGGGCTGACCTGTGCTGTGTCAATGCAAGTGCTCGCCCGCGTTATCATAGTCGTGCTGGGCTGACCTGTGCTGGCTGTGTCAATGCAGGTGCTCGCCCGCGTTATCATAGTCGTGCTGGACTGACCTGTGCTGTGTCAATGCAGGTGCTCGCCCGCGTTATCATAGTCGTGCTGGACTGACCTGTGCTGTGTCAATGCAGGTGCTCGCCCGCGTTATCATAGTCGTGCTGGACTGACCTGTGCTGTGTCAATGCAGGTGCTCGCCCGCGTTATCATAGTCGTACTGGACTGACCTGTGCTGTGTCAATGCAGGTGCTCGCCCGCGTTATCATAGTCGTGCTGGACTGACCTGTGCTGTGTCAATGCAGGTGCTCGCCCGCGCCATCATAGTCGTGCTGGGCTGACCTGTGCTGTGTCAATGCAGGTGCTCGCCCGCGCCATCATAGTCGTGCTGGGCTGACCTGTGCTGTGTCAATGCAGGTGCTCGCCCGCGCCCCTGCTGCTGTACGGGTCGTGCGCAGGCCAGGTTCATAGTCACTCTAACTCTAAACTTTTTTTTTCTGTCTTGCTACAAAATTTCACATTGATGTTGGCGTTTCTGTTTGGATTTCCTCAACATGTTTGGGTAAGTACTCGTTTTGAATATAATCGTGCTTTAATAAGATTTGATAAACTTTTCAATACTAGGATATGTTTTTATTTAATGTTATGATGGAAAATATTAAAAGGAGTAAACAGATAAGGAAGTTTGTATCAAGTTCGTTGGTTTTTCCGATAAACTCTACCGCTAGATCCACAAACTCTACCGCTAGATCCACAAACTCTACCACTAGATCCACAAACTCTACCGCTAGATCCACAAACTCTACCACTAGATCCACAAACTCTACCACTAGATCCACAAACTCTACCGCTAGATCCACAAACTCTACCGCTAGATCCACAAACTCTACCACTAGATCCACAAACTCTACCACTAGATCCACAAACTCTACCGCTAGATCCACAAACTCTACCACTAGATCCACAAACTCTACCACTAGATCCACAAACTCTACCGCTAGATCCACAAACTCTACCGCTAGATCCACAAACTCTACCACTAGATCCACAAACTCTACCGCTAGATCCACAAACTCTACCGCTAGATCCACAAACTCTACCGCTAGATCCACAAACTCTACCGCTAGATCCACAAACTCTACCGCTAGATCCACAAACTCTACCGCTAGATCCACAAACTCTACCGCTAGATCCACAAACTCTACCGCTAGATCCACAAACTCTACCGCTAGATCCACAAACTCTACCACTAGATCCACAAACTCTACCGCTAGATCCACAAACTCTACCGCTAGATCCACAAACTCTACCACTAGATCCACAAACTCTACCGCTAGATCCACAAACTCTACCGCTAGATCCACAAACTACCACTAGATCCACAAACTCTACCGCTAGATCCACAAACCTTGTTGAACTGACCTTCGTGATAATAGAGTTGTGTTATTTCTTGATCTCTGTGTCTGTGTAGACTTTAGATCAAGAAACAACTAAACTAAATGCAACAATTTCCGTTCTAGAATACGGCACTCAGAAAGATTCGTTCTAGCTGATATCAGCTTGCTGACATCATACCACGAAAACATCACAGCTGTTTACACATTACCTCTTCCGAATATATTATTTCATCACAGCTGTTTACACATTACCTCTTCCGAATATATTATTTCATCACAGCTGTTTACACATTACCTCTTCCGAATATATTATTTCATCACAGCTGTTTACACATTACCTCTTCCGAATATATTATTACATCACAGCTGTTCACACATTACCTCTTCCGAATATATTATTACATCACAGCTGTTTACACATTACCTCTTCCGAATATATTATTACATTACAGCTGTTTACACATTACCTCCTCCGAATATATTATTTCATCACAGCTGTTTACACATTACCTCTTCCGAATATATTATTACATCACAGCTGTTTACACATTACCTCTTCCGAATATATTATTACATCACAGCTGTTTACACATTACCTCTTCCGAATATATTATTTCATCACAGCTGTTTACACATTACCTCTTCCGAATATATTATTACATCACAGCTGTTTACACATTACCTCTTCCGAATATATTATTACATCACAGCTGTTTACACATTACCTCTTCCGAATATATTATTTCAACGAGAGATCTGGCACAGCATCCATCAAGCGATTCGCACTCATAAATCAAATTGGGCCTGGAGACGTCTCGCGCCGCTATTTGTGAATGGGTCCAACCACTTCTTCCAACTGGTTACGGAAGAGCCACAGCTTCGTTACAAGTACCTAGTTACCTTCCTGTACGGTAGTTATAGGTCACGGCTATGGAGAGAGCTATGCTCCGAGTTTCTCTGAAGGATAGGATTCGCAACTAATACATCCGACAGAGAACCAAGGTTATCGACATAGCTCAAAGGATTAGCAAGCTGAAGTGGCAGTGGGCTGGCCATATCTCGAGAAGAACCGACAATCGCTGGGGTAAACGTGTTCTTGAGTGGAGACCGCGACTCGGCAAACGTAGTGTAGGACGCCCTCCGACCAGGTGGGATGACGATTTGCGAAAGACTGCTGGCTGTTTTCAGCTTGAGACATCCAGCATCTGCTTGCACTTTTTCGCAGGTCAGCCAGACTTCCCTAACACACAACCGTTCGTATATTCCCAGTGTTGCTCAATGCTCCGCAACCCGACCCCTGTCCCAGCAGTCGGGCGCCCGCGGCCGCGCTTGCGCCGGCGCAGCGACACGTCGCTTTAATAAGCCGCATGTGTGACAGGCTGTCTGTCTGAGCGTCACGCATCACAATCCCGCGGTAGAAGGTACATGCAGCGGGCGGCTCGCGGGCTGGCACTCGTCGCATACCTACTCACGCCACCATGGTACAGATAAAAGTTCATGGTACAAGTCAAGAAAGATTTTCGTTACAAGTCTATATATTCGTAAATCTTGAAGATCGGTTGTTCTAAATTTTAAAGAAATCAAACATAAATTTGATTGCATTTTTTTCATTTCATGATGTATGTATTTTGTATTCCATCCAAATTCGATCCAATCTGCATAGTTTTCAATCTATTATTTAACGTTTATCAGACGATTTTTTTAATGATAAATCTAAACTAGACTAATTGACATTTATATCGAATTATTAATGTAAGTAATTGTTTTGTTATTGTGCTTATTGTTCTGGCTGTAGACTAAGCACGTGGCTATTGAAATAATATAGAAATACATTGCTGCGCCCTTACAGGGTAGGTACATGTACCTACCACTAGGCTAACCGGTTACATCTAGGCTAAAATTGTTGTAATAATGTATGTGTATGCAATAAAATAAATGAAATGAAATGAAATATCACCCTTTCCCACGTTCACAGCTATCACGGGATCCAGAACACTTGGCCCATAACTTGTCTTGTTACCATCATTCCACAGTGCCATGTTTCTACCCGCGCCTTGACTGTAATGAGCGCGGCGCGAGCTTTGATATGAGATCCAGGATCTGCAACTGTATGTCGTGCCCGTCATCCGATCACTAATGAAAACAAACTGGGACAATATGTCCTCTTGTACTGGTGTCAGCGGGAGCTTCCCAGAGCGCGGGCGCGAGCGGCTCTGGTGCAGGGCGGACCCTGAGATACTGCGGACACATTATGGATCAGTAATTTGGATTTGTTACCTGGTCTCTAAACTACGCACCTTCAATGGCGGTTGAATTATTAGAATCATCTGTTGAGAAATAAGCTCTTTAAGTTTAGGCATGTAAATACAAATTATATACAGAAAGCATTCAAGTTTATTAACATCAAAAATACTGAGAATCTTTGGGGCATTTCAACCAAAGGACTGAGAGTAAGGTTATTAAGGAAGTTGTTCTTTGTTTGTCCTACCTATATGTTCAATAGTTGTGTCGACGCACGAGTGGTTCCTGATCTCATGAAATATACTAAACTGGTTCCTCTTTATAAATCTGGCAGTCACATTGATCCGGCCACATACAGGTCTATTTCAATACTTCCTGCAATAAGTAGGTAAAGTTTATAAAAAAATACTTTCATTCAGTTGTCCTCTCACTACAAACTCTATAGACTACTTCATAAAACGACCTCTGTGGCACGGTGGGCGAAGGTCTGCCTGTGACGCAGGAGGTTGCGGGTTCGATTCCCGCCTCGGAACAAATGTGTGTATGATCTGCAGGCATTTGTTCAGGGTGTTTGGTCTTTTTCTATGTATAATAAAAAATATCTAAGTATGTATTGTGTTATACTATGTATATCAGTTATCTAGATTCAAAGTGCTTTATTTCCTTTAGACCTTACAGGACTCTTGGACACGTCACAAAAACTCAGATTACATAAGTAAAACTAGGAAATAAAGTGATCACTTTGATTTTTTGTCCACTTCAATCTTTTTAAGGTAAAGTAAAGAAGCGAACAAGAAACCTTTACCTTGTTAGAATGTTAGTTTTCGAGTTGGAGCAAAACTCGTCCCAAGCTTTTTTATCGTCTAGATAATCTGATATTTTATAGTAGGTAAGCCTTTTTACAAAGGATATGTTTGACAATTTGTTTGAATTTATTTATTGATAATTTTTGCAACTCACTTGGAGTTTTGTTGTAGAAGCGTATACATTGTCCTTTAAAAGATACATTAATCTTGTGTAGCCTAGTTGTGGGCACAGCGAGTTTATTCTTATTTCTAGTATTTAAATTATGTATATCGCTATTTTTGGGGAACCGATTGATATTCTTATGAGTGTACAACAAGTTTTCATAAATATATTGACACGGTACTGTCATTATATTTATTACTTTAAATTTATCACGTAGGGACTCTCTGGGACCCATATCATAGATTGCACGAACAGCCCTCTTCTGCAGCACAAATACGGTGTTAATATCTGCAGCGTTCCCCCACAGCAGTATACCATAAGACATAATACTATGGAAGTAGCTGAAATATACTAGTCTAGAAGTATCAACGTCTGTAAGATGACGGATTTTTTTGACTGCATATGCTTCGATAGCTTATCTATGTGCAGGCCCCATTGAAGTTTACTATCTAAGGTAATTCCTAAGAATACGGTACTGTCTACAAATTCTACCGATTCTTCTTTTACGTATACATTAGCCTTAACTTGTTTTACATTCGGTAAAATAAACCTAATACATTTAGTTTTGGTTTCGTTGAGCAAAAGATTATTGACACTAAACCAATTGACTACTTTTGATATTGCATTATTTACATCGTCGAAGTTTATGTTTTGTCGTTTCATTTTAAAAATTAATGAAGTGTCATCAGCAAATAATGAGATGAGGCAGATCGTTAATGTAAACTAGAAATAGGAAGGGACCGAGGATAGAACCCTGCGGTACACCCATGGTAACTACAGACCCCGAGGACCGTTTCCCATTAATGTCAACTCTTTGTATCCTACCGCTCAAGTAAGATGTAAGAAGATCCAAAGAGGTGTCCATTAATCCACAGTGTTGCAGTTTCCTGATTAATGTTCCGTGGTGTACGCAATCAAATGCTTTTGACAAGTCGCAAAAAACACCCAAGGCATCTTGCGACTTCTCCCAAGCATCAAAAATATGCGTTACTAACTCTACACCGGCATCAGTAGTTGACCTGCCGCGAGTAAACCCGAATTGCTTACAATGTAGCAGGCCATTGCTATTGAAATGCTTAAGCAATTGGTGTAAAATAAGTTTTTCAAAAACTTTACTGAATGTAGGCAATACTGATATCGGTCTAAAGTTAGTGGGGTCAGATCTACTACCCGATTTGAATAATGGTATTATTTTACTATGTTTCATTAGATCAAGAAATATGCCACAATCAATAGATTCATTGAATATAAAAGCGAGATCTGGTGCGATTGTATCAATCAATGGTTTAATAATTTTAACGGAAATGCCCCAGAGATCTGCAGTTTTCTTTACATTTAAAAGGTTAAAGGCTTTTTTAATGTCTTTTTCATCGACATGGTTGAAATTGAATTTACATTTGCATTTTTGTACATTTTCTGTGAGTAATGACTCAGCGATTACTTGAGAAGAGTTTAGACACTTTGTAGTAGAGATCGGAATGTCAGTAAAAAAGTTTTCAAACGCTTGGGCTACTTCAAGGTCATTTTTGATTAAGCAATCTTTAAATTGTAGTCATTATCATGGGGGTTTATTCCGGAAATCCCCCACGTCCATCCCCCACGTGGGGGATTTCCGGAAAAAAATTCCGGAAATCCCCCAAATCGAATCGATCAGTCTCATGGGGGATTTCAGGAAAAAAAATTCCGGAAATCCCCCATATAGCTCGACCATAGAAATATATTAGTTCTTAATAACCTTTAACTCGTCACCGCTGGCTGCTAGTGGTAGACCGCTCACCACTACAATGAGAAGTCTTCCAAAGCAAAAACCATCAAATGCGATAGAATTTGCCAAAGACACTAACAGCTGTCGAATTGACACATACTGTCAAAATGACACATACTGTTAAAATGACACATACTGTCAAAATGACTCATACTGTCAAAATGACACATACTGTCAAAATGACATATACTGTCAAAATGACAATGTCAGATGTGACTAACAGATCGGGCTTGGGGCTAGACAATGCTGTGTAAATTGTCCAGCATTATTTATTTATTATGTCTTATATACAGAAAACAGACCGTTTCGACCAAAATTGTTAATGAATGTCGTATTGACGGTAGATGTCATAACTAAAACTATCATATCTCGGGAACTACTAGTGCTGGACTTTCAGTTCCTGTCTCAAATGATAGGTACGAACAAAATCTACATTTCTAATGACAGCTGTCAAAACTAAAACTATCATATCTCGGGAACTACTAGTGCTGGACTTTCAATTCCTGGCTCAAATGATAGGTACGAACAAAATCTACATTTCTAATGACAGCTGTCAAAACTAAAACTATCATATCTCGGGAACTACTAGTGCTGGACTTTTTTTACTTATTTTTGGTTTAAGTTTTGACAGCTGTCATTAGAAATGTAGATTTTGTTCGTACCTATCATTTGAGCCAGGAACTGAAAGTCCAGCACTAGTAGTTCCCGAGATATGATAGTTTTAGTTTTGACAGCTGTCATTAGAAATGTAGATTTTGTTCGTACCTATCATTTGAGACAGGAACTGAAAGTCCAGCACTAGTAGTTCCCGAGATATGATAGTTTTAGTTTTGACAGCTGTCATTAGAAATGTAGATTTTGTTCGTACCTATCATTTGAGCCAGGAACTGAAAGTCCAGCACTAGTAGTTCCCGAGATATGATAGTTTTAGTTTTGACAGCTGTCATTAGAAATGTAGATTTTGTTCGTACTGTAACAGTCCAGACAGTGGCTACACTGTTTTATGCAAATATTTTACATTTAGCGTTTCTTTTAAATAATATTTAACCCTAAAATAAATCAATTATAAAACTGCTTTGGTGAACTACATAAAGACCTCTTTAAACTTCTAGTATAGACAAATAATTTGAATTCGTGGCGCGGACATAAGGAGAATACGGAAAACAAAAGGGGAGGGGGTTGGAAAATTGCTTTCAGACGGGACGAATGTAATTTTGTAAAAAAATAATTTATATTTTACCTAGAGAAACGAATAATGCAAATCGAAAGAATACAACGTTCAGCGGTTATAATACGTTAAATACAAGGAAAAGATTTCCAACATTTGGTAATAGCGTTTACCGGAATGAGGTCAGAAATCTATTTTATTTCCAATTATAGGGCTATTTCAAGTTCGTGCGTATATCATTCCTATTTCATCAACTAGGTCATCTTCGATTCAACTATATTGTAACTAGATTGTATATAACCTAAAGAGTGTGGACTCCAAGTTTGCTCTAACTATCTTTAAATTGAATATTGTATTTATGGGTCTTTAGTATGTGAAAAACAACCGTACTGAAGACTTTAAATTCGGCAAGCGGGTAGGGGGCGGTAGTCTCCCATTATCCGTGAGACAAAGAGCTCGGCTGAAGGAATATCCTTAGATGATCATTTCGTCGGATATTTCAGGGTTATTATATATATTCTTTCGGTCTAAGAGTTATAGTGAAGCTTGGAATTCAGATTTTAAGGTTTTAGAGTAGCTTAGACCGGAGGAATAGAGGGGAGGCACACCTGAATCTACAGGAATCAGAGGTTCCTAGTTTTGGAAGAGATTAATATGAATCTCAGTAAATGTAAATGTTGGAACATTTGATTCTTTTGGGTTCAAGTGTTGGGGATGGGTGGAGGCCTTTCCAGGATATTTAAAAAATATCCTAGTTTGAGTATCTAGCAATTCAATAGTTAGTTCATGTTTGTATTAATAATATTCTCTAATCTTCTTGCTATTTTACTCGACTGTGTAAACGGAGGTTCATGTTTGTCAGGTTTAGGTAGGTTCTCTTCAGAATTAGGGTATTTTGTAGTTAGATCGTTTTGTCTTAGCTTCTAAAAGAATCTGAGTTACTACAACATATCGGGTGTCCTACCACTAGACGACACTAGACGATCACATTGGCCATTATAAATCACCTTTCTATTATATTCGTTTATCTTCAATAACTATCTCTTTGGAGGACGTTTCTTTGGTATAGGAAGATTTGCAGCTTCTCTCTGAATTTTAAGATAATCATAAATTATCTAATGATCTATGTTTAATAAGTTCTGTAATAAATGTCTAAAATCTGTAAATTTGAAGTTATATTTATTTTATTTATAATAGATAGGTAGGGGTGTTACAGTACCTATCATTTGAGACAGGAACTGAAAGTCCAGCACTAGTAGTTCCCGAGATATGATAGTTTTAGTTATGACATCTACCGTCAATACGACATTCATTAACAATTTTGGTCGAAACGGTCTGTTTTCTGTATATAAGACATAATAAATAAATAATGCTGGGCAATTTACACAGCATTGTCTAGCCCCAAGCCCGATCTGTTAGTCACATCTGACATTGTCATTTTGACAGTATGTGTCATTTTGACAGTATGTGTCAATTCGACAGCTGTTAGTGTCTTTGGCAAATTCTATCGCATTTGATGGTTTTTGCTTTGGAAGACTTCTCATTGTAGTGGTGAGCGGTCTACCACTAGCAGCCAGCGGTGACGAGTTAAAGGTTATTAAGAACTAATATATTTCTATGGTCGAGCTATATGGGGGATTTCCGGAATTTTTTTTCCTGAAATCCCCCATGAGACTGATCGATTCGATTTGGGGGATTTCCGGAATTTTTTTCCGGAAATCCCCCACGTGGGGGATGGACGTGGGGGATTTCCGGAATAAACCTTTTAGAGCTGATATAATTTGATTTTGCTATATGGCAAACTTTTCTAAACATTTTTGAGTATTTTTTTACTTTTTCTTTAAGTTCCTGGCTAAAATTATATTGTTTTTCGCTATACAGTTCATACAACTTTTCTCTACTCTTATGTATACCTACTGTTGCCCACTCACAAAAGTTAAGTTTTTCTGAGACCATGATCGATTTGGGTATGAATATTGAATTAAACGCATTGGTGAATTTGTCAAAAAAACAGCAATACGACTCATTTGGGTTGTTATGTGAGTAGTTAGGTAATGGTTTAGAATCCCAATCCAATCTCAACCGTTCAAATCGACTTCTGGTCACAGGTATGTATTTTATTTGTTTTTTGCAATTATTGTTTTTTACTTGAATTTTCAATTTAATTAGTTGACCTAAGTGGTCTGATTTTAGTACCCATAACACAAGCTCTGCTTAGCTTGGGGCTCGGTGATGCTGTGTGAATTGTCCATCATTATTAATTTTTTTATTAGTTATTTATTTATTAAAAATCAATTTGGCTTCACCAAGGGTAGATGGACAACCGATGCTGGCACAGCTCTATTAATGCATATCGCACCTCTAGAACAACACGGAATTATGTCGAAAAATCTCAAAATCGATTTTATTGCATATTTGAATCCGCAAAGTTTTAACGCGCATACCACTAAGACGGGCTTATTTATATTTGCACAAACGCGCAAGAGATGGTGCTGTACGTCGCTCTTAGTAAATGAATGAGTGACAGGTGATACAACGAACACGAAATTATGTCTAGTTGCAACATAGCCGCCGTCGTAAAAAACCGTATAGCGTTTACACAAAAGCAAATTATTTAGGAATAATCTGGTGTTGTTTAAGTTACTGTGACAATTTATGTGAGTTATTTAGAGATAATCCTGTGTTGGAGAATTTTCCTGGTTGGCGTTTTACTAGTATACCGAAATACGGCGGTATTATTGACGAAGGTATGTTCTTCTTTTTTTATTATTCCAAAATAGTTCCGTATTGTTTGAAATAGGTGGAAATTTCTTAAATAATGCTCTATTTATGGCACACTAAAATTTTGACACAGTTTATTGTAAAATCATTTTAAATGAATTTTGCATACATTGAATTCTTACTATAGTTGTATGTTATAAGAAAAGTGTTTTTAAGCAGTATTTTTCTCGTCATATTAGGACCAAATAAAAAAAGTTTCAGATAATGCTCTGTTTTTGAATCAATTTCGTTTTTTCTCATTTTATGGCAGATGATGAAGGGTCGGGGCCTGCTGATGCTCGAAAAAGCGATTGGAACAACCGTGGAGGATCAGTCGACTGTCCAAGAAAATGACTCTGAACTTTCCACTATGGCGGCATCAGTCATTGCATTACCAGCGGTTGAAGCATTGGTCGTTTCAGCATCAGAAAGTGGTTTGTAAGAAAATAGGGAGGTAACAGAAATACCGTTTCGTACTTTACCTGGTCCGAGTGATGAAAGTGATTTTATAGACGATTCAGATACAGATCCCACTTTTTCTCTCCCTACTAAACAAAAAACTGCTGCACTGCAAACTACTTCCTGCTCGAGCTCCTCGTCAGAGTTAGTTCATCATCATCAAGCTCCAGTAGCAGCAGCAGCTCACCAAGCAACACCGCTCCAACACAACCATTTGCCACACAGACACAATCTTCTGCTGCCAATGCCACTAAGACAACCAGCGATCTGCAGCTTAAAGAAAAAAGAAACGAAATCCTAGTGGCTGGAAATCCTATATTGCTAAGCGATTGCGGAATACAGGTAAAGCGTAGGTATTTCTATCAAACTCCCGTTGAAATGAAAGAGCCCTTGTCTTTCTTCTTCAAAACATCGTTCGAAGACATCAACTTTAAGAAAATGTGCGTTCGAAATCGTACAAGGCGCTACAAAGATCAAGGTTTTTCTACCTCATTGCCTAAAAAAACAAACTCTGGCTATAAACAAAAAGAGAGACATAATGGAGTTAATAATTGAAAAAAATTCAATTATTTATGTCATTTTAAATTACTTGTTACTGAAAAAAGACCGGATACCTTAGAAATTTCTGAAACACAATTTTTAAGAAAAGATAAAAGTACAGAACTGATTAAAATTTATAACTAAGTTTTATGTTTGATCTTATATAAAAGATTTAAAGACGTTTTATCTCGATTTTCGTATTGATTCTGTGTCTGTGAGTCTGTGAAATTTAAGTCAGTCATATTATAATGTTTAAATTTAGGTACATTTACACAGCGCCATAAATAGAAATAAAAGACTGGTTATCGTAAGTTACTAAGATAGTAAAGCATTTTTTTACCTAATGTTATAACATTGTACACAGTGAGTAGTTTGTAGCAAGCAACTACTTATCGTATGGTGAAACTTAGTATTTTCTTCCCTTAGTAATTTTTTATAACTCTGTTTTACTTTTCTAGATTGTATTTTATTTATTTCGTGTCTGCCTATGTTGTTTCATATTGTAATAATCACTAGGTTCAAAACCACACTATGGTTTTTGGATGTTGATGTTGATTTTGTTAAACAAATTTTAATAAAAATGCTGATTTTCAGAATTTTTTGTCTTTTGTTTCATTTACAACAGGAAAATTCCCTAAAACAAATCAGATATGTCATTGTTGTATATTTACACCTAACCAATGTATGGTAAAATAAAAGAGCATTATTTCAGAATCATTCAACAAAAATGACGTACCTCGAAATAGTTAATTTTTATTTCATGAGATAATTAAACAAAAGAGAATTAAAACGAAAAATTCATATTATCACTTACTCGACGTTTATTGAGGGGAATAAGCGATATAATATTGATTCACGTTGGATACATTACCTGAAACACCTATGACTTTGGCAATAACTTCGATACAAAAGCCGATAACGGTTTTTCGTCGATTGTGAACAAAGTGCTTTTTCGACTTAGCGCTGTCTTGTTCTAGGGGTGCGATATATTGGATGGACAACCGATGCTGGCACAGTTCTATTAATGCATATATTGGATGTACAACCGATGCTGGCACAGCTCTATTAATGCATATATTGGATGTACAACCGATGCTGGCACACTCTATTAATGCATATATTGGATGGACAACCGATGCTGGCACAGCTCTATTAATGCATATATTGGATGGACAACCGATGCTGGCACAGCTCTATTAATGCATATATTGGATGTACAACCGATGCTGGCACACTCTATTAATGCATATATAGGATGGACAACCGATGCTGGCACAGCTCTATTAATGCATATATTGGATGGACAACCGATGCTGGCACAGCTCTATTAATGCTTATATTGGATGGACAACCGATGCTGGCACAGCTCTATTAATGCATATATTAGATGGACAACCGATGCTGGCACAGCTCTATTAATGCATATATTGGATGGACAACCGATGCTGGCACAGCTCTATTAATGCATATATTAGATGGACAACCGATGCTGGCACAGCTCTATTAATGCATATATTGGATGTACAACCGATGCTGGCACAGCTCTATTAATGCATATATTGGATGGACAACCGATGCTGGCACAGCTCTATTAATGCTTATATTGGATGGACAACCGATGCTGGCACAGCTCTATTAATGCATATATAGGATGGACAACCGATGCTGGCACAGCTCTATTAATGCATATATTGGATGGACAACCGATGCTGGCACAGCTCTATTAATGCTTATATTGGATGGACAACCGATGCTGGCACAGCTCTATTAATGCTTATATTGGATGGACAACCGATGCTGGCACAGCTCTATTAATGCATATATTAGATGGACAACCGATGCTGGCACAGCTCTATTAATGCATATATTGGATGGACAACCGATGCTGGCACAGCTCTATTAATGCTTATATTGGATGGACAACCGATGCTGGCACAGTTCTATTAATGCATATATTGGATGGACAACCGATGCTGGCACAGCTCTATTAATGCTTATATTGGATGGACAACCGATGCTGGCACAGCTCTATTAATGCATATATTAGATGGACAACCGATGCTGGCACAGTTCTATTAATGCATATATTGAACTATCCAACTATGTTACACAGTTAACAATAAAGATTCTTATTCTTATTCTTATTGGATGCTGGGATAAAGCGAAGACACTATTGGTATATTTTGTGACCTTTCTAAGGCTTTTGATTGTTTGAAATGTCATCATTACTTTATACACTGGTTATAAAATTGAAATATTGTGGATTTCGCAACTATGCACTGGATTTTATGCAATCTTATTTATCATAAAGAGTTCAAAAATTAAATTAGGTGTCCAATCAATAATAGGTCATTTTTGTAGTTTTTTTATACGATTTATAATTAATAATAATAATAAATAAATAAATATTAAATAATGCTGGACAATTCTCACAGCATTATCTAGCCCCAAGGTTAGCAGAGCTTGTGTTATTGACGGTAGGATGGTGAGTTTGTAAAGTTTCTTCTTGATGTTGTTATTGACTACTTGGTTGTTTTTCGTGATTTTCTTGAGATTTAAATCAATATTTCTTCCAAGCAACTGCTATTCTTCTTTGTACTTCGTCGCTTGTGCTTTTTTGAAAAGACACCATTTGTCACCATTTGTCGAGATATCTTGTGTAGTACTATATTTATACATATTCAATTGTTTGATTCCCAACTTAAAGAATATCTTGGATACCATTCGTAATTATTTTAGTTTCAGAGTATTTAGAGTTAAACCAAGTTTCTTGCTTTCGTTTGCTATTTAATTTATCATCTCTTGTAGTATTGTAGAGTTTTCCGCGAATATACCTATATAATCTGCGAACCTAATATGACTCAAGTATTCTACGCAAATCCTAAGTCTAATATGACTCAAGTATTCTACGCAAATCCTAAGTCTAATATGACTCAAGTATTCTACGCAAATCCTAAGTCTAATATGACTCAAGTATTCTACGCAAATCCTAAGTCTAATATGACTCAAGTATTCTACGCAAATCCTAAGTCTAATATGACTCAAGTATTCTACGCAAATCCTAAGTCTAATATGACTCAAGTATTCTACGCAAATCCTAAGTCTAATATGACTCAAGTATTCTACGCAAATCCTAAGTCTAATATGACTCAAGTATTCTACGCAAATCCTAAGTCTAATATGACTCAAGTATTCTACGCAAATCCTAAGTCTAATATGACTCAAGTATTCTACGCAAATCCTAAGTCTAATATGACTCAAGTATTCTACGCAAATCCTAAGTCTAATATGACTCAAGTATTCTACGCAAATCCTAAGTCTAATATGACTCAATTATTCTACGCAAATCCTAAGTCTAATATGACTCAAGTATTCTACGCAAATCCTAAGTCTAATATGACTCAAGTATTCTACGCAAATCCTAAGTCTAATATGACTCAAGTATTCTACGCAAATCCTAAGTCTAATATGACTCAAGTATTCTACGCAAATCCTAAGTCTAATATGACTCAAGTATTCTACGCAAATCCTAAGTCTAATATGACTCAAGTATTCTACGCAAATCCTAAGTCTAATATGACTCAAGTATTCTACGCAAATCCTAAGTCTAATATGACTCAAGTATTCTACGCAAATCCTAAGTCTAATATGACTCAAGTATTCTACGCAAATCCTAAGTCTAATATGACTCAAGTATTCTACGCAAATCCTAAGTCTAATATGACTCAAGTATTCTACGCAAATCCTAATATGACTCAAGTATTTTACGCAAATCCTAATATGACTCAAGTATTCTACGCAAATCCTAAGTCTAATATGACTCAAGTATTCTACGCAAATCCTAAGTCTAATATGACTCAAGTATTCTACGCAAATCCTAATATGACTCAAGTATTCTACGCAAATCCTAAGTCTAATATGACTCAAGTATTCTACGCAAATCCTAAGTCTAATATGACTCAAGTATTCTACGCAAATCCTAATATGACTCAAGTATTCTACGCAAATCCTAATATGACTCAAGTATTCTACGCAAATCCTAAGTCTAATATGACTCAAGTATTCTACGCAAATCCTAAGTCTAATATGACTCAAGTATTCTACGCAAATCCTAATATGACTAAAGTATTCTACGCAAATCCTAAGTCTAATATGACTCAAGTATTCTACGCAAATCCTAATATGACTCAAGTATTCTACGCAAATCCTAAGTCTAATATGACTCAAGTATTCTACGCAAATCCTAAGTCTAATATGGCTCAAGTATTCTACGCAAATTCTAAGTCTAATATGACTCAAGTATTCTACGCAAATCCTAATATGACTCAAGTATTCTACGCAAATCCTAATATGACTCAAGTATTCTACGCAAATCCTAAGTCTAATATGACTCAAGTATTCTACGCAAATCCTAAGTCTAATATGGCTCAAGTATTCTACGCAAATTCTAAGTCTAATATGACTCAAGTATTCTACGCAAATCCTAATATGACTCAAGTATTCTACGCAAATCCTAAGTCTAAATATTATTACATATATTATTAGGATTTAGATACAGGTCAATAGTTTTATTTGACTTGCTTAACATTATTTCCCGGTGCGGAACTGGGCGACATCTGGCCAAGCATTTACATCATTGATGTAATCATCTATGGAGATTAATTTATGGTATTCTTGATTTTTAATTAAAACAATATATTTTAATTCTATTATTACAACTAATATTTACACTGGTTTATTCCCATTTGTCACCCTGATCTGTCCCCTTAGGGGGACAAATAGGAAAAAAAGGTTCTATCTGTCCCCCTGTTAGTCACGAGGGGACAGATAGAACTTTTTAAATAAAAAAAAGTTCTATTTGTCCCCCTATTTGCAACGATCTATTCCTTTCTAATACCAAAAAACTAATACCAATGGTATTAGTTTATTGACATCATAAAATTCTATTCCTAACGAATACCAAAATTGAAATCTTTAAATGAAATACCAAATCTATTCCCAACGAATACCAAAACAGAACTTTTGGTACAGTCACAGAAACAATTTAATTTAGCTTTCAAATAATTTAATATTATGATCATAATTTATAACCTTTACAAAACTCATTTCATTCCGGCATTTTTATCTGCGAGTACCATAAAGTAATCACTTGCCAAAAAAAAATACCTGCAAAAAGCTTGCTCCTATTGTTTCAAAATCCGAAACAACCAATCAACTCAAACGCCGTGCACACGAAGACCGGAGACATGTATGACTTTCATCTTTACTGCCTTTACTTCCTCGACAAATATCTCTGAAGGCTGGTGCTACATTACGGAAGACACCCCAGTTTTTTTTTTTAATAACTACATGGTATCACAGTGGCTAGAAGACGAGAGTTTTGTAGACATTTAGTGTGTTCATGGTGAACGTCATCGAACCACTACTGCCACAGAATCTTGGCATTTTAAATTAAACACGACTGTGCCAAAAAACGCTAATTTGTACCAGCTTCTGATAGCGCTGAAAAAAGATTCAGACTTACAAACAGTGGTTGCTACTCAAATTGAGAAAAAAGCACCACGTAAAACGATGTGCAGCGGAAAGTGTAGCGCAAAATCAGTGGATTAGATATGTAACTGGCCAACTGGTTGACCAAAAAATTACCGTAGGTCACAGCTTGGAGAAATTAAAAAAATAGTAGTTGTATATTGTCGGTTCTTCTCGAAATATGGCCAGCCCACTGCCACTTCAGCTTGCTAATCCTTTGAGCTATGTCGATAACCTTGGTTCTCTGTCGGATGTAATAAAAAAAATATGATTGTCATGCCAAAACTTAGATAATTTATACTATTCATTATTTTTTATATCAAAAGTTGATTTTTTGATATTTTTTAAAGTTAGACTCTAGAGTTATGATTGTCGTGCCAAAAAATTTATTATTTTTACTAAGTAAAAAAGTAGATATTTTTATACCTACCTATTTACTTGACTTGTTTTATAATGGTTTTTCCAATTTTTTTATGTTGATTTTTTTGTATACAAATAGTTGATTGTCTGATATTTTATAATCGTTTTTCTATTTTTTTATACGTTGTGCCAAAGTTTTTGCTTTTGTAGATACGATAAAAATTTATCACAAATAAATGGGATGCTACGTGTGTAGATACCCTAGCACCTTCTCATCTTGCAGGGACATCAGTAAGGGCAGGCTCCGCAGCAACATCAGCGGAGTTCCTCAAACGGCGAAAATACGCTAGTCTTGACAGAGGTTACCTATTTGAGCCGTTTGGGGTGGAAACCCTAGGTCCTTGGGGTCCTGGGGCACACGTTATCTATAAAGATCTTACAAAACTACTAATAGAGTCCACAGGTGATCGGAATGCTGGTTTTTATTTCGGTCAACGAATTAGCATTGCCATTCAACGTGGCAATGCTGCCAGCATTCTGGGCACTCTGCCTTCTGGTGACGGCTTAGATTTTTAGTAAATAGATAGTGAATAACAATAACACTAATCGTCTGTGATATACTTCAATTGTTGTATTTTGAATACCTACCTATTATAAAAATCAATGAATGTGATTTGTTGCAAAAAGCTTTATTTTTAGGTATGTAGGTACTTACTTCCTTGTAATTACATAAGTATTTCTGATTGTCCGTTTTATTATAATAATACCAATAGTAAAATCACTTTAATTGGTTTTGATAAGGCTGCTTTTATTTAAATAAACACAACTTTACATCACTTGAGCATTTTTATTACTGACTGTACCTCATACCATTTATCTTGTTTTGGGATTCGTTTATGAGTGGTATTCGTTAGGAATAGAATTTAATGAGGGCAATAAACAAATACCATTTGGTATTAGATTTTTGGTATTAGAAAGGAATAGATCTTTGCAACGGTGGGACAGATAGAACTTTTTTTCCCATCTGTCGCCCTAAGGGGGACAGATCAGGGTGACAAATGGGAACAAACCTTTACACTTACATCTATTTTCTAAAAATCTAAGCCGTCACCAGAAGGCAGAGTGCCCAGAATGCTGGCATCTATGGAGTAAAATCAGGCTTTCTTGATCAGATTTCGTTTTATGTAGGTACTGTTTAAATTTAGAAATAGGGAGCGAAATACCTACTAATTTTCGGTATTAATGAAATAGCTAAGTCTTTAGCCGTTACCTTTATTATTACCTATATATAATTATATCCTATTTATTTGTATAATTGGCAAATGTTTGAAACCCTCAGCGCGCGAGTTACACTCGCACTTGACGGATCTTGTTTTTAGATAAACATCGTATTTATATCCTACAGTAAAAATATAATATGTAGGTACTTTTGATTTGACTTAATCTTTTGACCATGATTTTGTCATATCAAATACTCTCCCAAGCCGCCGCGCGCCGTCCTGTAGAATGAGGCCTGGGCTGAGTTCCCTCCTCGTAATCTCAAGCAAGACCTAGGTACTAGACTAGGTACTCTAACTCATCTTAACAATTTGTTGGAATGTTCCAAACAGCGGCGGATACGCGACGCATTCCGAAGAGGGACGCGAGATTGGATAGATGTTCTAATTACCGCCATTATCGCTTGTTTAATTAAACCGGCTAATTAAAGAACCGATACCATCGGGCCTGCTTCCGTTGTCTCTACGCCTTTTGTCCTCGCACACTGTAATCACAGCCTTATACCCACCTAACAAGCTTTCTAATCCAAGCTCGCGAAATCGCTATTGCTTGTATGCCTTGCTGTAAACGGAATTGAACCTTAAGTTGAAGGAAGATTGGGTAAGAATTAGTGAGTGTGGCGTTTGGTAAAGAGTAGGGTAGGCGTCTCCATTATGGGCCGCAGTGGCGCGGAACGCCCGCCGGCCGAGATCTGAAGCGCTCGCTCGGTTGGGAAGTGCCGACACAGCTCACACTACACTCACTATCGCATCTGACACAGACTAAGGTACAGTTCATACGAGTTTGTGTATTTATAGTGTACCGTTGGGGCACTGAGCTCATCTTGTTCGACAAATATTAATGACACGAGGAGTACTGCCTTTGTTGATCTTGTGGAGGATTTGTCATAACAATGCTGAGTGAAGATGAAAATATTAAACAGAACAGAAGACTGTTTGTAATGTTTTTACTCATTTATTTGTAACCGAAGGAGAGTAAAAGTACTGAGTTGGTAGATGGTACTACAAGCATGACGCTGCACCTCAGTACCACATCACCCGTCATATGGGAAGAACTCTCCGTGAGTTCATATGAAAATGCTATAATTAGGAGTATCAAACATAAGAGCATTTTAAAAAGGCTCTTTTGTAGAATAACATTTTGTATTATAACATTATGTTACTAAACGCTAAGTATACCCAGCAGATAGAGCCTCCATTACTGACCCGAATCGTTAACAGAATACTTTTAGAAGTCATTAAATTCAAAATCAAAGTAAGTACATAAAACTTAACGAGCCCATTTTTAGGAACACCTCAACTATGCCATTAATGTAGCTGTGATAGTTATTGTCCATAAAGCGCATCTAGCCGTGCTCCATAACTGCTATTAATATACGTGAACAGTAGACCATACCTATTGCACGGACCCGGGCCGGGCCGGATACGTGCCGGGCCGGATCCGTGCCGCACGCGGCGGACCGCGGCGTGCTATACCAATCGCGGAGATCATTAGAAGCGAGCTTTTGTCTGAATGCGGTTTTATTACGTAGTTTAGGTTTGGAATCTGTGTAGGTAGGGAGACAAAGGACGAAGTTGTGGATTTATCTTAGTCATGCTGGTAAACTCATTTTTAGGGTTCCGTACCTCAAAAGGAAAAAAGGAACCCTTATAGGATCACTTTGTTGTCCGTCTGTCAACCCACTTTTCTCAGAAACGCGTGGAGTTATCGAGTTGATATTCACATCATATACGCAGGCTCGTAACCTCTTGAAGACGCGATATTATATCAATCTTCTAACTAAGTCAACGCAATCAAAAGTTACAGCTGTTTATGTCTATTGTTTTTAAACTTTCCAAGGGAATCACATGCATACAAAATCTTTACGGTACTTCCCGTTGACCTAGAACCATGAAATTTTCCAAGAAGCAAGATCTTATAATTGGAAAACCGGAAATTTGTAGGTAATTTACAAAAAAAATTTGAATCTCGCCATGGACCAAAAACCTATAGGGTACTTCCCGTTAAATTAGAATCATGAAATTTGGCGAGAAGCAAGGTCTTATAACTATAACACAAGTAAAGGGAAAAATCTGAAAACAGTAAATTTGTAGTTTATTCATTGAAAATTGTACATTGTTACCCTAGGGTTGGAAGTAACTTATTTAGTCCCGAGACGGGGTTACACAATAATCACGACAATAGTTCGAGGGACTAAATAAGTTACGTCATAATCATAGAAACATAGAAAATTATTGTGCACTATTATATATAGAAAATTGGTACCTATCTACTCTATTGTCACTCCAGACTCAGCAGATGGTGCCGATTAGATATAGCTAAATATATATCCTAAGACCGAATGGTCATCTAAATTGCATGATGATAGACGGCCGATAAGCGGGACGCTTACCCTAACGATTCTTACTAACGAATTTTTCTTATTTTACAACAAGATTTGCCCTTGAATATGAATTTTGCTCATAAAAGAAACCCTAGTTTAGTTTCGCTATAAATAGTGGGCGACACTGCGCCGCGGTCGGCGGAGCGGCGCGCGCGCAGCTTTTGTATCGCTGATGTAAGCTGACACGATCGCCTAATGGCTTTTGATTACCTTTCGAAAGTAGGTGTACAGCTTTATAGGTGTTGAGCGATTTTATTTGATATAGTTTGGCGTGTGTTGTAGGACTATAAACCCACTTTAAATTCCTGAATAGCAAAAATGTGTTCAAAATAAATTTTTAATTTTAAATATTCTTCACAACAAAATAATCATTGGAATCAGGAGGAAGGTAGAGTTATGTATGCCAACCATACGTAGGTACACATCAGGAGGAAGGTAGAGTTATGTATGCCAGCCATACGTAGGTACACATCAGGAGGAAGGTAGAGTTATGTATGCCAACCATACGTAGGTACACATCAGGAGGAAGGTAGAGTTATGTATGCCAGCCATACGTAGGTACACATCAGGAGGAAGGTAGAGTTATGTATGCCAACCATACGTAGGTACACATCAGGAGGAAGGTAGAGTTATGTATGCCAGCCATACGTAGGTACACATCAGGAGGAAGGTAGAGTTATGTATGCCAACCATACGTAGGTACACATCAGGAGGAAGGTAGAGTTATGTATGCCAGCCATACGTAGGTACACATCAGGAGGAAGGTAGAGTTATGTATGCCAGCCATACGTAGGTACACATCAGGAGGAAGGTAGAGTTATGTATGCCAGCCATACGTAGGTACACATCAGGAGGAAGGTAGAGTTATGTATGCCAACCATACGTAGGTACACATCAGGAGGAAGGTAGAGTTATGTATGCCAGCCATACGTAGGTACACATCAGGAGGAAGGTAGAGTTATGTATGCCAGCCATACGTAGGTACACATCAGGAGGAAGGTAGAGTTATGTATGCCAGCCATACGTAGGTACACATCAGGAGGAAGGTAGAGTTATGTATGCCAGCCATACGTAGGTACACATCAGGAGGAAGGTAGAGTTATGTATGCCAGCCATACGTAGGTACACATCAGGAGGAAGGTAGAGTTATGTATGCCAGCCATACGTAGGTACACATCAGGAGGAAGGTAGAGTTATGTATGCCAGCCATACGTAGGTACACATCAGGAGGAAGGTAGAGTTATGCATGCCAGCCATACGTAGGTACACATCAGGAGGAAGGTAGAGTTATGTATGCCAGCCATACGTAGGTACACATCAGGAGGAAGGTAGAGTTATGCATGCCAGCCATACGTAGGTACACATCAGGAGGAAGGTAGAGTTATGTATGCCAGCCATACGTAGGTACACATCAGGAGGAAGGTAGAGTTATGCATGCCAGCCACACGTAGGTACACATCAGGAGGAAGGTAGAGTTATGCATGCCAGCCATACGTAGGTACACATCAAGTACTACTGAAACAAAGCGGGTAGTGTTCAATAGACAGATAGATCAAGCTCTAATTAAATAAGAAGTGCGTAACTTTCATGATGTCACGTAAAGTTTAGTCTATGTCTAGAATGTTCCTTTCTGTTGGTTGATTCGAATGGATTAGTATCAGTTAGGTACGTATACCGAAGGGCAGTAAAGGCCCTAACGCAGACTGCCTGTAGGAACTCCGTGTAGTGCAGGCGGGCCTTATCGCAGACTGCCTGTAGGCACTCCGTCTAGTGCAGGCGGGCCCTATCGCAGACTGCCTGTAGGCACTCTGTCTAGTGCTGGCGGGCCCTATCGCAGACTGTTTGTAGGCACTCCGTCTAGTGCAGGCGGGCCCTATCGCAGACTGCCTGTAGGCACTCCGTCTAGTGCAGGCGGGCTCTATCGCAGACTGCCTGTAGGCACTCCGTCTAGTGCAGGCGGGCTCTATCGCAGACTGCCTGTAGGCACTTCGTCTAGTGCAGGCGGGCCCTATCGCAGACTGCCTGTAGGCACTCCGTTGATTAGATAGGCAATCCTTCTCTTCAATAAAAAAACTTTCATTTAAATCACAATAATAAAACAGTGCCTTGATAACATTCTTAATGAAACAAAGAAAAATCGCGAAAATATCGATTTAACGACAGCTATAAATCGAAATTCAATAGATGCGATTGCGCACATGGCGATGGCGGGGGGCGCGCGCCCTGCGCCTGCGCTTGCGCACAATCGCGCATTAACCACGCCGTGCGCCGGCACAATGCGATTTACGAGCCTTTATTAACGTCCTGAAAGCAGGAACTCTTGTAAAAATCACAAATAATTCAGAACAAACGAGCTTGTTATTGATATTTTATTTCGGTTTTAATTTTCTGTCCGAGGGATTTCCGGTGGTTTATTCGCCAGCGTTTTTATGACCCAAATAAGTTACATCAAGTTAAAAAATATGACTCCAATGCACAGGTACACTAACACTACACCTAACTCAATTTCAAAGAAAATCTTTTAAATTGACAGAAATTCATTAAATAAATTATATAAAAATCTTGAATAAAATTAAATCAAAAAATTTATTTTTTTGCACCTAGGTAAGAAGACATTTTTAAAACTTAAAGTGCCATTTTTAAAACCATACAACTCTTGGACACGTCAAAAATTTCAAATAAATGTAGATACTTTTTGATGTTTGCTTACTCCTATTACTTACATTATAGTCTCATATATGACTGAAGATTTAGAATACAGAATAGAACACCTGGAAATATTTATATTAAATTAGTTTGTACTTAATTAATTTGTATCGTCGACGATATCGCGCGTGCTTTCGCAACGAGGCGATCACTTTGAAAAAGATTTGTAATAAAAAATTAAACGTCAGGTGCGAGTTAGACTCACACTTCAAGGGTTCCGTACAAACTTCTACTCTTCAGCAAAGAAATCAACCCAGACGAATAGTGCACAATATTTTTCTGATTTGATAACCATTATGGCGTAACTTATTTAGTCCCTCGAACTATTGGCGCTCTCGCTACGCTCCTTCGTCAAACCCCGTCTAGATAAGTTACGTCCAACCCTAGAGTAACAAATGTACTATTTTCTATGAATAAACCACAAATTTACGGTTTTCAGATTTCTTCCTTTACTTCTGCTATAAGACATTGCTTTTTACCAAATTTCATGGTACTAGGTCAACGGAAAGTACCGGTTTTTGGTCCATGGTGAGATTCCTAAATTATTTTTTCCGTGAATAAACTACAAGTTTACCGTTTTCGGATTTTTCCCTTTACTTGTGTTATAAGACCTTGCTTCTCACCAAATTTCATGGTTCTAGGTCAACGGGAAGTACCCTATAGGTTTTGTGTGCATGATATTCCCATGGACAATAAAAAATAATAGACATAAACAGCTGTAACTTTTGATTACGTTGACCTAGAAGTTTGATTTATATCGAGGCTTCAAGAGGTTACGAGCCTGCGTATATGATGTGAATATCAACTCGATAACTCCACGCGTTTCTGAGTAAAGAGAGTTGACAGACGGACAGACGGACAACAAAGTGATCCTATAAGGGTTCCTTTTTTCCTTTTGAGGTACGGAACCCTAAAAATATTATTTACGTTGTGTTTTTATTTCAAGTCTGAGAAACGTTAGTACTCATGGAGAAGGAAGATAGTAGACAGATTTCAACGCATAGTGTGCGATGGCTATTAATAACTACTTAGCTTCTGTTATTTTGCAAAAACTGGTAACATCACATCCAAATAGCAGCCTGGTGTGTACAATTTACACAAACTACGCAAATTTGTAGAATTAGTAAAAGGGTTTTGCACTTCTCTTGCTCAAAAAGTGTGTCAATATAGCGAATAAAAATATTTTTCTTTTTAATTTTTATTTGAAATCATCAGCCAGTACCAGACATTCGTCCTCTGACTTTTTGGTGTTCCTATTTTACAAAGAACATACAGTTCATTTGAATTTATTTTTGAAAATGGAACTGAAAGCGCCTTATCTACAATAATATGTAACTATGTACAACTAAGTTTTAACCATAGAGCAGAAAAACTATTAAAAGTCTCATTTTATTTATTAGAGGTATCTATCATATTTTTGTTCTATAATTGAGGGATTTAATAAGAAACTAGAATTTGTGTAAATAAAATTAATATTTTAAATACACAGATAGATAGTTGTTTTCCATAATATGTAGATAACAATGAAGGTAGGTACCTAGTGAATGTTTTGGGATGGTGATGGTGTACGAGTACATAGTCAACTACACTGGTCTATCTTTAGTAGTTTGTAGTACAAACCTATTTTGTTATTAATCTTCCGTACAAACTTTGTACGGAAGATTAATAACAAAATAGGTATTAGTGAAAACACAATAATAATCACCTATATACATTTACTATTGACAATCATAGTTTTTTTGAAACTAGAGCTATTGTTTAGATTACAAACTTTTAGTATTTGTTTGAATCAATTTAAAAAAAAATATGTTAAACAATGAGTTTCATGTACGTTTTAATTAATATTTTTAAGATTTTAACCCAAAAACCTGATATTAAATAATCAACAACACAAGAATTTTTACAAGAATCAGTCTTTGAATTTTTTAACAAGCGATAACATTTTTATTAAAAAATACAAGATTTTCTTACAGTAATCAGTCTTTAAAAAAAGTTAAGTTATGGGCGGTAAAGTAAGCGATCTCACTAAACATTTTGCAAACAAAGAAAGTGTGGTACATACAGAGTACCTTTTACAGAACTATGTCAATATAATTATGAAAACAATGTTGTACACTCATAAAAATATCAAACGGTTCCCTAAAAATAACGATATATATAATTTAAAAACTTGAAATAAAAATAACCTCGTTGTGCCCATGTGTATATTTATATTTTGTAGCCTAGTGCTACAAAATATAAATATAATTTTTAAAGGGTAATGAAAAAATTTATACTTTTCTACAACAAAACTCCAAGTAAGTTGCAATAATTATCAATGAATAAATTTAAACAGACTTTCAAACTTGTTCTTTGTAAAAACTAAAAGGCTTACTACAAAATATCAAATTATTTAGAGGAAAATAAAAAACTTGGGATGAGTTTTGATCCAACTCTTAAACTCTAATTCTAACAGTATTAGGGTTTCTTTAAAAATATTGAAGTTAATAAAAAATCAAAGTGATTACTTTATTTTCCAGTTTTACTTAATGTACTTTGAATTTTTGTGACGTGTCCAGGAGTTCTGTAAGGTCTCAAGAAAATCATGCACTTTGATGTGTGATGTGATGTATTGTTTCTTACTAGTTTGACTAGTGGCGGCCAGCCGGCTTATGTGTGCATAAAGGTAAATGATATACAACAAACACCTGCTAAAATGAGGCTAATAATAATGAACATAAGGTAGTAATAATCAGAATTAGATATTTTAGTTATTTCAAATTTTTAAATCTTCAAGCGTTTGTCAATTCTGTTTTGTTTATGTATATCTATGGTATTACTTGTTCACACATACTCGGCGCACGAAATGGGACAAAAGCTTTAGGTATTTTTTTCGGCACGTAGCAGAACGCATGAAATGCGACTTACTTGGTTGTTTACTACAAAATGTCAACGCACGAAGTGCAACTAATCCTATTTAATTGAATGGCAAAGAAATGATTAATGTGATTCTATCTGTGGGCCACAGATAGAATCTTGTGATTTCATCCGCCACAGACTGTGGCGGATGACACGTTACGTACCTACCGTTAGAAAGATGAAATCACAAGGCACGTTACGTACCTACCGTTAGAAAGATGAAATCACAAGGCACGTTACGTACCTACCGTTAGAAAGATGAAATCACAAGGCACGTTACGTACCTACCGTTAGAAAGATGAAATCACAAGGCACGTTACGTACCTACCGTTAGAAAGGGGACAGACTATAAAAGTTTTAAAATAATTCTAAGAACATAATATTAAAATTTCGTTTTCTTTTTTATTTTTATTCAAAGTTAGGGCGCAGCCGCCTGTATAAAGCAAATCAATTTGAACCACATCAAAGATGAAAATAAAATTAAAAATTCGATTTTGCTTTTTTTAAAATGCCAGTGAGTAATTTTGATTTCGATATAAAAAGTACAGCAATACAAATTAAAATATAATACAATTTTGGAGGCTTCACCGCACCTATTTCTATTCGTGTTTAAATGCAGACAGACTTCATTAAATAAATAAAAAATTGAAATTGACGTCAATACTTCCGTGGGGCCAGGAATGTTTTGAGGAGGAAGCGGTATCAAAATATCCCCATTTTGTTTTGGAAAGTGATGCACCAAATACCCGTATAATATGGGTCTCAGAGGACCCCTACGTGATACATTCAAAGAATCAAACATAATCTCTGTCAATATGCTTATACATTATGTAAACTTGCTGTACACGTACCTATAGAAATACGAAAAGCTTTCTTTGAAACATATTAAAATTACTAGAAATAAACATACACTCGCTGTGCTTAAGTTTTAATTCAATGTAGAATTTACGAATACGGGTAGAAATAAAATACTAAAGGTTTAAAGCTACATTTTGGCGCTGGGCCTGCCCCAGCCGCTGCAGCTCCTGAAGGACGGCGCGCGGTGCTGGGCCTGCCCCAGCCGCTGCAGCTCCTGCGTTGGTGCCTCAGTGCTCGCCTGCCATTTAGCTGTTGGAACCTCGCCATAACTCCAGTTCTCAACTCTGGTCCTCCGATACCTCTTCCCAATTTGACATGTTTTGTTTTAGTAGGTAGGTACAGTTGAATTGATGACCTAGGTAGGTAAATCTGACTGAATTGTACAATGTACATTAAATATGTTCATGTAATACTAGTACAATATTATGTTCATGTAATATTAGTACAATATTATGTTTGTCGCATCATTAACTCCATTTCTTTAATATTATTTTTCGTCATTATTTTTAACTAAAGAAAACGCGAAGTATCATATTTATGTAGACTGAAAAACCAAAATCAATTCCCCGCGCGTTCTTTGAATTTGGAACGAAGAGCGCGCCGGCAATGTTGTATGAAACGGTGTGCTGTTTGAAATTAGAACTCTTTCATCTATCGTACACATTGTGTTCTCATGGCTGTATAGCCACAGATGCGTTTACCTTTCGGCATAACTGTAAAAAAAAAAAAATTGGCGGTAAAGCGGAGTTCGTTGTTATTTTGTTAATAAAAATTTAATTAAAATGAGTTGCGATGATTCTGAAAGTTTGGAAGCTAATTAGCGATGGAAAACCTGCTTCCAGTGAAATCAAAAGAAAAATATATGAAAATAGATGTATGAAAATTTCATGTTAAATTGCTAAAACTAAAAAGCAATCTACATTAAGGGCGATTTATTCTATGCTGAAATGTACAGTTCATATTAAGAACAATAACATTTTCGTTCAATAATTGTCCTAACATGAGCAATATAATATACCGCCTAATATTAATTAAAATTATTATGTAAAAGGAGCTTTTTTATTTCCTTGCATTTTTTTAAGAAGAGCACTACATATTATTAGGGCTGCCATCCGTCCGGGTTTCCCCGGATTTGTCCTAGTTTAGAAGGCGTCCGGGGAGCGTCCGGGCGGGGTTTTATTTGTAGTCCGGGTTTTACACTTTTCAAATAATCAACGGTCGCGCGCGACTCGAAACGCGCGGCGCGTGGCGCTTTGGTTACAATTTTTTCGAACACTGAATACTCATTTATATTCAGAACTAGCGGTCCGCCCCGGCTTCGCACGGGTAGTTATTTTAGCAATAAAGCTCAAATTGACTACGTTTTAGTTACAAATCATTTGTATGGGAAAAAGAAGGGCTATTTTTAGGGTTTTTCCAGCAATAATTTTAATTTTTCTCGCTGTAAAAACCATCCTTGAACTTCAACGAACATTTAAAAAAAAGATTTGGCCGAATTGGTCCAGGCGTTGTTGAGTTATGCGCTTACCAACACATTTTGCGATTCATTTTTATATTATAGATTATTAAAAATTGCACAGTATTTTTTTTGTATTCGCACACACATTGCCAATGTCGAAAGAATATTCTCTCTAATCACTAATCACACAGCAATGGACAAAAGAAAGAAATTCATTTAAAACAGAAACAGTCTCAGCAGTGATAAAAATAAAATATAATTTTAAAGATTATAATTGTGTTGATTTTTATAAATTTCTGGTAAGCTAGGAAGAAACTTTAAAAGCTATTGGCAAGGCTGATAAATACGAAAAACCTGAGAAATAAAAAAGACTTTAAAAATGTAGGACTTGTAATAGTTTTTTAGAACTGTTTTAGTTTTGTTATAAGTACAATTTTCTTTGTTTTATTTAACTAAGTAAAAAATGTGGTAGTACCTACTGAAAAGTTTAAAAAGATTTTTTCGTTAAGCTAAAGAGTAATTTTTTTGTTATGTTTACAGACATTAAACATGTAAGACTGATAATAGTTCCTTTTAAAGCTTTTTAAGAACATTTTGTTTTGTTAAAAGAGGAGAGATATTTTTTTTTTGATACAAGAGTCTAATTTTCTTTTATTTAAAGAAACGAGAAATGTAAGTTCCTTAAAACTTTAAGAATATTTTGTTTTGTTTCCTTTTTAGACGTAATTTAGTTTAAATTGATTAAAAATAATAAATAAATATTTAAAAACATTAAAACTATATTTTTTCCACTTGGAAACTTAGAAAAAATAAAATCTCTTGAAACGTCCGGGTAGTAAGATCCAAAATCCGGGGTTTTCACGTTTCTTGTCCTGGGTGACAGACTTTCGAGGTGGCAGCCCTACATATTATGCCTCGGCCGAAATGGCAATTGCCTGTCTCGTATCATAGAACTCCTCGCCTGCGGCTCGGCCTTCAAACTCATACTCGACCTGCAATTGTTTCGCTGCCTTTGCAATAATGTACTTACCCACTATTTCAACACACTTGCTCATAAAATGGCTCTTATTTCACCGCAATTAGGCACATAATGACCTCTGTAATCAAACTGTGACTTATTCATTACTATTATTCAGAAGTGAGTTATAGGTTTTTAGGGTTTCAAAGATCGGTTTTGAAACCGGTCTCGCTCTGTCCGTCCCCGCTCTTTCTTGAATATCTCAGTAACTACTGCAGCTATTAACTTGAAATTTGAAATAATGATACATTTCGTGCGCCATTACTGATTTCAAGAAAAAAATATAAAAATAAATGAAAAATGAAAATGAATATTTTCAGTACAAATTTTGATGTTGAAATTTCAAATGAGACCTAGGAAGGCAAATGGGGTATCAAATGAAAGGTATCGTTTTGTACATTCCAAAACACTTTTGAAATTTCTGTAAATTTCATACTTTTTGAAATATTTCAAAAAAAGTTGAAAAATTGACCATTCTCCCCTCCTATCTCCGAAGATTGATGACCGATCCATGTAGGTACAATGTATTAGGCGTTTGTAGATAGGGATCTATATTATACAAGAAAATATAGAGAAGTCGAAAAGGGTCTATTGGTTTATCAAATGAAAGGCATTACTTGGCCGAGCCCCTCATACCGAGAAGAAGGTTCCTGTGCCAGCCGTCTAGGTACTCAACTTGGCCGAGCTCCTCATACCGAGAAGAAGGTTCCTGTGCCAGCCGTCTAGGTACTCAACTTGGCCGAGCCCCTCATACCGAGAAGAAGGTTCCTGTGCCAGCCGTCTAGGTACTCAACTTGGCCGAGCTCCTCATACCGAGAAGAAGGTTCCTGTGCCAGCCGTCTAGGTACTCAACTTGGCCGAGCCCCTCATACCGAGAAGAAGGTTCCTGTGCCAGCCGTCTAGGTACTCAACTTGGCCGAGCCCCTCATACCGAGAAGAAGGTTCCTGTGCCAGCCGTCTAGGTACTCAACTTGGCCGAGCCCCTCATACCGAGAAGAAGGTTCCTGTGCCAGCCGTCTAGGTACTCAACTTGGCCGAGCCCCTCATACCGAGAAGAAGGTTCCTGTGCCAGCCGTCTAGGTACTCAACTTGGCCGAGCCCCTCATACCGAGAAGAAGGTTCCTGTGCCAGCCGTCTAGGTACTCAACTTGGCCGAGCTCCTCATACCGAGAAGAAGGTTCCTGTGCCAGCCGTCTAGGTACTCAACTTGGCCGAGCTCCTCATACCGAGAAGAAGGTTCCTGTGCCAGCCGTCTAGGTACTCAACTTGGCCGAGCCCCTCATACCGAGAAGAAGGTTCCTGTGCCAGCCGTCTAGGTACTCAACTTGGCCGAGCCCCTCATACCGAGAAGAAGGTTCCTGTGCCAGCCGTCTAGGTACTCAACTTGGCCGAGCCCCTCATACCGAGAAGAAGGTTCCTGTGCCAGCCGTCTAGGTACTCAACTTGGCCGAGCCCCTCATACCGAGAAGAAGGTTCCTGTGCCAGCCGTCTAGGTACTCAACTTGGCCGAGCCCCTCATACCGAGAAGAAGGTTCCTGTGCCAGCCGTCTAGGTACTCAACTTGGCCGAGCCCCTCATACCGAGAAGAAGGTTCCTGTGCCAGCCGTCTAGGTACTCAACTTGGCCGAGCCCCTCATACCGAGAAGAAGGTTCCTGTGCCAGCCGTCTAGGTACTCAACTTGGCCGAGCTCCTCATACCGAGAAGAAGGTTCCTGTGCCAGCCGTCTAGGTACTCAACTTGGCCGAGCTCCTCATACCGAGAAGAAGGTTCCTGTGCCAGCCGTCTAGGTACTCAACTTGGCCGAGCCCCTCATACCGAGAAGAAGGTTCCTGTGCCAGCCGTCTAGGTACTCAACTTGGCCGAGCTCCTCATACCGAGAAGAAGGTTCCTGTGCCAGCCGTCTAGGTACTCAACTTGGCCGAGCTCCTCATACCGAGAAGAAGGTTCCTGTGCCAGCCGTCTAGGTACTCAACTTGGCCGAGCCCCTCATACCGAGAAGAAGGTTCCTGTGCCAGCCGTCTAGGTACTCAACTTGGCCGAGCCCCTCATACCGAGAAGAAGGTTCCTGTGCCAGCCGTCTAGGTACTCAACTTGGCCGAGCCCCTCATACCGAGAAGAAGGTTCCTGTGCCAGCCGTCTAGGTACTCAACTTGGCCGAGCCCCTCATACCGAGAAGAAGGTTCCTGTGCCAGCCGTCTAGGTACTCAACTTGGCCGAGCCCCTCATACCGAGAAGAAGGTTCCTGTGCCAGCCGTCTAGGTACTCAACTTGGCCGAGCTCCTCATACCGAGAAGAAGGTTCCTGTG
This sequence comes from Eupithecia vulgata, assembly GCA_946478455.1. NCBI lineage: Eukaryota > Metazoa > Arthropoda > Insecta > Lepidoptera > Geometridae > Eupithecia > Eupithecia vulgata. The sequence continues at coordinate 492,103 of OX297877.1, forward strand.
CCAGCCGTCTAGGTACTCAACTTGGCCGAGCTCCTCATACCGAGAAGAAGGTTCCTGTGCCAGCCGTCTAGGTACTCAACTTGGCCGAGCCCCTTATACCGAGAAGAAGGTTCCTGTGCCAGCTGTCTAGGTACTCAACTTGGCCGAGCCCCTTATACCGAGAAGAAGGTTCCTGTGCCAGCCGTCTAGGTACTCAACTTGGCCGAGCTCCTCATACTCATTATTCTTTAAGCTTCCCTTTAGCTCTGCCCAAAACAACGCGTGCGAAGCCTCAGACAAAAACTACTTTTCAGTGAAAGATTTTTTAGGGTACATGATCCGAAGATACACCACTTCCTCAAATAACCCTACAACGGTGACCCGTAGCAAAGGTCGCCGACGCTGCCGCCGCTCACCGACAAACGCTCGAGTGTCTTCGCGCATCATTTGCTCGCGGTGATTTGTTCCCATCCGCCGACGCTCGCTATAAAGCTGTTTTTGTATTATAAAGGGCTTCTTGTTGTTTTTTGTGGAGCGACATATTTGTGGTAATTAACAGAAATACGCCCTCTGTCGGCACGACTGAGTTTTTGCGGTATTATGCACGCTGCCTTTAATTGCATCGCTACTGCCGTCATGTGTTGCGGTAGGTTGGTACATACCTACTTGCTATCGACTCACCGTGCTTTATTATTCATCAAATGCGATATATTTATAAGACGTCAGTAATTACAAATTTGTACGGTACATGAATCTTTTTGAGTGTAAGCATGATCCAGTCAATGGTTTGATTAAAACTGCCGAATTTACAACAGAATTGGAGCGCATTCGCATTTCATTGATATCTTATCGCTGGCTGATCAAGGTGAAGTTTGCAGACTGCAGGAAGGTATTATACTTTGGGTTGGTACTTACTTACTCGAATGTTACTGTCGAGTTTTTTTAAACTCTAACTCTTTTGTAATCACACTGATCACCTATCAGAAATCTTACTGGGTGCCTCATCATCAGCCTATACCAGTCCACTGCTGGACATAGGCCTCCCCTAATGAGCGCCATAGCGCCCTGTCCTCAGCTTGCCGCATCCATATTCGCATATTTGCTATGTCCCGTGGACATGTGTATTATTTGCTATGTCCCGTGGACATGTGTGTTATTTGCTATGTCCCGTGGACATGTGTATTATTTGCTATGTCCCGTGGACATGTGTATTATTTGCTATGTCCCGTGGACATGTGTGTTATTTTCTATGTCCCGTGGACATGTGTATTATTTGCTAAGTCCCGTGGACATGTGTGTTATTTGCTATGTCCCGTGGACATGTGTATTATTTGCTATGTCCCGTGGACATGTGTATTATTTGCTATGTCCCGTGGACATGTGTATTATTTGCTATGTCCCGTGGACATGTGTGTTATTTGCTATGTCCCGTGGACATGTGTATTATTTGCTATGTCCCGTGGACATGTGTATTATTTGCTATGTCCCGTGGACATGTGTGTTATTTTCTATGTCCCGTGGACATGTGTATTATTTGCTAAGTCCCGTGGACATGTGTGTTATTTGCTATGTCCCGTGGACATGTGTATTATTTGCTATGTCCCGTGGACATGTGTGTTATTTGCTATGTCCCGTGGACATGTGTGTTATTTGCTATGTCCCGTGGACATGTGTATTAAGGCGTTGTGTGTCAGCCATGTCGATTATAGCATAAATTGAAATCATAGTTAATAGTCAAGTTCACTTACACTCAGAATGAAATAAAGCAAAGAGCAGGCAATGTAACTAACCACGTACCCAGCGAGCAAACACGTGTGTTAATAAAGCAAAGAGCAGGCAATGTAACTAACCACGTACCCAGCGAGCAAACACGTGTGTTAATAAAGCAAAGAGCAGGCAATGTAACTAACCACGTACCCAGCGAGCAAACACGTGTGTTAATAAAGCAAAGAGCAGGCAATGTAACTAACCACGTACCCAGCGAGCAAACACGTGTGTTAATAAAGCAAAGAGCAGGCAATGTAACTAACCACGTACCCAGCGAGCAAACACGTGTGTTAATAAAGCAAAGAGCAGGCAATGTAACTAACCACGTACCCAGCGAGCAAACACGTGTGTTAATAAAGCAAAGAGCAGGCAATGTAACTAACCACGTACCCAGCGAGCAAACACGTGTGTTAATAAAGCAAAGAGCAGGCAATGTAACTAACCACGTACCCAGCGAGCAAACACGTGTGTTAATAAAGCAAAGAGCAGGCAATGTAACTAACCACGTACCCAGCGAGCAAACACGTGTGTTAATAAAGCAAAGAGCAGGCAATGTAACTAACCACGTACCCAGCGAGCAAACACGTGTGTTAATAAAGCAAAGAGCAGGCAATGTAACTAACCACGTACCCAGCGAGCAAACACGTGTGTTAATAAAGCAAAGAGCAGGCAATGTAACTAACCACGTACCCAGCGAGCAAACACGTGTGTTAATAAAGCAAAGAGCAGGCAATGTAACTAACCACGTACCCAGCGAGCAAACACGTGTGTTAATAAAGCAAAGAGCAGGCAATGTAACTAACCACGTACCCAGCGAGCAAACACGTGTGTTAATAAAGCAAAGAGCAGGCAATGTAACTAACCACGTACCCAGCGAGCAAACACGTGTGTTAATAAAGCAAAGAGCAGGCAATGTAACTAACCACGTACCCAGCGAGCAAACACGTGTGTTAATAAAGCAAAGAGCAGGCAATGTAACTAACCACGTACCCAGCGAGCAAACACGTGTGTTAATAAAGCAAAGAGCAGGCAATGTAACTAACCACGTACCCAGCGAGCAAACACGTGTGTTAATAAAGCAAAGAGCAGGCAATGTAACTAACCACGTACCCAGCGAGCAAACACGTGTGTTAATAAAGCAAAGAGCAGGCAATGTAACTAACCACGTACCCAGCGAGCAAACACGTGTGTTAATAAAGCAAAGAGCAGGCAATGTAACTAACCACGTACCCAGCGAGCAAACACGTGTGTTAATAAAGCAAAGAGCAGGCAATGTAACTAACCACGTACCCAGCGAGCAAACACGTGTGTTAATCTAAAGTGGAAGTGAAACCGAATGCGTGTTAGAAATACAATTTAACGAACATAAAAATATCAATTACAAACAGCATGTACTCGGCGCGTTCGTCACACGGTACATAGAGCGGCGTGTCCGGAGTACCCTACGGGGGAGTGCGCCGCGCCGGCCCACTCGAGCGGGACGCATTTTCCTCGCCTCTCGTCGCGCGCGCTGCCCGAGCGCAACCGACCGAATGGGAAAACAGACATATTTCAACAGCCCTACCCCTACAACTTTGAACTCTTTTATGTCATTATAAAGTTCACTTTTCATCAACGGAATCCCAAGATGCATCAACACGCTTCAAATAGAACGCGACATGGAAAAAGGAAAGCTTTGGAAATGGAGCGCGGTGATTGGGCGACGCGCGCCAATGGCGGCGCGGGCGGGGCGGGTGCGCGTGCGCTGGTCGCACACACGTCGGGCGAGCGCGCTGCGGGCCGCACGGACGCACGGACAGACACGGGCGCGGGCTGTGAGTGGATGTGAAGTGAGTGCGATGTTGGGCGGAATGGACGGGAAAGAGTACGGCGCGCTGCACGCCGCAGCCGCCGCCGCCGCCGCCGGGTACTCCATGGACGCAGGTCTCACACTCATTTACTTTAACATTGGTAACATTCCACAGGAATGTCTCACAGACCACGAAATAACTTTAGAAAAAAAAAGTTTTGCAAACTACCTTAACTTTCCAAGAAAAAATACACAATTGTAGTACAAAAATTGTTGCTAAAAATGTAAGTGATATAAAATACATTTAACCATGTGATTTGGAAGAGTCGCAAGAATCAGTTGGTGATATTTCTTTGCCCGTACATTAAGTTTAATCAGTTGGTGATATTTCCTTGCCCGTACATTAAGTTTAATCAGTTGGTGATATTTCTTTGCCCGTACATTAAGTTTAATCAGTTGGTGATATTTCCTTGCCCGTATATTAAGTTTAATCAGTTGGTGATATTTCTTTGCCCGTACATTATGTTTAATCAGTTGGTGATATTTCTTTGCCCGTACATTAAGTTTAATGGCACGAACAAATGCTTTCTAGAACGAACGAATAAACATTTTTATGGCAAGGTGAGATTCGAAACTGTTGAGGTTCATCGGGTTCACCAAACTGTAGGGTTCAACAAACTTCCAACACACCCTCAATAGGCCATTTCTCGTTCTCTATAAATATTGCTACATACCATAGAAAACACAGTCTCAATTTGTTTTGAAATGATTTCAAAACGTACCGGCCTACAGAACATTGCACAACGTCAACGCTACTGTAAGTAGGAAGACCAATGGATACAACATTAAACATAAGAAATCCATTACATCTTTCGGTTTAAAAACAAATATATTATATCTTTTGGCGTAGGCCTATTTATTTTCAGTGTACGTCGTAGAACAGCTACTTCGTAGCTAGGTTCCGTAGCATAAGCTACGACGTAGCAGCCACGTAGGTAATACAAAAGTTTAACTTTTAAAATCTTTCTGTTGGTCTCTCTAGGTTCTCTAGGACCGGCTGACCAAAATAACATAAACACATAAAATCAGAACACATATAGAATGTAGAATTTAGAACGCTTACAAACTTATGTTTTTTTCTAATATACGGATACAAAAAAAATAAGATTCAATAATTTCCATCACGACGTAAACATGCACGGAACTTTTCGAGAATATTCTGAGCGAGAGTTTAGACCATAAAATTTTTGAAGATAAATTTTTAATGGCCACAATGCCACCATTGTGGGTGGGACCGGGATTCCGCGCAGCACACGTTGGAGCAATGCTCAGCGTGGTGCGAGGAGCGCGAAATCCTAGTCAACAGGATCGGGCGGGATCTCACTCTGCCAAGCGTAGTAAAGTTGTTGCCAGATGAGACGGCCTGGATGGCTGTGGCTTCTTTCTGCGAGACGGTCTTAGTCCGGAAAGAGGCCGCCGAGCGTAATCGGGAGAGGGCCGATCCCGCTCGGAGGAGGCGGCGGCGGGGTGCAGGCAACGGCCGCCTCGCTCTGCCTACCCCATAAGGGGGCGAGCGGTACTCCCTGCCGAACAGGGAGTCTTTCGAGTCCGTGGGCAGTCGGAGTGAGGGCTCCGACTGGTCAAATAGCGGTCTTCGGGAGGGCGGCTGGCACATTGTGGCAAGTGCAGCCGTAGCACCGTTTGGTGCTGGAATCGCGACTGTGGGTGTCGTTATCCCGAGACGGGTTATTTATGGCGATATGCGATGAGGGCTCTGGCGTTGGTCAGTCTGAGGACCCGGAGTTCCTTGTCAAGCATCGAGGCCGGCCACCGGGGTGGTTTTAGTGAGTCGACGAGATCGTCAACCTCACACTACCTTATCGCATTCCCTTAAATGCGATAAGGTGTCTGTGTGCAGATTTCTCCTCGAAAACAAAAAAAAAAGGTTAGGTTAGGTACGGGATCATTGTCTATGCAATGGCAAAATCATTTTTAAAATAGCGCCATATTAGACGGACAAATAGACTAAAAAAATAAAATATGTACAGTCGAACATAGAACCTCCTCCTGAAGTCGGTTAAAAAACTTATAGTTACGTTTATGGTCGACTTGCACTGGGTGGGGTTATTATTAGTTTATGATGATGTCCTCTTCGCCGAATCCCCGGCCCGCGGCCCGCGGCCGGGCTCTGGAAATATTTTAGTGCACAAGTGTGCACTCGTCATACCTCACTCTCATAATCTGATGATACATCTGATGGCCACGGCGGCGGCCGGCAGTTCTTCTTATTTATAGTACCTACTAGAACGAATGCAGGAAAAAGGATATTAAGTGCCGCTAGTTGTCTCTGTAGTGTAGAGTAGTGTAGAAGATAATGGAGCGACGCTATCGATATCGAGGCAGAATCAGTAGTTGTAGCAGGTCACAGGTCGCGCCCCCGCCCCCGCCCCCGCCCCGCGGTCATCACTACTGGCGTCATTCACTTTTACACTATCACTTACTATCTGTACTTACGTACATTCTTATTGGATGTTTTCATAGTTTTGTTTCTCTTAATTAAAAACAAAATGGAGCTCATTGACAATGCCGCCGCCCGCGCCAGCGGCATTGCGTTAATTATTAGAGGTTTATTATTTTTAAGGATAAAGTATCTTAGTAGAGTAGACTATAATATTAGCTCATGGTTTTTAGGGTTCCGTATAGTCTTGTGTAGTTCAGGAACGATGTACTAAAAGAAACTAATTCCCACAAGTGAACTAGTAAGAACAGTTCAGCTCAACTCGTTCCTAGTAGTTCACTAGTTCACTTGCTAACTATTAGGAAGGCAGAACAGAGATAGACAGCGCATAATCCACGTTAGTAAAAGAGACGGAATCGCAAACAGTTCATTTTATTATTGTCATTACAAATTGAACTTTATCTCGTTGAAAATAAGTAATGATTCCGTAAGAGTGAACTAAAGGAAACATTAGTACTACTGAACTAGAGAACAAATGCGTATCATTTTGTTCTCTAGTTCAGTAGTACTAATGTTTCCTTTAGTTCACATTTACAGAATCATTACTTATTGTCAACGAGATAAAGTTCAATTTGTAATGACAATAATAAAAAGAATTGTTTGTTCGTTCTAATGTTCCCTTGAAGTTCAATCTTTCTTCTTTCCCTGTTACTGAAAGACACAGAATAGGGAAATAAGAGACAGGCAGCGATAAACCGCTGTAGTGTAAAAGATATGAGCTATAATTCTTCTTGGCGTACATTCCTTGCTGATAAATATTAAAAAATCGTCAAATTTAACTAGATAATGGTAGCTGGTTAGCCAACTGCAAAAAAAAAACACGGCACCTTTATTTAATTTTAGGTTATGGACAGGTGTTTTGTTTACGGACATTTCACAGCAAATTTTTAATAGATGTGAATTTATTTAGGTTAGGTACAATAAGATAGGTGATTTGTGGAATCAAAAATGTTGGCGAGCGAGGTACTAAAAGAACTAATAGTACTAGAAGTCCGAACTAGTACACTATTACGAATGTACTAGTACGGAGCGATCCCTTAACTGACCGAGCAAGAACAAGCCTAGTTCCGTACCACAAATAAAAGGAACCATTATAGGATCACTTTGTTGTTCATCTGTTCTGGCCGAAAGTGAACCCTCAAATATTAAGTTGAAATTCACATCACATAGGTACCTACTCCAGTTCGTAACCTCTTAGAGCCGCGACATTGATCAAAAGCTATACCCGTACAAATATGCTAAATTTTTTTAAATTATCCAAAAGCAACATGCGCATAAAACCTATAGGGTACTTCCCTTCTAGAAGCAAAGTCTTACAGCACAAGTAAAGGGAAAAAAATCTAAAATCCGTATTTTATTTTAAGTCCTCTATGTAATTGTGACTAAACTACTTTTTGTGAAGTATGGGTCTGGGTCCATTTCTTTGCTTACGAGTACAAGTTTGTATGGAACCCGTGATGCGCGAGTCCAACTTGTACTTGACGTTTAAATTTTAAAACTAGTGGTCTAACCCGTCCTCGCACGGCTAGCCTATGTTCATCAGGAATAATGTAGAATTTTTCAAATCGGTCCAGTAGTTTCGGAGCCTGTTCAATACAAATAAAATACAAATAAACTAACAAATTTTTCCTCTTTATAATATTAGAATAGATAACACAACCTCGACCTTCATATTTTCATTTGCATTCGTCTGGTCACAACCTCAACAACTGGATGGCAAGCGACGATGGTTGTGGCCGCGACAACGTTCTACGAAGGTCTAGATAAAACATAGAATTGCACAGAATCTATGGCGAATTTATGAGGTTTTTGTGTGAATAAATGAGCAAATAGGTTCTGCCAGAATAAATGAGCAAATAGGTTCTGCTAGAATACCAGCGTTGCTCAATACCAGCGTTGCTTAACTTTCTGTAGAGCAACATTAAGCTGAGGCAGGATCTAATTGTTTCACATAATTAAGGTTATAGTTTAATAATTTATTTTATGGTTTTTTATATTAATGTGTGTACCAATAAATGTATTTTCTTTCTTTCTTTCTTCTTTCAAATAAACTTGAGGTCGAGGAAGAAACGTGTCACATTGTGGGAAGTCAAGTGATAAGCATTACGTAGATGCGAAACTAACGGAAATAAAACCATAGACCTTCGCTAGGAGACGCGAAAGTTCACGGAGCTGACCTCATTAGCATGTTTTCTGTTTCACGCTGAATCTGGTTAGTAAAATGTAACATTACCTGGTAGGATCATTAGTGTAGCACAGTTGCACTGAGTTATCGACGGTTCACAGGGCGCGGGTTATCGACTCGATAGGCCGACGCACGTCACTAGCTGTTTTACGAAAACAATTATTATGTGTACCTAACCTACCTAACACACGTCTGTAAAAATGTTTTTATTTTAAATAATAAATACCGGAATGTTTTGCTATGTTCGCCTCATCTCATCAGCTATTCAGTTTTGCTATGTTCGCCTCATCTCATCAGCTATTCAGTTTTGCCATGTTCGCCTCATCTCATCAGCTGTCCAGTTTTGCCAGATCACGACGCTTTATTTTGCAATATTTTGCCCAGTCGTCATAAAACCCCAGAATTACTCAAATCAATTTCCCCATTCCCTTGAGTTGAACCCTCGCAACACAGCTAACTTAATGTACAAAAATCTAGGCCTTTTAAAATGTAGTTAAATTGTCTGTTCATTTTTAATATAGGTAATGAATAGTTTTAACATTGACTTAAAAAGACGCAAGTATCTAGTGGCTACAAAAAAAAATTATGTTTAAAAAAACTATAAACTGCCTTCAAAAATAGTCAAAATATAATTTTCAATAGGCACTATCTCGTTAAAATTCGAGTCTAATTTAGTTTGTTGTAATGAGTGATGATGATGAATGAACGTTCGTCGCTTCATCTATTTTCCTCTTTATCACAAATTGTTATCATCATCATCAGCCTATATTAGTCCACTACTGGACATAGGTCTCCCCTAATGCCCAAACCCTCGATGCGAGAGTCTGGTTCGCACTTGACGTTTTATTTTCTCCATATACTCATCCAACATGCTAAGCAGTCTCATAGATATACGTTAATTTCCTAGTTACATTTCACGCAGTAACGGCTGATTAGATATTATTTAACATTTAGCAGGAGGGTAGGTCCGGTACCCCGCGACGCGGACGGCCATACATTCTATCCAGGAAGGAGCATGCGAATCCGTCCACTGGAGCTTTAGTGTTAGGTATACAAGACAAGGCACCTGAACATTATGAGAGGTACTTATGTACCGACCTAACGAAAGCTTTAGCCTGTCTAGCAAACAAACATGAGCCGAATTCAGTTGCTAGTGTTGTAGTGTCGAGTCGCAGGCGAGTTATCGACAAAGCGCAGAGGTCGGCGATTACCGTCAGCTATCGCCGGTTATCGGCGTTATCTCGGGTTATCCGTGCGTCACCGCACGAGCCACTAACGAACAATACGCCGCCTTTTTGCTGCTAATTACTAACAAATACTGCTTTACTATTTATTTTGACCAATTCGATAATAATAGTTAAGTAATTGATTTGATTTGATCTACTGAAACCAATTTGCCTTATTTATTTTAATATTTATTTATGTAATTCTCTTCAGTTTGCATTCTTAAAAGCGGTGAAGCGAGAACGATTTGATCGACTTTTTACTAACTTCAGTTTCATTGGTTACGCACACGTTATCCGGTACAAATAATGGCTAATTATGTTATTTAAATGTCAGAACTACATCTATGCAAAATTTCAATACGATTTGTCTTTCGGCGTGTAGACGTAACACATACAGGCTGTTTGCTACAACGCATCGCATCGCATTTAGATAAATTCATATAAATAAGTGTGATATGATAGTTCTCGTAACTCCCGGGAGCAGCTTCGCCTGGACCAACAGCAATCTCCGTAGTTAATGGTACAAATAAGGCCAGTTTGTCTGTTTGTCCTGCCTGTTTGCAGAACAGAGTCAACAGGTCGGCTCCGCGTTGACGCACCGGCACCGGCGCGGGCGCAGCGTAAACACGAGACCGCTACTGAGGGAACAAACAACAACTTATGGGACTCTAATTATTATTATGTTTATGAATCTATTGTAACCTGAAGATAAGCTTTTTGTTCCCAAATAAATAAAAATAAAATTATATGTAATATTAAATTTATTGTAAGAAAATGATAGTATTTGAGCCCAATAAGTATAATCTTCTATTACTTTTGGACATTCCCGTCGCGGCTGCACAATTATTTCACATCTAGAACAACATCTACCGACAAATGTTCCCTAAAATCACATGTTTTAAATTTTGTCCTTGGCATGGTCTCCACGTTCAGCCCCTCAGACTGACGTACCCTGTTTTATACTACATAATTATTACTTAGCGACAAACAACATATGAGTTAAACACATTTATATTCCGGTAAGGAAGCTACTACTAGATAGTTTGATAATATTAGCGTATTGTCTGAGCAGGGATCAGGGACAAACAAGCCATTTGTAAGAACAAACGGAATGTAACCGGACTCGACGACAGGAGTGTAAGCACTTCGGTACACATCGACTGATCTTACCATTTCCGGTCTATTCAGTTTTTCTGCTATTGTTTGGATACTTTGAGTTTCAACTTTGAGTGTGCCTTTTATAAAAATTAAAAAGGTTCCTAGAAAGTTAGATTTAAGATACAAAGTATAAATTACCTTCTAACCTAGTCAATTTAAAAATATTACTCCTATGCTTCGCGTGGTTAAGAAAATCAAAAACTAGGTACCTACTGTATGTATTTTCATACGGTGCTCACCAATGCACGAGTTGGTTTATGAACCAATTCGTTAAATGGAAGAAATATTGTGTATATTTCATTCCGGTTTTGTGTTATTTGGCTGAAATTTAACGTCATTCGTAATTTTCGTCGCTATATATTTATTTTGTTACTTAATCTTTTATATCCTTTTACGCTGGCAATGCTGGCGTGCGTCGTGAAAACCAATCGGCCTTTTACATTACATAAAGGCTTACACCCGTTTTAAAAAAATGTCCAACAATAGGTAATTTGTAAGTAGGTAAGGTAGGTATATGTTGTGTATTATTTTTAAGAAACACACGATTTACCTACTTTATGGTTGGAGTTATTTTTTAGATCACCCAAAGACACGGCACAGCGTTCCTGCCTTGTTTGCCGCCGGAGGTACCGCGGCAAACATTTGACGTCGCCACCACGCAACCACGCTGCTCCTCGACAAAAAGAGCACACCACTATTTGTCCTGTCGCTGATTTTGAACAATGAATATCGAAATTCAAATCACGAATCGTTGAAATGAAATAGAGAGATGGGGTTTAATTTACCTAAATGCATGCTGTTTTTATCGTTTTGGAATGCGATCGTTTGATAACTTTTATATGTTAAATTCAACTGTACAGCCACAGTGCATCTATCCACGCTGTAAAGCCCCAAACTTGGTATTAGTAATTTTGAAACAATTAAAGACCCAAAAAGTATGAAAATTAGTCTAATCAATGAATAGTTTTTGAACCTTCATAATTTCACAACTTGGGTTCACTTGGGTCCACTACTTGTGGTCATACCGTTGCGTGTGCGCATCTGCGGTAGCGGGGCGCACGAGGAGGGAGGGTAGAGGGGGGTGTTTGCCGCCATTACGGTGTTGACAGTGCGGCCGGCTAATGCGTGCGCAAACAAAGGAATTTGTACGGGAGCTAATAGAATGTGCGATCGAGTATAAGCGACGGGAGCCGGGGTTGTGCGGGGGGGGGGAGGGGGCGGTGATGGAATGTTCTAAATTCTATAGGGGACAGATTACATAACATTGTTAAATGATCATTAACATAATATTATCATAGAAGGATCTATCTAGACTGCGGTACATATCTCCCCCGGGGTTGTACGTCGGTACACGGGGTGGATTCTGAGATGGGAGCGGATGGCCACATCTAAAACCACGAGAGTAAAAGAAAAGCCGTGATATTAGTCATCACCACGATTTATGAGAAAACAAAAATTGCATGCTTACCTACTTATGCAGGAAATCTAACCGATTGATTGTTCAAAATACATATGACCGAAATACACAATACCCTGTGTATTGTGAATACAGAATTCAGTTACTGATAAGGTTAAAATTTTGTAAAGATGCTTTGTTGAAAATGAAAGGAAATGGCATTTTTTTACAATTGTAGGTTGAAATTTTAAAATAATCCTTTCGTATAACTGGTGTGTTTGCCGCTAGCCAGGATACTTAACCTATAGTTTAAGAAGGTTTAAGCGGCAAAACATCTATTCCTAATGAATATTGAAAACTTTAATAACAAAAGCTGGTTCCAGAACTCGATCTCTCGATCTGCAAGGATTTAAACTGCAAGCAAACAAGTTTTCCACAAATCGTAGACATATTTCTATGTTGTATCACGCGCACATATGATCGGTACTTCGTTATTGTTAAGTGATGTGGGGCAATCGAAGACAAAAACAGAGCATTTTTAGCGCAAAAAAATGCATTAAGGATCTTCATCAAGTATCTTGGTTTGTTGCCTCTACCATTGCTAGTGTTTATGGAGTTTGAAATTTTGTACAGAATCATAGATATTTGATATTTTTTATATTTAACAAAGCATGTGACAAAAAGGCAATGTCACCTGAATAGGTTTATTCTAAAAGAAACCTCAAAATCAGTGAAACATCAGAAAAACTGCAGGACTAAAAAATAGTCCTGCAGTTTTTCTTTAATTTTTAAACATACCGATATGTTTAAAAATGTATGTAATGGATCATGATACTACTTTGAGTACTTTATTTCATACTGTGGGTTCTGTCAAACAAATAGCATAACCAACTGTAATAACCGCATTCTTGATTTGGTTTTATCTAACCTAGACGATTATGACCTAAGTGTTCAAGTCTGCACCGGTCCAATAGTGCCAATTGACAGTCAACATCCTCCACTCAGTGTTCACATACAGCACGATTACAGTAGAGCTGGGGATTGGAATACGGGCCCTAGCTTGGGAGGAAAGAATTGTTCAGAGCCTGAACATCAAAGAAATCAGTGGAATTTTAAAAAGGGTGATTTACTTAGTCTTTATCAGGATATAGGAACTATAGACTGGTCGTTATTGTACGACATAATGGATGTTGATAAGGCAGTGTCTTATTTTTATACGATAATTAATAATGTCATAGATAGTTCTATACCACGTAAAATACATAATAGTAATAGTAAGCGCTATCATTATCCAGAGTGGTATACCCCTGAAATAAAGTCTGAAATTAAAGCTAAGGCGATGCTACACAAAAATTACAAAATAAGCAAAAGTAAAAATTGTTATAATCTATTTTCTGAAAAAAGATCTCTTATCAAATCCATGATAAAGGATGCTTATGATATTTATAAAAGGGGGTTACAGGATCGCTTCATTAGTGACCCTAAATCTTTTTGGGCTTTCATTAAAACTAAGAGGTCGAATGTAAGCCGTACGTGCATTACAAAGGAAGGTAGTGAACTCCCTCCCAAAGATTGTGCTAGGGAGTTTTCTAATTATTTCCATTCTGTCTACAGCGATAAGCCGCCTCTACTTAGTGTTAGTGAAGCCTTGGAGACGGCCGGAGCGAGCGGATCGCACCGAGTGGCAATAACTCGGTTTACCCTCTACTAATACTTTAAGTTTAGGCCTTAAAGTATTTAAATTTATTAATATCATAAAAATTACATTACAAAAAATTACATTAAAATCAAAATATAAATATGACTGCATGTTATAAAATGAGAGTAAGTTATGAACATGAGCTCATAACTTAATCTTAGTCACCTTATAATGTCATCATCAGCCCGTTGGCACCCACTGCTGGGTATAGGCCTCCTCTTTTACACGCCAGTTAACTCGATCCTGTGCGAACCTCATCCACAGTCTTCCGGCCACCCTGACGATGTCGTCCGACCATCTGGCAGGTGGTCTACCTCGAGGGCGCTTCGCGCCTACCGGGTACCACTCTGTGACCGCCTTGGTCCATCTTGGTCCATCCTTATAATGTGCAATGAAAATATTATTTATATATGTAATTTCTATACTTACATGAACAAAACATAAATAGTTTCAGTTCCGGTCTGTTTCTCTTTGGTCCGTCTTGCTGATTGTGTCTCTGGTGCCTGTGCCTGTGTGGAATTAATCATTTTTATTTAATTTGAAACTATTTCTTACTCTATTATCTTTGGATTATCAAATAAATAAATAATGCTGGACAATTCACACAGCATTATCTAGCCCCAATGTAAGCAGAGCTTGTGTTATGGGTACTAGATAACTGATATACTATACATAATACAATACATCGATAGATATTTTTATATACATAGAAAACGACCAGAACACCCTGAAAAAATGTCTGCAGATCGTACACACATTTGTCCCGAGACGGGAATCGAACCCACAACCTCCTGGGTCGCAGGCACACCATCGCCCACTGCGCCACAGAGGTCGTCATATATCAGAGAGAGGAGTGCGTCTAGCAGGGGACACAATAGGCTGTTGACTTGTATATCATCTTTTATTTATCTAACAATGTCCTTTTATTCAAATGTAGAGAAAATGCAAGAATAAAAACACTACATAGAAAATAACATTAATTTTGGGCGTAAAGGTAAGTAAGTAAGTAAATCGTTTATTTGTCACCTTAAACACACACATACAATTGGTTTTTTTACATATCAAAAATAAACATAATTTAAATATAAAATAAAAAACAATGATGTAGAGACATTTTTCACTTAGGAACGGGTAAACGTGCTTATACACAAGGAAACTGACTACAATACAATACACAAAGAAATAAAAAATATTATTATCATCGCCAAATTATACGAGTGTTGTGCACAGGCACAGTGCAGTGGCAAAAGGGTAATAGCTCAGTGATAATATTGCTCTAAGAGCAAACACTGATTTTCAGCTATCACCTTCAGAGTGACGAGGCCAGGCGAGACCAGCAACACACGTCTGTCAGTTTACCTATTGCCCTTCAACTATAGGTACCTATTTAAAGATAAATTTTACAAAAATTGTTTATATGCACTACATATAAATAATTATACCTATTTAATACTAAATACATATTATTTATAAGTTTATGCTGGGTGGACTGTCCTCTAAGAACACCAGTCTCAGTGGAGTCTGGGCAACATTGGAGAGGTAATTTTTTTCTTTTTTTATGGTAGTATAGGAAAATCATTTTAGTAAATATTAGTTACCACTAAGACAGTTTATGGTTATTAAGTATGTATTTTTTCTTAGTTTTTATTTTAAATAGCACTAAAAACAAAAAATTACATCTAAAATTAACTTTTTGTTTTGGTTTTTGCCTCTACTGTAAGGTCGTCTTTTGTCCTTTACACCCTTTTAGCCCAGAGGTATCGATATTCATAAAATACGAGCTAAAATACCAGGTACTAGCTACCTAGTAGCTGGTTATAGAATATATTTGTACTGTGCTGTACAAGCAAACAAGACTGTTTTTCTTGTACAAAGCAATCACAGGAATCAATTCCCTCTCCGCGTGCGCTAATTAAAACGAGCCACAAATACATGAGGTCCAGCTCACAGCTGACAGCTGACAGCTGGCTGATTGCAGATGTCTATAAATACAAAAACAACTTTCGTAAAGTTCGCCGGGAGAGGTACACATACACACTGTGTCGTGCCATTTTGTTACTCTAGTGAAACTTAGTAAAAATAAGTTACCCTCATTAACCCGCTGCCCTGACTTCAATGCCATAAACTTATCTACAAGAAAAATGTTTTCAATATCCCTTTCAGGCCCAAAACTTTTTTTCTTTAAATCACGTTTTATTTGCAGTTGTTTGGGATGGGGGATGTTAAAAGGTTATGCTAACACAAATAAAAAAATTCCAAACTAACCCCAGGGTCAGTAACTACCCCTGCACGATCGTGACGTTTGGGCTTTATC
The DNA here is from genome assembly GCA_946478455.1 of Eupithecia vulgata. Classification (NCBI taxonomy): domain Eukaryota; kingdom Metazoa; phylum Arthropoda; class Insecta; order Lepidoptera; family Geometridae; genus Eupithecia; species Eupithecia vulgata. The sequence goes on from OX297877.1 coordinate 508,134, forward strand.
CATACCACTGCACGATCGTGACGTTGTTAGGTTTTTAGTTATTTAGGTTTAAAACAAAAGCATAAGTATAGAAAAGTAATTAATTTTTCATTAAATTAACATCATTTTTAGTGTCTTACAATTGAGACCAAACAAAATGTTATTGTAAATCAGCCTCTATAGTTGCTTCAATCAGAATTAAAACTATTATGACCAGCTCTTATTTGGCATGGTAGGTCATAAAGCAGTTTTGTTTCCTTGTGAGGCACAAATACACGTCGCATTTTTGGCACCTAATCTTTGATCGGCTCTTGCATTGATCCATTCTTCATGCGCGAGGACTATCAATGCCTTCAAAGCTTGGAAGGTGATCCTAGCCATCGTATCTTTAATCTTGAGAAGGTTGGTTTGATCTCTTGAATCTTGAGGTATCGGGCTGTAAATTTTCAACGGCCTCATCATGATCATCATCACACAGTCCTTCTTTAGCGAAGAGGTGTGTTGGTAAGTCCATCCGCGACTTGCATCCGAAACTCTAACAAGTAATCGCTTTGTTGCTTGGAATCTCGGCTGCCACACAATCCAATTTATACAGGCGCATTGCAAAGAGCTAGATCAAAGAAATTAGTACCTTCAGAGTCCACTTTCTTGTCTTCATGATGGTGCGGAAGGATATCAACACCGCCCATGCGCTTGTTGTAGTTAAGTTAGTGATGGTTCGATGGATGGTGCAGTTACATTGGTGAAAGCTGAGATATTTTTATCCCAGCGCTTTACAAACGCCGCCGTCTCGTCTGCAGATGTGCAGTTAGATGCGAAAAGCATGCAATTGTTATCCATCCAATTGACAACTACGACATGGTCACACACGAACTGTTGTGATCCGCCACACTGCATTCGGCTGCATCAGGATTAAAATCTATGATCTTTCGCTCAGGTACAGGTTCATCATGAGCGTTGCTGTGCCGTGTAGTTCAACGGTGATCAGCTTTTCAAGTAAAAGTATCGACGATAAATATCGGTCACAGTAAATACGGCTGCCCCTTGGAATTGGAGAGATGCAAAATCACCGAGGCCCCAACCCCCAAAGATCTGTCGCCGAGCGAGTGCTAAACGGCGGCACCTATGTAGACTTCAAAGTCTATCATCAGACCGCCATGAATAGTGGCCACGAATTTTTTTAAACCTTGGGGGCGAGGTTTGCTTTTGATTTCGTTGGCAGCAGAATCCAAAGGCCTTTGGAGTGGTAATTCTTATCATCATCCATACCTTCTACCTCGAAATCATTGCCATCTCTAAGCAGATGTTTATCCAAGTCGATTGTGAGCTCTTTTCCTGTCAAAAAAGCTAAAATAACCAATAAATTCAGCAAATGAAAGTCCCTAACAAAATCTGCCTAAAGTTGAGATAGGCCCAAACGTCACGATCGTGACTTTAAATTTTCAAAGTGTAATTTTGTTTGAAAAACTGCAATTTTTACCAGTAAAAACTGTTAAATTAATGCATCATGATTACAGCTACTAAATAACAACAAATACTTAATGTTTTAGTTAAAATTTACACAAAATATTAATACTTATTTGCACCGCCTCCATCGTCAAAAAACGCCACCATTTTTCTGGCCACACTGACGCCAACTGACTGGCGAACCGCGCGAAAATTATTACTAGGTACAACGCGTAGTTCGTGCACGATCGTATGCAGTGGGTCTCGGTCTACAAAGCTGATTGAGCGCGGCGCAGGAATTTTTAAAATAAATGTGCACGATCGTATATGACGGGCCTGAAAGGGATATGTGCATCATTATCTATAACCAGGTTGTCTGGCAGAGATCGCTCTTGAGCGATAAGACCGCCAATTGTCACTTATTGTTTATGTGTTTAATTTGTAAATTGTTTTTCGCTTAAGTGTGCAATAAAGTATTTTCTATATATCTATATATCTATCTACAATAAGTTACCAGAAGTAATTAAAGACCTCAATGGCAATTTATTCAAACAAAAGTTAAATAACTGGCTCCTCGACAGATAAATAGTGTTATGGAATATATTAATTTTAAGTAAAATAATTTATTTGACTCAATTATTTATCTGTTTGTTATTTTTTTTTATTCTAGATTATTTTTATTATTGATTATTTAAACACTTATGTATATTCACTAACAATTATTTTAATATTTGCATACCTGCTTGCGGGTTGAAATGTTGAATACATTGACTTCACTCTAGTTATAAGATCTGACATGTACCTGTAATATTGTATTCAGCAAATAAACGATTTGATTTGATTTGATTCGTTAGGAGTGACTTTCATGATAGCATTATATATTTTGTTAGTTTAGTTTAGATCAATAAGACAGTAAGTTCAATGGATCGTACTCCCAAAGGAAAGAATGTTAGTAGGTTTTGTTCTCCTTGCGCGGTCTAAAATACTATTTTGTTTAATAGTCTTCGGCTTTTCTACAAGCCTTATTAGTTTTACTTCAAAAACCTGTCGAATAACAAAGCGAAGCCGTCGTCTATAGCCATAGCGAGAATAGAGTTAGTGATCGTGAGAATAGAGTTAGTGATCGTAGTCAAAGGAAATAAGTTTTTTTAGCCCACAGTAACTTCGAAACATCTTGAGATCTGCAGGCCTTTACGGCAGCGCACGCGCAGAGTTTCTGTCGATAATTAGCGGCGCATGAGTAATGTCCCGAATACCTCTGGTTAAGGAATAGACTCTGTTTAACCACGGGTTAACTGCCGGTTAACGAGGGCAGCTGGGGTCGCAGGGTGCCCGCCACCATTTGTCTTGTCATCTTGTGGTGGCGAATCACTGAAGCTTGGGTTGGTGGGGTAAACAACCAGGTGAGGTCAGGATCATTTGTCTTGTCATATTGTGTAGCTTGAAATGTTATAAAAGTCGTGGGGTTCATATTTGACCTAATTAGGCCAACATTTTGTATACGAATATATTATGTCAATCTATATTTACAAAAGAGAAGAAACAGACTGACACTTAAAGATATATCTGGAATTACAAGAGCTACGAAGCTGAAATTTTATATGTTTACTTATTTTTTATCTATTTTTCCACATTAAAGTACATTACATTTTAAATTTTCTGCCAAACTGTACAACAGTTAGTCGGCAGTAGATTCCTATTAGACGTAAGCACCCACTACGAACGGATTTTTGGAAATTCATATTGAATGGTAATTAAAATGGGGTCAAAACAGCGTAGCCGCCAGTATAAAGTTTGTGGGTCAAAAGTCATTTTGATACCATAACTGTTTGCGCGTCAAAATTTGTAGAGTTGTACGCTTTTTATGTTTTAGCCAAATCTTCAACATTTTCCAAGTCGAAGTTGATTTGAAAGTGTTCATTTGCAATTGTGGTTCAGTTGCACTATTTTTAGAAATTTGATGAAGCCCTTGTTATGTTCAAGCTACGTTCGAGTTTTGAGATTTCGTTTAGTTATACAGGTTGGGGAAAAAGTCTTTTCGCATTATAGTATGTATGAACTTGTAATAAAATCTCTTTGGCTTTTGTATTTGTATCTGGCTGGTTTTGGTATCATTAAAAGTTTAAATTTTAAAGAACATAATTCCAAATTCAAATTAGGAAAATGTGTGATTGTTATTTGTTTTTCGTACTATCAAGATGAATCTAACGAAGAAATTCGATACATTTTAAAATTTTACTACAAAAACGGTAAAAATGCAACGCAAGCCGCGAAAAAAATTTGCGATGTTTATGTACAAATTTGGTTTAAGCGTTTTCAATCCGGAAATTTTGATCTCTAGAAAAAAACTGGGTACACAAAAAAGCTCGATATTTGGGTAGGTACCTAACGAGCTCACTGAAAGAAACCTAATATGAACCGTCTGCTCTTTTGTGATTCTTTCATCATCATCATCAGCCTATACTATACCAGTCCACTGCTGGACATAGGCCTCCCTTATGTGATTCTTTATTACGACGTTATGAAACCGAACCATTTTTGAAGAAGCTAATAACTGGTGATGAAAAGTGTTTCACGTACGACAAGAACGTGCGAAAAAGGTCGTGGTCAAAGGCCGGTCAGGCTTCACAGACTGTGGCGAAACCCGGGTTAACTCGCAACAAGGTGATGCTGTGTGTGTGTGGTCGGATTGGAAGGGCATTATTCATTATGAGCTGTTACACCAGGCAGGACCATCGATTCTGAACTCAACTGCGAACAACTGATAAGATTAAAGCAAGAAGTTGAGAGAAAGCGGCCGGAATTAATAACAGAAGGGGTGTGGTTTTTCATCATGATAACGCTAGACCTCACACATCTTTAGCCACTCAGCAAAAATTAAGAGAGTTTGGCTGGGAGGTGTTAATGCATCCGCCGTATAGTCCTGACCTTGTACCTTCAGATTTCCACCTGTTTCAGTCTCTTCAGAACTCTTTAGGTAGTGTCAGGTTAACATCACGAGAGGACTGCCCAAAACCACTTGTCGCGATATTTTCATCTGAAGCCCCAAAATTTCTATAGCAATGGTATCATGCAATACCTACAAGATGGCAAAAATTTATCGAACCAAATGGCACCTACATTCTTTAGTTAAATGTAAATAAACTGTATTAAAAAATGTTTTCCCCAACCTATTATGTTTTCATGATGCTACGCGATTTTGTTTTCTAATTACAATTTATACAAAAATTAATTGCAGTCTTTTTTGAAAGCTCATAATGAAATGTTTAGCATACTTATTAACTTTAAAATCGTAAAGGATTGGTTCGTTCTATAACTTTGGGGGTGTAAGTTTGCTTGAACACAAACATTAATTGGGTATTACTAAAGAAAGTCCCATGCGAATAAAACCGCGGGCGCTAGCTAGTCATAAACCGCGGGCGCTAGCTAGTCATAAACCGCGGGCGCTAGCTAGTCATAAATATAATAAGAAAAGATAACTTATTTAATATGAACACTAATTATTTAAACTCCTTGGCATATAAACGAAGCTGTAAGCTGCATCTTTCCTTTGTAACAAAATTGTTTAAACTTCTTTTCATACATAATAAATAATTAAAATGTCTAAAATTGTAATAATACCACATGATTCATTTTGTAATAATACCACATGATTCATTTTGTAATAATACCACATGATTCATTTTGCAAACGGTTTTTTTTAACAAAGTATATTTTTAAGTATCTATGATTTTTTTATAATACAATTCCAAAAACTCTCCTCGGAAATGCATAGTACACACAGACACAGTTAGTCTTGACTTTACCAATAGCTCATATTCCGTTATATTGTTGTTTAAAGCACTACTTACTTTTGAGCTACCGTCAGTCATTGAGTAATGCTTATCCTCCACCTGTCCTCGAGTAAAGAGCCCTCAGGCCCCCCACGGCGACAGGGCCCGACGACGGCCCGACAAACGGCCCGCTACGCAAACAGCTACTGGAGCCCGAGCCGTCGCTTCTGGCCCTTGAGACATCAGCCCTGCACTTGTGGCTGGTAGTTTGTGTTAGAGGCGATGCTCAAACAACCTGTTCTTAGGCTGGTGAGTTCAGATTTTGCTTATTTTCTGGGTTAATGTAGAATAAAACATTTGCAAGGTCATACTAGGTGCACTGAAAATATACGCGTCGAATTTCTTTACTTATGGTCTCGCTCTGTCCGTCCCCGCTCTTTCTTGAATATCTCAGTAACTACTGCAGCTATTAACTTGAAATTTGAAATTATGATACATTTCGTGCGCAATTACTCATTTCAAGAAAAAAATATATAAATAAATGAAAATGAATATTTTCAGTACCTACAAATTTTGATGTTGAAATTTCAAAAGAGACCTAGGAAGGCAAATGGGGTATCAAATGAAAGGTATCGTTTTGTACATTTCAAAACAGTTTTTGAAATTTCTGTAAATTTCATACTTTTTGAAATATTTTAAAAAAGTCGAAGAATTCACCATCCCCCCCCCCCTATCTCCAAAGATTGCGGACCGATCCATGTACAATGTATTAGGCGTTTGTAGATATCGATCTATATTTTACAGGAAAAATATAGAGAAGTCTGTAAAAATGTTCATTTTTGAAAAAAAGACATTGAGAATTGTCGAAAAGGGGGATTTTTTTTATCGAAAGGGGCTACCTCTACCTATTGGTTTATCAAATGAAAGGCATTGTTTTGTAATTTTTAAAACAGTTTTCGAAATTGCTGTTGTTTTAATTCTTTTCAAAATATAGCCATTCGAAAAAAGACGGAAAATTGATTGTCCAAATAATTGGCAAATGTTTGAAACCCTCGGCGCGCTAGTTACACTCGCACTTGACGCATCTTGTTTTTTTTTCGTCGGTTGTTTTTTTTTACCAAACATGCCCTAGATAGCTAGCTCTTAATTATTGTTAGATATTCGTTTCTGCCCGCGGCTTCGACCGCGTTGTTTCTATGGAAATAATAAAGTTTATTTACGTCCCTTGAGAAATGATTTATAACACAAAGTATGTTTTATTTTAGGCCTAGATCTACCTGTATGGAAAATTTCACATGCACAATTGATTTAATTTGACGATCCGCTTATTACAGTAAAGGTCTCGTCACGGTTTAATATAATGATAGAGAATAGCGCTCGGCGAAAGTGGAGGGGCGGGCTGCGCAGGCGTGGGTACATTCAAGCAATCACGAGAAAACAACAAAAATCGGCTTCAGCACATTCAAACTCAGTTCTATTAAATCTAAACCGTGACCTTTTCAACATTCAAACTCAGCTCTATTAAACTGTGACCTTCTCCACATTTAAACTCATCATCATCAGCCTATATTTGTCCACTGCTGGACATAGGCCTCCCCTAATGAGCGCCATAGCGCCCTGTCTTCAGCTTGCCGCATCCAGCATCTGCCAGCAGTCTTTCGCAAATCGTCATCCCACCTGGTCGGAGGGCGTCCTACACTACGTTTGCCGAGTCGCGGTCTCCACTCAAGAACACGTTTACCCCAGCGGTTGTCGGTTCTTCTCGAGATATGGCCAGCCCACTGCCACTTCAGCTTGCTAATCCTTTGAGCTATGTCGATAACCTTAGTTCTCTGTCGGATGTATTCGTTACGAATCCTATCCTTCAGAGAAACTCCGAGCATAGCTCTCTCCATAGCTCGCTGGGCGACTTTAAACTGGTGGACCAGCCCTACCGTGAGTGTCCACGTCTCAGCTCCGTAGGTCATGACGGGTAGGACACACTGATTGAAAACTTTCGTTTTCAAGCATTGGGGTATGGTTGACATTTAAACTCAGCTCTATTAAACTGAGACCTTCTGCAGATTGCAGTGCTTCACCACTATTAAACCGTGTCGCGACCGGTACTTCCGGAGTTCTGGCGTACACACTTACAGAGGTAACAAACATCCATTCATCTTAACTTTCTTATGTATGTACCTACAGTAAAAGTGTGTGTGTGTGAATGTCAGCCGACAGTGCGGCGGACATCGAACCCACTACGCCACGTGGTCCTCAATAAATCAGTCAATATTTTATTGAAATATATATATTATATGTATGTATATAAGATAAAAATATGAAACATGATTTAACTGGTACCAACTAAAAAACCAAACAAGGCTACGATTTACCGTTCAACAAATAATTTGTATTTGATCAGGCAGCAGATAAACAAAGCGATATTACATTAGAGCCATAGTTTGTATACCCCTGTGCGGGCTCGGCGCGCCGCCCGCTGGTTGGCCGGCTGCCACAGTGCGCGCGCGCGCTTCCACATAATGCAGGCTTTCGCAACATTTCGACGGGTCATTGATAGCTAACACAATAACCAAACAAACGGTCGTATTGAACTGAATGACATACTGTTCATCAACTTAGATAGAAGCTTATCTCTTTACAAACAAAAGGAACAAAGTAAACTACGTGATTGCAGACGTACTAAAGAGCGGGCGGAAAACTCTATGGAATTTAATTTCTCACGCGTTTAGTGGGAGAGAAAAATGCCTTGACGTGTTATTTTTTTCTGGATACATCAGCCGGTAGCGGCTATTTTCATACTAAGTGAAACGTCCAAACGTTTTACTATAACATTATCCCTTTTTGAGGGTATAGTTAGTGGTATGGTATGTTAGTGGTATGGTATGTTAGTGGTATGGTATGTTAGTTGTATGGTATGCTAATGGTATGGTTATGTTAGTGGTATGGTATGTTAGTGGTATGGTATGTTAGTGGTATGGTATGTTAGTGGTATGGTATGTTAGTGGTATGGTATGTTAGTGGTATGGTATGTTAGTGGTATGGTATGTTAGTTGTATGGTATGCTAATGGTATGGTATGTTAGTGGTATGGTATGTTAGTGGTATGGTATGTTAGTGGTATGGTATGTTAGTTGTATGGTATGCTAATGGTATGGTATGTTAGTGGTATGGTATGTTAGTGGTATGGTATGGCGTCTACTTTTTCGAAGCAAGTCCTTATTGTTCCACTCCTGGTGTGATGTTACAATAGTCACGTCGAAGCCTGATTTCGTTATTTGTTATGAATTTCTTATCAATACAAGTCTAGGTATACTTACCTAGACTTGATAAACTAGACTTTTCAACAAGAATGTTTTTAATAGTTTTCCAATCAACATTTAAAACTCAATCAAAATATTTTAATCGAGTCAAGTTTAATGTTCTATTAACTTCATATATAATTAAGTCAGCTTTACCAGCAGTAAAAGAAAAACTATTAAATAAAATTTCAAATTTTAATAGAAAATTAAATCAACCTGAGTAAGTACAGTTTAACTATTGTGTACTTGCACACTTTTAGTTTGTGCCTCAGTGCCTCAGTGCCTCAGTGCCTCAGTGCCTCAGTGCCTCAGTGCGTCCCTGGCGGAAAGTCGCGATCCGATTGGTCATAGATTAGAAACGAGGTGCGCGAACGCTGCACGCCTATTGGTCAAGCGCTAATATCGTAAAAGTGCTCGTAAACAGTCCGATTTCGACCGCCATTATGTACCGCGATAAGCTGCTCCAACGTACTTTCTATTAACTTGGAAAACAAGATAAAGTCCATGTTGAAAGCTGAACGTAATTCGTAGATTTAGTGATTTTAGAAATGTTTACTCAAAGACAGCTGTAGCAATTATAAAAGCTAGCTGTTGTGAGTTGTTGGGTTATGTCGAAACTTGCGAGTTAAAATGTAAAGAGCGCTTACTAGGCATACTTAGAAACGATTCAAGAAAATAATCACGTAACTGGCAGAACAAATTTCAATTTGCCGAGCAAACAGCTGACACCTATTTGTGGTATATTATGTGATAATTCTAATCTGATATGCATACCGACAGCTTTTTGTAATAAATTTCACTGTTAAGCAGCTCGCACATTGAAGCTTAACTCGCGTCCTGCGCGGGCTCACCTTGTACTCATAGGGTGAACCGCGGGGGAGGGGTTCAATAGTTGAACTCTCTTCACGGCTGAGTAACATAATAACTATAAGTATACTGTGGCTACATCTCAATTCGTAAAATTCAACACAAAGAAACTAAACTGGGCCAAGAGCCAAACCATCAAACACGGAACAAACTTCTAAAGAAAATCAATCAAACAATTTCAAAGAAAAGAGAACGATCTTCAAATAGTCTCGAAACGAAACGCCGGCGCCTTTTAACTCTTAACTTGAGAAGCCGAGAACATTCATTAATTAAGAATATACTGTCGAAGGCAAACAACTCGAGTTATTGCGAGGCATTCGCGCCGTGCCGCGAACCATTGCTGTCAAGCCAGGAGTGTATGCAAAAGCTATGAAATTTCGAGGATAGGTCCGTGTCAATGATGATTTCTAGGAATCTATTCATTGTGTTAAGCTTAGGTACTTATTCATATTGAGAGAACACAATCACAAAATTACTTCATAATTATTAGTTTTCGTGTGTTCTACTTACACTATCACGTGTGTTCTACTTACACTATCACATTGGAAAATAAAAAAAACATGAAAACCTTGCACAGAAATATATTTCATGACTCTTTACTAAATAAAGCACTATAATCTAAATCTAGCTAAAATATTAAATAGAGAAACGCTTACTGTTTGACTATAATAATCTGTGCGGTTCTCGAGTTATGAATGCGTTGTATTCGCTGAAAACACCACTAACTGTCACCACTGAAACGTCAAAGGCGCATCGTAAATTACAGAAAGAAAGATGCATCACCGCCCTATTATATCCATCTCTCTCTGACAAAGGAGGTATTGTATGACCCCGTCTCGCTTTAATACCAATTAGGAAGAACTAAAGTGCCGACTGTATTTGATAGCGTCAGTGTTGTTCGTGAAAAATTAACGTTTACAAGAAATCACTGTTGGAGCATTTTTTCAGGATTATCTCAAGAAAAAATAACTAATTCAACAACTTTCCATTTACATTCATAAAAGTTAAGATTCTCGTAGCATTTTCGTAGAGGTACTACGACATCTACGTAGACTGATTCGTAGAGGGTCTACGACTTATTTGTAGTATTACCTACTTTAGAAGTGTTCTTGGGGTGAGCGAACGTCACAATGTCACAATGTCACAAACACATGGTCTTAACGAATAGAATAATACATCATTATCCTCACCATAATTCTAATTTTGAAGGAAAAATCCATTAATTTATAAGATATTGTTCATAGTTTGATATATGGCTTTTTTATCATCTGCGATCAAATCATCTTTTTTTTTATCTGATTAGAAGATAAAAAACAAGACAAATGATGAACAAGATAAATGACGAGAAAGTTTTTGACAATATAAAGTTTCGCTTCCTTAAACATTTTATTTTATTTATTTCGCCTATCGCTAAGCCGCAAGTCCCATCACTAGCGGTCCAGCGCGTGGATCAGTCCGTCTCTTTCTCATCGTAAATAATTTGCGAGATCGCACTTTATTACTTTTATTGCGACAAACTCGAGCCGCGGTATTTCGGAGCATTTTATTCTAAGTTTTATTTTTATGCTGATACGCTCCATTATCGTTTTATTTCTATTAGGCACAGACAAATTGTTTGTGGTTTATGTAAATTTTGAATATGCTGTAAATCCCATGACTTAATGAATGTAACAAGAGAATGTTCAAGAATTAAGAAGAGAGAGAGAGATGGTCCATGTTGGTATTTGCAAACTGCACTGCAGTTATGTATTTCGTTAGAGAGATTTGATCCGCTTGTGTTTATCAAAGTAGTCTCTGGTTAAGTGCTTTTGGTAAAAGTTCTGTGACCGTTCATGCCAATAACTGATCAAACAAACTTTACTATGTGTTTTTGTTTACACCACAAAGTCTTTACATAACAATCAATCAATAGTATTGCACACCTGCATACGCTAGGTAAAACTTGTTCCTTATTCTGTGGCACACCACTGGACTTCTGCAAAACACAGGAGAGCTTCTAGATGTGGCCATAATTAGCGATTCCGATGTAGTGCACATTGTTGCGCCGGCGCAGGCGGCGGCTTTGATGTGACGCGCCGCCTTCCGCGAAACAACATGTGGACAATGTGGGCGACACCGGCCCATCGTGATACGTTATACAGAAAACCATTCGAGTTATATTTATCACGCTATGGTTTTTGTAAGATACCCTAAAAAGCAGTAGGTATCTACTTGATAAAAGACTTGAGTTTAAAAACAATAACCGCGTGTTTGAACTATCTTTAATTATTCTAAAGGTGTTTTTGGAGCATTTTACTAAAACCGCGCTTGGTTTTAGTAAAGATGCTCCAAAAACACTATAAACGTTTAAAAAGTCTGGTCGAGAACTTTATTAAATCAAATAGTCTTTATTTCCATAAATACAAAAATGTACACTTAGAAAAGGTCAAATTCTTAAAATAAAACATTGACAAGGAAATAAAGTGATATTTTTGATTACGGTCGCTTCGGTATGTAGACTAACGTAAAGAAGCGACGAAGAAACCTTTAGCCTGTTAGTTGTTATTTGTCGAGTTGGAGCAAAACCCGTGCCAAGCTTTTTATCTTCTAGATAATCTGATATTTTGATTTTTGTTTTGACAATTAGTTTGAATTTATTTACCGATAGATTTTGCAACTCACTAGGAGTCTTGTTGTAGAAACGTATACATTGCCCTTTAAAAGATATATAATTTTGTGAAGCCTAGTTGTGGGCACAGCAAGTTTATGTTTATTTCTAGTATTTATATTATGTAGGTATATCGCTATTTTTAGGAAAGCTTTTGATATTTTTATGAGTGTACAACAAATTTTATAAATATATTGACAGGGAACTGTCATTATGTTCTTTATCAGGGAACTGTCATTATGTTCTTTATCAGGGACGCAGCGTTTTCAAATTAGAATGCATTTGTTCTCGAAATTATTTCTAAGTCTGCTTACAGCGGTCCATGGCGAGAGATTTATCAAGTTTCATTCCTTCCACGCTCGTTAACTAATTTCCAGACATGTGATTGAAATAGCTACAAAAGCCACAAAAAGACGCCATTTTGTCAAAGTGCGCATCGCGTCCGCGCCAATTTGCACTTCTCAATCAAACGGGAAGTTTTATTTTTCATCTTTAGTAAAATTATTAGGGCTGCTTGCAATTTATACTCTGTGTACAGATTCACCTTAACGTTAAGCCTAGTAATTGTAGTAATTGCAGGTTTTTTTCTTTGTACAATGCGTTTTCATAAATTACAGATAAATAAGACATTAATACAAAATCTTCTCTTTAGGTACCGAAGATTTATTGTAGGTACCTACTTGTCGTTAACTTAGGTTCGACCAGGGTCACACCAAAACATAGGACAAAATTATTGTAGGTACCTACTTGTCGTTAACTTAGGTTCGACCAGGGTCACACCAAAACATAGGACAAAATTATTGTAGGTACCTACTTGTCGTTAACTTAGGTTCGACCAGGGTCACACCAAAACATAGGACAAAATTATTGTAGGTACCTACTTGTCGTTAACTTAGGTTCGACCAGGGTCACACCAAAACATAGGACAAAATTATTGTAGGTACCTACTTGTCGTTAACTTAGGTTCGACCAGGGTCACACCAAAACAAAGGACAAATTATTGTAGGTACCTACTTGTCGTTAACTTAGGTTCGACCAGGGTCACACCAAAACAAAGGACAAAATTATTGTAGGTACCTTCTTGTCGTTAACTTAGGTTCGACCAGGGTCACACCAAAACATAGGACAAAATTATTGTAGGTACCTACTTGTCGTTAACTTAGGTTCGACCAGGGTCACACCAAAACATAGGACAAAATTATTGTAGGTACCTACTTGTCGTTAACTTAGGTTCGACCAGGGTCACACCAAAACATAGGACAAAATTAATGTCAAATCCTTCCAGACCACATGCTAATAATTAGAACAAAACATACCTACATAAATATATCCAACTATTTTCACCCACGCACTGACTGGAAAGATTAATTACCAAATAAATTGAAAAAGCATTTAACAAAGTAGTACGATTTGTTCACTTAATTCGTGTTCCCGTCAAAACGAGCGTCATCGTAGATGTCAGTGTCACACTGTCACTGACGTGTCAGTGTCAGAGTGACGTTTATTGGGCGGATGTAAGGGGAGCTGTGAGCGCGCATACGAGTGGCTCTGAATTTATCATGTTATTTAGTTTAGTCAGGAGCTAATGGCTATGTTTATTTGTGTAAGAAGTAAGAGGTTGTAAGAGAATTTATGAAAATTATCTTCACCGGCTGAAGGTCCACCTGCGACGCAGGTGGTGCGTTTCTTTCTCGCCTCGGGACAAATGTTTGTACTACCTCCAGTTATTTGTTACGGGTGTTCTGGGTCTATTCTATGTAATGTAAAAAAATTGTATGTACTGTATTGTGTTATGTACCTACCTATAGTAGACTAATATAGTCTGATGATGATGATAAACACGTATGTACATATGTATGTGTGGAACACTAGCTCAGCTCACTTTGCGGTTGATGATGCTGTGTTTGTCCAATAGGTATAATGTCCTTTATAATTTATTTATGTTTTAAATACAAAAGAAATAATCATAGTTTGTTTTCGTTTAGTTACATTAAAGTGTTATAATTGTTATTAAGTAAAGGAGGTTTAAATACCGTTGTTCTGGTCACACACCCGTCACACGGCCGCGCGCGCCGCCCTAGCTGAAGGAGACACTTCGTTTTGTACATTCTTATGGAACCTCCTTTTCATTTGTCCACACCAAGTCATTTGTTTGCCGCCACGTTTCATTTGTTTTCATTTGATTCGTTCGTCGCCTGTCGCGATTAAGTTGAATTGACGAGCGTTTACCTGTATAGAGCCCATGCACGGGCCCATGAATATGTATAGAGCCCATGCACGGGCCCATGAATATGTATAGAGCACATGCACGGGCCCATAAATATGTATAGAGCACATGCACGGGCCCATGAATCGGTCGATTCAAGTACCCAATGTCAAGGTGAGCGACAAATTTTGGAATAAAAAAAGTAAAAAAGTGTTCAGAACATGCAGTAAGTAAATATAATACTAACACAATCTCACAGATTACAAAAGTAAAGAATTTTGATGGAACCTTTATGTAAGTATACCTACTTATAGTAAACCTAAGTTGGCTGATGTGTTGTACTTATTGGTACAGAGAAAGTAATAAATCTCCGTTCACAAACTCGGCTAACGAGCCAAAATACGAGTGGAGCCCACGAAACAATGTCCAGCACATAAAATTAAACATTTTAACAAGCTGCGCTTTACGGTCAATAGCGAGAGGAACGACGGCTCGGGTGACACTCCTGCGCAGGTCACGCCGCCGCCGGTGACGTCACTACATGTGTTCGCTTCGAGCCGATGGATCTTTGCTTTGGAGATTAAAGATACAGAACCCTTTGGATTTAGAGCCCGCGACGACCAGACCCTCGTCATTTTGAAAAAGCTGAGAATGGGTTTGTTATTTATGTTGATATTGATGTGATCTGAAATGAACACAAACAAAACACTTTAGTGGATAAAAACAATGATGAGGTATCAGGAAGCATTTGCTTCAAAAATAATAATTGTACAAAAATAGTTCGAGACTAAGATCCTTAGGTTCACTTTGAAAAGAGAGCGCTGTGACTTTAGGTCTATAAAATAGAATAAATAAATAAATAATGCTGGACAATTCACACAGCATTATCTAGCCCCAAGCTAAGCAGAGCTTGTGTTATGAGTACTAGATAACTGATTATACATAATAATAATACAATACATAGATAGGTATTTTTTATTATGTATATTAGAAAACGTCCAGAATACCCTGAACAAATGTCTGCAGATCGTACAGACATTTGTCCCGAGGCTGGAATCTAACCCGCAACTTCTTGCGTCGCAGGCAGACCCTTGCCCACCGCGCCACAGAGGTCGTCGAGAAATGGCATGAGCCTTGCTTCTTATAGGCCAGCTTCACGCTCCTTTTTACCTGCGAGCAAACCTTTGTGCAGGTAAGTGCGTGCGCGTGGACGACAAAACGGTAGCTCGCACAGGCCCGTAGCGAGGCCTGTGCAATCGTTGACATGCTGAAGATTGGACGGTGTAAATTCATTTTGCATGTGTTTATTTGAGCTATTAGATATTTGAGTCATTCAAGTGGCTCTACCAGCAAACATTATTGTAAACTAGTTTCTGCCTGCCGCTTCACGCGCATTTTGTGTGTGGGAACGTTTTCAGGTTATTTCTACCCCATGTGATCTAATTTATGGGATAGAAGTATTTCTATCAAGTTTTATTCCAGACCTAGAATTACTTGCATGTGATATTTTAGCCCAATCCGTTAATTAGATTCGGCATGCAGAAGTACATAACAACCACCCATCCATCCTCCCATCTAACATTAGATTCGGCATGCAGAAGTAACAACCACCCATCCATCCTCCCATCTAACATTAGATTCGGCATGCAGAAGTAACAACCACCCATCCATCCTCCCATCTAACATTAGATTCGGCATGCAGAAGTAACAACAACCCATCCATCCTCCCATCTAACATTAGATTCGGCATGCAGAAGTAACAACCACCCATCCATCCTCCCATCTAACATTAGATTCGGCATGCAGAAGTAACAACCACCCATCCATCCTCCCATCTAACATTAGATTCGGCATGCAGAAGTAACAACCACCCATCCATCCTCCCATCTAACATTAGATTCGGCATGCAGAAGTAACAACCACCCATCCATCCTCCCATCTAACATTAGATTCGGCATGCAGAAGTAACAACCACCCATCCATCCTCCCATCTAACATTAGATTCGGCATGCAGAAGTAACAACCACCCATCCATCCTCCCATCTAACATTAGATTCGGCATGCAGAAGTAACAACCACCCATCCATCCTCCCATCTAACATTAGATTCGGCATGCAGAAGTAACAACCACCCATCCATCCTCCCATCTAACATTAGATTCGGCATGCAGAAGTAACAACCACCCATCCATCCTCCCATCTAACATTAGATTCGGCATGCAGAAGTAACAACCACCCATCCATCCTCCCATCTAAACATCCAAAGTCAGGCATCACATCACACTTCACACTAATATTATATGTAGATGCGAAAGTTTTATGTATGTTACCTCTTCACGCCAAAACTACTGAACTAATCGGGCTAAAATGTTGCATACAGGTAGTTCTGCATCTTGTCAGCAGTTGTAAGCGTAAAATGAAACAGACTATTTCGTGTGATAAAAATGATCTTTAATGTTTCCTTAGCTATAATCACAGCGCGCGAAGCCGCGGGCAGAATCTTATTGCTTGTTTGCGAAGTCCAGTTTGTACGAGCTAACGTCCACGTGTGGCCACAGCCGCTGTGCTGAGTTCCGTGTTTTTCTTGAGTTATATCGGCACATTGGACTGCGCTGGTAAGACGGAGCGTGAGACCGAGCATTTAAAACTTGTACTATAATATCTCTATGCTAGGTAGGGTATAGAGTCTACGTAGGCATAATGTGCATAGTTGGACATGACCTCTCAATGACCTCTAGTGTTCGGTAAAAGATCCGCGCCAACTATCGCGTTCTAGGGTAAATAGGGGTTATTGTTTTCGATGATGAGTTTGCAGTAGAGAAAGCAGTTAGCATCCACACTACATGCTAGCCTAGTCATGGCAAACCTTGACCCGCGGTGTATACAGGCTATCTAAAACAAAAACACTGTCTCTATGTTGTAGGCTATGAAATTTACTGACTTTCGCATTTACTGCCCATCTTGCTACATGGAGCTGCTGGTAACGTGCGTCGTGAGTCGTGAGTCGTGCGTCGTCGGGCAATGAAAGTGTTAGAAAAACTTAAATGACCTTCTGAAAAGCATCTTTGAAAATAGGAAAACAACAATAGGCCTATACTTATCGCTTACCTACCTTATCGCTATTGGTACCGTAATCGAAAGAAATCGATCATTAAAATCTGATTGAGACGGATCGCACTGATACCAGCCTGACTCCTGACTCCATCATGATACCAGCCTGACTCCTGACTCCATCATGTTACCAGCCTGACTCCTGACTCCATCATGATACCAGCCTGACTCCTGACTCCATCATGATGAAATAACCTGTTAACAACCTAATCATGATCTCGACGCCTGCAAATAACTGCCTGTCTTATAATCCTGGATAATCCTGTCATCGTCAGTAATTACTATTCGATCACAGATCAAATGACTTGTTTCGTTGTATAATCACTTGTATTTTGCAAATAATTTTATTACCACAATAATGATACAGCATTTGCCATATTTATGTTATCAGATAAAAATATTGTTGAGTATATAAATATGTATTAAGAAACCATACTTTTACAATGGCTGTTAACTTGAACTCTGCCAACAGCTCGGCTCTAGCTAGGGTATCAATTTGTTAAGTTTTACTACTACACTTAGGTTTTTTTTACATAGAACATCTGTTGGTAAGCAATAGGTAACAACACTTAAATAATAGAAAAGAAATCTTAACAGATAATTGATAAACTTTGTCGAGCAGTTGTGTCGAGCAGTTGTGTCGAGCAGTTGTGTCGAGCAGTTGTGTCGAGCAGTTGTGTCGAGCAGTTGTGTCGAGCAGTTGTGTCGAGCAGTTGTGTCGAGCAGTACACCTTTTTATGCCAAGTTCAAATCTAATTTCTTACAAGAAGACGAAAGTCTGTGAAATAAGTGTGCCATATCCCAAGTGTATCCTACACGTGTGTCAGCTAAACAGATCCATCTTTGTCTGCAGATGGAAGCACCGGCATGGGCCAGTCAGTTGGCGGCGCGGGTCAGCAGTACGGAGAAGTGAACCAGCTGGGCGGAGTGTTCGTCAACGGACGGCCGCTGCCCAACGCCGTGCGGCTAAGGATAGTGGAGCTAGCGCAGCTCGGCATCAGGTAACATCACTATATAGAGCCCGTCAGACCCGGGGAAATGGGCACAAATGCAAATGCAAACCGGCACAAAGAATACCCAAGGAGTCTGATTTAAATAAAACGTTTTGTGAATCTAGGATCTTTACCGAATTGGTCGAACGGAGTTTTAATTCAATTGCTTTGTCGCCCTTCCCGTGGTGTCGGTTCGTTAGAGTCAGTTCAGTTCAGCTGTCATTCACAGATTTGCTCTACATCCTTCTCCACATACATATATGTTAATATATGTTTTATATATATGTTAATTAATAATTCTTCAATTATGTCCACTGCTGTACATGCCCTCCTCAAACAAGCTCTACATTATTGTAGTAATTATTTGATACGATCTGACTAGAAGCAATCACGCGCAAAAAAGTAATATGTATTGTTCTGATGAGCAGGCCATGCGACATCAGCCGTCAGCTGCGTGTGTCTCACGGCTGCGTGTCCAAGATCCTGGCGCGCTACCACGAGACGGGATCCATCCTGCCCGGCGCCATCGGCGGCTCCAAACCCAGGGTCACCACGCCCAAGGTACAACCTCTGAAATGCTCACCGTAAGCTACACTCATTAGATGAATATACCTCTGTTAAAGTATATTTTTGTATTTCTTATATTTAATTTTGCTTTGCCACTCTACTTCCACACTCTAGTTTATTGTTTGTGTAATAATTATGGAAGTAGCCACCTACCTATAATTGAGAGAGCACGGCCTATTCCTGTTTTTTGACATCTAATGGTGTTGGTATTTGCCGTTGATGGTTTAAAAATAAATAAGAATAGTTTTACTAGGTGGGTCAGCAACTGAGAGACAACTGAGAGACAACAATTTGTCATGTTTTGTATTATTTCATCTCTACCTCTCGCGTATTGTTTTATTATTTAAAGATCCTCGGGGTGCAGTTACATGCTGGCTATTTCATCAAGAGACACATGTCTGTGAGTGAGGCTGACGAACCTACTGTCTAGCACAGGCTGACGAACCTACTGTCTAGCACAGGCTGACGAACCTACTGTCTAGCACAGGCTGACGAACCTACTGTCTAGCATAGGCTGACGAACCTACTGTCTAGCATAGGCTGACGAACCTACTGTCTAGCACAGGCTGACGAACCTACTGTCTAGCACAGGCTGACGAACCTACTGTCTAGCACAGGCTGACGAACCTACTGTCTAGCACAGGCTGACGAACCTACTGTCTAGCACAGACTGACGAACCTACTGTCTAGCACAGGCTGACGAACCTACTGTCTAGCACAGGCTGACGAACCTACTGTCTAGCACAGGCTGACGAACCTACTGTCTAGCACAGGCTGACGAACCTACTGTCTAGCACAGGCTGACGAACCTACTGTCTAGCACAGGCTGACGAACCTACTGTCTAGCACAGGCTGACGAACCTACTGTCTAGCACAGGCTGACGAACCTACTGTGTAGCACAGGCTGACGAACCTACTGTCTAGCACAGGCTGACGAATCTACTGTCTAGCACAGGCTGACGAACCTACTGTCAGGCAAGCATAACTGATTCATATTTCCACTATAGTAATCATAGAGCAAAATAATAAATAAATAAATAATAATAAATAAATTTCCCAGGTGGTGTCCTACATAAAGCAGCTGAAAGCCAAAGACCCCGGCATTTTCGCGTGGGAGATCCGTGACCGGCTGCTGGCGGACGGCGTGTGCGACAAGTACAACGTACCCTCCGTGTCCTCCATCAGCCGGATCCTGAGGAACAAGCTCGGGGGCCCCTTGTACCCCGTTCCCCCACTGTACCCCGTGCCGGCGCAGCGCTGCTGGCCGCTGCACCAGCCCTATGACTACTACGTATATCTGCAGGTGCGTAGACCCAGAATACTTGGAGGAACAGTGTATCCACAAGGACATAGCAGGATCTGATTGTCGTGGAAACAAGTGGTGTCCATGAGGATACAACGAGAAGGATAAATAGATTTTCTGAAAATTCATTTCAATCGGGTTGCACAAGTAATCTTTACGTTTTCGAATTATGCGCAAACAAGTTTTAAGGTCCATACGTTTTGAACACGGCATTCTAAAATGCCTATAAATGATTTGATTTGAATTAGATTTTACCAAACAAACAACAAACTGTAAAATAAAGCGTAAATGTGTTTTGTATCCAGGGCCGGCAGCACGGGGGCGGCAACCCTCACCCCCTGGGCCACCCCCACCAGCAGCCCCCGCCGCACCACGCGCACGCGCACGCACTCTGACCTCGCTGATGTCCGTCTGAGACATCGGCACCTAGTGGACAGTGATACATTTTTAGCTTAGAAATGCTAATGTGGACGTGCGCATGCGCATATCACACTGACTAATTATTTATGAGTGAGTGTTGTGAAATAGAACGGGATTTAGTGTATGTAAATAACTAGTTTAAGTTTAATTTAGGCCTACGACGCGACGCGACGCGATGCGACGCGACGCGACGCGTCCCCCGTACCCCATGGTATGCAAGCGAACTGAAAATATCATAATAACATAACAAATTAACGAAAAAGGGTTTTAAAATAGTTTATTTATAAGATTAAAGTATTATTATTATTGTATATAGCCTATTGTTGTGTAAGATAATAGTTAAGGTTAAATTTAAGTAAAACATAGAGATTTCGTATATTTTATAGTAAAATATTAAACAGGTGCAATGATGTATTTATTTAAAAAAATGTTTTAAAAAATTGGGTTAAAATGCTAAACCAGAAAGACACCTAGTTACAAAGTTTTAAACAACTTTTTTAAATCTTAGTTAGTTACTCAAGCCTCAATGTGCCTTCCAACAATTTGATATAAATGAGTTCTGCTAAACATACCTGTGCTAAACATATTTGTGGATATCTATTTTTTTTATAAATATTGGGGTCCTGTTAACCTAGGTACCTAATATTATTTAATATAATTTGTATAAAATAAACATGTTTTTAAAGTGCGACTCTTGTTGTTATGTAACCGATTCAACCCCTACCCCCCCCCCCCTACCCCTACCCCTACTAGACGTATTCTGTTACCATGATTTTACCTTGAAGTATAAACCAAAGCTATGGTTTTTTTTAAGACACAGAAAATATAATTATTTTTCGATTGTAGGCTTTGTAGAGACTTTTGTTATATTCGTGTAGGTACTTTTATTTCCAAATTAAACAACGGAAGCACTAAAAGCACAAAGCTAAATAAACTCCCATAAATTACAATAAAAATCTTCGCTTCGTTTCGAATTTAATACCACCTGAACCAAATCTGAAATTTAACTGCATTAAAGTTTTACGACGGCGCGGCGGCGGCCGTCCGGCAAAAGCTCGGGAGCAAAAAACAAAATGGCCGGCGGTAAAGTGACATATGACGCCTGCGCCTACGCCGCCGCGCGCCGCCGCCGTCGAGGCTATGGCGGGCCCAGGCTGCCTTACGTAATTAAATCGGACCGCGGTGGCTTTGTCGCGAATGCGTTGAAAATGCTAAAATTATACAAAGGTCCCTGAGCTGTGAGCTTTCGGAGCTTTCTGAGCCTGCCGCGCTCCGAGAGACCAGCTGCCTCAACGCTCCTCAGTAAAACACTCCGACATCATGATTTTTTTCAAATGTTTGATTTATTATACAAGAATATTTATAAACATATTAATTTTTAATTAAGCAATTTTATTTATTTAACAGCAAAAAATAATTACAATTAATATTTACACTTACATCTATTTATTAAAAATCTAAGCCGTCACCAGAAGGCAGAGTATCCAGAATGCTGGCAGCATTGCCACGTTGAATGGCAGTGCCCAGAATGCTGGCAGCATTGCCACGTTGAATGGCAACATATTAATAATAATTATCAGAGCGAGTCTATTCAACATTGAACGCTATGAAAGTTTGTCTCTAACGAGTAGGTGTTGAGGGTAAAACGCTAGTTCAACCCGATGTTGCCCCCTCCTAATTGTCTACGACAGTCCTTTGATCTACCAACTCTCTCTTGTTTTAGTTTTGGGCCAGATCAGAAAAAAAACATTAAGTATGTCACACATCATCATCATCAGTCTGGGTGTTTTCTATGTATAATAAAAAATATCTATCTATGAAATGTATTATATTACGTATATCAGTTATCTAGTACCCATAACACAAGCTCTGCTTACCTTGGGGCTAGATAATGCTGTGTGAATTGTCCAGCATTATTTATTATTATTATTATTATTTTTTATCAGCCTATATTTGTCCACTGCTGGACATAGGCCTCCCCTAATGAGCGCCATAGCGCCCTGTCTTCAGCTTGCCGCATCCAGCATCTGCCAGCAGTCTTTCGCAAATCGTCATCCCACCTGGTCGGAGGGCGTCCTACACTACGTTTTCCGAGTCGCGGTCTCCACTCAAGAACACGTTTACCCCAGCGGTTGTCGGTTCTTCTTGAAATATGGCCAGCCCACTGCCACTTCAGCTTGCTAATCCTTTGAGCTATGTCGATAACCTTGGTTCTCTGTCGGATGCTTAGACAATTTAACCCGCTGGTCGGATGTATTCGTTGCGAATCCTATCCTTCAGAGAAACTCCGAGCATAGCTCTCTCCATAGCTCGCTGGGCGACTTTAAACTGGTGGACCAGCCCTACCGTGAGTGTAGACGTCTCAGCTCCGTAGGTCATGACGGGTAGAACGCACTGATTGAAAACTTTCGTTTTCAAGCATTGGGGTATGGTTGACGACAACACTCGACGTAGTTTGCCAAACGCGGCCCAACCTAGCTGGATCCTCCTCAAAATTCAAAGTGATTTATTTCCTTTAGACCTTACAGAACTCTTGGACACGTCACAAAAACTCAGATTACATAAGTAAAACTAGGAAATAAAGTGATCACTTTGATTTTTTGTCCACTTCAATCTTTTTAAGGTAAAGTAAAGAAGCGAACAAGAAACCTTTACCTTGTTAGAATGTTAGTTTTCGAGTTGGAGCAAAACTCGTCCCAAGCTTTTTTATCGTCTAGATAATCTGATATTTTATAGTACTTAAGCCTTTTTACAAAGGATATGTTTGACAATTTGTTTGAATTTATTTATTGATAATTTTTGCAACTCACTTGGAGTTTTGTTGTAGAAGCGTATACATTGTCCTTTAAAAGATACATTAATCTTGTGTAGCCTAGTTGTGGGCACAGCGAGTTTATTCTTATTTCTAGTATTTAAATTATGTATATCGCTATTTTTGGGGAACCGATTGATATTCTTATGAGTGTACAACAAGTTTTCATAAATATATTGACATGGTACTGTCATTATGTTTATTTCTTTAAATTTATCACGTAGGGACTCTCTGGGACCCATATCATAGATTGCACGAACAGCCCTCTTGGCCTCCTTCTCGAAATTGTTTTTACCCAACTGCAGAATCTGCCCAAGGTAAGTATACTCGGAAACAATTTCGAGAAGGTGACCATGTACGACCACCGGTCCTGGATCAATGTGACCATTGATCATGACCTTCGTTTTATCCAATAATACCTATGTAAAATATCCGACCGCCATTAAAACTATGTCATCAGCGAATAGCAGGTGTGAGATGTAATCGCCGTTTATGTTGATGCCCTTACCTTTCCAGTCCAGCGTCTTAAACACATCTTCCAACGCGCTTGTGAACAGTTTCGGGGATATAACATCCCCCTGTCTCACTCCTCTGCGCAGTTGGATAGGTTTAGACTGCTGGGCCTGTACTTGGACTCTCATGGTGGCGGCATCATAAAGACATCTCAGCACCTCTATATAACGATAGTCTACTTGACATCGCTGTAAGGATTCCAGAACAGCCCAGATTTCGACAGAGTCAAAGGCCTTTTCATAGTCCACAAAGGCCAGACACCGGGGCTGATTATACTCTTCGGACTTCTGTATAATCTGCCTCACCGTGTGTATGTGGTCTATGGTGCCATATCCTCCGCGAAACCCGGCCTGTTCTGGTGGCTGGAATTCCCATTTTTAAGCTGCCTCAGAGCTAACACGATCTCGTCTTGACTGATGTCCGGCAGTTCGTCGGTGTAGTGGCGTGTCAGGGTGGCTTTAGAATCGTGGTCATTTTGTTGGGCATGAGGGGCATGTGCAGCGTATAAACGGCCATAGAAATCCTCGATCTCGGCTAAGATCTCCGGCTTCGACAATACGGTCCTCCCATCGTGCGTTTTAAGCTTCGTCAGGTGGCTCCTGCCAAGCTGCTGAGTGAATACTTTGGACCCTCGGTTTCGCTCTATCGCCTCTTCAATGAGGCGTGTGTTGAAGCTCCGAAGGTCGCGCCGTACCATCTTCGCAATTCGCTTGTTCAGGTCTGACCTCTCTGACGTAGTCGCCTGGGTGATTTCCCATCTTTTTGTCATCAGCCCTAAAGTCTCATCCGAGAGTTTAGACTTCCTGCCAGTGTGCTGCATTTTACAGAACTTGATGCCCTCATCTCTCAACGTTTCGACCAGATTGTGTAGGGTCTCGTCAGCGTCATCAGTGGATTCCAAGGCAACAATTCTATTCCTGAGAAGCTGCTGAATCTTCTCAGTGCCCGCCATGATTTGGATTGGGTTAGGTCGGAGCGTGGACTTCATCAGACGATTTCTCTCAAGCTTCAGGTTGATATTCAGAGAGCCTCGGAGGAGTCGGTGATCAGATCCGGTATTAAACCTGTTGATCACTGAGACATCTCTGAATATGTGCTTGCTATCCGTCATGATGAAGTCGATCTCATTTTTTGTCACAGTGTCGGGGCTCCGCCATGTCCACTTCCTTTGAGGCTGCTTCTTAAAGAAGGAGTTCATTAAGAATAGCTCCTCTTTCCCAAGGAAGTTAACAAGCATTTGCCCCCTGTGATTCCTAACTCCATAACCATGCGGGCCTATTCGGGATTCGTTGCCAGTCTGGGTTCCCACCTTGCCATTAAAGTCCCCCATAACAACGTTGAAGTGCAGTGGAAGGCTTTGGATATGTCTTCATACATATATCCTTCACGTCATCATCCGAGTGTGCCGAGGTCGGTGCGTAAACCTGAATAACCTTCAGAGTTGTGGTGGTTGCTATTATATAGGCCGGCACCACACGGCAAATATCGTATGTCACACAATAAACTTTAAAATAATAGGCTTCGTTTTTATTTAATTTTATTCTTTCTCTATATAGGTTAAGTACAGTCAGCGAGTTGTCAAAATGATCTGAAAAACATAAAAGCAATTTCATAAACACATTTCGAATCATCATATTGTTGTAAGCACCTAAGGTGTTCAAAATATCCGACTACTCATTGTTTCATATTTATATGAGCAGTCAAGGTGTTCAAAATTCTTCTTAGCAAATAAAGCTCAAAGAACACCCAAACTTTAGTTAGATCGATCGATCGATCACACAGATATTTTTATCACTGTGCTTAATTTTCCAAAAGTTAATTTGTTTTTTACGAAACGAAAATATTCTGAGGGTTTTTAAAATAAGCAGAACCGACAGCCAGGATTTATCCATCAATCCTGCCGAACTAATTACAAGAATCTACTCAGCCTTTTGAAATTCTTGTGTTCCCTTAATTATTTTAATGATATCAATTGCAAGGGAAAATTTAAACATTAAACTAACCAAATGAAATAAATATCATCACAGGTATTAAAATAATTTCTATTCAAAGATTTTGTTGGTTTCAAAGCGAATTAATTTTAAAAATTCCTGAAAGGTAAGGTTTCTAATGGCGAAACAATTTTAGAAATAGTAGATCCAGAGGTTACCCCTACAACATCACAAACAATTCAATATTTATAAACTTTACCTCATTATATTATTATTATCTCCTCTAGTGCAATGGGAGGTGACAATATCGGTCATAACATGATCACTCCTATTATTGAGGAGATATTGCCCACGATAAGTCACCTCCTTAACTTCTCTATCATCTCTGAAACCGTTCCGGCAGTTTGGAGAGAAGCTCATATTATTCCTTTACCCAAAAAACCCAAGCCTTCTGCTCTTTCAGATTTCCGGCCCATATGTATCCTTCCATTCCTTTCCAAGGTCCTTGAACGCCTTGCTCACGGTCAACTTAGCTCCTTTCTCACTACTCATAGCCTCCTTAATCCTTTCCAATCCGGTTTTCGTCCCGGTCACAGTACTGTAACTGCCCTTGTTAAAGTCACTGATGATATCAGATCGGGAATGGAAAACGGCCAACTCACTATCCTTACTCTCCTTGACTTCAGCAATGCTTTCAACACTGTTGATTTCGATATCCTTATTGGACTAATGCGCTCTATTAACATATCTCCATCAGCGTTGGGCTGGTTTCGCAGTTATCTGCAGGGGCGCCGGCAGCGGATTCACACTGACGACTCTTTTTCGTCTTGGTGTAACACCACCGCTGGTGTCCCGCAAGGCGGTGTGATAGAACACCGCCTTGCGGGACACCAGCGGTGCCACTTTTATTTGCACTGTTCATTAACTCGATCACTCTCAATTTGAGTTCTTCCTACCATCTCTATGCAGACGATCTCCAAATCTACACCCAAGCCCCTCTGAAAGACCTGGCCTGCGCAATTCACCGCACGAACAGCGATCTTATCCGTATTCGTGATTGGAGCGTGGCCTACGGTCTCCAGGTTAACCCCAGTAAAACGCAGACCATAATTATAGGTAGCTCACGCACTTCTGCTAAAATTGACTGGTCCACTCTTCCTAAAATTGAATTTAATAGCATCGTAGTTCCTTTTAGCAGAAGTGTTAAAAATCTGGGAATCTTCATGGATGGTGACATGTCTTGGGTCCCACAAATGGATGCGGTTAGTCGCAAGGTATTTGCCTCTGCGGCTTCGTTGAGAAGACTTCGAAACTTCCTGCCTACTGCCACTAAAATTGTGCTCGCTCAGTCTCTAATACTCCCTATCCTTGATTATGCCGATGTCTGCTACCTCGACCTAACTGAAGAGCAGCTAAATAAGCTTGAACGGCTCCAAAACGTATGTATACGTTTTGTGTTTGGTCTACGTAAGTATGATCACATTTCGGAGTTCCGCAGAAAACTCAAATGGCTGCCTATCCGTCTTCGCCGAAATTCCCATATCCTCTCTCTTCTTCATAACATTCTCTTTAACCCTGTCACTCCCTTGTATTTAAAGAAGCGTTTTGAATTCCTCCATAATTCTCATCTTCATCCTTCCCGTGTCCTCCGTTCGTCAGAAAATCTGGTTTTGAATATGCCGCCTCACAAAACCAGTTTCTACGACAAATCCTTCTCTATCCAGGCCATAAGGTTGTGGAATGCACTACCAGAGTCCATTAGAAAAGCAATATCCTTACCAGTCTTTAAATCTCGCGTCAAGGAGTTTTTCCTGTCAGAATAGTGAACACATGTTATTTATTTATGTATTTAAGTAGTGTATTATATATGTATATATTATTTTTGTATATGTATACATGGGTAATTTGTTAATTTTATCTTTTGTACACCCCTGCCTTTCTTATATTTATAAAATTCATTCCATCCAAAGGTTGCCTGGAAGAGATCGCTTCTAAGCGATAAGGCCGCCCATTGTACTTGTCTCATGTAAATGTTTTTTTGTAATGTTCTTTTCTGGTGTACAATAAAGCATTTTTGTATTGTATTGTATTGTATTATTACTTATAGATTAATGTTTCAACTCAAAGTGCTTCTGTGTTATAATTATAAAATGATAAAAACGAGTGGGGTATCAAATCAAAGGTATTGTTTTGAACATTTACATACTACTACAAAACACTTTTTGAAATTTCTGTAATTTTCATATACTTTTTGACATATTTTAGAAAAGTCGAAAAATTGCCCCCCCCCCTATTACCGAAGATGTAGGAAAAACGAGTGGGGAATCAAATGAAAGATATCGTTTTGACTATTTCAAAACAATTTTGAAATTTCTGTAGCTTTCATACTTTTCGAAATAATGCCATACGAAAAAAGTAGAAAAATTTACTGTCTAAATAACTTGCAAATGTTCGAAACCTTCGGCGCGCGAGTCACACTCGCACTTGACGGATCTTGTTTTAAGGCAGGCGCCCCGGGTCATGCCGGCGCCCCGGCACTGTCTAACGCCGCACAAGGTCACACACTGGGTTACAAAAACTAAGCTTACCTTACACAAAGTTCTTACATGTAATATAAAGAATCCACGTACGCTTCTTCATGTCAACGTAGGGCCAACCTCAAGTGTACGTAACTGATGCCCTCAGTGGTTTGTTCTTTGCTTAAAGTCCTGTAATCTGAATAGAGACCGTTGTTCAGATGATGGGATGACGTCACGACAAGGGCCGGGTGACCCGCATCTGTGACCGACGTGACCGGGGGCGGGGGCGGGGGCGGGTCGGGTTACAAAGAGACCGGCATAGTGGCCTTATGTCAACCTCAGCCTCGGTGGTTCAGCGGCGCGGCGGCGCGGCCCTGCGGGGGTTCTACTTCCGACTGACCCATGACTTGGCTCATTTACCTACTCATTGGGTCTGTTCAAGACTTTAACGGATCTTCAAATTAATATTTTATTATGGTATTCTTTAATTCTTTATTTTTCAATATCACTACCGATAATAACATCCACCCCGCGCCGCGCCGCCCCGTCTGTCTGTCTGCTCGCGGTAAACTCAAACACCAAACTGTTTTGGCAGTCACGAATGGACGAAGTGATGAGATGAGGAAGGCTTAGGGAGACATAGACAATTATTTATTTGGCAACACACACAAGTAACGTAAGAATTTTGTAATATTATATAAGTATAAAATACTCAGGCAGGGATTTCAGTTTATTATACAGTGTGTAACAAAAATGAAGACCAAAGTTTAGTCTTCGAAAAAATAAATAAAAATGAAATTACCACTAGACACATTCACATGCATCAGTTTTTGCCTGGTCTTTGCCTAGACTTTACTTTTATTTATTTTTCGAAAACTTTAGCAGGATTATATTTAAATATTTTACCGTGTTTTGTGATCAAAGAAAGATAGACCTTCCTGAAAGTTTGGACCTTCATTTTTGTTACACCCTGTATACAAAATATAATTTAAAACTACATATTTTTCTTTATTAACATAAAAGTTAGAATCAAATAATACAATTAAATTGAAACTAGTATTTACAATTAAAACAATTGAGCTACCTAACTGCAGACTGTTGCAAACAATCAACAGGCAGCTCAATTGATCCATAATATTTTAAAACTAATAGTACCTACCATCGAAGAATATCGGTGACTTTACGTAAATTCCTTTTTTTTGCTGATTAGGTTCTTGAGAATAATAAATCTTATTGAACTTTGAAAAACAGTTTTGGAAAGTAAGAAACAAGGCATTTGCAGTCGATGCCCTAAATTAGCGTATTGGAATTTTCGACCCATACTTTTTACACTTTTCCATAGCTAAGCGCGACTAGCTCACTTACAATCAACTGCAGTCTAATGTTATATAATATTAGATTAATATTACTTAAGAGGAATTGTGTTTATTCTAAATGTACACCGAATTTAAGATTTCCATGTGATTTCGTTACTTTCTGAGGTTATCATCAATAGCTAACCTAACTTAACAAACATCTTCACAAAATGTCGTCCTAAGAAATTTATAGGATTGATAAATTGTTACAAAACGAGTCGACTTGTGCGAGGCCAGGCGCAAGCGCAGGCGCCGTGTAATCTGCCTGCGAAGGCGCAGGCCTAGGCGGGGCGGGCGCAGGGCTCGCGTTACAAAGGACAGCGGTGATCAGGGGTGGATAGTGGAGGCCATGTGTGACCACACTCACCTACTTAGGACAATGCAAGAACAGATTTCATCACCTCGGCGGTCAAAGGAACCAAAACTTTGGAGGAATACAAGTGTGTGCTTATTTTTATTTGCAGACACCTTTGAACATCGCATTAGAAATTCTAAGTAACTACTCTTTTTGACTTTAGGAGATGTATTCACTTTTTCTAAAAAACATTGTGAAAGAATCACATTACACTCGAATTCAAAATACAAAAGTTAGGATGTTGTAATGTTGTAATGACTGATGATCTCTGAAATATTGCATTACTAACCTACCTCAAATATATTTGTAGTAATTACAATAAAAAAAGTCCGGAGAGAAAACTTACAGGTACAAAGCTTGTTAGAAGGGCGCTGCTATGAATTTAGTAATTTGAGCTGGTGAGTATCTGGCACAGCACATCAGCATTGCTATACAGCTTGTGTTATGGGTACTAGATAACTGATATACATAATATAATACAGTACCTAGATATTTTTTTTATTATACAAGGAAAACGACCAGAACACTCGGAACAAATTATATTAACATAAGGTATAGATAATTTTATGAATTTGAAATACATTGTTCCTACATCATCAAATATTTTAATAAATTTCTATTAATGTCAATAACAAACAAAAAAAACCTTTCCTGTAAAATTTACTCAAAGGTCGGTTGGCCATTCAAGCACTGAGGCGGCGATATAATAAAAAATATCTATCTATGTATTGTATTATATTATGTATATCAGTTATCTAGTACCCATAACACAAGCTCTGCTTAGCTTGGGGCTAGATAATTGTATATCAGTTATCTAGTACCCATAACACAAGCTCTGCTTAGCTTGGGGCTAGATAATGCTGTGTGAAATCAATTAGGTATGCCTAGTACCTATGTACTAGGCGACAGAACATACCTGTGCGAAACCGGGGCGGACCGCTAGTATAGGTATTATAAAGGAGTAACTGACTCACTGACAGAGAACGCACAGCCCGAGCCACTGGTTCTAGGGTACTAGAGACTTGAAATTTAGAGTGTTTTTTTTTCCTTTTAGGATGTAGGAATGACTCGAGTACTATGAAAGGAATTTTGAAAATCCGCACTCTCAGAGTTTCAGAAAAAGTTTGAACAAAAATGCTCTGGGGCCCTGGTACGACTGGTACGACTGGTACGCATTATCTTTCGAATACTTTCGTCAAATTGAGTCAGGACTCTACCGGATTTATAGGAACTAATTATAGTATTATAGTATATTATAGTAGTTCGACAACGATCCAATCGGTTCTTACAACCTCGCTGATAGTTTTCGAATGATTTAGAGTGATGTGTTGCACTTGCACTGACAGCGGCAGTCGCGTTTGTGGCATTCATGTTATACCAGTAAGTAGCTGGAGCACCTCCACTCCACTCCAACACACCTCGCTCACAGAAATGCCTTCAATTGGTGCTTCAAGAAGAATAGAAGACACGGGAATACATTTCACTGGGTACTTGCATCGAAATCCTTTGCGTCCTATGAGCTTACCAAGTCTAATCTTAACACGGCAACCATAGAGGTAAAACAAGCTCATTGAACAACGAAGATAAAAACGAATCTATGTATGTGTTACTTGATAAACATGATTACAACTGCAGTGATTTCACGCGTAGTACTAATACGAATAGGAAAATGAGACGAATTTTAGGGTTTCAAGATCGGTTTTGAAACCCTTATGGTCTCGCTCTGTCCGTCCCCGCTCTTTCTTGAATATCTCAGTAACTACTGCAGCTATTAACTTGAAATTTGAAATAATGATACATTTCGCGCCATTACTTATTTCAAGAAAAAATATATAAATAAATGAAAATGAATATTTTCAGAACAAATTTTGATGTTGAAATTTCAAAAGAGACCTAGGAAGGCAAATAAGGTATCAAATGAAAGGTATTGTTTTGTAAATTTCAAAACACTTCTTGAAATTTCTGTAAGCTTCATACTTTTTAAAATATTTCAAAAAAAGTCGAAAAATTGACCATTCCCCCCCCCCCTATCTCCGAAGATTGCAGACCGATCCATGTACAATGTATTAGACGTTTGTAGATATCGATCTATATTTTACAAGAAAAATATAGAGAAGTCTGTTATAATAATAGTTTTGGAAAAATGGTCAAAAAGGGGGAGATTTTTTTTTTCAAAAGAGGTGGTACCCATGTGGTACCATGTGGTTCAATGAAAGGTATTGTTTTGACCATTTTAAAGCACTTTTTGAAATTTCTGTAAGTTTCATACTTTTTGAAATATTTCAAAAAAGTCGAAAAATTGATTATTCCCCCCCCCCCCCCCTATCTGCGAAGAGTCATTCCCGCTCGGTAACACCCTGTCGTCAACACTGTTGACGAATGGGAAATAAAAAGTTCCACTCGTTCACAGTGTTGACGAACACAACTTTTTATTTCCCGATCGTACCTATGCATTTAGTCCAAGAGTCAGAAGATAAAAAGCGGATTTCAATGAAAGATATAGATTTTTAAAATGGTTTATAATTATATTTTTTATAATTATAATCAGCACTATGTTTTTCTTAATTTAACTCCGCAGCATTTCAAGAAAATGTCCAACTGTCAAATCACCATGTGTTAGCTCAATTTGAGCGTCCTGTATGAATTCGTCTTTGTGCTTATATTTTTCATTTCTCGTTGGCACAGGTGTCTTGTTATGTATTTGACGATGACGAACAGTGTAAAAAGCAGCGTCTTCATGCAATGAGTTCAGTAAATGCAACAAATTGGGCGATTTTTTCCCGACAGCACAGTTTAATTTGTGATGCCAAGATTCTAGAAAATTTGTGGTTCTGTGTTTCTCTCCAAATGCATTCCATATTGGTATGAATTGTTCCTTTAGCTTGAACCACCCGCTGTATCTTGTTCCGACATAACCGAATACTAAGGCTAATCATGAGCAACTGCACATATTATTTAAAAATAGATTTCCAGAATCATGCTACAATGAAACTCAAGTTTCAAAAACTGCTGAAAACAGAAAATTATTTCGTTGTTTATTTATTGACACTTGACATTATCACTTGACGTTTGTGCAGCGCCATCTAGTCTCAAATAATTTGTTTTTTTTTTAAGTTTCGTATGTTTACCTTCGGTAACTTCAACCTTCAAATCGCAATGTGATCCTAGCCATGATTTTCTGACATAACTACGACAATGTGTATAGAAGGTATGTAATGTGAATGTGACAGAAGTTTTTGTCTCCCATATTAAATGGAATTTAAATTTTGTTTGATTCAAATTCAAATTTGAAAAATATCTACACATCTTAACTCTTGTACTAAATGGATACGATCGGGAAATAAAAAGTTGTGTTCGTCAACACTGTGAACGAGTGGAACTTTTTATTTCCCATTCGTCAACAGTGTTGACGACAGGGTGTTACCGAGCGGGAATGACTCTCTGCGAAGATTGCAGACCGATCCATGTACAATGTATTAGGCGTTTGTAGATCGATCTATATTTTACAGAAAAAATATACAGAAGTCTGTAATAATGATAGTTTTTTACAAAAGGGGGTACCTACCCAAGTGGGGTATCAAATGAAAGATATCGTTTTGACCATTTCAAAACACTTTATGAAATTTCTGTAAGTTTCATACTTTTTGAAATATTTCAAAAAAAGTCGAAAAATTCACCATTCCCCCTCCCCCCTATCTCCGAAGATTGATGACCGATCCATGTACAATGTATTAGGCGTTTGTAGATATCGATCGATATCTATATCGAGATCGATATTTACAGGACAAATATAGAGAAGTCTTTAAAAATAATAGTTGAATAAAAAAAAACATATTGAGAATTGTCGAAAAGGGGGATATTTTTTATCGAAAGGGAGGCTTGACTCATACATAAGACGACCCAAAGTTTTAATTTTTTTTCATTGAGTCTAATTGCAATACAAAAAATAACAATTGAAATACAAAATTTTACAAAAGTCATTTTTATCAACATATTCTGCAATTCGTAGGATATCTGTGGACGCCATTTCGGTGATCTATTGTTCCATCCACAGAAGATGTTTTTTCAACAAACATAAGTTTGTTTTCCATAAATATTAAGCGATTGCTTATTATATTCATATCATATTGGTAATTTTATATAATGCTCCTGACCCTAAAATGAGCTAGAAGTTTCCTTCTCAAAGCTCCAAATATTCCACACAGGACCG
The DNA here is from genome assembly GCA_946478455.1 of Eupithecia vulgata. NCBI lineage: Eukaryota > Metazoa > Arthropoda > Insecta > Lepidoptera > Geometridae > Eupithecia > Eupithecia vulgata. Next base: position 542,437 of record OX297877.1, read on the forward strand.
CATGCTTTTAAACTCCCCAAGATATGCAAAATGAAACAAAAATAAGCAGGTAGGTATCTACCTGAGTTTAAAAATCTTTTTAAAATAATTTAATCAAACATAGTTTTTATACTTTGCAAGAATTTATAGAGCAATAAGTCGAATAATACATACTTACAGTAAATACATTTATTTATTTCATACTATACCGTAGTTAATTCTGTGCCTACGTTTAGGTAGGTTCCCTCAAAACTTTTCCCTTTAGCCACAGACATACTACGGCTGCGCCCTGTGCTTGGAATGGAACAAGGAAATAGAGAAAACTTTACCAAATGACTCTGCATTGCGACTTGGTTGCCATCTAGCGTCAAATAAAACAGTGAGAAATTCATGGTTCTCAATTTATTTTCATGACAGGTTCAGCGCGCAGCGAACTTATGTTCAGCTACTCCCCGCTAGATGGCATTCTAACATCTTCTAAACCATTGCAGTTGATGTTATTATTTTGGATAATAGCACCAACTGCTGGCTTAGGTATTTTTTAGAAGAATTAATCTAGAGAATGGAGGTATAAAGTATTTTTAGTGAATTGTTACTAAGCGATTATCAGGTAGGTGATAGCTGGTTTTGCTCGGATAACCGCCACGCTGCCACTGCGGGTATCAACCGAATAGGCCAATGTACTTTAAATCATTATCAATTGATAATTATTGATTCTGAAAGCCTTTTTGCACACGGCACTCGAAACTGATTGGTGCCGTGTGAACACCACTTAAGGGGAAGCAGCACCGAGGTGTATCATGTTCCATCTATGGAGCACCCATCAGGCGTGGCCGCAGCGCCGCCGTCGTCGTCGTCGTGGGGTTTGGTTCATACTATTTGATAAAGTTGGATGAACACAATCAACCGAGGTACCAACACTACCAACTCTTCATAAAGAGTGACTATAGATACTTAGATTAACTTGTAAATTGTTGTCTGGGAAATTATTTTTGTGAATCATGATTGCTTTTGAACTCACTTATTTGTAAACGCATTACCGCATAATATGCGTCCAGCAATACGATCGTCATGATCGTCATGATCGTCATGATCGTCATGAGTGCGTCTCTGCATCACGAACAGAATCCACTGACTATCTACCCCTGAAATTAATGACTCCTTATTCAAACTTTTTAACTTTCGTGATATTTTATAATAAGACCCATTAATAGTTTTGCACACGAAACTACTGATAATAATAATAATAGAAATAATCTTTAAAAAAGTAGAATTAATCCCTAAGCATCAACCTACCTACCTACCTACCTACTACCTAGTATGACTCTGGGATTTTTGCACACAGCTCTATTTATCTTATCAATACGTTAACGATTAATGAATATTGGTGAAGGACACGGGACTGCATCAGGCATGAAAGAACCCCTTTCATAGTAGGACCTGCATACCTAAAGTTATTTATTTCAAATAATTACCGATTAAATCAGCACAACGGCTCTTGTGTGGTAACTCTGTACTGTACCCCCCCCCCCCCCCCCTCCCCCCTTTCAGGAGAATAAAATGGGAGAGACAAGAGCTCTGTACTGTGCCGTCATATAAACATATTTAAACAAACAATTATATATTATATTAGTACTTGTAACTGATTTGCACACAGCACTCTCAGAGTACAGGTACCTACATAAGTATTAACTTAGAACCTTCGATTATAAAACAGTAAAGTCCTTCTTGGGCTAGCTCTGGAGCACGCGGCGAGGCGGCCAGTCTCTGGAGCACGCGGCGAGGCGGCCAGTCTCTGGAGCACGCGGCGAGGCGGCCAGTCTCTGGAGCACGCGGCGAGGCGGCCAGTCTCTGGAGCACGCGGCGAGGCGGCCAGTCTCTGGAGCACGCGGCGAGGTGGCCAGTCTCTGGAGCACGCGGCGAGGCGGCCAGTCTCTGGAGCACGCGGCGAGGCGGCCAGTCTCAAGTGTACTCTCTGTTCCGTGTAAATTTGGTGGTTTTATAATTATATTTACGTGTGCTCAAACAAAACTTAGATGTATTAAAGTGTATAGTTGGATAGATAGGTGGATGAATCTAAAAGTTATTGCGAACATAAATTCCCTTGTTCCCCGTGCCCGCTGCCTGTCCCCCTCTCCTTAACACATTGCACACGGCCCCCTTATCATCTCTATATCAATTGTCGTCGATAGAAGACATTCGGTCCGGCTCACGAGTACGAGTACGAGTAGGTACGCATTGTTGCTAACCCGCTCACACACACACAATCTAATAACGCTTCAACTTCTCTACGAGTTTGACGCATTCGCTGCCTATGCCTAGTCTCGGCAGACGGACTGGGTGACCCAAGGAGGAACACCACCGCCGCCGTCGCTCTACAGAGTTCATCATAGTAGTACCTATTTATGCTCTAAGATGAAGCTGGAGACGGGCCCTTTCGTCATGCGCAGTGAAAGTGTTAACGAGCTATGAATACCTAATTACCGTGCCAGCCACCATTATTGTAGAGTTTACGAAAACTAGCCATTGCCACATTTAGATATTGTGACAATAGCCATGTCGATGTTATAGATTCGTATTTCTTGGAACTATTCAATATCTTTAAGAAAAAATGCTGGGCAATTCACACAGCATCATCTAGCCCCAAGCTAAGGAGAGTTTTTCTACGGTTACTTAGATAACTGATATTAAAAGTAAACAATCTTTATTAACAAAAAAATTAGAATCAAATAATAAAATTAAACTAAAACTAGTATTTACAATTGAAACAGTTGAGCTAACTGCAGACTACTGCAAACAATCTACAGATAACTCAACTGATCCATATCAATACCAGTCGGCGTGCCTATTCCTGAATACTCAAACGCAACTCACATTTAAGCTCGTCTCAAGTAGCTGTTCTTTAACATATTTGAATGAAAATGTGTCAAAACATCGTCACTTGAGACGTGCTTAAACCTGAGATGCGTTTGAGTATTTGGGGGTAAGACGCGTTGGCTGCATTGCCCCGCGCTGTACGGCAATGCTGATGCGCTGTGCCAGATTCTCACCATCTCTCGGGTTTAGGTTTTTTTTAATCTAAGACTCTGATTTTTACGAAAGGTTCACTATTGATTGAATTTGAATGAAAAGGTAGGGTCGCAGACTAAATATTTTGGCTGCAATTGCGAAATTCAGGCTGATTGTAATTAATATTTTACTAAAGTCCAAATAACCTTTCAACCACTAAATATAGCAGAACATACATCATACATTGCGGGTTAAATTGATGAGTGCGGAGCCCCCCCCCCCCTGTATTCAGTATTATGCTGTCTATGTCTTCCAAGAGCTCGCTGTGTTTCCACAGCTGAAAACATCTCAAAGAAAACGTAAAATTTAGGTACAAACAGGCAAAACCGAATAATTGTATAAGCCATGATGCTATTAATTTTGAGAAGTCAATGCGAAGTTCTGTTGAAATTTTGAATTTTCTCAAGTACAAATGACTGAAAAGACTCATTATGAATTGTTGACCCAAGGAGTCGAAGCATGTCGAAATTTTATCTAAAATTGAAATTATGGGGGATATTAAAACTCATAACCTCCTAAATCCTTTCCAATCCGGTTTCCGTCCCGGTCACAGTACTGTTACTGCTCTTGTAAAGATCACTGATGATATCAGATCGGGAATGGAAAACGGACATCTAACCATTCTTACACTACTTGACTTTAGTAATGCCTTCAACACTGTTGATTTCGAAATCCTTCTTGGACTTTTGCACTCTATTAACATATCTCCATCAGCGATTGGCTGGTTTCGCAGTTATCTGCAGGGGCGCCGGCAGCGGATTCGTACTGACGACTCGTTCTCGTCTTGGTGCAACACCTCTGCTGGTGTACCGCAAGGCGGCGTATTATCCCCGCTTTTATTTGCATTGTTCATTAATTCTATCTCTGTTAAATTAACTTCTTCCTACCATCTCTATGCAGACGATCTTCAAATCTACACCCATGCCCCACTGCAAGACCTGTCCACCGCGATTCACTGTATTAATGCCGATCTTAGATGTGTTCGTGATTGGAGCATGGCCTACGGTCTAAAGGTAAACCCCAGCAAATCGCAGGCCATAATTATAGGTAGCTCTCGCACTTCTGCTAAAATTGACTGGTCCACTATCCCTAAAATTGAATTCAATAGCGTTATAGTCCCTTTTAGCGGAAGTGTTAAAAACCTTGGAATCATCATGGATACAGACATGTCATGGGTCCCTCAAATGGATGCGGTGAGTCGCAAGATATTTGCATCCGCTGCTTCATTGAGAAGACTTCGTAACTTTCTTCCTACTGCTACTAAAATTGTGCTCGTTCAATCTCTCTTGCTTCCTATTCTCGATTATGCTGATGTTTGCTATCTCGACCTAACTGAGGAGCAGCTTAATAAGGTTGAACGGCTACAAAACGTATGTATACGTTTAGTGTTCGGTCTACGTAAATATGACCACATTTCGGAATTCCGCAGAAAACTCAAATGGCTGCCTGTCCGTCTTCGCCGAAATTCCCATATCCTTTTTCTTCTTCATAACATTCTCTTTAACCCTGTCACTCCCTTGTATTTAAAGGAGCGTTTTGAATTCCTCCATAATTCTCATCCTCATCCTTCCCGTGTCCTCCGTTCGTCAGAAAATCTGGTTTTGAATATGCCACCTCACAAAACCAGTTTCTACGACAAATCCTTCTCCATCCAGGCCATAAGGTTGTGGAATGCACTACCAGAGCCTATTAGAAAAGCAATGTCATTACCTGTTTTTAAATCTCGTGTCAAGGAGTTTTTCCAGTCAGAATTGTGAATATTGGTACAAATTATTTATTTATTTATGTATTTAAGTAGTATATTATATATATATGTATATATAAACACTTTGAACATTCTGAACAACTATCTGCCAGATCGTACAAAAAATTGTCACGAGGCGGAAATCAAACCCGCAACTTCCTGCCACGCAGGCGGACATTCGGCCGCTTCGCCGTAGCGGTCGTTAAATTCATTAATTGCGAGAAAACTAGAGTTTCTGTCACGAAGCGACGTCGTCGGTAGACATACATAGGTAATGATGCTATAATCAAAGAGATCAAGATGTCCATGCACCTTGCAGTCTGATGAAGCTGTGAAGGTATGAAGATGTGACGGTATGAAGCTGTGACGGTATGAAGTTGTGACGGTATGAAGGTGGCGGATATCTCATTAAGAACCTGGCACTACAGCTCTGGGCGTCCTACACTGGTTAGTGAAGATGTGTGGTACTTAGCATCTCCAAAACTGTTCCAAACTGAGTGGCTACTACCTAGGTATGGTTCTACACAAATCAGAATGAAATTTGATGAAATTAAGTTACTCTAATTATGGAAATAGCGTGTCATTGATACCACGGGCATAAACTAGTCTATGTAAGCTTTTTTAAATGCAAATGTTTGTTTAGTACCAATCAAATTTTCATGGAACCTCAACAGCATAAATCGGCTAAAAAATAAATAGACTTTAGGTACTTGGTAATACGAACTTGATGTAATTTTAGAAATAATATTTTTTTTATTTTTTAAAAGTGAATAATATAAATAGGACTTAAATTTATAACACTCTTTAAACCCGTAGGGGTTTGACCCGAATGTTACATTCCTCGGGTTTGACCCGAATGTTACATTCCTCGGGTTTTTCAATTAAAAGGAAGTGTACCTATCTTCGTTAGCAGGTCCGAGAGAATGTTACTGTTTGTGTTTATTTCACAATGTTACTGTTTGTGTTACAAGTCTGAGTCTGCCCTAGCCAACTTTAGGCCTGCCCTGCCCCTATACCTACCTGGAGTCGGCAGACCAGGCCTAGAGCTTGACTATACTATATTTGAAGATCACGACACGCTGGTGTAATTTAGGCAGTCTGTAACAAAGACGAAGATAATTTTGTTAAAGTTGAAATGTAATGTTTTTTGTCCATAGATAAAAAAATACATGTACGTACTACACAGTATATGCAAGTAAATGGAGGTATACTTACTCGTAGTATAGCAAATTAGGTACTAATATCACCAAAAACTTTTCATTTACAAGCCGGTTGACAAGTCACATTTTATAATACACTTCTGCGAACATACATTATAAAGTTATTAAATAAAGTAGATTACTACATTATTGCTTAGTTTCTTAGTAAATGTACAGTTCATACCTACTTACTTATAAATATAATACTTACATGTTTTTACAATCGCGTAAAGAAGTCGAGACAAAACTGACAAAACACAATAAAAACAAATCCGTCGTTAGAATGTGCCTTTTGAGGTAGGTTAACTAATAAACTAAACAGTTTGAGGTAGGTTAACTAATAAACTAAACAGTTTGAGGTAGCTTAACTAATAAACTAAACAGTTTGAGGTAGGTTAATAATAAACTAAACAGTTTGAGGTATGTTAACTAATAAACTAAACAGTTTGAGGTAGGTTAACTAATAAACTAAACAGTTTGAGGTAGCTTAACTAATAAACTAAACAGTTTGAGGTATGTTAATAATAAACTAAACAGTTTGAGGTATGTTAACTAATAAACTAAACAGTTTGAGGTAGGTTAACTAATAAACTAAACAGTTTGAGGTAGGTTAATAATAAACTAAACAGTTTGAGGCAGGTAAACTAATAAACTAAACAGTTTGAGGTAGGTTAACTAATAAACTAAACAGTTTGAGGTAGGTTAATAATAAACTAAACAGTTTGAGGCAGGTTAACTAATAAACTAAACAGTTTGTGGTAGGTTAACTAATAAACTAAACAGTTTGAGGTAGGTTAACTAATAAACTAAACAGTTTGAGGTAGGTTAATAATAAACTAAACAGTTTGAGGCAGGTTAACTAATAAACTAAACAGTTTGTGGTAGGTTAACTAATAAACTAAACAGTTTGAGGTAGGTTAACTAATAAACTAAACAGTTTGAGGTAGCTTAATAATAAACTAAACAGTTTGAGGCAGGTAAACTAATAAACTAAACAGTTTGAGGTAGGTTAACTAATAAACTAAACAGTTTGAGGTAGGTTAATAATAAACTAAACAGTTTGAGGCAGGTTAACTAATAAACTAAACAGTTTGTGGTAGGTTAACTAATAAACTAAACAGTTTGAGGTAGGTTAACTAATAAACTAAACAGTTTGAAGTAGGTTAACTAATAAACTTAACAGTTTTAGTGTAGTTGAACACCATCACACCAATATTTTAAATAACCGTACTTTTACCACTTAGCAAAAGCTAATTTCATTCAAATCGGTCGGTACATTACACGATGTTATATTACAATTCATTCATATTTGACTAGCGGTCCGCCCCGGCTTTGCACAGGTAGTTATTTTTTCGTCAATTTTCCAATGTTTTTAATACTTCTTATCCTATCCCGGACTAATAGAAATCTAACAAATAAAAACCATGAAAATCGGTCCTGTCGTTCTAGGGTCATAAATGGTGTAACTAACACGACTCTGTTTTATTATATACTTACATATACAATGGATACAAAATCTCAATAACTTCAAGCCCCATTTTACGCTATTTCAGGGGTTTTTGGGAAAATTCCTGAAACACGTATTTTAATTTATTGTGTTTTATTTAATACAAAGAAAATTTCAGGTCAGTAGCTTTTAAAATTAAAAAGTTACAGCCATTTCAATTCGGAGCCAAACTACGAACCTCAAACTTTAACAACCCGAACCCATTTTCAGGAAAATTTTGAAAAATCCTGATACACATGTTCAATAGTTTTGTATTTTTAGGACTCTCTGTAAATTTCAAGCAAATCGGGCCAATGGTTAAAGAGTTACAAAAAACACCAAAAAAACTTCAAACCCCCTTTTAGGTAGCCCTTAAGGGTGAAATTTCCTAAAATCCTTTCTTATCGGGAGCTTGTGTGTTAAGAGGTTGGCATGTAAGCGAGAGTTATTCCTGACTCGTCCCACTTTGGTCCGAATCCATTAGGACGAGTCAAGAAACTCAAATTTTATGCTGAAAACGTTCCTGATTGTTCCCATTATTATAATAATGGGAAACAGTCATGTTCTCGAAAACTTTTTTCGATTTATGTTTGTAAACTCAAACTAGTTGAAGCAGTAAGAAAATGGGACAAGCTATAATCTAAAGCGCTCACGGACCATTAGACCCGCAGATAGCAGGTAAGTGCACAGCTTGTATCAGTGTAGCTTATAGCCTTCTCCCGCGCTATCAGAACACAGTTGTGAGCCAGCCGGCGCCCGCGCAGCACCCGAGACTGATTGTACTAAGTACAGGTAAGTTCGATACTGGCAGCAGTATCCAGGAAGACTTTTGTTATAGGGGCTTCTATAAAGCGTAACTTTCTTCCTACTTTGGAACTTATTTTATCGGGATTTAAAGACTCCGAGATTATAGGGGAAGATGGGTAGGATTCGTACAGCGGGAGGATTCGTACTGAGGTCATATCTCGACTATCCAACACGCTGAAGCGTTCAAAGTTGTAAACGGGACTGCCGCTCATATGTATAGGCAACCCTCCAAAAATGATGGTAGTGCGCTGGCAGACTTTGACAGAAAGAGTTAAGGCCCATACCGGACCCAAAGTGGCGCCACCACCTACTTTATGTTATTATTCTGTTTAACAAAGGAATTTTCAAAAATCCTTCTTCCAGTTTGTGATACCTATCATAAGCTTTTTTTTAATGCCTCTGTAATAGTTTTATTCTATTTAGTTTAGGAAGAGATACGAAAATAGATTTTGGTGGCCACCAAGTGCAACTTCGTATCTCTTCCTAAACTAAATAGAATAAAACTATTACAGAGGCATTAAAAAAAAGCTTATGATAGGTATCACAAACTGGAAGAAGGATTTTTGAAAATTCCTTTGTTAAACAGAATAATAACATAAAGTAGGTGGTGGCGCTAGTTTAGGTGCTGTATGCGCCTTAATGTGTTTTAGCTACTCAAAAGTCATTTTTGGTTTTCCTTGGAAGCATCGGTCTTCAATAAGTTTTAATAGAATAAGAAAAAAATATTAAAGTCTAGTTTGTAAATACACAACATGCATCAGATTGTTATAATTAACAATAGTTTAATGATTACCATAACGGTTATTTTTTTATTATGATTTTTTTGTGACAGTTTTGATTGGGGTACCTTCGTACACTTAAATTGTATGTAATTTTTATACTGTACGAATGCACCCCATGGCATATCAAAAATTAAAATCAAGAATATAATTATTATAAAACTAGGTCAGTAAAATATGCCTAAAAGGTGACTAAAACAGGTGAAATAGCTGAGAAAATAATAAATTCCTAGAAGATACAAATGGTGTTCGAATGTACCCCACGAGCGGGGTGCGTTCGTACAATTCCCACTTTTTGGGAAAATCGTCTTAATTTCGCCAAGTTTCTTTGTATCAAATCAGAAATACGCTGTTATTATAGTCAGATAAGTGGACGATGCAGTAGCATTAGATTTATATTAAATTAGCTGTTAGTTTTTATTTTAGAAGTCTCAGAACAAAAAGTGTACGAAGCCACATATAGCCACCTTCCCCTACTCTACCTGTAAAACGGTCGCAGATAGTTCGTCCGTACCACTTCTTGCACTGTTTACCGATACTTATAACGAAATTGGAGTTGAAATTATTTTGGTTTTGTACAGCACAGTTGCATTGCAATGTTATAATATAAATAGTGCAGTGCATGGTAGAGATAATCAAGTAAGGCCGATCTTACTATGTTCTGGTACGAGTCTAACTGTGGAGTATAATTCTTATTTTTAAAACTCGACCTCTCTCGCATAGTAATATAATTTTGTGTACTTAGCAACAAAACGTGGGGCTAAAAAATCTTTACGGTTTTTTGGTTTGTTTTCACGTTTTTGATACAATCTAATGTTTTGTCTGATTGCGGATATGACATTTATGGTCGGTCAATAAATGTTAACCTACACCGTTGATGAGGCGTCTTACCCATTACCTATTACAAAGTTGCAAATCATAGAGTACGAGACTAGTTCCATTATGTAAGTGAACACACCGCAACACCTTTCAAATTGAGGTTGCGTCACACCTCGCCGTTTCCCCGTGGTCATGGTCACTACTCCATGCGTCTACTCTGTATATGCTTCTCGTGGTACTCGGAGGTACTCGTGCCCGTCAATCCGGCGCATCACCGTGTCCGTGATGGTAGCGTACACATAACCTAATTCACGTTTGTTGTTATGCCTAATAAATAACGTATAAATAGAGTTTAATCAGTGCAAAAGTAAAATAAATAGCGCCTCCTTGGTTTAAGAAATAATGACCATTGTTTGTGGGTACGCCAGCATAACGTTATGCTAGCGTACACACGACCGTTCTCAAAAACAGCTTATACTATAGCAACAAAATTTATACACAATAATAGAGTATAAATAGCGTTTCGGCTATGCAAAATTTCATAATGATTGCTCTCATAGGAACAGAGACCGCATCGGCGTGATTGGCCGAGGAGCGCGCATGCGCGGTGAGCCGGCGACGCGACATCACTAACGTTGTGCGGTTTAGGAGGCCGCGGAGTTGTGGCTGGTTTTGTAAACAATTTTTATGTTTGCTTTTCACTTAACAAAATAGTCTCATCCTCATGTACTTTACCTAAGAACTCTCTCAACTATGACCCGCGGAGTTGATTGTTTATGTTGACCAAAGTCAGCATGAGGGAAACTCTGCTTGCAATGCTTAAAGTAGAGAGAAAACATTTAAGAGGGGGTTATTCAATAATACGAGATGTTCAACCTGACAGTGATAACATCCGAGTTCTATATCGATTGCTTGTTTACATTGAATTAAGTACCTAAATTAAATCAGATTAGATTAGTTTACCTACGCCTCTGAGACCTACGCCTCTGAGACCTACGCCTCTGAGACCTACGGCCATCGATAACAGAAACTACATACCAACATAGAAACAAACGTTTTTCTAAATTAACTGAAAACTCAAAGTGCTTTCTTAATTTTCATAATAATTTTTAATGTTTATTTGATTTCCTACCTTGCAGGACTCTTACCTACCTGTATAATTTACTGTTTCAAAGGTCACCACCGAATCAATAACATCAGCGATTAAAACGCTATTTGTACTTCTGCGTATGAAGTGTCGCAACCGCTGCGTCCGCGCAATACTCGTGTCGCAGTGACAGGCCGAGTCCAGGCAGCCTCATTCACTGCGCGCCCGCCGACTGACGCCGACGCGCTAAACGTTTCCCGCCAACTCTGACAGCTGTCAAACACCGGAAATTGTGATCGCGAGTGCATTCCAATTTGAAAAATATTTGGAACTCTGGAACGCGAAGTTTGAACGCTTTGAAATTTCGTTTGTTTTCTACATTTTGATAAAACTGCGGTAAGTGCTATTTGATAACTAATTTGTGGTTGCTATCTAGAAACCGAAATAGTTCGTAAATAATAAATGCGGTGTTGTGACCTCCTTGCCGGATAATTGTTGTTATTATTTTGGTGAATGTAAAACCGAACTTGTAAATAGACTGGGGTCCAAATGATCCTACCAAGGTTTTAATTCAAACAATATTTAGCTGCATTTAATTCGGTAAGGTAATTAAACTGGTAAAGTAACTACACTACTCAATAAAAACGAAATAAGAAGTATTTAGAACCTCGGTCTCCCTGTACAACGGAGGCTTTCCCCAGCAGTGGGATGGGATCCCATCCCACAGGCAATCAATAATACTACCTGAAGAACTTGAACTAACAATGTGCCAAACCTGGTGGATGGGATCTTATCACTTTTAATTATTTGGGTAACTTATTGTTTGGTAGGGAGGTTGTATGCACTAGGTAGTTTAGGGCTCTGTGCATGTCCTGTGCGTGATGTCTAGTCTAGCCCTGGAACCGAAGTCGGAATCCGCGGGGAGGACATCACATAATTTATTAATCTATCTATTCTCCTTTGTTCAGCAAATTGATGAGTAGAGGTACCCTACCTACCCAGTACCCACCTCACCCAATGCGTGCATAACACATGCGCTGCGTGTATAACACATGCAATACGTGCATAACACATGCATAGTAGCTACCTACCTTTGGTAATGCTGTTGTCGGTCGGTTGCTAGTTGTTTGTGGTCTTCTTATCGTAAACAAACTTCCGTTAAAGTACTTTTATCATTTTGTTCTCATAAGTACTCAAATTGCTAGAAAACCTTAATACTTACTAAATAATTAAATTAGTACGTACAGGCATCATACGGATCTATTAGTACGTACAGGCATCATACGGATCTATTAGTACGTACAGGCATCATACGGATCTATTAGTACGTACAGGCATCATACGGATCTATTAGTAAGGAGTTTATTAACCGCCTTCGAAAAAAGATGGTTGTTATATGTTCCGCTGTACCTAACCTATTTATGTAGTTACTACAATTGTGTATTTATGTAGTTACTACAATTGTGTATTTATGTAGTTACTACAATTGTGTATTTTTCGTTCGCGATTGCATAGATCCCAAGGTGGTGTCATATTTTTTTTCCCGGGGATTGTGAAGTATTTGTCGCGCCCACTAAAAAACAGGGATTCGAAGTTAGTTTTTATCAAATGCTAATATTTTTATTTATTCTTCAAAACGTCGTCGTGTAGTGCTGCATCAAGGAAATAATTTGTAGCCAATGATAAGGATGACTTGAGTACGCGAGCTACCGTGACGAGCGAGTACTAGTGTTTCGAATTATTCATGAGTTGATACAGTTGTCAAATTAAGATATGTCTCATCCACTAGTGGCGTAAGGGGGGGGGGGGGGAGGAATGGGCCTCGACTACCGAGATCCAGGAGGTGCCATCTTGGCGAAGACATCGAGCTGATAGCGCTCCATACCCGAAGGGTTTCTGACACCGAAAACCACAAGCACAGACAGATAAAAAAAATACGGCTCTCTTCACACGCCGTTGTTTTTAGGGTTTCAAAGATCGGTTTTGAAACCTTATGGTCTCGCTCTGTCCGTCCCCGCTCTTTCTTGAATATCTCAGTAACTACTGCAGCTATTAACTTGAAATTTGAAATAATGATACATTTCGTGCGCCATTACTGATTTTAAGAAAAAAATATATAAATAAATGAAAAATGAAAATGAATATTTTCAGTACAAATTTTGATGTTGAAATTTCAAAAGAGACCTAGGAAGGCAAATGGGGTATCAAATGAAAGGTATCGTTTTGTACATTTCAAAACACTTTTTGAAATTTCTGTAAAGTTCATACTTTTTGAAATATTTCAAAAAAAGTCGAAAAATTGACCATACCCCCCCCCCTATCTCCGAAGATTGCACACCGATCCTCGTACAATGTATTAGGCGTTTGTAGACATCGATCTATATTTTACAGGAAAAATATAGAGAAGTCTGTAATAATAATAGTTTTTGTAAAATGGTCAAAAAGGGGGAGAATTTTTTTTCAAAAGGGGGGGTACCTACCTATGTGGGGTATCAAATGAAAGGTATCGTTTTGACCATTTCAAAACACTTTTTGAAATTTCTGTAAGTTTCATACTTTTTGAAATATTTCAAAAAAAGACGAAAAATTGACCATTCCCCCCCCCCTAGCTCCGAAGATTGCAGACCGATCCACGTACAATGTATTAGGCGTTTGTAGATATCGATCTATATTTTACAGGAAAAATATAGAGAAGTCTGTAATAATAAAAGTTTTTGAAAAATGGTCAAAAAGGGGGAGAATTTTTTTTCAAAAGGGGGGGTACCTACCTATGTGGGGTATCAAATGAAAGGTATCGTTTTGACCATATCAAAACACTTTTGAAATTTCTGTAAGTTTCATACTTTTTGAAATATTTCAAAAATAGTCGAAAAATTGACCTTTCCCCCCCCCCCTATCTCCGAAGATTGCAGACCGATCAACGTACAATGTATAAGGCGTTTGTAGATATCGATCTATATTTTACAGGAAAAATATAGAGAAGTCTGTAATAATAATAGTTTTTGAAAAATGGTCAAAAAGGGGGGGAATTTTTTTTTCAAAAGGGGGGTACCTACCTTTGTGGGGTATCAAATGAAAGGTATCGTTTTGACCATTTCAAAACACTTTTTGAAATTTCTGTAAGTTTCATACTTTTTGAAATATTTCAAAAAAAGACGAAAAATTGACCATTCCCCCCCCCCTAGCTCCGAAGATTGCAGACCGATCCATGTACAATGTACTAGGCGTTTTTAGATATCAATCTATATTTTACAGGAAAAATATAGAGAAGTCTGTAATAATAATAGTTTTTGAAAAATGGTCAAAAAGGGGGGGAATTTTTTTTCAAAAGGAGGGGTACCTGCCTATGTGGGGTATCAAATGAAAGGTATCGTTTTGACCATATCAAAACACTTTTTGAATATTCTGTAAGTTTCATACTTTTTGAAATATTTCAAAAATAGTCGAAAAATTTACCTTTCCCCCCCCCCTATCTCCGAAGATTGCAGACCGATCCACGTACAATGTATTAGGCGTTTGTAGATATCGATCTATATTTTACAGGAAAAATATAGAGAAGTCTGTAATAATAATAGTTTTTGAAAAATGGTCAAAAAGGGGGGGAATTTTTTTTCAAAAGGGGGGGTACCTACCAATGTGGGGTATCAAATGAAAGGTATCGTTTTGACCATATCAAAACACTTTTTGAAATTTCTGTGAGTTTCATACTTTTTGAAATATTTCAAAAAAAGACGAAAAATTGACCATTCCCCCCCCCCTAGCTCCGAAGATTGCATACCGATCCATGTACAATGTATTAGGCGTTTGTAGATATCGATCTATATTTTACAGGAAAAATATAGAGAAGTCTGTAATAATAATAGTTTTTGAAAAATGGTCAAAAAGGGGGGGATTTTTTTTTCAAAAGGAGGGGTACCTGCCTATGTGGGGTATCAAATGAAAGGTATCGTTTTGACCATATCAAAACACTTTTTGAAATTTCTGTAAGTTTCATACTTTTTGAAATATTTCAAAAATAGTCGAAAAATTGACCTTTCCCCCCCCCCCTATCTCCGAAGATTGCAGACCGATCAACGTACAATGTATAAGGCGTTTGTAGATATCGATCTATATTTTACAGGAAAAATATAGAGAAGTCTGTAATAATAATAGTTTTTGAAAAATGGTCAAAAAAGGGGATTTTTTTTCAAAAAGGGGTACCTACCCATGTGGGGTATCAAATGAAAGGTATCGTTTTGACCATTTCAAAACACTTTTTGAAATTTCTGTAAGTTTCATACTTTTTAAAATATTTCAGAAAATTGATTGTCCAAATAATTGGCAAATGTTTGAAACCCTCGGCGCGCGAGTTACACTCGCACTTGGCGAATCTTGTTTTAAATAGGTGCTTGAATACTTTATAGTCTGGTGTAGAATAGAAAGGTTAACAAGCAGAGATGGCTGAAAGCGGTAAGGCCGCCCCTTTAGTATTAACGTAATCTGTATTAGTCTTTCCCTGCCCTGTGAATGTGTTTTATTTGGTTTGCAATGATGAGTAATTTGATAGTAGTGTCCTATTCTGTTGTAAATCGCCAAAAGATCTTAAATAGTTTGGACTTATTCATAAACTCAGCTTGCTTGTCTTGCTAAGCAAGCCTCCACAATTTCAAAGCAGGTGATGGCTCACTCCACTCGCTGATACTTATTTTATATTCGTTTCGTAACAACCTTCGTAGCCGCCGCAATTTCACTAAACCTCCCAGAGCTCGCTCCGCTTGTCTGTTGATCATCATCATCATCATCAGCCTTTTTCAGTCCACTGCTGGACATAGGCCTCCCCTAATGAGCGCCATAGCGCCCTGTCTTCAGCTTGCCGCATCCAGCATCTGCCAGCAGTCTTTCGCAAATCGTCATCCCACCTGGTCGGAGGGCGTCCTACACTACGTTTGCCGAGTCGCGGTCTCCACTCAAGAACACGTTTACCCCAGCGGTTGTCGGTTCTTCTCGAGATATGGCCAGCCCACTGCCACTTCAGCTTGCTAATCCTTTGAGCTATGTCGATAACCTTGGTTCTCTGTCGGATGTATTCGTTGCGAATCCTATCCTTCAAAGAAACTCCGAGCATAGCTCTCTCCATAGCTCGCTGAGCGACTTTAAACTGGTGGACCAGCCCTACCGTGAGTGTCCACGTCTCAGCTCCGTAGGTCATGACGGGTAGGACGCACTGATTGAAAACTTTCGTTTTCAAGCATTGCGGTATGGATGACGAGAAGACTCGACGTAGTTTCCCAAACGCTGCCCAACCTAGCTGGATCCTCCTCTTGGCCTCCTTCTCGAAATTGTTTTTACCCAACTGCAGAATCTGCCCAAGGTAAGTGTATTCGGAAACAATTTCGAGAAGGTGGCCATGTACGACGATCGGTCCCGGATCAATGTGGCCATTGATCATGACCTTGGTTTTATCCAAGTTCATGCCAAGACCGATGCGTCGTGAGACTGAAGCTAGGCCGTCCAGCATCAGGTTCAGCTCCTCCAGCGACTCCGCCATCAAGACTATGTCATCAGCGAATCGCAGGTGTGAGATGTAATCGCCGTTTATGTTTATGCCCTTACCTTTCCAGTCCAGCGTCTTAAACACATCTTCCAACGCGCTTGTGAACAGTTTCGGGGATATAACATCCCCCTGTTTCACACCTCTGCGCAGTTGGATGGGTTTGGACTGCTGGCCCTGTACTTGGACATTCATGGTCGCGGCATCATAAAGACATCTCAGCACCTCGATATAACGATAGTCTACTTGGCAACGCTGTAAGGATTCCAGAACAGCCCAGGTTTCGACAGAGTCAAAGGCCTTTTCATAGTCCACAAAGGCCAGACACAGGGGCTGATTATACTCTTCGGACTTCTGTATAATCTGCCTCACCGTGTGTATGTGGTCTATGGTACCATATCCTCCGCGATACCCGGCCTGTTCCGGTGGCTGGAACTCGTCGAGCCTCCTGGCGAGACGATTCGTGACCACTCGTGAGAAAAGCTTATAGACGTGGCTCAGGAGTGTGATGGGTCTGTAGTTTTTAAGAAGGGTTTTATCTCCCTTCTTAAAAAAGAGCACCACCAAACTCCCGCTCCACGCCTTTGGAGTTCTCCCACTGTGAAGGACGGCATTAAACAGGTTCTGCAGCTCCTGTATAACAGGGGCTCCTCCTGCCTTCAGAAGCTCTGAAGTAATGCCGTCTTCACCGGGGGCTTTTCCATTTTTAAGCTGCCTCAGAGCAATCCCGATCTCGTCTTGACTGATGTCTGGCAGTTCGTCGGTGTAGTGGCGTGTCAGGGTGGCTCGTGAATCGTGGTCGTCCCGTTGGGCACGAGGGGCATGTGCAGCGTATAAACGGCCATAGAAATCCTCTATCTCAGCAGAGATCTCCGGCTTCGACAATACGGTCCTCCCATCGTGCGTTTTAAGCTTCGTCAGGTGGCTCCTGCCAAGCTGCTGAGTGAATACTTTGGACCCTCGGTTTCGCTCTATCGCCTCTTCAATGAGGCGTGTGTTGGAGCTCCGAAGGTCGCGCCGTACCAACTTCGCAATTCGCTTGTTCAGGTCTGACCTCTCTGACGAAGTCGCCTGGGTGGTTTCCCGTCTTCTTGTCATCAACCCGAGAGTCTCGTCCGAGAGTTTGGATTTCTTGCCAGTACGCTGCTGTTTACAAAACTTGATGCCTTCGTGCCTCAGCGTTTCGACCAGATTGTGCAGGGTCTCGTCAGCGTCATCAGTGGGTTCCAAGGCAACAAATCTATCCCTGAGAAGCTGCTGGAACTTCTCGGTGCCCGCCATGATTTGGATTGGGTTAGGTCGGAGCGTGGACTTCATCAGACGGTTTCTTTCAAGCTTCAAGTTGATATTCAGAGAGCCTCGGAGGAGTCGGTGATCAGATCCGGTATTGAACCTGTTGATCACTGAGACATCTCTGAATATGTGCTTGCTATCCGTCATGATGAAGTCTATCTCATTTTTAGTCACAGTGTCGGGGCTTCGCCATGTCCACTTCCTTTGAGGCTGCTTCTTAAAGAAAGAGTTCATTAAGAACAGCTCCTCTTTCTCAAGGAAGTTGACAAGCATTTGCCCCCTGTGATTCCTAACTCCATAACCATGCGGGCCTATTCGGGATTCGTTGCCAATCTGGGTTCCCACCTTGCCGTTAAAGTCCCCCATAACAACGTTGAAGTGGGCCTTAGTGGTGTTATGCAAGGCTCTGGATATGTCTTCGTACATATCCTCCACTTCATCATCCGAGTGTGCCGAGGTTGGTGCGTAGACCTGAATTACCTTCATGCTATACCGTTTGGATAGCCGAAGGATCAGGTACGCTACCCTGGTCGACACACTGGAGATTTCTTGGACGTTGTTAGAGAGGGCCTTATTGACGAGGAAACCTACGCCACCCTGGGATGTTTTATCACCCTCACGAAAGTAGAGAAGATGACCCGAGTCTAGGGTTATGGTGTCCTCCCCCTCTCTGCGGACTTCACATAACCCTAGAACATGCCATTTGATGTTCTCTAACTCCACTTCCAACTGCGCTAGATGTTGGTCAAGCCTCAGAGTGCGTCCGTTATACGTAGCCAGGGTCAGTTGTTGGTGGCAGCCTGATGTAGCCCGGTGATTCCTAGCACCCCCTGCCAAGCCGTTACCATGGCCGCTGCCATGGCCAGGAATAGCGAGGCGGCCGGGAACTGGGGGCCATTTTTTGTTGCGTCGTACCATTGGGGGGGTAATGCCCATAATCCCCACGCTGGGCATGCGGGTTGGGGATCGCAGTTCTGTAGTGGAGTTGTTCTGCAGGGGGCGCTGCTGCCCACCCCCCGGTTTGTGTCCCTTAGTCGCCTCCTACGACACCCACGGGAAGAGTTGGGGTGGTGCAATTCTAAGCCGGCACCACACGGCTATTCTAATGATGAATTCTAATGATGAATGAATGTCTGTTGATACTCCTCTTAATTTGTTTATAACCACCCAAAATGTATTTGTTTAAGTTACACATTTTTTCTGTTCAAATTTTTTTGCGGATGGCCGAAAAAAATTGTAGGCTGTAAAAATCATAAATCATTTATTTGCAGTAATTTTCGCTTCGTAAACTTAATTCACCTGAGCTAATTCACCTAGGTGTATTAAATACACTTTTAGTAAACTTAAAACACCTGTACCGCTGTTCATAAAACAAAAGACATATATTTAAAATCATAAAGTAAACTTTATTCACCCCAGTTAAAAATGGTTCTAGCTGACCATTTCTAGAAAATGGCCTACAGTAATTATGTCCATCTAACACTGGGCTTCACATATGAATTCATCATTTAATTGAACGCTAGATCTGCGTTCCCGTTACGCCGATTCCCCCAACTTTCGGGGGACCCGACTCTCGTAATTTTTATTTTGTGGCGGTTTAGTTCATGCAATTACAACCGATTTCATAATAACGACTGAGAAAAACCAGCTAACCGCGCAGTTAGCGGCCCCCGCGCAGTTAGCGGCCCCCGCGCAGTTAGCGGCCCCCGCGCAGTTAGCGGCCCCCGAGCGTACTCTTGGACTTTAAGGTGGTATGGCCTTGTGACGTATGCCAGGATTTTCTTTAACTCAATATAAAGTAGTAACTTCATTCGACACCCTACACAGTGCATATTTTTTTAGGGAAATGTTGTATTCATTGAATAAAAATGATACCTAATTAAGTATATTTAACTTTGTTTTTATTTGTATTTTCTTTAATTTATTATAATGATTTTTAGTAGGTAAGTACTAACAACTATTCGTAATTTTGTATTAAAACTCCGTTAGGGTCTATAAGATAAGAACGGTAAGTGAAGAATAATAAAATACAATCAAAAGCTCATAATTGCTATATGGTAGGTAGTCCAAAATCATAATATCAACTAATATCAACATTTTGTAATCGAAAATAATGTAGGTTTTCTTATCACCTTTCATTTGATCCACTAGCTGAAAGTCTAGCGTATGTAGTTTCGGAGATAGGTCCTTTTCAATTTTGACAGCTGTCATCGAAAATAAAGATTTCACAAGATTAAAAATAAAAGGAATAAACCAATTGTATTAATTATTCACACATTAGTGCCAATGCTGGGCAGTAAATGCGTTAATTATTTAAAAACAACATAGGTAGTAATAGAATTTTATCAGCCATACAAAGTTTTTATTTACTTTCCCTATGCCGCCGATGCCGACAGTACACATCGAAAAAGCACGGTCGCCTTGAAGGGAATCTACTTTACAGAGTCGACGTAGCGGGAATCGGCGTAGCGGGAATCGGCGTAGCGGGAATCGGCGTAACGGGAACCATTCATAAAAAGGTTCTTCATCAAAGTGAATAAAGTATACTTAAAAGTAAATTTAATGCACCCAGGTGAATAAGGTGAATAAAGTTTTTTAAAAGTAATTTTAATGCACCCAGGTGCTTAAAGTTTACTAAAAGTGTATTTAATACACCTAGGTGAATTAGCTCAGGTGAATTAAGTTTACGAAGCGCGTTTTATAACATATTTGCGACTAAATAAATAAAACTTGGACTTTCGAATAAATTTTGATACGCTTGTAAGTATCTATCGGTCGATTTTTCGGGCCAAAGTGTTAGAGTAGCCTTTCTCGCTGCCTCTGAGACTTCTGGGTGTTGAATTAATAAATTCATCATTACTTGACGACATTTTCAAGTAAAAACAATACAGCGAAAAGAAAAGCGTCCGAAATAATTTTTACTTCTTCTGGCTTCTTCTTCTTTTTTGAAGGCAAAGGCACAAAAACAGCCAGTATTACTAATAAAGTAAATTAATATTTTTGTGTTTTGTTACAGATAAATGCTTGTAATTTATGGTTAATATTAATTAAATTATAGAATTAGGTAAATGTTTATTTATTATATTTTATCTCCTAAACCTCCTAAAGTTAATTTTATTCAAAAAGGTTGACCACTTTTCTGGCATAAAAACTCTTTGCTAAGATTTAAAAAAGTACCGTTCGTTTTAGACGGAGCATCTTAGTAAACCATAGACATAACCGTGCGTATTACTTTACATTACCGCACTAGTGCGTAATGAGATACATTACAGTATTGAAATTGGTGCAATAAGAGCAACCAAGCAAATGTGTTATAAAAACTTTTTCCTATTTACTTAGCTATTTTTTATAACAACACTCGTTGGTTCTTTTATAATGAAAACCAATATGTAAATACTGTGTGGAATTGTACTTATAGTACGATCTGTTGCTGACATTGCATTGGTTTTCATTTTAATTTTTAGCGTTATTAATTTACTATATAACTGTCATTAAATTCATTTTGATGTCAATCACGTTTTCGTTCGACATAGATACATACATATTTCTGTCTGTTCTGGGTACTGGTGTACCTAGTACCTACCCAATGCCATCAGTACAGTACCAACCTAAACCTAGCCTACCCTAGTGCTTCGCGTTTACTTCCCAAGGATCATACAAACCTGATCCGATAGCGCTGATTGTTTTACATTGAAGAAGCATGCGGGAATGTAAGTACCTAGGCCAGTCGTCAAGTGCGAGCCAGACTCGTCAAGTGCGAGCCAGACCGCAACATCCCGTGACCCGTCCAATGTAACACTCTTTATCATTCAATAATAAGTTATTTTTCCTCTGAGATGTAGAATAAGTAAGCACAATAAATTAATAACATCAGTGTAATACCAATTTGACAATTAGGTAGGTACTCAGTTACAAGAAATAATATCTTGAAGTACTATACCTAAGTAAAAGGAAATAATATCTTTATTCAGAAAGAAAATAACAATCAAATAACAAATTTAGTAAAAGGTAATTAAGTACATATTCAGTCATCAGATATACTTAACTTATTCCAGGCTCTATGTAGAGCTTTAATGTATATTTTATTAATAATTATTTAATTTATTATTGACCTTTGATAAAAGTGTAAAGGTCAGTGACCCCAAGTTATTTTGGCGATAGAACCAATGATCATACATACATTTCCATACAAAAGACAGTATTATAAAATGAGATAACGCCGGTGGGTTTTATCAGGTGCGTTGCATAAACTGTATTACGTGTAAGGAAACGAGCGAAATGGTACAAGTCTATCGAGCTCACACTAACTCTTTTCATTAGGTATTCGTACCTTTATTTGATAAATTAAACGTATTTTGCACACTCGTACTAAGCATCCAGATACTCAGAACCTAACTTCGTCATGCACAAAACTTATAATAAGTACCGAGAAGCTATATTTCTTGCGGCTGTAAGCTGTAACCTCACAGTTATTCTCAAACCCTGGGTTCAAGAGAATCTATTTAGTAGTAGGTAAGGCAACATTCCGGTCTGGGAACTGGTTTCTGCGCAGACGCACGTCGCGCACGGACTGCTGCAGTTCCTCGTGCAGGTCACCGGCTAATTTATTATTGTCAATTTCATTGCGTATGGAAATAAACATAGGACTCCATGGTGCATTATGACAAACTAGGATAGGTACATACTAAACACTAACGCCCGTCCTACAAACTAGGATAGGTACATACTAAACACTAACGCCCGTCTTACAAACTAGGATAGGTACATACTAAACACTAACGCCCGTCCTACAAACTAGGATAGGTACATACTAAACACTAACGCCCGTCCTACAAACTAGGATAGGTACATACTAAACACTAACGCCCGTCTTACAAGCTAGGATAGGTACATACTAAACACTAACGCCTGTCTTACAAACTAGGATAGGTACATACTAAACACTAACGCCCGTCTTACAAACTAGGATAGATACATACTAAACACTAACGCCCGTCCTACAAACTAGGATAGGTACATACTAAACACTAACGCCCGTCTTACAAACTAGGATAGGCACATACTAAACACTAACGCCCGTCTTACAAACTAGGATAGGTACATAACATACTAAACACTAACGCCCGTCTTACAAGCTAGGATAGGTACATACTAAACACTAACGCCCGTCTTACAAACTAGGATAGGTACATAACATACTAAACACTAACGCCCGTCTTACAAGCTAGGATAGGTACATACTAAACACTAACGCCTGTCTTACAAGCTAGGATAGGTACATACTAAACACTAACGCCCGTCTTACAAAAGCTTGCTCAGTCAGTGCATTGATCTATGCTTGAGTACAGGATAACTACACAACGTGTACTTTTCATAATACATACATACATCGAAATTATTAACAAAAAAAAAAAGAATCATATCATAGCTGTGTGTGATGCGATTTCGAATTCTCTACTATTTTGTCAATTTCATATTTAGAAATCTATTACGAACACTTTATCTTATCTTCACGTGACATGCTCGTAGGCAACCATATTACTATTAGGTTGTTTGTGCAAATAAAGTCCGGATCGTGTGCATTTTTTAGCCTTAAGAATTTATTTCGATTTTTGATTGTAACCCTTAAAAACCATAATAATAGTACCTACTTAGACAACATATCGCTGAAATAATAGAGTACCTACTTAGACAACATATCGCTGAAATAATATAGTACCTACTTAGACAACATATCGCTGAAATAATATAGTACCTACTTAGACAACATATCGCTGAAATAATATAGTACCTACTTAGAAAACATATCGCTGAAATAATATAGTACCTACTTAGACAACATATCGCTGAAATAATATAGTACCTACTTAGACAACATATCGCTGAAATAATATAGTACCTACTTAGACAACATATCGCTGAAATAATATAGTACCTACTTAGACAACATATCGCTGAAATAATAGAGTACCTACTTAGACAACATATCGCTGAAATAATATAGTACCTACTTAGACAACATATCGCTGAAATAATATAGTACCTACTTAGACAACATATCGCTGAAATAATATAGTACCTACTTAGACAACATATCGCTGAAATAATAGAGTACCTATTTAGACAACATATCGCTGAAATAATATAGTACCTACTTAGACAACATATCGCTGAAATAATATAGTACCTACTTAGACAACATATCGCTGAAATAATAGAGTACCTACTTAGACAACATATCGCTGAAATAATATAGTACCTACTTAGACAACATATCGCTGAAATAATATAGTACCTACTTAGACAACATATCGCTGAAATAATATAGTACCTACCTACTTAGACAACATATCGCTGAAATAATAGAGTACCTACTTAGACAACATATCGCTGAAATAATATAGTACCTACTTAGACAACATATCGCTGAAATAATATAGTACCTACTTAGACAACATATCGCTGAAATAGTATAGTACCTACTTAGACAACATATCGCTGAAATAATATAGTACCTACTTAGACAACATATCGCTGAAATAATAGAGTACCTACTTAGACAACATATCGCTGAAATAATATAGTACCTACTTAGACAACATATCGCTGAAATAATATAGTACCTACTTAGACAACATATCGCTGAAATAATATAGTACCTACTTAGACAACATATCGCTGAAATAATAGAGTACCTACTTAGACAACATATCGCTGAAATAATAGAGTACCTACTTAGACAACATATCGCTGAAATAATATAGTACCTACTTAGACAACATATCGCTGAAATAATAGAGTACCTACTTAGAAAACATATCGCTGAAATAATATAGTACCTACTTAGACAACATATCGCTGAAATAATATGTACCTACTTAGACAACATATCGCTGAAATAATATAGTACCTACTTAGACAACATATCGCTGAAATAATATAGTACCTACTCAGACAACATATCGCTGAAATAATATAGTACCTACTTAGACAACATATCGCTGAAATAATAGAGTACCTACTTAGACAACATATCGCTGAAATAATATAGTACCTACTTAGACAACATATCGCTGAAATAATATAGTACCTACTTAGAAAACATATCGCTGAAATAATATAGTACCTACTTAGACAACATATCGCTGAAATAATATAGTACCTACTTAGACAACATATCGCTGAAATAATATAGTACCTACTTAGACAACATATCGCTGAAATAATATAGTACCTACTTAGACAACATATCGCTGAAATAGTATAGTACCTACTTAGACAACATATCGCTGAAATAATATAGTACCTACTTAGACAACATATCGCTGAAATAATATAGTACCTACTTAGACAACATATCGCTGAAATAATATAGTACCTACTTAGACAACATATCGCTGAAATAATAGAGTACCTACTTAGACAACATATCGCTGAAATAATATAGTACCTACTTAGACAACATATCGCTGAAATAATATAGTACCTACTTAGACAACATATCGCTGAAATAATAGAGTACCTACTTAGACAACATATCGCTGAAATAATATAGTACCTACTTAGACAACATATCGCTGAAATAATATAGTACCTACTTAGACAACATATCGCTGAAATAATATAGTACCTACTTAGACAACATATCGCTGAAATAATAGAGTACCTACTTAGACAACATATCGCTGAAATAATATAGTACCTACTTAGACAACATATCGCTGAAATAATATAGTACCTACTTAGACAACATATCGCTGAAATAGTATAGTACCTACTTAGACAACATATCGCTGAAATAATATAGTACCTACTTAGACAACATATCGCTGAAATAATATAGTACCTACTTAGACAACATATCGCTGAAATAATATAGTACCTACTTAGACAACATATCGCTGAAATAATAGAGTACCTACTTAGACAACATATCGCTGAAATAATATAGTACCTACTTAGACAACATATCGCTGAAATAATATAGTACCTACTTAGACAACATATCGCTGAAATAATAGAGTACCTACTTAGACAACATATCGCTGAAATAATATAGTACCTACTTAGACAACATATCGCTGAAATAATATAGTACCTACTTAGACAACATATCGCTGAAATAGTATAGTACCTACTTAGACAACATATCGCTGAAATAATATAGTACCTACTTAGACAACATATCGCTGAAATAATAGAGTACCTACTTAGACAACATATCGCTGAAATAATATAGTACCTACTTAGACAACATATCGCTGAAATAATATAGTACCTACTTAGACAACATATCGCTGAAATAATATAGTACCTACTTAGACAACATATCGCTGAAATAATAGAGTACCTACTTAGACAACATATCGCTGAAATAATAGAGTACCTACTTAGACAACATATCGCTGAAATAATATAGTACCTACTTAGACAACATATCGCTGAAATAATAGAGTACCTACTTAGAAAACATATCGCTGAAATAATATAGTACCTACTTAGACAACATATCGCTGAAATAATATGTACCTACTTAGACAACATATCGCTGAAATAATATAGTACCTACTTAGACAACATATCGCTGAAATAATATAGTACCTACTCAGACAACATATCGCTGAAATAATATAGTACCTACTTAGACAACATATCGCTGAAATAATAGAGTACCTACTTAGACAACATATCGCTGAAATAATATAGTACCTACTTAGACAACATATCGCTGAAATAATATAGTACCTACTTAGAAAACATATCGCTGAAATAATATAGTACCTACTTAGACAACATATCGCTGAAATAATATAGTACCTACTTAGACAACATATCGCTGAAATAATATAGTACCTACTTAGACAACATATCGCTGAAATAATATAGTACCTACTTAGACAACATATCGCTGAAATAGTATAGTACCTACTTAGACAACATATCGCTGAAATAATATAGTACCTACTTAGACAACATATCGCTGAAATAATATAGTACCTACTTAGACAACATATCGCTGAAATAATATAGTACCTACTTAGACAACATATCGCTGAAATAATAGAGTACCTACTTAGACAACATATCGCTGAAATAATATAGTACCTACTTAGACAACATATCGCTGAAATAATATAGTACCTACTTAGACAACATATCGCTGAAATAATAGAGTACCTACTTAGACAACATATCGCTGAAATAATATAGTACCTACTTAGACAACATATCGCTGAAATAATATAGTACCTACTTAGACAACATATCGCTGAAATAATATAGTACCTACTTAGACAACATATCGCTGAAATAATAGAGTACCTACTTAGACAACATATCGCTGAAATAATATAGTACCTACTTAGACAACATATCGCTGAAATAATATAGTACCTACTTAGACAACATATCGCTGAAATAGTATAGTACCTACTTAGACAACATATCGCTGAAATAATATAGTACCTACTTAGACAACATATCGCTGAAATAATATAGTACCTACTTAGACAACATATCGCTGAAATAATATAGTACCTACTTAGACAACATATCGCTGAAATAATAGAGTACCTACTTAGACAACATATCGCTGAAATAATATAGTACCTACTTAGACAACATATCGCTGAAATAATATAGTACCTACTTAGACAACATATCGCTGAAATAATAGAGTACCTACTTAGACAACATATCGCTGAAATAATATAGTACCTACTTAGACAACATATCGCTGAAATAATATAGTACCTACTTAGACAACATATCGCTGAAATAATATAGTACCTACTTAGACAACATATCGCTGAAATAATAGAGTACCTACTTAGACAACATATCGCTGAAATAATAGAGTACCTACTTAGACAACATATCGCTGAAATAATATAGTACCTACTTAGACAACATATCGCTGAAATAATAGAGTACCTACTTAGACAACATATCGCTGATTAATAACAATTGATTAAGCTTTTCTATTGTTGTTGTTCTCCTTTGTTCTGCAACAATCAACATAAATTATAATTTTCCTGCATAGAGCCGTCTTGTCGCATCGTCGTAGGTAGATGTAGGTGCCTTGCCTATAGGCCATAGGGTTCATTGAATTGTATCCTACAACGTTCATTATGTCTTGACAATAAACACCTTTAGTAGGTAGTTAACTACATAGTTAACTACATAGTTAACTACATACTTACTAACGTTCAACTAGTGTTTGGTACTGCGTGAAATCTGCATTGGACTCGAGGCTCCATTTTTACACAATATTTTCTTTTAATTGTTTCACACTAGTTCAAACATAAATATACTCATATACGCCTGAAGGTCGGCCTGCCGCCGCGCCGTGCGCGTGCGCGTGCGCGTGTGTAGGTCATTTGACAGTGCATAAGGTTCAAGTTACATACTCAACTAGTTATGAAAATATTTTGAATCAATTTTCTGGGACTTTTCCATGTTACCACGATGCTTTTCAATTTCCATCTTTTAATTCAGAAATCGAAAATTGTTACAATCTACCAATCATGGCGACACGATTGAGCGAATCCAAAACACTATGATAAAAATACAGGTTTCAGTGTTTTACAGTGCCTTAACTTTAACAAGGTAGTGCATACATACATATGTATGAACGCGGTCGTAAGCCGGTACGGTAACAACACAGTATGTGACTACTCATTTTAAACAAAACGCAATTGCTGTAATAAATAACTCTGCAACATTATCGTTTACTTTGGTCAAGAGACTCGTTCCTATTACTTACTTACTTACTTACGCTTCTCGTTTCTTTTCGCGTCATATCAAAAACTTGTAAGATATTTTATCAAAGATAGCATATTATATGTACTTGTGAATGTCCTTGATTAAAATAACACGAGTTGTAACAATATGTACGAGCATCTCTCGCTAGCGGTGCACCGGCCGCTGCGCCGGCGCATTTGTCACTTTGACATTGTAAAAAGATAACCTAAAATGCTAAGTAGGTACTTTACCTACCTAACCATCAAATACAAATATTCAATCCTTCTGTATCTAGTACGTGAAGTTGACAAACCTTTCCTCACAGAGGAATACAAATACCATTATAAAAACAGAAGTAATTTAATAACGAGGAAGGTTTGCTAAGCTCAACTGGAATATAACTCAGGGTTAGGTTACCTACTTAAAATTAACATTTTTACTGTAAAAACTCAAAATAATCTGTGATTATATAGTAGTCCATGGCACGGAGACAGGTCAGAGCAATTATGTAGTAGTCCATGGCACGGTGACAGGTCAGATCAATTATGTAGTAGTCCATGGCACGGAGACAGGTCAGATCAATTATGTAGTAGTCCATGGCACGGAGTCAGGTCAGAGCAATTATGTAGTAGTCCATGGCACGGAGACAGGTCAGATCAATTATGTAGTAGTCCATGGCACGGTGACAGGTCAGATCAATTATGTAGTAGTCCATGGCACGGTGACAGGTCAGATCAATTATGTAGTAGTCCATGGCACGGAGACAGGTCAGATCGATCTGTTTATAGAAACTCGTTAGTCAAGTGGGAAGGTCGCGCGGTGTCATTATATCAGCAGCCTTCGGTCCCCCGACTCCGACCGCTTTCGATATTGCGAGATGCCGCCGGATTCGATAAGGGCTTTTTTTTATTACACCATTACGGTTTGTACGGCCTAGGTGAGCGAGCTGTTATTCTCAAGGTTATAAGTAAATAAAAAGAAAGACACATTAAAACTATTTTCTTTTAAATGTGTGAACTTCTACGCGGTCTTTACTGTACTCCTTATGCGTATGAAGTCTCAAACCAAATCGGTTATTTCCCGTTAACCACCAGATAACCCTAAATTGATATATGTAGATACCCAAATAGAAATTTATTAAGAAATATAACATTCCAAGAAAATAAATGAAATCTAAAAAATAAATTAAATCGGTGCTCATAGGTTCCCAACAAAAGATTCCAACGCGTTTTCTGGCATAGAGCTCATCGTAATGTTCTCGTGAAATGCCAGAAATTTTAAGAAATCTACTAACTTTTGTAGTTTGACGAATTCATTATGAACGAAGTCCCTCGTTTAGAGATTAAACGGTGGTATTCTTCCAACACAAACAAGGTTCCTAAATAACCCGCTTACATCCGTAATTATAGAAATGTTGACTTTTCTTGCAGCAGAATGCTACCATGTACTCGAACCTAGATTCAGATAACAGGAGGCTGTAGTGTAGGTATTCCTTTATTGAAATAATACTTTTTAGTATTTAATTTGTTTATCAATAAATATACCAGTAGAACAAAAACTTTGTGACGAAATAATTTGCATAAAAATTTGAATGTTTATTGATAACACAAATTGCATCAATATTTCTCTATCGATACATAATAGTTAGATAGTAAATAATTTACGAATAGGTAGTTTATTTATTTAACAGCAAAAAATAATTACAACTAATATTTACACTTACATCTATTTACTAAAAATCTAGATAGTAAATAAGTACCTACCTATTATTTGCTACCGTCGTCGTCGCGTCGCGTCGCGTCGCGTCGTAGGTAAGAACCATTGACACAACAATAAGAAGAGTTAATGTGATATGTAGTAGAATGCTCACTATAATACTTGTATATGTTATGTATAAACTTGTCAAGTGTAAGGTATAAACAAAGAAGACGTATAGTTACAGGAAAATAACAATTTTCTCCTAGAACTGTTTATTTACGTAAATTCCTAGGTATTATATAACTCATCGGTCTTTGATAAACATACATGATTTATGTTATATAGAAAAAACCGTTTAATTTATAAATAATGCAATTAAATAAAACCAAAACTCTTAAAACTAAACAGTAGGCAAACGTTAATTTCAACCGAAACATAAAATCCGAGCTAACTGCATTTATTGCTCAATCGATATGTTTTTATAGCTTTGGGCCATTTTCTACCTTTGTTTAGGATATAAAAGTTGCGAAATTGAAGCAAAAATAACAGGTAAAATTATGTAACATTTCTCGACGACACTGAAAAAATGGAATCGTATAGCAGCTCTACCTTAGATACCTCGATACACGATCTATGTATGTATGTATGTGAAGAGGCTCCGATGCCTCCGCGGAAGGCGACCGAGTCCCACATGTGCCTTGAACTCCATGTACCCTGGATACCAAACACGAATATTTATAAAACAACAATTCCAAAACCGCCAGGGTGTTATACATCCGCTGTGCTTGGCCAAACATGCCTAGCCGACACTAGCGGATACTATTTCCGAAATATTGTGAGTTTGCGACACTGACACAATGACATACTGTCATACTAATTTAGCGAGATGTTTACAAGAAACATAGCCCAGTTTCTTGAGCACAGTGCGGCATTCTCTAGCAAACAGGCCACGTCATTGAAGTAAACAAAATTTCTAAAGATTGGACCTTGCACCGTAAATACAGTGGAAGTCTCACCGGCGAAAGAACCGAATCGCTGTTATAATTCACATTACCTATAATAAGAGGAAAAGTCCTGTCTTTTAGAGACATCATGTAAAACTATTGGATATGATGACCACCTGGTATCCTCAAGCGAGACTTTATTTATAAACGTGGTTACGTAATACCACGTGCGAATCTTATCTCGAACACTTCGTTCACTAAGCTGGAGCGTGTAGAGTTCGTCAAAAGATATTAATGAGAGGTAACTGAAACTTTTATTCAGAAAGAAAATAACAATCAAATAACAAATTTAAATTAAAACTAGTATTTACAATAGAAACAATTAAGCTATCTGCAAACTGTTGCAAACTTGTTTATAACGCTCAAGTTTCCACTAACTTTGATATTCATATGGCCAATTAGATAAACTGAACTCGACTTCCTAGACCGTCGTAGTTGCTGGGCACGATCCTATCCTCGTTGCATAACAAGCTCTAGGTGCTCGATAGAACAATTGCCTGCTTCCTGGGAAGGAGTTCTGCAGGAACGAGATAACTGCGACAAACTTGATGGTAATGGTTCAGTAGGGATTCAGTTAAAGTTAAATTAAATGTTGGCCGCCGAGGTGGACCGAGTCTATTCTTCTTTGTTTCGGCTCAGGCTGTTAGCCGGTTGGAGGCTGTCAGAACAGACAAAATACCTAACTCAAAAAAATCACAGGTATTCCAAAACTTTGATACAAAAGATTCCAACGCGCGCCCGCAGCTGCTCATGAACCGCCGCTGTGCAAGCCAGGCCATCTCTGAGGAGGTCTCAGTCTCAAGTCCCGTTTCTAATCCAGCCACGATCAATGCACGTTGCAACTATAGTTTGAATTTAATATAGGTAATGCTCGCTCCAGCTAGGTTAGGCCGCGTTTGGCTAATTACGTCAAGTCTTCTCGTCATCCATACCGCAATGCTTGAAAACGAAAGTTCGCCCTACCCGTCATGACCTACAGAGCTGAGGCGTGGACACTCATGGTAGGGCTGGTCCACCAGTTTAAAGTCTGCGGGCTATGGAGAGAGCTATGCTTTGAGTATTACACATTGATTGAAGGCTTTCGTCCCGATGCTATGCTGTCAGAGCTCGGTCGCCCGCGTGCGCGCGCGCATCCTTAACATTGCGACCGGATGCATGGCATTAGCGAACCGCACTGCTGCTTCAAGTAGGTGCACACTCAGCATAGCAACACTCGTACCAACGATGGTAAAGTACAAGGCAGACATTCAGATACGCACACACACGTATAATGTGTGTTGGTGAAGTTTGCCTGTGTGTGACAATGTAGAGTTATTGTAAAGTTGAGTATGTTGAGGTTTTACTAACGTCTTCAATTATTATTTTTAAAACCACATATTGTTTACATATTTATATGCAATATACTATACATAACTGGTAGCTATAGTTCGCTACACGCTACACTACGCAGCACCAGCAGCAGCTCCATTATCGCACAAGTTAAGGCCGCGTATAAATTAATTATTTAAATTATTGCATAGATATAACAAAGCCAAAATAAATAGCTTAGTCGAATGTAAGGAGTATATAGCGCTGCGTGCGCGTGCGCGTGCGCGTGCGCGTGCGCCGCCGCCGCGCCGAGGAAGATTTCAAGGTGAACCGCGTCGCGGGTCGGTCTGCCATTCTAACTGGTAGGTACTTCATACATCCGTAGGTCAATGCGGATGAGTATTATATATTATTAGCTCTACCGTGGTTCTAATACTATAACCTGCGCTGAACCGAGCCATACGTAAGATGTGCAATATTATTCTTGAGTTTATTCGGTTGTTTCAAATAAGTAAAACCACGCATTTTGAAAGTGTAGAGCTCGTAGGGACATCTCTTTAGGGCTCTATGCGGCGCCACCGGCTGCCAATAACACCACCAGCTGATGGTGGTGTTTGTCCAGTGGCGCCACCATGGTGTCCTATATTGAGATAGGGCCCTAAGAACTCTACCTTGGGCATGTGATTGTAATACTTATCTAGGTACTGGCTTACGTTTATAAGATCTTATCTGGCCCATATTATGTAGGTTATTATATTTTTGATGGATATAACAGTGTGTTTCGAATCAAAAGTCGATGAACCTCTTGTCACTGGGTCACTCAGGCCGATATTCCCACACGTGGTAATTCTCGCACGTTACCATCTATTCAGCTCATCTTGCGACTTATTTTTTGCTCAATCGTTTGAACCAACGGATTTCGGTCAATAACAATGACGCCGCATCTTAAGATATTAAGTATCCACTCGATCTCGCCATAAGTCGGTGAACGCGCGCGTGCATTGGATAATTTGTTACGTTTGTACAGGTAACAGAGCTGAACCAAACTTAACTATTGTAAATTTGTTACTCTACCTTGACTTCATTTGGGGGCAATATCGCAGACTAGCTGTAATCCGCGGTTTTACATGCATCAAAAGCAGTTAGATATCTAACATTTCAACTTGATTCGATCAGTAGGTCCTGGTTTAGAGTGAAATACTAACAAACATCCAAGTGTTCCATCATAATCATCATCATCAGCCTATACCAGTCCACTGCTGGACATAGGCCTCCCCTTGTGAGCGCCATAGCGCCCTGTCTTCAGCTTGCCGCATCCAGCATCTGCCAACAGTCTTTCGCAAATCGTCATCCCACCTGGTCGGAGGGCGTCTTACACTACGTTTGCCGAGTCGCGGTCTCCACTCAAGAACACGTTTACCCCAGCGGTTGTCGGTTCTTCTGGAGATATGGCCAGCCCACTGCCATTTCAGCTTGCTAATCCTTTGAGCTATGTCGAAAACCTTGGTTCTCTGTCGGATGTATTCGTTGCGAATCCTATCCTTCAGAGAAACTCCGAGCATAGCTCTCTCCATAGCTCGCTGAGCGACTTTAAACTGGTGGACCAGCCCTACCGTGAGTTTCCACGTCTCAGCTCCGTAGGTCATGACGGGTAGGACGCACTGCTTGAAAACTTTCGTTTTCAAGCATTGCGGTATGGGTGACGAGAAGACTCGACGTAGTTTCCCAAACGCTGCGCAACCTAGCTGGATCCTCCTCTTGGCCTCCTTCTCGAAATTGTTTTTACCCAACTGCAGAATCTGCCCAAGGTAAGTGTATTCGGATTATATATTAACAATTTCGAGAAGGTGGCCATGTACGACGATCGGTCCCGGATCAATGTGGCCATTGATCATGACCTTTGTTTTATCCAAGTTCATGCCATGACCGATGCGTCGTGAGGCTGAAGCTAGGCTATCCAGCATCCGGTTAAGCTCCTCCAGCGACTCCGCCATCAGGACTATGTCATCAGCTAATCTCGCCAAGTGTTCAGATAAACTATAATTTTAGTATGCTGCGGTTTCATTTCAATGTTCTTATGTATGTTACTCTTTAGTTACTAGCATTAATTAATTGTAATATACAATGTATCTGGAAGGAAATATGAATTCCCCGCGTGTGTTGTACGTACAGTCAGCCTGGTCATCGCATGCCGGAGCAAAACCATAACAGGGAAAATAGCATCCTGATTCACGTGAACGACTTTCATGAATAATAACCAGATTGATAGTGTTACAAAACACATAGTTTTATAACTTCTTATAAAATTAACTTCTATTTATTTATCAATTACAAACCTACCTGCGCGTCCTGCGCGTCCTGCGCGTCCTGCGCGTCCTGCGCGTCCTGCGCATACGTCGCACATTTAGTTCTTATTTTATAAATAAAAAACCAAAAGTAAAAGCATTAATCAAAGTATTTGCAATAAGACAAGTAGGCGCCTGGGTCTGTAGGATTATGCCTAGATGTAAATCTGTGTGCGCTTGCGCAAGCGGCGAGGTTGGTGCTGGGGGGGGACAGGCAGGCTTGCACAACTGCGCTGCGCTGTCTGAGCACAGTCACGTCCATGTGCCTACAGGTACTATGGTAATAATAAAATAATTTATTTCAGACAACATTAGTCTGGTACAAGATGTAAAATACTTAAAAACTACGGCCTATATTAATATATACCTCAAGTTCTTTTTTTTTATAATACTTATGTTATTACTAACGGATGAATATTAATAAAACTGTTTGCTGTTTGCTGTAGGTTCTTACCTATAGGTATACATAGGTAATATGTATTTAGCATAATAATTACACAATTATTATAAAGAAATGTTAAAGTTTTGTAGATCTCATCTGATGATCTTCTTTGTTCTGTGATTAATTGTGATGTAAGTACCATAATATACATATACCTTAATAAATGTTTTTCACCGCATTTCTTTTAATAAATCTTTGCAGATAGTTACTACTACAGTACTACTATAGGTAGTTACTGAGAGCTTTGAATTTGATAATTACGTAAAGTGAATAATGATACTAGTAATGACCATCATCAGCATTGGGTGGTGGTGATGGTGATGCTTAGTGGTAGATAAACCACAGATTTGGTTGTGGTGATGCTTAGTGGTAGATAAACCACAGATTTGGTTGTGGTGATAAATTATACTTTTGACGTTCACTGTACTTACAATAATTTTGGTATGAGGGACGAATCTGGACAAATATTATCGTGCGGGACGAACAAAGACTTTTTAATGAAGTGGGCCGAACATTAGGGACGAATATGGCATAAATCCTTAACTAACATACATACATAAAATAAAGCTATTTACTAGCACGTAGTGTCGGTGACGGGTGACACTCAATATTATGTGCTGTGCTGCGAGCGGTAATCGTCCGTGCCACGAAACTATCGCCGCGAAAACGCCGAAACAGCACATTCTTCGGCCAGAATTCTTCCTTAGTGAAAGTCGAAATATTCTTAGTTGGAATACGCACCACGAACGATTTAAAATCATTATGACGCGACTCCAACCGCTCGACCCTCACCAAGGTGTTGATCTTCATCTTAACTTACTCCATGATCTCCTCCGCCTTCGTGGTATAGTGAAGCCTGGACACGTAGAGCAACGTCGAAGGCACGGCCGGGCGCAACAAGTAGTTAGGCCCGGTCGGAGCGACGACGACGCCACGCTGGTTTCGGCTGCTGGGCTTCCTTTTCCTCCGCACTACCTCAGTAAACCCTTCAGCATCACACAGCTTTCTCTCACAGGAAGCCGGAATGGGCGCAGCGGCGCGAACAGATTCGCAACGCGCTGCTTCCTTTTCCCCTTTTTTGATGTAGCTGTCGATGCCTGCGGCGGCGGGGGCCGCAGCGGGCAGGGGGCGGGGTAAAGTCCCCATGATCTCAACCACCACTGACCGTTATTATCGGCAAATTCTTGGAGAGAGTGTTGCTGTGGAGTGTTACCCAGCTCACCCGCGGAATCTCCTCCAGCACGGGTTTACAGCGGGTCGGTCCACCACGTCAGCTTTGGGCTCCATCTAGACGAGGCGAGGAATTGTAAGGCGAAATACCTACAGGCCATATTCTTGGATATCTCAGGAGCCTTCGACAATGCCTGGTGGCCCATGATACTCGTGAAGGCGAAGCGCGGAGTATGCCCGCCGAACATTTACAGGATGTTGGCGAGTTACTTCTGCAACCGCAAAGTGCCCACGGTGGCGGGTAATCGGGCCATCTGGAAAACGTCGACAATGGGTGGCTCCCAGGGTTCGGTACTGGGCCCCACTTTGTGGAACGTCCTCATGGACGACCTGCTCTGCCTACCGGTGCCGGTTGGGGTGAAATTTGTGGCGTATGCGGACGACGTGACGGTGTTGGTAGCAGGGGATGCTCGGAGAGATTTGGAGATGAAAGGAGCGGCTGTCTTGAGACTGATGGAGGAATGGGGAGCGCGAAATAGGCTCTCATTCGCCGCCGCGAAGTCCCAGACCATGACCCTGAAAGGGCGATTGCAAAGACCAACACGTCTATCACGTCGATACGATCAGAAGCGGAAGCCAAGGTGTTGGGAGTCGTTATTGACCAGACCCAATCGTTCGCACCCCACGCGGCTTCGATCGGAGAAAGAGCCAGTACGAGTTTTGGGAAGATGTCGCGTATATCAGCGAATCGATGGGGTGTTCGGTACCGGGCCCTGCGGGTGCTCTATAGAGGCACATATGAGGCGACAATAACGTACGCGGCCAAGATATGGTACCACCGAGCCTCATTCCAAGTTGTGCGCAGCGTGCTGCTGAGGACGCAAAGACCTTCGTTAGTGTTACTAACGAAGGCGTACAGGTCGTGCAGCACTGCGGCACTAGCCGTCTTGGCGGGGGCTTTGCCGGCTGATTTGTTGTTAGCTCGAGCGGGTCGCGCTGAGGAGGGCACGGTTTCGATTGGGGATGGGGGGGGGGCACAGAGCAGACCGAGCTGGGGTGGAGCAGCCCGGCAATGAAGTCTGTGATGTGATGTGGCATGCCCCAGAAGGGGGGGAGTGTTCGGGTGTTGTGGAGCATAGGATTTGTAGAGGCTAGAGCTACCCGAGTGGCTCTTTCCTCACAGTTTCGGTCCGTGTAACCGCGAGGTTGGCAGGACCACGGGATGGTGGAAGGAATAACCGTTATTATCATGTGCTCACTATCACATTTATTTTTGACAGACTCCGAAAAACAGAGGAGGTTTCTATGTTCAGCTGTACATAAATATGTTTTTAGGGTTTCTATATGGTCTCGCTCTGTCTGTAAAAATAACTTTCGAAAAAATTCGTCTACTTACCTGAATAGGGTATCAAATTAAAGGTATTGGTACATTACAAAACGGTTTTCGAAATTACAGTAGGTTTCTCTATAGGAGCTGAGGCATGGATACTCACGGTAGGGCTGGTCCACCAGTATAAAGTCCCAGCGAGCTATGGAGACAGCTATGCTCGGAGTTTCTCTGAAGGATAGGATTCGCAACGAATACATCCGACAGAGAACTACGGTTATCGACATAGCTCAATGGATTAGTATGCTGAAGTGGCAGTCACCGCTGGGGTAAACGTGTTCTTGAGTGGAGACCACGACTCGGCAAACGTAGTGCAAGATGCCCTCCGACCAGGTGTGACGACGATTTGCGAAAGACTGCTGGCAGATGCTGGATGCGGCAAGCTGAAGACAAGGCGCTATGGCGCTCATTAGGGAAGGCCTATGTCCAGCAGTGGGACTAATATTAGGCTGATGATGATGATGACGGTGAGGTAGTGTAGGCACGAACCTCATGATTGGATAATTGTACTCAAGAGACCTTGTCCTATCTATACAAGTAAAGTACTCAAGTAAATAAAAATATTTCCAACCCTAAAGCTCGGAGCTACCGAGCGATCTTTCATTATTTAAGTATGTTGTTTATAGTGACGTATGTTGTTCCAGAACACACTCCCTCCGCCATGGACCACAGCCAGCACGCCTCCGCCATAGAAAACAGCAATCACCACGGCAGCGACGACGACGGCGACCACAGCCATGGACACGCCATGGTGGTGAGTACAACGTTAGGAATACCTACTACCGCACGTTTAACAATTTTAAACATAGGTATTAATCCAAGTAAGAGCGACATGGGAGGTACCATGTCACCAAAACGATGGCGCCATGGTGTCAACGACAATCACAAAACAATGGCGCCATGGTTTCAACGACAATCACAAAACAATGGCGCCATGGTGTCAACGACAATCACAAAATTGCAAATAGAAAATACATACCTCTACTGACACAATACGGAGGCTGCAGAACTGAGAGACTTGTATTCAACACGTGTCATTTTGCTCTGGGTGATCTTCATTTTGAATCTTTTGTAGCTTCATATGTCAAGGCATGTCAAGGTTCTAGTTTCCAATAGGAAGTTAAAGTTTAAGGTTCACTTCAACTCTAAGAGCAAGTATCCTACGGAACATAGGCTTTTTGCTTCAACTCTAAGAGCAAGTATCCTACGGAACATAGGCTTTTTGCTTCAACTCTAAGAGCAAGTATCCTACGGAACATAGGCTTTTTGCTTCAACTCTAAGAGCAAGTTTCCTACGGAACATAGGCTTT
This sequence comes from Eupithecia vulgata, assembly GCA_946478455.1. Lineage (NCBI taxonomy): Eukaryota > Metazoa > Arthropoda > Insecta > Lepidoptera > Geometridae > Eupithecia > Eupithecia vulgata. The sequence goes on from OX297877.1 coordinate 581,636, forward strand.
TTGCTTCACCTCTAAGAGCAAGTATCCTACGGAACATAGGCTTTTTGCTTCAACTGTACTGACATACGCAAAAAAAAAGCAATCCCGTCGTTCTGCTACCAGGGCATTTCGACGACTTGAATACTAGGGCATTTCACGTTCTTGGCGTTTTGTCGATATCGTCTTTTTGCTACATGGGTATTCTGATAGGTACCCGTTTATTGTAATCAAAAACCTTAATGACGCTCATGCGTCCAGCACCGCTACCGCAGAACACAAGTATGAAATTCAAATATGTGTCTGTTCTATGATGCCGTCAACATAAAATGCATCTAAATTATAATGATGTAAAGCCCATTTTTGACTGCACGTTTTTGTGCTGTGCGGCAGCGGTGTGATACAGATGTGCAACCTTTAGCTATTCTGATAAAAATATATAAGCAACTAAGTGAAACAAACAGAGCTTGAACAGTTTGTGCCGTTTACTTTGTATTATAATATAAAGACCATCAATCAAGCAACTTTATCCATAAAACATAATAAACTTGACATTTTTAATCCTAGAATTAACCATTTCATTAGAGAACTGAAACGTATCCTCCATCTCAATGATCCTCATATCGCTGGTCCTCCATCTCCACGCCGGACCACTCAACCTGGTGATGGAATTAAATAATCACTGAAGTTTGTGCACAAGGTAGATCTTGTCTGGCCACATCTGGAATTGGTTGTGTTGTTTGATTTTATCACCAGTGTCTCTTTTTATTAAATATATAATTTAATTTCTCTTTTTCATTAGTCCGTTTAGTACGATATTAAATATTTCGCTGTACACACATATTTTTACGGTATAATAGAAAGATAGATAGGTAGAAAATTCTTTATTGCACACTTAAAGCTAAAAAAAACAATTTACACGTAAAACAATTATATCATAACATAAGTGACAATAACAATTGGCGGTCAATGTAGATGTATAATTATTTTAGATGGCATTGTAATTTGTTTAGAGTTTAATAAATAAAATAAAATAAAATAAAGATGGAGCATTTTGCTTGTGTAGGTAGGTAGGTAGTGTAGGTAGGTAGGTAGTGTAGGTAGTGTAGGTAGGTAGGTAGGTAGGTAGGTAGGTAGGTAGTGGTAATCGCTGCGCTTTCCCACGGTACGCGCTACCGCAACCGCTTGCTTATCGATAAACGTTATCTTGTGCTTCGGTCGGGCAGACATTTGTATATACAGGGTGCCACGTGCCCACGTAACATGTGATTGTCTTAAAAAGATGGGCTCTAGAATCTAGCTAGACTGCTTCGCTATCTCGGGATTTAATTTGGGCACATGAACATCACAAATAACTATTAAAAATTATGTTAACAAATCGCGAAAGTTTGAAAAGTTTTATTGCCCAGGCTGCAGAATGAAGATGAGTCTCCTTAAAAAATGTGTGAGACTCAAATAAGCTAAATAAATGAAATAATGACTGTATAATAAAATGTGTGAGACTGACTCAAATAAGCTAAATAAATGAAATAATGACTGTATAATAAAATGTGTGAGACTGACTCAAATAAGCTAAATAAATGAAATAATGACTGTATAATAAAATGTGTGAGACTCAAATAAGCTAAATAAATGAAATAATGACTGTATAATAAAATGTGTGAGACTCAAATAAGCTAAATAAATGAAATAATGACTGTATAATTATATATTTTTATTCAGAAAGAAAATAACAATCAAATAACAAATTTAAATTAAAACTAGTATTTACAATAGAAACAATTAACCTATCTGCAAACTGTTGCAAACAATCTACAGGTAGCTCAACTGATCCATATCAATACCAGTTGGAAGCGTGCCTAAGACACTGGCTGCATTGCCCCGCTGTATAGCAATGCTGATGCGCTGTGCCAGATACTCACCAGCTCTCGGGTCACGCGTCGCTTCGACCAGACGCTCAGATAATTTTTTGAAAACCCGGAGAGCCTCGGACCCCACGAACCTAGGGTCTCGACTCCAAGGGGAGCAAATGTGTAGGCTCTGTCGAGACCTGCATATTTGCGCCTCTTGAGATCTTCGGCTAAATCTGCCGCCGCACCAGCCCTCACGGAAGTCCTAGGAAGATGGGAAGGCGCGAGTGTGTCGACACACTGTATAATAAAATGTGTGAGACTCAAATAAGCTAAATAAATGAAATAATGACTGTATAATAAAATGTGCGAGACTCAAATAAGCTAAATAAATGAAATAATGACTGTATAATAAAATGTGCGAGACTCAAATAAGCTAAATAAATGAAATAATGACTGTATAATAGTTCTTCTAGTCTGTGTGTATTGTATAGGTAACGTGTTGCATTCCCGTGGTTCTAGTCGTGATAGCGTGCGCACTGCGCAGGCGCTGCCTAAGGGCAACAACACAAGGTCAAGTTCACCGCACGCCGTACGCCGCCGCCGCACGCCGCACGTGTCGTCGGCGCGGCGGCGGCGGCGGCGTGGGGCGGCCATCCGCTTGTCCAACCACGTCATGATTTACCACACAATTGCATAATACGAAGCGCATGCTGATTAAAACATATAAAATGCCCACATAACCAACATAATTCGAAAAACAACGGCTCGTAGGTAATGAGAAGGAGCCAATAAAACTATGTTATATTATTGCTTCAGTCACTGTACCATCACTATATTCCAGCCTATGTGAGTCCACCGCTGAACATAGGCCTCCATCCAGAAAGTGTTAAACTCCCTTCCATCAGTCAATCCAGGTCAATCCCAATAAAGAAGGCGCGTACCTACTGTAAAAATCTGATTATATACATGGAACTATACATATTATAGGTATTATTAATTATCTGTATGATAAAAAAGCTTGGGACGAGTTTTGCTTCAACTCGAAAACTTACTTTCTAACAAGTTAAAGGTTTCTTGTTCGCTTTTTTACTTTACGTAGTACCTTAAAAAGAATGACGCGGTTCAATTCATAAACTTATTTTCTAACAAGTTAAAGGTTTCTTGTTCGCTTTTTTACTTTAGGTAGTAGGTAGGTACCTTAAAAAGAATGAAGCGGACAAAAAATCAAAGATCACTTTATTTCCTAGTTTTATGTAATCTCAGTTTTGAGATAAATGTGTCGTCTCAAAGATTCCTGTTAGGTCTAATAAAGGAAAGTCTAAAGCACTTTGAGTTTTGAGTTTGACTTTTGATAGGTATTTACTAAAAAGAAGGAAAATGTTGACACACGGCGAAAACTGTCGACACGGAATGTTAAGCGAGAGCGTGCAAATTCATTCCATAATAATATGTAGAATGGAATGTGTAAGATGTTCGGCGTAACAGAACAGTAGGTACCTACCTACTGTTACACATGCATCGGAAATGACATGTTTTGTATAGAACACTCATGCATACCCCACCCATGCACTGGTCGCAATCAGCTTTACCTACTTCATAACGTATATTCTCATAACTTCACGTCATTGAAAAAGTGCAAATAAAAGTGATAAGCTACCAATATGCTGGTTTTCAATAAAATTTGTGAATGTTCTCTCTGCATTCCAGTTCCACGCATGCGTGAACGCTCAGATCCTGTTCTCTGGCTGGGTGACGACCAACGCGTGGGAGATGCTGGGCTCCTGCGCCGTCATCTTCGTGGCTGGAGTGCTGTACGAGGGGCTCAAGTACTACCGCGAGGCACTGCACACGCGCGCCACCACTAGCCCTGGAGACTCCACCGTCAACATCACCAAGACGGAGTGCGGGGCGAACGGGACTTGTGGGGGAACTGCTGTCGTTAAGTGAGTCATCTAGGTCTACTTAATGGTTTACTAGCATCAGTCCGCGGCTCCTCATTATTTAGATAAAAGAAAGCCTTTTCCCCAGAGTTACCATTTTAAAATGCGCAGGCAGCACAGACTAGGCATGGGTACTGCACAGACAGTTGTCGATTGTCGAGTCATTTATAAAGAACATATTGACACAGGAGGCTGGCTGACAATAGCGGATGGAAATCTAAACCGAGCAGAGGGAAATCTCAAGTTATCATTGATTTTAATGAACAACCTCGGTGTTTTGTCCGTACAACTGGTGCGATAGCCTAGAGCAAGACCGAGGAAAGTGTGGGCGATTATGACAAGAATTTGAAGGTCGCATCGCAGTCGAAGAACGCAGCTGGAGAGTGAGATCTGAGGTCGCAACGCAAGAAAGCAGCTGGCCGCAGCTGGTAGATTTGCTGGAACCACATACACGTCGTGGGCATTGAAAGCGCTAGAGCCTATATAATGCTGATATCAGAACTGCTTAGCAGATGGATTAATAGGTAGACAAGTATATATATATATATACGTGCTATGACGCTGGTGAAGGCACCCATAGTATTTAGATAAGTAGTTACCCATAACTTATTTTGGCCTATCAACACGATGTAATGAATCTTTATGACCACTGTGGACTGATTGATGCCTGTGATGCCACACTAACTGAATGAACTGTCCTTCCAGATACTCAATGCTGTCTTCAGGCCACATCATACAGACGTGCCTGCACCTCATCCAGTCTACTGCCTCTTACATCCTCATGCTGGTGTTCATGACGTACAACGTGTGGCTGTGCTTGGCGCTGGTGGCGGGCCTGGGGCTCGGGTACTTCTGCTTCGGGTGGCGGAAGGCCTCCGTCGTCGACGTTACTGAACATTGCCAGTAGTGAACTAACAAAAGCGCTATAAATATTATTTACAGTATAGTGGTGATTTTGAGTATTATAATGGACTGGTTATTGTGCTAAAAATAAGTGGCGTCGGTCGATAATTTCTTTCAAAGTGAATTTAATATAGTACACAAAACCTTTACAAAAGTTATGAATTTATTGAAGTTAGAAAAGGTTATTATTTTTTATGAGTAAATCAAGTTTGTACATGTAAGCAAAATAACTACTTAGGTTAAAAACTCAGTATGATGTTAGTAGACATGTAGGTACAGTGTTCAAATATCAACAACCACAAGTTTGAGACTTGTAAGATCAGCAGATAAATTTATTGCTGACTGTACCTACTCTAGCATTCTTAGGAATTATGACAACATTCCATACCTTGTAGGTTTTTGGTAGCATTATTAGTTAAGTAGTTTGTAGATTATTATACGATCATAAAAAAGACGATGATTAAATCAAATAACATGTTAAATCAAAAAGTAATACAGTTATTTGCCTCTTGATGGTTAAATTTGTAAACTCTCTCATTAAGTTGGTCCCTGACTAACCCTAGCCTAATAAAAGTATTTAAATTAAAGGCATACGTGCAGTAGAGGGGCATATGTATCAAGCTGCCATTGTTGATCATACGTGCAGTAGAGGGGCATATGTATCAAGCTGCCATTGTTGATCATACGTGCAGTAGAGGGGCATATGTATCAAGCTGCCATTGTTGATCATACGTGCAGTAGAGGGGCATATGTATCAAGCTGCCATTGTTGATCATACTATACGTGCAGTAGAGGGGCATATGTATCAAGCTGCCATTGTTGATCATACTATACGTGCAGTAGAGGGGCATATGTATCAAGCTGCCATTGTTGATCATACTATACGTGCAGTAGAGGGGCATATGTATCAAGCTGCCATTGTTGATCATACTATACGTGCAGTAGAGGGGCATATGTATCAAGCTGCCATTGTTGATCATACGTGCAGTAGAGGGGCATATGTATCAAGCTGCCATTGTTGATCATACTATACGTGCAGTAGAGGGGCATATGTATCAAGCTGCCATTGTTGATCATACGTGCAGTAGAGGAGCATATGTATCAAGCTGCCATTGTTGATCATACGTGCAGTAGAGGGGCATATGTATCAAGCTGCCATTGTTGATCATACTTACGTGCAGTAGAGGGGCATATGTATCAAGCTGCCATTGTTGATCATACGTGCAGTAGAGGGGCATATGTATCAAGCTGCCATTGTTGATCATACGTGCAGTAGAGGGGCATATGTATCAAGCTGCCATTGTTGATCATACGTGCAGTAGAGGGGCATATGTATCAAGCTGCCATTGTTGATCATACGTGCAGTAGAGGGGCATATGTATCAAGCTGCCATTGTTGATCATACGTGCAGTAGAGGGGCATATGTATGAAGCTGCCATTGTTGATCATACTATACGTGCAGTAGAGGGGCATATGTATCAAGCTGCCATTGTTGATCATACGTGCAGTAGAGGGGCATATGTATCAAGCTGCCATTGTTGATCATACGTGCAGTAGAGGGGCATATGTATCAAGCTGCCATTGTTGATCATACGTGCAGTAGAGGGGCATATGTATCAAGCTGCCATTGTTGATCATACGTGCAGTAGAGGGGCATATGTATCAAGCTGCCATTGTGGATCATACGTGCAGTAGAGGGGCATATGTATCAAGCTGCCATTGTTGATCATACGTGCAGTAGAGGGGCATATGTATCAAGCTGCCATTGCCACTGCCATTGTTGATCTTATTTGCAAGCAGAAGGTACCGATTAGTAGGTAGGTACTGTTTAATCCATTTCATAATACAAAATAATATAAAACATACCAATCATTAATTCAATAGATTGTGTGATGTGATAGTATCATAAATGTGATGTGATAGTATCACAGTGATAGTATCATACATGTAGGGTTGTTCATAATACTAAGTATCTTAATAGGGTTATTGGAAATTAGACCGGATCCTTTTAGGATGTGATGGGGGAGGCTATTTCCCATAGTGACTTTTTGAGATATTTGTATTTTTCTGGTAGAACCCAGGTTTACGTCTTCAATCATCAATACAAATAAGTGATCATTCAATTTAAAATGTATAAAGAATAAGTCTACTTCATAATAACGACGTAACCAAATCCTGTGAATCAGTATTCATCCATGTGGAAGCTAGTAGCACAACCTCGCGCAACTAGGGTTCCGTATAATTATATATATACTGAAAATAACTTGTTTCTTGCCAAATATCATGATCAACGGAAATATACATATACTTAGTATAATAGTATATTATAGTATATATATTAGTTTTTAGTCCATAGTGAGAATCATTTTTTTTGTGATAAATATCAACAAACTAACGGTTTCCCGATTTTATCCCATACTTGTGCTACAAGACCAAACTTCTTGACAATTTTCATGATTCTAGGTCAACCATGATGATGGTACCTACCTACTTCCCGTAGTTGTGTTTAATTGTGGGGTGTGTAATTGTGTATGATTTCGGCAGGATTCGAACCCGCGCCCCACCCTCAGTGGTTTCGTGACTTAGTTGGTTAGAGCACACCCGTACTGAGGGTGGGGCGCGGGTGGAAAGTTTGCTCAGTGCGAGTAACGCATTATAAAAGCAAAAAGCTAAGTTCCCATTATTCAATAGTGATGCAGTTTCATAATTAATGTTTCGTGATGTAGGCTTAGATGTAGGTATGCAATCGAATGCTTTTGACAAGTCGCAAAAAAAAAACCTTTAGTATCTTGCGACTTCTCCCAAGCATCACAATTAAGCAATACTAACTCTACACCGGCATCAGTAGTGGACCTGCCGCGAGTAAACCCGAATTGTGTACAATAATGCCTTAGCAATTGGCGTAAAACAAGGTTTTCAAAAACTTTGCTGAATGTAGACAATACTGATCTCAGTCTAAAGTTAGTGGGGTCAGACCTACTACCCGAATTAAAAAATGGTATTATTTTAGTATTTTTCATAAGAAAACACGCCAGGAAATACGCCACAATCAATAGATTCATTGAATATAAAAGATCTGGTGCGATTGCATCAATCAATGGTTTAATAATTGTAACGGAGAGGTCCCAGAGATCTGCGGTTTTCTTAAATCGCGGGTCCAAGAAGTTACGAGCCTGATACAATAATGATAAGAATTTCAACTCGACGTGTTTCTGAGAAAAGAGGTTTGACAGACAACAAAGTGATCCTATAAGGGTTCATATTTTCCTTTTGAAGTACGGAAAACGGAACCCTAAAAATGACACTTTTGCATAATATGGGGTCAAAATATTAGCAAATGGCCTCCTCCCCCATCACCTCCTAAAAGTCCCGGTCCGGTCTAATTAGATATTACCGTAGAGTTATTCTGTGATCCGGATCAGCTTCAGCTACCGAGTAGATAGGTAGGTACTTACTTTAACACAAAATTTACAAGTTATGTATCGATCATACATAAACCTAAACACAACAACTGATTCGGGCATTAATCTACAAAAAAATTATAAAATAAAAACACAGTTATACTGATGGTATTAAGGACAATTATTTTAATATTATACGTACGTATAGGTACCTATGTTGTAAGTAGTTCCCTAAGGATTATAAATATTTATTTTAGTATTACAACTACCTACCTACCTACCTAATGATGTATCTACCGTCATAAGTAAATATACTGACTTATAATATTATTGTAGAGTTTCTTATTCGGCAATTCTCGATAGATAAGTATAAATACTTTATTACACCACACAAACACAGAAAACAGCACAGAAATAAATGCTACGAGAATATGAAGTACAAAGGGGGCCTTGTCGGTATGAGCGATCTCTTCCAGGTAACCTTGGGACTTTACATGTAAGAACAACAAAGACGATGGCACTTGAAAAAATAATAAAATTAATAAATAATAGGTACCTACTTACACTTCTTATAATAAATAAAATAAATAAATAATGCTGGACAATTCACACAGCATTATCTAGCCCCAAGGTAAGCAGAGCTTGTGTTATGGGTACTAGATAACTGATATACGTAATATTATACATTACATAGATAGATATTTTTTATTATACATAGAAAGCACCCAGACCAACGGAACAAATTTCTGCAGATCGTACACAAATTTGTTCCGAGGCGGGGATCGAACCCGCAACCTCTTGCGTCGCAGGCAGACTCTCGCCCGCTGCGCCACTGAGGTCGTCAATCTCTTATAATACCTACCTTACCAACAAAATTAATTAAACTCAGGTAGTACCTAGGTATATACTTAGAAGGCAGGTATGGGTATAGATAAGTTGTCTATCTTTTGATTTTGGCTCTTATGTCCAGGGGCCAGGGGGAGAGCATTCCATAGACGGGTCGCATGTACAGTGAAAGATTTGTCGTAGAAAGTGGTAGTGTGGACAGGGCATAAGATGAAGGTTTCAGAGGAACGCAGAGAGACAGTGTGAGAATTAGAAAGGTATTCAAAACGCTCCGTGATATAGGAAAGGCTCGGAGGATAGAACAAGATACTGTACAAGAGACATAAGATGTGAGTATTCCTGCGAAATCGGACGGGCAACCACTTGAGTTTGATATTCGGAAACGTGGTCATATTTGCGAAGACTACAAAGAACCTGCGACTGTAATTTTGGAGGCGCTCAAGCTTGTTTAATTTGTTAACATGTTCTTTAATTATTACCTACCTAACTCTTTTTCACATTTAAATTGTACCTATGTTATCTTTTCAACTCATCTTTAACATTAGTTTATGTATTATGCTGTTTCTAGTGATTTTTTTAATTATTCTGATTTTGTATTATGTGCATGCTGTTTTTAAATAAATATATTTTCTCCTCTTCACATTGAAATTGTATTTTATCTTTTGAACTCACCTTTAACATTAGTCACTAATTGCTATCTGAAACAAAGCTATACCAAGAATAATTACTTAAGTAACATGAAAAGTTAATTAACTAACATAATCACATCTTTTTAGAGTTTGCTAGAATTAACTAACTTACATTTTACTAAGTATCTTAGTTACCATAAATATATTTACATAATTTATTGAACGATAGGGTGTATGGTAAAATTATCTATATTTTGTTGATAGAAATATTTTTTGTAACTATGTAATCGAGTAAAAAGTAGGACTCTAAAAAGTGTCATGAATCACGACAGTCGACCGTCAACGGACAAAGTTTTGGTGTCATGAATCATGACGTATGACCGTCGAGAGGATAAGCCTTAATGAGTTACACCGATTTCAAGATCAAAAAAACTTTGATCGTGATTATCTCGCAACTAGCTTTTTGCACTTAGTGACTTCTCGCACCACACCGACGAAATAGGCACAGTGGAAGATCCGTCCAGGTTGGGCTGCGTTTGGGAAACTAAGCCTAGTCTTCTCGTCATCCATACCGCAATGCTTGAAAACGAAAGTTTTCAATCAGTGCGTCCTACCCGTCATGACCTACGGAGCTGAGACGTGGACAATCACGGTTCACCAGTTTAAAGTCGCCCAGCGAGCTATGTAGAGAATTTCTCTGAGGGATAGAATTCGTAACGAATACATCCGACAGAGAACCAAGGTTATCGACATAGCTCAAAGGATTAGCAAGCTGAAGTGGCAGTGTGCTCGCCATAACTCGTGAAGAACCGACAACCGCTGGGGTAAACGTGTTCTTGAGTGGAGACCACGAGTCGGCAAACGTAGTATAGGACGACCTCCGGCCAGGTGGGATGACGAACTGCGAAAGACTGCTGGCAGATGCTGGATGCGGCAAGCTGAAGACAGGGCGCTATGGCGCTCATTAGGGGAGGCCTATGTCCAGCAGTGGTCTGGTATAGGCTGATGATGATGATGATGATGCAATTGTGCAGTTCTAACAAAACGAAAAAATATATTATTTTATGCCCGCCGTTACAAGGTTACGTTCTTGAATTTTGATGAATTGTCAAATGTTAGGTGCCTATTAAAATGGCCTGACTGTAGTATGTATGTACCGACTTTGATAGCGACGCGGTTGTTCATTTATTTTTTTAAAGAAATGAGGCTTTTTTCTTACAAATTTCCAGAATATAAATTGAAATAATGTCAAGATTTTTAGCTAATGGAAGTGTGGTTTACATGATTCTGGTAAGTATTCTTATATTTACTAGGATACGAATGCACTTTTTTGACTGGTGAACAGGTCTTGTGCGTCTACACTGGGCCCCCAAAGTATAATCCCGTACCGTAGCCATGCAAAGGCATATGCATAGTACCTACGCGTTTATACTTACTTGTTTTGAGGTCTGTGGCCTTACGTAATTCCGTCAGAGCATAGGAGAAACTACATATTACTTCATTTTATCTTTTTTATATGACTTTTCCAATTAATATTTATGTCAATAATCTAAACCTAACAGTGTAAATGTGACAACGCATTCTACGAGTAATTCAATGTTATTGTACCTATGTCATTTGTAGTTACCTATGTCAAGGGGTGATTTTTGGTAAGGTCTAAATTGCATTATTTTGGTTTTTGCGTAAATTAATTTCAAGTTTATGGTCAGTCATCCAATTAGTTATTAAAATAAAGATGTCAAGAAGATTATTATTTAAATTAATGTCATTTTTACACGATGTCAACAAGGATATATCGTCAGCATATAAAATACATGATTTATTAATACATTTAGGCAAGTCATTAATATATATTAAAAAAGAATACATCCAAGGACGCTTCCTTGGGTTACCTATTGAATTATTTATATATAGGGGGTTTGACCTAACCATGTCAATTTTTCCAGTTTTTTCGTCAAAATTTTCTACCTCAACATACCTACTGCTCTCGGTTGTGGAATAGAGCATAATAGAATAGAGGAATAGAGCCTGAAGAAAGGTGGAGCAAGAGCAAGACGAAGCCTCCTCTTACTGTTCAGCCAGTGTCATTTACTTTTAATCAACATGATGTCAATTGTCAATGTCACAAAATCTATCAGATAGTGCTGCCAGCTTGGCTTCCTAATATTTTGTTCTTTCTTGATTAATACAAGTAATAATTTAATGACTCATAATGAGAAAGGAAATGTTGTTAATTCCTTGATTGGTTTTTTAAGTACAATTTGTAATGAAAAAGTTAAATGTCTTGCTTAAAAATTTAGAAAATCTCAGAACTAACTAACTTACATTAAAATGGTAAGTGGCGCTTTTCAAGTGATAGTTAGCGCTAAGTAGCACTTAGCAAATTTTATGGTGGTAACACTAAAAAGTGACTTTAGGCGATGGGACGGGTTGTTCATGTTTTTGCCTCTAGTTTTTACTTGTTGATTTTTTGTGTGATTTGTGTGAAAAGCAGTAATAAATAGTAATATTGTGTGTGAAGAGCGATGCCCTAAGCCCTGGGTCGAAGACAGCGCGTAGCACTCCACAGATCGCTCGACAGGCCGCCGCCGTCGATTCTACAGGTAACGGTATTATTTATTTTTGACGACGTTGAAGCTCTGGTAATGACTTCACGTGGATTTCCATGTAGGTAGTATGTGTGATTATTCCTTGTGCTGGTTTTGATGAGATCCAAGCCCAGAAGTTCGATTAAAAAGTTGATATGTGCATCTTGGGTACGTCTGGCAACAGCAGTGTATCGCTCCTGGCTCTGCGACGTGCCTGTCGCCTCCGCCTCCTGTTCTGAATGTTTACAACCTCTATCAGGAATGAGATAAAAAAAATTTAAAATTGGCAATACACGAATAAGTTAAGAACGTACGTAAGATAAGTTTATTTAACACGATGAACCATCTGGAACCAAAAAAAATTACCTCCATATCTAAATAAATACCCAAAACAACACTGGTACACTTAGATTTTACCTTATGAATCCGTTTGCTCATCTACACTTGAGTGTGTTCTGTAAAAGTTATCATAAACATGGTCCCAGAAACTTAAGCGCTGAGTCTTTGGGCTGGTGCTCATGGTCAGGGAGCCTTCGAAATATAGTATAGATGCTGACTTCACTTGCGGTGGCTCCCGGGAACCTTCACCAACTGCCCTCCATATGACAGGTATCAGCGATGTGGTTATCGGGGTAGGATCTCTGGGAAACAACATACAATTTTACATATGGCTAGAACTCCACAAATTATTTACCTATTACATTTTAATTCTTTTTTGATAAAAGAATTAAAATGTAATAGGTATTATTATAGGTAATGCTCTAAAGGAAATAACCTACCACAATGCATTGTGGTTATCTTATCAAAATAATTGCTACAACACAAATACACTAAAGGACAAAGTGCACCAACAGATACCTGGTTAAGTAGGTCAGCGTTCAATCATCATCATCAGCCTATATTTGTCCACTGCTGGACATAGGCCTCCCCTAATGAGCGCCATAGCGCCCTGTCTTCAGCTTGCCGCATCCAGCATCTGCTAGCAGTCTTTCGCAAATCGTCATCCCACCTGGTCGGAGGGCGTCCTACACTACGTTTGCCGAGTCGCCATACCCCAATGCTTGAAAACGAAAGTTTTCAATCAGTGCGTTCTACCCGTCATGACCTACGGAGCTGAGACGTGGACACTCACGGTAGGGCTGGTCCACCAGTTTAAAGTCGCCCAGCGAGCTATGGAGAGAGCTATGCTCGGAGTTTCTCTGAAGGATAGGATTCGTAACGAATACATCCGACAGAGACCTAAGGTTATCGAAATAGCTCAAAGGATTAGCAAGCTGAAGTGGCAATGGGCTGGCCATATCTCGAGAAGAACCGACAACCGCTGGGGTAAACGTGTTCTTGAGTGGAGCATTCAATAATAACATTTAAATCATCCTGTTGAAGATTTTTCTCTTATACTAATATCATAGAAAACAGAGATGACAAAGCTCACCCCAATTTTATGAAGTTACACAAAAGTGTAGTCAATCTGCTGGCAACCAATACATCTTTATCGGCATCATTGTAAAAGTAATTGATAACCTTCTCCTTGGAGGGTATTTCCCCCTGGGGACCTCTCCTGTAGTTGAAATTCATCAGGTAGACTGGGTGAGAACTCTTCTCTGCAAACAGGACTGCAAACTTGATGATTGGGTATTCATAAAGAACATCATGGAAATAATCTGCATAGTTTTGTATGAAGGTGACTTCAATACCATCAAAGTAAAAATCCTTTACTAACTCTGCTATTTTCAGCTTTTTCTGGTCATCATCAAACCACAAGTTATTTGGCAGTAGCTTATCAAACTCCTCAGGAACAGAATTTAAGCTTTCTTTGTTCTTTTCAACTATTGACATACCATCTGTGTCAGTGAACACTAAGAGCAGAGGCACATCGTCAAAGTTGCCTCTCTTTAGAATATCCACAGGGTCTTCATCCAGTAAACCATGCATATAATAATAACTTCTCTCTACACAAGGTAGGAAGATCTCTGATACATTTGTCAGTTGTCTCAAAGGTACATTCTTGAAGAACTTCGCCATTTTTTCTGGATTTTCCGTATACTTGTAGCCCAATTTTTGTGCAGCATTAAAAGCAATGCGTACAGGCTCGTAACTCAAAGATATAGGTGATAGAATAGAGCCTGATTCAAGTATGGCCTTGTGGAGCAAACCTTTGGACAGACCTGATAGGAGGAGGATTTGAACTGCAGCTGCTCCAGAACCAGTGCCATAAACTGTGACATCAGAGGAGTCTCCTCCGAAGTTACCAATATTTCTCTGAACCCAGTACAGTGCCGCGACCTGGTCCTTTAAACCAGCATTACCAGAGGCCTCTGGTATCTTTAGACAGAGGAACCCTAGGGGTCCTAGACGGTAGTTGAAAGTCACTACAACTAGGTCTTGACTGAGGAACTTTGTTGGAGGTTTGTGAGCACCCCACCTGAAAGAAGAAAGCTAATAAGCTTTAATTTAACTTGCCCTGTTAGTGTCCTGAATTTCAGACCAGTTGTCCTCAAACGATTTTGCTGAAAATAGATCAGATCACCCAGGCCCCATAAATTTGGCCATTTTAGGCAATTTTTTTATAAAACTAGACTAAAATTCTAAGGCAAGTCTGATACAATATTACCATTTATATACCCTGGCAGATCTCTCAGGGTAAGGATTGCTCAAGGGAAAACACCAGAACGAACCAGAGAACAAAATCCTCAACATAATACAACTCGTTGAGAAGTCCTACAAATACATTGTCCAGTCATATTGTGTTTTATAGATTACACCAAAGCCAAGGACTGCGTTAACTGGAATTATATATATGGACAGTCTTAATAGAGCTTGGAGTCCCAGAACATCTTGTTGCACTACTAAAAACACATAAACAGCCAAGGTTAAGGTTCACCTTTAGCCTTTCCATTTCAGAAAAGAAGTGCGACAAGGCTATATTAGCATTGACGCAAAAAATCGGAGTATATAGGTACTCCGATTTTAAATGCTTAAATAATGATTTCTTATTTTGGTGGAAGGAAAAAAAAAATTTGCCCAATCAGAGTGATCCTTTGGCATACGTTTGTAAATTCGGTGACAATGCAATGTTTATTACCATCGATCTGATGATGGAGACAGAAAATGGTCATAGGAACACGAAACGACCGAATTCCGTCGAATTTGGATTCGTTGGATTTGTCTTCCCAAGTAGTTTTGATCGACTTGAAGGAAGGTTCTATATACGGCTGTATGTATTTTATATGATTCTTTCGTTTTTGTGTAAAGGTCGATTTTGTGGTGGTGCTATTAAAGTTAGATTCTCGAGGAATTTATATGTAATGTCGGTAAAACGTATCTAAAACATGATAATTTTCACTAATGGTTTCCATGGCAATGGGAGAGGTCGACAAAGTTGTTGGATGGCGTTGTCGTTGTCGGTGGCCTAAAACGTAGGACGACAGATTCTGGACTGATGGTTGTGTTAAGGATTTTTGTTATAGTGCTTAATCGCACTCTGGGCATCTCTAAGAATTGAAATAAGTTCCCAAAAATTTTCGACTTCGGCGGGACTCGAACCCTAAACTTATTTCATTTCTTAGTGATGGTTGTGTTTCCCATTCCCTACATGTTACTATGCTATCACTACTTAATAAGGCTCTCTGTCTGTCTGTCTGTCCGTCCGTCGTCTGTCATATTGTCGGGTCATATTTAATAATTACTCAGGAATTTTAAAGTCGGTTTACAGTATTTGAAAACACGCCAAACTAATCATCCTATTACCAAGGTCTTAGATTGATAAAATCTTGTAATAAGAAAGATTTTTTAAATATAAAAAATGTAGGTATTTTAAATAGGATGCCGCGTCTCGATATTGTAATCTTATTTCTAGGTCAACTGAAAACCTTTCACTATTAAAGAGCCCAAACAGCTGCTACCTATAGAGACTCGATGTTTCACACTTATTTAACAAAGAATCTTGGGGGAAATCTCTGTGATAGAAAGTCGACGCTGCCCAACACAGTTATTTAACAAAGAATCTTGGGGAAATCTCTGTGATAGAAAGTCGATGCTGCCCAACACAGTTATTTAACAAAGAATCTTGGGGAAATCTCTGTGATAGAAAGGCTGCCCAACACAGTTATTTAACAAAGAATCTTGGGGAAATCTCTGTGATAGAAAGTCGACGCTGCCCAACACAGTTATTTAACAAAGAATCTTGGGGAAATCTCTGTGATAGAAAGTCGACGCTGCCCAACACAGTTATTTAACAAAGAATCTTGGGGAAATCTCTGTGATAGAAAGTCGACGCTGCCCAACACAGTTATTTAACAAAGAATCTTGGGGAAATCTCTGTGATAGAAAGTCGACGCTGCCCAACACAGTTATTCAACAAAGAATCTTGGGGAAATCTCTGTGACAGAAAGTCGACGCTGCCCAACACAGTTATTTAACAAAGAATCTTGGGGAAATCTCTGTGATAGAAAGTCGACGCTGCCCAACATAGTTATTTAACAAAGAATCTTGGGGAAATCTCTGTGATAGAAAGTCGACGCTGCCCAACACAGTTATTTAACAGAGAATCTTGGGGAAATCTCTGTGATAGAAAGTCGACGCTGCCCAATCAGAGTTGTGCTTAGAATACCCGGTCTGAAAGTGTCCGTCGTGCACGATGACGAGCACGGGCAGTTCTTTGGCGTGCTGCGGCGTGAACACGTTGACCACGAGGCAACTCTCGTCGCCGACACCCGGCTGGTGGCACTTCACGCGGTGAGTGGCCTCGAAGATACCGTCCCATGGAGGAGGTGGCTCCGGCGCCTGTAACCACAACAGACCCCAAACAGTGTGGCTGCTGGTGAGAAACTAGAGATGGGCGAGGTAGCTTCGCTGTGCGAGGATGTGGAACGGTGTGACCTGTGTCAGCAGCGTGCTTTGCACACCATCTCCACTATGGGGGTGGAATGTGTGGATTGATACGTAGCGAAGCTCTCCACACCATATTACACAAACTCCTCGCTCGCCTCCCTTGCTCTGCTAAGGGTTTTCACCAGACATGCGCTAAGGAAGGTTGGGAGAAGCTTCTTTTTCCCATAGGTGGATTTCTCGTAACTCGCGCACATCTCAGATCTAAACTCTACCTGAAACTCCTATTGCTGGTCTATCGGTTTGCTCTCAATTGTACAAAATCTAAGTGGCATTGATAATCGAGAATTCGATGCATGGTATACCCACATATTTAAGTAAGTCGCAGTACAAAATCTACTTTCACTGGCAAGGCGGCGGCGGCGGCACGCCTATTCGATGACACATTGACTCGTTATTGTCAATTACTTTGTATTTTGTGTTGCCCACTCGCCTAAAAAATTCCAACCTATCTGTGTCCTTATATTTCGGTTACGTTACACAATTATTTGTATTAACGTAAGTTTTTACGCGCAACTATTTCTTACGCACGTCCAACATTTTGATAGATTTTATTTTGTATCATCAACTCAATTGATATACAATAAAAAATCCTAATAAACAATGACGTATGATGTAATCTGTATCTAATCGACTTGACTTCTTTATTTTTGGCAAGTATCTAATCGATTGCACGGTTCCTTCTGCCACTGACATGACAACTCATTACCAAGTCTCAGTGCGTGACAGGTTTGCGGGTTATTTTAAGTCTTGATCTTGAAATAACCCGTAAACCTGTCACGCAGATAAGTAAATATAAGTTTAGGTAGTTATCGTAGTGAGCAAACTCCCCCGTAACCTGAATACGTTGCTTGTCGCTATAAACACGGTCGGATAACAATCGGCGACAAGACAAATGGGATTCCTGTCGGCAGACAAGGGCTGACCTTCCTGCCTCGGCGAGTGCCGGAAGAGCTCTCTAATCAAATCACAGAGCCTTTAAATCACACAATACTTTTCAAATCATCAGAAATAGGCAAGTTAATTAAAGGAGGAAGTTAGTTACCATTCTATTATGTAAGTTTGAGCTTTTGCGTAAAGGTTAAGACGAATAGTGAGGCAAATGACCTTGGACCTTTCCGCGCGCCTTTATGCAGCAAAGAGTATTTGTTTTCGGTTCAGCATGCCATGTAGTGCCATAATCAACCAAATAATATGATCCTCTGCGGTTGGGCGAAGTGTAACTAGCCAGATTTGTATCACAGATTTTGTAGGCGAAAATACGTTTTTATGTTTGATTTTATTATTTTGACTACTTTTTGAATCTAATGGACCTCCAAGAGATAGGTATGAAGTATATGAATCACTATACTGAATTTGGTACTAATCGAATTTGAGACGCCGATAAAAAGTGGGTTCGAAGCCGCTACACATACACTATAACTAACACTATAACAACTACACTATAATTAACGGTAAGCATTTGGGACCGCCAAGGGACCCTTCAGGATGTGTGTTACAGGATATATAAATTTCAGAGCTCTACATTCAATATTTTCGTTGGAAAACGGGTTCGAAAACACCTAATTTTCTTGATTTTGGGTTACTATGCGCCTTAATGGTGAAAGCACATGTTATGTTATGAAGCGGGTTACGAGGCAGCGCGGTGTTTTATGGGGGATGGATAACGGTTCGCGAAGCGGGGCTCCCATGATTGCCTCGCTGATGATGCTCATAATAAATACAGATGACAGTATCTATGGAATGTTGTTGTACTGGGATTTTCCTCGTAACATAACACTAGGAAGATATGTGTGCCGACGATACTTAAGATATGTGTGCCGACGATACTTAAGATATGTGTGCCGACGATACTTAAGATATGTGTGCCGACGATACTTAAGATATGTGTGCCGACGATACTTAAGATATGTGTGCCGACGATACTTAAGATATGTGTGCCGACGATACTTAAGCCTGGTCAACATTTTCATGATCTTAAAGATCCTACTGCTGTTCAAATATGAAATATAGGATTCTTAAACCGAATATTCCATTACATTCTGTACAAACGCGCCAAGATAGTTTTTTTGATCATATGTTTGATAAAAAAAAATTGTCTCAATTTTCATACATATTTTCTTTCTTCTCCGAATCAATGTGACTGACTGTCTTAATTTTTTATATTGAAAAATAAAGCAAAGGTAGGGTAATAGATTCACCAAAATAAATATTTTATTTCTTGAACTCTTTTAATTAGAAGAAATTTTGATTTTTGCTCACGCGTTCTGCTCTGTTCCGCTCTTAATAAACGCGAAGTCCTTTGCCTATCCTTTACAAAAAATGGCGTCGTTAGTAGCCCCTTAAGGCCCAGGTAGATGTGAATTGGGCGAATTTGGGTTATTGTAAATAAATTTTTCTCCGTCATCTTATTTATTGTAAAGCTTTGAAATAAATATATAATAATCTATGGGATACAAGGCAGGGCACCTTCGATTCGAAAATAAAAAAAAACTATTTAACTATCAGAAATAATTGTGCAAGCAAAGTTTCATCTGCTTTTTTAGTTTATACAATTTTTCTCCTAAACTATCAATCACAAGTTTTTTTTATTGTCATCACCATATTAAACAAAAGAAAAACGAGGGCACCTTCGGCTTATTTTTTTGAATTAATGCCTTAATAGAAAGATAATCAGCAAAAACTTAATTTTTGAGCTTACACCGCTCTGTTCTATCCCGCTCCTTTAAACGCGAAATCCTATGCCTATCCTATTCACAAAATGGTGTCATATACCTGCCTCTTAAGAGCCTATACATGCAACCTCAAGTTTTTGAGAAAAGGATAGACATAGGATTTTGCGTTCATAGGAGCGGGACAGATAGGGCAGACCAAAACAACGCAACGCAAGCCCAAAAATCATGTTCTAGCTTATTATCTATTAATTAGAACTTTATTTGAAAAAAAAAAACGAAACATGATATGTTCTTTATAGTGAGTTCTATTAGCATGCTTATTCTCAAGATCTTAACTGAACTTCTGTATTTATTTAGAATTCAGGTTTTAGAAAGAATTTAGAGGTAACTTTACGATTTTTTTCTATAGAGAATTTTTTATGATATCGTGTTTTCGAACCATATGATCGATAGAGTAAGTCCTGAACTTTATATATATAAATTTCAAAGTTAAACATTAAGTAGCTTCGAAGATATTTAGATCTGATGGAGTTGATTTGAGGTAGTATCAGGCCCTTAAGGCGGTGATATGCGTGAAACTAGCGCCGCCACCTACGAGTATTTCATTTTGTTACTACGTTGAACAAAGGAACTTTCATAAATCCATCGTACAGTTTGTGATACCTATTATAAACTTTTTATAAGGCCTCTAATAGTTATAATCTCTTTAGTTTAGCCAGTAAATCGAAAATAGATATTGGTGGCCACCAGGGGCAACTTCGATATTCTGCCTAAACCTAATAGAATAAAACTATTAGAGTCGATAAAAAAAGCTTATCCTTTGTTCAACGTAGTAATAAAATAGGTTTTAGTAATTTTATTAATAGTAGTAGGTTTATTACTACTTTAGTTTGACGCATACCACCGCCTTAAGAGTGCGCCTAATGCAAAAATCAAGCAAATTGTGTAGGTATTTTTAAACCCTTACATTTATGGTAACGAACTTAAATATTCTAATTAAAAAATACGATAGGTAGGGGAAAAACCCATAGAAGTCGAGTAATCGAATAGAATTTTGAAAAATAAACTGGTTTCTTTACAAAAAATTATACAAAAATCGCTTTAAAAAAACTGTTTTAATTGAAGTATCAGCGACAACACCATATTATTTTTTACCAATTACATAGCCAGACTACTGTTTTATTTAAGTAATCGTGTAGTTTTTCTATTTAATGCTTAAATTTTGAATCATTAATAGAAAAGAAGCAAAAACTTGATTTTTGCACTGACATTGCTGTACTCTGTCCCGCTCCTATGAACGCGAAATCCTATGCCTATCCTTTTCACAATTTTTTGCATTAGGCCCGCTCTTAAGTGCATGTCGTATGTGCTGAGTTGTACCCTTGCAGTTGCGGTCGTTGCGGACCGCGCAGAACATTTTGGTACGTGAACTCCGCAGAGCATGAGGAGTTTAATAGTGCCCAGTGCCTCCTGCACGTAGTACCGCGTCGCAACTCTGAAACCAGCCAGTGAATAAGTAAAGGATAGGTGTACCTTGAAGCGGCTCCTGGCGGCAGCGTACGGCAGGCCGAGGTACGCATAATGCGGCGGGTCAGAGTCGAAGTACCCCCTGGCGCGCCCCTGGCTGACCCACACGTCGCGGCTCCGACCCTCGGACACGCGCCACGCACCCGCCGCGCACACCAGCGCCACTATCAATATCGTCTCCATTCACTAGGGTTATCTACTCAAATGCAATTACGGAAGATAAACAAAACAAACAAATATTTTTATTTTGATTACAGACTGCTCAAACATACAACTGCGACTTTTATGTAGTTTAGGTACAATAGCCGTAATGCGGCCGAAAACTTCCCGCGACTGAATAATTCCTGAATATCCTCAAGTTGTAGTTAACGTAAACAAATAACATACCTCATTAGTTAACCTAAACATTACCGCAAACTCAAAGTCTTGTTTAATTTACGCGTTATGTTTATTTGCTAAATATACCGCTTACAATAATTCTAAGTACATGACTCTAATTCGGATTCAATTAAGCATAGTGGTGGGCGGGTCGCGTGTCTACCCTTCACTGGTAATCTAATTTAGTTCTTGTTAGCCAGAATATTAGTGTAATAAAGACGTAATTGCCCGGGGTGATGGAGATTGCGAAGTTGCTTTCTATGAAGAAGTCATTGTAGAGGTCCGTCCACACTTGCAGCCGACCCACGTGCACCCCTTTCTCTGGTTTAGTCTCGGAGGTTATGTGGAGGAATTCTTCTTCGGATGCAGCGCCAGCTTTTAATCCACTCCACTCGATGCCGCCTGCCGTTGGTGTTCTGAAAATAAAATTTTAAATCTAGTAGGAAAGGATTTCACATAAATATACAAGATGGCCCAGGAGGCTGATTTAATGCAAGCTGTTGTATAACTTTTGAATTGCAATTTGATGGTAACAATATTACCCATCCGCGAATCCATCTATATATTTAGTAAAAGTAATAGTATATTTATTGCAATTAACTACATGTGGAAAAGATGGTACATACAGAATGGGTAACAATGTAGTTTTCCCTATATGGGCATACACGGATTTGTCTTTACATGATTATTATACAAGAAATGATTATTATATAAGAAAAAATACTTTTATAAAAAATGTAGAGCATGGAATCGATTAATGTTATTAAAAACTAGCTGCGAACCGCGGCTTCGCCCCCGTGGAAATTTATGTTTCCAACTTTCTTAATTTTTTCTTTCATAAGAACCTTCTCCTGACAATAACAAACACAACAAAGAAAGAATTAGCGAAATTGGTCCAGGCGTTGTTGAGTTATGCGCTTACCAACACATTTTGCGATTCATTTTTATATTATAGATGAACAAAATTAAAATAAATTACACACTTGTTTGTCAAAAATTTTATCGTTCATAAATTCTTTAATTGTATAATAGCTTTTATCAGATAGGATGTTCTTCAGCTTTCTCTGAAACATCGCAGTAGGCAATTTTCTTATCAAGAGTGGGATTTTGTTGCAAATTGATAGTGTCATCGCAAAGAAACTTATGCGCATCAACTTTTTTTACAGTTAAGTTTGCAAATTTTTTTTTGGTCACGTCTATTACGTTGATCTGCGTCAGATTGCCGAATAAACAAATCCGGATTGTTTCTTATAAACATAGCTAAAATATAGAGCGAAGGGAGAGTCAATATGTTGTACTTTTTGAAAAGCGGTTTACAAGAATCCGTCACTTTCATACGAAACATAGCTCTGATACATCTCTTTTGGAATTTGAATACTTTATGGACGTCAGTAGAGTTCCCCCAAAATATTAAGCCGTAGGTACCTGATGTTTGAGGCAATCAGGCCGTTATACGCGATAAGAAGGGTTTCCTCATTAACTAGGCTATTTATTCTTTTACAGACAGTGTTATCGGGCCGCTCTGACTGACGTAAAATTATTGCTGAGCGAAAAATAATAGCATTCGTAATTTAAAGGACATCTTACCCAGTATTAATGAAGCTAACCCATAACGCTACCATCAGATCAATCATCTTCTTATCTCTCGAGGCCTCTTCTGGAATGTATCTGTCTTGTGTAAACAAGTAACCGATGATGTCGCTACGGGCTGCTCCTTCCACTGGACTCTCCAGAGCTATAAGCTCTCGATTCAATTCGCCCACGTAGTCGAATTCGAATACATATACGGTGGCACCAGCGTCCACCAGACACCTAGCTGAACGCATTACAGGGCCCAAATAGCTGGCATCAGTAAACCACAAAGATAATTCCTTCATGTGATCTCGACTGATTGTTGCGTTCCCGAAGTATTGCGACTTCACCTCTAACGCCTTCTGATCTCTTTCAGCTGTGCTATGAAATGACAAATCTTTCGGTAAAATGAGTCCGTTGTCTTCATTCAGGTTTTCGATAAAAGTATCAGAGGTAGCCACGGCTTGGTGAGCTCCCGCGTGACTCGCGGATCCAATCATGAAAGTGATATTGATTTCTCTGTTCTGCAACGACGCCCATGGGGAAACGGCGATAAAAGGTTCCTCATTGCGTTCGATGCACGGATTGAATCGCATTCCTTTAGCCGCTCTTACTATTAATTCCACTGAAGCTTCTTCAAAAGGGTTGTTTAGTAAGGTGTCGGTATCTTCGTTTCTTATATTTTCGGCTAGTGTCCATGCTGTATTCTCAGGGTGCCTGTCTAGAGCCACGTGGGAGAGCATCGATCCACTTTCTGTGATCACTTTCTTGATGTGCCTATTATAACGCGGTGACAACGCCAAGTAGCCGGCGAGTGCTCCCGCTTCTCCATCGCCACTGACTACGATATTTGATGGATTTCCTCCGAAACCTTCTATATTATCGGCAATCCAATCTAAAGCCGTCGCTAGATCTTTCAGGCCGGCATTTCCTGGCGCGGTTTCATTTTGCAGGCACAAAAAGCCAAGAGCACCGATTCTGTAGTTTGGCAGAACGAGAATTACTCCGTTAGACACAAAGTGCTCAGGGCCGTATATCATTGGATCACCGCTGTGGAAATTGCTATCGTGAATATGGAAGAGGACACTAGCAGCTTCCGCGCCCGTTGGCGCAAACACGCTCAGAGTCAAGCAATTCAGATCGCCCTGATAGCTTTCGTCTATGAATTGAGAACAACGTTTAGTATGTTCTTTAACCTCGTGAATCGTTTCCCAAGCTTCTGCTGTCTGAGGTGCCTGGAAAATAAATTATTCACATAATGAGTACCTAAAAATTAAACGAGTAGCTATCCATCTCTTAACGATGTAGCTGTTGTTCAAACGAACAGTAAATAATAAAATACTTTACATGCTTACCGCGAAAGGTGTCCTAATCTTTCCATAAGGGACGTCAATGTAAGCAATGATGTCAGTATCATGCCATTTAACACCTTTCACCGGTCCGAGCGTAGTTTCTATTTCAGGCAAGTCGGCGTCTCCGCCTGGCTCTGCTCCTCCGTCAGACTCGTTACATGAACTGTCGTCTGATGACGATCCAGGTACTTCGGGAATTTCGTTAGATGGACTAGGAATGTCATTGGATCCTTCAGGAATTTCGTTAGATGGACTTGGAATTTCGTTAGAGGGACTAGGAAGCTCATTAGATGGTTCAGGACTTTCATTTGACAGACTGGGAGTTTCGTTGGAGGGAATCTCATTAGATGGATTGGGTATCTCATTAGAAGGTGTTTCCCCGCTAACTGATTCACCCGTTTCTCTACTTCTAGAACTATCACTAATACTGTCTTCCGGCGAACTCTGACCGCCTACGGACCTCACGTCTTTGCTTATTTCATTTATCAAATTATTTTCATTGGTTACTGGTATGTGGCCTGGATTTGAGCTATTCATTTGGAGTGTTGGGTGTATGGGAATTATGGTGACTGCAGGAGGTTCCGTGACGTCATGGCGATCAATAATATGAACCTGGCCGAATGCAACTGTTGCCAGGCAGGCTGTGAGCCATGTTGCTACCCGTCGCATCTTCAGTTATTTCTTTTTGCAAGACCCTGTAAATTAAAATTAAAATAATAAGTGTTCGACTTATACAAACAAAGCTAAAACAATAACTACGAACATGTTTTCTGCCTCATATATGAACAGTCAAAAATAGCTTAGCAATACACTATACTAGGTGTATTGCATAATACGAGTAGGAGTTTTCTACAACTAGGTCAATACCGCAGTGGCTGATGTAGACCAGTACCGCATCCGTAAAAGTTCCAGAGTTTAATTTCATAAAGCCACATGCTCGGGCAATTTAACAAGTTATAAAGTAATCAATATCAATAAGCGGACTCACCAGGGCACAACATGTGTACAGTTGCCGTCAGCGTCGAAATAACGGCTCGTTGGCACTACGCTGTGAAGGCGGCGAGATTGCAACTATCGATCGTACGTATCATCACGAGAAAAAGCCTCCTATAGTATTTATCTAATCTGGTACTCAAAAAAGTCGGTTTTTAAACATATGCTTAGGCGAACATAAACCCTTTTAGCTAGCGTTAAGAGTTTTCCTCACGCGCTTTGTGAACGCGATGTTGCATCGTCGTAAAAACTTTTGGTGAGCGGTGGTACTTATAACTCGACCCAACCCAATGCAAGACTGAGCTCGTGCACACAGTACATTTTATAAAAGTGGTCTGACTGAAAGCAAATCTTTCTGAAGCCGTTTACTTGAAGGGTCACAAGGTCCCAAATCAACTGAGAAACGAACTTAGGAGATTTAGTTTTCACGTAATCTGCCCAAATCCACAGTTACTGTTACCAAGCTCGCAAGTTTTCCGCTTGTCTGTACACAAAGCTCGACCTTTATTCATATCGCTAAACCTTTTGTTATCACTATCACCCACTCGAGATAGATATACCAAGCTCACCTGCTTTCTGGAGCTATTTTAATTTAAACCTTATATTGCCACGTCATCAGCAGTGTTTTCTTTTCATCGACGTTACAATAGCGTATCCTGTTCGAACGAACTCTCGTTTTTTGAATTTCCTTTATCACCTTATTTTCTGCTTATTTTGGTGTTCGTCCATGTGTTCAAAATGTTGTCATATGGTTATTTTATTATTGCTTGGGGAACACAAAATGTTAATTGAACATAATCTAATTTGCATGGAAAATTATATTTGCCTGTCTTCAAAAATTAAAGTATTCATCATATGGACATGAATCGACATTTCGTTGATTTGCCAGGAAATTGGAGACACGTCTGAAAATAATATTAAGTTATATATATTTTTTTGCAAAATCTATTGTATTCTATTGTATCTATTGTATTTATGACGACCTCAGTGGCGCAGCGGGCGAGAGTCTGCCTGCGACGCAAGAGGTTGCGGGTTCGATCCCCGCCTCGGAACAAATTTGTGTACGATCTGCAGAAATTTGTTCCGTTGGTCTGGGTGTTTTCTATGTATAATAAAAAATATCTATCTATGTAATGTATAATATTACGTATATCAGTTATCTAGTACCCATAACACAAGCTCTGCTTACCTTGGGGCTAGATAATGCTGTGTGAATTGTCCAGCATTATTTATTTATTATTTATTTATTGACCTAAAAGTATATTTATTTTTATTACATAGTTTCATTCAACTCACCTGACTTGAGGGTCGAAGCTGTCGAAAAAATAGACGACGTCCCGTTCCTCAGCAGAGGGCGGCCTCATCTTGACGCTGAACGGTTCGGTGATGTAGTTATACAGAATTCTGTTCCTAGACACCGGCGGCCATGTTGTATTGCCCGTCTCACAAGTTGGCTTCCTGAAATTAAACTTGATCGCTGTATATAATATAATATGTAGGCACATATAAAACTAAGTCGTGACGTTACACCATTTATAACACCTTTTTGTAATGATCTTTGATTTGTTGGATTTGTCTCAGTCCCGTCCGAATAATAGAATAACTAATAAAAAAAAATTAAGAAAATCGTTTTCTCGTACGTTTTCCTATGGGTAATTCTCATTCCATTCTTCAGTTATAAAATATATAAAAAAAATAAAAAGTTCTACTATAAATTGCTTTAGATTGTTAGGTACTTTGCTCTATAAAAAAAATACTCGCTGAGCTCGTAGCCTCGATCGATGGGATGGTCTAGGTAGGGGGCTAGGGGGCTAGGGGGCTAGGGCCTAAATAATGGTGTAGTTAACCACTACACCATTATTTAGGTACATGTGGTGTAGTCTTGAAATTTTAATATCTTTTCTCGTGACAATAGAAATGTAGTATTGAAAAAACATTAGTTTTTAATTTCAATAATTGAATAAACTTTATAAGAAAACAAAACACAATATAAACGAGAATAATGTAAACTGAATCAATATTTTTATGTTCAAGGGTTTGAACCTGGGTGCTACTGAATGGGCACTATTACATATTCTGTGAGGGGGTTACCTTACCAATTAATGTTTCTGTCACACTAATAACACAAAATTTCAAAGCTTTGATAACTAGTTCGTTGGTTAGTGCAGTGCAGTCGTTACTTGTCATGCGAGCGATCGGATGCCTGGTTCGATTCCCACTTGGTGATAAAATTTTTGCTTCTTAGAATTTGAGTAAAAGATTTATAAATCGGGCGACAAACGTAAACTTTAACTATTTGAGGGGTTACCAATTAATGCTTCTGTCTGTACTAATTAATGAGTTATTTAGTAATTATTAGTTCACTTTATTAGTGGATATTTTAAAGAAATAAGGACTACCGATTTATTTACCTAAAGAGATGACACAGAAGCAAAGATCCTAGTAGCCTATGTAGTTTATTTACCTAAAGGGATGACACAGAAGCAAAGATCCTAGTAGCCTATGTAGTTTATTTACCTAAAGGGATGACACAGAAGCAAAGATCCTAGTAGCCTATGTAGTTTATTTACCTAAAGGGATGACACAGAAGCAAAGATCCTAGTAGCCTATGTAGTTTATTTACCTAAAGGGATGACACAGAAGCAAAGATCCTAGTAGCCTATGTAGTTTAGTTATACCTAGGTACAATTCTCTTTGCACGGAATGGACATTTTTGACTCTTTGTCATTTTATAAAAAAATTACAACATGAGCTATTTATTTACATAAATTAGAATAGTATTTCATCTACATTTTATTTAAATAAGTAACTCCTCATATAACTAGGTAGCCAGTATCTGTTAGAAATATGACTACGAAAAAGTATTAAATAAATGCCAGAGTAATACATACCCGCAGTACATGAAGTTAGTGACCATGTCGACCATATAAAACCTCATATTATCATCCTCGCACTTTGGAGGGTAGAAGCATTCTTTGTCTAAAATGGAGTTTGCGCGGAAGATGCAGAGGTAGTCGTCGAAGTGAGCGGCTCCGGAGTAGTCCGTCCAGAAGCCTCTCTTCACGAGGCTGTCCTCTGCTTCGTACGCGAACTGGTACAAGTAGAGCGGAGCCCCGCCCATCGCGGCGCGCCACTCCGCCGCCTTGAGCACCGGGTGCTTGATGTACATGTCCGTGTAGTATTTCAATACGCCTTTCAACGTAAGATTGCCTTTGTAATATTTCTGCCAAACCAGCTGTCCTATCCTCGAAATATTTCCTTGTGGCAAACTGTATACATGTCTCAAGGACACATCCGCTGTGGGGTCCATTTTCAGCTTCTCCATTAGGCCTTTACGTAACATCAACGCTTCGGCAAAAGCCATTTCATTGTTCGTGAAGCCCATGAGTGTGGGGTAGTGCCGGCCTCGACCCATGGCTATGAGGTTCATCGGATCATCGTCTACGACTCTGGTGCAGCCGGGGAATTTCTTCTCTACCACCGGAGGAAATGTGATGAATGACGTTTGAAACTGAGCCATTGTATTAGCATGCATGATTTTGATGAGAGGTGTTCGCACGAGCTCTCTGTGTATGAGCGCGGGGTCCGTCGCGTTGACGCCGAGCTCTTGCAAGAATAAGGCGGCGGCGTCCCGCGCGTACGTCGGTGATGCACTGTAGTATGTAGGGAAGGGATTGCAGCTTAGTGCTATGATTCTGAAAAAGAGGGTTAGGGCTACGAACAAATAATAAGTCAGGAAATCTAACTGCTCTCAAAAAATGACCCAACCAAAGTCGTGTCCAAGTAGGCGGGGCTTAAAAGTCGTGTCCAGCGCGTCATCAGTCTGTCATTTTTCTTGTTTGCGAGCACACGTGTAATCTGCGTAATTTTTCGTTATAATTTGTGAACTAGCTGTGAATTATCATGCCAGCATGTGTTGTGAAATGGTTCAGGAGCCATACAAGACTAAAATGTACAGGGATCACGTGTCACTAGTAAGTAATAGCAAAATTATAATTTTATTCAAATACATTAGAAAACGAGATGGTAAATACTATGCAGAATGAAGTCAGTAAATTTGGACTGACTTGGTATTGATTTATGACTTATTTTTTATTTCATACAAAACGATATGATTAGTACTATGCAAACTGAAGTCATTACCTAAATTTTTTTTATGAAATATAAATGTAAATCGATAAACTTTAGATATTTTTATAATAGTAATTTATATATTTGTTTTCTTTTAGTTTCCCTGCTGATCCTATTCGGCAAAATAAGTGGATAGCTGCATGCAGTTAGGTTAGAAAGACAAGAGAATGACTGGATGCCAGTGAAAACCAGCAGAGTATGTTCCGTTCATTTTGACGAAAATGATTTTTATAAAACAATAAAAGGATATACTATGTTACACAAAAATGCAGTACCAGTTTGCACAGTAAGATCCTACTGTGTAATTATTAGGATAATTGTTATGTAAAAAACAATTTAAAAAAATTAGTCTGAAATAATAGTTTTTTTTTCTTCAGATGATTTAATTTTGTCCCCAAGAAAGATCTTTAAAATATACTATGGAAAATTAAAGGTTAATTTAAGGTTGTTTACCAAGGTTATCGACATATCTCAAAGGATTAGCAAGCTGAAATGGCAGTGGGCTGGCCATATTTCGAGAAGAACCGACAACCGCTGGGGTAAACGTGTTCTTGAGTGGAGACCGCGACTCGGAAAACGTAGTGTAGGACGCCCTCCTACTAGGTGGGATGACGATTTGCGAAAGACTGCTGGCAGATGCTGGATGCGGCAAGCTGAAGACAGGGCGCTATGGCACTCATTAGGGGAGGCCTATGTCCAGCAGTGGACTGGTTGGTATAGGCTGATGATGATGATGATGGAAAATTAAAAAATAAACAATAATAAACAACAACTACAGTTAGTGATAGTGAGTAATGTCATCATCATCATCATTCTATATCAGTCCACAGCTGGACATAGGCCTCCCCTAATGAGCGCCATAGCGCCCTGTCTTCAGCTTGCCGCGTCCAGCATTTGCCAGCAGTCTTTCGCAAATCGTCATCCCACCTGGTCGGAGGGCGTCCTACACTACGTTTGCCGGGTCGCGGTCTCCACTCAAGAACACGATTACCCCAGCGACCATTTACGCGATATTGTTCTGTGGTCATGACGTCAGTTGAAACTGAGACCTGAAAAAATGCGCTGATGTTGCTGATGACAGTTCATACTTATTAGTACTTATCAGTCTGCAGTTAGCTCAATTGTTTCAGTCTTCAGTTAGCTATAAATACTAGTTCGTAGTAATTAATTTCTTAATTTGATTTTAATTTTCTTTGTTAATAAAGCGTATAAAGATTTACTTATTAGTTTGCTACACAGCCGTATGACATATTTCACGGTGTTTAAAATAAAATTAAAAATAACTGTAACATTGAAAGATTATTCCATTATTTTTGCCTAGGCTATCTCAATAATACATTTTTAGGTATTTTGTAATATACCTATCTATCTAGTAATATTGTAATAAATATAAAAAAAACATGTTAAAATAAAAAACGCTATTCCTACCTTTCGTTTTATTATTTTAATTGGTTCGATCCACTTATTGCATACATCGTCCACGCCGATATGACGCAACTGTCATGGCAGACATTGCAGCATGCGCGCGAACCAATCACTGCTTTCGTCCAGCACGGGCCGAACCAATCCCTGTTTACCTTCGATTTTAAACCAATCACCAATCATGCCATTTTGTAACTTTGGATGTGATTCGTTATTTGAATCATACGTCGTTTTGGTTTTAAGTAGAACCACTTTTGGTTTGGCATTTGTTTTGAATTAGACTTCCTGACTTATTATTTGTTCGTAGGGTTAGGGTCTCAATAAATTTCTCATAGATTATGGGAGAGGCCAATTGAAAGAGTCAAAAGTCAAATACAAAAATGTACACTTAGAAAAAGTCAAATTCTTAAAATAAAACACTGATACGGAAATAAAGTGATATTTTTGATTTCTGTCGCATCGGTATGTAGATGTAGACTAAAGTAAAGAAGCGACGAAGAAACCTTTAGCCTGTTAGTTGTTATTTTTCGAGTTGGAGCAAAACCCGTCCCAAGCTTTTTTATCTTCTAAATAAAACTTTTTAAACTTTCGCGATTTGATAACATAAGGTACGCGATAAATAATCTTAAATATCTTCTAAATAATCTGATATTTTGTAGTAAGCCTTTTTGCACAGAAAAGTTTTGACAATTTGTTTGAATTTATTAATTGATAGATTTTGCAACTCACTAGGAGTTTTGTTGTAGAAGCGTATACATTGCCCTTTGAAAGATACATTTATCTTGTGAAGCCTGGTTGTGGGCACAGCGAGTTTATGTTTATTTCTAGTGTTAATATTATGTATATATCGCTATTTTAGGGAAGCTTTTGATATTTTTATGAGTGTACAACAAGTTTTCATAAATATATTGACAGGGACTGTCATTATGTTTATTTCTTTAAATTTGTCACGTAGGGATTCTCTGGGACCCATATTATAGATAGCACGAGAATTACGTAGCACAAGACTTTTTCACACACATTATACATACATAGGTACATTGTGGGATATATTTCCCACAATTAGGCTTCGACTAGGCCAATTTAGACATTCATTTTTAAAAAGTTGAAAGTGCGTACCTTTCACATTATGACAGGCAGGGTACGAACGAAAGTCATTAAAACATAAGAACATTCTCAGAAACATGTTACTCGTAGAAGCTAAGGATATCAATAAATAGTCTAAATGTTGGAAATTGACCAGAAACTTATTAAAGGGTTTGAATGCGTATGCGTTGTGTAAGAGTGAGTGGTTAGCATGCTGCGCCCGCGCAGTGTGATATAGGCAAACAGGCGGTGATGAACTAATTTTATATCTAATATGGCACAATCAGCTACCATATCGCTAAATAGCGATCTCTTCTACTATGCCATGTATTTTTTCGATGTCAAAAAATTTAAAATTGAAAAACAATAATTTTATATGTTAAGGCTTACAACATAAGCAATTGGACAAGTCAAATCGACTGTCAATACTCCACTCACCTCTTGAACAACCCTTTAGTCGCTGTTGACATCGATAAGAGGTACGCTGCAGTACCTCCGCCGCTGTGCCCCATGAGGGTCACGTTGTTGGGGTCTCCGCCGAATGCGCGCGCGTTCCGCTGCACCCACTTCAAGAGAGTCACCATGTCGCGCAGTCCTTGGTTTCCAGGGATCTCCTTGCATCCCAACGAAAGGAATCCAAACACATTCAACCTAAGACAAACAATAATAATATTATTTAATCACATTCGATACATTTAACTTCATTGCATTTGGTTGTACAATACGAACCTAAAGTTGAAGGTGATGACAATTATATCTCTGGTCAACAGAAACTCTGGTCCGCAAAAATCTGTAAGACCAGACCCGGACTGGAATGCTCCTTCGTGAATGAATACGAGTATCGGCAGCCCCCTTTTGATAGCGGTATGCCAGATGGCAGGGTTCTGCGGCACCGCTGCCGCCGGGACGTGGAGATTCAGATAGATGCAGTCTTCGCTCTGGCCTCTCGGTTCATTCTTGAATCGCCCGAAAATGCAATCTGCTTGAGGGCATGCCGGTGCGTCTTCGTAAGCATAGAACGTAACTGAATCCCCCCAGGGTACAACAGGCTCGAGCTCCTAAAACAGAACTTCTGTTAGTCTCTGTTCAATGATTGATTATAACCGCGACAACTAAAGTGTTACCTTGAACCGCCTTTTTCCTAGCGGAGGTTTTCCGTATGGTACTCCTCTAAAGCTCGCATACTTGGAGCCGTCTTCAGCGCGACGCAGGCGCCCGCACAGCCACCCTGATTCTATTCGTATGCGCACATCGCATTTTTGAGTTCTGCAGCTATCGTAATCATGGCATTTTGCTGAAACAAAAATGTCAGTGCCACAGAGATCTAGATATCTGTGGTCAGTGCAAACTCAATGCAATTTCATATACTAGATATTAAACAGATAAAGAAAAATCGTCCGGGAATGATTCCGACTTACCTTGCATGATATCTGTGGTCAGTGCAAACTCAATGCAATTTCATATACTAGATATTAAACAGATAAAGAATAATCGTCCGGGAATGATTCCGACTTACCTTGCATGATATCTGTGGTCAGTGCAAACTCAATGCAATTTCATATACTAGATAAAATAATCGTCCGGGAATGATTCCGACTTACCTTGCATGATATCTGTGGTCAGTGCAAACTCAATGCAATTTCATATACTAGATATTAAACAGATAAAGAATAATCGTCCGGGAATGATTCCGACTTACCTTGCATGATATATGTGGTCAGTGCAAACTCAATGCAATTTCATATACTAGATAAAATAATCGTCCGGGAATGATTCCGACTTACCTTGCATGATATCTGTGGTCAGTGCAAACTCAATGCAATTTCATATACTAGATATTAAACAGATAAAGAATAATCGTCCGGGAATGATTCCGACTTACCTTGCATTAAACATAGAGCAAGGAGAAGCACTATTTCAAAGCCATGCGGGAACATCTCCAAGATACCTTTAACTACCTTTTTATTGAACATTGTAACAAATAATAATAAAGTGATGTCCCTGTTTTTCGATTTATAGCAAAACTTATTATAAAGGCAATGGCACACTATTTTTTCGTTCAAACAATGGCTTCGAATCGTTTGTATTGGTTGAAACCGTTTCATACAAATACGTCTTAGTGGCGTGTTTGATTCCTATGGGTTATGAAATTGCGCGGTCCTAAGAGAAGTGCATTTAGCTCGACTAGACATTTTAATTGAAATAGTGATCGAGCCTCAGCAAACTATATATTTCTCCTGCATGTCCCGCTCTTACTTTCTGTATTGATAATTTATTATTTGCAAGCAAACAAGTCTGCAGACTTGTAGTAACACAGGTGTTCCGTGTCATGGATATGTCTAGGTTATGCCAAATGTTTTATGACTCAGTATCACTGTTTGTTTGAAACTTTAGTCATTATTAAAAGGCAAGACAAAAGTTTGAAAATTATATTACTCAACGTGTCATCAAAATTACCGCAACAGAACGGAAGACACAAAAAAAATTCCCTTCTGTGTGCCTTGCCTAGCCTACTCTGGCCTGCGGCGCTGCTGGTTCTGTTTGCCTTGCCTAGCCTACTCTGGCCTGCGGCGCTGCTGGTTCTGTTTGCCTTGCCTAGCCTACTCTGGCCTGCGGCGCTGCTGGTTCTGTTTGCCTTGCCTAGCCTACTCTGGCCTGCGGCGCTGCTGGTTCTGTTTGCCTTGCCTAGCCTACTCTGGCCTGCGGCGCTGCTGGTTCTGTTTGCCTTGCCTAGCCTACTCTGGCCTGCGGCGCGATGTTTTGCTGTGCTTAGCATTATACAGATTATTTTCTTCCTATATTATTTATCTGTAAACAGAGGACTCGATGCCGTTGGTTTCATTCAAACATTCGTTTCATTATGATCTAACTAAATCATTAACATATTATTAACTAGCGGTCCGCCCCGGCTTCGCACGGGTATATTCTATCGCCTTTGTTGATCAGATCAGAGATAATGTAGAATTCTAATGGTGAAAGAATTTTTCAAATCGTTCCAGTAGCTTCAGTCGGAGCCTATTCAGTTCAAACAAACAAATGTTTCCTCTTTATAATATTAGTATAGATTATATAAGCAGCGAATAGTAACAAGCCTCGGCATGAGGATTCGCGAACGTTTTCATCAGGTACCAACATCATATAATTCTGTCACACTTATCTTACAACGTAAATATAATACAAAATGCTTTTTATTGTACACTAGAAAAAAAATATAACAAGTCTATCTTTATAATAATTATTGTTACCAATGACTCCGAAACGACAATTGATTCGATTTTTATATTATGACTTCATTCGTTAATAACAGGTGGCAGAAATGGTCACCTAACTACGTACATATCGGCTGGCTAAGTTAGGTACTTGTACAACGCATACATTACAATAACTCAGAACATATTATTTGAATCTCGCACCAGACAACGCCATGCACGTTCCATTTTAACGGCAATAAAGTTTGTCCATTATGTCGTACTAACCAATGTTATTCCTGCTTTGCGCATGCATGCGCAGTTATCCAATTAAGTTCGATCAAACATTTTACTGCAACTATTAATGTTGTCATGTTAGTTCTTTTTCAATCCTCGCAGACGGCATGTGCTCTTCGCCTTTTTAATATTACTTCTGTTTTATTCTCGAGATAATATTTGTTTCTTGCAAGCAAACAACTAGTCTCCTCTTTAAACACGCATGCACAGGTGGTCTGATGGTATCGATAAAACAGCTAAGTCAGGTTGGTTATATCATGATCCAGACAATCGATATTATAAACCGGCCAAGAGCAATCGGACTCGCAACGTTCTAAAAATCACCCAATTATAAAATCAGCAAACAAACAAAACTATTTATTGTGATACTACTTTAGTATGTCAGAAAATGCAAAAAAATAGTTTGAATTCCGAGTCGATTAGAAAATGTCAAATGTGAAAGGTTTATTAGATACTACAGCTTGTAAGGGACGGGCGGGCGGATAATAGAGTTCCGTTGACACACTTTGGGCAGGAAAACAGTTCATTCTTTACGGTACTAAACTAAGAAACTCATTAAACATTAGAATATTTGAAACATTGAATTATACATTAAATATTTATTTTAACTGAAATTGTACTAAAACCTTAAGATACATATATATATAAACACTCGAGAGCAATGAATCCGGGTCACTCAAATTGGAGTATTGAAGATTGGTCGAAAGTTATGTTCTCCGACGAATCAAAATTTATGCTCTACAAGCACGATGGAAGACACAGAGTGTATAGAAGACCAGGGGAAAGATTCAAGCAAGCATGCATCGAAGAAAAAGTAGCCTACGGTGGTGGGTCTGTACTTGTGTGGGCCGGAATTTCCTCTGAAAGTCGCACAGAGCTGGTGATCATAGAAAACGGCTCTTTAACTAGCGTAAGATATGTGGAAGAAATCCTCAACGAACACGTTGGTCCATTTATAATCAATTTGGGTGAGGATGCTATATTTATGCATGACAATGCCCGACCTCATACAGGTAGGATTGTGAATGACTACCTTCAAGAGATGAACATTACTTGTATGGAGTGGCCAGCGCGCAGCCCGGATATCAACCCGATCGAGCATGCTTAGGACGAGCTAGGGTGATGCGTAAAACAACGAAACCCTCCCCCAATCACGCTTCCTGAGCTCAAAATTGCTCTCACAGAGGAATGGGAGAATATTCCCCAAAATCGTATAAGGAACTTGGTGTACAGCATGCCAAACCGCGTAAACGCAGTAATGGAAGCACGAGGAGGTAATACGAAGTATTGAAATTCAAGAAAATCGTCATAAAGTTCAAAAATTTCATGTTTCCTATTTTTGTTTTAAGGAGAGATCAGCAGTTTTTTTTTTTAATGTAATTTTGTGTAAATAAAATGTATGGTGACTCATATTTTTTTAACTTTCATTTAAGGAGTATTAAATTGTCTATTAAATACAATTTATTGCATTAACCTAGCATTCTTACTTTCCGAGATTTTTTGGATTCTTTGAGTGACCCGGATTCATTGCTCTCGAGTGTATTTCTTAAAATCCATACATCTTTTTGATACATCGAATCATAACGCGTTTGTCATTAAATCCAGAGCTGCAGTGACATTTCTGAAAAATAAAACAAAATTAAGTCCCCGCATAGTTAGGTAAAACTGCAAATCGTAATAACAAGAAAAAAAAGAAATGGCAATGAATCAATAATATTATCAAATCACGGATTTCTTTAAGAAGCATTTTAGTGATTGAGTGAGATATCCATGATAGATAACCTATGTATGACATATACATACATACATTCTTAAAGATATAGTTCGTAACATAAAAGCTTACCGGGAGGCCGGATCAATGCTGTCAAAGAATTTGACCATATGTTGCTCCCTCCTGGTCATCTGCGACATCCGGACGGACTTGGGCTCGGTGATGAGGTTGTACCTGAGGCTGTCCTTCGCCACCGGTGGCCAAAGATCGCCCTCGCACATTGGCTTACTGAAATGGTAATAAATAACCACGATAAGAGATCTTTCATATATCTTCCACTGATGAACAATAAAAATTAGTGAGTGTAAGTGATTTATGACCGTTCTCATTATATAAATAAATTGAATTGAACATGAGCTACCTTCAAAGCTTTTCATTAGTATTACATAATTTACCTTTCTGGACCTTGAATGGATAGACCATTCAAGGTCCAGAAGAGATTCGACAGAATTCATTGTGATGTGTCATCTCCAATAAGTACCTGCATTTCATAAAGTTGGTGATCAACAATACTATCCATTGTCTCATCTCAACATCCGTGCTATTCGCTGCATTGAAAGATTCAAGGTTCCTCAACATAGAGTTGAAACGAAACACGCAGGCCAAGTCGTCCATGTGCGCGGAACCGCGGTAATCCTCCCAGTGCGCTGCTTTCACTGGACTGAAGGCGAAGTCGTAAGCCAACTGGTACATGTAGGTTGGTGCACCCCCCATGACCGCTCGCCACTTGGCCACCTTTAGAGCCGGGTGCTTGAAAATCATGTCAGTCAAATATATTGATAGACGGTTCAATGTAAAGTTTTTCTTAAAATATTTTTCATCGATCTGGTACCCGATACGAAAGACTTCATGTTCAGGTAGTGTGTGTATTAGTCTTGGCGACACTAATCCGATGTTATCCACCATTACATTCAGCAACAAATTCTTTTCTACTATGAACCATCTTAACGACGCTGCTTCGTTCTGTGTGTAACTGATCAGCGCGGGGTACTCGTGACCCCAGCCTTCAGATATGAGGGTCATCGGATCTTTGTGTAAGATTCGCGTAATTCCAGGGAATTCTGACTCTACGACCGGACTGAAAGATACGATACCCGTACTCATTTGCAATGCGGTGTTCGCGTGCATTATCTTAAGCAGCGGCATATCGACAAGTTCTTCGTGGATAAGCGCCGGGTCGGTGTGGTTGATGCCCAGTAAATTGAGGAACATAGCGCTTGCCCCAGCTGCATATTTAGGTGACGTGGAAAAGTGAGATGGCATAGCGGTACCACTCATCAACACAATCCTGAAACGGGAATAAGGTAAGATTCAAAATTGAAGGACATTATAAATAGAAGATTCAAAATTGAACGACAGGATCTGTTGTGTACCTTTTGAAGAGTCCCTTGGTTGCTTTTGACAAAGATAAAATATGTGCTGCGCTGGCACCGGCGCCATGGCCCATAAGCGTCACATTCAGGGGGTCTCCGCCAAAGTAGTGGGCGTTTTGCTGCACCCAGCGGAGACACGTCACCATGTCTCGCAGACCTTGATTTCCCGGAATCTCTTTAGAGTTAAGCGAGTAAAAACCAAATACGTTTAGTCTGAAAATTTATAAAAATTAATTGTTGTCCTTGTCAATCAGCTAGATAAAACACTGCGGAAATCACATGCAAATAAATAAAGAGCGAAGAAATTATTCTGGACACTTCACACATCAACCTCATTTACCCCAAAAGTTAGCAAAGCTTGTGGAATAGATGGGAACCAAGTGACTGATAAAACTAACTAATTAAGAATTTCAATATGTACCAGAAGCGCATTTACCTGTAGTTGAACGTGATGACAACGATCTGTTTCGGCATCAAATATTGCGGTCCCAAGATGTCCGTGAGTCCAGATCCGCTCTGGAAGGCTCCTCCGTGGATGAACACCAGTATCGGCAGGCCGCGCCCCGGGTGCAGCGACGTAGACCGCGGCAGGTGCTTGTGAGGTACATGCAGGTTCAAGTAGATGCAGTCTTCGCTCATGCCGTTCAACTGGAGAGCCAGGCGCTTGAAGATCTGGTCAGTTTGTGGACATGCTGGCGCGTTCTGTGTCGCATCTAGTACGAAACCCCGTTCCCATGCATTTAGCAGTTTCAGCTCCTTAAAAAATACTTCCACATATTTTTTATCCAATAAATAAGTTTCCATAAGATAGAAATAACTATTGAACGTTTCCTTTTGAGGTAGAAACAAGTATAATATAATTGTTTCTGCAATAAACAGAAAATTTTTTTTTTCCAGAATACTGGAAAAATTAAATTTATATGTAAGGAGTTGTATTGTGATTTGCAATGTGTTCAATATGTACGAGTACTTAGCCTACATTCAAGGTCAAGAAGCATACCCCACCTGGAATCGTTTTCTCCCAACAGGAGGTTGCGCATAAGGCACTCCTCTGAAGCTGGCATACCGAGTTCTGTTCTCATCGTAGAATATGCGTCCGCAGATCCACCCTGGCTCGATGCGCAAGCGCACCTCGCAGCGTTTGGGTTTGTTGTTAGAAGCATTAGAACGGCTGGCTGCTAAATTGTAAAAAAACCTTTTTTATATTCGAGTTATAACGAAAGCACTTTTTTTTAATCATTAAAATTTATGTTTTTACACACTACCTGGTTGTGTGGTGCCGGCTCACCGGCCAACCTCAGGCTGCCACCAACAACTGACCCTGGCAACGTACAACGGACGCACTCTGAGGCTTGCCCAACATCTATTTCTAGTTTACATTACGATTTGCCTCATCTTGTTAAGAATAATCACGAGATTGTGTTATTTGCTGATGACACTTCTTTAATTTTTAAAATGAAATGACAATACACAAACTTCGACGATGTAAATAATGCAATCATATCAAATATCAATAACGTTTATTTCTTTAAGCTTACAAAATAAGCACTTAGAAAAGTCAAATTTAATACTATAAACAGGTTTATAAATAGTCATTATTATCAAATAAGAAATATGATGTTATTGATTTTATTCGCTTCAATTTTTTGTCCACTAGTGGAAGAAGCGAAAAAGAAACCACTAGTAAGTTTTATAAATCTTAAAATTAATACATTACTTATCTCAGTCTAAATATAATCTAATTTGTATATAACTCAATATTTATATGAAACTAACTAAGCTTAACATTATATCCCTTATATACCATTGTCGGTGTGGAACTGAGCGACATCTGGCCAAGCATTTACATCATTGATGTAATCATCTATGGAGTAATAGGCTTTCTTTATTAGATTTCGTTTTATGTACTGTTTAAATTTACGAATAGGGAGCTCAGTTGCTTCAGATGGAAGCTTGTTATAGAAACGTACGCAATTTCCCATAAATGATTTCCCTACCTTTCGTAATCTATATGATGGGATGTGCAGTTTGTTCTTGTTTCTTGTATTTACTTTGTGAACATCACATTTTTTTAAAAAGCTATCTTTGTTTTTGTGCGTATACATTAGATTTTCATATATGTATTGCGATATTACTGTCAAAATATTTATGTCTTTAAATAATTCCCTCAAAGAGTGGCGTGGCTTTAATTTATAAATTGCGCGTACAGCCCTTTTTTGGAGAACAAAGATAGTCTGAATGTCGGCTGCCCGTCCCCAAAGCAAAATACCATAAGACATGATACTATGGAAGTAACTGAAATAAACTAACCTAGCTGTATCTTCATCGGTAATATATCTAATTGTTCGAACCGCATATGCTGCTGAACTAAGTTTGCCTGCGAGAGCATCAATTTGCGGTCTCCATTGAAGAGAGGAATCAATAGAGATGGGCGTTGACGTTGAATTTCCACAACGATGCGCATCGTTTTTGCCAGAATGGCATCCGTTGTGAACAACGATGTTGCCGCCAACGATGTCGGCCGGGTTGCTAACACAACACTGACACTAGGGTGTCGATGTTGCCGCCAACGATGTCGGCCGGGTTGCTAACACAACACTGAGCATATGAAACTTACTGGAAGTGACATGAGCGTTTTAGACGGGTAGGTCCTAAATTACGGAAATTGAACAAATAAAAATAATTCAATATCTAACTTGGTTCCTAGTAGTAGGGTAAATCTAAAATACCATAATACTTATATTAAAACAAGACATTTGATAAAAAAAAAGTAAATAACATTGGTACATGGTTCATGCCATATCTAGTTAGATATGGCATGAACTGAACAAAGTCAACGATCTCATCCTTTAGCATTATCTTAGTTGGGAGTTCTCTTACATTTGGTAACATGAATTTTATGCATTTGGTTTTTTTAGCATTTAGTAAGAGGTTGTTGGAGGTGAACCAATCTAGTATTTGTGAAAGCGAGTTATTTACATCGTCATAATTACATTTTTTTCTGTCAACTTTAAAAATCAATGAAGTATCATCAGCAAATAACACTATATCACAGAGATCTTTTGCAAAAAAAGGGAGATCATTTACATAAACTAAAAATAAAAAGGGACCTAATATTGATCCTTGTGGAACGCCCAATTCAATTTTTGAGCCACGAGATCTTTCTTTACCAATATCTACTTTTTGAACTCGACCAGATAAATAAGATTGCATAAGGTCCAGTGCCTTGTTATCAATACCGTAATGTTTTAATTTTCCAATTAGTGTACAATGATCTACACAATCAAAAGCCTTAGAAAGGTCGCAAAATATACCGATGGCGTTTTTTGCCTTATCCCAGGCATCCAATATATGCTTTAATAGAGCTGTACCAGCATCGGTTGTCGATCTACCCTTGGTGAAGCCAAATTGATTTTTATGAAGTAGTCTATTAAGGTTAAAGTGAGAGGACAACTGAGTAAGGATAATCTTTTCAAAAACTTTAATCATTGTGGGAAGTATTGAAATTGGCCTGTAGTTGGCTGGATCAGTGTGACTACCAGATTTATAAAGAGGTACCAATTTACTATATTTCATGAGATCAGGAAAAACTCCTGCGTCGACACAATTATTGAAAATGTAGGCCAA
Source organism: Eupithecia vulgata (assembly GCA_946478455.1). Lineage (NCBI taxonomy): Eukaryota > Metazoa > Arthropoda > Insecta > Lepidoptera > Geometridae > Eupithecia > Eupithecia vulgata. The sequence continues at coordinate 624,051 of OX297877.1, forward strand.
ACAAGGAGCAACTTCCTTAATAATTGAACTCAGTACTTTGGATGAAATACCCCAAAGATCCTCAGTATTTTTGATGTTAATCGACTTAATTGTTTTTACTATATAATTAGCATTTACATGGCTAAAGATAAAAACCTCCTTACATTTTTCAACAGATGATTCTAATAATTTAACGGCCATTGGAGGTGAGGAGTTTAGAGACCCGGTAACAACTTTAGGAATATTGGAAAAAAATGCTTCAAAAGCATTGGCTATATCTTTATCATTTACGAGTATTGAGAATATCAAAATCAAAAGTAGTCAATTGGTTTAGTGTCAATAATCTTTTGCTCAACGAAACCAAAACTAAATGTATTACATTTATTTTACCAATTGTAATCTTAACGTGAAAGAAGAATCGGTAGAATTTATGGACAGTACTATATTCTTAGGAATTATCTTAGTTAGTAAACTTCAATGGGGCCCGCACATAGATAAGCTATCGAAGAGACTAAGTTCTGCAGCATATACAGTCAAAAAAATCCGTCATCTTACAGACGTTGATACTTCTTTACTAGTATATTTCAGCTACTTCCATAGTATTATGTCTTATGGTATACTGCTGTGGGGGAACGCTGCAGATATTAACACCGTATGTGTGCTGCAGAAAAGGTCGTGCAATCTATGATATGGGTCCCAGAGAATCCCTACAAGATAAATTTAAAGAAATAAACATAATGAGTACAGTCATGTCAATATATTTATGAAAACTTGTTCTACACTTATAAGAATATCAATCGGTTCCCCAAAAATAGTGACATACATAATTTAAATACAGTAGAAATAATAATAAACTCGCTGTGCCCACAACTAGGCTACACAAAATTAATGTTAATGTGTCTTTTAAAGGACAAATACGCTTCTACAACAAAACTTCAAGTGAGTTGCAAAAATTATCAATAAATAAATTCAAACAAATTCACAAACAATTCCTTTATAAAAAGACTTACTATAAAATATCAGATTATCTAGACGATAAAAAGCTTGGACGAGTTTTGCTCCAACTCGAAAACTAACATTCTAACAAGATAAAGGTTTCTTGTTCGCTTCTAAAAAATCAAAGTGATCACTTTATTTCCTAGTTTTTACTTATGTAATCTGTTATATGTGTTTTTTTATGTTCTGGGATGCTTGAAAATGAAAGTTTTTAATCCCAGCGTCCTACCCGTCATGACCTACGGAGCTGAGATGTGTACGTACACCTGGACACTCACGGTTGGGCTGGTCCACCAGTTTAAAGTCGCCCAGCAAGCTTATGGAGAGAGCTAGGCTTGGAAGTTTCTCTGAAGGATAGGATTCGCTACAAATACATCCGACAGAGAACTAAGGTTATCGACATAGTTCAAAGGATAAGCAAGCTGAAGTGGCACTAGCATGGCCATATCTCGAGAAGAACCGACAAACGCTGTGTTAAGCGTGTTCTTGAGTCGAGACCGCGACTCGCCAAACGTAGTGTAGGACGGCCTAAAACCAGGTGGGATGACGATTTGCGAAAGACTGCTAGCAAATCCTGAATGCGGCAAGCTGAAGACAGGGCGCTATGGCGCTCGTAAGGGGAGGACTATGTCCAGCTGTGGACTAATATATATATAGGGTGATGACTGATGAGAATGATGACGACACACAACCTAAAAATTAAAATAAAAAAAAATCTTAGGATAAAAGAAAAGTTTACCTCTTTCATACTAGATTCTTGTAGACTAGACTGACTTTGTGACCCCTTACCTTATACTCACGCATTTTTAACAAAATGTTCGAGGGTCTGTTTACAGGATGAGATTGGTTATGATAATGTTCACTTACCTTGTAGAATATAGACGAGAAGGTATGCTAGAGTGAACGTGAAGGGAACTCTCTGAGACATGCTGCCCCGGCCGTGCCCCCGACTCGACAACTTCTGATCCACTAGAGTGAACGTGAAGGGAACTCTCTGAGACATGCTGCCCCGGCCGTGCCCCCGACTCGACAACTTCTGATCCACTCACACCATCGCACTTGTCCACTTCACTTGTTTATTATAGAACTGTTCTGATCGTTCCAAACACAATTGGAAAGTAGAATAGAAATGACTTTGCGATTGTTCATTCATAATATAAAGGCTTTGTTGATATTTTCCAAGATATCACAATACCAGCTGCTTTGTTATGTTATACATAATATGTCACGTGCTGGATAGTAAAGAAACTACGCTGAATTAATTAAAAGGCATAGTTCAAATTACTTCACTTATGATTTTTTAAGCGAGGTGCCGGAAATATTAATTAAAATCTCTAGAAACCATCTCTAGAGCATGGCCACCGATATACGGTAATACCGGATAATTTAAGGCACTTTCTAGTACGGGTATTGAAATTGCAAATACCGGTTACTCGGTATTTTTTAATAAATAGTTAAAATATATGAAATAATACCCCTAAGGCGGCTCAACTGTAGTACACAAATACCTACCAAACAACTTATTTTATTTTATGATTGTAAAATTGATAGCGTTTTTATTTCATGGTTTCACAAATTTATAAACTAGCTTGTATGTAAATAAAAGAATAAATGCTCGTAGAATAGTGTAGGTAAGTCGCATCGCATACCCCACCCAAAGTGGCGCCGCCACCTAATTTATCTTATTGTTCTGTTTAACAAAGGAATTTTCAAAAATCCAACTTCCAGTTTGCGATACCTAGTGTCATAAGTTTTTTTATGCCTCTGTAATAAATAAAATAAATAAATAACATAAAGTAGGTGGCGGCGCTAGTTTGGGTGGGGTATGCACCTTTCTACTTGTGCTGTCATTGTGTGCGTGGAAGGTTCAACGACGAGTGCATAACAAGTATTGTTTAGTAGTATTTTCAATCCTATCCATCCACGGTAGGTAGAGATCGCTCTTGAGCGATAAGACCGCCAATTGTTACATATTTATTTTTTACTTCTTTTATTTTTGTTTTTAGGGTTCCGTTCCTCAAAAGGAAAAAAGGAACCCTTATAGGATCACTTTGTTGTCCGTCTGTCAACCCACTTTTCTCAGAAACACGTAGAGTTATCGAGTTGATATTCACATCATATACGCAGGCTCGTAACCTCTTGAAGCCTCGATATAAATCAAACTTCTAAGTCAACGCAATCAAAAGTTACAGCTGTTTATGTCTATTTTTTTTTTTAATTTTCCTAGTAAATCACATGCACACAAAACCTATAGGGTACTTCCCGTTGACCAACCAATGAACCATGAAATTTGATGAGAAGCAAGGTCTTATAGTACAAGTAATGGAAAAAATCCGAAAACCGTAAATTTGTAGTTTATTCACAGAATAAATATTTTTTTAATCTTGACATGGACCAAAAACCTATAGGGTACTTCCCGTTGACCTAGAACCATGAAATTTGGTGAGAAGCAAGGTCTTATAACACAATTAAAGGAAAAAATCCGAAAACGGTAAATTTGTAGTTTTTTCGCAGAAAAAAATAATTTTGAAATCTCGAAATGTACCAAAAACCTATAGGGTACTTCTCGTTCACCTAGAACCATGAAATTTGGCACGAAGCAAGGTCTTATAGCACAAATAAAGGGAAAAATCCGAAAACCGTAAATTTGTAGTTTATTCACAGAAAAAATAATTTTTTAATCATGCCATGGACTACAAACCTATAGGGTACTTCCCGTTCACCTAGAACCACGAAATTTGGCAAGAAGCAAGGTCTTATAGCACAAGTAAAGGGAAAAATCCGAAAACCGTAAATTTGTAGTTTATTCACAAAAAAAAATTCTAATCTCGCCATGGACCAAAAACCTGTAAGGTACTTTCCGTTGACCTAGAACCATGAAATTTGGCAAGAAGCAATGTCTTATAGCACAAGTAAAGGAAAAAAATCAGAAAACCGTAAATTTGTGGTTTATTCATACAAAATAGTACTGTTACACTAGGGTTGGACGTAACTTATTTAGTCTCGAGACGCCAATAGTTCAAGGGACTAAATAAGTTACGAGTACGTCATAATTGTTATCAAATCAGAAAATTATTGTGCCTTATTCGTCTGGATTGATTTCTTTGCTATAGAGTAGGAGTTTGTACGGAACCCTTGATGCGCGAGTCTAAATCGCACTTGACGTTTTTTTTTATGTATATAATGTGTGCAATAAAGCATTTTCTATCTATCTATCTATCTTTTTTTGGAAAAAACCGTCGCGCCTACCGCCGCCTCCGCCGCCGCCTCCGCCGGCGCCGCCGGCGCGCGGTGCATCTTTCTTTGTTACGCACTTTTTCATTAACATTTTAATTGTCAGTTAAATTTATTCGTCAAAATTTTGTTTTATGGTGTTTTTTGAATTTTTGAGTTTAAATATTTATTAATTTAGTAGTTTTTTTATTATTCTGACAAATATTTGAATGTTCGTCTTCAAATATAAAGGAAGCAGCGCGTTGCGAATCTGTTCGCGCCGCTGCGCCCATTCCGGCTTCCTGTGAGAGAAAGCTGTGTGATGCTGAAGGGTTTACTGAGGTAGTGCGGAGGAAAAGGAAGCCCAGCAGCCGAAACCAGCGTGGCGTCGTCGTCGCTCCGACCGGGCCTAACTACTTGTTGCGCCCGGCCGTGCCTTCGACGTTGCTCTACGTGTCCAGGGTACGATCACCGGTCGCAGCACATAATAGTGAGTGTCACCCGTCACCGACACTACGTGCTAGTAAATAGCTTTATTTTATGTATGTAGGTTAGATTAAGGTCTATATTTTATATGGGCCGTAGTTTTTAAGTATTACATCTTGTATCTTGACTGATGTTGCCTGAAATAAATGATTTTATTATTATTAAATATTTTATTCTTAAATTCTTTATTGTACACAAAAATACAAACATAAAAATATAACAACGAAAATTTATATACAAAGTATAATAAAATAATATATAAAGTGTAATTTATTGTTTCCTTATTAACAATGAATATTTTAAATTGAAAGTAGGCTAGGATTTTAACAGATCCTACGCTACGTAGGATCTATTAAAATCCTCGGCCAAATCTGAAGCCGCAGCAACTCTCACGGATGTCCTAGGAAGATGGAGAGGCGTAAGTGTGTTACGCCCTCCCACTCCCACACAATGGACCTCCCCAACCCAACTCCCATGGGACTATTGTCTTACCGTCGCGTCGGGCCTCTTACCATGGTCAGGCAACCGACCATTCGGTTGGAGAATAGATTTTACGTTAGCAATGACAAAGGCCCGCCTTTGCTGATGAGGCAAAGCATGGTGAGTTATCCAATAAGCAACCTCTAGGCGACATAACAATCCGTGATGACAAGCTGTTCGGCAGCAGTTCCATACCACACTGGCATGGATGACAAGCTGTTCGGCAGCAGTTCCATACCACACTGGCATGGATGAGTCGCGCAAAACCGCACCTAACCAAGGATTAAAAAAATATATACGACAAAAGATACGAGACGGGCACGATCTGCACAGCTGGAGCAAGTTAGTACGAAACAATTTCTGTAATAGTTCATAGTAATTCTTTATTGTACACAAAAACTAATACATAATAAGAACTTAACTAATAGATTATCTACAATGCGGATCAATGTGAACAATTTCATGTCAACTCACACAAAAGCCCGTCCTATTGCCATTTCGACAAAAGAAACTTTGGGGGAGCAGCATCGCGGCAAGCACTATGCCAAACTGAATTCGTCTAATAACCGGCCAAGTGCGAGTCTGACTCTCGCACGAAGATTTCCGTAGCATTATATATAAAAGGGCAAAAAACACGTTTGTTGTATAGGAGCCCCCTTAAATGTTTTTTTTATTTCACTGTAATTATTTATTTTTAAAGTGAATATGTAACTAAATTCTGTGAACATTTCAAGCGTACTAACTACCTGTTGCCGTTATCAATAACGAGCAAAAAATCACGTTTGTATGGGAGCCCCCTTAAATATTTATTTTATTTTGTTTTTTAGTATTTGTTGTTATTGCGGCAACAGAAATACATCATCTGTGAAAACTTCAACTGTCTAACTATCACGGTTCACGATCATGCATGAGCATGACATACAGTCTGGTGACAGACGGTAATAATAATGATAATAATTTTATTGTTTATGTAAATGAAAGACCATTTTCCAAATTATTAATAAAAGATAAGTTGATATAAATTAACATTTCTTTTTGTGTGAAAATTTTATTAGGTATCATTATTTAGGTACATTAAATCAGTCTTTAAACAAGGATTTTTTTTATGCTATTTTAGTGAAAACTTAAACAAAACCGAAATCCCGGGTAAAAAAATTGGATATCTACTGGAAAAATACCGGCATTGTAAACAAGAGCAATGCCGCCATGCCCTCGACACCCCTAAAATTGATGTTGATACGGGTCAGATACCTCTGGGTAAGATACACTAGCTAAAAGGAATATAACTCACAATCACAAGGTCACAAGCGAATGCGATTTTTACATTCAACTCTTGTCTACTTTCACAATGTTCCACAAAATATTAGTACTAATACTGTGCTAATACCAATTTGCTAATACAGTGAAAAGGGGCGGCACACCCCAGGGAAGGTTTTGTTAATACGCGATACTGAACTTGATTGTAGTCTAGAGCATAGATTTAAATCGTTAGATAGGCCCTTACCGCAGTGAGACCGCGCTGTGTTGTTCCACGGTCGAAGAGAGTGAGGCTCACTAACCTGGAATCAGTGCACATCCAAACACAGTGTTAGACGGACGTGTTGTAAAGGACGTTTGCGAGCAGTTTAGTGTCACAAAATGCCATCGTGTGCCTTTCTAAAGTGCAACAACAATTCTAGAAACACAAATAAAGCCAGAGGTGTAACATTTCACTCGTAAGTATTGCGATTTGATTTAAAAACTTTTATTTTTCCTTCCGCACTGTCTAAAATAACAAATTTAAACGGCGAGTGCACGAAAGAGAAAGTAGTGTTTGCAACTAATGTGGGAGAAAAAGAGATGACACTATTTTCTCAGTACACTTGTTGTGTGTAGATGCACACGTTTTAGACAGACGCGTTTTCGATTTCAGGATATAAATAAGACCTTTATGTTTTCACAGAAGTCAGTGCAATACAATTGTAAACGAAATGGTAATAATAATAATTAGGTTTATTGGCAAAATCACAATTTCTAACTACTTACCGGACCGTACCTTCTACACAAACTGCACAGGTTTTGGACGCCATGTTGACGCACACATTCAAACATTTTCGATTTCAGGGCATCTAAGTGCATACTTTTTTCAGAAAAGTGTGTGCAATACAATTGCAAACGAAATGGTAATAGGCACAGATAAGTACAATGGCAGAAACACGATTTTTTTGACTACTCATTAGTGTGCGTGCGTCGGCATTTTGTTAACGCACACATTCAAAAACAAAGCCACAGTTTTTGGTGTCGGGGCCTATCTAAAGATTTAAATCTATGGTCTAGAGGAACTTTAAGGCCGGTCTTTCGAAAAAATCAACATTTTCATGATATTTGAGATCCTACTCCTCTTCAAATATGAAACCTAGGATTCTTAGACTCCTACACCTAATATTACATTTCATTCTGTACAAAAGCGCCAAGATAGATTTTTGATTATTTGCATGTGTTTGAAGAAAAAAAACATCTAAAATATCTCAATTTTGACACAAATTTTCCTTCTCCTCCGAATCAATATGAATTACTGACTTGATTTTTATATTGAAAAATAAAGCAAAAGAAGGGTAACAGATTCGCCAAAATAATTTTTTGATTACTAGAACAGTTTTCTTTTAATTAGAAGAAATGTATTTGGCGCTTACGACTTTAAGTTCCGAGTATCTGCGGGGCCCTTGCGCGGTGCGAGGGACGAGCCGTCAGTGCCGCTCAGGCTTTCCTGGACGACGGACCTATGCTGCTCGTGATCTTACTAAAATATTATAATTATTTTCTAGTAACGTGACATAAAAATATAGCGTTTATAGATTTGAAAAAAGATGACCATGCCATGCCACGAATAAAAGGGTGATATTTGCGTGAGCTTGCCGTAAATTGTGAAATATTTATTACGTAGAACAATTACAACTAGTACCTATATAGGTACACGTATAAAACTAATATCTACACTTACTTACATCTAATTCTAAATGATTATTATAAATGTTTCTTGTCTATATTTATTATTTAGTCGTATTTTAGGAGTTTTATCGCCCCGTAAGTCTCTCATATCATCTTTCGTTCATAGAAGTACCTATGTATAAAAATACAAAATAAATCGAATAAGTACCTATATTCTACCTACCTACCTTCCTACTTACTAGCAAATTTTAGAAAGTCGAATGTTGTAAATTTCGTGTAAAAAGACGCGGCAACAAAGTGAATTTTAGGGGCCGTTTGTGTACCTACAAACATTCTACATCAATATTGGCTAGTGTATAATATGTCTGGGTACCTACTAGTGGGCTGGGCAGTACCTACAGACAGTAAGTACAGTGTACGCGCTAAGGTCGATGACCGCAGAGTCGGACTACGTCACTCCGCCGACGACCTTCCTTCTCCGGGCCCCCCATTCTAACGATAAACAACCGAGCAGAACATTACCAACCTTACTTTTTTGGTTTCGTTACCAAATCTGTCGACTTCAGATTCGATGCACAACACCAGGCATAACACATACAACATACATCAACACTTAATTATAGGCTTAGGTCATAATCATAACCCGAAATGATGTTGCTACATGCAGAACACTAATTCTTCCATAATGAATCAATCCCTAAAAGAACTCACCCATCAAATCAAAAAAGATACATTTCGGATGTATTCCCGTTGTCCCCACTGACTCCGTCCCCAATAATGGGGACAACGAAAGTTAATTAAAATTTATGCCCGTTGTCCCCATTGACGGTTTACCTGTTAATGGGGACATCGGAACTCGATAAAATAACTAAAATGTATGCCTGTTGTCCCCATTGACGGTTTACCTGTTAACGTGGACAGTGAAACTCAATGAAATAGTTACATCGAGTGATGTTAAAAGGAATTTATACTGGTATAATCTATATAATTATATTAAGGAGAAGAGAAAACAGGGTGACATATCAAGAAATCTCTGAAACTACAAGAGCTACGAAGCTGAAATTTTGCATGGAGATTCCTTTTAGGACGTAGGCACGCTAAGAACGGATTTTTGATAATTCTTATTCTAAGGTGGTTAAAATGGGGTCAATAATCATTTTTATAATAACTGCAGAACCGTAACTTTTGGACCGTCAAAATTTGGAGCGTATAGAAACAGATACGTGTTTCAGTGTTTTTTGAAATTCACACCCTAAAGGTCAGGGGTGTGGGTGGACTCAAAGTCAGGCCAATTACTAACTTATCAAGTAATCTCAGGAACTAGAAGAGCTATGAGTCTGAAATTTTGCATGGAGGTTTCTTTTATGACGTAGGCATCCGCTAAGAACGGATTTTTGGAAATTTGAAAGCATAGTGAGAAAAATAATATTTTTCTCAATATGCTTTCAAATTACCCTATAATCTGAATCATTGTGAGTCGGCAATTTGCAACATCAAAACAAAGCGATGTGGCAAAGGTGATTCGTGATGCTAAAATAATTATTTGGTATGATATGAGTTAACTATGGCTCACAAAGGAGGAATAGAGGCACTAAATAGGAGTTTACAGGACCTACGAGACAATCCTAATTGTTTTATGGATGGCGTTACATTTCTTCTAGCCGGTGACTTCAGACAGACTTGACCCGTGGTACCAATAGGAAAACGAGCAGATAAAGTAAAGGCCAGTCTGAAGTCGTCATTTCTGTGGCCTAACTTCAAAATTCTCAATTTAGGATTCAATATACCGATGCATCTATATCAAAACTTGCGTGCAGATGCATTTTCAACGCTTTTGTGTATATATATATATATATAATACACAATCGGGGATAGGTTAATAGTTGTCATTTGAGAAGTCGAAAAAAAAAACTAAACTAACTAATTTGACAGTTACATACCTACTGTCAAATTAGTTTAGTTTTGTTTTCGCGTGAAATGTAGCATTTTTAAACGATTAAATTCAAGAAGATGGCATCATTTTTAGTGTTAAAAAATTAGCATAGAAAATAATTACAAGAAAATTACAATCTTAATTTATAATTAGTGAAGATTATAGTGAGTGAAAATTTACTGAATCATTAAGAGATTTCTGAAACTACCAGAGCTACGCAGTTCCTTTTAGAAAAAAGGCACTCGCTATAAACGGATTTTGGAAATTCGTATTCTAAGTAACAAGCATTCTTAGAAGGATGAAATGGGTTTATAGGTTTTCTATAATAACTTTAAAAAAGTAAAGGATTGGTTGTTAAACTTTGGCGTTGTAGTTTACATGGAAACAACATTACTTGAGGTATTACTAAAGTCCAAGCGAATGAAATCGTGGGCGGGTCAGCTAGTAATTATATACTCTATTAAGAAATCGCTGTTACTTTTGTTTAAAACTACATATTACTAATGTAGTTTATTATTTCAAAATGTCCTTAAAAAGGATGCGCCGGCGGTGGAATAAAAGCGTACAGATACCATTGTTTTAACAAAGTTCTCATTGGCTTAATGGCGACACAATATTTTTTTTTAAATTATTTATGCATATTAAGTGTTTTCATTTAGGTATTATGTTGATTCTGTGATATAATTAATAATACTATGTAGTTGTGTTTTTATAAGTTCTTTAGCTTTGTGAGTTTTTTTATTTATCTTTTTATATGTACTAGATACAAATAATATCTTTTCTGTATTATTTACTCAAAAATATAAGGAAATTAAAAAAATGGGATTTTACTTATCGGTGCGGTGTTAACTATGTAAGTAATACCTACTTGTTTTTAACCATAACATCACAATAATTAATTTATACATACCTATAAATCTAGCAACAATAATAATAATAATGCTGGACAATTCACACAGCATTATCTAGCCCCAAGGTAAGCAGAGCTTGTGTTATGGGTACTAGATAACTGATATGGGTACTAGATAACTGATATACGTAATATTATACATTACATAGATAGATATTTTTTATTATAATTACATAGAAAACACCCAGACCAACGGAACAAATTTCTGCAGATCGTACACAAATTTGTTCAGAGGCGGGGATCGAACCCGCAACCTCTTGCGTCGCAGACAGACTCTCGCCCGCTGCGCCACTGAGGTCGTCAATGCTGATTGTGTGATATAAATTATTCATTGTTATGTTGTTATGTAAATATACAATGTTGTTTATATGATCCAAAAAAATAACAGTGAGGTTTTGTAATCTGTGTAGCTTTTTAAATCGATTTTTTGTCATTTGGTTAAACTCTAACTACGCTTATATCAATTATTTCATTTGTATGTATATAAACTATGCTTACATCAATGGAGATAAAAATAAGGATATTTTATTAGTTCTCTTTGGCCCATAACGGGAAACCGTCAATGGGGACAACGGTAAGGAAATTTATGACTTCCCGCTGTCCCCATGACGAGAAAACGTCCATGGGGACAACGGGAAGGAAATTTTGACTTCCCGTTGTCCTCATAACGGGACAGCGTCAAAGGGGACAACGGGAATATATCGATTATGTCACTTCACTATTTATTTTTAATTTTTACCTATACCATATTAGATTTTTTGGATGGGGGATGGGGTTCAAAATTTTTACTTTGATAAATACTATTTGCCCCCTTAATATACACCTCGTTCAGTTTCCGAGACACCATGTGGGGGGGGAGGGGGGCAGATGGGGGAGCAAATCTGAAAAAGTCGGAAATTTCCCGAGGTCCCCCTCTACACGTTTCCGCAAAATATAAAGTATACCTCCCCATCCACCATCAAGGAGAACAATTATGTCAATCAGTGAGTCAATGGTAATCGACGACGACCTCAGTGGCGCAGCGGGCGAGAGTCTGCCTGCGACGCAAGAGGTTGCGGGTTCGATCCCCGCCTCGGAACTAATTTGTGTACGATCTGCAGAAATTTGTTCCGTTGGTCTGGGTGTTTTCTATGTATAATAAAAAATATCCATCTATGTAATGTATAATATTACGTATAATATCAGTTATCTAGTACCCATAACACAAGCTCTGCTTACCTTGGGGCTAGATAATGCTGTGTGAATTGTCCAGCATTATTATTATTTATTATTATTATCCATCTTTATTTATATTTAATTTTGTATACATAGGTATATAAAATCTGTGCAAAATAGGAACCTCTGTTGATATTACAAGCTGAGTAAAATTCTATAGTGTAGTGTTCTCAAGTGGCACCTACCTACGCGAGAAACCGGCACACCTAACACCAATATCTAATAATAGGTAGAATTGTTTTAGCATATTATGATGTAGCAGTAGGTAAGTCCTTATTTCGACATCGCGATGCGCGACCGCTTGCCATGAACGGAGGCCGCGGTCTGCGTGCGTAAAAATGTAGCGGGGGTATGCGGTTGGCGCGGGGAAAAAATTTGACTCCGCCCGAATCCTCAAGGCTGTTGGCCTATACACCCACCTTAAGCTTGCCGAAGATGTATGTATGTATGAAATAGTATGAAAAGCAATCGCCTTAGTTGCTTTATTGCCTTAGCAAAGCACACAGGCAGATTGCAGACCGATAGTCCGAGGTGTGGTTGGTTGTGTTGTGTTAACTCATGTTTCGTCTAACGATCGTTGCCCCTTTTCACAGTATTAGTACTAATATTTTGTGGAACATTGTGAAAGTAGACAAGAGTTGAATGCAAAAATCGCATTCGCTTGTGACCTTGTGATTGTGAGTTATATTCCTATCATTTTTGTGTAGGTAATTTGCGTTCGTGCAACCCGATTTGATTTGACGCGATTAGTTCAACGTTCGAAAAACCGGCGGCTGTTCATTGGAACGGGTAGGTACTTTATCAAATTATTTGACAAAACCCGGGCACAAACTTCCTTAACAATAAGCAATTTTGTAAAAAAATGTAAGTTTTCCAGTGTTTTATGGAGTTGATCATGTTCATAAGGGCCGTGATTTTCCCGGGATATGGTGACTCACTCGGAGTGCTAAACTGCCTTCGACTCATTTCAGAGCTAAAATATTTTTTGTGTTGGATGAATGAATAGGGCTCACCGCGCGCGTCTAATTGGTACTTTCCGGTTTTAGAAATAACAATTTTTTTTACTTATAAATAAATGTATTTCGTCCATTCGTTTAAGTCCTTATGAAAGGTAATCGTGCGAACACAAACGGCTTAGCAGAACTTGGAGAAGGATTGCTGGCAGCCGAGCCGTAGTTGTGATGGTATTCCGATATGTTCATAATACTTTGCCGCGCTGAACTGATGCTCCTGAAAATTAAATTATATTAAACAAGAAAGTGTATCGCGCTAGATGAAACGAAAAACAATTTTATGAATACCCACTTAGTTTGATAATGCTGTCTGAATGATTCCGAGCGATTTATTATTTACTAGCGTCTGCTCGCGGCTTGCACGCCTTTCCGTAGGAGATGGAGCCTCCAGGCTTAACCTTGATGCTAAATTTCATTTGAACCGATATATACATAACTTTTGGCTTTAAGGGTTTCAGTTTATTATTCAAAAACAATTAGGTACGACGCGTATGAAAATAGGTACTTACTTACAAATAAATAATACGTGGAACTATAACATTAACTAAAATACTAAACATAAACTAAATAGCAATGTAATTTAATTGTTAACATGCAATTATTACATAATTCAATCCATCTTTCTTGCTAACATATCTTTATATGTTAGCAAGAAATCATACTGGATCCGTTACGAACGTGGCATTCCTGACTAAGCGACGCGACGCAGCGCGTCTAAAAGATCCATCACTGCGTACTGCGCGGCAAGTGAGCTCTGTAATGCTCGCCATTTCTCTGTCGGATAAATTCTTTCAACACATCAATTGACCGCGGGTTGCTTTCGTACACTTGACTCTTAGATAACCTCATAAGAAAAAGTTCTTTGGCGTTAGATCCGGACTGCGTGATGGCCAGGGTATGTCCTAAAGATTCAGCTACTGTGAATGATTTCATTCGAATTATTCGACTGCTCATATTATTTATTATTATTTAGGGACTGCCTTATTCAATAAGTTAATACAGTCATTAAAAATATTGGGCCTAGGCAGATAGCCAATAGAGAAGAGGTAACAAATATCCACGCATCCGTTCCTCTAAACTTTCGCATTTATAATGACAGTGTGATGTAGTTGAAAATACTTGTCATGAATCTTTTGTTAGATAGGAGTAGAAAAGTAAAATTTACCGGGATTGAGGATCCATAGCGTCGAAGAACTTGAGCATGTCCCGCTCCTCGCTGGTGACCTCCGATATCTTGAAAGTGTCGGGCTCCGTGATGAGGTTGTAGAGGAGCCTGCCCCGCGGCACGGGCGGCCACGCCGTGCTGTTGCACGTCGGCTTACTGAAATCATCAATCATTCATTAGTTACTATAAAATCGTTATGATATTATGGCAAAGATACTAAAACATGGCACGTAACGTAAAGATGCGGTCTACTGAACGTATAAACGGTGCTGTCGCCCAAATCACTAATGTTGGACATATATAAGATGAGACCTCTTTCTCTTCTTCATCTTCTTCTCATTTAAACTGATCTCTTGATTTATTGATAATGATTTAAATACACGACACGGCGGTCGAACGCGTACCTACTGGATTGCTTATGCATAAGTAAAAATGCACCGCTTGCTAAAGTACAAATGTGCGGTTTATACATAAATCGCACAAAGGTGTAGTCACAAAATTAATTAGGTATATAATTTTGTACTTTAGTGTTTTATATTTTGGCATTTCCGCACTTAATTTATTTTGTTTAATGGAATAACTAAATATCGACAATATCAAACATGAAAGCCAAGTCATCTACGAGAGGACACCAGCGAATGTATATACCAGGTCAATATATAATTATAAATATTATTTAACGGGTATTTATCGCGTTTATTTACCTATTTTTTCCGACGTTTCGACAGGTTTACACACTGCCGTGGTCACGGGATGATGTGTATGTAAACCTGTCGAAACATCGGGAAAAATAGGTAAATAAACGCGATAAATACCCGTTAAATAATATTTATAATTGTGTGTTCAGATAGCGGAAGTTTAAAAACATTTACCAGTTCAATATGTTTAAAACACATATTTTTTTTCATGTTCATGGTGAAATAAAAATTACGAGGAGGAGTAGGTACCTGCAGATCATAAAGTTAGTGATTAAGTAGACCATCCATCGTTTCATGTCTTCATCCTTGTTCTTTGGCGGGTCAAAAAGTTTAACATTCTTCAGCATAGAGTTAAATCGGAACACGCAGGCCAAGTCGTCCATGTTAGCGGAACCGCGGTAATCAATCCAAAGAGATGATCTGACAGGACTGAAGATAAAGTCGTAAGCGAATTGGTACATGTAGGTCGGCGCTCCAGCCTGGGCCGCTCGCCACTCGGCCACCTTCAGGGCCGGGTGCTTAAATATCTTGTCTGTTAAATATTTTGTCAAACCGGACACTGAAAACTTTCCCTTGAAATATCTTCGATTGATCTTGCGTACAATGTCGTACAATCTATCATCGTTCAGTAAGTACAATAGTCGTGGACTCACTAACGTTCTGTTATCCAGTTTCACATTCTCCACCACGTGCTTTTGTACCATGTACCATCTCAAGGATGCTGCTTCGTTGTTTGTGTAACTGATCAGCGCTGGGTATTCGCTACCCCAGCCCTCGGATATTAGAGTCATCGGATCTTTATCTAGAATTCTCGTAATACCTGGAAATTGAGACTCCACGACTGGGTTGAAAGACACAATGCCTGTATTAAACTGTAATACACTGTTTGCGTGCATTAACTTGAGCAGTGGCATTTTAACGAGATCTGCGTGGATTAGCTTTGGGTCAGTGTGGTTGATACCGAGTAGCCGGAGATAGGTTTTGCTCACCATTTTCGCGTATTTAGAAGACGTCGTGTAGTATGATGGCATTGCGGTACCACTCATCAGTATAATCCTGGATTATAAAGAGATAATAATTTATATTTTATGTAGTGGGACACATTGATTCTTAATTCATTAAGACCTTAGTGTACTGTCTTACCTATTCAAGAGTCCTTTGGTTGCTTGAGACATCGACAGAATATGCACTGCGGTAGCGCCGGCGCTCTGCCCCATAAGCGTAACATTTTCGGGGTCTCCGCCGAAGAAGTGGGCATTTTTCTTCACCCATCGGAGACACGTTACCATGTCTCGAAGCCCTTGGTTGCCTGGGATCTCTTCAGTATTGAGCGAGTAAAATCCAAATACGTTTAATCTGAAATCTAATGAAGAATGATGTTCCGTTTCGTGACTGAAATATCCGCCCACAGAGAGCTCTCCTAACCTAAATCTGTTTGTTTTAGTATAGAGCTCTTTGTAGGCGGGCTGGTAAAAAAAGCGATGACAGGCTTATCGTCTGTATTATAGCCTAGTCGAGTTAAACGACAGAATAACTCCACTTTGCATTAATTACCATCTCGATAGTTATTGCCCCAGCCTTTAGGGAGGCCAGTGGGATACTAAATTCAAAATGGCGACCAACCTCGACCTCGGCTTTAGCCTCCATATTCATTTTATTTTGATTGCCGCCCTAGAATAGTAACAACCCAACTCTTCCCGTGGGTGTCGTAGGAGGCGACTAAGGGACACAAACTGGTGGGCGTTCAGCGGCGCCCCCTTGCAGAACAACTCCAACACTAAACTGCGATCCCCAACCCGCATGCCCAGCGTGGGGATTATGGGCATTACCCCCAATGATACACGAACGAGGAAATGGCTCACAGTTCCCAGCCGCCTTGCTATTCCTGGCCATGGCTGCGGCCATGGTAAAACGGCGGAGCAGGGGGTGCTAGGAATCATCGAGCTACATCAAGCTGCCATCAACAACTGACCCTGACAACGTACAACGACATCCAGCGTAGTTGGAAGTGGAGTTAGAGAACATCAAATGGCATGTTCTGGGGTTATGTGAAATCCGCAAAGAGGGAAGAACACCGTAATCATAGACTCGGGTCATCTTCTCATACTTTCGCGAGGGTGATGAAATAGGCCAGCATGGTTATGGAGTTAGGAATCACAGGAGGCAAATGTTTATCAACTTCTTTGAGAAAAAGAGGTTGTTCTTTATGGTCTATGGTCTGTAATAAATTATTATTATTATTAATGAACTCTTTCTTTAAGAAACAGCCTCAAAGGAAGTAGACACGGCAAAGTCCCCGACACTGGACAAAAAATGAGATCGACTGCATCATGACGGATAACACATAATATTCAGATATGTCTCAGTGATCAACAGGTTCGATACCGGATCTGATCACCGACTCTTCTGAGGCTCTCTGAATATCAATCTGAAGCTTGAAAGAAATCGACTGATGAAGTCCATGCTCCGTCCTAACCCAATCCAAATCATAGCGGGCACCAAGAAGTTCCAGCAGCTTCTTGGGGATAGATTTGTTGCCTTCGAACCCACTGATGACGCGAGACCTTACACAATCTGGTAGAAACTTTAAGGGACGATTTCAGAGCCACCCTGACACGCCACAACACCGACGAACTGCCAGACTTCAGTCAAGACGAGATCGTGATGGCTCTGACGCAGCTTAAAAATGGAAAAGTAGTGCCGCGGTGAAGACGACGGCACTACTTCAGAGCTTCTGAAGGCAGGAGGAGCCCCTGTTATACAGGAGCTACAGAACCTGTTCAACACCGTCCTTCACAGTAGGAAAACTCCAAAGGCGTGGAGCGGCAGTTTGGTGGTGCTCTTTCCTTCCCAAAATTCTTCTTAATAACTACAGACCCATCACACTCTTGAGCCACGTCTATAAACTTTTCTCACGAGTAGTCACGAATCGTTCCGCCAGGAGACTCAACGAGTTCCACCAGCCACCGGAACAGGCCGGGTTTCCCGGAGGGTATGGGGCCATAGACCACATACACACAGTTAGGCAGATTATACAGAAGCCCGAAGAGTATAATCAGCCCATGTGACTGGCCGTGGACTATGAAAATGCCCTTTGACCATGAAAAGGACTATGACTCTGTCGAAACCTGGCGTGTTCTGGAATCCTTACAGCGATGCCAAGTAGACTATCGTTATATCGAGTTGCTGAGATGTCTTTATGATGCCGCCACTTTGAATGTCCAAGTACAGGGCGAGCATTCTAAACATTCAATTGCGCAGAGGAGTGAGACAGGGGGATGCAAAATTCAAAATTCCTGCGATTCGCTGATAACATAGTCTTGATGGCGAAGTCGCTGAACCGGATGTTGGACGGCCTAGTTCAGCCTCACGAGTCACGACGCATCGGTCTTGGCATGAACTCGGATAAAACCAAGGTCATGATCAATGACCACATTGATCCGGGACCGGTCGTCGTACATGGCCACCTTCTCGAAATTATTTCCGAGTACACCTTTCTTGGGCAGATTCTGCAGTTGGGCAAAAACAATTTCGAAAAGGAAGCCAAGAAGATAATCCAGCTAGGTGGGGCAGCGTTTGAGAAACTATGTCGAGGGTACTGCTTAAGGATAGGATTCGCAACGAATACATCCGACAGAGAACCAAGATTATCGACATAGCTCAAAGGATTAGCAAGCTGAAGTGACAGTGAGCTGGCCATATCTCGAGAAGAACCGACAACCGCTGGGGTAAACGTTTTCTTGAGTGGAAACCGCTACTCGCGAAAAGTAGTTCCGGCTAGGTGGGATGGCGATTTGCGAAAGACTGCTGGATGCGGCAAGCTGGAGATAGGGCGCTATGGCGCTCAGTATCCTATGTCCAGCTGTGGACTAATATAGGCTGCTAAGGATGATGACGATTGGTTTTAAGTGAGTAAACGTTTTCGTTAATAACTTGACCATTTTTTCATTATCGAGAAAAATCATATTGACTAGAGAGAGAGAGGGGGGGTAGGTCCCATTTGTTCTATGGAACATGACGTAATAGAACAATTAGAGAAAATATTGGGGGGCGATGTAATTATTAAAAAATCATTTAATTTTGACTTTAGGGCGGCTTAAGTGCGAAGAGACGAAGTTTTTCGGAACAAGGTACTATCAACCATTTTGACCTCTTAAATTTTTACGCCTCTGTTGTCCGTCTGTCAACCCCCTTTATTCAGAAACGCGTGTAGATATCGATTTGAATATCACATCATAATATTTATGCTCAGGTTCGTAACCTCTTGGAGCCGCGATATAAATCAAATTTTTAAGTCAACGCAATCAAAGGTTACATACAGCCGTAAATGCCCAAGTTTTTATTATTTTCCAAGAAAAGCAAATGCACACATTACTACCCTCTAAGTAAACTGTACTGCCGTTAACCCAAAATTATGAAAACTGTCAAGAAAAAAGGTCTTGTAGCACAAGTAAAGAAAAAAATCCGTAAAACGTAAGTTTGTTGTTTACAAAAGAAATCTCGCAATGGACCAAAAACCTATTTAGGGTACTTCCCGTTGACCTGGAATCAATGTGGCAAGAAATAAAACGTCAAGTGCGAGTTAGACTCGCGCATCAAGGGTTCCGTACAAACAGCAAAGAAATCAACCCAGACGAATAAGGCACAATAATTTTCTGATTTGATAACGATTATGACGTAAACTACGTAGTTACGTCCAACCCTAGGGTAACAATGTACTATTTTCTATGAATAAACCACAAATTTACGGTTTTTTTTTCCTTTACTTGTGCTATAAGACATTGCTTCTTGCCAAATTTCACGGTTCTAGGTCAACGGAAAGTACCCTACAGGTTTTTGATAAATGAATAGAATAGAATAATCTTTATTGTGAAAGGTGAAACACATTAAAAATTATAATTGTACAAAATTTCGGTGTACAGGTCAAATTATCACATGGCGAGATTCGAAAATTATTTTTTCTGTGAATTAACTACAAATTTAATGTTTTCGGATTTTTTCCTTTACTTGTGCTATAAGACCTTGCTTCTCACCAAATTTCATGGTCAACGGGAAATACCCTGGTTTTGGTCCATGACAAGATTAAAAAAATATTTTTTCTGTGAATAAACTACAAATTTACGGTTTTCGGATTTTTCCCTTTACTTGTTCTATAAGACCTTGCTTCTTGCCAAATTTCATGGTTCTAAGTCAACGGGAAGTACCCTATAGGTTTTTGGTCCATGGCAAGATTAAAAAAATATTTTTTCTGTGAACAAACTACAAATTTACGGTTTTCGGATTTTTTCCTTTATTTGTCCATTGTCCTTTACCCTATAGGTTTTGTGTGCATGTGATTCCCTTGGAAAATCAACAAAAAATAGACATAAACAGCTGTAACTTTTGATTGCGTTGACTTATATCGAGGCTCCAAGAGGTTACGAGCCTGCGTATATGATGTGAATATCAACTCGATAACACCACGCGTTTCTGAGAAAAGTGGGTTGACAGACGGACAGACGGACAACAAAGTGATCCTATAAGGGTTCCTTTTTTCCTTTTGAGGTACGGAACCCTAAAAAGGTCCATTAATTATACAATTATAAGAAAACCTCGCTACGCGAGTCCGACTCGCACTTGACGTCTTATTTTTTTATGTTCATCGATTTTTCCGTAAATTATGAACCGATTTTTTAATTAATTATGCAATATTTTTCGGGATGAAAAACCCATTCACCTGTAATTAAAAGTGATGACAATGATGTTCTTCATCATCAAATATTGCGCTCCCAAGATGTCCGTGCGCCCAGCTCCGCTCTGGAAGGCTCCTCCGTGGACGAACACCAGTATCGGCAAGCCGCGCTTCGGATTCATCGGTGGGGTCCGCGGCATGTGCTTGAACGGTACGTGCAGGTTCAGGTAGATGCAGTCTTCGCTCATGCCGTTCAACTGTATAGCCATGCGCCCAAAAAAATGGTCAGTTTGAGGACATGCTGGCGCGTTCTGTGTAGCATCCAGCAGAAATCCCTGATCCCACGCATCTAAAGGTTGCAGTTCCTGGAAACACCTATTCAAATTATTATTTCTTTGAAATATATCTAGTAATAATAATAATGCTGGACAATTCACACAGCATTATCTAGCCCCAAGCTAAGCAGAGCTTGTGTTATGGGTACTAGATAACTGATATACATAATACAATACATTACATAGATAGATATTTTTTTATTATACATAGAAAACGATCAGAACACCCTGAACAAATGTCTGCAAATCGTACAAACATATGTCCCGAGGCGGGAATCGAACCCGCAACCTCCTGCGCCGCAGGCGCATTTCTTTCTTTCTTTTTTATTCTACTTACATTATAATTAGTGTTGTTGTTGAAAAGCATACACCACCTGAAATCGTTTTCCTCCCACAGGAGGTTGTGCATAAGGTATTCCTCTGAAGCTGGCATACCGAGTTCCATCCTCGGTGAATAGTATGCGTCCGCAGATCCATCCTACCTGGATGCGCAAGAAAACTTCGCAGCGCTTAGGCTTGATGTTGTACCCGGATTGTAAACAACTGGCTGCGAAATTGTTAAGGATCTGTAATTGGCAGTTAGTCTCTTGTACTTATTTAGTTTATTTACTTTGCCAAACCTAACGATATTAAAAACTTTACATTGATAGATACTTAGAAAAGTAATGTGTTAAAATTACGCTAGAAAACAATTACTAATAGTATTTTATGTAAAAAATGTTAGTTATTATTGATTGATCAGTCAAAAAAACTTGGAAGTCATGTACTTGCCTTGTAAAATATAATATGCCACAAGCTGGTACGCTAAAGTAAACGTAGCTCCCTGACACATGGTGCTCCTTCTGTTTCCGTACCACCTACTGAGTAGCTGTTTGTTATGTTGTAGGTACCTACCGTTTGGACTAGCCTTTATTAAATTTATTGTTTGTTTAAATTTGAAACATTTCTAAAGCCGATTGTTCTAATTGTGACATCAGTACTGGTAAGTATGTTTATCTATGGGCCTTTTCAATCAATCAAAATATTCTTTATTTCCGTAAACTAATTAATACTTTGAAGAAAATCAGAAACAGTGAATTGCTACTTTGTTTCATAGTTTATGAAAGATTAAAAGCATTAAATAAAATAAAAATAAACAAATGAATGTTTTGTTACATTCGTGGATTTCTTTGAAACCCAAGACTATCGTGGCCAAAGTCCTGTTCCTGTCACCAAGAAAACTCAGAATATTTCCTTGTGGTGTTAGCCTGTATCTCATAATTATCGTTCCAACTTACCTACCTAATCTAATGAGTGGTCGCGAAAAACGCAATGGCGACATGGCGAATTGGCGAGGTAATCTAAACAATATTTATCATTTGTACAGTACAGGCCAATACGTAAATACGATTTGTTTTTTCCATGGTTCGGTCAATGCAGCTACTTTGTGCCATCTTTGCAGTTTCTGTTTTTAATTAACTTCCTACCATAGTACTAGCTCGTTTTCCAAACAAATGTTGATAGAACTGCACCTACACGGTACACGGCATAACAAGGAAAGACTAAAAATATTTGAGAAAAAGAGTTGATTGCATCAAAATGATATTTTTATTGTAATCAGATTCATTAATATCAGATCATCTGTCGAACAGTCCTTGGATTGATGGTTATTCAAATGAACTTTCCAACAAGGCAGAGATAAGTCTGAAAATAAAATACATATCGATATTCTGTATTCATAAAAAATCATCGCCGCCAAACGAAGTAAAACGCTAAAAAAATTACTAATCTAAACGAGATTCGTGTCAAGAAATTAGGAATTATAGTATTAGTATTCATCAATGAGAGTGGAGTTTTCGTATCTGCGTTACGTAGATATAGTTAGATAATTACCGGGATTCGGGGTCGATGCTGTCGAAGAATTTGACCATATCCCGTTCCTCGCTGTTCATCTGCAACATCTGTATGATCATGGGCTCGGTAATGAGGTTATACTGGAGGTTGTCTTTCGCCACCGGCGGCCACAGCCCGCCGTTATTGCACGTCGGCTTACTGAAATGGTCAACATCATCAAAATCAATAAATTGTTGATCTCGTAAGCAAGCGTCCGGATTCCGAGACATAACCAATCCCCTGACGGCCCTGAGCTTCTTTCAATACTGAAGAGGCGGTTCAAATACTCTACATATTTTATTTTGCACACTTAATAAAATACTACCCTACCCCAGTCTAGATGACTGTCAATCAGTAACTTTCAACGTCCTTGAGAGAAATGTTTTATCTACAACAATAGGTCCCTGTCGCAGAATATTTCAACATTAAAATTTCTAAATTAAAACATTGTGCAATCAATATCGATACGGTTTTTTAGCAGCTTCATACATATTTTATTTTGCACACTTAATAAAATACTACCCTACCCCAGTCTAGATGACTGTCAATCAGTAACTTTCAACGTCCTTGAGAGAAATGTTTTATCTACAACAATAGGTCCCTGTCGCAGAATATTTCAACATTAAAATTTCTAAATTAAAACATTGTGCAATCAATATCGATACGGTTTGTTAGCAGCTTCATGCTGAATTAATATATCAAGTTCTTACTTGCAAATCATAAAGTTGACGATCAAGTAGACCATCCATCGTTTCATGGCGTCATCCGAGTTTATCGGCGGAAAGAATATGTTGTGGTTCTTCAGCATAGAGTTGATGCGGAATACGCAGGCCAAGTCGTCCATGTTCGCGGAACCGCGGTAATCCACCCAGTGAGCTGCCTTCACAGAACTGAAGATAAAGTCGTAAGCGAATTGGTACATGTAGGTCGGCGCTCTACCCTGGGCCGCTCGCCACTCGACCACTTTTAGAGCCGGGTGCTTGAACATCATGTCTGTGTAATATCTTAATAAGTTATCCAATGTATAATTTCCTTTGAAATATCTCAAGTCGACCTTGTCCGCAGCTTGAGCTCTCATATCATCAGGGAGTGAGGTCACTAGTCGCTGTGATAGTAACGCTATTTTATCATCCTTTATACTCTGCACCACGTTCTTTTTGACGATAGGCCATCTCAAAGTCGCTGCTTCATTGTTTGTGTAACTGATCAGCGCGGGGTACTCGCTACCACACCCTTCAGATATTAAAGTCATGGGATCTTTATGCAAGATTTGCGTTATCCCTGGAAATTCTGACTCCACAACAGGGTTAAAATATACACCGCCTCTGTTAAACTGCAATTCGGCATTCGCTTGCATTAACTTGAGCAGCGGCATTTTGACGAGTTCTTCATGGATGAGTATTGGGTCTGTGCAATTGATGCCGAGTAGCCCGAGAAACATGTCGCTTGCCTCCGCTGCGTAATCAGGGGACGTAGTGAAGTATGATGGCATTGCGGTACCACTCATCAATATAATCCTGAAACAAATCAAATTGGAAAATATAATTATACCTAGAGATAACGTTTGAATTGACAAAGTTGTATTAGTATCTGTCGTGCTCTGCACCTTTTGAAGAGTCCCTTGGTTTCTTTGGACAAAGAAAGAATATGCGCTGCGGTGGCACCGGCGCCCTGCCCCATGAGTGTCACATCATGGGGGTCTCCGCCAAAAGCGCGCGCGTTGCGGCGCACCCAGCGGAGACAGGTCACCATGTCTCGCAGCCCTTGGTTTCCTGGGATCTCTTTACTATTGAGCGAGTAAAACCCAAATATGTTTAACCTGAAATCGAATAAAGAATTGAGATATTTCAAACATACAATATTTAACTAAGCTTTTGCACGTCCGGGAGATACCAAAGGAAAAAATCCTAGTCAGAAATAGGTGTAGTAATTTAAACCTGCAACAAGATCGCATTCACCTGTAATTGAACGTGATGATAATGATGTTCTTCAACACCATATACTGCGGTCCCAAGATGTCAGAGAGACCAGCTCCGCTCTGGAAAGCTCCGCCGTGGATGAACACCAGGATAGGCAGGCCGCGCCTCGGTTTCGAAGGTGGGGATCGCGGCAGGTACTTGTAAGGCACATACAGGTTCAAGTAATCGCAATCTTCGCTCATGCCGTTCACCTGAAGTGGCATGCGCCCGAAGAACATGTCAGATTGGGGACAAGCTGGCGCGTCCTGTGTAGCGTCCAGCATGAAATCCCAGTTCCACGGATCAAGAGGTTCGAGTTCCTGAAAAACCGCTAATGTAATATTTCTAAATAATATTGCTTTCCACGTTGTATTTTTATGTTTTGATCAACAAGCCACCTTGAATCGCATAATTCCAACAGGAGGTTTTCCATAGGGTATTCCTTTGAAACTGGCATATGGAGTTCCGTCCTCGGCGAGGAGTATGCATCCGCAAACCCACCCTGGTTCGATGCGCAAGTGCACCTCGCATCGTTTAGGCTTCAAGTTGTAATTGTGAAAATTATAACAACTGGCTGCAAATTCACGGAGAAAATTAGAAGCACCTAGCGTCCTTACTGATCCTGTAGGTCTCGTAGGTATAGCTTTTAGTTAGTGCGATAATATTTTGCTATTATAAGATTCAAAGAGACGTATCGCTCGGTAATATACGGGGTGTTCGGCAGACCGTGTACCATATGTTAGAGGCCACGGGAGTAAGTGGAACCAAGTACTTGGCGACTTTTTTAACCCTGAAATGCCTCTCAGCTATTATAAAGAGATTTTTTAAAGATTATTCGATATTTCCCGAACTTAACTTTTTTATACAAAATACACATCAACAGATAAACTATTAAAATTAATATTTCCACGAGATCTAGGTAAATAAAGCCTATGGGCGTGCAAAGTGTTAAAAAGTGAAAGTAAAACTTAGGATTTAATTGAAAAAAAAGGTGGCTCTTATCTTCCAAGTTCCAATGCACTAAAACTTCTCTAACTCGTGGCCATTCCATCGGTACCTATGCCACACATGTCAAAAATACATAAAAACACGACGAGATAAGCGTCTATTTAAATCAGTTTTTTTGTATACTTTTACATTACTAGCTATGGTCTCCTAATCGCGTCGTAAGTAGGTATGCTTTGTTTGGTAAAACTCTTGCTAAAGGGTAAGTTTGGGTAGGTTTTAGGTTTTTTAACCCTAAAAACGGGTCATCATTGTAAAAGTTTATGCTTGATCATAACTTCTTCGATGATGTCCCCTTTTTTTAACGCGATCACTGCTAGCGTCGCTAGTATACTTTAAGTATTCACTAATATTAATGTTTAATGCGATGGAATTGCTAACAAATTTTTTTATTTACGTAATGGTAAACCAATTTTTTACAGATAAACTCGAATGACTTTACCTTAATGATGAAATAATAAGTAACTGACATTCTGGCTTCTATTTTAATTTAATTCAATTATATTTTAATTCAATTATATTTGATTTGGCATGAAATTGTAATGGTAAGTGATCTTTTTATGTAATGTAATGGTAAGTGATCTTTTTATTTTTCTTTTTAAATTCTATATTATTATGTAAGTAAAATTAAGACGAACTAATTTTTGCAGTGCCCTTCCAGGGTGCATTGCATGTACATAGATATAAACACCTAGACCTAAGTATGTATGTACATGCAAACAATAAATAAATGAAATGAAATGGTTTCGATTCTGTTGACAAAAAACCTAAACTAACTAGCACAAAAATTGGCGGTCCGTGGTTGGCAACATTATGTAAACCAAGTGAGTTCTGGCTTTGGCGCCGTCGAATCGACAACAATGTCAGTGTTTGTTTATAGTTAAAATAATTTTAGTGCAGTATATTTTTGATCACATTTTTTTGTTTTAATATGTAACGCGTATAGCGTTTGACGATTATCTGTCTTAAGAAAGTGAGGATGTGACCTAAGATTGAGCACGCTTTCCCAGGAGGAACTTATTCCCTATGGATTCACTTGAAATTAGCTTTGAAAAATGTTTTGATTCGTTTGGTTATTGACTTTTTTTATTACGTTACTTTGCGTTAGTAACATAGTAACTGAACGATATAATTCAAATATCGGCAATAAACATGACACACGGACAAAAAAGTTAAAGTAGAATAGACACAAAATTGAAAAATATCAAAGAAGTGATGCTGTTAAGGGTTAAATCGGCCCCCATGCTATTGCATTTGGTTTTGCCCATCCCTATTTACCCTTTGGCACAAAGTTCTACTTAACTAAACATGCTTACAAGTTACAACACGGTTACGAGACCAAAATAAGTCATTTTATGGCCTACTCAAAAATACTTTTTTTAGAAAACGCTTATTTTGTTGTGGTTTTTATGTATTTGAAACATGGCATACCGTACAGGTACACTGGAATGGCCATGATGAGGTAACTACATAGATAAGTATTCATTGAATTTGAAGAACACGAGTTGAAAAAAAGAAAGGAATAAATTAGAAAAATCTTTAAAAATTATTATATTATTATCTTTGAAATAGCCAAGAGGTTTTCAGAGCTAAAAAGCCCTTGGTTCCACCTACTCCCAGTTACTTATGGCACACGGTCTGCCGAACACCCTGGATAACTTGCTTATACTAGATTCAAATAACACTAACTTAAATTTGAATATGCCATTAATTGCTGCAGAAAATCAAAAATCTAATCATGGTAAATATCCCGTTATAAATTGTCTTTAATGTTAATAACCATGATAGTTCTAAAAGTTTTAGCTGTAGAAAAATATAATAGAAAATGTTGTTTAATAGTTAGTTAAAACTTGCCCTGAAATAGATATATCAGTAGGAACGCTAGAGTGAACGTTATTCCAGTAGACATGGTGCTGAATGTCCCAGCTCCGTACAACTGCTGCTATTGCAATGCATTTTTACATTGTCTTTGTTTGTCATCATTTAGTACATTTCTAAAGGCGATTGTTCATGATCTTTTGTGTTAATTTAATGGAGTTTTATCTCTCAAAAACGGAATTACCAGAGTTGCCTACCTCGAGTTGTGTACCCAGCCTGAACGTACGTTTGTTTTAATGAATTATTGTTGGAAAAACAATACATCATCGGGCAGATGCAAATATGAAGAAAGTATTTTGCTTAATTATGCTTTTCAGAAAAAGAATTTTATTAAAATATAGAAACTTCGCTAAAGTCAACAATGGCACTTGCATTACTTTTAAGGTCATTGAAATGTTTGTAGTGAAGATGATTTACCCACTATATATCTTGTAATTTATCCCTGATGTCCTAATAACCGAGTTTCAGCTACAGCGGCCTGTCTCAAGGGAGACTACCCATGTGCGTAGGAGATATTAGAGTGCACAAAAGTATGTGCAAACACAGATTCACTCTTGTCCACCCTTGTCCTCTAGTCCATCCATCTTATCCATGTTGGATATCGTAACTAGGGATCGCAATGCTGGATGAACTTCGCAGTTTAATAAGGTTCGTAGTTTTATTATGGATTGATTTTATTTCGAACACAGCGGCTAGTCGAAATTATCCGAAAAAATATTTATTTAATTTATTTATTACAAACCTTTATTACTATTAAACCTTCGAGAATTCATTGATAACGCCTGTACCACACCTCCGCGCCGAATTAAAGCTGGCGCAACTCGGGGTTTGCAGCGCGTCCGTACGTAGCCGTTTGAATTGCGGAACGTCACGCGAAGTGTTGAATTCAAATAAGTGATAGATACGGCTTACGGTTGTACAACTAGAATGAGTAAAAAAAACTGTGAAATAGCAAGAACCTAATTGTCGACCTGTGTACCTATGTCGAATCAATGAAGGATTGTGGATGGAAAAGTTTGTATTTTGAATATATTAATGAAAACTAAAGTTTGATAACAAGAATAATAATAAAAAATTAGCTTTTTTTAATATTATTACAAAATATCTACAAATGCAATTTATTAGGTGCATATTTATTACATATTATGCAGATAACAAATTAAACAGGAATATTATATTAATTTTTGTAGGGTTTCTCCATTGCTGGCAAAAGACCTCCTTTATCTCTCTTGTAAAACTTTTCTATGTCATGTTCCTTGAAATTGTAAAAGGTACGTTTTTGATTGAATTTAAACACATATTACATAAATTAAAATAGTACTTAAAAAGCCATACCCTATTTTAAGTATTTATTTGGTGGTTGAAGTTATTGAGGTTTTGTGTTACTAGTGAAATAGCGTCCAAAAGTATTTTTTAAAATATTTACCAAGGGAAATATAAAAGCTAGTTGAAGTTAATTTGGTTTTCCTAACTTCGGGTACCGGTAATTATATTTCAGACTCTTCACGTCAAATTCCACGCGAATGAAATCTAAAGCGGGTCTAGAAAATATTTTCAATTTATTTATGATTTTCGATAAGTATCTGTTTTATTACAAAATTATTTGTAATTTTGTCAAAAGTCATAAAAATTGGATATATATTCAGTTTTTTTTTTAGGGTTTCAAAGATCGGTTTTGAAACCCTTATGGTCTCGCTTTGTCCGTCCCCGCTCTTTCTTGAATATCTCAGTAACTACTGCAGCTATTAACTTAAAATTTGAAATAATGATACATTTCGTGCGCCGTTACTGAGTTTAAGAAAAAAATATAAAAATAAATGAAAAATGAAAATTTTCAGTACAAATTTTGATGTTGAAATTTCAAAAGAGACCTAGGAAGGCAAATGGGGTATCAAATGAAAGGTATCGTTTTGTACATTTCAAAACACTTTTTGAAATTTCTGTAAATTTCATACTTTTTGAAATATTTCAAAAAAAATCGAAAAATTGACCATACGGGGGGTATGGTCCCCCTATCTCCGAAGATTGCAGACCGATCCACGTACAATGTATTAGGCGTTTGTAGATATAGATCTATATTTTACAGGAAAAATATAGAGAAGTCTGTAATAATAATAGTTTTTGAAAAATGGTAAAAAAGGGGGGGAATTTTTTTTCAAAGGGGGGGGGGTACCTACCTATGTGGGGTATCAAATGAAAGGTATCGTTTTGACCATATCAAAACACTTTTTGAAATTTCTGTAAGTTTCATACTTTTTGAAATATTTCAAAAAAAGACGAAAAATTGACCATTCCCCCCCCCCCCCTAGCTCCGAAGATTGATGACCGATCCATGTACAATGTATTAGGCGTTTGTAGATATCGATCTATATTTTACAGGAAAAATATAGAAAAGTCTGTAATAATAATAGTTTTTGAAAAATGGTCAAAAAGGGGGGGATTTTTTTTTCAAAAGGGGGGGTACCTACCTATGTGGGGTATCAAATGAAAGGTATCGTTTTGACCATTTCAAAACACTTTTTGAAATTTCTGTGAGTTTCATACTTTTTGAAATATTTCAAAAAAAGACGAAAAATTGACCATTCCCCCCCCCCCTAGCTCCGAAGATTGATGACCGATCCATGTACAATGTATTAGGCGTTTGTAGATATCGATCTATATTTTACAGGAAAAATATAGAAAAGTCTGTAATAATAATAGTTTTTGAAAAATGGTCAAAAAGGGGGGGATTTTTTTTTCAAAAGGGGGGGTACCTACCTATGTGGGGTATCAAATGAAAGGTATCGTTTTGACCATTTCAAAACACTTTTTGAAATTTCTGTGAGTTTCATACTTTTTGAAATATTTCAAAAAAAGACGAAAAATTGGCCATTCCCCCCCCCCTAGCTCCGAAGATTGCAGACCGATCCATGTACAATGTACTAGGCGTTTGTAGATATCAATCTATATTTTACAGGAAAAATATAGAGAAGTCTGTAATAATAATAGTTTTTGAAAAATGGTCAAAAAAGGGTATTTTTTCAAAAAGGGGTACCTACCCATGTGGGGTATCAAATGAAAGGTATCGTTTCAGCCTTTTTAAAACACTTTTTGAAATTTCTGTAAGTTTCATACTTTTTAAAATATATCAGAAAATTGATTGTCCAAATAATTGGCACATGTTTGAAACCCTCGGCGCGCGAGTTAGACTCGCACTTGGCGAATCTTGTTGTTAATAGTCATTGAACACCCTTTCACCGCCGTCCAAAACACGATTTTAATATTTTTAAGTGAGGGCTGCTTTCCACGTCTTTTAACTGTGGTACCACCGTTCGAAAATAAATATAGACAATTTATCTCATTTTTTGGATGTATGGATGTTTTATGTTCGTTTGTGTAAACTAACATTCTAAGCCTTCTTCTTCTAAGGCCACGAGATAAATGCGAAATAAACGGTATTGCTGCGAAATTTCGGACCGAGTGCGGAGACGTGCCTGGCGTCCGAGCGAATCTGCGGAACTGCGCGGAAAA
The DNA here is from genome assembly GCA_946478455.1 of Eupithecia vulgata. Classification (NCBI taxonomy): domain Eukaryota; kingdom Metazoa; phylum Arthropoda; class Insecta; order Lepidoptera; family Geometridae; genus Eupithecia; species Eupithecia vulgata. The sequence goes on from OX297877.1 coordinate 655,296, forward strand.
GAGATAGAATCATAGTAAAATCTATGTGCAAGAACAGGCAGTTTGTATCTATTCCGCCTCTCGTACAACGGACAACGTCATTGCGAAACTATAGTATAGCCCACAACAGACGGAGCTTTAATATATTATATTAATATAAATCATAGCAAGGTATATTACGATATATTTTCTATAGTTATCGGCGAGTGGCCATAGACGCAGCTATAACGTATATTTTTATTAGGTCACCAAAATATGTCGACATGATTATATATATATATATATTTTATTTATATATTTGCCTGATGTTGGCAAAAAAAACCCGTCCCAAAAGGGGAATAAAGCTGCCATTAAAAAAGAATTCCTATCGTTAACATAGATTTTCACGGTCATTATCATCCGCAGCCTGATTTTACCCACTGCTGGTTATAAATTTGCCGCCCGAAGAGTTGTCCATTTTTCCTACTTAGAGTGCAAACGCACTACGCGATAGCGGAACTGCGCGGCCGCGGCACTAACAAATCACCTAAAAAGGCCGCGCAGTTCCGCTGACGCGTAGTGCGATCAGTCTCATACGGTTTTATTTATTTATTTATTTATTTACAAGATTTTAGGAAAACTTACAGCTAGGTTTGACAATAGAATTAAAAAATATAGAACATGCCTGGATAGACCAATGCATGTTTTTTGAAGGCTAATTACAAGTTTCCGCAGATAGGTATATTTAACATAGATGATACAAAGTAAGTTGACGACTTATTAGAAATAACAAACATAATAAAACAAAGAAATAATGAAGTAGTTCAAAAAATAGCCGACATTGTTAGCTTACACTAGGGAAAAAAAAAAGATCACTCAGTAAGCGTCTAAGCTTACTTGTACTGGTGTTGAATAGATCTACCTCATTGTTTATATTTACTAAAGCATTAAATGAGCACGAAGCTCTATAAACAAATGCATTCTGCCTATAATTGGTCCTAACTATGGGGACGTGAAGGATGTTCGGTTTTCTCAGTGCAACCGTGCACGTGCGCACTCCTATCTGCTCAAGGAGCTCCGGGCAATCAACAGTCCCGTTTGCTATGTTAATTAGGTAAGTCAAATCAGCCATTTCTCTGCGTTTGTGAAGGGGAAGAAAGTGAAATTTACGACATCTAGTCTCATAGTCTGGCAAATAAATACGAGCTCGATACTGCAGGTATCGTAGAAACCTTTTTTGGATGGATTCTATTCTCGCGGAGTATACATCATACCTTGGATTCCACACCTGAGAGGCGTATTCAAGGTGACTACGTACGTACGCACAATAAAGTATTTTAAAAGTTTTAATACCTACTTGTAAATTCCGACGACATTCTAAAAACAAAGCCAAGCGAACGAGACGATCTTTTTACTGTTATATCAACGTGTTGATCAAATAACAATTTACTGTCAAATGTTACACCTAAATCTTTAATAGTATCGACTCTAGTTAGTGAAATGTTATGAAGTTTGTAGTCAAATAATATTTTCTTGGGTTTACGTGTATATGTACACACGTAGCATTTAGAGACATTTAGATCTAATCTGTTTACAGTGCAATAATTTTGGAATCTGATCAGATCGTCTTGTAACAAGTGGGCATCATTAATATCTTTGATTTTACGAAGTATTTTCATATCGTCGGCATATAAAAGTATTTTCGAGTATAAAAAGCAGGAAGCGAGATCATTTACAAATATTGTGAAAAGTAGGAGTCCTAATAAGGAGCCTTGGGGTACACCAGAAGGGATGTCCATAGATATAGAGGAGTAGCCACCCAAAACTACTGTTTGACAGCGGTTTTGGACGTATGATGAAAACCATCTAAACAGATTACCCCTTATACCTATTCTCTGAAGTTTTTCTAACAATATCAAATGATCAATTCGATCAAAGCACTTTGAGTAATCTGTATATATAATATCAGTTTGGGAGGGTTCAGACATATGCCTAGAGAGCAACTCAGTACAAAGCAGCAGATTTGAAGTAGTATAAGAAGTATTATAATTAAGAATTATACAATGAATAACTGAGAGCGTCGCCGCCGCGCGCCGTGTCGCGGTCGCGCAGTTCCCTTGTAGTTGTAGTGCAGTTCCGCTCAGTGCGACACACCTTTTAATTGACATCTGCGTATTGATTGTTTTCAAAGTTTTGTAGATATTTCGTCTAAATGATAGAAAACTACCTATATTATACACTCACTTGAAAAATGTATAGTGCAGGATCCAGTTGGATTTGCTTCGATCCAGCATAAATCTAGCTAGATTGTAAATTTGTAAGTAAGTCATCAACCCAAACCTAACCTAGCAGTGGGTTTTCTACACACCCTGAAATCTCTCTTCCATAAAGCCATATTAATTTATGAATAATTTGTTCCAGGTAATACAAGTCTTCTCTATGTAATACTGGTGAATCAAAAATCATAGAGTCAAAATTACGCGTCATCATCTAACAATTGGTCTGACTGACTGAAGCCTGTTGTGTCTGACTGAAGTATAACCTCATTTCACAGCTTCAAGCAAGGAAGCCCAAAGGTACGTCCTAATATTATTTTCTGTCTAGTGACTTAGCAGAAGAACTGATGAATAATCGATGCTAAATATAATAATATAACGTTTTATAATAATACTAGCGGTCCGTCCCGGCTTCGCACGGGTAGTAATTTTTTCGTCAATTTTCCAATGTTTTTAATAGGTACTTCTTATCCTATTCCGTACTAGAAAAATCCAAGAAATCAAAAACCAAGAAAATCGGTCCCGTCTTTCTTGAGTTATAAATGGTGTAACTAACACATATGAAACAAAGTCGTGTTAGTTACACCATTTATAACTCAAGAAAGACAGTATACATATATACGTATATATATATATTTCAGACTACGTAATTTATAGATCGTGTATCTCTAGTCGGAAGCAAGTGATTGGAGCCCTGTTAGGTGAATAAGGTGACGGTTTTAAGATTTGATTGAGTCTCCTTGGTCAACATTTTCAAACATATTTTGTGACTCCAAATTCATACTCATTGATACGATGGCTCGGAATGAAACCGAGGTCGAATCGAAAAAAGATACGCGCGAAATTTAAATATTTTTAATAATTTTTATTAGCGTTTTTAATATAGAGTATAAAGTTTTTAATATTTTCTGAATTAAACTACCATACTAGACTACATAAAAGAAGTTTTCCTTAAAAAACTTTGGAAAGCTCAAGTAGCAGGCATAGAAATGAAACGGTCCGGAAAGAAAAAACAAAAACTGAGTGAATAGTTGTTCCTCGAAGCATTATAGAGACTACGACAATACTCGGTTCCTGGAATAATAGTACTTGTCAAACATGTTGTCCCACATGCTGACTTCTGATTTGTGGGGGAACTCCATCATCCTCAGCTCAGTGCTGATGTCCAGTAAGCGAGGGTTCTCCACGTCAACCGCAACCCAGGACGTAGACTCCTTGTATGTTGGATGTCTGAAACAACAAGGAACTTTCTAGAGTGTGATGTTTGATTGTACTTAGTTCGCAATCCCTTTGTCCTCTTGATTTATAATGTCTACTGTGGTTTGTATTAATTGTTCGCAACAGACCGTACTGAGGGTAGGTTGCGGGTTCAAGGCCTGTCGAAGTCGAAACATTTTTAGAATATTATTTATTTTTTAAATTCCTGATAAATTACCCTGACTACAAAAACCTTATTTAATACTGACAGATACTTCACAAAATTCGTCCATAGCTTCAGCAGGTTCTTCTGAACAACATCGTCCTCCCCTGTGAGATCTCTTCCACTAAACAGATAGGCGAGTTCGTCGGAATGCGCGGCGCCGTCCTTGCCGACCCCGGGGTCGTCCTGGATCCCCAGTCCGCTGGAGTACGAGAAGCGGTAGTAGAACACCGGGTGGGAAGACGCGTGGAGGCGAACGCTTCGGTGGATATGGTTCACGAAATACGCGTCTCTACAAACAAAGGCTTCTTGTGGTAAGAGTATCGGCAAAGATACACTTACGCAAAAAAAAACAATCTGATTTTAGTACCTGTGATAAGAGAGCATCGATCTCATGTTCATGTCATTCTTGAAATAAATATCCTCAATTAGTCTGGCGATTTGATTAATTTCTCGGTCGTTCAAAAACTTAAGCTCCTGAGGCAGTAAATGCGAAACCTGCTTCTTTGACACCCTCGTCTCGCTTAGTACCGACGCAAATATGTAAGCCTCGTCACTATTGAACCCGATAATCATTGGAACTTTCCCAGCCCGTTTATTCAGCAGATCGATGGGGGCTTCAGATAGTAATCTCTCTTCACGCTTCAGCGGGGATTCAATGCATATGCCAAAAGGGATGTAGGGCACTGGAAGTTTGTTGCTGTTCTCAACCAATTCCTCGATTTTTGCAACCAATAATACAGAAGTGGAGTGGTCGTGTTGCGAAAGCATTTTTCCAAGCATTATCGCTCTTTCTTGAGCATCGTAGTTAAACGCCCAGGGAGCTAGGACGGTGCCGCTCTGAAGAATCACCCCGTGGTAGAGCCCTTCAGCCATCGGCGAGAGGGTAATAGCCTCAGCTATTGCCGCACCCAAACTCTGTCCTGCTAAGACCACCTTCGCAGAATTCCCTCTAAATGCTACGATATTGTCTTGGACCCATCTCAGTGCCAGCACAACATCTTTAACTGCCGCGTTTCCCGGGATTTTGTCGTCTCCTACGCAGAGGAAGCCTAATGGTCCTATCCTGAAAGAATACAATCCTTAGAACCGTGCCAATAACTTAAAATCCAGGGACATTGGATCAGTCAGCGTATGATCAGATTGAGATGGGACCTTTTCGAACTAAGAAAGGCGACCACTACTACACGCGTTACGCGTGGTCGATAGCATTTGCAAACGCGCGTCGATGCTCGCGAGATCACTGAATAAAATAACTTATACGTATAGACAAATGCACAGAACTTCTTTGCTACTCTGCTCGTGACTGTAATTTTTGAACACTTTATACTGTAGAGGTTTTACCGGTTTCATCCCATTCTGATACGTGGATTATACCTGTGATGAACCACCACTACGATGATTTCCATTAGCACCAGCTTCCTCGGGTTGTACTGCCCGGCGCCCCCGGCCACCCACACCAGCACGGGCCAGTCGCCGCCCCCGGATGGCACGTGGACATCCAACTGGAGACAGTCATCTGCACTGGACATGGCCGAGCAGTGGCACTCCTTAGAATGCCTGATGCCAGACCAGAAAGGAGCTAGTCCGGCTTTCTGCAAGTGTGTGAAAACCAAATCAGAACAAAAAAGGGAATGTTATCATAACCGTCAACTAGTAATCTATGAAAACGCTAACAGGAACATTCTAACACGAGCTCTGCTTACTTTGGCGCTAGATTACGTTGTGGGGATTGTCCAGCATTATTTATTTAATCCGTCCTTTCAAATTCTTACTAATCATTCGTAACATTCGTAACAGGATATCACATCCATTTTTGAAAAATGTTTCAATTAGATTCTATATATAGCTGATGTACAACTAAAAAAAAATGTTTTATTCCTTCGACAGCGGCCCTAATACTATAACATTTCTCGACTGCTTTTTTCCAAAGTTATCTTAATAATATATTTTTATATTATTTCTCTCTCATATCATCATCATCAACCTACATCAGTCCACTGCTGGACATAGGCCTCCCCTAATGAGCGCCATAGCGCCCTGTCTTCAGCTTGCCGCATCCAGCATCTGCCAGCAGTCTTTCGCAAATCGTCATCCCACCTGGTCGGAGGGCGTCCTACACTACGTTTGCCGAGTCGCGGTCTCCACTCAAGAACACGTTTACCCCAGCGGTTGTCGGTTCTTCTCGAGATATGGCCAGCCCACTGCCACTTGCTAATCCTTTGAGCTATGTCGATAACCTTGGTTCTCTGTCGGATGTATTCGTTGCGAATCCTATCCTTTAGAGAAACTCCGAGCATATAGCTCGCTGGGCGACTTTAAACTGGTGGACCAGCCCTACAGTGAGTGTCCACGTCTCAGCTCCGTAGGTCATGACGGGTAGGACGCACTGATTGAAAACTTTCGTTTTCAAGCATTGCGGTATGGATGACGAGAAGACTCGACGTAGTTTTCCAAACGCTGCCCAACCTAGCTGGATCCTCCTCTTGTATATACCTCCTCTCTCATATATGTACAGTAAAATACCCTATTTAGTAAGTACTAAGAATACCATACTTGCCTTAAAATTCCCGGCAACAGCCGTAACAGTAGCGTAAGGTATGCCTCTGTAAGAGGCATACCCATCATGATCTTCTCCGCTTAACTCACCCTGAGCTGTACTGATCACATTCTGACCCTGAGCCAGCTTCACCAGCCCAAGAAGCACCAGCAATAAAAACATTCCGCACACCTTTCGGAAAATTCCATGAAGTGCTAAATATTGTTCGAATTAGCAACGGACTTCCCACGTGCCTCGCACGCGACTATCAGTCACGCAACTTATTGCGCATTCATTACCTCCACCACCTCCACCACCTCCACCACCTCCACCACCTATCCATCATGTCTAGATTGAAATAGTGCTGGCTTTTTATGTGTTAGTTCAAAGAGGAAAAATTTACTGTAACTGAGCTTATTAACATATTTGCTTATTAAACAGTTGTACCAACGAAGTGGACTCTAAACATTGCTTAAGGTGGATGCGAAACTCGAAGCTCCCATAAAACGTAATTTCCCATTTAATTTTCGATTCATTTAATAAAAGGGCCTCGAAATCATCATATCAAGAGACTTATGATGGATGATGTACGTACGTGATGAAATGACTGCGACACTCCGCTTCTCTTATATTTATATAATAATAATAATGCTGGACAATTCACACAGCTTTATCTAGCCCCAATATATATAACCTAACTATCTTCTGCTCTCGGCCCCATGCGCCCACACGCGTTCATTCGAGATACCTACTATATGTTAATCCAATCGTAGAACTATTGATATGTAACAAACTTTCGATATCTTAGTATTAGAGTATAGTTACTATAATCTAAATTCTAACTGATATTAGAGAGGAAATGTTCTATTAATTATGGAAGTTCATTCTTTTAACTGTAATTCTTCTATAAATGTTAGAATGGTTTTTAAATGAAAAACACGAGTAAAATTTGTCCTCATCTCTATGTTTATTGGTTGCCGTGCCGGTCGCATGCGTATGCGCATTGTTGTCAGTTCCACATCACAACAATATACAGTGAAAGTGATTTCATAATACATTACAATATTAATATCTCTCGTTGCTGTTTACACAAAGAGTCTGTGTTCTCAATACTTTACAATATTCATTCGACTCGTATCTTTTGATATTTTATACGCTTTCATAACTTTGCAGTGTGAAGCAGCAGATTAACATTTTACAATTATTTTGTCAATAGAAGCAAAAGAAATAAATAAATTAATAATGTTTGTTATTAATGTTAATATCTTTAAGATTACTAAATAAACTCAAAGAAAAGTCAAGCAACAAAACCTATACAAGTATTTTTATCCAAAACCTAATCAAATTAAAATAATTAAACATCTGTTATGATCATGACTTGAGAGCAAATGACTAATTTGGAGGTGATCCACAGAAGGCATCATCTAGCAACACTAATAAACCCAATCTAGCAATACTAATAAACCACATCTAGCAACACAAATAAATCTATAATAACTGCTTCTGCGGATATTCGGATATTCGGACATTTTTTAACTTTTTTTAACTTTGGACCTCCTACACTTAGTCATTACGTCTCCAGCCACAACTTAAGCTTTAAGTACTAATCAGTCTATCGATGGTCCACGCTTAAAATTACAAAATTGTTCCAAAACCTTATCACACCAATTACTTTTATACATGGAGGAATAATTACAGTTCACTCCTTAAATTTCAGTCTTCTTAAAGTGACAAATGACAAAGATTTCCACCCATGGACTTTATTAAGTTCACTTTTTCACAGTCCTTATTGTCCATTAATTTGATAGATTGTCGAAGAAGGTCAGGATATCTCTAAATCTGTCGATAAGGTCCCGCGTTCGGAAGTTGGGCTGCTCTATGTCTTGGAAGGTCAGACGATGCAGGGTCGTCGCCGGCCATGCTGACACGTTGTGGCACACTGGGTTGCTGCAAGTCGAAACTTAGTATTAAAATATTGTCAATGAAGCATCGGTGGTTAATGTGGTTATGCAAATACAACTAGACATAAAGTGAATGTTTCATATTGAAATAACAGGAGCTTGTAACTAAAAGCTAAGTAGAACTTGATCAAACGATTGAACTACATTTACGCAAAATATTCCACTAAAACCAGTAACGAGAAAATAGGATATAGTTCCATTCGTGGCTTCACAGGTAAGAGCTGTGATATTACAGGTGACAAGTTTCATAGCAGTCCCTACTCCCTACTAAACAAAATTTGACGGATGTTACCTGCAATGCATAAAGTCAACGACAAAGTTGGTCATCCAGTCCTTCATGTGATCATCTCTTTGCACGGGCGGCAAGGAGTTGTGCAGGCCTAGCACGGAGTTGGTCCGGAACACATAGGTGAGGTCCTCAATGTGCGCGGCGCCGCGGTAGGCCGTGTTCAGCGCCGCGTGCACCGGGCTCTCCGTGCTCTCGTACGAAAACTGAACAAAAGAGCAAGATCATTTTATATAATCAAAAAGCTTAAAAACCCTGTTAAAAATCAGAAATCAATGACGATTTATATGTCTCTTGTATCTTTATCAAAAAGCTGTTGCTGTGCGTATACTTCGAATTTTCATAGATGTACATATGTATTGTATTGCAATATATCATTTAGATTATTTATTTCTTTGGAAAAGTCCTTGAAAGTGGCGCGTGGCTTCAGTTATAAATTTGGGTACAGTTCAGCCATCATAACATTAAGAGATTTGGAACGATGATTTTTTAAAACCAGCAGCATCCGGAGTGTCCTGCACACATTGTCCATCCAATAATGCTGATTAGAAAAGTTTCTGTACTCTACGTCAGTAAAATCAAATGACCTGGTAGAGGAAGAGCGGCGCCGAGGCGCGCCCCGCCCTCGCTGGCACCATCCGCAGCGCCGGGTATTTGTAGTAGGCCTCCGTGCAGAACTTGACGAAGCCTTGCGTGGTCACCGGCCCCTCATAGTAGCGCCGCAAGATCTTCTCGCTGATGCGCGGCGTGCGCTCAGGCGGCGTCGTGAACAGGACTTGCACCGGCACGTTGATGATAGGATTCTTTGACACGCGTTCCGCGATGTCGATCTGATCGAGCCGTGGTCGGAACGCCTCGCACTCTGCGCTCGTGAACCCGACGATCAGAGGCACGTCCCCTCCGCGCCCCCGCTTCATCAGCGCCTCGGGGTAGTCGTCCAGGACGCGCGTCACGCCCGGGAAGGCCGCCTCCACCGTCGGAGCGAACGTCACGAGTCCGAACTGGTCCAGGAGGACCTTATGCGCCTCGTGGATCTTCTGCACAGGCATCTGCACCAGCCGCCGGTGCACGTCCACCGCGTCCGTAGAGTTGATGCCGAGTAGAGAGAGCAAAGACTCGGACAGCATCGCTGCCATCACCGGAGAGGGGCTGTAGAAGCTTGATATCGCTGTCCCACTCATCAGATATGCCCTGGAAAGGTGGAAACAGAAACGTTGTAAATTTGTAATACAGACACCTGCAGATCATAATAAGCTCCGCCTAGCTACTTGGCCCACTCTATGAGGAGTGGCCCACGCCGCTGCTTCCGGCACGTTGTTGCCACACCAGCGCCCATCTATATATATAACACTAACAGCTCCCGCGCACGAGCTTGTTCACTAGCCTGTGTCCGTCCCCTGGATACTATCTACCTCCCTGCCAAATTTTATTGAGATCCGTTGAACTGTATGGCGTGTAAAGGTAACAGACAGACAGAGTTTTTTTCGAATTTATAATATAAGTATTGATAAAACCAGCCTAGTGCGACTCGCGAAGGTTGCGTTGCGTGCATCGTACAGAAGTATTTCATAAAAGGAAACCTTTAAAACAGATTTGTTGTAAAATCGCAACAAATAGCCAACATGACTCGGTCACCCATCCTACTCATAGTACTGTCCCATTACTGACCGCTCGTGCGCCCGATGTTGCTTAACTGTTTCATTTAACTGATTTAATTATACTATTCTACAATTCAATTTAATTTTATACTTTCATTATATTGTATTCTAGAATTTGTATTATGGTCCTGTTTTTGTATACTATAGGTATGTGATAGATAATGTTTTTTTTTTTCTGAAAAAGATAGATTCATCACTTAACTTGAGTGATCGGTACTCAACTTGGTTAACACGTTGGACAAATTATTACTAAAATTTAATTTTTTTTTACTGAGGACGGACGACGGAGGCCTAGGAGACACTGGCGAGATGATTTCGACGCATTCCGGGTAAGTTGGTGGGACCGGACCTGTCTAACGAACGCGATTCTTGGAAAGGATTCGGGAGAGACCTTTGCCCAGTAGTGGGACAACATTGATTAGGAAAAAAAATGTTTTGCTAAATCGGAAATAGTTATACCTACACACTATGTCGAAAATTCAACTGTCTACCTTTTATATTCATGAATGACTTACAGCCCGCTGACAGACAGCGGAGGCTTAGTAATAGAGTCCCGTTTTCACCGTTCGGGTACGGAATCCTAAAAAGTTACCTCTTGTATAGGCCCTTGGTGGCTTCACTCAGCGTTAGCAGATGCGCGCTAGTTGCCCCAGCACTCTGCCCCATCAGCGTCACATTGTCAGGGTCTCCCCCAAAAGCGCGCGCGTTGCGCTGCACCCAGCGGAGTAGCGTCACCTGGTCGCGCAGACCCTGGTTCCCGGGGACCTCGCTTGAGTTCAGGGATAGAAAACCGAACACGTTCAATCTGAAACCAAGAGGGTACTTTATTATTATTTGGAAACTGAGAAGCGTGTATATGCACTCAATGTCGCTTTTTCTCAACAAATACTATATCAGCAATTCCGTGCCGTGCTTTGCATTTGTCGTGATTTTATGGTTGCGGAATAATATCCAAAAATCATAAATACATTTCAATAATGCAGAAGCTGTCTAAAGGAGAGCCGTATGCTTCTAGACTCAACTAAACATCCACTACGTGAAATGATGGACCTATTTTTTATCTGAATTCGGATAAGGATGTCTGTGATATAGTGTTATTTGCTGATTATACTTCATTGATTTTTAAAGTTGACAGAAAAAAATGTAATTATGACGATGTAAATAACTCGCTTTCACAAATACTAGATTGGTTCACCTCCAACAACCTCTTACTAAATGCTAAAAAAAACAAATGCATAAAATTCATTGTACACGTAAATAGACTTGAAAGCATCCAAAAAAGTTTATAAAATATTTGGTTTTAAAAGCTACCAAACATTTGATAGCTATCAAGATGGTTGTAGGTATTTTAACATTGACACTCTTGAACAAAGACGTAAACAATACGATATGGTTCTCTTACATGATATCTTCAATGGCGCAATTGACAGCAGCGAACTATTGGCTAGAATGTTATTACAAGCACCTAAATATCGCACTAGACATACACCTTTGTTTAATATGCCCCAAGTATTGACCATAATATATGCCCAAAATTCAATACTGAGTAGATTGGTTACAACATATAACAAAATTTACCCGGATCTAGATATCTTCCATACTTCCAAAACCGGGCTCAAAAAACCAATAAAAAAAATTAACTTAGAATCACAAAATTATAATTTATGATCACAGACCTACACACAAACTCACCCTCACACACACATGCATACATGCAAACACACTGGTGACTCCTGTTGCCCGGACTCTTAAGAGACCGGTGTCCTCAGGAGCTCCACACAAACAAACACACCAACACACAAACGCGCGCGCGCACACAAATAATTTATACTTTCAATAAATTTACTTCGTAGTCAACTTAGTAATTAGTTCTCTTTAACTTTAATTGACTTATTTCTTTATTATCTGTGTAATCCTTTTTGGCCTTATTGTTTTATATATTTTAAGTATTTTAAGGAATTTGTAACGCTGTGATTTACTTCAATAAAAAATATAAATATAATACTGTTACCAAATGTAAGAGAACTCCCAACTAAGATAATGCTAAAGGATGAGATCGTTGACCATGTCGACTCAACGGTTTTCCTAGAGTTACATATTGATTCCTCTCTTCAATAGAGACCGCAAATTGATGCTCTCGCAGGCAAACTTAGTTCAGCAGCATATGCGGTTCGAACAATTAGATATATTACCGATGAAGATACAGCTAGGTTAGTTTATTTCAGTTACTTCCATAGTATCATGTCTTATGGTATTTTGCTTTGGGGACGGGCAGCCGATATTCAGACTAACATTGTTCTCCAAAAAACGTACGCTCAATTTATAAATTAAAGCCACGCCACTCTTTGAGGGAATTATTTAAAGACATAAATATTTTGACAGTAATATCGCAATACATATACTAAGAAAATCTAATGTTTACGCACAAAAATAAAGATAGCTTTTTAAATAAATGTGATGTGCACAAAATAAATACAAAAAACAAGAACAAACTGCACATCCCATCATATAGATTACGAAAGGTAGGGAAATCATTTATGGGAAATTGCGTACGCTTCTATAACAAGCTTCCATCTGAAGCAACTGAGCTCCCTATTCGTAAATTTAAACAGTACATAAAACGAGATCTTATAAAGAAAGCCTATTACTCCATAGATGATTACATTAATGATGTAAATGCTTGGCCAGATGTCGCTCAGTTCCACACCGACAATGGTATTTAAGGGAAATAATGTTAAGCTTAGTTAGTTTTATATAAATATTGACTTGTATCTAAATCAGATTATATTTAGACTTAAAATTGTATTAGTTTGTAAGTCTATAGTATACACTTACTAGTGGTTTATTTTCCACTTCTTCCACTAGTGGACAAAAAATTGAAGTGGACAAAATCAATAACACCTTGTTTCTTATTTGATAATAATTAATATTTATAGGTAAACGTGTTTATAGTATAAAATTTGACTTATCTAAGTGCTTATTTTGTAAGCTTAAAGAAATAAACGTTATTGATATTTGATATTTAATGAAGGCACACTATCTTGACTAAAAATAATTGCTAGAGTATTATTGTCCTCTGGCATCAGAATTCCGTAGCAATACAAATAACCCAGTGTCGCGTATCCCACTTGTACTACTCACCTATAGTTGAAGGTGATGACAATGACGTTCTTGAAGACGAGGTACTCCGCGCCGTGCAGGTCGGAATCTCCTGAGCCGCTCATGAAGCCCCCGCCGTGGATGAACACCAAGATGGGCAGACCACCTTGAAAGAAACGCTGATTGCAGACGAGTTGCAAGAGTGTCGTAATTTAAAGCTTTGCAATGATCAAACTGGTGCATTACAACAAAAAGTTATGTATTAAACAATCCATCCAATTTTTCTTAATTTTGTATATTAACGTGGACGCATTCCTTCTTCAAGCCCTGCGGCGTTGCCAACCTTTTGTAGATCACGACAGGTAACAGCAAGCTAGTGAAGGAAGTGACGTGCATGCGTGTGCCGGCCTCGCTCAAGCCTTTCTGCATAGCCAGTCTTACGTAGGTAAGAAGCTAGTGAGGAATATAATGAGACGTACCTGTGGTGTAGGGCGCGTGGAGATCCACAGGCACCGATTGTGTGTAATCAGGGAGGGCATCGATCGGCACGTGTATGTTGGCATGGATGCAGGCCTCGCTCATGCCTTGCGGCGTTGCCAGCCTTCCGTAGATAACGTCGACCTGGTAGCACACCGGCCCGTCTTCTGTCGCGTCAAACAGCTGCTCGCCCCATGCTTCTACCGGTTGGAGTTCCTGGAAGGCACCACACATTCGTTACGATGGGAGACAGACAACCAAGCGCTATGGGAATGACCATGATTAGCGGTATTTTACCGATCCATCAGGTTACTAATTGCCATAGTGCAATGGGCTGCATTACGACGAAGAAAGTCATATATTGGTCTGTAAATGACAAGACAACAAACTTCTTCATAAATGACTGTATAAATATGACAAGTGGACTCTGGTGCATATCGATCGATTCGACCCGGGCGGCAAATATCCATATTTATATTGTTTGGGTAGGCATTTGTATTTACCCTAAACCGCAGGTCTCCGAGCGGCTGCTTCCCGTAGGGCACTCCTCGGAAGCTGGCATAGATGGCGCCGTGCTCGGCCCAGCGCTCCAGTCCGCACACCCAGCCCGCGTCGGTGCGCGCGCGCACGCGGCATCCGAAGGACTCGCTCGGCACGGACCACGCTCTAACTGAACAAACTGACATTTAACTAACATTTCATAAATAAAACCTTTCAGCTGTCTAAAACAACTATTTTAGTACACACTACTAATAATAAAATGTAACTCAGGAGGACACTAAGAAAAAATGTAATAAACCCCAAACGCCCTCCAATCTCAGTTACGAGCATATTTTTGTTCTGTAGCAGTAATCATAATACTTCATTGATAGTATCTTATACCATCTTATTTAAAACTGTTTTACCTGCTTCGATGATAAAAGTACCCAAAATACGCGCAACAAACATCGCCGGATGTAAAATATCTGTTAAGGCGCATACCCCACCCAAAGTGGCGCCGCCACCTTATTTATCTTATAATTCCGTTTAACAAAGGAATTTTCAAAAATCCATCCTTCAGTTTGTGATACCTATCATAAGCTTTTTTTTAATGCCTCTGTAATAGTTTTATTCTATTTAGTTTTAGCAGAGATACGAAAATAGATTTTGGTGGCCACCAAGGGCAACTTCGTATCTCTGCCTGGAAGATGGATTTTTGAAAATTCCTTTGTTAAACGGTATAATAAGATAAATTAGGTGGCGGCGCTAGTTTGGGTACCTACTGTATGCGCCTTAAATCAATTTTAGCCGACATCAAAACGCGAAACGTCGTATTCGGAAACAATAAGAAGTTGTGCGCAGTGTGGTTCGCTTTGTATTGTAGTATAAATAACATCCACCGCCTATTTGCATTGCATCTGGGTGCATCAGAACACTGACCTGCGAAATCTATTAGAGTCGTCAGTGGAGCCCTTGTTCTCGGGTCATCCGCAGAGTGCATAGAACCTATGATCAAGATAAAGAAGAGGTTGTTGATCTAAGCTGTATTTGTCGTGCGTCTATCAGTCAGTATTGTTCACAAACAATGCTGACTGACTGTGGGCTCTTTAGCGTTTACTTTTCTCCGCCGTCAAGGACCTTTGACATTATTTAACTATGCACTATTGTTAACATTGACTTTCTTGATCTGTATGATAGCAAAATACCTGTGTAAGTTTAGATAACTTTATAATCATTTGACAACTTCGAAAAAAAAACGTTTTTTTTCACGCACAGAATTAAAGAACTACACTCGAGAGCAATAAATCCGGGTCACTCAAAGAATCCAAAAAATCTCGGAAAGTAAGAATGCTAGGTTAATGCAATAAATTGTATTTAATAGACAATTTAATACTCCTTAAATGAAAGTTAAAAAAATATGAGTCACCATACATTTTATTTACACAAAATTACATAAAGAAAAAAAACTGCTGATCTCTCCTTAAAACAAAAATAGGAAACATGAAATTTTTGAACTTTATGACGATTTTCTTGAATTTCAATACTTCGTATTACCTCCTCGTGCTTCCATTACTGCGTTTACGCGGTTTGGCATGCTGTACACCAAGTTCCTTATACGATTTTGGGGAATATTCTCCCATTCCTCTGTGAGAGCAATTTTGAGCTCAGGAAGCGTGATTGGGGGAGGGTTTCGTTGTTTTACGCATCTCCCTAGCTCGTCCCAAGCATGCTCGATCGGGTTGATATCCGGGCTGCGCGCTGGCCACTCCATACAAGTAATGTTCATCTCTTGAAGGTAGTCATTCACAATCCTACCTGTATGAGGTCGGGCATTGTCATGCATAAATATAGCATCCTCACCCAAATTGACCATAAATCGACCAACGTGTTCGTTGAGGATTTCTTCCACATATCTTACGCTAGTTAAAGAGCCGTTTTCTATGATCACCAGCTCTGTGCGACTTTCAGAGGAAATTCCGGCCCACACAAGTACAGACCCACCACCGTAGGCTACTTTTTCTTCGATGCATGCTTGCTTGAATCTTTCCCCTGGTCTTCTATACACTCTGTGTCTTCCATCGTGCTTGTAGAGCATAAAAATTGTCTATTAAATACAATTTATTGCATTAACCTAGCATTCTTACTTTCCGAGATTTTTTGGATTCTTTGAGTGACCCGGATTCATTGCTCTCGAGTGTATTATGTATTACAAAACATGAAGCTAACAGGCTAAGTGTAAGTAAAGTAAGTAAGTAAATCGTTTATTTGTCACTTAAAACACACACATACAATTGGTTTTTTTACATATCAAAAGTAAACATAATTTAAATATAAAATAAAAAAACAATGATGTAGAGACATTTTTCACTTAGGAACGGGTAAACGTGCTTATACACAAGGAAACTGACTACAATACAAAGCACAAACAAATAAAAAATATTATTATCATCGCCAAATTATAGGAGTGTTGTGCGCAGGCACAGTGCAGTGGCAAAAGGGTAATCGCTCAGTGATAATATTGCTCTAAGAGCAAACACTGATTTTCAGCAGTGGTCTGTTCCCGGGAGCTGAACACTATTTACGGCGGCGGAAGTACCACGAGACGAAACTTGCTATAATTTCACCTTTTTCGAGTAAAATAGGTGAGTAATTTTTTTTCGGTGGGGTTTACATTCTGAAGCTTTGATAGCCCGAGGTAGTCTTGCCGTATCTCCACGCCCTGAAGAAAAATCATAAGAGTTAATTTTTTTTAACTGCGGAATCCTAAAAATCATGTTAAAATCATGAATTTCCGTATTACTTTCTGCCTAATTAGAAGACGTATTCCGAATTTCAAGCCTGTAGTATGCTACAAGTAAATACGAGAAAGAAAATTTAAGGTTATTTTCTTGTCTAACAATTGTTATTTCAGAATTTCCTCATTACTTTCTCTCTCTCATTTGATTAGTATTTCAAATCTATAGGTTTGCTAGACGTACATAAAGCCGCCCAACCTTACCCTAAAAATCATGATTTTAGATTTTTCCCTTTACATTGACCCTGAATTCTACCTAGGTATATAGGGTAAATCCGGGATATATGCCCACCTATTTTTATATTACTCATCTTTTTAAATACAAATAATACGCACATGGTTTTCGTATGTTCAGTCACTTTGATCTTCTATTTAACCGCCTTGAAGTGTTCTTTGTTGACTACTCGATAAATAAATCGTATATTTTGAGTTAAAAATAAAACTGCATAATGGGATAGATGCCTCACATGCGGTATATATGCCCAAGATCAAATTTTTTGGAGGGGATAGATGCCCTTTGCAACAAAACAATTATTTTGAACATTACTTTTCAATCAACATATTATTTATAAATATGAATATTGATTCAGCTATTTAAATAAACATTTTATTTAAAAACTCTAAAGAGATCAATAATATTAGGTACCATAATTAGACGAGGTAGGCAAGTTATCTTAATCAGATGCAATATATTATAAATGCGACAGTACAATCATAAAAATACCTAAAGGATTTTTTTCCTATTTTGTGTAGAAAAACGGCGACGTAACGTCTTAAATGGTATTCCGTGCCGTTTTGCTATATCATTGACTCTCAGAGTTTATTCGTCATTTCTGCCATAGCTGCAGCCAATGTGTCCTCGGTCCATGTAATGACACGCGGTCGGACGCCGGCTTTACGCTTGTACAGGGTGTCCGCTGGCAGATTTTACACTTTGAACTGAGCTCACGGCGTGTGGGAAGGCGGCAGCGGGGAGAGCGGGGCATCTCTCGACGCGGGAGTGCTGCGGGTTATTTAGTAGCCATGAGTCAGTGGACGGGCGCGCACCGCGCTTTTGCAGTTGAGGCGTATTTTGCGAACAATAATTCGATCAATGCAGCAAGGCGTCGGTTTTGTTCTAACTTTGATATCCGACGATTGAAGGATGGCCCGTCAAACCAATTGATATGGGCGTGGGTACAGAAGTTTAGAGAAACCGGATCAGTCGGAAATGAACCTGGGCCTGGACCTTCAACGACTGTAACTACTCCTGAAAACGTAGAACTTGTGAGAAGGGAAATCTTACAAAATCCGCGTAAGTCTGTACGAAAGATTGCAGCATCAACAGGTGTGAAAAAGACTTCAGTTCACAAAATTATCCGAAAAAAATTGAAGTTCCATCCATACAAGCTCCAAATCATCCAGCAATTGAAAGAAGATGACTACATAAAAAGGCTGAATTATGCTAGAGTCGTTCTGGAACGATTTTCTACCCCTACGCGTTTATGTAACATTTTTTTTAGCGACGAGGCGCATTTTCACATTGGGGGGTACGTTAACAAACAGAATATGCGTTATTGGAGTGCGAGCAACCCAAAAGAAGTCCATGAAAAGCCTCTCCACAGCCCGAAGACTACAGTTTGGTGCGCCGTTTCTGGAAATGGCATAATTGGACCTTATTTTTTTGGCAGAGGTGAAACAGTCAACGCACAACGGTACCGCGCGATGCTGGACATTTTTTTTATTCCGGAGCTGCATCGTCATGTTGGTTACAATAACAGAACACATTTTCAGCAGGATGGAGCCACGGCACACACTGCTAGGGACTCAATGGCTAAAGTGCGAGAGCTTTTTCCTGGAAAATTTATAAGTCGCTTCGGCGACATAGCCTGGCCGCCTAGATCACCCGATCTGACCCCTTGTGATTTTTTCTTATGGGGATATCTCAAATCTCGTGTATACACTAATTCACCATCAACAATAGAGGCCCTACAAGAAAATATCCGACGAGAGATCGCAGCTATCAGTCCAGAACTTTGCAAGCGAGTTTTCGCCAACATGAGGGAAAGATTGCAAGAATGTTTGCGGCTTGAACTCCACTCAAATGGCGTCCCCATTTGAGTGGAGTGATTTTTAAAAACTAAAATCCGCATTATTATTATGTAAGATAACAAATAAATAACTTTGATTGTACTCATATTTTTATTTTATTTTATTTTTTGAAGTATAAAATCTGCCGGCGGACACCCTGTATTTCCGGGGCATTTCCAATTTGAATCATTGAGTAAAAATGTAATTAATAATAATCTAAATACATTACTTCTTATTTAGAAGCAAAAAAGAAATAACTTACTTATTAACTCCAAAGTTATAGAGGACCGAAAATCATCCATCAAGTAAAATCATGACTGTTTGACTCGTTACTGTCACTAGCGCTCCTACACACAATCGCACGCGCCAACTTTTTGTGGCAGACCGAAGTAAGGGTGAGGTGCGTCCATATTGTAAGGTATTCTTTTGTACACGAGTCTTGCATTTCTCAAAATTGCACTGCGGCGTCTATCCCGATTGGGCGTATATCCCGGACTTACCCTATAATATACATTTCATGTTTCCATGAAAGCCTGCTAGAAGTAGCTAAACATTTGTATGATCGGTCGTGATGATGAAATAGCGATACTTTGAGAGTAGATATATCCTAAATTAAATTGGTAAGAAACTAGTTATTTTAGGAGTCTGCTAACTGCGCTTTTATTTTTGCGTACAAGTGTAATTTTAATTAATGGCCAAACAAATGTGTTTATTAAGTATGCATTTTTTCTATTATTTCACTAGCACTTTTTTGGTTGAGTGTATTTAGTAAAAGTGGTGTGAGTTGCAGAACGAAGAATACAGCTTTTTTACGATTCGTCAACTCATACAAGTTGGGACAAGTTATAGATGGTGTGAGTTGGCGAATGACTCAAACGTACCTGAAACCATTTTCAAACCTTAAATTTCATTTCTAACAAATAAATGGCCCGTTGTAACAAATACCACACTGATATACAAACAAAACTTAACAAATATAGTTCCTGAACCCCCGAGTGAAAAAAGAAATGATATTTAACCCTCAGTTGCTGGTTCTACTATAAAAGTGTGAAGTTCAAAGAAAACTCGCTGTTTTAAGGTTATTTTACATAAGACGGAAGCACAGGTGTCGTAAAGCGCAAACATAAATGCTAATTTGTCGATGAAGCATTCTTAATTTATTATTGAGGAACTGGTTTGTGTAGGACTCGCTTACACGCGCTGCCTTTGGCTTTGACCCTATCTCACTCTGACTACACTACGCACGCATCCCTACGACGAACAGTGGCTCTCGACAGACAAGGATACACTCGCAATAAGTATACCTAAGGCATTTCCGCATGGTAAACAGAGACGAAACTAAAATGAGATTCAAATACAAATCAATTGAAGCCATCTACCAAGCTGGAACAGTCCTACTCCCATACTACATGAAGTTGGCCTGCCTAGGAGTTGGTAAGCCACAGACGCAGCTCATTTTGTAATCACAACTTACATTACAAAATTAAATATGCATTGTAATGTACTCAGTTATCTAGTACTCATACATAACACAAGCTCTGCTTGGACAAACTATACTAAGCAGAGCTTCTGCTAGGGCTAGATGATGCTGTGTCCACTTCCCCCTCGTAGACCAGCATTGTTTATTTATTTTTAAGTCAGGTAGTAGCTGTAATTAGTAATAGGTAGGTACCTATTTGAATGTAATGAATGTATTGTAAAACAGGGTACTATGGCGCTCACAGGGGAGGCCTTATGTCCACCCGGGGACATAAGGCCTCCCCCTTCACACTCACTAATACAGGCTAATAGTGATTAGAATGTAAGTTTCTTAAAGATATTCTCACTCCTTCTAAAACAAAAGTAACAGAAATTGAATAGCATAAAAATTCCACTATAGGTAAGATACCTAACAACAACGAGTGACACATAAAACCAGCGAGTTCCTCCGTGAAACCGGCTTTAAGGACTACCCAGTAACGGAGGCTCCGCGGTAAATTGACCCTTTCTGTCTTTACCGTTTTAAAAATATCTCTAAAACTTTATCTTATAAAAGTAACGAAACTAATCTAGTATATCATGTAATGCATCTACACGATAAAATATTTCATTTAAAATATTTTGTGTAGTTTATTAATCACTGTAGAAAATACACAAAATGAGCGCGGGGTTTTAACCCTCACCAAAGAATAACAAAACATTAAAACATCTGACGACCGAGATGTGGCGCGGTGGGCGAAGGTCTGCCTGCGACGCAGAAGGTTGCGGGTTCGATTCCCGCCTCGGGACAAATGTGTGTACGATCTGCAGACATTTGTTCAGGGTGTTCTGGTCGTTTTCTATATATATAATAAAAAAAACTATCTACGTATTGTATTATATTATGTATATCAGTTATCTAGTACCCATAACACCAGCTCTGCTTAGTTTGGGGCTAGATAATGCTGTGTGAATTGTCCAGCATTATTTATTTATTAATACTTCAATATCATATGTTTCCTCTTGAATATAAGTATTAATTATTATGACACTTCATTTATTTTAAATCCCGTTAAAAATATTTTTTTTTACTATAGAAAATATAATATTATAAAACTATTCTAAAGTAAAAAATAAATATCAAAACGGTAGATCACCGGCTGCGAAGCTAGGGTTAGCTATTATTAAATTCAATAGGTACTTACAGTTATTAGAAAACAAAAAAAAAAACACGTTTAGAAACAGTTTCAACCTTATCTATGCTAATGTTATAAAGAGGAAAGATTTGGTTTGAATTTAATACGATCCGAAACAAACGGGCCGATATAAAAAATAATCATTCACTTTTAGAATCGTAGGTACATTATGAGATGAACGAAGGTACCCGTGCGAAGCCGGGGCGGACCGCTGCTGCTGGTTGGTCATCTTTTGATATGATTTTAGTCATAATTTGTGATTTGTTTTATTCTACATTAGATTCGTTTTAGAAAAATGTTGTGAAATATTTTCCGCGGAGCGCCCAGTTTAATCTCAACAATAAAAGTTGTTTTTGGGTAATAATAGGGAAGCCCGAAGAGGCTAATTAAGGAGTTACGCGAGCGTCGTGGGGACGGAATTTTTATTGGATTGGGAAGGTTAGATGTTCGATAAAAAAAGTTTATATGATGTATCCCTGTACCGGGGGAGCGTGTACAGGTCATCAAAAAAGTAAAAAAAAAAACAGTCAAAGAAATACTCGAGCGCCTCAGATATTAAGAGTGTACACGCCCCACGTGTTTATGATAAGGGAAAAATATTAATCTGCTGGTTTGCATGGTGAGGCTGGCCGTACGAAGGAAAAAATAAATTGATTCGAGCGTGTCAGACATTGAGAAGGGAGTTAAGTGAACCCTCCAGTAGCTCCTATTCAAAAGAGTAACGATTTGGACGCGAACTTAAGTAATGGCCGATTTTTGAAAATGTCAATTATGTGGAGGAAATGCTTACAAAAAATTGTTTTCATTTCATAGATTTTCTTTTTTTTAATTATTGTACATTCAATTTCAACGATCGATTTTTTTAACCAACCTGCTGTCCTCGACGTTCGAGTTCGACCCTATTTGTGGAGATCAGGTATGTGAGATTACTTCACAAGGTTCCATGTTGCCCCTATGGGTAAGTTAATCTGCCGCGCGCGAGTAAACCCCAAAAAACCCCCTTGGGCTATAAAATATGGGCTAAGCCGTTATTTGTTATAGTCGTAATGCGTAATGCGGGCCTTCGTAATGCAAAAGCGAGCTCTACGCGCGATGGCAGGTGTCCCGAGCGACGTCTCATGCAGGGAGCTGTTCAGGGAATACAACATACTCACTCTGACGGGTGAACTTATCTACCAAGTAGCTCTGTTCACCCACAACAACGTGGACTTGTTCCAGCGCCGTGGTATCAACGCCGCTCGCGCCCTGCGTAGTAACCACCACCACTACCGCCTGGTCACTCCTAAACACAAGCTACAGAAGTCAGAGAGGTCCGTTTATATAATGGGCCCTTCGGTTTACAATCGGCTGCCCGACTGGATCCGTAATGCAGCTTCCACACCAATTTTTAAAAATAAACTTAAGAAGTGGCTCACTAAATTGGTATTATATGATGTCAATGAATTTTTTAATTTGCCCGTATTATAAATTTATAATTTTATTTTTTTATATTTAAGTGATTTGTAATAATGGTATTATAAATAAATTCTGTATTCTGTATTCGTAAAATAGTGGTAATGAATCCACCCAAATACTATTCGTGCTGCCACAACTGCATTCTAAACACTGCTAGATCCTACAAAAACTTTACATTAATACCTATAGCAGAGAAATCTGAACTTTGTTATTGTATTGTATAACTCTTTACGTGTAATTTGAAATGCAATTGCAATCGTTGAGTTTCAAGACCGTAGTAGCTTCGTAGAGGTGCTGCCTGGCCGCGTGGGCTCTCCCTCACTCACACTGTATGTATATCATTCAATTACAAGTTCTAGTTCAATGGCAAGTCTCACCATGGTAATTAATGTTCATTAAACATTCAAATAAACGGAAATTAATAAAATAAATGTGGACTTGTTCCATCAAGCCCCAAACTTATAAATACATAATGATGGACAATCCACACAGTAAACTTACGAAGTCGTCATCATCAGCCTATGTTAGTCCACTGCGTCCACACATTCCATAATCCTCCCCTACAGGCAGATGCTATGGTTCGGGGAGCCCTACGTCCGACTTATGCAGTAACATTACCTTTATAACTATGTGCCCAGCCAGACTAAGTAGAGCGTGTGTATTATTTTTGCAAAAACATAATTTCTATCATATCTCGACATAATATCATGAAACTTTTTTAATGTACCGTAGTATAGAGTTTCCTACACTCGTGGCTGTTTGGTTTTTCTAAGCCTAACAAGTTTTTTTTGTCTAAATTTAAATAATCTTGTGTGTAATTGTGAAACCGGTTCCACAAAACTAAGCTCTAAGTTATTATTTATGAACGTGGAACTCGTTCGCATGATTATATTAATGCGGAACAGATTAATTACGTATATAAGGAAAAATAAGATTTCAACAACTCCGAGTCTTGACAGCAGACCGAAATTCCGAGTTCGAACTTACGTATCCCGTATTTGAAAGCCTTTTGGTGCTTATCCTCGAATACTTAAACGGAAATCAGATTTAATACTTATCAAAAAATGGAACCGAGACACGCTTAAACCTGATACGCGTTTAAGTATTCGGGAGTGAGTCTGTTGATGGAAACTCAAGACGCATCGAGCTCGTCGTACAGTCGAATACTCAAACAGCCTGCCCTTATCAAAGGTAATGCTGTTTTATGGTTAATTAAGAAAGTATTTAGTAACAATAATCGCTGGTTGACCTGTGCCTGTGTGCCTGTGTGCCCGTGTGCCTGTGTGCCTGTGTGCCCGTGTGCCCGTTGCATCGATAGCGGCACCTGGACGATTGTGCGTGCAAACTTGAAGCTGCCGTAATGTTTGTAAACCCGTGTGAGATAACTTGTTTACTGTCGTTATCTGATAACGTGCGCAGGCGCAGGCGCCGCCGCCGCCGCGCCGGCCCGCCTGTAGCCCTCGTCAAGGGGCGGGGGCGCTGCAGCGCTGGTTTGGCTTCACTGACATTTTATTACTTTATTTTTATAGAAAAGCTTATAACCGTAAAATATATTTTTGTTGTTGACATTTTATTGTTTTACACGATTGAATCTAAGTTTGTTTTAGCATGGATTCATTAATGTCAAATGGTTTACATAACAATGGTAGCAAACAACTTTTCTGCTAGCCATATTACTTTATAGAACCAGAAAAATTTATTATTACCCGCGTCACCGGTGACGATCATCTTTGTCATGAAAAAATAAAACCGGCTAAGTGCGAGTCGACTCGCACACGGAGGGCTCCGTACCATCGTACATGACTATTTCTCATCATTATCATCATCAGCCTATGTTTTTCTATTTGTATGGAAGTTATCAGTTTTAAAATTCTTTCGCTATTGTATACAAATAATGATCCGGAATTGGTCCCATACAAAATTATTCCAGACAAATTTGTATCTATGTCGTCAAGCTTAAAAAACACATAAAAATAAAAGAATCACGACTAGCTACAACAATTTTGTTGAAATGTGAAAATCTATTAAGATTCATAATATATTTTGATGATTCTTTCCTTTTTGTATTTGAGGTGTTCCCATAAAGTTGACTCAAAAACTTAACTAAAACAATTGACTTAACTTTTTTTCAACAGTGGATAAGAAATTGTTTCCATGGCAACGGGCGTAAACAAGAGATCTTTTCATTCGTCGTTTCAACATCACTCATCTCACCAACTAAATTATAATAAAATTTTAACTAGATGTCGCCACTGAACAATTTGATAGCGCTTTCGAAGTGTTCCTCGCAAACTCATTTTCACTGTTTCTGAATTTAAAGTTAGTTTAAAGTTTTTTCACGCAAAATTATTTAACGTTTGTTATTTGTTTTTATAGCGGCAATACTCACACCCCACCCCTCACCTCAACAGCCTAGGTATATTGGCCCACTGCTGGACGCACGCACTTTGTCAAAACTTCAATTCCTGTGACGGTTACAGAGCTTTGACAAATGTACAGCAAAAATGGCCTAAAAATCAAGTTTTTGTAAACCTAAGAATCAAAACATATGCTTTTAAATGTACCTATGTTTTACACTGAGAAATATTTTATTAATAAATAATAAAAATATCTGCATTTCTCTCCGTCACTATGAACTAGTATTGTTTATATTCCCAAACATGTACGTTTCGTACCTAACCAGCGGACTCACCTCCGATGAGAACACACAAGGCGACCACTCGCGCGACCATGGTTGACGACTCACTGACCACGACTGCCGCCGCGCTGCACACTCTCCCTATTTATTTACATCCACCAGATAAACTAACATACCTACCGTAATACTCATGTATACATTTGTCACTGAAGCCAGCCAGGGCTTGGAAGAGAATTATCAAAGTCTCCGTTCGGAGTCGGCGGATGGGGATGTCAGTCTCATTGAATCTAAAAGCTCACAAGTTATTATTTGTATTGTAAACTATAAAAAATCTGACTTGGTTCCTGCGGTTTCACTTTTTTTTGCAAAATGTGAGAACAAAGGCTTTTAGAATGTAGCTAAGAACAGTCCAATTAGAATGTAGCTAAGAACAGTCCAATTAGAATGTAGCTAAGAACAGTTCAATTCGAACTTAGCTAAGAACAGTCCAATTAGAACGTAGCTAAGAACAGTCCAATTAGAATGTAGCTAAGAACAGTCCAATTAGAATGTAGCTAAGAACAGTCCAATTAGAATGTAGTTAAGAACAGTCCAACTCGAACGTAGCTAAGAACAGTCCAACTAGAATGTAGCTAAGAACAGTCCAACTAGAATGTAGTTAAGAACAGTCCAACTAGAACGTAGCTAAGAACAGTCCAATTAGAACTTACCGTAGCTAAGAACAGTCCAATTAGAACTTACCGTAGCTAAGAACAGTCCAATTAGAATATAAAAGTAAAGTAAGTTTAGTATGTGTAAGTCTTTTAACAAATAAATTCATATTCTATTCTATTCTATTCTAACATAGCTAAGAACAGTCCAATTCAGTCGATTTTTAAGCGACGAAAAACAAAAGCGGAGGACTTTCTACGTTCAGCTGTTTTACGATTGTTCGCCGGTTTCTGTGTCAGTTATAAACCGTGGGGGAAATAACGATCCCGAGCTGGTGTCATAATAAAATTATTCCCGAGGAATATTTTGTACCGAAAAACTTAACAATAGTTTATTGTATTTGAAGTCAGTTTATAGATTTTTTCAAAACAATTAAATTATTTGATAAGTACACCATTCACCAATCGGTAATGACCTAATGACGCTTTATTGTTTTGTGGTAATGAAGAATAAAGAGTCCAAGTAGACACCCTCCAATACACAATACCTTGCATCGTAGTGCGACTTCTCAAAAGAATATTTTGCTATGATGGCCCTGCGTAAGATAATGGGTGGGTACCTACTGTATTATAAATAACCCGCTATTCAGACCTTTAAAACACTGTACCTAGTTTCAATAAAATTCCATCCCCAGTCTTTTCGATTCTGTCACCATCACAGGAAACCGTAGTTGCTGTGTCCGGTTGCGATCATCGAACACGATTGTCGGTCGCTACTGCTGGCCACACTGGTACAATTCGTTGCTTGTTTTCCGTCAGTCGCACGATGGACTCTCAGTGTTCGTGGCTTGTGTCGGACACAAGAGACGGACACCGAATGCAACTCGACTGCAAATCGTCCGTTTGCGCAGCTCAGTACATTCGTAAGGAAATTTGTTAATGTTGCTTTTGCCTTCAACTGACAACTTTTAGTTTCCAATTACCGACACCCGAACACTTTTTGATCGTCAATGAGTATGTGCTCAGCGGGAGCAACTGGACACACGTATGCGCAGGGAGTGGATGATTTTATACTGGTTCTATATTCATCGGTAGCTTGTATCCGACACAAGACACAAAAGTGTCCACGTTTCCGCACCGCCTTATACCGTACAGGACTCTTGACTTAAGGAAACGTCACAAAATTTAAATGACATGTGCTTACTTGCATCCATGGAGTTCCCGTTGCCACGATCTGGCCTGTTGATCTGCCTCTTGCTTGCCGCTTGCATGGCCACCATAAGGCTTTACTACGAAGGTGCTACTGCCATAATCAATCCGCCGTTCCTTGCCAAGTGACCCACCCATCATCATGCACTCCCAAGGCACATTATGAAATAGGTGGTTCCCGCAACCTAGTTATAGCTAATAGGTAGTTTGGTCAGTCGAGTAGGTTACTGCTGCATGCGTACAAACCGCAAATATCTGACCCGCCTGGCCTGTCTGTAGCTCTTGTTGATACCAAACGTGTACCTAACTGATAAGTGACATTAAATCACTTAACTCTACACGTGGTATCCCGGCTGACCCAGGGTCGTTGGCACACGGAACGCTGCTGCCGATAACGATGCGTCTTCGGGTTTCAGGAATCAACAAATCTCAAATAATCGCTTATACATAATCAATCACTTTTATTTGTTTATGCTTACAAATAATCAATAAACATCACGCTCATACACAAATCAAATTTAAAAAAAAGATTAAGTATTTAAGTAAATAGTCAAATTTTCCACTAATTTATTCATATTTAATGCGTGATTTTAATTCGTGGTGAACAGCGATGTCCATGTGTTTCAGCTTAAAAACAGTTCCAATATAATTAAGCACGCCTGATTTATTTGCGCTAGGTATGCTTAGAACACGGTTCGCTTTCGGATTCGGATTTGGGCGGAATTCTATGAAAATTTAACTAGGGGTATACTATTCTCGAATTTGTTCCTATTTGTTCGCTCTTGCCGAATATTCTATATATCTGCCTCTTAACTATCTAGTATAACTAACTTGATTGTCACTGATGTGCATCACAACCTTCACTGATAGTAAACTATCAACTTAGACGTAAGTTGATAGTTTGCAGAAAGTTGCAAATAAAACTGAAGATGATTTCATTGTTGTATCGCCAATAAGTGAAGTTATCTCCACTCTGTACTTAGGTACCCGGTACACGTAGTCCGTACAACGTAGACCACTTGTTGCTTTCTCGTGGATAGGTTAGGTAGACCCCTATCTGTTTACAATGTAATCAGTTCTCTCTGTACGGTGGTCAACGGTCATGTATTTAAAACTTTGTTAACATTGTCGGTCTTTCTTAAAAGAGGTCTAGTAATCCCTAGGGCTCATAGTACGCGTCTTCTGGAGTACCTATCAAGTACAGGTTTGCTGTCTCCAAGACTTTATGCCTGTCGGGCCTGGCGGTCTTATTTTGTGATTTGTCAAAAGCATTTGTGACGCGCTCTATGTAATTTGTGGTCCAGTTCTTCAGTGATAGGTAGCTAGTTTTCTAACTAAGTCGTCACTAGGAGAGCGGGTAAGATCAGATCCTAGGTTTTACCTACCAGTATTTGAGTCCCTCAAGTTCACACAGCGCTTTTTAGTTGCTTATGAACGACCTGCCTGCATGGATCAAGGATGCCCGTCGTCTTGAACGCAGACCATGTGGCGGCAGTAGTAGAGGCTCCAACAGTGGACGCACTGGAGGCAAGACTCGTTGCTGGACCATGTCGATTGCACCAGTGTTTTAGCTTTAACTATAATGGTAAGGTCAGATATAACAAAAACTAATTTTATCCACTCAACCTATCTGGGCGTGCGTATAGACCGTTAAATGTGGACACCTTTAGACTGCAAAAGAAGGCAGTACATGCAGTTGTGCTAGTTTCCCAGAATACATGAGCTACTTCAAGTCCCTGAGTATAATGACCGTTCCTGCCCTCGCTATCTACCAGGCAGTCTATGTACAAATCCACCAAGTGATACTTTAGATGATTTCGGGCACGCAAAAATGCTGAGGACCATAAAGCATAAGCTAGAGAAATCTAAAAAGCTGGTGCACATACTCGGCCCCGAGTGTGTATTGTGTACAACCGACTGCCACCCGAAATAACCCACACAGCGCATCTTCGATGCACTTAAGCACAAAAATTATGATTATTTTTTGTTTGTTATTTAATGTAATCTTGAATTTATTATTTCATGTGCATTTAATGCACATGATAATTAAAATTAATGTAGTAATAAGATATACCAATAAACCTGACTATGTTGCCACTGCCAGTAAAGAATCAGAATGTTCCGGGGAAGCACTACAGGTGTCGCCTTATTGTTCCGTTAAGGATTTCGATTGCATAAGTACACATCTTAACCTGAAAACGAATCGTCGAGATCATATCAGCCTATGCTAGATAGTAGTCTACTTCTGGACATAATGCCTCCTCTAATGAGCCCAGTCTTCATCTTGCCTCATCCAGCATCTGCCTGCTGGTTTTCGCAGATCGTCTTCCCCCTGACCTGAGAACGTCCTACACTACATTTGCATTTGGTCTATCCATACTAATATTATAAATTGGAAAGTAACTCTGTCCGTCTGTCTGTTACCTCTTCATTCACGTCTAAACGGCTGTTCGTATCTTAACGCTATTCAGCGGGGAGGCAAACAATGTCCCGACGACGGAAATGGGGTACTTGAAAATCGCTTGCGAAACCCCGGCCTGAAGCTAGCTAAAACGCGTCCCCAAACTGGTCCCCAAAAGTGGTCGATAACTTTCTGAGCCGGTTTAGTAGGTATAAGTTATTTGTTCGACAAACGGGAAAAACGATTTTTTAAACGTGCTGAAATTAAATCCCGAGCAGTCTAGAGTAGAATCACGAGCGTAGCAAGTATAGAGTAGAATCACGAGCGTAGCGAGTATAGAGTAGAATCACGAGCGTAGCAAGTATAGAGTAGAATCACGAGCGTAGCAAGTATAGAGTAGAATCACGAGCGTAGCGAGTATAGAGTAGAATCACGAGCGTAGCGAGTATAGAGTAGAATCACGAGCGTAGCAAGTATAGAGTAGAATCACGAGCGTAGCAAGTATAGAGTAGAATCACGAGCGTAGCGAGTATAGAGTAGAATCACGAGCGTAGCGAGTATAGAGTAGAATCACGAGCGTAGCGAGTATAGAGTAGAATCACGAGCGTAGCGAGTATAGAGTAGAATCACGAGCGTAGCGAGTATAGAGTAGAATCACGAGCGTAGCGAGTATAGAGTAGAATCACGAGCGTAGCAAGTATAGAGTAGAATCACGAGCGTAGCGAGTATAGAGTAGAATCACGAGCGTAGCAGGTATAGAGTAGAATCACGAGCGTAGCGAGTATAGAGTAGAATCAAGAGCGTAGCAAGTATAGAGTAGAATCACGAGCGTAGCGAGTATAGAGTAGAATCACGAGCGTAGCGAGTATAGAGTAGAATCACGAGCGTAGCGAGTATAGAGTAGAATCACGAGCGTAGCGAGTATAGACTGCTGAGCTAGCGAGGGATTTAACGAAACAAAAAACATTTGCTTTCGAGTTAAACATACAACTTAACACCAATTAAAATCAATTTAATAACAGCTGTCTAAAAGCCTATGAAAATTTTATTACATAGAAAAATAAAAAGAAAGCAATTAAATTTGTTATTTGGTAATGTACCTAAATATAAATGTTCGTCACTGCTAAAAACATCTCTTATTAATTTTTTGTATGATGAATTATTTTCATAGTTCAGGATGAATAGCAGAGTGTGCCACACGGTAAGAAAATTGTTTAACCTCGAGCGACGTACTTTGAATCCCTCGCTACGCTTAGAATTCAAAAATTCGCTCTCGCCCTAAATACATTATTTTGTTCCCTTGTAGCACAATCTACTATTTCATGTTTTTGTCATGATAATTCTTAATGTATTTTGTATAGTCGAGCAGTACTTACTATCCTACTTAGTATACCTAATCTGCAAAATGAACCCGGACTTTTAAGTGAAATGCAATATTATTTAACTTTATAATCGAACTTTAAGTCTGTTATCTATCACATTTATTGTGGGTAAATACCGAATCCGGATCGGATAAACATCCGAAAGTGTCGAGTTACGGTACGACAGAGGAACCCTCACGAGTAGGTTCGCGTATTTCAACATGCAAAGAAAAATTACAAAAAAAAAACAAATTGCCAAGCAGCAGCAATGTAAAAGTAAAAAAAGTAAACAGAAGGAGTTTTTGGCAGTCCATATTGGTCCATCCAGATTGATGACCTCGGTCCCGCAGACTAATGAGATTGAGATTTTAACGCGGGATCAGATACCCTGCATTTAGTTTATTGTAGACTCAAACAAAAAGCCTCAAAACTTGCGCTTTCAAACTAATCTTATAGGTAATTTTTATTTTTTAAAAGTCCGATGTTTATCCTCCCCGTCATTATAAAATACTTACATATGCTACTTTTGATCCTGCACAAGTGATTTTTTCCCGCGGGGAGACCAAATCATTCAAAATATTGAATACGTGTACAAACACTCGCTGCGAGTAAAACCGCCGGGCGCAGCTAGTAAACAAATACAATACCTATATGATTTTTCAATATGAACTCCGATTAGCTTTCTCTATAAGCAATTGTAATCATCCCCAAACACCGAATGAATATAGGTCAATATCATCTGAAATGTGCGCGCGCGCTCGCTACGTAACAAAACTGATAACGCGCACTGAAACAACTGTACGAACTTTTATCGAAACTGTGGATTGTACAAGTGACGTTGAACAAAGCGGAAGAATTTCTCAAAATTTAATCTATTGCCCTCGAAAGAAGTTATACCACAAAGTGGATCAAAACCTTACAATAAAATAATGAAACACAAAGTACTTATAATTTGTGATGTAACCCGCCGAACTGAAGTGCAGTTATTTTTACAGACGGTTCTATGTTCATCAATTTCTCAGTCAATTAAGGACCGATTTTAATTCTTTCGTTATTGTATAGATAATGATTTTAGTGTTCCCGATTTGACTCCATAGAAAAAATATTCCCGAGGCATTATGTATATTTATCCCGTCAAGCAAAAAAAAATCTTTAGAAAATTCACGACTAGCTACAATAATTTCGGTGAATCTTCACCGATTCCCAATAGATTCTTTAGTTGTTGTATAAAGGTTTGTTTTGAGGTGGTCCCATAATAGTTTGATCCTCGAGAAATTCTAAAGCAACATTGTTTTCAAATTCCTAGCAAATGGTTTCATTTGCTAAAACAATGTTGCCTTGGCAACCGGGCATAACAAGAGGTCTTTTTATTCGTCGTTTCATCCACATGTCAACCATCACGAATGAAACTAAATAAGACACCATAGTAAGCACAAAAAGACAGTGTCAACAAAGATACCAGATTTTTGCTTATTCTTCCTGCAGTTTCGTTACGCGCTGATCATTCTGACCCATGATGGGCGAAACGATATTAACAACACAGCTAGTACCTATATTGCGTTTTGTCATCGATATTAGTTTTTAGTTCTATTGTGAGTTGTATAATTAAAAATCAAAGTGAATAAAGCTCCTTTAATTGTTATTGTGTGTTCATTATCAGCCGCGATAAGGCTCTGTTTGTTTTGAACTAGTGCACGCACGCGCATCTCTCCCAATCGCCCTTATACGAGTAGATAACTCTGCTCCATGGCCGTGAACTGAGAATGTCCCACATGTAACCTCCACCTGCATGGTCAGTTCACACTCACAAAACACTTGTACCCTTTTATTGTCCTAATTTTTACAGACTACAGGGAGCGGGTTCCTTGTTCGGCTGTATGGTCTTCTGGTTTGTTTGTACATAGTGATCCTACAAAAATTTATTCTCGGGGGCTAAAATTTGCGAAACTATTTTTCCCGGAAAATCGTATGTAGTATAAAGGAAATAAAAGTCAATCTTTTTCAACAATCAAAATTATAATTTAATAGAAATATGGATCAATTTTCAGAAAGATAAGGGATATGATCGAATCTGCTTAATACTACACGCCCTGCTTATGGAGCCCCTACCATACTCATCCTTTCCTCGCTCGGCAATGTTGTTGTTGGCAACCCTCACTTCACTGGTATTGTATAGTACTCACCTCCGCGTTTAAAAAAAAACAAAGAACGGCTTCATGAATCTTATCAACTCATTGTTTTATTCTGACTAATGTTCGGAAATCGGATTTTCAACACACTGAAAATCCGATTTCCGTGTAATGTTTTCAATTAAATGTAACGTTATATCTGGAATCAGAGTCTCTGTTTGCTCTACCCATATTTCGATGTAACGTTATATCTGGAATCAGAGTCTCTGTTTGCTCTACCCATATTTCGGAAATGTTCCAGCGCACATGCACATGCCATGGAATATAAAAACCAGCGGAGAGTGTAAGCCGAACCTTATGGAAAGCTACAGCGGTAACTTATCGCAGCCGATTGTCAACAGTCGTTAAATCTGGCAACAGCTAAAATTAACTGCTCTACACGTGTCGTCCTGATGACTAGGATGCAAACAAAACAGGTTTTATTGCACTTCTCTCTCCTTCTCTCGCCGGTCAAATGCGCATTTCCACACAGCTCTCTCCGCGCTTGTCTTAAACCTGAGAGCTGCCAGTGAGTTTTAATAAGGCCCAAAAGTCAAAGTGGTCAAAGGTCAGGTAAGAAAATTTGTAGTTTTATTTTTCATTCAAGACATGATGATGATAAAAGCTCAGCGTTTTGTAGCTTACGGGTTACGGCATTTCCCCAATGCTTGCTGAGCTGGTTTTCAGGTGAGGGACGTTTCTACGCCAAGGTACCTCGTGAGTCAGGCACAGGCATGTGGCACGTGTTATTAATTAAATAAATTGATGTATTCTTTCAGATAATATATCTGTCATAGTTCCGTCTGTTTGCTAGCATAGTAACAATAACATGTAAAATGAGTAGAGTCACTGAGACTAAGTAATGTATCTATGTAAGTGTTTGATTTGAAGCAGTAAACATGATGATGTTATTAACGCATGAGTCATGACGCACACGGTTGTACTTTCGCTGACGTTTGGCTTTGCTGATCCAGTACAGTTGTAGATCTGCGACGTCAGGGTTGCACCCCACAGGGTTATCGGTGCTCCACGTGTACTATTGTTTACCGGAGCCCTATCGATGTGGGCCGCTTCAGGGTCCTGCGATAAGGGCTTCCTTACGCACGCATCGACCTCAGGAGCTACCGAATGGACTTTAAAATGACGCAATAGGACACATGAAGAGACAACAACTACTCGTAGCAAAACAGTTTATTGTTAAAAACTAAATATTCCAAAGGGCTTTAATCAAATATATACTAAATCCTTTTGTCAGCGACTTCATGTGCATTGTTTGGTTATAGGTACCTAAATCGGTTGTTTATTTTCAAAAATTAAAAAGGAACTATATTTAATTTTACGAGGGTAATAGATTATTTTGAGAGTTTCTTCCGCTTTGTTCAACGTCACTTCTACAATCCACAGATTAATAAATAACCGATTTCACAATATTCCGCGGAATAAATAGTTATCCAAAGTAATAGATAAATGTATGTTAAGTATTTGTACAGGATCGTATTTGGATGTTTCCCCTGTAGGTCCCAGAGTTGTTCGTCTCCTACGTCACCTGACCTCGTGCCGCAATTGGTTAGCTCGTTCCCGTAATGAGGGAGGATTGCGGATTCAAGACCGAAGTCGAAGTCGAAATATTATTTGATTTCTTGGAAATAGTAATCCCTCGAGATTAAACCATTTTTCTACAACTGAATTGTGAACCTCCTCCCTTTGTCTGTCGTGAAGGGGTGACAAACATCCATAACTTAACTAATATACATAGTTTTTGTGTGACGGTTACTTCCAGCAGAACAACTTAGCTGTCATTTTAGGATTAGCCTCTCTTTAACAAAGGCTGGTTGTGTCAGTCCCGCGGATACAAGAGGACCTACACACAATAACATTTCCCCAAAGTTCCACATATTCAGGGAACTTGTACCGTGAAACGCACTCTCGGTATAAATAAATAATAAAACTTTATAAACTTTCGGGATTTGTTAACACGTAAATAATTATTTATCGCGAATTTTGTTTTCTTTTCCACGATCGCTGTAACGCAGTAGAAACGTCCCTGACGTTCTACTGCGTTACAGCTATCGTGGTCACGGGGCGACTGAAAACAAAAGTTACCTGATAAATGAATAATGGTGGACATTCCAAAAAGCACCATTATCCCCAAAGTAGTCCCAAAAGGCCAGAGTAAGCAGAGCTTGTGGTATGGACTTGGTGCATCGTGCATTCGTCGTCGTGAAGACAAAGTTGTGTCGTTTGAAACATCGTAGCTTGTAAAATTTAAATAGCGATGTTCACATACTATAGAAGGATTTCTGTGTGTTGTTATTGTTGTGATGATAGATTGTCGTTATAATAGGAACAGCTAGCACGAGCACGACACGTGTAAAACGGTAAAAACGTCACGATTTTAATCGATACTGAAAAATCTGAACATACTTAACAATAAATTAACCATAAAACGTCGTCACGATCCAATGGGAAAAACTAGATGACGATAGTCGTTCCACGATAAAAACATCGCGACGGCACAATGACGACAAACAGTCGTTATAATGGGAACAACTAGAGACGATATAGTCGTCCAACGATAAATGACGGTCACGACACAGCGGGAACGCGCGGCGCCCTAACACGTGTATAAAACTCGTGTAAGCACTCGGATAATGCCTTCGCCTTGATGCCAGCGGCTGGCCTGACGACTAGCTTGCTTTCAGAGCACCGGCCCAGCTTACACGTGCCAGCAACTAAGGTCATCAGGTAGATGTGGCGGAGGTAGGCACCAAGCGGAGGTAGGAACCAGCTTGTATTGTCTTGTCAAAATAAAAATCAAAATAAAAGTAGGTAATCGTGTAGCAATAGCGAAGCGGACTTGCGCTTTAAGGGTTCCGTTCTCTACAATTTTTGTTTAAGAGATAAAACAACCTAATTTGAATATTTAGCCTTCTCTTGGTCAAATTTCGTGGTCTATTTAAAATAACCTGAAACAGTAATTAGACCCAGAAACTAGAATGCTACCTGCAAATCGCTTGTTTGCAGCCCTTAGCATAGAAGTTCAAGGTCTTATGACTTTTTTGTACTAGATAAGTAGTAGTTGCAAGTTTTTAAATTTCTGGGAACACCGTCACATGCCTTACCTGAAAACCATAAATTTTCATGATTTCAGCCATGATTATACATA
Source organism: Eupithecia vulgata (assembly GCA_946478455.1). Classification (NCBI taxonomy): domain Eukaryota; kingdom Metazoa; phylum Arthropoda; class Insecta; order Lepidoptera; family Geometridae; genus Eupithecia; species Eupithecia vulgata. The sequence goes on from OX297877.1 coordinate 692,016, forward strand.
ATATGGTTACAAAGTTACAGTCCGATATCTTTTTTAATACGATATCTCTCGATTAAACATTTTGTGCATCCGTAATAAAGGACTGCAACTGGCTCGACTTAGAAGGTATTTGAAACGGACGGGGTGTCAGAGCTCGGTAACATAACATACTGAAACACTGAATTCTTCAGGTCATTTTACATATTCTAGTACTACGATAGCTAAAATAACAAGTCAAGGACCTTCAGACCATTGAAGTACTATTATGAGTACAGCATATAATTTGTAAAATATGACAGGCAGTTCAACGTTTTTATATAAACATTGTTACACGCATAAGGAAACTTGCCAAAAATTATGCCTAAGTAGTTTTTTCAACCAAAACGTGTCAATTATAATAGCTATGCTGAATAGTAATAGTTCACCGGTCACAAGTGTTACAACATAGTAACACAGTCATCACAAAGCAACCGGTTAGCCGAAATCTTACACGTGTAACTAATACGTAGGTACCATTCATAATATTTGAACATTCTACGGCACTACTATTTATCTTAGTGGGTATATTTATTTTGTTATGGCGGTTTCTGTGATTGTTCTTGTTCTGGTCCAGCTACGCTTCTAGACAGAACAACAGCGCCTTCTGTTCACAACAGTTACTAGTAGTAATGATGTATAGATGATAGTAATGATACCAAGTACAATTTGAATTTGGAGTGTGTATTTAGTTTTTTAAAACAATCAAATGATGTGCATGTTGTTGATCATGGCCCGGTGAAAATGGTATTTGCAGGGTGTGTTATTTACAGCACCGCTGTAAATAACACACCCTGCTGTGACTATGAATCCAACGCTGAATGCATAACAGAGTACTGTAGAAAAGGTTATCGTTGCAGATGTTGCCCCAAGACTTCTAATAATCCTGAAGCTATGCAACCTTGTGTCCTGTGAGCTTTTTGTATTCTATTGACAAGCTCTGTGGCGCGGTGGGCGAAGGTCTGCCTGCGACGCAGAAGGTTGCAGGTTCGATTCCCGCCTCGGAACAAATGTGTGTACGATCTGCAGACATTTGTTCAGGGTGCTCTGGTCGTTTTCTATGTATAATAAAAATTATCTTCTATGTATTGTGTTATATTATTTAAACATATCAGTTATCTAGTACCCATAACACAAGCTCTGCTTAGCTTGGGGCTAGGTAATGCTGTGTGAATTGTCCAGTATTATTTATTTATTGTCATCTGCGATCAGTCTTCCCTTCACCAGGTATCCAATAAACAAATGAGCTGTAGGTGAGTCACAGCCATTTCATATATTTGGTTCAGCGATCATTTCCCTTGTTCCTTTTTACCATGAGTCGACCTCTATGATGTGGTATATGTTGTGTTCGATAGATATGAAGGCTTTATCAAATATAGGTACATATAGAACAGGAAAAGAAAACAGCATATTTGAGAATGTAAAATTATGATGTATCGGCCAGTCGCTGGTGCGTACTTCACACAGCCACATGCGAGCCAGCCTTGCTTACGACTCATCAGCCGACATCTCAGCTGACGGACATGCCCCTGAGATGAGACCACAATAATGAAACAATTTTGTGTTTTATTATTGCATAACATAGTAGATTCCTTCTCTTACTATCACACTAACAATCTTAATGTACCTACCTACACCTCTGCCCGCGGCTAAACACACTTTTTTTTTCGGGATAATCATGTTATTTCAGGTATATATATATACCTATCATATACATACAGATATCTACATGTTTGCAAAATTTCAGCTCTCTCGCTTTGTCCGTTTAGTAGTTTGGGTAGGTAAGGGTAAAACAAACACACTGCTATAATTCTTTAATCTCAAAAATTAGTTCCTTTCGTAAATAATTAACCTTTTGAAATAAATGTTTCCATAGGAACACCGCGTGCCAAGTGGGAGCCTGTGGACGGAACTCGTTACCTAATCAATAATCCGGTTGGAAATCATTTGCTGGAGATTTCTCTTCCTGCCTTTTTCCGTTATAATGTGACAGCAGCGAGATCTTCGGTGCTATGTTCTTTTATTATTTGTATTTTTTAAAGTGTTAATTTGAGCTGCAAACAGAGTACTTACTGTCTTTTTTGTCTGTACAAGGTGAATTAAGCTCCGTACACAGAACTTCAGCCATGTATGTTGGGTTCCATTATCAGACAGAAGCTGGGCCTCAATTCCCTGGCATAAATTCCGTCAATTTAGTAGAACAATTTTGAGAACATCGGACAAATCTCTGTCCAAGTTAGCAGAGGTTCGCCTGCCATTGCCTCGTAGTCGGGTCCTGTTCACCGAGATGACTGGCGCGGGTCGGATAGCAACTGCAGTGCATATCACAAGAGCAAGGCCGCGGCCGACCGACTCGTGGATCCCTTATCGACTCCTCCGTACAGATGCGCTCACATAACTACTTCATTATATATTGCTGGTTATGTTTCTATACTAATTTGTGGAACAACCAGATCGTCCACCTACCTTCCCAAATAATTTGCTTAAAACTGTAGGTCGATAATTAAGAAGTTAAATAACTTCCTAAAAGATTTCTATTTCGACGGGACTCGAACCCGCTTCCCACCCTCAGGGCGAGTGTGCTCTAACCAACTGAGCCACAAAAGCATCGCCTCGTCGAAAATCTTTGGGTTCGAGTCCCGCTGACGAACATTTTTGGGATCTTATTTAATTTCTTAGTGACTACTAAGAGTGCGAGGGCTTACGCACGCACTATAATACAAATCCTTAGGTCGATAATTTCCAAAAGATCTCTTTAGCGAGACCTTTTATGTAAATCAACACAATGTGATCTCTCATCCAGACATAGAGTAAGTAATTGCACTAAGCATCTACTGAAAACCATCGTAAAGGCGGCGCGGGCGATAGATGTGAAATCGGCAAATTTAGGTTACATTAAAACAATTTTCCTCCTCCATAAAGCTTTGAAAAAAAACCTAAATAATCTATTAGATACAAGGCATTCTTTTCAAAAATGAAAAAAAAAAACTATTTTAAATACCAGAAATAATTGTGCAAAGTTCCATCTGTTTTCTTAGTTTTTACAATTTTTCTCCTAAATTATAAATCATTCGATTTTTTATTTTCAACACCATATTAAATAAAAGTCACCAGAATACCCAGGGCACCATCGGCTTATTTCTGCAAACAAATGTCTTAATTAATAGATAATCAACAATAACTTGATTTTTGAGCTTACGCCGCTCTGCTCTGTCCCGCTCCTTTAAACGCGAAATCCTATGCCTATCCTATTCACAAAATGGCGTCATATATCGCCCCCTTAAACTGAACTGAGACAGCAGCGTCTGTATATTTAAGATGCGCGGTGGAAAGTCTCCTCGTAGCCAGTCTTCGAGTGTCGAGTCGTTGTTGTGATCGGTTGTACCAGGACTCTTGCATCCCGTATCTCCCAAAAATCCCAGGGTCACGCTGATTAGCCGGATGAAGACGTGTTTGTTTATTGTATTCTTTCAATCAGTTTTTAATTATTATCACTTCATATCAATCTCATTCCGACTTTAGAGGAAGGTCTATGTTTGGTTGTATATATTTTTCTGTATATTCATTCACAGATCTCTTCGTCAATTTTGGATCGATTAAAATATTCTTTGTCTATTGTGCAGATAAGGATCCGGAATTAGTCCCATATAAATGCATTCTCGAGGGATTATTATAGAATAAAACGTCAAGTGCGAGTTAGACTTGCACATCAAGGGTTCCGTACAAACTTCTACTCTTCAGCAAAGAAATCTGGAGCACCTTGTGTGGATATTAGCGGTGATACATGGCTAGCTTCACGCTGTATGCACGAACTCATGGCAACATTCCGGCCGTTGATAAGGAATTGTAAACCTGTTTTAGCTACATGTAAGAGTGTGTATATCATGCTCAAAAATGTTAAGTTAAATTATAAGTTTGTTTCAATTTTTGGTAATTTTATATTTATTAGAATTTTTTGAAGTTTAAGGCTAGTATAGTAACTACATTAATTATTAGATAAATAAGAGTAACTCAGTGCCTAGACAAACCTAACATAGGCTTTAAGGTACTACTAATACTAACCTAGATATGTAACGATTTTTTTTATGAATATATTATATCTATCTATCTAATCAACCCAGACGAATAGTGCACAATGATTTTGAGTTACTTCCAACCCTAGGGTAACAATGTACAATTTTCTATGAATAAATCATAAATTTACGGTTTTCAGATTTTTCTTTTACTTGTGCTATAAGACATTGCTTCTTGCCAAATTTCATGGTTCTAGGTCAACGGAAAGTACCCTATAGGTCTTTGGTCCATGGCGAGATTCGAAAATTATTTTTTCTATGAATAAACAAAAAAATTACGGTTTTCGGATTTTTTTTCCTTTATTTGTGCTATAAGACCTTGCTTCTTGCCAAATTTCATGGTTCTAGGTCAACGGGAAGTACCCTATAGGTCTTTGGTCCATGGCGAGATACAATTTTTTTTTTCTGTGAATAAACTACAAAATTACTGTTTTTGGATTTTTCCCTTTACTTGTGCTATAACTAGACCTTGCTTCTCGCCAAATTTCATGGTTCTAGGTCAACGGGAAGTACCCTATAGGTTTTTGGTCCATGACGAGATTAAAAATTATTTTTTCTGCGAATAAACTAGAAATTTACGGTTTTCAGATTTTTCCCTTTACTTGTGCTATAAGACCTTGCTTCGTGCCAAATTTCATGGTTCTAGGTCAATGGGAAGAACCCTATAGGTTTTGTGTGCATGTGATTCCCTTAGAACATTGAAAAAAATAGACATAAACAGCTGTAACTTTTGATTGCGTTGACTTAGAAGTTTGATTTATATCGAGGCTTCAAGAGGTTACGAGCCTGCGTATATGATGTGAATATCAACTCGATAACTCACGTGGAGTACGTTTCTGAGAAAAGTGGGTTGACAGACGGACAACAAAGTGATCCTATAAGGGTTCCTTTTTTCCTTTTAAGGTACGGAACCCTAAAAATCATGACAAGCTACTTTAATTTTGGTGATATCTTCACAAAATCTTAATAGATTTTGATAATTGTTTATTTGTTGTAAAAAGGTTAATTTTGTACAAAAAATTGATCAGCTCATTTCAATTTTATTATAAATACTTACTAGTTCTAATTTATTTCTATTAGGTACTTGCTAAAGGATATGAGTTATTTGAATTCAGAATGTTGCACTAAAATAGAACATCGATGGTGTGATAAGTAATTGATTGATACTCTATGGACGGCACCGAAAAAAGACCATGAAATCTGTACCAGGTCCACTTACTCACGAAAGGCAGCGCCATTTATTGGATACCTTTAAACTTAGCTTGTGAAGACCATTCTTCGAGGCGGACAGAGCCGTCTATAAATAATCTCCTAAACAACAGGTCTATAGACTTTTTATAGGAGTTGCACCTCTCATTTTAGATTATCGAAGAGAAGGAGGTTAGACCGCATTCAACCTTTATAGAAAAGAACAATTTCTTTCGTTTGCAGTTTGAAAGAGTTTTAAAGCATTCCAACATTTCCAACCCGCCATGGTTTTTGACCAAAATGAGTTTATGACATTCGACCTTTTATAAATAACTATCAAAATATTTTCTCGCTAGTCGAGGTGAAAAGTTGTGTGTACTCGAGAGCAAATGTTTTTTGTTTCGTGCCTAGCTCAGCAGTCTACTTTAGAGCCACTCGCTGCGCTTATGTTATGTATGAGTTATGACTTTACTTAAGACTGCTTCGCTAGCTCGGGATGTAATATCGGCACGTACAACCTGCACTGCAAGTAGTTTAGCGCACATGATTATCTCTATAGATAGGGTGTGTGATATGAACTGGTATCGTATATCTGTGAGGGAAGCCGCATGTCTTGCGCAAAATCTGGTCGTGGTACAAACGGATTAGTGAAGGCAGGCAGGCACCCTGGAAAGTTCTACGCGATCGCGTTTCACTCAAATTAGTTTCGTCGAATATAACGTATCTACCTATCGCATTTACTAAAGCTCCTTTGAGCTTCCTTTTGAAAGTTGGGGTACCCCTGCTTTTTACGAGGCTTCGTAAAAAGAAGGCATACGGCTTCGTTAAAACCAGTACTTACGTAGACAATGTTTTGCAAAAGAAATGAAAAATCCAACCTAAGACCTTAGCGCTTATAATATGTACTTATACATAAATCTAAAACTTACAATTTCACAAAACAGATTCAATTCGGCTACGTTTGCGATTTTTTTGAAACACCCTTCCTTACAGAGTACAACTACACTATTTTGGGTTCGCTTTTATTAGATGATAACTTTGATAGACATAGGTATTTATAGAATTAATTAATGGCAATGTTATTTAAAATAAGTGTTGGTTATACGTAGAAGGCAAGAATATGTAAATAAACAGAACTAAATTCAATTTTAAGTAAGGTAAATAATATTAGTATTTTTAAAAGCATCTTGGTACCACGTGCGTGAACGATCTCTGTTAAAAGGCGTCGTTGTTTTTCGGGACTTTTCCTCAATACTAGCACGTCTTCAAAGTCATCTTGGATCACCGAATAAATTGCGCAAGTGCTATTTTTAACCTAATCTTGCACCTATATTTGACATTCGCAAGTTTATCTTTGTTTTGTTAACGTGCACTTTCGTTATATTTGGCAATTAGGTAAAATGTTTTGCAGTTTTACCAACTTTCCAGTGATAGTGAATTCTCGTTGCAATTATGTAGTACTTGCTTCTTTAGGTAAAATAAACAAATCTTTAACACATCAAACGAGGATAGATAAAATGTAAAATTTCTTTAAAATTGAGTATTAAAAATCTAACTGTGCTAGGTGTTTAAGGTTCTAGTTTCAGAAACATATCAAGTATCAAGCTGTAATATTTTTATAACACATTTGCTCGTAAAGGGTCTCTTATTGCACCAATTTCAATACTGTAATGTATCTCATTACGCACTAGTGCGGTAATGTAATTTAAACGCACGGTTTATCAAGATGTTCCGTCTGTAGTGAAAAAATTCTATGTCTATGGTCTAAAACGGTACTTTTTTAAATCTAAGCAAAGAGTTTTTTGACAGAAAAGTGGTCAACATTTTATGAATAAAATTAACTTTAGGAGATAAAATATAATAAATAAACATTTAATTCTTTAATTTAATTAATATGACCATAAATAACAACCATTTATCTGTAACAAAACACAAAAATAATAATTTACTTTATTAGTAATAATGGCTGTTTTTGCCTTTGCTTTAAAAAAAGCGCTGATGCGCGCGCATCTCTAATTTGTGAAGAAGTAAAAATTATTCCGGGCGCTTTTCTTTTCGCTGTATTATTTTTACTTGAAAATGTCGTCAAGTAATGATGAATTTATTAATTCAACTCCGCCAGAAGTCTCAGAGGCAGCGAAAAAGGCTACTCTAAGCCTCATGCCCGAAAAATCGACCGATAGATACTTACAATCGTATGAAAATTTATTCGAAACTCCGAGTTTTATTTATTTACTCGCAAATATTATGTTTCAAAACGTCGTATTACACACGTGCGCTTTGATAATTACAGCCTCTGCTTTCTTGTAGCCCTCGCCTACGGGCGCCTCGGGCTAGCAATATCGCCTCGGCTGTAATTTTCAACTTACCGCACTTGTATCATATTGTACTATTACTTCTGCAACACACAATGTCACTAACTTAAAGCGTACAAAATAAGCATTTAGACAGTAGGTACATACATACATATCTAAAGTATAATAAACGTTTAACACCAAACTAACAAGAAAAAACTGCCTGCTGACTGGAAAGTTAACGATAATCGAGACTAGCACAGAACATGTTGAAGTGTGTAAGCTTTCATAAGGAAACGCTAGTGGCAAGCAGGCCCGCGGTACTCCTTACGCGGTACCTGAAGTCGAGGAGTAGGACTGACTGCAGCAATGCTAATCATGATATTAATAATAGGTACCTGTTGCAGGAGGCTGGGCGGCGCGGGCGCGGGGCGGGGCGGGGCGCGATGGAGGACGAGGTGACGTTCCTGTTCCAGCTGGGCGTGGCGCGCGACGCGGTGTCGGCGCCCGCGCGCTTGCTCACACTCGCCTACCTCAAAGAGATGGCGGTCAAGTTTGTGCACGAGAAGGTGAGGATATCAACACGCAGCTGGATATTAGTTAGGATATCTGCCGGTTTCCATCGAGACAAAGTAGATACGGGTAAAAGAAAACCTTGTCCTAACCTCGTCCGGACGAGAATGATAGAGGAGCACAGTCTAAGGAGTCAAGGACATGCGCACCCAGCGCCGGGCCAACTGTGGCGACAGGTGTAAAATAGAGAATGAGTAGAACTTGTTTTCTCTGCCATTATATCATTCGCTACCCATCTACGAGTACCTGTATCCAAACACCTACAAGAACATCCATTTTGAATGCCTCTTCTCTTCGTCAGATCCCAGACAACGGACTCAACCGTCTCGGCGACCGCCTGCTTCTGTTCCGGCACGACTACTGCTCGCCCAACGTGCTGCAGCTCATCAACTGTGCGACCGACGTCGTGGACGAGACCCTCGTCGAAATAGTGCTCACACACAACCGTGAGTTTCACACTTTCGTGTTCAACGATGCCCATCTCCAGCCCCGTCAGGAGGCGGCGGCGGCGGGTTGTACTGCCTAGGCTGGATAGTGAATGCGTTAAAGTATTACTACGGGGATGAGACCCTCGTCGAGATAGTGTTCACAAACAACCGTGATTGCATGTACACAGTAGAATACCACAACCTAGATACTTGTTTCGCTTCTCCGCTATTACCAGACAGTTCTTGTTATTTCACCAGCAATTTCTTTACATAAGGGGAGACAGCAATCCTGGTTAATGTTAGAAAAGGTATGGTAGGTGGCAGTCTAATACGAGCGCTTTCACACGGAGCCCTACTCTAACTTGAGACATTTCAGGTGTTAGATAAGACTTATGTGATCAGCTCAGTAACCCGTACTTAGAGCTTACTGTTGTAACCTTCCAGATCAGCCGTCTACCAAGTCATCAATACAATGTTTTCCAAATCTGAGATATGTTCATACAGTTGCGTCATTCCAGCGCTGGTCTATGACGGCTAATACATATTATTGTCTCATCGCCTTGTGTTACCAGCTCTTATGACGATCTCGTAATGTCTAATATCCGTGTGCCATTCCAGCGCTGATCTGCGACGGCGGCGGCGACGTGTCGGCGCTCCCGCGGCCGCACGCGCTCGCCGTGCACTCGTACAAGGCGCCCACCTTCTGCGACTTCTGCGGAGAAATGCTCTTCGGACTCGTGCGCCAGGGGCTCAAGTGTGAAGGTACGCTATGCACTGATCCGTCCATACATCCATTCAGACATTGAAATATTTGTTTAAGGTATTTTTGTGATAATCAGTAGAAACTGCGTTTGACTGTGCTGATTATCACAAAAATACCTTAAACTAATATTTCAATGTCCAATACCAGCATGTGGGCTGGTGCCAGCTTTCCAATGTCTGAGTAGCACACTCCTTCTTATCATCCTAAAACAACATTTTAAAAGTTGATGATACCTGCGTGCCATCACTTAGCGTCAGCGATCATATCTTCCATAATACTGAAGCATTTACTTTGAGATTATATCATACGTACAGTGTTATATTTCAGACTTGATGCTAGAAGGCTAGTGTTTCGAAGACAGGATAACTTAAAATTTTCTCGTTAGAAAAAATCCAAAGCTCGCTCTAAAGTACATACAATAAATCAATAATCGCTATTTAATAAATTCTTTAAAATAACCCTTGATATTTTGTACACTAAACAAACAGAATATAAAGCAGACGGTATGCGTTTATATTCACAACTACTATTATTGTATAAATTATGTATAAGTATACAAAACTTGATTTTTGCACATATAAATAATAAAATAAATAAATAAATAATGCTGGACAATTTACACAGCATTATCTAGCCCCAAGGTAAGCAGAGCTTCGCTCTGCTCTGTCCCGCTCTTGTGAACGCGTAATCCTATGTCTATCCTTTTCACAAATTGGCGGTCCCGTTAGCCCCAGTATGGTTCCCGTTAGCCCCTCGAGAACGTTTCCGTTCTCCTGTGAAGGAAGAGAAGAACGTAAGCGTTCCGCAAGGCTCTGTAAGAGGCCCAATACTTTACCTGGTTTTTGGATAGTTTAAAGTGAGAATAGTGAAGCTTTACCATGTCCAATGTGTTGTTATCCCAGGTTGCGGCCTCAACTACCACAAGCGCTGCGCAGTGAAGGTCCCCTCGAACTGCGTCTCGCCCTTGGCGGGCGCGCGGCGCGCCTCGGCCTCGCCGCGCAGTCCGTCGCGCTCCTCCACCGCGTCGCAAGCCTCGCATGATGACTCGCTGGTAAGGCGGCTCGCGGACCTCGTCACCGGCAAGGACTGGCCGCCGCATTCGCAGCTTAAAGACGATCATTAGCTTTACCTTACGACCTGGCTCTCTACTGCTCGGCTCCAGGTCCAAGATGTGTGTCTCGGACGAGGGTAGTCGCACACCTGGAGCGCACCTCTACCGCACACCACTGAAATGTCCATTCAAATATATACATAGACAATTCTTTATTGCACATATAACAAATAAAGTAAAACAAACAAAATTCATAATATTAAAATATGTGACAATTGGCGGTGTTATCGGTCAAGAGTGATCCAGAACCAGACAACTGCGGGTGGATAGGATTAATATGGGCTTCAACTCTTTACCTATTGTTATAATGTTGGGGTCGCGTTCAAAGCGGGGCGCGAGCCGCTCGAAGCTTCCGGTCAGATTTTATCACAAAAATGTATCCAATGAAGAATTTGAATGGATATTTGTAATGGTTTAATGTACTACACCTACTCGGAATATTGATTTTTCCTGTTCCTAACATAACCTAGAAAGTTGGTCATTGCAAGCATTCTTAAAAGCGGGACGCAAATCCTGCCGAAATCGTAAATATTTGGGAACTTATTTAATTTCTTCGGGACGGAAAACTCTATGGAGTTTCATTTCTTACGTGTTTAGCGGGAGAGAAAAGTGTATCGAAATCCATTTCTAACGTGATATATTATTTAATTTCTGAAATAGCAGCCGGTAGCTATGGTTATTATTATAATAGGTCAAACGACAAAAAGTTTCTGCTCCGATTCCATTACCAATATGATTGTCATGGACATCATGACCAAAAATAACCATGTGAAAATCGTACGCGCGTATTTATTCACATAATTTAAGTTCATTTTTTCAATTTACATGAGCGATTTTGAAGATTTTTCTTCGTAGGTGTAGTATAAAGCATTATGTATCACTCGGGAGACAATGCGATTCCTACCTCGTGTGTTTTAAAGACACACCCAAATAGGTGTGTCTAGGGCCTAGGTGTACAATGTACTATTGTTGTGCCGAGCGGTAGCGGTGCTGGATGTAGGTGCTTACTCGTTTTGGGTGTGTTTTCGGTGAACATCGGTATCGAATTTTTGACAGTTCTGTAAGTAAATCTCGCGCGTGGTGAGTAAAGCTGAACGCGCACGTGTCCGCGCCGCGGGAGAGAGACGTCGCATATTCTCTCTAAATGTTAATATTCCGCTCCCGCTCCTGCTGTCCGCTAGAAACGCACCCTAACTGCTAAGTATGGGGGGAATAACGTAGCCATATTGAAAACGATCTAAATATAGTATTTTTGAAATACACATCGTAGTTTAAGATCACAAAATACTAATACTCGTTTTAAAATATACAATCAACGAATCTCTATTTACATTTGCATTTAATGCTTAACAGTAAAATTACATATTCATGTATTTTTGTATTTTTTGTATGAATATTATAATAAATATTATAATGAAATTATATGAGACTAACTGCACAATTGGGTGGTGGGTAGCATTGGTTATATAAATAAATGCAATGTTAAAGTAGTCCTGGAGTTTTATTTGAAACACCTCTGGTACCCAGCATCCAATGTAACACTGAGCGGAAGCGGACAGCTCAACGCGGACAGGCCCACCCCACCCCACCCCACCCCACCCCACCCCACGACTACCTAGGTGCTTGACAGTTTACAATGCTCATTTAGAGATCATAATATACAGGACAATACTATTATATACAATACTAGACAGGTTAACTTGACGTCACATACATTTATAAATATGAAAGTTTGTATCTTTGTTACCTGAATACCTAATCAAATCGGGCTGAAATATAAATGTAGAACCTGCATTGAGTTTAGAGACTACTTGGTGCCTCGGGAAACGCGGGGGGAGTCGCAAGCAGCTACGATTGATAAATAAAGCATGAATCTCGTTAATAAATGAAGGTAAAATGTATTAAGTGAAATATTTACTGTGGCTTAATATGGTTTCAGACAAAATAAATCCACTGAAATGGCCATAAGAAATGTCAGCTATTTTGTGCTTAAGGCGTTAGATGAATCCGAGAAGTGCGCGAGTGTTTTCTGCGACCTATCTAAGGCGTTTGATTGCCTAAGGCATGGCATTCTGCTAGAAAAATTAAAATATTACGGCTTTGACGGAAAGGAATTAAGTATAATGACAACATATCTGCGGAATTGGACACAAATTGTAAGTATAGGTGACATAACTTCTGATCAAGGACAACTTAATATAGGAGTACCACAAGGGTCGATCTTGTGCCAGTGCTCTTCCTTATTTACGTCAATGACTTACCCAAATGTGTACCAGACTGGGCGTTTATAAACCTGTTTGCCGATGACACACACGTAGGGATTAAAGATAAGACTGAATTCAAACTGCCAGAGAAAATTGAAGAATCAATCCAGATACTTACAAACTGGTTTGAGGCAAACGGTATAGTGCTAAATGCTAATAAAAGTGTAATTATGCGATATTTATATCGAATAATTACACTTTTATTAGTCCCTCAATGTCTCACGTTTTCCTTGGGTACACTATAGATCACACACTAAACCATAGAACGCACCTAGTAACTATATTTATAAAAGTCTTTTAGAAATACATAGCAATAAAGAAAACTATTTACAAAAAAAAAAACTCATAATTTTAATCTACGAAATAAAGAAAAACTAGTCAAACCAACGGTACGTCTTGCGAAGGTACAAAAGCAGGGAGAATTTATTAAAATACAATGATATAATAAACTACCGATTAAAATCACAGACATTGACAATTTTCAACATTATAACTTAAAATTAAAAATTTCTTGGAAAGCCATGCATTTTATAGTATTAATGAATTCATGTGTAGCAATTTACTGATTTAATTTATTGAAAACCTCTTTTAACGACTTGAATTATTATGAATGGAATAAAAATATTGTGTATTATATAGGTACTGTTAAATTTAAATTTCTTAAATATGATTTGTAGAACAGGACTTGCCTTGTATAACTTCCTATGTTATAATGGTCAATAAATACAAATACAAATAAGTTTTAGCCAGTCAAAAACAGAACAGCAATTCTTCATAATCTTGCCCTGGCAAAAGTCTGCGAGATAGAGCAGGATGTCAGCGACAGGTGGAACATGCGATCGGCGAATGGCTCTCAGGTTGAAGGGGAACAATTGGGATCCACGAGGCAGACAGTTTGAAACTGTCTTCACGATTCAAATTAGGATATTTCTAAATTTTAATCGCTTCGCGATTCATTCCCTTGTAGTGCTTTTCATTACAGGTGACCTTCGGTTTGTGCACGGTTGGTGTAATTCTATCCAGTGATTGGGTCCAGAGTCTACCACGTGCTCAGCTGTTGCAGACTTGTTTACTTGTCGATGTTGACCGCTGCTATGTGTTCCTTAATACCTTCCGCGACCGTGCGTTTAGTCGGCCCATGTAGGAACGCCCGCAGCTACAATCTATCTGGTGGACTCTGTGACCGCGACAGTCTGTAAAACTGTTGAAACGTCGCGAAAAATAAGTAAAGGAAACGCGATAAATACCCTTTAATAGTATAAACAATTATGATAGGACAAGGGTAAACACGGTGCGACTTTGGACATGACTGATGGAGGATAGTGGAAGAGGAACACGTAGTGCCGATCTGGCGTAGGATAGGGTCCGGAAGATGGACATGACTGATGGAGGATAGTGGAAGAGGAACACGTAGTGCCGATCTGGCGTAGGATAGGGTCCGGAAGATGGACATGACTGATGGAGGATAGTGGAAGAGGAACACGTAGTGCCGATCTGGCGTAGGATAGGGTCCGGAAGATGGACATGACTGATGGAGGATAGTGGAAGAGGAACACGTAGTGCCGATCTGGCGTAGGATAGGGTCCGGAAGATGGACATGACTGATGGAGGATAGTGGAAGAGGAACACGTAGTGCCGATCTGGCGTAGGATAGGGTCCGGAAGATGGACAATAAACAATTAGTTGTTGTAGTTTGGTTCTTGTAGGGATCTGTGACCGAGATAGATTCCAGCTCGTGCCATGTCGCCATCTTTCACATAGCTGACCCAGCTGCACAACGCTCTCGAGTCCGTTCGTTCACATCGGGGTCGCTGCCTCCCTGCGCGTAGCCCAGCTGCCGGTCCCACGCACACAGTCCTACAGACAAGCTCTCCGTTCCAGTTGTCGAAGCGCAGTCGGTCCGCATCGCGCACCTCGGCCTCCGGCTCGTGGACGCTGGCGCAGGCCTCGCTCGGCATCCCGCATACCTTCGAGGTGCACACGTACACGCGCCCCACGGTCTGCCGACACTGCAAGAAGCTGCTGCGCGGCCTCTTCAAGCAGGGCCTGCAGTGCAAGGACTGTCACTACAACGCGCACAGGAAGTGTCTGCCCTACGTGCCCAAGGACTGCGGCGGGGAGATACGGGATGTGCAAAGTGAGTACATTTTTTAACAATATTGATTCAACAAACCATACCTACCCCGCAGGTCGTGTGCAGAGCGTTCCCTGACGCTCTGCACGATACGATTAAATAAGAAATTTAAAAACTAAATCCCGACTGCTTAGCTTTTACTTGATAGAAAACGGCTGCTTACAACGGCCATTTTTGTTTTTTTTTTACATATTAAGTAGCACATTTCAGTCTTTTAATCCAATGTGGTTGTACTTCAGGCGAAAACCAAGACAGTATCAGTTGCGGCAGCGAGTTCTCGGACACGGCGCGCCTGGTCGACGACGAGTCTGACGACGGACTGGACCAGCCGGAGGGCGCGCAGAGCGACGATAACGAGGTAGCTACCATAGCTTTCCCATATTGTTTACTAAAACCAAGACAGTATCAGTTGCGGCAGCGAGTTCTCGGACACGGCGCGCCTGGTCGACGACGAGTCTGACGACGGACTGGACCAGCCGGAGGGCGCGCAGAGCGACGATAACGAGGTAGCTACCATAGCTTTCCCATATTGTTTACTAAAACCAAGACAGTATCAGTTGCGGCAGCGAGTTCTCGGACACGGCGCGCCTGGTCGACGACGACTCTGACGACGGACTGGACCAACCGGAGGGCGCGCAGAGCGACGATAACGAGGCGATGAAGCCATGGCGGACATATCTCTATATTGTGAAGATAATTCTGATCATTTCATGTAATCTTTCGACATGTCTAACCGCTAGTAGCAGTAGCTTAGTATTAGTTAAAAGATGAAATAAATTACTTTAATGGTCAAACAGAGTAACTGTCATGCATGTGCCAGGTACTTCTATAACGTGGGGCAAAAGATACTAAAATATGAATTAACAGGCAACATCTGTATGCGGAAAGAATAAGACGACAATAAAAAGCCTACAGCAGTCTGAGCGACTATAACACCTGTGGCTGTGCTACTTGCGATGTTGTACCCTACCCACTTACACTACACCTGGAACAGATACCAGTACGCATAAAATCACAATTAATGATATTAATGAATAGTGCATTAAATGAAACCATCAAGCAACCAAATAATCATAAAAGCCTTTTTATTTTTCTATCATAGGTACAACTCCGCGTTTCTCGCGTGGAAGAGACGGAAGAGGAGCCCCAACGGGACGTGGTACCCGAGCGCTCCGCCAGCCGCCCCAGCAGGTGACAACCTTGTCCTTACTGCAGGGTCAGAGTGCGAGGTCCTTGCCACCTCTCTGACTGGCCCGCGCGCCGCGTCTCGCCGAGCCTTGCTCAGACTTCGCCTGCAGAACAGGAGGGCTGTGATGAGCGAATTTTATTACTTTTTGTTTGTAAAGATTTCCATATATCTAAAATCCCGTATCGTAATGATATTTCCTCCCGTGCGGAAAGCGTCAATTTTCCTCCCGCGGCGCTAAATGAAAATGCCGCTTTCCGCCTCCGTCGAGAAGGAAAAGTATTCCCGCCACGGGAATAAGAAAGCCGGGAATAAGAAAGACTCAGATCACATGTTTGTCGAGCTCGGCTTCGTCTCGGTCAACAATTACATGTGATCTGAGACATTTCTTATTTCCCTGCCCTAGGTGAGAAATGTACTATTTTACCTTCCGTAAGACTCCATGATGGGATATAATATGTAGATCATTTATCATCGACGTAGCTTTGTACACCCGTGTTATTGCTGATACGTTGTGCCACGTCAAAATGTGTGGTAGCTTTCGGCACTACATACTACCTTAATCTAATGATTATTTATTTATTACCATAGATAGGTGTTGGTTTTGTTATTTAAATAAAAAAAACTGTGTCAAGCTTGAACTCTCGCAAAACATACATGAACATCTCAGTTGGGGCGAAAGCAGTTGACCCTGGCAGACCAAACCACCTTGTTCGTCATCGCCACAGAATAACTATCTGGTTGGCTATTCGGAGAATCCTGCTTATTCTTTCTTTATTCTCTAGTGGTACCATACTTCCATAAAATATACTTTAATAAATAAATAAGAGTACGTATGTATGTATATACAGCGTCAAAGTCAAAAGCCATAGTATTTTTTTTTCTATAAATATTCATTTAATTTATTTATTGCTAAGTGAGTACAGAAAACATGGACCATTCCTATATGTAGGCGAAAGTAAAGAACTACCTGTTATAAATACAAAAACATGGACCATTCCTATATGTAGGCGAAAGTAAAGAACTACCTGTTATAAATACAAAAACATGGACCATTCCTATATGTAGGCGAAAGTAAAGAACTACCTGTTATAAATACAAAAACATGGACCATTCCTATATGTAGGCGAAAGTAAAGAACTACCTGTTATAAATACAAAAACATGGACCATTCCTATATGTAGGCGAAAGTAAAGAACTACCTGTTATAAATACAAAAATCCTTCGAGCACAACGGCCTTTTCACTAGTCTATTCGAGTGGTAAGTCCGCCCTCACAGCCCCCGCTGCGCCGCCGCTGCGCCGCAGTAAGCGCTGATCTCTGTACGTTGCAGCTCCTCGTCCTCGCCCAGCGCCAACATCCCGCTGATGCGCATCGTGCAGTCCGTCAAGCACACCAAGAAGAAGGACGGCCAGTGGCTCAAACAGGGCTGGCTCGTGCACTTTACTAATAAAGATAAGACCGTAAGTAATCCTTCACGACACGACACGACACGACACGACAGACCAAATCGAACTTAAATTAGTTTACGGTCACCATAAAGTCACAAGCATCTAAAGAAATTATTTGACAACCCGTAACACAAAAAGGATTTTTTCAAGCAACCCATCGGTCAAACTTAATTCCGCAAATGAATAAATATTAAGAACGTTTTCAATACTTGTCATATTTTCAGCTGAAACGCCACTATTGGCGACTAGATAGCAAATCAATAACACTATTCACGTCGGAGCACGGCTCTAACTACTACAAGGAAATCCCGCTAAACGAGGTCTTGGCTGTGGACACCGCGCGGCAAATGCATCCGGGTGAGTAGTGGAGCAGTTCCAACGTTCCTGTATGACATGAACAGTGCCCAGTATCTGGAGAGGATATATCAGAAGGTTGCGGTACACCCACACCACATATCATCTACTTCAACAAGAAGTCTTATAAATATGCGAATATTTTGATACGGTTAAATAATTTTTGACTTATTCTTTGATTTATTTCCTTGAATTTTTAATATTTTTCATTTAATTCCGTATGTACAAAATCAAAAATGTATCAAAACCTTTTGAAACTTCAAGGAACTCTACATTTGTTTTTGTCTGTCTGTTCTAATGTAATCTTCGCAGGACTTTAAAAGTAAATCTTCCATAGAGATCGGCACGGTCCCTCGGTGTTTCAGTTGAGTCGACGGCACGAAGTTCGCCCTGGGACTGACAATTTGTTGTACTTTCTACAGGCGCGGAGGTCATGCACTGTTTCGAAGTGCGAACAGCCAATGTAGACTATATGGTGGGGGTAGAGCAGGACGGCGGCTGCGCCTCGTCCCCCGCCTCCTCCGGCCTCGGCGCCTACCTCGCGCGCTCCTGGGACACGGCGCTGCGCCACGCGCTGCTGCCCGTCACCTGCACTACAGGTGCGAGAACCTCAACCAATCATCATGACCAGTCTACATAGATCCACTGCTGAACATAGGCTTGTCGCTAAATGACGACGTCACGTCTTCAATAACAATCCGGAGCCTCTTCTTTTGATTGAAATTAAACCAGTCCGGTCGGTTCCTTTCTCACATACGGAGATTTACTTATCCAATTAAAAGTATACTTTATTACTTATCCAATTAAATAAATAATGATACAGCCAGAAACTAAATTTACAGATTATCGTCTTGAAGTTGTGCCTCCTCTATTAAAAGATTCTTAATGTAGAGATGTATGAATGATCGGATAGCGAAGTAGGAAAGTACCACAACGTCGACTAAACTAACTTCAATACAACAACATGGTGTCAACTTGCCGGTGCCGGTTTGGCTTCAGTCCTAATACCATAGTGGACCAACGCGATGTATGCGCTCACCAACTCGCTTCAGGCTTCTTAGAGGTAACTAGATTATTAACTAGCCGGTCTGCATATCTGTTCTTATAAAGAAACTAGAATATTAGGACAAAGTGGGGATACTCTTATCTCGCAATATTACAGTTTCTTAAGTGACTACCTGAGGAATAAAATAACATCCCAAAAATTTTCGACTTCGGCGGGACTCGAACCCGCGCTCCACCCTTAGTACGGGTGTGCTCTAACCAACTAAGCCATGAAGTCTCAATGGTTTTTAGGTTTGTAGGTGGAGCCACCGACGCTATAGTCCGTAAGAGGTCCCAAAGATGTTCGATGAAACCGACTGAGACTTCTTGTGGCTTAGTTGGTTAGAGCAC
The DNA here is from genome assembly GCA_946478455.1 of Eupithecia vulgata. NCBI lineage: Eukaryota > Metazoa > Arthropoda > Insecta > Lepidoptera > Geometridae > Eupithecia > Eupithecia vulgata. Next base: position 711,245 of record OX297877.1, read on the forward strand.
ATCCGTACTAAGGGTGGGGCGCGGGTTCGAGTCCCGCCGAAGTCGAACATTTTTGGGAACTTATTTCATTTCTTAGAGATACCCAGAGTGCGGGTAAGCACTATAACAAAAATCCTTACCTGAGGAATGCTTAAAAACGAGTTAAAATTAAATGTTTAAGTGAAGCGACTAACGAACGTTATGCACCGATTTAATGAATGGTAACAACAAGACGTTCACACGACGCAACACCAGAGACAATCACACGACGCAACACCAGAGACAATCACACAAAGTCGGTGCTTGTCGATATTCCGCTCCTGAACCGACACAAACGTACAGTATTGATTGTTTCCAGAAGTGCCCAAGGAGCCTACAACAGACGGCGCTGGCGGCAGCGGGTCCAGCGGGGGCGCGAGCTCGCCGCGCGCCGTGGAGATGGCGCAGGTGTACCAGATCTACCCGGACGAGGTGCTGGGCTCGGGCCAGTTCGGAATCGTGTACGCCGGGATACACCGCCGCACGCAGAGGCCTGTAGCCATCAAGGTGACCTAAACTTACTATTTATTTTTAGATCTATAATTTTAAGCATAGCCATTATTTTTAATCTAGTTTCTAATAAAAGTCCCCAGTCCACCCTTTCAAAGATGAAACTCTAAAAACAAACAGTCTGTCATATGTAATCCCGATTAACGAAGAGAAGCTATACCCTCTATGAATTCCGATCAGACCGACAGGTTATTCTGTAGTACCGTTTTAATTTTATTTTGTATGGGGTTTGTGTAGGAAGATGTCCGCACAGTAGAGGCGCTGTGCCATACTCATACGTGTTGACGACGTTGACGATACTGTCCAGTAACCGAAGCAGAGGCTTTCATTGTCGACGGTTTCTAAATGAAAACTGTACATGTCACAAAATCAAGCTCAAAACAAATGTGACTTATCTCTATCCCACAGGTGATCGACAAGCTCCGATTCCCGACGAAGGAAGAAGCGCAGCTCAAGAACGAGGTAGCGATCCTGCAGAACCTGACGCACCCGGGCGTCGTCAACCTGGAGCGGATGTTCGAGACGCCGGAGCGGATCTTCGTGGTGATGGAGAAACTCAGGGGGGATATGCTGGAGATGATCCTCTCGCATGAGAAGGGACGGCTAACGGAACGGATCACCAAATTCCTTGTCGCGCAGGTTAATTAACTTCTCATGTTTCAGTGTTAACGTTCCTGGACACGTCGCTAAAGTCAAGCAAAATTTCTCATTTTACCGTTTGTTTCTATTTCATGTAAAGTATATCGCCGTAGGATTACTAAATAAATGAATACTAAAATGTTAATCCTAAAGGTAAAACGGATGCGATGCGAAGCTAGATGATACTGCAAAATATTATTTAAAATCTGAAATCTGACGCGATCGGACGCACAGTCTTTTAACTGGCATTTTATTATTTCCTAAGCGGCGTACGTTAAGTGCGAGCGTAACTTTTAGATAGGTTGGTGTTTACTGCCATTTTGATTGGTCGTTGCTTGTTGTTTAATGGCATATTGTGTGTAGATCCTGGTGGCGCTGAAGCACCTCCACTCCAAGAACATAGTCCACTGCGACCTGAAGCCGGAGAACGTGTTGCTGTCCTCCGACGAGCAGTTCCCGCAGGTGAAGCTCTGTGACTTCGGGTTCGCGCGCATCATCGGGGAGAAGTCCTTCCGGCGCAGCGTCGTCGGCACGCCCGCCTATCTCGGTAACTACAGCTGACACCTTCCTCTGGTGATGGCGCAGGCGCGGGCTGATCAATGCAATACTGGCCGCGCCGGTCGCGCCGCAACAGTCGACTCGGCCTGCTCGAGGACCCACTAACGGATCAGCAATCCCTCCGTTTGGAGAAGGCTTCTTCACCAGTCAACCCAAAAACACTCTAAACTCAAACTCAAACTACTTTATTTCCTGTAGATCTGTACTATCTAACACGGCTCTTGGACGGCTCATCAAATTTAGATGACATAAGATAGATCACTTTGATTTTTTGACCACTTTTATCTTTTAAGGTAAAATAAAGAAGCGAACAAGGAACATGGAAGTAAAAGTGATAATAGGATAAATCTGATGCAAACCTTTAGAAAGCCACATTATCTTTAGATTGTACGAACAGCGCTCTTCTGTACAAATACGGTGTTAATATCTGCAGCGTTCATCCACAGCAGTATACCATACATAAGTCATAATACTGTGAATGAATCTGAAACTAGTCTGGTAGTATGCACGCTGTAAGATGCCGGTTTTTTGACATTTCCTGCCGAACCATGTCTATGAGCGTATCAACGTGTGTCCATGAACGCAAAGTGAATGTGCAACTATGCAGCTGTACATTTTCATTCAGTCGTATGAAGGTAAAGTCAGCATTGGCATTCCATTCTAGCCCCTGAGGTCCTCCGCAACAAGGGGTACAACCGCTCGCTCGACATGTGGTCCGTGGGCGTCATCATCTACGTGTCTCTCTCCGGCACGTTTCCTTTCAATGAGGATGAAGACATCAACGAGCAGATTCAGAACGCCGCCTTCATGTACCCGCCGCAGCCCTGGAGGGAGATCTCGCCTGAAGGTAGGGGATTGTGTGACATCATAGTGCAATACTACTACTACTATAACGATACTTGGCATCGCTGTAAGGATTCCAGAACAGCCCAGGTTTCGCCAGAGTCAAAGGCCTTTTCAGACACAGGGGCTAATTATACTCTTCGGACTTCTGTATAATCTACCTCACTGTGTGTATGTGGTCTATGGTGCCGTGCCATATCCTCCGCGAAACCCAGCCTGTTCCGCTGCCTGGAACTCGTCGCGTCTCCTGGCGAGACGATTCGTGACCACTCGTGAGAAAAGCTTATAGACGTGGCTCAGGAGTGTGATGGGGCTGTAGTTTTCAAGAAGGGTATTATCTCCCATCTTTAAAAAAGAGCACCACTAAATTCCCGCTCCACACCTTTTTGAAGTACTTTTTAAAGTGGGCCTAAGTGGTGTTATGCAAGGCTTCAGATATGTCTTCGTACATATCCTCCACTTCATCATCCGAGTGAGGGCCGGTGTGTAAACCTGAATAACCTTCATGCTTTTGGATAGCCGAAGATTAGGTACGCTACCCTGGTCGACACAATGGAGACTTCTTGGACGTTGTTAGAGAGGGCTTTATTGACGTGGAAACCTACGCCACCCTGACTTTCTGAAATTCATGTTCCGCTGCCATGGTCAGGAAGAGGGAGACAGCCGGGAACTGTTGCCATTTTTTGTCTCCTTGCATCATTTGGGGTAATGCCCATAGTACCCACGCTGGGCATGCGGGTTGGGGATCGCAGTTCAGTGGTGGAGTTGTTCTGCAGGGTGCGCTGTTATGTCCCTTAGTAGCCTCTTACGACACCCACGGGAAGAGTTGAGGTGGTACTATTCTAGGCCGGCACCACACGGCAAATCATCTGAGCATCTGTGTGTGTAATAAACAAATAATGCTGGTCAATTTATTCACACAGCATCATCTAGCTAACAAGAACAAGCTAGCGACCGTGTGTGTTATCGATATTTATTTTTTTAGTGAAAACATCGTAACCAATATTTATTCCAACATTTGTCGAACCTGTATCATCCTAGCCTTCGTCCGCTGCGTGATGCGACACTGGGATGCTAGAATCTGCATGGTTATGTTTATCTTGCGCTATATGTTACAGCAATCGACCTGATCAACAACCTCCTTCAAGTGAAGCAACGTAAGCGCCTCTCCGTGGACAAGTCCCAAGCCCACGCGTGGCTACAGACGCGCGAGGCGTGGTGCGACCTGCGCGCGCTGGAGGCGCGCACCCAGCACCGCTACCTCACGCACCCCAGCGACGACCAGCGACATGCCGAGGAGCCGCACTGACGGTAAGTACATACTTACACCTGCCTGCGGCGCGCTGGTCATCAGCGACCCATCGCGCAAGTTCCATCTCGACCTTCGCACGACAGGCTGACCTGTCTCTCACTAGTAACGTCCACTTCGCAGAGACCAGCTTACCGACTCGTCAGTCCACCGACATGTGCGGCCCGGCCGATTGCTCCTACCGACCGGATTTTTTTATCCCTCGTGCCTTTTTGACAACCTCTTTTGACGTTTCATTCTCTTGACAAAGTAAATAATGTTGTTGACTTTATTTAATAAATTCACGAAGCGAAGTTTGTGTTACAACATCTCATGTGTAATAATAGTGCATGTAGGTAGAGTAACACTTGTTTTTATTCGATGTCGCAGGTCGGAGGCGTGCGCGTGCGCGGGCGCCGGCGCGGAGAGGCGCGCGGTGCTGAAGCAGTGCGCGTGGCTGCGCTGGAAGAAACTGCTCGTCCGCTGAGGAAGCTGGCATCCTCACCACTACGTACTAACCTTACTTAATACTTAGGTTCAGGTCGGATCTCGCGGCGCGGTGACACCGACCATTGTGTCAAAACATTTATCGAATTATCAAAAACTTTCTACACGAACTTGATTTAACTTACATTAAAGCCAGAGGCAAATAATGAAATATCTTGCACGTTTTCCCTACAATAAAGTAAGAAGGATATTCAATCTCCCTGTTGTCATGGGCAAGTTTAAAGTTACATGGTCGATCAATACGCAAATAAAGTTCAAAAAGCTACATTTTACCCGCAAATCTGTTTGAGGTCCGAGCGGACGAGGTGATGGACGATTCATGGTGGCAGTTCTAGTTACTTGTTGTTACACGTTCGCACTTTGATGTTATTTAAATCACAAGTTATATATATATATATATGTAGATTAAGTACTACTTTTAAAAACAATCGGAAGATATTAACAATTAGAAATTAAGATAATTTATCTTAGGCTTAAAATCAATGCAAGAATTCACGTTAATACGGGTCATATTACTATATTAGTTTTTTATTTGGTTGAATCATTGTCAAAATATTATGTGTACTGATTTTTGTATTTAAAAGAATCACAATCTCGTTATACCTAATATATTAATCGGCCTAAACATGTGCCTGAATAGAGAGGTGGTGGCTGGAGCCCTAGCTTTCTAATGAATAGAGAGGTGGTGGCTGGAGCCCTAGCTTTCTAATGAATAGAGAGGTGGTGGCTGGAGCCCTAGCTTTCTAATGAATAGAGAGGTGGTGGCTGGAGCCCTAGCTTTCTAATGAATAGAGAGGTGGTGGCTGGAGCCCTAGCTTTCTAATGAATAGAGAGGTGGTGGCTGGAGCCCTAGCTTTCTAATGAATAGAGAGGTGGTGGCTGGAGCCCTAGCTTTCTAATGAATAGAGAGGTGGTGGCTGGAGCCCTAGCTTTCTAATGAATAGAGAGGTGGTGGCTGGAGCCCTAGCTTTCTAATGAATAGAGAGGTGGTGGCTGGAGCCCTAGCTTTCTAATGAATAGAGAGGTGGTGGCTGGAGCCCTAGCTTTCTAATGAATTATATAAGTATCTACAATAATAAGTAAGGATGGCAGTGAGTCCCAATAGTATATTTAAAACATAATAGTTGGCTTTGTACTGTACTTAAACGTACAGAAAGAGAGTAAAATATTGCTATCGGTAACTTCCATTTAAAAAACTGTGCCAATATTTTTGAACAATCTTTACTTCACACGGTTCAAAAATACTGTAAATAAGAAATATATATTTACAACCCCATGAGATTAGATTAGATTAGGTTAGTGCTTAAACGAGGATTCCTGAAATTATACATTATCATTCAGAAAGTATGCTTCCATTTTATTTGTAAAGCAAACATAACACCAATTCATTAATTTAGTCCGATTTGTCACAAATATGTACCTTACGTACGTAACTACTATTATGTACCTTACGTACGTAACTACTATTATGTACCTTACGTACGTAACTACTATTTTATTTTGTAGTTACTATTTTTGAATCCAATTTTAAAATGATTCCAGAAAATTAACTAAATATCTTAAATACCTGCTGTGATTTTATAATACTTGTTTTTAAAAAGTTTAACATTAATTTCGCAATCATCTTCCATTTCTGTGATGTTTTGATACTATGTATATTGTTTTATATTTTGCCTTTTGGACTTTTTACTTAGTCTCTTAGTTTTATTGTGCAACAAACATTATGTACCATGTACTTATACTTATTAAAATTATTATAATGAATGTTTAATATATTTTGTGTAAGTAGTTAAATGTCTAGATTAAGTAGGTGATTGACTTATCTATAAGTAATATATACAATGACACAATTATTTATTAACTTTGATCATCCAGTATAAGTTTTCAGTTTTATACCTTTTAATATATTTTTATAGTGATATAATTTTTGTAATACAAATCCAATTGCATTTGGCAGATTAGCTAAGGTAATTATAAATGAATTGAAACAGTTCTATGTAATTAATATTTATTGTTGCTGAGCCACAAATGCAGCAGTAGGCCTAACTCATTCATAGCTTCATTATCATTTTTTTAACTCTTTTTATTAATCTTAAGATTCAGATAGTATAATAATAGTTGGATGGACTTGTATTTGGACCAAACTGTCAGGTATTAAGGTACATTAGAGGTAAAGTCTTGTCAGTCTCAGTCTCAGGCCACAAACTGTCAGGTATTAAGGTACATTAGAGGCAGAGGTAAAGTCTTGTCAGTCTCAGTCTCAGGCCACAAACTGTCAGGTATTAAGGTACATTAGAGGCAGAGGTAAAGTCTTGTCAGTCTCAGTCTCAGGCCACAAACTGTCAGGTATTAAGGTACATTAGAGGCAGAGGTAAAGTCTTGTCAGTCTCAGTCTCAGGCCACAAACTGTCAGGTATTAAGGTACATTAGAGGTAAAGTCTTGTCAGTCTCAGTCTCAGGCCACAAACTGTCAGGTATTAAGGTACATTAGAGGTAAAGTCTTGTCAGTCTCAGTCTCAGGCCACAAACTGTCAGGTATTAAGGTACATTAGAGGTAAAGTCTTATCAGTCTCAGTCTCAGGCCACAAACTGTCAGGTATTAAGGTACATTAGAGGTAAAGTCTTGTCAGTCTCAGTCTCAGGCCACAAACTGTCAGGTATTAAGGTACATTAGAGGTAAAGTCTTATCAGTCTCAGTCTCAGGCCACAAACTGTCAGGTATTAAGGTACATTAGAGGTAAAGTCTTGTCAGTCTCAGTCTCAGGCCACAAACCCTCGAGGCGAAGCCTTCGAAACTGTTTGCACCTTGGAGAGTGTCAAACAAGGAATAACTATTATGTATGTTACAGAGCATAATAAACTTAGCTTAATAATAATTAATAATTAAACATTGGTGATGTGACTATTGATGATAAGTATGGTTATTAAGGGGAGGCTCAACGATGCGCCAAAATCATTAAACAGCATATTTAAAGGTAAACCAATCCGACCATTCTGTACAATAATCACACTCATTTGTAAATGCAACACTTGTAATAGAATAGAGCAATAGCGGTTTGAAATATATATTCCATGATACTATGATGGCAATCGATAGATCTGTTTTGGCGACGTTGGACCTCCCGCAGTGTTGATGTTGTGCGGTAAATGGTTATGTTATGACTATGAGAGAACGGTTTACAATTGTTTTACCATTCATGATGAAAAATAAACTCTTTTTAATATCTTTTTGTTTGATTCTTACAATTGTTTACTTATATTATTATTGAGGTAGTGCTTATCGATCATTATTATTATTAGCCGAATATATCAATAACTATAGGTTAGGTATAGGCAAGACCACTTCTGAAAACAAAGAGGGTCGGTGCAGCATCTTAAAACAAACCAGCAAATAAACCGCTGTCCGAAAAAACAATTGTAGTTGGAGTGGAGATACAGATACGGAGATACATAGGTAGGTATATATTTTTAAAGATTTTTATTTTATTTCGAGAACAAACAATAACTGTTTGTTCCAAATAAAATGAAATAGATACAACTGTTGTAAGCAATGTTTATAAAAACTTACACTATAACTTTTAACCATTGGTGTGTCCTCGCATTATAATAGCTAAAAAATTGCTTGCGGAGGAAAAATGGAGGATTGGAGGCACAGCTCTCTCTTGGTAACAATAGTAATTAAAATGATGTAGACTAAAAATATCCAATTTACAAAACGTAAAAATTACCTAGGTACTAACAAGAAAACCTACTAACAAGACAAGAACTGATGAGAAGAAGAAAAAACAGGTAATTCAGGAGTTTGTTAATACTTTGCGCTTTCGAGTCGAACAAATCTAAATCGAGGTCGGGGATATCGACCAAACCGTTGAATGTAGCTGCTGCTCTACTGAAAAAGGATTTTAGCCTATAATTCGTAAAACTGAACTGATGTCTAGTAGATCTATTTGGGACTTTAATTTTAATGTTTTCAAGGAGCTGTGGAGAGTCAATTTCTCCTTGTGCGATTTTACAAAGGAGTACAATGGTCTCTTTTTTATGGGGTTGGCAGAAAGCAGAGACCTTTAAACCAACTCGCAGAATAACTGACTCGACCGGCCGACCGCGGCGACGACTAGTTAGTCGTCGCCGCGGTCGGCCGGTCAAAAATTAAAAGTAGTGCAGGAGAGTTCTCCTGCACTACTTTTAATTTTTGCTTTCAATTTTATTTAAGAGCCTTCACTACTAGCATGGGCAGATTGGCTCGAAAACAGTACTTTTCAAAGCCGTTAATGTCGTGAACTACTTATCTTACACTATATGTGAAATTTTGTTGTCCAAATAGTTAGTTAAAAAAATATTTCGATTAATATAGTATGCACGCGTTTTATCAAGATAACTCGTTAGAGGTTTTCTTAATTTCCCTTTCAGCGTCAGTTTCGAAGCCCAAAATATTATAAAAATACTGACATATCAAAGTAACAAAAAATAATTACCAATTGATAAGATCCTTGGGAAAATAGTTAGTTAAAAAGATATTTGGTTTTGGTATACTATAAGAAATTAAAATACAAAAAATGTGAAAATTTATTTTTTCACTAATATTCCTTATTTAATTTAATATAATAATAGCTTACCAATAAAGTAAAGCATCTTCTTTAAATTCGTACATTTAAAATTTTAATTAACTAGGTATATTGTTGTTATTATTTTTCTGTAAATATTTTAAAACTACTATAAAACGCTGCGCGCAATTCAATTCAAATCAGTCTTTAGTACTATAGGTACATGGTACTATACCTATAAATCTGTGCAGTCCGCCGCGAGGCTTTCTAGAGTGTGGTCATGTCGCTCGGCGCTCTGACTGACCTGTGTTGACCTTTGTCGTGCGTATAAGGCGAGCGGACATTTATAGCGCAATTGAAAAGTTTTGGTACTTTGGTAAGTAAAATATTTTATGATTATTTTTGATGGCAAATTTATTTGTGGAATGTATTTATATTGTAACAAATTATATTTCAGACATAATGGGAAATAAAATAAAGTTGTTTTTACAGAAGAAACGAAAGCGCAAAAATGTAGCAAACATTGAAATGCAAGAGCTAAAAGGTTGGTATACACGTTATTATGTTATATTTATTACTTTATTAAGTACGCAATTGCTGACAAAAAAATTTTTTTAGTGTTCTCACTTAGGTAGTTTATTATGTTTGTATTAGTGAATGCCTAGGTATTATTAGCTTTCTGTATCTATTTTAAGTTCTATTGTTAATAGTTAAACTGATGGCAATCCCAATAAAATAAATAAATATTGTTATAATTATACATGTAATCTACTGATATGTTTATTTTATATTAAATAAATAAATAATAATAAATAAATAATGCTGGACAATTCACACAGCATTATCTAGCCCCAAGGTAAGCAGAGCTTGTGTTATGGGTACTAGATACCTACTGATATACTATACATAATACAATACATAGATAGATATTTTTATTATACATAGAAAACGACCAGAACACCCTGAACGCGTCTGCAGATCGTACACACATTTGTCCCGAGGCGGGAATCGAACCCGCAACCTGCTGCATCGCAGGCAGACCATCGCCCTCTGCTCCACAGACAGGTCGTCATATTATATTATACAGGGTTATTGGAAATTAGACCGGATCCTTTAAGGGGGTGATGGGGGAGGCCATTTGCAACTATTTTGACCCCATATTGTAGTATCCGAAAGTTAACTATTTTTGAGATATTTCCATATTTGTGTTTTTTTGGGAAAATCCCGTTCAATGTCTTCAAAAATTAACTAAAAAAAAAATGATCATACAACTCAAATTTTAGTCACAGGTTTAGATAGCCTACAGTCTAACTCTTAATATCCATTAACAAAATCGGCTGAATCAGCATCCATATGGAAGCTAAACGACATGTTTATCAAAATAAAGTATTATTTTAAAGTAAATTCTTCACAAAAAACCCATTTAAAAAAAAAAATACCCATGTAAATTTAGTCGGCATGCTATTTTAAAAACATCTACACATCTTTAGCTATCCAACGAGGTATAAATCAATGCACTTAGTTACACTATTGCAGAAAAAAATACGGGTAAACCATAAGTAGGTAGCAAATTTCAATAAATCAAACGAATAATTTTGAAACAAAAAAATTAAAGAAAAATTAAATTTTACTTTAACAGTTACCTTTTATTACAACCAAAACATTTAAATTTACAATTCGTTTTCAAAATGTCCTCCTCTATTCCTTACGCAAAGACGCATACGATGGGGTAAGTCAGATTTAACAACCCTTGTTGTCAAATTTATTTTCATTTTGTCGGCCGCACTTATTATTCGGCCTCTTAATTCATCCACCGATGAAATAGGTGATGTCAAATCGTCATAAACTAGGCTCTTCATGTGACCCCAAACGTAATAATTAACAGGGGTAAGATTGGGATTTATGCTAAATGCCGACATAGAGGAACCCAATTTCTTAAAAAAACAATATGGACGGACGAATCAAATTTTGACCAAGATGGAATCACAAACTATCATAATATTCATTTTTGGTCTGAAAAAGCTAATCGTAATCCTAATAAAAAGAAGGAGTAGGGGTCGCAAAGACGTTTCTCACTAAATGTATGGATGGGAATAATTGATAATAATTTAATCGGCCCCTATTTCTTGCCAAATAGATTAAACGGTGAGGCATACGAAGAGTTTTTAAGAAACGAAGTTTTTGGCCTTCTTAGTGAGGTACCATTAGCGACACGCCAAGGTATGATTTACTGATGGCTGCCCCGCACATTACAGGACAAATGTGCGCCAATGGTTTGATGAGCATTTTCCGAACCGATGGATTGGTAGAGGAGGGTCCATTCCATGGCCAGCAAGGAGTCCCGATCTTACCCCTTTGATTATTACGTTTGGGGTCACATGAAGAGCCTAGTTTATGACGATTTGACATCACCTATTTCATCGGTGGATGAATTAAGAGGCCGAATAATTAAGTGCGGCCGACAAAATGAAAATAAATTTGACAACAAGGGTTGTTAAATCTGACTTACCCCATCGTATGCGTCTTTGCGTAAGGAATAGAGGAGGACATTTTGAAAACGAATTGTAAATTTAAATGTTTTGGTTGTAATAAAAGGTAACTGTTAAAGTAAAATTTAATTATTCTTTAATTTTTTTGTTTCAAAATTATTCGTTTGATTTATTGAAATTTGCTACCTACTTATGGTTTACCCGTATTTTTTTCTGCAATAGTGTAACTAAGTGCATTGATTTATACCTCGTTGGATAGCTAAAGATGTGTAGATGTTTTTAAAATAGCATGCCGACTAAATTTACATGGGTATTTTTTTTTAAATGGGTTTTTTGTGAAGAATTTACTTTAAAATAATACTTTATTTTGATAAACATGTCGTTTAGCTTCCATATGGATGCTGATTCAGCCGATTTTGTTAATGGATATTAAGAGTTAGACTGTAAGCTATCTAAACCTGTGACTAAAATTTGAGTTGTATGATCATTTTTTTTTAGTTAATTTTTGAAGACATTAAACGGGATTTTCCCAAAAAAACACAAATATGGAAATATCTCAAAAATAGTTAACTTTCGGATAATACAATATGGGGTCAAAATAGTTGCAAATGGCCTCCCCCATCACCCCCTTAAAGGATCCGGTCTAATTTCCAATAACCCTGTATAAAAAATATATATTTTGTAGGTCTATGTGGGCTTCTAAGTAAATGTGCCAAATTTCATAATTAATGTATTTACATGGTTTGTCGCGGTTTGGCGCGAAGTTCAAATATTTTTGTGGTTTTTATTTTTTTTGCTTTCCTCAAGCAATAAAACTAGCGAATAAGTAATTTGCCGCAAATCGTTTCATTTTTTATGAATTTATGGTAAAATCAATCAACTTTGATTAATTTTTATTTTGGGAGCATTTGGAAAAATGTAGATTTTTAGCACAAAATTTTGTATTTTCCCAAATGCTCCAAAAATACTAGTAAATCGATGTAGGTTTTATTTATCATGAGTTCATAGAAAATGATTTACGATTTGCGGCAAATTACTTTTTCGCAAGTTTTATTTGTTGTGGAATGCAGAAAAAAATATAAACCACAAAAATATTAGAATTTCGCGCCAAAGTATGTTTGTCCGTGCATTTCTCTGAAACTATAAGGTAGACTATAATAATTCTGGGCATTTCTGGTTTAAAAAGATCCAAAGTTTTTTTTTGCTTTTGAGTGTTTCTACGTATTTAAGTCTGTTTAATAATATCCTTTGTTTGTTTTATTAACATAATTTTATTTATTTATTGCATAATACTTGCTTTCAAATAAATAGGTGTGTGCTTATTGGTTGATGGTTCACTTCAGGCAATGTAAAGAAAACACAAATGAAGAAGTTTCTAAAATAGTTGTGTGAAAACCAAAATATGGAGGTAGGTACTATTAGTCATTTTAAACTTTTAAAATTTAAATGATTTTTTTTCTCCTTTCACGTCATAATACGCCATTAATTACAGACGATTTCACATAGAATTCTATATTGGTCTCACCAACTGGTGAGATGAACTGAACATAGAAATGTCGAATTTGGTAAGTCATCGTTGTAGTAAAAAAAACAGACCACTATATTCTTCACTACTTTATATCATAATAATTTTACTATTTTATGTTTAAGTTTAAATACTTAAGAAAAAAAATATGATAAATAAATTCTTTTGTTTTAATTTGCAGACTATCGAGCCCGAAATTTCAATTCAAATAAACATGGTTTATGAGGGACGCAGAATAGTTGAATTTCAATATTTTTTAACTATTTATACTCACTGTATTTCATTAGACAATCTTAAAAGTATAAAATAAAACACGGAAAAGTCAATGAGGCAACTTGAAGAAATCAAAAATATCACTTTATTTCCGTGTCGGTGGTTTATTTTAAGAATTTGACGTTTTATAAATTTATATTTTTGTAGATGGAAAGAAAACATTTTTGATTGATTTTGATTGATTGACATAAATGTTGCCTGTTCTGCAGCTTCACCCGATGGCATTTCTGATGAAAAAATTGTTGAAATAAAATTTCCGATTTCAGCTTTCGGAATGAATGCAGATGATGCTATTAATTAAAGAAAATAATTTTTTTGAATTCTAACGACACGAGTGGTTTTAACAAATTCAAGGACAGTTACATTTCAGGAAGAAGATTTTATGTTTGTTACCTATCTGGACAGGTAAAGAATTTCCCCTCGAACTTGAAAAAATCGGTCGAAACGATAAGTTTTGACGTAACCAAATGGAAACCAGGCTAATTAAGTATTATAATGAGTGTCTGCTTCCCGAAATCGTAGACCAACGAAAGTCTAGGTTGATGCCGCTGAGAACCACGACATATTAATATTAAATAATAAAATATTAAAAACAAATATAAAATGATCTCGTTTTTATCTGTACCAAGTTTTTCATTTGTACCTACTCGTAGCTTAGTCATCTCTTTAAATTTAAATTAAATTATTGCTAAAACAATTTCACTCCAATAATGGATCAAAGTGGGTTTGTTTGACTATAGCATAATAGAACGCGCCAGCGCTACTCAACTGCCACGCTCGCTTCTGTGTGGGTTTGAATTACCTAAACTTGACATCGCGCGCTAGGCGTACAGGCTCTTAATGTAAGTACCTATTTATATGTTATCACTTGTTACCATCGACTTTTAGTCGATGCTTGTTACTTTGTTAGTTTTGAAACCCTTATGGGTTCGCTCTGTCCGTCCCCGCTCTTTCTTGAATATCTCAGTAACTACTGCAGCTATTAACTTGAAATTTAAAATAATGATACATTTCGTGCGCCATTACTGATTTCAAGAAAAAAATATATAAATAATTGAAAAATGAAAATGAATAATTTCAGTACAAATTTTGATGTTGAAATTTCAAAAGAGACCTAGGAAAGCAAATGGGGTATCAAATGAAAGGTATCGTTTTGACCATTTCAAAACACTTTTTGAAATTTCTGTAAGTTTCATACTTTTTGATATATTTCAAAAAAAGTCGAAAATTTACCATTCCCCCCCCCCCCCCCCCTATCTCCGAAGATTGCAGACCGATCCATAGGCAATGTATTAGGTGTTTGTAGATATCAATCTATATTTTACAGGAAAAATATAGAGAAGTCTGTAATAATAATAGTTTTTGAAAAATGGTCAAAAAGGGTGATTTTTTTTCAAACGGGGGTACCTACCCATGTGGCGTATCAAATGAAAGGTATCGTTTTGGGCTTTTAAAACACTTTTGAAATTTCTGTAAGTTTCACTTACTTTTCAAAATATTTCAGAAAATTAATTGTCCAAATAATTGGCAAATGTTTGAAACCCTCGGCGCGCGAGTTACACTCGCACTTGGCGGATCTTGTTTTTTAAGTTATGTTCCACAATTTTGCAGACTGCCGGACTGGCTGGATTCTCGTTATGGTAGTTTAGGCTGTCCTTTTTCATCAACTCTATGATATACTCGTATCCCTTCTAAATTTCTTAAGCGCAATGCCACTTTTCTCTATCGTCTCTCCTCGATGAAGCAATCATGCATTATTTATGCAAACATGTCGAAGTTGCAAATAGATCGCCATATACCTACCACCTTTGTGTCCAGCCCCCCTACCAAGGGATTGTTGTCTAGGGTAGAATAGAGTAAAATTACGTCACTTTGTCATTTAAGGCGTAACTTATTTAAAAACGCACTCCTTCCACTTCAAAAATGTACGCAATGTATGACGATGCGGTGTCATTATTGTCTATTCTACCCTCAGAGCAATAACTAGATTCTACCCTAGACAACAATCCCCGTACCTACCAGGGATAGCACGGAGATTGTTGTCTAGGTTATAGACCAGGTATCACCTGAGTAGGTACATATACAAAGCGAGAGCTAGTTTACCGTATGTTGGACAATGTGGCACTGGTTTCGACTGTATCAGCTGTGACACGTTGCGAAATAAAGGGTTACAAGTAATTTTTATTTTATATTTAATATTTTTTGATTGATTTTATAATTTTTGGGCTCGTATCGTACATGCTTCCGAGAGAAAAGATCGCGGTGTCAGCCGAAATAATTTTATTTATAATTTGTGCTGTATCTGTAAGTATACAAAATCATTATCATACCAGTTCGATAATACCACGTTTTCCCAATTATGATTTGAACGGTTTGGCCACGCGCTGCGCTGTAGGTAGGTATTCTATCAGGATCAGGAGGCACTTTAAAAAATCTTGTTCCAAGGTAAGCTATATGCATTCTTGCCACCTAAACCATCATCTGTATACATGTATTTCAAGCAATAAATTTTACTTTACTTGCATAGGGGCGCGGTAAAACACGACTCTACCCGAGTGATAGATTAGTAATACGTAGTTATGTTGGGCGTGCTATGAAAAAAAGAGCTTTTAGTAATTATAATGGGATTGGGACCCGACACTAGGCCACGTGTCGTTGACCGCGTGTGCCTGATGCACAGAGAGCAGACGCGCGCTCTGCACGTGAAGCGAATAATCGGCGGAGCACGCTCCGTGAACTTACACGTCAGGGGAGACCAACTGCGGGCTTTCAGCTTAACTTTACTAGCCAGTATCCTAATCCTTATCCGAAACTTAAAATACTACTTGACCTAGCGCAAAACACTCCGTCGTCCCTAGCAAACAGGACAAACTGACTGTACAAAACACTCCGTCGTCCCTAGCAAACAGGACAAACTGACTGTACAAAACACTCCATCGTCCCTAGCAAACAGGACAAACTGACTGTACAAAACACTCCGTCGTCCCTAGTAAACAGGACAAACTGACTGTACAAAACACTCTGTCGTCCCTAGTAAACAGGACAAACTGACTGTACAAAACACTCCATCGTCCCTAGCAAACAGGACAAACTGACTGTACAAAACACTCCGTCGTCCCTAGTAAACAGGACAAACTGACTGTACAAAACACTCCGTCGTCCCTAGTAAACAGGACAAACTGACTGTACAAAACACTCCATCGTCCCTAGCAAACAGGACAAACTGACTGTACAAAACACTCCGTCGTCCCTAGCAAACAGGACAAACTGACTGTACAAAACACTCCGTCGTCCCTAGCAAACAGGACAAACTGACTGTACAAAACACTTCGTCGTCCCTAGCAAACAGGACAAACTGACTGTACAAAACACTCCGTCGTCCCTAGCAAACAGGACAAACTGACTGTACAAATACCTACGCAAAATTAAGCAGGCGTAGTAAACCTATGAGAAGTTACGAGTAGGGCATCTTTAAATTTCGTCAGGCATTCAAAAGGCTTCAATGTAGAAGGTTAAAACCGTAAGTATTCTTACGAATTAAGCACATATACCTATGTGCTACCTGTGTACTAAAACTGAGAAGCGTGTCACAGGTCGCAAACTGAAGAGATCGTTAGTTGCAATGTTGACAGCTCCTGAGCGTTTTGCGGTTGTCAGTCAGTCGTCACAGCAAGGAACACACCATGCCGGCCGCGTGTCGGTACACCTGTGCCTCGGCCCTGCTGGCAACGCTGATAGCTGCCGAGTGGGTCGAGATCTCGCAGCACCGCTACCGGAAACCGCTCCCACCGGCCCGCTTCGACTCACACCCGCTCGAGGAACATGCTTTGAACAAATACACGCCAGATCTACTCGCCCCGGCGCAACACCCCTTCCTAAACCACAATGTACAGAACCCTACGAAAACCTACCAAGATGTTGACTCGAGAAACACCTATCTCTACCATGAAGTTCCACTCGATGATCCGATTAGCGAGGATTCCTCAGAGCGCGATCGGCGGCGTCCAGCACTCGACCGCGTTCCGGACCGGCAAACAGAACGACTTAATCCTTTCAAAGAGCACAGTGAAATGAGAAACACCTACGAATACGAACAAGTGTCAAAGACAAAATATGCTTTGTCCGATTCTAAAAAACCCATGAGAAATGACTTTACCAGTGTTGATGACCTCTCCCTTATCTCAACAAGAGAAACCTACGGGAATCATACAGTAAATAACTGGTATCAAAACTCCCGACAACAGAATCACGTAAGAAGTGATATTGAGCTCATTACAAAAGAACCAACTTACGACGATCGGACAAAACACAACCCCTTGCTTCATAATGATCGAAATGATGGAACTGATGACAGAAGTAAATATTCAGAAGTAGACATGGATAAGGAAACAACAAAGATCAAGAAGGTAGAACATGATTCTAATTCTGGAAAGGTAGAGAGAGTTTCATACTTAGGCAGTGTTAAGAGAGTTAATCTAGCTAATACTCCAGTAAAATCTCCTACAGTAAAGTTCAATAAGATTCCTGAAAATCCTATAAGAAGAAACGATGTCAGACCAGCAAATGTGGATAACTTTACTGATGAGTTGGATTTAAAAACTGATGTTTTCAAAAACATTCACGTTGAAAAAGATCCTTTGGTGTCAACCAAAAATATGCAGAAAGTTTTTAGTAACAGTGAAAAGGATTGGCAAAGAAACATTCCAATCGCACATGGCGATATTCTCGAAAAAGATAAAGCTACAATAGAAACAAAGGAGACTGTTTTGAATAGCATGAATGGGTATAAGTTTACACCAAAGCCAGAAATAATGACTGTGACTACAGAAGACACAGATAATTTGAGACACCATGACGCTTTGAGTGTTGCCGAAATAAAGCTGAAAGACAAACAGGCAGGCGCTAATACCAAGCTTATTAAACCTACAGGAAACGATCCCTTCGTAGATAAAACTGACAGAATGCAAGACAAGAAAGAACCAATCAAAACAAATGCTTTCACAAGCAATCTGAATGCTAACAGTTATTCAGTTGAATACGAAAATTCTCATGATGAAGAAGGAAACAAGGCAAGAACAGACAATAATGAAAAAACAACAGGTGAAGTCAAAGTGAATACAATGGAGAAGATATTAAAGTTCATCAAAGTGGTGGCTGAAACGATATCCAAGAACACGAGAAGAGGAGGCGACGGGAAGATGACGTATCTGAATAAACTCAAACATTCGTTGCTGACTAACATAAGTGAGTACCTACCTACAGGTATAGACCTCCCATTGCCATTGTTTATTATCTATATTTACCTATATATATAAGAGAAAACTGGGTGACTCATCAGGATATCACTGTAACTATAAGAGCTACCTACGAAGCTGAAATTTTGCGTGGAGTTTCCACTAGGAAGTAAGAACTAAGAACAGATTTTTGGAAATTTGTTTTCTATTATAGTTAAAATGGGGTCAAAGGTCATTTTAGGGTTCCGTACCCAAAGCTTAAACGAGACCCTATTTCTTAGACGCCGCTGTCCGTCCGTCTGTTTGTCTGTCCGTCTGTCACCAGGCTGTATCTCATGAACCGTGATAGTTAGACTTACTATTGCCGCTATAACAACAAATACTAAAAAACAGAAGAAAAATAACATGCAACCTCAACTCAAGTTTTTGTGAAAAGGATAGACATAGGATTTTGCGTTCGTAGGAGCGGGACAGGGCATGCCAAAACAACGCAACGCAAGCCCAGAAATCAAGTTTTAGTTTATCTATTTTAAGATTTTTAAGTCGAAGTAGGTTCGCTTTTTAGAGATAAGGACGAGCAAACACTGCGCGCGGTGAAGGCGAGAGAGGGAGGCAAGAACCGACCCGCGCGCAATTTCACTGCTTTTTATTTATAGATATTGCTCTAAAATAATACTCTTTTGCAAAAAAATAAAACTATAATCCTCTTAAGTGTTTAGTCAAGTAATTTTAGACGACATTTCATTAAAATATGTTAAATAACTAGCAAATGAAACTGGTTTTCCGTAGTAAAAATTAAAATTTAGAGGAAACTGCAATTTTTTTCTATCCAGTCAAGTTGAGTCAATCGTGTTTCGACTTCTATAACTTACTAATTAAAATCCTAAACTTTCGAGGATCATCAAAAAAGATTTTTAAAAAAAGTGTTTTCTAGCCTTAAAATTGATTTTCCGTGCAGACAAAACCTGGCTTTTGGGACCTACTTCATCTTAATTACAGCGGGTTAAATTGTCTAAGCTTAATTAGGACTTTATTTGAAAAAAACCGAAACATTTGAAATGCTCTTTATACTTAGCTCTAATAACCATGCTTATTCTCAAGAACTCAACTTATGTAAGTACCTATATAATTACCTGTACTTACCTATATATTGAGAAATTCAGGTTTTAGTAAGAATTTAAAGGTACCTTTGCGATTTGTTTCTATAGCGAAAATTTTATGGCATCGTAGAAACATTTATGATCTATCTATAGAATATAGTACTGAACTTTACCATAAATAAATTTTAATGTAAGTAATACATTTAGTAGTAACTAATATATTTCGTAGCTTCCAAGATATTTAGGTCTGACGGAGTTGATTTGAGGTAGTATCAGGCCCATAAGAGCGGGCCTAATGCAAGAAATTGTGAAAAGGATAGGCATAGGATTTCGCGTTCATAGGAGCGGGACAGAGTAAAGCAATGTCAGTGCAAAAATAAAGTTTTTGCTTCTTTTCTAATAAAGATTCAAAATTGAAGCATAAATACAAAAACTAAACGATTACTTAAATAAAACAGTAGTCTGGCTATGTAATGCGTAAAAAATAATACCTATGGTGTTGTCGCTGATACTTTAGACTCTAAAGCATTTTTTTTCCTATAGTTCTGGCTAGTTCTGGCCCTCCTCTAAAGGGGTTTGAAGATTTTGGCCCTAACATCAGCCGCCATTTTGATTTTTTTTCAAAGTCCTCGCGCACAATTAAAATTATATATTTGGATAGAGGACACTAAGATAAATAGAAAATGTTCTATAACATAATGTCCTAAAGCGTCAGGTTTCTGAGATATTTACCGATGAAAATCACTATTGCTCTAATGAATTTATTTATGTTTACTGTTTTCATGTTGCCTAGCAACGTACCGATTCGATGATTTTAAGTACCTACCAACCTACTTTATGTATAGCAGTGAAAAAATTCCATGTCTATGATGTAGGTATATTGTGAAGCATATGCCGACAAGAAAAGAAAAAACAAATGTTACTGATTCAGAAAGTGTATAATAAAATTAAAATATCACCGGTACTACAATTAATTACTAGGAAAATTACATCGGGCCAATGAAATGTTTGTACGATCTACAAATATTTTTTATTGTTCTGGCTATTTTTTTCTATGTATAATAACAATATCTATCTATGTAAACGGTAGGTCCATTAAAACACAGTGTCTACAGAGATGTAAGAGGGGTTTGGAAATTTTTACCCTAACATCGGGAACCACTTTGTTTTATTAAATCGCCGCGTTCATGAAGTTATGTTTTTGGATAGTAGACACCAAAACAAATAAAAAATGTTCCATAGTATAACGTCCAAGAGTGTCATGTTTCTGAGATATTCACAGATGAAAATAAATATTTTCTTTCTTTATATGTGAATATCTCGGAAACCTGACGCTATAAGGCATTATGTTATAGAATATTTTTAATTTGTTTTGGTGTCTTCAATCCAAATATTAAAGTTCCAATGTGCGCGGCGATTTTGAAAAATGTACAAATTTTAGGGCCCTCCATACAAATATCTTCAAACCCCTTTATTTAACTTTCTGGCCCCCCCATTAAGAAAGTTTGCCCACCACTGCTTTAGAGCATTTCAATTAAAACAGTTTTTTTAAGCGATTTTTGTATAATTTTTTGTAAAGAAACCAGTTTATTTTTCAAAATTCTATTCGATTACTCGACTTCTATGGGTTTTCACTGCGTGCACTAAAAATAAATACCTCGGCTCAAAAGGCCCATAAAACTGGTCAACTTTTCCTTAGGAACACAGATATAAATACAACCGGTCAAGTGCGAGTCGTACTCGCGCACGAAGGGTTCAGTCTTTATACCATTATCTACAAAATGGCAAAAAAAAACATGTCTGTCATTGTATGGGAGCACCTCTTAAATATTTGTTTTATTTTAATTTAATAATTTATTTATAAAGTGAATTTAAAATATAACTAACATCAGTCGAATGATATCGTTTTGGGTCAGGGCAATCTATCTTTCAGCATCAGTGAACAAAGCAAGCTGTAATATAAACACCATGTACCTTACCCCAGTCACCAATAAAGAAGTAAGTGGACTCATTAAAAAACTCAATAATAAATATAGCTGCGGAGTAGATACATTCCTTCAACTTTAGTAAAGTAGAACTATCACCGCCGTTAACCTTCTTAATAAATCAATCTTTTAATGAAGAATGCTTCCCAGAACGCCTCAAAATAGCAAAAATTCGACCAATTTCCAAAAAAGGTACACCGTCTTCTAATGTGAGTAATTATTACAGACCTATTGCCCTACTACCTGTTATATGAAAAATATTTGAACGCGCTATATCAGACCGCATCTACAACTACTTAGAAAAGTATAACCTCTTATGTGAAAACCAATATGGCTTCCGCAAAAACTCCTCAACAACTCTTGCTATTTTTAAGTACAACCATGAAACCCTTAACTATATTAGAGACAAATACTATGCAATAGGTATACTCCTAGACATTAGTAAGGCCTATGATAAAGTCTCTCACAAAATACTTACTACTACATACTAAACTACTCTTGAAATTGGAATCAGGGGAAAAATACTAAATTGGCTAAAATCATACCTCCTAGACAGAAAACAGTTTGTACAAATTGAACATAGTTGCAAAATTTCAGGAATCTTAAAAACAGTAGAATCAAAAACAATTACCATAAATAATTGTTTTAGGATGCATTCTGTTCCTAATCTATATAAATGATTTGCCTAAAATTGCTGATTCTTTCTGCGTCATTTTTGCAGATGATGTATCCCTTCTTTTTAAATGCCCCGCCCCCCCCCCCCCCCCATAAAATTTCACTTAATAGAATAAAAGAAACTTTTCTCAATATAACCGCCTGGTTAGAAGCTCACAACCTGGAAACAAATACAAAAAAGACAAAAATTATACAATTTACCCCATACCAAAAAACACGTCTAGATTTATCTCCACTAACAAGAAGCCTCAATATTGAAGAAGTTCAAGATCACACCCTCTTAGGAATAAAAATTGATACTCACCTCAACTGGAAGGGACATATAGAAAAAACCAAAAGTAAGCTATCACAATTTATTTACGCGTACCTAACTATCTTAAAAAGCAACACAAATATTGAATCAGCATTATCTGCCTACTATGCATATGCATATTCATGGCTACGTTATGGCATAGTAATCTGGGGCAATAGTGTAGATACAAACCAATTATATTATATTACAGAAAAAATGTCTGCGTATTATTGTTAATATCAAACAACACACCAGCTGTAAACCACATTTTATTCAGCAAAAATTACTTACTTTGACTAGCCTTTATATATATGAAACTGCATTACAATACAATACAATACAATACACTTTATTGCACACCAAGAAAAACAGAGAATAATACAAAAAAAAGGATATAAAAACAGTGTTGCACAATGGGCGGCCTTATCGCTAAAAGCGATCTCTTCCAGACAACCTTGGGATGGACACGAAGTAGTTGTACACGTATAGACGGTGGCGTATTAATGAAATATACAATACATACACACTATACCTAATATTATAATACACATACATATATATACCTATATATATAAATATATAAAATACATATTAATACATACCATCATTATAAAATTAATGCAAAAATAAAAATAAAACAACTAGCAATTTATGACTGAAGAAAGATAGTGTTCATAGACCATATTCTTAAATACAGGAAGAGATTCTGCGTGTCTTGTAGCAGTAGGTAGGGCATTCCACAGCTTTGTGGCACGCACGGTGAAGGAAGAGCCATGGGCATGGGGGGACCGGGTTGTCAGTTTGAGGGTGTCGGTGGAACGAAGTGAACGGGAATGGGTTTGGTGGACGTACTCAAATCGTTCCTTAAGGTAAAGCGGAGTGTTAGGGATGAAAAGGATAGAGAGGGAAAGAAAGTGTGCATCCCGGCGAAGGCGGATCGGCAACCATTTAAGCTTATTGCGGTACTCAGTAATGTGGTCATACTTACGCAGACCGAAGATGAAGCGAATGCAGAAGTTTTGAAGCCGCTCAAGCTTGTCAAGCTGCAGTTGGGTAAGATCGGGATAGCTGGCGTCGGCGTAGTCGAGGATGGGAAGCAGGAGTGACTGGGCGAGCGCAATTTTAGTAGACGTAGGCAAGAAATTACGTAGCCGCTTAAGGGAAGCAGCCGATGCAAAAATTTTACGGCTTACCTCTGCCAATTGTGTTTCCCAAGAAAACTGTCTGTCCAAAAGAATGCCTAGGTTTTTTACGCTCTTGCTTATTTCGATTTTGTTTGCATTGTTTGTTAGAAAAAACCTAAACTTATATCAATTAGATAAAAATCCACGAAGAATAACAAACCTCATCCTTCCAATACCTAGACTTGAACTATACAGGCAGAGCCCTTACTACATGTCTATTAAAATATATAATAAACTACCAACATTCCTTAAATCTGAACCAAAAGACCATAATATTCAAATTAAAACTAAAAGAACTGCTGATAAAAAAATGCTATTATAACACAAAAGATTTTCTTGAAGACAAATTATTAAGATAGATTACATTATTTAGCAAAGAAATAGCTTAGAAGTGTCCAGTTTAAAATAATTACCTACCTACATTTATTTATTCATGTTAAGCACAGCCTAGCCAGACGAATTTATAACTAAACATAACATTAACTTAAACATAATAGATATTATATCAAAATAATTTAAAAGTACCTACATCTAGAAAATAGACCTTGTTACTAGGTAGTTATTAAGTAGATAGAAGATCTCTGTAATTTTGTATAAAATACAAAATACCATAATATAGGTACCTAGTACTTAATGTATAAGTCCTACTTTTAAGAACTATTGCCATACCTTATTTGACAGGGTGTAGGAATACATACAAAACTCTGTATTATTTTTTGTTAAGCAATAAAATACTGAATACTGAATACATGTAAAATTTTGTAATCCTATTGCTTACGGTTGCTGAGATACGGAGCATTTACCTCTCAATTTTAGCAATTTTTTAAGTTACTTATAGGGAACCATCGTCACAATTTAAGAACACGATGAATGAAATGTATGTTGCATTTGTAAGGAGAAGCTACGTGTAAAATTTTGTAGTTCTATTGTTAACGGTTAATGAAATACAGATCGTTTTTGTTAAATCCTCAATTTGAACCCCTTGAGTACGAAATTTTAAAATTCCTTTCTTAGTGCTCACTTCCTTACAAACACCTACACATCCTGCAAGTTTCAAGATTCTAGGCCTCCTGGTTTAGGCTGTAGCTTGTCTATATGTCAGGACAAAGCGCTCTACTATATTAGTATAGATTAATAGGTACGTTTTATACTTGAATATCACAGTCGACGTGAAGGGAATTGAGGCGCGCGCGGTCGACTTTACGAGAGTCGACGTTGCGGGAATCGACGTGAAGGGAATTGAGGCGCGGTTGACTTTACGAAAGTCGACGTTGCGGGAATCGACGTGAAGGGAATTGAGGCGCGGTTGACTTTACGAAAGTCGACGTTGCGGGAATCGACGTAAAGGGAATTGAGGTGCGGTCGACTTTACGAGAGTCGACGTTGCGGGAATCGACGTGAAGGGAATTGAGGCGCGGTCGACTTTACGAGAGTCGACGTTGCGGGAATCGACGTGAAGGGAATAGAGGCGCGGTCGACTTTACGAGAGTCGACGTTGCGGGAATCGACGTGAAGGGAATTGAGGCGCGGTCGACTTTACGAGAGTCGACGTTGCGGGAATCGACGTGAAGGGAATTGAGGCGCGGTCGACTTTACGAGAGTCGACGTTGCGGGAATCGACGTGAAGAGAATTGAGGCGCGGTCGACTTAACGAGAGTCGACGTTGCGGGAATCGACGTGAAGTGAACCATTCAAAATTACAATCTAACAACATTTTTCTATTACGTTTTGGCGCTTAAATGGCTGAGCGGATCTTTGTGAAATTTGGCAGTGAGATAGACAGTGTCCCGGGGACGGGCATAAAGGTATTTGAAAAGTGACCAACCGCATCGCGCCGCCGCCGAGCCGCCGCGCCGCGCTCGGTTCCGGTCAAGGCCGTCTTAAACTATGCCGGGGCCCTTGGGCACACAAAAATTTGGGGCCCTTTTGGAAAGTAAAGATATAGGTTGTAGGTAACATTTTTCTTCTTTGTCTCAGCTCCGTAGGTTATGTCATGACGGGTAGGACGCACTGATTGAAAACTTTCGTTTTCAAGCATTGGGGTATGGATGACGAGAAGACTCGACGTAGTTTGCCAGACGCGGCCCAACCTAACCGGATCCTCCTCTTGGCCTCCTTCTCGAAATTGTTTTTACCTAACTGCAGAGTCTGCCCAAGGTAAGTATACTCGGAAACAATTTCGAGAAGGTGACCTGACCATGTACGACGACCGGCCATTGATCCTGACCTTGGTTTTATCCAAGTTCATGCCGAGACCGATGTGTCGCGCTCGGTTCCGGTGCAGTGACGTCACATTCTCGGTTCCGGTGCAGTGACGCGCTCGGTTCCGGTGCAGTGACGCGCTCGGTTCCGGTGCAGTGACGCGCTCGGTTCCGGTGCAGTGACGTCACATTCTCGGTTCCGGTGCAGTGACATTCACATTACATTTAACTTTGTAAGTAACGGTCCGATTTCGATAATTCAAAAAGATATAATCATTCTTATGTCTTAAAGAAAAACGTGAATAGGTACTAGTTTTATTGAATTTGCTAGAACTTTACTGATCCTCATGACTAGGTAGGTATTATTATAGTAGGATGATTGCGGGTTCGAATCCTGACTGTCTATTGGGAAGTTACTTTAAAGGCTTAACTATAAACAAACATCAACAGCATGAAACTCCAGGGATCACAAATATTTATTAAAGTGTGTTATGGACAGAGATGCTCCAAGCAGGAAACAAACCAGTGTGAACATGATCAACGAAAACACAAAATTTACAACCCAAATCATGATTCCTTCTTTCGCAGAAGAGCGCATCGAGGCGACGTGGCCCGAAGGAGGCCTGCACCGCCACTCGCGCTCCGCGCGTGGTCACGTCGAGTTCCCCTCCTCCGAAAGCGCCCTGATGACCATCTCCTTTCTTACCTTCGCGGTCTTCCTCATCAAACTCGTGCTGGTAAGCTGTGAAGTGTAAGGGACATGCATGAGCAAAGTTCCAGCTTGATGCCAAGTGTTAAGCTTGCAGTTAGGATCTGCAGTGCGTCTTGGGCCATGTAAATCTTAGAAGTTGACCGTCTTTTCTCTGGCTTATGCGTGATCATAAAGTTTGGTCAGCGCCTGCCTAGGTAGATAGAAAGCACTCAGATAGGTACCGCATCAAATCCTTAAAACAACTATACTACCTACTTATGTGTAAGGATTGAATCGAATCTTCTATTTTACAGCAAGTGATCCAGACTTACAAGCACAAGACCATGTTGATGGCGCCTCTCATGGTCGCGACCGCAGGACGCACACTCAGCAAAAAGCTTCGAACAGACGTATTGAATACCTACTGACAATAAAATACCGTTAAGAAGAACCTTACTCACATACCTTCCCAGTTTTATTACTGTGCCCGCTTCCTCCACCGACAGCAGAACCAGTAGTAGTACCAAGCCAAACAGCTGTTTGAATCGAAATCGGATTAACCAAATATAAACATTCTAAGAAGCATAAACACAGTAAAAGCAGTTATGACAGTCGACACCTCACCCATGGTATTTTAATGTACGTTTATTGAATATTTATTGCATTGTTAACGTTTTACTTTTTTACATTTTTAATTTTATATTTTTTTTACATAGGTACATAATCACGGTACATAATGCCCACAGATTGATTATACCCACAGATGTACTAGGGATGCTATTATACCACATCACATCTTATTAAGCAATACAGATACAAATTTTTTTAAAAGTGGAAGCCTTCATAATATGGTTCAATATCAATAATTATTAAAGTAGGTGCGAACCTCTCCCATACAAAAGTAGGTACTTTTCGATTCATTTGGAAACTACGTCCCCGTGTTTGTATGGAGCTTAGAGGTCCCCCAAAATTTTACAAGAACACCCGGCTTAAGTATACTAGTAGTACCCTACTACGTTATACATATAAAGGCTAAGACAAAAAGCGGAGTCCTGCCAGCACCGAAAACTCATCACAATCACATCAAAACATCCAACAACTGATAAAAACCGTGAGTTCTTTTTCATGGCCGATACCAAGAGCCCCCTGCCCGCCGCCGCCATGCGCCATCCTCACCGACCGGAAAAAGACCACACGCTCAGTTGTCAGTGTCAGTTTTCTATAGATTGTCAATGTCATCTTTTGGACAAACAAAAACTAGGAACAGAGGGTGAATTTTACATCTCTACGTCCCATACCAAAGCTTCCCCTAAGTATGAGAATAAAACCACTCACCGCTACCTAAACACGCCTCGTTTACACATACATAACGGTATGAATTGTAAATTAAAAAGAGAATAATAATTATTGTAATAGCTCATAGATTACGCTCCGGGCACATCCCTCTTATCAAATTTAAATATTTAATGAAAATCACAAACTCGCCCAATTGTGACACATGTCAAGAAGATGTGTAGCATCTTCTAGAGGAGTGTAAGCGGAGCTCAGAAGAACTATCATATGAAACTGCCGTATTGTTCAATTTGACACGGAAGCAATAATGGACTACCAGTCTCTTTCTCACAACAGTGGTTTTACGTTAGGAAAAAGCATACACACTCTTTTTATCAGCGCCCTCTTCCTGATTTTGATGTACTTTTGCTGTCACGGACGCCATTTTATTCTACGGTTTTGTTTACATGTGAGGAGATGTCATTGTGAGATTTTTATGTTTTCCCCGTGTTTTCGACTTATTTATTAGCAAAACTGTGATATAAATTGAAAATCATATAGAAGAGGTAGGTACCGTGAAGTGTTCTGTAGCAGGCTGTGGCCTATGCCAAAGCAAAAACAGGCCGAATCTAACCATAATCCGCCATGTTTATCAACCGATTTGTTTACTTAGGTATCCAGGAAAAGTACATGCTTATGGCAGTTCTATATGATAGTTCTTCTGAGAAGCGGAGTGACTCCATGAGAGCTGAGCATAGTGTATTAACCTTATGAATACTGGTGTTATCCAAATTATTTTAGCCGCACCACTAATTGATACGGCGATAGATACGTAAAATTATTAAGGCTAGTTTTAGATGTACTAAGTCAGGTAGTTAATAATTTGTTAAAATACTGGACTGACATAGTCATACCTACCAATGACTTCATCGATATTTATGCACTACCTATACGCTCAGTGAATGACTCAAAGTCCCAATAAAAATGAAACAAGATCCGTCAATTGCGAGTGTAACTCGCGCGCCGAGGGTTTCAAACATTTGCCAATTATTTGGACAATCAATTTTCCGTCTTTTTTCGAAAGGCAATATTTTGCAAAGTACCTATGAACCCTACAGCAATTTCGAAAACTGTTTTAAAATTTACAAAACAATGCCTTTCATTTGATAAACCAATAGGTAGATAGACCTTTCGATAAAAAATATCCCCCTTTTCGACCATTCTCAATATGTTTTTGTTTTTCAAAAATGGTAATTTTTACAGACTTCTCTATATTTTCCTGTAAAATATAGATCCCTATC
Source organism: Eupithecia vulgata (assembly GCA_946478455.1). Taxonomy (NCBI): domain Eukaryota; kingdom Metazoa; phylum Arthropoda; class Insecta; order Lepidoptera; family Geometridae; genus Eupithecia; species Eupithecia vulgata. The sequence continues at coordinate 740,374 of OX297877.1, forward strand.
TGCAAACGCCTAATACATTGTACGTGGATCGGTCTGCAATCTTCGGAGATAGGGAGGGGGGGAATGGTCAATTTTTCGACTTTTTTTGAAATATTTCAAAAAGCTTTCAAAAAGTATAAGACCTACAAAAAATTCAAAAACTGTTTTGAAATGTACAAAACGATACCTTTCATTTGATACATCCCATTTGCCTTCCTAAGTCTCGTTTGAAGTTTCAACATCAAAATTTGTACTGAAAATATTCATTTTCATTTTTCATTTATTTATATATATTTTTTTTTGAAATCAGTAATGGCGCACGAAATGTATCATTATTTCAAATTAATAGCTCCAGTAGTTACTGAGATATTCAAGAAATAGCGGGGACCATAGATTTAAATCGTTAGATAGGCCCTTACCGCAGTGAGACCGCGCCGTGTTGTTCCACGGTCGAAGTGAGGCTCACTAACCTGGAATCAGTGCACCTCCAAACACAGTGTTAGCCGGACGTGTTGTAAAGGACGTTTGCGAGCAGTTTAGTGTCACAAAATGCCATCGTGTGCCTTTCTAAAGTGCAACAACAATTCTAGAAACACAAATAAAGCCAGAGGTGTAACATTTCACTTGTAAGTATTGCGATTTGATTTAAAAACTTTTATTTTTCCTACCGCACAACAAATTTAAACGGCGAGTGCAAGAAAGAGAAAGTAGTGTTTGCAACTAATGTGGGAGAAAAAGAGATGACACTATTTTCTCAGTACACTTGTTGTGTGTAGATTGCACACGTTTTAGACAGACGCGTTTTCGATTTCAGGATATAAATAAGACCTTTATGTTTTCACAGAAGTCAGTGCAATACAATTGTAAACGAAATGGTAATAATAATAATTAAGTTTATTGGCAAAAACACAATTTGTAACTACTTACCGGACCGTACCTTCTACACAAATTGCACAGTTTTTGGACGCCATGTTGACGCACACATTCAAACATTTTCGATTTTAGAGCATCTAAGTGCAAACTTTTTTCAGAAAAGTGTGTGCAATACAATCGCACACGAAATGGTAATAGCAACAGATAAGTACAATGGCAGAAACACGATTTTTTGACTACTCATTAGTGTGCGTGCGTCGGCATTTTGTTAACGCACACATTCAAAAACAAAGCCACAGTTTTTGGTGTCGGGGCCTATCTAACGATTTAAATCTATGGCGGGGACGGACAGAGCGAGACCATAAGGGTTTCAAAACCGATCTTTGAAACCCTAAAAAGGTGCCCATTGCACTCATCCAATCTTTGAGTCAAAGATTATAGTATACTTACCTCTACCCTACGGAACGTAGGATCCTAGGATCTTTGCTTTGAGTAGGTAGGTAGGTACCTACAGGTACCTATACCTAAGTTCTTTGTCCAATATTTGATCAAATTTCTTGGATGTAGCCCATTCCACTCATGCAATATCTTTGTCCAAGACTCCCAAGTACCTACCTAATTGATATCAAATTAAATTACATCACATCACACTAACTTATAAAATACGAAAGTTTGGATGGATGGAAGGATGTTTATTACTTCTTCACGTCAAAACTTCTCACCAGATCGGGCTGAAAACTAGGTAGTATAATTAATTATAATTACGCAGTAGGTATACTAGTCTATGTTAGTATCCAAATCTTTGATCAAATAACGGTATTTCTAGTAAATTGGATAAAGTCATCCAAGTACTTTGATCAAAATATGTAGGTACATTGGACAAATGGCATGATGTTTACATCATGACAATAATATACTCCGCCAGGTATGCCATTCCGAGATACGCAGTTGTGTGGGTTATTGTATTCTCTTTGGTGTGGGTGCCACCAGCGACGGAAACGGTGGTTCTCAAACTTTTTAGTTCGGGGGAAAAATTGTTCTAGGCTTTAGTCCTGATTTTATTATAAGTAATTTTAACTTTAGTGTAAATTTAAAGCCACGTACGGATATGAGGTTCAAAAGCCTGAGTGGTGCTGTGCCACTTATGTGCATGCATGATGATTACCATAAGGCACAGGTCTTGCTCGTTCTGTTACTCAATATTATAAAATAATATAATAGGTACCTACCTATGTAATTAGTAATTACATATAGGTACCTACATACCTACTTAAATCTAGCTACTTAATCTGGGATAAAAAGCTTATGTTACTCTCTATCCTTTCAACTAACTCTATGTATGCCAAAAATCAAGTCGATTGCTTGCTTAGTTAGGGCGTGAAAGAAGGATAATGAAACAAACATACTTTCGCATTTATAATATTATTTATCCCATAGATTATTTGCAACAGTCTGCAGTTAGCTCAATTTTTTCTCTTGTAAATACTACTTTTAATTTATTTCTATTATTTGATTGTAATTTTTTTTAATGAAACAGCACATTTGTTTCCCAACTTCTGTTTATGTTTTTTCTGTTTAAAATGGCAACATTGACAGTGATAAGCTTGTGTGAGTGCCACCAGTAAGTGGCAGACCTTGTATAATTTGACAATGGTATCAATGAGTATACAATACTTACTAGAGTGCTTTTCACCAAATAATTCCTATGCCGTATTGTTGGCACCCCTTCACCCCTGTCTATCAACAGTGTCAACACGCTAAGATGTAGGTATCTGGTCCACATGCCATGTGCATAAAAATCTATAATAAAATCCCCCAAGATATAAAGAATGAAAGCAAATTACTAAAATTTAAGATACTTTTAAAGAATTATTTAATTGAAAACTGTTTTTAAACCTTACAAGAATTTTTGGAGCTGTAGGTGCCTACTCAATATGTTATTTTTTTACCTATACCTACTTATTCTTTTATTTTTGGCAAATTCTAATAATTGTTATTAGCTTTTTCTTTGTATACTTAGATTTATTTTTATTTTGTACCGTGTTAGATATAAGTTTTGAATAAGTAGGTACTTTTGTCTCGTACTTACCTCTACTTTTGTAAGCATTGTTATTGAAGTGCCCTAGCCGGGTCCATGTTTGGAACTGTTTTCTATTAAAAGACCTACAAAAAACATGGTATCAATAAAGAATTTGAATTTTAAATTTTATCTCCAGGCTTTTCAAGGTTTTATTGAAATTTCTTGAGAAAATCATGCCTAAAACATTAAAAAGTGGTGAAAGAGTGATGGTGTTGAAGGTGAAGGACTTTTGTGAAAGAAAAAAAATTTACGAGGCTCCACTTATTCCAATAAGATGTGTACAAGCTCGGGTCGCCGCGCCGCCATAACAGGTTAGTAAAATAGGGTTAGGTACTAGCATCACTTTGACTAGGCCCTTAATCCTTTATTTATTATTATTATCATCCCACTAATTTTATAAATGTGAAAGTTTGGATGGATGGATGTTTATTAAGTATTCACTCAATAAAAAGATTAAGTAATTAATAAAAATTTCATTTCATTTTAGGAATATCTGAAAAAACAGTATCAAAAATCACCAAAGAAGGTGAGGTGGCAGACACCGCGCAAAAGTGGTCCTCGACGAAAAACTCACGAACTCGATGACTTCGAACGGTGGGCATGATACATGAGTTTTATGCAGTAAGAAAAGAATTGCCTACCCTTACGAAATTGTTGAATGAAATGAAATAGTGACAACAAAGATGAGGAAATGTCACATGTAGACATTTTAGATGAACACAGCTACTGTCGAAAATAATAAAAATAAAATTTCGTTAAATCATTGATCCCATATTTTTTAATCCCTTACTATCTGTCTAAAATAATAATTGAACTAGCTGTTCCCGCTACATCATACGAGTCTTTATCATATAGTCGACTTTTACGGCGGTTATGGTTAGAAATGGTAGGTATCCTATTCGTATAACACAGGTTATAAGTTGAAATGTGGATGAAATTTTGAAAGCAGACAGGTTTATAATTTAGATTAATAAAATTCATACTTATCTAAATGTCTTAAAAAGAACAGATCGTAAAAGTAATTACGTGCGTACGAAGTCGCGGGACTCGCGGGTAAGTACTCCTCAGATACATGGTGTCCCTGATTTTATGGTAGCACAGAAAGGGTAATAATGACATCACTTATGAGCACTAATGCCAACATGACGGCATGGGAACTATTTGATGAAACGCACTATACCGGTGTCCGTGATGGTAGCGTACACATACCTAACCGAATTCACGTTTGTTGTTATGCCTAATAAATAGCGTATAAATAGAGTATAATCAGTGCAAAAGTAAAATAAATAGCGCCTCCTTGGTTTAAGAAATAATGACCATTGTTTGTGGGTATGCCAGCATAACGATCAAGCTAGCGTACACACGACCGTTCTCAAAAACGGCTTATACTATAGCAACAAAATTTATACACAATAATATAGTATAAATAGCGTCTTAACTATGCAAAATTTCATAATGATTGCTCTCATAGGAACAGAGATATGGAACAAGACTATAAAATAACACCTGAGCTGGCGTTATGCTAGCGTACCCATTAAAAACCGAAATAGTTCCTATAGAAAACGAGGTTTTTTTAATGTAAATGCTATATGTATAAATAGTGTGTGAAGTACTTCCTCTCCCAGTAGTCATACTTTATGCAAATTCGTAATCAAACACTATAAAAAGTTGATGTAAAGTTACTACAAACGTGAATTCGGTTATGGGTACGCTACCATCACGGACACCTATACCGTAAGAGTTAGTGTCATACATGGTCAAATTTATACAAGGACTGACACCTGACACTAAGTAACAGAACGAGCAAGACCTGTGCCTTATGGTAATCATCATGCATGCATGCACATAAGTGGCACAGCACCACGCAGGCTTTTGAACCTCAAATCCGTGCGTGGCTTTAAATTTACACTAAAGTTTAAATTACTTATAATAAAATCAGGAATAAAGCCCAGAACTATTTTCCCCCCAAACTAAAAAGCTTGAGAACCACCGTATCCGTCGCTTGTGGCACCCACACCAAAGAGAATACATTAACTACTTAAACCCACACAACTGCGTATCTCGGAATGGCATACCTGGCGGAGTATATTATTGTAATAAGATGATTGATAATAATATACAACGAAAGAGAATATATATAACGCTACACTAACTTATTTTAAGAATAGAGATTTTTGTTCAATGGTAAAAATATCTCATTGGTGTATTTCATTTCATGTTTTACCGGTCATATCTTGGTCATTAATATTATTATTTTAAACCCGCCCCATTCCATGACTATGTTTCCTTGAACTGGCTGAAAAGTGACAAACCAGACACATATTGCCAAAAACAAAGAAGTCAAGTCAACAACAATAACATATGTATGTATTCTTGGAACAACGATCGTATCGTAGTATTACTAGTATATAAATTCTCCTCTTTGTTTGATTTACAACATAAACGGGGTATAATGTTACTTGGTTCCTTGACATAAACTAAGAAGGTATATTGACAACGATTAAAATTTCCAGTGTTGTTTTCCTAGTAAGTATTTGTTTTGTTCCTTGTTCCCGTGTAATTTCAGGTCATCAATATTTTCTAACTTATTTAGGGACTATTATAGGTAACTCTTTCCACTATGAACACCTCAAAAAGCAAAGGAGCAACTGAGCAATCTGCTACGAGGAAGCGAAGGAGAACAGATATCAATAACCTGCCAGGTAAAGTATTCTACATAAATTATATTCCTTTCCTTTAGTTCCCTGAAAGATGACCCCCGTTGTAGAAAAGTAAAGTATTATTATATTAGTCTACAACCTACGGGGGCATCAGGGACATTTATCATGATTTGAGCTTTCTTGAAATGTCAGCACCTTCACCATTGCATGCCTTTATTTTTATGCACATATTTTGTTATGATAAATTAATCATCAGCACTCATACGCCCACAGCTGAAACACCATGCTTGTCAGACGCATTGCTGATCATCACACTAGAGATGTTAAATATACAGCTAATGAAGCTGCTGCCCTCCTCATGGTCCCCTCAGCCGGCTATTAAATAACTATTCGTGGTGGATACTTAAGCCACCACCCAGAGTAGTTTTCTAAATAATTAATTTAAGCACATTCTTATTCGCAGAAAATATCAATCTAACTAAAGAAATCCTGAAGAGGAATGTCTGCCGACTGTGTGCAACTTACCACGAGTCAGGGCCAAAGCTCCTGCCTCTCTATGAATCCTTTAATGGCATCATATTGTCGAGAATGGTTGACATCTTCATACCGGTATGTAAGGTACCTAACCTACCTATTGTAAAGATTTTCTTTTTTGTTCCCCCTACCTGAAATTTTCAGTGCACATGCATCTTTTGGTAATCTCTTAAGAAATAAAATACCTAATTATAAAAGTAACTAAATAGTGTGGTGCAATACATATAAAGATCATAAAATCAACATTTCTGAGCCTTAAACCATAGATCATCAAAAATTTCGGCAGCAAAAATGGTGTTGTGATTGTGATGAGTTGTCCAATAATTGCGAAAAATGATGAAAAATATCCAAAAATAGTGTGTGGTGGCTGCGATCGGCAAATATGTGTGAAGTGCAATGATTTGTGCGCCATAGAGCTACATGTGGAGATGCTCCAATCACAACACCAAGTACCTACTTGAGCCCCCATTGAAAGCTTGGATATTGCCAGCTTCCAGTGCTCAGAAAACTTGTGTCTCAGTTAAAGGATGAAATTGATACAAAAAGTCACAAAGTCAAAGGAGAGGGGGTTAACATAAGTGGTACCTAACTACATCTCATATCTGGGTGACAAAGTACTAATGGCGGAGTCGCTTCAGGAGCTGAACCAAATGCTGGATGGCCTAGCTTCAGCCTCGCGACGCATCAGTCTTGGCAAGAACTTGGATAAAACCAAGGTCATGATTAATGGCCACATTGATCCGGGACCGATTGTCGTACATGGCCATGGCAAGCTTCTCGAAATTGTTTCCGAGTACACTTACGTTGTTCGCAATTACTTGTTGATTTTAGGTATACAAAAACGATGGACTACCAGAAGTAGCATGCAGGAAATGCGCTGACCAGGTTATGGCATGGTACAAGATGCGCATCAATAGTAAAAGAATCACATACATCCTAGAAAAGGAGGCTGAGAAACTCAGGTTGGGAGGGGTAAGTACCTACTTATACAATGTTGTCTTTTATTATTTTATATTTTATTGTTCAAGTGTGAGAATCCTCTTAAATAAATAATGTATTCTAAATTTCTGAAAGGTACAACCCAGGTTCGTTGGGTACAAATCATGATGATTTTATTAAAGAGACCTTGCAGGACTCTTGGACACGTCACAAAACTCAGTTTACCTAAGTGAAACTAGGTAGTAAAGTGATCACTTTTGTTACTGGTCAAAAAGGGGGGATTTTTTTTTCAAAAGGGTGTTACCTGCCCATGTGGGGTATCAAATGAAAGGTATTGTTTTGAACTTTTGACCATTTCAAAACAATTTGAAATTTCTGTAAGTTTCATACTTTATGAAATATTTCAAAAAAAGTCGAAAAATTTACCATTCTCCCCCCTCCTATCTCCGAAGATTGATGACCGATCCATGTACAATGTATTAGGCGTTTGTAGATAAGGATCTATATTTTACAGGAAAATATAGAGAAGTCTGTAAAAATTACCATTTTTAGGGTTCCGTACCTCAAAAGGAAAAAAGGAACCCTTATAGGATCACTTTGTTGTCCGTCTGTCCGTCTGTCAACCCACTTTTCTCAGAAAAGCGTAGGGTTATCGAGTTGATATTCACATCATATACGCAGGCTCGTAACCTCTTGAAGCCTCGACATAAATCAAACTTCTAAGTCAACGCAATCAAAAGTTACAGCTGTTTATGTCTATTTTTTTTCAATTTCCCAAGGGAATCACATGCACACAAAACCTATAGGGTACTTCCCGTTGACCTAGAACCATGAAATTTGGTGAGAAGCAAGGTCTTATAGTACAAGTAAAGGAAAAAATCCGAAAACCGTAAATTTGTAGTTTATTCACAGAAAAAATATTTTTTTAATCTTGCCATGGACCAAAAACCTTTATGGTACTTCCTGTTGACCTAGAACCATGAAAATTGGTGAGAAGCTAGGTCTTATAACACAAGTAAAGGGAAAAATCCGAAAACCGTAAATTTTTAGAATATTCACAGAAAAAATAATTTTCGAATCTCGCCATGGACCAAAAACCTGTAGGGTACTTTCCGTTGACCTAGAACCATGAAATTTGGCAAGAAGCAATGACTTATAGCACAAGTAAAGGGAAAAATCAGAAAACCGTAAATTTGTGGTTTATTCATACAAAATAGTACATTGTTACACTAGGGTTGGACGTAACTTATTTAGTCTCGAGACGCCAATAGTTAGAGGGACTAAATAAGTTACGTCATAATCGTTATCAAATCAGAAAATTATTGTGCCTTATTCGTCTGGATTTGACTGATTTCTTTGCTAAAGAGTTTGTACGGAACCCTTGATGCGCGAGTCTAACTCGCACTTGACGTTTTATTGAAAAACAAAAACATAATATATTGAGAATGGTCGAAAAGGGGGATATTTTTTATCGAAAGGTCTATCTACCTATTGGTTTATCAAATGAAAGGCATTGTTTTGTAAATTTTAAAACAGTTTTCGAAATTGCTGCAGGTTTCGTACTTTTCAAAATATTGCCATTCGAAAAAGACGGAAAATTGATTGTCCAAATAATTGGCAAATGTTTGAAACCCTCGGCGCGCGAGTTGCACTCGCACTTGACGGATCTTGTTTTATTAATCATAGCCTGGCCAGGATTTTCTAATATATTAAATTTGATATAAAATACTTTTGATCCATTAAAGAGATGAGTGAAGGTCGTTATAGTTGTCGTGTTATAGTTGGAATCTTAGACTATACCTACCTAATGCTACGTATTTTTGAAGCTCTAACTAAATTACCTAACCGCGATCTCTGGCTAAGTAACAGTGATGATCATTAAACATAGGCCTTAGATTTAATTTGCAACTATAATTAATAATTTCGATTGTCAGTTTGTGAAATTGGAAATAATTAAAATATGAAATATTTACGATGCTAATTTCACATATTACTACTTTTACTAAATTCTTTCATATATATACAGGGTTATTGGAAATTAGACCGGATCCTATTTCATCGGTGGATGAATTAAGACGCCGAATAATAAGAGCGGCCGACAAAATGAAAATAAATTTGACAACAAGGGTTGTTAAATCTGACTTACGCCATCGTATGCGTCTTTGCGTAAGGAATAGAGGAGGACATTTTGAAAACGAATTGTAAATTTAAATGTTTTGGTTGTAATAAAAGGTAACTGTTAAAGTTAAATTTCATTTTTCTTTTATTTTTTTGTTTCAAAATTATTCGTTTGATTTATTGAAATTTGCTACCTACTTATGGTTTACCCGTATTTTTTTCTGCAATATTGTAACTAAGTGCATTGATTTATACCTCGTTGGATAGCTAAAGATGTGTAGATGTTTTTAAAATAGCATGCCGACTAAATTTACATGGGTATTTTTTTTTAAATGGGCTTTTTGTGAAGAATTTACTTTAAAATAATACTTTATTTTGATAAACATGTCGTTTAGCTTCCATATGGATACTGATTCAGCCGATTTTGTTAATGGATATTAAGAGTTAGACTGTAGGCTATCTAAACCTGTGACTAAAATTTGAGTTGTATGATCAATTTTTTTTAAGTTAATTATTGAAGACGTTAAACGGGATTTTCCCAAAAAAACACAAATATGGAAATATCTCAAAAATAGTTAACTTTCGGATAATACAATATGGGGTCAAAATAGTTGCAAATGGCCTCCCCCATCACCCCCTTAAAGGATCCGGTCTAATTTCCAATAACCCTGTATAATAGGTATGTTTTGTGTAGTGTTAAATAAACTCTTTCATTATTTTAATTTCATATACCTATCCCCTAGCCTCATCTGTTATTGCTTACAATAACTCTAAAGTTACCATAATATTTCTTTTGAAGCTCAGTCTGTAGACCGGTCTAGAAAATGTTTACATTATTCTCCGTGTCTACAGCTTTTTGAAACTGGTTCTCCTTAGCTATTTCATGGTTGAAGCATTCATGTAACTTTTAATTGTTGCAGGTAACTTCAAATGAAAGGTCAGTACGAAAGATCTACAAACCCTGAATACTAAAACATCACTTGCAATGAGTAGGTACCTACTACACAACATAAGAGTTTTTCTTTTTTCATTATACAGTGGTAATGATTGTCTTGTGTCTCTGCGGTCACATCAGGCAAGTGGTGTTTCAGTAGTAGGTGGTAATAAGTTTTAGCTAACCAAAACTTTCTAAGTACTTTGTCCTAGAATTAGTAAAGCAGGTACATTAGGCTACAGGTACATTAGACTTCCCTTCACAGATTGCTGTTGAGCGAAACTATTCAAAACATTCTCGCTTCCTACTCGCTGGATGTAGAATCGGTGTTCGTTTGCCAGCTGTGCGACATACGAACTGTGAAGGAAGAGTTCGTACGGCATTTAGAGCGGAAACACGCGGCCGTAAGGGACAGAGAAGCACTTGAGATGTTCATACTAGACCACGTGACCTTCGAGGAGACGCTCGCGTCCGACCCCGACCCCGAATCCGAAACCGCATCAGCGACGGCGGCGTCTCCCGGCACCGTCGACACTCGCTCGTCGCACTCTCGGCCCCAACAGCATGCAGCGGGGAAGCTTGATGGGGACGCGCGTGGTGTCGGCGGAGACAAGAGAGAGATCATGGAGCACTCTTGTGGTGATCGTAGGAGTTGTGGGCATGAGACCAACCAGAAGCGCATCCCGGCCGTCTGTCCACACTGCAACCGCGTCTGCTCCAATAAGTACAACATGCTCGTGCATATGAACACTCACGCGGAGGGACAGAGCGCGAAGTTTGACTGCGAGTGCGGGAAGAGTTACAGCACGCGCGGGAACTTAGTGGCGCACAGACGGACGGCGCACGAGAAGGTGTTGCCGCACGAGTGTGATGGGTGCGGGCGCGGGTTTCCCACGCGGGTAGCGAGGGACGTGCACGCGCGCCAGCACTCGGGCGCGCGCCCCTTTGTCTGTGGAGCGTGCGGACTTGCTTTCCGCGGCGCCGGCGCGCTGCGCCAGCACGCTCGTACGCACGCGCCGCGCGCGCTGGCCTGCGCGCTCTGCGGCAAGCGCTTCCGCAGACGCGCGCATCTGCGCTACCACGTGGCCACGCACCGACACCAGAGTACTTGATGCGAACCGCGCCCGTGAACTCGCTTCATGAGACATTGGAGGAGGCGGGCGGTCCGGGTCCTACCGTGTTTATCAACGCAAGTTACGATTTTCAAGGAATTGAAAATTTTGAAGTGAAACTAATGTTGTGTAGGTTCCCGGAGTCGCCCGCGGCGTCGGACAGAGGCTCGGAGCGGAACGCGGGACGAGACGGGTCCGACTCGGGGTCGGGGTCCGAGGGCGCGCCGCTCGCCGCTGTCGAGGACCCCCTCGCCCCGCTGCGCCGCGCCCTGATGGCCTTGCGCGACCACTACCTCGCGCACCACGCGCCCGCGCCTCCCCAGGAGGAAACCAGTGCGGGGGAGGGTGACCCCCTCGCGTTCGACGACCTCACGGTGCGCAACCAGCGCCACGACCGGTTCGACCCGGCGACGCGCGAGGCACTGGACGCGGCGCGCTCGGCCGACCGCGCGCACTACACGTGCGCGCAGTGCGGCCGCCGGCTTGGCTCCGCCCACGCCTTCGTGCACCACCTGCGCATCCACTCGGGAGTGCGGCCGCACGTGTGCCACGTGTGCGGCGCCGCCTTCCGCGCGCCGCAGGGGCTCGCGCGCCACCTCGCACAGACGCACGAGCGACGCGCGCGCCGCGCTTGCGCGCTCTGCTCCAAAACCTTCGCCAACGAACAGAATCTTGCACAGCACCTGCGGACGCACACCGGCGAGCGCCCGCACGAGTGCGCGCAGTGCGGGCGCCGCTTTGCGCAGAGTGGGGCTCTGCACGCTCACCGGCGTACGCACGACGCGCGCCGGCCGCACGCCTGCTCGCGCTGCCCCGCCGCCTTTCGCCTGCGCGCCGGGCTAGCGCGGCACGTCCGCTCGCACGCGCGCCCCTCCCGGCCCCTCACGCGCCTCTCCTTCCCCGCAGGCACGCCGCCCCTCTAGCACCACCGCCTCCGAAGTCCGCCCGCTCGCGCTCCTGCCCCGAGTGCGGGCGCGTGCTGTCGGACGTCGCGAACCTGGCGCGGCACGTGCGCGCGGTGCACGGCGCGCGCCGGCCTCACGCCTGCGCGAACTGCGGTGCCTCCTTCACGCGCGCCGAGCACCTGGCGACGCACGCACTCGCGCAGCACGGCGGGGGTGCGGCGCTGCTGTGCGAGACGTGTGGAGCGCGCTGCGCGTCGGCAGCGGCGCTGCGCTCGCACCGACGCGTGCACTCCACCCCGCGACACTCGTGCGCATGCGGGCGCGTGTTCCGGCGCGCGGGAGAGCTGCGCGCGCATGCGTCCACGCACGGCGACGCGCGGCCGCACGCTTGCGCGCTGTGCCCGCGCGCCTTCCGTCTGCGCGCGCAGCTGACCCTGCACGCGCGGAGACATGAGCGCGCACCACCAGCAGCTGACGTCGCCACGCCGACTGTGACGCTGCCCGAAACCAATCTCGATATTTTTCATTAAATTAAGTAACTTTAAAATATCGAAAGAATTAATATTTTGTCACTCCTCTCAAGAACGGCCGTGTTCCGCCGCTTCCTGCTGGGCGTGGGGGACCTGGTGGACTCCTGGGACGAGGAGGACCCCGCGGCGAACTCCACATCTCTTCGGGTTACCTTAGCCTCTACGCGACGACCCGTCCCGCTTCTCCAGGGACCCCCTCCGCCTCCCGGCGACCCACCCTCCTTGCATCTCATTTTCCCCGTGGTCGCGGGGGAACTCTCTGCGGTGGGGCAGGTGACGGAGATCGTGTTCTACGGAAAGATACAATCGCATCGTGGACTTGATGGACTCGTCGGACGGGGAATCCCCGGCGGCATACCCTGTATCTCTTGGGATCATTTCCTGCGCTCCGCGACGAACTCCCCCGCCTCTCCAGGGATCACCTCCGCCCGTCCGCGACGGACCCCCCCGTCTCTCCAAGAAACACATACGCCCCAAGTATCAATTCCGCCTCGGGGGAGCCCTACGCGATTGGGCAGATAATCTATAGTTACCTACCTAAACAATAGCCTGTTTTAAAAAGTTTACTATCTTGGTAGATGGAACCTTTTTACTGTAATAAAGAGTAAGACTCTAGTGTAGATAGTCTAGGGTCGTTCTTTGACCGGGAAACAGAAGTGGAACATATTGACAGCCACCGCCATTAGTCCCAGCTAGTGCGTGACAATCAAACGTGTGCTCCACCACCGCGGCCCATACAAGCTATTTGAGAGCGTACCAAAAGTGATTTAGCTAGCCGCAATCATCGAACCTCTTGCAACGGACCGGTGCAGGTGTGGGTACTGGGGCGCCGCCGCGCCGCCGGAGACGCTGAGCGGCGAGGTCGCCGAGTATCATGTCTTATTGTATTTGCTTTGTGGATGGGCAGCCCACATCCAGCTTTGTTTTACAAAAAAGGGCTGTACGCGCAGTTGAAAATTAAAGCCACGCCACTCTGAGGGAATTATTTAGGTAAAGATATATAATATCGCAATACATCTATGAAAATCTAATGTACACGCACAAAAATAAAATAGCTTTAAAAAAAAATGTGATGTTCACAAAATAAATACAAGAAGCAAGAACAAACTGCACATCCCATCATATAGATTACGAAAGCTAGGGAATTAATTTATGGGTAATTGCGTACGCTTCTACAACAACCTTCCATCTGAAGCAACTTTGTAAATTTGAACACTCCCTCCACCATCCCATGGTCCTTCCAACCTTGCGGTTATACGGACCGAAGCTGTGAGAAAAGAGCCACTCGGGTAGCTCTAGCCTCTACAAATCCTATGCTCTGTGTCCCGAACACTCTCCCCCTTCTGGGGCATGCCACATCACATCACAGACTTCATTGCCGGGCTGCTCCACCCCAGCTCGGTACTGCTCTGTGCCCCCCCCCATCCCCAATCGAATCCGTGCCCTCCTCAGCGCGCCTCTTTCTATGCCAAGCTTTGGCGAACCTCTTAAGCGCCCCATAGTTAGCCTCATTGCTAACTAGGTCTCCGTGATAAATCGGTCCCTCATGTCCGCCTTCCCTAACTATCCCCGTTAATAAAATATCCCGTTCTGCCGCATATAATGGACAGTCCCACAAGACGTGCTCGCGTGTTTCTGCGGGGTTACCGCAGCTACAAAATGCTGTGTCGCTCAGTCTCATGTCACTCAATCTCTTCCTGAAACAACCGTGTCCCGACAAAATCTGCGACACTTCGTGTTCCGGCTCCACCCAGTGCGCCGCCATGCGCTCACCTACGTCTGGGAAGAACTGGAACAACTCGCGTCCCTTGTCCTCCGACTCCCAGCGAGCCTGCCAAGTGGCGATGGTGTCCTCGTCGACCTGACCCCTAAGCCGCCCGTGAGCCTCTTTAGGCACTCCCTCAGTCGCAGCTAGTCTGCGACCGGCACGTGCCAACAGCAGGTCGGCCGGTAGTACGCCCGCAAGAACCGGCAACGCAGCTGTGCTGCACGACCTGTAGGCCTTCGTCAGTAGGACTAGCGAAGGCCTCTGGGTCCTAAGCAGCACGCTGCGTACGACATGTAAATTTGAACAGTAGGTACGTAAAACGAAGTCTTATTAAGAAAACCTTTTACTCCATAGATGATCGATCAATAACCTCCTAAAGTTTGTGCCACCCGCCACCTCGCCGCACTCTTTGATAAAACTTAGATTTCTACATTTTTCTTAATGAATACATGTAATAGAATAACTGAATATCATATATACCTACCTACCACAAAAAATCTGCTATAATAACACATTTTAATAGCCACAGCTTTAACACTTTCATTGCCCAAGACGCAGAAGCCGTGCTTCGGCTCCGATGTACACTGGGCAGTGAATTCGTTAACTCAAACTTAAATGTAAGGAAGTAGATTTTTTGATGTAGGAAAATTTGTCATATTATGACACTTTCAGATAGTTTGTTAATGAACTATTACTTACGTGAAGATAATATTTAGTAAGAAAATTACATTAACAGAATAAAATAATTACAACTAATATTTTACATCATATTGTTACTTATATATTTACATAATAAATGCGTGGAGGCAAAAAGTGCATTGTGGAAAAATCATTAGACATTTATTTTGGAAAATTTATTGTAGTTAAATTGTACAAAATAATCTCGTTTTCACTTGATGTCATTGATTTTAGTCTTGCTTGACTATATTATAATTATTTTCGTCTTGGGGAAACATAGCTAACCTATCTTTATACCTTCCTATTTTATAATTATTTTAGCCGCAAATAGAAAATAACCACAAAAAAGTGTACATGTGCAGTTTAGGAATCAAATGGGTTCAGATTACATGTAGATAAACCACGACAAGGATCCGGCAATAGTAGGTGACTATTGATGAGAATACTCTGCGTATGGCGCGTAGATTTTCTCGGAACTACCATTGCAGTTCCGAAATTACCGGAGTTGATGAGATAATCAAAATAGTTGTACGTCATCTTGCAGACCAAATGTTCTCGAACATTTGGCGAGTACACTCGGAGTACCTACTGCACGATTATAATGTTGATAAATATAGTTGGTATTACATGCCCTTTTCTGTACACAAGATCATTCTCCACGGAGAAAATGTTATCAAACGATGCCCGAAATAAGGACTACAAAAAAATCTATTAGAGCACTAGAAAATGCTCTAGGTCAGCTACAAATGAGGATGTTCTCCATTCATTACTTTATAGATCTGATCCCTAGGTATATCTCTAGCCTACCGAGACAAAGCAAAAAGTCTTCCCAAAGAATTGTGGCAGGCAGCTATAAGCCTTATAACTTTATATTTATATTATATGTACTTCTGATGTACATTATGTATTAAGTACATTAAAGTACAATTATTTGTCATGGAAATGTAGAATTTTGTTGTAATTATGTCCATTGGTTAAGTTAAAACACTAATAATAGATTTTTTACTTTGGTGGCAATTTTTTTTGTTTTATTTGTGGTTTTTTATATTATTATTTTTCATTTAAAGCACTACCTAGGATATTTTGAAAACTTACAAGTTACAGAAATTAGAGACGATAAATTATTACGCTCCTGACCAAAATGCGCCGTTCAGTGATAAAAGCTGTTTAATTTCAATACGACGGTGGTGCTCTCAAAGGATTTTCACAAAAACATTAATTGAAGTTTTAATAACTACTTAACAGATGTTTTAATTTCATACATTGTACCTACGTAAAACAATATTCATCCTCAAAGACCCGAGTAGAAAATATAACTGTAATAGCTTAACTTAGTTCCTAAGTTTTATATTAGTGCTAAGTATTTATTGTGAACGGATGTGTGTTACTGCAGGGGAACATGTGTTACTGCAGGGAGGGGGAACATGCGATATGCAGGGGGGGGCATTGGACACTGCCTGCAGGAGGGAACATGTAATCTCTGATCGAATTGAGTCATGGACGATAGAACTATTCAAGAAATCATTTCATCAATTATAGGTAGGTAAATAGAGTAGGTAGATGAAAGCAGTGAAGAAAACAAGAACGGTTTCAAAACCCTTATGGTCTCGCTCTGTCCATCCTTTACTTATTTATTGAATAATATTCAATAACGGACATAAATTATGTTAGTAACTACTGCAGCTAATAACATGAAATTTGAAAATAATCTGACAGTAGGTTAAATGAGCTCTATAAAGGCAAATGGCGTATGAAATGAAAGGTGTCGAGTTGTACATTACAAAACCGTTGAAATTTCTGTAAGTTTCATACTTTAAATATTTTTAAAAATGACGAGAAGCTTACACACTGCCCCTTACTTATCTCATAAGTTTGCAGAGCCATCCATCTGAAAGGTATGTACATACCTACTATTTTGGTATTAATTATTTTTTCCCTAACCAGTACTTTTACCTATAGTATATGTATATTTTTGTTAACTGGCAAATGTTCGAAATGTTCGTATCTTGGTAGATTGTAGGTACCTAGCCTATTCTGTGATGGAAGGTATACTTTAGTGTAATATTTTATCCTTTTAACGTTGTGTTCTCCATTGTTTAGTTTAGGAATATAAATATGAGTTCTTTTTTTCATGTTCATATCCATAATCAGTATTTAAACGTATAAAAAATGTTGATTAAATAAGAAGAGTTGAATAGATTAATCATAAATATAATTTATTTTATGATTCGCCTTACATATTATTAATGTATGTAATGTACCTAGTTGAACTTACAAATGTGTTTAGCAAAAAAAAATACTCACGATAAAATTTATAAGTTATTAACAAAATAAAATATCACATGCACAACTTTATAAATAGGTATAAAATATAAATAAAATTACTGTAATTTAGATGTTGTTACATTCTCAAATAAATTTTTTACATAAAAAAATTGTAAGCATACCTAATTAATAATCATTATAAATAGACGGAAGATTATTCAATTTATTAGAATATGTACATATAAATGTCAACAATTAGCAATGTTCATGGCTTTTTATATCACATGCAGTATGTATGCATTTATATTTTTAAATAATTTTGCAACAAAAATAAATTGAGCATAATTAGTGTGGAATATTTTATACAGGACAGGCTTCTATTTATATTTAAATTGTTTCTATATATATTCTTAATTAAAGACTTCAAAACAAATTATCAGTATTGTTTCAATTAATAGATTTAAATAATTTAACCAATTAATTTTAACCAAATTTCCAGAAAACTACAAGACCGTACCTATATTTGATTGAGTACAGTACATTACGACATATTTGACAGGGTAGGTACGTAGATAGGTTACTTCCTAGTGCTGCCGCACCGCAGCTCCCAAACACTGATGGAGGCCTTACGGCAGCTTTACATTAAGTAGCCGCGCGACTTCTACCTATAAGTTACGGACACTGTAAACAAGTCTCGCGGCTGCGCACTGCTTGCAAGTTGCAACCTAGCAAAGGCCCAAGGCCTGCACAGCGGTGATCGCTACTCAGAGCGGTAGCGGAAAATTACGCGCGGTTAGCGATAGGTAGGTACCTACAATCCTACTCCGTCTATTATATTACCGGATAGCCTCTGTATCTCGCTATCGCTCTGGGTAGCGAATACCGCATAGATCTGAACAGGCCCTTAGTCTACTTACAGGCGCGGGCGGGCGCAGTGACCCGAAGTGGATCTTGGCGTCTGACACCAGAGGTCTCCAGTTGTGTCTATCCTTTCCCGTTTCAGATTCAGTTCGGTTATGGAATTGGGCCACACAGGAACTATCACGTTCAGGCAGGTGTTCTTCGGAAATATAATCTGACAATTACAATAGCTACAGACCCAGAGTGGTCTTCACCTGACTGATAAATCGTCACTCTTCTCGTTGAGACCAATCAGGTGAGATTGTGCCCATACGTACGAAGGTCTATTGATTATAAACAAAAAAACATGTTGACAGACGTTTTTGACACAATATTTGATACATTTGATGTCGAAGTGAATATTGTCCGATTATCTTTTGGTGGAGCAGCCTTGGTTATTAATTCAGTGCAGCGGCGAGGGCGGCGGCGTGCTCCGGCCCGGGTCGAGGGGCGCGGGCGGTGGGCTCTCGTTGACGAGCCGCTGCCGCTCGCGGTACATCGACACCTGGATGTTCTCCAGCTGGTGGTAGCGGCAGACCTTCAGCGTCGAGAACACCGCCAGACCCACCCACGTCGTGAATGCGGCCCAGGCGCCGAACTTAAACAAGGAAAATAGGTAACTCACTTTGACGTCAAAGCACAAAGAATTGTTGCTGTTGCTAACAATACTCAGTAAGAAGTATTTATTTCCCTGGGAACAGAGTTTCATTTCATTTATTTATTGCATACACATACATTATTATAATTTTAGCTTAGAAGTACTTAGCCTAGTGGTAGGCACATGTACCCTGTAAGGGCGCAGCAATGTATTTATAAATTATTATAATAGTTACGTGCTTAGTCTATTTTAGGCTAGAAACATGTTCACTCACAATACTAAGTAAGAAGTATTTATTTCCCTGGGAACAGAGTTACTTACAAAATATTACATTTTTAATTACGAAGATGAATCAAAGGTATTTTTGTATTTATGGTAATGTTTTTTTTTTTACTTTATCATCTAATGTATAATTATTATCAAATTATGTATTATCTAAATTATTATCAAACAAGAAATTAATAGGAATGATAATAAATAAATAATGCTGGACAATTCACACAGCATTATCTAGCCCCAAGGTAAGCAGAGCTTGTGTTATGGGTACTAGATAACTGATGTACATAATATAATACAATACATAGACAGATATTTTTACTATATATAGAAAACGACCAGAACACCCTGAACAAACGTCTGTAGATTGTACACACATTTGTCCCGAGGCGGGAATCGAACCCGCAACCTTCTGCGTCGCAGGCAGACCTTCGCCCACCACGCCACATCGGTCGTCAAAATAGTAAAATCGTAAAATAATAGGAATGATAATTGATTCCCTTTCGCTTTACTTCCATATCGCTACTGAATATTGCCTTTTTTACTGTTAACTAGCGGGCCCATCATCATCTAATGATGATGATGGGCCCGTCCCGGTTTCGCACAGGTGGACATTTTTTTTTAATAAACATAAATCAGTTGCCATGAGATAGAAATAAACTTAAACAACGCGTGCGAAGCCGCGGGCATCAGCTAGTATAAAATAAATAATCAAATTTATTTAACTGCAGAACCTGTTAGAGACTCGGTTCAGAAACTATTTATAGAAGGTAGACTACATACAGTGGTGGTCATATAATTAGAAACACTTCATATGAATTATGAAAGTTTGAAGTCCATGTCATCCATTCTTGAAAAATTTATAAATTCAATTTTTAATAATCATACAACAATATAGCCACTCAATTTAGAATACTCATAGAATACATTAAAAAAACAAAACTATCTAAACTTCATCATAAAAAGAGTTTAAAGCATACATAGCTTACTTTCTGTTACTGGCCTCTTGGACGCCTAATTAGAAACACTTTAGAAAAGCATCTACAGCACATTCCATTTTTGAAATTGAAAAAATAAAACTTCTTAGCTATTTTCTATCGTTTTGGCGGCAATTGACCATCAAATTGAAAATCCGTTTACAATTTTTTGTTCAAAATGGGCAAAAATAAAAGTTGTGACGCATCAACTAGGCAAATAATTGTTAATTTGCACATCGACCAAGAATGGACGTACAGGAGAATAGCTAATCATTTAAAATGTTCGGTAAAGAAAGTTTTCAATGCTATTGACCATTACAAAAGACACGGAACTATTGAAAATTTTCCTAGAAAGGCTCGACCGAGGAAAACTTCGCCCAGAGAAGATAAGCTAATCGTACGTATTGCTAAGAAAGACTCGTTTAAAGGCTCCAACCACAAGGTGGCCGATAAAAAATGTGCGTTACCCCAGCAGAAAAGTATCTTCTAGAATGAAGTGAGTTACATAAATAATTAGTGTGTCTTATATAATTAGGCTGTAAATGTGCGTCATGAAAAAAAAATTGTGTATGTCCCCTTTTTGAAATAAAACGCAATATACGTTTTCTGCTGGGGTAACGTTCTTCCAGCAGGAAGATTCTAAACGAATGGATCTAGACAAATTTAACTTATATGGGCAGATAGCTTATATTTGTGTATGAATGTGCGACTAAAAATAAAATTTGTGGGCCATAAGGTTTTTGAGATATTCAGTTTCCTGCTGGGGTAACGTTTTGCAAACTCTTGTTTGTCGGAAACTATTGAATGTGCATCTACAAAATATACATACACTAGTAGCCCTTGATTTGTGCTTAAATGTGACATAATAAAATTTACAAAAATATATACAGTTTTTATGTAATCTTGCTTCTTTTTAAAACCTAAAAAAAAATCTAGCTCTTTAATGTACAGACATACAGATTCATTGTAAACGGTTTTGGGTTTTTGTTGTTATTCTTTATAACCATAAAAAGTTTCAAGAAGGTACATACACGCGCTTTTGAATAATATCGATTAAGACACATTTTTAAGGTCATAACTTTGACGTCAAAATGCAAGATACCTTTTCACCCAAGATTGTCGGTATAAACAAAAAAACAAGTGTGATTAATAATAAATATATCCTGAAAATTTTAACTCTCTACGCCTCGTATTTAGCTAGTTATAAACGGTTGACCTGATTAAGACCTAGACTACTTAATCTGTCTTATCCTACCTGGTGATCCGACTAAATTCGAACGACCACTAAAAAGCGACTGTTTCATACATATTGATGACCTTCTTAATTTGGCTAACGACACGCATTGGGCCTGGGTACACTCAAGTAGAAAAGTTATGGATAACTTTTGTCAACTATTTTAGGTTATAAGAACTCAAGTCAGTTGGTGTATGTATATAATTCATCGAAAAACATAACCCACCTTCCGAGGTAGTCGCTTAAAAAGATAGGTAGGTGTACCAACCCAACTGACTTGGGCCCACAAATTTTATTTTTAGTCGCACATTCATACACAAATATAAGCTATCTGCCCATATAAGTTAAATTTGTCTAGGTCCATTCGTTTAGAATCTTCCTACTGGAAGAACGTTACCCCAACAGAAAAAGTATATTGCGTTTTATTCCAAAACGGGGACATACACAATTTTTTTTTCATGACGCACATTCACAGCTTATGTTATGTATGACACACTAATTATTTATGTAACTCACTTCATTCTAGAAGATACTTTTCTGCTGGGGTAACGCACACTAAAAAAATAATAATCAACTACAATAAAATAACAGGCAACACGAAACGGCAGCACCATCCAGGCAAGATTTTGGTAATTAAAAATAATTATAACCGTTTAAATTATGCCGTGACTAAGAATCTATCGAAAATGTACCTACCACAATATTAATACCCCAAAAAATCCTGTCATTCGATATAAGTCGGTACTTTTATTAAGTACCTAAGCTTACTCCATGCTTACTCAGTCAGTCATCGACCTCACTTGAGTATGAGTAATACCTTGTCTTAGATAAACGTTACGATGACAAAGTAAGCTTTCATAATAATTACCAGAAAAATCTACCTAGATATCTCCTAAACCAGTAACTAGTAGTCTCTACCTTATATGTTTTTACTTTAAACAGGTATTTAAGTAATTTAATGGCGATAATTGGTTAGCATACAAGAAAGGAGCAGGGAAAGTGCCTACTTAGTAAAACAAGATCCGCCAAGTGCGAGTGTAACTCGCGCGCCGAGGGTTTCAAACATTTGCCCATTATTTGGACAATCAATTTTCTGAAATATTTTAAAAAGTATGAAACTTACAGAAATTTAAAAAAGTGTTTTAAAAAGGCCGAAACGATACCTTTCATTTAATACCCAACATGGGTAGGTACCCCCTTTTGAAAAAAAAATCCCCCTTTTTGGCCATTTTTCAAAAACTATTATTATTACAGACTTTTCTATATTTTCCTGTAAAATTCAAAATTCAAAGTGCTTTATTTCCTTTAGACCTTACAGGACTCTTGGACACGTCACAAAAACTCAGATTACATAAGTAAAACTAGGAAATAAAGTGATCACTTTGATTTTTTGTCCACTTCAATCTTTTTAAGGTAAAGTAAAGAAGCGAACAAGAAACCTTTACCTTGTTAGAATGTTAGTTTTCGAGTTGGAGCAAAACTCGTCCCAAGCTTTTTTATCGTCTAGATAATCTGATATTTTATAGTATAAGCCTTTTTACAAAGGATATGTTTGACAATTTGTTTGAATTTATTTATTGATAATTTTTGCAACTCACTTGGAGTTTTGTTGTAGAAGCGTATACATTGTCCTTTAAAAGATACATTAATCTTGTGTAGCCTAGTTGTGGGCACAGCGAGTTTATTCTTATTTCTAGTATTTAAATTATGTATATCGCTATTTTTGGGGAACCGATTGATATTCTTATGAGTATACAACAAGTTTTCATAAATATATTGACACGGTACTGTCATTATATTTATTACTTTAAATTTATCACGTAGGGACTCTCTGGGACCCATATCATAGATTGCACGAACAGCCCTCTTCTGCAGCACAAATACGGTATTAATATCTGCAGCGTTCCCCCACAGCAGTATACCATAAGACATAATACTATGGAAGTAGCTGAAATATACTAGTCTAGAAGTATCAACGTCTGTAAGATGACGGATTTTTTTGACTGCATATGCTGCAGAACTTAGTCTCTTCGATAGCTTATCTATGTGCGGGCCCCATTGAAGTTTACTATCTAAGGTAATTCCTAAGAATACGGTACTGTCTACAAATTCTACCGATTCTTCTTTTACGTATACATTAGCCTTAACTTGTTTTACATTCGGTAAAATAAACCTAATACATTTAGTTTTGGTTTCGTTGAGCAAAAAATTATTGTCACTAAACCAATTGACTACTTTTGATATTGCATTATTTACATCGATCAACTATGTAAAATATAGATCCCTATCTACAAACGCCTAATACATTGTACATGAATCGGTCATCAATCGTCGGAGATAGGAAGAGGGAGAATGGTAAATTTTTCGACTTTTTTTGAAATATTTCAAAAAGTATGAAATTTACATAAAAAATCAGAAAGTGTTTTAAAATGGCCGAAACGATACCTTTCATTTGAGACCCCACATGGGTAGGTACACCCTTTTGAAAAAAAATCCCCTTTTTTGACCATTTTTCAAAAACTATTATTATTACAGACTTCTCTATATTTTTCCTGTAAAATATAGATCGATATCTACAAACGCCTAATACATTGTACGTGGATCGGTCTGCAATCTTCGGAGATAGGGGGGGGGGGGGGAAAGGTCAATTTTTCGACTATTTTTGAAATATTTCAAAAAGTATGAAACTAACAGAAATTTCAAAAAGTGTTTTGAAATGGTCAAAACGATACCTTTCATTTGATACCCCACATAGGTAGGTACCCCCCCTTTTGAAAAAAAATTTCCCCCCTTTTTGACCATTTTTCAAAAACTATTATTATTACAGACTTCTCTATATTTTTCCTGTAAAATATAGATTAATATCTACAAACGCCTAATACATTGTACATGGATCGGTTTGCAATCTTCGGAGCTAGGGGGGGGGGGGGGGGAATGGTCAATTTTTCGTCTTTTTTTGAAATATTTCAAAAAGTATGAAACTTACAGAAATTTCAAAAAGTGTTTTGAAATGGTTATTATTATTACAGACTTCTCTATATTTTTCCTGTAAAATATAGATCGATATCTACAAACGCCTAATACATTGTACGTGGATCGATCTGCAATCTTCGGAGATAGGGGGGGGGGGAATGGTCAATTTTTCGTTTTTTTTTAATATTTCAAAAAGTATGAAATTTACAGAAATTTCAAAAAGTGTTTTGAAATGTACAAAACGATACCTACCTTTCATTTGATACCCCATTTGCCTTCCTAGGTCTCTTTTGAAATTTCAACATCAAAATTTGTACTGAAAATATTCATTTTCAATTTTCATTTATTTATATATTTTTTTCTTAAAATCAGTAATGGCACACGAAATGTATCATTATTTCAAATTTCAAGTTAATAGTTGCAGTAGTTACTGAGATATTCAAGAAAGAGCGGGGACGGACAGAGCGAGACCATAAGGGTTTCAAAACCGATCTTTGAAACCCTAAAAACATATGTGATGGTCCATAATAAAATATTTACGTTATTTTTTTATTAAACAATAATAGAATATCAGCATCGTTATGTAAAATTCTTGTTTCATATCCGGTTCTATAACAAAAACTTTCCACGAGAATTCTTCGTTGGCTCCCAATTATACCTTCTCAAATTTCTTCTCCATTTTTTAGATAATTGGATCTTTAGGAAATCTGGAAGTGAAAAATAAGTATTAGTTGTGAGCTTCTGCCAACATTACGATCATTGGATTTCCATATAGGTACAGGTACCAATCACACAGGTTTTTTTATTGATGACGGTAAACCGTTTCGCCACCATAACTTAAGAATTTCTTAAATGTTATGTCTCAGTACAAGTAGGTGTATATTTTGTATTAAACTTTTATCGACAGTAATCTACCGACAACAACAGTACTTCACTAGGTAGCATCAATATGGTAGATAAGATGTCATTGTGTGTGTGATACACTGTTTTTATATCTATTTTTTGTATTATTTTCTATGTTTTTCTTGGTGTGCAATAAAGTGTATTGTATTGTATGTCATTTTATATTTGTTACTAAATTTTTTAAGAATTATAGAGATAAGGCTAATGAGCTTTGAATAACTTTATGAAACAGCTTCAATATTACATTTATAAAAACAATTCAACATATTGCAAAGGAATTATCATTAATATTAGCCAAAACACGTCAATCGACTTACCGATGGAAAGATATTCTCTGGTTTATTTCGGATAAAGCCGCCACCCTGCGGGTTTTGCAACCAGCAACTGCACAATCCATGATATATGATGCTGTCGATTAACATTAAACACAACAAAAATAAACTTATAAACACAAATTTCCATATTCCGCAGAATATTCGCTGAACCCAGCTGGGTGTGCCCAAACAAACAATGAAAACTATCAAAATGTGACACTTCGTTCTGCGTTTCAACATGAAATTGACGTTGGGATGTCGTCTCTTTCTTTCACATAGACAATTGTCATAAGAAATAAATAAAACGTCAAGTGCGAGTTAGACTCGCGCATCAAGGGTTCCGTACAAACTTTTTTTCACTCTTTAGCAAAGAAATCAATCCAGACGAATAAGGCACAATAATTTTCTGATTTGATAACGATTATGACGTAACTTATTTAGTCCCTTGAACTATTGGCGTCTCGAGACTAAATAAGTTACGTCCAACCCTAGTGTAACAGTACTATTTTGTATGAATAAACCACAAATTTACGGTTTTCTGATTTTTTTCCTTTACTTGTGCTATAAGACATTGCTTCTTGCCAAATTTCATGGCTCTAGGTCGACGGAAAGTACCCTACAGGTTTTTGGTCCATGGCGAGATACGAAAATTATTTTTTCTGTGAATAAACTACAAATTTACGGTTTTCGGATTGTTCCCTTTACTTGTGCTATAAGATAAGACCTTGCTTCTTGCCAAATTTCATGGTTCTAGGTGAACGGGAAGTACCCTATAGGTTTTTGGTCCATGGCAAGATTAAAAAATTATTTTTTCTGTAAATACACTACAAATTTACGGTTTTCGGATTTTTCTCTTTACTTGTGCTATAAGACCTTGCTTCGTGCCAAATTTTATGGTTCTAGGTGAACGGGAAGTACCCTATAGGTTTTGTGTGCATGTGATTCCCTTGAAAAATAAAAAAAACTAGACATAAACAGCTGTAACTTTTGATTGCGTTGACTTAGAAGTTTGATTTATATCGAGGCTTCAAGATGTTACGAGCCTGCGTATATGAACTCGATAACTCTACGCATTTCTGAGAAAAGTGGGTTGACAGACGGACAACAAAGTGATCCTATAAGGGTTCCTTTTTTCCTTTTGAGGTACGGAACCCTAAAAACGAAAAGAATGACAGTTATTTGTTCATTTTTTTACGCTATATCTACCCTTCCGTAGGGTAGATATAGCGTAAAAAAATTAACGTAAAAATGATCCGTAGGATCCTAGGATCTCTTTTTATGATGAAGTTTAGATGAGTATTCTAAATTGAGTGGCTATATATATTGTTGCATGATTATTAAAAATTGAATTTATAAATTTTTCAAGAATGGATGACATGGACTTCAAACTTTCATAATTCATATGAAGTGTTTCTAATTATATGACCACCACTGTATATGTATACGACGACCGGCATTTGATCATTGTGTCCGTTGATTATTATGATATTGATTTTATCCAAATTCATACCAAGACCGTCGCGAGTCTGTTGAAAATTAAAGTTTATTCGGATAATTTTCTTTATTAATTGTTTGGTGAAACTACATCAAATAATATTTTTAAGTCGTAAAAATCGCTGTATCCGAGTTACGGTTAATGGCAGTGAATGCGTTAACTAACTGGGTCTGAACTTCTGAAGTCTCGCTTAGTTTGCATATACATGGCTGTTAGACATTTAGCGCTCTGACGGAAAAGTACAAAGCTGAAAAAAATACCCGTATTTTTTTTATCAATATAGATTTTTTCCAGGCCCAGAAAAACGAATACCTACCTACCTATGTATACTTTGTTTGGCTTTTGGCAAAAGATCATGATCAGATTTTTTTTATACATTTTCCTTCTATTGCCATATTTTTTTCAGTCAGGCAAATCGTGCAGATGCTTTATGTGTAATCTCGCACAAATGGTGCATAGACATAGACATAATTATCATTATATTTTGTCACTTCTGATAATGGAAGTGACACGTTAGCGCGAGTCCGATGTCGGCGACTCGAGATAACGCACCGGTCAGTTACAAGTTCTTAGATTATCATAGGTAGGTTAGGTAGGTACCTGTACGCTTCCGATTTCGATGTAGAATGATTTCGTTTGTATTCCATCCTTCTTGTCTATTGCTTGCCCAGCTGCATCTTCACAGCTGTAAAACAACACCAGTTTAATGTTGTAGCAAAGTGTGCAAACTATGTTAGGTTAGGTGCAACTTGCAAGAGGTTCATACATCAAACCAAAGTATATTATTATAATCGAGTATTTATTGTGTACCGTCTCCAACTCAAACAAGTAACTCGCGCGCCGAGGGTTTCGAACATTTGCTAATTATTTGGACAGTAAGTTTTTCGACTTTTTTCGAAATATTTCAAAAAGTATGAAACTTACAGAAATTTCAAAGTGTTTTGAAATGGTCAAAACGAAACCTTTCATTTAATTCCCCACTCGGGTAGGTCAATCTTTAAAAAGAATCCCCCCTTTTTGACCATTTTTCAAAAATGATTATTTTTACAGACCTTTATATTTTTCCTGTAAAATATAGATCGATATCTACAAACGCCTAGTACATTGTACATGGATCGGTCTACAATCTTCGGAGATTAGTAGGGGGGGGAGGTGGTCAATTTTTCAACTTTTTTTGAAATATTTCATAATAAATATGAAACTTACAGAAATTTCAAAAAGTGTTTTGAAATGTTCAAAACGATACCTTTCATTTGATATTCCATTTGCCCCTTACATCTCTTTTGAAATTTCAACATCAGAATTTGTAGGTACTGGAGAAATATTCATTTTCATTTATTTATATTTTATTCTTGAAATCATCATTATTTCAAATTTCAAGTTAATAGCTGCAGTAGTTACTGAGATATTCAAGAAAGAGCGCGGACGGACAGAGCGAGACCATAAGGGTTTCGAAACCGATCTCGAAACCCTAAAAACATAATTTAAAGTGGAACTTCACCGGTTTACTAGAAATAAAAAAACTTTTTTTTCTCAATCTTTGATATTCTTAAGGTTTTCCATTTGACACATAAATTTCCACGCGGGCGAAGCCGCGGGGCGCATCTAGTGAACCATAAGAAAATGATAAACATCACAGTATGTTTATAAAGATGTTTGGATGTATGTTGAAATTTGGCATTGATACATTGTACTTGTAGTACTACAAATAAACTATCCTCTACTTTTTATTCCAGTCAAACGCCTGCAAAGCCGCGGGTAGTAATACTAATATTAGCCAACAAATGAGAGATAACAACAATACCTAACTAATAACAATTTTAGTATAATTATGACACAGTTGACTGTACTTTTGAACGGAACGTGAATGTTTCGTGTAGGAAGGAACACTCTCATTAACGGCGTTGGCGGCACCCTCGCCTGCGCGCGCTTCTGCCTGCGTCCCTCTGACCTCTTAAAATGCATATAAGCAATTAATAAATGAAATGAAATAAAATAAGCAGCAGTATATCATAAAGATTAGCGCGTAACAGTACTATAGGTCGGTCAGGCAACACTGCTGCACGGGCTAGTTACCTCAGGAAGCGCATCAGCATGAGCTGGCACCAGCTGCTGAAGCCCAGCGTGACGAGCAGCGCGGCCGACACGGCCAGCGCGCACGCCACGCCGCACGCCGCCGCCTCCACGAACGCTGACAGGAACGAGCTGTCCGTGCCGCGGCACACAAACATCGATAACCTGACACATTTCAATTAATAAATAATTATCTGTGTTTATAGGAGTGGAACACAATGCTAATGGTTGCATATGATACAGGTCTCCGCGATAGGTACAGGTTTTGCCTAGTGCTGAGGTTGTAACCTGGATTGTAAAGTCACTAAATATTATTTTGTATAATAATATATAATTATTTTGTTTTGACATTAAAATTGAATAATATTATACTAGTATTATTGTAGGGTATTTGATAAAGAAAACAACAGTGCGTAATGTAATCACAAGTGATCTCTATCTAATACTTGGCAGAGCTACGCTATAAGCAATGAGTAAGTCGACAGAGCCTACGCATTTGCGCCCCTTGGAGTCGAGGACCCTAGGTCCGCAGGTTACAGAGGCTCTACGGGTTAAAAAAAAATCTGAGCATCTGATGGAAGAAACGCGTGACCCGAGAGCTAGTGAGTATCTGGCACAGCGCATCAGCATTGCCATACAGCAGGGCAATGCAACCAGTGTCTTGGGCATGCTTCCGATTGGTATTGATATGGATCTGTTGAGCTACCTAATAAATAAATAATTCTGGACAATTCACACAGCATTATCTAACCCCAAGCTAAGCAGAGCTTGTGTTATGGGTACTAGATAACTGATATACATAATATTATACAATACATAGATAGGTATTTTTTTTATTATATATAGAAAACGACCAGAACACCCTGAACAAATGTCTGCAGATCGTACACACATTTGTTCCGAGGCGGGAATCGAACCCGCAACCTTCTGCGTCGCAGGCAGACCTTCGCCCGCCGCGCCACATCGGTCGTCACCTGTAGATTATTTGTATGAAACACTAATTTTTATTTAATTCTATGTATATATTATGTATTATTTGGTTAAATATTTGTTTAAGTCTTGTTGATAATTATTTAAACTACATAATCTCCTAGCCAAATATGTAAAATATCTAAAACCTTACCTGCCTACTAGTGCATTCTCTGAGAAAATAAAGAAAAGGCACCAGTAGTGGAGTTGAATCCTGTAATGCAATAATATTTGTAGATGGTAAAATAAGGAAAATACTAGACATAATTTATGCAAGGCATGAGCAAACTGTGAGCCTGGAGGATATATGAACTTTCCTCACTCCACCCTGATTTAGGATTAGTAGCAACATTTACCTGTAAATCTGAACACAGCATACTATGAACATGAACACTCCCACAAATATCACATAGTTGCAGTACGCATTTGAAGCCCAGTCTATGGACAGCTGGCCGTCAAGCTCACTCCAACGCCCTTGTGAGAACAGCAGGCAATGATCACTGGAACAGAACATTATCATACAGTTCTAAGTTCTAGTAATGAGAAGGAAAAGTACCTATTGTTCCTACAGTAGGGGAAGATTGATAGGCTTTGTACAGCGGTCATATCTCAACTATCCAAAAGCATTCAGAATTGTTCAAAGAGGACTGTGGCTAATATATATATATAGGCTAGCGTTCAAAAATGATGGCAGTGCGGTAGTATACTTTGCAATATATATAGAAAAAATGAAAAATCAGAGCGCTATGCCCTGTGAATGAGCCCCAAAAATTAAATTTGTGCGCATCAAGGTTTCAGAATAATTCGAGAAAATAACATGGTTTTTATCTATTAGCCCTAGAAAGTTTTGAAATAGCTTTAAAGGTAGCTTATATTTGAGCATTTTATTGGCCAAACAGCGACATTTGTGCGCCCTGTGGTTTTTAAATAAGTAAATTGCAAATTTCGCTGGAGTAACGTTTGGCAGATTTCCATATCTTCGGAATGGCTGAAAGAACAAAAATGAATTTTGGTAAGCAGAGGGGGTTTAACTTGGTTTAATGTGGACCCCAGTAGTTTTTCTAAAAAAGTGCACGGTTTATGAATTAGACGACTTTTACTGATAATCAAAAATAACCTCTTTTTCTCTTGAATTACACAAGTAAGGCGTTCTGTGATTACATTGGCTGATGCGTACCTATTAAGAATATGTATGAATATCTTCTGACAAAATTGTGAAACCTTACAACTTATTTTCGACGAAATAAATCAATTTTACTGATTTTACAACTGAAAATGGTCTACTTATTTCGAGCCTCAAATAAGGGAGTTTGAACAAGATTACATGACAACAACAACTTTACATGATTTGCCAATAACTAGAGCGCATATTCAAATTCACTCACGCTAAATTTCAGCTTTCTACGCCTTTAGCCTTATAATTAACCGTTAATCTACGAATAAATAATAAGTCAGGAAATCTAACTGCTTTCAAAAAATGACCCAACCAAAGTCGTGTCCAAATAGGCGGGGCTTAAAAGTCGTGTCCAGCGCGTCATCAGTCTGTCATTTTTCTTGTTTGCGAGCACACGTGTAATCTGCGTAATTTTTCATTATAATTTGTGAACTAGCTGTGAATTATCATGCCAGCATGTGTTGTGAAATGGTGCAGGAGCCATACAAGACTAAAATGTCCAGGGATCATGTGTCACTAGTAAGTAATAGCAAAATTATAATTATATTCAAATACATTAGAAAACAAGATGGTCAATACTATGCAGAATGAAGTCAGTAAATTTGGACTGACTTGGTATTGATTTATGACTTATTTTTTATATCATGCAAAACGATATGGTCAGTACTCAGTATTATGCAAACTGAAGTCAGTACCTAACTTTTTTTTCTTGATGAAATAGTGAAAACCAGCAAAGTATGTTCCGTTCATTTAGACGAAAATGATTTTTATAAAACATTAAAAGGATATACTATGTAATATGTTACACAAAACTGCAGTACCAGTTTGCACAGTAAGTTCCTACTGTAAAATTATTGGGATAATTGTTATGTAAAAAACAATTTAAAAAAATTAAAGTCTGAAATAATTGTTGTTTTTTCTTCAGATAATTTGTCCCCAAAAATGATCTTTAAAAGATACTATGGAAAATAATAAAAAAACAAACAATAATAAACAACAACAACAGTTGGTGAGTAATGTCATCATAATCATCATCATTATAATTTGTTTTGAAATATAGTAAATTGGTACCTCTTTATAAATCTGGTAGTCACACTGATCCAGCCAACTACAGGCCAATTTCAATACTTCCCACAGTGAGTAAAGTTTTTGAAAAGATTATTCTTACTCAGTTGTCCTCTCACTATAACCTTAATAGACTACTTCATAAAAATCAATTTGGCTTCACCAAGGGTAGATCGACAACCGATGCTGGTACAGCTCTATTAAGGCATATATTGGATGCCTGGGATAAGGCGAAAAACGCCATCGGTATATTTTGCGACCTTTCTAAGGCTTTTGATTGTGTAGATCATTGTACACTAATTGGAAAATTTAAACATTACGGTATTGACAACAAGGCACTGGACCTTATGCAATCTTATTTATCTGGTCGAGTCCAAAAAGTAGATAGTGGTAAAGAAAGATCTCGGGGCTCAAAAATTGAATTGGGCGTCCCACAAGGATCAATATTACTATTAGGCCCTTTCTTATTTTTAGTATATGTAAATGATCTCCCTTTTTTTGCAAAAGATCTCTGTGATATAGTGTTATTTGCTGATGATACTTCATTGATTTTTAAAGTTGACAGAAATAAATGTAATTATGACGATGTAAATAACTCGCTTTCACAAATACTAGATTGGTTCACCTCCAACAACCTCTTACTAAATGCTAAAAAAACCAAATGCATAAAATTCATGTTACCAAATGTAAGAGAACTCCCAACTAAGATAATGCTAAAGGATGAGATCGTTGACCTTGTCGACTCAACGGTTTTCCTAGGGTTACATATTGATTCCTCTCTTCAATGGAGACCGCAAATTGATGCTCTCGCAGGCAAACTTAGTTCAGCAGCATATGCGGTTCGAACAATTAGATATATTACCGATGAAGATACAGCTAGGTTAGTTTATTTCAGTTACTTCCATAGTATCATGTCTTATGGTATTTTGCTTTGGGGACGGGCAGCCGACATTCAGACTATCTTTGTTCTCCAAAAAAGGGCTGTACGCGCAATTTATAAATTAAAGCCACGCCACTCTTTGAGGGAATTATTTAAAGACATAATATTTTGACAGTAATATCGCAATACATATATGAAAATCTAATGTATACGCACAAAACAAAGATAGCTTTTTAAAAAATGTGATGTTCACAAAGTAAATACAAGAAACAAGAACAAACTGCACATCCCATCATATAGATTACGAAAGGTAGGGAAATCATTTATGGGAAATTGCGTACGCTTCTATAACAAGCTTCCATCTGAAGCAACTGAGCTCCCTATTCGTAAATTTAAACAGTACATAAAACGAAATCTAATAAAGAAAGCCTATTACTCCATAGATGATTACATCAATGATGTAAATGCTTGGCCAGATGTCGCTCAGTTCCACACCGACAATGGTATATAAGGGATATAATGTTAAGCTTAGTTAGTTTCAACTCAATTATAAATATTGAGTTATATACAAATTAGATTATATTTAGACTGAGATAAGTAATGTATTAATTTTAAGATTTATAAAACTTACTAGTGGTTTCTTTTTCGCTTCTTCCACTAGTGGACAAAAAATTGAAGCGAATAAAATCAATAACATCATATTTCTTATTTGATAATAATGACTATTTATTTATAAACCTGTTTATAGTATAAAATTTTACTTGTCTAAGTGCTTATTTTGTAAGCTTAAAGAAATAAACGTTATTGATATTTGATATTTATATATCAGTCCACTGCTGGACATAGGCCTCCCCTAATGAGCGCCAGCGTCCAGCATCTGCCAGCAGTCTTTCGCAAATCGTCATCCCACCTGGTCGAAGGACGCCTACACTACGTTTGCCGAGTCGCGGTCTCCACTCAAGAACACGATTACCCCAGCGACCATTTACGCGATATTGTTCTGTGGTCATGACGTCAGTTGAAACTGAGACCTGAAAAAATGCGCTGATGTTGCTGATGAAAGTTCATACTTATTAGTACTCTTATCGGTCTGCAGTTAACTCAATTGTTTCAGTCTGCAGTTAGCTCAATTGTTCCAATTGTAAATACTAGTTCTTATTTATTTCTTTATTTGATTTTAATTTTCTTTGTTAATAAAGCGTATAAAGATTTACTTATTAGTTTGCTACACAGCCGTATGACATATTTCACGGTGTTTATAATAAGATTAAAAATACCTGAAACATTGAAAGATTTTTCCACTATTTTTGCCTAGGCTATCTCAATAATACATTTTTAGGTATTTGTAATATACCTATCTAGTAATATTGTAATAAAGAACAAAAAAAAACATGTTAAAATCAAAAACGCTATATCTACCTTTCGTTTCATTATTTAATTGGTTCGATCCACTTATTGCGTCCACGCCGATATGACGCAACTGTCATGGCAGACATTGCAGCATGCGCGCGAACCAATCACTGCTTTCGTTCAGCAAGCGCCGAACCAATCCCTGTTTACCTTCGATTTTTAAACCAATCACCAAACATGCATTTTTGTAACTTTGGATGTGATTCGTTATTTGAATCATATGTCGTTTTGGTTTAAAGTAAGTAAGTAAGTAAAGTTTATTAATTAAAAAAGGCACTGGATAACATGTTGAGATGATTACTTAGTAGTATACATCGACGGACATGTAGTATAACTAGGTGTAAATCTAGGTTTTGTTACTGGTGGTCGAGTGACTGTCTTCCGTACTAGTTAAGTAGTAAGTACTGCATTACGGCAAGAAGTCTGAAGTAGAACCACTTTTGGTTTGGCATTTGTTTTGAATTATTATTTATTCGTAGCCGTTAATGAATAAAAACAACAAACGAGAACTTTTAGACAGTTATCCGACCGATTTCGAAATGCCATTAAAAAGCGGCCGCACAGTACTTAGAGCCAACACCTATAAATCGGTAGCTTTGTCATGTTTAACATTAGGTACACTTACGTAGACAAGTTTTAGTGAGGGAAAGAGGCGCGATTAGGGAGATTATTTAGTAGGTCGAAATGCCTTAGTAGAATTTCGTAGTTCTGATAATTTGGCAAAAAAAAATCGGATCCCAACTTTCATGCATGACATGAATCGGGGCTTTTCCTAAATGTTTAGTTACCTACACGATAGCACTTTAGGTACAACAAAATAAACTTTATTGATAGAAAGATAGATAGATAATGCTTTATTTCATAGCCCATTAGCAAACAAAATATAAATTACATTAAAAAAAATACTTATCCTAAACAAAGACATGGAATTGGCGGCCTTATCGCTTATTGATAGTGCTTGATTAGAATAAATGTATCTGAGAATTCTATCCTGTATAAGGTAAGTTTTTAAAAGCTGGCGCGATCCCCTTTTCTTCTTCTTTTTAGGGTTCCGTACCTCAAAAGGAAAAAAGGAACCCTTATAGGATCACTTTGTTGTCCGTCTGTCAGTCTGTCCGTCCGTCCGTCTGTCAACCCTCTTTTTTCAGAAACGCGTGGAGTTATCGAGTTAATATTCACATCATATAGTTACGCAGGCTCGTAACCTCTTGGAGCCGCGATATAAATCAAACTTCTAAGTCAACGCAATCAAAAGTTACAGCTGCTTATGTCTATTTTTTTTTAATTTTCCAAGGGAATCACATGCACACAGAACCTATAGGGTAGGTACTTCCCGTTGACCTAGAACCATGAAATTTGGCACGAAGCAAGGTCTTATAGCACAAGTAAAGGGAAAAATCCGAAAACAGTAAATTTGTAGTTTATTCACAGAAAAAATAATTTTAGAAGCTCGCCATGGACCAAAAACCTGTAGGTACTTTCCGTTGACCTAGAACCATGTAATTTGGCAAGAAGCAATTTCATATAGCACAAGTAAAGGAAAAAATCCGAAAACCGTATTTTTTTCGTTTATTCATAGAAAAAATAATTTTCGAATCTCTGCCATGGACCAAAAACCTACAGGGTACTTTCCGTTCTGGGTTGATTTCTTTGCTGAAGAGTAGAAGTTTGTACGGAACCCTTGATGCGCGAGTCCAACTCGCACTTGACGTTTTATTTATTATATTTGTTTATTTTTATTAAGATTTTTATTGTGTAGGTGGATTTTAAATTTTTGCTCATTGTCACTACAATTTTATTATGATACCTCCTAGTATCTAAGTTTGGTAAGCACCTATATAATATAACCTATAGGTAATCAAATCAATCACACTATCACATCACACTAGGTAACATTATAAATGCTAAAGCTTGGGAGTTTAGATGTTTGGAAGGTTGTTGTTACACTCCTTCACGCGTCAGTCCAAAACTACTGAACGGATCGCCTGAAATTTTTCATACAGGTAGTTCTGAGCCGAGAATAAAACAACGGCTACTTTTAATCTCATAAATCAGTTCCCATTGGATATAAATAAGCAAAACTTAAACAACACGGGCAAAGCCGCGGGCAGAAACTAGTAGGTAAATACATAAATTAATTGTAAGGATTTTTGTTACAGTGCTTACCCGCACTCTGGGCATCTCTAAGAAATGAAATAAGTACCGGCGCTACAGTCCGTAAGAGGTCCCAAAGATTTTCGACGAGAACTGACAGAGACTTCGTGGCTTAGTTGGTTAGAGCACACCCGTACTAAGGGTGGGACGCGGGTTCGAGTCCCGCCGAAGTCGAAAATTTTTGGGAACTTATTTCATTTCTTATAAATTAATTGATTGTTTACGGGTCATTCTGTCATGATACCATAACGCAAATTATTAAATAAATATGTGCTTACCTACTACCTTTGTAGGTATCGAAAGAGGTGATCGAAATAATAATAATAATGCTGGACAATTCACACAGCATTATCAAGTTTAAGATAACTGATTGTAAATGACACCTAAATATAATAAATTCACCAAAATAGATTTTCTGCACCACTTTACAAACATAACAAAACCTGATAGATAAATTAAGAAGGTAAGGTAAATGTTCCTGACGGCCGCTTTTTAATGGCATTTCGAATTTGGTTGGATAACTGTCTAAAAGTTCTCGTTAGTAATTGTTTTTATTCATTAACGGTTAATTATAAGGCGTAGAAAGCTGAAATTCAGCGTAAGTGAATTTGAATATGCGCTCTAGTTATTGGCAAATCATGTAAAGTTGTTTTCTTGTTCAAACTCCCTTATTTGAGGCTCGAAATAAGTAGACCATTTTCAGTTGTAAAATCAGTAAAATTGATTTATTTCGTCGAAAATAAGTTGTAGGGATTCACAGTTTTGTCAGAAGATACATATTCTTAATAAGCATCAGCCAATGTAATCACAGAACGCCTTTCTTGTGTAATTCAAGAGAAAAGAGGTTATTTTTGATTTTCAGAAAAAGTCGTCTAATTCATAAACCGTGCACTTTTTTGGAAAAACTACTGGGGTCCACATTAAACCAAGTTAAACCCCCTCTGTTCACTAAAATTCATTTTTGTTCTTTCAGCCATTCCGAAGATATGGAAATCTGCCAAACGTTACTCCAGCGAAATTTGCAATTTATTCAAAAACCACAGGGCGCACAAATGTCGCTGTTTGGCCAATAAAATGCTCAAATATAAGCTACCTTTTAAGCTATTTCAAAACTTTCTAGGGCTAATAGGTAAAAACAATGTCGCTGCAGTAACGTTTTCAGGTGTTACTGCAGCGAAATGTTATTTTCTCGAATTACTCTGAAACCTTAATGCGCACAAATTTAATTTTTGGGGCTCATTCTCAGGGAATAGCGCTCTGATTTTTCTATATAATATATAGAAAAATCAGAGCGGATCAAGATGAATATATTATATTCATCTTGATCCGAGTCTACATGTCGCCAGCGACATGTAGACTCGGATCATATTAACTCTTTAGTAGTGTGCGTTACCCCAGGGTAACGTACACTACTAAAGAGTTAATATGTGTTTTCTTTGGCAACTCAAAAGTAATTTTTGGTTCAATTTTGAATGCATCTGTCTTCAATAAGTTTGAATAGAGTGAGAAAAAATACTATAAGTTTATAAATACATGCTTATGATTGATAAATAAACAATAGTTTTAGGATTGCCTAATCAAATTTTTTTTTTGTTATGATCAGTTTGATTGGGGTAAGTTTGTACACTCAATTTGTATAAAATTATAATATGTATGAATACACGCCGTGAAAGTGAAGAAAAATTAAAAACAAGAATACATTCATTACAAAACCAGGTCACTTAGATATACCTAAATGTGGGGTGCATTCGCACAATTCCCACATTTTGGGAATATTGTTATAACTTGGCCAAGTGGCTTTGTATCAAATCAGAAATACGCTGCTACATAAGTAAATAAGTAGACAATGATTAGAGTGACATTAGATTCATATTAAAATAGCAGTCAGTTTTTATTTTACAGGGCTCAGAGCAAAAATCATGCGAGGCCTCCCCACCTTCCCCTACTTACTTACAAATGAAAAATTCTTCTAAAAGAGAATTGCAGGCAATGATTACATAAAATTGGACTTTTCATACATGTAGGGATAAAGGAAATCGTAACAAAGGACACTGCAGGACTCACTTGAATTCGTGCTTGTGCATACTCATCGGCACTACGATGCAAAGCGATAGAATCAAGCCCATCACGTAGCCGGCGATTTGGCTCAACAGCAACACGTTAGTTACTGCCATAGTGTCTGCTTCACGGGCTAGTTATTGTATACTCATTGGCAAGGACACTCTCTTAAACAAGGGAGGCAGTACAAACAAAAGTAAATAAAAATTGCCCAATGCAAAACAAGCAAACGAAACGCGTAAAACTTTAGTACTATATTTATAAATCTGTGGCGTAAAAATCGTAAAATAGAATCAACTTCAACTTCTTATAAAAGGCAGGCAACGCTAAGCTAAATAGAATCAACGGTATATTCATAGGAATCAACCTTAGAGGAAGAAGGGTATAGAGCTCTTGTATATGCCCATCTCATTCACACAAGAGAGAGATCAAAATATGCTGATAGCCTGAGAAAAAATGAGATAGAATGAGTCCTATTCCTATTTCATCCGCGTGGCCAGTTTTATCATTGTTTAGCTCATCTATGTGCTAAACAAATATGCCAGGCACATCGATGGACTTCAACACAGTATTTGTTTATTCGACCTTTATAATGTTTTTTGCTAATTAAATGTGGTAAAGTGACTCTGCGGACATTCCTGCATCTCACAACAATATATACCTGAAGCAAAGATGATGTGATGCAATGTTATTTGATGTTAAAGTGAAGGTGAACGAAAAGTGCCAAATTTATCATTCCACTTGTAAGTACAAGTTCGTTTGACTTAAAAAAGGTTCAAAACTTATTGATTCATAGATTTCCATTGAGAAAAGGCTCAAAAATTATGTTTTATGCTAATTCTAATGAACATAACCTAAAATTACGAAAATTTAGGGTTGCCTGCACTCGACAATAAAATTCCCCAAACATGGTGCAAAATATTCTCATAAATACTTACATCCACATTAACTTAAAATATGTTTTTATTTTTTACAGATTTCCCAAAAACAATGAACTGTCTCGTAGTAATGAAAACGTCTGCTTTAGATAGAAGCCCCACGGTTCGCAAAAATTTGGGAACCCAAAAGAAACAAGAATTTGTATCAAACCATTCATGAAAATGTTTTCATAAAAAGAAACAGCGAAACTATCTGTTCCCTCGTGCTGTTACAAGACTGGTAAGTAAAATAAATAAATACATAACTAATGGCTCAGTGCAACAGTGGTTGAAAGTTTTTTTGAGACTTGGATTAAACAATATTCTTACCTACTTTGTGTTTTAGTCTACCTACCTTCCATTCAAATCAAATTCAAAAATATTTTTATGGTATTGGGATTTGGTGTAACTAATACTTGCCATATATAAACTAGGTACTATATTATGTATATAATATTCATATTTCCTTTAACATTTTATTTCAGGCATGTAAGATAAATACTACGGGAAAGGTACGTGAAGGAAATCATGAAAACTATACTATAAGTAGCGGTGGTAATAAATTTAAGAAAATAAAATTGATACCTAAACGTAGTTTTATTTCAATGCTCAGTTTACCTATTCCCGCATACTAAGGTAGGTACTTAATTAAATAAATTTTAGGAATCCGTAGTCAGCAGTGGACTGGTATAGGCTGATGATGATGATGAGGGGTAATGCTTATAATCCTCACGCTGGGCATGCGGGTTGTGAATCGCAGTTCGGTTCGGTGGTAGATCTATTCTGCAAGAGGCGCTGCTGCCCGCCCCCCGGTGTATGCTCCTTAGTCGCCTCATACGACACCCACGAGAAGAGTTCGGTTAGTGCAAATTCTAAGCCATACGGCTCTACCAGACATGAAATTACGAACCTAGTCAGGGTAAAAAAAATTGCATGGCAACACCACTTCGAATACTCTGTCTCTTTTCACGGCCACGCATGCCAACCATCTAAAGGAATCAACGAACCTTAGCAACTCAGAGCACTAATTATTAAAGCAACGAACAGACAAACAAGAGGAGCAGCTGATTTGACATTGACATTTTTGATTTAGAAAAGATGAAAGCACAGAGTTATGACAACACAACAGCAGCAACCAATCATTTCGTTATCATTCCCCTTATCAAGTTATCACTTGAAAGAAAAAAGCGTTAATAGTAAAAGTTTGAAAAACATGGAGTAATTATACATAAGCAAGACAGCGTTATGTGGTACAAACACGTTTGACAGAGAAGACAAATCAATAAAACTTACTGAAGTTCAATGAATGAATGGTGTGAATGAATGAATGATCTATGAGAATTGAGATCTCAAACCTACTCTCAAACGATTATCAACATCGAAATTTTAATAAGACAAAATCTGGCGGCCAACTTCTCAGAGGTGATAAAAATGCCTACCAGTATGGTCAGCGACTTTAATAAAAATACAAACACCTTGAACAGTCAAAAAAATGGTGGTTCATTTCACATGCGAGTATCTTTTGTGACATCATCGTCATCATCATCAGCCTATACCAGTCCACTGCTAGACATAGGCCTCCCCTAATGAGCGCCCTGTCTTCAGCTTTTTTTGTGTAAATAATGATTATTTCCTCCAATTTGAATCGTTGAAAATTATTTTATATTGCATCCATTTTCCATAATAATCAAGTACCTATAATGAAAAATAAAATCGAATTGCCTCGCATCGTATTTATGTTTTTTTTTTTCAATCATATCACCATTGTAAAAATCTTATTTTGTGTAACTATGTCCAAATAAACGAATTTTTAACATTTTTTCGCAAGCTCTATGGGTACCTACTCCCCACGAGACTAGTGGGCGTTTTCTATACGAGATAGTTTTAAACATAAGGTTTTTTATGCCAAATTTCCTTATCACAAGAGAGCATTATTGACCTTATTGCTTTATTCATAAGGTCACCCGCGAATTTCTAAATTTGAATTTTAACTTCTACAAGCTTTGTGTTTTTATGTATCGAGACTACCTGAAGGGATGATCTACTCACTCTGTATCATAACTGACTTAGTTCCTGATTGACATTTTCTTAGGCTTAGGTTTTTTTAACTTTCGCCTTTCGCGCCTGCGGAGGGCGTGACTTGACCCGCATTTGCTCAAATGGAGGCCACACAGCTCTACACCGTAAAAACTTTTGTGGAATAGCTCCGAAAATATTCAATAAGTTACCAGCTGCTCTACGCGAGTTAAGCCTAACGTTGTTTAAGCAAGAAATTAAACAACGTTAGGCTTAACAAATTATTTAAGATACTGATACTGACCTTAAAATACTACTATCATATCAATGAATTTTTCACAGACTCTAACATTAAAATTCTACAAGTCTGACATTATATAATTTGACATTTCCATTTGAACGTCCAGCGCCCTCTACGTGACGAGTGACGTACGTCCGGGCGCCGGCGCACCGCATCGCGAGCGTGTCCAGCTCGCGATCTTCCCGATAAAACGATTTATCACATCAAAAGTACTAAAGCGATTTCAAAATAAAAAATTACTTTATGTACGTTATTAAATAGCAAATAAACTTAAATAATAATATGAATCATCGTACCTACATTTTCATATACTAAAAAATTATCAAACATAGGATAG
The DNA here is from genome assembly GCA_946478455.1 of Eupithecia vulgata. Taxonomy (NCBI): domain Eukaryota; kingdom Metazoa; phylum Arthropoda; class Insecta; order Lepidoptera; family Geometridae; genus Eupithecia; species Eupithecia vulgata. The sequence continues at coordinate 782,773 of OX297877.1, forward strand.
TAGCATTTTTAGACTGATTTTCCGCAAGTTTATTTTTTTTGTGATTTACTTGTGATATCTGTATTAATAACAAAAAAGGTTTAACAAACTAGACTCTAACCCCGTTAAAACGGTACCAAAATAATAATTAAATATTCAGGAGAAGTATTTTAAATAAATTTAACAAAATAGGTCTCCTCAACCCCAAATTTTATTCAACGCAAGTTGCTCCGACAAGCAATATGGCCGCCGCCCGGGCCTGTGCAGACGAGCGTTTTTAGAGACGAGCGTTTTCACTATAGCTGGATTACCATTGACTGACTCACTGACAGAATTGTTCTCCATGATGGTGGATGGGGAGGTATGTTTTTTTTTGTAGAAATGTGTAGAGGGGGTCTGGGGGACCTCGGGAAAATTCCGACTTTTCCAGATTTCCCCCCCTTCTTCCCCCCCTCATGGGGGGCTCCGCAGCGGAGCCATGTAGGTAATTTTTTTTTCACTACCGTGTAGAGGAGGGCAAATGGTTTTTATTTGTGAAAAAAATTTGACCCCCCGACCCCCCAAGACCCCCCGTTTTCAAGTTGCTCCTTAAAGTCGTACTTTTTTTGGGGTTTCGATTGCGGGATCGTATAGAGGGTTCGAAGTGGATTTGGAAAAAAAAAATCGAACCCCCCCTCGAACCCCTTTCTCGACCCCCCGATTGTATCTCCGAAACGGAAAGTCGTAGAGGAAAATTTTTTTCACAGTCATGCAAGCGAGCCGTGCCGTGACCCCCCCCCGATGAACCCCTTGACCCCCCGACCCCCCAAGACCCCCCGTTTTCAAGTTGCTCCTTAAAGTCGTACTTTTTTTGGGGTTTCGATTGCGGGATCGTATAGAGGGTTCGAAGTGGATTTGGAAAAAAAAAAATCGAACCCCCCCTCGAACCCCTTTCTCGACCCCCCGATTGTATCTCCGAAACGGAAAGTCGTAGAGGAAAATTTTTTTCACAGTCATGCAAGCGAGCCGTGCCGTGACCCCCCCCGATGAACCCCTTGACCCCCCGACCCCCCAAGACCCCCCGTTTTCAAGTTGCTCCTTAAAGTCGTACTTTTTTTGGGGTTTCGATTGCGGGATCGTATAGAGGGTTCAAAGTGGATTTGGAAAAAAAAAAATCGAACCCCCCCTCGAACCCCTTTCTCGACCCCCCGATTGTATCTCCGAAACGGAAAGTCGTAGAGGAAATTTTTTTTCACAGTCATGCAAGCGAGCCGTGCCGTGACCCCCCCCAATGAACCCCTTGACCCCCCGACCCCCCAAGACCCCCCGTTTTCAAGTTGCTCCTTAAAGTCGTACTTTTTTTGGGGTTTCGATTACGGGATCGTATAGAGGGTTCGAAGTGGATTTGGAAAAAAAAAAATCGAACCCCCCCTCGAACCCCTTTCTCGACCCCCCGATTGTATCTCCGAAACGGAAAGTCGTAGAGGAATTTTTTTTTCACAGTCATGAAAACGAGCCGTGCCGTTACTCCCCCGATGAACCCCTTGACCCCCCGACCCCCCAAGACCCCCCGTTTTCAAGTTGCTCCTTAAAGTCGTACTTTTTTTGGGGTTTCGATTGCGGGATCGTATAGAGGGTTCGAAGTGGATTTGGAAAAAAAAAATCGAACCCCCCCTCGAACCCCTTTCTCGACCCCCCGATTGTATCTCCGAAACGGAAAGTCGTAGAGGAAAATTTTTTTCACAGTCATGCAAGCGAGCCGTGCCGTGACCCCCCCCGATGAACCCCTTGACCCCCCGACCCCCCAAGACCCCCCGTTTTCAAGTTGCTCCTTAAAGTCGTACTTTTTTTGGGGTTTCGATTGCGGGATCGTATAGAGGGTTCGAAGTGGATTTGGAAAAAAAAAAAATCGAACCCCCCCTCGAACCCCTTTCTCGACCCCCCGATTGTATCTCCGAAACGGAAAGTCGTAGAGGAAAATTTTTTTCACAGTCATGCAAGCGAGCCGTGCCGTGACCCCCCCCGATGAACCCCTTGACCCCCCGCCCCCTTCAACCCCCTCCCCCATCCGAAAAATCTGATATGGGTATCGTTTTCGACTAACTTCGGGGTGAGGATTTCAAATTTGATATCTTCAGCGCAACCCAAAAAACCGACAATGCAATCTCGTCTGTACGAACCTCACATTTACGAACGTCCATGGCACTGCTGAGCCACACGCTCAAAGGCTGAATACCAACTTACCCAAAATCGTTGAATCTTGTAAAAATAAGATCTTGATTGGTTTGTTCTTTGTAAATAATTATTCTAGATAGTTAATTTTACCATTTAAAGACATAACTTCTCCAAAATATTATTCTAATATCACTTACCAAAACAAAACACAGCCATTTTGATACAAGAACAGCGACTCGACTATCTGTTTTGCTCAATTAATCAACTTTGGAGTGTAGGAGAGTATATTGCTTTTACTCATATTTCACGCGCAGAATGTAAGGAAAAATTACATGTATCACAATCCTAAAAATACACATTAAATCAAAAGAATTTACGACATTTGCAGCACGGCACTTTCACGTAAAAATCTTCGCACTCTGTCATCAACAAAATAATTTTTATTTCACAAAAATTATTGCCAGGTATGGGAACTTTTGGTTGAAATTATTAAAAAAAAATGTTGTTAATGCCATCTAGTATCGAGTGGCATCAACTTAGAGGCATAGACAATAGAAAAACCGGAAAACAAAAGAGCGAAACGTTTGTGCACTGGGGTGACAGGGACAGTTAAGGGGGTAAACGTTTGTGGTACTGTAGTGCCACAGGACGTTTAAATGGGTATACATCCCTAATTTAAGTTTGCTAATTCTTTTGTTACTTTGTATCAAAGATCCTAGGATCCCACGTTCCGCTTTGTATGGACAGCGGGTTAAATTGTGATTAACTTACGATGACATCTCCAGTTATCAATGCTCCATAAACTAAGAAGTATACTACTGCTCTAAGGACGTCCCCTCTGCCGGCCATAAGAAGCTCTTGGTCATACGCGTTATACAAAACTACTTCACTCGTTACCGCGCGGCCATTAGCTGTCGTTTTGTGTCGCGAAGTAGTGCTTAGTGAAAACGGTGAATTGTGCGGTATTTTGGGATAAAAGGCGATCAGAGACATCAAACTTAAGGGAACACGGTATTTCCTATCACAAGTAAGTGATATTTTTGTCAATTGTTTTTGTAATTTTGTATATTTTGATTTAAATGGAATACTAGTTGCGACAGTTTCAAGCGTCTTGGTAGGAGGTGTAGGTAAGTATTGATTTCTTGGTAGAAGGCGAAGTGCGTGTTAGTGTGTAACTCAATAATGGTGTAACAACAGTCATTGTATAATTGTGTGCTTGTTTTGTGTTTGTGTCACAGCTTTTACTTGCGTGTACGACCAAGAGCGCCTTATGGCGGGCAGAGGGGTACGCCTTGCGATGACATCTCCAGTATTATAAATTCTCTAAGAGCCCAAATGACGTCACTCACACGAATGCATGAACTGCCTTTTCGTGTGTGTAAAGTGAGGCAGTGCGCTCACGTAAAAGCGCGTGAGGTGGGGCCAAGTAGGCGTTCCCGTGCGGTCTCGCAGCGCGCTGAAAGTAGAAACGGAACGACTTCATGCGTGCTTGAGCGCTTTGAGCGAGAAACGGAACGCAGCCTCTCAAATGTCATACGTAAACGTACGTAACTGTCAAAAACATGATTATCTATTTGAGTGGTGACTGGTGATGTGTTTCATTTCAATTTTGGTTTCACACACTCACAGTGAATGAAATCATAACAAAGATCAAATTAATTTAAATCTGTAGAGTATGATCTTATATCTATCTCTTCTGATCTAAGAGTAAAGCATAGACATGAACTTCAACGCGTCCAGAAATGGTAAGTAAGCCTCTCGAATAATTTCGACTGTGTTTTATTGTGTGTTATGGTTACCAATGAGAGTATATACTTTCAGTGGGGCATCCTGCTGGTCCTCGGAAGGCGAAGCGTGTGAGCGACGTGTCTGCTATGGGGGCGCCCCCGCCCGCGCCCGGATACAGCCCCGCGCCGGGCGACTACAATCCTGCGGCGCCCTACAACCCAGGGTATGCACCCGCTGGCCCGCCGCCTCCCTACCATGAAGGAATCCAATTGGAAACGCAGGACTTTGGCTCGCCGGCTCCTGCTGCTAGTAAGTAACACCCACCACCAACTTAACATAGTCAAACAAACAAATAGAACAATTACCTACCTGCTACAAACTGTTCTACTTACAGATTATGGTGGCGGATTCCCCCAGTCTTTTGGCTTCCCTCAGACCCCCATGGCCTCTCCGGCACAAATAGGGTCAATGTTACGACAACCTGTGGTTCAGGTAACTTCATTTTCCCAAATTATATTGGTTGTTGTTGAACGAGATTGGTTAAGATTCAACAATTGTTTTGTTGTATCTATTTAAAAAGTATACTTTTTATATTAATTTTATATATAAGTCCTTAGTTATATATTGCAGGACATGGCACTACAGTATGGCAACCAGCTAGCAGCACAGGGCAAGGAGGCAGTGCAGCGAGAGTTCGGCAAGTATGTGCCTGTGTCCAGACTGAGGTACTACTTCGCTGTGGACACCCGATATGTGATCAAAAAGCTGCTTCTCATTTTGTTCCCATATACTCATAAGGTAAGTTTAAGATTATTTTAAAAACTATTTTTATTAACAATGAAAATTACAATTTAAGAATAGAATCCACTTAAATTATACATTACAATAATTTTTATTACTACTATTATTATATTATTATTAACTATATTACAATTGTAAAAGTTGAGCTTACTGAAGACTGCTGCATCCAATCTCTAGACTCGAAGTAGAGTAGCTTAATTAATCCACATCAATACCAATTATTATTGAAGTGTAGGGGTACACTTATTTGGAGCCAAATCAGGGTTTGGTTTTATAACTGGTAGACCCTGATCAGGGCTTATGCGAGTCTACCGTAGTCTTAAAACCCAGCCCTGATTTGGCTCCAAATGAGTGTAGGAGGTGACACTTCTATTGATCCATCTCCTAATAGATAAAATTGGCTGTAAAAGAACAGTTTTATCTTGCCTTTTTTTTTCTTTACCTTCTAAATTATTTTAAATAAATATAGATTAAATATAGATTACGAAAGGTAGGGAAATCATTTATGGGTAATTGCATACGCTTCTATAGCAAGCTTCCATCTGAAGCAACTGAGCTCCCTATTCGTAAATTTAAACAGTATATAAAAGGAAATCTTATCAAGAAAGCCTTTTACTCTATAGATGATTACATCAATGATGTTAATGCTTGGCCAGATGTCGCCCAGTTCCGCACTGACAATGGTATTTAAGGAAAATAATGTTAAGCTTAGTTAGTTTTATATAAATATAGAGTTATATATAAATTAGATTATATTTAGACTGAGATAATATAAATATAGAGTTATATATAAATTAGATTATATTTAGACTGAGATAATGTATTAATTTTAAGTTTTATAAAACTTACTATTAGTGGTTTATTTTTCGCTTCTTCCACTAGTGGAGATAAAATTGAAGCGAATAAAATCAATACCATCATATTTCTTATTTGATAATAATGACTATTAAAACAGATTTTTATGTATTAAATTTGACTTGTCTAAGTGCTTATTTTGTAAGCCTAAAGAAATAAAGTTATTGACTTTGACATAATCTATTTTAAAAAATTCCAGGATTGGATGGTAAAGTACGACCAAGACACGCCGGTGCAGCCTCGCTATGACCTGAACGCACCAGACCTGTACATCCCCTCCATGGGGTATGTCACTTATGTGCTACTGGCCGGCTTTATGTTAGGTAAGTGTTCTTTAGATCACTAGTTTTTGTAATTTGGGTGAAGATTACTAGAAATTTAAATTACCTTTTTTTGTAGAAGGATATTAGCCATGTTTTTGTTAAGATGATGCTATATCTTGTTGTTATGGCTATCATTATACACACATGCATCATATTCAGATTGTACCTTATTATAAATATCTGTCATTTATTGTAATATCTGGATAAATCTATCTTGTTTGAAATGCAGACTACCTGCATTTAAAACAAGACTCAAGTGCAAGCTTATTGAGCAAACATTCTATAGCTACGATGAATTCGAAGGAAAATTGAATCGACGACAGATGTGGCGCGGTGGGCGAAGGTCTGCCTGCGACGCAGAAGGTTACGGGATCGATTCCCGCCTTGGGACAAATGTGTGTACGATCTGCAGACATTTGTTCAGGGTGTTCTGGTCGTTTTCTATGTATAATAAAAAATATCTATCTATGTATTGTATTGTATTATTATTATGTATATCAGTTATCTAGTACCCATAACACAAGCTCTGCTTAGCTTGGGGCTAGATAATGCTGTGTGAATTGTTCAGCATTATTTATTTATTATTATTATTACGTTTGCCGAGTCGCGGTCTCCACTCAAGAACACGTTTACCCCAGCGGTTGTCGGTGCCAGCCCACTGCCACTTCAGCTTGCTAATCCTTTGAGCTACGTCGATAACCTTGGTTCTCTCTCGAATGTATTCGTTGCGAATCCTATCCTTCAGAGAAACTCCGAGCATAGCATAGCTCTCTTCATAGCTCGCTGGACGACTTTAAACTGGTGGACCAGCCCTACCGTGAGTGTCCATGTCTCAGCTCCGTAACTCTTGACGGGTAGGACGCATTGATTGAAAACTTTCGTTTTCAAGCATTGCGGTATGGATGATGGGAAGACTCGACGTAGTTTCCCAAACGCGGCCCAACCTAGCTGGATCCACCTCTTGGCCTCCTTCTCGAAATTGTTTTTACCCAACTGCAGAATCTGCCCAATGTACTCGGAAACAATTTCGAGAAGGTGGCCATGTACGACGATCGGTCCCGGATCAATGTGGCCATTGATCATGACCTTGGTTTTATCCAAGTTCATGTCAAGACCGATGCGTTGTGAGGCTGAAGCTAGGCTGTCCAGCATCCGGTTAAGCTCCTCCAGCGACTCCGCCATCAGGACTATGTCATCAGCGAATCGCAGGTGTGAGATGTAATCGCCGTTTATGTTAATGCCCTTACCTTTCCTGTCCAGCGTCTTAAACACATCTTCCAACAGGCTTGTGAACAGTTTCGGGATATAACATCCCCCTGTCTCACACCTCTGCGCAGTTGGATGGGTTTAGACTGCTGGCCCTGTACTTGGACACTCATGGTGGCGGCATCATAAAGACATCTCAGCACCTCGATATAACGATAGTCTACTTGGCAGCCGCTGTAATGATCCTAGAACAGCCCAGGTTTCGACAGAGTCAAAGGCCTTTTCATAATCCACAAAGGCCAGACACAGGGGCTGATTATCTCTTCGAACTTCTGTATAATCTGCCTCACTGTGTGTATGTAGTCTATGGTGCCAGATCCTCCGCGAAACCCGGCCTGATCGGTGGCTGGAACTCGTCGAGTCTCCTGGCGAGACGATTCGTGAACACTCGTGAGAAAAGCTTAACGTGGCTCAGGAGTGTGATGGGTCTGTAGTTTTTAAGAAGGGTTTTATCTCCCTTCTTAAAAAACAGCACCACCAGGCTCCCGCTCCACGCCTTAGGAGTTCTCCCACTGTGAAGAACGGTGTTAAACAGGTTCTGTAGCTAGCGCAAAACAGGGGCTCCTCCTGCCTTCAGAAGCTCTGAAGTAATGCCGTCTTCACCGGGGGCTTTCCATTTTTAAGCTGCCTCAGAGCGCTTTTAAAGCACTGAAATTGCCGTCCGAAGTTTATGGTCTAATCCACCGGCGTAACAGTATTTTACTTTTGTTAATTTTATTAATTCGTTATTATCGTGTGCACTGTATAAAAATCCGACACAATGAAAATTGTTTGAGAATAAATAAATGAAATGAAATGTCTCGGCCGAGAGTTTGGATTTCTTGCCAGTACGTTGTTTTTACAAAACTTGATGCCTTCGTTCCTCAGCGTTTCGACCGGATTGTGTAGGGTCTCGTCAACATCATCAGTGGGTTCTAAGGCAACAAATCTATCCCCGAGAAGCTGCTGGAACTTCTCGGTGCCCGCCCTGATTTGGTTTGGGTTAGGCCGGAGCGTGGGCTTCAGCAGACGGTTTCTTTCAAGCTTCAAGTTGATATTCAGAGAGCCTCGGAGGAGTCGGTGATCAGATCCGGTATTGAACCTGTTGATCACTGAGACATCTCTGAATATGTGCTTGCTATCCGTCATGATGAAGTCGATCTCATTTTTAGTCACAGTGTCGGGGCTTCGCCATGTCCACTTCCTTTGAGGCTGCTTCTTAAAGAAGGAGGTCATTAAGAACTGCCCCTCTTTCTCAAGAAAGTTGACATTCATTTGCCCCCTATGATTATTAACTCCATAACCTTGCGGGCCTATTCGGTATGCGTTGCCATTCTGGGTTCTCACCTTGCCGTTAAAGTCCCCCATAACAACGTTGAAGTGGGCCTTGGTGGTGTAATGCAAGGCTTTGGATATGTCTTCATACATATCCTCCACTTCATCATCCGAGTGTGCCGAGGTCGGTGCGTAGACCTGAATAACCTTCATGCTATACCGTTTCAATAGCCGAAGGATCAGGTACGCTAGCCTGGTCGACACACTGGAGATTTCTTGGACGTTGCTAGAGACTGAGAGGGCCTTATTGACGAGAAAACCTACGCCACCCTGGGATGTTTTATCACCCTCGCGAAAGTAGAGAAGATGGCCCGAGTCTAGGGTTACGGGGTCCTCCCCTCTCTGCAGACTTCACATAACCCCAGAACATGCCACTTAATGCTGTCTAACTCCGCTTCCAACTGCGCTAGATTTTGATCAAGCCTCAGAGTGCGTCCGTACCAATAATTTACATAATTCTAATCACCTTATCTCACCTTACACATAGTAGGTACACAGAGTACGTGTTGCAACTCAGAATGTATTTTACAGTGTTAAAAGTGGTTGACACAAACTCTTGACTTGTAATTTTTTATTACGAATAAATGACTATTATGACTAAAACTCTATTCTTTATTTTTCTTTTTAAATTCTATATTATTATTGTAATTAAAATTAAGACAAACTAATTTTGCAGTGCCCTTCCAAGGTGCATGTACTGTACATATGTAGATATAAACACCTACACCTAAGTATGTAGGTACATGTAAGCAAGAAATAAATGAAATGAAAACAAGCTTCTAATTAATTATCAGAGGAAATGTCGCGAAGCCAACCCGATGGCAACGATAAGCGTAATAATATGATTTTAGAAATGTCGCGAAGCCAACCCGATGGCAACGATAAGCGTAATAATATGATTTTAGAAATATCGCGAAGCCAACCCGATGGCAACGATAAGCGTAATAATATGATTTTAGAAATGTCGCGAAGCCAACCCGATGGCAACGATAAGCGTAATAATATGATTTTAGAAATGTCGCGAAGCCAACCCGATGGCAACGATAAGCGTAATAATATGATTTTAGAAATATCGCGAAGCCAACCCGATGGCAACGATAAGCGTAATAATATGATTTTAGAAATGTCGCGAAGCCAACCCGATGATAACGATAAGCGTAATAATATGATTTTAAAACATCCATGGTGTAACATTATTGTTATTGTGGGTGAAGCTGAAGGCGCAGACAACATGCCACGCTATGCCCGGGTCAAAAGAAGCTGTGTTCCACATGTATGTAGGTAGGTACAAATTGATCTAAAATATCCATACAAAATCTAACCCTTAGCTTTAATAATAATATTAACTTGCATCAATGGGAGTTGCACAGACAGCCATGGAGAAAGTCATGCACGGCATTGTATATACTATATATTTGTTGTTATGATAGAAAACGAGCGCACGCGCACACGCTGTCGCATCTGTACAGTAAGCTTAAGGCCCAGATTGATGTGAATTGAGCTAATTTGGGTTACATTAAAACAATTTTTCTCCGTCATCTTAATCGAAAAAACTTGAAAAAATAAACGCTCTTTTAAACGCGAAATCTATGCCTATCCTATTCTCAAAATCGCGTCATATACCTGCCTCCTAATTCGAATATTTTTCGGACAGTTCTAGAATATAGAAAACCCTATGATGAAAAATTTACAGTTTATTTCCTACTAGCTTCTGCCAGCGGCTTGCACGTTTTGTTTCCATAAAAAATAAATTGCTGGACTATTCACACAGGATTATCTAGCCCCAAGCTAAGCACAGCTTGTGTTATGGGTAGGTACTAGATGAAAGATGACTGATATACCTACATAATCTATATATATATAAGGGAGTAGAGGAAACACGGTGACATATCAAAAAATCTCTGAAACTACAAGAGCTTATAAGCTGAAATTTTGCATTTTTAGGACGTAGGCACCCGCTAAGAACGGATTTTTGGAAATTCGTATTCTAAAGTAGTTAAAATGGGGTCAAAGGTCATTTTTATAATAAATTCAAAACCGTAACTGTTGGCCCGTCAAAATTTATAGCATAGAAGGTAACTTAAAATAAACACACGTGTTTGGAGGTTTTTTGAAATCACACCCTAAAGGTGTGGAGTCAAAGTTTGGCTAATCACAGACTCAAGAAATCTCAGGAACTAGAAAAACTACGAGGTTGTTGCATAAAACAGTTATTTTTTTTAGAAGTTCACACTCTTCCGTTACTATTTACCTCTGCGGCTTCAAAAGCGTGGTACTCGGATGTACATTAGAGAGGTAGGTACTATTCGTTTAGATACAGTCGTGGTCAACTAATTAGGGACTTTCAAGATAGTGAAGAGCAATAACCGGTTATGTACGTATAAATATAAAACCATATTGATTTCTCAGCACCTATTATTTGCATAATTTGGTCCGATTATTATGCTATAAATGGCTGTAAATAAAATAATAAATAAATAGAAAAAAGTATTTAATATCAAAGGTTGAACATGTATTCAATTTTAAGGTATTATTCTGTAGCTGGACATTTAATTAAGGACAGTAAACTATAATGAAAAATAGAGTTAAACAAAACTAATAATCTGCAGTATTATAATATCTTTAACAGCTCCATTTTATTGCGTGTAAAATCAGTACCCAGTAGCAAAACCTTTGTTAGTAATTACCGCTTGACACCGATGTGGCATAGGCATTATCAGTTTCTGGCATGTTTCGACAGGAATGTTTGCCCATGCCTCACAAAAAGCTTCATTAAGTTCATCTAAAGTTGTGGTACGATAAGTGGCAACTTTTTTCTTGATTTCGTGCCAAAGGTGCTCGATTGGGTTAAGGTCCGGGCTATTTGCTGGCCAATCTAGCACCGATACTGACTGACTGGTAAGAAACGACTTGACTGAACGGGCGGTATGTTTCGGGTCGTTATCATGCTGAAACGTCCATATAATAGGGAGATGCTCCTCAGCATAGGGAAGCATCGTTTCCTCCAATATTGCCTTGTATTGATGTTGGTCTAAGTTACCCTGAACTTTCCTCACAGGTCCCACTCCACGTCCAGAAAATGAACCCCACATTTTAATGTTTCCACCGCCATGTTTCACCTGCTTTTTTGTGAATCTTGGATTCATTTCCGCTTTTACTGGACGCCGTACGTATTGCCTTCCATCTGAAGAAATCAAATTAACCTTGGTCTCGTCAGAGAATAATACATGTTGCCATTGGGCGTAGGTCCAATGTCCATACTTACGTGCAAACGCCAAACGAGCATTTCTATGTTCTTTCTTCAACAACGGTACTTTGCGAGCCACTCTTCCGAACAACCCTGCTTCTACCAGACGTCGTCGAACGGTCCTCGCTGAGACACCAGCTCTTTCGTCTGTACCAAATACTTCGTGTTTAATTACAAAAGAGCCTAGAAACGGATCTTTCTTAGCTAACCTGGTTATCATTCTATCTTCTTGCGGAGTTGTTTTTCTCGATCTTTTTGTTTTGGGCACATTTAAAGTTGTGTTATTGCGTCTGACATGTTGCACTGCATTGTATACCATAGTTTTTGAACAATTTAAATGTTCTGCCATCCTTCGGTATGGCCAACCATGCTCGACAACAAACTTCATGATAATTTTTCGTAGTTTTGGATCGCAACTTTTATTTTTGCCCATTTTTCTTCAAAATATTTTTCAAAACTTAAAATAAAAATCGGGATTGCCGCCAAAACTACCACGAAACAATAAGAGAAGAAGTAAAAAAGTATTGAGATTCAAACTTTGAAAATATAACGCAATATCTCAGTGTCCCTAATTAAATGGCCAGCCAGCAATATTTGAACAAATAGCACTATGATAATCTATCAGCTATACTGTAAAGAGGTTTAATGTTTAAGAAGTTGTTATTGTTTGTATAATCGGGCACATCAATGACTAATTATACTTACATGTAAAAGATATGGAATATTTTTAAGACTCGTTGAAAAAAATAAAAAAAACACACAATTTGGCCTAACTAGAGATTGTCCCTAATTAGTTGACCACGACTGTATATTAACGGAAGGTTTGTTAAACGTTCCAATAAAATAGCTATACCTAATATGACATCAGATAGGTACCATATCGAAATCCGTTGCTTGGTCGAAAAAGCAGACATAAGGGGCAGTCTTCGTTTTATAATGCCTATTAATTTTTTAGAACTGTCCGTCGCAGTTTAATGCCCGTAAATCCTGTTAAGGGACCATTGTGTGAAAAGGATAGCCATAGGATTTCACGTTCATAGGAGCGGGACAGAGCAGAACGCGTCTGCAAAACTCAAGTGCAAAAAACAATATTTCTTCTAATTAAAAGAGTAGGTACGGTTCAAGTAATCAAATATTTATCGGCGAATCAGCTACCCTGCATTTTGTTTATTTTTCAATAGTAAAATCAAGTCCGTAGGTGAGTCACAGTCACATTGGTTCGAAGAAGAAGGCAAATATGTATCAAAATTCAGATATTTTTCTCACTCTGCTTTCAAAATCATTGAATTTGCAACATTTCAAAACAAAGCGATATAGCAAAGGTGCTTCGTGATGCAAAAATAATTATTTGGGATGAGTGCACTATGGCTCACAAAGGAGGAATAGAGGCACTAAATAGGAGTTTACAGGACCTACTAGGGAATCCTAATTGTTTTATGGGTGGCGTTACATTTCTTCTAACAGAAAAAAACAAGTGACTTCCACTTGTTTCTAAGTAGGCGTGCCACAATTATGCGCAGTTACGCTTAACTGATCTCAGTCGTGATCTTACATCGCGTCGAGTTGCTGGTCTCGCGACAAATTCATTTTTGCGAAGCTATGCCGTATTGTTCCATTTTAGAGTGTAAAAATGACAGTAGGCGAAAAAATATCAAAAACGGGGGTGTTTATACCATTGAGTAGCAGTTTCATTGCATTGTCATAAAATCTTATTTTATTAAAATTTGCAAATAATTTATTAGAACTGTTAGTACAAATGTATTTGTAATAGCAGTCGGCCTCTTGTTCACGGCACGTTTCTTAACCACGGCCAGCACGGCACGCCGCCGCACGGTTAAGATAACGTGTCGTGAACAGGAGCAGAAACAAACATTATTGAGTCTTGATGCGTATCACCCGCAGGGCTCCAGCACCGGTTCTCCCCGGAGCAGATCGGCATGCAGGCGTCGAGCGCGCTCGCGTATATAATCTTCGAGATGGCGCTGTACCTGATGACGCTGTACGTGACCAACACCAGCACTAACCTGAAGACCCTGGACCTGCTGGCCTTCTCCGGCTACAAGTACAGCACCATGATCAGCGCGCTGCTGGCCGGCCTGCTGCTGGGCCGCACCGGCTATTACTGCTCTCTGGTGTATGCTAGCTTCGCGCTCTCCTACTTCTTGGTCAGTTTTATTTATTATTATTTATTTATTTAAAAAAATATAAATAGGACTTAAATTTATATCACGTACTTACTTTACTTAATCCTATGGCTCAGCGAACCGAACTGTCTGGGCCTCCGAAGAGAAGTAGGTACCCATTTTTGTCTGAGCTTAGCTGTTACCCGCCATTTCTACTGCATTTAATTTTTCTTACGCTAATGAAAAACATTAGCGATATCACCATCACGAAGACCAAAATAGGTGGTAGTTTGAATTTTTGAGCTTGAACTAGTTAAATGAGACCTACCTTCAGTCCAGCATTGCACATAGACTTATGAATGATGATGAATGTTTTTATTATTAAGATGCGTGAAAAGCACAACTCACAACAAGCAAAAATTTTATATGTACGAATTTTACACGCTTCCGTCTAGTATTGATATGGATCAGTTGAGCTATCTGTAGATTTTTTGCAACAGTCTGCAGTTAGCTCAATTGTTTCTATTGTAAATACTAGTTTTAATTTAATTCTATTATCTGTTTGAATTTTCTAAGTTAGAAAAAAAATTACATGACATTATGTAGACACTACTAGAACACTAGAACTGCTGCAGTTTCTGAAGGTGCCTAAGTACGCACACATTCTAAATGAACATAAGAGGCCTTTTACTTTTCTTTTAAAAAATATAATCAAATTGACACTTAAACAGCATTGAGCACAAAGAGAAGCCTATGGCTAGGATCAAGTTGCACCAGTATAATACGTAACGTTCCCTTCAGGTGAAGACCCTGCGCCTGCAACTCCTCTCCGGCTCGCAAGCCCCCGAGCCCGCGCAGACCTACGGCTACCCTCCAGCGCAGGGCTACCCCCCCAACCCGTACGCGGAGACTTGGGACAAGCCCAGCGCTGGGGGCACGAAGCGCCGCGTGTACTTCCTGCTGTTCGTGGCGGTGACGCAGCCGCTGCTGTCCTGGTGGCTGACGTACCACCTCGTGCCCGCGGCCGCGCCGGCGCCGGCGGTGGCGGCCACCTAGCCGACACTCACCATCTAGCTCTAGGCTGGCTCTGGCGCCTCACACTGACGCGGTACCGAAATAATTGAAAGACTTCATTTCGATTCGTTATGCGTCAGTGGGAACGCAGTCTCAGGGGCAGTAGGTACTCATAGCAGATACATCGAACACCGCTACCGCACACCACAAAGATGACCATACAAATGTGGACCTTAATTAGTAATATTATTTAGATTCATTTTATATTGACGTCATCAGATATTAGGCCGCGCACGGGCACTCGCTTGAAGGTGGCAGTGAGCCACTCTGGCGTTTTCAAATGTACAAGATGTTCAGCAGACCATGCGTGTGCCACATGGTAACTGGGGGTAGGTGGAACCAATTTAAATAGCTTCTTTAAGGCGGTGGTATGCATGAAACTAGCGGCCCCACCTATTTTATTTTATTACTACGTTAAAGAAAGGAAATTTCAAAAATCATACAGTTTGTGATACCTATTATTAGCTTTTTTAACGCCTCTGTAATAATTTAATGAATGTACAATTATTGGTTGGTTTAAGAGTGCCCATATTTGAATACTTATTTCAGTGCTCTGCGGTAGCAGTGCTGGGTGTATGAGCTTCGTCCTTAAACCTGCTTGCTCAGACGCCGGCGCCGTAAACATGTCCGAGATGTCGCAGCAGATATCGGTCCAATCGGATCCTACCCATACTGAGATCTTGTTCACGCGGTAAAACAATACTAGTAAATAACACCTAAAAAATGAAATAAGTTCCTAAATATTTTCGAATTCAGCGGGACTCGAACCCGCGCCCCACCCTCAGTACGGTGTGCGCTGTAACCAGCCACGAAATCTTAGTCGGTTCCATCGAAAATCTTTGGGACTTCTTACGGACCGTAGCGCCGGTGGCTCCACCTACAGAGGAAAACATTAAAGTTTATCTAAACCTGTTCAAAGACTAAAGTTACATTTAGTTCATTTGACTCAATTCTAATGATTTTTTTATAGTGCCTACCCGCACTCTGGGTATTTCAATATTTTTGGGAACCTATTTAATATGTTAGAGATGCCCAGAGGCCGGAGTGTGGGTAAGGACTTTACCAAAAATCCTTTAATAACACTATTATCACAAAATAAAACGAACTTCACCTTCATGTTTAAAAATTGCAGTATTTTAATAAAAAGTGGCAATAGTTACGTTTTACTTCGTGATTCTTATTTAGTGGGTTTGAAATTCTGTCTTCAAGTATTTGGATCCAACTGACAAACTCTCTCGCTGAAACCGCTCTAACAGATATCTCTCATCTATTATCTAGACAAGTACAACCGGGACCAGAAACGTTACATGTGTGTGTGGGTTGGTTTGACAGAATCCACAACCACCTCAGTAATCAGACTTACTAATCTCCGCGAGTTGACACCACTCATGTCTTTTACAGAACATTACACTGTGTGTAACAGATAAACTTTTATACGCATTTATTTCATTTATTAATGTATTTTCATCAAATATGTATGTATTTTAAAACTTATAGATCTTTATTACCACCCTAGTTTTGTTTCAAATCACTCAATAATTTTACATTTGTAAAGGAAATAAAGTATTTAAAGAGGACTTGTAGATTGTAAGAAGCAGGTACTTACAAATATTATTATTATACGCCCCGTCCAACTGGATGGCGGAAAACATTGAGCTCTGCGTAAGTTAATCCAACACCGCTACCGCACAGGAAAAAAATTAGCATTATTGCTTAAGGATTCGGCGACAGCTGGTCGCAACTACAACTTGGTAATATCAATATGTTTAGTAATTTCACTTTTGTGTTTTGTACTTTATGTTGTTATTCTGTTGCTGTTAAGCTGTTCCTTATCAAACAAAACGTAAGGTATTGTTGTTTTAAGTACAAAACAAATAGGACGAAAAAATAACATTTTCGACGTAAAAATATGCAAAATGTAATTTGCTTACATTTCATTATAGGTACATAACTAAGTATTTTGAAGAAGAAAAAACAACTACTGGGATCTAGATTTTTTTTTCTTCAAATATATAAAATAACAATATGGTGGTAATATGCTGGAATTACAAATTATTTTGGTATTTGGTATTCAATAATAAATCAATACTTAACCACTACAATAAAAGAAGCCATTATGTCAATACACTGACATAATGGCTTCCCACAAGTTTCAAACGCTCTCGTCTACTCGCGGGCCACTTCCGACGATTTTTCGCTCATTTGACGCCGTCAATATAAAATGCTTCTAAATGTTCTGAATGGCTGTATGTTGTGCTGTGCGGTAGCGGTGCGTCCCTGAACTGAAACCTTAATGCATGAAAGTTTTTGTAAATAGTCTAAAATATAAATTGTAATAAATATTGTAACTATAAAATCAATTGATTGTTTTTTTAATTTGTACCTTAAGGCGCATACAGCACCTAAACTAGCGCCACCACCTGCTTTATGTTATTATTCCGTTTAACAAAGGAATTGTCAAAAATCCATCTTCCAGTTTGTGATACCTATCATAAGCTTATTTTAATGCCTCTGTAATAGTTTAATTCTATGTAGTTTAGGCAGAGATACGAAGTTGCACTTGGTGGCCACCAAAATCTATTTTCGTATCTCTTCCTAAACTAAATAGAATAAAACTATTACAGAGGCATTAAAAAAAAGTTTATGATAGGTATCACAAACTGGAAGATGGATTTTTGAAAATTCCTTTGTTAAACGGAATAATAACATAAAGTAGGTGGCGGCGCCACTTTTGGTGGGGTATGGGCCTTAAGTTGAATAGAAACCAGGTTCTCGGCGTTTTATGTGAGTAATGGGTACAGACAGAGCATGCAACATGCACGTTGGACATTCCGGGGCAAGGCGCAGAGGAAAACCAAAAGAGAAATGGACAGACGCGAAACACTGGCTGGGGTCATGATCATTACAACATTTACTGGAGCCAGTTCAGATGTCACCAAAACGAAACTAATTTAACAGGAATTAAAAGATTGCCTTTCATAACGCTTAAAATAAAAAGAATAGCATCATTTCGTATTGATTAGAAATACTCGGTTCTAAAATTCAAGATATTTTATGTCATAAAGACATGAATGAAAACTTATAGCGGCGATGATACATGTGTATTGGGCAAATTTGGGTTACATTAAAACAACTTTTCACCGTCACCATTATCGATAAAGCTTCGAAAAAATACCTAATAATGTATGAGAGAGATACAAGGCAGATCCCCTTCTTTTCGGGGGTTAGGTACGTGTAAAAACTTTTTTGTTGCCTGCGCGCAGCGAACGACGACGTTCAGATACGAACGAGAGACGAATTAAATTATGAATGAGCTTACAAACTCAAAAATGGTTTTGAATTTATACGAATTGCTCCGTAGATTTACTTTTTTTTAATTATTTTGGTTGTTTCACCAATTTGTTTACAATAACAATGTAGAACTGTAGAACCTTGCGTTAGCGCGAACTGGAAACAGAAGTCGATAAGTAGACCCTTGGCTTCCCAGTATTCCCAGTACCTGTATAAAAAAATTAGAAAGCTATAATTGGTAATATAATTTATTGTCTTTTCAATTCCTTTAGTCGGGGGTTTTATTCTATGTCTTCCTTTTTCCACAAGGTAGGTAGGTCTAGGTACTAATTATCCGTCGCGGGTTTTGCAAAAATTTTGTTTTGATTTTATAAACATTTTAGGAAGAATAAATCTCCTTTTAAAAAGCGAAAGAAAGATGTTATTTCAAAGGCAAGTTCCATCTCCTAGGTGCAACTAGTGCGAGCTTGCATCTCCGCAACGCAATGATAACCACTACTAATTGAATGACGGGCAGTGGAGGCGTGAACCAGGTACACAAGACATGCGGTGGAACCTGTTAACTACTAAAACACGCACGCTGAAGATAACCTAGCTAACATTTAACGCATTCACTGCCTTAAAAGTGCAATTCGAAGGGGCGGTGCTCCCGATAACATACACTCAGCACTGCGGTACAAATTAGGTAGGTAATTAAGTTTATTATGTTGGTATACATGAAATATAATTTTGTTTTGAAGGTTCCAGTAGGTACTAGCTCGGTGTGGACGATAAGAGGGTAGGTTCTTACTACCACTAAGAACAAAGTCAATAACTTTTTACTTTTGGCTTACAAAATAAGCACTTGGACAAGTGTACAGCTTATCAATAGTCATTATATCTCATAGTCATTTTAATCGCAGACAATTGCACCCGTTCTTTTCCCTTGCTTACCTATCTCCGTGATCGTTTCGAGTTTCTTGTCCCCCGTGGCAAGGCAAGCCGTGTGTACAACGATTATATTACTTCGTCTGAGAACCACAAAGCATAGAACCATCCGCTATTAGGTGAAAGAGTCATGTCAGGCTCATGACGTGACTCTTTCACCGTGATGGCCCATGGCGCCCAAACTCGAGAATGCCCTTCCCCACTCAATACAGTCAGTCGTTCACTTAGCCTAGGCAAAACAAAGCATTATCTCTACTGGCAGATATATCTATTTATATGTATAGGTAGGTATTTTATATTTCATTTGTTTGTGTATTTTTGTTGTAGGTATTTAGTTAAGTTAGCAATTTTTATTTAGATCTCTACTATAACTTTTTTCTGATTTGTATGTAAGTAGATACTACACTCTTATCTCTCCACACTTAATTTTTATAATTTCCCTTTTTATCCTAAGGTTCGCATAATGAAAGTAGGTACCTACCTACATGACCATTTTTATATGGATATTATGTTATTATTTCATGAGGAAATCGAAACTGCAAGCTTGCTGGCCTAAACCCACCCCTAGCCTACATTAGGTAGATACAAAATATTCCTATTCCTAGCTTATTAAGCTGCTTGCGGCGGCGGCGGCGGTGGCAAATTGGAAAATAAAAGTGCAATAAAGCTTCTTGAATCGAAGGGAGATGAGAAGCAGACCCGGAACTGACAAAGCTCAAGATCCCGGGGTTTTCAAGAAGTTCGACAGACGTAATTTCCAGTGAACAAGAACAAGTAGGACTCACTCTTCCCTCCCTTATCTATCATCGCTGCAGGTAGCTACCTACTTATATGGTAAAATCACGTTGAGACCTACGTACGTTTACACTCAAAAAGCTAAGTTAGTAGAATCTCTTTGATGAAATAAGTTACGTCCTAATAAATACCCTTTGAACCTCAGAGCAATAGAGCTTTGAACCGACACGACAAAGCGCAGTGCAGCCATAGAGGGTACAACTTGGATAAAACGTCAAGTTCGAGTCGAAATCTCGCACCGAGAAAGGTTCAGTATAATTGTAAGACATTGTTTCTTGCCAAATATCAAGATTTTAGGTCAACAAGTAAGTACCCTATAAGTTTTCGGTACATGGCGAGAATCAAACATTTTTTTGTGAATATACTAGAAATTTCTGGTTTTTGAGTTTTTCCTTTATCAACTTATCTATCAACCTTGCTTTTGGCCAAAAATCCTGATTCTAGGTCAAATGGAGTACCTACCTTATAGGTTTTATGTGCACCTTGGAAATTTCAAAATAGATTGCATAAATGGCTATAACTTTTAATCGCGTAGGGCGCGTGTCGTGTGCGTGGTGAAGTTTGATATAACAGTTTCACGGCTTCAAGGGTTATGGACCTGAGTATTTGATGTTTATTTCAACTCAATCCTTCCACGCGTTCCTGAGACAAGAGAGTTAAGAGTAACAATAAAAAAATGCAAAAAATTGTAAATCGGATAGGCATAGGAAGGATTTCAAGTTCATAGAAGCGGAAGAGAGCAAAGCAACGTCAGTGCAATAATCAAGTTTTTGCTTGTTATCTATTAATTATTCTAAATATAAGCATTACCTATATCTATAATATTACTGAATTACCTAAATAGAAAAACTAAAAGATTTCTTAATGCTGTGTGAATTGTCCAGCATTATTTATTATTTACTTAAATAAAACATTAGTCTGGCTATGTAATTAGTAAAAAATAATACGGTGTAAAACAATTTCGAGGAGGCCAAAAGAAGGACCCAGCTAGGTTGGGCAGCGTTTGGGAAACTATGTCGAGTCTTCTCGTCATCCATACCGCAATGCTTGAAAAGTTTTTTATCAGTGCGTCCTACCCGTCATAACCTACGGAGCTGAGACGTGGACACTCACGGTAGGGCTGGTCCATCAGTTTAAAGTCGCACAGCGAGCTATGGAGAGAGCTATGCTCGGAGTTTCTCTGAAGGATAGGATTGGCAACGAATACATCCGACAGAGAACCAAGGTTATCGACATAGCTCAAAGGATTAGCAAGCTGAAGTGGCAATGGGCTGGTCATATTTCAAGAAGAACCAACAACCGCTGGTTAAACGTGTTCTTGAGTGGAGACCGCGACTCGGCAAACGTAGTGTAGGACGCCCTCCGACCAGGTGGGATGACGATTTGCGAAAGACTGCTGGCGGATGCTGGATGCGGCAAGCTGAAGACAGGGCGCTATGGCGCTCATTAAGGGAGGACTATGTCCAGCTGTGGCCTGGTATAGACTGATGATGATGATGAATATGGTGTTGTCGCTGATAATTTAGAGCTTTTCAATTACAAAACAGTTTTTATGCAAATTTTATATTTTTTATTTAAAGGAACCAGATTATTTTTATAAATTCTATTCGATTAATCATCGACTTCCACAAGTTTTTCCCTACCTACCGTATTTTTATATTTTGAACATTTACGTTCGTTACCATAAATCCAAGTGTTTAAAAATACCCTTTTTGCTTGATTTTTGCATTAGGCGCACCCCGGACAACAAAGTGAGCTTATAATTATGGGTAAGTTTCTCCTTTTTTAAGGTACGGAACCCCAATAAAAAAACTATTTGGCTGAAAAATACCGACCAGCCGCCCGCCATTAATTTGTACGCAAGAATCGTACGTTCTAGTTTACGTTGGCACTAATAAATAAATAATTTCGTCTTAGGGCCAATCTGTCTTTACATATTAGGGGCCATGGATGTGGTACTAAATTACTAAAAAGCTTTGTCTGCCAATTTAATTGTGGTTGTAGCGAGCGCTGCCGAAGCGATGGATGATGTAGCCATAGCGACCTAAATCCAGGCACCATCACTGCGGTCGAGAAAAAGAGATAGAAATACAATGTTTAAATCCTTGACCTAGATTTTTCACACGGTTTAGTAATAGCAATTAAGTTAAATTATTCAGTTATTTAAACAGCAAATGAATGGTTTTCATACATTCAAAATTTAAGCAGCTTGTGTTCATGCACCTCACGGATAAATTAAAAAAAATATCAAATAAAATTACTGCAAAATAAATTTTGAAATAACCGCGTGTTTGCCATTGTAATGAAGCTTGCAACGAAAAGTGATTGGTCATTGAACGACCTTGGCGCATTATGACACTTTAGTGATGTGCTTTTTTTGAGTCATATGTATATCGACAACTCTAGTTTAGCCCCGATGTCGAATTTAGGTGTCCTTTTAGCCTTTGTTTGTTGGTACGTGAGGTACGTCTAATCCAAGTATGGTGATTGAAGGTTCCTATTATCTTGTTTATGGTCCACAATTGTACCATGTACCATTTATCGTTGATCTTGTTATTGCCAACAATCTAAGCCCGATAGAAAGAAGAAAATGGATTTTAAAAAGTTTTAAATATTGCAATTAATAGAAGCAAGCGTATAACATATATTATTCTTACCTTTGTGATGTATAAAGAAAACATTTCCAACAGAGACGTAGAATCTCGATAAGTGTTGCAAATTTTATAGCAACATACGTCACTAAAGCAATCAGCTGGTTCCTGTCAAAATACATTGCTGCCAACGTTCCAACTCCCAACTTGTGGCTATGTTCAAGTTGGCCGTGCGCCACAAACAGCCGCAGTATCGACAAACGTTCACGAAACGTTTAGACCTTAGTGACACTTCTCTTCATATTTTTGTAAATTTGAACCATAGAAACCATCAAATTATTTAGTTGTTGTTGATATAGTGCTAAGTGAAACGTATGTTGTTTTTATAATGCAAAGTGCCGCATCAGTAGCCGCTTGCTGAAGCAATTACGTAATGGGAATTATGCTAGAAAAGTTTAAAGTTTTGCCCTGAATTTCAACATGGCCGCTGACACAGGAATGGATACTTGCTCCAGTCCGGAAATCACGGACTCTAGAAAACGACCCCTAGACGGCGACTCGGAGAATGGCGACGTCAAGAGATCACACTTTAGCTCGGGTGAGTGGCGCACTATTTACTTACCGCGCTATACATACCTACTCGCTAGGTAGATTTACTTCATTGCGTACTTGGCAAAGTGAGCATAACATTGACACAGCAAACTTGCGGCCGATTCGGCTGCGCTCAGCTGGATTCCAACAAGATTCTTATCAGAAGAGCGCTGTTATCAATACGACCTATTTACAGCGACGTCGAGGTCGCAACGAGCCGAATTACTTTGGAAAACTGTAGCTACTATCTATGTAGAGCTGTAGACCCTTAATTGCTGCAAAAACAGACTGTAATTACACTGATAAGTCGAAAAATATATGAGAATTATCAAAGCAATTCGCCGTGCTGATAAGCGGCGCGGGGCTGCATGGGAATATCCTCCTCGGACTTTTAGTGATATTTTATGCAATGTTAAAAGAGAGTGGTTGTTTTTTAGTGCAAGACTTGGTGACAGCGTTGCCTCTGGCCAACGGCCATGGCACTATAACTTCTCATTTTGGTGAGTTAGTCAGTCAATGCATCAGAATCAGAACTCTCATTGGCTTTGTGGTTGTTGCGGCGCATGCCTCGCGCGGCTCCTGCTGCCAGCTCCTCTCCGCCACCAGAGCGGCTCACAATCCACTTCATTATAAAGAACACAACTGAATATAGAATACAGAATTTATTCATAATACCATTATTACTGACATTCTGAAGAGCTATGCAGAGGTCAATAAGATTACAAAATTATTTGCTATTTCTATATTCAAATATTTTAGTATTTACCGAATTTTAAAGTTTAATTTGAGTCAACTTATTTTTTATACAAATGAAAAATGCATAATTTTTCAATTAAAAGATTGTAAATGTTACGTATAGCACAATATCTTTCTTACTAAATGAAGTCTAAAGTACTGCTACCCATTTGATAGAATAATGTGTCATAGAGTTCCAAGTGGTTGACTATAACTAGATTGTCACGCAGACAGGGTTCGTTAGTGATGGTGTGTGAGGGAGAGTGTTGGCAGCGGAGAGCGCTGCGTGTCCATAGCGCAGTATGGATGTTGATAGCCGCAGTACTTAGTCCCATTGACACCCATGGCTTAGTCGTTGCATCGTTGGTGTGATCACTTTATGTACAAATCTTCTACTACCCATTATTTTGGTGTACTTTCACTTCTTCTTGAGACATCGTCGCTTTTATCGCTTTAATTTTATTTGAAACATAAACTAACTTGAATCTTGTATAACATTATTTTAATTTTGCATATCTTAAATCGAATCCATAGAACACAAATCAATAGATTGGCACTCTTCATCATCATTTTAAATATTTGATTAGTAAATTGTTCGGAAATAGGTAAGTGTTATTGTAAACGGGTTTTAATAACTATGTGAAGGTCTGAGCTCATGCCTATGGCTGGCAAGGTCATTACCGGTTCTAGTCATGCACTGCCTTGTTTAGCGGTGATTTGAACCCAGTGCCAGTGGCTTAGAGTCGGTTGTTTATCGCCAGCTCGTCTCTCCAAGGTCGGAGCAGGCGATTTGTCATTAGCTGCTAACTCTGCAAGTGTTTACATTGCGTAATAGCCGACTCCTTTAATGGGAGCGCGTAGGTTTCTATAGGGCAGTTCTTTGTCTTATTTGTCTCAAAAACCGTGCATTAGATTCAATCTGGGCCAGAATAAAGCGTTGGTGGTTCTATTCCGAAATTGTCAGTGGTTGTAAGTTTTGTCGATAAAGTCGGTTTGGCAACCCTCCTGCCCCAGTTCGCTTGGCACTGCCCTGCGCTGCACTTGCTCCAGGACTTCTACATTTATCCGGTACGACCTGGCTACACTATGACGTCATATAACTTAAAGGCCAAGCTCGGAACAAACTCTTCAAAGACTTACTTTACTTAACAAATTTGAGAGGCGTGTAATGTCTATTTGCTGAGACCCTTCTAAAATTGCTTCACGGTATTTGCATCAACTGAGTAACAAGGGTTGTGTTTTGCGTACGGGCTCGTAAAGACGTAAGTTCGGTCGGTGTTACGGTGTACGAGCGTTAGCCATACAATCAGTAAATCATGATTCACAAGAAACAACCTTCATTCACCTACATTCAAGGTTTATAAAAAAAAAGCGCAAAAAATATAATTTAAATAAAATAACTTAATCGTTTTTTTTTAATTAAATAATTAATTTAGGTAAGTACCTAGTTCAGTCAGACTTTTTGATTTTTATAGTACCTAAATGCTTTGGTCTATCGAGTTTTGGGGTTGTTTGTTATATAGAAACGAAAGGTTGGTTTAAAAAGGTAAACAAGAAGTACCTACCTAACCTACTAGCAGAAAGAGTTTGAAACATTACATTTGTCTTAAATGTTCGATTTAATAATTTTCTATTTCAAAAAAACAATCGAAAAAGTGGCAAAATACCTTTTTTGCATTTGTAAAAATGTAGATTTTTTGTAGCACATAATTTCTTATTATCGCATATTGAATTAAATACTCGATGATTAAATCACATGATTTAAAAAACCTTTTTCTTTATTTTAGCGAGATTGGAAACATCTCTACCTTGCTTACTTTTCTAATTGTATTTAAGGCTGTTGTATGGGCTAACACGACTTTTTCAAAATGATATATCTCCGTTATGAGTGAATGAAAATGTATGAAAAAAATATATGTTGCAAAGTAGATATTAAACTACAATTTGTACGATTAAAATGATTGTATCTTTATTATTACTATATAAAAAAAATAACCAAAGTAAAGCATTTTTTGTTCGAAATATGGATATATCTTTTAAACGGTATTGAGTTATATCATTTTTCTTTTACACAATTATTTGTCAAAGTATTTCACACAATTTGAACGTTTCACGAGTAAAACAAATCATTAATCTGGCTACAAATAATTATTTTATGTTTTCGATATGAAATGGGATGGGTTGGCCTGTGCGCGGGCGACGGGCGGCAGTGTGGCTCAGACTGTCGGACGTGGAGGTTGTGTCGCTCGTCGTCGCGTCGGTCCTAGTGTACCTATTTTAGATATTACAATACTTACCTATTTATTAGCAATAATCATTATTGTTTGCGCATGGACGCTGTAGTGTTATCTAGTATTATTTGAGCTCGGACTCTTGTTTATGAGAAAATATTTTACTAAAAAATATTATACTGTACCTAGTATAGTATTTTTATATACTTAGCATTTGCTGTCATTTTATTTTACTACTGCCTACGAATAAATACAATTATAATAGTTGCATAAAAATACTTATGAAACAGTTTTGTTTTATTATTTACTAGCTGTACCCCGCGGTGTTACCCGCGATCAGAATGATCCCACGGGAACCATACATTTCACCGGGATAAAAAGTAGCATATGTACTATGTACTATTCTGACGACCTCAGTGGCGCAGCGGGCGAGAGTCTGCCTGCGACCTGTTCGATTCCCGCCTCGGAACAAATTTGTGTACGATCTGCAGAAATTTGTTCCGTTGGTCTGGGTGTTTTCTATTTATAATAAAAAAAAATCTATCTATGTAATGTATAATATTACGTATATCAGTTATCTAGTACCCATAACACAAGCTCTGCTTACCTTGCGGCTAGATAATGCTGTGTGAATTGTCCAGCATTATTTATTTATTTATTTATTATTCTAAACTATAATCTATCTCTGTCTGTGCCAAATTTCACACAGATCTGTTCAGCCGTTCTGGCGCGATTGAGTAACAAACATCCATCTATCCAAACTTTCACATTTATAATATTAGTGAGATGTATGTACCTACTAGGGATGTAACGAATGTCAAATTTTCGACATTCGCTAATGCGAATGCGAGTATTCGATGCTCACATTCGCGAATGCGAATGCGAATGTTGGTTATTCGAACTTGCCGCCAACTTTTTTGGCGCGCGCGTACGAGTAATAATGTTTATTTTAGAGATGTAACGAATACTCGCATTCGCATTCGCGAATAATCGCAGGATTTTCAATATTCGCATTCGCATTCGCCAAAATCTATGCGAATATTTGGCGAATGTTGATGGGGCAAAAACGTACCTAATATAGGTATAAAAAAACTGTTCCCTTTTACATGCGGAAATTTAAAAAAAAACTCTGCACATCTCGTAAATAGGGATGATGATAGTAACAAAAAAGCAACATTATTATGTACCTATTTACCAAATTATATCAGAGCCATACATGACAAAACGCGTATTATAATTTTTATTTTGATCAAGATCAATTATTATTTTGATAAATAACATCTACGAAATACAATAATCCGCCATGACACGTTGAACACCAATTAGAGAACACAGACCCATGACGTCATGTCGTCACAAAGTAAATGGAAGGCACAGAGCAACCACAGAAATAAGTAATGGTAAACGTATGACTTTTTTCAATCAATAGCTTGCTTCTGTTTTATATATATTGTTAATACTTGTTTCTATTATTTGAAAAGACATACTAATGAATAATAAATATTATGGTAATTCTGTATCGTAAAAATTTGTGCATCGGTGACGTCACAGACAGTCGCCACGAGTATTGTAGATTGTGTTGTGCTTTTTAGAGTGAAATTAAAATTAAATTTTTAAAAACTCAATTTCACCTTCAAAATCTATGTTTTTTGCAGAAGTATGTTTTATTTTCTATTCAGTAGATGTTTAAAAATATCAAGGAGTAGTCTTAAAATCAATCATCAGGTTCCAAAAATCCAGGTTGTCTGGCAGAGATCGCTCTTGAGCGATAAGACCGCCAATTGTCACTTATGATATAATTGTTTTACGTGTAAATTGTTTTTTTTAGCTTTAAGTGTGCAATAAAGAATTTTCTATCTATCTATCTATCTATCCATCATGCCTATTACTATATTTTTTTACGGCACTCTTATTACAGACTTTAGGAGCTTTGTAAAAAACTCTGACAAAGGTTTAAAAACCTAACCGAAAAAAAAAACTATGTTGAACTTTGTTTGGGTGACTTGTGTCTGTCCGTGGCTTTGCACGCGTTTATACGAAATTAAAGAAACTAAACGTTTAATGTTTATTTTTTCCCCATGGGAACTAATTTGTGGGATCGAAAAATAGCCTAGCCTTTTCTTTGAATGACATAAATTAAGGTAACCTTTTAATGGCGGGAACCACTTGACAAATATATGGTTTGTTTTTGGCGTGCACAGACCTAGGACAAGGCCGTCCTTTATTATTTATTATTATGTTATACTGGTTAATAAATAAATATGAATATTTGAAATATAAAAAAAACAAGTTATTTTCTAGTTACACCCAACCCAAACCTCAAGCCAGAAATCTTAAATTCGACGCATAGGAGTTTTGGACATTACACCCCCAGGCCCCAAAGGAAAAGAGGATTGAATTTTTTATGTGTTTCTTTTAACTCTACGAAGTGGCCAAATTTGCTTGAAATTTACCAAAAATACAAAGCCGTTGAACACGTAGGTATTTCAGGATTTTTCAAAATATTAATGAAATGGTTAGGTATATGAAAGTTTGAGAGTTGTAGTTGGGCTCCGTCCGACTTAAAAGGGCTGTAACTTTCTAACGCATAACGCTATTGTACTGAAATTTTCTGAGTATATAAAAAACAGTAGATTGAAAAACGAATATTAGAAATTTTCAAGAAAACTCTTAATATGATATGCGTTTTTCAATCCATTGTATTATATATACTCAGAAAATTTCAGTACAATAGCGTAATGTGTTATATCAATAGCGTTATGCTTGTAACTTTTAAACCAGTATCCCTATTTATTAATATATTTATAACTTTATATTTTGCATGTTACGCATCTACTAAGTAAAATAAGTCTAAACGTGGTCTAAATTTTACCCATTATGCCTCCACTAAGGAGGCACTCATTTTTCCCAAAATAACATATAAAAGGACAAATCCAACTCCAACCGACAAATGTGTGGATAAAAATATTAACAAACAAACAACGCGATTTGTAGACAAAGATAGCAATTATCAAGTGATTCATCTCCTTTCATTTTTGGCTCTGCATCTGTTTTGATACAATTATGCCAATATCAGTTTCAAATTCTGTGGTTATCAAGGTTGTGAATTGTCAATGTCATGGATGAATGAAATAAAGGGATGTAACGAATGTCAAATTTTCGACATTCGCGAATGCGAATGCGTATTCGAATAAGAACGCATTATCAGAAATTTTCATGAAAACTCTTAAAAAGTTACAATAAAAACTTCAATCCTCTTTTCCTTCGGGGGTGTAATTTCCAAAACTCCTTTCATAGCGAGAATCGTAAAGAAAAAGTAAATATGCTTCAAATTTAAGATTTCTAGTTTATGAAGTTTGGGTTGGGTGCAACTAGAAAATAACTTGTTTTTTTTTAAATATTTTTAAAATGTTCATATTTATTTATTAACCATGTAGTATAAAATAATAATGAAAAATAAAAGAAGGCCTTGTCCTAGGTCCTCCAATCATGGTCTGTGCACGTCAAAAACATACCATAAATTTGTCAAGTGGTTCCCGCCATTAAAAGGTTAAGATGATGATAATGTATTGATTATTCTAACCCAGGGGGGTTAAAATATTCAATACATTGTCATTCAAAGCAAAGGCTAGGTTACTTTTCTATCCCACAAATTAGTTCCTATAGGGAAAAAATAAACATTAAACGTTTAGTTTCTTTAATTTCGTAGAAACGCGTGCAAAGCCACGGACAGACACTAGTCACCAAACAAAGTCAGTTCAACATAATATTTTTTTCAGTTAAGTTTTTAAACCTTTGTTAAAGCTTCTTACAAAGTTCCAAATGTTCCAATTAAAGTAAGCAATAAGAGTGCCGTAATAAAATGCATGATGATTGATTTTAAGAATTTACTCCTTGATATTTTTAAACATCTACTGAATAGAAAATAAAACATATTTCTGCAAAAGACATGGATATTGAAGTGAAATTGAGCTTTATAAATATAATTTCAATTTCGTCTAAAACGCTACAATACTCGTGGCGACTGTCTATGACGTCACCGATGCACACATTTTTATGATACAGAATTACCATAATATTTTATTATTCATTAGTATGTCTTTACTTATAATAAATACAATCAAATAATAGAAACAAGTATTAACAATATTGGCAAGAAACAAAGAAGCAAGCTATTGATTGAAGAAAGTCATACGTTTATTATTACTTATTTCTGTGGTTATTCTGTGTCTTCCATTTTACTTTGTGACGACATGACGTCATGGGTCTGTGTTCTCTAATTGGTGTCCAACGTGTCATGGTGGATTATTGTATTTTGTAGATGTTATTTATGAAAATAATAATTGATCTTGATCAAAATAAAAATTATAATACGCGTTTTGTCATGTTTGACTCAGATATAATTTGGTAAATACATTATAATGTTGCTTTTTTGTTACTGTCATCATCTCTATTCACGAGATGTTTTTTTTAATTCGGCATGTAAAAGAGAACAGTTTTTTTTATATTATATTAGGTAAGTTTTTGCCCCATCAACATTCGCCAAATATTCGCATAGATTTTGGCGAATGCGAATGCGAATATTGAAAATCCTGCGAATATTCGCGAATGCGAATGCGAATATTCGTTACATCTCTTGTACCTACCTAGATACCTAGCCAATCCTGCCTATCTTTCCATCTTATTATTAGGTAGTACCTAAGTAGATAAGTGTACAGTATATTTTTAGACAACATTGTACTGAATACTACAGATTACAGAGTTATCTCTGAATTCTGTACATAATTCCTTTTGACCCACACGTTGGTATTATGTACAGTGTTCTCTCAAGTGGTACCTACCTAGGTAAAAAAATATCGGTTACATGTGCAGTGCACCCAACCTAAATCTAATAGAGGTAGGTAGGTACAATAGTCACAATATGAAGTAGTAGTAGTAGGTACATAAGTCCTTCAGTTCTTATTTTCAACGTCGCGTCGCGATGCACGACCGCTTGCCATGAGCGCAGGCCGCCGCCGTCTGCGACTCTGCGTGCGTAAAAACGTAGCGGGGTTATGCGGTTGGCGCGGGGAAAATTTTTTGGCTCCGCCCGAATCCTCAAGGCCTTTGGCCCATAGTAGGCCCTTAAGTTAAATAATGTAATGTTCTTAATCTATTATAGCATAAGGTCACTTAAAACGCGTTCAAGAATGTGTACTTGATCTTGCGTTTTGGTTCCCACCCGTGAACAAGAACAGTCGAATGGAAGGTCAGGTCAGCGTTACATAGAAACCACCTCGTTATTTGTAACGAGACTGGTTGGTGCGTTTCATTAGCACGTTATCTGCCGCGGGGATGGTTAATGAGACCACTCAAATGAAGGTAATGATTCCGTGGTAATTAACATAACAGCTTTTAAATGAAACAGAAATTTAATTCTTTTTATGAATAATACGTTTTGCCGTCTGAATTTAACTTGAAATTGAGATTGACGAAATGATTCTACGACGTCTAATATTTACTTAATTTGATATTATATCATTTAGTAATTTGCTGATAGCCTGACTTCTGTGATAGCTTATCTTATCAATGTTGGAAGTGTTACTTTGACATCCTTATCGTGGAATTGTAATCGTTCACTAAGTGCACTGAAATGAAGTCAAAACCATTAGTTAAGTAAGTATTAAGTATTTAAAAAATCATCTGCGAAAATACATTAAACATACCATTTGTTTCGCACTGCTCGCACATTTACTTATAATAAATATAACATTTGATATAAAAACAAAATATAAAAAATTATTTAGTTTTTTTTCTTATTTGATGCTAATAAGTAATATAAAGTAAACCAAAAATACAACGAAAGTAACGAAATCCGAAAACGTATTAATAACAGCTTCGCCTAAAATAAAAGTAAATCTATTTCACCTACTTTCTCAAAGAGAAGCTTTCAAAACTTGTGGGAGGAAGTTTTGGTCGGAATCGTAAGTGCTATCTTTTATTCAATTGAAATGCTATAGGAATAAGGTTGAATCTTCTTTGTGGCTTGTTTTGATAAACACTATTGTATACTTAGAATTTAGATACTACCGGATAGTTTTGCAAAATTACCTAATATTGATGAAAATGCTTCCAAGTCAGAAAGTCTAGCTCATGGAATAGATTTTTCATCGTTATTAATTATATTTAAATAGCACACACGCCTTAAAGCATGCTCTAACTAGATGACTTCAGAGAACCGAAATACATTCCAATCTCACAAATCCTTTGTCCTTCGCGTGGGTGTGGCCGCCCAAACGATATAAACCGTAGTTATAGCAAGCAGAACAACAACATTGACAATAGAGATCACGCGGAAATTGCAAAAACCTGATACGTTTCCAGTTTTCCACGTCCGCGAAGGGAATTGTATCGTTATCTACCCAACGCACTGTTCAGCACACTGCGGGACCCTTATCAGTATCACTCGCAGATGGAGGAAATGGAGAGGGCTTGCTTAAACACCGCTTAAAAACATTAATTTATCTTAACGAGCTTTTACCTGCCCCTTTTGCTGCCGGACGGTTTAGGATTAGGGGGTTGTGGAATGAGCCTTGCGATGCGTATTGCAAAACGTGTCAGAAATTATATTTGATTATTTTAGCATTTTGGGAGAATCCAAACATTATAACAAGTCTTGACAGGTATTATTTATGATAGTTTGCTCAGTCATCACATCAGTCATGCTTGAGTAATACTTTTTTATTCCATAAACGTCACTCAAGCATAGATCTGTGACTGAGATCTTATAAGGGCCTTAGAAGTTTAGCAAGCTGAGAAGACAATTTAAATTTCTGATGAAGATAGATAGATCGCTAGTATCACTACAACATGTGAAGCTGAGCTGTAGACGTGTTCAGCTAGCAAGTAAAAGTCACATGGGACTGAGCATAACGAGCATTTTATCGAGTTCACAGATCGATCTGTGAAATCGTGAAAATTAGCTTTATCCCGACGCCAGTTGTTGATTACTTTTTGCCCAACTTCGCGTTATTCGGAAATTGGTGCTCCAGTCCCGCACGATCGTTCTAGCGTAACTTTCTTGGCTTCTGCTTCTGAAAATAACATAATACCAGTATTGGCAAAAGCCGGCCACTCCTAGTAAGCTTCATAGCTTGCTTCCCTAGTTGTTGGGCATGTTCAAGTACAGAACAGGCAATTGCAACTTCAGTTCTATACTTATAGTTTGGTTCTGAAGTGGTGTCGCCTGTAAAGCTGCCAATCTTCAGAAATGACAGGTCAAAAATATCTCGCACACTGCAGGGTAATTTAGCCAAGTTGAATTTCACTTTGTTCCCCGCTCGCTAAAGAAGTCCTATATTTATTACGCTACATAATTTAATAGTTTCTTGTGCTGAGAATGGCGGTGGGAGTAACGCTGCAAACTGTAGTCGTAATTGGTTTTCAGCTGAGGCCAATTTAATTAAAACTTACTAGAGCTCTGCATTAGTGTACTAGGTACGTACCTACGTACATTTTTCTTTACAACCCTTATCTGAGAAGTCACAGGTATGCTTATCTATAATGGGCACTTTATGAAAATGAGCAACATTGTGTGGGTTACTTGCAAAAATATAGCAAAAATAGCTGCGATATGTAAATTCTTGCACCCATATTAGTGTGGCCTCATTTCCAGTCTTTTGAACGAAGACGTATCTATTTGACCTACCGATTGTTATCGCTTGACCTGCCACAAGAATATACTATCTCAACGAGCTGAAGCGTACTTAAAATATACCGACGAAAGTGAAATAAAAGCTGGTAGGTACTCTACGTAGTACGTACTGCTGACAAAAAACACGAATAGCAAGAGTTGTGTTACAACATCTGCTAAACGTTGGAACAATACGCGTTATGGTGGAGTATAGATACGCGTAATAGTTTTATATCAGCAACACCTTACACACTAAACTCGACTCAATTCCTACAGCTATTGATCAGATTATTGCATAGACGTGTCAGTGTTAGAAAAACGCAAATATTACACGATGATATGTTTAATTTAAAGCAAACCCTATTGTGTTGACTACAGAGTTGTTAGTTGTGTCAGTGATAGATACAGATAGGTAATCGATGCGCATTACAAATTAAACTGTCGCAATAGCGGCGCGTGCGCCGACGCGCTTGAATAACAATTAGGATCCATTCTGATTTGTTCCCGCTTACGTTGTTTGACTTTCGTTAACCTCTATTAAATAATATTGTCTTGGCATAGGACTGGTTATCGGCAATATTCAATTGAAAGCACGAACCTTGTTCTAGTCTAGATTACTCCTTTATGGTTGTTTAGTCAAGTCAATTACTTTTAGTGACAAATTGACAGCATCGTAGCGTGTTCCTTGTCATAATTTGTGCTTAGGCAATCCTACCTTTAGAAGCTCAACTTTTTTTCATAAAATAATGATGATATATATGCATATATTTATTTTGAGTGGTATCCCCAGAGTGTCCGTAGAGACTTTTTAACTGCCTCAGCGATAGGAGAAAAGCCACTTCCGTAATTCCGTAGACTGTAGGTACGTTGTACATTATCATCAAACAGTACATTGCAGACATGTCCTGAGGAAACAACCCTGTTATGCAGAAAGGATTTCAAATAATGCCTCCTGTAGTTATTTACCTACATATGGAAAACCTTCACGCACCTCTAAACAGAACGAAAATTCAAACAACATCATATCTATAGTACTTACCTGTGAATATTATATATTCTAATCACATGAACGTAATCAAATTAACATGCAAACAAAGACAGCCATCTTGTTTTCAGACCAAGATGTGCGCAGAATTTCAAAGGAAACCCGGAGCTTTCAAAAACAGTCTGCGAACTAAACGGAAAATAAAAGTAAGAACCATTGATGTGATTTATTAGGTCCGTGAAAGCCTTGAATAATGCTTGGTTTGCAAAGAAAGAACCTTTTGTGAATGTAATTTTATTTCACCCACTGAATCCGACTTGGGATGGAATAAGAATTGGGGTTTGTCGAACTACGGACCGAGGATAATGACGATAATAAAAGGATATACGGTTGGATACAATTGGCGATTACCTATGTAGGTGAACAACATACGCGAGCGAAGAAGGATCTGCCGTTTGGACTCTGGAAGATTGATTTTAATAGGGCATAACGGCTGTGGGTTAAAAGTTTTATTATCATTGATGATGGCCTGAGTTTCGGCCACAGCGGCATGTCTCAACGGAGACTACCCCTGTGCGCAGGACCTATTTTAGTTCACAAGTGTGCGCAATCACAGGTGCACTCTATTCCCCTCACGCTCATTCCTGATTTAACCTACTGCTGGCAACTGCTGCCTTCCAGAGTGTGTGCCATCCCCCACGATCTGGCGAGAGTCAGTTGGACCATCTTCGCTCGGTCTGCCGTGACGTTTCACACTTCTGGAACATGCAGATTAACAAAATACACATTATATTTAACTTTACTTATATAAAAGTTGGAACAGCCCTACTGAACAATATCAAGATGAGAAGTAGTTAGGTAAGCACAGCGCTTACTTGAAAACAATAAGCTTGTTCAATGAAGGCGTTTGGATGCTTCTAGCGAACTAAGTAGATTGTTATGTTCTGCTGAGTAAATAGATAACTGAAGAGAACTGAAACTGCACACTTTAAGAAAACTCTAATGTAAAAAGGTAGGTTTATAAGTAATAAGTAAAGGAAGGTGAAGCTCCAAAAGTTTGGTATAATAACACTTCTGGTCAATAGGTAAGGTACTTCCTTTCTTTTCCATGCAGAGTCGCGAGCTTCGAACGAATTACAAAGATACATAATAGTTTATAATGCTCAAAAAAAATGAGAACGATTACAATTTCAATTTCAAGAAATTTTTGAGAGACTCGGACCAGTAGTGGCTTGCTAGATAAGGTGGAAATTACCTAAATGATTCCCTTCGGCAGAAGTTTATCCTTACTTTTTAGTGAGTGACGTAAAAAGTCCTATTTTTTTTAATAATATTTTATCTCGGAGTTCACCGGGAACGGGAACTCCGCGAGCGAAGCCGCGGGCAGCGTCTAGTATTATGTTACGGCCCATTAGAGTTTCTGGTAGGCTGTTCTTGCGTAAACCTGATTCTATCTGAGCCGTATTTAACATTTATTAGTCTTTTGTACAGTTGAGAAATGTTGGACATTGTTGTTTCTTCCTAACGAGGAGGATTTTCCGCTTCCGAATTTGTACCAAGGTGTACCAAGTTTATTACAAATAAAAGTCTCATAAATCTAGTGACATCTGTATAAATAAAACTGTGTAAATTCTAGTTCAGTTGGCTTGGAGGCCTACGTTTTGTTTGATGAGGATGTTAATGTTATGCCTTCTACCCTTAACCCTTTTCTCTTGATAAGAAATTAATAGCTACCCCGGCTAAAATTAGAGAATGCGAGAGCCTTGAAGTTGACTTGACGACCTCTGTGGCGCGGTAGGCGAAGATCCGCCTGCGACGCAGGAGGTTGCGGGTTCGATTCCCGCTATGGGACAAATATTTGTACGATCTGCAGGTATTTGTTCCGGGTGTTCTGATCGTTTTCTATGTATAATAAAAAAAATCTATCTATGTAATGTATTATGTATAACAGTTATCAAGTACTCATGACACCAGCTCTCCTTAGCTTGGGGCTAGATAATGCTGTGTGAATTGTCCAGCATTATTTATTTATTTAAATTGTGACCAACCCAAAAATAAAATTGTCACGTCCGTGTTCCATAGATTTCTCTGAAGGGGCTTCTAAACGAGCAATATTTTTCGGCAATATGTGGCTGCATGCAATACAGTGGCCGGCAACATTGCAAGCAATACCAGCCAGACTGCAATATTCAAGTAATATCTCGGCCATATAGCGAGTATGGCCAATGTTATTTTGACAGGTTGCCGGACAATGGCTCAACGATCGATATAAAGGGACGTCTGAACGGGCTATATTTTACGACAATTAAAATTTGTGGCTGCAATACTGTGGCCGGCAACATTGCTAGCAATACCAGCCACACTATGCAATATTTTAAGGATGGCCCGGCATTATAGCCACATATTTTTTGGTATGTCAAAATGTTTTCATGTGTAGCCGGCGTGTGGCCGAACGATCGCCTCGCAATCGAAAATACTGCAATATATCTGGGCTATCTATATTGTTGTTCTGTTTTACTGTATATGCGCGTCCCTTTCTCCCTGCGACGTGAAGTACTTTGCGTTTCACTTTCTGCATTAATTCCTTGTCTACTGAATCCAAAGTGTCACGCCTACTTAGGTAGGGTCGAATCCACATTCGTGTCCTTTTTTTCGTTTTTCTGCCAAAACAATGTAAGCGGCTGCGATGAGCGTCGTTTCGTCGGCCATTGTTGCTGGATTGTGTGGCTCATTAAAGGGTTCTGAATCAAAGGCCATACTATTGCAGCCATATTGCAACATGTTGCCTGCAATTGATTGCTCAGCCATAAAATGCACTAAAATGTTTTTTTGATGGCTGGGCAATGTTTGCCAATAATTGCAGCCACAAATTGTCGTAAAATATAGCCCGTTTAGACGCCCCTGTAAAGTAGTTGGAAGGTATTTGGTATTGCAACTTTGCAAGTAGGTTTTAATTCACTAAAGATGATTTCTGTATTCGTGACAGGTTTAATTTTGAACCCATAACGAATATAGAAATCAATAATGATAATAATGTCTATTACCCAGATAGCAGGAAAATCCAACGATCCAAGGTCGTTTGGCGGCCTCACCAATATATACGTTGCATCGATTTTATGCAGTTGTATTCGCGTGAGGCTACACAGCAAACAAATGCACGTAAGTGTACTAAAGGAAAGGAACCTTAGGTACACTAACGTGTATTTGCATAACCCGGTGTTGACGCGAACCCTGGCACGGAATGTAGAACTTGTTCTAGAGATATGCTAAACGAAAGTGCTTAAAATTCTGGTTTTAAGTCGCTCGAACTAGTTGCCAACCGAGAACTGTAGCTTATGTAATCGCTCTCTTGATGTTTAGAATTAGTCGTCAATATTTTCCGGTTGAATAAATGTGGCTTACATTTATTCAACCGGAAAATATTGACGACAAAAACAAGAAAAGAAACTTTCTTAAAAAAAGAAACTTTCTTTCGAAGAAATATCTCTTATAATATATAATAAAATAAAAATCTAATATCGTAATAGAGAAATGCATAAATTGGTACTGTCGAGTTGTAGAAAATGGCCGCCAGCTAATCAGTGTCCGACACAAATTACACAAGCATGTCATGTCGCACACCAGCGATAAGAGGACGCATGTCGCTGGCTTATCTATTTGTTGTTATAAAGCCACCTCAATATCAAATTGTATTTTGTGCAGGGGTACAGCTTGCAGGCAAATAGAATTCGGCTCCGCAACAGCTTTTTAATAAGAGCGGCAGTTGAAGCGTTAAACAAACTGAAACTTGTCTAAGTTTATTCGGCCATTTTTCACATTAGAATTTGTGCTAGATTGTTGCAAAGTTGCCGTAACCGCCTGGGTGTCAGCTCGAACTTGGAAGACAACAACGGTATCAAGTTTATACGGGCCCTGATTTTGAAATCTGTCTTGCATTTCAACGGTATTCGACTCGTCAATTTCCAGTTTCAAAGATCAAAGGGTAAAAGAAAGTTGGGATTTTCAAAGCGCAAAGCGGTGGAGAGCCGCTTCTCGGGGATAATCTCCACTGCGGGCAAGTCGTGCTCTTTTGAATAGCGCGAGCGCATGCATGACAAGGGTTGATGAGCCTCGAGTGCCGAGGACCGTGCCAAGTGGGGCGGACTTTTCAACCTGGTGCTTTTTATACTAGTAACTAAGTTGAAGCTCCGGCCCAGTTCTCTGCAATCGCCGGTGTCATGAAAAAGTCAATATATAAAATAAACTGCAACTGCAAGCTATCACATTTTCATAATCTGAAAACCGTTGGTCTATCCGTTGGTCTATCCGTGAGTCCGGCTTTGAAACAATGTTGTAAAATAAACGAGCAAAACTCTCGCTGTGTAATTTAAACCGATAGCTTTATTTATCAAACAAAGTTCGTTCGCCGCTCTTGATTTAATGCTACTTTTTTTACTTGGATGATGTTTAAAAAAGCCATTAGCTGATTAAAATATGTACGGTTACGTCATTTTGTTGCCTCTACATTTCCGCACTCAATCAGATTTAAGTGATATAAAAATTATAAAGTGTTTGTCCGTGAATGCTTTGTTCGTTGCAATGCTTGATCGATAAGACAGATAGTGACGCTTCTGTACATTGCAAACAATCAACTTACATACATGCTTTACCACTGCACTTGGCATCTTCCAATCCTTATCTCCCGTATCTCAGTAAAGTCTGTTCTGTTTCAGTGTTCTCTTTAACCTAGTTTTTGCGCAGAGTTGACGTGGCTAGTACAATGCATATGGTATGACCTCTTTCCGAGCTCGCCATAATGCCGCATCAACATTGGCAGTCGTTTCCGACTGCAGATGTTCCCTGCGCCATTTCCTTGCTCACTGCTCTGCTCATTGATTCTTTGTCATAAGGAAAAAATACTCCATTTATGGACTATTGAAGTCCTACATTGTGGAACCTTTCTTTAGATATAGACCTAAAAGAAAATCTGTAAATTTCGCGTGAAACTACGCCGTGAACAATGCAGTCTTTGTCCTACGCCCGCCCCAGTTTCGTACAAGTTAGCAATTCTTTTCTCTCAAAAATGTTTACCGTGACCTGAATCGGTTTATCTAGCCGCAGACTTGTTTTTACCGATACGTCTCATTCTGATTCTTTTGCATGAAAATCATGTGTAGGTATAGTATAGCGGTTATCGAAAGGTCTCCATGGGGTGGGGCGTTTTAGATACCTAGTTGGTGATGATAACACTCGATGGACGGACCGAGCCGCAACTATCCGACTGATTTATTACTTACGTACGATACATCAAACTCAAAATCATTTATCAAAATATAGATTTACTATAGTTTGAATTGTATTAAGTAATGTAAATTCACATTTTGCGTTGAAATATCTATCCGCTATCCGCTCATTGCTGCCGGACGACCTCTATGGCGCAGTGGGCGAAGGATCGCCTGCGACGCAGGATATTGCGGATATGATTTCCGTCTCGGTTTGTTCCGGGTGTTCTTTGTTTTTTAGTTTTATAATAAGTATATCGGTTATCTAGTACCCATAAAACAAGCTCTTCTTAGCTTGGAGATTCTTGATGTTGTGTGAATTGTCGAGCATTATTTATATACCTATTGGTTTTTGGTCCCCGTAGCTGAATTTGATTACATGCATGCTGCTGTCAAAATTCATGAGTCCGGACGGATAGTCGCGTAAAAGTACAGACGTGCTCTCACGTCTAACTCCAATACTGAGACCTCGAATGTTTCCATTCATAGTTGATTGAGCAGAAATATTTTTCCCCAAAAATCATCTTTACTGTCAACGAAACTTGTCCCAACAAATTCAGCGAAATTCGTTGCTTGGTTTCTTTTATAAACAGCTACTTCAAATATTATTTTTGAACGAATATTCCCAAGTAACTTGAGAATGATTCGCTGAAACGATGAAGGAGATAAAAAAGTACCGTTTTTGTGCTTGAAACAACCCTGTGGGACGCTGAGATGAAGTATTTTATAATATTATTGACACTTCAAATCAATAGGTTTAGTAATGGCATTGAGCAATTTGCCGCATTGCCGTAGTTGGCTTCTGCGCTAATATCCTTTCATAGGCTATTCTAAAATGAGTGATATATTGATATAGCTAGGCTATCTGGGCTAGCTTTCAATAATACAGAAGCTGTAAGCGCCCTCCATCTGGCCAACAAAGCGACCACTGAAGCACCACTATTGGTAGCACGTTGCGAAACGTCAGGTACACTCGCCTCCGAATTAGATTCAAACGGAATACACAAGCCGAGATGAAGCATCTGTGTACTTGACATGAATGCATGGTAGCGTCGCCGCCGCGCCTCGCCGCAGGCACACGCGGCAGAACGTGCGCGATTGTGCCTCGCTAAGTGCTTTTACATAATGTCTTTACTTTAATCTTGATGGCCCATTATAGCTAATGTTTTGACATTTTCCCTTTGAGCTGGTATATTCCGTTAAACCTTATCATCTGCCTGAAGGGATCCACTTTCCCGATGGGCGTGGTTCGAACCGGAGGCAAGCCCTAATAAGTCAGATGACTTATAAGCCCATTTATCACTTGTTCAAACGATGGTAACAGGCTCGATGCGCGTCGGAACCGCCTACAGCGAGCTGGCAAACACGAAACACTGATAATGTCTTATTGATGAGGAAATATTGCTTGTTGCAAACCCTACTGTCATTCGTTATATACTCGACGGTAGGTACAGACAGAGTTGATAATTAAATCAATTCTCAAAGTCTCAAAAGTTCGCAAACAAAAAAAAAATAATACAATTTAAATCCAAATATGATACTATCGAAAAACAACACTAAAAGTACCGCTGAAAGCAAAAGTGCAGTGTTATCTCAGCCAACATTCCAGGAAGCTAGAGCTCTCACATTTTATTGACACATTAACGCAATAAGACGAGCTAAGCAGCGATCTATCAACCCGTAGCCGTACGGATGCCTAATCCCTTCTCGAAGATTATTTAGGCTTAAGCCGCGCTCCCGAAGATTGATTAGTTTCCAAAGGCCCGAGGAATGTAGCCATGTCAAGCGCTTCTGAAACTTACGTCCCTTGACTCTTGTTTCAAGACACGTTTCTCTCCTTTTGCCTTCTGTACTACAAATATTTTGAAACAGCAGGTTACAATAAACTTATACTGTCTGTTTCGATTCCCCGGCAGCGGAGCGCTGTATAAAGTTACGAGTCGCTTTAACCATATTTTAGTGCCAAGTCGATTTTACGACGATTTTAGGTTAAAGTTAGGCTATTCGTCTATTAACCCAGTTCCTACACTCTGTAAATTAATTCATTGCGTGTCGCGCTAGTAAACATTGGTTTGATTGACAAGGTCAGCATGTCCACACCAGTTTTAGTTATCATGCCAGTTAGCTACAATTTATAGGTGACGGGTATTGCTTTCCTGGCAGCCGTTTATCTCTATCAAAGACGCCTTATAATCATGTGAAAAATTTATGGAATGCGATTATTTGTGGTCACTTGATACATTTAAAACTTTAGAGAATATTTTCCAAGTATCTTTGATTATAGAATGTTATAAAAACCTAATAGTTGCCCGCTAAGACAAGTTTGCGGATTTAGCTAGACGGTTTAAATAAAGTGCCTGTCAAATGTCGTGGTACAAAACGGCTCTGTCATTGTCACCCTATAGTAATATTTCACAGCGAGCCCAGATTACAATCGCGGAGATTAGGCGAGCCGTTCTATTGTCGCCCTGAAAACGTGAAACCGACTTTTTTTGTCTTTTAATAACGCTTTGTTGAAAGGGACTTCGAGCAAACTCGTTTAGGCGTTTTTCCATGAAAGCCACGTCCAATTACTTTTATATTTATAACTCGTGTCTATGAGATTAATTGCTCCGTCGATTGATGCTATAAAAACCATTGATTCGTGAACGTCAATAGATACACGTAATGTAATCCGGGCCGCACAATAGCACAATTTACTGAATTCCCAGGCGCAGGCGGCAATTTGCGGGCTTGTTCGTTCACACTCGATGTATCCCCTGTGTCGGGCCGTCACAGTCACGTCACTCACGCTTCTGGCAAGTTCAATGGAGCAGAAACACAAAGGGCATGTCAGTGGATGTCACCGGCGCGGTGTCTTACCATACGCGGCAGGTGGCCTAGGCAAGGCATGCCTCGCGGAATGAGGTCAGATGTGCCGCGCCATACACGCCGCGCCTGTGGGATGCCTCTCGATTGAAACATATCGCTTGTGGGCGGCGCGGCTCTACCGACACGCGTCTTGTT
Source organism: Eupithecia vulgata (assembly GCA_946478455.1). NCBI lineage: Eukaryota > Metazoa > Arthropoda > Insecta > Lepidoptera > Geometridae > Eupithecia > Eupithecia vulgata. The sequence continues at coordinate 825,722 of OX297877.1, forward strand.
GATTATGTACATATTTGGTCTGATTAATCCTTTCTATTGAGGTCAGGAATGAGGATTGTTGTAACAGAAAGTTCCGATTACGAAGTTTGGTCTTTGCCATCGTAGTTTCGAGTATCAAATCATGTCCATCAGTCTTTCTATCTTCACTTCGTCGTCTTCTCCATCTGTGTTTAGAAAATGCATGTCAATAACTGAATAAATAAATATAAAGCCACACATCAACTGTATAAAGTAAACCTTGATAAACTCTTAACATTAATGTTTATTGTTTGTATGAAGCCAACAGAAACACCAGCAGAAGTTGGTGCTAATGAATTGTACTTATTTATTGGTATTGGCTATTCGCACATCGTGACATGACATCACTGCAGTCTCCGAGGTGTGGCCACATTACATACTTAATGCACTTACACAACAATCTTCAGCACTTGAATAATATTCGATATCGCTGCTTATCCATGCCATGACAGTCATGGTGTCTTAGATATCTGTTTCACAACAGAAAGCTCATTTATTCAAACTGCGCCGGAGCGCCGCCACCGTGTTCTGAGCTGCGCTACGGAGCTCAAAGCTCGCAAACAAAAGACATTTGATCCGTGGTTTAATCTCGTCTGTTTTGTCCCCTTAAATAATAACGACACACAATGCTCTCCCCGAATTATGCTAAAACTTCCTTGTAATTACCGTTAAATATAGCTTGCTCTCATTTTCCCCTGGAGTGGGCTAATTTATTTGTACGTTCCCTCCATATGGGCTCGCAACAGTCAGTTATTAGGGTTTGGGATATTACCAAACGTAGGTTGTTTGCACACATCAAATTACGGAACCATTACCGATATAGCGGGACTCAACAAAGATGATCCCTAATAAAAAGTATAGATCCTTTCGATATTGAACCACGATCGATTCAGCAGAGTTCAGAACACGATGCTCCCTCCCAAGACCGTCACTCATTAGCAGTTTATCCGCAGCCGTGGAGCCGACCTACCACTTCAAGGTGCTGGTGCCGTCCATGGTGGCCGGTGCCATCATCGGAAAGGGCGGCGAGACCATCGCCCAGCTGCAGAAGGACACAGGCGCCCGAGTCAAGATGTCCAAGTCACATGACTTCTACCCAGGTATGTCAAGAACCAGACGAAAAACATCCTTATTAGAATAAAAGCATTACAAAACCGGAGACCGCCTACATTCTAGTGCAGGAAATGAAGAGATTGATCGCGTTCTTTTGTATGTTTTTCCTCTGACACCTTCACTCCAATGCATTTCATTTTAAATTTGTATTCAAGTCATCGAGCAGTCGTTCGTAGTGAAACGAAGCCTTTTTAATAAAATCACTGGTTTTTACAATTATTGACGGTAAAATAAATAACAGCATTCAATAATAGAGAAACCCAGCAAAGGGCCTTCACAATTATTGCGCTTGGCAGATTTCTTACGAGTAGTTATTAAAATTTACAAAATCTAAATTGATCGGATAGAAATTATGTCATAATAATTTGCGAAACAACACATTTACATAATAAGCTCACGTCCTTCATCTTCTAACGATAATAGGAGTAAGAGCCGAGATACAGGAAAAAGTCAGCCTACTTTTTGTCGGCACGTGCCTTTGCATAGGCGTGCATCATTACATTAGGCTCACATGGTGCATGTAGGTTACATAAGAAACGCTCACCGTAGAATTTTGAATTTCATAGAAATAACAGAATTAAATAAATTCTATAAGACGTTTATTGCATTAAAGATAATAAATAAATAATGCTGGACAATTCAAATAGCATTACCTAGCCCCACGCTAAGCAAATAATTATATCTATTTATCGATGTTGAAATATCTATAGTATATAACCGCGGCCATCCCCCAGTGACGTGCGTAACGAAATCATCGATATCGTAAACAGTAAACTGGAGGGCTGGCTGTTGGCAGTCGGTCGGCAGGCTCGCTCAGTGAGGGCATAAAAGTGCGAATGACAGACAACACTCGTTCGTGACATTACATTTTGGCACGCCCTATCGCTGCCAAATATACAACCGGAAGTCAGGCTCAACACCGAATGTAATAAAAGCGAAAATTATCTTAAATTAACTTCAAATAGTGTACCGTTATAAAATGATAGTAAAAGTGATTAACTGTCGACGTGAACTCGCAAATTGTAGATGTCGCCTTTTTATGGACCCCGGGACAATAACCTTTATATACACTTTACACTCCAGAAAGCTTTGTTCTAGAAATCGAAGACATTTTGCATAATTTTGAGACATTATTTAATTGGCATTCGGAAATGAAGTGGCTCCTGAATATTTATTTTCGCGTCATTTGTTTGCTGGATGGAGGGTACTGGAGGGTACTTGCCCTATTCTTCGTCGTAATAATTACAATCTGTCCACGAGGACGGCATTCCGTTGGGTTTTCGCGGCACAAATATTTACGTTCGCAAAACAAGAGGCTCCTCGCTTTTTGTATTTCCCCTGTCGTCGCATTGTCTCCATGTAGAGTATTCCGGTTATGAGCGTCTGTGTATTATCCCCTTTCATCCCTTACGGAATGGGGTCGCGACTCGCGCTGCTCACGAAACTCTATATGCGAGTTGTTTTATGGAGCCTCGATTGATAAAATCAAGTCGGCGTAGTGGTTACTTGAATCATTTAACTACAGCTTTGGTCGCCAAGGCTAGGCGTGTCAAGGTCCTCCGACTGTCGATCTTTTGTTTGCACAACCTGATACTGTGTTCTCATACGCAAATAGCGCTAAAATGTTGTGTAGTATTTAATATTACAAGACTAGCCTTGCCTGATCCGGACAAAGTGATCAGCGCGTGCGTGTGTAAGATGTGTAACACAAGAACTGATATTGATCAGTGACTACTTGTTTCATCCTCCCACTCAAACCTAGCTCAGTATCACTTATCCTCATTATACAGTTTGATTAGTTTACTATGCTCTCATGACTTTTACATTTCATTTTACTACTAGGAATGGTTACTTACTATACGTAACTTATTTGGAATCTTAGTGCTGCGTCTTAAACGAAAATGGTTCTTTTAATAATGGCCTATGGTGAAATCTACCATGAAGTCTGGCAAAAAATAGGAGGACACGAGCCCGTCTCATCAAGCGACATTAATTATTCCGTCCGGGTTTATTCCTGTGCCAAATTGAGGATGGCGTTTTGTAATAAACATTTAGGTTACCGTTACGGTCTCTCACTCTCACCCATTGCTCGAAATAACTCGGTGTGCTTGACATTTGCTGATATTGACTGTGCCTGGCCTGTGTCGCGGAATTACCAGCTGGGAAATTGTGTCCTATTTCATTCCGCGCCATAAATCATTGTGTAAGCGCTGAGCTTTGTTTATTGAATATTCATCACCGTCACGTATGATGAGTAGGATTCAAGGAGTAATGGCGTACGGTATGAATAAAACAGGGCCGATAGAATATGGGCTTCTGATAAATATAAGGGAGACGAGAAACCCTAGCTTACAGTCGGGCTCAAGCTTGCGGTTTATGTCGATCACAATCATAATTTAATTGACTGGTGTAGCTCTAGTTAGGGCTTCGCAGCAATAACATTTGGTTAGCTCTGTTGTTTGCTCCACTGATTAGGAATTGCATCAGCGTATGGAGTGTTGTATTGACTCTGGAAAGCAAACATCCAGTATAATATCGATTTGCGGGCGAATACGAGCGAATGATCAATTAATGCCGATTGTCCAGTTAATCAGATTATAATCTGAGCTTCGTGATACAGTAAATAATAAGCACATCTAATCGATTTGGGGCGTTGTTGCACTGCAGGGTTAAATGGGACGATCATGTTACATTTGAGTGTAACTGAAACCCATGTTGGCTTTATTTAACCTTTGAGTGGTCATTACTTTGAAGATATATTTTAATAAAATATCACTTGAAGATATATTTTTATAAAATATCACTTGAAGATATATTTTAATAAAATATCACTTGAAGATATATTTTTATAAAATATCACTTGATGATATATTTTTATAAAATCACTTGATATCAAAGTTGGATCACATAGTTGATCGTCGTCGTTTAGAAATACTCTATATTTCATGATCTGTTTAAATATGTAGTGCGGGTCTTGAGATGAAATTTGTCTGTAACTGAAGATTCGGATTTAGTTTTCCTTGAAGCCCGGAGCGCCGAAGGCACTCGAGTGTGAAGTATAAAATTGTAACTGCAGCGGTGACGGCGAAGGTAGCATTACAATTTTCAACGTTGAATTTTTCATCTCAATTCCATCTTCCATAATTGCGGCGGGCGCAATGCAGCCCCGTTGCGGGTGTTCTATCGACCCCAAAGCACTTGTGACATTCTACTATTTAAAAAACTCTTTTGTTTAGCGCTGTACAGTAGTTAAAGCAATTTTTAAATTTAAATTCCGCGCTCCGATAAAATGTACGTCATTTGCCTGTCGTATATGCCTCGTAACGTAAGCGTTCCATTCTTTTCTACTGTAAAAATGTCCAGAGTGCCTTATCGTTGAGCAAGCTATTAATTTGATATTACCAAAAGCGATAGCGATAAGGCCTTGAATTTATTTAGGTCTTGATAAACCTTTGGGTTTCCTGCCAACTACCAACTTCAATTTAACGTGTGCAGTAATTCAACTTTGCTTCGATATTTAAAGCTTCTAAAATTCGAGCAACAAGTTGGTATTTAATATATTGCATCATAAATCTGTGTAACAAATTGTCGGTGATTTTTCACCTGCCTACGAGTTTGACACTTCAAACGGATCCTTGACCTAGGCTCGGCTCTCCGAAACGCGTGATTATAGACGACCCAAATGCTCGGCGAAGATCCGGCTCACTCCACGGCTTCATCAGGCTCATTAGTGCATGATGACTTGATGACATTCGGTATCGATGAAAGGCACCATGGTTCCGTAGTAAATATACCCAGAAAGCATATTGTGTTTTTACATACAACGTGCACCTAGAGTTAATCAGAAAGAGCACAATACATAATTAGTTTAATATTTTGGTTATGCTCAATGTTTAGAAAAACGGGTTATTTGTTGCAACAGTTATTTTTTTGTGTATGTACCAGTAAACATAAGCCTTTCAAAATACTGTCACGTTTGGCAGAGATTGAATCTCGTAACTCAAATATTAAGCTTCATATCATAAAGCGCTCGCTCCACTTTCTAAACCAAAATATATTTTAAAAGGCAAAAAGGATAACTTGGGACAGTTGCGACCCATTTCGATACTATTGACGTCCACAAAAAGGTTCATCAGTACCGATACACGTGCCTGTCGCAGAATCATATCAAACAATATTTTATTGCGAAAAGGGTACGACAATAACATCTGTATGAAAACGTTAAAAAACGCAAAACAAATTCAAAAACATTGTAGATTTTTTTTTTGTCGCCAGAATTCAAATGGTTTTGACTTTTCGTCTAATTAAAAAGGTTTACATTGGGAACATTATTTCGGGACGCGCTTGTTAATTACTAAAAGGTCGGAAGAAATATTGCCGAGTTGTTTCCATGATAATTTTGATTCGATGATTATTCACGGTCACGGCACGCTACGAACGTGAGTATAGCTTCATTTTAGCGATAGTTAACGATTAGATTTGTCAGATCACTAGAACGTGCTTTAGAAAATTATTTTCTATCATACGGTGTTTATTGCCAACCGTATAGGTACATTACATACACGGCTTATTTGCCCACTACGAGTTAGTAAATTAAGCACTTTACACTTACTACAGGTTGGTAGAGAACATTTTGTTTTTATACATTTTTTATTTTTTATTTATTTTGCTGTAAACTCTTTCATCTTCTGTTTCTGTTTACTTAATTAAATGTTTCGTATAAAACAAATACCTAGAGTTATTGTTTTCTGTATAAACCACCCCGGAGGGAGTGGTAAGATCATAAGAAATCCCTTAATTGGTTTATTGTTATAATTCTGCGGCGCACAGGTAGGTAGGTACTCCGCGCCCTCGTTTCGACATTGAATCACTATTTGTGCCGACCTAATTACTTAGAGAACATTAATTTACATTTAATGTCGGCACTTCATGGCTCCTCGATCAACACTTTGTTTTATAGCTAAGTTTTTATTTTGGGTCAGAAATGTAACCAGTTTCAAAAATCATCGAAATTGTTTACAAACTCAAGTAGTTCTGTAGCGAATTGCACATATAATAGCGTCGTTTTGATCATGGTGTCAATAATTTTAGTCGTAGTGCTCGTAAAATACAGACATTTAGCACCCCGATATGAAAGGACTGTCGATTCGCGACGGAGCTCCGCACCACGTGTAATTTGCACAGCCGCCGTGCCTCGCGTGTCACATCGACACACGCTCGCCTATTAATACACTCTTGCTACATTTATTCGTTTTTATACCCGCTGTTACAATTATTTACGTGGAACGCAGAATACTTTTGGACGTCAATGACCGGGATACGCGCACGCTGTATCTATGCTACTAATTTTTTCAACCATTTTGTTGTTCAATGCTAGAAAAGTTGCGACTCAAGGTCCATTCTACAATGACGGATAATTACTGAAGTATTTAATATTGCGTGCCTAGCTGAGGAAAATAAGGAAAATCTCATAACGATTTACAACTGTGATAACAAAGAACTCTACGGTCCTAAAGTAACGGGCTTTATGATGACACTTACGGGTAGAGACGCTTTAATTTACGGTCACACGAGGCTGTAAATTCATTTGAAGCTTGTTTTATTCCCCGGGCTGCAGTGACCTACAAGTCCATAGTCGTAAAATAACTAAATACTGCGCTCTAGGATTAACAACAAATAGCACTGAGACAAGACACTTGGAGTGTTATTGCTATTTGTATAAACAAGTAAATAAAGACGCACCGCGCTTCGCTTCAGTAAACTCAGTAAGCTTACGGAAAGGGAACAAAATACCTAAAAGCAGTTAATCTCTTATATAGCAACGGTCCTCGCCGCCGCAATGGACCTGGCCGCAGCAGGGCGGGGCTGCGTGAAGATGCGGGCCCTAATCCAACACCAGTCCAATGAAGATTACATGACACTTTATGTGTGCTTAGTATAAGCCCTAAATTAATTAAACGCTCATTAATTTTGCTGGGTTTGGTTGCGTTGGAAGAAATTGTCTAAAGATAGAGGATTTGATATCTCTGGACAAAACTTTGCAATGGTGGATTTGCAAGGGACAAACCTCGAAAACCGTAAATTAAATAAATATCGAAAGAAGATATAGCCGTGTGGTGCCGGCTTAGAATTTGCACCACCCCAACTCTTCCCGTGGGTGTCGTAAGAGGCGACTAAGGGGGGCGGGCAGCAGCGCCTCTTGCAGAATATATCTACCACCGAACTGCGATCCCTACCCCACATGCCCAGCGTGGGGATTATGGGCATTACCCCCCCCCCCCCCATGAGATAAAACATCAGGGGGAGGCCTGTGTCCAGCTGTGGACCATTATAGGCTGATGAAGAAGGAAGATAATTATGTAAATTAAGATTCACTTCCATAACAATCCCCTATAGTTACAAATCACTGCAAACATAAAAAATCTTAGCAATATGTCATCCCAAATCTTGAGCAACATCTTCAATCCAAACAAAAATGTAGCCTGATGATAAATGCCCACAAACAAATGCATCCGAGACTATCCGACATCGCCAAGGCCACGGTGATGTCACCGGCGAAAATAAAAGTGAACGCTGGATCTAGTACCTAACCTACCTACCTACATACTTATAGACAAATGTCGCTTTAGCTCGCTGATCCTGGTTTTGATCTTACAAATAGGCTTATCCGATCGCCAGCCAATCTGCGAAACGCTTTTACGAGCTTTGCTAACTGCGTTCTTTGCCAAAAATATATTTGAATTTAGGAAATTGACTAAGACTGTAATATAGACGAACCCCTAACTAAATAATGAATATGCTATTAGAATATCTTCTTGTTGTTTGGATACTCATTCTCGATGTGCACTTACTTCTCTATCCTCCTCAGTGGCTCAGCGGCTGAAAATAGACCTACGCTAGACTTCTCTAGGTACCACGGATAAGAGCAGAGTCTCGCTTATAGCGTCAAATTGGCGGATAACGGCGTACACTTATTCAATTCAGCTACACCTGGGATGGCTGACTGGTTTATGATTTTCTCTGAAACACGTTGACAGTCCGGCTACTTCAAAATATGTGATCAGAACAGGGAAGTAGCGAAAAACAAGCAAATAAAACGTCAAGTGCGAATTTGACTCGCGCACCGTTCCGTAAAGTTGAGTTTGTTAAATGTGTGTTCTTGTTTCTTGCCAAATAGCATGATTCTAGTACAACGGAAAGTAGTGCCTTATAGATTTTGGTCACTAGCAAGCAAGATATAAAAAAAATAATCGACAAACTTCCGATTTCCAGATTTTTCCATTTACTTGTGCTATAAAGACCTTGCTTCTTGCCAAATTTCATGATTCTAGGTCAATGGGAAGTACCCTACAGGTTTTGTGTGCAGGTGGATTCCCTAGAAATTTATAAAATATTTGGGCATAAACGACTGTTACTTTTGATTGCGTTGACTTATAAGTTTTATTTATATCGCAGCTCCAAGAGATTACAAACCTGAGTATATGATGTGAATTTCAACTCGATACCTCCACGCGTTTCTGAGAAAAGATATTTGACAGACGGACTACAAAGTGATCCTATAAGGGTTCCTTTTTTTCCTTTTGTGGTACGGAACCCTAAAAACAGCGCTATTTTTTAATAATTAAATTGTTTTATAGAGCTTTACGCTTATAAAAAGTGTTGAGCACGCGAAGAAGTAAAATGTTGACTATATCGGAATGATGTGATGAGGTAAAAGATAAACCAAGATGACCTCTAACTTCTGTTTTTATGATATGTTGTGTGACGTTGTTGAGGTCATAGTTAAATAATTTAAAATTTGATGGACAAATTTTGATTTAATGCTTAATAACTACAAATGTAATTATTGTATTTGGATTCTGCTAATAGATTATTTTACCTGTTCTAAAAGCCAAAGTGCCGCACACAAATGTTTTGATTTACAATAATTAAGAAATTACAGATACTCCGATAAAACGTGCAGTTTATTGGTATTCATGAGAGTCGCGGAATCTCTGAGAATGAAATGCGTTTGCGGGTTTTCCTGTAAGTTAAGTTGATGGAGACGCAACAATTTTAACCGTTTTACGGATCCTTTCACTATAATCTGCTCAACTGTCTAATCAGCTATCCCACAGAACAGTATTATATCTAAAACAATCCTCAATTCAGTTCAATCCTCTGGATCTCTAGGCCAGGGTAGAGGTACTATATTGTAAAAATTACTTTGTTAAAATAACAACTTAAATTATTATATGACGGCGTGTTTTAACAGCTGTTAGCTTCGTTAAAAGTTGGCGCCTCCCACCTCCCACAGCCAGCACAGCTTAACTTTTTGACGGCTCTTTGCTAATGATCCTTTAGTAGATTATGTAACACAAGCTTTTACCAGCTCGCTGACGTGGCAGGCTACAACGAAGCCTATAAATGATTCAAAAATAACCTAACCAAGCAACTTTAAGCTCAGCCTACTATCATCATCACCAGCCTATAATAGTCCGCTGCTGGACATAGGCCTCCCCTAATGAGCCTACTATACCGTGGTATAATTGAAACAATCTACCGACTTGAACCATTATATATCGTTGATCTCCAACGACTAAGAACAAACTGGGACCCAATTCTGTCCACCAATCGCTTCATGACGAAAATAGTATGGTTTTTTGCACATCATCATCATCCTCATCCGCCTATGATAGTCCACTGCTGGACAAAAGTATCTCCTAACGAGCGCCATGGTTATTTGCACAGAGAAGTTAATATTCCGTCTTAAACTTGACTCGTTTGACGTCCATCCTTCCGTCTGTAGTTTCTTTAATTTAAGGTAGAATACCAAAACGGCTGTTCTGTGTTGCTGATGATACCTATGGAGGCTGGGGCTTTGGGATTGGGGCTAAATAATGCTGTGTGAATTGTCCAACAATATTTATTTATTAGTTAAGCAGAATATGGATGAAATAATACTGGACATATTCATACAGTTTACTAAATTTAACTTTTTAATAAAGAGTAGGTTAGTTATATATCGCGTTTACTGAGAAGCGAAGACAGCTAAGATGCAGAGAAACATAGGGTCAACTAAAACACAAGTAGTTTAGTGACAAGGCTGTTACAAAGTTCGTGATTGCATGCAGACCTGTCGTCATCTGTTACCCGTGTTTACATTCCCAACTTCAACTGGTTCACGTTTATCACGAAGTTGCAGCTTCAACTTCTAAACACTTGCTACTAATTCGTCTGGAAAACTCTTTAACTTTTAATTCGAACTTAGCTGGTGTTTATTTGAGAATATTGAACAATCAATATTGAAACTTTAATTGAGTTTCTTGCTTTAATAATTAATATTTCAGACGTTTAGTCGTGAAAAGGTAACAGATTTATGGCATTTCTGATTTTAGACGAATATAAAATAGGTGGGTATGGGTATCAAGTAGTTTGGATTAGGAAGTCGTCTCCAGAATTACCAGTCTGTTTTTGAAAGTTCTGTCGCTGACAGCTGCATATCACATAGGCTACATTTTATGTATATACCAAGTGTGAGAAGCCGCGCACTCCAGCTAGTCAGGTAACTAATAGTTCCGGATGACTGTAAGCTTGCCATAACGTGGGCGAAGGTGCTGCTGTGTCATGCATGCCATAAATGTAATATGCCATGGCTGTTTGTTATATAAACTGCTGCGGTTTATTTTCACCAGTCGCTCGCTCTGAAAGCTCTCTATTCGAAAGCTGTAATGTAACCCACTCTAAATTGCAGAGATATGATCCACTGTGTTCTTTGTTATTCACAAAGCGATGCTCGCTTATCCATTCTATACTTGCTTGTTATTAATATATCGGAGAAAGTATCTGGTATGCGGGTCTCTAATCTTTTTACGACTGAAAGACGGAAGCAATAGGTATCCTAATAAACTCGAGCAAATGGATACATTGTATCCTGAAATCCTGACGAAAAAATTAAAAAGATAAGGCAACGAGAAGATTTTTAGGGCGAAATCGCCGGCAGAACCTTATTTATTCTTTCATCATTCGTACCGCTGCTGCTGAGGTTTTTAACACGCTCAGTTCTGTTCTACTCTGCTGCTGTTATTCCGGTCAATTACAACCTGGGTGTTCTCTTCAGACAAGAGTGAATAGGTATTTTCCAGACCTTCGTGATACATCGTTGGCCACATCTTCACTTTCCATCAGAGAGATTGTGGTCAAGCAAAGGTCTATTGATTATTTAAAAAAAAATCCTAATAAGTTTAAGTCGTTATCTCAGGTTAATCAAAACTTTGACCTTCCTTCAACAGATGCACAAGTAAATTACACGTGTAAACTGACACAATCATCCACTCCATGATATAATATCAACAGTCGTCTAACAATCGCTATTGACAAACAATCACAATGTAAGCGAACCTTGACCAACTTCGTCACAAGACTAAAATAAATAAACTAGAAACGAGATGGATGTATTAATACACCTGTCGAAAGACAGGGACAGGCTCTATATTCTAAATGTGGCGAGGGTTTTGAGAGCGAACTCGAACTCGTCAGCATCTTTGATAATTTTCTCTCAACAGCTCTAGAATGGCCTTGACCTATATTTGAGACACTTATGAGCTGAACAGTTGACTGTGGAGCTATTTTTGCTTCATTGTTTAGTCTTCGTTTGGTGTTAGATGGCGCGCTCTCGTCATGAGTACTAAAAATCAACATTTTGAATGGAACGTTTCGTTCTTAAGAGCGGGCCTAATGCAACAATTTGTGATAAGGATAGGCATAGAATTTCGCGTTCATAGGAGCGGGACAGAGCAAAGCGAGTAGCGACGTCAGTGCAAAATACAAGTTTATGCTTCTTTTCTATTAATTATTCAAAATATAAGCATTAAATAGAAAAACTACACAATTACTTATATAAAACATTAGTCTGGCTATGTAATTCGTAAAAAATGTGATGTTGTCGTTGATAATTTAAAGCATTTCAATTAAAACAGTTTTTTGGCGAATTTTGTTTTTTTTTTTAATTAATGTAACCAGTTCATTATCAAAAATTCTATTCGATTACTCGACTTCTACAGGCTTTTCCCAACCTACCGTATTGTTTTAATCTGAACATTTAAGTCCGTTACCATAAAATGTAAGTGTTTAAGAAGTGTCATCATTTTGCTTGATTTTTGCATTGGGCACCCTTAATGTTGATGTTTTGTAAACGCAGCTGGCAAATCTAGATGTTGATGTTTTCTAGTTCACTAGGACCCGTATTATGCAAACTTGCTTAGTCATCAATCGATATTGAGTAACGCTTTTCCATAGCATGAACGTCACTCAAGTATCTATGGCTGAGCAAGCTTTCTTAATACGGGCATTAGAAAATCGATTCAACAAGGCCTACTAGTGCTTCGGATGGAATACATTCGCGACGGTAGTGGCGCAGCGGGCGAAGGTTCACCTGCGACGCCTAACGTTGGGGGTTAAATTCCTGACAAATGTTTCTAACGAACTGTACATTATTTGTTGCGGCTGTTCTGGGTGTTTTCTATAATACCTAATAAAATAAATATCTTTGCATGTAATTATGCATGCAATAGAGATATATTTATTGACACTATATGTATAGGTTATGTATTAAGTAGTAACGGGCCCCTCGCAATTTTATCTGCGTAGTTCCCGTTCCAGTAGGAATTCCGGTATAAAACATTGTCTATGTCACTCCCTGAAATGAAAAGTGAGCTTTGTAATGGTGAAAGAAGTTTTGAAATCGGTTCAGTAGATCCAGAGATTACCGCCTACAACGTCACAAACAATTCACAAACTTTACCTCTTTATAATATAATATTAGTATAGATCGTTATGCTGTGTGGATTGTCCAGGAGCATTATTTACTATCTACCTTATTCTGAGATTGTAAAATATTTGCAAATGCAGAAGCTAAGCTTACCTCAAAGGGAATTTAATTAAACTTGATGCACGTAATAGCCACAATAGTAGACTTACCTCGCCGCCGCCATTATAATAGCGTTGTCATTAGTTTTAATGAACCATTAGCCGAAGAACCTGTTACAATAGGTAAACCTCGGAACTGCCTGATGGACTATGAACGTAAGCCTGTTATCTAGTTATTAGCTTTGGTTAGATATTGGTTTGAATATTGACACTTTAGCATGAGTAACGTTAGCATAACATCAAAAGGTATGTCTACTCCGAGAAGGTTCAAATTGACTTTCATGCGGGGACAGATATCGCTGCGAAATCTATTATGTTCGCTGTTTGAGACACCATTCCTGTTTGCCCCATGTTACGTGCAGTCTGTGACTACGCCACTATTGGTGATTGTCAGCTATACCAACAACAGAACTGTGTTTGAACAACAAATCTGATTGTCTAGTCAAGAGTTATTGGAGCTTTATTCACTATGGTCATTTTTGTAAACTGTTTAAATCGTGAACATGTTTTATTTGACTATTATATCCGTAAAAACTTCTCTCAATTAATAGAAAATAGAGAAGACAAAATATCATTATAAATGACCCTATTAAAGAAGTATATATTTTTGTATATATTTTACAAAAGTTAATAAAAGAACATCAGCCTTAGCAATTACATGTCATAAAACAAGCTGAACAAATTGCCCTTGTATTATGATAAATAATGTACACAGCAGAGATACATAACACGTTTTATTACGGCTTTCAATGAACAATGATAACACATTTATAACCTGGCAGATCTGACAATGTTGACATTAAGTCACCCAGAAGCTAGATTCAGTCATTCAGCTGCATTGTTGTGATAAACGCTTGCATAGCCGCGGCCGTCGCCGCCGCTGGTCGGGTGAACCTGCCACACAGCAAACTTGATCCTATTATTATCTGTGGACACGGCTGATGAATTGTGTGCGGCATTAATTACAGCTATTGCCCACGCTGCAGCGCCGTTTCATCAGGGAGACACACACAGTGGCTATGTTGTAAGAGAGCCAGCGACGAGAGGGTTTGCTCCTCTTGTCTTGATTAACATCATGTTTGGAATAACAGGCTTCTATTGTTCTGACTTTAAAATACAAATACAAATAAATTTATTTACCATAACTATTACAAAGACCTAATGTTACATTTAGAGATAGGAACTTAATTAATAAAGATTACAAATAAATAAATGAGAACATTGTTACTGGTGGTCCCCGCACTAGGCTGGGCCTGTTTCGCGGGAGACCGAGAGTACAGGTGGATTTACATACTTAGTTACATTTGAGAGTACACAAGCAAAATGGACATGCAAAATAAAAAGAAAATTAAATACACATATAAAAAATGAATAAAATTAAATTATAAACAAAAATAAACAAATAAAAAGTTAACAAATTTGAATGGGTAGTTAAAAATTTGAGGTTAAATCTGATTAATATATATATTGGCATTTATAATCATAAATTTAGTGGGTAAAGAAGAATTTCAAATAATTAACAAAAATGAGTGAGTAGGTTACCATTAGATACTACAATGAATTATATTTTAATGAATTATACTTTGAAGGGGTGTTAAATCTATATTTATAAAAGTGAAGAGATAACTGGGTGAGGGTGATATATCAAGAGATCTCTGATTCTACAAGAGCTACGAAACTGAAATTTTGCATGGAGTTTCCTTTTAAGTTAGGCTAAGAATTTTGGGAAATTCGTATTTTAAGGTATACTTAAAATGGGGTCAAAGGTCATTTTTGTAATAACTTCACAACCGTAACTGTTAGCCCGAAAAAAAATTGTAGCGTAGTGAATTAAAATAAACACACGTGTTTTGAAGTTTTTTTGTAATTCACGCCCTAAGGTCAATCACTATGACTTATCAAGAAATCTCAAAAACTTGAAGACCTACGAGACTGTTGCATGAAAATTTAGTTTAGAACGTAAGTATATTTGGAAATCCACATGGAGGGATTTATAGGTTTTCTAATAATATCTTTAAAATCGTAACGGATTGGTAGCAAAACTTTGGCTTTGATAGTAATCGCGGGCGGCAACTAGTAACCTTTAATTATGTTATGATGACCGTCTTGAAAACCGAAGTGATGAGATAGAGAACCCTACCTAAAATTATGGGTTGGCAAAGGCTAATTTTCAGCGGTAAGCTAGGCACTTTACTCAAGAAATTCTCAATTCGCGTCAGTACTTCGTTTTCTATGATAAGATTGATAAGCAAATTACCATTTAAATATTTCTGTAACAGGTTCGTAATGTAAATTATAAGAATTTCTTACAATTTTGAAGTTGCATGTAGACATGTTTGGAATTCAAATGAAAACAATCTCCATTTAGTCCTTCTATCCAAGGTTTGCTCTACGTTGTAATATCAAGACGTTTCATCACATCTTACGGCTGTTTGCTCTTAATTTAAGGCTGAGCGCAGACTTGAGTCACAATAGTTTTAAGACAGACTAATTGCTATACAAAAATATCAACTTAACAAAAGCAATAGTCTGTCTTAAGACTTTTGTGACTCAAGTCTGCGCTCAGCCTAAATATTCCTTGTTCTTTTTCGTTTTCGGTATACGTATTTAATATGCATGTACATCTTCCCAGCCCAAGATATGTTATTCTCCAAACGTAACAGAGGAAAATAAAACATGAGCATAATAAGTATTGACATCTAAACAAGCTCACTCTTATTGGAGTCTGTCTCGCTCAGAAAATACATATATCCATACAAATAAGATGGTCTGTTTACGATCTGCTTCGTAAACGTAAACCTTGCACGTTGATACCGGCCGTATTACAAAATATGTTAGGTATATTATATTGGTTGGAATGTTTTGCCAGAAACCGTGCTTTCTGCAACTGTAATTTGTCATCGTCATTGGAAATTGCGTGCTCCTGTCTTTCTGACGATGATTTGAAGATTACTTCATACCGTTGGTTCTTGTCGGATTTTGTAATATTTCCTATCCCTCAACCCGTGAACTTGAGTAATTGCACCCCATGTTTTTAATCCCGTCACATCTAACTCCCTAGTCGAGGTTTCTGTATTTGGTAAACTTTCACTATTTATGAAGGAAACTTGCTACAACTTCTCGGATAACTTCGTTGTTCTGTTCTCCTGTTTCGCTCCCGTCAGCAGCTAAAACTTGGCGTATGTAATGAAATTTCTGATCACTTATTGAAAGATCAATTTCTCATTGATTACGTACGTCTCTGATGCATGCTAAACTTTTAGTTTTGAGGTTATCTTTACAATTCTTTGTTACGACTCTTGTCTATCTATTCAGTCTCTGAGCATTCACTGAGAATATGCGCCTCTTTGTGGTGCCACCCGTCTGACTCAGTGCAAACCTCTTCCACTGTTCCCTATCTCCAATCTTTCTTTCTAAGTATATAAAAAAGACACGTAGCATCATCTAGCTCCAAGCTAAGCAGATCCTGTTAAAAGGTTACTGATTGATCAGCTACGATAATATTTTTTATGATACTTAAATAACACCCAGAACACCTTACATGTTTACGTTGTCAATAGGTGGATATCGACGCAAGTTGTGCAAAATATCTCAGGTCTTTGAGACAAACACCGTTAATACACTCTACAAAAATAACCTGCGCTACTTATACAAATATTACGTTGCGTTGTTGCGTATACTATATGTATGTATATAGATAGTCAATGTTATATTCGCACGTGTATTTACTTGGATAGCTGCTCTGTTGTCGCTGCCATGCGCCAATGACTGCTTTCGAGACTTTGACTTGACTTGGCAGCTGATGGAATACGTCACTGTCACGTCACGGTACATAAATGCATACCTAATTAATTACATATTATGCTTACGTTCTATCTCAAGTAGTACCAATAAATTGTATTTCATGATTGTTATCGAGAAAAGTTTTACCTAGTTTTACCTTACTAGTCGTAAATATACAAAATCATTAGCGATTCGTTATTATGAGTTTGGTATAATATAAAATAATACAGGTGTGCTAAATTCTATGTAGAATGTAATGAAAACAAATGTACACAAGTGAAGTTATATTTTTGTGTCCATGACAGTTTTACAACTTGTCACGTTTTATATGGAAGGTAATTAAATCTATTGCCAAATAAAATATATTGATTATTGGTAAAGGATTTTCAAATATCGTAGTTCAAATGTCGTAAAACAAAAGGTCGACCATAAAAAGCAATTAAAGCTTGAAGGACAGTCAATAGTGGCAAACGTAAAGTGTCCAGCCAGCCTAGACGATCATTTGATGTTTTACAAAAATAAAACCAACTTTGAAATCCGGAACCTACACTGACGTTTATGTTCTAGGTCACAATTAGTCACAAATCTGAATTAAATTTTTATTAATGGATGATTATATCGCTAAAACCAACAACAATAACAAGAAATATTATTCAGTAAGTAAGATACATGGTACACATAAAAATAAATATACGGTTTTTAGATTTTTCCTTCACTTATATGCTATATAAAACCTTGCTTCTTGTCAAATTTCAAGAATCTAAGTCAACAGGAAGTACCTTATGGATTTGTGTGCATGTGATTCATTTGGAAAATTAAAAAAATGGGCATAGAAACTTTTGATTGCGTTGACTTAAAAGTTTAATTTATATCGCGGATCCAAGAGGTTACGAACCTTAGTAATG
This sequence comes from Eupithecia vulgata, assembly GCA_946478455.1. Taxonomy (NCBI): domain Eukaryota; kingdom Metazoa; phylum Arthropoda; class Insecta; order Lepidoptera; family Geometridae; genus Eupithecia; species Eupithecia vulgata. Next base: position 843,448 of record OX297877.1, read on the forward strand.
AGGTGAATTTCAACTCGATACATGCACGCGTTTCTGAGAAAAGGTGATTAACAGACGGACTACAAAGTGATTCTTTAAGGGTTCCTTTTGAGATACGGAACCCTAAAAACATACATACATACACCCTAATTGAGAAAATCCTCCATTTGTTTTTCGTCGGTTGAAAGAATCCCTTGACTGAGGAGTGGAAAAATATTTACATCTGGAGTAAAAGTTCACATCACCTTACCGCAAGTCATTGTCAGGGATTTGCGTTCCTATATGTACCTAGCTAGCAAGGTTCTAGCTGGGTATATTATGCAAATGGATCCCATTCAAACGTCGATGTGATCAAAGGTTAAATACAGCAGGGCCCTGGCATGAAGTTGTAGGACGTGTTCCCTAGAGTAGATAATGCCATTCAGAATGTGACAGTTACATTAGTTTCACAGACGTAGGCCCTTTATATTATTTGCATACGAAATAAGCCTGTCCTGCGGGACACGTCCCTGTATTTATGTACTAGCTTCTCCCTGTAGGTTCGCTCTCATCGGCCTGGCATGTTATATACCGGAACTTACCAAATGCTTACCAGTTGTATTGTATTGTATTTGCGTAATGTTTCTTATATTTTGCAGCCAAAACTAATGAACGGATCGGGGTGAAATTTCTGATACAAGTTGTTCTAAACTTGAACTAACGAAATAACGTTAACACGATCACTGCTAGCGCCGTCGGTACACGTACTTGCAGTTCGCTCTCTGTGTTTTCAGCCAAGAAAGTGCTAGAGACTAGTTTCTAAACATGGAACAATATTTTTATCCTAGAATAACGTATGCGAAACTGCAGAAAGAAGCTATCTATGTATTGAATAAATACACACACTCTAAACTCCTCGCTAAACTCTGATAAAATAGTTTTGAAATATAGGTTATAGTGAGACAACCATGACATCACCTCATTGATTTTACGTATTTTGATTCAGCCAACAAGTTAAACTCAGATTGTACCTAAAGGAGCGTTAATTTTGCACCTGTACCGATGTTCCGCGGAAAATTCACGCCTCGCAAACCTGTTAGATGTAATGACATCAGTGTTCCAGCCGCTCGTAATAACACACATTAACGGCACGAGTTTATTTACTACACAGAAATAACTTAAAGCCGTGGAAGTAAAAGTACATGCGTTTAGTTTTGTAAAACAATAAACGAAATTAAGTTAAAAAGTAGTCTGTCAAAATGGCTACCCCTGAGCAGGTTTTCTTTGAAGACCAGAGTGTAGACGACTTTTGCTAAAAGCTTAAAACTATGGTCTCTTCATTGTGATGAGTTTTCAAAATACAATATAGAGTAGGTAAATGGGAAGTGACTAACACTTTTGCCTCAGTTTACCATGATGGTAGGTACTTATAGGGTATGTTTAATGATGGACGATATAAATTTGAAAAGAAAACAAAAGGAAAGTATACATTATGAAATACTTTTTGCTAATATCTCGAGTTTTTGGTATTCCTTTCAGCAGGAAAATTTGAGCTCGTAAGTAAGCTGTAGACAAAGTTAGTTGTAAGTGAACCTTCTGTTTATTCGCTCATGTTGTCTTGAAGCATAATGTAATGAGATACGAATCGCTATTCATGAACTTGGATCCGAGGACAAAATCGATATCAATGTATTAATTCAGTAATCGTGCTATAAAAACCGTGTTCATAATGAAACGTGCTCGACGTGGCTTCATCATACATTATTAATTCGTCATTATGGTGGTATTGATACTGACATTCCTGCATTTCTTTAACTTTTACTGTAAAATATCTTTCCCGAGACTACTATAGACTAGCGAGCGCTTGTCACCTCGGTCTTTGCTCAATTATGAAGATAAAACGCTCACAGGTGTTCCTCCTTAATCCAACGCCCCTCCCGACTCCCGACGGCAAACATTGTAATAGTTCGCAGTGTCTACGCAGCTCTGCGCGTTAACGCTCAGAAAAGCGTTGGCCTAATTGGGTTAATTCTGCAACTCGTTGTATAAACTCTTCCATATTCATGCGTTTCGTAATTCTAAGCAAACACGTATTCAAGCCATTTCAAAGCAAGTACAAGAACAACAATAATAACTCAATACCGCGTATAATTGGATAATAGTAATCTTTCTTCGGCGGCCTTGCGGGAAAACCGAACCAATTGCAGAGAGCTATTGCTAGTCCAGTCTCTTTGTAAGACAATATCTCTCAAATTGGCCGGATAACGCCGACGCAATAGTTTAGGCCAATTCAGTCAAACGCTGGTTATTCAGCGCGCCCAGCTGTCGTCCGCCTATTTCCAAGCAGTTTTGGCCCACTGTTCTCAATTACTAGCATTGGACTAATACCAAATGATAATGACCCGATTTTGCGGGAGAGTGGTCGTTAGTGTCATCGTGTATAGGTGTTACATTCGCGTGCAACTCGAGCACTGCGCCAAGGTCACGGGAGTTACTCAATAAGACCGGTTGAACGCATGATATTACTGTATGTATCTCCGAAGGTGCTTGCATAACTCCCTCCGGTTCAGTTCGCTCGAAGATGCCAAACGTGTTCTTTAGTTTCTTATTCTAGAAATCATCAAAGCCATCCCGCACTAAGTTTATTAGATTTTCATATTTTTTTCCTCGTAACGCTTAATAGATTACGAAACGATCAGGTAAATCGAATGATGAATTGTCATGAATTATTCAAGATAACATAATGACACGTGGAAGTAGACTGCCAGGGTCGTTCCGGGACTGCTGACTGTTATTTATTTGTTCGATCGTACTGTAGTATGTGGCAAGCTACAGTTTGCAAGTCTCCGGAAATCGCAAAATAAAATTTGCTAAACAAGCAAATTTTATTTTTTGTAAGTTAATTGTAAGTAAATAAATTGTTATCTGACCTAATAATTCCACGCTCGCCAAATACCTTGTTAAGGATAAACTTATCAACCGGAATAACGAACAGCCGATATTGTAAAACAGAGGATCAGCGCCGTGAAATATTTATGAGAGAGATCTTGTAGAATGAATTGCGTGCCGCCGAAACGAAGGTATCCTGTTTAGCATAATGAAACAGTGCTCGTGTATTTAATCAACAATTCCTAGGGAATCGTCAGGTCGCCAAACATGTCTATTTCGGTCAAGGACTCGCAGAACTGCCGGCTAAATGCCTCTAAAACCTCTCTAGTCTCGGAAAGTACAATTGTATCAGATAGTAGAGAGGATGGTGTTTGTGTATAGGCTGTTTCGTCTGTAGCAGATTTTGTTTGGGGCCAGCGTCCCGGGCCCGGTGGTATCGATCGCCGAAACGGGCGCGGTCTGCAGCGCCTTCCCCAAATGAATAGGACACTGTCACGCATTACACCAACATCTACTTTAGGTCTACGAGTTCTTTTCAGAGAGAATTGATGACTCCGCATTGTGACGCGTCGCTCGATCGGCGATTGATGGCGCGGGGAATGTCTCGCTTAGAACTTCGCTGCTTATAAATTACCTTGCGGCGAAAGGTTTCTAATCTAGGACAATTAATGAACTACATATGTATTATATCGTTGCTAGTTTCAATCTAAAACACTTGTCTTCCTAGAACACAGCATGACATGTATTTTAATAATTAGATAATAATCGGAATAAACAATAAAATTTTACTAAAGTTATCCGCATAACTGCGCATGCTATGTCTTTCCAGAAACAACTTTGAGTTGACCTGATAATAATCAGCTAATTTATTGATTCCATCTCCTACTTCCCCATATGATTTTCCCTTATCCTCCGAATAAAGGAAAAAATATTTATCTCGCCAAGCTCCAGTAACACAGGCTGAGCGAGCAAGGGACCGGGATTTTGGGGTGTGACGTAGGCTTTGAGGGGGTTCAATGAACTGAGCTTCGCTTCCCGCCACGTGCTAGGGCTAGGCCCTGCGCCAAGGACTCTTTAGACAAATGAGCCGTTTAAACCTTTATTTTTAAGGCAAAAAACATTTATTGTGTCGTCCTACTGTTATGCTGTTCCATAGTGGTAACTTGTGGTCTATTTATCTGTTATTCTTGACCGCTTGCCCGTGAAATGGCCGCAGATGCTAAAGTAACCAGTGTTCCGGTGAAGCGCACTGGGCTAGTTATATAGGTCATGTCGTGTCCTAGATACCCCGGGAATGCCGCGCTTTGCCAACTCTCGCACTTTATGCCATAAAAGAATATTAATCGCTTTACTTCAAAAATTGCGCAGTTCAAGCTAACCCCGCCGGTCGTTTCATTTCGCGTACAATTGCTGCTCTTTGATACTGTACTTATGGCTGTTTTGATGACGTGGATATGAATGTGTACTGGGTGTTCCATCATTACAACTCCTTTTGTAAAAATATCACCAAAACAACACAGTTAGGCTGTGGTCAAACGAACGTAATTTTTTGAATTCTGAGTCGTGTAAAATGTGTCCCTTCATACAACCCCAAGTCCTGTTTATGGCACACAACTCAACGGTAATGCCATGTCTATTGGAAGCAAGCATTTTACGCGAACCACAACACAAAAACATTTATTTATTATTTGGCTTCCTTACCACTAAAAACAACCCACTAAGTGTCGTCCTTTGTCTGCAGGAACAACGGAGCGAGCATGCCTGATCACGGGGTCGGTGGAAGGTATCATGGTGGTCCTAGACTTCATCATGGACAAGATCAAGGAGAAGCCAGAACTGGTCAAGCCCTTCCCAGAAGGCGTAGATACAAAGATGCCTCAGGACAGAGATAAACAGGTAAGGGACTCCAAGATACTTGTGTAACTCTAATAAACATACATGGTAATGATTTAAGTTGTGATGATGTCCGAATTTCAGAGCCGAACTTCGACCACAGCGGCCAGCCTGCGCACAAACATATTATATTATATAGCACAGTTGTGTGCATAATCACTGGCGCGGTCTCTTACGGGATAAGCAGGACACTAAAGAATAGATAAATTAGACGGCTTGTGGATACGTTTAATTTGAAGTTCGAGGGCTATAAAATATACCTACTATCCTGAATTTGATGCACAATTTTACGCAAGGCTATAAAATACTCGTATAATTTAATATAATTTTAATCACTTAATTCGTATCACACTTTTCAGTTTATATTCCACAGAAGTTAAAAGTTCTATCTGCATCAGTTAAAAGCATGTTGAAGTGCCAGTCCGTAGCTGTGCCTTATTGGATTCCTTACCGCTCAGACTTCCGCGACTTAATATCTCCTCATATAGAACACCGTAGCAATTTCCATGTATTGATTCGTTCCCTTTCGTGACAAGTTTCCGGCCCCGACCCCGTGCAAGGGTTTCCATATCCGGGGCGATGTTACATGCAAACAACTTATATTAAATCACAGAAAATAAGTAGAGTAAGATGTGTTCCGAGTCGGGGCCTGTGTGGTTGGAGCGACACTTGCAGTCACGAACGATACCTCCTGACACGTTCTGGAGTCGGAATATAACTGCGATGTATACAGAATTTTATCGTACGTGGTAATATCGAGGAAGTACCCGACCACCCCGTCCTGAAAATCTGTTGTCAGGTACCTTGAAAGCCTTGAACCTTGAAAGATTGGATGAATGGAAATGTAATCTTTGATCTTCAATTTTTTGAACAATGAGCACGTTTCGTTCGTTGTGAGTCATGCGATTTGTTCTTTATTGTGTACGCAGTCTGAAATGGACTGGAAAATAAATCTGTAAGATGACAAAAATAGCCTTAAAGCCGAGATATAATAGAATAATATAATAGAGATATAATAAAAACGAGAAATTTCCAGGATCAGGTCTCGAGATATTCTGCCAGTTCACTATAATAACAGTTACGGTACGGATCAAATACGGGCGAAATTGAAAGCTCAACAAAAATGTAGGAATCTCTTCGGTCAGCTATGGGATATGCTTAAACTGTTGATTTTCATGCAAATCGCACCCACCCCTGTGAATCGAGAGCTGATATTCATTTTCTTACATGATGCAATGTAAATAACAAATATGAAGCATGCTGCGCTGAACTAGTCAGGTTCTCCGATCGTCGCTGCAGAAACAACACTTTAATGTCTCGTTAAATCTTAAAGCCCTGTATTTTCTCAACGTAATTAAAATAAACATCGTGTACGTTCATAGTTTCTATCAACGTCTCGTGTGATTGAAAACGCCCACCGCCCTCGCTACATGGAAGAAATCAAGGAAATCGCAATAGAATTTTCGTACTACGTGGCGCGATCCGCAGTATGACGTAAGAGAACCTTCCCTGGCTTCTAGCCTCTAGGCTACACGCCCCCGCTAGATTGTTTCAGCTTTACAAAGAGTAGGGTTGCCCCTTTTGCTTTGTCGCTGATTTTAACGCAATTCCAACTTTATTTGTATAAACATAGCGTCACCAGTCTCGGGGGTGGAATCGGTGGAATGTTCAGCTTTATGGTGATAAAAATAAAGACGAATTTCACAGGGTTGGGGAAAGTCGGCGGGCTCATTGTAATTCGGTTATTGTGTTTGTGACAGGCGCTAGTAATTGGGAAGGTTCTGCTGCTATAGTTAATTGGCGGCTGGGTTGCTGTTGTGGCTCAAATTCAATTGAACCCATTAGTTTTGATTTTATTTGTATACAGCTGGAGGGTTTAATGGGAAAGTTGAAAGAGTTTCTGGCCAAAATCAGTTGGACTGGTTCGTTTTACGCATTTACTGTCAAAATTCGAAATTCGCCACCCAGTGCTGAGCGCACGGACACGTGCGTCCGGGGTCATGGATGTGTTAACGTTCACGCTTTTGACTAAAATGTGCTGGTTCAACACAAATACTTACAAAAAAGTAGAAGATTAAATATACAATACCATAAAAAAAAACAAAAAAAAAAACAAATTTAATCTGAACATAACTAAATGGTTTCGATGTAAATGCCATAAATACGCCCCGAAAATCCATAAGCCTCCTAAGTCTCATTTAATGAAATATCAGTAAGCGTCATCGCTCCTAATTAAACGAATTCAAACTCGTTTAGCGCTAATTGAGTTAGGAAGAAAAACAAAGAGTCCTTCTCCAAAGAGGTTATAAATTAAACGTTATTTTTACTTTAGTTACACAAACGAGAGAGCTTTTCAGTAACTTTATTTTTTTAGAGAGCTGTGTGAACAGTCTGAACCAAAGTAAATATGGCGTAGGTAGGGAGAATATACATTTGGTTAGGGAAATTAAATTCTTTGATAATCTGTAGGTTAGGTATAAAAGCACTTAGTGAACGAATCATACGTTGAAAACTGTACGATTCTAAAACAATCCGACACGGCGTCATAAGACGTCCGACGGTAAATATGAAGCTCAGGCGGAATTGTTAATAGCGCATAATTGTATCGCCCTCACCCTAGTGACCTTAAACGACGGTGTGTTAGCTCGCCAGCAAATCAATAGCTTACCGTAACACTGCCACACTGCCTGTTGGCCATGCACAACCGCACCACGACATCTCAACACGATTAGGGTCAAACTTGGACTATGATATTACAGCTGATGTATTGAACATTATATGGGATACGCTATGAAAAAGATATCGGCGTTTCCCTAATGAGGATAATATATATATAGATATATATAAACAAACGTTTTTGGGCATAAACCTCTTGTTTATTTATCTAATACTAATTTCAAATGCAAAATCTTTTTTTTAGGTTTCTTCGTAGTGAAGTAACTATTACAATCTCTGAAACAGCTGGTCCGGTTCTGGCAATTCTTTCAATGATGATGATGATAGATACACATACCGCTACATTATACCTGAGTGCTACGATTTATCCGAATACCTACCTTTTTAGTAAAGTATACATATGTCTAGGGAACCAAGTAAATGCTCAGAAGCGTTCGTTTCTTTGTCTACAAACGAACTCTATTTCGAGGCCATTCCCTTGTCGGTTCAATTTACCAAAACTTAGTTCGATAAGTTAGTTTTGAGTAGAGGAGTTTCCATTGCGGAAATTTCCAAGTATTGCCGACCTATTTATATATGAATTATTCTCATAGTGTATTGTAATGTTGCCTGTGAATTCTGTAAATGTGGGTTGTGTACCTTTGTAAAACGTCCGGCATTGTAAGTATTTATCACAGAAACAACCAGAATAACTCTCAAACAATGCGAGCGACCCTCAAAAATTCCCTCAGAATCCTAACATTTTGTGCTGATAAAGTGAAAAATATCGTCTATTTTATGCGAAGCGAAGTAAGTACACTCGCATTAAAGAAATCAATAGCACTTGTAAGTGTTGGGCAGCAAGGTCGCTCAATCAGTTGTAATCGTCCGCGTGGGCAGCGGCAGCGCGCGCGCGGACTAATATTTGTAAATAATGAGATATAGCACTGCTTTCGATGCTAGTTTTATCAATAGGTCATTCAAATCAAATTTACAATACCTCTAGAATGCCCCATATGGAAATTGACTTTTGTTCTCGTACTATAGTCTACCTACATGCTTTGTTGAGACTGGACTGTTGTATGATTGATGACGGAACTGTTCCATTACTTGACAAAGACTCCGTCCGTCAAAGCTTTTCATAACTCTTCTCTGTTGTGTCAGTTGTGTGTCTGTCTGGTGTGACCCTGGGCCACTTTTTCTTTCACCTGTCTCCTATCTTCAATACTCGTAAGAAAAATGATTTCAAAGTCCAAATCATTTATTTCCATAAAATAAGCAATTAATCACTTGGACAATTTTTTTGATTATTTTCCTCCTTTGTGGTTAGTTATCAGTTCAATTTTTTTTTAATATACACTAAATAGAAAATTAGCAATCAATCAACAGATAATTATGATTAGACGAACTATGTACCTATATCAAACAAAAGTGAATGATAAAGGAAAAATTACGAAATCTGTCACATAATAATAAATTGCATACACGCTATGTGTATGTACTAACTTTAGCTATAATTAGAACTTGAGCTACGTATCTATGTAGAAATTTGCAATGAATAAATGAATTATTTATGTCCTGTAAGGTCGAAAGGAAATGAAGCACTTTGATGTATGATGTAATTATGAATTAGGAAAATATCTCCCGTGACTCCCCCACTACAAATCCCATACATAGCTTTAGCTTTACGTAAAGTTAACCATTTTTATTGTGTGTCTTTATCACTGTATTTTGGTTTCATATTCATACAAAAAAAAACTGTGATCTTGTGAATCTTTGCCCTAGAAATAAGCTTTGTGGGTATCACGAGGAATCCTTGTTTAAACTAGAACTGGCTGTGTTCCTTCCAGGTCAAAATCCTGGTACCCAACTCGACAGCGGGCATGATAATCGGCAAGGGAGGCAACTACATAAAGCAGATCAAGGAGCAGAGCGGTAGCTACGTGCAAATCTCGCAGAAGGCCAAGGAGTTGTCGTTGCAAGAGCGGTGCATCACTGTTGTAGGTCTGTATACAACTACATAAAGCAGATCAAGGAGCGGAGCGAAAGCTACGTGCAAATCTCGCAGAAGGCCAAGGAGTTGTCGTTGCAAGAGCGGTGCATCACTGTTGTAGGTCTGTATACAACTACATAAAGCAGATCAAGGAGCGGAGCGAAAGCTACGTGCAAATCTCGCAGAAGGCCAAGGAGTTGTCGTTGCAAGAGCGGTGCATCACTGTTGTAGGTCTGTATACAACTACATAAAGCAGATCAAGGAGCGGAGCGAAAGCTACGTGCAAATCTCGCAGAAGGCCAAGGAGTTGTCGTTGCAAGAGCGGTGCATCACTGTTGTACTCCCGGGAAATAGGCCTTTCTTTTTGTATCGAACATCAGCTTCCAATGTCTTGATAACTTTGGTCCTTTTATTTGATTCTACTAACTACTTTGAAGGTGAAAGTTTGTAAAGATCTTTGTGAATATATTTGTAAGGTACACAAAATTTCCATAACTATTAGTCGAGATTTAAATTGACCGTACATGTAGAAACCCATCCGCCGACTGAAGCTGTGAAAACAGTTAGTTGGGCTCATGTAATTTAGTTGATTCTCTACAGTTTCTCTCATAAATTATTTCTATGTACAGATTCATCAGTTCAATTTTAGTAGGATCATTAATTAGTCGTCTCATGTCCTCATACCATCACACTAACACTAAGTATTTGCAAATCGGTTTCAAAGTCCAAACACAAGACCTAAACCTAACGACGTAACTTTCCGAATGCAAACTTTGCCCAGAACTTCCCAGAAAAACCCTAACCAAGCTTGACTTGTACTTTCGACACTCACGAACTTCCAACTTATTACAACTATCGGCGGAATTGCCCTTTTTATTAGCTGAAAACTTCGCTGAAAGCCAACATATCCGTAAAAAGTACCTAAACCCGGTACTTTACCCATTTCTACCAAGCTTGCCAAGGGAGCAGATAGTAAATTGCGCGATTTGCTCTGACTTTGCGAGACGATATTTTATAGACGAAAGCGTGTAGGTAACCTCACTATTGAACCGCAAAATACCTAACTGAAAGGTTTTGGAAATATCTTTATGTTCGGGTATAACGCGTAGGTCCGCTAGTTGGGAATACAGATAGATCAACATAATGTATCCGCTTTTTTACCCACCGTTACACAATAAATTTAAATGTACCATTCTTCACATAAAATGGTCTCGTGACTGTCATAATTCGCACCGCCTCAAGTACAATGCCTGAATTGTGAAAAGACCTTTCCTGGAAAGTCGTAGAGCCGTAACCGAACATTAGGTAATATACGTTTCAAACGTTAAAAAAACTTTTCACGTTATTTGTGCTAAAATCCTTTTTGGTATTAAAGAAACCACGTGTAGCCTACGATTAGACTAAACAGAACCTATACCTAATTTACTAAACTTTTTCCAAAGATTCTTCGAAAAAATTGTGGGAGTCCCGCTAAAAGTTAAATAAAGCAGGTGATATACTGAACATTCGGATCGTAGTCGATGCTGCAGTAACATGCACACAGACATTTATTTCATGTAATCGCGGCTCAATCAATAGCGGGCGGACCGCGTCACTTGGACCGCTGTCATTTCGCATTTCGCTGTTCCTATGTTCATAGTCACTCCTAGCACAAAATACGACTACAGGGGCTACCGAGAATTCCAGAAGTCTTACTTGGACTGACCTGTTACCAAATAATAATAATAATAATAAATAATGCTGGACAATTCACACAGCATTATCTAACCCCAAGCTAAGCAGAGCTTGTGTTATGGGTACTAGATAACTGATATACATAATACAATACAATACATAGATATTTACAATAACTTATCATTCCATCTCTCATTTGTAAGAGAATAATCAAATGAGAGATGGTCTCTTACTCCCACTCACGGCCACCAACCAAAGATGACTACGACCGACTGCTACCAAACTGAAAGTCTTTGTCTCCCTGTCGCACTCATTCGCAAGCTACGGGTAGACAGCGTGTAGCTTAAGGCCCATACCCCACCCAAAGTGGCGCTACCACCTAATTTATCTTATTATTCCGTTTAACAAAGGAATTTTCAAAAATTCATCGTCTAGTTTGTGATACCTATCATAAGTTTTTTTTAATGCCTCTGTAATAGTTTTATTCTATTTAGTTTAGGAAGAGATACGAAAATAGATTTTGGTGGCCACCAAGGGCAACTTCGTATCTGTGCCTAAACTAAATAGAATAAAACTATTACAGAGGCATTAAAAAAAAGCTTATGATAGGTATCACAAACTGGAAGATGGATTTTTAAAAATTCCTTTGTTAAACAGAATAATAACATTAAGTAGGTGGCGGCGCTAGTTTAGGTGGGGTATGCGCCTTAACATAACGATTAGTTAGACTAACATAACATATTAGTCGTAGCGAGCCAACGATAGTCAAGAAACAAAGGACTCAAGAAAAGTGAATGTGTCTTCTAGACAGTCTTTTCTTCTTTACATCGCCGATCATAGCCTCACTTAACAATATTGCAGGGACTCATTGTACTTTCCCGAAGTAATGTCGCATAATATCATCCACAGCAGAATTTCCAAGTACAATTTGGAGCTTCTGGTACAAGTTTCCTATCCATCCATCAAATTCCCCTGCGCCAGGCCTGAGTTGAACAGTGTGCGTACTGTGTACTGTGTCGTCATGAGTGACATTTCTGTGCAAATGGATGTTGTTCCTTCTGCGAGGAGCTAATACAGTTATGTAGGCCACGCCAGAAATATTAGTATTTTCAAATAGAATCCATCGGCGCTGATGTTACGTTTTTATGAAGGCCGTCTTTCATGCGGTTTTAATGGGGGTATTTTATAGCTGGCTTGGAGATTATTAATGTGTGGCTTTATCTAAATTAGTTTGTAATTACTTTTTATTATTTAGACTTTTTATATCAACGAGCTTCTTCAGAAATTTATTGAGTTCGTCACGATATGGAATGAAACTCGGTTTATGCTTGGCTAATTTTAATAACTATTAATAAATAATGCTGAACAATTCACACAGCATTATCTAGCCCCAAGCTAAGCAGAGCTTGTGTTATGGGTACTAGATAACTGGTATACTTAAAGCTAATTGTCCTCTATTGTGTTGTCTTTTAGAAAATGTAGCACGTATCTTCGCACGCGCCTGTCAGAGATTAATAACGTAATAAGGTTGATTTTCATTAAAAAAACCTTCGAAATTTAATGTTTTTTGTAAAAAGCTACGTAATCTTTAGAAAATTTCTTTCTTTTCTATTCCATATTTTAAAAAGTTCAATAGTTTCGGTGCTGTTTACCTCAAACACCACAAACTAACACAAACTTTCTTATCAGGAAGTAAGTTTAACTCACTGTTGTTTATAGGTAAGTAACACTTTACCATAATGACATAAATACTAACCATCACCCTTCTCGTTGTAGGCGAGAAAGAGAACAACAAGAAAGCCTGCGTGATGATCCTGCAGAAGGTGGTGGACGACCCGCAGTCCGGGTCGTGCCCCAACGTGTCGTACGCCGACATCGCCGGGCCCGTCGCCAACTACAACCCGACGGGCTCGCCGTACGCCGTGCCGTCCGCTGAGGTGACAGAGGTGGTGACATGACACTTCAACACGCTATCTATGGGGACCAGACCACCTATTTATCTGCTTTGAGGCCGCAACACGCTTATGTGATACCACTGTACCCGGGCGAAGCGCAACATGCGCCACGCGATAACAAACTTCTCGACTCTATTTCATAAGCTCCTGTAAAGAACTGAGCAAGCTTATCGTAACAATACAGAGCATATACTCGCACCGATACATCATTAAGTCAGTTGACTTGGCAATGGTCCTAGATTTACTGCGGGTGCCTCAAGAAGTGGTTAGGCCTCAGTGGTTTACATCTATCGCTTTTTTTTAAATAAACGGACCATGATTATCCTTATCTGTTTAGCTCGTCAGAAATGAACAAACATTTCAAGCGAGCAAAAAACTATTACTTCATGTCTTAATTCCGTGTGACTTTTGTAGAGTTGAGTTGAGTTTTAACTACACGGGTATTTTATCCATTTCCTGTTCTATGCAAATTGAATACAGGCTTTTAGTACAAATAATCACATATACTTTGTAACAGCCTATACTATACAACCTCAACTTTTTGTGAAAAGGATAGACATAGGATTTTGCGTTTATAGGAGCGGGACAGGGCATGGCATAACAACGCAACACAAGCACAAAAATCAAGTTTTAGCTTATTATCTATTAATTAACACTTTATTTGAAAAATCGATACATATGAAATGTTCTTAAAACTTAGTTCTATTACCATGCTTATTCTCAAGATCTTAACTTCTGTATTTATTGAGAAATTACAGTTTTAGTAAAAAATTTGAGATAACCTTGCAATTTTTTGCTATAGAGAAAATTTTATGCAATCGTTTTTTCGAAACATATGATCGATAGAGTAAATGCTGAACTTTACTATAATTATATTCATTTTAAAGTTAAATATTAAGTAATTTGGAAGATATTTAGATTAGATGGAGTTGATTTGAGCTAGTATAGGGCCTTAATTAATTTTGAAACCAACATTTATTTGTAACGAGTAGACACAAGCTGCGCGGGCGCGTGTTGCGTGTTACGGCACTTGTGAGCGTGTTGCGGCACTTGTGAGCGTGTTGCGGCACTTGTGAGCGTGTTACAGTGGTGAAGCCCCGTGCTCGTTCCTCGATGCTCTGCACTCTGACCTGCACTAAACGTATCCTATATCACTTTATATACAAACATATATAAGTAATATACACCTTACTAACTAAATAATACTTTATGTTGCGATGTCTAAACTAGGTATGTATTATGTCAATAAGTGATAGGTATTGGCAAGGATGTCTGGGGACAAAGCCTTGGTGTTGTTTCAACAAAACCAAGGTTTGTTGTTAACCCGCTTACTTTAATGAAGTCTCAAAACTTCGACAGTTTATAGTAACAAAAATCGATTTATAATATAAATAAAGATTTAAAAAGTCATAATCGATGCCGATATCTATACTTACCTTTGTAAGCGTCCTTAATAGTTTTCTTTTTACATTTCTCTAAAACAAGTAACATTCGCTTTCATCTTAGTATTTTGTGTCCCATTCAATTATTCATCATCACATGACTTAACAAATAGTAGCCATTTTGTTCATTTTTTAATTAGATTTTAATAAAAAAACTCATTAAAATTTGAACGTTTGCTCGACGGAGTCATTAAAATTAATTAACTGATTGTAAAAACTATTATAGGATAAGAAAAATATAGTATGTAGTATTTAGCAGGCACCCTGCTAAACTAGTGTGATATTAGAATGCATATGTATTAGTATGTATGTATGTATTGATATATTAATATTAAAAGTAAAATCATGGCGGCCGTCTGTTTGTTCCAGTATCACACTAATACTAATGAACAGATTTTGACTGGCTTGTCGCTATTCGGGAGTTTAGAGTCCAACATTAAAGCCGAGGTATGTACCAATGTAGTTATCGACGAGAAAATCGATGTTTACAATCTATGTTACCTATGGAATATACCTGTGTTGAAAATAACTCTGTCTGCATGTGTTTAGAGCTCAATTTGCAACAGGACAGGTATTATGCATGATTGTTTATAGTTAAAACTTGAATGATTTGACTATTGGTCGAGTTATATTACGAGAAACGAATCAGCGGCGCGAATTGATTTCTCTTTGATAAGAAAGGCATTTCAATTCTTGCAGTACAAAATTTGTTAAGAGATTTTATATCTTCGACATATCTATATTTCAGAATTGTATCGTTGAATCTTATTAATGACTGATGCGGTATGTCGGACTTCATTCGAAGGTCATTTAGCCTCTAAAGCTAGCTGCAAACGACCTACAACATTGCTGTCTCACTCATTTCCGTGTGTTAGAATAGGACGCCTTGTTTCTGTGTTCAGACACGTTATAACTGCATGGCTTTAATAAATCGGTCAATAAAAATCGACCCTTCATTTTATTTGCGAAAAACACTGCAATTATTTTCCAACCCAGGATCTAAATGACCTGTAGGTATTGTAGATATCAGTGGGACGATTTTTTTTGTAATAGCGTTAGTGTAACCATGTTAGTTCCCGAAGCTACATATAAATAATCAATACTAAGCAGGAATGAAAGTGCTCATTGATTTATCATTCACGGGCCAATCAAGGCACATCAAAAGGGAATTGAAATGAATTTTTGAAGTTATTAATTTTGAGATAATATCCGAGTCCAATATGCCAATATGCTATTAAAATCTTCGTGAATTCCTTTCGAATCGCTTCCAATGAGCCTTGAGCTTTTATCTTCATAGGTTTATTCAGTAGAACATAATGAACATTAATTCCAGAACCACGGCCTCGGGTCAGGCGTGGGCTCGGTCGGTTCGGTGCTGGTGAACGGAGCGGCGGCGGCGGCGGCGGCCGGCCTGGGCTCTCTCGGGGCGCTGTCGCTGTCCCTGTCGCTCGCGCCGCCCGGCAGCCAGCCGCCGGCGCCCATCACTCAGCACACACTCGACCACATCAAGGTGAGAGCGACGTAACTACCTAGTGCCTCATCCAACATTTGACCGGTCGCGGAAAAATCTATCCGTCCAACTCAGCACGTTCGAAAGCGATGCGATGACGCAGCGAGCACGCGCCGCTGCCGCGACGACGCAGCCATTTTGAACATGCCATGTCAAAGGCGCTAATCGCAGCGTCCTCGAAAGGCCTGTAAGAGAAGCTACCAGCAGGGGAAAGCCAGCAGTGAACGTTTGACTGACCAATCTGCCCGCCAAGCGTGGTGCTGGCGATGAGTGTTGTTTGGAGGAGGCGTGTTCAGCTGTGGACTTATGTGTGGTGATGAGATGGTACAGGTACTAACTGTAGAACGCGCTAGGTGGCGCTGCGACAAGCGGGCTACAGCGAGGGCGGCATCTCCGAGATCTCTGCCGCACTGTCGCTGTTGGTGAAGCACGGCGTGCTGGGGCTGGCGCTGCCGCAGGCGCTGCCCGCGCCGCCGCTCTCGGCCGCCTACTTCCCTCTGCAGCAGGACCCGCCGCAGGTCTTCGGACCCATCAGCCAAGTCGGACTCGGTAAGACATACATCACCTACACCTACAGCCCAGCTTTTTTGGAAGGCTGAGAGCAAACGAGAGTCAGCTTCTTTTTCACAGTCAAGTGGTTGCTTAGAATGGGTACTTTCAACAAAAAATACAATTCACTTTTCTGCCCCAAGCAACATTTGTATGAAGCGACTCATTTTACGCGATTCACAACTCATAGAATTACGCTCGTTTTGCCTCAGTCTAACTTGGACTAAGGTGACATAAACAAGTGAGAGTTCAGCTTATATTGGTGTTCCAAGATAAAGTGAGCTCGCGCTATTCAAACACTCTGTGAAGGTACTTTTGGATCTGAAAGGTGGGAGCGCCCAGTTTAACAGAATTAAATAAATTTAAATGTATGGCGGACGCTTCTGCTTTGCGTTGATTCAAATGTACTGTCTGAAAGACTCAAGCATCAAAACTATAAGTAAGGATACATTTCCCTTGATGGCGGAAGAAAAATTATTATAGCGTCTACTGATCGCCATCTTGATAAAAATGGCGGCTGCGACGGATATTCCCTTCCGGATCGCTAGCTACTTTTCGCTGATGTTTTGATGATTTGGCTGAAGACCCACACACAAACACATCCGTATTTTTTCAAACAACCCTTTTAATTAATTTTCCTCTAAATAATTATTCAGGAACACAGAAATCTGCTACATAAAATGTAGTCTAAATATTTTCAAAATTGAGTAGAACTAGAATTGAGTAGAGTTCCCTTTTAGTTTTACACAATCCTTACAGTTGATTCCTTACACTAGACAGTTTACACAGATGGATGAGGCTATCGTTGTGTAAGAATACGTTGCTTTTCATTGATTTAGCTACTTTGACAGTACCACAAGAGGAGCGGTGCAGTCGCACATTGAAATACCTATCATATATTTTCTTTGTTTAATTTCGTTTTCATTTTATGCGATTGTTTAAACTATATTTAAGTATGAATAAATACATAAATCTCTATGATCAATTGAAAGACACAAGCATGGCCATAAGATAAAATCCGAAGGTCGATATCTTATCATCAAACAAAAAGACGGCTATAAAGATTACGTGTATGAATAAGACGGTTTAATGTAAATAATAAAAACTAAATAAATGTGAAATTCACTAGATACCACTGTGATGGCGCTTCTTATTAGAGGTAGGTGTACAATAATGATTGTATGGAAATGTTGCAGTTTGCATCTCTGTTAGTCCTAGCTGCTCGATGCAAGTATTACACAGAACCGTAGCCTCCTCGACTGTGCTAATTGTACAAAGACTGTCTTTACTTATGATAAACATCTTATTAATAACAGCCATTACACTTATCGGCGGCCTTCACTATAAACTCCTTTATTTACTGTTTGCCAGTCTCTGTTACAATTACGTAGATGTTATGTTATTTTAGTGATTGTTCATTATCTCCCCAAACTGTAAGACAGAGGCTACCACCAGCCTCTATAGATGTTCGGTTACACTAAATTGTTGTTTGTACCGGGTCCGGTATGCGTAGGTACGTCTGGGCTACAAATTGGCCGAATAACAAAAGGTGGCGCTAGTGAGAATGCGGGTAGGTACCACTCACTTCAACTCTAGTCCCCGCACCATTTGACAGACTCTAAATTACATTTTAGCTGAAAATGAGACTTGCCTTCAACACAGGGCTATCCCCTTTTCAGTTGAAACTTGTTTTACGCACGTCTGTATGGTTCGGGTCTCGCTGTAAATGTTATCTCGTCTGTAGAGATGTTGGTTATAAAGTGTCGTATATGTAAAACTCTAACTAGTAGATAGAAACACCTAACTCGTGCTATTGACCTGCACTCTCGCTCGCGCTATTTCTTCGACGAACTGACAACTGGCAGCTTCTTACTGACAAAGTGACAATTGGCAAACTTGTGACACATTTGAGTCTTGCCAGATACTACTACTGACGTTGGCAACCTTTTTTTAGTTCTTGGCGCAGTATAAGTTCTGCTGGGTGTCGGTTCGTCTGTCGCTTGGAACATTTACTAAGCGTTTTGCGTTCGCCCTGAGACGTATTGTGGTTTGTCGCCTTTCGACACATTCGCTTTCAAAATTCTAAATTGTCCGCTTCTCATTCTATCCTGGTACACAATTGGCTATCGTGATTATAACCGTCTACTACACCTTTTAGTTTTCTATGGTGACCGGGTTGTATTACAAAAGTACCTAACTAAAGAATACATTTTACAAATGCAACACATTTTTAAAATAACTCCTTATCTTCGGCAGATTATAAACATTTCGTTTATTTTTTTGTAAAAAAATAATAAACAGTTTGATGCCCTCATAAATTTGATATAATATGTAGAGCTACGCTATCTTCATACATTTTTACGATCGCATTTCCTCAAACACAATGTACCTACCATTATTTGCGAGTCGCAAAGTCCATAGGTATTTAATAATACTTGTAAAACTTCTTAGTTACCTATTTATTAACATTTTATTAAATTCAGACATATCCTAGCTGTCAATGATCATCACCATCATCAGCCTATACCAGTCCACTGCTGGACATAGGCGTCCCCTAATGATGAATGATATACTTAAATACAAATTCAATTACAAGTTTTGCAATACAACTCGGCCATTGGTTACTTACTAGTTATTTATTTATTATGTGCATGTTTTAGTTTAAAGTAATGTGTTGTATTGCTGATGTAAATTAACCTGATTGGCTTGTAACTATCGTGTTTTACGCTATGATAGCTCGACGTTTTCAAAATTTCTTTTGACATCGCTTTTCCATTCACATCTATCGGCAATACATAACAGATTTATGCCGTGGACAGAACAGTAAGACAATACTATTTTGTTCCTCAAAAAATATATTAATGGCAACATTTTAATGGTAACACGACTAAAATAAATTAAAAAATTATATATTCTGACAGTTACATGTTACCTACACAGAAAATTTATTAAAAGTTGAAAAAAAGAATCGTGTGTTCTCTTCTGGTTTTACATTTTAGTCTGTATATTTAACTTGTCCACGGCATAATACAAACAACTATTGAAGGAACAACTTATTGAATTCAAAGTTCAACAGCATTTTTACATACGCGTTTTTTATATTGTTTCAGTTAACTTCTGGAATGAATATTTACAATATAATAGTCAAAAGCCAGTAGTTTAATAATTAAAGAAGAGGAAGTTAGCGTCGCTTGCCAATAACAACCAATCAAAACACATATATATGACGTTATCTGACGTCATCGTATTTCCAACCAATAACACGTGAGCGTGCGACAACGGCGCCAAAGATTCCCGATGTTGCCATCCCATAGTTTTATAGATACAATAAGTTGTTCTTTCCCTCATCTTTCTCTTCCAACTCCGCAACACAGCGCTGCCAACATTGACACGTCAATAAACAAAGTTGTGTACACGCGAGTCGAGTGGGTAATGCTAGTGCCACGGTATTATATAAACACATGCATGAAACTATTATTTGCAAACGTTCTGTTTTGTAGAATTCACGAACACCTTCACGTAGCGTTGGTAGAGAAGTGTGTTTGTAGTAGCTGCTTGGACGTGTTTATTTCTTGTTGAGTTTTTGTATTGGTATTCTGATAATCACGAAGGCTAAACCAACCAGAATGATAAGTCAAATGTGAAGCGTGTTACAAATAGTAGGGTTTACGAAACAGAATAGCGCAAAGACACGCGATTTCAAACATAATCTTCACAACCTATCACGTTGATCTGAAACTTAAAGTTGCCAGTTTGTTCAAAAGAAGCAATTCAACTCTGATTTTTCGTGTTTTACAAATTTCTCTGTTAATTTTATGGCACAATAAAGAATGCAATCCCACGAAACGTTTGTAGGACTTCCATAACACTTTTGGGTTTTGTGAATTGTAAAACTATGGAATCTAAGCTAATCGGGAAGTTTGATCCATCAGGATTCTAAAAATTATGTTTACATATAGGATAATAATTTAAATAGGTTGTATTTTCAAAGAAAGACATTATTATTTATTATTGGGCATTAAAGCAATATTTTTATGAATTTGATTTATGGGGTAGAATAGTGTACCTAAGTTGGGTTTCGGGCTTTTCTTGACGTTAATGTGGGCCTTTATTAGAGGGTTTGGCAGTAGGTTGAATGTATCGTCAAGGTCAGGTGGGGTAATTTAGGTTAAGACCGTTAACTAGCATCACCCATAATCTCCGGGTACCGGGCGCTGTGCCGGCGGCGCACACGCTAACACATGTTCTCTCGGCAACAGCGCGAAACGTTCCTTTAGTAAGTGCGTAGCGTAGCGTATAGAGAGAGACTATAGAGATTTCGGGTGGGCCCATAGACAAGGGTGGGTGGACGGACGGGTCGGGGGGGTTAGAGCGTTTCGCGGAGGTTGCATTCGAGGCGCTTCGGTCGGCAGCCGCGGTGGCGCCCATCTCCCTGTCTGCGGGCGGCGTGCAGGCCTTCCCACAGCCCGGCCTCATGCCGCTCTCCAAGAGCCCTGCGCCCGCCGACGCCGGGTCCAAGGACTCCAAGAATGTCGAGATACCGGAGGTCATCGTCGGGGCTATACTCGGTAAGCATTGCCATTCCTCTCTTACGAGTATAACTACTTAACTATTTTATAAAAAATAAAATAAATAATGCTGGACAATTCACACAGCATTATCTAGCCCCAAGGTAAGCAGAGCTTGTGTTATGGGTACTAGATGAGTGTAAAAAGTAAAAGTATGTAGTAATTGTTATATCAGATCTGGAACTAAATCTTTGAAAAATTTCAGCTTGGTCACATCAGTAGTTTTTGCGTTGTGTCCACACAAACTATTGATTTGTAATAGTATCTAGGATAGGTATACCTACTAATGTTCTTAGAGGACCAAATCCCATATCCATACATGTATCTTTTTCGAGCTGATTAGTTTGCCCCGTGTTGGGTGCCAATTATAGTTTCACGGTACAAAATAATCTTTAGAACCGAAACATGTACGTTTCATCTTTATTTTGGATAATATTACTTTAAAGTATGTACCTAAGATATTCTCACAACTAAAAGTTTCGTTGTTTTTATAGGGAATAAGGCCTTCATATAAGGTGGAGACGAATGCCTAGATTCCTGGGAGGCCTTTACCCTGCTGCGAGACATTCCAGACTAAAATAGGTCCTACTAATATTATAAACGCGAAACTTTGTATGTATGGAGGGATGGATGGACGTTTGTTACTCTTTCACGCAAAACTACTAAACGGATCTGGATGAAATTTGCCACAGAGATAGATTATAGTCTGGAATAACACATAGGCTATATTCGGGGCGATGCTAGTTATCTATAAAATGAGTGTATGTCCTTCCAGGTCCCGGCGGCCGCAGCCTAGTAGAGATCCAGCAGATGTCTGGCGCAAACATCCAGATCTCCAAGAAAGGCACCTTCGCTCCGGGCACCCGCAACCGCATCGTCACCATCACGGGCAGCGCCACCGCCATCGGCAACGCGCACTACCTCATCGAACAGAAGATACAAGAGGAGGAGCTCAAACGGACTCGCCATAATGCCATCAGCCAGCTGATGCAGTAGAGCTTACCACACTTCGTAGAAGCGAATGCCTTGCTTAGGTTTAGGTACCTTTAGCAACGATCAGAGAGTTGAATGGAATGACGTGCCCTTTACATTATGCAATTCGATAGATCTTCTGATACTCCGGCATTGCCGAGGTACTGGCCAGAATCACTGGAACGTTGATTAAAATGAAAATAGTTACGTGCGCGCGCAAATTCTGCCAACTTTAATTATCAGGCTGCCACTAAAGTAATTTTTGTTGAGCTGCCTTTTGCAACGTCAAATCACTTAGATTGTAATGTTACTAAGTGTTGTCATGTTGCAAAACTTGCTCAAGAAAAAGTTAGAGCGGCTTAGATGCACCGTTTCACAAGTCTCGCTGACGAGTCCCTCGAAGTAGATCAGTCGACGCCTGGTCGCGTTTAGAAACATCGTTGCGTAATGTAAACGGTACTTAATGTGATGTCGGATACTAATATTGTAGCGATACATTTTACTGTTAAGACATTCAGCTACGACTTGTCGATACACAACAAGTACCTACAACAAGAACACTGATAAATCTATGACATATGCCGGTCAAATATTGTAGCAATAATCCTGGCAACTTTATGGTCGTGTAGACCTAACAACATTGTAGTCAGACAGACATGTTAGTGGGTGAATGTATCGCTAGCATACGGATGTGTGGGTGTGTAAGACAGGCTGGTATCGCTTGTACGAAGTGCGGAGTCAGCTAAGAGTGTCACTAGTTCTAGTCAAACCGCTGTTGTAGATCGTCCCGCCCGAAGTTTCCGCGTCCAGTTGGTTGCCGACGCCGGCGCCGGCGCGAGTTACCTGACTTCTAGTTATACGTTGTTTTGTTTTATCTCACGGAGAATATTAGTTGTAGCTCGGTTCGCGTCTCGCGTGCTGTTTGGCGAGTCTGCGTGCCTTGGTAAGTTTGAACTCCTGCTTAGTTGGTGCAACTAAAGCTTGTTCAATGCCAACGTTGTTTGTATAGTCCGGAAATGATATTTGAACGCCAGGCTCGCTTCGTTTTGGTTCTCTGACGAGCTTGGTCCGGCCTCGCGCGCGCGGGAGGCTCGAGGCGAGGCACGGAGGCACGCCAGACGCGCACCGACCTGCATATTTACAATAGATAAATAGATGTTTATGTATATTGATTTAAATGCCTGTATAGTGTTGAGCATAATTATTATAATTATTATATTTTTACGTTTGACATCGTGATGACAATTTTGTTTATCCTCCGCCTAGCGGAAGGTTGTTGATTAAGATTTAAAAGTACGATTGTGATATATCCTATCACGGAAATTCCTATTCCATGCACATTTTATTTTTGTATATTATTCGCCAGCATACTTATCGTTTCAACTTTTGATTTCATTGTAAATGTTACCATTGATAAGTTATTGATTAGTTATATACGGCATCGTTAGGTAGAGTTTAGAACACGTCACCGGTACAGTACGGTACGGTACGGTACGCGGGTACCGCTTGGTACGAGCTGCGTCGTCCTGGGGAACTGAGTGCAATCGAAAGCAACGCCATCTTAGGAGTTTACCAAATAATGTCCTAACCAAAGTTGCATGTTATTATACTCGATGGGACTTAAATCAATTGTTGACTGCATTGAAATATACGAGTTTGGTGTATTACGTTGCATGCACTTTCATTTGTCGTTTCGAATGGACACGTGTCGGGTCTGGGTAGCAGAGTTCGTCATTCCTAATTTCTCTCGGTAAAGATCTTTATTTTTTTATACATTTTATAAATTAAATGTTTTTATTTTGTTTCTTTACGAATGTTTTCATTAGCTTTTGTCGTATCTCGGTCTAAATTATCTTACGATGTAAGTACAATTTAAATGATAATGCATGTCCAGATAGAACATATTTTAAACATTTTAAAGCAGATTTCTATATATCCAAGATGACAATATAATTATAATATATTCTTATTTACAGTAAATATTAAAATGTAATTTTTTTTGAACGCGCTTTCTTGTAGCCAGCCTGTTTGAGTTAGTCTCCGTGGCAGCGCGCACTTCGCGCTACGGGGTGCGATAAAGTCCGGTACAGTATAGTACAGTACAGTACCAGTCCGGTACAGTTAGTACGGACGGGTCGCAGTGCAATACATGAGAGCTGTGATCTATTGTTTCGACATTGTCAAGGTAGTTGTGCGGTCGAGAATAGTTTTAAGTTGTGTTCGTTTACCTCAGAAGTGCCATCGCCGTGCTGGGCGCCAGCACTGCACATGTTAAGTCACACCCTCGGCGGTCGAATACTTATCAAAAGGAAAGAAGTACAAATGAGATCATAATAAATTTAATTGAATCGGCTTAAAGGTGTTAATGTACTGTAGATGTAAGAAAACGGAATTGAGAGATGTTTCTCCGCGAGTGTGGTCGAGGCTCGCGTTCGTGAACCGACTGTCCGGCGACACTCGGCGCGTGCAGGGAGCGGCGCCGCTGCTGCATCTGCATGCGCGTGTTACCTACGAGTACTAGTAGGTACTCAGTAACATTACGCACTAGTGCATTCAAACGAGTAGATAGTTATTAATGTATATTCAATCTTTTAAAGTGTATAGGTATCGCTGTTCGATTTCTCTGGTGTTTTTGGAATTTTTCTCTCATCTCTACTATGTATATTGGGGGTAGGTACAGATATCGTCTTGTGTCAATTAATATGTATCTATGTCACGCTCGCGACGGTCAGAGTGTGCAGACACACACGCGTGTGTGTGTGTGCGACAGGCAGGGAGTGTGCGTGAAGAGTCGAGAGTGGTGCTGTCCCGCTCTCGCGAGGGTGACATGCCGTGCGCGGCTGCACTGCGCCGCCATTCAACGTCGATTTTAAAAGCTCAATTTTATTGGAAATATGATACGGTACGCGTAAGTTAAATCGTCAATTATAACGATCGTTTCTCGCGGTTTCTCAATCGGCGGACGTCACTTGGGCGTGCTGGGGGGTAGAAATAGTTTCCTATCTCTTATATATTCTTTGTCTATCGCTATAAGGAGGACTCGGTGTCGCGGACGTTTGTCTAGACCGCGAGCCCTAGCGCTGCGCCCCCTCTCCTCGTACGTTACTCCTCGTTGTTACTAGGTAGGTACCCTCTTCCTCCGACTCGCGCCAGCGCCCCCTCGCGGTCTAAACAACCACCATCTCAGAGTTGTCGTAGAATTATAGTTAGTTAAATTGTCTTATTATTAACAATATTATGGGTATGTATAGATAATTTTAAAACTGGAAAATGTTAACGTTGTTATACTTGAAGTTGTTACAATATATGAGAGAATATTATCGAGAATACAAAAAATAATTTAAGCGCGCGGTAAACTTATCTGAATATGGAAAGTGGATCGTGTGGAAGGATAATAAATAGTGCAAGATCGTCCCGACTATTTTTGTAAGGGCAGGATTCAACCGTTTCTGTGATACCGACACCCGCACCGCACGCGGCGGGCCGCCGGGTCCCCGCCCTGGCCGTAGGGCTCCAGCTCTTGTTGTACGTAGATGGTCACCAGCACCGCGTAGTCCACACCCGCACTCGCCGCGTCCCTCATCCCCATCGCATCGCATCGCATTGTCAAGCGACGCTCTACTGTTAAGATTTCCTCGTCGTAGGCTAAGGTAGCTAGTCGTCACGCCGCGCGCCGTGACGTGACGTGACGTGACATTGGGACGAAGGCGCGAGCATCTCATCCTCCCTTAATTTTAATAGCTAAATGTTGTTGAATTTGTTGATAGAGTGGTTTATCGTAATAAGTACTAGGTAGCGTTAGTGGGTATGGATATGGCAGTCGTCGGGTGCGCTAGGCTAGCCGCTAGCCGCTAGGGTAAGGGTAAGGTTAGACACTGTGTTTAGGAACAGGCTGTGCGTTCAGGTGTAACTCGACCCCAGACACGCGGACCTCGGCGGGCGTGGCGGCGGCGCGCGCGCTGCATCTGTATATAATCGCATAGCATTATTTCATTTACGTTACTCTCCTTGCTCATTGTCATCAATTTATTAAAGACTGAGGAATCAACTCGCGCATTGACATCGTCACTAACGCGTCCCCAGAGACAGGCCGATGGGCCGCGCGTCGCCGCCGCCGCCCGCTCCAGTCTCGAGCGCCGATCAGTCGTTGTCTCATCGACCTTTACACATGTTGACATTGATATGTTATACTAATTCTATTGAATTATAACTTGTTGCCTATTATAAGTATGTATAGACAGGCGCGACGCTCGGCAGCGGCCGCGCCCTGCGTAGGTGCGCCGCTACGTGTGTAGGTACGGCCGTGCGTACGTCGCTGTGTATAGGTACGGTCGTACGTACGTCACTACGTGTGTAGGTACGGCCATGCGTACGTTGCTTACGTGTGTAGGTACGGTTGTGCGTACGTCGCTACGTGTGTAGGTACGTCCGTGCGTACGTCGCTACGTGAGCACGTCCGTGCGCCCACGCGAAGGCACCCCGCTGGTGTTCGGCCGCAGCTCGGTTAATGTTTGTCGCTCTGGAGTTCAGTGGTGAAATTTTTATTTTTATTATTTTTTGTTAACTTTGTTTATTGTAAACGGGTCTGCAATGTTTATGTAACGATAATAAATTAAAATTAAGTTGAATTGAAAATGTTACGATTAATTTGAATTGGATATATTTTAGTCAATGTTTATAATTTGTTTAGTTAGTTGTAACGTCAGATTGATTTTTTAAATGATGTGTTATTTTGCAATGTTAAATGATAAGAGGTAAAGAGGAAGGTTATAATGTCTTAGTGTTATTAAGCTCGAAAACCAATTCAAAGGTACCTTGAACATTGTCTATATTATTAACATTGAATAAATTTAAAAATACATTATTTTGTTTCATTTAGCGCCCATTCCAATAAAAGATAATAGGTGAACAAGGCGAGCTATTTATAGTTTAGTTAGATAGATGTTATCACGATTGGAAAATCAGGTACTACGAGAGATTCTTCTATCGAACGCTACTCGCCACTCGCCAGCGACAGACGGGTGCGTATAATAAGTAAGTAAACTAAGTAGGTACGTTAGGTACCATCTAATAACTACTAAGACAAAAGTTCTCGACAAGCATATACATACATATTAGGTTGGGGAAAGTCTTTTCGCATTTGTATGAACTTCATAGTACCTACAGTGAAAGGAAAATAAATAGGTACCTAGCCTGACTTACAACAGTTACAACCGACCAGGTTCAATAAATTAAATTTGGTGATGAATGATTGCATGGTTCAATAAGGAAACAGTGGACGAACGAATATCTGTTCTCAGGGGCGGATCCAGGATTTCATTTTGGGGGGGCCATTTTGACAAAGTTCAGATATAGGGTTAAAAATCACAAGTAAACAAAAAATAAAGACTTATTTAACTTTTTTTGATTAAATTGTATGTAGGTATGCATACGTTGCGCATAACAGACTCGACTCAAACGGAATGAACATGTCGTATTATCGAGTCAAGTGGCGCGGTAGGTACGTGTACGTCGCGCGCGTCGCCGAATAGAAATTCATTTTCTAATCTAAGGGTATAAAATAATGATTTATTTAGTTTAAAAATGAATTCGGCAATTTTCGGCTTAACCTTTTGATTCAATTTCAAGTTAAACCCATAAAATTTGATACCTAGTACCTAGGTATTTTAAGTATTTAGCTTTTCGGTTAGTAAATAATAGAGAAGTGCTTCAGTATTTTTGTAAATTTATCCCTATTATACCTACCAGTAGCGGCGTAGCGTGGGCTGGTATGCGGGGCGATTTACTACCAAGCACCCCACCCCAAAAAACGGAAACATAAATACAGATACAGAACAATATGGAGAAAATGGTTGACAATCACAACCATTCACTACTAACAGGAAATATAAGAAACGGCGAGCGAAGCGAGCCGCAACATTTTTTTTAACTTTTTCGGATTTTTCGGATGTTTGTTAAAAATTAAGTAAAGAAATTAACAAATATGAATATAAATATGCCATGGCCCCCGTGCCCCCCCCCCCCCCTGTATCCGCCAATGTCTGTTCTGGTGAAGGGGCTTCAAGTTTTGTGATAAAGGGACTAAGAAATTAAAACTAATCTTAGTTTATTGTATTGTTTCTCTATTTCATTTCACTTAAAGCTAGTGTACAAATCCAAATGATAATAAATAACGCTGGGTGAAGATAATTACGCTTGCTCGTAGCCTAGCTATAAAGAATATCAAATAAATAAGTACTACGTAAAATAAAAAAATACAAAAATGGACGGAATTCGTAAAATTCAGATCATTAAATCAGGTAAAATTCTAAAAAAATACACATTAAAAAAAGTAAGTTGGTAAGTACATACTCTACCTACTATGCTAAAAAATAATGTCATGTCAATACCGAAACGAACACATTTTAGGATTTTTATTAGATGTACTAAAAGACTCTAAATTGAGTATTTAGTTAAAATAAATTCATAGTCCCTACACAGACAAATAGCTGGATACTACACTACGTTCATTAGTGAATATTACCTACATGTGTAGTAAATGTCATACATAACATAAGTTATGTAATTTCATAATACAACCTATCTATAATATAAAAATGAATCGCAAAATGTGTTGGTAAGCGCATAACTCAACAACGCCTGGACCAATTTCGCTAATTCTTTCTTTGTTGTGTTTGTTATTGTCAGGAGAAGGTTCTTATGAAAGAAAAAATTAAGAAAGTTGGAAACATAAATTTCCACGGGGGCGAAGCCGCGGTTCGCAGCTAGTACCTAAATAATATTGTATTGTCAGGGTTGGGTAACCTCATGTTAAAAAGCAGTATTATTAAAGGTTACAAGTTAATACTAGAGAGACAGGGAGAGACCTATCCTATACATCATTATTTAAAAGTACAATACAGTTCAAAAAAGCTGATAGAGTTTGGCATTACATAACTAATACTTAAACTACAATGCACGCAGGATAGTGTTGAGCTGCCAATCTAGTCCATAGACGTTATTCTGGCTTGAAAAGATATCAGGCACAGAGAGGCACATAATCACCAAAAGAGTAAGTACCACATCCTCGTAAAAGAAGAGTCAAGATCTTTGGATTTTGAAAAGTTTACACAGTTCAAAGCAATGACTAAAGTTACGAAATTATCTCGTATTGTGGTATGTGCGGCTCGAATGCGAAGGTATTGTAGTGCGTGAAGCTCAGACTCCTCATGCCTTGCGCCTCAGAGAACGGCACCAGCTCCTGGAGAAGAGAAGAGAAGGTAGGCCTCTCATCAGGGTCCACCTGCCAGCACTGCAGGCATAGTTGGAAAAGATCATCCCCGACGTACGACGGCTGAGATGGCCGCATTCCTCTCAGAATCCTTGCAGTCACGTCTTTATTGTTGCTGTGAGCGTACGGAGTCGCTCCGATCGTTAGAGCCTCCCACATCAAGCAGCCGAAAGACCAGACGTCAGCTTTGGGGTTGAAGCGCGACTGCCGCAGCATTTCGTGAGACGTCCACCGCGTGTAGTCCGGACTCTCGTGGAGCGGTCTCATGTGTGACAACCCGAACCCAGCCACTTTGGCTACTCCACTCTCGTTGATGATGATGTTACGACAGCTCAGTCGCTTGTGGACTATTCTCGCGGCCTGTAGGTACTCCATCCCGCGAGCGACATCGACGCAAATCTGGAGTAGTTTGTGCTCAGCAATCAGACAGAACTTGTTATTTTGTAAATCTCTCTGTCTGCTATTTAGTAGCATCTCTTTCAATGACGTTTTCATATCTTCAAGAACCACAAACAAAGTTGTGTTAGTTTCGCAGATTCCAATAAGAGATAGCACGTTTTCGTGTTCGTTCGATTTTATCAGCAGATCTAGTTCTTGGAGCATCAGTTTCTTATCAGGTCTCTCCAGTTCTCTGTCAGAAATGACTTGCACCAGAGCAGGTGTCTGCCCTCCCTGTTGAACCCTTCCTTTCGTGAATTTCCCGTAGCTGCCGAGTCCCACAACACAGGAGATGTCAATGTCTATGAAGTTTCTGGGTATGTTCCATAGTTTTCTCTTCAGGTTGCTGTAGTAATCCACTCTTTCATCTTCATCTTGAAGGAAGCCAGAGTTTTCAATTTCCATGCAGGGTTCACTGAGGCTCAGTGGCATGGACTGGGAGCCTCTCTGCAGCCTCACCATATGTATTCTCTTCCTTAAGATGATGAGCAGTCCTACACCTATCAGTAGCAAGACCACACCAATGGCTATGCCCGCTCCCAGTACCACAACTAGAGGATTTACTTCTTCGGGCTCATTTATATTTAGTATTATTTTTTTGGTGGACTCTGCATACCTAATTTTTTTTACATGATCCTTCTCACTGACCACTCCAAGGGAAACATCAATATCAGTGATCAGAGGAAGAGGAGCATTGTAGAACCCATTGTAAGTACTCCGATCTCCAATTGTGAAGTCATGCTGAATATCATCAGGGTCCAGCTCAGCTGTGATGTAATAGGGAAGCCCATTATCAGTAGCATAGGTATAGTTGCCAAGTGTGTCAATAATGAAACCTTGTTGATACAGCTCTATAGAAACCACTATTCTATACATTGAAACAGGGCCATTGACATTTTTAGCTTCGGGAATGTGCACAACCATTCTATCTCCATGTCTTGATACAATTCTGATATCTGGAGGGCTGGGGTCTGGAGTTCCAATAAGAGTCTCAGCTTTAATAGTTTTATTGATACCCTCTTCATCCATATTCACAGCGGCTACACTGATATTATAAACAGAACCAGGCTGGAGATTCAGCAGTTCACTTTGAAACGTTTCGTTGGAGACCCTCCATTCCAGAGGTATTAGCACTAGATCAGAGTATGTTTGTATGACGGTGGCTCGGATGACATAGCCCGAGATGAAGGAGTGTGCGGCGGGCGATGCCCAGCGCACGCGGAGCGTCGACTCGGTGATGTTCTGCAGCGCGATGGAGGCGGGCGGGCCCGGCGCGCTCACCTCCGTGTCATACACGCTCCATGCGTTGTCTCCTCCACACATCTGAGTCTCATTCTTCGGACAGGTCAAGTTGCACGACGTGGGTTCGAGTTGCAGCGTTCCAGCCGCATTCCCACAGAAGCACGAGGACTCGTTGCCAATTAGAGCGTATTTGTAGTACACCTGCTCGCAAGCCGAGAGACAGACGTCCACGGACTGGCCGGTGTGCGTGTTCAGAACGTTTTCCAAGTCCAGGCGGTAGCAACCGACGTAGTCTCCGCGATCGCTTTTACAATCACAGAATATGCATAATAACACTGATAACACTGTGTAACAATGCTTTTCCATTGTGTATTCTTGGATATTGAGTCATTCAGTCATACACGCTAATTTTGACGTTACTCCAACGCTCGTCTAAAACCTTTTGAATGGGGAAAATTCACATTATCGAAGTCTTTCGTTTACCACTAACAAATTAATCGTGTTTCGCTTATTAAATAGCTAGATACCTTAAAATTTCCTCCTTTAATTGAATGAAATTCTATGGTTTTTCTTGGAGGAAAACAAACACCGACCGATCACAAAATTATATTTTGTCATTTTTGAATTTTGACATTTTTAATTTTATTGTGTGATCAAAAAGAGTATGGTTATGGAGAGGGTGTTTTCTTCCGTCCACGGTGTGATGGGTGTAGTTCTTATAGCATTTTTTTTTAGCTGCTCTAAGGTGTAGTTGCACCGGCGCGGCGGCGGCGCGGCGGCGCGGGCGACGGCGGCGACGACGACGACGACGGCGACAGCTACAGCAGCGGCCCCAATAAGTTTAGTATCAAACAAAAGAAGTAAGCGAATTCCTATCCGATTTATCTCTGCGTGACATAAACTCGGATCAATGACCACAACACCTTACTTACCATTTTTGTGATATTGACTACCCTAGACGCCTTAAAAAATAGAATCTTTGCTTTTGAAATAATTTAATTCTAATTTTAATCATGATTGACATGCATGTTTTACCTGACATTGAAATAACTATTTAGATATTAATAAATTTGCCATTTTATATAAATTCTTTTGCAGTGCCCTACAGGGTGCATGTACTATTGACCTAAGCTTACTTTACTATCCAAGCTGTATACATGTACATGTGAGCAAATAAATAAATAAAAGATGTTAAATATCGAGTCATTATTAATGAGTCCCACCAAAAACTGCATTCTCGTGCCGGCGGTCGCCGCGCCGCCGGTTAAATTGTCTAAGGCCGCCGCACACGTCTGATTTTTTTTGTCTGATTGTTGGATGAATTGTCTATGGATACGCGTATTCGTGTTCGACGCCCTCCGTCATCGACATTATACCCAGTAGACTCGAACCTATTTATTCGCTATGCAAACAAGTCTATCAACCAACTGAGGTGTGCGGGCGCGGGGAAGTGAGTGCTTATTGGTCCGTTCAAGGTTACGACAAATCATAAACATAATTAGGGATGGGGTACTTAGTTTCAATGAAAGCAATAATCGATACTTGTCACAAGGTAGGTATATTTACTAGTAAGTATTTAACGGCATTTTTGCCCGACTGCCCCATGGCAAAGATTTTAACACTAATATTATGGTGTAGGTACATTACATACACATAATAATAGCCTAAGCATACTGAAATAAGATGTAAGTAGGTAGTCACGTTAAGCTTTTTAGTTTATGTTTTGTTTATTCTCTTGCATCAAGCAAACAGACTAGGTATGTATTCTATTAATTATGTAAATCACCAACTGAAACTAAATAAATAACTAGCTTATATCCGCGATATCATGGAGAACAATTATGTCGATCAGTGAGTCAGTATAATAATCGGGTGAAAAATATTAGGGTTAACATTTAAGTAGGTACTTTATATTTAGATAGATACCATGTAGCAATGTAACGGTGAATATTATTCAAATCGATTTTTACAGAATTATTTATAATTAGTCCTGTATTGTAATAAACCCATATCGATATTCTGATCACTACCCGGCCCGGAACGGCACATCACTACTTGCTCGCGCCTTGTCAGAGAAAAAAGGAAAGCACATAGTCACACAAGTGACATCGACCGGCCAACCAAATTAAGTTGATCTCCGTCAAAACTTAATGAATTAGCAAATTTTATTCTGTTTATGAAAGAAATCAGTTTACCTGTGAAATGTTATTCCAACGGTTTTAAAATTTGAGGTCTTGCTCTGTTTTCCACACCATTTTATACTACAAGGAGCCATTGCAGCTAGGATATTATGATATTTTTCGTAAGCGAGCGCAGATATGTTTACGGGTCACTGATCTGGTCGTTACTGGCCGAACGGTAGAGGGCGTGGTTTAATATAAGATCTATTTTCCTAATGTGTTACCTGAAAGCGTTCTCCCTATATTAGGAGTCTACTGGGTATAATGTCGATGCCCTCCGTAGATGGAAGACGCCCTCCGACCTGGGAAACCATTTGCGAAAGACTGATGGCCGATGCTGGATGCGGCAAGCTGAAGGCAGGGCGCGGCGCTATGGCGCTCATTAGGGGAGGCCTATGTCCAGCTGTGGACTGGTATAGGCTGATGATAATGATGATGACAGGTTTAACGACTTTATCTTGATAATTTTTAATGAATTTTGTATGATTTTATCCCTATGTATAAAAGAACCAAAGATTATACGGAACGTAGGATCCTAGGATCTTTGAAAAGAACTTACAAGTTTTTAAGCATACACTGCGATTATTAAAAACTCCTCAGTTTTGGACTATGTATTATTCATAATCTACATCTTCTAAAATAATAAAACGGACGTCTTGATCATCTGAACTATAAGGGCTCCTTGTGGGCTACGGAACTCTAAAAACATGCGTGGTGATAAAATAATGAAAAATATCACAATAAAATTATAATGTTGTATTTTAATTGTGTTTTATGGTTACGAAATCATCCTCAAAGAATGTTGAGAATACGCTTGTTTGAGTCGAAGCAATCACTCAACGATGATGAAATTGATGAATCACTCGATACCTATTTTGACAGTTCTTGATATATTTATCGAGTAGGTAGATAAATTGCGAGAATTGCCTTTCAGTCGTCATCATCATCAGCCAATGAGCGCCATGGTGCCCTGTCTTCAGCTTGCCGCATCCAGCATCTGCCATCAGTATTTCGCAAATCGTCATCCCTCCTAACGGAAAATGGAGGAAAAAGGTCGGAGAGCGTCCTACAGGACGCCCTCCGACCTTTTTCCGTAGTAAAGTATAGTATAGGAGTATAGTGTACTATGAATGAATGAATGAATATTTATTTTTAAAAGGTTATACATAATATAGTGTTTATCAATGTTGCACCCAATGATGTTTTACTAAAGATGACGTATATTCATACTGCGCGGTGCTCAGATTTAGGTCCTCTACGACATATGCATACCTACCTCTCGCGTATCCATAGGTTACAACAATGAATGCGACAGATAATACAATACAAATGATATAGAAAAGGATAGCTATCTGTTTAGACTTGCGCTTGAAATCCGCGAGAGCTACATAGATTAGGAAAAATGTTGTTACAGAAGGGACATATGAAACAATTTGTTTGTTTGAATATTAATATATAATTTCAAGGAACATATGAGACATTACCTTAGAAAGGTATTATTATTCGTTTGAAACATTCTAAGTAAATGTTTAGTCAATGAAACTATTAACATTGTTCTGAGAACAGACTAACAGATGACAAAAATATTTTATTTGCGCATGTCTACTACCTAATTCTAAAGGCCTAATTAAGATCGACTATTATTTTAAAAGAAGCAATTACTATATTTAAAAATTACTGAAAAAAAAAGATGTTTAGTGCTACGCTATTAAAGTAAATTTTGTGCCTACGAGTATGAGATCCCTTCTGAATACTTCTGATTGATTACTCTATGACGCACGCCCGGCGCACGCTATCTGTCCCTATCGCGCTGCGGTTGTCGTCAATATTCTCTATCCCTTTTTAGCATCACTTAAAATATTTGATTATGTACCGATAATTTGCTGTAATTTCGAAATAAAACGTAAATTATGAGGTGTTTTATATACTTACGTGTGGTACGTAACTTATTCATCCTTTTTTACCTTTGTACCATAGTTTTTGCATTGTCAGAACACACAGCTCGGCATATAAAAAGCACAAAGTCACGCGCGGTCACTCGCTCGCTGCTGTTATTCGACTAAATCAAAATTACGACAATTGTCTTAATTTGGCCGCCTCAGTTTCCACGCGCTAGTGCGACATCTACCTCATTTATATTATAATATCAGTAGTGAAAAAATTCTATGTCTATGGTTGCACCGCTATTATTACGTACACAAGTACAGTAATTATTACGAGACTAGGATGGATGTTTTATTGTAAGGGGTAAAATGTGATGTGAGTAAACCTCGTTACAGTCCAAAATCATTTGCTTGATGATTTGGCTTGACGGAATCTGTCTATGATGTAAATCTCTATGGGCATCAAAAACGTAACGTCAAATATTTTGTTTAGTCCACAGATTTATAAGTATAGTACTAAAGTACAGATAGGAATCGGACCAATAACAGCCGTGGACACTAATTTTAATTTAGTCTCGTAACGGAGACGTCGCTAGTGTAAATTTAGAAAGAGACAGATAATATTCTCTCTCTTTTGCCTCTAGCCAGTGATGTGCCTACATTAAATTTCGATATCGATATACCTACAATCTACATGCCACATGCTGTAAAAGTTAAACCTGAAATAAAAAACGAAAGATTTAATATTTTGTTTTTTATTAATCAAACATTACACAATTTTTTTACAAATATACAAGACCTAGTTACTTGCATCACTTCTAACAATTACAGTTATGTCACAATAAGTGCTTTTCATGTAGGTACACTAATATTATGTTTGTTTATTTGAATTGAAAAGGCTCCAAAACTACTGGACCTATGTGAAAAATTTGCGAGCGAAGCGTCGTCTCTGCATCAACTACTAGAAAAAGTATGAATTCTATCATAATGTACGTACTCCTCTACAGGTCGTATTTTACAACCGATCTAGATGAAACTAGGTGTACAGATTCTACGATTTTATAGAATACTGGACGGAATTTCTGATTAAAATGCTTAGTTCCTCAAAAAAAGAGCAAAAATGGGGTTATCGAATATCTCTTCTTTAAGACATCTGATTCAATGTTTATTTTTTTTAATTAAAAGGTAGTAATTTTAAATTTTTGAAATAAAAATATGGTAAAAATCTGATACACATTTCAGTTGCATCGAAATAAAGAATAACGAAGATAACTTTAACGAATAACTATAACTTTGAATAACTTTGACTCCACAAATTTTGTGGTCATATTTTGTAATCGGCGGCGTGTGTGTGCTCCTGAAATTCCTGGGTTTATGTGATACTTGTTGCAATCTTCGGTAGAGTTCTTTACATTTTGAAGTTAAAATCTTCGAATTAATACGTTTAATTACGCCTTTGACTCCAACATGGGGCAGCAGTTTAACGTTTTTTCTGTAAACACATAAAAGGACACTAGATATAAATGAAATAAAAAGGATACCTTATTATAAATAAATAATGCTGGACAATCCACACAGCATTATCTAGCCCCCAGCTGAGCAGAGCTTGTGTTATGGGTATTAGATAACTGATTTACCATACACAATTATTACATAGATAGATACTTTTGCTAAGCATAAAAAACATCATGTTTTACGTGTTTATCTAGATTTTAAGGCAATGTATAATTACCATCAGTTCTTTGTCTTTTTTTGCATACTTAAATAAATAAATACCTACTTACAAACATGACGACCAATGTGGCGCGGTGGGCGAAGGTCTGCCTGCGACGCAGAAGGTTGCGGGTTCGATTCCCGCCTCGGGACAAATGTGTGTACGATCTGCAGACATTTGTTCAGGGTGTTCTGATCGTTTTCTATATATAATAAAAAATATCTATCTATGTATTGTATTCTATTATGTATATCAGTTATCTAGTACCCATAACACAAGCTCTGCTTAGCTTGGGGCTAGGTAATGCTGTGCAACACGCACAGTCCAGCATTATTTATTTATTTTATACCCAAATATATACCTAATCTACATACATAAAATATTACCCTTAGTAGTAAAAAATAAGCATTTCAGCAGTCGGACAAAAATGCCAAAATATCGATAACAAATTAAATGGTTAAATTGATGCTGCCCATCCCTATTTTTCTTATTGATCATAGTTATTGATGATTTTGTGCTTTTTTATCGACTACAATCATATTTTAGACATTAATTAATGATTTTAGAGACAAATATACTAATCACTGGATGCATAGGATCAGCAATCTACTTACTTTGTCCATTTATTGGAATCCCACTGCAAATTTCTGCCTCCGAAAACAAAGTTTGCCACGCAATGAGGCAAACCAGGCGATCATTTTCGTAAAATTCTACGCTCAAAATGTTTGGCACAAACTCGTTTACTCAATAATTTATTTGTATCGAGTGAAAACTAAGATTTACAGTTTAATTTTGTTTATGCCACAAACTTTGTCGGTAAGGCGTTCGCGGAAAACAGGAGTAGTAGGAACTGTAGTAGGATACCACAATCGCTCTTGGTTGCACAAACAGGCACACAACATTTTATTTACACCCATTTCACATAGTTTCTCACATACGTTTCAGCAGAACATCCTCAGAACAAACATTTCAAATAATCACGGGTTCCGCGCCATTGTGGTTTATGAACACAATAAAAATAATGAAATTGGCTTCAGGTGCCAAACGTCAGGTTTGCAGCTGCCTTCATTGCGTTGAACAGTAGCTCCGCCGTGGTCCGTGGATGAACTACAATTGAGTTGCAGCTGAATATGAACTCTATTCCAAACGAATACAATCTAAAAGTTAGTGTAGATAGATAGTGTCCAATGATTTTGTAGGCTCGATTCCATAGCGTGGTTTAGTCTGTGCAACAATCATAACAATCAAAAATTCAAAAAATTGTGAACGGTCAAACGGAAAACCTAAATATTATTACATACTGAATAAATGGGGTTTTTATGGATTTTATCAGCTAAAACCTCCGAGAATTAACAAAAATGTCTACTAGATCTAGAAGAAGTAAGTAGAGTCCATCAATAGTTAATTTCTACTTATGTTTAAAGCTTTTCCGTTAAGTAATACCTTTTAAACTTACAGGAATCCACTTATCCTTTCACGAGAATACTCTAAAATCTGAGGCGGAAATCCCGAGAAGTGAAAGGAAAACGAGGAGTAAACATACAAAGGAGAATTTGGAGGAATCGAAGCCAATGCCTAAGGGCAAGAAACGCAACTATGTGGCTTACCCGGGCGACAATGTGACTGGAGTCGACGGCAAGGATGAAGGGAGGAGCACGCGTGCTCTCCGCAACAACGCGCTCAAAGACCGCAACTGCGGCTCACCTACGGAGGGTGCGGACCCGCCGACAGACAACAAGCCTGCAACTGACCTCACTAAATCCGTTAGATCTACGCGAAGGACGCGTAAGTTCCCAGAGAACATTGAAGATCCAGAATTTACACCTCAAGATGAGGAGCAACTTTCAAAGCCCAAAAAAGATAAGAAGAAGAAAAAAGCAGAAAAGGAAGAACTTGAAGAAGAAGCCTTATCAAAGCAGCAGAAATTTGAAGTAGAAGTGAAGGCAGTGCCTAAAAAGAAGTCAAAGAAAAAGAAGGGCCGAGGGTCTGGCTCCACTGTAGTGGAAGACATTGTGCCAGAAGCTCCGAGCACTTTGAATAAAAGCAATATGTCCGTAGATTCCTTTCACAGTGCTGCTGGCAGCCCTCGGATCACTGACAATGAGGCAAATGAAGTCCAAAAAGATGAAGACATGGACAAAGTTATAAAAATAAGAAAGACAAGATCTTCTGGTAAACCTGACTTCTCATCCAATCAGGAGGAAACTGAAAAGCAACTGCGGATTCGGAAGTCCAGTCATAAAATGGATATGGATGTTTCAGAAGATGATGCTGACAAAATAGAAGATATTATTAGAAACTCCAACAGTGGTGATATGTTACTGTTGCCTAACTCTAAAGATGGACAAAATAATTCTACCATTGATGTTGAAGAAAACAAAAATTCAAGTACAAGAAAATCAAAAAGATCTACATTTGACAAAACAATTACACCAAGAAAAGTTAACACTGCAAATGACAAGAAAACTAAAACCAAAAATAAAATATCCGATGTAACTTTAATTGCAGATGAAGCTGTTGGACCAGTAGAAGAAAATGTGAACACAACGTTTGACCAAGATGTGGGTGTGGAGTGTGTGGAGTGTGTGGAGTGTGTGGAGTGTGTGGAGTGTGTGGGCAAATGTGCATCTGTAAAAAGCAAAAGAAAGTCTGCTATAAATGCTTGGACTCTAATAACTAACAACAAACCTACTCCTAAAAAATCTAACAAGAAAAAATCTATTGCAAATGACTTACTGGAATATAATGTGGAAGCAAAAGTTCCTAAAGATAGAAAGTCTCTCTTTGATTCTACATATTCATACATTTCAGTTGATAATTCATCACCTATAAAACAATCAGGAGAAAATATGAATACAACAGTTGACAAAGATTTGGTTAATGCATTTGTTAAAGGGAAAGGAAAGTCTGCTATAAATACTACAAACCAAATGTCTCACAATAACAAACTAACTCCAAGAAAGTCAATCAAGAGGAACTCCATTGATATTAACACTTCAGAAAATCATATTGAAGCAAAAGCACCTGAAGATAAAAAGTCTATCTTTGATGCTACATACATTACAGCTGAAAGTTCATCACCTTTAACAAAGAAAGTGATAAAAAAGTCTATTGTCAATACAAATTTTGAAAAAGAAGTTGAACCTAGCTCTGACTTAGAAATTGAAACAAAGAAAAATGAAACATATGATCTAACATCCTCCCCTTTCAAGTCAGCCTATGAAGTTTCATCTCTGATGAGTATGGATGACGTTAAAAGAAAATCTGTGATCAACATTACTGTTGAAAAAGATACCTACCATGTAACTGAGAACTGCAAACATACTGACAACAATACCACATTTGAAAAAGAACCAACTCATGAAACTGTTGACAAAAAAAATAAGAGAAAGTCTTCAGTAAGCATTTCGTCAAAAGCAGACTCCAGCAACAACTGCACTGTTGACATTGACCAAGACAAAAAGCTTGATACTACCTTTGACAAACACTCGAAGTCATCGATCATTACTTCTGACAGCTCCATGATAACTTTGGACAAATCAAATATATCCCGTATCAGTATCACCAGCGATGAGTCAAAGAATGAAGAGAACATCCTAAACTCTACACCAATGCTTATCGAAAGCAGTTTAGATGAGTCGTCCATTAATACCACCCAAAATAAAGTGACCACACCAGTTAAAAATGACACAACTGTATCTGCAATCACTCCTTTAAAATGGGAAGGGACCTTCACTAAAGATGAGACAGCTGTCTTATGCTCTCCGAATACCACACCAACTAAAGTGACCACACCAGTTAAAAGTGACACAACTGTATCTCCAACAACACATATAAAACGAGAAGGGACCTTTACTAAAGATGAGACAGAAGTCATAAGCTCTCCAAAACCTAGAGTCTCTAGAACTCCTACAAAACGTATGTCACTGCCTTCTCCGGGATTCACACCATTTCACATCAACAAGAGCGCTTCAAAAGAGAGAAGTGCGTTGATGAACATCACAAGGTCAATTGAGAAGAGACGCTCTTCACTGCTGGAGCCTCCGAGGACCACCAAGGTCATGTTCTGCAGCCCGGTCAACAACCCAGCTGTGGTTAATCAGATAAAGAAGAAAGTTATTAAGTCCAACCTGAAAGGGTCTAATAAGAGCTTCGTCTTTGATGAAAGTGGTGAGTAATCTACTGTCAAATCTATTAAACTATTGATGCGGTGCTCCGTGCTCCGTGCATGCTAAACATTGTACTGCTACTCCACCTTTGAAAAGTAATGCAGGTTTTAGAGCAGAACCTAACTCAGGTCCGCAATGGTTGAATGCAATCATCAATCAGTAGACAAAGATCTATAATAAGAATTAGCCAATGCTGGCCCACTGCTGGGCCAACACCTCCCTTGCCTTCTTCCACTCTTTGCAATGACGGAATAACACATAGCCACAAGCCCAGGTCATAAGGTCATTCTGCCATCTCATTCAAGGCCTTGCCTGTACTGTAGTCCACTCCGATATGCTAAATAAAAGACACTAGACTATATTAAATAAGTGTACTCTTCTTTCAGCCTTAGTTGAGAGCCGTCCTGCCAACCGCAAGCGTTCGTACACGCACAGCGACGTCGATGACGCGCGCGTCAAACGCAAACGGCTCACAACGGATCTGCAGCAATCAGTGAACCGATTGTCGCGACCCAGAACCTCCAGTGCATCAGGTACCAACTACTCCCCCCTATTTCGTGTGCAATTAATTATTTTGCACACAGAATACATTGTGTTCTGTGTGCGAAACTGTCGGCAGTAGCTCTCGTGGACACAATAAACTTAAATAGTAAATGTACTTAACTAATTACTAATCACGTATTCTAGCTAAACTAATACTTAAATACCTACCTACGTACGTAACATATATTCATACTAATATTCCAAATGCAAGATAACGTGCTATGTCATAATAAGTTTATACCTAACACATCTCTGTCTGTTTGTTACACTTTCCTTTCGCGGCTGAACGGAACTAGATTTAATTGTGCCCGGAGGTGGCAAACATTTTTACCAACTATTATGGACCCAGTGACATGTAATACTTCCTTAAATTTGTCTTCAATGTTTCTTCTTAAAATTCTTTTACTTGTTACATTGTTAAAGAGGTTATGTGCAAGTTAATTGATAATTGTTGGCGTTAAAAACGCAGTTAACACATAGAGTGCCCACGACACATTTGTAGATTAGTGTGTTGTTGATGTCGTGCAGGCATAGCGGCGCAACAACTACCGCAGAGGCAGCCTGACACTCACTTAGGTATGGGTTTCTATTTATCTCCAGATTTCCTATTTGTTGAGAACAGGTATTAGAGTGAAGCCACGGGGTGCTCATTCTCACATAGACAGACCAGGTTTGGTCTACTTCGCGGCGGCATACGCGGTATCAGAGTTTCATCACCATCCGTATTCGTCCACAGGTGAACATGTCAGTCCACCGAACGACGACACGAATAGCGATCCTGGGCCAATTCCATTCAGTGCCTAGTTACTGTCAATA
Source organism: Eupithecia vulgata (assembly GCA_946478455.1). Lineage (NCBI taxonomy): Eukaryota > Metazoa > Arthropoda > Insecta > Lepidoptera > Geometridae > Eupithecia > Eupithecia vulgata. The sequence goes on from OX297877.1 coordinate 885,761, forward strand.
GCAAAATATATCTATGTACCTGATTAGCTATAGAATTAAGGCGCTTCCTAGTCTGATCAGCTCACGATCAGCTCTATCAAAATTCGATCAATTTAAATGTTTGTATGTGTAATGACCATTATAGGCTGTTGTACGCAATAAATGATTTCCCTACCTTTAGTAATCTATATGATGGGAAAATGGGGTGGATATATATTAAATTTTCATAGATGTATTGCAATATTTGCAATATACATCTATGGCAAGCTGAAGACAGGGCGCTATGGCGCTAGCTAATATAGGCTGATGATGATGATTGCAATATACTGCCTGCACTATATGTTTAAAAAAATCCTTTATAGAGTGGCATGGCTTCAATTTAGAAATTGCGCATACAGCCCTTTTTGAGAGAACAACGATAGTCCTGGTGGTGGTAAGGCGTTGCTATCCGCCCCAAGGTGTGTGTCCTCTAGTCGCTTCTCTTGGAACTCGCGGGAAGAGTTAGTGTGTCACACGGTGGTCACACGGCTCGGCCTTACGATTTGACCCGTATCTCCGTCTAGTAAACAACTGAGAAAGTTTTCCTTCTCCAGCGAAGCTAGCCGAGCCGGCCACCCCCTCCAAGAAGTCAGAGTCCAAGATCTCCCGCACGAGGTTGCCTAACTTCGCCGCCCTGCATCAGAAGGGCTTCGACAAGATGGAGTCGCTCAACCAGTGCCAGGAGCGGAAGGCCAGGCGGGCTCGGCAACTGCTGACGCCCACTGGAGCTGTTGCCATGCTGGACAGGATCAGCCCTAAAGGTAACCTTTATAACAACTCATTTTATAACACTAAACCATCGAGTTAGAATACTACTAAACGTAAATGTAGAAACAAACTTGATTATTTAATTATTTATTGGAAAACCAGAAGCTTAACGAAGCGAAACGAACTTAAGCGAAACGAACTTAAGCGAAACGAACTTAAGCGAAACGAACTTAAGCGAAACGAACTTAAGCGAAACCTGTTTATAGTATTATATTTGACGTATCTAAGTGCTTAGTTTGTAAACCTAAAGAAATAAAGTTATTGAATTTTGAAATTTTCTTAATTAAACGGAATAATATGAAGAAATATATCTAGTGTGGCAACAATTAATAGAACTATGAATATACTAACGGTAATCAATTAATCAATCAACCTAAATCTAACAGAAGGTAACAAGTTATCAATAAGTATAATAATATCACACTACATTTGATGCATCTATTCCCTCACCAAAAATTTCACCGCACAGCCGCCGCCCGCCTGGCCCAAGAGACACTGGTGCAAAATAAGTCAAGGTCGAATCGCCTACGCTACAACACGGCCAGATGTCATAATGCATGGCTTCGTTGCAGCAGGGTCCCAATTCTACCAACCATTCGCATTAATTCGACAATGTAATGGTAGCGTCGCAGAATCATCACGAGAATCCGTAAACGAGAGAGAGAAAGAATGGTTTCAACATTGACACTTTGACGTGCGTCCGTCCATCTGTAGTTTCTTTCATCTAATCTAAATGTGTCCTGTGACGATACCGTTGTCATAATAAAGGGATTGTTATAGCAAAATAGGGCCCCTGTCCGTTTCTGCCATGACACTGTGGTGTTTTAGTTTTTCAGACCTGTACAACTATGCTTCTAAGCGATAAGGCCCCCCATTGTACTTGTCTCATGTAATATGTATTTTTGTAATGTTCTTTTTCTGGTGTACAATATTATAGAGTGTTTTGTATTGTATTGTACTAAATTAACAGGCGGCTTCAGAGTTTGCGATCGGTCTTTAGTAATACATTGAATTCTGGAAAAACTTTTTTCATCTTGTATGAAAGGTAATTTACAAAAATTAAGACCTGGCGTGTTCACAAACGTGTTCGTGACGATGATGGGCAATACATGTAGTGTTGTAGGTCGCCCAGTGTCAGTTAATTATCAATAACCCTGTACAATAAGAACCATCGAAAAACATATTTTGGCAAAAAAAAAAATTAGGTATGATTAGATTAATGTCAACAAAATGTTATGACAAATCATACATTGAATGTGTACATAATGACCGAGCTTATCGGCCGGCTGATCTGAGCTTATCAATAATATCGACTGCTCACTCTGCTGTAACATTGCTCAAATAGTTTTATATCCAGTTTCATGACTCATCTACCATGTGTAGTGTAGATCCAACTTTGGGTTCTTTTCAATCATCCATCTGTCATAACTTCAGCAAAACTGCAGGGATGTGGCAAAGTATTATGATAATCAATTTTTGACAAAAATGATGATTGCACGCACAAGCACAGTTAAGACCGTAGTTATCGAAGTTGTGTAGACTTACCAGTTTCCACCAATGTCTCTTGCCATGTTAGTTACATGGATTTTGGCTTAAGGCTGGTCTTTCGAAAAAACAACATTTTCATGATCTTTGAGATCGTACTGCTGTTCAAATATGAAATCTAGGATTCTTATACTCCTACACCGAATATTCTATTTCATTCTGTACAAAAGCGACAAGATACTCGTAGTTTTTTGATTTTGTTAATTTTGATGGAAAAATATCTAAAACATCTCAATTTTAATACATATTTGCCTTCTTTTCCTGAACATTGGCTTGATTTTTATTTTAAAAAATAAAAATAGTTAATAAGTTAAATTAATTTTAATTTTTTTTTTCTAGTTTTAATTTAAATTTGTTATTTGATTGTTATTTTCTTTCTAAAAATAAAGCAAAGGCAGCGTAACAGATTCGCCAAAATAAATATTTGATTACTTGAACGGTACCTACTCTTTTAATTAGAAGAAATCTTGATTTTTGCAGACGCGTTCTGCACTGTCTCGCTCCTATAAACGCGAAATCCTATGCCTATCCTTTTCAAAATGGCCTGGGAAATGGCCCCTTAAAGTAACGGCATACAGGCACCTTCCTTCATTGAATTTACATCCGTATTATATTTACCCATAGAAATGGTAATGTATATAATATAAATAAAGGAATATGAATACTTAATGGTTCTGAGGTAGCCGACTAGCGGCTGACAATGGAATCCGTGCACGAATCCGAGTAACACAAAGAGCTATGGAGTAGGTACGCCATCCGATCTATATCTTCGAACCGGAAGTTCCCTGCTAGCACGAGCAGGTACCCAATAACTAATTGTCGCGCCGAAGACGCGGGTACGAGAATTGTCAGGCTAAAGGTAGGCAGGGCCCTTGACTGGCAGGGTAGGGCGAAGTCAACCGTTAAGGCTAGCATTTCGAAAAAAAAAAAAACAATTTCTATCTTTAAATCTTAATGCTGTTCAAATATGAAATATAGGATTCTTGTATTCCATTATTATCTAATATACCATTTCATTCTGCTCAAAACCGCCAAAATAGTTTTTTGATTAGATGCAATTGTTTGATGAAAATAAAAAAATGAGGGTCGCCTGTTATGAGTCGAGTAGCTGTCGAGAAGGGATGTTAAAAATTACAGTGTTAAAGAGGACTGCACTGTGAAACAGGCTGAACAGATGATGATGTAGACCAGTCTCCGTAGGGTTCTTGTATGAAGATAGTTCAGTTCAGATTGACGTGTGGACACGGCTCAAGGTCGCGCATACGAGAGTGCACTGATGAGTCGGTCGCAGAGCTCTGCTGCTCCACCGTTTTACAACATCAATAAACCAATTTAATGTCTCTGTTATGTTTTTGTTGCGTTTCCTGTCGTTGTAATGACGGATTCATTGGGGAAATGAGTCCAGTGAGAGGTCCATACCGAAGGCCTGAAGGGAGTTGGTACATGCATTAATTTGACGACCTTTGTGGCATAGTGGGCGGTTTGGCAGATGTAATGATTCTTTCATATTGATTACTAAATATTGCTGGACAATCCACACACCATCATCTAGACCCAAGCTAAGCTGCTTACATTACATAGATAGATTTTTTTATACATAAAAAATATCCAGAAAACCCGGAACAAATATTAGCAGATCATACAAACTTTTGTCCTAAAGCGGGAATAGAACTCGCAACCTCCTGTGTCGTAGGCGGACCTTCGCATGCTCCGCTAAAAAGGAAATCAAAAAGTTTATAGGTATTAATTAAATTAATTCTTATCTTCTGCAATAATTAACTGAATTCTTTCTTCTTCATTTCACAGACAAAACCACCGATCAAGAGAAACCACCTGAAAAAACCAAAGACGCGACAGAAAAGCGAAAAGAATCAGAGAAATCCAAAGAAACAACCAAACCAGACACACCGATCAAGTCCCTCCCGCCATTCAAATCTCTGAACCCCGGATACACAAGGTTCGGATTCAAACTGAACCTAGACGTGAACCCTTTCAGCATCCCCAGCAAACCTGTCGCCAAGACTGTCAACAACAAGCCAAAGGATAATAAACCTAATGGGCTCACACGACAGGCTAAGGCGATACTACCTTCGCTTGCTGGAGCTACGTCAGTCAGACGGGAAGTGGCTAAGCAAACTGTGATGAGAGAGAAGTCCTTTACAGATAGGAGGAGCGAGAAGCGCTCGGAGAACAGGACTGTTATCAAGGGAGTGCGCACGAACAGGAGGTTCGAGCTGCAGATGAAAATGAGGGATATCTAGGCAGCTAGGCGAGATCTACGTGCATTCGTACCCGTGCGTGAACCGGGCTTGTTCATGACTCATGCTCTGGTAGAGAGTCTGACGCATGTCATCCAGGACTTCCAAAGGCCTTCCTGATCATGGACATCATATTGTGCCTGCTTCATAAAAGGTTAGTTGTTTTCAGTATTCTTTAGTCTGTGGTGCACAGGAATGGCACAACCCCTTCCGATGGGATAAATGATAGTTTAAGATGTTTGTCTATAAGATTCGTTCGATTAGTTGTATATGCTCCAGTCAAATTACGATCTCAAAAAAAAAAAACAACCATCCCAGACGTACCTTGAAATTAACTTTGTTGTCGTGTTTGTAATGCCTACGCAGTTTATATTCCTTGTCGTTTTATTTCCGTGTGTAAATTTGTTTGTTAATAAAGATCTTACATCGTTCCTTCAAATATTTGTAACAATTAAAACTGAACTCGACGTCAAGCTCGTGAAATGTAGTTTTCTTGGTTGTTTACAAACATTTTACATGTAATATGGCTGGAATATACATGACTACTTGATTAGTATAGACTAGCTAGAGGATAGTGCAGTAGTTGGTAACGTGTTTACTCATTACTGGATTTAGATTTAAAAAGCTGGCCTTTGTTAAATATTGTTTTAAAAATGATTTAGCATACATTCAATGTGAATCCTTGTGGAATGTTAAAAAAAATGACCCTGCATGTTTAAAATACAGTTTACATCCATTGTACAGTCACTGTTGGAGATGTGTGGACCATTCCAGAACATTTTGCATTAAATGATTGTCCTTTATGTATACTTCTTAGTTGAGTCCGCCTGTCTATACTTTGCTTTGTTTATAATTGAGATTTTTTGTTAATTTTTATGTATTTGTAATTTTTTTGTCTGTTTCTGAGCAATCAAAGGTAAAACAAACCAACCAGAAGCAACATGTTCTACGGTTTGATTCTACCTCTTTAATATTGATTATTTTTAACAATTTTGAAAGCATCTTCGGATGATAAATATAAAATTAAGAATTTGATTAACATTCAAATAAGCTTTGTACCTATAAGTACTAAGTATAGACAATGTTCTTCCTGAAACATAACATTTACGCAAAACAAAGAAAATTACAATCGAATAGAAATAAATTAAAACTAGTATTAAAAATTTAAACAATTGAGCTACCTGCAGACTGTTGCAAACAATCTACACGTAGCTCAACTGATCCAAAACGCAAAACTGTATTAGAAAAATAAGAAAATTTTTGTATTTTCGCGAAATATAGTAGTTACAAAACCGACGACATAGATCTTAAATATAGATTTTCATATAGAAGGTGAACCAATAGGCAATCATGTCAAAGGAAATACCATTAGAATTGTTAAAAGATATTTTCTGTCAAAAGGCCGATGGGAATTTACATCCAGTTGTCGGTTTAAGTTTTTAGGCCCAATTTGTTTTGCGCCATTTTACTGATCATGTTGTATTTAACTTCTACCTAATAATTAGTTAATAGTTTGTAATTTAACGTAAAATAACTCTGTTGCAAAATAAAACTAATTATTTCCTCAATTTATCTTTTTATTGTTACAAAGCCTGCGTTGCCTAAATTATTGTTTGGCTTGGGATTCGTTTTTCATATGTTTTGTGATTACTGACTTGATTGCCCGTATTGATAAGATCTAGCATAATACAATTCACGTGTTTTGTACTTGTACAAAACACGTTTCATAATATCGCAACGAAACTTGAAAGTCAAATGTTTGAGTTTATAGGTAGCTAATAGAAGTTTCCTTTTTTTGTCGGAAATGGCCGACAGTCTTGTATTTTCAGCGAATTCCTGAAGTCATCATGATAATGATAATGATAATGATGACCTGCGAATTATGATCAATCAAATCAAACATTCATTATTTACATAAATTCAAAAATATACATTTAGAAAACGTCAAATACTTAAAATAAAACACTGACACGGAAATAAAGTGAATACTTTTGATTTCTGTCGCTTGTAGACTAAAGAGTAAAGAAGCGACGAAGAAACCTTTAACTTGTTAGGTAGTTGTTTTTTTCGAGATGAAGCAAAACCCGTCCCAAGATTTTTTATCTTCTAGATAATCTGATATTTTCTAGTAAGCCTTTTTGCACAGAAAAGTTCTGATAATTTGTTTGAATTTATTTACCTACTGATAGATTTTGCAATTCACTAGGAGTTTTGTTGTAGAAGATTATACATTGCCGTTTAAAAGATACATTAATCTTGTAAAGCCTGGTTGTGGGCACAGCGAGTTTATGTTTATTTCTAATATTAATATTATATACATTGCTATTTTTAGGGATTAATTATATATTTTAGAAATGCTAATTATGAGCAACGCGAGAATTATGACGACCCCAGCAGAGTGATTACGCTATTCTCAATGGATCAATGGATGGGCGACTGGGTTCGATTCCATCGATGGGACAAATAGAATTGCACTAAATTTTATGGCTGGATGGTCAATGTGAATGAACACGGAGTGAACGAAGTGGATTCCCCATTTTACGTTTCGTTTTCGATTTTGCCTAAATATTGTCCTAAAACTGATGATTTAACAAATTTTAGAAAACGTCTCTTTTCTTCTCCAAGTACGTTAGGGGCTTCATAGTCTGTGTTGAAATAATAAATATTAAGGCTGAAACATTTAATAGTTGGGTTGCCTTAGAAAATATAAGGGTACATTAAATAAAAATATCATGAAGGTTATGTTACTGTCTTTGGAGTCAGAATTGCGGCAATGAAACGTTATCAAGAACATGCATCGGAACTGTCATTGTCATGTTAGAAGTTTTCAGTGAAATGTTGCCAGTTTAGCATATTGGGCCATTTTCTTGCCCTTTTTCTTTTTGTTGATTTATTTATCTATTTTTTACGACTACCTACCTACCTACATTTCATTTTTTATCTTAATGTGAGCAATATCAACTTTTATAACATCATAATGAGGGGTTTTCTATTAGCATTTTAAAAAGAAAAAAAATTGTTCCAAATAAATCGATAGGTGGCAGGGGGCGTCAACTGGAAATTAGAGTATGTCAATGTCAAATGAAAAGAAAACAACCAATTTACTGTCAAAAGCATTCATCTCATTCATTCATGGGCTTCAATTTCGGCTGGGACTGGCAATCGTCTCAGTGACGGCTATTTTATTTACAATTGGATGGATGGGAGGTTCGAAGGCCATCCTACGGGCTTTCAAATGTCGAATTTGGATGGGGTATTTTACCGTAATCGATCTGCAGGTCATCATAATTTTGGTGACGCATGACTCCTGTTTGGTTTACCAACGTCACACAAGATACAACAGACATAGCGGCATGTATGTACTCCGACCTCCGACGGGATAAAATGTGTAAAGATGGCTTTACTTCCTCCAGGCAGTTCCTGAATCAACTTACATTAGGGCCGAGACACACGGCCAGTCTGCTCAAGCTGCGACTGCATAATGAATGACTCCTATTTACAGACAGACATACTTACTGGCAAACAGAGTAAGTTGTAGAAAAACGTCTCCATGTGAACGGTAGCGCAATGCGAAAGCGCTGAGCCAACGGACGTGACGTGGACGTGACGTAACATAACAGATCGATCAACTTTCAGTCCAGACTCTAGTCCAGTCAGTATACTCCTCCAACTTCTCTTCAGAGTTTCAATTTATTAGATACGAATCGCTATCAGTGTTTTTTATCTATTTTATTGCAAAATAATGAAATATTGTGGCTTTAAAATTAAATAATTATTTCTTTGGTATAGCGGTGTCTAGATTACAGAAAAACAAGGCAATTTTATTTATACATAGAAAACACCCGGATCAAATATCTTCGCTCGTAAAAGATTTATCGAGAGGCGGGAATCGAACCTGCGACCTCCTGCGTCGCAGGACCTTCGCTCGCTGCGCCAATGCTGTCGTCAGATAAAGTTGCGACTTGCGACGCCTAAAGAAGGGCACAACATGTCTATTTTCCCGCCAATCTTCGATGCAACTTCCCGTGAGTCATCGGCCAACACCAGCACGTCGGTCGGAGACCTGACGCATCTATACTACTCTCTTATCAATGTATTGTTTGCTGACGACGTAGGTACTCTAGATAACAGGTAGTAGGTAGGTATTTACTGCTTCAGTCACAGGTGTGTGCGCAATTTACTTAAAAGTAAAAATAAGAAACTGTCTAGGCTATGTAGAAGTACCCATACAACTCAGGACCAAAAAACTTCATTATCATCTGCATATGTTAGTCCACTGCTGGACATAGGCCTCCCCTAATAAGCGCCATAGCGCGTTTAAAAGTCATGTTTAGTAGGTAACAATTCAAAACTAATGCACCCTAAGCATCGAGTTAGAATACTAACTCGATGACCCTAAGTAATTAATTATGTAGGTAAGTAAAGTTACCTCACTCTTTCTCTCAACAGCCTATATTAGTCCACTGCTGGACGCAGGCCTCCCCCTGATAAGCGCCCTATTGGTTTTATCTCATGGGGGTTAAATGCCCATAAAATAAGTAAAAATATAAAGTCACCTATCAATACAAAAATTGTAAACAGGAAATAAGTGCTACGTAAGTTAGAGTAAATAAATAAAAACACTTATCATGGATGCAGTCCAGCTGTGCACTAGTAGAGGCTGTAGATTAGATGTAAACTAACTAAATAAGCTTAAAACAAAACAAGTAAACATTACGATCCAAAATAATTTTAATAAATCCTGCTAGTATAGTATTATAAAAGCGAAAGTGCCGTTGTTTGGCTGCAGACAACCAACACCAAAACTACTGACATCTTGCACACAAAGATCTGGACCAGTAAGATACAGTGAAGTACTATTACTAGCTTAGAGAACTCAGTCAATGAAAGACTATATCTTATTCCAAAAACCACGAGTGAAGGCGCTGGCAGAAGCTAGTAAATTACACTAAATAGTGCGAAAGTTTGTTTGTTACTACTTCACGCCAACTACTGAACTTATTGGGCTGAAATTTTGTTTACAGGTAGGCGGGATTCAAACATAGGCTACTTTTAATCCCAGAAATCAGTTCCCATGGAATAGAAATAACCTTATAACGTTTCCATAGCAACAACGCATGCGAAGCCGCGGGCAGAAACTAGTTATAAATAAATAATTTGCAGTTTAATTTATGGTGAGAGCTACGGTGAAAGTAAATCCCATAACAAGCAAGCGCGTCAGGCCAAGGCTTCCTCAAGGATGCACGCTCGGACCTTCGTTTAATCTTCAATAGCGTCAGTTTACTTACAACCTAGGATTTATACTGCGTTTAATTAACACCTCTCCTCATGGGAGATTATAGTGTTGATCGTTAGATACATAGGTAGAACAGTTAGGTACATGTACATAGTAAGGTAGGTAGCAAGGGCCGCGGAAGTAGGGTGAATGCCCCTGCATCGCTAATTTCAGAAAATGCTGCGGCTCACTCCAGTCGCGATACTTATAGTTTCAATTCAATTTTCTCAGTTCACAAATTCACCCAAATTTTCAGGGCTCGCTTAACTTGCTATTATTTTTTAGTATTTTCTAATCGTTTGTAATAATTGCCACAAAAATCATGCCTTCGTAACTGAAGTAAAATTGACCGGAGGAAGCCGAAGCGGAGATTAGAAGGTGACCAAAAAAGTTAGCCCCGTCATGGAGTACTTCCGCGGTCCCTGGTAGGCACCTTACAGGACGGCACCTTATCTAAGTCATAATAACATTACCTAATCTGTGCCTGAGTGCTTATTAAGTTCAGTTATTAAGCGTAAATTAATTAGTCATTAATAACTCCCACGGGTTTTTCAAGTGGCAACTCAATTTAGAATCACATAACAAAGTTGTAGACTACATTTTATAAAGCTAGGAATATTAACGCTAATTTCTTTATATATATTTGAAATAGTAAAATTTTATAGGAAATAAAGACCCTTTTTTATACAAACTAAAGAAAGTCAAATAATATCAAATAACATTTATGTATTTATTTAAGTTTTTCCTTAAATACCTAGGTACCTAGATATGTTGTAGCGCCCCAGCGGGGTTCATGGTTCATGTAATGATCTCACTATATACTAGATATGTTGTAGCGCCCCAGCGGGGTTCATGGTTCATGTAATGATCTCACTATATCAACTAGATTACATCACATTATTAGTGCAAAATGAAAAGATGTATTTGTTTGTTGCGTTTTACACCAAAACTACTGATCGGTCTGAAATTTATCACGAGCCATCTGCCTCACTCATTCCGATCGAAATACTTGTTTGGAGACTTTCAGACCTGGAAAAAACATCCTCATACTGTTAGTCTATGCGCATACATAGCTGATAGGTACTTACTTATCACTATCAATGAGTATATAATAACTACCGTAAGATACTATTTTCATGAAATAAAGATTTTTAATGTAGTATCTTCCAATTTCATAAATTCAATATCTTGGTTTCAAATAAGCAATTAGACAAGTCAAATATACTTTAAAGAGATAGTACTTGTTATCTTATCAATTCAGAAATAAGGTTTTATTCAGTTTTATTGGTTTCGTTCACTTAAATTTTTTGTCTACTTGTAGAGTAGTGGAAAATAAACCACTAGTACTAAGTGTACATATGACCATAGATAAATTAAAATTTGACCATGATATGACTTATATAAACTAATATGTAGGTACATCAGTATTTGCATATCTTAGTAAAAGAATTACCTGCCTAGATCAGATAAACAATACATAGGTACCTACCTCTGTTTAGTTTACTGGTACCTTACCTACCTATCTTCCATGTCTACACAACATGACAAGATCCGGCCAAGGTCACAAGATCCCCGCGATACATATTCATGCTGGGTCTACCTTCAGTGGACAATCTGCTTGCACCAACCATAGATTTAAATCGTTAGATAGGCCCTTACCGCAGTGAGACCGCGCCGTGTTGTTCCACGGTCGAAGAGAGTGAGGCTCACTAACCTGGAATCAGTGCACATCCAAACACAGTGTTAGCCGGACGTGTTGCAAATGACGTTTGCGAGAAGTTAGTGTCACAAAATGCCATCGTGTGCCTTTCTAAAGTGCAACAACAATTCTAGAAACACAAATAAAGCCAGAGGTGTAACATTTCACTCGTAAGTATTGCGATTTGATTTAAAAACTTTATTTTTTCCTTCCGCACTGTCTAAAATAACAAATTTAAACGGCGAGTGCACGAAAGAGAAAGTAGTGTTTGCAACTAATGTGGGAGAAAAAGAGATGACACTATTTTCTCAGTACACTTGTTGTGTGTAGATTGCACACGTTTTAGACAGACGCGTTTTCGACTTCAGGATATAAATAAGACCTTTATGTTTTCACAGAAGTCAGTGCAATACAATTGTAAACGAAATGGTAATAATAATAATTAGGTTTATTGGCAAAAACACAATTTCTAACTACTTACCGGACCGTACCTTCTACACAAATTGCACAGTTTTTGGACGCCATGTTGACGCACACATTCAAACATTTTCGATTTCAGGGCATCTAAGTGCAAACTTTTTTCAGAAAAGTGTGTGCAATACAATTGCACACGAAATGGTAATAGCAACAGATAAGTACAATGGCAGAAACACGATTTTTTTGACTACTCATTAGTGTGCGTGCGTCGGCATTTTGTTAACGCACACATTCAAAAACAAAGCCACAGTTTTTGGTGTCGGGGCCTATCTAACGATTTAAATCTATGGCACCAACTATGCACCAGCCCCAAGGCCAGGCTGGTGCTGGTACTGCTGGTGCCTCGCGAAGGTTGCAGTGATTCAGGAACTAAGTTTGATAGCTCATTTAAGTTTGGATTCGGTTCAACGGTTCAGCTTCGTTGGAGAACAAAAACTAACTGGGTTGGTATAAGTCACGATTCAGTCAAGGTAAACTGAAAATTAAATTTGTTAAAACTTGGGAGATAGTTAGCGGGAATGAAAATATCTCACGTGGGTAAGAGTGATTTTTCGGGTCAATCGAACGTCCTAAATAAACACGAGAAATACTTACCTCGAGAATAGTTTTATTTACTTAAAATGGTAAGACATTAAATCCCAATGATGTTTTACTATATTATAATATCATTGATTAAATCCCCATGTATGTTGTCTCGTAAGGGGACGATATAATAATATCGCTATCCTATTCTATTCCTATTTCCTATCCATTTTGTGAATAGGATAGGCATAGGATTTCATGACGGAGAAAATTGTTTTAATGTAACCCAAATTTGCCCATTTCACTGTATCGCCCCGCCGCCTTGTCATCATTTTAGGGACCACATCGCACATAGATACGGTGCTTCAAAGACTACGTGCTCCGACTAACAATCGCATAGACCTTTGTTTGAGAATCTAGATAATTCCAAAGAGATCTAGGCACTCTATATTTAGTAAAGTGACCGGCCGCCTTATTCTCATGCTCTTGAGTTTTACAATGGCTCTGCGATTACGGATACCGAGGTTTTCATGTAGGTAGGTAGAGGTAGTAGGTATGTATATGGTACCTAGTACTTATAATGAAGTGTTTGTGCTGCGGCGTTTGTAGATATAGCTCCATAGTTTATAGGAAAAATTGGAGAAGGCTGTATAAGTTACACTTTTTGAAGAGTGGAGAGGTGAATTTTTGAAAGGTGATGTCCCTATCCGAGTGGGGTATCAAATGAAAGGTATCGGTTTGTACCAAAGATCCTAGGATCCTAAGTTCCTTGTACATAGTACATTTCAAAACAATTTTCAAATGTCTGTTTCATACATTTTGAAAATTAAAAAGAAATATACCTAGGTACCTACTATTACCCCCCTTATTCCCCAGTTTGCGAGCATTCATCTGAAATACCTACTATTTTTCGGTGAAATAGCAGTATCCGGTTCCGGTACCTACCTATAATAGTGTTGTATCCTAATTATTTGCATAACGTTCGGACGGATCTTGTTTACTTTAATATACTTAAATATAAATAATAAGGGTAGGTATGTACCTACCTACCTAGTAGTAAGGTAGTAGGTACTAATACCAAATAGGGGTAGAAAGAACATAGGTTGGTGGTTTTTTAGGAAAAAACAAATAAAGATGTTGAGGAAAATAGTAGATTCAAGCATTACTTTGCGGAAATCCATTGCAAAAAATATATACCTAGGCCTAAGTAGGTACCTACTACTTATTATAATGATGAGGAAAACAACCCGCTCTGGGTTTGCCGCTGGGTACCCTACCTACCCCTACCTACACTACCTACAAAAAACCGCCCTCGAAGCTAATTGATTGCTGCTTGTTCCTCTGCGGGCTTCAGAAGTGAAACAATTTAGTTCGCAGCGATGATCGGCAGAACGGCTGCGGCCTTGCGCAGCCGCCGCCCCGCACACCACCCCCCCCCCCCCCGACTAAATTATATTTTACGAGCGGATTATTCATTGAAATTTCCCTCGTCCCTGTCATATTCACTCTGTTTATTTTGATTGGACGGACAAAAACAATAATACCAATTATGTTCCGTTACTTCGATGAAGGTCGAAGGAGAGGAAACGAACGCGTGTTTTAAAAACTTACCACTTCTAAATCCGGAAAAATTCAAATAGGTTTGAAATTACCTAGTTCTAAACTACATTTTAGAATATTTCGATAGCGCGGTCTAATTTTTCAAGTGGCGACATAGAGTTTCCAGTCAAATTTAGTTTGATGTGATGATGATGAGTGGATGACACATGGATGAAACGACGACGAATTAAAGGAGGCCACTTTGAACTCCTCATTACTGGTTTAACGGATCGCACGAAACTAAGAACGGATCGTTCTTCTTTCGTTTTTTTCAATCCGCAAATCCGTAAACTTTGTAATTTGTTTTCAAAGTAGCCCTCGAGTTTACGCCCATTGCCATGGAAACCATTCGTTACCAGTGATGTTTTAAATACCTACCTACGTTTTAGGACGTAGGACGTAGGAACATATCAATTAATAAAACATACATAGTATGTGCTATGTTCGGCTGTAAGTTATTTATAGTTATGTTCGTTCTTCTCCGGAAATCTGTTAAAAAGTGATTTAGCAGGGATGACTTAGGTACCTACCTACCTTAGACACTAAATGCCAGTGCACTGACGACGCGGGAAAATAATAATTTACTAATCATTTATTACTAGCTGCGCGCCCATGCTTGCATGGCTTCGCCCGTGTGACAAATGGATTGGTAATCAAAATACGCATTTGCCGTGCTCCCGCTTAGGTAGCCTCGCGCCTCGGTTGGATTCTGCAGTCAGTGGGGAGGAGGGCACGTTTTGGATTGCGAAAATATTCTAGTTTTTGCATTTTAGAGACGGGGCGCGGGGTACGGACGCACGTTTTTTTTTTCATAAAAAAATCATAAATTCACTGCACATACTAGGTAGGGGTAGTTTTGTAAAAATAAAAAAACGTCATTAATTAGGTATTTACTGTGTAGTTTATTTATACCGAGTTTTAAATGAATCGAACATGAATCGAACCAAAGAATAATAATTTTCCAAAGAAACATTACCACCCTATTTAATCTTCCCTATTTCCTTCAGAGTTTATTTTTCAAAACAAAATTAGCCTATGGTTATTCTAAAACCTAATCTATCTACGTACCTAACAAATTTCATCTAAATAAGTTAAGTACGGATTACGTGGTAGGTAACAATAACAAACATTCACACAGACGTTCACATTTATTACATTAGTAGGAATTAGATTAGGATAAAACCTCCCTTCACTAGGCAAGGCACTACGAGAATGGCCAAGGTACCGAGCGCGCGACGGCGGCGGCAGCGGGGGCACCCCAAGTCCATATTTGATTAGTCTTCAGAATTTTAAAGCCATTTTAAAGAGAACGGACTTGCACCTTATTAGTGATGACCGGCTTCTCATTACAAAGGTTGTTTGTGCTCATGTACCATTGTATTTTACTCGCACGCTGTTTGGTTTTTAGTCTGCATAAATGAGTAGGTCGGCAGTCGCCGCTATTGACAATGTCCGTGAACTTACAGAACTTGTTTTAAACCTCGCGCCGCTATGCCAGCCGCTATGCCAGCCACTAGGAGCCATCGGAACCTACCTACTTAACTTAGATGCATTGCATAGCTAGATTGATACTAAAATATCAAATCCATTTCATCGGAGGTATAACTCCAATTTAAAGGAATGGAGTTCAAGAGAGAAACTTAGCAACTGCCTATATTAAATTTTCATGTCGGTATTATTGATAATAGGCCAGAGTTTTATTTAATCCTCGGGGCGTACCGTGTCTTTCTATACACTCCCTTCTTCTTTTGGAGCCATATCTGGTTCATTGTTAGGTGTACCCTCTGCTGTCTATTCTCTATATGAACTTTCGGCGAACGGCAGTCGGTCTGGGATTTTCACAGGCTTCACGGGTGACCTCTGGTGTTAAATAGGTACTATTTATTTGTTATTTATATATATATTTAATATATTATTTATTATTGAAATTTAAATATTTATTCAAAAATTTATTTATAGACTTGCGTAACTGTTGGATAACATATCTCTTCTTATAACTAAGTTAGAATACTTGGGCTAAGTTACAAATAAGGATCAATAAGGTCATCATGTGTTTAGGATAGGTGGCGGCGCATACCCCACCCAAACTAGCGCCGCCACCTACTTTATATTATTATTCTGTTTAACAAAGGAATTTTCAAAAATCCATCTTCCAGTTTGTGATACCTATCATGAGCTGTCGGAATAATAAGATATATTAGGTGGCGGCGCTAGTTTGGGTGGGGAATGCGCCCGGCCTGAAACGTGACTTTTCTCCGCACGAGTTTGCTCTGTCTGTATCTATGACGGCAGGGAGTCGCGCTCTTACAATCATAGCTTATTCACCCATGGGGTTATAACATAATGTATTTTATTGGTGAAGTAGATTGTACATAGGTAATACCATATTAGATTGTAGATTGTACATAGGTATATGTAAGGACGGGTGTTGGGACGACTAGTGAAACGCTCGGATACTTGCGATAGACTGTTTAATGTAATATAATGCTCCTATTTTAAAGAACACCATTACACACCTACTTGCAGCTACAGGCCCGTGTCGCATCGCAGGGGCTGGGCAGGGAATTTCAGAATTTATTGTCCTGCTATTCTTTCCACCCCACCCTTACTGGTGGGCTAGCTGCCCCATTCTTCGCTAGATGTCTCCAATTAAGTGTGCTGTCTACCTACACAGATGACTTCAATCATCTGTGGCTGTCTGTTGCTCTACTCCAGTTATATCATTCTGTCGTACCGTTGTCGTACCGTTGTCGTAGTGTTGTTGTTGCTCCTTTGGTACTTTGCTAATGCTTATTTGCACACACATACACAGTGCCCTCAAGGTGGCATTGTTATATCACTTTATCACAGAATAACTAGATTACAGGTACGTTATATTAGATACAAACGTATAATATCTAAGTATAATATAAGTATCAATAACTTTGCCATTTTGCACCAATAGAAAATCTGCTTCCAATCCAACACACAGAACCAAAACTTTACACTTTACTATTTCCTCACGTCAATGTGCCTGCAATAGTTTTATTTACTGCGTGCCGCGAACGCCTCGTGCCTATGACTGAACTGACCCACTCACTCACTGACCAGTCAGTCCTCTACATAAGAACCAGCTTGCCATTAACAGGTTTGTGAAGAGATGCCTTGGCCGTGGAGCGAGCGTCAACCTCCTGCTCCACGGTCAAGGCTGCCGTGGCTGCAGCAGCTCCGTATTTCGCCAGACGCCAGGTTCTGAATCGTGTGTTATTCAACTTCACCGCCTCTACGCTATAAGACGTGTTACACACGTCGCCGTCTTGTGTAATACGCGTTTATTAGTTACCAAGAACTGAATACTAACTAATATTATAAATGCGAAAGTGTGTTGGTTTCTTTGTCGCTTCTTTACTTCAGTCTACCTACATACATATAGAAGCGACAAAAATAAAAAATATCACTTTATTTCCGTGTCAGTGTTTTATCTTAAGAATTTTACGTTTTCTAGCGTCATTTTGGTATTTAGGGAAATAAAGTATTTTTGATTGATTGATTGGCGCGTGGTTCATTTTTTGTAGTTTTTATTTGTTTCTGCGTCCCACAAGCAATAAAACTAGAGAAAAAGTAACTTGCCGCAAATTATAAACCATTTTCCATGAACTCATGATAAAACCAACTTCAATTCACTGGTATTTTTGTAGCATTTGGGTAAATACGAAATTTTGTGCTAAAAATGTTTTTTTTTTTCAAATGCTCCCAAAATACAAAATGAATCAATTCTATCGATCAGTTATGTTGCTCGTGGAAGGCAGAAACAATTCAAATCCGCAAAAAAAAAAAAAACAATCACGCCAACCCACAACGATCCTCAACAGCCTATAATGGTCCACTGAGCTAGACGCAGGCCTCCCCCTGATTTTTTGTCTCATGGGGGTAATTGCCATAATCCCCACGCTGGGCATGCGGGTTGGGGATCGCAGTTCGGTGGTAGAACGCCGCTCGCGCCCTTCGTAGTTACCATAGATTTAAATCGTAGTTACCACAATCACCACCGCCTGGTCACTCCTAAACACAAGCTACAGAAGTCAGAGGTCCGTTTATATAATGGCTCCTCAGGGTTACAATCGGCTGCCCGACTGGATCCGTGATGCAGCTTCCACATAAATTTTTAAGGATATACTCAAAAAGTGGCTCACTAAATTGGTATTATTTGATGTCAATGAATTTTTTAATTTGCCCGTATTATAAATTTATAATTTTATTTTTAAGTGACATGCAGTAACTAATGATTGGTAAGTATTATGAATAAATGATTTAGTCGCCTCTTACGACACCCACGGGAAGAGTTGGGGTGGTGCAAGTTCTACGCGGCTTCCACCACGATCCACCTTCCATCCAGCCATTGAATTCAGTTAAATTTATCTAAGATTCCAGCCTAGACTTATAAGGGATCTTACGATAGAATCAATTTCGCATTAACCGCGCTTGAAGGAACGGTTCGCATCTAGGTAGGTATCGGAGGTTGCGAAAGTGTTTGTATTCTACCGAGTGGAGCGGCGGCAGAATGGATGGCGCAACCAGCAGCTGTCTCGGCCGCCGCGCGCCGCCCCGCCGCGCCATGATAAAATGCGATACTGTCATAGTGACGTCACTATACAATGCCGGCAAAACGGCGGCAAAGCTTTTTATCTGGTGTCGTAATTATGTTATAGTGTAGACCTAGTGTACCTAACCTACCAAAAAGGAATACCTCAATGTTTTCTACAATCTACAACACGGTATACTTTCTAAGTTCACACAAGACGCAGGTTTCAATTAGGTAGGTATAGCCCGGTTTTATTTAACTCTCTAAACGCGATCAACGCTCCTAAACCCAGGCTCTGATAAATTTATTTATAAACAAACTATCTGCTGCTCGCGGCTTCGCATACGTTGTTCAGGTTATTTCTATGCCATGTGGTAACTGGTTTATGGGATAAAAAGTACCTAGGTACCTACCTAATGCTGTATAGATAGATAGCTGTATAGGTAGTTTAGTACTAGTTCAAAATCTGTAATTTAGACCTAGTTCTATTTTTCTTTTTTAGTATTATGTTTAAAGCACGCCTTTATTTTTATGTTGACCCTGTGTGGTTGGCAGGCAGAAAATGCCATCGGCATTATGTCCACCAATTGTGTAGGTACTTTTTATAATTGTGTGCAATAAAGTGTTAAATAAATAAATAAATAAAAGTAGCTTATGTTACTCTCCATCCTCCTAACTCTATGCACAAAATCGAATGGATTGGTTGCTTAGTTGGGCCGAACACACTAGCATATTATAATATTAGTAATTAAATACCCAGACTGCTAGCAGCGCGCTTTAAAAATGAGTTTTATTACTGCTAATTGGTCAATACTCAATCATTTATTGCATTCTATAGGTGTACAGAGGTGCATAAATTCTACGTAGGTATTTAGTGTCACTATAGATAGACCATGCTGGGCACACAATATAATAATATTATTACGGAGAGAGAGAGAGAGAGAGGAGGACGTCATTGTAAGTATTGTAACTAAGTTAGATATAATAATAGTTTGTATTTTTCTTATTTTTCGTTTAAATATTCGTCAACTGTGTAGTATGCTTTTGTGATTAATAAAAGCTTTAAGTAATAATAAATAAATAATGCTGGACAATTCACAAAGCATTATCTAGCCCCAAGCTAAGCAGAGCTTGTGTTATGGGTACTAGATAACTGATATACATAATATAATACAATATATAGATAAATATTTTTTATTATATATAGAAAACGACCAGAACACCCTGAACAAATGTCTGCAGATCGTACACACATTTGTCCCGAGGCGGGAATCGAACCCGCAACCTTCTGCGTCGCAGGCAGACCTTCGCCCACCGCGTCACATCGGTCGTCTCTAATTGTTTTATAAAGATTTTGTCGTTATTTTCATTTTTACATCAGGTAGTTATAATGTAATTGACATTACCTACATAGCGGCTCGATGAGTCGACGGTCGATGGTCTTCAGTCAAGCGCTGGTATCTCTAGTCTGCCTTGGTCAGGCTTACAGCATCAGGTACTAAACTAAGTAACATTAACATGCGAATAAAATTATGTTAACGTTATCCAATAAATAAAATGTTCTAGTAAGCAGGGTCAATAGCTATAAATTAGAATTTTAATACTATACATAAACATAACACAAGCTCTGCTTAGCTTGGGGCTAGATAATGTAGGTAGGTACTAGGTACCTATCAGTTCTCATGAGATCGCGTGCGAAGCCGCGGGCACCATAATGAATGTCAATGACATGATAATGGAAATAAGCAGATGTCAATAGTAAAATTAAGAAATATAATAATAAGAATATCGTTTGGGAGTCCATCGACAATATATTATATAGATAGGTATGTGTATTATAATATGTATATAATGTACATAAGTAAATACCTACCTATATATGACAGATATATAGTATTTTTTTATTGCACACTTAACAAAAATATATAAAAAAAACTTTAAGAAAATTAAATATGCTTAGAATAACTAACTAGGCAGTCTTAATTACTCTAAGGAAATATGAGCCAATTGGCGGTCTTATCGCTCAAGAGATGATGAACTTGGTTCCGTCTGGTCATGCTGACATGTGCCTATCATCCGTCACCCCCGAAGTAGCCCCCCCCCTCCCGGCTTCCGAACAATAAACTACACTTACACATAATTAGACAAAGTTGTGTACCTACTTTAGCGAAATCGAAAAGCGCTAATGGCAATGGGGTCTAAATTGCTCGAACATGGAACAATCACTATCTCTAATCGTAATATCTATAATCATAATGTCTATAAATCATCAATATCTATAATCGTACGTATATACTAAAGTGCGATGTCAACAGAATCTCGCAAGTTTCAATTCTAAGACTCGCGAGCGCGTTCTGCACGAGCAGACAGAACACACCTACTCAGATGTTTTGCTCAACCTGGCTAGATAGCCGGTATACAAAATATAAGGTCAGTAGGTACTATAGCTAGCTGAATAGCTACCAACCTATTATAAATACCATATATAAATGATATGTCTATGTCCATATTCTGCTGAACTAAGTTGGCTCGAAAGTGATGTATATTGAGAAAAATAATTCTACCAACCCAATACATTAAACCAGTTCTATTTCAAACATTCCTGTTTCTTCCTACCATCTCAAACATTAATTACCAAAAGACAGACAGCTAAACTTTTTACTTACTTAAGTTAATAAATAAACAAACTCACTCTGGAATCTTGTTGGGAAACAAGGACACAACAAAAATAAAGCGTATTATACCAATGACGGGCGTCAGACCAACTTCCCAGCGCCCATTCGTATTATACCAATGGCGGGCGTCAGACCAACTTCCCAGCGCCCATTCGTATTATACCAATGACGGGCGTCAGACCAACTTCCCAGCGCCCATTCGTATTATACCAATGGCGGGCGTCAGACCAACTTACCCGCGCCCATTCGTATTATACCAATGGCGGGCATCAGACCAACTTACCCGCGCCCATTCGTATTATACCAATGGCGGGCGTCAGACCAACTTACCCGCGCCCATTCGTATTATACCAATGGCGGGCATCAGACCAACTTACCCGCGCCCATTCGTATTTTACCAATGGCGGGCATCAGACCAACTTACCCGCGCCCATTCGTATTATACCAATGGCGGGCGTCAGACCAACTTACCCGCGCCCATTCGTATTATACCAATGGCGGGCGTCAGACCAACTTACCCGCGCCCATTCGTATTATACCAATGGCGGGCGTCAGACCAACTTACCCGCGCCCATTCGTATTATACCAATGGCGGGCGTCAGACCAACTTACCCGCGCCCATTCGTATTATACCAATGGCGGGCGTCAGACCAACTTACCCGCGCCCATTCGTATTATACCAATGGCGGGCATCAGACCAACTTACCCGCGCCCATTCGTATTATACCAATGGCGGGCGTCAGACCAACTTACCCGCGCCCATTCGTATTATACCAATGGCGGGCGTCAGACCAACTTACCCGCGCCCATTCGTATGATACCAATGGCGGGCGTCAGACCAACTTACCCGCGCCCATTCGTATGATACCAATGGCGGGCGTCAGACCAACTTACCCGCGCCCATTCGTATTATACCAATGGCGGGCGTCAGACCAACTTACCCGCGCCCATTCGTATTATACCAATGGCGGGCATCAGACCAACTTACCCGCGCCCATTCGTATTATACCAATGGCGGGCGTCAGACCAACTTACCCGCGCCCATTCGTATTATACCAATGGCGGGCATCAGACCAACTTACCCGCGCCCATTCGTATTATACCAATGGCGGGCGTCAGACCAACTTACCCGCGCCCATTCGTATTATACCAATGGCGGGCGTCAGACCAACTTACCCGCGCCCATTCGTATTATACCAATGGCGGGCATCAGACCAACTTACCCGCGCCCATTCGTATTATACCAATGGCGGGCGTCAGACCAACTTACCCGCGCCCATTCGTATTATACCAATGGCGGGCGTCAGACCAACTTACCCGCGCCCATTCGTATTATACCAATGGCGGGCGTCAGACCAACTTACCCGCGCCCATTCGTATTATACCAATGGCGGGCGTCAGACCAACTTACCCGCGCCCATTCGTATGATACCAATGGCGGGCGTCAGACCAACTTACCCGCGCCCATTCGTATTATACCAATGGCGGGCGTCAGACCAACTTACCCGCGCCCATTCGTATGATACCAATGGCGGGCGTCAGACCAACTTACCCGCGCCCATTCGTATGATACCAATGGCAGGCGTCAGACCAACTTACCCGCGCCCATTCGTATTATACCAATGGCGGGCGTCAGACCAACTTACCCGCGCCCATTCGTATGATACCAATGGCGGGCGTCAGACCAACTTACCCGCGCCCATTCGTATTATACCAATGGCGGGCATCAGACCAACTTACCCGCGCCCATTCGTATTATACCAATGGCGGGCGTCAGACCAACTTACCCGCGCCCATTCGTATGATACCAATGGCGGGCGTCAGACCAACTTACCCGCGCCCATTCGTATGATACCAATGGCGGGCGTCAGACCAACTTACCCGCGCCCATTCGCCTCGAAACATAACAATAAGGGATAAGCGAATATCTGAGATTCGGGAAGACACACCACACGGATCCTAGCTATCATGTCTCGGGAAACCATAAAAACAAAACTAGGGCAGTGGAGCTCCAGAACGTTTCAAGATAAATTATCTAGCTAGTTTCATTTGTTTAGCTGGCCACTATAGTATGTAGCTATCGGCTAGCATTCCAAATGACAGACTGTGACAGACGTTGGTTTAATTTTAGTCCAAAAATACCTATCTACTACTGACGCTGACGTTGAATAAGAAATTTCTTTCTGTGAAAAATACGGTAGTGTGCCTATTGGCCGCTCGCTGTACTATCATTATATTTTATTTATATTATCATAATACAAGGTGATGACAAATTAATGAAATCTTGACGACTTCTTTATCAGTAAAACTTGTGTTTCTGATAACATAGGTACGAGTTATCTACGGATTATGTATGACTGTGTTTGTTAGAACAGCCTTTCAATTTTCTTGAAACTACCTACTTGAAAGATGCGAGTTACAAATTTAACTGTAGGTACCTACTAGTATCCGACTGAGGCGGCCATACACGTCTAATTTTTGTTTGATTGTCGGATCAGACCAGACTGTCCGTATTTGTCTATCCGTAGATCCGAAGGCGTTCGTTCCATGCCATATATTTTATATTACACAATTCATATTCAAATACGAATATATACCTATCTATCTATAGACACAAACTGACAAAAAATCCGCCTATTCCCAGGAGCCTTACCAGTAAGACTACTGGGAATTTTCTTCCCACCCAACAGACTTAGTGATAGTAATATTTCACGTTACATTGCTTATTTTCCAAAAAAATCGGACTTGTGCCTATGGCCGTTCTTAAATAACACTGTTTTAGTAGGTAAGCAAAGATTTAAATCGGTATAAGGGGTAGCAAGTAGCAATACACTATGTACCTCTATTCATGACTAGAGGTCGTTTAGAATATTATATACCTAGCTACCGACACTACTGATACATAGTAAAAGTCAGTAAAACAATTAAAGAATACCCAGGAACTATTGAACACACATAGATAGATACTAGGTAGTCAGTAAAAGAGAGAAATAAAATTAACTGGGAGTTTTTTTATTTCTCTCTTTTACTTTTTGTTGAAGGAAATCTAATGAAGAGTATTCAAAAGAGCCAATAATAAGTCGTTTGCGATTGCGACGAATAGCGTGTTCTGAATCAGATCGTAATGACGTCATAACTCTGACGCTGGCGCGGCGTGGGTGTACCATCACATCACCAACTAGGTAAATAGCTGCGATATTACACGAGAACTCACTTTATGAAAAGTTTGAGATTAATACGTAAAACTTTGAAACTAATCCGAGATTTAAAACTGTACGGCTAAAATAATAAGATGAAGTTTTTCGTCAAATAACCACCTACATAATGTAAGTACCTACTTTATCAACTTTCAGTAACCTACGCACAAAGCACAAAATATTTTCTTTGTCAACAGTCATAATCATAAAAAAATAGTTATTCGCTAAGCTACGTGCGATCATTACATTTTTACAATAAGACCAATAGTACCTTTACTTTATGATTTTTCAACGAGATAGACAAATGAATTCTGACGATTCAGACGACCTCAGTGGCGCAGCGGGCGAGAGTCTGCCTGCGACGCAAGAGGTTGCGGGTTCGATCCCCGCCTCGGAACAAATTTGTGTACGATCTGCAGAAATTTGTTCCGTTGGTCTGGGTGTTATCTATGTATAATAAAAAATATCTATCTATGTAATGTATAATATTACGTATATCAGTTATCTAGTACCTACCCATAACACAAGCTCTGCTTACCTTGGGGCTAGATAATGCTGTGTGAATTGTCCAGCATTATTATTATTATTATTATTAATTCTCATAACATAACAGTAGGTATTTCAATGTTATTTTGCATTTTGCAATATTGCAACAATTAGACCACTGACCAATGGTAAGGGGTGTGAATTTTTAACTTTTTTTATTACGCTAAGGTCCGTGCTTTCCACCTGATGGGAAGCGGTTACAGCTCTGCGCTCATTAATCCGATACCGCTACCACCCAGCACCAAAATATGAATTTTCAAATATTTTTTTATAAGAAATTAAATAAGAGTTCTCCAAAAATTTCGCTTTCGGCAGGACTCGGCAGGACAGCAGATTGCAAGGGCTACTATAATACAAAAACCTTCTTTTTTTCATGTAAGTACCTCGAAATCGATGTACCCAATGTTGTAACCACTTACGAGATGAACCAAACGGATTTGTGAACCAGGCCTAGAACTCAATAATCATCTCGGGATCCCCGTGTTAAAACAATCAAACTACATAAAATTAAAAGAAAAAAATTATAGGTGAATTTTGATTCTATTTTTTTTCTCAATCATGGTTCCAAGTTTTCCTATAATGTAATGAGAAAAAAATTACGTTAAAAAACATGAACATGCACTGTTTCGCACATAATTTGGTCGAGATCTCAGGAACCCTGTCTATTGCAATGACTTATGTTTTGATTCGTAACTTACTTATTAGTTATAATAAGTACCTATTACTAATTATTTGGTTCCAAAAACGCATCTGCTCCGCTCCTATGAACGCGATTACGCGTACCTAATCCCATGCCAACCTTTTCAAAAATTAGCGCGCATTTTTGCAAACGGTTGTGTTACCATTTGTCTAAGTTTTTGAATTCTTATTGTTTTAGGGCGCCGCGCCGCCGCCGCCGGTGCCGAAACTTAAATTATGAAAGTGGGTGCTTTTTATTTTAAAACGTAATAAATTATAAAGGAGGGTACGTAGAGGTAGGTAGCAATGTACGTGTCAAAATAAATCAGTACCTAATAGACTTAGAGTAATAAGACAAATAGATATATTTCTGTGCGTACCAACAAAACAATATTACATACAATTACATATTGAGATGTACGACAACGCCCCGCTGCAGTTGCTGACTGGCCCACTGCTCGGCGCGTGTGTGTGACTCACTAACAGAATGACCACAGAACTATGTAGGTACGACAACGCCCCGCTGCAGTTGCTGACTGGCCCACTGCTCGGCGCGTGTGTGTGACTCACTAACAGAATGACCACAGAACTATGTAGGACGACAACGCCCCGCTGCAGTTGCTGACTGGCCCACTGCTCGGCGCGTGTGTGTGACTCACTAACAGAATGACCACAGAACTATGTAGGTACGACAACGCCCCGCTGCAGTTGCTGACTGGCCCACTGCTCGGCGCGTGTGTGTGACTCACTAACAGAATGACCACAGAACTATGTAGGACGACAACGCCCCGCTGCAGTTGCTGACTGGCCCACTGCTCGGCGCGTGTGTGTGACTCACTAACAGAATGACCACAGAACTATGTAGGTACGACAACGCCCCGCTGCAGTTGCTGACTGGCCCACTGCTCGGCGCGTGTGTGTGACTCACTAACAGAATGACCACAGAACTATGTACGACAACGCCCCGCTGCAGTTGCTGACTGGCCCACTGCTCGGCGCGTGTGTGTGACTCACTAACAGAATGACCACAGAACTATGTAGGTACGACAACGCCCCGCTGCAGTTGCTGACTGGCCCACTGCTCGGCGCGTGTGTGTGACTCACTAACAGAATGACCACAGAACTATGTAGGTACGACAACGCCCCGCTGCAGTTGCTGACTGGCCCACTGCTCGGCGCGTGTGTGTGACTCACTAACAGAATGACCACAGAACTATGTACGACAACGCCCCG
Source organism: Eupithecia vulgata (assembly GCA_946478455.1). NCBI lineage: Eukaryota > Metazoa > Arthropoda > Insecta > Lepidoptera > Geometridae > Eupithecia > Eupithecia vulgata. Next base: position 912,812 of record OX297877.1, read on the forward strand.
CTGCAGTTGCTGACTGGCCCACTGCTCGGCGCGTGTGTGTGACTCACTAACAGAATGACCACAGAACTATGTACGACAACGCCCCGCTGCAGTTGCTGACTGGCCCACTGCTCGGCGCGTGTGTGTGACTCACTAACAGAATGACCACAGAACTATGTACGACAACGCCCCGCTGCAGTTGCTGACTGGCCCACTGCTCGGCGCGTGTGTGTGACTCACTAACAGAATGACCACAGAACTATGTACGACAACGCCCCGCTGCAGTTGCTGACTGGCCCACTGCTCGGCGCGTGTGTGTGACTCACTAACAGAATGACCACAGAACTATGTACGACAACGCCCCGCTGCAGTTGCTGACTGGCCCACTGCTCGGCGCGTGTGTGTGACTCACTAACAGAATGACCACAGAACTATGTACGACAACGCCCCGCTGCAGTTGCTGACTGGCCCACTGCTCGGCGCGTGTGTGTGACTCACTAACAGAATGACCACAGAACTATGTAGGTACGACAACGCCCCGCTGCAGTTGCTGACTGGCCCACTGCTCGGCGCGTGTGTGTGACTCACTAACAGAATGACCACAGAACTATGTACGACAACGCCCCGCTGCAGTTGCTGACTGGCCCACTGCTCGGCGCGTGTGTGTGACTCACTAACAGAATGACCACAGAACTATGTACGACAACGCCCCGCTGCAGTTGCTGACTGGCCCACTGCTCGGCGCGTGTGTGTGACTCACTAACAGAATGACCACAGAACTATGTACGACAACGCCCCGCTGCAGTTGCTGACTGGCCCACTGCTCGGCGCGTGTGTGTGACTCACTAACAGAATGACCACAGAACTATGTACGACAACGCCCCGCTGCAGTTGCTGACTGGCCCACTGCTCGGCGCGTGTGTGTGACTCACTAACAGAATGACCACAGAACTATGTACGACAACGCCCCGCTGCAGTTGCTGACTGGCCCACTGCTCGGCGCGTGTGTGTGACTCACTAACAGAATGACCACAGAACTATGTACGACAACGCCCCGCTGCAGTTGCTGACTGGCCCACTGCTCGGCGCGTGTGTGTGACTCACTAACAGAATGACCACAGAACTATGTAGGTACGACAACGCCCCGCTGCAGTTGCTGACTGGCCCACTGCTCGGCGCGTGTGTGTGACTCACTAACAGAATGACCACAGAACTATGTAGGTACGACAACGCCCCGCTGCAGTTGCTGACTGGCCCACTGCTCGGCGCGTGTGTGTGACTCACTAACAGAATGACCACAGAACTATGTACGACAACGCCCCGCTGCAGTTGCTGACTGGCCCACTGCTGATCGGCGCGTGTGTGTGACTCACTAACAGAATGACCACAGAACTATGTACGACAACGCGCCGCTGCAGTTGCTGACTGGCCCACTGCTCGGCGCGTGTGTGTGACTCACTAACAGAATGACCACAGAACTATGTACGACAACGCCCCGCTGCAGTTGCTGACTGGCCCACTGCTCGGCGCGTGTGTGTGACTCACTAACAGAATGACCACAGAACTATGTAGGTACGACAACGCCCCGCTGCAGTTGCTGACTGGCCCACTGCTCGGCGCGTGTGTGTGACTCACTAACAGAATGACCACAGAACTATGTACGACAACGCCCCGCTGCAGTTGCTGACTGGCCCACTGCTCGGCGCGTGTGTGTGACTCACTAACAGAATGACCACAGAACTATGTACGACAACGCCCCGCTGCAGTTGCTGACTGGCCCACTGCTCGGCGCGTGTGTGTGACTCACTAACAGAATGACCACAGAACTATGTAGGTATATCTAGATATAGTCCTGTGAGAATGACCTACCTACCTACCTACTACCTGCTACCTAGCATTAAATACCTCCTTGTCTTTACCAACACAGGCCGACGAGTATGTTATTTATTGTACGTACATAATTTAATGCTAAATAAAATAATTTATAGTCAAGAATGAAAACAAACATTTCAATAGGCATGAAGGACTTCATTTTGATAACGTTTATGTTGAATTGTTGGTTTATGTTTTTATTATTCAAATATTAGCATAAAAATATTATCTACCGGACGTAAATGAAAAATTATGTCTCTATTGCTGCCATTAGGGCACTGGGAATAAAAATATAATAATAAAAGTAGGTACTTAAGGCGGTTCCGCTTCTGAGAAATCGTTAACAAATTAAACTTATCAATAAATTATTTATCTCACACACGGCTACCTAATACCTGACTATTTATTTATCAGCCGCGAACGGTTCCATTTGTAAATATTTTAAATGCAACATCATTTTAAAAGTAATATTTTTTCCACGAAATATCAGCTTTTCAAAATAACTCTCGATTTGCGTAGGAGGCAATGGCACCTCATAACGAGGCTAAAATGTATTAGTTTTGCGCTCCTTAGTTTTTGCGTTATTATTTGCTCGTAAGCTTTTGAATTATCCAGATTTATTTTATAAATAGGTATATTTATTTAAGAGCTTTATAACTATAAGTACCTCGCACAGTGGGTGCCTGATGATGACGGACGAAGACGACGACGCGCCGGCCGCCGAGGCCTAAGAGACGCTGGCGAGACGATTTCGACGCATTACAGGTACCTACCTAGGTAGATAGTTGGGATCTGGCCAACGAACGCGACTCATGGAAACGTTTCAGGGAGACCTTTGCCCAGCAGTTCCCAGGTGCATCGAATAGTTATTGAAAATTATGTCGAGGGTTCAGGATCTTTCAGGTTCGCTTGTTGTTCCGTGGTTCAACAAACATCAAATTTCAAATTAGCTATATCATTATAGCAGTCAACAAGACCGTAAAACGGAGTGCAATTGGTCACGTCTAACTTGGTTGGCTTGGCTATTGATTCGCATTGATACACCGCTATCGGAAGTCGAGGCACGTTTGTTTGTTTGATGTTTGCCTAATATTACAACCTGCCTACTCTCTCTTTCATACCTAGTGACGCGAGTACTAGGTGTTCCAGGTGTTCCACGTAGGGCTCCTAAGACTGTTATCTTTATGGTAACTATATTGTCTATATTCATAATTTAAACACCGTCTGTCTGAGTTATTATAAACATTGTATTAATTGTAATATTAACTGAATAACTAACACAACAGTGGTTAGTCCAGGTATGTTACATTCTTACATATTGCGTATTGACAACTATGTTATAAGACCTGTAAGTCGAGCCTACTTGTGTCGTGGTTTGTCTACAAGGAGTTTATATAAGGTGTAGTTTGTAGTAGGATCCCTTTAGTTAACAGTTAAGGCGCATACCCCACCAAAGTGGCGTCGTCGTCGCGTCGCCACCTAAGTAGGTAATTTACCTATCTTATTATTCCGTTTAACAAAGGAATTTTATTGTGTGATACCTATCATAAGCTTTTTTTTAATGCCTCTGTAATAGTTTTATTCTGTTTCATTTAGGTTGAGATACGAAGTTGCCCTTTTAGTGGCCACCAAAATCTATTTTTGTATCTCTGCCTAAACTAAAGCTTATGATCGGTATCACAAACTGGAAGATGGATTTTTGAAAATTTTATTGTTAAACGGAATAATAACATAAAGTAGGTGGCGACGGCGCTAGTTTGGGTGGGTATGCGTGGTATGCGCCTTAAGAAGTAACATTATTTCATGTATGGTTAGGTTAGGTAGCCCATTGATGGATCTGATCCCGCATACAGGCCGTATGCCACCGGGGGGTTGTTTAGTGGGTCCTCGAAGCTTTTCTTCGAGATCCCCATACATAACCATACTGTACCATGCCTACAATCCTACATGCAGTATGGTATCTGTTCGTAGATTTTCTCCAACAAAATTTAAAAAAATATTAGGATGCCAGCAACGCCCAAAACGCAGGAAGCTGTCGGCGTGTGACGCTGACGCTGCTGTGGCGTGGAAGTTCCCGCAGTCAATTCCAAATTCACCAATACTTTAAAAAAAATCTCTTACTTTTATTTATCGCCCGCGCCGTGCAAGCATGCATTGTGAACTGTCGTATTCATAGTCCCACGGACAAGACAAGGGAATTTTGCCTTAATCATCACATCACGCACGCGCAGCCGGATTTGTTATCGCAGCAGAGGAACCGTTGCCCTGCCTCTGGTAAGATAATATATTTCCGGTTCTTTATCATTACGGAAACAGTATAATGTTCCTATCAAAACAAAGACATTTTCCATCCAAAAATCATCTGAATCCAAAAACCGCTACTCCGACATTGAAAATGGAGGTTGTTTACATTACAAACAAAGTGACTGTATCACACGGTGCGGCTGACGGTTCTCGTCACGATGTCGCGTCACCCCGTTTTGCCTCCATACAGGAAGCTATTTAAAACTAAACTTTTTATTAATTTTATTTGGCTGGGTTCTTGGGTGCTGTCCTTGACCTGATCAAGTGAAATAGATACATAGTTTCCTATAGGCACTATTTCATAACTATACTACTTAGTATCTTAGTAAATAATAACTTACTCACTGCGTTCCATGAAATAGAAAGTAAATTCATTGTTGAATGAACATAGTGCTGTAGTAGGTAGAGATACTTTAAAAAAATGAATCTAACAGCCATAGGTAAATAGACTATGTCGGCAAGACATGAAGCTATTACGGATAAATGCCGCTAGTCGTAATGTCTCTCAAAATATAGGAAGGACTAGCTAAAACAGATAGAATATGTTTGTATTTACTTTACCCTGAACTTATAGAATGGACGAGTTCTGGCAAAGCCGACGCGGCGTTTGGGTGCGTAGGTTTTGTATTTCCCCAATCGGTGCCAAGAAAACGTTAGTAGGTGTAGGTACGACCCCTATGGTTAGTTATATTATGCTCCTTGGGTACGACAACCTATCCCAGGCCAGCAGGTATCCGCTAACCTGACCCGAGTTGTGTAAAATAAAACCTGGGGCTCGATTCACTAAGACCTATGAGATTCCTTGCCCAGATCGTGTGACGTCACAACGTGATTTAAACAAAGTTTAAACACAAACTTGGGTGAGGAATCGAAATATCGTATTCTGTATGCGAGAAGACTTAGTTGTCTACGCCCCGTTTTTTGTGTTTCGCTTGTTTCGTTCACAATCGCCGTTGTCTTGTCGTATGTGTGTAACGCGTTTGGATTGTCCAATAGGTCCATAGTGAATAACCCCACCTGGGACAGCCACCGTGGTTGTGTTGAGTGATGTCATTCATATAACCACATATGACCACAAAACTGGTACGATAACAAAAGTTATTTCAAATAAAACAGATGTCACTAAATCAATTCCTCAGGGCAGTGTCCTTGGCTGCATACTATTTCTCATTTATATTAATGACTTGCCAAAAGTTTTTGATTTCGCATGCTCGTTATTTGCTGACGACATATCAGTAGTAATTCCAACTAAATCAGATTCTAATATAAATACCCTTCTAGATGCAACATTGACTAAAATAGTTAAATGGCTTAAAGCCCACAACCTACAATTAAATTTTAATAAATCCAAGCTTGTTCAATTTAGACCTTATCAGAAACACGCCTTACATATAAAATATACTTTTCAAAATACTGAACTAGAAGTTGTAAACACCTATCCTCTTTTGGGAATGCACATAGATTCACATTTAAACTGGAAGGAACATATAAAACAAATTGCAACAAAACTGTCCAGGTTCACTTATGCACTATTTGAACTTAAGAGATCTACTGATATAAAAACCGCCACAACTGCTTATTATGCCTATGCGCATTCATGGTTACAGTACGGAATTATTCTTTGGGGAAATAGTACGGACTCTAACAAACTATTTGTCTTACAAAAACGCTGTATTAGAATAATACATAATTTTGATCAAATGTCTAGCTGTAAACCATATTTTATAAAAGAACGAATCCTAACCTTAACTTGCATTTATATATTAGAAATTTGTTTATTTGTCAAAAAGAACATTAATTTTTTCAAGCCGCACAGCCGACCTCAACATTTAAGACCCCAAAATCGTTTAGATGTACCGTTTTCGAAGCTACAACTCTTCCACTCTGGTCCACATGCCATGTGCATTAAAATCTATAATAAAATCCCCCAAGATATAAAGAATGAAAGCAAATTAATAAAATTTAAGATACTTTTAAAGAATTATTTAATTGAAAACTGTTTTTATACCTTACCAGAATTTTTGGAGCTGTAGGTGCCTACTCAATATGTTAGTTTCTTTTTTACCTATACTTATTCTTTTATTTTTGTCAAACTCTAAAAATTCCTATTAGCTTTTTCTTTTGTATAGATTTGTTTATATCTTGTAACGTGTTAGATATAAGTTTTGAATAAGTACTTTTGTCTCGTACTTACCTCTACTTTTGTAAGTATTGTTATTGAAGTGCCCTAGCCGGGTCCATGTTTGGAACTCTTTTATTACAAGACCTACAAACAACATGGTATCAATAAAAAATTTGAATTTGAATTCATTACTCTCTTTACTCAGATTCGATCTAATTTTAAACAGGTAATCAAAGATCAATTTTCAAAAGAGCGTTTCTTTTCGGCTGTTCAGTAAAAATAATCGATGACCTTAGAAACTCCTGAATGAATCTTAATTTACTAAACGCGATTATGCAGTCAATCTGCTGCATGCTAGACCTTGGCTAACATAACAACGCTCGCGTTACGATTGCACGATGAGGGCCAACGAAGTTGCTTTGTACTGGAAAGAAAATGGAAAGTCTTTTGAAACCGCACTACGACAGTCCCACAGGGACTGCGTCGGAAAACTTAATGCTAATGTAATGATAGAAGTTGGAGACGATCTTCACCAAACCAGAGTACCTACCTAGCTAGTACCTACTTAAGGTGGGGCGAATCTCTAAGCTTCCATACAAACGCACTTTTTCTTTTATGATTATGTATGAAAAATTTCATTAAAATCGGGGACGTAGTTTCCAAATGAATCGAAGTAGTTTCCTTACGTTCCTGTAGGTAGCTATCTAGGTATCTATTCTTAAAATCACAGGGCTACGCACTACGCTACGAGTAATGTCTCGCTGTATCATCACCAGGCTATAGACTTAATGAAATTCATGAGGAAGTATTCAATCTTCGAGTTTATGAAAATAAATAGAACGATTCTATCATAGCGGATCATCAGCATCACACACTCGTCAAGATGTCTATTCTCGTCCAAAGACAATAAAACCATGTCGACCGAACGAGAGCCCTAGCACTCCATTCACACACTCGTGCTCCGCCTGTCTCGTAGTTGCGCGACGAGTGTGTGGTTCCGATATGTGGATTCCGCCATCAAAGGTGTGACTGTGAGTGAACTGTGCAATGATGAAAGAAAACCCCTCATCTTACCTACAGTACTTAGTGTACAAGATCTTTCGAACTACGTGTCTTGTCTAGGTCTACATGTCTTCACTCAGCGCTGTTCTCTAACCTTTAGGCAATATAATCATCACATCATTCTGGTGGTTAAAAGACCTAGGTACTATTCGTTTGTTCCAGCCGCATTGTGTTTGTAACTTTGCCGATGGCGTTAAGACAACCGATCTTCCAAGATATCCGCTATGCTTATTACGGAGTACGGATCTTGGCAACCGCTCATTAACATTAACTTGGTTACCTTTAACCATCGACTTCTTTAACCTATAGGTTAATGAGAGGGTTATAGGTATAAGGCGAGCGTGTAACCTACGATTCTCGCGCCTGGGACCACCAGTAACCTGAATATTTACTTACTCAACATAAGTCACTATATGACACCTAATTTTATGAGTGGTCTGGACAGGGTCGTTGCTAGGATCATCTTAGTTAATAGTGTTAAACGAGCGAGCGTAAAAAAATATGTATGTATGTAATGAAGCGACAAATGACGAGCATAGTTCGTGCGCACGGTCACACCGCTTGAACACCAATATTAGACCTGGATTTCAGAAGAACCTAGATATATCTATGTTACTAAAGAGGTTTTTGTAAGTTTAATGGTTCGGTAAAATATTTCATTGAAACGAAGCCATTAAATCACATCACTATCGTGGAGTGCTAGTGTCTACTAGCTAGAGTAGCTAGCGTAGAGTGACTACATTAATATACACTATACAGGTAACACCACACGTGAGCAAAGCCGCGAACAGAAACTAGAGATGAATAAGTATGAGTAGGTATAATATTCATCTTATTCAACCCCTGCCTACAACATCATCCTGACTGCTACCCTGGCGTGGTCAATGAATAATACAGTTCTTGCAGTCAGGTCTCGGGAAAGTTGGTTCTGCTCGATCGACCGAAGGGGTCAGCAGAGGACATCTATCCTGGATTCCGCTATCGGGGGATTTATTTGCCCTTTGTTGATATGTTATCTGTCTTCTAAGTTCTGTTCCGATGGATTATGGTTTATTTGTGGTTGCAATTAGGGCATGGACACCGGTATTCGGTATTACCGAAAAACCGGTAATACCGGATGATTTAAGGCAGATCCGAATACCGGTATTGAAATTGCAAAAACCGGTAATTCGGTATTTAGAAAATAAAAGTTTGATTAATAAATATGCATGAAGAAAACCCTTATGGCGGCTCTAAAATATGCAAATATCTACTACCAAACAACTTCTATATAAAATATATAAATTTTATGATTGTAAAATTGATAGCCAGTCTATGTTTTTGGTCATAATGATTTCAAAAATTGATAAACCAACGCGCTTTCCCCTTCCACTCCAAGCAACACAAACAGGACAAGCAGATTCACATCGCATTACCACGGTATATTCAGCAAGTAGGGGAACTTGGTGAACGTCCACTCGCATTAAGCTGTTTTCCACCGCCTTTATCATTCGTACCGCTGGGGTTTGGAACACGCTCCCTGCTGCTGTTTTTCCCGTCAATAACAACCTGCGTCTCATAAAGACTAGAGTAAATAGATAACTTCTAAACCTTCGTGATACATCGTCGGCCACATCTTCACTTTCCATCTTGTGAGTTTGTAGTCTATAGACTATAAAAAAAGTATTTTAACGAATAAATGCGCGTAGAATACAAGTAAGTAGTACTGTTCCTGTTTTTTTTTTTAAAATACCCTATCTTTCTTTGCTACGCACATTTTCATGTTTTTTTTATATGTTTTTATTATTGTGGCAAATATTTGATTGTTCATTGTAAATATTTATTTGTTTTTACATTAACAAAGCAAATCACAATCAAATATTACAAACAAAAAGATGGAATTAGTATTTACAATTGAAAGTAGGCTAGGCAGCGTAGGATCTGTCTAGATCTGCATATTAGCAACTCTTGAGATCCTCAAGCCAAATCTGCCGCCGCACTAACCCTTACGGATGTCCGAGAAGATGGAAAGGCGCAAGTGTGTTGATAAGTAGCTTCCCACAAATTGGTTTCCCTAACTCAACTCCCATGGGACTACTGTCATACCGTCGTCGTAGCTTTTTACCATCGTCATGCAAAATACCATTCGGTTCAAGATTAATTTTTACTTTAGCGGTGACAAAGGCCCGATGATGTAGCATGGTATGGCAAGATATCTGACTGGCGGGCGACCCTATAGTACACGACAAGACGTAATGAGCTATTAGACAGCAGTACCTCACTGGCATTGATGAGACGCGCAACAACTTGCACCCAACTGAAGATCGGAAAGTTACGAGATCCGATAAAGTGCCAGTGTTATAATCATATAGAAAGTGCTTGCAATTAATGTTCTGAATACCATTTAGAAACGGCCAGGAAACGAGCACGATCTGCACAGCTGGAGCACGTTTTTATCAAACAATTCTGTGTCAACTCGCACAAAATCCCGTCCTATTGCCATTAGGACAAAAGATATTTTGGGGAGCCACATTGGGGCAAGCACTATGCCAAACCGTTCTAATTAGCTTAAAAACTAAATATTGATGAAATTCCAGGTCCAAATAAGGGAAGATGGAAGTCAGGAACGACGTCAGGGTTACATTTTTGAGAATACTAAGCTCCCAAATTTGACAGGCAGAGATACAGGTAGCAGGCCTTGCCATCCTAATCTGGATTTGATTGTTTAAGTAAAAGAAAAACCATAATTATACTAGTAAGGACCATTTTAAATAGTCAATAAAAGTTAAGCTGGTTTCAAATAACATTTATTGGTACATTTATTTAGTCTTATACAATATTAAATGTACCTAGTGGATTTTTTTCTGATATTTTAGTATTTATAGTGTTATACCGAAAAAATACCGAAAAACCGGGATCCCGGTTTTAAGAATTTGGATACCGGTAAATTACCGGTATTGTAATTTAGCCCATTACCGCCATGCCCTAGTTGCAATACGTTAGTACGTACACGTACTACGCACAGACTATCGTGTTGACCCAATGTAATATTATCCTTATCGGTTATGTATGAATATCGATTTTTTTAAGCCAAAATTTCCCAGTGGATATTCTCTAAATTAGATTTATTTTCCAAGAACCTTTGAGTTTAATTAAAGTAGGTAGGTACTAATCCTAATCCTCTAATCTCTGTCCACAACCATCAAAACAATAACTTCTATTCTGGTTCTGGCTTGTATTGATAGATGATTATACAAACTGGTATGCACTTACATGAATGAAGTTGGTTAAAAAGATAGCTTCAATAAAATTGTAATTACTTAAGTAGGTATTAAATTGATCTGGGCACGAACTTCGTTAATTCGCTCTCCCTGTTATAAAAGTTACCAATGATATCTTGAAACGGGCAGACTTTAAGAAATTAAAAGTTGAAGTTTTGGTTGGTAGGTAGGTACCTAAAATAAATCTCAATGGGATAAAAGAAAGAAAAGCTTCACACAACACAATGGCAGAAATCTTAACAAGGCATTGAGTTATAATAATAAGTAGTACTAGGTAAGTAATAGTACTTCAGGGTAACAAGGTCAATATTTAGCAAAGTAAAAACTTTGCTCTTGTAGAAAGTACTGTGCCTTCACAACAGCTAGGATGATATCAATCCCGACATCAAGCGGGTGCTCTTGCTAAGGACGTCCTTGGTCAATCAAGCAAAAGAAAGCTTTAACACAGGGACAGCTAAGAACGATTTCGTTATAAACTAGGAACATGCTTATTAAGCAGTAACAAAGGGCTTACAGTTCAAGTGGTGCTCCGGTCTACATTATTTCGTGCGAAATAAAAAGGGAACGACATTTATGAATTACAAAGATCGGGCGTTGGGATATATTATGTACAGAAAACCACGAATGCTGAACCATTCTGAGTAGCAATGTATTGTGAATAAGTTCGGTTATGTGATTCAGGTCAGGGCTAACAATCATTAGGTATTGTATGGAGTATGTAAGCAGTATGTGAGTTTCGTTTAAAAGCATGATTTCCTGATCCTAACTACAATATTACAGGCGTGATTACCTACAGGTGACAATTACAGTTAGCCTGGTGTGTCCAGCGACTGTCCCAGGGGTGGGCCAATGCCTGGATTTTGTACAAAGGAGTATCTGGAGTAAGATCCAAAAATGAAGCTGTACGCTGATTGGTACGTAAATCGATCTTAGGAATCGAGTTCAAAGGCCTTGGCAGCGGTAGAGTATATATTTGTCAGACTTGTTTTTAGAAATACAAGTACCTACGTAGATAATTTAATAATATGTCGCGCATTTTAATAATCCCAGGTTGTGCATGGTGCAAACCTCCCATACAAACGAACTATCAGATTTTGCATAAATAAAAGGATATGAAATAGCTGGCGTTGTCTTTTGTTAAGTAGAAAGTGAGTGACTCGTGATTTGATTAGTAAAATTCATCCGTTTACAAGCTGACTTTACTAATTATTCAGCCAATCAGCGGTAATCAATACAGCTTCCTTCCACGCTGATTTACCCCATAACGTTGATCGTTCAACAATCGCATTGATTTACAATCGAAAAACCCTAACGAACGGGCTGATTCTAAGATCGGGCGGCGACACATCAATGAGATTGATAGAGACATCAAATAATAAACAAAACAATGGCACAATAAGTACCTAAGGCTCTAGAGCCTAGCTGGCATAAGTGAGTAGTACATAAGTTTACTCAGGTTGGCAAAAATAAATAGGCTATTTCGTATAGAATCTGTTGCCAACTGTTTATGTAAATTTCTATATAGGTACTTGTAAAAATTACAAATACTCTTGAAAAAAGTAGCAAACCAATTACAGACCACCACTTTGCTTAGTATAATTATAAAACATAATATTTTGTGGATTTGTAGAGTATAAATAAACAAAGTGTACACATGTGGCCTCTAGCGACATAATAACAGAAATCATTACCAATGTGGCCTTGAACTATTTCCCACTGCCACTTCTTCCAGAGGGGATTCCAGGGGCATGTACATACTTGCAAACTGTATTGAAGTGGACAAAGTCAATAACATCTTGTTTCTTATTTGATAATAATTACTATTTTATAAACGTGGTTATAGTATAAAATTTGACTTGTCTAAGTGCTTATTTTGTAAGCTTAAAGAAATAAACGTTATTGATATTTATTTGAAACAATAAATATGGCACACAATTCTGTTCTTTATACCCACAGGAATATACAGTCGTGGTCAACTAATTAGGGACAATCTCTAGTTAGGCCAAATTGTGTTTTTTTTTTATTTTTTTCAACGAGTTTTTAAAATATTCCATATCTTTTACATGTAAGTATAATTAGTCATTGATGTGCCCGATTATACAAACAAAAACAACTTCTTAAACATTAAACCTCTTTACAGTATAGCTGATAGATTATCATAGTGCTATTTGTTCAAATATTGCTGGCTGGCCATTTAATTAGGGACACTGAGATATTGCGTTCTATTTTCAAAGTTTGAATCTCAATACTTTTTTACTTCTTCTCTTATTGTTTCGTGGTAGTTTTGGCGGCAATCCCGATTTTTATTTTAAGTTTTGAAAAATATTTTGAAGAAAAATGGGCAAAAATAAAAGTTGCGATCCAACACTACGAAAAATTATCATGAAGTTTGTTGTCGAGCATGGTTGGCCATACCGAAGGATAGCAGAACATTTAAATTGTTCAAAAACTATGGTATACAATGCAGTGCAACATGTCAGACGCAATAACACAACTTTAAATGTGCCCAAAACAAAAAGATCGAGAAAAACAACTCCGCAAGAAGATAGAATGATAACCAGGTTAGCTAAGAAAGATCCGTTTCTAGGCTCTATTGTAATTAAACACGAAGTATTTGGGACAGACGAAAGAGCTGGTGTCTCAGCGAGGACCGTTCGACGACGTCTGGTAGAAGCAGGGTTGTTCGGAAGAGTGGCTCGCAAAGTACCGTTGTTGAAGAAAGAACATAGAAATGCTCGTTTGGCGTTTGCACGTAAATATGGACATTGGACCTACGCCCAATAGCAACATGTATTATTCTCTGACGAGACCAAGGTTAATTTGATTTCTTCAGATGGAAGGCAATACGTACGGCTTCCAGTAAAAGCGGAAATGAATCCAAGATTCACAAAAAAGCAGGTGAAACATGGCGGTGGAAACATTAAAATGTGGGGTTCATTTTCTGGACGTGGAGTGGGACCTGTGAGGAAAGTTCAGGGTAACTTAGACCAACATCAATACAAGGCAATATTGGAGGAAACGATGCTTCCCTATGCTGAGGAGCATCTCCCTATTATATGGACGTTTCAGCATGATAACGACCCGAAACATACCGCCCGTTCAGTCAAGTCGTTTCTTACCAGTCAGTCAGTATCGGTGCTAGATTGGCCAGCAAATAGCCCGGACCTTAACCCAATCGAGCACCTTTGGCACGAAATCAAGAAAAAAGTTGCCACTTATCGTACCACAACTTTAGATGAACTTAATGAAGCTTTTTGTGAGGCATGGGCAAACATTCCTGTCGAAACATGCCAGAAACTGATAATGTCTATGCCACATCGGTGTCAAGCGGTAATTACTAACAAAGGTTTTGCTACTGGGTACTGATTTTACACGCAATAAAATGGAGCTGTTAAAGATATTATAATACTGCAGATTATTAGTTTTGTTTAACTCTATTTTTCATTATAGTTTACTGTCCTTAATTAAATGTCCAGCTACAGAATTATACCTTAAAATTGAATACATGTTCAACCTTTGATATTAAATACTTTTTTCTATTTATTTATTCTTTTATTTACAGCCATTTATAGCATAATAATCGGACCAAATTATGCAAATAATAGGTGCTGAGAAATCAATATGGTTTTATATTTATATGTACATAACCGGTTATTGCTCTTCACTATCTTGAAAGTCCCTAATTAGTTGACCACGACTGTATATATATATATAAATCTATGTATATCCCTAATTAATAATAGTACTGTCTAAAGTCCCCATTCCACAAAATGCTTCAATATTCATTGACCTACTTATCATTATAATATATTAAAAACTATCTATGTATTGTATTATGTATATCAGTTATCTAGTACCCATAACACAAGCTCTGCTTAGCTTGGGGCTAGATAATGTTGTGTGAAATGTCCAGCATTGTTATTTATTTATATTTTATAGCTAACGAACCTTGAGAATCCTGAGGTATTCATCCATGAGAATCATTAGAGCTGTTTGCAAAGTTCATAATTGACTTGAGAAGACACTTTGTAACAGTGACTATATTCAAAGTATTGTTACTTTTCTTCCTAAGCTAATGGATCTGAAATACAAAGTCATGAATTCTGGAGAATACTTTATTGTTCCTTATTTACAAACCTAGTTTATTTGAACTATCGAGATCTTTATAGGCCTTACATTGATACGCCCAGTAATAGCTTACTCTGTGTAAGCATTGATGATGCATGCTGTTGATTCTACCATTACAAGTATGTGACAATGGAAGGTACTCGATGCAGGCTCAAGCCAATCGCCTACACTTAGGATAATTTGAAATGATACCAATTTACAAGTTTAGCCTAAAGTGCTTCCAGCTCATTTACAAACATACTTTAATAAACCTCTCACTCTCAACAGTTACACTATGTTAATTTTATAGCATTTACATCGGACAGGAGACTTTAAAAACTTGAAGTTATCTTATGCTAATACTTTAGTTATCTTTTATTGGGAACGACAGTGCGCCCCGGTCCATCGGAGTCATCAATATATCACATTCACTCCCTCACAGCGCGGCACGGCACTCAGAATCCGAACGCGCCACCGTGTGACGCCCCACGACACTATGTACACCCCCAGCGATTTGGGAATATAAAAATAGATATAAAGCTTGGAAATCGCAAGCGGGTCGCGCGTTCGCTCGTCCATTAGTACCTCGTAAATGCAGGATTCAGACGCTGGCGGCACGCGGCGCGCCGGCGCGGGCCGCCAGCTAGAGCGCCGCCGACTCGGGCGCCATCAGCGGCGACAGAGGGCCCGCCACGCGCCGCCCGCGCTCCACCTCGAACCGCAGCTCTCCACACACCTCGAACCGCAGGTCCCCGCCTGGAGACCGCCGGCCTGTCACGCCGTCGGCAGGCAGGAAGGACGCCACTAGCAGCGCGCAGAACACCAGCAGTGCCCCCAGCACGAACGGCGGGCCCGGCACGATGCGCTGGTAGTGAGGGTCCGTCCCGTGCGGGCCCGTGCCCACGTGCTCCTCGTTCAGATCCACGTGGAACAGGTAGAAGATGACCCCAAACATGGCCGGCCCCAGCCCGTTGCACAGGCCGCGCACGCCGGTCACCATGCCCTGCACCACGCCCTGCCGGTCGGCGCGGCTGTTCACCGACACGTACGCGCTGATGGCCGGATAGGTGATTGACCCCAGCGCCGCCAGCACTCCCGCCGCCCACATCATCCACGTGGCCGACCCGAACCCGTACCATAACAGCTGCAGCATCTCGAACAGCAGCCCCACCATGATGGTGTGCTTGGCGCCCAGCACGCGCATCAGGAACCCTAGCACCACCTGCACAGCGATGCTGAGCACGCCCACTATCGCTATGAATATAGCCACTTGCACCACACCGAAGCCCATCACTAGTTTGAGGTACACAAATATGCACGAGTACTGTCCTGCCTCGGGCAGGTAGGAGAGAAACACGGCCACGCACAGCATCAGCACGGTCCGATCGGCGCCCACCTTACGCAGCGCCGCAAAGGGGTCGGCTTGCTCCCAGGAGATGGCGGGCCCCCAGCCGCCTGCCGGCCGCACCTTCTCGGGTAGGCTCTCGGGCACCGCCACCATGATGAAGAACACATCGAGCACGGCGACAGCTGTGGCGCCTGCCACCACCAGCGCCTCACCGTAGCGGTCCATCAGGTAGGCGCCGAGCGCAGGCGAGATCACCATGGAGGCCGCGAAGGTGGCCGACACCAGCCCGTAGGCGCGCGACCGCTCCGCCTCTGTCGTCACATCCGCCACGTACGCGAACACGATCGAGAATGTCACCGCGAACACGCCGCTGATGCTGATCATTGCGAAGAACCAGAACGTGTTGATCGTCATCAGCGGGATCGGCGCGCACGTAAAGAACACGGTCACTAGTAAGAAGAACTTGCGGCCCCACACGTCGGACAGCGCGCCGATGAGCGGCGCGCTGAGGAACGACAGGATGCCCTTGATGCCCATGATGAGTCCGTTCATGAGGAACATGTGATCCGGGAAGGTGGCGTTCAGCACGGAGATAATGGGCATGGTGAGCAGGCCCCACGCGAAGAACTCCAGGAAGATCACGACCAGCGCGTGGAACACGGACGGCTCACCGATGCCCGACATTGTCATGATCCCATCTTTCATTACAGTTTTTCGATTTCGTATCACCATTTCTACTTCGGTTGTCGTGGTCTTCGTGGGCGACATCTAGGGTTTTCGGGTGTTTGTTTGTCTACAGACTATCCTGTATTACGGGCATTTTCTTGGAAAATTATCCACTACATGGAGGAAAATTTATAAAAACGAGCAAGTAGCTACGACGTCAGAAAATCACTGAAAATTGTAAAATTGAAAAACAACTCGGTATTGCCATATTTTATTAACAACAGTTACCATTCAAGAGGATTGGTGCAATTTAGATGGGTTCAAAAGCGTGATAAGAAGTATTTTATTTTAGCTGCTTAGCAAAAAAATCAAAAGTTAGTATAGAAATGCTATGAAAATATTTTTCTTCGTTCTCAAACCAAATAAAGTGCACGACATTTTATTCTAATTGGTAGAATTATTGTTTTTATGGCAATGATTTGTTCACATTCTTCGAACGTAAAATTCATAGACAACTTTTGACGCTGTCTATTAGACGATAATTCAAAAGTCAAAAGTCAATAACTTTATTTCTTTAGGCTTACAAACTAAGCACTTAGACACGTCAAATATAATACTTTATACAGGTTTACAAATAGTCATTAGTATCAAATAATAAATAAGATGTTATTGATTTTATTCGCTTCAATTTTTTGTCCACTAATTGTCAGTGTCAGTCAGCTTTACCATTCCTCAACTGTCAGAAAATTTACGAAATTGTAATTTTGTGAATTTTGGAGGCGTCAACCTGCTGGATAAACTCAAAAACTAGGAAACCCTTCGCAAAACAAAATGGTTTGTGAATAAAACCTAAATGTAATTAAGACTTGCTACATCGACAGCCAAAACCCTGGTTATTTATTTGTTTGCAGATTCGCTTTATCCTCATTCAAAACCGTGCGGGTAAGACTCGGTTGGCGAAATGGTACATGAATTTCGATGACGACGAGAAACAGAAGCTTATTGAGGAAGTTCACGCAGTGGTTACTGTCCGGGACGCCAAACACACAAACTTTGTAGAGGTATGTTATGTATCTTCCAAAATAGTTGAAACCTCATTCTAAGAAAAGAACTGCAGTTGCTGAAAAAGTTACCCTGCTTTTCAGTTCCGGAATTTCAAGATAGTGTACAGAAGGTACGCTGGTCTGTACTTCTGCATATGCGTGGACGTGAATGACAACAATCTCTGCTACCTGGAGGCTATCCACAACTTCGTTGAGGTCCTCAATGAGTACTTCCACAATGTCTGCGAGTTGGACCTTGTCTTTAACTTTTATAAGGTTTGTGGCTACTTGTTAGGAAGTATAATAACAATACAATACAATATATTTATTAATAACATAATGTTATAGGTCGCGTACTACAGTTGCAGTTGGTTCTATATATATTCTATATAACACCATCCTTGCCATTAGAAATAACAGCCAAACAATATAATCACTTAACATCTCCTTAGGGGTAGTTCTGGACACTGTGTATGTGAAATCTTTACTAATATTGAAAGTGTGTTTGTTTGTTTGTCCTTCCCTAACCTAACTAAGCAACCAATCAACTTGATTTGATAGCATAGAATAAGGTGAAAGGTTGGAGAGTAACATAGGCATAAGTCATATGGCATAAAAAGTAGCCTATGTTCCCATGTGATAGAAATAGCCTTAAACGATGAGTGCCTAGCCACGAGCAGCACATAGTACGAAATAAAATTGGGTAAGTTAAAAAATCTTCCGCAGGTGGAACTGGATGCCTAAATTGTTCTGCACTCAGATGTCTCATTTATTCCATAGTCTTAGTGTCTTAATACTTTCGTTATTGAGCCTTACTTAATATTGTATTTCCAGGTCTACACAGTAGTGGATGAGATGTTCTTGGCGGGAGAGATCCGAGAAACATCACAAACCAAGGTCCTGAAGCAGCTTCTAATGCTGAACTCCTTAGAATAAGTAGTATATGTCTGTATGCTTTGTATATTTGAGTATTGTTAATATATTAATGTTTATTTAATCAAACAGATATTTTTTAGTTGTAGGAAGATAATGTTATCCAGCTACAATAGGTTGAGTTGATAAAGTAGAGGATTCATAGATCTTCAAATAACATAGGCTATGTAATGTTCGAAATCAGCACAATTTGAAAAAGATATCAAATGCAAGATTCAGAAAAGTTTTAAAGAACCATACATTTGAGTTATGCCTAAGCTGAAAATAAGTTAATTATTTGTATTTACTTTGGATGCTATAATTATTAACTAGGTTTTTATGAATACTCATCAGCAGGTCATTCCATCACACAGGGCATCAGACAGGGCGCTATGGCGCTCATTAGGGGAGGCCTATGTCCAGCAGTGGACTGATGTAGGCTGATGATGATGATGAGGTCATTCCATTGGAGGAAATTCCATAAATTAATAGATTTAACTATTATTATTATTAGACTCATATATTTATAGCTCGTCCCTTCTCATGTAACTGTTTCTAATTATTATTAAACTCATATATTTATAGCTCTTCCCTTCTCATGTAACTGTTTCTAATTATTTAGGTACTTAAGTTAAAAACTTCATGTAAAAAGAATGTTTATTTATCAAATATAAATTGTTAAAAAACTAGATGCAACATAAAGATGATCTTAATCAATTTACCTAATATAAGTGATTGTTCATATGAGTATTTCATTTACTTTGACATTATGCCTACTAAACTGTCTTCTGTCGAATTTATCGACAGAGCGGCATACAAGCTAAGATACTGTACAACCCTGCAACAAGACTTGTTGCAGGGCATTTCTACACTGAGTGTAGAAATCAGCGAATTGAACGTCTGCGTTCGAGCAAATTAAATGTCTGTTCATATTGCACATACGTTTCTACGTGACTGTCGGCCTGCGCATTAACTCGTTAACTGCCGATTTCTATACCCACTTATGAAAAGCAAATAGTCTATGCTATGGCATTATACAGTCTACAAAGTTTGCTTGCTTCAAGCGACACTGATCTAAGCTATAAATAACTATGTACAGACCAAGCGAACGAACGTGCGAAAAAATTCAGTGTGGACGTAATTATTAAAGTAAGCGAGCTCAAACGAGGGTCTTTATTCGCCTTCGTGCTCCGGCGCGGCGGCTGTCGCTACATTAAAAAAATGGAACGAACGTACCGATCGTCGTATCACACTGGTTTGCATTCGCTCGCTCTCGCTCGCTTGGCCTATACCCATCATAAGATTACAGGTAACTTATAACGTAACGCTTCTAAGCCCACTCCCACACGTGGACTAGTGGTTTGAACACCCACAAGTCTGGATGTCCCAAGTGAGATATAGTTGTGCCCATGTCGAACTTACTCCACCTGTAATAGAGCATATTTACTTTGTGTTTTTTCTAATTTAAAGTACCTACTTAGACAACATATCTAGTAGGATATAGAGGGCCTAAGAGGCCAGGTAAATAACTAGCCAATCCACCAATTGGCCTACCAATCCGCCTGCCAATCCACTAATCGGCCTACCAATCCGCTTGCCAATCCACCAAACTGCCAGCCAATCCGCCGGCCATGTTAACATCTTTACAACAAATCTCTGGAACGAAACAGAACACAATAGGTACCTAACTAACCTTATATTCTTTAGGCTTACAAAATAAGCTCTAGACAAGGACTAAGAATCGTCGTGAGGCGAACTAGAACGACCGGCGCTTACTGAAAAGGCGGTATCCCTCGGGATATGTTGTGCGCGGGACTGGCGACGGCCACGAAGAGGAAGCGCTTCATCAGCTCCGCGCTGGTGACCTTCGCGTCCGTGCTGCCGTGGCTGCGGTGCCCCAGTGCACGGAACGGGTACGTACCTGGGACATAGGTATATACATTAACATACGTACCTACAGATTTGCCTTATTGCTGACTTATTCAACTGACTATGTGTGTAACTGACCTATGTGGTACATTAATTGTTGCAAAATCTTCAAATTCTTTTGTATTTACACTGTTGAGTGTTGCGGGACGAAAACTACTCCATCGGGAATATTTCTTTACACCTCGAGATCATTTTCCGTACAAAAGCGATAGAATTAAAATTGAATTAGAAAAATAAATAAAATTATTCCACAATATCGGACATATCGGAGAAATCGAGCGAAAGCAGGTTAACAAAATATATAGGTAGCTATTTATTTATCTACTTTGTTTTTGTTACATTTTTAATTCATTGCCATCAAGTGGTGATTAGTTACTTTAGCCCTTTTTGCTGATTTTTATAGCAAAGCGGTGTAAAGGTTCTTTTACACTAAAGCGTGTCACACACGACGCAGGTAAGATATCTGTATCTGAGCGTATATCTTTCAATATCGCTCTCTATACATTTTCTATGAACACACGGCGCAGATAATTTATATTTTATCGTAAAGTATCTGTGGGCACCGACATATATGGAAATATAGTGAGATTATTATTTGCGTATACAGATATATACAAATATTGTTAAATACTATTTTATCTGAAGGTAGATACAGAATGAAATATATTTAATATATTATATATATATATTAAATTCGCCTCGGTCCTTTTTAAGCTTTATATGGTGTTCTATCCAAATTCGTCGATTTTTTGTAAGTGAAGCAAGAAGTGCATCCAATTCAATATCAGAATCATCTTCTGATGAGCTGTCTAATAAAACAAAAAGCAATAAACGCGTTTGTTCCCTAAAACGCGAACTCATTTTGTTTCAACACCCTGTATAAAACAATCTGTACCAAAAAACAAGTATAGGTACTCAGTCTGAAGGATTCTGATTGAATGTATCGTCTCGTATATTATCGTATAGGTATGTTTAGTGTGTTGGTTGATCAGATAAATAAGTTTTTATACGCAGATAAAATATTATGGTATCTGCGTCGTATATGTGCTACGCTACGTCTACGTAGCTAAGCGACGGAATCTGTCTACCAATAAAAGAACCACTCCATTTTTATTCTCATGCTATTATATTCCTGCTTTTTCACATTCCGTCGCTTATTTACATAGCACTTCGGAAAAATAGATAGATAGGTACCGTTAGCTAAGTTGAGATCGTTTCTAGCAGCGATGGCGTTGCACCCGGAGTAGGGCGGCACGCACGCGCTACAGCGCGCGAGCGGGTCGTGCTTGAAGTCGTTGTAACGCATCGTGTTGTACATATCGTGCAAGTTGTGGATCTTAGCCTGGGAACAACCAAATATTTATTTAAAATTAAAAGCAAACTACTGATTTGTCATTGTAGCCAGATTTGGAAAGGCTTTCTGTTCCTCTTTCGGATCAGAACAGAATAGCTTCAAACTAAATGCGGCCTGCATTGACCAGGCTTGAGTAACGAAACGACCACGTTGGTATCCTCGCCCGTGGGTTTTCGTGGTACCCGAACCACTCCCCGTAGAGTTGTATGCGCTGGTTCCCGCCGCTACGCGCGAACATACCTGTTTCTCCTTGAGCATCCTCGCCCGCGGGTTTGTGTGGTACCCGAACCACTCCCCGTAGAGTTGTATGCGCTGGTTCCCGCCGCTACGCGCGAACATACCTGTTTCTCCTTTAGCATCCTCGCCCGCGGGTTGGTGTGGTACCCGAACCACTCCCCGTAGAGTTGTATGCGCTGGTTCCCGCCGCTACGCGCGAACACGCGCGGGAAGAACGGAATGTTGTACGAGGGGTAGTAGGTCTGGAGCAGCAGCATTTCCGTTCTAAGATATGGGAATGATAAATTTAAACAATAAGGGTCTTTGATCAGGAAATAGACAAAGTTACAAAAAGTCTTGTCTCTGTTGTCTCTAAAAAAAATCATCTGTATTTCGGTAAGAAAACAACTGGTCCGCTTCTGAAATTTTGATACCAACTTCATTCTCAAAAGGCTACGTTGTACGTTGCATTCAGACTATTTCAGACAGTTAGTGATATTACCGATACAAAAATAAACACTTATCAAAGCGAAGGTATGTGCCTTTATTAGATCGAACGACCAAAGACAACTAAAGATTACTGATGGGATCCTGAAATTTTGCTTAAATGTAGACCCGGAATAACATTTATGTACTTAAGCTACTTTACATCTCAAAAACGAGTGAAGCTACGAGCAGAATCTAGTGATACGTACAAATCCTGCGCCTCCGTGTACCCCGGCAGCTGCTCCACCACCCACAGCAGCCCTGGGAGCACCTGGCCGTGTTTCTCGCTGGCGCCGGGGCTGAACCGGTTGTAGTCCACTATGAACCTGCGCACGCAACCACTAGGCCTTTAGTGCCGTCTTGTCTGCTAGAGATGTACTATATCGTACAGTCAGACCGTGCCTTTCCACCTAAAGTGTGCTACGTACATCTGTGCACGCAGCACTACGCTGCTTGGGTTGCTGCAGTCAGCACCAGAGTCCAGAGGTGTGCTACCTAGCCAAGTAGCGGATGTGCATACTATAGAACATTTCCAGTGAAAAGTACTCCTAAATTTAATTTAAAAATGTATAAGTAACTTTAATTTCACATTTTTAGTTTAAAAGTTTTACTCTCAATCCTATATCTTATTTTAGGTTTTTGCTTTAAAGTGTACGCACTCGCGCTACGACAATTTAATTATGTCCTCGGGACGAGAAAATTCTCTCGCCCCTGAATGTCCCAAAAAAATATATTTCTACAGAATTCGAACCCGGTGGAGGCGCCACCTCATAATATCTTATTTTTGTCTGTCTCGTTGTTTGTCTTTGTTTGTAATTGGCAGTCCCCGTTCTAATAGGTATATATATACTAGGTAATATTATAAAGAGGAAGTTTGTGTAATTGTTTGTGACGTTCTCTCTGGATCTAACTGAACCGATTTCAAAAATTCTTTCACAATTACAATGCTTCCTCTTCAGTAAGTGATATTTTACCATTGGTTGTTGTAGGTCCCGCTGTTGTGTTGCCTGAATAGTTGCGTCCATTCTTTCCCGCTGCGAGCCAGCCTGTTGGCTACCATTACTCGCACATACTCAAATATCTGTCAAACACAATTTTGCATTATTACAAGTTTTGAACCAAGCTTTAGAAACATCTTCATTGCGATACTAAACCAAAGCTCAAATATGCTTTTCACCATCTGATGAAAAGCACATTTGAGCACCATCTGATGAAAAGCACATTTGAGCACCATCTGGTGACAAGCAAAGTGCTGCTCGTGCACATTCACTCCGAGCCGTGTTGTAGCATAGCTCATATCCTATGATATGCTGCAAAACGTCTCGGAGTGCATGTAGACGAGCAGCACACAATTTTAAATCTGGTTTATTGTAGATAGATTCACCAAGTTTTATCGGCAATGTAGTCGTTCTGTTGGCGCAAAACCTAAACTACACTAGCGTGAATAAATGTCCCCTTTTTTTCGATCTAAAAAAAGAGACTGCAACACCTTCAGGCTAGTTTAGGTTTTGTGCCTACAGAATCACCAATAGGTATTAGGTACCTAGGTAAATAGTATAGCTAGCTTTAGCAGGTAAGTAGCTTTGCGACCATTGTAAAATTTGTGATCTAATTGCTCATAGCATAGCACCCATGCTACTTATGTACAACTAGCTGTTCCCGCGGTTTCACCGATAAATTCTAATTTCACATTTCTAGGGGGATAAAAAGGCAGAAGTGACAGTAGACTTTCGTGAAAATTGTTAGGCCGTGAAGGAAGGACGATTTTTTGTTGAAAATTCCTGTAATCCTCTCATGGCAATTTGATGTTTTACCAGGGCAAAAAGTAGCCTATTTTACTCTCCAACCTTTCAACTAACTCTATTCCAAAATTCAAGTCAATTGGTTGCTAATTTAGAGTCTGAAGGACACAAACACATTTTCGCATTTATAAAATTAGTTAGAATGGTCGCAAACTGTATACTTACATCAGATAATATTAATACACAGTCCGCCTGGGTTGATTTGACCGAACTTAGCTGACGATCTTCGAGTAACGCGCGTCTCAATCGCAGTCGTGCCCGGTGGATGCAGTGAATGCACCTTCAGGATAACTTTTATTGCGGAGAAACTAATGGAATAGGTACCGCGAGTAGGGCTATTTGGTATCTTATCTATGAAAGGTTGCAAAATATTTGCAATGTTTTGAGGCTATTTGCCAGAACTGACCTGCGTCGGCTTGACGAATGCGAACAAGTTGCGGTTGGAGTTGCCGATGGTCGTCTCCGAGGCCACCAGCCCACTCGAGATTATGTAGAAGTCATCTGTGGACTGACTATCAAACCTTATCAAATTGAATTTCTTTTCGGTTTTTGGAAATGACGCAATTCAGCCACTGCTACATAGGTATAGGTACCTACCTACAATTAATGGATTTAGGTACTTCCTATTTATTTGGAACTACTTTCTGCTCGCGGCTTCTCATGCTGTTTGTTTTTATTATCATGAGCGCAATAGCGCGCTGTCTTCTTCAGCTTGCCGCATCCAGCATCTGCCAGCAGTCTTTCGTACATCGTCATCCCACCTGGCAAGGCCGTTTTTATTTATTATAGCTGGCTATAACTTTGGTTCTTTGTTGGATGTATCCGTTACGAATCCTATGCTTCAGAGAAACTCTTTCCTGAGCTCGCTGTGCGACATTAAACTGGTGGACCAGCCCTACCGTGAGTGTCCACGTCTCAGCTCCGTAGGTCATGACGGGTAGGATGCACTGATTGTGTCAGTGCGTCAGTGATTGAAAACTTAATTTTTCAAGCATTGCGGCATGGATGGCGAGAAGACTCGACGTTATTGCTATGGAAACGGTTCAAGGTTATTTTCATCCCGTGGAAAGTGAATAATGGGATTAAAAGTACCCTAATGTAATAATCCAGATTTATCTGTGCACTTGGGCTTACCCACCTGTACGAAGGCTGGATAAGAAGACATAGACATCGTATATCCTGGGATGACCTTCTCGCTCCCCGGGGTTAGTCGGAAGTTGAGCACGTACAACTTCTGCAGCCGGAGCATGGACTGGTAGCTGCGGGAGGGAGCAATAACATCTACAACTAAGTGAGGAGGAAATAAAGATAAGTAACAAGGCGAATGGTTTTGCAAACAAAAAAAAAAACCTCGGATTTTTATGTAAGTCGGGTACAGAGATGAGCTCATTAATTTTATTGACGACGATTATTTGACGACCGATGAGGCGCGGTGGGCGAAGGTCTGCCTGCAACGCAGAAGGTTGCGAGTTCGATTCCTGCCTCGGGACAAATGTGTGTACGATCTGCAGATTGGTCAGGGTGTTCTGGTCGTTTTCTATACTTACTTACTATAATAAAAAATATCTATGTATGTATTGTATTTTATTATGTATATCAGTCTATAGTACCCATAACACAAGCTCTGCTTAGCTTGGGGCTAGATAATGCTGTGTGAGTTGTTTAGCATTATTTATTTATTACCTAGGTGTTATCGCGTGAACTTAGCTATGCAAGCTACACAGTTCTGTCTTGTTAACTACCACTACCAAGCGGTGTACAAGGCTTTCTGTAGGCCGAGCAGTTGATGAGAAGCGACCGCTGACGCGCGTTAAATCAGCCCCGCTTGAGCAAGTCCAGCGATAGTGGTCATTACATTAGTGGTAGCATAGCTTATTCTGTCCGTTTCAAGATATGGCTGGATGAAACTGACCTGTTCCACGTGGTGTGCGCAACATACAGCTCCTTGAGATCGGGCAGCAGCTTCACCAGCCCCGTGCAGTGCTCGTCGAACAGCCAACCCTTGGGGTTTATCTTCGGCAGCGTCAGAGCCATCGCGAGCTCGTCCAGGTCGCCGAGCATGTTGATCCAGCTGGAAGATTACTTTAAGATACAACTACCCGTACTTAAGACATTCTCTAAACAACTTATAGCACAAATTCCAAAATTATCTTTTGGAATTTGTGCAGTATTTTGGAATTTGTACATTTTGCTAACGTACATTGTACTTGTACTTACATACGTAGGTAAATTTCAATTGAATTTATTTTTGAAAATTGTTTTGTAAGGTGATTCTTCCTCCATGGTACGAGTAGAATGCGTTACGTAGTACTTGACGTTGCGCATAACGAACACACAAAAAAGTTGGTATCAGCGCGAAATCTCTAAAATTTTTGTTTTTTACAAATTTAACTGCAGATAACCTTGACTTATTTAATTGAAAATACCATCAAGCCAAATTAATCTAATAATATGCACATGGGACAGAATGGATAGCAAAGAAATAATCAATATGATTCTATCTGTTGCGGTCGAAATCACGTGGAATATTATACCTACCTAGTACCTATACCTACCTGCCTAATGAAAGACTAACGACGAATTCATGAAGAAGGTACAGAAGTGAAAACGTTGTGTACTTACGTTTTCACTTCTGTACCTCCTATCGAACTATGAGCTATGGTTCATAGTTCGTTTATTAATAACAATTGTATTACAGGTCATAAGTAAGTAAAGTACTAACAGTAATTCAATTAAAAGTATTACATTATGTAATTATAAATAATTAAATCGATAAATATATGAAAAACACAATATCAATATAAAACTTAATATTTAGGTACCTACATTTCAATATTATATTCGTTTAGGTACCTTTATCATAAATTGTTAGACTTATCATTAACAGCAACTTCTTCACTTATTCTTAAAAGATGATGTGGATTGTGCGCTGGTGATAGGAGTCGTGATAGAATCCGGAATATGGAAATCCGTAGAAGAACTAAAGTCACCGATATAGCTGAGTTAGCAAGCTGAAGAGGCAGTGGGCAGGTCATATAGCTCGTAGAACTGATAACCGCGCTGGGGAGTAAAGGTTCTCAAGTGGCGGCCACGATACAACGCGAAACGAAGTGTTGGGAGACCATCAACTCGATGGACCGACGACATCGTAGCGGTCGCAGGGAGTCGATGGATGGCCGGGGAGGCCTATGTCCAGCAGTGGGCGTATATGGGCTGACATGATGATGATAGGAGTCGGAATACTTTGCCTGTTGCAACTCGGACGTCTTCGCCAGTCGTCGTGGAAGCGCTTCCAGCCCGTGTGTGTATTATATTGAATATATTTACTAAAGGTAAGTTAAATTGTTCTATTTTCTCGCAATCGAAATGAAAGTACGTGGAAAGTACCTATCGTTTTTCACTCGGGCCAAAAGCACTTTCATCCTGCCTCGCTACAGTCGGGTTTATAAACAACCTCGTATATACAGTGGGCTCGTTTAATACCTAGTTAAAAATATACCTACTATTTATAACACAAAAACGGAACACCTCTCAAACCTGGCTAGTATGAGAGGAGTGAGTAGAGAATGTGTCTTACGTGATATCCCTTACGGTGAGCAGCTCGTACTCCACCTTCGTGGCAATGTTGTAGCCGGCTGCCAGGCCTTCCAGCTGGATGTAGTACAGCTTGATCTGCATTTCATATTTAGGTAGGTAATCATAATCAATCAAATTCATCGAAATTGGGCCTCCTAGGGATCGGGGCCTCGGAGCCCCGGATCTTACTCATTTTAACCAGGGATTAGGAGAAGTAATTTTGAAGACATGTATAAACTTGACATACCTAGGTACCTATGTTTTTTTTTGTTGTGAGAAGTTTTGTATATGTCATGAAAATGACTGGTCATAGTTACAAAGATTAAAGATTTTAACACAAATTGTGGGCATCATGGCAAAAAATGTGAACAAAGGTACGAATTTCTCCAAGTTAAAAAAAAAGTTAAATAAGTACAAAACAAAACGTTTTCATTTTTTTAGATTTTTGTGGTCTTGTACACCAAATGCGCGGCGGTGGAAGATCTGCTGCGACGCAGCTGCAGGGCAGGAATCTTGCGCTAACCCGCGTCACGGTAAACTTAGGTATCTAAGTATAATAATATCCGCTCAGCCGTAAAATGGTAACAGACAGACTAGACTAGTACCTTTCGTATTTATAATATTAGTAAGTCAAAGTCAATAACTTTATTTCTTTAGGCTTACAAAATAAGCACTTAGACACGTCAAATATAATACCTACTGTAATGTATGGATAACAATGCAATACTTACAATGAAGTGATGCCAAAACGGGCACTGATCCTTACCTGGTACCAGTAAGGGTCGTTGGGATGGTGGCGGACCATCTTAGACACGTAATCCTCGTTTTTGTCAACAAATTCCTCTATGAGAGCGCACACATTGGTTTTGTTGTAGCAATACCTGAAACACACCCTGACACTGACACTTGGAAGGTAGATGTACAAAAAATATTGCAATGGAGGTTTTTCCTTACTACAAAAAAATAGTTCGAACTGACTGAATACATGGTGCTTTTAATTGTTTTTAAATTAACGCGATCTGAACACATATTTATAAATAATAATAATAATAATAAATAAATAATGCTGGACAATTCACACAGCATTATCTAGCCCCAAGCTAAGCAGAGCTTGTGTTATGGGTACTAGATAACTGATATACATAATATAATACAATACATAGATTAGATAGATATTTTTTATTACATATAGAAAACCAAAAACCAGAACACCCTGAAGAAATGTCTGCAGATCGTTACACACATTTGTCCCGAGGCGGGAATCGAACCCGCAACCTTTTGCCTTGCTTAGCCCACTGCGCCATATCGGTCGTCAAATACTATGGGTATTTATCGCGTTTCTTTACCTAATTTTCCCGATTCGACAGGTTTAAACACTGCCGTGGTCACGGTATGACTGTCGGGGAAAAATAGGTAAAGAAACGCGATAATTATACTCGTTAAATAGTATTTATAATTATGGTGCTTTTAGTTTGGGATTGCCAAATTAAAATGTTTTATGTAGGTAGACCCTGCAAGGCACACTAGGGTAGACCTGCATAGCCTGCATTCCAAAGACAAACTCTATTTTTGAAGGATTGCCATTTAAAAAGCGTGTTTGCGGCTCACTGAGGAATTATCCTCAGTGAGACGTTTTTATAATAACAATATTGCAATGAATATTTATAATTTATTTAAAAAGGGCATCCTACGTGAAAATCACATTAAAGCTAAATAGTACACTACAAAATCTTTAATCTATGTGATTTCACGGACGCAGCAACGTGCACAAAAATTTTACTCAACAACTTTTCACATAAAAAACAAACATTAAGGATAAACATAATTAGTGAGATTTGAGACATGTAACTTTAACTTAACTATAGCACAGTATATTATGTGACAAGAACTACCTTAATACTAAAATGGGTCATACTTATTCTAATATAATAGAAGAAAGAAAGAGAAGAGCAGAAGGGTAGGATGTTACACAACACAACTATACTATCGAGTACCTAGCCCGACCTATTAGGTAAGTATTAGATTAAGGTGGATGACCTACCCCCTCAGCATGTTTTGCCAGTGCATCCAGATGAGGTCCCTGGTGAGGAACCCCTCCAGCATCCCGGCCGCGTACGCTTGCTTATCGTCATCAAATTCTACTGATGACTTTATTTCTAGAAATGCCCAGCTGCAAGAGAAAAATGAACCTTTCACACGCACCCACAGAATACTTTGGATATAAAGAGAGTTTATGAGATTCGGTGGTAAAATCAAATGAACACAGTTCCTTCATGTTTGCTTGAATGCTATCTTAGCAGTAAAGTTTGCGCTGTTAAATGGTACAGCAATATTTCGGTGGTAGGGTCTCGAATAGGGGTATCGAATTTACATAGGTACGTAGGCACGTAAAAACAGCTCCAAGCTGCAATTTTTAACGGATTTACGGTGCATTATAGGTAATGGGACTTACCTAGAAGTTTATACTATTATGCAGCATTATCTTATAACTTAAAAATTCTATTTTAGTGTAAGCCCTAAGGCACTAAGAACAGTTAGAAGCTGTACAGCTGCACTGGGGGTTGCTTCACTAACACTAAAGACTGTACAAACACAACAGCATTTTGATATATGCCAAACCATATATGAATCTCCAACCGCTATACAATGAAAGTAAAGCATCAGAATGTTTTTGAAACAAATAAATATAAAATGCTATTATTTGGGTAGGTAGTTACGACGTCCGACCACTCAAGATCCTGTTTCGCTATTCCGCTAACCAAATAAGTACTTCATTTTTAAGCCAGGCAATGAACCTTTATGAGATATTATAGAGGGTAATGTATGGAACACAATTTCTAAACAGAGTTACGCAGCCAAAAATTTGTTTACGAAACATTTCCCTCTATAAATTGTTATGAGCCTGGCCTATTTGACAATGGAGGTACCGTCGCAGAATCGCCACACGAAAGTACAGTTAGTGCACGCAAACTTGGCGAATACTAACCCTGTAGTGTTGATGGTGTTGGAGTAAGTGGCCTTCGCGATGTAGTTATCCGGGATGCCCGCCGCGTTGCCCTTCCTGAGCTGCGGCTTGCCGTCCACCCACAGCACGAAGCTGTACTGACTCTCGCACGAGTTGAACCACCCGCTGATCAGAAACAGCCAAGTCGTGAACAACACTTTCATTCTGGGCCGGTCCTTTTGTTTTCGTATAACGATAAACCGTTTTTAAATTAAATAATAGGAATTCTATCAAATCTTTGATAGTTTTTTAAATGTCGTGTTAAAAAGTACTTTGTGATGTAAACAGCCCCATTGACAGGCTTGACAGGCTTTGACTTTTACCTTCATTGTAAAGTCAAGATGTCCAAGTATCACAAACAAGAAGCTTAGGATATAAGCTTTTTGATCACATATCAAGAATTACCAAAAAGGCTCAGAAAAAAGCACAATTTAAAAACCATAGATATTTCTTAACAATTACTAATAGCTTGCCCTTTTTAAGTTAATCAGCGTTAAAAACGTTCTAGATCAGCCAGATAGCGGATTTCACTCCCAGCCTGGCTCCAGCCCCCGCTCAACTTTCTACTACTCTCCAACTCCAGCGTGACGGAGCTGCATGCCCTTGTATCCGATCTGATCTCTCGTAGTACCTATCAAACTAAGACCCGTATTATAAAAGCTTGCAATGCGAACCCCCGAATACTCAAACGCAACTCGCATAAGAAGCTCGTCCCAAGTCTCGGTTTTTTGACAGTTTTCAATGAAAATGTGTCAAAAATTCGTCACTTGTCGAGATTAAATCTGAAATTCCGATAACAAATTTCAGATTTAATCTCGTCTCAAGTGACGAATTTTTGAGGAGAGTACATCGAGTTAGAATAATATAGTCCCAATCTCTAACTGACAGCACTCAAAAAATGTCCGAGCGCCGTTCTACATACCTATACATTTGTTGTTATATAGCTCACAATGACATTTACGCGAATTAAGACGTTATCTTGGTTGAATAATGATCAATGTCGCTTGTACGCAATGTCATAATAAGCACCGAAGACACACCGAAGATTTCCGAAGATGACCGACGGCCATGCGCGTACGAACAGGGAACAGGGCGAGTGGAGACGCTATTTGTACTAAATAATATTATAGGTCGTATTTGTGATATCATTATATGTGTTTGTGAGTTTATAATGTACCTAAGAGGACTCCGAAACTAAACATCTGATTAAAAAAATATGTTAACCAATATTTAGAATGAATCTAGGTTTCAGGATGGACATAGGCTATAATTATATTATTTAGCCAGGAGGAGCCGGGGCGGGGCAGCTAGTCACACTTATAATATGAAGATAGCTTATACTCTGGACTAACACTTATGCTAGGTACCTACTTTTTATCCCGGAAAACACGGGGGTGCAAATAATTTTAAATAAAACAAATTAATCTGTATGTATTACGAGTTTTATTAGGTACTATTTTTAACCTACTGACGAATAACTTAATTACCTTGAAATAATGTTAATTTATTGTAACGTTGCCTTTTACTTTGATGACTGTCCATTCAGAGCACCTTACGGGGTTTCGAGGAAAACTAAAAACAAGGCATACAAAATATTGTAATTTACACTATAAAATTATAGAACGCTATCGACTCATCTACTTTTTGTTCTGAAAAAATAAAGCATTTATCAACATGGTAATATTAGTAAGTATAATAATTAATTTAAAATTCGTAAAAATATTAAGTATCAATGAACTCCACAGTTTTGTTGTTGGAACACAGTGTGCACGTCACAAGCTCACGCGAGACTTTGTTTCTCTTTTACTCTTACATATTTGTTTAACGCGTGAAAGAGATACGCCTACGAAGTGCCAAGGTCAAGCTGTGATTTTATTTTGCAGAAAATATTTAAAATTATTGAAATTAACATGAAAATACGTACTGTGGATACATAAATTCATAAAATTGTTATGATACTTACCTAAAATACGAAACACCATACTTTTTTGCACGTAGTTGCTGTTATTTGGGCAGGAAATCACCGAACACTGTGGCATCGCGAACGTTGTACGAGGACTGCGGTCGCCGTACAACTAAACAAAAACTCTGCACGTAGCGTAGGTTGTGCAGAGTTTTGGCGCGGACACTTTATTTCTGTGATTGTTACTCTATAGTATTCTAACTCGATGGGAGAGTAGTAGAAAGTTGAGCGGGGGCTGGAGCCAGGCTGAGAATTAAATCCGCTATTTGGCTGATCCAGAACAGAACGTTTTGTTAGTTGAGTATTCGGGGGTCAGTCATCATCATCATTCTATGCTTGAGTAACGGTTTTTTATTGTAAGCTTGCTCAGTCATAGATCTATAGGTCTTGTGTGACGCACAAGACCTATAGATCTATGACTGAGCAAGCTTTCTTATAAGTGGCCTAAACGGTCTGAGCCAATTTAAACAGAACTAAGCGAGTTTGCTAAAATAAGTAAACTGAAACTAAATGGATTTCCTCTAAGAAAAACAACAACAGTGTTAAAAAATCTCGTCATATATTGAACATCAAATTTGTGTAGATGTACCAAAGCAGAAGAAACAGCCCGTGAGCCGGCTGCCCCCCGGGGGCCGCTCACGTGACGCTGAGCTTCATGCCGACCTCCCCGCACTTGTAGCCGATCTCGCGCAGCAGGTAGGGCGTGCGCTCGTGCTGCGGCGCGTGCAGCCACTCGTTTATGTTCAGTCCTACGGCGATGTAGCCCTGGGGACAACCACATGTAATGATCTACTCTCATGTTACCTGTTCGGAGTCAAGGAGAAGGTTCGAAGGTGGCTTCTGACGTTAGATTATGATGCCACCGAAAGACTTCTTTTGATTCAGCGTTGATCATTAAACAAGATCCGTCAAGTGCGAGTGTAACTCGCGCGCCGAGGGTTTCAAACATTTGCCAATTATTTGGACAATCAATTTTCCGTCTTTTTTCGAATGGCAATATTTTGAAAAGTACGAAACCTACAGCAATTTCGAAAACTGTTTTAAAATTTACAAAACAATGCCTTTCATTTAATAAACAAATAGGTAGATAGCCCCCTTTCGACAAAAATATCCCCCTTTTCAACCATTCTCAATGTTTTTTTTTTTCAAAAATGGTAATTTTTACAGACTTCTCTATATTTTCCTGTAAAATATAGATCCCTATCTACAAACGCCTAATACATTGTACATGGATCGGTCATCAATCTTCGGAGATAGGAGGGGGGAGAATGGTAAATTTTTCGACTATTTTTGAAATTTCAAAAAGTATGAAACTTACAGAAATTTCAAAAAGTGTTTTAAAATGGCCGAAACGATACCTTTCATTTAATACCCCACATGGGTAGGTTACTCCTTTTGAAAAAAAAATCCCCCCTTTTGACCATTTTCAAAAACTATTGTTATTACAGACTTCTCTATATTTTTCCTGTAAAATATAGATTGATATCTACATGGATCGGTCTGCAATCTTCGGAGATAGGGGGGGGGGGGGGGGGGGGGGGTGGTCAATTTTTCTACTTTTTTTGAAATATTTCAAAAAGTATGAAACTTACAGAAATTTCAAAAAGTGTTTTGAAAACGATACCTTTCAATCGATACCCCATTTGCCTTCCTAGGTCTCTTTTGAAATTTCAACATCAAAATTTGTACTTACTGAAAATATTCATTTTCATTTTTCATTTATTTATATATTTTTTCTTGAAATCAGTAATGGCGCACGAAATGTATTCTTATTTCAAATTTCAAGTTAATAGCTGCAGTAGTTACTGAGATATTCAAGAAAGAGCGGGGACGGACAGAGCGAGACCATAGGGTTTCAAAACCGATCTTTGAAACCCTAAAAACGATCAATACACACATTTCCCTCCGAACTCTTCGCATCTACACCGTCCTATCCAATTCCTGTTCCCCTCCCTACCTGCCCTGCCCCTGTGTAGTGCGTCGCGTCTTGTACTTAGTACGTGTTGATAACTATAATAGATGATTGCATAGGTTAAATATGATAAGTAAATGTGTTTGCGTTATGTGATAATTAATTAATTATTCTTGTTGCTTTACGTATCTAGGTCTAGGTACCTATTCAGCTTGTAATAAAGTTAAGCTTGAGAACTTCGGTTATTTTTAAATAATAACTTGGTAAAAAAAAAAAATTAGGCACTTCGTTATCATAAGGTAGGTCAAAATGTCAGGATTGTGAAATATCTAAAGAAATCTCAAAAATTATAGAAAATGTCTAATAATGATTGGTAAGTATATAAATGAGTAGTATTAGTGAACGGTTTAAAGTCACCTGAAATAAACCAAGTGGTTTGTGTTATAATTGACAGTATGTTTAAATTGAAGAAAAAAAATGCATTGGATAAAGTAATAACACCGAGCGGATTACTCAAGTAATTGAAGTATGTAACTGAGTTGGTTCATTGCGGTATCTGCGGAAGGCAGGTAAGTACTTACTTGTTTTTCTAATATATCGAGCAGCAGCCGGAATGTGCCGCGCAGCCGGTTGCTGTTCATGGAGAAGCAGCTCGCCGTGAAGTTCAGCAGACATATCCTGACAATGTTACACATCATCAGCACAGCACATACAGCATGCTCTTGGCATTTACAAACAACGCCATTTTGAAGTATCATGTCATCATCATCCTATTAATCCACAGCTGGACATAGGGCTTCCTTAACGAGCTCTATTAATCCACAGCTGGACATAGGGCTTCCTTAACGAGCTCTATTAATCCACAGCTGGACATAGGGCTTCCTTAACGAGCTCTATTAATCCACAGCTGGACATAGGGCTTCCTTAACGAGCTCTATTAATCCACAGCTGGACATAGGGCTTCCTTAACGAGCTCTATTAATCCACAGCTGGACATAGGGCTTCCTTAACGAGCTCTATTAGCGCCCTGTCTTAAATGATAGGTACACCCTGAAATTCCCAAAATATAACCAGATTTGACGACATCTGTGGCGTGGCGGACGCAAGAGGGCGAGGGTTCGATTTCCCGCCTTGGGACAAATGTTTGTACCTACGATCTGCAAATAATTGTGCCGTGTTTTGAGTATTTTCTATGTATAATAAATAGTATAATACCAATATTCAATTTCAGTCATCTACTACCCATGACACAAGCTCTGCTTAGCTTGGGGCTAGATGATGCTGTGTGAATTGTTCAGTATCATTTATTAATTTATTAAAGTTAATGTTATTTATAGATCATCATTACACCTACCTACGTCTAATGCTAGTCCACGAACTATGGAGGTTTTATATTCGAGAAAAGTGGTCATAACAGACAGACAGAGACAACAAGGAAAAAAAGGCTTTAACAAAATGAAAGGTTCAGTCACAGATGCAATAATGGTTCAGTTGTACAATTCGGTAGTTGTACAGTCGTGATAAGGAAACAGATGAAAATACTTACACAAGAGCATCATCAGGGATATCCATTGTGTGTATGGGAGTTTTAAGATTATTGGTGGCCTGTGTCAGCGGCAGCGGGTAGCCGCTCTTTATACACGTCACCACATCTGTAATGGACGAAACAATGCTATTTATTTACATGGAAATACTCAATAATAAATAATTTATTTCAGAAGTTTATTCAAGTTACAGATCTTATTTAACTTATGCTACGGTCCATATAAATCATCATCATCAGCTTATACCAGTCCACTGCTGGACATAGGCCTCCCCTAATGAGCGCCATAGCGCCCTGTCTTCAGCTTGCCGCATCCAGCATCTGCCAGCAGTCTTTCGCAAATCATCATCCCACCTGGTCGTAGGGCGTCCTACACTACGTTTGCCGAGTCGCGGTCTCCACTCAAGAACACGTTTACCCCAGCGGTTGTCGGTTCTTCTCGAGATATAGCCAGCCCACTGCCACTTCAGTTTGCTAATCCTTTGAGCTATGTCGATAACTTTAGTTCTCTGTCGGATGTATTCGTTGCGAAAGCATGGTAATAGAACTGGGTATAAAGCTGCTAGTAACGCGAAATCCGATGCTTATCCTTTTTACAAAATGGCGTGGTCGAGTGTTCACTCGACCTGTCTATATAGACAGGCCCTTAAGACCCAGGTAGATGTGAATTGGGCGAATTTGGGTTATTTTAAATAAATTTTTCTCCGTCATCTGTATTGTAAAAGCTTTGAAAAAAATACATAATAAATAATCTTTTTAAAAAACTATGAGTGGAAACTGTTTTTAGCTTCATTTGCTCTAGTTTATGAATATCATCATCAGCCTATACCAGTCCACTGCTGGACATAGGCCTCCCCTAATGAGCGCCATAGCGCCCTGTCTTCAGCTTGCCGCATCCAGCATCTGCCAGCAGTCTTTCGCAAATCGTCGTCCCACCTGGTAGGAGGGCGTCCTACACTACGTTTTCCGAGTCGCGGTCTCCACTCAAGAACACGTTTACCCCAGCGGTTGTCGGTTCTTCTCGAAATATGTCCAGCCCACTGCCATTTCAGCTTGCTAATCCTTTGAGCTATGTCGATAACCTTGGTTCTCTGTCGGATGTATTCGTTGCGAATTCTATCCTTCAGAGAAACTCCGAGCATAGCTCTCTCCATAGCTCGCTGAGCGACTTTAAACTGGTGGACCAGCCCTACCGTGAGTGTCCACGTCTCAGCTCCGTAGGTCATGACGGGTAGGACGCACTGATTGAAAACTTTCGTTTTCAAGCATTGCGGTATGGATGACGAGAAGACTCGACGTAGTTTCCCAAACGCTGCCCAACCTAGCTGGATCCTCCTCTTGGCCTCCTTCTCGAAATTGTTTTTACCCAACTGCAGAATCTGCCCAAGGTAAGTGTATTCGGAAACAATTTCGAGAAGGTGGCCATGTACGACGATCGGTCCCGGATCAATGTGGCCATTGATCATGACCTTGGTTTTATCCAAGTTCATGCCAAGACCGATGCGTCGTGAGGCTGAAGCTAGGCCGTCCAGCATCAGGTTCAGCTCCTCCAGCGACTCCGCCATCAAGACTATGTCATCAGCGAATCGCAGGTGTGAGATGTAATCGCCATTTATGTTTATGCCCTTACCTTTCCAGTCCAGCGTCTTAAACACATCTTCCAACGCGCTTGTGAACAGTTTCGGGGATATAACATCCCCCTGTCTCACACCTCTGCGCAGTTGGATGGGTTTAGACTGCTGGCCCTGTACTTGGACACTCATGGTGGCGGCATTATAAAGACATCTCAACACCTCGATATAACGATAGTCTACTTGGCAACGCTGTAAGGATTCCAGAACAGCCCAGGTTTCGACAGAGTCAAAGGCCTTTTCATAGTCCACAAAGGCCAGACACAGGGGCTGATTATACTCTTCGGACTTCTGTATAATCTGCCTCACTGTGTGTATGTGGTCTATGGTACCATATCCTCCGCGAAACCCGGCCTGTTCCGGTGGCTGGAACTCGTCGAGCCTCCTGGCGAGACGATTCGTGACCACTCGTGAGAAAAGCTTATAGACGTGGCTCAGGAGTGTGATGGGTCTGTAGTTTTTAAGGAGGGTTTTATCTCCCTTCTTAAAAAAGAGCACCACCAAACTCCCGCTCCACGCCTTATGAATATATTGTAACCTAAATATAAGCTTTTTGTTTCCCAAATAAATAAAAATAAAATAAAATAATGTATGGGATACAAGGCAGGGACCTTCGATTCGAAAATGAAAAAAACTATTTTAAAT
Organism: Eupithecia vulgata; assembly: GCA_946478455.1. NCBI lineage: Eukaryota > Metazoa > Arthropoda > Insecta > Lepidoptera > Geometridae > Eupithecia > Eupithecia vulgata. Next base: position 951,548 of record OX297877.1, read on the forward strand.
ATCAGAAATAATTGTAATAATTGTTATATTGTAGTACTGGTGGTCCACGCACTAGGTTCAGAACCTTGGCACTAGGTTCAGAAGGTACTAATGTCACTTGCATAAGACACGACAAGGAATTTTCGTTTCTACGACTAGAATAGAACCTCAGTGATTGTGAAATTATCATGTGATGATGCTTTGCTTTCCCCATATGCCCAGCATGGGGTGCGGATAGTGGGCACCTTCCTCCAGAAGATAATAAAAGCTAATAAGGCGCTTTTCAAAGGGAGGCCTGCGTCCAGCAGTTGATAAATATAGGCTGGTGAGGTGGAACATGAGTTCACGGGGCACATAGCTCCACCTCAAAATTAATCTGTATACAACAACGAAGGAATCATCTAATCTTTTGACAATTAGTATATATCGATATAATCATAATTGTTCTAGCTAGTCGTGATTCCTCAAAAAACATTTATTTAAGGCTCCCTCCGGCGACAGCTGCTCGCAACTTCAATTCGTAAATTATAGTTTTCCGTAATACCAAAAATGATGACTGAAAACATTTTGTTTTTTCGACATGGTGTTGTTATTCTGTAACTACACAGTAGAATTTTAAATTTAATTAATTAATTTATTTATTTATATATTTACCTAGATAAATAATATTTGAATACGAAATACAACATCATATGGTGGAAATATTCTCGAATTACAAATAATTTTGGTAGTACGTTTGTATGGGCAAATCGTAGATTAAAAAGGCGCTGCTGTCTCAGTTTTACGGTATACGTTCTGATACCTCGAGGATAAACTTCGATCTCGAGATCTTCTCTATGCAATAGAGAAAGAATCAACAAAACCTCTTTTCCTCTTTTGAAGTCGGTTTTTTTATTGCTATCTGTATTTTTTTTAAATCTGTTAATGAGATGAAATTATATTCTCTAAAAATTATGGATAGTCTTTTAATTTTCCTGTGCTACACCCCGGTTAAGGTACCTCTCCTTACTGCCCCGTCACAAAAATCCACCCTGTATAACTTAAGTAGGTAAGTTATATTCTCCAGTAACCGGCGATAAATTTTGCACATCGACTTTTGGAAAGAGACAATAGGCTTATTTCGTCGTTATCTCTGTCGCACGTAAAACAAACAGTCTGGTATCTGTTAAAAGCTGTTAAACAATAATGACTGGCTTCATTGTTTACAATACAGATTTTTTTTCTATAAGTGATGTCTTTTAGGGTTAAATAAAATAAAAAAAAATGGTCCCACCGGCTAAGGCTACAAATTTTTTGTAAACGTGGTAGATGATTCACGTGACTGACCTCGTAAAGGTTCCCTTTTTTTCCTAAAGATGCCATAGTACAACTTAAATTATTTTAATATATTTATACATTTTATAAATTATTTTAACATGGGGTTGTACTCTCTCAATTATATTTTGAACAGGACGCAACCGCACTCTATCGCTCTTCAACAACAACTGACAAAACGTCACAACACAATCCGTCACATAAACGTAGTGTGCGACAGAGATAACGCTCTACTTAGCAGATTATCTCTTTCCAAAGGTCGATGTGATATTTAGCGCCGGGTACTGGTACCTCTTGCCCTTAATAAGACTCACCGGCGAGTATCCCGCTCGGCAGCACCACATTCTTCGCGACATACTCCTTCCCCCCCAAGCCCTTGGCCACATACTCTTCCAGGGTGTCGTTGAGCTTGTTCACGGGGTACATAGCTTTCGCCTTGTCGATGATCCACGACGGTAGGGTGTACTCTTTGTCGTGGAACGCGTTCACTGCCTCGTGCAGCGTCAGGAGTTGCAGGTAGTCCAGGGTGTTGTTGTGACGGGCGAGGAAGCCTTCTAGGAAATCCTGGAATTAGAGTTATTCCTTAAAAAACAACAACCGGTGCCGGCTTACAATGTGCACCACTTCAACTCTTCCCGTGGGTGTCATATTTTATAGTTTAAGGGACATGCACCGGGAGGCGGGCGGCAGGGCCTCTTGCAGAATAGATCTACCACCGAACTGCGATCCCGCATGCCCAGCGAGCGGATTATTTGCATTACCCCCCCCCCCCCCCCCCCCCAGGAGATAAAAGTCAGTAAGCTGTCAAGTAGGCCTGCGTCCAGCAGTGGACCATTATAGGCTGTTGAGGTGAGGTGAGGCGAGGCTAAACAAGATCCGTCAAGTGCGAGTGTAACTCGCGCGCCGGGTTTCGAACATTTGCCATTTGCTATTAAATTCAGAGTAAATTTCTTGAAGTTTTTCAAAATATTATTAAAAGTATGAACATGACCGAAATTTTAAAAACTGTTTTGAAATGTAAAACCAATACCTTTTACTTGATACCCCATTTGCCCCGTAGCGCGTAGCGCGTAGGTCTATTCTACTGAAAATTCAACATCATAATTTGTACTGAATTTTTTCTTTTAATCAAATTTATTATTAATTAAAATTTCAAGGATGGTTGGTATAGGATTGCTGAAAATCGATCAGTCGTCGAATCTAACATATTAAAGTAAGTAGGTACCTTTGAAAACACCCTCTGTAGCAGTTTATCCTCATAATGGCCGAGCGAAGCCATTTCTAGACATAGTTTAGCCCAAGGCAGCGCAATATTAGTCCCATTCAGTATCGGATTGTTGGAGATCTGGTGCCGGATCTGGGTCCACTGTTCCGGGTCGGGCGTGAAGTTGTTGTTGGCGAGGCAGTTCACGAAGCCGAAGAGAATGTTGGTGCGTGCGTTGGAGAGGGTGGTGGGCGAGGCGACGGCCAGGTTGCAGAGATACCCCACTAGGCCGAGGTGGGTGTGTGCCTGGGAAAACATTATATGGTTATACCACACGTACGTACCACGTACACGAAATTATTTTATATTAAGAATACCTATGCACGACTATGAAGTTCCCTAATTATTGACAAGTGAGTGGCTGTAGACTGATTAACACAATTATTAAAAATATAATTTCATAGACACCGTTACTTTTAAAAGCTATTAGTTTTGTGAACCTGTCGTCTCAAAAATTATAGGGACTTAAGAAAGCTACGATTTTTATCGCACCGGCATAGTATAATATGTAACGAAGATTATTCTAAACGATTTTTAAATGAAAACAAAGAAAGTATTCATCATACTTTTAAAATTACAGTTTACTACTGTTACTTAAACTGACACGTTTTTCGCGAAAAAAACACGTGTAATGTCGCGGGCAGAAGCAAGTAGCAAATAACAAATACTATTTTATTTTACTTATTGATTATTCTGATTCCAAAAATAAAGTCATTTAGACTCAAAACCTATAGGGTAGGTACTATAGGTTTTGTGTCCATGTGATTGGAAATAAGCATAAACAGCTGTAACTTTTGATTGCGTTGACTTAGAAGTTTTATTTATATCGCGGCTCCAAGAGGTTACAAACCTGAGTAGGTGTATGGTGTGAATTTCAACTCTATACCTCACCGCGTTTCTGAGAAAAGAATGAGTTTCTGAAAAATACCCAATTTATACAGACTTTTAGGGTTCCTATTTTACTTTTGAGGTACGGAACCGTCAAAAAAGTCTGTATAAATTGGGTATTTATTATTACCCATATAATGTACCCAACTAGGTTTCTCCAAGGGTGTGTTGGGTACAATTCCCTACAGACCAGAAGAGCGTACGGTCAGATAGCAACAATGTGCAAGGTGCTTCGTGGTATGATCGACGTGCCTGATCTGCACAACCTTCTGTTTCGGCTCTACCTCCCCGATAATCACGTTCGCAGCAGAAGCCACAGACTGTTCTCTGTGCCCTACTGCAGAACCGTCTCCCACGCCAATTCTCCACTCCACGCTGCGCACCCTCGCCGGGCTCAACAGACTTCTCGACCAGAACCCAGAATGCAATATCTTCGCAGATGAATGGAAGAGTTTAATGTTGGTAGGTATGCCTGAGGTTGTGCGAGAGTGATGATGATGATTGAAAGGTGCTTGTTTGATTTGTTATTTTAGTTAGTATTAGTTTAATTGTTTGTAATATTATTATGAAAAACTAATTTTATAATTTCAATTAATTTATTTGCCTCAGTCACAGATAATATAATACACCCTCAGTGATCAAAATCTATTTAATTTTTAATGTTTATTATTATATTTTGATTTATTTTGTGATAATCGTAAAAAAAGTGTTTTAATCTTAAGTAACTAGAGTAATTGGTTTTTTAAAAATCGTGTTAGTTACTATAGATTAATAAATAAATAAAAATAAAACATGCTAAGCCAACTTACTATTCGAGACAGCACCCTCGCCACCAGCAATCCTTTCTCGAACTCAATGTTATTTTTGATCACATAATCCGCCACCGCATCCATCAGCTGCTCGTGATAGTACTCCGGATGCTTCTCCAAGATCCTGCCCTTGATCTTGGCCGTGGTCCGCAGCACGTCGTCATAGGTCAAGTGGTCAAGTTTCATTGCCAATATATCGTAACATATATGTAGCAACTGCACTCTGGTTGGATATTTGTCTTCTGTACAGTTGACTTGGCAAAGCGACCAGATGATGCTCTTGGCGGTTTGTGCGTCTATTGTCTGGTCATGTAGAAGTAACCCTGTGACGACATTGTTTATACACCGATCTGGAAGATACCTCGTACAGCAATAAGCCAGCATGTCCTTTAGCAATGGTAGATCCTGGTTATCTAACTCCAGAGGGAGGTGTATTTGGAAAGCTAGAGGTAGAGCTAGTTTCAAGGCGTCGACTAAGTGGTTGGAGGTTTCGTATCGGCCGAGGATAAAGTCTAGGAACATTATGTGTCGAAGGTTGAGCATGTTGATGTTACATCGGAGCATCTGGAGAAGGGTTTGGACGATGACGGTGTCGGCGGGGACGCGCAGGAACGACAGCACCTAGGAACAGAACGAATGGAAGCTTTAATAATATCTCAATCATTTTCGATTCGGCAGGAAATTTTTGGGACATAATTATCGTAGAAAATTTCCCCAGTGCGAGTAACACACTATAAAGCAAAAAGCTAAGAATGGCGCTTGTTATTCAGGAGAGACACACCAGGACATTAAAAGCTAAGAATGGCGCTTGTTATTCAGGAGAGACACGTCAGGACATTAAAAGCTAAGAATGGCGCTTGTTATTCAGGAGAGACACACCAGGACATTTAAAGCTAAGAATGGCGCTTGTTATTCAGGAGAGACACACCAGGACATTAAAAGCTAAGAATGGCGCTTGTTATTCAGGAGAGACACGTCAGGACATTAAAAGCTAAGAATGGCGCTTGTTATTCAGGAGAGACACACCAGGACATTTAAAGCTAAGAATGGCGCTTGTTATTCAGGAGAGACACACCAGGACATTAAAAGCTAAGAATGGCGCTTGTTATTCAGGAGAGACACACCAGGACATTTAAAGCTAAGAATGGCGCTTGTTATTCAGGAGAGACACACCAGGACATTAAAAGCTAAGAATGGCGCTTGTTATTCAGGAGAGACACACCAGGACATTAAAAGCTAAGAATGGCGCTTGTTATTCAGGAGAGACACGTCAGGACATTAAAAGCTAAGAATGGCGCTTGTTATTCAGGAGAGACACACCAGGACATTAAAAGCTAAGAATGGCGCTTGTTATTCAGGAGAGACACACCAGGACATTAAAAGCTAAGAATGGCGCTTGTTATTCAGGAGAGACACGCCAGGACATTAAAAGCTAAGAATGGCGCTTGTTATTCAGGAGAGACACACCAGGACATTAAAAGCTAAGAATGGCGCTTGTTATTCAGGAGAGACACACCAGGACATTAAAAGCTAAGAATGGCGCTTGTTATTCAGGAGAGACACGTCAGGACATTAAAAGCTAAGAATGGCGCTTGTTATTCAGGAGAGACACGCCAGTACATTAAAAGCTAAGAATGGCGCTTGTTATTCAGGAGAGACACACTAGGACATTAAAAGCTAAGAATGGCGCTTGTTATTCAGGAGAGACACACCAGGACATTAAAAGCTAAGAATGGCGCTTGTTATTCAGGAGAGACACGCCAGGACATTAAAAGCTAAGAATGGCGCTTGTTATTCAGGAGAGACACGCCAGTACATTAAAAGCTAAGAATGGCGCTTGTTATTCAGGAGAGACACACTAGGACATTAAAAGCTAAGAATGGCGCTTGTTATTCAGGAGAGACACACCAGGACATTAAAAGCTAAGAATGGCGCTTGTTATTCAGGAGAGACACGCCAGTACATTAAAAGCTAAGAATGGCGCTTGTTATTCAGAAGAGACACGCCAGGACATTAAAAGCTAAGAATGGCGCTTGTTATTCAGGAGAGACACACCAGGACATTAAAAGCTAAGAATGGCGCTTGTTATTCAGGAGAGACACACCAGGACATTAAAAGCTAAGAATGGCGCTTGTTATTCAGGAGAGACACGCCAGGACATTAAAAGCTAAGAATGGCGCTTGTTATTCAGGAGAGACACACCAGGACATTAAAAGCTAAGAATGGCGCTTGTTATTCAGGAGAGACACACCAGGACATTAAAAGCTAAGTGTTCCGTGACGGAATTGACTTAATTTCTATTATCATATTTTTGTTTCTTCGTGTTCCTGTTGATGATGACGATGAGTATAGATATTTCTTTGTTTCAATTGTTAGGGTAGCATCTGGTCAATCTCAAAGTACCCGCAACCTGGAGACTTAAATCATGATATATTTTAATTGTTTGCTATTGGCGAGATCTTTGGGTGGAACCCATCACGTGACATCGCACGATGCATTGCGACGCAATCAACAAGACTTTCAGTCCTCCTACCACCACGGTTGAGCACACTCGCATCGATAAAGCTGTTTGCCCCCCGGATTTTCTCGCGGTCTTCCGGTAGTCTATCGAGTCGCGACGCCTCCTCCCTTGTGTTGTGACAATTTCTACATACACCAATCGACAAAATCAAGATAAACCAGCACCTGTGGAAACCCAGTGTTCAAGGGAACCGCCAGTGGGCACATGTCATCGGCGTGGGAAGACACCAGCCACCCAGTACCGTGAGTCCACTAGATCTAATTGCCTCCCTTAACATATTTTTGATCCGTTCGAACCGGATGATTATCTTGATTCCTCCAGATTGCGTGTTCTTAGAATTGTTTTTTGTTGCTACGCCACGCGTACGTATTCAGTGTTAGGTAGGTACTCATATTTTCAAACGTCACTTAATTATTTAGGTAGATTAATTGTTGTACGTTAATATTTTGTTGTTTTTCATTTGTTTTGTTGCTGCACTACGTGCACGTTTATGTTTTCATTTCTGTTGGCGCATTTGTCTGTAGAAGCCATCTTTGTATCGCAAAATGGCGGACGATGCCGCCACCGAACAAGATATTTTCGAAAGAGAAATTATCTTAGAAGAAATTAAAAGAACATTGTTATTTGCCACAACCGACACGGTTCAATTTAAAACACGATCCACCGATCTAAATGCTCAACAAAGGAAGTTTAGTAAGGTTCAGTCAAAAATTGAAAAGGCTTTGATGAAAACCAAGTTGTTCAATAAAGATGAACAGTTGAAAATTCGTAACGATTTTAATGATTGTTACTATGCTATTTTGGTTCAAGTAAATAAATTAAAGGAAGCCGAGCAAGAAGGCAGACGAATGAGTCGTTCTGCTATTCAATCGATGCCTCAAAATAATATTTTACATAAATTACCTACACTACCCCTACCATCGTTCAGTGGGGAATCCACGGATTGGCCTTCATATTTTGATTTGTATCAAGCGCTGATCCACAACAATGATGCCTACTCGCCTGCGGAGAAATTTCGTTATCTGTTGCTTACTTTAAAAAACGAGCCTCACAATTTGATAAAATCAATTCCCATCACTGATGATAATTATGTAGTTGCATTAGAGATCTTGAAAAGTCGGTATGAAAATCGTAGAATGATCGCGTCGAAACATTTGGATCGCATTCTCGATTGTGAAGCTTGTACGAGTGAGTCGAACGCTAACTTGCGAAAATTAGTAAATGTCTACATTGAAAACATAAAAGCACTCGAAACAATGCGTTTTCCCGTGAATGCATGGAGTTTCATATTATTGAATGTTTTGTTGCGAAAAATTCCGAACTCCGTTCGTAAACGCTTTGAATTGTCATTAGCTAAACCTTCCGACATACCTACTGTTGATGTACTTATACGTTTCTTGGAACAGGAAATTTCCACGTTCGAAATTATGTCGGGAAGTGAGGCGAAGAAGGGAGATAATGCTAGTTCACGCGCCCGAGCAAATAACGTAGGTACGAACCGATTCTTTGGCTCGTCGTCGGGATCGGGACCTAGCTCGCGTCATTCATTGTCCGCCACGGAACCTACGTACGGCAATAATGATAAACAATGCATTTTGTGTGATTCGCAACACGCCCTACCTAAATGTTCGAAGTTTTTGAATTTGTCCCCCAGCGATAGGTACCGCTTTGTTAAAAATAAAAATGTTTGTTATAATTGCTTGAATGTCGGTCATGACCTTCGATCGTGCAAGTCTCAATATACATGCCAGTCTTGCAAAAAGAAGCATCACTCATTATTACACTTCGAAAATCAGTCGATGCACTCGAATCAGGCCATCTCTTTCCCTCCTACGGAGGAACGTAATAAGGCCATTCCACTCGAACCTATTGTTCAACCTGCCGTGCTACCGGCGGCGGCGGCCGGTAACTCGCTTATCAGTGCAAGCTGTGAGTCCTCCGTTCAGTCTTCAACGAAAAAACATATGATCATGTTATCTACGGCGCTAGTTAACGTACAATATGGTTCGGCAAAACATTTAGTACGTTGTCTAGTTGACTCGGGCAGTCAAGCGAGTTTTATGACGGAAGCATGCGCTAGGCGCATAGGGTTGAGTTACAAACAGATAAATTCGCCAATATACGGGATCGGTGAAGGAAAACCGATTTATCCTAAAGGGATGACTACGTGCGTTATTTCCCCACGTAAACAGGATCTTCCGGCCGTTGCAGTAGAAGCGTTAATTTTGCCGAAATTAGTTTCGTACCTACCTAGAATTCCGGTACCTATTGATGCATGGCCGCACATAAATAATTTGTCTTTGGCCGATCCTGAGTTTAACGCACATAATGCCCAGCCGATTGAAATGATTCTAGGTGCGGATACACTTCCGTACATTTTGTTAGGTAACATTGTAAGAGGTCACCCCGATGCACCGATTGCAATGAATAGTGTTTTTGGTTATTTGTTGATGGGAAAGGTTTCTTTCGATGTAGGTAACCCGCCGCCACTCCAGGTGTGTCATAGCTCCTTTTTCGAGGACAGCGACCTCCAACGTTTTTGGGAGCTGGAGGCAGTACCAGAAGAAAAAACTCTAACCGCAGACGAGCGATTGAGCGAGGCGATTTTCGAAAAGTCTCATACGCGCGACGAAACCGGGCGCTATGTTGTCGCCTTGCCGTTCAAAGATGCACCTATACTAGGTCAATCCCGCGACATCGCTCTGTCGCGTTTTCGAAAATTAGAATTTCGTTTAGAACGTAACCCTACTTTGAAGAAGGATTACCACGCTTGTCTTCAAGAGTATTTGGATTTAAATCAAATGGAACTTTGTGATCCTCCTTCCAAAGAGGAAACTTCTCACTACTACATTCCGCACCACAGCGTGGTCAAGGAAGCTAGTGAAACTACCAAAGTTAGGGTAGTCTTTGATGCTGGTTGTAAAACCACGAATGGTTCCTCGTTGAACGATCAATTACTGACCGGTCCGAAGCTTCATACGGACATTGTTGATATTTTGCTGAAATTTCGCATTCACAAAATTGTATTTACAGCCGATATCAAGGCTATGTACCGCAATATAGCGGTGCGAGATTCCGATTGGGATTATCAACGAATCGTGTGGCGATCTGAGCCGTCCGCGCCGATTCGCGATTATAGAATACGAGTGGTCGTGTTCGGGGTTAACTCGTCTCCTTACGTTGCTTTACGCGTGATACGTCAACTCGCGCACGACGAGGCGGATAAGTTTCCGCTCGCTTCGGCTACCTTGATGGATTCGGTTTTTGTCGATGACATCATTACCGGCGAGGCCTCGGAGGCCAAGGCACTCGTTCTTCAAGAACAATTGATAGGAATTTGCGCTAGTGCAGGTTTCGAGCTTAGAAAATGGCATAGTAATTCGCAAGCGATACTCGCTGCGGCGGCCTCACCTCACGGTGAGCGGCCCGACAACGTTTCGTTCGCATCCGTGGACAATGATACCTCGGTGAAGGTTCTAGGTCTACAATGGAACCCAAATGCCGATGGTTTTTCGTTCGTAGTACATACTTCTGACTCGTCATGCACAAAAAGGTCAATCTTATCAGAAATCGCTAAAATATACGATCCCCTCGGTTTCTTATCGCCTGTGATCTTGTACGCAAAACATTTGATGCAATTACTGTGGATAGCTGGGACGGGATGGGATGAGTCACCTCCTATAGATATAGTTAACGCCTGGTCAAACTTCACTAATGAGCTGCCGCTCTTATCGGAGTGTTTCTTTCCGCGTCACATTTTTGACAAAGCAGAAACGATTGATCTGCATGGATTTGCGGACGCAAGCGAACGCGCATATGCTGGATGTGTTTACGTTCGGTGTAAATGCAGCGACAACAAGATTCGTGTTTTCCTTGTGTTAGCTAAAACGCGTGTTTCGCCCTTAGCTCGTTTATCTATTCCTAGACTTGAACTTCTGGCTTCTCAGCTAGTATCTAAATTAATAAGCAAAGTTATGCTTGCCTACGGCAACCGTATTAATTTCGACCATATTTACGCGTGGTCCGATTCAACCATTGTGTTAGCGTGGCTACGCTCGCCGCCGCACGAATGGAAAACTTTTGTGTCCAATCGAACTAGCGATATACTGTCGCGAGTTCCTGCTAGTTGTTGGCGACACGTGCCTTCGTACGACAACCCTGCTGATTCGGCGTCTCGAGGCATGCTGCCCTCAGCCTTTTTAAGGCATTCGTTATGGTTTCATGGCCCTAGCTGGCTAAGTGAAGAGGCGCACATGTGGCCCTCATTTAATTCAAATCTTGTTACACAGGAAGAAAAACGTAATCTTCCTCTTCTTGCAACCCCCTCGTCGTTTAGTACCGACACCGACGAGCTCGATGTTCTTTCTAAGTTTTCCACGCTAGGAAAATTAGTTCGTGTAGTTTCCTACATTTTTCGTTTTTACTACAAATGTAAAAAAGTGCAAAATTCATTTCCGGCCCATATTACTGTGCCCGAATACACGTCGAGCCTAAATAAAATAATAGGTAGAATGCAACACTCTGTTTTCTCAGAAGATATAAAAAATATATCGCAAGGTAAGTTACCTACAAATAGACTTATGCGCTTATCTCCGTTTTTAGATCGGGATAACTTATTGCGTGTAGGCGGGCGTTTGCATAAGTCGCAACTTTCTTTCGAATCAAAACATCAATTGATTCTTCCGGCGAAACATTACTTAACTACGTTGATAATAGATAACGCTCATGTGATTCACCTGCACACTGGTCCACAGACAACGCAGTACTTACTATTGCAAAGGTACTGGATATTGGCAGCTCGCAATGCGATAAGACAACGCATTCATAGATGTATTTCATGTTTTCGTATGCGACCGATACATCCTCAGCCAAAATTAGCGCCGATGCCCAGTCCGCGTTTAAAATCTAATTTGCGTATTTTTAGTCAAACAGCGGTTGACTATTGCGGTGCGTTTATGGTACGCGCTAATAATGTTCGGAACGCGAAAATCATAAAGGCGTACGTTGCAGTTTTTGTCTGCATGAGTGTTAAAGCAGTCCATCTCGAATTAGTCTCGGATCTTACGACCGAATCATTTCTCGCGGCCTTGCGACGTTTCACGTCCCGTCGTGGTCTGTGTACCGACATATACTCAGACAACGGCAGAAATTTTGTTGGATGTAATAACCACCTCCAAGAGTTATTTACATTTCTAAATTCAGATCCTTTTCAAAAGGCCATGCATGAAAAAACATTAAGTCAAGGCCTGACTTTTCATTTCCAACCCGTGACCGGGTCACATTTCAATGGATTGGTGGAAGCTGGTGTAAAAAGCTTCAAGCATCACTTGTACCGCGTTATCGGCACACGCACACAGACGTATGATGAAATGCATACGCTTCTGTGTCAGGTCGAGGCAGTTTTAAATTCACGACCGCTCTGCGTATTAAGTACGGATTCTAATGATCCATTGCCGCTGACTCCAGCGCATTTCTTGATAGGCGGACCGCTCGCGGCCCTACCCGATATTTCGTTTACGGATGTTAACCCTAATCGACTTACTCGATGGCAATGGGTACAACAGTGTACTCAACACTTCTGGAAGCGGTGGAGCAACGAATACTTACATGAGCTGCAGCAAGCTAACAAATGGTTTAGTAATCGTGGGGCTCCCATTCGAGAAGGCATGATTGTTGTGGTTCGCGATGATAACTTACCTCCCTTGCAGTGGAAGTTAGCTCGCGTTCACGCCCTGCATCCAGGTACTGACAACATTACTCGTGTTGTCACTCTCCAAATGGGAAACTCCTTTACAAGGAGACCTGTAGTTAAAATTTGTCCACTTCCCATTGAATAATAGTTCGATTATTTATTGAGCATTTAGTACGTAGGAAAGTATTTAAGATAATATTTGTTTTGTGTTTCATATAGTATAAATTGGTTTGTTTAGTGTTAAAACAACTGCGTTCTTTTAAGGTGAGCGGCATGTTCCGTGACGGAATTGACTTAATTTCTATTATCATATTTTTGTTTCTTCGTGTTCCTGTTGATGATGACGATGAGTATAGATATTTCTTTGTTTCAATTGTTAGGGTAGCATCTGGTCAATCTCAAAGTACCCGCAACCTGGAGACTTAAATCATGATATATTTTAATTGTTTGCTATTGGCGAGATCTTTGGGTGGAACCCATCACGTGACATCGCACGATGCATTGCGACGCAATCAACAAGACTTTCAGTCCTCCTACCACCACGGTTGAGCACACTCGCATCGATAAAGCTGTTTGCCCCCCGGATTTTCTCGCGGTCTTCCGGTAGTCTATCGAGTCGCGACGCCTCCTCCCTTGTGTTGTGACAATTTCTACATACACCAATCGACAAAATCAAGATAAACCAGCACCTGTGGAAACCCAGTGTTCAAGGGAACCGCCAGTGGGCACATGTCATCGGCGTGGGAAGACACCAGCCACCCAGTACCGTGAGTCCACTAGATCTAATTGCCTCCCTTAACACTAAGAATGGCGCTTGTTATTCAGGAGAGACACGCCAGTACATTAAAAGCTAAGAATGGCGCTTGTTATTCAGGAGAGACACACCAGGACATTAAAAGCTAAGAATGGCGCTTGTTATTCAGGAGAGACACGCCAGTACATTAAAAGCTAAGAATGGCGCTTGTTATTCAGGAGAGACACGTCAGGACATTAAAAGCTAAGAATGGCGCTTGTTATTCAGGAGAGACACACCAGGACATTAAAAGCTAAGAATGGCGCTTGTTATTCAGGAGAGACACACCAGGACATTAAAAGCTAAGAATGGCGCTTGTTATTCAGGAGAGACACGTCAGGACATTAAAAGCTAAGAATGGCGCTTGTTATTCAGGAGAGACACACCAGGACATTAAAAGCTAAGAATGGCGCTTGTTATTCAGGAGAGACACGCCAGGACATTAAAAGCTAAGAATGGCGCTTGTTATTTAGGAGAGACACACCAGGACATTATTCAGGAGAGACACACCAGGACATTAAAAGCTTTTAAAACGCCACTGCCGGACACAGGCCTCCCTTTAAGAGTCGATGATACCTGAAATCGCTTAGTGTCAGTGATCATACATTTGAATATATAATACATAAGCATTTACCTGCTTTGAGACTAAAATATGTTATACATATAGTTCAGGATTGATGCTAGAGTTTCGAAAATACGATTACATACAATTTTCTTGGTAGAAAAAACTCAGTTCTCTTTATACTGTACAATAAATCGTCGCTATTTAATAAACACTTTAAAATAAGCCTTGATACTTTGTACTGTAAATAAACAGAATATAAAGCAGACGGTGTGATTGAGATACAAAAAAACGCGATTTTTGCGATTACGCCGCTCTGCTCTGCCCCGCCCCGCAACTATATACGCAAAAATGGCATAGGACACCCCCCTTAAAAGCACCTCCTTTCTTATGGGGGTAGGTAAAGCCCCAATCTCCACGTTAGTCGTGCAGGTTGGGGATCGCGGTGCGGTGGTGGATCTGTTCTGCAATTCTGCCCTTGATTGAGGTATTGAAACATTTATTTTGACAAACCTAAAAGCATCAACTGTCATCAGCGACTTCAGCGCATTTGTTCAGATCTCACATCCAACTGACGTCATGACTACAGAGCAATATGGCGTCCACTGCGTTCATAGAATCGGTCGTCTTATTTTAAGTTTATGACACAGCTTACTGACACTGGCAGTCTCAGCGAAAAGCAAGCGGGCGGCGCCAGTTGAAGTGGAAGTTTTATTTTGAACTGTTTTGTTGTACCATGGAGACAGCAACATCTTAGTGCCATCCATGGTTCACCAAACATTACTTATTGTACGATAAGGTGCAATTAGTTACCTACCTAGTTTAGTTTTGCTGACATCTAATATGACCCCATATGGGATACATATGAAAATACGATGGTCCTTTTTGTCTTCCCGTGTACATATCATATGAGCGAGATAGCTTGAGCCTCTGTTTTTGTGAGCGAGATAGCATGAGCTTCTGTTTTTGTTAACTTAAAAGCTTAACGCAACGCAATTAAGTCTATTATTTCAACGTCGTTGGCATTCGTATTCAATCAGGTTGAAATGTTCTCTTCTGTGCAGAGGAATTTTGCCGATACGACTTATTAAAGTGGTCAATCTGTACCTTGGTAGCCTCGATAGTCTCGTTAACGTCGAGCTCTCGCGCGTGTTTCTTGAAGTTCTGACAGAGCAGGCTGAATGTGGGGTTGCGGATCACGGATTCTGACTCGTTTCTGAATCTACAACATCAACACAGATTAGAACACACCAACAGACATAACAGGCATCATCATCATCATCATCAGCCTTTTTCAGTCCACTGCTGGACATAGGCCTCCCCTAATGAGAGCCAGGCATACCTGCACAATATTGTATCATCGCAGGAATGGACAAAAATGTGGATGAAATTAGGGTGCATTTTTCATCATACATGTGCCCTCAGTAGGAAAACTACAGAAATTCTTGTACAAAGCTGTCAATCACCATAAGTCCTTCTCCGGTACTTCAACAAGTCCGTCTGGTTAGGGCTTGGTTAGGCAGGGGAACAAACAATGCACAATGCATTCCCATGCGAGATGTCAGTGCAGACGCCAGTTACCACATATAGAATTATAATGAGAATGTTGATACACACTCCTGCGTCTTGTGCAGCTCGAATAGCGTGCGCAGCGCTTGCAGCATGTGCGCGTGCGTCATCTGCGGCAGGTGCGCCTGCACGCACGCCAACACGTCGAGCGGCGCGCTCGACGACTTTATCTCCATCGCCAGAGCATCTGTTTTATTGCGGCTCAGCTCTGAAACTAATTACAAGTATCAATAACATGGTGTAAGCAATGACCAAGTGGATGGGCTGGACGGAGACTTAAACAAGAATCAAACACAATAACATGGTGTAAGCAATGACCAAGTGGATGGGCTGGACGAAGACTTAAACAAGAATCAAACACAATAACATGGTGTAAGCAATGACCACGTGGATGGGCTGGACGGAGACTTAAACAAGAATCAAACACAATTACTTCTTTTTTTTTCAATCAGTCTTCTGACTATAAGCAAATTTGGTGTAGGCGAGAGTCGTTTCAAGGAATTAGTCCAGCGATCATTTCCCCATTGTTTCGATTTGTCATGCGTCAAGCTCTATGATATGTTGTCTGTGCAGACTCTTAGGGTAGCTTATGGTGATCAGCTGTGAAGCCAGTTGATTAGGATTAGGGTGTTGGTTCAGGCGTTGTTTGTATTTAGCAGCGAATTGTTTTATTCGACGTTGACTGTGGTCATGTCCAGTTCGTTATGCAGCTTAGAGATCATTAGGAACCATGGAGCATTGGAAAGGTTTCTTATTATTCCACTTTGGGCTCTTTGTATAATTGATACGTTCGATTTACAGGCTGATCCCCACAGTTAATAAAATATTAATAAATTCGGATATACAACTAAATCTTTTCACAGAGACTAGGATAACTGGCATATACTGCCAAAACCACTTATTTTGTTTTTTTTCGAAAATAAACTAAGTTCTTGAATTAAAAATAAAATTCGTTTATTTCGGACAATTTACAATCCATAGGGTGAGTATTGAAGTTGATTATAAAAAAATAAAAATAATGTTGGACAATTCACACAGCATTATCTAGCTCCAAGCTAAGCAGAGCTTGTGTTATGGTAGATAACTGATATACATAATACAATACAATACATAGATAGATTTTTTTTTTATTATACATAGAAAACGACCAGAACACCCTGAACAAATACCTGCAGATCGTACAAATATTTGTCCCAAGGCGGGAATCGAACCCGCAACCTCCTGTGTCGCAGGCGGACCTTCGGCCACCGCGCCACAGAGGTCGTCAATTGAATATTAGAAAGGAAGGTTGTTAGAAATAAATAAATAATGCTGGACAATTCATTGACAGTATCATCATCAGCCTATACCAGTCCACGGCTGGACATAGGCCTCCCCTAATGAGCGCCATAGCGCCCTGTCTTCAGCTTGCTGCATCCAGCATCTGTCAGCAGTCTTTCGCAAATCGTCATCCCACCTGGTCGGAGGGCGTCCTACACTACGTTTTCCGAGTCGCGGTCTCCACTCAAGAACACGTTTACCCCAGCGGTTGTCGGTTCTTCTTGAAATATGGCCAGCCAACTGCCACTTCAGCTTGCTAATCCTTTGAGCTATGTCGATAACCTTGGTACTCTGTCGGATGTATTCGTTGCGAATCCTATCATAGATTCCAGAACAGCCCAGGTTTCGACAGAGTCAAAGGCCTTTTCATAGTCCACAAAGGCCAGACACAGGGGCTGATCGGACTTCGGACTTCTGTACAATCTGCCTCACTGTGTGTATGTGGTCTATGGTGGCATATCCTCCGCGAAACCCGGCCTGTTCGGGTGGCTGGAACTCGTCGAGTCTCCTGGCGAGACGATTCGTGACTACTCGTGAGAAAAGCTTATAGACGTGGCTCAGGAGTGTGATGGGTCTGTAGTTTTTTAGAAGGGTTTTATCTCCCTTCTTAAAAAGAGCACCACCAGGCTGCCGCTCCACGCCTTAGGAGTTCTCCCACTGTGAAGAACGGTATTAAACAGGTTCTGGAGCTACTGCAAAACAAGGGCTCCTCCTGCCTTCAGAAGCTCTGAAGTAATGCCGTCTTCACCAGGGGCTTTTCCATTTTTAATCTGCCTCAGAGCCATCACGATCTCGTCTTGACTGATACATTGACAGTATCATTTACCCCTAACCTAAAGACAATGTCTTAGGCCTCATTTACGAAGACGCAGGGCGTCGCGTGTGGCGCGGTGTCTCTCCTCTCTCGCACTCGACAATGCCGTATGTTTGAAGTGCGGGCCGCGTGCGCCGCCAACTCAACGTGCGACGCTCCGCGTCTCCGTAAACGAGGCCTTACGGGCAGGTAACAGATATACTTACCACATAAATAGATATTCTGTCTGATATAGACACATCAGCCACAGGCTGCTCGTCTATTATTAAGTAAATAAAATAAATATCCATGTTTAATTAATTCATTATACATCGAACACGCCCAGAATACTCCGGACTAATTACTTTTAAATCTCTACTAACGTTCTGTACAAGGGTTTTTGTATATTGTATTTATTTTATTTCCACCCATGTCATCCTAGTGTAAAGGCCTAGCGTAAAGGCCTCTTGCCATTTTTAGGGTTCAACTCAAGATAAGAAAAATTTAATATTTACTGCCTGAGGAGAGGCTCCGCGGAGTGATGGACAAGCTGAGGGAGCTGCCACGGAGTACATTTCGCCAGACGCTCTTCAGCAGCAGCGACATGGAAACTATGAAAACAATGAAACCAAAAATTTTAGACTAATTTGGCCTTCGAAAAAGTCAAAGGTGCAATGATAAACCTGTACACCCGGTCTGCCGCGAAACAGGCCCAGCCTAGTGCAGGGACCACCAGTAATAATGTTCTTATTTATTTATCTGTAATCTTTATTAATTAAGTTAGGTACTTAATATAACATTAGGTCTCATAATGTAACATTAGGTCTTTCGGTCTTTGTAATAGTTATGGTAAATAAATTAATTTGTATTTTTTTTGTATTTTGTATAAATTGATGACAACGTGATAAATCGCTAGATTTTAAGGGCTAGCTTCTAGCCGAATTGCTTTTAACACAACGATGATAAAAATGTAAATAGATTTTTGAGGTTATGTACTAGATAAAAAATATTTTCAAGGTGAATGTCCGTCTAGATTCTAGAATATTATATAAAGCAGGGACGAGGGAATTTCCCTCGTCCCTGATATAAAGTTCCTTTATAAGAGGTAATAGATGCGTCGTCTAAAAAACAGGTAGGAGAAATATAAAGGAAAATATATAATAGGTAATTTTACTTACGTCTGGCAAAAAATATCTTGGAACACTGTAATTTCTCTTTTTCAGTAAGTATTTTTTTTTATAATTTACAGTAAATGAAAAGTTAACGTTGTATTGGCTCTTCTAAGCACTGTTATTAAACTTTATATAACATTTTCACTCAAAAAAGAATAAAAAATAAAACTGAAACAGCCAAATTCCAATTGTATACAAGACAGCTGATTCTGTCTGACATTTTCAAAAATAAACAAATGAATGGGGGAGAGGAGTTCGATGTGAGTTCCGTTCCGTACCCTGATCATTTTGTGATATTAAATGTAAATAATTTTTATTTATTTGAATAAACGAGATTTTTGCATTAAATAAATCTTTTTAAACGTGATTAGGAGGGTGTCTTAAACCTACAACCAAACTTAATTTAAGAATAAATTATAATAACCTTTAAAACCATAGACATAGAATTTTTTCACTATTCTAAGCCTATGATTAAAACCTTGTTTTAAGAATGTTTACTAGCACGAAATGGAACGTCAACTACCTGGTAAATTGATTGAAATCATTATTTACATGAAATCACAGAGTACTGTGTATAATGAAATAAACAAACAAAACAAACAGTGACAATCGACGACTTTTGTTGTGGAATTGGTTGTGGAATTCGTACTTTATAAAGTAACCCGAGTATTATCTGGTTGAGAACAAACGCTACTACATAGTACATAGAAATGTATGAAGAAAAAGTAGTCAATTCACGCCCTGACAGAGAATTATTCAAGAAACTCGTAACCCTCGGTGACTACACTATCGTACCATATGAAGATTCTCGATGCAAGTTCTCCATCACCGATATTTCCTGTAAAAAGGGCGACGAAACCTGTCAGATTGAAGCAGAAAGTCAGATCTTCAGCAGTAACTTCAATGGGAACCTTTTGATCGGTGATTGCGACTGTTTTATCGACAAGGACTTTGAGCTGGTTTTGCAGCAGATGTGTAGTGGAGAGACGAGCGATGTCCGCATGGTGTATAAGGATGGAAATGAAGAGCTCGTCAAGGAAATCAGGTGTCGAGTGGTGTTGATGGAAGTGACGGAAGAACAGCTGATTAGTGATTGGGGATGGGAGAGGTTGTATGACGTTGCTTTGTATCACAAGGTACTTGTAGATTGTTTTAATTTGACAGTACATGCTTTACGTTTTATGAAGCATCCCCGCCGAGTGATTTCGGTAAAATATCCCATTCAATTGATCGCCATCCGGGGAGACAGGGTGTAAGCTATTTCGGTTCCTATCATTTATGTAACAAAAATAAATACATAGAATTTTCGACGAATTGTCGACGACGCTGTAAACGTCAAAATATCACAAATGTCAAATCAATTATAATGTTTTTCTTTTTACATTACACGTAGTACTAATGTTACTCTCACTTGACTTTGTTTTGCTCGACTTCGTTGCGCACTGCAAAGTATTGAACTGTTTATAAATTTGAATCAGAATTGCTGAAATCGAGCAAAAAAAAAAAGGCAAGTGTGAGTAAGTAACAATTGACTTTTCCTTAGGTTAAATCTTGACATTGACGTTACAAATTCCGTCGCCGAACGAACCCCATCCCGCCAAAAAATTGTATGCATTTTCTTAGTACCAGTACCAACCCAATGGTCATGTGTTAGTATTTAAATAATCCATCCTTAATGTTTTCTTAGTATAAGTACTTCATATCTAGTAGGTACTAAATAAGTAGTCTTATGTTTATATCTATGTACTAAAGTTTAATTTGTGTGTTGTGTCTAATAAATATTTTTCTTCTTCTTCTTCAGTACCATATTGGAAACCGAAATCGTTTATGACATTTCTCCCCGGATGGCCCATTCAATGGGAATGGGATATTTTACCGCAATTACTCGGCTGGTAGAGAAAAAACCTGTGGGCCTAATGAGCATGATTGAATCTTTAATTTTTAAAACATTAGACATTATAAAACTATCATATTTTGAAAAAATAGTTTGTTCTTCCAACATAAACCAGACACATAGTTAACACTTATCACCCTATTCACACTAAGCCCAGTGCGAGTAACACACTATAAAGCAAAAAGCTAAGTCATGGTACATGTCATTCAATATGCCTAGTTTGGCAATCTTTATTAGGTATTGTGTTATGTATGTTTTTTTTAAGCATTGGGTTGATTTTAGGAGAAAGGAGTACATCTAGTGAAAGACAAAAGGATAACAGATGCATTTAGAAGGTTCAACAAGGCACTAAAAATGCTGATAGCCATAGAACCATTTGACCCGGAAACCATTGATGAAGAAAGGATCCAGGAGCTTATAGACCTGAAGGTAATCATCATTTAAATCCATGGTTAGAGATAGGAATAAATCATGATTATCTTTGGTCTATAAATATTAGTCTTTTTTTTAGTCTTTTTTCTCGTTCTTTTCCATTCTACTACTGAGCAAAGGCCTCAATAATAAACATAGTAGGCTAATATTTTAATCTACTATGGAGAGTGATTTTGTCCCACCTAACTTAGTCTTATCTTGTTTCTGGCTCCTCAAATATAATCATTAATAAATAAAAATATCATTATTCATTAATAAATAAATAATGCTGGATAATTCACACAGCATTATTTAGCCCGAAGCTAAGCAGAGCTTGTGTTATGTATACCCATACTAGATAACTGATATACATAATACAATATGTTACATAAATAGATATTTTTTATTATATTACATAGAAAACAATTAGAACACCTGGAACAAATACCTGCAGATCTTACAAATATTTTGTTCCAAGGCGGGAATAGAACCTGCAACCTCCTGTGTCGCAGGCAGACCTTCGCCCACCACGCCATAGAGGACAATCATTACATTACTTATTATATTTCTTTCAGGTAAAACTATACAACAACCTTGCCCACTGTCAGCTCCAGTACAGTGAATACACTGCTGTGTTGGAGCTGTGCAACAAAGCTCTCTCTTTCCATCCAGACAGTGTGAAGGCGCTGTATCGGAGGTGCGTCGCTTATTCACATCTACAGGTTTGTTACCAGTCAGTTTCATCGTGATTAGGTGTCAGAGGGTTTGAGAGAGGTGTACGTGTCCAGCTGTGGACGCTGTTCGGATGAGATGATGATTACAGCTACAACTAATAGATATCCCAATTTTTTTTCACAAAAGTTTACTCAACTATATATTCTTGTTTGAAAGTAGCTTATTTTTCTATCTCCTGATTACAGCTGAGATGCAAAATGTGATAACAGTTTATTTTCTTGCAAATAATAATTAAGAATCCTTTTATTGTATTTTTTGTCTATTCCTAAAATGTTATTTCACCTGTATTAACAATATCTTACACTACGTTTTCCGAGTCGCGGTCTCCACTCAAGAACACGTTTACCCCAGCGGTTGTCGGTTCTTCTCGAAATATGGCCAGCCCACTTCCACTTCAGCTTGCTAATCCTTTGAGCTATGTCGATAACCTTGGTTCTCTGTCGGATGTATTCGTTGCGAATCCTGTCCTTCAGAGAAACTCCGAGCATAGCTCTCTCCATAGCTCGCTGAGCGACTTTAAACTGGTGGACCAGCCCTACCGTGAGTGTCCACGTCTCAGCTCCAGTCATGACGGGTAGGACGCACTGATTGAAAACGTTTTCAAGCATTGCGGTATGGACGACGAGAAGACTCGACGTAGTTTCCCAAACGCTGCCCAACCTAGCTGGATCCTCCTCTTGGCCTCCTTCTCGAAATTGTTTTACCCAACTGCAGAATCTGCCCAAGGTAAAAAAACAAAACGGAAAACGTAGTGTAGGACGCCCTCCTATCAGGTGGGATGACGGTTTGCGAAAGACTGCTGGCAGATGCTGGATGCGGCAAGCTGAAGACAGGGCGCTATGGCGCTCATTAGGGGAGGCCTATGTCCAGCAGTGGACTGGTATAGGCTAATGATGATGATGAACAATATCTTAAAACTTTTTGTGATATTTGAAATGCAATTGTAGCATGCTTTATCAGTTGCTAGTTCAATAAACAAATAAGGAATGTTGTCCAATGCTGGGCAAAACTCTCCATTTTGTCCCTCTGCACTGCATGTTTTAATAGTTTAATGTTTCTAGATGCCCGAAGAAGCTTGGAAGGACATCCAAAAGGCCCTTGAGATAGACCCTTCAGACAAGACAGCTCAACAGAGAGCCATAGAACTGAGGCCCAAGATTGCAAAGATTAACACCGAATACAGCAGTGTCATTAAAAAGATGTTCCGATAAGGTTTCATTCTTTTATTTACATTAGTTTGTGAGCATTATAAATACAAAAATATACAAATCTGTTGACTTCTGACCGATAAAGTCAAATAAGCTGGTCAAACCAAAGATAATAATATATCACAATAAATTTTTAAGTCTCTAAAGAGGTGGTCAAATGATAAAATATCACAAATTCACAATACATCTGTATGTCCTTATAGAGAGACATGTTAGTTTGTTGATTCTGAATGGTGTTATCCATTTCTGTAGGAGGTTCATGAGTGCTTCCTAGAGTCGCTAGGGGGGCTGTAGCTGTAGGCGGCCACCGCTGGATGGTTGCTTATTGAGTCCATGGCTATCCTTGTTAGCTGAAATGATAAATTAGTTTACTTTTATAACTTCACCACCATTGGCCGGTTACTGTCTGCTGTTGAACATGCGCGTTGAAAAATAAGCTTTACGGAAAGGCCGTGATTGTCTGCCGTATTGCCTGTGATTCACTTTCGTATTTCACCTGGGTGGATCACAGATAACAAAAAATCCCTCGGCCCACCAGAATCTCCAAATCTCGATACAATAGTTATGTTATGTTATGACCGAAGAAGAAAGTTATAGTTTTACTAGCAGCCACCGCGGTTTCACCCGCGTAGTTCCCGTTCCGGAAGAAATTTTAGCTTGTGTACTATTCCAGACGAATCTATTTGTGTGTCAAATTTCATCGAGATCCGTTCAGTAGTTTTTGCGTGAAGAGCAACAAACATAGATACATCCTCACAAATTTCGCGTTTATAATATTAGTAGGATTCATGAGAATAATCTCCAAATGTTGGACAAAACGGACGTTACGGAACACTAGCTATGACTTGTTGAGCATATTCTTATGTTCAATGTAATGTGCTAGGCTCATGGCAAAATAAATAAAGAAGAGTGGTTTTAAGATACACCCTTGGCATACACCACACAAACCGAGGTGAGAGATGAAACTGGCAGCCTTAAATATACCTAACTAGCTTCTGCCCGCGGCTTCGTACGCGCTTTCCGGGATAAAAAGTAAGTACTAGCCTATGTTCGTCCCTGGGATACCATCTACCTCCCTGCCAAATTTCATTGAGATCCGTTCAGCCATTTAGGCGTGAAAACGTAACAGACAGACAGAGTTACTTTCGAATTTCTAATACGAATATAATATGTAGTATGGATAAGTTATTGACCACATTTGGAACGCGAAGATTGTTGCATGGAGGATGTCTTTTTTATTTTTCAGCCTTTTCTGTTGTATCAGGGCAAAGGCATCTTTTTCTATACGGTATGATACGATCATATCTTATTTTAAAGAATGAAACCTTTATACTTACATATCCTTTTAAAGCATCGGCGATTTCGTCTAGTTGCACGCCGATTTCTCGCATATTGCCCGTCATCCTGCAATCACAATCCTAAGTTATATGATGAGATATTTGTAGCCTCGTAGGATGCTTTCATCTGATTTTAATTATGTAGCGTAGTAGTCCATGGTCCGGGACTCCGTCTGAAGACGAAGATGTGGATTGCACGCCCGCCTCGGAGCTACTGTTTTTTTTTTTAATATACTGGACTTTCACAGAGCATTCAGCAATCTAGCCCCAAAGCTAAGCAGAACTTGTGTTATGTTATAGTTATGGGTACTAGATGACTGATATACATTATAACTATATATAGAAAACGATCAGAACACCCTGAACAAATATCAGCAGATCGTACAAACTCGAAAAAACAGGCACTTCCCAACTGCGGCACCGGCAACTTGCCTAGGCGGGAATCGAACCCGCAACCTCTTGTGTCGCGGGTGGACCTTCGCACGCCGCGCCACATCGGTCGTCGTGTAAAAGGTAATTAACAGGTAACAATATTAGGTAGTAAATAAACTGGCGGTTACGAAAGAAAGACGCCTGACCTTGTATACGCCCACAGCAGCAGCAGAGTGACCGCCCCGAGCGCCGCGAACTGGCCCAGCGCCACCATTGTCTGCACGCCCAGCGCGCCGCCCAGCAGCGCCAGCACGTAGCCCACCACAGCCAGCGCTCCGAACACGGCCGGGGTGCCCACTAGCTTGAAGATGTTCTTGCCTTCGTTGTGTGCTTTGAGCTGGTCGTAAAGCTCGTCTAGGTCCTGGGAAAAATAAATTTTTAAATTCTAGGAATAAAAATTCGGCATTCAACATTTGGATGGGTTACCGCGTCATGTTGTTTTTCTATATAAAAAAAACATCCGTTTTTAGGTTCCATGCCTCAAAAGGAACCCTAACTGTCTGTCAGTCCTCTTTTCTCGGGAACGCGTGGAGGTATCGAGTTGAACATCAAATAGGTACACAGGTCCGTAACCTTGGAAGCTGTGATATGAATCAAACTCCTATGTCAACGCAATCTAGGGAATCACATGCACATAAAACCTGTAGGGTAGGTACCTAGGTACTTCCCGTTGACTTAGCATCATAAATTTTCCAGAAACCGTAAATTTGTAGTTAATTCACATGAAATATGTTCATTCTCGTAAGAGACCAAATAGGAGGGTTCCGTCCTACCTCGTAGCCTGATTCCGACACGCACTTGACGTTTTATAAGGGTTTCTTTTGCAAAATAGTTTTGTTCGATGGTAAGGACGGAATTAGAATTGTACTTCACTTTTTATCCCCCATAGGTACCTTAATCAACTGAACTCCATAGGTATCCGCCAACTCCTGCCCTCCCATCTTCTTCTTGCTGTAGAAGGCATGCAGCGCCTTGTCTTTAACCCTTCGATGCTCGGCCTCCAACACATTCGGCTGCAGGAACGGCTTGGTGCCTCCGCAGACCTCTTCCATCAGCGTCTCGTATACGTCGCGAGCGTCTGCTGCTGCCGAAAGGTTGTTGGCTTCTGCTGTTGCCTGGGAGACGAGATATTAGCGTCAGTTTTTAATACCTATAGAGTTAGTCATTCAATGTGTGAACAAGCCTTTCGGCCGCCGCCATGCTCCTAACTGTCTTTTGCAACCAGATGTCCTTAGAAGAACTGGTCGTCTCGTCTCGTAACCATGCTACAAGCGAAGTTTTTTTTCTGTTTTCGTAACAGATTCGTAATTATAATCAGCTTAGTAGATAGGTAACGATATCCTAATTTTTATTCCGAATTCCCAACTTAGTAGAATAAATGCACATGCAGTGATTGAAGAACAAATTAATGCGATTATAAATGAACTAAAAGTAAAGAAACCAGCTGGACCAACTGGACACTCAAGTTACAGATGCAACTTTAAGCTCTAACCTTATTCCCACGTGGTGGTACCAATTTCCTGTAGGGATGTTGTTTGGAAGAATTGAAGCTTGTTATGTGGTCCTTTAATTTCAATATCGCAAGCGAAATTAGTTCATACGGATAATTCATAATGTTTATTCATTAACAATATTAAATTGTATCTGAAATTTTAGTGATTTTTTTTTTATAATTTTATTTGATAGATAGATTGGCGAGTATCCTACATATCAATCAAGACTGTAGGGATGCTGCTTCCCTTGGATCATATTCATATCAGAAACAAAGTCTAGTTTGTAATGTGTTCCTTGATATCATTGATATCACTGGAAAATCATAAACCTTGCTGAAACCATTGAACCAACCACCTTTCACATGCCCTGTTCTTTTAAACTCCTAGGGGCCCTATTCTACTAAACTTATTACTTTATTCACTATGACTAGGATCTGACGTATCGGTAAATATGGTGTGGAACCAGATCAGACCTTACGAAAGAATACCATAATGGTTTTGTTGCTTCCTGGAAATAAATACCTTCATAACAAACATGGTTGAATCTATTTCTACAAGTTTAAGCGAAGGGTGTGTCAACATGGCGAAATAATCAAAAAACGAGATCTTTGAAAGTTCTCCAACTCACCTCAAGAATACTCTTCGGCTCCGGCAGTTCAGTTCCATTGAACACCTTCATGTAGACCTTGAAGTAGAGCAGCAGGTCCTTGGCCTTGACCTTCTGACCTTCAATCAGCTTGGGCACCAGCCGGGCGGGAGACACCAGCTCGGGAATCAACTCTTTGAGGCTGGCTTTGAACTCGGGGCTTATGTCTACAAGACAGAAAATTGCAAATATCTGAAGAATATTTTATGGTCTGCATTGCCCGACTATCATCATCATCCTCAGCCGGATTCCCACTGCTGGGTATATGCCTCCAGAAGATAATGCTATCCACAACGGTTCAGAGCTATAACCTCACTCAGACACCGTGACGCGTAGGTACTGCCTTAACTTCCTATGGGTTATATGGTTATATGGGTGTTTATCGGGGGGAGGCCTGCGTCCACTGCTGGACGCAGGCCTCCCCCCGATAAACACCCTATTGGCTTTTATCTCATGGAGGATAATGCCCATAATCTCCACGCTGGGCTTGGGGTTCGCTGTTCAGCGGTAGGTAGATCTATTCTGCAAGAGGCGCTGCAGCCCGCCCCTCGGTGTATGTCCCTTAGTGGCCTCATATGACCCCGGCAGGAAGAGTTGGGGTGGTGCAAATTCTGCAAGCTGGCACCACACGGCTGCAGGTACTGGTGCTCATCTAATTCGTCCCGCTATCTCTGTCGTGGTCTGTTGCGTGGACGACGCCGCCCGCGCCGTGTCTGACACCCAATTAGTTGGTACCTACTTAATTACTTTGGACCAGTGATCGTCTGATGAGTGCATCGACCTGCTGGATGATGGCAAGTACGAAAACTGACAGAAAAGCGGCTTGTGGGCCTTCCTGTGCCTTCGTTCAAATTATGCAAACGCTGTAGATAAATCAGATGCTATTTGGGTTTGTCCTAACAAAAACTTCCCTAACACAAAATATTGTTGCACTATCGTTAATCATCAAATCAGAGACTAAGATCAGGGAACCTATCACGGGGATCATCGCAGCATCGCCATACATTGCGTACATCGTTGAAGTTGAAGAAATAAATTTCAAAATATTTACGCATTCGATGACAAAGTGACGTTTTTTTTTCTCTCCCGTGCTTGCCCTACAGCTGTGGACTTGTCTATTGACTTGAATATTCGATAAACGCTTTACAGACTCTTCATGCAATAGCGCATGCGTTCTAGGTAATGGGCATGGCACCAGTTAAGTTGTTACCTTTCAAATTTCCGTTAAACTCCGGGTTGGTAGCCACGTTGAGACCAGGATGCGGCATTAGGAAGCACTCCAGCTCCTCGAAACATGCTGCAATGTACTCTCGCAGGGTCTGCAGCTCTTTGTGCTGGCCTTCGTGGACCTGGGGCCAGAAGAAATGGTCCAATTATTGCAATCTTGTTACCGTGCAGAGCTTTAGTATGGAACTTGCTATGAACCGTTTGCACACATAGCCACATATGGCGATATAGATTTGGGTGCTACAAGGGCGCAAAATCATATTTTACGACAAAAACCCTATTTTGAATGCAGATTAAATTTAACAAGAAGGGAATGGAAATAAGGGTGTCGATAGTCGATATCCTTACTTCTTGGCTGCAAGAGAAATATTTAAGAATTTGTATCTAAAGTATAGTATATATATTATTATTTGAATTTATTGACTTTAAAATCCTTCACTCCACTCTGGAGTTTTTCAAAATAGCGCCCTTGCCTTACAAACTTGAAAAACAATCTACTCTTTTCCCTTGTTGAACTGTAAGGAGTTAGGTACCTCTAACCGCTTGTTGAGCAGTTTCTTCCCTCCGAGAGCCCCGTACGGATACTCGTAGGGGAAGCTCCAGTCCCGCACTAAGAACTGAAGTCGCTGGAATGGCTTGCCGCCGCTGTTTTTCTGCACCAGGCGACCGTAGTCTGTGAACAGCTGGAAAATAGAGTTGACTTGTTATTTGATGTCACGAGATAACTAACGTCGAGTCTGATTCATTAACTGCTCAGCCTATACGAGGGCGCTCAGCTTCACAACTTCAACATGAAACACATTGACAGGACTCACGTCGACGTCACGGGTCTAACAGCATTGCCTAAAAATGCGACTTCCCAGCTAAGTTTTACCATGCGAGCTCTTTTAAAGGTCAATCAATTAGTCAGTTATTAACCCTTTCATCATACCATCCTTCGTTTGGGCTAGGCCTTTTGTTTATGCCAATCAGCGTTGGTCTTACGCTAGTTGTGCCACGTACCTACTTCCCAAAGTTCCTATCTTACTATTTGGGTAATAGGTAAAAATCCCATTGATATGTTTATTATAGGTATAGAATAGGCCGCAGTTATGACTTAGTTCACCTGTAAGTGCTGCAGATCGTCTTCCTCGATGTTCTGCGAGAGGTTGTATATCTGCACGGAGGAGATCATGGTGGACAGTGCGAAGACGGTGGCGTTATCGCGGACCGTGGACTCGCTGTCAAAGGTGCCTTGCGTGTCCATCAGGAGGATTACCACCTGGAGGGAGACATTCATTTACAGAAAATATTTAGATAGGTACCTACCTACCTATATATTCGTTGAAGAACAACACAAAGTATTTTGATAATGCTTTCATAGCTCAGGGCTAGCGATGCAAACTCCATGGGCGCGGCCGGCGAGGCGCGCCGCTGTACCTACCTATATATCATCGTGGGCACTCTACGTAGAACCGAGAAATATACCAATAGGGAAACCTCATCTAACAGTTTCATAACCACCTTAAAACTTCTATTAAGGATTCGGAGCTTTTAATGATACGCATCTAAAAAAATCTAAAATAATTTATCGGCAACAGAAATATATCATCATCATCATCATCAGCCTATCCAGTCCACTGCTGGACATAGGCCTCCCCTAATGAGCGCCATAGCGCCCTGTCTTCAGCTTGCAGCATCCAGCATCTGCCAGCAGTCTTTCGCAAATCGTCATCCCACCTGGTCGGAGGGCGTCCTACACTACGTTTTCCGAGTCGCGGTCTCCACTCAAGAACACGTTTACCCCAGCGGTTGATTGACCCCCCAATGATGCAAGAAATATATCATTTGTGAAAATTTCATCTGTGTAACTATCACGGTTCATTAGATACAGCCTGGTGACAGACAGACGGACGGACAGCGGAGTTTTAGTAACAGTAGGGTCCACAGATATCATTTCATCGGAGGAAATAGCAGAAGTTCGAATATTTTTTTCGCGGCTTATCTTGATCATTTGTGGTGTTCCTGTCCTTGGTAGGTATATACTTACCTAATTACAGTCAATAAGTACTTATTAGATAGTACCCAGGCGGTAAGAGAGTTCTGAGTAGACCCACCTTCTCCCCATTAGGCAGCGTGGCCTTGAACGGCTGCGACCAGAGCAGCAGCCCCGTGGTGTGGCGGTCGGAGCCCCCGCGCCAGCTGAACCCCTTCAGGGGCTCCTCTTCCGACCCCAGCCAGTCTGCGTCGCTCTCGCCGAGGTTGTACTGTGGAGGAACGAACGTGGATTGGGATTATTGAAAGGCATTTTGATTTAGCTTGACGCTAGCAAAGGTCAAACCATAAGTAATACACAATTTATAGAACTTGTTAAGTTTAAACCCGACGTAGAGCCAAGAAGTTTAAAATCAATAGGGCTAATAGCTAACTATTTACGGCTTGTAATTTGAACATTAACAACCTAAATAGTTATTAGCTAACTTTATGTATTCCGTGCCTTTTGCTTGTAGCATGCTGCAATTATAAGTACCTACTTTTTTGTTGGACCAGCTACTTACCTACTTGTCAACTGTGTCCATCGCTTAAGACAACATTGGGTTGGTACATTTAGATTCAACTAGGCGATTCATAATCATAAGGTATATATATAATATTACCTTTTTATGCAAGAATCTGAGCAGGAAGTCCAGCAAAAAGGACTTCCCTTTCCTGAAGGCCCCAGCCACTGACAGCACCACCACGGCTCGGTCCTTGATGTCATCTCTCAGCAGCAGCGCGCTCAGAGACTCCTCATCCAGGTTGAAGGTGTGTTCCGCCGGGGTCACCACCTGGATGCCCCAGCCGGACTCGAGGGGCTCTATCTTGGCTGAAAATAGACACGGGTCACAGGAAATTTACATGGCTGGTGGATGGTCTTGCTTGACAAAGTGCGATTTGGACGTAGCCATTTTAAAACTTTCTGGTGAATCTAGTTGGTTTAATCCAACCATCTCAAAGTGAACTAGGGTATGGTATGACTCTAGCTAGGTATTAACTCTAACGGTTTTGAGTAAATAATATCTACTTAGGTAAGTAGATATTATTTGTTCAAAACCGTAGTCATAGGTAGCCAAGCTAGGTATTTTGTCATTTTTCAGTTTTTCGTGGATGATTTAATCATCAAGAATGATTCATCCGTTTACCTACTTAGGTAGAGCAATAGGGGCCGATTTCATCATGAATCAAATAAGTCAGATGTACGTAGTCATTTAAGCACTAAAAGTACGCCAGTAATTCCTAGTACTTTAGTCAACATTTTAATTGTGTACCTACCTACATTTTTAGGGACTATTTACCTTTGCTTATCTCTATGTAAGGGTAGATGTAAGGTAAGTACATGAACTTTTAGTCCGATTCATAATCCAAGATATTTTATGTCAACAAAGACATTTATAAATGAACACTAACAAAAACTGATAATTATAACAGAAAAAAATAAGGTACCTACCAGGAAGGGCTGGAGTTTGTGTCACACTGTGGAGCGAAAAATGAATAAACACAAAAATTGTTTCGAGCTTCTGTACCTAATACCATTGATAACGTCGTTAAATATTTTCCCCAATATTCCTTGGGTTTTGTAACCCCTTTGCATAGGTACAAAAAATATACTGGTTTTTGAATCGGAGTATAAGCACCATTTGATTTTACCTTGATCTTCATAAATTGTTGTAACTTATTTACCTACTCGTTGGTTTTATTAGAGCAAAGGAGGATAATCAACAGAGACCTATTTTAAATTTAGCTCATTATAAATCGGAGCCAGCCAAGCCACATAATGTTAAAGTTCACTTACCTCCCCATTCCCCTTATTAGGTATCGCCCTCAAACATACACAACGCATCAATTAAAAGTAGGTAAAATAGAACCATTGCATTGTTTACCTATATCCACACAAACGAACACATGACACAATGATCTAAAAATAACCACGCAATCACTTAAAACAAACCGTCTAACCTACCCAACTAGAAACATAACTTGTTAAGATACTTACTCGACATTTTGCTAACTATTTTATCTTAAGCTCGCGTGTAAATGCGCAGTAGACACGTCTGGGTTGGTGGAGAGAAGGCCGCACAGTGATGTCAGACTCCGGTTATGATGTGGGTGTGATGTCATAGCTGTTGTGCAGGTTTTATTACCTCCCAGCTGGAATGTGTGCGAGAGATTTTTGGTAAACATTTTAGTTTGCTACAATATGATTGTGTCGTTGGCTATGAACAACACACGGTCACCTAGATAGGTTAGTTAGCAATACTTACAATAACTAATCGGTTTTAGACGTAGTCTTTTCGTTGAATAAATTTAAATCAGCTAGCGTAGTGTATAATTATATATTATTCTGTGAGTGTATCGTGCGTAACGTAGGTAATGTAGGTTGAATGTTAATTGGCAGTTCTCCAGGCCAGAACCTTGACCTATCGGACAGGCTGCACTGGACGACGAAGATGCCATTACATTCACTGTAGTATCGGACGGCGGTGCGTTAAGAGAAAAATCCTTTCTCTGATAATCGAACCCGCAACCTTTCGCCCAGGCGTGCCGTGCCTGGTAGGTTTGATGCTCGTTAGACCTGATAATCGAACCCGCAACCTTTCGCCCAGGCGATGCCGTGCCTGGTAGGTTTGATGCTCGTTAGACCTGATAATCGAACCCGCAACCTTTCGCCCAGGCGTGCCGTGCCTGGTAGGTTTGATGCTCGTTAGACCTGATAATCGAACCCGCAACCTTTCGCCCAGGCGATGCCGTGCCTGGTAGGTTTGATGCTCGTTAGACCTGATAATCGAACCCGCAACCTTTCGCCCAGGCGTGCCGTGCCTGGTAGGTTTGATGCTCGTTAGACTGAGGCATGTTCATCATACACATTGTTGTATTTTCCATAACGAGATGTTGTTTGTTCTTGTTTTGTCATACATTTACACTGTCTGTTTGGTAAAACGTACAAGACAGGCACAAGCAGGTCTGGTGTGGGCTCCGTCCAACCAGACCGTGACATTCCGCCGACCACGCGTGACCGACGATCAAGGGTTCTAATATAACTATTTACCTACGTATATTCATCGCGTTATTTATCCATTTGTATTTCTGACGACGTTTCAGACTACGGCACTGTAAATTTGCCTAAACGTCATGTAAAAAGAAAATAAAGATAAATATCCTCGAATCAATCTATCTTTGTATAGATTGATGATGTCTTGCTAGGTATACTTAGTACAACAGGGACTAATTATGTAGTAGGTGCCTAAAGATGTGTTGGAAATATAAACATTCGAGAATAGTACAAACCAAATTTATTCCGTTAAATCAACAAAATAAACTATTAAATCTCACAACAAAATTTTGCTCCCACTCCCGCCGAATCCACGCCGATACTACATATAACCACACATTGGCACATATTTTAGAAAAATAAATTTATTTGTCGTATATAAAACCACAGTAAATAAGATATGTTCTCAATTAAAACTATTTACAAAAGTCGACCGAACAATGCTTCGACTCTTTCTAAAGCCATAACCAAACTCGTGCCGAGAATCCTCACCGTGGGTGACTGGTGCGGCAGCGTGTCTCAAGAAACAAAATTGCAAGCTGTTTCTCGGCGAAAGTCTGTCACAAACTTGAAAGTAACAGAAAACAGTCAAACATAATATTGATTTATGTTAAAATTCGTCATACATGATAAAATCTACTTGTCTCATACTTTTAGAAATGAAACACTGATTAGCTACATGCTGAAATCACATCGAAAAGGCAAGTTTATGTTTAGCAGTCAACGACTATAACCATGATAAAAGATTTAAACTGTATAAACATTAAACGAACACACATCATTGAAGTTGGATTATCTCTAGAACACAGATTGTGTGATGAATCTTTAACAAGTGAAAAACTAATTGATTCTAAAACAGAATTAACGTCGCTAAAGTCCGCAAGAAGTCCCAGACATTTTCGAGTCGGCGAGTACTTGATATCGTAGCTCAGTTGGTTAGAGCACACCAGGTCCAGTACTAAAACATATTTTCTTTACAGATAACATTATATAGACGCCACCCGGGAAGTTTACCGTTGCTTATATGGAAGCCTTTACCTTGCCACAGGATTTGAAATTCATGAAACTGTTCATCGGCGACGGCGCGCGGCGACCCCTCCCGTTTTTATAACCTTTACAATTAGCATTACTCTTTGAGAATATATTAATGCTTCAATAACCTGGCCTTCATTTGTTATAATGAGTCTAGTTTGCTTATTGAATTGCTTACATAATTCAATAATCTCTTTATTTTATGCATATTAATTAATGTGCATAGTTTGGATTTTTAGTTTGTACAAACAAGATGGTGGTGTCAATAATAATTCAGATGGCGACAAAATTAAGCTCATTTGACAGCAGCCATTACTGATGACATACTCTTTATTTCAAAATATGAAAGGGATAGTAACATTTTTAGTGCTGTCGAATTATACCTATTCCATGAAAGTATTTTATTTTTGGCAGTTCAACTGAAAATCAATATAATAGCTATATCCTAATGCTTTACCGATTCGATTATGATAATCAATTTATTAATGAAGAATTTGTGATCGCTTTTGTTATTCTTGGTCAACATTTTGTTTTATTTTACAGACCTTACTCATGCATCTAACCACAGCATCTAACTAAATGACTCTAATTTTGGAATCTATAAAGTACTTTTTGTCACCTGCATGTCAACAATTGGGGATCCTTATAGACGTGGTTATACCAAATATAAAATAATTCTGTCAACAATTGGGGATCCTTATAGACGTGCTTATACCAAATATAAAATAATTCGTAGACGGGGTAGGTATAGCATTTTTGCGACATCTGAATTGCCACCCTAAGCTCAAATTCTATATGTCCAATTGACGAAATGTGTAAAATCAGATATCAAGCAAGTTTATTCTATTATGCTCCAGGTTATAGAAGCATTAAAACCTATGCTACATTAAAATTCACTAACTGTACAACAATAATTGCTTTCCCCTTCACCGGACGATCTTGTTACAATTATTACAGGTATTGCTCACTTAGACAAATATTTTTAATATTAGCTTTCGATATACAAGTAGCTCAGAGGCATTATTCACTAATAATTTACAGATTTACAACCTTTATAATTGGAAATTACGCTACGGCTTACCAAAACAAATATGGAAGTTCATTTTTATGACAGATCTATTTGAGTAGACTCAACAGACAAACAAAAGTGTAAAAGTTAGGCACAGAAGTTTTTCTAAAACTTAGTCAAGTTAAGCTACAAGTAATTGCTAAGACAGTGAGCATAGACTCAGTCCCAAATATACATTACAAACATTATACAATTTTAAAAACAAGAACTAACCTCATAGTCACTTTGCACTATACAATAAGGTGCATATTTCCGTGAGATATTTGAAATAGAATAGTTTACATGATTTTAGTTATAAACTTGAAAAAAGGGCGTGGTTAGACGTTTTATACCAGAATTAATAATACCTATGTACAGTAATTTAAAGGCGTTTGATACATGAACAAAATAAAATGGCTATTTACAATAATTTAAAAGCAAAAGTTGCATTAAATTCGATGAAACAGATTGAATTCGTTAATAAATACAGAGACATTAAATATTAACATCCCACTATCCGCAGAACCTCACGGAAATCGCATCTTCATCAGTCATTCACAATAACTTTAAGGGACATCGGTCCCGCGTTCACTCACGACCAAATCCAGTATTTATATTAGGGGAGGTTTACCAACCATGTATCACTTCACATTTCTACTTCGAGACTTCACACTAAACACACCAGTGCACACATAACCACCAACATTGACATGTCACCACTACACTACGCCTCACGAGTCACGTTCAGGAACACCTTGTTGATGCCTCGGGGTATTTCGACTAGCGATTCAGCGATAGGGCTTTCTTACGACGTCTTTAAGGTCTAATTATCACACCTCCATAGATGGATAACATTAAATACCAAGTTCTCCGGATTAACGAGTAGTTGGCCGCCATTCTGAGCCTTTCAATCCTTACATTTTGGCATCGTCGTATGTAAGGATCGATTTCAAACTCAACACTTTAACAGCCCACACGCCATTCTGAGCACCCACTTTGGCTTAACCCTGAGATGATAGGTTGCCACAAGAAGTAGTCCCCACTACCTCGTCAAAATGAAGTTTTGCTCACATGCACAGACTTGAAAACTCTTTAGGTATTCCTCGCTTCTCGCTTGGCCTCCCAGTGGAGTGACGTCAGGAGTCGGTTCGCGTGTGCGCGCGGTGTGCGCATCACGCTGTCTTGTGCTTGCCATTGGGCAGAGAGGGCCCGAGCGCACGCTCTGCCGCCGCGTGCGCCGCGTGCTCCATGCCCTTCTCTAGGCACGTCTGGTACACTGGCTTCATTACCTGGAAACGACGCATGACCATAGTTAAACAAACAACTATATAAGTTTATTTCGTTCAGCGGAGGGCTGGCTATCGTCGTTAGGTGGAACTTTAGGACAGTGAAATTAAAGTTGGTAATACTAAAGTTGTTCCTATGAATACAAACAAGAGAAATATAGTCCTGGAATAGGCAGTTAGCTGCGTAAATACTTACACTTTCCCAAAGAACATTGGCGCAGTCGTCTATAGTGACACCAAATTCTCTCATTTCACCGCTGTACCTGTAACCAACATCACAAGAGTTATTTTGTAGAATCGAGGCAGACCGCATGCCGGATGGTCAGACAGCATCTTCGGGGCGGCTGGAAGTCTGAGGATTAAGGTGGTGTGGAGGAGGGTTATGTCCTGCAGTAAGCATTGGGCTGATGATGATCGTTTTGGAGACAGAAAATCTTGTTGTTGAAGTAAAGACTTCGTAAACGAAATAGAAATGTCACGCTTGGGTCAGTGACGCTGAATCGAGTATACTCGGCAAAAAGATATAGGTGAATAATTATTTCCAAAAGATAAATAATAAATAAATAATGCTCGACAACTCACACAGCATTACCTAGCCCCAAGCTAAGCAGAGCTTGTGTTATGGGTACTAGATAACTGATATACATAATATAATACAATACATAGATAGATATTTTTTATTATATATAGAAAACGACCAGAACACCCTGAACAAATGTCTGCAGATCGTACACACATTTGTCCCGAGGCGGGTATCGAACCCGCAACCTTCTGCGTCGCAGGCAGACCCTTCACAATAATTAATTTATTCTAGTTTACGTTACCTGATATAGGCCCACAAGACGAGCGTTAGGAGCGCGAAGCCCATAGCCATGTTGGCGAGATTGGCGAGCACATAGATCCCCACTAGGCCGAAGACGCCGCTCAACACGTACAAGGTTATTGCGATAGCGAAGAACACGCTCGGCGTACGCGCCGCTTTAAATATGTTCTTGCTCTCATTGTGCGCTTTGAACTGTACGAACTGGTCTTCTAAGTCCTGGGGGAGAATAAAACTGGTTATAACTGGACGCGAACTTTCAAAGCCAAAAAAGTTGAAGGAGTAGAATTTAAGAATACGTATGTTATTGTCGCGTTGCGCACCTTGAGGCTAGCGCAGTACATGGGAGTGCCACAACAACTTGAGGCTAGCGCAGTACATGGGAGTGCCACAACAACTTGAGGCTAGCGCAGTACATGGGAGTGCCACAACAACTTGAGGCTAGCGCAGTACAAAAAAATCAAAATCAAAGTCTTTATTTCCATAAATACAAAAATGTACACTTAGAAAAGGTCAAATTCTTAAAATAAAACATTGACACGGAAATAAAGTGATATTTTTTATTTCGGTCACTTCGGTATGTAGACTAAAGTAAAGAAGCGATGAAGAAACCTTTAGCCTGTTAGTTGTTATTTTTCGAGTTGGAGCAAAACCCGTCCCAAGCTTTTTTATCTTCTAGATAATCTGATATTTTGTAGTAAGCCCTTTTGCACAGAAAGGTTTTTACAATTTGTTTGAATTTATTTATTGATAGATTTTGCAACTCACTAGGAATTTTGTTGTAGAAGCGTATACATTGCCCTTTAAAAGATACATTAATTTTGTGAAGCCTAGTTGTGGGCACAGCAAGTTTATGTTTATTTCTAGTATTTATATTATGTATATCGCTATTTTTAGGAAAGGTTTTGATATTTTTATGAGTGTATGAGTGTAGTTTTCATAAATATATTGACAGGGAACTGTCATTATGTTAATTTCTTTAAATTTATCACGCAGGGATTCTCTGGGACCCATATTATAGATTGCACGAACAGCCCTCTTCTGCAGCACAAATACGGTGTTAATATCTGCAGCGTTCCCCCACAGCAGTATACCATAAGACATAATACTGTGGAAGTAGCTGAAATAAACAAGTCTGGATGTATCCACGTCTGTAAGATGACGGATTTTTTTGACTGCATACGCTGCAGAACTAAGTCTCTTCGATAGCTTATCTATGTGTGGGCCCCATTGAAGTTTATTATCTAAGGTGATTCCTAAAAATACGGTACTTTGTACAATTTCTAACGTTTCTTCTTTTACGTTTACCTCAGCCTTAACTTGTTTAACATTAGGTAGAATGAATCTAATACATTTTGTTTTGGTTTCGTTTAGCAAAAGATTATTGACACTAAACCAATGGACTACTTTTGAGATTGCATTATTCACATCGTCGAAGTTTGTGTTTTGTCGCTTCATTTTAAAAATTAAGGAAGTATCATCAGCAAACAGTACAATCTCGTGATTATTCTTTACAAGATGAGGCAAGTCGTTGATATAAACTAAAAATAGGAAAGGACCGAGGATAGAACCCTGCGGTACACCCATTGTAACTACAGACCCCGAAGACCGTTTCCCATTGATGTCCACTCTTTGTATCCTATCACTCAAGTAAGATGCCAAAAGATCCAAAGAGGTGTCCACTATTCCATAGTGATGTAGTTTCCTGATTAATGTTTTATGGTGTACGCAATCAAATGCTTTTGACAAGTCGCAAAAAACGCCTAAAGCATCTTGCGACTTCTCCCAAGCATCAAATATATGCGATACTAACTCTACACCGGCATCAGTAGTTGACCTGCCGCGAGTGAACCCAAATTGTTTACAATGCAGCAGGTCATTGCTATTAAAATGCCTAAGTAATTGATTTAAAATCAGTTTTTCAAAAACTTTGCTGAAAGTTGGCAGTACTGATATCGGTCTAAAGTTAGTGGGGTCAGATCTACTACCCGATTTATACAGTGGTATAATTTTACTACATTTCATTAGATCAGGAAATACGCCACTATTAATGGATTCATTAAATATAAAAGCAAGATCTGGTGCTATGGTATCAATTAAAGGTTTAATAATTGTAACGGAAATGCCCCAGAGATCTGCAGTTTTCTTTACATTTAAAAGCTTAAACGCTTTTTTAACATCTATTTCACTGACATGGTTGAAATAAAATTTATTATCGCATTTAGGTACATTTTCTATGAGTAATGACTCGGCGACTACTAGAGAAGAGTTTAGACACTTTGTAGTAGAGATTGGAATGTCGGAACGCGCGCGTCTAGAACCGCACTCACCCTGAAGAAGTCCCTCGTTAAGGGATGAAACGTTGGTGTTCTTCCAACACAAATAAGGTTCGTAGTTAACCCGCTTGCATCCGTAATTAATAGGGTATATTATAAGATGTACGGGGCATTTCCCGGGATATCATTTATCCCCTTGTCAAATGCGATTAAATTCTATTCAGCCGCATATTCGTGAAAAAGTGTCAGAAAGGCCAAGGCAGAATTAATTTGTCATTTGTAATAAGAGTATGAATGAGGGCGTGGGCCGCGGGTACCTGTGTGAGTTGCGCGCAGTACCCTTGGCTGAATTCCTCTCCGCCCATCTTGCGCTTGGCGTGGAACGCGTGGAGCGCCTTATCCCTGGAAGTAAATACGGTTATTGAATACAATATGAAGGAAGCGCGCCTGCGTGACCTGCAACAGGAGGACTTGCGGGAAAAATGAACATCTCGTATCGGAGGACAAGATAAACTTTCGGAATACTGAGCCACACGAGTAAGGAAGTAAGAATATCAAACGTTATTGAATGAACAATATTGAGGAGACCTCGTAATGCACGGAAGTCGAGTAGACAGCCGCACCCGGAGTCCTTTTCTCGAACCATCTCACGGCACTTCCATCGATATTTTTGTTACAAATGAAAGCTAGGGCCTAGAATTGTAATAGGTACTCTTTCTAACGTGTTGTTAACTTACTTGTTAAATTTGTTTCCAATTAATTTAGTTTAGGAAATATTGATCCTCAAATTATTGTTATTTCGTCATACATGGCGAAACTGAAGGTGTAGGAATCGCGGCTAGCTCTTCCCGGGATGCTGATATAAAAGTCGAGTATAGGAACAATAGCTGTATTGTATATAACTACGACTAATTATGATGTTAATGAGTGCGGTTGTAATGGCTGCTGCTGATGCACTGACCTGCGTAGGCGCTCGGTCCGCGCTCGCGACACGAGAAACCTACTTAGGTCAAACTGCTGATGATGCTGATATCCCTACGTGATCGATGTATCGAACAGAAGGGATAATTCTAATATCATTGTTTGGTTTCGCCATAAAAAATAACCTGTAGGGGTTCCTACAGTTATAAATAAGTTAATAGTTAGAGGGAAGGATAAAGTACGAATCGAACCCCCGAGTGCTAGTTCGACACTGATTTAATATTCATTGGTAATTGTGCAATAATACTTAGGTAAGCAAATTGGTGTAAGACGTGTGTTTAATTAAGTAGGTAGATCTGCTTAGCTTTACGTGACCTACTTTATTTACTCTACCTATCGTGCGGTACTCCGTACACAACCATTCCTCATTCCCTTTGCTCAGACCCTCGGACGCAAACAACGCAGCCACAACGCTTATTCCAAGCACTCGTTGTTTTTGTGCAAATTATACAGGGTGGTTTTTTGAGAAGGGCGGTGATGGCCAAGTCCAAAACCATGAGAGTTAGGGAAAAGTCGTGAAAGGAGTCATGATATCAAATACAGTAAAGTCTTTAGAGGGACGTGTAAACTTATGCATTGGAGTTAATGGAAACCATTTTGAGCAACTTATTAGTTATGTAAAATTGAGATACTAAAAATATATAGTTATAATTTGCTATTTCCATTCATTTTTAGTAAAACATTTATTTGCAAATTCAATAATACAAGAAGTAATTTTTTTTTAAATCGTTCGGGTCCATTTCCGTCAAAGTAAAAGATTTTTGAAAAAAAAAAGCAGTTATTGTTTTCTTATAAATCGAGGGCATGACTCTTTTCACGACTTTTCCCTTACTCTCGTGGATTCGGACTTGGCCATCACCGCCCTTCTCAAAAAACCACCCTGTATAAAGCGATATTAGTAGACAAATCACAAACAGCCAAATAAAACAGATTCATCAATATTCTCTTTCAAAGGTACAACAAACACGATGCTCAAGATGAGCCGTGAGGACTTAATAACAATGGTGGGCATCATCACAGGCCACTGTGAGCTGAACCACCATCCTTTTAAGACGGGAGCCTCAGACAGCAGCCTGTGTCGTGGCTGTCTCCTGAAAAAAGAGACTGTGGAACATGTTGTGATACACTGCACGGCCACAGAGGAGGCCAGACAGAAAACGGGATTGAAAAGTCTCACAGAGACATCAAACCTGTCCCCACCCATAGAAAAGCTGAAACGAAGCTGTCAATCTCCAAAAGTCCTGCTCCGGTACTTCAAGGAGCTGGGCTGGTTAGGGCCTGGTTAGGCATGGGAATAATGCACAATACACTCCTATGTGAGATGTCAGTGCAGATCCCAGTTTCTCCACTTAGAATTAGACAGCCAAATAAACAAGTGTCCTTGATCCAAGTAGAGTTTTGAAGGTCTGATGATAAATTAGTAAAGAGCATTATGATCAGTCTTACCTAACTCTGTTGTGTTCGGTCTCCAACAGCTGTGTCTGCAGATACGGCTTGGCCCCTCCGCAGATCTCCTCCATCAGCGTCGTGTAAACTTCTTTGGCCTCCGCCACCGCTGTCAGGTTGTTGGCCTCCGCTGTCGCCTACAATCAAACAAATCTTTAGTTAGAGATATAGATAGAGTGAATCAGACTCATCATCATCAGCCTACATTATATTAGTCCACTGCTGGACATAGGCCTCCTCTAATGAGCGCCATAGCACCATGTCTTCAGCTTACCGCATCCAGCATCTGCCAGCAGTTTTCGCAAATCGTCATTCCACCTGGTCGGAGGGCATCCTTCACTACGTTTGCCGAGTCACGGTCTCAACTCAAGAACTCGTTTACCCCAGCGACCTAGACTCAGTACCTAAATATTCATAAGGCTCACTTAGGCCCGTATTGTGAAAGCTTGCTCAGTCATCAATAGATCTTGAGTAACAAGTAATCTATGACTGAGCAAGCTTTCTTCATAATACGGGCCTTAGACTCAACTCGTACTCAAGCGTACGTAACGCAGAGTATCTTAAGCCGCATTTTTTAGGTTTCCGTACCTCAAAAGGAAAAAAGGAACCCTTATAGGATCACTTTGTTGTCCGTCTGTCAACCCACTTTTCTCAGAAACGCGTGGAGTTATCGAGTTGATATTCACATTAAACTTCTAAGTCAACGCAATCAAAAGTTACAGCTGTTTATGTCTATTTTTTTAATGTTCCAAGTTCACATGCACACAAAACCTATAGGGTACTTCCCGTTGACCTAGAACCATGAAATTCGGCAAGAAGCAAGTCTTATAGTACAAGAAAAGGGAAAAATCCAAAACCGTAAATTTGTAGTTTATTCATAGAAAAAATAATTTTTGAATCTCGCCATGGACCAAAAACCTATAGGGTACTTTCCGTTGAACTAGAACCATGAAATTTGGTAAGAAGCAGTGTAAAGTGTAGCACAAGTAAAGGGAAAAATCTGAAAACTGTAAATTTGTGGTTTATTCATACAAAATAGTACATTGTTGCCCTAGGGTTGGAAATAACTTATTTAGTCCCGAGACGGGGTTTATAATTCGAGGGACTAAATAAGTTACGTCATAATCGTTATCAAATCAAAAAATCATTGTGCACTATTCGTCTGGGTTGATTTCTTTGCTGAAGAGTAGAAGTTTGTACGGAACCCCTGATGCGCGAGTCTAACTCGCACTTGACGTTTTAATAATAAATAATAATAATAAATAATGCTGGACAACTCACACAGCATTATCTAGCCCCAAGCTAAGCAGAGCTTGTGTTATGGGTACTAGATAACTGATATACATAATATAATACAATACATAGATAGATATTTTTTATTATATATAGAAAACGACCAGAACACCCTGAACAAATGTCTGCAGATCGTACACACATTTGTCCCGAGGCGGGAATCGAACCCGCAACCTTCTGCGTCGCAGGCAGACCTTCGCCCACCGCGAAACATTGGTCTTCAAATCGTCGTCAAGTCGTTCTATTGTTATTTGCTGCCGTTCCTTCGGATTATGAGAGTACACCTGTGTGAGCGTATGAAAGTACATCAGGGAATAGAAGAATACACCTGTGTTTACGCACACACTTGTGCGCTATAATTATGTCCAACGCACATGGCTGGACAACGTGTTCGAAATTCTGCGGCACATTATAACTTTGGATGTCATATGTACCGCAGAACACAGTTAGATTCAGCCTGGCGCATGGCGGCGGCATTGTTGTAGCGGAGAGGGAAAAACCGAAACGGATTTTGAATCGACGAAACAAAATGGATACCAAAGTTGTGTGTTTTATTATAACTAAAGGAAGACCAAGAAACAACGTACCACCAGCATACTCTTGGGCTCGGGCAGTTCGTTCCCCTTGTAGATGTTCATGTACGACTTGAAGTACTGCAGCAGGTCCTTGGCCTTGACGCGCTGTCCGTTGATGAGCTTGGGCACCAGGTTCTCCTGGGCCAGCAGCATCGGGACCAGCTGCTGCAGGTGCCGCTTGAACTCGCTCTCTATGTCTGCGAAACAACAACTCTTCATCAAATACTGCACGAGGCGTGAATCACACTAATATTATAA
Organism: Eupithecia vulgata; assembly: GCA_946478455.1. Lineage (NCBI taxonomy): Eukaryota > Metazoa > Arthropoda > Insecta > Lepidoptera > Geometridae > Eupithecia > Eupithecia vulgata. The sequence continues at coordinate 995,690 of OX297877.1, forward strand.
ATGCGAAAGTTTAGATGGATGGATGGATGTTGCTCAATCACGCCAGAACGGCTGAACGGATCTAAATGAAATTTGCCACAGAGATAGATAATAGTATGGAATAGCATATAGACTATATTTTATCCCGAAATTCCGACGGGAACGGGAACTGCGAGGGTGAAACCGCGAGGCACTGTTAATGTTAAGTTACAGTAGATGTCAGTTGTATCTTGTAGGTTTTGTATTGCGACAGTACTTTAGTGGGTTTTCTGGTTTTTAAAATCGTTTGTACTGGCCTCAGTCATCGGATTTCAGGCGTCGCGCGTCGGCGTGGCTCGCACAGCCTGGTGAACCAACGAACACATGTAATTCGTTTTTTGAAAATCTCTGTACTAAAATATTTAACTATAATATTATATTCTAGTAATCAGAGTAACAGGATGCAGTTTGTGTGCAAGATAAGTTTTAAGAGTTAGAGCGATTACGCGGTGAAGTTTATCTCTCAAGAGCCTTACCGAAACCTGCATAAAACATGATTCGACTTATGTCTCCATAAAGAAAGAGCAAAAGCCCCTAACCCAGGTATCTCCAAAGCTATTTTAGGATTTGTATAAAATGTATAAATTAAGTTGAAGAACTAAATACTTACTATAATATTTACTACTACTATTAACTAGATATTAACTTTTTTTTACTACTAAGGTTAATGTCAAAAATGTATTGCTTTATGTATTACCTAGTAGCCTGCCGTCAAAGTGTGGGTTGGTGGCGACCTTCAGCCCCGGGTGCGGCAGGAGGAAGCACGCGATCTCCGAGAAGCAGGACGTGATGTGCTTGCGCAGCGACTGCAGCTCCGGGTGCTGCTTGTCGGAAACCTGCGGAGAGACGAGGCTGTTAGAGAGGAGCTGGAAGCCAGCGCTGGTCGTAACACGAATGAAATATGGCAACATGATTGTCCTTTACTCAATAAAACTTACTTCAGCGTCAAGGTCCAAAATTTAAGTTGGTATTTCAACATAACTAAGGAATGATTCACACACCGAATCTCGGTGTCTTGCCAGTCAGGCGCTTTTGTTGACAAACCGAATCCTGGTGTCTTGCTCTCCCCATCTCGAGGAAAACTGTCGCACAAAGCCCCCGGGCATATACAAGATGGGTTCAATGACGAAAGGATGAATCAACATTATTCCATCATCAGCCCTCATTAAGATCTCCACTGAAAAGATGGAAGGGCCAGGCAGAAATTCAAAATTAAAAAACGGGTACCTTGAGCCTCCTCTGCAGGATGTCCATGCCACCCTGCGCTCCGTAGGCCGCCTCGTAAGGGAAGCTCCAGTCCCGCACAAGGAACTGTAGCCGCTGGAAGGGGGTCCGCCCGCTGTCTTCTAGCGCCAGGCGACCGTATTCCGTGAATAGCTGGAACAGACATCCCATGCTAAGCCAATCTCAATTGAATTAAACCTAGTTTTATCTCCTCGTTTAAGTCAGTTTACCCTACGTTTAGTAAGCCAAGATTTGATTCACAGGAATCACATGTTGATGAAAAAAGGTTGCGCTCTACGCAACTTTTTTTTTAATCCTTGGGATGCAAATTTTCAAAAAATCTTATTGCCAACGCATTGTCACCTTTCTAAAAAAAGTAGTTTAAAATTCCAACGGGTTGCTAGGATGTTTAGGAATAGCGATGTGAATAAGTCAGTCACTCAGGTCAAAGCTTTCTATAGGTTAGTATTCATCCAGAACGGTTGTTGCGGCAAACGTAGTGAAGGTCGCCCTCTGGCCAGGAGGCATGACGACCTGCGGCAAGCTGAAGACAGGGTGCTACATCAGTAGACTACATATGAGCTGATGATGATGATCGGTTACAATAGTGAGATGCTGACCTGTAGATGCTGTAAGTCATCTTCCTGTATGTTCTGCGAGAGGTTGTAGATCTGTACAGAGGAGAGCATAGTGGAGAGCGCGAACACCGTGGCGCAGTCCCGGACCGTGGACTCGCTGTCGAAGGCTCCTTGCGTGTCTAGCAGGATTATGGCCACCTGGAGACAGCAGAACGGCGTTATTAACGCTAAAGGTAGCGGTCCGGGCCTCTACAGATAGACTACGACCATACTTGATTGTGGACTTTACTGAGACAGCGACATTTGAGACAGACGCCGCTAGACAGGACTCCGCCTAGCTCGGAAGACAAAGCGTCTCCGGTCTGTGACGGCGCAGGCGATGGAAATCTTAAAGTCACCTGACTTGAAGATTTCCATCGCCTGCTGCTCACGGATGGAAAGGGATGCAGACTTACCTCTTCCACCAAGAAAACAAAAGAAAACCCCATACCTTCTCCCCATCATCCAGCTTCAATGGTTTCACCTCCGACCACATAAGTAAGCCGGTGGTGTCCCGCTCAGAGCCCCCTTGTTAGCTGAACCCCTCCAGAGACTGTTCCTTGCAGATAGCTGTGCTCCTTATCTTCTCCCCGTCATCCAGCGTGGCCTTGAACACCTCCGACCACATGAGTATGCCGGTGGTGTCTCACTCGGAGCCCCCTCGCCAGCTGAGCCCCTCCAGAGACTGTTCCTTGCAGAAAGCTGTGCTCCTTACCTTCTCCCCGTCATCCAGCGTGGCCTTTAACACCTCCGACCACATGAGTATGCCGGTGGTGTCTCACTCGGAGCCCCCTCGCCAGCTGAGCCCCTCCAGAGACTGTTCCTTGCAGATAGCTGTGCTCCTTACCTTCTCCCCGTCATCCAGCGTGGCCTTGAACACCTCTGACCACATGAGTATGCCGGTGGTGTCTCGCTCGGAGCCCCCCCGCCAGCTGAATCCATCCAGAGGTTCGTCTTCGCCGCCCAGCCAGTCGCCGCCGCCGCCGCCGGCGCCATACTGAAATGAAGATAGATAGAACATTGGTTACATTGATTGACTGTCAATTACCCGTTTTGTTAAGGGGGCGACCTATGACGCCATTGAGTGAAAAGTATTGGCATAAGATTTCGCGTTCATAGGAACGAGAGAGAGCAGAGCGGCGGCGTAAGGCCAATCATCAAGTTTTAATTAGGACTTATTTGCAAAAATAAGCCGAAGGGTCCCTTGGTATTCTTTTAAATAATATGGTGACGACAGTAAAAAAGAATTGTGATTGGTCGTTTAGGAGAAAAATTGTAATATTAGTTATTAGGTTACTACAAATTTTCTCCTAAAGCAAATAGTACTTTATATTAATTTGCTATCTAAAATGATTTTTATTTAATTTTTGTAAAGAAAAGAAGAGGATATATCTTGTATATCATTGATTTTTATGTATATTTTTCGAAGCTTTGTCGATAAAGATTACGGAGAAAAAATGTTTTAATATAAGCAAAGTTCGCCCAATTTACATATATCGCCGACTTAAAGCTGTCAGACTTATTGATATTAACGAAGACGACACGGTAAGGACCTACTTCTGACGCTTTATGGACGCGATTTGAGAAAGCTGGTTATACCTGTCTGTTTCAGCACAATAAGTAATAGGGCGATGGTAAAAAGGTGTGCCGTCACGTTCAGCAAAAAATCTGCCAATGGTTTCGGTCAGGTCGCATACGTCAAACGGTCTACGTCTGACGTACCATACAACGATAATGTAGGTAATAGATAAATATCAGTGAAATGTATCGGCTACTGAGTCGGACCGGGAACAAATCTTATAACATCTTTACAATTCTTGTTTGAACAGACACTTTCTAGTCCATTTGAGATAACTGCATTACTAATACCCACCCAGATCCAATAAGAGCAATACCTGTATGCATAAAAACACAATGAATGATTTGAATAACGAGTAAATATACCTATCCTAAGCTGATCATGAATATCTCTGCTGTGCACAAAACGCCCCAGTTAATACAAGCGCAGATAACACAAGCGCAGATAATTGGCAAACATTAAATGACACGCGCCCGATTTGTAATTCAAAACCTATTTAAATTTAAACAATGCGAGGTGGGTGTGTTGTTCCTATTCCTAGTTCAGTTTCGTCGACTGGCACATTGACATAAATAAAACAAATGGGTACGAAAGTAATGCCTTGAGTTATACCACAATTCAAATTGCATGTAAAATATTTAAATCTCTTGTTTCTCGTGTTTTCCGTAAAAAATCAAGCTCATTTGATGTAAAGTCAGACCGCTTCGCAGTTGTTGGTGCTAGCAAAGATACCTTCTACACCGACCAGGATGTGGTCGGTATTTTGTCCTTCGAAGACCGAAGTCGAGACCGTCATGGACTGTTTCAGGATCAGTCACATAGAATAGAAATTGAAACAAAATTCAAAATTACTCGAATTATACTATTGACTTATAAATTTTAATTAAATAAAAGATAAACCTCTAGCTTTTAGGTAAAATTAGAAAAGAGGGTTAATGTAACTAACCTTGTGATGCATATATCTGAGGAAGAAGTCCAGCAGAAAGGACTTCCCTTTTCTGAAGGCGCCGGCGACGGAGATGACGACCACGTAGCGATCCCTGATGTCATCCCTGAGGAGCAGCTCGCTGAGAGCATCCTCGTCTAGTGTGAACGTGTGCTCCGGCCCGGTGTTGAGGACTTGGACGCCGTGCGGGCCCGAGCGCGGCGGCGGCGCCGGCTTCTCTGTCACTGAAAGGGGAATAATAGGTCTGTCTCATTTGATGGTCAAACCATGGAGCTTCCAGGGCTTCAGCAGATTAGATTCCTTGAGCTTTCTTGGCCGATGGAGTGTACACACCAAAGTCGCCGCGCCGCCTATAAGTTTACCAAACTGTCGGCTTTCAACAATATTCAAATCGCACCAACCACCCGAATTGTGACGTCAGCTTTGGTGTGTAGACTCTAAGCATAACCTTTTAGACAGTGACATGTTTAAGCTAGAACATCATACAAGGCGTAAATTATTAAAATTGTAAAAATGGTATTGAAATATGTTACGCATTCGAAGTATTTTTGTCTATTTACCCGACAAGCTGATGCAGCGAGTCTGTTCGTAAATTTATCATTGTACAACATAAAACATACGAAAAAGATGACAAAATACTTGACATGTACTAAGGCGAGCTTATTCAGGCTTATTCAGGCTTATACAGGCAAATACAGTTTTCTCAAGAAAGAAATAGAGAAATTTATGGCAGTAGTTGCAGTCTAACTGTAGATTAATTGTGAATGCTAGGGAGATCGGAATGCAACAGAACTTAAAGACAGAAACTTAGGATAAGTAGAAATAGAAAGAACAAAACAGAATAAAAATTCTTGCCAAGTAAATCATGCGCGAGAACCAATAAACATTGATCGATAACCGAAGCAAATACATAACAATAACTATGTAGTAACAAAAAACAACGCACAAAAATTACATCAACAACAACCTTGAATACCAAACAACTGGACAGTGTATAATAAAAACACGTAGATATCTACACAACAACGTTGGGAAACACTCGATAAATAATTGCAAGCATTCGAAGATACATTAATAATTCTAAATACATTACAGAGCTTATGAAACACGTAAGATTTCTCATAACGATAAACTGCCAGAGAAAGTACGTTTGCTGAACGAGTCAACCTTCGCATCCAAATAAACTTGAGCATAAAGGTCAATAACGTTAAGTGCATTTTTAAACAAGCTTTTGTCCAGTGGATTTAACCCTGTTAAAGCTGTGCTTTGATTTAAAGACATGTTATTATAATTATATGTGTATGTTATTTATGACTTTAAAATAATGACGAATTTAGTGTTCTACTACAATTGGTCGTGTCTAGACGTCAAGGATAATGCTAATAAAGCAAAACCTTACTATATAATTACACACTACTACACCATTAAAAGATTTAAACTCTTTTGTAATGCTCTACCTACAGAGTGTATATATTTTTGAGCTAAGCTAATATTAACAATAACATGAAGCTGTTATTAATATTATGAAATGAAGAAATCTGAAATTTTATTGACAGAAAGGATAAAAAGACCCAAACAGGTTTGAGCATACGCAGATAGTGCTGTTAGCATAATTTCAAACAAGTTTCTTATCCAGTTATAGGTACGCTGAAGATAAGATAATGTAAAAGGTAGCTAAATCAGTAGCGCTCTAGATATTCAAGGAAAGCTGTATCTAAGACAAAGATAGAGATTTGGAGGCGGGTTTTCTAAGAACTATTGAACTTCTGACCATTCATTAAACATACCGTGTCTAACATATTACATAACATAAGTTTTAAATATTAAGTACATGTCAACAATCACTGCTTTTATTTTGATAATAACTGTGAATTAAGTACGTAACAATGCATCGTGCGATGAGGATGTTGTTACTTCGTTTTATAGACTTGAATATTCTGCGTCATAATTAACTACGTTTAAACAATTTTACGATATTCTTTATAAGGCGTGAGAATCAGATGCCACAGTATCAAAAATACGTGACTTCAAACTATTGAAAACTATCGTATCAGAATCAGATGGTAGGTTATCTCTGTCTAAACTCAGGTTATCTTCGAAGTTCCAACAAGGTATGGCATTATGATTGTGAAGTGGACATGTCTGACGAGTCACGCACGTTTACTAATCACGTACGACTGCAATGCTAAGTGAGAGAATTATCTACAATCATGAACTGTAGAACATGACTTGGATACATTACTGTTTGATTGAACACATTAATGTGTCTAGTTTTTAAAACTTTCAATGTCACTTCGTAAAATTTAATAAAGAATTTAGGTAATACTTTGCGCCTCTATAAATTAAAACACGTAAATAGAAGGAACTTCCAGTTCTAAAATGACGGTTTCTAAATTATCCAAGCCTTTTACACCAAGCCAAGTTATCAACCTATTCGTAAACAAGAACATAATGTACGTACATTTCATTTCCAAACAACAAATTCCCAATTTGGCATGAAACGAATAAGCAGTTATCTAAACGAGATGATTTCGCAAACGTATCAATTAGACGACAATAAATAATATTCAGTAAGATGTATGATTGAAAATCGCGTGACTAATGTACATCCGTGAGAAGTATTAGAACTATTGTCTGTTGCAAGCTAAGAGGAAGAACTAAACAATACGTATACTATCCGATTAATTTAATAAAGGATAATGCCGGAAATTCTGCGAAGGTCAAGACGAATGCACGTTACGTATAGCCTGGTACATATACTAGACTAGACAATCTGTGCATGTGTATTTGCGCGGTAGGTAAGGTGGCCCGTCGAAGCATGAATGTATGTCAGAGACACTTAAGCAGTGTAGATGCTTGTCAGTTCATTGGCTTGGCAGCAAGGGGTTTTAGAATGGTGTACAACAGCCCAATTCAACACTCCGTAACATCTGGAATGTTTCCATGGAATAAATAATTTATTTATTCAATTTCTACAAGTGAATACAAAATTATTTTGATTGGATCGAACAATGAAGTGAATATTACTATTTGTTTAAGAAATATTAGCAAATAAATTGTGTATTGTTTGTTTGATGGCGAAGCTGCCAGACTATAAATACGTTGTTGTAAGTATCGACGTGTTCTAATCTAATTAGGAAACGCGTGTAATCTTATTGAATCAAGAAGTTTGTCTGACTGGAGCTGGGTTGTATCTCACTCAATTCAACGCAATACTATACAATAATAAACCTTAACAGTTCTAATTAGTGTCGTTTATACAGTGCTATTTTAGATTCATTCACAAGAGAGAAAACAACAAATAAAAACCGACGCATAAATAAAATCACAAATAAAATTTCAAACGTCTATGATACAGCATTTACAATATAATGACTTTAAAGTGCGTGTGTTTAGATCTACGGATATTACGGCGAGGATGATTTGAAAAATTAGCAACATTAAATAGATGATTGCATTGAAGGAAGACAGCATAGCTCACACGGCACTTACGTGGTAGCGGCGGCAGATCTTTGTAATTTATCTGTAAGCTCAACTTCCCGACTACCGCGCCTACAACAATTTCAACACAAACAAATCAATCGATGTTTATAAAGAGGAAATAAAACAGGCCTAGAACAGGTCCTTGAGGGAGGTATTTTCACGCAGAACCAGATAGGTACCTATGTCGGTCTAAATCGGTCGGAAGTAAGCTGTAGACGGCTGGCTGGGCACCCTAAAGATGGGAATACGACATTCTATAGTTATATCACCTTGACCCAAATGTTTCCGGACCACCATAGATAGGCACTCCCATTAATAGGCCACCAGACAAAACAACGATACGAAAAGCGTAAGAATATAGCGGATGTTCAGTTTGTAGGCATCTCTACTACACATAAGTATCAAGTCAGAGAAACACCGTGCATTCTTGTTGTGAACACTAGAGAATGCGAGGTTGGATAAGGTTGACTTGGTAAATACATATGAAGTAAATATTTCAATCTTTTAAAGATCTCACTCAACCATAGGAGCGGTGAAATGAAATAGATTGTAATGAGAAATTCATTACAAAAGCCGTCTAAAATGCTGTAATCTTGTATGATGGTGTAATTATTATTCGAGTAGTTTGCTTTTGTCGCGTTTGGTTATAAATTAAGGTGTCAAAGAACCGATGCGTGAATTTCGGAGGAATTATTCGAGATCCGGAAAGAAGAATATATTCTAGCCGTCGAAACTGCCGATCCACAGTTTCCACCTGTTAGTTACATTGAAAAATGTCGAGCTGCATTTCACTAGACTGGCTTCGGCCCAGCGTGGAGCTCATGTCATTAACCCGTTTGTATCTTGGAGGAGATCCAACGATTTCAAAGCTATAACCGTAATATTTATGGGCTTTCGACATCGAGTTAGAATACTATAGAGTAACAATCACAGAAATAAAATGTCCGCGCCAAAACTCTGCACAACCTACGCTACGTGCAGAGTTTTTGTTTAGTTGTACGGCGACCGCAGTCCTCGTACAACGTTCGCGATGCCAAAGTGTTCGGTCATTTCCTGCCCAAATAACAGCAACTACGTGCAAAAAAAGGATGGTGTTTCGTATTTTAGGTAAGTATCATAACAATTTTATGAATTTATGTATCCACAGTACGTATTTTCATGTTAATTTCAATAATTTTAAATATTTTCTGCAAAATAAAATGCTCACAGCTTGACCTTGGCACTTCGTAGGCGTATCTCTTTCACACGTTAAACAAATATGTAAGAGTAAAAGAGAAACAAAGTCTCGCGTGAGCTTGTGACGAGCACACTGTGTTCCAACGACAAAACTGTGGAGTTCATTGATACTTAATATTTTTACGAATTTTAAATTAATTATTAGGTATACATAATAATATTACCATGTTGATAAATGCTTTATTTTTTCAGTAGGTTTAAAATAGTACCTAATAAAACTCGTAATACATACAGATTAATTTGTTTTATTTAAAATTATTTGCACCCCCGTGTTTTCCGGGATAAAAAGTAGGTACCTACCTAGCATAAGTGTTAGTCCAGAGTATAAGCTATCTTCATATTATAAGTGTGACTAGCTGCCCCGCCCCGGCTCCTCCTGGCTAAATAATATAATTATAGCCTATGTCCATCCTGAAACCTAGATTCATTCTAAATATTGGTTAACATATTTTTTTAATCAGATGTTTAGTTTCGGAGTCCTCTTAGGTACATTATAAACTCACAAACTCACACACATTAATGATATCACAAATACGACCTATAATATTATTTAGTACAAATAGCGTCTCCACTCGCCCTGTTCCCTGTTCGTACGCGCATGGCCGTCGGTCATCTTCGGAAATCTTCGGTATGTCTTCGGTGCATTATTATGACATTGCGTACAAGCGACATTGAACATTATTCAACCAAGATAACGTCTTAATTCGCGTAAATGTCATTGCGAGCTATATAACAACAAATGTATAGGTATGTAGAACGGCGCTCGGACATTTTTTGAGTGCTGTCAGTTAGAGATTGGGACTCTTTAATATTCTAACTCGATGGCTTTCGACGAGATTTTTACAGCCCAGGTATAACAAGTTGCGTTTGTCAAACTTGGTCAAGTTCGCTAAGCCGCTATTGGTGGGATTTCCGATTGTGCCTTTCAGTTATCTTATGCAAATGTATACAAGGACGTAGTAGAATTATATCGACACGTCATTACATGCTTAGTGGGAGAATTACTGATCAATATTTTAGGCTGTATCGTAGAGCTATAAGTTCATTCAACTATAAATATGCGCATTTAGCATCCTAAAATAAACCTGTTCGAAACAGAGTTTTTGGAGCCAGTTTCGGAGTCGACTTTACCTGCAAAGGTCAAGCACCTGTTTGGAGTCGTAATTCGACTTCGGATGTGGTCAGCTAACAAGATCAGGTGCAAGTGCAAAACGTATAAGTAACCACAGATATTGCAACGCGATTTGTTGCTGGCTGAAATTCTTAACAAGTTTGATTTGAGACTGAGTTCCACAAAATATTTCTTAGTTTCGTCTGATTATTTCTGAGAATATGTCTCGACATCAGATTTTGTTGATTTTGTTTGTCGTGGGATGAAGCTAAGCTAAAATACTTTATACGGCTGATAACAAACTCAACATAGATAAAATATGTATATGGTTTTATATAATAGTTTTTTTCTACGCACTGAAGACATTCACAAGATTTAAAAGAAACTAAGATACCTTATCAGCCAGAGTAAAGAATGTTTTAGTACCAACCCGCCATAGCAAATTGCATTCCAACGTTTATTGGTTTATTGCAATTGCAATCGCTGTCCAGCCGTTTGAGAATGCTAAGTGCAAACCAGTTCCTTTCTTAATTATTTTATTACTCGTTTCGTTTCTGCCCGCGGCTTCGCACGCATTGTTTAAGGTTATTTCTATCTCATGGGAACTGATTTATAGGATAAAAAGTAGCCCGTATGGAAAAGTTCAGGCCGATCCGTTCAGTAGTTTTGGCGTGAAGAGGTAACAAACAACACATATACATTTATAAAACTACTGTTGAACAGTAGTCTTAGTAGAAATTATTCGCGATCATTATTATTATTTTTAATATTATTACTTTATTTCTGTAATATTAGAGTTATTAAAAAAATATTTATCTGTTGTTAACCAAATCACCAGAGTACTATACTACAAATAAACTCTTTCTAAACATAATATAGGATAGCTCCAACAATTGATTGCGGATCATCCAAATATTTGCCTAGTGTTATTCCCTACAAAGAATTCCAATCAATTGGTTGTAAGGAACAGCAGAATTGGTCGATCGCCAAGAAACGTAATTGTATGATGGCGAGTGGTGGCTGCGCGATATTCAATTATGACATAACTGTAACACATATCGAGTATTTCGGTTTCGTTGCATAAATTATAGTAGCTTTGGCATACGGCTTCACTTGGTAGAAAATGGTATAAATTTGAAAACTTTGAAATACTTGGTTAAAACTAGGATTTGAAACTTTATAACCATGCTTGGCTGAAAAAACGGATGCGAAAAGAGCTGTGGTGTAGTTAAGGCGGCCTAGGTGGATTTAGATAAAGGAGGAATGTGGTGACGATGGATCAACAGTGAGTATCAGCGACAGAGGCCTTGCCACGGTACTCATGAGGTATTTTGACTGCCAAATCTGCAGTAGTTAGCAAGGCAAAGGGTCTCCTTTACCTTGCTACCTACTGCAGATTTGGCGAAATATTGGATTACGAACTGGTAACGGATGACGAACATCTTCAAGCCAGACGAGACAACGCGCAGGCTTATTTCGCCTCGATGATCATGGGGGCCAGAGGCTTACATTCCGCCTGTTCAAGTAGGCGCTTATAATGCTGGTCATGTTGGTATACCGCTGCGCAAAAAATTACTCCCTACATTCCTTAGAGCGACGACACAGTTTGCAGGAAATCTGCAACGGAATGCTGCGAATTCCTGGGCACAGTTTACACAGCCCAAGAATATTTTTACAATTATTTTGTAAAGTCGGATTTATTTAATAGGGCGAACAAAAGCTATGAGTGACGTTGACGACCTACGTCTTTTAGACAAAGAATATGATGTAGCATAGGTACTTCCTTGCGGAAGGTCTTTACTAGATACGGGCTATGAAGGTAAAGTGGAAAACTGAAATTTTACGATTTGTATTGGAAGATGCAATAACACCAAGATAGATGGTAAACAATATTTGAAGACAACCAAAGCTCGTTCAATTTTATTTAAGACTTTTAAGAAACTTACGGCTATGCTTTTAATTTAAGGTGTTTGCTTTGTGTTTGTTTATGTGGGGGGTCCAACTGGCTCAAGATCGTGACGCGCGATCCGGGGAAGGCCTTTTTGTACTTTCGGATATACAATGCTCTAATTTTGAGTACCTTAAAAGAAAGTCTACATACTTTAACCTGTCTTTAACGGTTCCCTTAAACAGAACCGGTCGTTAAAACGCTGCGGAAGCGGCTCCTCGAATTGACATGTAGGTGTTAGATTACAACGGTACATGCTCTCCTCTTAAAGCGAGCCAAAAGGTATGAATCAGTAGGTATTTACGTATTAACGTTTTCATGAACGAGAGAAAGCACGTACTTAACTTATCTAAAACATCGCATCTTTTCCTGTTCCCAATATCTATTAATAATTAGAAGCGATTTCGAAAAGTAAGTGATGGGTAATCAACTCACTTACATTTCGTTTCTGAAGCTTTTGATTTAATATTAAAAACTCTGTCCAATGTTTAAATTTTATTGCTTATCTCAAAAATCAGGATGGCGCTAGTGTGAAACACAGTTTTAGTTAAAGCTATTGCATCAAATACTAAAAAACAGAATAAAATAAATACTTAAGGGGGCTCCCATACAGCAAACGTGATTTGTAGATATTGGTACGGAACCCTTCGTGCGCGAGTCTCTTGTTGACTCGCTCTTAGCCGGTTTTTTATCAGGCACGTGAGTGAAGTCACAGGCAGCAGTTAGCTAGACAAATACGACTTTCTTTCCACTGTTAGTAAACATATCATCATACAAATTGCACAATCTTGTTTGTTATCCACCACAGATGATTATGGTTGAAATTGTTGCTTATTGTAAGTATTACAACTGAACAATGACTGCATTATCTTCTATTGTATACTGTAGCCCATTGATTTAAAGTTGATTGTGCCTTGGCACAACAAAACTCAGATATGCAGGCGAAATATGTACAGGCATTTATGTTAGCAAACTGTTTCTTCTATGGAAATAGTTTAAACAATTAAAAAATCCAGCTGAGTTTGCTTTAATATATCAGAAACCTATTTAAAACACTTTTAGGCTAATACTTTATGGTTAAGTAATATTTACCTTACGCCCATTGAGAAAAAAAATCAGGGGATGGCCTGCATCAGCAGTGGACTATTATAGGTTGTTGAGATGAGATGAAGTAAGATGTGTGAGTTATATCAAATCATAAAGTTTACTCAATAATGAGATTATTAAACCAACACAAATACCACAATTACCATAATCATATAGTATTAGCATGTAAGGTACTCAAGCATTGGCAAAAAGTGAATTAGCATTACATAAGCAGTGACACTCACAGCTACTTTCTAACCCACACCTGGACGGAGACCTCAATTCAAACTGCTTATTAGCATAGATTATAGGAAATATATTTGTATGGACAGGCTTAACAAGATCCTGGCCACCGATTTTGTGCTACTATATTTAATTTATACAGTTACTAGTTTCTACCTGCGACTTGCATGCATTGTGTCTATGGGAACATTTAAATAAATAAATTATGCTGGACAATTCACACAACTGATATACATGATATAATACAATACATAGATAGATATTTTTTATTATACATAGAAAACGACCAGAACACCCTGAACAAATTGCTGCAGATCGTATACACATTTTTGTCCCAAGATGCGCATCAAACCAGAAACCTCTCGCGTCGCTGGTAGACTTTCGCCCACTGCGCCACAGAGGTTGTCTTAAAGGTTATCTAAATACAGTGGGAACTGTTTTATGGTATAAAAGTAGCTAATCTTTGATTCAAGGTTTTTTTCTGTGTTCATCAGGGATAATGTAGAATTCTAATGGTGAAAGAATTTTTCAAATAGGTCCAGTAGTTTCAGAGCCTATTCAATTCACACAAATCTTTCCACTTTGTAATTAGTATAGATTTCAGTCTGATCTATATGGTAGTTTTGGTGTGAAGAAATTTTAACAAACATCCGTCCATCTAAACATCCAAAATTTCACATTTACTAAATTAGTGTGACACAAATGTAAAAAAATTTATTTGCTATTAAGATCACACACATATGACTTAATGCTACCTTTAAAGTAGTTACAACTCATACATTGGTAGTCCTAGTACCACAAAAAGAAGCCTCAAGAACTCGGGTTCCTTAAAGCTATCTATAGAATGATTTGTTTTAGAACCAGGCCCAAAATTTTTCATCCCTCGAGTAGCACAAAATCATATGAATTTGGATAGTCTGGTCAACCAAACACAGATGGTAGGCTGTCTTTGATAAAACTAGCTCATACCATGCTGCCCTTGAAACTGATCAGAATCAAATAATTTATAATGCTTTAAGACTGAACCTGACTAGCAGGAAACTGGTTTTTGATTATACAACTCAAGTAGCTTAAAGCAAAAAGCAATGACAGAAAAAAAGAGCAAGAAGTTTCTAATCAATCAAAAGTACAATAATCATATTAGAGTAATTAAAACCTGTTTATTTAAATACTGTACATTGGTTTATAATGAGGATTTGCCGTCAGTCATTTGTACCTAAACACTTGTTGACGAAAATGATGCAAAGCACTGCAATCAATTTAACACCAGCTTCCATTATAAGCAACAAAAGTGTATATTCTACATTACTGAGCACAAAATTAGCATGTCATGAGTGAATTAATTGCAAAACAATTTTAAATTGACAAGCAACGTGTCGGAGGTTGATTGTTGTGGGCGGTATGTATGTTCTGTATTTACCAGTAACAATATGAGGTGAGGCAAAAAATGCTGATTTAAAACTTCTAATGGAATAAAAATAATAAATAGCTTGATCTTAATTACCATTTCTTTCATCTCAATAAGATATTCTGTAGCCAAGCCATTGAATTAGAAGTTTATCAAACAATGGTTGTATTTTACAAAACAATAGCTATCTGAGACAGCATTGTGCTTCATCACAGAGCAAAGTTCAAAACGTAAAAAGATTGAATCGCGGCAGTAAATCACATTGTAAACACGGAGCTACGTAAGTATGGTAGGTAACAAAAACAGTAGCTACCTGACTCCAGACTCCTGTCTGCGCCTCCCGTCATGATCACTAACAACGGCGGCGGGGGCGGTCAGAGCGCGCCACAATCCTCTCCTGGCACGTGAGCACCACAATCCACGCAGCAATTATAAAAAGAACCCAATTTCAATGTCACAAAGGTACACGAGGGTACGGCGACACAGGCACTAGCGACTGACACAACGAACGCGCGGTCACTCACTGAACCCTACGCAATAATATCAGGACAGAATTTACCTTCTCCTTCATAGTGATTAGATTCTTCGAGTATTAGTCCTTCAGCCATAGTCAATTTATTTATTTATTTCTGAGCAACGAAACTAGACGTGAACATAGCGACATGAATTTTTCCCAATTTTTCTTGATGTGTTCAAATTTGCCAGTATTTCCAGCTTCTTCCCTGCCGATAAATTCGCTCGCAGTCATAAACCGCCGCCCCGCCCGCGCCGTCGCCGCCGCCGCCGCGCGCCGCCCGGCGCCGCCGGCCACAACGCCGCCGTCGTCGTCGCCGCGTCGTCGTCATCGCCTACAAGGCAGAAGGCGGGACCTTCTGCCTTGTTGCAGAGCCGTTGTTCGTTCGACACGTTTTTGTCGCCGTGAAAATCTACGGTTTACTCGCCGCGGAAAAGCACGGTTATCATTATCAGTGTTGATTTGACAAATAGAGGATCGGAACTGAGAATGGAACGAAAATTATTTTCGAAGATTTTTCTATTTAAAGTATTGAAAATAAATAGTACAAAAATTATAGTTTAGCACAGTAACTCAATCTGTCTGACTTTTATCACAGATAATCGCATGTAATTTCGCCAACAAATAAAACAACAAAACGAATGGTGACTATTTTATTACAGTCACTATTCTAATTCTTAGTATAATGTCTATATTGCATGAATAAATGAGAATTATGTCATTCAGACGAATGACCAAGAGGAGGATCTAGCTAGGTTGGGCTGCGTTTGGCAAACTACGTCGAGTCTTGTCTTCATCCATACCCCAATGCTTGAAAACGAAAGTTTTCAATCAGTGCGTTCTACCCGTCATGACCTACGGAGCTGAGACGTGGACACTCACGTAGGGCTGGTCCACCAGTTTAAAGTCGCCTAGCGAGCTATGGAGAGAGCTATGCAAGGAGTTTCTCTGAAGGATAGGATTCGTAACGAATACATCCGACAGAGAACTAAGGTTATCGACATAGCTCAAAGGATTAGCAAGCTGAAGTGGCAGTGAACTGGCCATATCTCGAAAAGAACCGACACCGGGGGTAATCGTGTTCTTGAGTGGAGACCGCGACTCGGCAAACGCAGTATAGGGCGCCCTCCCACCAGGTGGGATGACGATTTGCGAAAGACTGCTGGCAGATGCTGGATGCGGCAAGCTGAAGACAGGGCGCTATGGCGCTCATTAGGGGAGGCCTAAGTCCAGCAGTGTACAAATATAGGCTGATGATGATGACGAATGAGAAATATAAATTACAAGTTTTTATAGCTCAAAAACGATGTATTCTATCAATGTTTGGTATGAGGCTGATGGATTCCTGCAAAGATGTTTTCAAACTTTGAGAATTCTCACATTACCAGCACTGTACCTACATTTTAGACACAGCGGCTTTTGCTAAGCAGAATTCACATCTATTCAGTTTCTATTCTACCCTACAGAGAGCCGACGTACAGGTAACCATAACTGTGCAAGAACGAGAGTACTGTTTGTGAGTCATTCCCAGTCGGTAAGACCCCGTCGTCAACACTGTTACACTGTTGACGACTGGAAAAAAAATCCCACCCGTTCACAGTGTTGATAACTTTTTATTTCTCGACCGTACCTACCCATCTAGCACAAGAGAATACACCTAATTCTGCATTGCACCAATAATATTCAATAAAATCTCATCTTCTATCTATACGAACCATCAATAATTAAAATATTTTATTACCGTATATTTTAGTACCTTGAAGAGATTAATAACTGAATAATCTCACTAGGTACACTGTAAATGAATGTTTAGATGATAAACTACATTAATTTATTTTTATATTTATTATTCCTTTATTTCTTTCTATTATACTGATATTGTCGAATTGACATTTATAATTTTTCTTAAATATTATTTTTGACGTTGAATAGCAATATTTTATTAAGTAACTTATAATAATTTCACAGTGAAGTCATCATTACATTGTGCATTGGTATTAAATCGACTGCACTTACCTACTTACTAGGTAGGTACTCAAAATAACTATAATATTAAACCTTAATAATTATAGTACCATAGAGACTAACAGGCTTACAGACAAACCGAATTACGGTTTAAGTTAGCTTTTAAGTAAAATAAACAATTACTGTGTAACATAAATAAATGAAAAATAAATCTATGATAATAGCCTTAGAAAGATCGAAATTAATAGTTATTTTGTTTTAATAATATGATGAACTCGGTCTTTGTTTGATTGGTTTTTGTTACTGCTCTGTGTACATTTTAAAGGATGTAAGTCTGCGTCAAGTTTTTGTGTTAAGTTTACTATTCATTTTATTATTGTATGAGGTATTTGATTTTGACGCCTTTTGAGGCAGAATGTAGTGAGACTATTAGTGTAAATTATTTCTTATTCATTCATAGTAAAAACAACAAAATCAATTACCTACAACCTGTTCATAAACAAATTTGATTGGTAGTACCTACCTTATTTTAAATATCTAATTAGTATATCACTAGGACTTGACCATTTTGATGGTCATGGATGGTCATTTGTACTGACAAAACGATTATATAGGTAATACGTTCGTGGAATGAGTATGCTAGGAATAAATAATCATTTATGGAGTTGAAATTAGAGATGATGAAAGAGTCGATCAATCCCCTCATTGGGGTCTTGGTCCAGGAATTTTAACAGGATTACTATCACACATCTCACATTATGCATTTGTTGTGTGTGTACTTTTGATCGAGGGTATTATGCTACATTTAGCGCAAAGAGCACATAATGGGCATCACTATTTCCAACTCAACTGAAATTTGACAGTTTGACGCAAGCTTGTCATGACAACTTTTTGAAGACAACGGACTCATCGGATGTGTGTAACTTTCCGTCACACCCTCATTTGTGGTCTCTGTCATGCATGACTATCTTTTCGACAAAGCGTTTGAAGAAGCCTGCTGCTTGGCTTGCTGCTGCAGACTTTCGTTCTTTAGTTGTTCTGTTAATGTCATTGTTCCTTTAACTGTCAATTCTATCTGTCATTCATTGGATTACTCATCGGTGTCAAATTACACTACACGGAATAAAATTGAGAATCATTTGACTAATAATCATTATTTTCTGAATAAAAGTGTCTTTATTTTAACAAAATGCAGGTAATAACTTAGCTGTCTAGATGCCGCGGGTCTTAATCATGCATTCGTGTCTTTTCAACTTACTGTTTATTTATAGAATCCGAATGAGGACACTGAATGGAATGATGTCCTTCGGGCGAAGGGGATCCTGCCGCCCAAGGAGAAGGAAGTATCTGAAGATGAGATCATCAACATGATCGAACAGACCATTCAGAGCAAACAGGCTGAGAGTAAGTCTTGTTATTGTAGGTTAGGACACAGAACACCTGTTGTTTACTATAGGTATTTTTGGGGTCCAAATCCTTTTCGGCTCAGTGATGTTATTTCTTTATTTCGTCAGAGGACAGACAACTATCAGAACTGGATCTAGATGGCCTGGATGAGCTGGAAGATTCAGAAGATGAGGAAATCATCCAGCAATACAGACAGAAGCGGCTCGCAGAGATTAAGAGACTTTCAGAAAAGCCAAGATTTGGAGAAGTGAAAGAGGTTTCTGGCCAAGACTACGTTCAGGAAGTCAATAGAGCTGGAGATGGCATTTGGGTCATTATCCATTTGTATAAGCAAGGGTGAGTGGATAGGGATATGTTGGTTTAAATTTCCAAACAAATTTCCTGTTTACGTGTTGTATATTTTATTTGTGACAATTGTTATAGTAATGATGAAATCAATTTATTGATGATGATGATGATAATGAGAAGAAAGTGTTAGAGAACAGAAGTCAGGCCTTCCTCCCACAACAGTTATAGACTCTACTATTATTAGTGTTATATTCAGTAAGTTATCCCCATAGATGAAATAAAATTTGGATAAGATTTTTTCATAATTGTGACAATGTCAGCACAGGTAATCCACTTGAAATCCAACTGAATAGTCACCTTTTTCTCTCAGCATCCAGCAATGTGCACTAATCAACCAGCATATGAAGCAGCTAGCGGCCAAGTTTCCCTACACAAAGTTCCTGAAGGCCGTAGCACAGACTTGCATTCCTAACTTCCCGGAGAGTAACTTGCCCAGCGTGTTCGTTTATTTTGAAGGAGATATGAAGAAACAGTTCCTGGGACCACATGAGCTCAGAGGGACGTCCCTGAGTTGTGATGGTAAGGATTTGTCTGCAAACTTTTGAAAGAACTTACGTATACCATACGACACCGCAAAGAGCGGTCCTGAGCTGCCTCCATCCATTGACTCCCTGTGACTACTAAGATGTTTTTGGTCCATCGATTATTATCATTTAATAATGAACACAGAAAGTTAAGGTCTAGGGATCAACAGTCATACTAATAATAATAAATAATGCTGGACAAATTAAACAGGATCATTATTTTAGCCTTAATAAAGCATTGCTTGTGGTAGGCATCTAGGTCAGTTAGAGTAATAAAAACAAAATTCCCGGATAGGTAAGTCTTCTCGATCGCCGCGCGTCGTCCATTCTTGCAATGTTAGGGGGGATAATAAATTAATGTGAGTATTTAATATCTTACAGAATTTGAATACATCCTTGGGAAAGTTGGCGCAGTGGACTCCACGATAACGGAAGACCCCAGACCAAAGATCAAGGACAAACTGTTCACAGATCTTGGCTCAAACGACTGGTGATGCTCAGTGGAGGACTGACTGACTGCTTGGTGCGGGTTCTATGCTGGCAAATATTTATTTTCTTCAGAGTATTACGAGATTCTACTTTAAGAATTATTTATTACAGTAGATTTTATTTTTGACTATTGTCACTGCATTTTCGAATGTAAATACAGTCTTATTGAGAATAATAATAAGTTACTAAGTTAATTAAAAGAAACTGTTTAATTTTCATGTTTGTTTATTTTAGATTAAACTACACAAATACAATTTATCTTACATAAATTAATACCTACAGGTTGTTGGTTGAACAACTTTACTTAATGATGGATGACTGACTAAAGGCCTGTTTAAACAGACACATATTCGCTACCCTGAGTGAGACAGAGCACAGATTACCCCCAATAGATTCCGCATTACGGGACTTAAGTACCGATCCTAGTTCACCAAAATTGGCGAAAAGCGCGGGTTGCGGCGACTGGAACAAAGGCGTTGTGATTGGTTATTTCAAGGTCGCATTAAAACTCACCCTAGGGTTCCGAGAGTTTAATGTTGATAAAGAACATAAATTTACATGAATATTTATCTGTTTTGTAGTAGTTCTTCATATTAAAAACGACAATTTTGTGGAGATCGAATCAAAAAAACAAATTTAAAATAAAACCAGCCTTTCATTCAATTTAATTTACTTTTATTTTAATTTTACATATTTATTTTTAATGTAGTCATTTGTTTA
This sequence comes from Eupithecia vulgata, assembly GCA_946478455.1. NCBI lineage: Eukaryota > Metazoa > Arthropoda > Insecta > Lepidoptera > Geometridae > Eupithecia > Eupithecia vulgata. Next base: position 1,016,556 of record OX297877.1, read on the forward strand.
ATCATAATCATTTCCATTTTGATTTACCAACAGCATTTTTTTTAAATTCAGTATTTATCTTGTTCTTCAATAAGATTAATTGTATAGGCAATTTCATCAGGTTTATGGAAAACTAATGTATCTTAGTGTTTTACATACAAAAATTTCGAGAATCCCACATATCGACGTAATCCAACATTTAAAATATCGATATCGAATGGAAAGAAGTGAAATTCTTAACACTAGCTTAACACGTGCTTTGCCTGAAAAGGGACAACAAGTGCAATAACAGCAATGAGGAAAAGAAACAAGTGACCGTCTTTACGTACATCAACCATTAGCTAACAGCTGACCTCTTCTTTATCTGGTAAAATTAAAATTACTTTACTTACCGATGAAATGTTATTCCGTCCTTTTGTTAGTTTGAATTTCTAAATGACTTTCCACACCATTTCACTGCACATGTAGTCATTTTATTCTTTTTGCTAACACAAAACCAATTTTCACTAGCATTAGAACACAAAACGTAAAGAAGCTAACGGGTCGTGACATTTGGTCGAAACTAAGCAGTGCTTTGAAATGGCGATTTATATCTATGCATTTGCATCGATGGCTTGTGCGCGGTCGTCGTATTTCAAGCGGAATCTATTGGGGGTAATCTGTGCCTGAGAAGCAGTGGTACTTTTCTCCTGGTATCCCACCAGGTATATTAGTGAACGGCTAGGCTAGATGAACGCATACCCGTGTGGGTAACCGTGTGGTTTTCGGTATCGCCCTGGGTGCCGAATACCTCATAGGTCTGTAAAGAATATCTAATAATATCTGCCTTGAAGTTTATGAACGAAATTGCGTTGATAGATTGTTACAATCTTGTAAGTCTAGCAGCCCCGTTGAATATTCAAAGCAACAACACATCTCGTCAGACAAGGCTCCACTGGATGCCGCGCCTGCACTCCGAGCTCGAAGACCCTCAGGAGGATCCTCACAGCATGCTCCTGCATGCCAGTTAGCAAGTCTGGCAGCTTGTCCAGCGCCGATTGGGTCACCTCGGGCAGGCTGGAGTCGAGGCATTCCAGGATTGCTTGCAGACCTGGAAAAAAATGATGTTGGACAATTCACACAGCATCATCTAGCCTCAAGCTAAGCAGAGCTTGTGTTATTTATTTAGATAACTGATATTTTATACTGAATACTTTACATATAGATTTAAGTCGAGAGGAATAAGTGTTATGATGGGTGTCATGAGTAGTGCATTTATGGCACAATTAAATGAGAGGTTTCTCCCATAAATGCCAGTCTTCTTCATGAAGGTCATCTCTTTTCATTTTGGAATTAATCTCCAGCACGAACAAGACGTTTCACCAGCGTTTGGGTCCCTGATACAACCTGTTCCAAGATGAAACCGATTTTCTCAGTTTTAAGTAGATAAAATGTGCATACCAGGCTTGGTATCCGTGACCGCAGGCAGTATCTTGGCGAGCAGATTGAGCGCAGAGTTCCGGAGCGGAGCGTGCGGCGAGGCGGCGAGCGGGGCGCAGGCGCGCAGGATGCCGGCGGCGCACTGCGGCCCGCCCCACGCGCCCCCGCGGCGGGTGCCCCACGATTCTAGCTCCTAAAATACGTGGCTCCGATTATCACAAGAAACGGTGGATCATGCACCCATATTGCAAAGGAAGGTGAACATTACTTAAAGATTTTTATTGTTTAACTAAACAGCTAATAGTCTAAGATCCCGCTATACAACGACCTTCACCGAGATGTTTATTTGATAAAACGTATTTTATCTTTAAATTAATATGTCAATAAATATATTGCATATGGGTTGTCTAACAAATTTCAGTCCAGGATATGATTAAATTTTTTATTTTTTTTAAACTTTTCACCGGCTTGATTATTAAACAAATTATATACCGCGTACCGGCGTACCCTGCATCGCGAGGATCTAAAAATATTTTTCAGTAAAACAAATCCTCCAGGTAAAGGCATGACATGGGTTATTGGGTGTTCCTGTAAGTACCTGTAGGTTCCAGTGCAGGTTGTCGGGTGTGTCGTTCCGTCGCTGCAGCGCGAGCAGTGCCTGCGGCGGCGGCGCGGCCGACAGCGGCGTCGCCAGCTCGCCGCTCTGCAGGGCGCTCAGTGCGGGGATGGACCTGGGAACGAACATGAGGGTAGAAACCAGGCCGTGACTTGCACTCACACAACAGACGAAAGAAACGCCTGAATTTCTGCGGTGCACGTGCTGCCCTCTAGCACGCACAAGACGTTTCATGCACTTCACTGAGGTTGCGTCCATGATACAGCTTAGCCTATGAATCAGTGTATGATGAAGTGTAGTGTATGTGCTCACTGCTTGTTCGCGTGCTGCGCCATCAGCGCGATGGCTTGCGGCGCGTGCGCCTGCATGTAGCGCCGCAACAGCGCCGCCACGCGGTGCATGAGCCCGCCGCCGCCGCCCTGTTTGCCACTGCTCTTGGCCAGCATAAGGAACGCTTCCAGGATGCTATGGATCTCAGCGCTGCGGTCAAACAATAATAATAGTTAGTAGGGATCCAGGCGGCTGCGCCACATAATTCGACTGGCGCAGCCAGGTAACAACTAGGTAGTAGAGCCTGCAGGGGCAGCATCCATAATACTACTACACTTAGCTACAAACCTGTTCTCCTCAGTGAACAGTTCTTCATCAGGCAGCGCTTCGAGAGCGGCCAGGAGGTGGGTGTGGTGCTTGGCGTGGAGCGGCAGGGCGCCGCGGAGAAGGGCTGCGGCGAGCGGCAGGGCGCGCGCCCCGGCGCCTATGCAGCGCGACCACAGGGCGCGGATGCCATTATCTAGGCGCATCACTCTGGAGAACACAACAAATAACATTAGCCCTGTTAGGTACATCTACGAAACATGGTTTAGGTATAGAACGTTATAGAATGCGTTATGGTGCTGGTGATGGATAACAAAAGGCTGTAAGACACATAAAACAAGGAAACCGGCTAAACCAACTAGCATAGCTAGCACCGCCAGTCACAACTCCACTACGGCATAGGACTCTGGGGAATATAGACGTTGTCTTACTTCTGCTCTTGATCCTTGGCGTGCGCCGTGTGATGCGGCAGCGCGCTGAGCACGGCGTGCGACACGCGGTCCGTGGCGTGCGTGGACGCGGACACATCGCCACGCGCAGAGCACACGGTGCCCACGGGACACGACACGGGCGGACGCTCGCCGCATTCGTATAGGAGCTGACGGATTTTCGGCACCTGGGGGAGGAATAGTGGGGTCAAAGACACCTTAAAACAAAGCAACGAAGGGGTCACCTCTGCGTTAAAAATATGGTGCTGAGACAAGAAAGATCACACTCTATGCCGGGACTGATACAAACAAAGTAGGTACAACAGTATACCACGTTTATAAGTTCCACCTTAAAAAGTTAAGTTATAACTTAAACTGCGCAGATGTCTCAGTTTTGGTAGGCGCCAAAAAATCCTAGCCAATCAAAGTTCATAACGCTCTGCCTATGTGCGCAAAACGTGTGTTTGCTATTTGGCTGTTCCTGGCTCGTCGCGTCCGCGTTCGGCGTCGCGATCTCGACAGACGCAAGTCGTATTTTGAGTGGAATACATATTATGAAAATACGTTGGTCCTTTTTGGTCTTCCCGTGTACATATCATATAGAATAGAATAGAAATACATTGTAATGGATTTATTTTCTCATATGAGATAGATGGCATGAGCCTCTATTTTTATTGACTTAAAAGCTTAACGCAACGTAATAAAGTCTATTATTTCAACGAACTGGTCTCTTCTGTTCATACGAATTGTTCCGATGCTTATAAAAGTGGTAAAACTGCAAGTCAACTGTAAGTGTCTCATATAGACGTTAAAACGCTGGGCCCGTCTGACGAATCCTGTAGCGTTTGAGGCTCGATGTCGCACCGCATCACCCGTACCTTCATATGCAGCAACAGCAGTAACATGGGCTGTTCGCTGGCGGCGGCGAGCGCGGCCGCGGTGAGCGCGCCGCGCGACCGGCAGCACCGCAGCAGCAGCGGCAGGCGACGCTCGATGCTGCGCCGCATTTCTTCGGGCGAGTGCGTGGTGGCGGCTTCCTCTTGGATGTAGTGGACTAAGACCTCCAGCTGTTAACCAGACAAAGAGTAGTTCTCGTTCTCTTCATAAAAAAAGATTTGAGTTTTAAGAGTTAGAATTTTGTCTTATTAGGGTAAAACGGGACCTTGACTCCGCTGTCCGTCCGTCACCAGTCTGTATCTCATAAACCGTAATAGTTAGACAGTTTTCACAGATGTATATCTGTTGCCGCTATAACAACAAATACTAAAAACAGTACAAAATAAATATTTAAGGGGGCTCCCATACAACAAACGTAACTCACGTTTGTTGTATGCTGTATATTTTTGCTCGTTTTTGCTCGATATTGATAATTATATTCATAAAACTAATATTTAAAGGGGGCTCTCATACAACAGACATGATTTTTTTGCCGTTTTTATAGATAATGGTACGGAACCCTTCGTTCGCGAGTACGACTCACACTTGGCCGGCTTTATTTTATCTGATTACCTCTTTTTAATTTTAGAAGGCATCTGATCCACACTATACGATATAATCTGGAACTGAAAGCTTAAACACAGGCAGAATAAATTGAACAAGGTATCCGACGTCAACACGAAAAGTTTAACGTGTAGGCAGAAATGAAATTCGACTAGACGCCTCACAACAAGCCTTTCAAAGATTGAGTTAGTTAAAGCTTTCCAGAAGAGCTTAAATACTTTGGTGTAGGACTCAATACCTGTTTATAAGTAAGTCTTAGCGTGTCTCTAGGACGCGCGTGTTTGGGCGTGTGCCGATCCCGCCCTTGCCACACGCGAGGACTTTCCACCAGCGTCTCTGCGAAGTCCAGGACTGCTGAGGGACACCAATGCCTGTTGGAATATGGACTTTATTGTAGTAAACTAAAATTAAATTAGGATGGTACAAGTTCAACATTGAGCAGTTTTGATGGCTCATTGCGGGACGCGTAATTTACTTTTTATTTCATTTTTAGGGTTCCGTACCTCAAGAGGAAAAAAGGAACCCTTATAGGATCACTTTGTTGTCCGTCTGTCAACCCTCTTTTCTCAGAAACACGTGGAGTTATCGAGTTGATATTCACATCATATACGCAGGCTCGTAACCTCTTGGAGCCGCGATATAAATCAAACTTCTAAGTCAACGCAATCAAAAGTTACAGCTGTTTGTCTATTTTTTTTTATTTTCCAATCACATGCACATTAAACCTATAGGGTACCTCCCGTTGACCTAGAACCATGAAATTTGGCAAGAAGCAAGTTCTTATAACACAAGTAAAGGGAAAAATCCGAAAACACGTAAATATGTAGTTTATTCACAGAAAAAATATTTTTTTAATCTTGCCATGGACCAAAAACCTATAGGGTACTTCCCGTTCACTTAGAACCATGAAGTTTGGTAAGAAGCAAGGTCTTATAACAAAAGTAAAGGGACAAATCCGAAAACGGTAAATTTGTAGTTTATTCACAGAAAAAATAATTTTCGAATCTCGCCATGGACCAAAAACCTATAGGGTACTTCCCGTTGACCTAGAACCTTGAAATTTGATGAGAAGCTAGGTCTTATAACACAAGTAAAGGGAAAAATCCAAACACAGTAAATTTGTAGTTAATTCACAGAAAAAATAATTTTCGAATTTCGCCATGGACCAAAAACCTGTAGGGTACTTTCCGTTGACCTAGAACCATGAAATTTGGCAAGAAGCAATGTCTTATACCTAGCACAAGTAAAGGAAAAAATCGGAGAACCGTAAAATTGTGGTTTATTCATAGAAAATAGCACATTGTTACCCTAGGGTTGGACGTAACTTATTTAGCCTCGAGACGGGGTTTAATAGGTATAAATTTAATAATAATATATGTATAAATAATAATATTTTAATATTTCGAGGGACTAAATAAGTTACGTCGTAATCGTTATCAAAGCAGAAAATGTTCAGTGTTTATTTCAAAAACCACTTTAACATTAAAAATAAAAATTAAGGAGGCAACGTCTATAGTACCTCGTTGAACATCGATAACCGAAGTGCAGCAACGTTCGGCGCACTCGGACGGGTGACCGCATCATGTAGCTTGCTTTTTTCGATCCATTAAAATTGTGGGTTTCTCTTGATTCTTTTGCGATGCTTTGAACGATAGTATGTAACCCTGCTTGTGCGAGTGGACTCGTACATGACCGGTTTTTTTATGATTGCACAATATCAAAACCGTTGTTCTTAATCTGTGTTTAATTTAGCTGTGAAAAGTTGTAAAATCTAACATTCTACACAATCAAAAGCTTTGGGAAAATCACAGTATTTGCGCCCTATAGTTAGTAACGACTTTACTCACGTATTTGTTAAAAGCGAGTCGAGACAACCATGCAGGGCTCTGCAGCTGGCCCTGTGCGCGTGGAGAGTCACCAATAAAGCAACCCATTTTCCTCCCGCACTCTCATCTCGCCCTTTCTTGCCAAACATTAGTCGCATCTAGAAAAAAAACATTTATCATATTTTGAAAGCGGTTGCACCAACTTCAGCTTCTTCTTAGTCACATATTGAAGATACAGTTTATATGCGACTGATACTATGTCGTCTGCAGATTATTGTTAGGTTTATTTAAGGCATACTTATTCATATCTTAGCAACGACGACGTTATGCCGATGGGATATGGTTCAAATTATAAATTAAAATTGTTGTGTCAAATAGAATAGGTAAATGCGCTCTGAAGTGTTTTTACTTGGATATCATTCCCGACCAGTTGTAAATTTTAGTTGTCAATAAAAAAAAAAGTTTTTATTTTTATTTAAATAGTATTGACTTCAATGAAAGTCCTACGCCTTCGATAACCCCTACTTCTATCCTACACATAATGTTAATTGACTAAATGATATGTGGAGAACTCTTGCGTCGTCGAGGTCCAAATCCAAAGTAAAGTAAAGTATCGTTTATTGCATGAAGTACATGTAGGTACAGGTGTTGTTATAAATATATATGCGAGTCAATGTATTCCTACCTTTACGGTGTGCAATGTCAGTATACAAATAATAAGAAATTAAAAATAATAATAAATGAAATATTTACCACGATTACCAAGATTTAGGGTTGTTAATTTAAATGATTAGCGGCAAGCTGACAGAGCGCTGTGGCGCTCATTAGGGGAGGACTATGTCCAGCAGTGGACTAATATAGCCTGATGATGAATGCAGACCTGCTTATACTTACAAGTCTCTCCGGGTTGTTTTCCCTCTGCAGCTCACTCAGCCAGTCCAAGAGCAGGCCGCAGCCCCGGCCGCTCGAGGACAACATGTGCGCGGGAGCATCGTACTCGAATTCCGTCTTTACCTGAATACGAATTTCATATTTACAGTAAGAAATAATAAGATTAGAATGGTTTCTCGAGCGCTGATTATCATTGTATATACAGGGTCTTTTTGAGATGGGAGTGGATGGCCAAATCTGAACTATGACAGTCAAACTGGTGTGCTGTCGAACGAAAGGATACATAATCTGTATTTTAATAGGGTTTATCCTCAATAAAACAACTATTCCCAATAAATTTTGGAAAACTAAATACCCAAAAAGCATTTAGTAATAACGTATGCCGTTTTTATTTTCTTATAAAATGAGCTTATGGCTTCTTTCACGACTTTTTTCTAACTGCCATGGTTTTGGTTTTTCCCGTCCATTTCTCATTTCACAAAACCACCCCCTGCATAACTAATCAAATATCATGACATTTTGAGTTAACAGGAACACTAAGATGGCACTTTTCTATGGCCATGCAATAGACAGATAATTCTTTATTGTACCACACAAACACAGAAAACAGAACAGAAATAAATGCTACAAATAGACGAAGTACAAAGGCGGCCTTATCGCTATGAGTGATTTATTCTAGTTAGTCATCGGAGCGTCGATGACTCGGTTAATTTTTAATATTTTTATCTATGTTAGTCTCTAAGGTATTTATTATATGGCCCTAATTAAGTTACTTTTTGTACACTTTCTTTGTTGCCTGAAATAAAGTATTATTATTATTCCAGGCAACCTTGGAATGGATTGAACATGTACGAACCACATAGACGGTGGTACTCGAAAAAAATTAAATACTTACAAGAAGTTAATAATACCTACGATAGTACCTAAAACTATACTAACCTATAAACATAATAAACTTACATAAACATAAAAATAAGATTGTCTAATTTTTACAACGACAGATAATGCTTATGAAGCAGTTTTTAATGATAGGGAGTGATTTGGCACTCCTGATGATATTTCTTGTTCTGGGCGCTACCAGTTGGCGTGATGCTGAGCCGCGGCCCGTTTGCAACTGCACCACACACTGATAACCAAATTATACCTTTTCCTATTAATTATCTACATATTGTTATATAAGTAGCTTTTTCCACTCGCAATAATGTTCTTTATTTTTTGATGTTAATGTTTTTTTTTTATTCAGTATTGTAAATTTATCTTGTGTGTAAATGTAGTGGCAAATAAATAAATGTCTACGAGTATGTCTGATGTCCAACAATTTTCAAACAAAAAAATGAACTCATCAGTCTTGGAGAACCTAGCTGTTTGTAGTGTTTCAGTATCTCGCCGAGTCTTAAGTTGTAAGGGATAGGGTTAATTTTCTGTAAGCACTGACCTTAGACTCGTAGAATCCTTCCTGGTTCTTCTCTAGTAGATGCGTGATGACGTCGACCACGACGCTAGAGTCTTGGCTCTCTATTATCTTGCTGCCGATCTCTTCTAGGTTGCTGGGCGTCGCAGTCTCTATTACTATAGACAATAGGGATGGTTTTGTATTTTTAGTGTTTACGGTGTGTCTAGTATATTATCAACTACCACACATTTTTTAGATGTCACACATACACATATACACATTTGTTCGTTACATTATATGTAGTTATTCCACGTATTTATTTTCTGCTCGATTTATGCACGACTATGAAAATCCCTAATTGTTGACAAGTGAAAGAATAAAAACTTAATTTTAGAATGAAGTATTTCATAGATACATTACCTTTGACACTTAGAGGCGAATCTGTCGACTTCAAAAATAATGAGGAATTACGAAACTTTAGATTTTTATCGAGCCGAAATGGTATATCGAAGATTATTTTTCCCTGAAAAAATACTGGAAATAGTATACAAATTATTTACCACAGTAACTCAATCTGTCTATATTTCTATCACGGAAAAACGCGTATAATGCCGCGGTAAGAAGTAAGTAGCTATGACCAGTCTCAATATTTGTATGAAGTTACCTGCAATCAGCTGTTCCCTGGGAGCGTTCGGCGGCAGTCGCGTCGACTCGTGCTTGATGTAAGCTGTTCCTCGCGACAGCTCCTGCAGGATGGTCACCACGGGGCCGGCGGCACCCTTGCACTGCTGCAGCAAGGTTGCTGCTGTCTGCAAGTAACACAAAATACTGCAGCATGAGGATAAACCTTGTAAGAAAGTAGGGCTTGCAGGAACATGAAGACGCACGACAGGCATGGACAGGATGCGTTCACTAGTGCTGTGTCATATTTACCTCAGCTATCACCTCTAGAGGATGGCTAGCCAGCGTGCGCAACATGGCAGCGGCGTGGGCCCCGCGCGCCAGCAGCCCCCCCGGCCCCCCGCCGCACGCGCACGCTTGTAGGAACGTGATGACGCACGACAGGTATGGACAGGATGCGTTCCGCATGCACTTCACTAGGGCTATCTCTTCTGTTAGCAGCTGAAACAAAAAGGTTAAAACTGATAAAAGGGGTTTAACGCTGAAATATCTATGATTAATATAGAATATTGGCATATTCAAACGAATTGCTCCAATAAAAAAATATAAAAAAATGCGCAGGCAGGCCGATCATTCTAGCTTTGGGGAGGCCTACGTGCAACCTGCTGACGTCTTTGAAGAGATGTTACCTCGACAAGCTGCGTGAAGGCAGTATCCAGGTCTCCGCCAAAGGACGTGGCTCCGGCGAAGGCCGTGGACAAGAGAGACGGCACCAGCTCGATCTGAAGCGGCGCAGGGGTCAGGGTGATGTCCCAATCATCCACGTTTTCTTCAGGCAGGGGTTTGTCCGCGAAGAGGTCATCATCTGGAAATATTACGAGTAGTTTAAAAACCAGGCTAGACCATACGAGATAAGGGCTGGAGAGAAACCGAAACCTGGTCCGGTGCATATTCATAGGTCATAGATACACAAGATACAGGCGGATGATGGAGGGAATACAAAAACGGAAGCCAGCTGATTTAATAACTAACAAGTGAAATTACAGAAGTTTACCAGGTGGATATCTAGTGGGCTGCAACTGCAAAGCGGCTGCGAAGGCGGCTCCACCCGTGGCGCCTCGGGCCCTTTGAACCGATAGCAGCTGAGACATGTAGCCCCGTTCCACGCCCAGCCGGGCCACGCAGCTCGCAGGGCACGCGTCTAAGGCGGCCAGTAGGGCACTGCAAGAGGGCACGGCATTATGATAGATGCAACGGACACGAGCTGAGACACACTTACAGTCATAGCCGCGAAAGAGACCCGCGATCGCGACAAAAGTCGGAAACCACTCTAGGCTTTAGTGATTGAGTCAGTTCGCGAGGCCGAGATGCCACTTAACGAACGGAGATTCGAAAATAGTTAGTTACCTCATAGCAGTTCTCGGCATGCCAAAAGTCTGTATAAACAAGGCTAGTTTCGGCGCCGGCAGCCCTCTCAATCCAGCGGCTAATAGCGGAGGCCGAGCGGAGCGCACTAGGTGCAGTCTCAGCCAATCGGGGAGCACCACGGCCTCAAGGTGAGAGTCCATTGCGAACGCGGGCGGCGCGTCGTTGCCGACCCACACGTTTTGCAGCCAGGTGTACATTTCTTGGTTTGTGTCGTCTGGAGAGAGAGGGTACTGTTAGGTTCTTGAATAGAGTTCTTATATCTGCTAGAGTCGGAATAGAGTGGAAAAAGCCATCGGATATAAATACTTAATTTTTAAGTCTTTTCTTAACTTTTTTCACGTGTCATTTAGTTATGCGGTGAACAAAAATGTGAACATGTTTTTGTTTGTGAAGTGTTGGCCACTCCACTTCCGTTAGGAAACTCATGGCTTAAACAAGTCGAGAATCTTTGAGAGAGCAAACCGTAAATTCAGCGTGGGTAGCGAAGCGAGTCACAATCCATACACACTACAATCTCTTGGCAGTGAAAGGCCTACAGGAGCGGCATTCAGTTCACTCACAGATGGAGGGCCCCAAACAAAGCAGCTTCAGATGAGCGTGCGCCACCGTGACGTGGAGGGTCGCCTTGCGTCCACTAGGCCACTGCAGCGTCACGCGCTCCCCGTCCGGCCACACGCCTTCCTCAACCTCCTCGTTTGGGTCTTGTTCTTCGACTCTGACCTGGAGGAAAGTTTGTAATTAGGTAATGTTGTCATGTCAGATGGCACCAACGCGTGGCTCATGGGCGTGCCCGTGCCCACCACGCGCGTCATCAGTCATCACTGTGCGCTCCATTAGCACTTGGTTCAGTACCAGCTACTCATACCTTCTGCAGATGGTCGTACAGGATGGTGGTGAGGGAGTGCAGCGTCCTGTGCTGGTCCAGCTGCGCCGCCGTGGGCTCGTGCACCAAGGGCTCGCCCGTGCCCACCACGCGCGCCATCACTGTCGTGCGCTCCATTAGCACTTGGCTCAGCTCCTAATGAAGCATTTATTTATTTAGCATTTCAACCGATTGCTGTAGATAAGCCCGTGCTACTCGCGCGTGTACTGACCAGCACGATGTCGGCGTGCGTGTGATGCGGCGCGTGCTGCGCGTGTCGCGCCAGGAAGCCGATGTAGGCCGCCAGGTGCCGCGGCACGCATTCTACTAAGCACGCGGCACGGATCCGTGCCACCACCTCCAAGCGGACGGACTCCCAGAACGGCAGGTCCCAGAGGAGGGGGAGCCAATCTCTAATAGAAGAGTAAAGGTTTCATTTTGCTGTTAAAATACTACCGTTCACTCGGAATGGAGTAAGTAAGAACATTTAAGATAACAAGTTTTAATGCATAAACTAATTTTCATTACAAAAGTACATCCGGATTAATCTCTTTTCACTTAAAACAATCGAGCTTAATATTTTACATTATTCAAATATCTTTAACAATTCTTTCTATAAATTGTTTGATTTTTTGGAGACAAAGCAAATTAAACTCTATACCAAGCACAATACATACTCTGGACTGACGTTGGCATTGTAATCCATTTCGGTTGCATCTTCCGTTTCTGTTAGGACTAGTTTCAAACCCTGAAACAACAATTTCATGTCTAAAATAACCTTTACTACCTCTTTATTAAGACTCCTTGTTAAATGCGCATCTGTTTGCTCGCTTCGACTTGAAATCATTTAGTCAAATTGTTGTAGCGAATTTTAACAGTCTCGGAAATCTACTTATCTCAGTGACTCACCCGGCTGGCCTGCGCCCTAGTCGGCGCGTGCGAGTGAGCCAGCCGCTGCGTGTAGTAATGCAGCACTGCGCGTGCGCCGTCCTCAGTCTCGTGCAGCGTCCTCCGCAGATGTGCGCAGAGCTCGCCTGCCTTCCCCTCCCCCGGCCCGCTGGAGCCTCCCCCCGCGGAGAGGAACTCGCAGAGACATTGCACCGGGAGTACGCTGTGGATAGGGAGTAATACTAACGAAGAGAGGTCTCTTCGCCCCCTATCACAGTTTCGAACACAAGGAGCGAAGATGGCAACGTAATTATTTTGACTGACAACACCGATGATTTTAGTAAAGCTTGTAGACCTTTAGTAATTTAGTTAGAAGTTCAGATAAAGTGTCTGGGGTGTGTTGTGAACTTGTGGACCATGAATGAAAGTTAAAAAGATACTACGATCAAGTACGATCGGTGAGCGCATCATACCTACACACACATACAAGCATGAGATGAGAGCTCTATCAAGAATTTTTTGTCTTGCAGTAACAAAAAATGCGCATAATTTTCATGTCTTATGCAGTATACACTGCTGTGGGGGTCATTCTTCATCCAAAACGAAGGGAATCGTAATGGTAAATCATACCTGAGTTCCAGCCGGTCCTGCCTCAGCAGGCGATGGAGCCAGGGCATGGCGCGGCGCGTGCCATGGCGCTCCACCAGCTCCAACAGCAGCGCCGGCTGCCGACACAGCAGCTTGCCGAGGCGAAGCGCGGAGCTGAGGGCCTGCAGAGACTCCACCACGCCCGCGGGGGGCTTGCGCGCGGGGCCTTGCGGCTCCATTGTAGTCAGCTGGAATGATGGACTGATTAGTCGAGAAGCAGTGACTGGCGGGTACAGCTATTTGAAAAGTCGAGGGGTGGTCTTCAAGATTAGAGCAGAGATTATGGTAGTCGATTGCTGGACGGCATGCTCCTCCTAACGACGCTTTAATGGTCCTTAAGGGTAATCCCATAATCCCCACGCTGACAAAGTGGGTTGGGAATCACAGTTCGATTGAGGATTTGTTGTGTATCCTTAGTTGCCTCTAACTTACGTCATATAGAAAGAATAATCTACAATGTGTAGGGTCGCCGTCATCGAAGTCGTTGAGGAGGCCTATATACTTACATCATCCACAGGATGAGTTGGCCCTTCCAACTCATAAACATAAAAATCATTTATTAGACACAATTACAGTGTTTCAGTATAATATTGAATCCGTAGGGTCCTAAAGTAGCCTAGGCCTGTATATCAGGATCCAGGGCTTCTCCTTTTAAAGTTTTTACAACTGTGCCTCTATTAGAAACTAATAATAACTCAGGTCTAGATAAACTCAGTTCTAAAAACTTTTGAAGACCCCTGCGCTTTTAAACTAGGAACTTCTAGATATTTGCTAATGCTGGCGTGCGATTGGGATCGGATTTAGGTGGAATTTAACAACAAGCGTTACACTGAAATAGGTTCTGTTTTCAAGACTAACCTAACCTGTTTGGGCTTAGAGAGTTAAAGGCTCGTTTAGGAGACATCGGAGGCAAAGGAGTTTGATGGGCCTACCATCAGCTGTAACATAGAAGTTGATACCTGGCTGAGCAGTCGAGAGGTGTGCTCAGTGACGGGCAGCTTGGCGTTGCTGGCGGCAGCTAGATGTGTTTCCAGTTGCAAGATAGACGCCTTCTCGGCTTCCGCTTCAGCAGGGGTGCTGTTGTTCCATTCTATACTGGGCTTGCTGAAAAAATGGTGAAACTGGGTTTAACAACAAAATTAAGTGAGATTTGATTACTCGTTCTCGTAATATCCACAGATTAGTTAATTTGTATTAGAATATAATACAAATTAACTAATCTGTGGATACTACACTATTCAAGATTGAAAAAGTCGAGGTCGTGCTAGCGGAATATTCCACAGTGGCTGTGCCTACACATAATCTCGACATCAACAGGACTTTTTTTATAGTCTAGAGCTCTGTTTGACCACAAAAATGTCACCTGGGAAAGTGAAGATGTGGCCGACGATGTATCACGAAGGTCTAGAAGATACCTATTCACTCTTGTCTTGAAGAGACCCAGGTTGTAATTGACAGGACCAGGAACGGATCGATCTCCCTTTGCATCACGAAGACATCTTCCTCCTTCAGCCTCCAGTGTGGTGATGGCTAATACTGAGACATCTGTTAGGAAGTAGCTACGGTACCTGTTACAGTGATACTTACTTGGTGATACAAGTTTCGATGAGGGCGCGTAGAGTGGGGTAGGTGGCGGCGGCGCGCTCGGCGAACTCGTCCGGGTTGTGGGCCGCGATCATCGTGAGGATGATCCACGCGCGCCAGTACTGGGTGGTGATCGCGAGGGGGGGTGGGGTGTAGCTGGAATACGAGCGATTGGTTACAATCATCAGCTACAAGTAAAATGGTAGATATGTTACGTTCTCCCAGCGCTTACTCAACAACTGGCCTCTGTTAGGTTTATTCCTATTTGTCACCCTGATCTGTCCCCCTTAGGGAGACAAATGGGAAAAAAGTTCTATCTGTCCCACCGTTGCAAATAGAGGGACAGATAGATGTTTTTTTATTTGAAAAGTGACCATTGGGAATAAACCCTCTGTTACAACTATAACATTTTCAACCGTGTGTAATAATTATAATGAACAACAAAGAAGAAAAGACTAGACTGAAGTGCGACCGAAAAAACAATAAGTTACCCGGCGCGTCATTTTCATAGCTGACAAAAATGACACGATAATGGAGCTGGTGGAAAAGCACCCTTGGGGTGTTGTAATGGAAAACTGGCCAGGTGTCATGCCTTTCTGTTTAAGTTGAGTTCAGTTGTAGAGTTATCCTCACCCGGCCGGCATGGTGATGTTCTCGGGCGGCGCGAACGCGCACAGCTGGAACAGGTACTCCGGCACCTACACATACACATTTATTTATTTGCTGCTGCAGTATAAAAAAAGACTGACTGCTGTGTTACAGCAACAAAAAGGTCTCGACTCAGCATAATTGCCTTACTACTCTGAAGTAGGCGCTGACATTCTGCCGAAACCATTATGATCACAAGACCCTGTGAGGCTTACAATAAGAGTAAGTAGTGTTATTTTTTGTGTTTATAAATAGTAAGTAATATACTTGAATACAAATAATAATAAATATGAGTATGTAACTGTTGCGCGTCTGACCTCCAGCTTGTCCACTTGCAGCGGACTGTCCTCGGCGGGTAACGCGCTGCAGCGGCGAACTAGCTGCTCTATCAGGGATATTATTTCCGTTGATGCTACTGGCAGCTCCTGGAGAAAGAAATAAATATGAAATACAGTTTATTGATAAAAACAATTTACATGTCAAATACAGTTCAGATTTACAGTAACAAAAAAGTTATGAATTAGTTTACTTAACCATTCATGTACCTAGTCATTGAATATGTAAGTGGGTTAACTACGAACCATTGTGTTGGAAGAACACTAACGTTCACGTTTCTCGCATCTCAGTTTGGGAAGAAACCTAGTTTAAACTTTAATTCATTTCTTTTCATTATGTTGTGGAAGGATCAATGAAAGGTTTTTGCAGATAGCTGGGACACACAAGGCTGATTGTAAATGCCACAGGAAAATATACCTTAGATAGTCCAATAAACATGATCCTGAGTAAATTATACTGTGGCAGCGGTGCCTCGCAGCATAGCCGGTGCAGCAGCGTCCGCTCGGACTCCGGCGGCCAGTTGTCCACTTTGCTGTAGGCCTCTGCCGTTTCCACGAACATTATCTGAAACACGGGGATGCCTCAGCAGTGAGACTCGTAGGACTGCGCGGTGCCAGCCTGTAGGAGTGACGAGCATGTGCGTCATGGTACATTGAAATCCACGTTGAAAGTGCTATAAGTAAATACCCCGCTCTAGTTCCAGCTTTATTTTAGCTTTATTTTTAGATTCTAGCTGGGCCTATTTCGCGCAGCACTGAGTTTTTCCCAATTCAAGATAGATTAAAAACGGAGAGGACAAAGTTTTGGATCAAAACTACCTGTGTGGTGTTGTCCCAGTTATGGCTGTCTAGTTACCTTGTTGAGAGCGAGTTGGAAGTCCTGTCTCGAAGGCCTGTGCTGAGGCACCGCGTGGTCGAGCAGCCAGCCCAGGGCTGCCGCTTGTAACGCCGCTACCTATAAACAGAATCTAACGTAAAAGCTTACTACATGGCGACCAACATTTTGCTTAGACAGGGCAAATTAGTTCATTTAAACTTTTATGCTTACGTAGATATGGAGTAGAGTAAAGAGTGCACCTGTGTTCGCGCACACACTTGTGCACTATAATATGTCCTGCGCACCCGGCTCGTCTCCGATTATTCTCCGAATCTTTAAACAGGATCAACCCTGTTTAAAGATTCGGACATAATAATCATCAGGTCGATATTTTGAGTGTGAGATAAGTTAGCAAGTTGTCATTTTGGATCAATAAACGAAGATGACCACATAAACTGTGTTTAAGAGCGTGCTTGGTGTAAGGCTTGAACAAGACCTTTTCCAGCACTGGAGAAGTATAGCTAACATTTCTAAAAATGTGACCTGCGCAAGAAAAATCTCTGGTCAATAGATCCGCAAGTGATAAGAGTTGTGTGTTGACCAGCGGGCCTAGCACGGGGATTTCATCTCTACTCTACCCTAGACTAGACAAGACAGTTTCTTGTCTACGCAATCTGTCGATTCCCCGAACACGGCGTTTCTCGAAACAAAGCCTAGAAAACAGTTTCTTCGTAGACAAGCTCTTTCTATGGCAACGAGAAATAAATCACAGATAAATTATAAAATGTCGTAAAAAGTTCGTTCTTTGCGTTTCATTATCTACAAAATATCTACATGAAACAAAAAATACAGTTTATACGTAGAACGGAACGTTTAACATTTGACAATGTGAAGTAAATTAACGTCACAGCTTTGCATTGGCTATATATTTACATCCTCTTTGTATGGAATAACGTAGTGGTTGTATTCTCTTTGTTTGTATGGCATTGTCATACCCATGGTCTCCCGCGCGAAAATTGAATTAAAAAAAAAAAACTAATTGAGAGCTGCCGTAAGCTATCGTACTGCGTTTCTCTCTTTCTTACGATCATTTTTCTCTTCATAATGGTTGAGAAGCTAATTCCTAACCCCGTTATACTAATTAGCGTAACAAAAATTATCTTCGTAAATACTTTGGTCACGAGAGAAAGGCTTGTCTAGGTCCCGGTAGGTGTAGACAACTTTAGAAGAAATGTTTCTATTATCAAATGTCAAAAATAGAGAAAAAATGATTGTCATGCTCGCAGTGGTAGACTCATCTCTAGGGTAGACTAGAAATCGTTTCTATCCGCTCATTCTTTCGAACGCCGTGTTCCCGTCCGAAGAAAACTTTCTACTCTCTACAGCTAAATGTCATTTTTACGTCATTTTTAGTCTTTTCTACCCTAGACAAGAAACCCCGTGCTAGGCCCGCTGAGGGACTACAGGACAGAAGGTTCTAGACTAGACTATAGGCATGTATGTAACCTGTGTAAGCAACGTTCTCTGGTCAGCATGCGACCTGGCGTGTGCGGCGGCGCTGGCCGTGACGAGGCAGCACAAACAGAATAGATCAGCAAGTGCCAGGAACGCTCGCTCACGAACTTCTGCCGACGCGCTAGTGCAAGCTGCGGCCGCTGTAAACAACAACCATTTGGATATTAAGCTCCCCTGATTGACAACAAGCCCCCCCGCTAATAAGTGCACGATTTCTTACGCTTTTACGAATCTCCTTTCAAAGCAAGAGTGCTCAATAACAGCTTTAATTATTCAAGGAAAGCAAGGATTAGTTCAAGTTAGCCAGCCCCTCCAATAATGTGTGACTGCAAGCCCTTTTAATGCACTCACTGCCCAGCCTCTATACACGGGACCGGAGAACGACGTGCGGGATGAAAGTGTGAAGTGTTGCCAGGACAATTTAATGAGCTAACATTTGAGAGCCGTGTTCGTGCGGCCCCCTCATGCACTCGTGTGTCATTGTTCTCAGCGGACTTCATTATTAAACAAGTCATCTAATACTAGTTATATAATTACCTTCAGCTGAAGGCGAAGCCAACGCCCTGGCTAGAGGCAGTAAGGCGGCCACTCCCCCCTCGTTAGCGAGCCCCCCTGCCGCTGTGTTGGTGCGAGCCCCCCGCACGCACTCTCGGGTCAACGCCCTCAGCGGCCGGAGGTATTCTTCTGGACGCATCATCAGCTCCTGTTGGATATGTGGAAGTGTTTAGAGTTAAACTTATTGAATGTTTACTCTTTCAACTTTTTAAGTGTTTTTTGGACTCGAGCGGGCTTAGCGGGTTTAGGAATGGTGTGGTTAAGGTTTCTGTGGCTTTGAGTGTTCACTGTGTAGGTATTTTAGACGGTGATCGCACCATGTATGTATGAGCCATGGCGGCGGGCACGGCGGCGGGCTGCGCGTGTATGAGAGCCCCCAGGACGGCCATGTTGTTGGGAGACCGCACGTTGGATAGCTCGTTGTATATGGTATGGGTGACCACGCTTCGGAGTAGTGCTGGTGATTCTGAGACCATTTCCCTGAAGAAATAGAATATTCATTGTTATGGAGAAACAAAGTCAGTGATGTTATATTCATGGCAGAACACAGATACTAACTAATAAGGGGCAAAGAGCAAAATAAACTGACCAGCTTTATTGGCTTGTAAAAGCTTTGCTGGATTTCGCGGTGCTTGGGTTGGTTTTCACCCATGTCAGGATTTTCTACAAGGAATGTTGGATGATTGGACGTTTCACCGAAAGATAACGCGTGCTGCCTATTTGCTGCGATCTCCTCGCAAATCGCATTGGAGTGTATTGAACACTATAACCAGACACTTAGGACCTTAAGACATCTTAATGTTTATTTCTTTAGGCTTAAAAAATAAGCACTTAGCCAAGTCAAATTTAATACTATAAAAAGGTTTATAAACAGTAATTATTATTAAATAAGGTGTTATTGATTTTATCCACTTATTTTTTTGTCCACTAGTGGAAGAAGTGGAAAATAAACTACTTACTAGTAACTTAAGACATGCTTTGGCTGAGGATGCTCTCACCTGAGGCAGTTCTGATAAGCATGCTGCAGAGGTTTGGTCTTCAGCCGCATCCTGGCGAGCTGCGCCAGCACCTCGTGGTCGCGCGCGGCGGTGGCGCCCACCGCGTCACAGTTGACACACACGTGCGCTAGCAGCTCCTGCGCCACGCGCCATAGCTTGCCGGAGTTCAGCCAGCCTTCCAGGCGCGCCGCTGACAGCATGCGGATCTGAGGAAATAATAGTGCAGGACATTATTACACTGCAACTGCACCATCTGGGTGGCCCCAAAGATAGCAAAGAGAGTTTCGTGTGAGGATAATATGAGGCATTCCCACTGATGCGGAGGTATCAACTTCACGCTCTTGACATAAATCCCTCGTTAGCGCGCTGGTTCCAGATGGGTCAATTCAGCTCCACTCCGCATTTGTGGTAGCGCACACCTATGGTGTCATTCCACCAGAGGTATTACCTAATTAAAAAGCTACTTTGTACCAAACCCAACAATAGGGTAAAGCTATTCTTTGATTTCTTATCAATTACACACATTCAGGTGTCAATATTGTCAGTTAAAGGTGTCTTTTCTGACCCGTTACCTCAGGAAACCCACAAGTTGCTGCCAGCAGCTTCAGGAATCCCTTGCCAATGTTGTCTGGCGCAGCCGAGCGGCGCTGGATCTGCTCGTTGATGGCGGCCAGCACCAGGTGTTCGACCGTTACGTGACTGCTGGTGTATCTGAATAGGAACGGGGTCGTGGGGTAGATTAGAGAGTGTAAAAGAAACTTAACAACATTATTTTTAAGCCGGATTATAATTTGACGGTCCGGCACGCGGAACGCTCATTTTGGAGAATCCAAACTCGATATCGTATCAGATTGGCAGCAGCCATTTTCTTAATACATGGCTAAGAACCACTCGCTGAAGTCCTAATTATTACAAAAAGTTTAAGATTCTAGTAGTCTACATCAAAAACTAACCAAAAATCGGCTTTTTCTGGGAGTTGATTCATATATGATACATACCTATGTTTAAATTTAAATTTGAAGGGGCCAGCGGAGGATAAACTGCCCACACAAACGTAACTATTTATACTATTTATTTGTAATTCGAGCATATTTTCATTAAATGATGGTATTTTTGTATTCAAAAAGTATGTTCTGAATTTTCGTCATAATTCTTTCGTATTATTAATGATAGTATCTATATCTAATCTATCTTGTATAAAATTTTGAACTGCTATAAATGCTATAATGCTATCTCGCACGCATTTACGCGTTCCCGCATCATCTAAACACACATATTCGGACCGAATACAAGACCTTATTACCTTGGAAACACAGAGTAATCCAGCTCAGCCAGCTCCGGATCCTCGTCAGCGTTGCCCATGGGCGAGCCGGCTCCTGAGGGAGACATAGTGCCTGTAAACACACAGCAACGGCACCTCAAACATGCATCTACACATTCAACAGCCAAGCGACACGCGTAGGACACAATAAAAAATAAAATAAACAAATGGCATAGCACAAACTACACAAGTACTTTTACTAAAAAAATCGTAATCACATTGCAGCATATGACTGGCTCATCATGATTAGGTACATCTGAATAAATTAGCTATAATGGTTGTTGGGTTGATGACATTCAAAGTTGCTGGGCATACCTGGATGCGAAAGGCACAGAAGAGAGGAGGCTGGCAAAGATTAAAGGATGCCTTATACCCCACCGTCCGGCGCCTGGGCGGGTAAGGTCCCCTAGGTAGTTGCGACTTGCGACGCGTCACGTGTTTCTGGCGCGTCGCGAAGGGTTGTGCTCCAAACCTTGAGGGGCCCATATCAGGCAGCTGCGGTGAGTTCGTGGAAGAAAGGGAAAGCATCTCCACGTTTTCACCACAAGCGGCAGAGGCGGAAACACCCTGAGGGTTTTAGTGGGTTGGAGTCCCACATAATCGTACTGTCTCCCACGTGGCAGTACGATATGTGTGCGCATTTCCAACAAGATAATAAAAATCAATAAAAAAGGCCTTATACCCCCGTTGTGGGTGTTATAAAGGACTGCTATGAGGATGAACTCCAGGACCACACTCCTGAGCCTGTCTATAAGTTCTTCTCACAAGTGGTAATGAATCGTCTCGCCAGGAGTATCGACGAGTTCCAGCCACCGGAACAGGGCGGGTTTCGAGGAGAAAGTCACCATATCTCACATACCACATTCACACAGTGAGGCAGATTATACAGAAGTCCGAAGAGTATAATCAGCCCCTGTGTCTGGTTTTTGTGGAGTATGAAAAGGCCTTTGATTCCATAGTAACCTGGGCTGTTCTGGTATCTTTACAGCGATGCCAAGTAGACTATCGTTATGTCAAGGTACTGAGGTGTCTCTATCCGCCACCAAGAATGTCCAAGTACCAGCAGTCTAAACTCATCCAACTGCGCAGAGGGAGTGCAAGCGGCATTTTATATTCTCAATACTGTTAACAAGCACGTTGGAAGATAAATTTAAGACGCTGAACAGGAAAGGTAAGGGCATCAACCACATCTCGCACCTGCGATTCGCTGATGACATATGTAGTTTTAATAGCGATTCGCTGAAGGAGCTGAACCAGACGCTGAACGGCCTAGCCTCAGCCTCGCAATGTATCGGTCTTGGCATGAACTTGGATAAAACCCAGATCATGATCAATGGCCACATTAATCCGGGACCGGTCGTCATTGTACATGGCCACTTTCTCAAATTTGCTTCCCAGTACACTTACCTTGGGCAGATTCTACTGTACGGTAAAAACAACAAGGAGGCCAAGAGGACGAGCCTGCTTGGTTCGGCAGCGTTTGGGAAACTACTCTTTCGTCATCTATACCGCAATGCTTGAAAACAAAAGTTTTCAATCAGTGCGTCCTGCGCGTCATGACCTACGGAGCTGAGACGTAGGCGAGAGTTATGCTTGGAGTTTCTCTGAAGGATAGGATTCATAACGAATAAATGTGATAACACAGCTATCGACATAGCGCTGCCTTAGTGCTTGAATGGCCAACCGACCAATTTTACCTAAAACGATTTTTTTATTTAAAAATTTAGATATTATAATAACGCGCATTACCACAAATTTTTATTAATATATTTTTGTTACAACCTACACTAATTGCAAAAATTAAATATCCTATCTCCAAAATTAAAATCGTCTTGAGTGCTTGTTTAGCCAAACTCCATAATTTGAAAAATGAACGCATCCGAATATCAAGCCGAGTGCTTGTTTGTCCAACCTCCATAGGCCAGCCAATCACAGCTCAGCATTCACGCAGTGACAGGTTCGCCATCTTGTTTGTTTTGTTTACGAGTTGCGGTGTTATTGTGATTGTGTCAAGTAATTAAAGAGTTTTAATAGCTTTTTAAGCAAATTAGTGCTTTAAAATGTCTTTAACCAATAAAAATAAACGACTATAGACGAATGGAAATGGATTTAGAAAGGTACGTTGGCTATAAGTTTTGTTTTACAGTATTAGTCTTGCCGGTACATAAATTTTGCCGCCGCCGGTATGATATGTACATGCTGATTCGAAATCGCTTGTTTGGAACACATTTTTTGAAATTTTTGTAAGTTTCATACTTTTTGAAATATTTGAAAAAAAAGTCGAAAAATTGACCATTCCCCCCCCCGTATCTCCGAAGATTGCAAACCGATCCATGTACAATGTATTAGGCGTTTGTAGATATTGATCTATATTTTACAGGAAAAATATAGAGAAGTCTGTAATAATAATAGTTTTTGAAAAATGGTCAAAAAGTGAGAGAAATTTTTTTCAAAGGGGGGGTGGGTACCTGCCCATGTGGGATATCAAATGAAAGGTATCGTTTTGACCATTTCAAAACACTTTTTGAAATTTCTGTAAGTTTTATACTTTTTGAAATATTTCAAAAAATTTCGAAAAATTGACCATTTCCCCCCCCCCCCTGTATCTCCGAAGATTGCAGACCGATCCATGTACAATGTATCTATATTTTATAGGAAAAATATAGAGAAGTCTGTAATAATAATAGTTTTTGAAAAATGGTCAAAAAGGGGTATTACATAATTTTTTTTTATTATACATAGAGAATACCCAGAACACCAGGAACAAATATCTCAAGGCGGGAGCCGAACCCGCAACCTCCTGCGTCGCAGGCGGACTTTCGCCCACCGCGCCACAGAGGTCGTCATTAAAAAATATAATAATATTCGTAGTATGGTTTTATAAATAGGTAATTTAAATTTGTAAAACAATGAACATCCTGTACCTATAGATTTATCATGATGGTATTTAGGACAAACAAGCACTGAACTACCTTTAACTTTTCATGGTCTATCTCCATGGCATTGTGCTCAATCTCCACTTCCGTAATTTCGTCGGAGGCATTTTGTCCAACCTCCACAAACAAATTAAAAAAAAACTGGTTTATCTGTATCATATTAACATAAGGTATAGATAATTATATGAATTTGAAATACATTGTTCCTACATCATCAAATATTTTAATAAATTTCTATTAATGTCAATAACAAACAAAAAAAACCTTTCCTGTAAAATTTACTCAAAGGTCGGTTGGCCATTCAAGCACTGAGGCGGCGACGCTGCCTTAGTGCTTGAATGGCCAACCGACCAATTTTACCTAAAACGATTTTTTTATTTAAAAATTTAGATATTATAATAACGCGCATTACCACAAATTTTTATTAATATATTTTTGTTACAACCTACACTAATTGCAAAAATTAAATATCCTATCTCCAAAATTAAAATCGTCTTGAGTGCTTGTTTAGCCAAACTCCATAATTTGAAAAATGAACGCATCCGAATATCAAGCCGAGTGCTTGTTTGTCCAACCTCCATAGGCCAGCCAATCACAGCTCAGCATTCACGCAGTGACAGGTTCGCCATCTTGTTTGTTTTGTTTACGAGTTGCGGTGTTATTGTGATTGTGTCAAGTAATTAAAGAGTTTTAATAGCTTTTTAAGCAAATTAGTGCTTTAAAATGTCTTTAACCAATAAAAATAAACGACTATAGACGAATGGAAATGGATTTAGAAAGGTACGTTGGCTATAAGTTTTGTTTTACAGTATTAGTCTTGCCGGTACATAAATTTTGCCGCCGCCGGTATGATATGTACATGCTGATTCGAAATCGCTTGTTTGGAACACATTTTTTGAAATTTTTGTAAGTTTCATACTTTTTGAAATATTTGAAAAAAAAGTCGAAAAATTGACCATTCCCCCCCCCGTATCTCCGAAGATTGCAAACCGATCCATGTACAATGTATTAGGCGTTTGTAGATATTGATCTATATTTTACAGGAAAAATATAGAGAAGTCTGTAATAATAATAGTTTTTGAAAAATGGTCAAAAAGTGAGAGAAATTTTTTTCAAAGGGGGGGTGGGTACCTGCCCATGTGGGATATCAAATGAAAGGTATCGTTTTGACCATTTCAAAACACTTTTTGAAATTTCTGTAAGTTTTATACTTTTTGAAATATTTCAAAAAATTTCGAAAAATTGACCATTTCCCCCCCCCCTGTATCTCCGAAGATTGCAGACCGATCCATGTACAATGTATCTATATTTTATAGGAAAAATATAGAGAAGTCTGTAATAATAATAGTTTTTGAAAAATGGTCAAAAAGGGGTATTACATAATTTTTTTTTATTATACATAGAGAATACCCAGAACACCAGGAACAAATATCTCAAGGCGGGAGCCGAACCCGCAACCTCCTGCGTCGCAGGCGGACTTTCGCCCACCGCGCCACAGAGGTCGTCATTAAAAAATATAATAATATTCGTAGTATGGTTTTATAAATAGGTAATTTAAATTTGTAAAACAATGAACATCCTGTACCTATAGATTTATCATGATGGTATTTAGGACAAACAAGCACTGAACTACCTTTAACTTTTCATGGTCTATCTCCATGGCATTGTGCTCAATCTCCACTTCCGTAATTTCGTCGGAGGCATTTTGTCCAACCTCCACAAACAAATTAAAAAAAAACTGGTTTATCTGTATCATATTAACATAAGGTATAGATAATTATATGAATTTGAAATACATTGTTCCTACATCATCAAATATTTTAATAAATTTCTATTAATGTCAATAACAAACAAAAAAAACCTTTCCTGTAAAATTTACTCAAAGGTCGGTTGGCCATTCAAGCACTGAGGCGGCGATAGCTCAAAGAATTGGCAAGCTAGCTGAAGTGGCAGTGGGCTAGCCATATCTCGTGAAGAACCGACAACCGCTGGGGTTAACGTGTTTTTGAGTGGAGACCGCGAGTAGGCAAACGTAGTGTAGGACGACCTCCGGCCAGGTGGGATGACGAACTGCGAAAGGCTGCAGATGCTAGATGCGGCAAGCTGAAGACAGAGCGCTATGACGCTTATTAGGGGAGGCCTATGTCAAGGAAAGGAGTGGACTAATAAAGGCTGATAATTATTACTGATGTTTGACGTCATCGTGACGACTGTTTGGATTAGGTACATCGCCTCTAAGGGCGCATTCACGCCGCCTCCCGTTTTATACGATCCGTTACACTCCCCACACCCAACGGTATTCCGGATCCGGTAAATGTGTGTGTAAATGAAGGACCCATAAAAAATGGTCCTGTAAAACGGATTCGCTGTGTGAACGTACTCATACGTGCGTGCATGGAACTACGTCAAACCGAATTAGCTCAGGCTTAGGACTTTCGTTGTAATAAAGAGCTATTTGGTTGTATTCAGTTCAATAACCTACATGGGTATTTAGCTTTAAATGCAGTGGAACTAAATGAGCCAGAAATAGCTACACTACTAAAATTATTGCCTAATTTGTTTTTTAGAACTAAATAATAAGGATTCTAGCATACATTCTAAGCAAAGCATTTTAATCTACAGTTTTTTTTGCAAGTACGTACACTAGAATAGTATGTATGAATTTATCATTAAAATTTAATTCAGAGGCCAAACAATCTTTAGTTTTCTGAATTGTACCTGCAATAATGATGAGTCATTTGCTTATAACAGAAACGACAATTCATTTGGCTTCAGGGTGTGCTATGACATCAATATATTTCTGTGCATGGCACAAACAGGACTTTCGAAGCAACAAGGACGTATGAAGCAACTTATTTTACGCAACACAATCAAGAAAATAATGCTTGTTTTTCCTCTGCCTACCTAATATTTTTACTTTTGAAACTATCATTTAGCATTACATGTGTACTACCTAACTTATTTCTAAACACCATAAATAGCAATAACAAATAAGTAATGCTGAATAATTCATGCAGCATTATCTAGCCCCAAGCTAAGCAGAGCTTATGTTATGGGTAGGTACTAGATAACTGATATACAATACAATACACAGATAATATATTAAATGTAAACTATATTCAATTCTAACAGCTTCTTGTTTGGTTCACTTGTTAAAACCAATAAGCTCAGCACAGCACTTACCCAAAGTATTATCAGTTGGTATCAGATGTGGTGGGGGCTGCTTCGTCCCGAAAGCCGTGACTATGTTCTCCACCAGACACTTGCACCACGAACATTCCACCCACCAGCGCTCATTCAGGGCATCTTCTATGTATACCTAAGTAAGATAAGTAAGGGCCCTTTTATTTCATTAAGACATCATGGTATAGTAACCACCAATGGTAGTGGAGTAAGTGAGACGCCAAATAGCTCTATACTTTTTAACAATAAATTTGGTAGCACAACCAAGCTGACACCAAGTGAGGTTCCCTTCATACACATTTTGTTGGTGGCGCGTCTGGTTGGGCAACCATGGTGTCCTAATGAGATAGGGGCCTAAGATTTCAAGTTCAGAATATTAAGGTTAGAATTGTCTAGATTTAAAGGCTGTCAATATTGTGGAAACAATAAATAAATACCTGGTTTAATAATTTAGTTATA
The DNA here is from genome assembly GCA_946478455.1 of Eupithecia vulgata. NCBI lineage: Eukaryota > Metazoa > Arthropoda > Insecta > Lepidoptera > Geometridae > Eupithecia > Eupithecia vulgata. The sequence continues at coordinate 1,044,000 of OX297877.1, forward strand.
TAGAGTTGAGAAGTGTTACATTGATGATGATGGGGATTGCAAGAAAGTTTTAACTATTTGAAATCCGCCATAACTTTATTTGAAAATAGTCCAAAGATGTATGCCACAGTACAAGAATGGCATCATACATTTTCATTGACTTATCGATGGCAAAGCAAAATATTGTTTTCTGTACGTTTTTAAACAGATTACATGGTTTGCCAAACCCAAGAGAAACAAGAGCCATTGAATTTCATTTTTTCCTTTAATTAATGTAATTAGTCTTACCATATTTATTAATGTAAATAAATAAATTGAAATTATAGTTGTACCTTGATAAAGATATCGGGCCAGTTACTGTTATCCCGATGTCCAGCATATAGCATATTGCAAGCCAGCACAAACACCAGCGGATTCCCTTTATTCTTGAAAGCAGCTCCTTGCTCCCTCTTCAGCAGAGTGCAGAGAATGTTGGTGACAGTCTCATGGGCAAACATGTTGGGTCTGATCTTGGTGAGGTACAACAGACTCATGCAGAGGATTGGGTCCGGCTTTGAGCGCTGAGACTTGAGGAGACGGATTGCGCCAGTTAGGAGTCCCAACTGAAAGTTATAAAAAATATTAGATATGGTTTTTACTGTTTTTTTTTGTTTCTGTGTGGCATATTTGGATTGTCCAGCATTATTTATATATAACTGTGATGTATTTCAGAATGAGTTAAAAATAGAGTTCAAACTGATTTTGAGAATCTACTTACCAATTTATCAGAATTAAGAGTGTCAAGGGCCTGTAGGACACTAGGCACCAAGTCCACAGGATCTACTTCCAATGAGGTTCCACCAACAGCTTCAGCTGGTGACCCAATCCGGGACCGCTTACTGGGCGGTTGCGACCCAAAACCAGAAGTCTCACGCTTTCTTTCTACGCCTTAAAATAGAGTTTATATGAGAGTAACTGCTTATTAACATTCACTAGAAAACATAATAAAACAAACCTGTATACTATGACTATTTTTCGAGGACTTACCACTTGTAGATGGTTTATGGATGCTGCCCCTCTTCTCAGAGTCTCTGGAGACCGCCACAGTAGACTTGGTTCCTAGTGCAAAGATATCTTGGGGATGCTGCGGCCCTTTGCTCTTGCCTCCTCGGCCGGACGACGGCATTTTGCCACGCTCCATGTTGGTTGTTGCTCTGGTTTTGTGGGTTTCTATGTATAAATTAGGTGACCGGCATTACATCTGGCTGGCCAGTGAAGTGAAATCTAGAAGATATATTTTCTAAATATTATAAATTATTTACCAATGCGGCCAGCCAGCGACCACAACAAACATTTTTGATATTTTATCCTGACACTGACAAACAATGACAATAAAACATTGAAGAAGTTTCAATGTTTTTCTTGTCGTGAAATAACAGTGACATGACAGTGATTCTACATTTAAAAGAAGTTGAGATTGATGCCATTTTAATTTTTTTTCCAAAATATAAAACTACTGTCAAAGTTGTCAAAACTTCGAACACAGGCAAATTCCCAAAAAGGTACAAAAATTATATAAATTCCAGTGTAAATCGAATTATTTATAACCCCTAACAAAAGAAACCATGTAAGAAAATGCCGTAAAATAATTACGGGTCTAGATTTACGAAGTTATGTAACTGGCGATTGAGGTTATGTTTGGGGATTTTCAGATGTTGACCTCTACATTTCTCGGCCTTCGGGCGGCTACCACCTCTGTGATGGTAACCAGAAACTTGGCCGCAGCACAGAAAGTGTCTGACCCCATCCAGCAGCTGTTCCTTGACAAAATCAGAGAATACAAGCAGAAGAGCGCGTAAGTACTCTACTTACTATCTATTGATTTTTGTCGGGAGTTTCGGTAGTCTACTTACTTACATAATTCCGTAGCTATTCCAGAACAAAACTCATGAATAAAATGTTATTAAGGGTTCCATTCAACTCATCAAATTTCTTAGGCCAATGTACATTTGATCAAAGAAATTGGATGACTTTATGCAATTTACTAGCAACTGCAAATGGGTGCCGAAAGGCACAAGGGCTAAAGCAGAATCTCTGCGTGATATTCTTTTGAGGTTTGTTAAAAAAAAAAAAACATAAAAAATCCCAAACCCAAAATCATTGTTTTGTTGCTTGTTGTGTGACCTGTGCATGTACTGTACAAAAGCTAGTCTAATCTCTTTCATTCTTTATGATTTCAAGATTTTAATCAAGAGTTCCTAAGAGACTGGTGTTTGTACTCACCAGTGGTTCATTGTGCCTATGTTTCTTATGCATGTTTAATTGCTTGTTGGAATCTGGTTGGAGTGCTTATTAACAAAATCTTATTTACCAATCATGGATCTTTATAATCTGAAGAAATAACTAAGTTTGAAGACTTGAATAAATCACGAACCCATGTCAGACAAAGGTAAATAAGCTTGCTCTGTTTTATTTGCATGTTTTAAGGTTCTAGTTTTATCTATGATAATTTGAATAAATGTGCTATACAATACATTCAGTACCCAAGCGGCCAGAGCTTGATAGAGGGGTATTCTTCAATACATTAATTTATATGAACACCAAAGATGTACATGTTTGGTATCAATTTAAATTATATAAATTTACTATATCGAAAAGAAAGTATGACTATTACCGCTATACCACGCTATATGGTATGGTATCAAGCTCTGCATATTATGACATATAATTGAGTAGGTACAGGATATTGTGTTGTGCACCCATGAATGTTGCACTTCAAAGGCTGGACAGTGAATGTGTTGATTAAAAAACTCTAAAATTTTCTGTTCCAGTGGTGGTAAAATGGTTGACCCCACTCCCGCCATCCAGAAGGAGCTCAAGACTGAGTTTGAGAAGCTGGAGAAGCAGTATGGAGGTGGTTCCGGTGTTGACATGACCTCATTCCCCACCTTCAAGTTTGAGGAGCCCAAACTTGACCCCATCAACGAACAGGCCGCCAAGTGAAGTGTTAATAGTGTAGATTCCAATGCTTGTATCTAAGAAGTTAAATCAATAATTATTTGTTAGAAACTATGCATTTTTTTATTCAAGATCCTTACCCTAACTTTATTTAGCAACAGTACAGTACTTTTCATAGTATCTATCTAACTTTAAATTAATGTTTCATTATTTTTACTAATTTTATACAAATAATTTAACCCTTCAAATTGTGAACTTTAACATACCATGAAACAAGCCCTGATCAGAGCTGAAAAAAGTACAAGTGAAATGATAAGGCATTTTGATTGTTTGTAAAATATCACCTCTGACTCTGAGTGCTTTGTGCTGTATTTATTCATGTTCTGTGTTAGTCAAGTCAAGTTTAGAAGATATAGCTAGGTAAAGTAGGATCGACTGACCCAACTAGCACAACACGTAAAGCACATTTTGTCAGAATTTTAGATCCCTACCATATGGAACTGTTGTGACATAGGAAACATGCCTTATGCATGCATCTCTACTTCGATGACTAGTAGGTAAGCTAGGCACAGCACGTCCTAGGAGCTGGTTGCGTGACTGCGGTGTGGTGCGTGCGTGCGTTTAGTAGGTAGGTACATCCGTCTGCGCCTACATTTTCCATCATAGCACGCCAAAATTGATTCTATTTAACTCATAAAGGCGTCTTTGCGTACCACTAACAATTTGTGTGTAAGGGCTTTGGCTGGACAGGCTTAGATCACATTCAGACAGGATCCGTTTTATTTTCTGTGATGCTGATGGATGACACACCCGACAGTATTCCGAATCCAGTAGGTAAACGATTTCCAGTAGCGAAGGACCGTAAAAAACGGATTTGCTGTGTGAGTGAATGCGCTAACATATCTTAGGTATTTTAATGCCTGCATTGCTCGAACAAGTGGTTCAGACAAAAGCCTAGCCACCGTCGTCGGCGCGGCAGCACCCCGTGGTGATGGCGGGCAATACAGATCCCGGTAGTTTTAAATTGTAGAAAGTATATTTTTAGTGGTTGCTGAGCTGTAGTGGTAGGTAATTTTATTTTCAATGTCAGCCAGCCGCTAACCAACACCCAAATAAACAGTCATTGCTCAATTCAAATATTTCGTAATCTAGAGCGGACTTACTGCAAACACGCAAGATAAGGGAACTAATTTTCTGCTAAAGCGCTTTGCACAAAACAACCATAATCATTCTATCAGTAATTTTCAATTTAAACCGACCATCTTCTAACCAGCTTCTAACCAATCACCTGCTCAATATAAACATTTATCAGCTGATTCTAAGCGGTCAAGTTGCGAAAAAAACGAAACTTGAGTTGGTATCGAGCGTATGCTGTAGGTGGTATGGTATAGGTACATGCGTGCGTACGACGCGGACCCTCCGGCAGTGTCTCTGATATAGCGTTAAGGTGACGACGTGTTGACTGTTACCGGCACAATGGCGAATGGCTTCGTCGGATCCACGAAGACCTTCCCGTTCTCCTTCGACAATGATGTGGAGGAAGAAGAGAGGGAGGCCACGCCACATCTCAGTCAGAGAGTCGGTGAGTTGTTTATACCTACTCTTCGCGCATCTATGTGGATGTTATTGAGGATTATTTTGCTTGTAGACGATTAGCTTTGCGGCGTACGTACCAAGCCGATGCCTTTTATTATCGTCGTTTTTGTGGGAAATGTGTTTTTTCTTTTTTCTGTAATTTTCTTTGTGTGGCGTGTAGGTTAGTCACTCGTTGTGTTGTTGTGAAGTTGGTAAAGTACCCTACTTTTATGGGATGACTGCGATATTTTCATCATCTATCACGATTGTCCCACAGTGTTACGAATTTACGATTATTGCCTCTAGGATGTAAAACACCGGGCTCCTAATAAATCTGCTCGACAGACTCTAATCAGAGATTTGGCACAGTCTGCTTTTGAATCTAATTGGTTTCGAATTAGTAGGTTTTTTATTAGCACACGTACGTTTCACGGTGTTTTTCCAATAAGCCAACAAATTCCGCTCTTAATCAACGATAGCAAAATTCTTCAGTAAAGATTAAAATCTATCTTTGTCCTGCGTAACAGGAAAACGTCATAAATTTCATTTGGAATCTCCTATGTTTAGATTGTAAACATTCTGGTTCTTTGGTGAGGGCTACATGTATAAACATTTCCACTCCAATGCGCTGAATTTTCCATCATATCCAACGGAAGTTTCCTGTTCAATGACTCAAAACAACACTATTAATATGGTGTCAGTTAACGACTACATGCCATGTCTCCTTACAATTACTTTATTTGCTTGAGAACTCGAGTGTAACCCGGCGAATTGTCGAGGTGCTACTTTAGTTGGAAGGGGGAGGACTGCAGAGATATTTGATTCTATCGCGTTGCCAGATCGATAGAACAGCTGACCGGCGGCGATGCGGTGTTGACTCGTCCGAAGGCTTGTTGTTTGTTGAGTAGAATGTAGGTCAGTTTGCTGCATATAACATTTTACCTTGTTGCTAAATAACTGTAGCACGAGATATGTAGGTATTAGAAAACCATCAACAATTTAATAATCAAAGACACCAAGACATGCAATAATCTGCTGATATGATTCCATTTTATCAAAATGAGTTCTTTAGTTCCGAGTACTTTGTCGTTTTATTAAATTCCTTTCTGAATAGGTATTAGATAGGTATCTAACCAAGATTGTGCATTAGATTGTATTATATTATATCGAACTTATATTTAGCTGTGAGGAAATCTTATCAGATAACTTATCTGATATCCCTTTCACTCATACTGTGGGTCACTGCATACCTGCTTAATAATAGTCATCATCAGCCCCTATACGTCCACCGCTGAACATAGGCATAAGTATTATGATAATATACCTACCATGGAAAAATCGTTTATCTATGATAAAACATACTGAGACACAAGATTCATCAAAAAAAAAAATTAAAAGAAAATAACACAAATTTTCGTAAAATAAAAAAGCTATAGGTATATACATTACATACCTATGTAGGTATAATTCAAAAGTTAAGTAGGTACCTACCTACCTACATACTGCTACACTGATACATTAAACATGGGTTCCCAAGGCTCTGAACTGAACTCACCTACGTAAGATTACTTAGGTAGGTAAGGTACTAGCATATTACTTTTCATTTACTCGTAGACAATCAGAATGACCAAGAATGACCAACGAAAAGCAATAAAATGAAGTTCATCGACAAAAAGGTTAAAAACGTAAACAATTCCCCCAAATGCGCGAGCCGATGAACTTCCAAATCAATGACGGATAACATTAAACTTGTGCCAAACGCGAAGCTATATTTAGTCTGCAATATCATTTATGAAGTGCTCCAGTTTTAAGAGGTGATTCAAAATGAAATCAAAATGTCGGGGAGTAGAATCATTGAACACTTTTAAAAGAAATCGATACAAAGGTAATGGACGACCTTGACTTTATATTCGATTGGCCGTGGAATTAGCTAGCACCTTCTGATGTCTTCCGTCAAAAATAAGGTTCGTAGATAACCCGCTTACATCCGTAATGAAAACCTTCTAATATTATTGTACTTATTTTAAATTAATAGGTACCTTCCACACCATAACTACAAACACAATTGTGGGTACCATACCAAGTGGGTACATAAATAACATAATACTATTAATACTTATCCAATAGCGTAGCTTAAGAATAGATAATATCTATTCTTACGCCAATAGGTAGGAGGTAGGTAGGTAGGTACCCATTTTTTAGGAGAGGAGACTCTAAACAGAGATATTTATAATAATATTCGTAGAATGAGTAGGTATTCAATTATTCATACAGTCTCTTCTTGGCTGAAACCACGCATTTGCCTATCAAACGACCCATAGTGGGATGTTCTGTCAGTTCATTAAAGTAGTAGCTTAGCTATGGAAGCTACTACTTAAGTCTGAATTAAGCCTATCAGCTTTTCCCAGAATGAAAACAGAGCTTCCTTTAATATTGTGTTTGTTATTTTTGAGCTTGTCAAATGAATAAGTATTGAATCTGAAGTTTCCTTTTTCTCAAGTTCTGTCGATGTTCCTCGACGGATTTCATTGAACACCTCAACAAAATCCTGGTTTAGCGTCACTTAGCGTGCCCTTGTTGTCTCGTCTACTTACTTAGTAACAATTTACATGGCACCGTCTAATCGCAGATCGTAACTTGTCGTGCGTGACGAGCGTCGCTGAAAACTAAACTGAACACTGAACAAAGCATGTCGTAACGCAGTGCTGTGCCAGCCACGCTCAGTCTACTCCCAAACACTCTACAATAACATTGTCTCCTAGCTTGTGAAAATATTTACAAAACGCGACGTGATTTTGTGAAAAACAGTGATTTTCGTATGGTGGTATTTCGGTTACGCCGCCATTTTGAGTTTGGGACGTTTTCCGGAAAGTTCCATTGGTTTTGCATTTGTAGGTTGCATTTCAATTTATCTTTAGTTCGAGGTTTGCTTGCAGTTTACAGGCCGTGTTATTTCTGTCCGTATGTTTTTAGATCGATCATGTTGTGTGCCCTTGTCCTTTGTTCCCTTATCTCCTGTTTTCCGAGAATGAAAAAAAGAGGCATAAAATATTACCTCAATACTATTCGGTTGAGAGATCAGAATTTACGATCTCAATCGTTATTTCCAATGCCGAGAATACATTCTAAGAAGTTTCTGGTGCAAGTCCCGTCGTCAATTAATTAACCGGCTCACAATCACCAATCTCGGCAAGCGATCAATCTGATACCAATGATGAATTGCTGCGTGACAAAGAAAGCGCGTATCATTGCAGATATTTTGGCGTCCCGGAGGTGGAAACAGGTCTTTGACATTGTTTGTTGATCTGTAAGTTTCTCAAAATAGAAACCGCTCGCGAGTATACAGAAGGTGGGTGATGTACTGCGCACAGGCACACTCACTGCTGATCATTAGTTTGTGTCATCTGTGTATATAAAGTAGTTACCAACCTATATGTATATTACTTTGCTCTGGCTTTTGCGTCAGTTAAAACATGATATATGACTGTAGCAATTTTAGGGACAGGTTATGGACGAAAAGATAAGTCACTTGAAATAACACGTGTATTCGCGACAACTGTTCTGTGAGCACTGGCCGTTAGCCGGTTATAACATTCAATTTTAAACAAGATGTGACGACGCGCGCGCCCCACCCTCCATAGCGTCTCTCGCTATCTCATTTTTACCGATACGAGTAAGAGAGAGCGCGATAGAGGGCCGAACGCCTCGTCGTCTTACATGGTAGAGAACAGATATCATGCAAGTAGGCCCGATGTAGGTACGTATGCGTACCTACATCACGGACTGCGAGCGTGCCTACCTAAGTAGGAACGAGAGCTGTGCTGCCTTCTCAACACCACCCCCCAATTTGAGGGTTCAACCGATAAATGAACCGTCGGTAGGCAGCACAACTACTCGTGTGACGGGACGACGCAGCGTACCAGTAGGGGTTCTTATCTCTACAACACGAACGATGCCTCCCTTCACAAACTTTAATCACCCGGCCTCGGGGCCACACATTTCGGGGCTGATTTGGATCAGCTATAAGCACTATATCAATATCACCCACTTTAACTGAATCAGTCATCATATCAGTCCACTTTTTACGTTTCCACTGGGTAGGTCGGTACCGCCTTATCCACTGTGGATGCCAAAACGCTTTGGCCAGCGTGATCGTCTTTTTACGCGTTCGCAGCAGCACAACGGGTGGGGTGTACAGAGGCACGTCAGGCGAGGCGCGCAGGCACTTGTCGCGCAGGGGCACCACAGACGGAGCGTCCAAGAGTGCTAGAGGCGAGGCGCACAGAGGCTGAACGTGCAGAGGCACCACAGGTGGGGCGCGCAGGTCGCCCAGGAACGCTAGAGGCGCATCAGGCGGGGCCCGCAGGGGCACTTCCGGTGGGTCACGCAGTGGCACCATAGGCGGGGCGCGCAGGGCTTCTTCAATCGGGGCGCGCACGGCTTCTTCAATCGGGGCGCGCAGTGGCACCCCAGGTAGGGCAGGCAGGGCGCCCAGGAACGCTAGAGGCGCATCAGGTGGGGCCCGCAGGGGCACTTCCGGTGGGTCACGCAGTGGCACCATAGGCGGGGCGCGCAGGGCTTCTTCAATCGGGGCGCGTAGGGGTACCTCAGGTAGGGCAGGCAGGGCGCCCAGGAACACTAAAGGCGCATCAGGTGGGGCCCGCAGGGGCACTTCCGGTGGGTCACGCAGTGGCACCATAGGCGGGGCGCGCAGGGCTTCTTCAATCGGGGCGCGTAGGGGTACCTCAGGTAGGGCAGGCAGGGCGCCCAGGAACGCTAGAGGCGCATCAGGTGGGGCCCGCAGGGGCACTTCCGGTGGGTCACGCAGTGGCACCATAGGCGGGGCGCGCAGGGCTTCTTCAATCGGGGCGCGCGCGGCTTCTTCAATCGGGGCGCGCAGGGACACCTCAGGTAGGGCAGGCAGGGCGCCCAGGAACGCTTGAGGCACATCAGGCGTGGTCCGTAGGGGCACTTCAGGTGGGTTACGCAGGGGCACATCATGCAGGGCGCTAAGGGGCTCGTCAGGCGAGCTGTATAGGGGCACCGAAGGTAGAGCCGCATCGATTTCCGCACTTTCCGAGAGTGGGCCGTGAATGGCCCACCCTAACGAAGTAAGTGAAGCGACCGGGCCACCAGATTTTCCTTGCCTTATATCGCTGCCGACGATGAGCTTCCAATTGTCCTGGCCTAACAAGAGCATAGGTTTCGCTTCCCTCATCTCTTCGCAACCCAAGCTGCGTAAGTGCGCGTATTGTTCTAGCAGAGCCGCCGGCAGAGTCTGCGCCGGTAAGTCCATATTTCGCATCGTACGTACGCGAATGTCGTGCCTCACTCCGTTTGGGCCGCGGATCACAACACAAACACTTCGAGATAAATTGTCACTCACAGACTGTCCACGCGCCGTCAACAATGTGAGCGGCACTACGGGTCCCTCTACGCCACTCGCGACACTCTCCTCTAATAGCGAGACCGATGCCCCATCGTCCAAAAGTGCGTAGGTATAACACTCCTCACCGAGATTTGTCCATATTGTTACCGGAATCACTTTTAGTAACGCTCGCGCACGGTATTGTCTAACGTTGGTAACAGTCTCGAAGTTAGGCGGGAGAGTCGACGGCGACGGCGGCGCCGGACTAGGCGCGGTTACCGCGAGTATAGGCGGTGGTGCGACTGACGGCGACAGCGACACGTCTCTACTCGTGTCTGTGTGCAAAAGTTCGTGGTGAGACAACTGGCACTGTTTACATTGTTTAGCGCGGCAAAACCGACGTGAATGCGTTTTTGTAATGCACTTGAAACACAGTCTGTTTTTCTTCACAAAGTCCCACCGTTGTTCAACTGTCAGCTGTCCGAAATGATTACACTCATTCAGTTTGTGTCTTTCCGCGCACATAGTACACACAACTTGATTAGAGTTCACAAATTCAACTTGAGTATGTACCCGATGTGATGACGCTGACACTGGGACCGCACCCTTTTCTCGATCTCGCCGATCGTTCGTAATCGGCTTCGACGACGGCGGCGGCGACGGCGGCGACGGCGGATTTAGGGCGTCACTGAGCGTGTTGTAGTATGACGAGACGCGTGTTATATGGGCATTTTTTTTTAAAAACGTCCATTAAGATTTTTATGTGTCCCACAAGTTCATTAATAATTTTCATAGAAATTTGTCTATTTTTAGATATTAACAATTTTTTTTTTAAGTCTATAGTTTTATTTGCGATAAAAAAAGAGTTTTTTATGACTATTTTATTATAAAAATTGAAAAATACGACTAAAACTAGCTTTCAATACCCCTTTTTTAAGTTTGTCCTACAGTGTTATACTGACTTTTGAGTTTAGTTTATTTTTTAACTTGGTTTGGATGAAGGCCAAAACTAGATTATTTATGTTTAAATATGTGAAGGCCATCATAATTAGATGTAAAATGCGGTACTTCTAATACAAAATAATAACTTTTTATCAATTATATTGTGTCCCATGATTTTGGACATGAGTGGAATTCTATTTTGTAACTGTAATATCGCCGTATTATTTTAAAAGAAATACTATGTGGTCACATTATTTTTATTCCTGGCAACATTACTCATCGATTCCACCACTTTGAATTGGTTATCAAAGAGCGTCCTGTCACTAATTCGTGTCTGAACTCGCAGTGCGTTACCGCGGTGATTTCTTCTTCAGTTTTGTAACTGCGATTTATGCTGGTAATTTTGTGTTTTTGCAAAGTAAAACTAACGAAATGATTACTGTATTATTGTATTAAATGAATTAATGAGTCACCTGTGGCCTCAACTGTTTTAAATTAAAAAGACACGGAATTTTAGATCGGGTACCATGGGAACGTTACTTCCATTTTGTTTGGTTACGTATATGTGGAATGATAAAGTTACAAAATGGAAATACAAAGGCAAGTTTACACAGTCATTGTTGACAAAGCTTCAAAGGGTTCTAGCGTTTTAAATCTTGGTTTGAAATTGATTTAATATTGAATGGTTTATATATGCTTACATAACCTTTAGCTTCGGGCACGGGCATGATTATATTTTATTTTAAAGTTGTGTGTGGTCTTCTCTTTTGTGCATTTTTTGATAATTTAATGTGTGTATGATATGTAAAAATAAAGTTTGCGTACAATGCACTGGACCGACAGGTTTCGATTACATATGTAATAAATGTCTAGAATAATAATAGTAGTTACCTAAGTAGATTGTCAGGAGAAAATTTTCGACCATTGTAAACCAAGCTTTATGTTTTCCATTTTGTAACTGTTCCTTTATATTTTGTAACTGTCTCATGTTTTAAGTATGAAAATATATTTTTTTCGGTTCCATTAAAGGGCACTTGCTAATTATTTTTGTGTTTTTCTTGTAGTATTAATAGGATCTATTTGATAAAAAAAAAATGCGGTCACTAAGACTGTTTTACCATACATAAAACATAACATTTTCATAGCAAAGTTACCCAAAGGTAACAAAGTGGATATGTTCTTGTTAAAATACAAATAATTATTGCTTATCTTCATTCCAGGGTTTTACTTTTTATTCAATCTCATATTTATAAAGGAATTAAACACATTAAATTAGTTGTGGATTACTGTGGTATTATTTTATATGACTTTAAAAAAAGTTACAAAAAGGAAACCTGAACAACTTTCTGATCTGAAAAAAGTTAAAAATCCTTTTAAAATGCTAATTAATCGTTATTTTGCCGCTATTGTAAACATCTCTGAGGAATGGCGAATCATTTTAAATAAGTTAGATAATCTTAAAATGATATTTATTTATTTCACTCCATTTTGTAACCGGGACAAATTTCTACGAAAATGCCCATATTCGCTAAGAATTCTATTACAACGTCCAGGCGCGGTGATATCCGTAAGTCGATTCCGGAGACTATTTCTTTATTCATGGCAAACTCACCGTATTGTGTTCGTTGAGATGGAGTTAATTTAGCTAATATATTGTGGACAATCTGTGGGTTATTTATGTACCCATCGGCGCGCACACTATTCAAGACGGCTAAACAGTTTCGCACTGTATTGGTAAATGAGCGAAGCTCGGTGCCACTTTCCGATACATAGGGCAACTCTCTAATTCTTCTAAGGGCGCACTCTAACAGCCGCGTGGGATGTCCAAATTCTTCTACAAGCGCTTCCATCACGACCTCCGGATCAGACGCGGTACTGAGCAGGTCGTTGACCGCCGCCTTGGCTTCTCCGACAAGGGCCACTCGGAGTCGCGCCATGTTCTCGCTAGGAAGGTATTCCGCCATCGTGCTGCGGTATGCTTTCGCAAACCCGAGCCAATCCGTGGGGCTTCCATCGTAGGTAGGTAACGCGCAAGGTGGGCGAGGACGGCCCAACTGCGCGATTGCCAGGGCTAACTTTTGAATGTCATCTCTTGAGCCCTGGGGAGCGGGAGCGGACGCAGGGACGGGGGGCAGGCTCACTGCGGGAGCAGCGTCGGCAGTGGGGCCCAGCGGCGTGATCACGGCGTTCTCATTCAGCCACTGACCCACGCGGCCCGGGGGCCCACACGCCACGCGTTCGTATTCCAGCTCCTCCTCCGCTTCTTCTGCCTCCAGCTCCGCCATCTCCATGGCTAGCTTCTTTTTGATGATGCTCTCCTTCATGCGTGATATCTCTACCTGAGCCTCGTACTCCGCCCGCAAGCGGCGCGCCTCGCGTCCTGCTCGGCTCACTCGCGACGTGTCGCTGCAGGTACTGCGCGGGGGGCGCATCGTCTCCACTGTGGCGGGTGCGGTGGCTGACTCCGCAGACACGTGGGCCGGCCACGAACAGCCGCCCGCGCCGTCGGCACGCGTCGTCACAGGCGTCGATATGAGCTCCGGCTCAGAGCCCGTGAGCTGCTCCAGTCCCTTGACTGCACTACGCGTCAGATATTGTTTCTTTTCGTCCATCCTTCATCCAGCTCGTAGGACCAAATGTAGCAATTTTAGGGACAGGTTATGGACGAAAAGATAAGTCACTTGAAATAACACGTGTATTCGCGACAACTGTTCTGTGAGCACTGGCCGTTAGCCGGTTATAACATTCAATTTTAAACAAGATGTGACGACGCGCGCGCCCCACCCTCCATAGCGTCTCTCGCTATCTCATTTTTACCGATACGAGTAAGAGAGAGCGCGATAGAGGGCCGAACGCCTCGTCGTCTTACATGGTAGAGAACAGATATCATGCAAGTAGGCCCGATGTAGGTACGTATGCGTACCTACATCACGGACTGCGAGCGTGCCTACCTAAGTAGGAACGAGAGCTGTGCTGCCTTCTCAACAATGACCTTCCTCATCTATTGCAAAATTGTTCGCAACTGTGACAGAATTGTGTGTAATGGATGATACGACCCAAATTATTCTTCAGTGGTCAGACGACCAGTCCTCGAATATTCGTTAGGCAGGTACTTACTGGCGTGGCGCTATGACCTGACCTCCGATCACACCAAAGATCCTGGTCTCTCTGCGCCAGAGAACTAGTTGTTCTGGTCCCTTGCCCTTTAATTCAGTCAACGACGGCACGAACTTTTTAAATTCGTTTGTGCATTACACATATACATTACCTGAAACTTTCCTATCAGCAGGTAAGGATTACAAAACTGGAACATACAAAAACCTTTCGCAAACTACTGCTATACATACATACATACATACCCACCTAACTAACAGAGTTAGTAGGTAGGTACTGTTTGTCATAATCATAACTTCCTAGCTCCGCACACCCTAAAGGTTTTTGTCACCGGTTTTATTGCCAAGTATAGCTTTCTGGATTGTTATTCTGAAACCTTGCGTGTTTCTATGCTTCCCTACCTTTCAGGTTATTAACCTTGTTACCAATAGCATTAAAAGTTAACTTGGAAGTGGGTTTCGCTAGCGTGCTGCCAAGTTCTCTCTAACTTTGAACTCTAGGTATACTGTGAGATTCTGGTGATTTGTTTCAAGTTGTTTTTTTTTATTTTGAATCTTTATTAATTCTTTACGGTTCAGGCACGTAGATACCTACTTACCTATTTGCAGCTATGATTGTGTATGCACCTACAATTCGCCTTTTCTTGTCGAATGGTTCCCTTCACGCCGCCGATCCCTCTAGAGTAGGGCATGGACACCGGTATTCGGTATTACCGAAAGACCGGTAATACCGGACGATTTAAGGCAATTCCGAATACCGGTATTGAAATTGTAAATACCGGTAATTCGGTATTTTCAAAAAATAAGTTATGATGAATAAATATGCGTGAAGAAAACCCTTATGACGGTTCTAAATTACACAAATACCTACCAAACAACTTCTCTAAAAAACATAATACATTTTATGATTGTAAAATTGATAGCCAGTCTACGTTTTTATTATAATGGTTTCAAAAATTGATAAACCAACGCGCATCCTCTTTCTACTTCAGGACAAGCAGACGCATATCGCATTACCACGGTATATTCATTAAGTACCCCTAGTACTTGATGAATATACCGTCCACTCGCACTAAACGGTTTTGCCACCGCCTTCATCATTCGTACCGCTGGGATTTGGAACACGCTCCCTGCTGCTGTTTTTCCCTTCAATAACAACTTAGGTGTATTAAAGACAAAAAGTTTAAAGTAAATGGGTATCTTCTAAACCTTCGTGATACATCGTCGGCCACATCTTCACTTTTCATCAAGTGAGTTTGTGGTCAAACGAAGGTCTATAGAAGAGACTATAAAATAAAGTAGGTATATTAACAAATAAATGCGCGTAGAATAGTGTAAGACCGTGTTTCATCTTATATTGTGTAAAATCTTTACTTCTAATCAATGTCAATGTGTGCGTGGAAATTGCAGCGAGCTCATTACATTACTGTTCTTGTAATTTCAACAATCAAATAATACAAACAAAAAGATGGAATTAGTATTTACAATTGAATGTAGGCTAAGCAGCGTAGGATCTGTCGAGATCTGCATATTAGCAGCTCTTGAGATCGTCAAGCCAAATCTGCCGCCGCACTAACCCTCACGGATGTCCGGGAAGATGGAATGGCGCAAGTATGTTGAATTAGCGTCCCACACAATGGGTTCCTCAACTCAACTCCCATGGGACTACTGTCATACTGTCGTCGTCGGACCTCTTACCTACCATCGTCATGCAAAATACCATTCGGTTCGAGAGTAAATTTTACTTTAGCGGTGACAAAGACCTGATGATGTGGCATGGCATGGCAAGATATCTGACTGGCGACCCTATAACACACGACAATCCGTAATGAGCTATTCGACAGCAAGATTGCACTGGCATTGATGAGACGCGCAACACCTTGCACACAACTGAAGATACGGAAAGTTATGGGGTCCAATAAAGTGGCAGTGTTATATGTAGGAAGTGCTTGCACTTAATATTCGGAAAATCCCATTTAGAAACGGCCGGGAGACGGGCACGATCTGCACAGCTGGAGCACGTTTGTATCAAACAATTCCGTGTCAACTCACACAAAAGCCCGTCCTATTGTCATGACGACAAAAGATATTTTGGAGGAGCAGCATTGGGGCAAGCACTATGCCAAACCGTTCTAATTAGCCTAAAAACTAAATATTGAATGAAATTCCAGGTCCAAATAAGACGGCTCTAAGAAAAAATCAACTAGTGATTTAGACAGAAGTCAGGGCTACATTTTTGCGAATATCTAAGCTCCCAAATTTGACAGGCATGGATATAGGTAGCAGGCATTGCCATCCTAATAGATATTTAAACTCGATTTGATTGTTTAAGTAAAAGAAAGAACATAAAGTAGAAAGGATCATTTTAAATTATCAATAAAAGTTAGGCTTATTTCAAATAACATTTCTTGGTACATTTATTCAGTCTAGTACAATATTAAACGGAGTGGAAAACATTTTTTCTGCTTTTTTAGTATTTGTAGTGAAATACCGAAAAATACCGAAAAACCGGGATCCCGGTTTTAAAAATTTGAATACCGGTAAATTACCGGTATTGTCATTTAGCCCATTACCGCCATGCCCTACTCTAGAGTCAATTCCCGCAACGTCGACTCTCGTAAAGTCGAATTCCCTTCACGGCGGCGTCCAAGCCTTTTCGATCTGTACCTACAGTCGGCAATGTTGCTAATACTCAAAAACGTAAACGGAACTCTGATCGATACGTTTTGATGACTTTAAACTTCAGCAGGAACAGATATTATAGTCACCGGTAACATTACATCCAAAGGTTACCTGGAAGAAATTTCCGCTTTTAAGCGATAAGACCGCCCATTGTACTTTTATGTTTAAGGTCTATGTCTGTTTCTTGTATTTTTTTTGTGGTGTACAATAAAGAGTTTTTTTTGTATAACTGCAAATCGAGAACTACATATTAGAATCAGGTTAGAATTCAGTGATCGTAAAATCTAATATGTCATCAAGAGGCGTGCAAGATGGTTCGCGATCACCTTGTATCTTGACCAATTCCTTCTTCGATGATGAAGATGGTAAGTAAGCTTTTTTTTTTCATAAAACACTTCTCTCATTTAGCTTCGCAAAAAAATACAAAATGTTATTTATTCCTTCGAGCCGGATTTGAACCAGCGACCTATGGATGACAGTGATTTCCTCTACAGTCCACCGCTCTACCAACTGAGCTATCGAAGGTATGAGTAGTTGCGCGAAATTACGCGTCGCATTATCTTGTTCGCTTTGGTTCTTATCTTACGTACGTGATGAAATGAGGTGACCATGATTTTAATTTTTAAGTATATTGGGAAATGATGACAGTCAAATTGTAAATAAAAGTGATCGGTTTGTTTTGAACGTAAAAATTATTATCTTGTACTTATGTCGGTACCTACGATAACATAATAAGTTTTTGTAGTAATAATAAGTGCTTAAAGACTAAAAGCACTGCAGACTTAATCTATAATAAAATGTAAGTTTGTGTGTTTTGTAAAATGTAAGTTTGACAAAATTCCAAAGTACCCTATCCTAGTCCTAAGTATTTATAATTGTTATATGTTTTGCGTGGAGATAATTACCTAATGTTTAAATTTATATTAACACATCTTTCACGAAGTTAAAAAATAACAACGCAAATAATCTGTCTAGCAAATATGCGCCACAGACAAACAAAAATAACAGTGTATAGCTAATATATTCATTATCGTTTACATGCCTCGAAGTTGACATGGTTGGAGCATGCGTATGGCGCTTCGCAGGTTTGGGGCTAGTGTTGCGCACTGGAGCGAGCCACTCGCGGCCTCTGCCTCAGTCCGCGTTCGCATAGAGTCTTGCGCGGTCGGACTCGGGACAACGCCGCCGCCGGTAAACCGACGCGTGGCATATATAACTCAATCGGAAACCTGTATATTAATACATCGTGTCATAATAATAACCTGTGCATTATCGACTTTATTTTTATAGCTTGACTGCGCATATTGCAGTGGATAGGTCGGCGGTGAGGATAAGTTTGATAGTGACATGTTTTGGGCAAACAGCTGTTCCGTATATAATTATGTGGTCTTTGTTGTCTAAACAAATATGTAAAGATCTTGTAACGCAGGATGCCGATGTAAATTGCAATGCAATGACAAGGTATTCGGGGCACAATAAAATTTTCCGGTCACGATTGCCGTTTGAAAGTGAAAAAAAACATTTATTCAATCGAAAGTATTTTTAGACTTTCAACTTTGGTTCTGTTGTTGTTCATTTTGATGACCGATGCTTTGAAGGACTCGATATAGCGTTGATGTTTTGCTCATAACCACCACTAAACTGACTCTAGTTTTATACTTTATGAGCAAAACATCTGCTCATAAAGAATAAAACTAGAGTCAGTTAAGTGACGAAATATCATGAAACTATGATGGCGTTATCTATACCTACCTAACTATAACCTATCAAATCACAAAACATCGAATAGCTATCAATGAAACATCATTCGCTCGAATACTCAAATGAAAGTGTGCGAAGCGAAAGCGCATATAATTAGGTAGATACGTACCTATTGATACTTAGATCAACAGTTGTGTTCTAGTTTTCCTATAGCGCCGATATTGATTAATTTACGTCATTCGTCTAATTCCGCCCGATAACCGCAAAGTTCAAGTTGCGATGTTGCGTCACTTAAATTTCCTACAATATTTTTTGCTCAAAATCCAGAATAGATGATAGATAACAGTAGTTTATAATATTACTTGCTTTAGCAAAAATCTCAAAGGAATCTCTTTATTTTATTGCTGCTACTAATTACTTACATAGGTTTTACATAATGTAGTCTTATCAAACGGTATGTATAAAGGTTATCCCTAATATGTAGGTTTCCACTAATATCTGCTATAACAACAACTACCTATGTGCCGGAATAAAATTTGGGTCATAAATTGACCACACGTGTATAGCGGTCGCACCCAGAAACTTGCGTTATTGACGTAATAAAGATGTAATAAGCAATTTCGCTTCTTCCAGTATGCTGTCAATTTGTTATGGCTGTCCAGCGTATTATTATATATAACAGGAAAACGTATAAATTTATTTTGTTTTCCGGGCCTATCAAGAGGTTTTAGATATCATGATCTATACTCATATTATAAAGAGGAAATATTTGTTTGTGTGGCTCCAAAACTACTACAAAGATATAAAAAATTCTTTCACCATTCGAATCCTACATTATTCCTCATGAACATAGGCTATAGAATATACCCGTGCGAAGCCGGGGGCGGACCGCTAATCATAAATAAAATCATCGCTAGCAGTTGAATAAATAACAAATAATATTGAGCACATTCATAAATTTGCTGCGTAATAGATGCGATGCGCATGCCCTAAGAGTGCGCCTAATGCAAAAATCAAGCAAAATATTATTAAACACTTAGATTTACAGTAACGGACGTAAATGTTTAGATTAAAAAATACGTTATTTAGAAGAAAACCTGTAAAAGTCGAGTAATCGAATAGAATTTCTGGAAATAAACTGGTTTCTTTAATAAAAAAATACAAAATATGCGAATTTTGTAAAAAAAAAATGTTTTAATTGAAATGCTCTAAAATCTAAATTATCACCAATAACGCCACATTATTTTTTACGAATTACGCAGCTAGACTAGGTAATGTTTTATTTGAGTGATCGTTTAGTTTTTCTATTTAATGCTCATGTTTTATTTGATTATACCTAAGCAAAAACTTCATTTTGCACTGACGTTGCTCTGCTCTGTAACCGCTACTATGAACGCAAAATCCTATATGCAATCTTTTGCATAAAATTGTATTATTGCCCTTTTAGTTCAGGCATGATAAGGGCCGGTAACTCTACAACTCATGTCAAGTCAAGTATCCTTTTGTACTTAGCCGCAACTTGAAAAGGCTTCAACTTCAAGTCCAGACAATGCAAATGATGAGCAGTCTCGACTACGCGGTATCGCTGACGTCAGCTCTCAGCTGTTCGTCTTGCTTTGTTTGCGGAGGGCCGCCCGGCATGTAGGTCAAACGCTTGAATAATTTAGCGGCTGTTGCTGGGCTCTAAGTGTTCGAGACCCCAAATGCACCGGAATACTTAACTTATGCACAAAGTAATATTACTTATTTCGAAAACTTGTTCGTTTTTACTTTGTACAGGGTATGCATGGTCCAAGAAAACAACACCGAAGTAGGTATATTAGGTATTATACCATGGTACAGACTCTGTACTATGGTAAATATTATAATTACGTCACTGTCAATAACAATTCGCTGACAATTAATGTTAGAATTCAGTTCATCTCTCTCTGACATGAACTGAATTCCTACAGGGGGCGATATATGACGTTGTTTTGTGAATAGGATAGGCATAGGGTTTCGCGTAGAAAGGAGCGAAACAGAGCACAACGACGTTAGCTCAAAAATCAAGTTTTTGATGATTATCTTTTAATTGAAACATTTGTATGCAAAAATAAGCCAAAGGTGCCCTGGGTATTCTTCTATTTAATATGGCGATAAAAATAAAAAATCTTGTGATTGATAGTTGAGGAGAAAAATTGTAAAAACTAAGAAATATATGGTACTTCGAAAATTATTTAGGGTATAAAAATAGTCTTTTTTTTAAAATTTCGTAGGGGATCTGCCTTGTATCTTATAGATCGATAAAGATGATGGAGAAAAAATATTTTAATGTAACCCAAATATGCCCATTTCACATCTTTCGCTGCCTTAATTATAACGGCTACACCGAATTTCAACCAGCATCGTTATGGACCTCTTGAACTTAAGATCAAGTAAGTAGCCCTTTCATTCAAAAACGTCTGTTTTTAAAATCCGTTTCTCTATTTAGGCGCCACAAAATTATAGGTACCTACGTACGTACGTACCTACATAATGCCTATAACTATAAGCC
Organism: Eupithecia vulgata; assembly: GCA_946478455.1. NCBI lineage: Eukaryota > Metazoa > Arthropoda > Insecta > Lepidoptera > Geometridae > Eupithecia > Eupithecia vulgata. The sequence continues at coordinate 1,064,830 of OX297877.1, forward strand.
ATTTTAAAGACCCCTCTGTTCCGTCGGCGGCGGTAACACACGTATCTTTTCATTGATCCAATGAACCACAATGTGTCCTTTGCTACGTGATACCAGTAGGGAATTGCTGATAACAAGCTCATTATCATTATAGCCGTGGTTTATTTATAAACCATCTAGACTAGACGATAAGTAGGTAAGGTACCTAGCTATATGACCAGTTGTTAGTTAGGCTTATCGTCTTCTTCATTAGAATTATTTGTAGTAATTACCTTGTTATTGTATTTGTATTGTAAGATCATAATATTTAATACTATTATCAGTTTTATTAACGTTTGTTAATAAACAAAGTAGATCGTTCCCAAAATATGTCACTATCAACAAAATGTCTTTATGCTACGTTGTTGAGTACTTGCATCATGCGAGATTTCTTTCACTTGATAACCTTTTGAAGATAAAATTAATGAAGAGCATTTTCGATTTTAGTCAGTTTATAAAAGCAAGTACGGTGGGGCACACGTGTAGTTATAGATATACAATATTATCTGAACATTAGTGTGGGATGATTTAGTGACAAGTGCAAGATGTATAGTTTTGATAAAGACCTCTGGCATGTGCGGAAACCATCCCAGGATCAAGAAATCCAAGAGGAAGATATTAGACGTAAGATATATTGGTAGTTTAAATGACGTGGATGGCAGTTCTTAATAGCTGACATGCTTGTGGTTGTCTAGCTTGGTTGACTTGTCTAGTTTTGTACTTATCAGTAGGTTGCCTACTACATTTGTATGACAAATGCTACATTTATGATGTTGGTCTACTGCGTCATGCGTAAGATAAGAACGGTCAATAAATCTGAGGATTTTAATTCTTTAAAGTATGATTGTATTAATGATGAATAAGATTACTGTCTACGGAAATTAAAAGAAACATGATAACTCTTTGATAGTTATCAACAAGTAGGTAACTAACTTTATGAATTTCCTGAATAACGGAATTTCGAAATTTTTCATTTAGCATAATTCATTATCCGATAGTATTTATTTAAGGTTCATGCACAACATTTGATGACATGAGTAAAATAGTTGGGGATTATGGTAGTCCATTCAAGTTTGTGCGCAATGCGTATTTTCTTAATAGCAGTTGGCAACCACTAGAGAAAACGTTCTTTCTAGACTTTTTAGATGGTCGTCGCTTGGTGGGTCTTATTTTTACCGACTTCAGGAGGAGGTTCTATGTTCGGCTGTATGTATATTCTAGTTCTAATAGATAGATTGATAAAATTTTATTTCTTACTACACACACACACACATACAATTTACTTCAATATACAAATTTAAACTTTGCAATGGTCTTTGATTTATCCGAAAATTATGGACCGATTAAAAAAAAATTCGCTGTTGTATAGAAAATAATTCCATAATGTCCCCATAAAAAATGTATTACCGAGGTGTTAGTATTTATCCCGTCAAGCTTAAAATTGACATAATTCTTGTGAAAAATCATGACTTATTTTAAATTTTAGTAATTTCTTTGCTAATTCTTAATATATTTGTAATATATATTCCTAATTAAAAATAAATTTTCTAGTTGGCTTATTTAAATAACTAGCAAGTAACTAATTAACAATTCTCAAAAGTCAATTCATAAAGGCGAATTTATTTACACTCCAAACAATTTTGCGAATCGAAAGAGCCTAGTTTACCTAACTGAATGAAAGAATTTGCCTTTGATCTCGTTTTACTTTGGCTGCCCAAGTGCCCACCCACGCCTTCGTGTAAATGGTCGGACTGACGCTGTAGGTAAGGTTACTGATAGCGAATCTTCAGCAAATTAGTAGATGCCTTTAATTTTAGCCAAAGATGTTATGATCGATTTTTGGTGAAATTATTATGATATACGTTACTTTCTGTGGAGCAACGTTTGCAAGTTTTGGTGGGATCAAGAAATAAGTATACTAAAGAATGGTGTAGTGTATGAGAAACAAATTAAAAGTTACTAAAAATATTTTGTTCTTTATGTGGCTCTATGTTAATTTTGGTAGAGTCTACCAAAATTCGAAGTGATTTTTTGTAGATTAGCTAAAGCAACGCTTGGATGGACTTTAAGTCGTAGGCTGAGTATAAGTAAATATGCATATCGGTGCAAGCTCTCATCGACTGCCGTCGTATGCTATGACGGAAGACCCGGGATAAATTATTCGCGTCGACCGAGTGGCGTGATTGGCATGAAACACGCCTAATTAGTAATCAGCGAGAGCTGTGGCCTCGACCGAGGAGTCGCGTAAACAATGCCCAGCGGAATTTATGCTTTATGAGATTGTTGTTGATGTATCGATGTGAAACGAGAAACCTTGTAGATGCACATTTTTGTTCCTGATGAGGGTTTCAGATCGTAAATTCGTGTAATGTGATGTGATACATTAAAATGTTTACAAGTCGATACAATAATGACTTACATAGGTACCTTTTCGTTGTATAGGTACCTTTTAAAATATAGATAACACAAATAAAGCTTCTCAATATTTTGTTATGGAACTGATACTAGTAGTACCACTCTAACAACGTAACAACCCAACAGATTTTTTTACCATAAATGACATAAAATTTGGTATCGAAAAACACAACCACAGTTACTCACGAATATAGTGAGATTGTTGTCAGTTGTCGACAAACGAAGGGATCTACACTTATGTTATGATATAATTTCAGGAGCTTGTCTCATCCCAATATTGGAGAAAGGCCTCTCCCTGGTCTATTTATGCGCTAAGATTTTGAGCCAGTGGGATCCAATGAGAGCATCCAGAACAGAATTCCGAAATAATAGATCTATTCTCATAACAGGCAGCGAGAGTCCGACCACAGCAGTGGGGGCGGACACGCCCCGGGAGCTTCCCAATGAGCTGTCGGCGCCCTACGAGGTCCCGCAGTTCCCTATCGAGCAGATTGAGAAGAAACTGCTTATACAGCGTCAACTGAATGTCAAGTGAGTACCCTCATACCTACTCGCTTAATTAAGTATTGGCTGCATAAGACTGCAGAAATTTAAAACTCGAATTTTTCTGCACGCGGCGGTGTCAGTAAACTATATATATACATATATATAGAAAAAAGTCTAAGTTCGAGCTCTGAGTCTCTTTTTTTTAAATGGCTGGAAACTGTTTCTTCCTATTAATTTGAAATCTGTCTGCTAATCAAAAACTTTACCTACCTATATAAATTAGTTTGTTGGTAAAATGGACGTCCTTATCGAAGGTGACCTTCTGCATTTTTCTAAGTAGGAATAATTGAGCTTTAGCATAATGCTGCATGTGTTTTGCATGCTTTACTTATGTCATCGCACATTCATTAAACAGCACATAGAATGAAGTTTAAACGAAAACAGTTTTTTAAAATTATCTAATTTCTTAACAACGAAAATTACAATCACATAATCAAATTAAATTAAAACTAGTATGTATGTACAATTGAAACAATTGATTTAACTGCAGATTATTGCAAACAATCTACAGGTAGCTCAACTGATCCATATCAATACCAGTCGGAAGCGTCTCCAATGGGCTGGCTGCTGCGCTATGCCAGATAGTCATCAGCTCTAGGGCACGCGTCTCGCTTCGACCAGACGCTCAGAAATAGTATTAGGCTTAAATAGCATTAGGAAAGAGCGTGAATAACAATTCAATATAATCCAATTTTAATTTTATTTTTCAAATTAGGTATATATAACTTGATTTGCTCGACCTTGAACGTCTCTGTAAACTGCACGTGCCAACGCGTGTCAGCTTGGGAAACGAAGTAAAGCATATTGCCCGAAAACTTTTCAATAAGTTAGGCAATTCAGCAATAATGAAACTGGAAAGTTGAGAATCAGTTACAACTTTACAAAAACTGGGCTGCTAAAAGTTGTAAATGGTATTGAAAGGTTTTTTATTGTTAATTGTTCATATTATTTATGTGTTACAAATTTTAATCAAATTGATTTTGAATTTGGATTTTTAGCAGTATTATTTCATTGCTATTATAATAATAAAAAATTCGTTTCACCAATTTTTACTAAAATATCCTGCAAACTATAAAACTTTGGTCACCATACTTTTTCGAATGAGTTTCTGTTTTAAAATTCTGCACGGTTATTTTATGAGTAAAACCATAGACATATAATTTTTACACATAAGTAAAACCAGGCTACGTGCTAACACGTAGGTATAGGTACGTACTAGCTTTTGGTGGGCTACTAGCACTCGGGTGGAAAAGGGTCGAAACAAAACCTAGGGATGAAACTCCACAACATAGATCAATTTTAGTAGGTACCTATCTATTTTGTCGTCTAGCCAATTCAAAAGCCAATATAATTTAAAGTGCCGGCAGATTTAATTTACTGTAGGAAGGTTTCTACCCTAGCGCTTTCATATTTCACTTCCAATTGGTTTTATTTTACAACAGAACATTCGTGCGGTCTAGTCCACTTTCATTCCAATAGGCAATTAAGTTTACTTTATTTTTCGTTCAACTTTAGACTCTCAGGCAAATCTTATAATGCCTGTATTTTATATCCCTAAGTACCTACCTACCCACCAAATCTTGGTCTATAATAACTTAGAGATGACAGATAATATTTATTATTTCTTTGTTGGGTTGGTAGGACCAACCTATCAACTAAAATTATCCTATTGATAGAAAAACAAACGTCATTCCTCATACACGAGCTATAAACTGGCTAAGGCAGTAATTGGATAAACCTTGACGCGGTAGTAACCCTCGGGGTGGTCACTTGTCACCGCAGTTCTGTACGGGCGGCGGCGGCGGAATGCTCATTATACTTTGCCATTATTGAGATTTAAAAAAAACCGAAGGACTCGTGGTGAAATGACTTTAGGAGACATTTAAAAAGTTTATTTAGCGAGAAAGGTGGTAGAATATTTCGTTTGCTGTAGCCAAGTTAAACATTAAAAATGTGGGCTTAAAATTTATTTCGCGGGAAAAGGAACGGAAGGAATAAATAATAATAATAATAAATAAAATAAAAATATATATATATAATAAATATATAATAAAAAAATTCACGTTGGCCTGATGAGTTTCTACTGCGATGCCAAACTAAAGTTAGTGTGAAGCTGTGATGTTTGGAAGTAAAATTGAGTGCCAGAGGTGGACATCGTCTTGGAATAACTGGTAATAATTGTGTTTTATGCACACCGAGTTCTGTGGGTTTATGTATTGACAGACGGTAGTAGGTAAGTCACATTGCAACTTATGAAGAAATTAAAAAATCTGATAACGTTTGTATATTTCTAGGTTGAGGTTCGGTAATAGAACTACTTAGAACAGGTTTCAACAGTTTGTTCATGCATAACGTAGGTACGTACGTAAAAAGTACGTACTTACTTGGCGCCCAACGTGGTATTAATTTTACTTACTAAGGGTAACCGACTAGAGATAACGAAAAGAAAGTACTACGCAGTATACTTACTAGTTTATGGAAAGAACGAACTAGAAATAAAAATAGTAATAATTGAATTACGTAGATACATTAAAAGTAAAAGTAAAGTAAAAGTCATTTATTTGCAAAACACGTGTAAAAAGGTGACAAATAGTTATTTTTGAGTCAACATGTTTGACCAATATAATTGGTGTGCAAAATAATTAAGAGTATGGCATGCAGGATTTAATTTAATTGTACATAGCAACAGCAGATTTAAAAGAGTATTCATTTATCGATTTGAATTTAGTATACCTACCATAAAATTAGATTACATCATTTAGAAATTCGTCAATATTATAGTAACATTTTTCACATAATTTTTTTTTAAATTACATACCTATACTTAAAAAACCTCCTCTCTATTATCTACAAGTAGGTACATATATTCGCCTCTTGAGTAGGAGGTAGGTACTTGGATATCTGATTTTGGAAACTCATACACTGTTAACTCTATCGATCAACCAGACAATAAGAACTGTCGCGTTAATGACAAAGAAAGTATTTACAAGAATGATTAATCACTGTATGTACTATCTAATGTACCCATGATTAAGATTGATTCGCTTGGACCGAAGGCTTCTATTGTTAACGTTATGTTTGGTCAATAAATGGAGTAATAATTTATTAAATCACGCACATAAAAAGCTGAGTCTAATAAGTTAGCTATTTCTGGGTAGGTACATCTGGTGAACCTGCAGGCTGTAGGGTGTTCCATTCTTAGGCCCGGAATAGTTTTTTTTAATGTCTCTATTATAGTTTTATTCTATTTAGTTTAGGCAGTGAATCGAATTTGCCACCAAAATCTATTTTCGTATCTTTGCCTAAACTAAATAGAATAAAACTATTACAGAGGCATTAAAAAAACCTTATAAGAGGTACCACAAACTGTGCGATGGATTTTTTAAAATTTCATTTGTTAAACGGAATAGTAAGATAAATTAGGTGGCGGCGCCACTTTGGGTGGGGTATGCGCCTTAAGCTCGGACCGAGATGCTTGTTCGGTCAAAAATATGAGGGATTATTATTAGCATATTGATGCTAATAATAATGGAGGACCTCATATTAATTAATTTTTTGAAGTACAGTGTTCAGAGGTACTAAAACGAACAGATTTGTGATTTTAAAAACCTTATTTCTTTAGGCTTACAAAATAAACAATTTCATAGGCTACAAATTATTATCGTATAAGAAATAAGATTTATACAAATCACACTGCATATTATGGACAAATAAGAGCAAAAACATGTATTTCCCTTTAAGGTCCTCTAGTTTACCTCTTATCTGTCTTCAGGGCTGCAGAATGCGGTCAGTCCGTGCGGTCGTTCGGCGGCAGCGACGCAGGCACGTTCGAGGAGGCCCGACGCCTGGTGCCAGATGATGAAGAGCCCGACGTGATACTGCCGCACTTCCAGAGAGTGGCCATCAGCGGGGAGGACACCTCGGGGGTAAGACATTAGGGGCTGAAGGTGGCAGTGGAATGTTCCCCGCTCCGGGCCGTCCCATCTGGTCAACATGCCCGGGGCCTTACGACCAACAGATGTGGTCGAGCTGTTGTATAATCGTGAAGTTTTGTGGAATTAAGCATTCGAGGTATCTAGGAATTGCTGGCTTATAGAAAATTATGAAAACTCGAACCATAATTATAATAGCTAAGCCTGACTCCACATTGATAGATAGATAAATAATACTTTAACAACACAAACACAGAAAACAGTAGGTACAGAAATAAAATAAACCCGATTATGGATCTTTGTTATCTGATATATAAATGATTATTAGGAATTATTAAAAGCTACGAAAAGACGAAGTACAAAGGCGGCCTTATCGCTATGAGCGATATCTTCCAGGCAACCTTGGGATGCTTATGTTATGTTATGCTAGTATAAACACTGTCACGTTGGGTTACCAACGTGACAGTGTTTAAAGGAATTAAAGTCATTTATAACGACACACACACATACACACGCGCACACACACATAATTAAATAAATAATGCTGGATAATTCACACAGCATTATCTAGTCCCAAGCTAAGCAGAGCTTGTGTTATAGGTACTAGATAACTGATATACATAATGCAATACATTACATAGATAGATATTTTTTATTTTACATAGAAAACGACTAGAACACCCGGAACAAATACCTGCAGATCGTACAAATATTTGTTCCAAGGCGGGAATCGAACCCGCAACCTCTTGGGTCGCAGGCGGACCTTCGCCCACCGCGCCACCGAGGTCGTCACAGACACATACGACACGACCCCATGACACAAGGGCACTCGTTTTCATACTACGACTCGGTACCTCAAACAGTATGGAATGGACATGGATGTTTTGAGCGGCGACACCCACCACCCTAGCACCTATCTCTCTTGCACTTCTAATTTGCGGTCAGCCATAGACAAGGAAAAAAACCGCAGCGTGTCGCGAACCTCTTAAATTAAAACCAGATACTAAGCTTATTTCCCCCTTCCAGGTGCCCCTGGAAGACTTGCAACTGGCGTCCTCCTTCCTGGTGCAAGCTCTGGAGATGCGCAAGAAGTACATGGAACTGTCCATGCAGAGCTTCTCCAACATCACGTCTCGGTTCATTCGCACGCTGGACGCGGAGGGGCCCACCGCCAACAACATAGTGCCGCCTTGCAAGGTCGTCAAAAGCCACATCGAAGGTACCAGACCATAGCTTTTTAGGCTGTAGGCGGGTCACATAGCTCGCAGAACTCTTAAGAGTGACCGACTCATAGGGGGACCATAAGGTGGACCGACGACTTGACAAAGGTCATCGGTTCGTCGTAGGTGTTTGGAGAAAGAAGGGTACCTTTATGAATTTACTCATGTAGGCATTAATAAAATATTTTCCCTTACATAAATTAAAATAATGTTATATAAGCATTGTAAAAATATAGAAAAAAGTAATCAGTGTGCTGCAGGCATCCTTTCCTCCTAAACATTTTGCAATGTCAGTAGAAGTGTGGCAGCTAAATAATAAATTGTGGCCATTTTTCTTTGGCCTATTTCTTGCTGTGGGCCAGTTTTCGGGGCTTAAATTATATGGTGTGTTCAGGGACGCGGTAAAATGTATGTCCGCCATTGCTGTCCTTCACGTTTGATTCGGTACGACTCCGTCCATTATTTTTACCTAGTCCCTGGGTGTTTTCACTCACATACGGTAAGTTTACTCCGTCAAGGTATACAATTAGGTTTTTCATCAACTTCCTCCACATAATTATATGCTACCCTGGTAGTAAATCTTGTGGTGTAAATTGATACTAGGATAGCACTTTTATAGCATGGTTTCATCCCGACAAGAACAGCACGAGAGATGATATAACCCGTCGGAAATATCTACGAATCTGTCTGCCTTGACCGCGCATACATTCGAGGTCCATAGATATTTTCGACCGGTTATACCTATATACTTCTCGAATTTGCAGTACCTACTCTGTTTGCAAAGAATCACTATATATCTTTAAAGACGTCATTCTCAACCCCCAATACGCACTACGCGGGTGTATGAGAGCCTATACAATCTCTATTTTTTGTGAAAAGGACATACATAGGATTTCGTGTTCGTAGGAGCGAGACAGGGCACAGCAACGCAAGTTAAAGCAAATCAAGTTTTAGCTTATTATCTATTCATTAGTATTTTATTATAAAAATTCGACACTTAGAAAATTTTCTTTATACTTAGTTCTATTACCATGCTTATTCTCAAGATCTTAAGTTCTGTTTTATTAAAAAAATTAGGGTTTTAGTAAAAAATTTAAGGGAACTTTGCAATATTTTTTTCTATCGAGAAAATTTTATGGAACCTTGTTTTTGAAACATATTATCGATAGAATAAATCCTGAACTGATGTATACATTTCAAAGTTAAATATTTAGTCGTTTGGAAGATACTTAGTTTCCCGCCTTGGGACAAATATTTGTACGATCTGCAGGTATTTGTTCCGGGTGTTCTGGTCGTTTTCTATGTATAATAAAGAATATTTATCTATGTAATGTATTGTATTACGTACCTATATCAGTTATCTAGTACCCATAACACAAGCTCTGCTTACCTTGGGGCTAGATAATGCTGTGTGAATTGTCCGGCATTATTTATTTAGGTCTGACGGATCTACTTTGAGGTAGTAAATGCCCGTTGTCTCATTCCCCAGACCACATCGTCCACCCACCGTTCCGTGACAAGGACCCCTGGGAGTGCCACATGCCAGCCCCCAAGACCTACTCCATCAAGCCTCTCAACGGAGTGTTCAACCTGTACACCACGGACGCGCAGGGCACGGAGACGCGCGTGCCCTACGAGTACATCGACCTGGCTCAGTACATACAAGACAAGAACACCATGTGCAGTATGATCGCTGATGGACCGCTGTAAGTTTGATGATGTAGCTACGGCAGTGATGCGGCTGGCGCAGAACCTTGGGTGGCACAAACATTGGCCTACACCATCACCATCAAACTAACGAAACTGACCACTTATGGATTGTAAATCATCAAGCTACGCAGCTTTTCAAATATCAGTAACGTTTATTTCTTTAACCTTACAAAGTAAGCACTTATACAAGTCAAATTGAATACTATAAACACGTTTATAAATAGTAATTATTATCAAATAAGAAACAAGGTGTTATTGATTTTGTCCACTTCAATTTTGTGAAGCAATGCTGTGGCAGGGTTTTTATTTTTACTTGATAACTGTCACTTGTACTTTGAAGCATTAGTTTTGGTACGTAAGGCCTCGTTATAATAGGCTATCGATTGTACGACTGAACGATGCTATTTCGTCGCGTGATGAAAATGATCGTGCGATGGTCCAACAGGTGTCCTAATAGGTTCGTGAGATGTACATCATGCGATGCCAGAAGTCTGATCTCAGACAGTGTCTATATCAGTGCTCGCGCGATGACGCGAATCCAACTAGGACACTCGCAACAGATTTGTACCATTGATTGCACGATCTAACGATCAACCCCCTCGTACGATCGTTATTAAGCATTTCCATTGCTCGATCGATCGTTGACATTCAATAGGACACTCTAAATAAATGTGTATGGTTAATCGCGTCGCATCGATCGATCGTACGATCGACGCCAGTTATGAGGACGCTGCCTTATGTGCTTTTTCTTCATCTTTCCTTATTGACTGAAGTTTTTTTTTATCTATGTTTTGATGATCGCAACTCCTAATTGTAGCATTTAGAAGGCACAATACCTTTTTGTTTTTTCCAGTAAATCATTCTGCTACCGCCGGCTGAGCTACCTGTCGTCAAAGTTCCAACTGCACGTGCTGTTAAACGAGCTCCGTGAGCTGGCCTCGCAGAAGGCAGTCCCTCACAGAGACTTCTACAACATCAGGTGAGAAGACAGTTCTTCTGTTCCTTCGGGACAGTCCGTCCACTAAGCGGTTCTCTTCTGCCTTCATAATTCGCACTGCTAAGGTCGCATTCAAACAGCATCAGTTTTACAAGAACCGTTTCTTTTCCGTGATGAAGGTTGTAGGAGCGAGTTCACACACCCGGTTGTATTCTGGATACAGTAAACGATTGTTTCCAGTAGCGAAGGATCAGGATAATACGGTCCTGTACCGTACTTTATTGATCCTGTATGTGTGTGTATAAACGTACCCTTAGGTTAGGAAAACGCAAATCCCAAGCAATAATATTTGTGCCATACACACGACAGCAGCCTGTTATGTCGATTGTTTATAGAATAATAAAATAAAAAATAAGTAAATAATGTCGATTGTATATGTATTTCTCCCGCAGAACTTTAAAACATAGTAAAATTAAGCGATTCCAAATCAGTTTTACATTTCTCAAAACCATTTAAATTATAAAATAAAAATAAAGGCCCAGTGACAGTAAATAGACGCAAAGGCCAGCGGGGCCAATAACGAGTGCAAAAAATGAATGTTTCTTAGATAAAAAATGTGAAAATAATATCAGATGGTATTTGTTTCCCAGAAAGGTGGACACTCACATCCACGCGGCTTCCTGCATGAACCAGAAGCACCTGCTGCGGTTCATCAAGAAGACGCTCAAGAACCACGCCGATGAGGTAACACAACACTACTTTCAGATTGATGATCTCGTCAGATGTTCTTTTACAGGTAGACGGTAAGACGGTCGTGTCAGGCTGGCGCACAACTAAGTAGCTGAATACTCACACCACACAAATCGTTTAATCATCAATCGATAGCATCGATCGACGTTGATCCACGTCGATCGCTGTTGATCCACGTCGATTGATCGACTAACCAATCGATCGATCGATTTCTGTGGTAGAAACTATCGATCGAAGCCGACTCTTTGGCGCGGTGGGCGAAGGTCCGCCTGCGACGCAGAAGGTTGCGGGTTCAATTGCCGCCTTGGGACAAATATTTGTACGATCTGCAAGTATTTGAACCGGGTGTTCTGGTTTTCTATGTATAATAAAATATCTATATAGTAATGTATTGTATTTTGTGTGTCAGTTATCTAGTACCCATAACACAAGCTCTGCTTGCCTTGGGGCTAGACAATGTTGTGTGAATTGTCCAGCAATAATTAAATAAATAATATTTACATGTCTAAATTACTTGCAGAACCTAGAAAATAGTAAAACCTGATTATATTTCACATGTGATCTGATCTACCGTGAAATATCAATATACCCCACGACCACCTTGAATATTTTGTAATGTGTGTCGCAGGTGGTGACCCTGCACAAAGGCACTCCGATGACGCTGAAGTCAGTCTTCCAGTCCATGAACCTCAGCACGTACGACCTCACTGTGGATATGCTGGATGTACACGCTGTAAGTTATATCTGCTTTTACTGGTGAAGGCTTTGCTTGCTGACTTTGTACCGGACATGTTGTCCAGTTTACTTGGTGTTGTCAATAAACATATGGTATTGTTAAAGTACAAAGCACTGAGGGTTATTTGAAATGAAATAAAATTGTTGTAGAAACTGAGTACAAAAACATCTTAAAAGCTGAGTGGACCCACAACCAACCACTTATAGACGTACAATATTTAACTTATATCTAGGTAATTTAATGATTATAAAATTCTTTAATGTCATTAAAACATTTTTCTAATACGAAGTTTCAGTTTTGTCTTAAATTTACTTGAAGGCAATTATCTTATGTCTAAATTGCTTATTATAATGTAGTTTTCTTTTTAATTTGACCGGTACTTCTAGAGATGTTCTTTCTGGAAAACCATGCAAATACTACTAAAATCCGTTTGATGCGGTCAGTGCGGAGCTTCCGATGTCGGCCTGATGACTTTTGAGCCTGTACGAACCCCCTTCATTTGTAAAGTAGAAATTCGGAAAAACAGTTTCAAATCACCATTTGATTTGAAAGTGCCTACCCAAAACTGAATACAGTTTTGTCGTGAGACGATGTGTTAGCTGTTTTAGTATTATTTTATAAATTACATTTGAATCGAGGCTGTAAATAATAATGCGGTATAATAATAATAATAATAATTGTTTTTTCAGGCAACACAAGACAAGAACTTACAAAGTAACTTAACTAGGGCCCATATGATAAATACCTTAGAGACTAACATACATAATAAGTAATAAAATAAAGAGTACAGTCGTGTCACTGGCACTAGGTCGATGACGTGCGCGCGGTGTCGCGTATCAGCCTTCCACAGAACTTCCTGAACACGACACCCTTCTTCTTTCCCTGGTATAAATTGTTCAGCCTTATTTTATATGATTTATTTATTTTATATGATTTATTTATTTTCTAATCTAAATTGTACTAACGTAGGATCGCAACACGTTCCACCGTTTCGACAAGTTCAACGCCAAGTACAACCCGATCGGGGAGAGTCGGCTGCGGGAGGTCTTCCTCAAGACTGACAACCATATGAACGGGAAATACTTCGCCAGGATCATCAAGGTAACTCAATGCCGTGTGGTGTTGTGCCGGCTTAGAATTTGCACCACCCCAACTCTTCCAGCGGTTGTGCAAGAGGCGACTAAGGGATTTCAACCGGGGGCCGGGCAGCAGCGCCTCTACCATCTAACTGCGATCCTCAACCCGCATACCCGGCGTGGGGATTATGGGAAATACCTTCCATATGATAAAAGTAAATAAGACTCTAGCTGGCAGATGCTGGATGCAGCAAGCTGTGACAGGTCGCTATGGCGCTCGTTGGAGGAAGCCTATTTCCAGCAGTGGACTAATATAGGCTGATGATGATGATGAATAAGGCGCATATCAGGGGGAGGTCCAATAGTGGACCGTCGAACATCCTCTCTGATGCGCCGCTCACTGAAAATGCACCTCGAGGAATTATTCGGAGACCGATTACGAAGTAGTCTGATGGTCTTATTTTCAAACTCGCCTCACCTCACCTCAACAGCCAATAATGCTCCACTGCTGGACACAAGCCTCCACTGATAATCGCCTTATTGGCTTTTATCTCATGGAGGGCAGTGCCCATGATGATCCCCACGAAAATTTTGAAAATACCTTTGTTCAACGAAATAATAAGATAAAATAGGTGGCGGCGCTAGTTTTGCTCGGAGTATCGTCTTAATATGGATCACTTGAGCTACCTGTAGATTGTTTGCAGTTAACTCAATTGTATCAATTGTAAATACTAGTTTTATTTTAATTTTATTAATAAATTGTAATTTTCAAACTGAAAATAATTGTTCAGGAAGTAGCAGCAGATCTGGAAGAGAGCAAGTACCAAAACTCTGAGCTGCGACTGTCGATCTACGGCAAGAACCAAACCGAGTGGGCCAAGCTAGCCAAGTGGGCAATCCAGTACGACGTGCATTCCAACAACGTGCGCTGGCTCATACAGATACCCAGGCTTTAGTAAGTACTAGTATGGTAACAAAACTCTGAGCTGCGACTGTCGATCTACGGCAAGAACCAAACCGAGTGGGCCAAGCTAGCCAAGTGGGCAATCCAGTACGACGTGCGGAATGCACGTCGTACTGGATTGCCCAATTGGCTAACAACAACGTGCGCTGGCTCATAAAGATACACATTAACCTTCAGTCTTATCTTCACTATAATATATATAATATTTATACTTCATGAGAGAGACTATCTAGGGGACTATTTGTAAGTGAATATTTCCCTTACAGCGACATCTTCAAATCCAACAAGATAATGAAGAATTTCCAGGAGTTCCTGACCAACATCTACCAGCCTCTGTTCGAGGTCACCAAGGATCCCAACAGTAACATCGAACTGCACAAGTTTCTTACTGTAAGTATACCTTTTATAATAAAAAAATGCGTTTTTCGAGGTACCTAGAACAGTGATTATCTCGATGTGATGAGCTTTTTGACAGCTTTACAGAAAAATAAAAAACAAATAAATGAATGAAAATAAAAATCATTTATTTCAGCACCATGGTACCATACAATAAACATAAACCCTAAAATTAATGCAAAAAAACTCATTGAAATTTATAAAATCACTATTAAAACTAGGTACTTACCTACTTTAAATTAATAATAAATATAAATATGTATGTATATTAAGTCTTGACGTGGTCTTGACGTAATTGTCAACACTTTAATTTAAAAGTTAATTAACTTAAAGCCTCAACCTAAACAACATGACTTGCCTTGTACAACTTCCAATGTTATATTGGTTAATAAATACAAATATACTTACTGTGCGTGGTGAGTTGTCGGTGGTAGCGGAAGGATTTTTGATACTAATGTTTTTTTTTACCTTTTCCAGCACGTGGTAGGTTTCGACAGCGTGGACGACGAATCGAAGCCCGAAAACCCAATGCTGGACGCCGACGCAAAGTTCCCCGCAGACTGGGACGACGAGGAAAACCCTCCCTACGCATACTATCTGTACTACATGTATGCTAACATGACTGTACTCAACCAGTTCCGCAAGTGAGTAATACAACATGCACCTTGTACTATACAGTTAACTTCACCAACATAATGTACACTTAGCTTCACAACTTCCTTTTGAATAATTCACATGCGCATGCACGTCTTGATTGAGGATCCATCGAGTAAACTGAATCTGCAGCCGCCAGCGCAAGAAATATTACAAAATTTTGCGCACATTGACTTACCCGATGCCTTATCATTGCCAGAGCGCCTGACTTAGGTATCGGAAAAGCAAAAATGATCCGATGATTGATTGACTCAGTTTGTAAGACCACAGCCAATTTACGATAAGGGTGTGTGCAGCTTAAAGTCCCTCTGAATTATCTAACTTTTAACAGTTTTAACCACATAAATCACCCACTATTTGTTTGTTACAGAGAGCAAGGGCTCAACACGTTCGTGTTGCGGCCTCACTGCGGCGAGGCGGGCGCCGTGCAGCATCTCGTGTGCGGGTTCCTGCTGGCAGAGAATATCTCGCACGGACTGCTGCTGAGGAAGGTACGTTTGCAGAGAGAGTGGGCTGGCACAACATGCCTTCATCTATACACACTTCGCCACGTTGTAAATGCTTGCTGCGCTGAGATGCCATGCCGTTAGATTAGAGCATGGAGCTCACTTTACTCGCAACCCTGTACGACGAACAAATTAATAACACGTTTTGGTGGCAGAGGAAATGGATTTTACACATTTGCTTTTATTTAATGTTTAAAAGTAAATCCCATTTTTTCATATTCAAGGATCATTAATCTGTCCCCCAGGTTCCAGTCCTGCAGTACCTGTACTACCTGGCTCAGATCTACATCGCGATGTCTCCGCTCAGCAACAACTCCCTGTTCCTGAACTACCACCGGAACCCGCTGCCGGAGTTCCTAGCGCGCGGGCTCTGCATCACGCTCAGCACGGATGATCCGCTGCAGTTCCACTTCACCAAGGTCAGACATAACTAATAACTCGTTTATGTTTCGGTGCGCGTGCGCCGCAGCTCGCGATTTGATGTTTCGAATTGGTCAGCCGTCACTTTGCTCGCCGCACTACCATGATATCATATCTTTAGTTACGCAGCGTGGCCCGCTTCACTCGCCGCTCTATATGAGTGAGGATCTTGCATTGCGGCTCGCTTCGTTTACCACAATCTGACATAACGCCATGTCATAAAGACCTTATTCACATCGCTACATGGGTGTCGCATTGATGCTACGATGACGAAAAGACTATGACTGATGGATGATGGCTTGTAACCAGCAGTTACACTACATAGCAGTGGCATTTACTTCAACAGCATTTCCTGCCTACCCTAATCTTTAACTATTAGTACAATAACTCTGCCAACAGCCCTTTATAATAAAAAAATGTTGTGTAATCAGGAGCCGCTGATGGAGGAGTACAGCATCGCGGCGCAGGTGTGGAAGCTCAGCTCCTGCGATATGTGCGAGCTGGCCAGGAACTCCGTGCTCATGTCAGGGTTCCCGCATGAGGTAACTGTACTTGTCATTCGGGGAGAAGGTGGTGTTTCCCCCAAATAGTTGCAGAGGGAGATCTCCTCTGACCAGGCGCTGACCCAGCTGGTCCACTGCGCCCGGTGATCTTTCAAACGATAGTTGATATAATATAGCCGAATAGCCTTATAGGTCACTGAATAGTTCTCTGCAGATACACGGAATTGCAGTTTGACCACTTTAATTGTTGCATTGACAAAATTCATCTGCACAGAAGAGACCAGTTCAACCCGATTAAATATGAATGCCAACGCCGTTGAAATAATAGACTTATTGCGTTGCGTTAAGCTTTTAAGTCAACTAAAACAGAGGCTCATGCTATCTCGCTCATATGAAATGTACCTACACGGAAAGACAAAACCAAAGGACCAACGTGTTTCATATGTTTTATTATATATGTATGCATTACATATGTTTTATACGATTTTATTATCTGAAATAAATGAGTTAATATGTATCCCACTCAAAATACGACTCGCGAATGTCGAGATCGCGACGTATGTTTACTATAGGGTGATGGCTACGCGCTGGTAGCCATCACCCAATAGCAAACATACATGTTTCGCGCGTATAGGCAGAGCGTTATGATTGGCTAGGATTTTTTCGCGACCGCCAAAATAGAGACATCTGCGCAAATACATCGGTGTAACTTATAAACGTGATACTACTGTACGTTATTACACAAATTATTTATTATACATACCGAAGCGACCGAAATCAAAATCTTGTCACTTTATTTCCGTTTTAATGTTTTATTTTAAGAATTTGACGTTTTCTTAGTGTACATTTTTGTATTTATGAAAATAAAGCATTTTTGATTTGATTTGACTTGAATGAAAATGCTTAATTGACCAAAAGAACTTGCGGGTTCTATCATAAACTGTTTCACTACAGTTTCATCTTCGCTGCAAGCTTACATTATCGCAGGGTGATATTTTATTTATATCCAGTTTGATTAGAATACAATACAAACTATGTATTCATCCTGTCGCAACCCACAGATGAAGCAGTACTGGCTCGGGCCGCACTACACCAAGGAAGGCGTCTCCGGGAACGACATATCGCGCACCAACGTGCCGGACATCCGCATCTCCTTCCGGCACGAGGCGCTGCTCGATGAACTCACCAACATATTCAAGGTAAATATACCAAGAATAGTGATCTTCTAGTTTTGTTTGGGATTTGCGTAGTTCTATATCTGGAAGGTAGAGGCCCCATATTCATAAAGGTTCAAATCTCTGTGCTTTAGATGTGTAAGAAGAATTTGTAGGTAAAGTCAATTTGGTCTCTTTGTTAACTGTATTTTACTAATTCGCTAATATGTGTGGGTTTCATTGTCCCTATTTGTTATTTCCTAAGGCTGCCTTGTCACCAGAAACGATACGATAAAATAATGCAATTCACACAACGTCATCTAACCCCAAGCTAAGCAGCATACTTGTACCGTGGTGCAGTTGACGTAGTGTTTCTGATTTACCAATAACCCTGTATGAGTCGTCTAGTACCATTTGTGGTACTAAATAACTTGTATACTTAACGCATTACATGGTATTTTTTTACAAAGATATATTCACCCGGTACACACGGTACAAATACGCTTCACCTCGGGACCAATATTTGTAGGCAGATCCTACAACTAATTGGTCCCGAGGCGGGAATCAAACCCGTTTGTATGACTATATCGCCAACAACGTATCTCTGGTGGTGAGACAGCTTTATTGTGAGTTTGTTGTGTCCATTGTCTAATGTCCCTAACTATAGTAAAACATTTCAGGACGGATTGTTGCCGCGCCCGTAACCACCAGGCGGCTGGGCCGCGGGTGACTCACTCACTAATCACTATCACTCTTCTAATATATTATTTATCTTAAGGCGCATAGTAAGGCAAAAACAATTCAAATCTGACCAGTTACATGTCGCCCAACCGCAGAGGATCCTATTATTTGGTTGATTATGGCACTACATAGTATGCTGAACCGAAAACAAGCACTCTTTGCTGCATAAAGGCGCGCGGAAAGGTTAAGGTCATTTGGCACCCGAGCGGGGACACCTGCGCGCCGTCTACGCAGCAAGAAATGCAACTCCAACCTTACTCGAAACACCCTATCTATATAACTCCAGGCGTTACTTTGCGGAAATCTATTACAAAATATTAGTAAGAAAAAATATTTAGATATCTAAGGAAATGAAATTCGCAATTTTGTAATGTTATTGGATCTTAAAAGAAAATTTTATGCGAAATTGTTACTACATAGTTTTTCATCCTAATATTTTTTTTTTAAACGGTCATAAAATTTGCGTTACCTAAAAATCAACGTGATAAAGATTTCCATAGGCGTTTGAACTAAGTTAAAGCGACAGTATGAGTATGGATTCAGATGTCGCCAAACAGTGTTTCACATCAAATCATCAAGAATCTTTATAAAATCAAATCATATTGAATTGATAAATATATTTAAAACTACAGTTCTAAGAAATATGCTGAAGATTCTATTCACATCAACATTTTTAGAGAATTAACCTGGGTCTTTTTATTTAAATATATTTTATATTTAAAATATCTTCTATACGTTAGAAGAATCCCTAATATTCTTGATCCTTAAGATTTCTTAAAAAGCGGAATTTCTTAATTTGGCATTTCATAAAAGTAAGTAACTGAAATAATATGTATTTCTGACTACATAAGGTTGCAGTTTCGCAATCAATAAACTATTTGTATGTAAGTTTAACTTTGACTTAAGTCGATGTTATCTCTAGTAGGTACCACACCTAGCTCTAGATGTTCTGTGTATTGTTATTGCTCGACTGCGAATAAGGACGCATTCACACAGGGGATCCGTTTTACGACTTTTTTTCAAAATTTCAAAAAGTATAAAACCTACAGTGTTTTCAAAATTGGTAGGTATATATTATAAAATAGGCATTGATTCGTACATTTTAAAACTGTTTTGAAATATACAAATAAATACCATTCATTTGATACCCCAGTCGGTCGGTAGTCCCCTTTCGAAAAATTAAACAACACGTTTATGACCATTTTTAAAATGTTATTTTAAAGACGCCAGATATTTTGAAAACGGATTCTTTAAAACGGATACTGTGTGGAGGCGCCCTTAGTGGGAAATGTTTTGAGGGGTATCAATGTAATATGTAGGTTAGGTATGTTGCTATGTATACTTTTCTATGTAAACATAATAGTTGTTTCCATAAAAAAATGGCATTGAGAAGAATATACGCTTATATTACATTTGATTAAGGCGCATACAGCACCTAAACTAGCGCCACCACCTACTTTATGTTATTATTCTGTTTAACAAAGGAATTTTCAAAAATCCTTCTTCCAGTTTGTGATACCTATCATAAGCTTTTTTTTAATGCCTCTGTAATAGTTTTATTCTATTTAGTTTAGGAAGAGATACGAAAATAGATTTTGGTGGCCACCAAGTGCAACTTCGTATCTCTTCCTAAACTAAATAGAATAAAACTATTACAGAGGCATTAAAAAAAAGCTTATGATAGGTATCACAAACTGGAAGAAGGATTTTTGAAAATTCTTTTGTTAAACGGAATAATAACATAAATTAGGTGGCGGCGCCACTTTGGGTCCGGTATGGGCCTTAAATATGATCTAAGCGGGACAGCATGCTGTCTCGCTGTCCTTCTCTATCACATTCCTTACCTACACGAGTTATATTAAAGTTTCGTTGAATGTCGTTGAATGTCGTTGTTGTCGGTTAAACGTATTTTGATTAATCAAGGGTGATTGAGAGCCACGTGGTATTTAAGAAATAAAAAAATCCAACATGGCGGTAGCAATTTTCAGTACCTATATGAGACGCAGTCGAGTTTATTTAATGGATTCTTGTTTTTGTATGCAATGTATAAGCAGGGCTATGACTCGCCCCAATATTATTGAATATAATGAATTAATAAATAGTCCCTTGTGATAATTAAGTGACAATGAAAGATTGATAGTGCCATTGCATAGAAATAAATCTTTTCCATGAAATATTAAATTTTTAAAACTTATAAAGGTAGGTATCTAAAGAAACTTGCTATTCTTAAAGCTGTAGAATATGTATACATGTGTTTAAATTTTAATCGGTAAAAATATTAGGGTAAAACATAATATCGCTAGATATTTTTCAGACGATTTAAAAAATATGATCTTACATTTATGGAATCAAAGTTAACCTCAATCTAATTTTAGTTTATGTCTAAAATCTTAGCTTACTGTACCTAATAAGTATTTACTTATTCATTTAAACTTGTACTTCAGCCAAAGTCAAAATACAATGTTTGTAAAAAACCCCGTTCTCAACTTGAAAATCACCTGTTGATCTTTTTACAGAATATGCACTTCATGTCGGTTTTAACTCTTTCCTACAATGCTTAGGGCTCTTATCCTGTCATGCGGGTTTCCGCCAGCGTGCGGATCTGATCCGCATGCGGGCGAACCGAATCCGCGCTACAGGTACCCTTAGTGCTAGCTGACGATATGTTTAAAAACTACGCTAAAATGTTTTTTTAGGATTGTGAGTACTTTACAAACATTATTTCTTGATAATGGCTTGAATTTGTTCTGTGCTTAATATTTCTATAATAGTAGGTATTAGATTAGACTCCCTCGACCAAACCTCGAATGCCTTTACTTACATTTCATAATTCACCTTTGATTTAAAATTTAGTCATAGTTCTGTTCCATTTACTTACCTACAGTCGACTGCAGTGAGATGTGACTTGGGGGAGTTCCCACACCAGCCGATCTTCGATCGATGGTGAAATAAAACCAGCGCTCATTAGTCATTAGCGATATGTATCGCTAATGAGCATATGCGGAGCGATGCCCCCTTTTTGTCACTTATTTTTCTTTTTCTTTGTAATTTGTGTTATTGTGACAAAAATAAAACCCTTTACTTTAAATAGTGTATATGTATGTGACTTAAAAAAATTAAATAATAATTTTTATTAGTATTCTCTATTGATATACAGGTGTTCGGTAGAACGTTGAACATACGAAAATGAGGGGTAGGGGGGGGTGGTCTGCTAACTACCTACCCCAAAAAATTTCACCTAGGTCTCAAGATTTTTTTTTAAATATTTTTTTTTTAATTTTTGGAACTTATCGCTTTTGTACCTTTAAACCCGTCTAACTTTTTTTTATGGCCAGATCTTATTTTTTTTTTATTACAGTCTTAGTGGTTGGTAGGTCCCTTTTAATTAAAAGTTGTAAATTGCACATTGCTAGGAACAAAGTTATGGGCCCTCAAACATAAAATAAGAGTTTAAATAAATTTTGAAACTCAACTTCGCGTAACATTTAAAAAATAAATAAAAGTGATGGATGACTTCTGATTTGTTAAAAACATCTCTTAAGTGTGAGCTTTCTAACGATAGGTAGTTTGTTTTGATATCTTTTTTGTAACCAAAATTATTCGATGTTTTCTGCCAAGGCGGACCATTTGGACGGAAATTTACTTAAGTGAAAACTTAAATGTTTTGCGAAATTTATCAATGCAATGGTCAAAATAACGTAATGGCTTATTACTGGGAATACTGGGATAGGGACACAAAGCAGGTAGATTTAAAAAAAAACTTTTTGCAAAAGTGAGAAAAAATCTACTCCTACCCCCCATTTTCGTATGTTCAACGTTCTACCGAACACCCATATCTGCTATATTTCGCTATTTTGTTGTTTTTATTGTGAAATTTAATCATTGAAAACTAGATATTTTAGGACTCAATCGCAACATTTCTTAACGTGACGTCACCGTTCACTATATTTGTCTGACTTTGAAACCATCTCTGTATATTGACTATAGTAACTAGAGTGATTATTGGCATACTCATAGGGTCGTACTCTATGAGTCTGCCAATAATTAATCACTATAGTACTCGTATGAAAAGGTAAAGTGTAAGTGTCTCACTGCGGCCGACTGTACCATCATGGAGTTCTCATTACTAACGTTACATACAAGTCTTCTAGTTAGGGTTTCTTGCAGATAAAATTATTTCTTACAACTTAAAATACGACTAAGAAAAATCTAGTAAATTAAATCTTATACAAATAAAATATTTATAGTAAAAAAAATAATTTAAATAATAGAATTAAATTTAAACTAGTATTTATAATTGAAACAATTGAGCTAACTGCATACTGTTGCAAACAATGTACAGGCAGCTCAACTGATCCATACAAATAATAATTGATATTTATGATTTATCTCGCAAATAAAGTTGTTGAAATTTGCAATGATCTCTTGTAGATAAAATAATTCAGTCTTGCAAAACCTCAAAAAATATTTCGGACTATTCTCAGTTGTTAAAAAAAATACTGAGTCTTTTTTGTTTTATTATCTGTGCAGTTCTTTAAGTTTATTCACAGGAAACCCAGCATTTAAGTTTACTATGTTGTGACTGTTTTGTAACTCGTCTAAGTACTTATAAGTTAAAATTGACTCAGTGCGTGGTGCTCATGGTCCGAGATCCGGTCTAAGAAATATACTCACCCACCCATCTATATTATGACTAGGCTTAAATGGTAGAGCAGAAAGTAATGAATGTACCGCCGATCGGTTGCCTAACCAAATCGCATACAGAAGCTGTTAAATAGTATAAATTCTAAGTCATTTTTTTAAGATGAACTTCATTCATGTTTTATTTGAAAAAATCGAGCATTTCCTGAGATAACCAGACACAAGGAACCAGAAAAACATAACAGATGGGTTAGTAAATATCTTACACTGGATCTTAGACTCTATCATCTGATAATAGCCTAGTCTAAATTAAAACTGAGCCAGACAATTAAAGATTAAAGTTTAACGTTTTTACAAAACCTTAGTGGTTTTAAATTTATAAAATTTGCATTTAATGTACAACGTGTAGGTACGTTTTAGCTCTCTTAAAATTTGATAAAATTTTCAACTTTAATTATTGTCTTTAATAATGCTTGTAGTAATCATGTTTGAATAAGTTTATACGTTAATATATAGATTTGTAATTATGAATTATATTTGTTGGAAATAAAAAATATCATTCGCACATCAGTTTTTCTCTAAGTACCTGATAATACGTCGTGGGTTGCCGCAAATCGTAAACCATTTTATTTGAACTTATTATAAAGTCAACTTTGAGACATTGGTGTTTTGGGCGCATTTGGGATAAACTGGATTTTTAGCACAACATTTCGTGTTTTCCCAAATGCTCCAAAATTAATATTATAAATCGAATTGGTTTTATCCTGAGTTCATAGAAAATGGTTTAAGATTTGCAGCTAGTTACATTTCCACTAGTTTTAAAGCTCGAGAAACGCGGAAAAAATTAAAACAAAAATATATAGAATCTCGCGCCAGCCCGCGACGGGATGACTTTAATATTTAAAGTACTAATACTTCTTTTATATTATAAATTTAAGTCTGACTGTTACCTTCTCACGCCTAAACGGCTGAACAGAGCGCGAGTGAAGCCGTGGGTAACAGCTAGTTAATGATATACCTAGATAAAAAATACTAGCGGTCCGCCCCGGCTTTGCACGGGTATATAATATCGCCTTTGTTCATCTGGGATAATGTAGGATTCTAATGAGAGAATTTTTCAAATCCGTCCCGTAGTTTCGGAGCCTATCTATATTAATCAAAGAAACAAATCTTTCCTCTTTATAATATTATTTATTAATTATTTATTTATTGATCAACTAACACTATTAAAACTAACAATTACCTACATTAGTCACTTAAAATTAAATATGAACTATAAGTAGAGTAGCAGCGCCTCGCGGTTTCTTCCACAAAGTTTCCGTAAATTCCGGAATATACTAGCCTATGTGCTATTCCAGACTATAATCTATTTCGATAGGGGGGGGAATGGTCAATTTTTCGACTTTTTTTTGAAATATTTCAAAAAGTATGAAACTTACAGAAATTTCAAAAAGTGTTTTGAAATGGTCAAAACGATACCTTTCATTTGATACCACACATGGGTAGGTACCACCCCTTTTGAAAAAAAAATCCCCCCCTTTTTGACCATTTTTCAAAAACTATTATTATTACAGACTTCTCTATATTTTTCCTGTAAAATATAGATCGATATCTACAAACGCCTAATACATTGTACATGGATCGGTCTGCAATCTTCGGAGATTCAATCTGTGAAGAAGTAAAAATTATTCCGCGCGCTTTTTCTTTTTGCTGTATTGTTTTTACTTGAAAATGTCGTCAATTTATTAATTCAACACCGCCAGAAGTCTCGGAGGCAGCGAAAAAAGCTACTCTATGCCTCTTGCCCGAAAAATAGACCGATATATACTTACAAGCGTATCAAAATTTATTCGAAAGTCCGTAGTTAGATTTATTTCCTCGTTAATGTTATAAAACGTCTTATGACATACGTGCGTTTTGTGCCTCTGCCCTAGCTCTGCCCTCACATACGGCTCGGGCTAGCAATATCGCCTCGGCTGTAATTTTCAACTTACCGCACTTGTATCATAATGTACTAGGTATTATTTCAGACACAGATCCATATCATTGTTAGTACAGACTTAGGTACTATGTTAGTAGGCACAGCAGATTATATTACTTACATTTTATTACTAATATGAACTACTTAAAAATACTATACATGCATCACTTTATAGTAGACCCATACAAGCATCTACTTAAATAGGATAAAGATATTTATTTGCCAAAAAACATGTGTACCTATGTAGGGCAAAGGTCCTAGGTTCCGTAGGGATGTAAGGTAACAAATAATAGGTAGGTATATGAGAGACAACATGCTTGACCGAGTACGGTATGCAATAATAGGTATATGAGAGACAACATGCTTGACCGAGTACGGTATGCAATAATAGGTATAATGAGAGACAACATGCTTGACCGAGTACGGTATGCAATAATAGGTATATGATATGAGAGACAACATGCTTGACCGAGTACGGTATGCAATAATAGGTATATGATATGAGAGACAACATGCTTGACCGAGTACGGTATGCAATAATAGGTATAATGAGAGACAACATGCTTGACCGAGTACGGTATGCAATAATAGGTATATGATATGAGAGACAACATGCTTGACCGAGTACGGTATGCAATAATAGGTATATGAGAGACAACATGCTTGACCGAGTACGGTATGCAATAATAGGTTTTTTTTTTTTTTTTACAATATTCAGGAAATTAACAGCTAACTTAAATATTAGGTAAACAAATGGGTACTAAAGGCTAATTACAAATTTCCACAAAAAGTTACTGAAATAATACAAACAAGGTTTTAGGACGACTATGAAAAAGATTATAGTAGGTATTTAGGAATATATAGGTACTTAATACAAATGTTGCATAAATGATACCTACTTTTATATACTAAGTTATGATTACGACACAGAAAAGGAAGTAGAGTTACAAAAAAATTCACCACTTACTATACTTTTTAATTTAGATGGGGAGTTATAAAAAATATCTAGGTTAACTTTTCTAGAAAGAACATTAAAACATCTGCATGCCCTGATTAAGAATGTGTTTTGCCTGTAGTTTGTTTTAGCCGTTGGTAGATGGAACATCGTGTTTGTTGTTTTCCTATCTTTGAAAGGAAACTAATTACAATGTTATTATTCTGTTTTACAAAGGAATTTTGAAAAATCCATCTTCCAGCTTGTGATACGTAGACGATAGTTTTATTCTATTTAGTTTAGGCAGAGATACGAAGTTGCCCTTGGTGGCCACCAAAATCTATTTTCGTATCTCTTCCAAAATTTAATAGAATAAAACTATTACAGACTATTACAGAGGCATTAAAAAAAGCTGATGATAGGTATCACAAACTGGAAGATGAATTTTTGAAAATTCCTTTGTTAAACGGAATAATAAGATAAATTAGGTGGCGGGCGGCGGCGGCAAATTAGCACTATGATATTAATAATATATTGACTAGATTTGATAATTAAGATTTCTATTCAATTTCGGTAATCTGTTATAGATTTTAGAAGCGACACTAACACTACATACATCCAGCTAAAATTTCGCATTTATTATATTACTTTGTGTCTAATCTAATCTTAATTGTTAAAGTTAATAATATTGTAAACAGGCTTCTCGTGACATAGGCTTGCCTCGTGTGGGGGCTGCCTGTCGATGGGGCCGCCAGAAATATCTACCTATGTCTATAATAATTGACAAATAAATCATTTTGTATTTGTGTGAATAGTAGTCCATCCGGTTTTCATTCAGCTATTGAGGTGTAACCCGTGGTTGTAACCCGTGGTTGTAACCCGTGGTTGTAACCCGTGGTTGTAACCAATGCCTTTGGTTGTAACGTGTAACTATTATTTCTTACTTAGATTCATCGGTGTCGGTCACCTGTCCTTCAATGAGGTACAGTATAGCCATCTACTTGTGTTGGTTAATCCGCTCGTCTGTTAACACCATGAGTGCCGGTGATGCTTGTATTAATTAAACTGTAAGTACCTACCTTTGCCTTTGTGTGTGGGATGTCTTTTATAATTGTTGTTCTATTTATTTATTGGTTTCATCATTATAATCAGTTGTCACAATGTTGTTTAAGTCTCACATGCTGTCGGTTTTTTAAAGATTTTGCTAATAGTAGATTTGAGCTCTTCATTCATACATAATGCAGATATTTATTTTTCAAACTCAAGACGCAAAGAATATAATTTTGAGTTTTTGTGTTGCGAGTGGTTTACTAACTTGTTACCTCGTGAATGGCTTGAGTATAAATAGACACGCTAGATCTAAAAATAATAACAGAACCCATAGGCTTAGAATGTAGTGAAAAATTTCTATGTCTATGTACAGAACATTGATGTGACATTGATAGGTACCTTTAAGTACCTACGCATTACCCACTCACACTACTTACATAATACGTTTCTCAAATAAAGGTCAAAGTACAAAAAAACTACGCAGTGTAGTTAAGGGTTACACAATGAATAAGGGACTTGCAAAATTCGTGTTCTTGTCATACTCATTGTAGTTGTTGATACTACAGCTGTCGTTACAAGTACATATTCTTGATTGATGCATCTCGTTCCAGGCTGCGCAGCTGGCACCCCCCGAGGAGACCGGCGCTGGCTGCCCCCCGCCGCCTGCTGCAGCCCCGCCCATCATCAGGCGGCCCTCGATGGTCTAACTAATGCTAGTAAGCATTAGTTAGTTTGCGCGAGGAGCTCGGAGAGGCAAGATAACAGGCAGGATGGTGTCGCATGATCCGCTCATGGTCACAAATAGAGTGGTGTGTTGTGGGGTCCAGATGATGCCTCGTGAAGAGACGAAACTAGATGACGTCTTATTTGTTTTGTTTTATTTACCTACAAACCATGCAATAATTGAGTTTGGTGGCCACAAAGTGCAACATCGTATCTCCTCTTAAACTATATAAAATAAAACTACGATATAGGCATTACAAAAAGGTATCACAAACTGCCCATTGAAAATTATGAAGATATCTTTGATCAACGAAATAATAAGATAAGAATAAATATGTAGGTGGCGGCGCTATTTGGCTCGGGGTACTGTAAAAAAGTTTTTACCTACCTACTACATAAAGAACTTTATTATTATAGTGTTCATTGAAATAAATGAGTAGAGTATGTAGTATGTAGTATGTAGGTATGTGGGAGTTTTTTGTTCCGTCATCAGGTCTGAACAGAACCACAGAATAACAATAATGCTGACCTCGTGCTGACGGAACTGAAGAAACAAGGAATATCTTAAAGTCACATGTATTTTCCGATCGCTACTAAAGTATCACTCTAAACTAGAAGCATACTACTTTTTAGGGTTCCATACCCTAAGGATGAAAACGGGACTCATTTCTACCTAAGCCTCCGCTGTCTGTCGGTCTGTCCGTCAGCAAGCAGTATCTCATGAACCGTAAAAAATAAAGTTTTTACAGAACTAAGCAGACATATTTGACAGAACTAAGCAGACAAATTTCTCTTGCCGCTACTTTTGTGAAGTCTGCATCTATTAAAGTAGAACCATGAAATTTTCTTAAAGTAAGCAACAAATTCTTTTATACTTCGATTTTCTGTTTAAATTTAACTAAAATGGAAGTCCTGGTCCTCGAACAGCGGTAAAATTGACGATTTTATGAAATTGTTGCTTGATTTTATAACTAGATGTCGCTAGTATCGCGCTGAAACAACTCAGTTTTGCTGTTTTTTTTTCTACGTAATAATAAGATAAAATAGGTGGCGGTGCCACTTTGGGTCGTGGTAACATCTTAATATAAAACACAAAACTACATGGCGGCCTTATCGCTTAGAAGCGATTTTTGGTACCTACTTATTTACTTCCAAGGTATACCTGGTATTTTATTTATAAACTAACGATTTGAAAACCTCTGTAATGTTATGTTTCTTGTTTTGAATAAACTTTACCATCTAAGAATTGAGTTGAATTTTATTTTATCTTTTAAGCTAATATTTAACCCACAAATCAGTTTCCATGGCAAATAACGCTTGCGAAACCGTGGGCATAAACTAGTATTGTTAGAGCTGTTTTCCTAGGGTTACATATTGATTCCTTTCTTCAATCGAGACTGCAAATTGATGGTCTCGCAGGCAGACTTAGTTCAGCAGCATACGCGGTTCGAAAAATTAGATGTATTACCGATGAAGATACAGCTAGGTTAGTTTATTTTAGTTACTTCCACAGTATCATGTCTTATGGTATTTTGCTTTGGGGACGGCAACCGACATCCACTCTATGTTCTCCAAAAAAGGGCGGTACGCGCAATTTATAAATTAAAGCCACGCCACTGTTTGAATTTTGACAGTAGGTAATTTTTTTTTTTTCAAGTTTTCAAAAAATTATCTGAGCGTCTGGTCGAAGCGACGCGTGACCCGAGAGCTGGTGAGTATCTGGCACAGCGCATCAGCATTGCTATACAGCGGGGCAATGCAGCCAGTGTCTTAGGCACGCTTCCAACTGGTATTGATATGGATCAGTTGAGCTACCCGTAGATTGTTTGCAACAGTTTGCAAATAGCTTAATTGTTTCTATTGTAAATACTAGTTTTAATTTAAATTTCTTATTTGATTGTTATTTTCTTTCTGAATAAATATTGAGTTAAAGAATTAAATGTTTATTTATTATATTTTATCTCCTAAAGTTAATTTTATTCATAAAAGGTTGACCACTTTTCTGACATAAAAACTCTTTGCTAAGATTTAAAAAAGTACCGTTCGTTTTAGACGGAGCATCTTGATATACCTACAAAAGACATAGAATTTTTTAACTGTGATAAACCGTGCGTTTTACATTACATTACCGCACTAGTACGTAATGAGATACATTACAGTATTGAAATTGGTGCAATAAGAGATCCTTTACGAGCAAATGTGTTATAAAATAATAAAAACACGGACTCGTGTCACTGGCACTAGGTCGATGACGTGCGCGCGGTGTCGCGTGTCAGCTTTCCACATAACTTCCTGAACACGACACCCTTCGGCCAAAATCCGCTATCCATAAAAGTTGAGAGACGATCTGTCGGCACTCTCACCATAAATGACGCGAAGTTCACATTACGGCGTGACTCCAACTTCTCGACACTCACAGAGAAGCCGGATTTCTGTCGCAGGTACTTCACCACATCCTCGATTGTCACAGCGTAGTAGCGGCGTGACACGTAGAGTTGCGTGGTGGGTACTTCGGCACGTAGGGGGCACGGAAGCCCCGATGCGGTGCGGCAGTTCCGCACTGGTTGCAACAAGACGGTTTCCTCTTATTACGCTGTACAAGCACAAAACCATCCTTGTCGCATCGATCCTTCGCCGGACCCGAAGGCACACTAAAAACTAAAAAACAATTTACACAATAAACAATTATATCATAAGTGACAATTGGCGGTCTTATCGCTCAAGAGCGATCTCTGCCAGACAACCTGGTATGCCCTCCATACCAGGTTGTCTGGCATCGGATCGATCATCGGATATACATGGGGTTAAGATCTGTGTGCATCGGATGGTACTACTTAAACATAAAATAAATATAAAAACAAAGTATCAGGAGTTCAGGATATTAGTGCCATATTAACTAACAGAATGTAAACAAACCGTTTCTATTGTTATTCATGTTACGGTAGTTAATGTATACGCATTGATTTAGCACACTGTAATATTCAAAAGTAACTGTGCCTGTCTGTCTGTTACCTTTTCAAGCTTTAAAAGGCTGACCGGATCTCAATGGAATTTGGCAGGGAGGTTAGTGGTAGGTAGTGGTTTCTCGAGGACGGACGTAGGCTACTTTTAATCCCGGAAAAAAAAGTGTGAAGCCGCGGGCAAAACCTAGTTCTAAATTTTGCACTCAATTTATCTAATATTTTGTACAAGAATAAAAAGGAAATTCATTGAGTATACAATAACTAGGTACCGAAATTTTGGGGAAACTTATGAAACACAAATTTTCATATTAATGACGTGAATAACCATACTACGGGACGTAGGATCCTATATAGCAAGAAGCTTATATCCTGTAATGATCCTAGAATCTTTGCCATAGTACTATAGGTATATTTTAAATATAACCATGATGACAAAAAAAACCATAGACAGAATTTTTTCACTACAAAAAACACGAAACCATGGTATAGCCCAAATTCTATGTCTATGGTATAGCCCGTCCACGGTATAACCACACCACACCAAGAAGCTTATATCCTGTTATAGCTTCCAATGAGTATACAAGTGGTATACAATAGCTACTAACTACGTAAAAGCTTCTTGAACCACACGCAGCCGCCAATGTGCCGCCAGCTAGGAGTATATATAACCATAGACTTTTGACCATGAATTTTTTCACTGGTATAACAAAGATCCTAGTAGCTACCCTAGGAGGCTACGTTAGGCTGCTTGACCTTAGCACCTATCTATCCTACGGAACGTTGGCTCCTAGAATCTTTGGTTAGTCGCTAGCTGTGCCTAAGGGCGTTTTCCAACGAAGCACGACACGACACGACAAAATGCGGTGACGACCCGCGCGTCACAAACGACACTGCGGTGTCGTTGCGTGAGTAAACGCTTCATAACTGCACAGCACGACACATGTTTTTCAAACGATTTTAGAAAATTCGCTATGTCGTTACGTTTTAAGCGGTGACAATATAGCAACTGTCCAGAACCTGTATGAACTAGTACGCAGTGGCGAACCGCACGACACGACAGATCAGTTTGTTTGTTTTGATTATAAAGTCATGCGCGTTTATTTCGACTGCTGTGTTGCTGCAGAAATTGTCGCTCGTGGGAAAACAACAGGTCAAAATAATAGGTCAAAACAACAGGGCAAAACAACAGGTCAAACCGACAGTTCGTGCGCAGTGCGCCGGGTGTTTCCTTAATCGTGTGGTACAGTGGCTCATGGGAAAATGCCGTAAGGGTTATCATAGTAGTACAGCTCCTCGTTTCTGTACTCAAAAAGAAGATCACACCTTTGACAGCTGACCAACGAGAATAAAACCACCAAAGAGAATACATTAACTACCTACGCGAAGACCTCAGAGGCGAAAACCCATCAAAAACCTTGCAGCTGGCAGCTGACACTAGCGTAGTGTTAAATTCTCTTTGGCTGACACAATATCATCCCATAAAATTTTTCACCGCTACAAAAATGTTTCGGTTCTCAAATACTGCTTAGCCATAAATAGAACCAACCGCCATGTGGTGAAATCCACAGTAATCCTACAATCCTTGCAAACCTAGCCACTCTTACGATACCTAGTTACTGTATACTCATTGCTAGCAACCCAGCAACCACACAACCAGCAGCAACCATGTCTACAAACACGGGTAACACAGACACGCAGCAACGCCGCTCTGTGACCATGAAAGACGTAACATCTGAGCGGTCAGCGACTAATCTTAGCAGAGAAGCATCCCGTTTAAATAGTTTAAGGAGGCAGAACCTTTCCAAGCGAACGCTGTTTAATAAGAAGACCGCTGTTGAGCGCCGCAAGAAATTGCAAGATTTGCAAGGGTAAGGTTATATGCCTCTTAGGTTATATCCGTTTGAATACATATATAGTACTGCTTACTAGTCTAATCCGACAAAACAGGCAGACCAACACGCGACCGTGGGAAGGTCAGGCAACACTAATAGAAATACGTGTTTTTTGAGGCACAGGGGTGTAACGTGCGATGCTTCCTTAGCAGTACCATGGTCTGAATCAATGGTTTTAAACATGAATTTTTTTTACGTTTTAGGTTCGAAATTGTACGTCTAAAATTATAAAAGGTACCTACTCCGTCAGGTTGGTATATTGTCCTATATTTAGGCTTGTACCTCGAAAACTAGGCATGTAGGAGATGACCGACTGAAATCTAATACGAAATTTGTAAGTGTGGTACCTAAACCAAACATTACATGATGTATTGTCATTTAAATAACATTTTCTGATCAAAAATATAAGTGTTAAAACTCGCCGAGTTCGTTCGGATAGTGGCTTCACCGAAAAAAGAACATCATATACCTACATCCTCTATCATCATCAACCCAAAACAAGTGATTTTAACCTAATTGGGTGAAATGGGAGAAGGTATTATAAAAGCTCATTATAATATAAACTTGCCCAAACAAAAATGTAGTTCTGAAAGAACGTATGTAATAAATATATGAATAGGAAGTGCTATGAAAATTGGCACCTTTGTATGTTTATGATCTCAGGTCTTTTATCGGTGAAGTCACTATCCGATCGAATTAACGAGAAGTTTTTGGTAAATTAAAACATCAGAGACAAAATGATTGTTTTTAAATTTAGGATTTTATATAGCTGCTTTATTAACCTAGATCTCCTGGATACGTAAATATGTATTATATTATAACATTTTAATATTATTATTATGTAAGGGCTAACATGCTATATATAATTAAAAAACAATTAAGCCATATTATTTTCAACAACTTAGATACAGAACTTTATTATTACTTATACAATTACAGTATTTAAAGCGAACAATATGTAGGTAAGCTGCTAAGTAGCCATAAGCATTTTAAATCTATGTAATATGAATACTGTTTATAGTAACGGAACTCTAATAAGCCGCTAGTGGTTCGCAAACTCATCAACACGAAGCCGTTGAAAAAAAAACAGTGGCTTATCTTAGCGCACGTTTTATGCAACTTAATGCACCTGCGATAACGATTTATTATGCATAACGCCGGAGGTCTCTTACTAGCAATATTTAAGCCTCCTGTCTGCCTGTCTATTGGTCCGTCCGTCAGTCAGCGGACTGTATTTCATCAATATTCAGGAATTTGTAGTCGGTTTATAGTTTTTAACCACTCAAATATATAACTTATTTGTAAACTTTTACCCTAGATATTTGAATATTGTTTTTTATTTATTTTTGTTATTTAGGGCATTAGGAGGGTTAGGAAAAATTTATAACAATGAAAATAAATACTAATAACTCACTTCTATCACCAAAAAATCTCAAGTCTGTACGCCTTCTGGTTTCGGAGATACTGAGGAAGTTAGTTGTAAAAAAGCGAGAGTGCATTGAGATCTTTTGCTTGCTACGTGGATCTGCCATAGAGCGTCGTAGCAGCCGCTACGAAGCTCTACGCAGATCCACCGTAGCATCGTAGCACTCGCTACGAAGCTCTACGCAGATCCACCGTAGCATCGTAGCACTCGCTACGAAGCTCTACGCAGATCCACCGTAGCATCGTAGCACTCGCTACGAACCTCTACGCAGATCCACCGTAGCATCGTAGCACTCGCTACGAACCTCTACGCAGATCCACCGTAGCATCGTAGCACTCGCTACGAAGCTCTACGCAGATCCACCGTAGCATCGTAGCACTCGCTACGAAGCTCTACGCAGATCCACCGTAGCATCGTAGCACTCGCTACGAACCTCTACGCAGATCCACCGTAGCATCGTAGCACTCGCTACGAACCTCTACGCAGATCCACCGTAGCATCGTAGCACTCGCTACGAAGCTCTACGCAGATCCACCGTAGCATCGTAGCACTCGCTACGAAGCTCTACGCAGATCCACCGTAGCATCGTAGCACTCGCTACGAAGCTCTACGTGGATCCGCCGCAGCACGTAGTTTATCTTAATAGAGAACGAATTAAGAGAGGTAGGGAAAAGTGAGAAGTATGAGAAGAAAAAGGGCAGTTTAATCTAAACAAAAAATGGTAAGATTCGCAACTCTCTACGACATAATATAATTTCAGAGATACTACGAGTTTTGTGACTTTTTCGTGCAAATATCTTTCCCGTCACTAGCGCAAAATGTCGAAATGAAGGTTACCCGATCCACAAAACAAAACTTTTATTTTAAAGAAAAAACCGAAGGACCATAAATTTATTTTGTTTTGACCTCAACATCACCTTCATCTAGAATGAACACTACAAAATAATAATTAAGAGTGTTTAAAAAGACTTAAACCGACTTAATAAAAATTAAATTCCTGAACACACCTTGATAAAATACAGCACAGACAGATAGACATGAGGCTTAATTGTAATTGGATTAATGTTGGGATCCATAACGTACAAATCCCTGACTAAATCATCAGACCAGAGCTTAAAATTTCCTTTAGACAACAATGAAAGAATAATCAAAATGTATTGAGAATTGGTGAAGATATCAGCAAAATTGTTGTAGTCGGAATTTTTGAAATTTTCTATGTTGTTTTTAAGGTTTCGAGATCGGTTTCGAAACCCTTATGATCATGATCTGTCCGTCTTCTTTTTTTCTTGAATATCTAATTATTAAGAAAGAAAATTACAATCAGATAATAGAATTAAATTAAAACTATCATTTACAAGACCCCGTTATCTCTTGTGACAAAATGTCCTGGGTGACTAAATAAGTAGAGTAAAATATATACCTAATACTAGGTACTTCGCAACCTGACATGGCGTGACACGACTTCTGAACAATGATATTGTCCCCTCATCAAGACACCTCACCCCATCTTTTGTGATAAAAATGTCCTGGATGTATTTCGTAAGTCGCAAAATGACATTTTATGAGGCTTGACATGACATTTGAAGCATGACATTGTCCATCTCACGAAACAGAATGAGTACCTCATACAAACTCTTTTTGAAACCATGTCCTACCCAACACTAGAGCAAATGCGTAGGGTCGAGACCTGCATATTTGCGCCTCTTGAGATCTTCGGCCAAATCTGCCGCCGCACCAGGCCTCACGGCCCTAGGAATATTGGAAGGCGCGAGTGTGTCGACGCAAGTAGCGTCCCACACAAAAGGCCTCCCCCAACTCCCATGGGACTTGAGTCATGCCTTCGGGCCTCTTATCATCGTCACGCAACAGACCATTCGGTTCGAGAATAGCTCATACGTCAGCGGTGGCAAAAGCCCACCGGATGATTTAGTTCAGGCTGACATGGCGAGATATCCGACCGGCAGCCCCAGTTCACGATAATCCGTGATGACCAAGCTGTTCAACAGCAGTACCGCACTGGCATTGATGAGGCACGCAACACCATGCACCCAACCGATGACAAGTTGCGACACGCTAGTTACGGGATCCAATAAAGTGCCAGTGTTATAAAAAGGAAGTGCTTGCAACTAATATCTTGACTCCCATTTAGAAACGGCCAGGAGACGGGCACGATCTGCAGAGCTGGAGCACGTTTGTCACACAGAGGCCCGTGAGTGGCCCGTCCCTTGCCTTTGGGACAAAAGAGATTTTGGTGAAGCAGCATCGGGGCAAGCACTATGAGAATTTTACTGATCCTCAATTCATTCACCCCCATATTTCCCCGCTTAATTCGAAAAATATCAAAATATCGGTCGGATAAAAAAATGAGTACCTATGTATACATGTAGAGAATCGAATAATGATCAACTTAATCGATAATGAGTTTTTTATAAAATTTGAAAATAGCCCAGTTACGGTTAACGGTTACTCCCCTATAGCTACCAAGGGTCTATAGCAACTAGCGGCGAGCTGGTACAGTGACGTCACACGCTGCCACGTACGTAGACTGATTTTACCGACAGGAACGGCCTAATGTTTTATTATTATTATTATTATAGCCTTTTATTCGGAACATTTAGTATCTAAATAACAAGTTAATTTAAAAACTTAAAGTTAATAATCTTGTGTAAAACAATATCAAACTTATAACTTAGCCTAATATTTGATGTTTATTTTTTGTAGATCCGTTTGCCAATCGGCAAAGGCCTCCTCCCACCTTTTTAATTAGCTTCAAAATGGTAAAGTAGATAGTCTGGGTGAGAAGAAATACTTTCACCCACTCTTCTCATTTCACTCAGGCCAACTATGTCACACTTGATTTGTTTTAACGCATACATTAGTTCTGTGAGGTTATCTTAATTTTTTAGGGTAAGTAGGTACATTGTGGGCTGCGACATAAATTTTTGAATTAGTTTTTTTTTTGTGATGTGTTTTGTCTTTTTCGTTCGTTTTTTCAGTAGGAGGGTTGTGGTCTCTTTCCCCCACGATGACCACTCGGCTTGGGGGAGTTTTGTGTTTTTCAGTGTCCTTGTTGTTAGATTTTTCGGTTGGTTTTGGTTTCCGTTTGCCGCATCTTAGTTGCTATTGTTTTGAGAAGAGGATGCATTAGAAAGGGAGTTAGATCTGCCTCGCATCATATCAAAAGCATTTGTCCTGTAGTGTTTGGTCAATGACAGCGTTTGTTGCTTTTTTGGTTGATTGCTAACAGTAGATGGTGAAGCAGATGTCTCTCTTTTTCTCTTCTCTTGGTTGGTATTCTCTTTGACTATAAGTTTATCATATTTTAGATATACTGTATTACCTTTTTTTCTCTCTTCAGCCAACTCTCCTTGTAGTGCCTTCCTCTTTTCCAATACCTCTTTCGGGTAATCCTCAGTTACATAGATTTTCTTGAAGTTCTTTTTATTTTTCATTATTTCGTTCTTTTTCCAATTATTTAAAAAAGAACATAGTACTGGCCTAGGCTTGTCACTACCTCTGTTTGTTCCTCCTATGCGATGAATTTTGTTGACTTCGTAATTTTCTATTATCATGTTTAAATCATGTTTCAGATTCTCCTTAAATTTTTGTAGAAGATCAGAATTGGATGTCTCTTTTTCTTCCAAGCCAAATACTATAATATTATTGTTTCTCTCCCCTCTTTTCAAGTACTCTATCTCTTTTTCTAATTTTTCTACTTTGATTTTTAAGTTTTTGTTTTCTTGCACTATAGGTATTAATTTCTCTTCCATCCTGTCCATAATACTCTTAGTAATAGATTCGTTTAGCTCTGCAGTTTGGTTTTGCATCTCGGTCTTCATTTTCTCGAATAGTATTTGAAATTGACCTTCCATAGTTGGATCTTGTAGTTGTTGGGGCACAATGGTAGAAGATGGAAGAAACGTTTTTTTTTTGTAAATGGCAACACTGGCCGTCTTGTGGTTATGTCAAGTGTCAGACGTCAATCAATCAAAGTTCTCCGATAATGTAGAATAGAAAAATTTCTAACCTCAAATCAATGTTGTTCTTGTGCTTCTATTTAGTCGGCGAACTCCATAAATCACATGAAACCGATTAGATGAAACCACTTTTCGTTTGTTCTTCTAGCGTTTTGATACGACGTTATTAGCCAAAAGACGCTTGGACTATTTTATTTCACTTGTTCTGTACGGGAAGTTATCACCGAGTTGTTGACAGTTCTAGTGCCGGAAACGGAAAAAATTTTATTTATATATTATTTATATAATTATTGTTAAATGGCCTAATGTTTATTACCTAATATCTTCTTAAGTAATGGTCCGATTTAAATAACTCGAAGATATATCTTCTTGCGTCATAATCATAAAGAAACGATACCTACTAGTTCTATTGAATTTACTAGAACTTTACTGATTCTCATTGAAATCAACGAGCACAAAATACAAGTCATAATATTTCCACATATATACTACTATATAGTAGTATCATACAAAAATACTATTATTTACCATAGCACAAATTTAACAATATAGCCTTTACGAATTGGAACGTTTATATTTTTCTATCAGCTGCGTTTATCAATTGCCCTAATAAGCTAATTTCAGCGTCGCTGAGCGCCCGGAGCCGCCGGCGAAGTCCAAGGTCAAACTGAGTGCTGATGTGACTGAAGTGACTTACGAGCGGGAATCGGAGACGGGGTTCCATGTCGCTGGGGTGAGGGCACGCTATTGTATTACATATTACCTTCTGCCCGTGGCTTCGCAGACACTTTGCGGATATATACAGGGTGGGGGAAAATTTTGGCCCCTCTCATTAATTAAGGGTAGCTATCGTTTCTTTTGTAGTAAGAAAGTTCCTACCTTCAATTTTATTTAAAAAAAAAATTGCTATAATTAGTTTTTGAAAATAAGTACAAATTCGCCTATAAATGACATTTGTTAAAAAAAACAAGTTCTATTTCCAACCAGGAACACTTTTCTTAAAGTAACTTATCAAATAAATCGTTAGTTTTGGCAATAATTAAAAATAAACAATTCCCATACATTTATGAAAAAACGAGTAAGTGAAAACAATAATGCCACTCATTCAATTGTTCTTAATTTAAATTCGTATGTAACTAATTTTTAGGGTTCCGTACCTCAAAAGGAAATTAAGGAACCCTTATAGGATCACTTTGTTGTCCGTCTGTCCGTCTGTCAACCCTCTTTTCTCAGAAACGCGTGGAGTAATCGATTTGATATTAACAACGTATACGCAGGCTCGTAACTTCTTGGAGCCGCGATATAAATCAAACTTCTAAGTCAACGCAATCGATTATACGGATTTCGATTTTTTTTTACTTGTTCTATAAGACCTTGCTTCTCGCCAAATTTCATGGTTCTAGGTCAACGGGAAGTACCCTTTAGGTTTTGTGTGCATGTGATTTCCTTGGAACATTAAAAAAAATAGACATAAACGGCTGTAACTTTAGATTGCGTTGACTTAGAAGTTTGATTTATATGGCGGCTCCAAGAAGTTGCGATCCTGCGTATATGATGTGAATATCAACTCGATAACTCCACGCGTTTCTGAGAAAAGAGGGTTGACAGACGGACAGATGGTCAGACGGACAGACGGACAGACGGACAACAAAGTGATCCTATAAGGGTTCTTTTTCCCTTTTGAGGTACGGAACCCTAAAAAATAGTGTCTAAGTGCTTATTTGGTAAGCCTAAAGAAATAAAGTTATTGACTTTGACTTAGAAAAGATGATAAAGGAAAGATTATGACGAATTACAGGAATAATAAGTACACGCTAGAAAGGATATTTTGGCTATAAATAATGAAGATAATGACTTGTGTGGAAAATTAAACCTTTTAGTATAGGTGTGGTGGACGGGATAAGTATAGCAGTAATTAAGAATCGGATGAGAATCATGAATTTTAATTATATATTTTAATTATAGCACTATTTTACGAGTATTTTTCACGTTTATTTACCTATTTGTCCCAACGTTTCGAAAACGGAAAAACATCATAAAAGTTAAGTACCTAAATATGCGCGATAAATACCCGTTAAATAGTAGTACTAAATATTAAAGTTTCTAAATGGATGGAATTGGCTGACTTTATTCTTTAAGTAGTAATTACAAGAGGAGGTGATTTCGGACGAATGGTGTAAGTATTATATATTTTAAAAACAAGGGTAATGACTGTGCAGGACTAACAACTAACGGGGAATGAAGGTTGTGTCTAATGGTATAAAAGGATGGGAGAAAGTGATTGCGAAACGTATGAGAGGGGAGAGTGAGATAACCTTGAACCAATCCGGGTTTATGTCTGGTCGAGGGATAACGAATGCCATATTCGCATTTCTCCAATAAAAATATAGATTTGCGCATAAGAACTTGCACATGGTTGTCGTTGACCTGGAGAAGGCGTACGATAGGTCTTCTCTGATGGCTGAAAGAAAAGAGTTTGCCTGGGAAATACATGTAGCTTGTAAGTGCAATATACAGTAGAACTAGTACCTACCTACTTCGTGGTGTTATCGACAATTTCAATGTGGCTGCAGGCTTGCACCAGGGATCGACTTTAAGTCCTTATTTGTTCCTCCTGATTATGGATGCCCTAACATACAGGACATATAGAAGGAGGCACCTTGGTGCATGCTGTTTGCCGACGACATTGTTCTCGTGGGGCAGGATGCAATTGTGACCCAGAGCAGGCAGGCAAAATGGTAGAAAAAATTGGGGTGTCACAAAATTGGTTGAGTGTTAGCCGGTCGAAAACCGAACAGTGTTCCTCGACTTCGGCGGTGCCAATATTGCCTTAGATGGTATATCCCTACCAGTCTGCTCCAATTTCCGGTACCTTGGTTCATTGATCCAAACGAGTTAGACCAGGATGTCAAGAACAGGATAAGAGCAGGATTAATGAAATGGCGACAGGTCACTCACAGGCACTATATGCGATCGGCGAATACCTCTTAAGTTGAAGGGGACAATTTGCAAGACCGTGATTATAGGTACTTACCTGTCATGCTGTATGAATCTGTATGTTGGGCAACGAAAGGGAAGCATGAAAGAACTGTGCATGCAGCAAAAATTTGAATGTTGTGCAAAGATGGATAAGATAAGAAACGAGATAAGAATTAGATAAGAAACATCAGAGGAAGTTAGAAAGTACCGCCAGTGACGGGAAATATGAGGAGCAGCAGGTTCGCGTGGTATGGGCATAGATATGATAGATACTATATTCAT
The DNA here is from genome assembly GCA_946478455.1 of Eupithecia vulgata. Classification (NCBI taxonomy): domain Eukaryota; kingdom Metazoa; phylum Arthropoda; class Insecta; order Lepidoptera; family Geometridae; genus Eupithecia; species Eupithecia vulgata. Next base: position 1,106,356 of record OX297877.1, read on the forward strand.
TTACTTTATTTTTGTAAATTATTAAGTTTCTATTTTTAAGTACCCTTGTCTTTTTGTAAGGACACAACATTTTATTTTACGTGGGAGAAGCCACCGACTCCTGAAACACAGTTTATACTAGTTCGGGAGTCTATGGATTCATTAACATTAATGTATGTTTATTTGTGTCAAATAAATGATTTATGATTATGATATGCGGAGAGACATACAATAATATTAAAATAGAATGCGTTGACACATTTACCCTATTAGGATTAGATATTGACACGAACATAAACTGGAAAAGCCATATAAAAAAAAATCAAAACTGTCGTCTTTCTCATATGCTTTAACCGAACTTAAAAAAGCAACAGACCTTAAAACGTGCCTGTCCGCGTACTATGCATACGCATATTCTTGGTTACGCTACGGAATTATACTATGGGGAAATAGCGTAGATGCAAGTGAACTGTTCATCTCTCAGAAAAAATGCATCCGTACCATAGCAAATATAAGAATACCAGAAACATGTAAGCCCCACTTTATTAAATTGGGAATCCTTACCCTAGTTTGTATATACATTCTAGAAATATGTAAATTTGTAAGGAATACCTCGCCGATACCATACTCGATACAAACACAACCTTGTCATGCCCGCATCAAAATTAAAAATCCACCAATCTTCCGCCAACTCGATGGCAGTCAAAATTTATAATAAAATACCAGAAAACATCAAATGTATAGAAAAAATAACATTGTCGAATACAAATTAAAGGCGATACTCATAAAAAAATGTTTTTACGAACTTGACGAATTCTTCAATGATAATTTTAGCGACTCGTAATATTTCATAATAGGTATAAAATACATAGTTTATCATAATTATAAAGGCATGATACCTGGCCAGTCTTCCATTGCAACACCCTGAATGGGTACATACTGTGAATATTTTATTAACACTCACATAATCACTAAGACCTGATGACTGTATGAATGCAATAAATAAAATACTGAAATACTGAACTGAGAACAATGTCTTGTGACAAGAAGAGTGTTAGGTTTGAATGTGGAAGGAGATACCTAAGGGGAGAGGAAGACCGAAGAAAATATTGATGGATTGCGTGCGAGAGGATATGGTTATGAAAGGTGTATGAAAGGTGTAATAAAGAGATGACGGCTGGTAGAGGAGAGTGGAAGAAATGTACATAATGTGCCGACCCCACCTAGCGTGGGATGAGGACTGCTTGCTGGCGTTGAATAGCTCTGTTAGGATACATCCTCGCAGCAAGTAGTACCTCTAACAGAACTGCTGCCACATTCATGAGTGACATCGAAATCTGTCGTATATGTATGTCTCGAGTAGTCTTGCGAGCCATTCCACTCACAATTATTTGTGGAGCTAAAGTGCGAGAAGGGTCTGATCTGAGCCCGATGGAGCACGGATCAGTCCATCAGACTCAGGTAGTGATGGATGATCACTGTCCAGCTATCCACCTGCATTACTCAAAGGAGGGTATTCGTTGTAAGTGAAACATTCAGTTTAACCTGCCAAATTATGTAACCCAGCCCAGCTGCAGACGCTGCCATAACAAGGGGTCATTACGTACCTAACTGATTATGATTACAGACAACGGTTTTTTACCCCAGTCAAGATATTATCTGGTCCTATTAAATCTGAATCTGCGCTGCTGAAGCACATTAACTGTGACGATTTCGTCGACTTGGCGCGGACCGTTCTGCAAGTTTTCATACCGTCGGTGTCAACAACTTTCTTCTCCTGTCTCGGTGCATTTGACTCTGTGCTGGTTTAGCTAAAGAGGGCAGAACAAGGTTTAGTAAACTAAGTGTCAAAAACCTTCAGATTTCTGCATAGCAGAAAGGGATATTTATTCTGGTCATGTGACAGGTGCCATTGGAAGACCTGGTGCGCTCGGCCAACATGCTGATCAACTGTCTTACATTGCGACGGGAGTATATGGACATATCTGGTCAGTCCTTCAACGAGAGTTGCGAGGATTTCATCACAGGTCGCAATGCAGCTCGACCTGTACCACGGGACATGTCCAGGCATTTCAATGATGCACTGCTTAATATTGACGGTTTGTGAAGTTCTTAAATATGTAACGTTTATGTGATTTTCTAACAGCTGTGCTAAGCGGTGGAATCTGTCAAATAGCCAAAAGGATTGCTTTGTCTGTAGTTATAGAGCGAAATAAGTTCCCAAAAATTTTCGACTTCGACGGGACTCGAACCCGCGATTCATTTCTTAGAGATGCTCAGAGTGCGGGTAAGCACTATAACAAAAATCCCTAGAATTTAGCAACGGCAACACCTCTCGTCAAACGAACTAAATGTAACTTTAGACTTTGAACATTGGAAACTTTAATGTTTTCTCTGTAGGTGGAGTCACCGGCGCTACAGTACGTAAGACGTCCCAAAGATTTTCGACGAAAACCGACAGAGACTTCGTGGCTTAGTTGGTTAGAGCACACCCGTGCTAAGGGTGGGGCGCGGGTTCGAGTTCCGCCGAAGTCGAAAATTTTTGGGAACTTATTTAATTTCTTAGAGATGCCCAGAGTGCGGGTAAGCACTATAACAAAAATCCTTAGTTATAGAGCGAATCTATCGTCATTCTCTCTCAAAGAGGAAAACTACTGTATTTTCTACAAGTTTTCCTTTGTTTTGGAGATGCACTGTTAAGCGAATGAACACACGTCGCACATACTTATTATTGCTTTGGAACACGATAGATCACTAACTTTCGTGGAAATTCAATGGTGGGTATGAACAATTTAATTCGCAACAAAATTTGCGCACTTTCCACTTCACAGCTTCAATACACCAGCAGGTGTATCTTCAGCAATGTTAATGTTTGCTTATTTTGCAACTAGAATGAATAATGTGATTGTTGAGTAGAGCATATGCTCCACTTCACTCCTTGCGGCTTGCACTAACAGGTGTATCTTTAGCAATGTTAATGTTTGTTTAGTTAACAACTAGTTTTATGTGGATCAATTAATCTTCTTCTTCAGAGGAGGCCGCAGAGAAATACCTTCAACAGACGGAGTATGACTCAGAGGAAGACACCCTGCAGCAGGAACTTACGGCCGAAACACATGATGCGTTTACCCGTAAGTACCCACTTCATTTCATTTTATTATAATAATATAGTCATTAACATAACTTATCGAAAATTATGAACAATGTTGTGTCCGCCTGTTATTAGCGTATACATTAGAACCTGGCATGATCTTTAAGAATGCTTTATGTATACGCTGTTGGAGTTCCTTTCTAATAAATAAAATAAAATAAATTTCTAATTTTATTAATAACTACGGCATAAGTGAAACAAGGAGTGTACAATTCATTTCATTTCTATTTAACTTAGTTTTAATTACACTAGAAATGCAAACACTAATTTAAGATCCTTCTTTAGAATACAAAATTATTTACCAATTATTGGTCATTACAGTCTGAAATAAAATTATTTTATTAGTTTATTGACAAGGTTAAGGTTTTATTGAAGCATCGTATTGAAGTTATAATTTCGTTTAATGTTAATAATATGAATATCTCATTTGTTCATTATGTATAGGTAGTCCTATTTGTTCATTTGCAAATGTCCGTTTCAGTTGAGTAATAGTTCTTTTCTAAATGTATTATTATTTATTATTAAAAACATGTACATCTATCCTTACGGGCATTCAATGGGCATATAATTATCATCCTATTTATTTATCTGGCAAGAACTCGTTCACACTTTAGTATCATTTATGTTTTTTTTTAGTTTTTTTAGGTATATACCAAAAATGATATTTTATTTATTTTTATTTTATTTTATATTTTTTACGAAAACTTACGGCTAAACACGACAAAAAATTAAATGTAAATACATGGACGGCCAATTAAAAGTTTTCATAAATGCAAATTAAAGACAAATATAAGAGAACAAATGGTGGACAAACAGACAAAGTAAATACTTGTTAAGTTACAAGACGAAGAAATTATTACCACAGATACGCTTAAGGGTACACTTCTCCCAGTGTTAAACAAATCAATTTCTATTGCCATTGCATTGAAAAATCTGCTCGCACGCAGAATATATGAGTTCTGTCTATATAGCGATTTAGATGGTGGAATATATTGAAGATTATGGTTTCTGAGAGATGCTGGTGTTGTTCTGAGTCCTATGCAACCAAGTAGTTCTCGTCAGTCCACCCTGCCGCTCGCAATGTTAAGAAGATACATAATGTCAGCTACGCGCCTTCTCTCTGCTAGTGGAAGGATGTAGAACTTCCTACAACGTGATACATAGTTGGGTATATAAGTCCTAGTTCGATATTGCAAGTATCTGAGGAAACCTTTTTGGATACCTTCAATCCGGTCTGCATAAACATTATAGCTATCATCAGCAAATCTAGATAAATCTAGATAAATCTTTCTGTAGTTTAAGACAATCTTCGCTCTTTCTGATTGGACATAAAACTTTCAACCAACAAATGATACATATCATGAAGCTCCTCCGGCTGGGATCTGACACACATTTTGAAGCTCGTGTACACAGAACTTTGCGAATCAATACTTAGCTATTGCATCACAGTCTGGGGAGGACCTGCAAAGACACATTATGTACAGACTACCGCACGACAGGTAGACTAAATTAAGTAGGTCACGTAAAGCTATGCTTAGCTTGTTCAAATTGCTGTAAAATATGTGTTTGAGTAGGTAAATCTGCTGATTTACTTACAACACATGTTTTACAGCAATTCGCTTACCTATGTATTATTTCACAATTACTAATGAATTAAATCATTGTCGAACTAGCACTCGGGGGTTTGATTCGTAGTTTATCCTTCTCTCTTACTATTAAACTATTAACTTATAACTGTAAGAACCCTTACACATTATGATCACTTTCGAAAGAGCGTAACGCTCTGTACATAAAGTTATGTGTCGGCTGTGCCCTTTCGATTTCCTACTGTCTCACTTCATGCCTTCACCCAAACCCTGAGTGTTCACCAACTCTACATACAGCGAGTCATCTTAGCTCACCATAAATCTTTGCGCTCCCAGCTTCCCAGCAACTCCATAAAGTCAAACCGGCGGCGGCGTGTAAGGGTGGAAATTCCCGCATTCAATTCCATATTTGCCAATCGCTATAAAAAATCTCTTTTCTTTTATTTGTCGCAGTGCAAGCAACAGTGCTTGCTTGCAATGTTGCTTGCACTGCGACAACACTCTGCGATCAGTCACTCTATGATGTCAAAGAAAAAATTCGAAGGTGGCTACTTACCTTAGACTATGAAAAAACGGAAAACCTATTGGTAATTTAAGCCTGAAACAAACCTGTTATTTGTACCGAATGACAGAAATTATATTTCTATCGCAAACGACGATTAAAAAAAATGTAAGCCTCCATCTTCACGTTTCCTAATTTTTGACATTTCCCACGCTTATAGGTCACACCACTCGGCCCGACGACACTCACTCTCTTCCGTGACCTCACTCGCATACCTACTCACTTATTATAATACATCCACTGGTGAAGCATCCTGCAGAAATTGAAATAGAACTCATTGTAGTAATAATAATAATAATAAATAATAATAAAAATCTTTTATTTTCAGTATAGGTTTTAACAAAGTAGAAGTTATTATTTATGTTATCTATCACTAAAACATAAGAACTAAGAAGCTAAGATTGATAACTGAGTACCTACTATTTTTACAACATAAATCGGCTTCTATATAACAATCTTAGCAATTAAAGGAAACAATATATCTAATTTTAATAGACTTATAGAATAACTACGTGTTTTTTAAATATTAAGAAAGTTTTCCTACTTCTTGATAAAACCTAGTGTAGTGAGACATAGACTCCTCGCTCTAACTAAGTATTAACTTGTTTGTAGACAGTAATGGTTATATATAATTATTCTTTATTATTTCAAATTCTTCTTTCCCGACTAAATTTAATTATTACCAATATGTTAACCAGATCTGACCACATTTAACTTTTAATTTTTCAAATTTGTTACTTTTATTTATTTTTTATTTTACATGTCCATCTTTCTTATTTTATTTATTTATTTAAGGGAAACAAAAAGCTTTAGAATTAGAAAATTAAACACACAATAAGCTAGGCAGCTTCCACACATAGAAAGAGAATAAATTATCCTAAAATATATGAAAATATATAATTATGTAGGTACACTCAATGTAATTTTATGGAACCTGTACACTCTGTATTCCGCGAAACATGCGCGAAACAGACCTACCCTAGTGCGGGGACCACGGGTAACAATGTTTTCACTTAATCTGTATTATTTAAGTAATCTCATAATTAGGTCATCTGTAGTCGTTATGGTAGTTTTTTGTAGTATTTTGAAAAATATCTATGTATTTACATACATAGATATTTTAACTTATTTAAATACAACACATTTATTGTAATTACCCTATTATCTAGTTTGCATGTCCAGGTCCGGCCTGGGGGGCGGCGGTGTCCACATCTAACGTCCACTACAACGACATACATGCCGCTACCTCCGCGGAGAGCCTCAACGATGATGAAGAAGACAGCATCGAGGACTGGCGGTCTGCCAGAATAGGCGAGTATTTCACCAGCTTTAGCCTATGCTGGTTCACTGTTGGACCTAGGCCTAGCCTAATAAGCAACACAGCTCCCTGGCTGCCACGTAAGCGGACCCAATATGACAAAATGACGAAAATCCTGTTAAACAGAAATCCAGCGAGATCCGTGGGAGTGCACAAGCCCCCCGGATCGGAATTACGCCTTGCGCTGGGTGAAAGGAGTCGCGGTGCTGTACCGCACGGAGTTTGACGCAGACGGGAACCGGCCGCTGCCGTACGAGACGCTGCCTTTCAAGAAGTACTGCGAAGACATGTCACTAGTCATGCATTCAGTCACCGATGGACCCCTGTAAGAATAACATCTTTACCTAGGTACTTAGTTACTGGTCTAATCTAATTTGAAGGTAAAAAGTATCCCATCTTAATTTTATATTATACAGGCATATTGATATAACTTTTCTAAGGTTACCTATTTGCAATGGATTAGGTAGGACAGAGCGAAGGCTGTTCGCTCCACGAACAAAATAATTATAATTTGAAACTCGTCCAAATAGTGAATGAAATAGTAAAAGTGTGTTGAAAGGTACTAGAAACCAGTGTGAACGTTATTGAGAATAAATAATTTAATATAGATAATAAATTATTATAAAAATAATTAAAGCCATAAAACAGTGACTACAAAAACGTCAAAAACTATATTGGAAAACAACAACTGTGAAATCAAAGTGAAATAAACTGTAGACACCTCAATACACTAGACCTATAAGTAAAGCAAAACTCCAAAAAAGCAATAAGCTTTAAAATAAAGTCATTAGTACCTACATAAAGTTTTGTTTGTGCTCCATCATTATTTCCAGTTTGACAGACTTGTCGCAATAACATTTAATAGAACCGTTGAGAAATTCCAAGCAAGCCCTAATTTCGACGTTCTTCTCATCGGCCTGCTAGTGTAGCTTGCTAACATGCTCTAAGGTAGATCAAAATTTCTAAGAGCTAACCTCTACTTTTTGCACCATTTGCCTTACCTACTATTCGTCTTAAAGTCAGAGTCAAACAGGCTTCTACGTAAAAGAAGATTTCCCGCCAAAAATACTACAACAAAGAAGACAGCTACAGTACTAGCGGAAAATAGAAACAGAAATAACGATCATAGAACCAAGCGCGAAAGAGATAGATTCTGTCCCGTACAACCAACCGTAGACACGGTACTACATGTAGGTATGAATGAAGATCGACAACCAACCGTAGACACGGTACTACATGTAGGTATGAATGAAGATCTACAACCAACCGTAGACACGGTACTACATGTAGGTATGAATCAAAATCAAAATCAAAATCAAAAAGTCTTTATTTCCATAAATACAAAAATGTACACTTAGAAAAGGTCAAATTCTTAAAATAAAACATTGACACGGAAATAAAGTGATATTTTTGATTTCGGTCACTTCGGTATGTAGACTAAAGTAAAGAAGCGATGAAGAAACCTTTAGCCTGTTAGTTGTTATTTTTCGAGTTGGAGCAAAACCCGTCCCAAGCTTTTTTATCTTCTAGATAATCTGATATTTTGTAGTAAGCCCTTTTGCACAGAAAGGTTTTAACAATTTGTTTGAATTTATTTATTGATAGATTTTGCAACTCACTAGGAATTTTGTTGTAGAAGCGTATACATTGCCCTTTAAAAGATACATTAATTTTGTGAAGCCTAGTTGTGGGCACAGCAAGTTTATGTTTATTTCTAGTATTTATATTATGTATATCGCTATTTTTAGGAAAGGTTTTGATATTTTTATGAGTGTACAACAAGTTTTCATAAATATATTGACAGGGAACTGTCATTATGTTAATTTCTTTAAATTTATCACGCAGGGATTCTCTGGGACCCATATTATAGATTGCACGAACAGCCCTCTTCTGCAGCACAAATACGGTGTTAATATCTGCAGCGTTCCCCCACAGCAGTATACCATAAGACATAATACTGTGGAAGTAGCTGAAATAAACAAGTCTGGATGTATCCACGTCTGTAAGATGACGGATTTTTTTGACTGCATACGCTGCAGAACTAAGTCTCTTCGATAGCTTATCTATGTGTGGGCCCCATTGAAGTTTATTATCTAAGGTGATTCCTAAGAATACGGTACTTTGTACAATTTCTAACGTTTCTTCTTTTACGTTTACGTCAGCCTTAACTTGTTTAACATTAGGTAGAATGAATCTAATACATTTTGTTTTGGTTTCGTTTAGCAAAAGATTATTGACACTAAACCAATGGACTACTTTTGAGATTGCATTATTCACATCGTCGAAGTTTGTGTTTTGTCGCTTCATTTTAAAAATTAAGGAAGTATCATCAGCAAACAGTACAATCTCGTGATTATTCTTTACAAGATGAGGCAAGTCGTTGATATAAACTAAAAATAGGAAAGGACCGAGGATAGAACCCTGCGGAACACCCATTGTAACTACAGACCCCGAAGACCGTTTCCCATTGATGTCCACTCTTTGTATCCTATCACTCAAGTAAGATGCCAAAAGATCCAAAGAGGTGTCCGCTATTCCATAGTGATGTAGTTTCCCGATTAATGTTTTATGGTGTACGCAATCAAATGCTTTTGACAAGTCGCAAAAAACGCCTAAAGCATCTTGCGACTTCTCCCAAGCATCAAATATATGCGATACTAACTCTACACCGGCATCAGTAGTTGACCTGCCGCGAGTGAACCCAAATTGCTTACAATGCAGCAGGTCATTGCTATTAAAATGCCTAAGTAATTGATTTAAAATCAGTTTTTCAAAAACTTTGCTGAAAGTAGGCAGTACTGATATCGGTCTAAAGTTAGTGGGGTCAGATCTACTACCCGATTTATACAGTGGTATAATTTTACTACATTTCATTAGATCAGGAAATACGCCACTATTAATGGATTCATTAAATATAAAAGCAAGATCTGGTGCTATGGTATCAATTAAAGGTTTAATAATTGTAACGGAAATGCCCCAGAGATCTGCAGTTTTCTTTACATTTAAAAGCTTAAACGCTTTTTTAACATCTATTTCACTGACATGGTTGAAATAAAATTTATTATCGCATTTAGGTACATTTTCTATGAGTAATGACTCGGCGACTACTAGAGAAGAGTTTAGACACTTTGTAGTAGAGATTGGAATGTCAGTGAAGAATTTTTCAAATGCTTGGGCTACATCAACATCGTTTGTGACTGAGCAGTCATTAATCTTTAAATTATAATTATTATCGTAGGTACTGACTTTTCCAGTCTCACTATTTATTATTTTCCACGTTGATTTTATAACATTTTCACTATTTCTAATTTTCGAGCTAATATAATTTGCTTTTGCGATTTGACAAACTTTTCTAAACATATTAGAGTATTTTTTTACTTTTTCTTTGAATTCCTGGCTAAAATTATATTGCTTTTCACTATACAGTTCATACAACTTTTGTCTACTCTTGTGTATGCCTACTGTTGCCCACTCACTAAAGTTAAGTTTTTCTGAAACCACAATTGATTTGGGTATGAATATTGAATTGAACGCATTGGTGAATTTGTTAAAAAAACTACAATACGACTCATTTGGGTTGTTGATTGAGTAATTAGGTGATGGTTTAGATTCCCAATCCAATTTCAACCGTTCAAATCGATTTGTGATCACAGGTATGTATTTTATTTTCCTTTTACAATCAGTATTTTTTGCTAGAATTTTTAATTTAATTATTTGACCTAAGTGGTCGGATTTTAAATTGCTAATTATTTGTTTACTGACAATTTTTTCATTTTGGCAAACAAAAATATTATCTATACATTTTGCTGAGGTTTCAGTTATTCTAGTAGGTTCCATAAATATTGGCTTTAGATTATAAGAATTAAATAAGTTTGTTAATCTACTACTGTGGGAGTAAGTTTCTAAAAGATCAATATTAAAGTCTCCACACACTATGATATTTTTATTAGATTTGGATATTTTAAATAAAATATCATCCATACTTTTTTCAAATATATCAAAAGAACCTGATGGTGGGCTGTATACGCTTACTACAACACTTTGCTCCAGCTCTACACATGCTACTTCAATGTGACTTTCAACGGATAAGCATATTATGTCCTTACGTTCTTTGAATTTTATGATTTTATTTAATAATATTAAAGAGCCTCCACGAATAGCATGTGATCTGCAAAAGGAACTACCAACGTGGTGATTACTGAAGTTAAACATGAGCTCATAGCTTTTTAGCCAGTGTTCTGTTAAGCAGATGATGTCAATGTCAAATGAGTTCATGTACAATTCTAATTCTAATAATTTACTTCTCAATCCTTGAATATTTTGGTGCACCAAGTTGGTAAACTTTGCATTGATTTTACAATCTTGTTTTCTTTGTTTTTTATTGTGATTTTTAATAGTATTTGACCGCTTAAGGCTAGAGACTTCCTCTATTGTCGTTATTTCTAATTTAAATTACTTGGAATAACTTCCAAGGTCTTGTTTTTTAAATCATTACAATGCTCAAAAGAAGCATTTTTTATAGCCAAGTTTTTGGCTGTTGTTTTAAAATAATAGGATAGCGAAATTGCTATCTGTCTTTTATAAAAATTGGAAAGGTAGGAATTACCTTGAGTCAAATAGTATTTTTTACTAACAATACTGTTAGTATCAATCACATGTACATTGTTGTTGCATGAAATAGTGTGCAACGTCATATTAAGCTTATATCTAAGGTTGTTCTCAGATTGTGGCAAGCTGTCGCTGTAGGGGAATGTGAACATCACAATTTGTTTTAAATTTAATGAGCACAGTTTATCCACATACCTAATAAGGTCAGATTTGTTCACATTACCCCTATTTCCAAGGCAAATTATTATGTTTGAAGAACTACTATTAAAAGTTTCATGGTTAATTTTGTGCATAATATTATGCAGGTTGGAATTAGGTAAACAATTATTTATTACAGGATGTTCCATACTCATATTCAAGAACTGACCCATATTTTTTCCAATTTCATCGCAGTACATTATAGTTTTTGTACCTGAGCATGGAGTGCTGAGATCCAGGTGGGATGTGGCTGACACCGTACTGTCTGGACTTGTGCAGTCACTGACTGGGGTAGGATCACAGCAGCCACAGCCCTCCAGAACCCTGCCCTCCAGACTCACCTGGCTTCTGAGGAGTGCATCCATGGCCAGATTAAGTTCCCTGGTTTGTTCTGTAGTGCGTTCATAAAGGCTGACATACTGCCCTAGGGAGTGCTCGGCCTGGCCAAGTTTGCATCTCAACTCTTCCATTTCAGCCTCGTAGTGGTTCTGGTTGTATTTTAACTGTAATGTACACAGCTCTAATTTATCAAGAATTTTTCTTTTACAATTGAGTTTAGGTACTAGATTTTTTTGATTTTTTATCAAATTTTGAGTTTTTTTTATGAACTTATTTATTTTAACATATTTTTTTAGCTTATTTTTACTAATGTGTTTTTTGTTTCTGCTGCTAGCCTCCACATTACTCACTGAGTCATCTTTAGTTAAATCAATAGTTTGCACCGTGTCTAAGTAGCAGCCTGCAACAGAAACTTGGCCCGAAGATGATTCAGCTGATACTAACTCATCAAATAAACTTTGTGTTTTCGCGGTGGCAGAGCTATTGGCGGCTTCCTCCAGCTGCGTGATATGGTGGTGGGCGTCACACAGTTGTTTCTCCAGTAGTGAAGTTCTTTGCAGCACGGACTCAAACTCAATGCCACATTTTTGATCGAACCTATCTATGATTGACTGAAGCCTATCACGTTCCTCACTAATATAAGCATTTTGAGAATGTAACGCACACATCTCGCTTTTAAGTTTTTTATTATTATCAAGTGCTTCTATGAGAATATTTTCATTCTCAGATCTCTCTGATTCTAACTGTCCAATCTGCCTTTTAGCTGATTTTAATTCCAGTAAGACCTGGTTCAACTTATCGCCTTTGCGAGTCATCATCTTGTAAATGTAAATAAGGAGAATAATACCGTAAGACTTGTAAAGCACAACTTGTATGCCTACTGCCGAAGGGCAAATTGTACAGTGTCTAGGTTATGTTTTCGAAAAGTTTGTATGTACTTACGTGACTCTATAGATGTAAACTGTGTTGGAAATAGTATTCCTTACAAGAGAAATTGTCATAAGTAAGCACAAAACACTTATAAAAACACAATCCAGCAAAACTTCAATCCGAAAACCGGTACGTTAACGACTATTTTCCGTTGGCCAAAAACACTCAAATTACACAACTTTTACCCCTTAAAACTATTTCTACACTTGTTTTATGTAATTATTATGCGATGAAATCAGAAAGGGTTCTTTAGGACTTCGTAAAACAATTATTTTAATTTAAATTCGTAGGGAACATTTGCGATCAGCTGTAAACGCTAGGGTTGCCAGCCCCAAAAAAATGAAGATCGACAACCAACCGTAGACACGGTACTACATGTAGGTATGAATGAAGATCGACAACCAACCGTAGACACGGTACTACATGTAGGTATGAATGAAGATCGACAACCAACCGTAGACACGGTACTACATGTAGGTATGAATGAAGATCGACAACCAACCGTAGACACGGTACTACATGTAGGTATGAATGAAGATCGACAACCAACCGTAGACACGGTACTACATGTAGGTATGAATGAAGATCGACAACCAACCGTAGACACGGTACTACATGTAGGTATGAATGAAGATCGACAACCAACCGTAGACACGGTACTACATGTAGGTATGAATGAAGATCGACAACCAACCGTAGACACGGTACTACATGTAGGTATGAATGAAGATCGACAACCAACCGTAGACACGGTACTACATGTAGGTATGAATGAAGATCGACAACCAACCGTAGACACGGTACTACATGTAGGTATGAATGAAGGTCGACAACCAACCGTAGACACGGTACTACATGTAGGTATGAATGAAGATCGTTGAAGCCACGGAGCAAAGTATTTGCTCCGTGGTTGAAGCCGATGAAAAGCGGCTTTCTTGGAAGTCACGCTCGCCGTGCGCTATAGTTACACTAGCGACCCGCCCCGGCTTCGCACGTAGTAAGGTAAGTAGTTACCAGCCCCCCCTAGCACGGGGATTGTTGTCTAGGGCAGAATAGACAATAATGACATCGCATCGTCATACATTGCGTACTTTATTGAAGTGGAAGGAGTGCGTTTCAAACAACTTACGCATTCGATGACAAAGTGACGTAATTTTTCTCTATTCTACCATAGACAACAATCCCCGTGCTAGGGGGGCTGGTAGGTAGATTAGATATAGGTAGGTAAGGTAGTAGGTATAGGTAGGTGCCCGAATTGGAATTTCAAAAGGGAAGCCGACAGGAATCGTGTTTTACGGACCCTTCGCCACTGGTACAGAGTCTTGTGTTATTTTCAGAATTTGACCAGGGTTAATATTATTAACCCTGTGTTGAACCGAATTGATCAAGGTTTGACACATCTCCATCTGGCACTGCGCTACGTAGTGTTTAGTCTAAGGCACTTTATGCCGGTTGCCTGGTTGCAGCAAGTCCTTCTGCTACCGGCGCCTGAGCTTCCTGGCGTCCAAGTTCAAGATGTACGTGCTGCTGAATGAGCTTCATGAGCTGGCGCTGCAGAAGGCAGTGCCGCACAGAGACTTTTATAATATCAGGTAAGATAAATATTGACTTTTTATTAACAGCTGTCGTACACAAAATTAAATTGTGAGGGATGAGTGTAGGTGAAGACGTCCTACACTACGTTTGCCGAGTCGCGGTCTCCACTCAAGAACACGTTTACCCCAACGGTTATCGATTCTTAGCGAGATGTGGCCAGCCCACTGCCACTTCAGCTAATCCTGTGAGCTATGTCTCTATCGGATGTGTTCGTTGCGAATCCTATCCTTCAGAGAAACTCCGAGCATAGCTGTCCCCATAGCTCGCTGGGCGATTTTACACTGGTGGACCAGCCCTACCGTGAGTGTCCACGTCTCAGCACCTCGCACCTCAATATAACGATAGTCTACTTGGAATCGCTGTAACGATTCCAGAACAGCCCAGGTTTCGACAGAGTCAAAGGCTACTTCATAGTCCACAAAGGCCAGGGGCTGATTATACTCTTCGGACTTCTGTATGATTATACAGATTGATACGTAATTTTTATGTTATCTATGGTGCCATATCCTCCGCGAAACCCGGCCTGTTCCGGTGGCTGGAACTTCTCAAGTCTCCTGGCGAGACGATTTGTGACTACTCGTGAGAAAACCTTATAGACGTGGCTCAGGAGTGATGGATCTGTAGTTTTTAAGTAGCGAGCACCACCAAACTCCACGCCTTTGGAATTCTCCCACTGTAAAGGACGGCGTTGAAGAGGTTCTGTAATTCCTGTATAACAGGGGTTCCTCCAGCTTTCAAAAGCTCTGATGATATTCCGTCTTCACCGGGGGCTTTTCCATATTTTAGCTGCCTCAGAGCCAAAACGATCTCGTTTTGACTGATGTGTGGCAGTTCGTCGGTGTTGTGGCGTGTCAGGGTGGCTCTGGAATTATACTAGGATTAGAAGTTAACTATCATCTGATTATTAGGAAGCCTTGTTTGTTTGATGTGATGCCAATGTTGTTTTGTTACCTGCGTATTTTATCGCATAATTACAATTATTACGTAAAATTCATGTTTATTTTAAAGCCTGTTACTTCCGACCCCAGGCACAGTCTCAAGTTTTCCTGGGGTGGGATGATTGTCAATTTTCTATTTTTTCTAATGGTGCCTCGCCAAAATGTAGTGTACACTATTGTCCCGTTTTATAAGGGAAATAACCACCGTTAACACGTAATTTATTGGTTCGCTGGTGCCGTACAACGTTTTACACCGGGCACGAACACATGGGATGCCCTCCGTCTAGCCTGCCGCAACCTTCGTCTACGCCACACAGAAACAACAGATGGCCTTCATGCTTCAGGCATCTACTTATAATGTAGTATACGCTAACGTTAATAAAGGTAAGGTAATTAAGTTAAGTGTATTTATGGATAAAATTGTAGTAGTTATCGATAGTTTCATAATACTAAGCCTACTGTCTGCCCGTCCGCCTGTCAGCGGGCTGTATTTTATCAGTATTCAGGAACATGAAGTTGGTTTAAAGTTTTTAGAACACGCCACAAATTATATTTTAAACTTGTTGCTGCTTTCCAGGAAGGTGGACACTCACATCCACGCGGCCTCCTGCATGAACCAGAAGCACCTGCTGCGGTTCATCAAGCGAACCCTGCGCGCGCATGCGGACGAGGTGCGTGTCACTCACTTGCTTCTATAGGGTATTTTACTCAATATGAGAAATAAAACATAAAAAGGTTTCTTGAGATAGCTTAGGAAAAAGCAGTCGGAAAATTATTATTTATTTATTTATTATAAGGGTGAACTTGTGTACTTACTCTATCTATACAGGGTTATTGGTAAATTAGTAACACTACGCGAGCTGTAGGTTCTCTGGCATGCCAGGTACTTAAACAGGTATACAATATACATACAATATTCAAAACGGGGTGCTGTGGGTAACTAGGCTTAGTGTGTGTGTGGCATTAGAGGTGGCCTATGTGTATTAGAGTAAATATTTTTAATTTGTGTTAGGTGGTGTCTGCCATGGCGTCCGGCGTGAAGATGACTCTTCGCTCCGTGTTTGAGGAGCTTCAGCTCGATGCGTATGATCTCAACGTGGACATGCTCGACATGCATGCGGTGAGGCTCGAACTTGGGATTGGATAACGTCTCTGTCAAGGCGGCGATATATGTGACATGGGCAAATTTGGGTTACATTAAAACAATTTTATTAACTGTGAATTAAATAAAAAGACTTCTAAATGTAAGCTTGTGTAGGCCACAAATGATGGCCTGTTCTCACTCATGCCAAAAGAGGAACTAAAATCTCTGTCTAAATTAGCTGCAGTGGTTCGCCGTTATCTTTATCGATAAAGCTTTGAAAGAAATACCTAATAGTAATAATCTATGGGATAAGAGGCAGATCCCCTTTTTAACGAAAATAAAAAAAATACTTACCAGAAATAATTATGCGAAGTACCAACTGTTTTCTTAGTTTTTTGCTAAACTATCAATCACATTTTATTTTAAAATTTATCACCATATTAAATAGCAGAACACCCAGGGTACCTAGAACTTGTTTTTGCAAACAAAATGTCTTAATTAATAGATAATCAGCTACGCCGCCGCTCTGCTCTGTCCCGCTCCTTTAAACGGGAATTCCTATGCCTATCCTATTCAAAAAATGGCGTCATATATCACCCCCTTAAATAATAGATTGAGGCGTTACTTTGCCGAAAACCATTGCAAAATATAAATATTTAGTAAAATTTTCGCGCAAAACCTTCTCCGATAAGCTCTAACAAACTACGCGGTCTACGTTTTGTTAGAGCTTGTCGGAGAAGGTTTTGCGCGGAATTGTTTCTAAATATTTTCATCTTTAAATTTTTTAACGTTTGTATCTATCAGCTTATAATTAGAATATCAGTACATCACCTCAATGCTAGCTTTCACCTGTGGCTTTACTTTTGTATGGGTAAAAAAAACCTTTGTCCTTTCAAAATATTGTCTTAAGATTTATTTAGCACTGTAATTTGTAGGTGTGAAAAGTTAAAAGTCAAAATTTCAATTACTTTTTGCATGTTAATTTGCTCTTGTTTTCATTCTCAGGGGTTAAGGCTTGACCGTGAAGAACTATGACTGTCAAATTGCACGTCAATTTTACCAAAAGTAGTCGACAGAGGGCACTTATTTTTTACGTAGACTTATGCAAAGTTTATCGTTTATAGAACAGATAAACTTCTTTTGTTTTGGTTGCTGGCACAATCATCATCATCATCATCATCATCAGCCTATACCAGTCCACTGCTGGACATAGGCCTCCCCTAATGAGCGCCATAGCGCCCTGTCTTCAGCTTGCCGCATCCAGCATCTGCCAGCAGTCTTTCGCAAATCGTCATCCCACATCGTCATCCCACCTGGTAGGAGGGCGTCCTACACTACGTTTTCCGAGTCGCGGTCTCCACTCAGGAACACGTTTACCCACGTTTACCCCAGCGGTTGTCGGTTCTTCTTGAATTATGGCCAACCCACTGCCACTTCAGCTTAAATTAAATAGCTCTAGCGTAAATCATAATAATTTTGTTTAAAAACGTGATAATATATATTTTAGTTTGAGTGGCGAGTGTCAAAATAATGCCAAAATCTAGAAAAAGGTGTATTTTTAAACACTTAGTTTAACTGTAACGAACGTAAATGATCAGAATGAAAAAATACGATAAGTAGGGAAAAAGCCTGTAGGAGCCGAGTAATGGAATAGAATTTATCTATATATATATATAATATAATCTATATAAATGAAATAGAACAGAAAACTGAAATATCAAGAGATCTCTGAAACTGCAAGAGCTATGAAGCTGAATTTTACACGGAGTTTCCTTTTAGGACGTAGGCTAAGAACGGATTTTCGGAAATTTATTTAAATGAATGTTTTCTCAAAAGTTTTAAAATCGTAAAGGATTGGTTGTAAAACTTTGGAGTTGATAGTTTACATGGAAACCAACACAAGATCACGCGAATGAAATTGCTGGCTGGTCAGTGGTCAGCTAGTAATATATAAAGAGGAAAGATTTGTTTGTGTGATTGAACAGGATCCTCCAAAATTACTGGGCCGATTTAAAAAATCTTTCACTATTAAAATGCTAGGTACATTATCCCTGACGAACATAGGCAAATGAATATACCTACCCTATACAGTGTGAGTCTGCATAAGGTGCACAAACTGAAATGAAGGAAACTACGCACTATTTTATCGACGGAAAAAGTGTTATTTAAAAAAAAATTTTTTTTAGCGTTTTTAAACTTTTTTTTCTCACTCGGACCCCCATGTAAACAAAACGGTGTAACTTATAAACTAAACGATCAATTACTATGAAACAAACTCAGGAGTTATTGCAAATAACAGGTGCTCCTTACTGAATAAACATTGTCAAAAACACAATCCTCAATTAAAAGCTATGATGTTTTTTTAAGTAGAATCAGCCTTTTTTTCATAGATTTTTGAAATAATTTTAAAATATCTCAATAAAATCAGTACTTTTTCACATTTTTTTATGACGTTACTTTATTCTACAATCTACATTGTATTATCTATCTTATGGTAAAAATTGCTTGTTCCTATCTCAATCACAACATTTTTTATTTTTTTCGAAGCCGGGGCGGACGCCTAGTATGAAAATTAACTGATTTGTAAAAATAAAAAACCCACATAAGTTTTTTACGAATTACAGAGCCAGACTAATATGTTATTTGAGAAATCGTTTAGATTTTCTATTTCTTGCTTAAATTTTGAACAATTCAATAAATCCCACCGAAAATTATAGACCAGCGCAAAGATCTACTTATGAGCTTCTACTTATTTTTTCCGGCATTAGGCGGACTCTTAAGGCTGTACTCCTATTGAAACCTATTTTATTAACTACGGGACTTTACAAAAAAACCATTGGCTAATTTGTGGTACCTAACGTAAGCTTCGTCTGTAATAGATTGATTTTTCATAGTTCTGGCAGAGATGCGAAGTTGTCTTGGTGGATACAAGTGCCTAAGTGCCTATTGTCTAATTGTCTATAGGTACTATACAAAATAAAAGTATAACAGATGTATTTAAAAAACCTTATGGTAGGTATCACCAACGGACCGATTTTTTATTAAATTCCTATATAATAAAAAAATTATAAAAAATTAAATAGGTGGTGGCGCTCGGGTACTACCTTAATCAAAATGATAAAAAGAAAGTATTTACATTTAAGTATTATCTTAATTAGAATTGGATGGATGACCGCATACTGTATACGGCTTTTTACATTTTAGAATAAAAAAAATGGAATCCTTTTGCGAAATAGTTATGTACGGAACGCTCGTATGTATAGTAAAAAAAATAATATAGTTTTTTATCAGCGCGTCCTACCTGTCATGACCTATACGGAGCTGATTGAGACTTAGACACTCACGACAGGGCTTGGCCACGAGCTATGGAAAGAGCTATGCTCGGAGTTCCTCTGAAGGATAGGATTTGTAACGAATACTTACATCCGACAGACAACCAAAGTTATTGACATAGCTTTAAGAATTAGTAAGCTGAAGTGGCAGTGGGCCGGCCATATATCGCGAAGAACTAACAACCGCTAGGATAAACGTGTTCTTGGGTGGAGATCATGTCTCGGTAAACGTAGTGTAGGACGTCTTCCGATCAGGTGGTATGACGACCCATGAGACTGCAGGCGGATGCTGGATGCGTCATGCTGAAGACATAATGCTAATGGTGCTCATTACTGGCCTATGACTAGTAGTGATCGAACATAGGCTGATGATGATTTATTGTAATAACTAACTCAGTCACCTAATAAGTACCCAACATCTTGAGTAATACAGATATTATAATACTAGTCTACATCTGGACCGTGTTTAATTATTCAGTAATATTTATTTATGTTCATCTAACAAATCCGTTCTACCAAATTGATAGCTCTGTCAATGAATAAAAATACTGCAAAATCCTTGTAACGTAGGTGCAATCCAATATATATTCTATTACAATGACAAATGAACTATTGAACCCGCAAAACAAAAGTTGTCGAAAATCGTAATTCGTAAGGCGTGTCCAGCTGTCATCGCGAAAAAAGTAACATGACCCCGCGTCCGTCCATGGAGGCGGCTAGCCCCCGACTGACGTTAGTGGAAACGATTTTCAGTTATATACAAAGGGATATTTGATCAATAGGGTTGAATTTAGCGTGGCAAAATTTTAACCAAGTTATAATTACTTCGCAAAACGCCTTACAAAAATGAGTTTTTTGGGATTTATTATTATTGTATTGAATTCTACAAAAATTACGAATGTTTATTAGAAAGATATGATGTAGAAGTAGCGCTTCATGTATTTTCTTTTTCATCAGGAGTTATATATTTTGTGTAAAGGCTTAAACGCCCTGCTTTTTTATAGTGTTTTTCTAAAGTGATTTATTATAAAACTACACATAATAATGAAAAAAAGAGGTAGTAAAGATAGTTATTAGTTATTTGTTTATACAATGTGGTATTTTTCATCACTTAAATCGTATGCACTTTAGAGCAAAAAAACAAACTGTAAAAGCTGTTCGTTCAAGTAAGGCATCACTGACACCTCTTAATGATTTAATTCTCGTATAGTAGAAAAAATATACGAAAACAAATTTTAAGCCAATCTGACAGACAGCCTTTGAGATTTAAAAAAAACAAACTCACTGTTTACCCGGTGACGGGAGCTTCTGTACGCGATTTGACGAGTCAACCTATCTGCGATACATTCATTAGTACCTATATGATCTATAATAGTTATTATCAAATAACAGATGCGTGAGTTCGATGTCTTACAACGGATCTTAGACCATTATGTCCAGCGGTGAACTGATAAAGGCTGTTAACGCACAATTTTTGACAACAAATATGCGAAGAAATTGTGGTGTTCTCAGAGCACCTTCGCAGAACGTGAACTAAGAGTTGTCTATGTACCAGGACCGCAATACTTTCCACCGTTTCGACAAGTTCAACGCCAAGTACAACCCTGTCGGCGAGAGCAGACTGCGAGAGGTGTTCCTCAAGACTGACAACTACACCAATGGGAAATACTTCGCGAGGGTCATCAAGGTTCGTGTTGATACCATTACGTACCTGATTCCTAAAACCTACAAAGAGCCTGGCTCAGTGTTCCCCAGATGTAGAATGTCACTAGTAAGTAGGCCAGCCAGAGTCATTCTCTTGTTTTTGTTAAACTAATATCTCGCACTAGCTCAAAAGAAAGGTGACAGCAACATTTTTACGCTATTTTAGTTTAGGTTTTGTGCCAACAGAATCGCTACCATTATCGAAGTTACTTAGAAATATAAACAAATTATTTTACTTAATAGAATTAAACACCTTTTGATTGCGGTGGTGTTGTGTACTACGCAAGTGTCAGCTGACGACGGTGCTCGGCGGTGTCCCCTTGCAGGCAGCCAGTGAACCGTTGGACTTGACCAGGTTTTGTCTCTATGGAAAATTGGTCTCTATGGAAGTATTCTGTAGTATCTCATTTATTTATTTTTATTTATGAACGAGAGTCTCCATCTGAAACCATCCGACCATAAAATATAAGGCTATACATTTCAATAGATCTCTTGAAACCTTCTAGGCGAATAGCAGATTCCATCCCAGTCGAGGACCCAGAGTAATTTTATACATGCTCTTTTGGGTCACATCCTGTGTTTTCTGCTCGTAAACAGATTCAGCAGTACTTGTTTTTGACTCCTAAAAATAGATTTTTTACTTGTTGTTTGCTAATAATTGCTGCTGCTCCAGAGAGTGCTGAGTACCTAATTCTTTTTGTAAGTTAGTTTACTACAGCACCCGCGTGCACTGCACAATTACATCGATAATAGGTATGCCATATTTGTCCACACGTCCTTCGGCGATAAATAAACTTCGTTCTTCTTCTGCAGCTTTATTTATCGCAATCTTAATAATAGCGCAATCTTTTCCCATTTATCTACTAATTGGCTGTGACAGGCCTGGTATACATTTGAAGATATCAATGGTGAATCCAATGCTGCGGATGATTATTCAAGCTGTGCATGACCATATCTGATTGGTATTCTACCCGCAACACCGCACTGATTTATATCCAAATCGTTAGGCGGATCATCATCCACACAGAATTTGAACCGGCACATTTTGCATCGTAGTGTAAATTTGGATCGTAATCCTATCTGTTTCTCGCTCACTCCACTCACACACCAAGACTACAATTGAAAGGATTAGATTTTCTTTGTTTATCATAAAAATGGTTTATATCCAATATGCGTCTACCTATAATAGGTGTAGACTGTGGTTCCGTAGACTCTGGCTATTATATTCGCAGAATACTACCATCAAAGGTTAACGCCCTATAATCATACGGAAAAATTTAAAATAATTATTTGTCATGTGAAAAACCGTTGCATCACAAAATCACACATTCAACTTGAAGATAAAATCTATGCCGACATTAAGGTGAAGGAATAAGTAAAAAATTCTAAGTCGTTTAGAAGTAGAATAAATTTTTCAGTCCAAAACAGCACCACTTTTATAATATTTTTCACATGGTAACTGAACAAATAGAACATTTTTTACTTCCACTTTACAGATAAAATGACAATTAATAACAAATCTTTTTTTCAGCACATAGCATTAACTCCTCTAAGAGGAGAAACCCTCCAAATAGTCGAAGCAAGTAGGTCGACAGATTTAAAGTTTTGATCTGTCGACCCACTTTGAGCTTTATTTACTTAAGACCTTAACAGGACGTTAAAACACGTCGCAAAATTAAAATGTGGTGCATAGGTAAAACTAGGAAATAAAGTGATCAGTTTGTTTCCTGTTCACTTCAATCTCTTTATAAAGCGAACAAGAAACCTTTATCTTGCTAAGTTATTAATGTTATTATTACCTATTAGTTTTCAAGTTACAGTAAAACTCGGCCCAAGATTTTATGTTACAGCTAAATACAACAAGAGTCTCTTTGTCAAGGAACCTTGCTACTTGCACCTCCAGAAACCTTGTCAAAACAAGAGCGCGATGAATACGGTTCTTGATAAGGATCGTTACGTAACTACGAACTTTGTAATGTATTGTATGTATCAGTTATCCAGTACCCATAACACAAGCTCTGCTTAGCTTGGGGCTAGATAATGCTGTGTGAATTGTCCAGCATTAAAAATAAATAAATAAATAATGCTAGACAATTCACACAGCATTACCTAGCCCCAAGCTAAGCAGAGCTTGTGCTATGGGTAGGTAAGGTACTAGATAACTGATATACATAATATAACACAATACATAGGTACATATTTTTTTTTATTATACATAGAAAACGACCAGAACACCCTGTACAAATGTCTGCAGATCGTACACACATTTGTTCCGAGGCGGGAATCGAACCCGCAACCTCCTGCGTCGCAGACAGACCTTCGCCCACCGCGCCATAGAGGTCGTCAAACAACAAAAAAAAAACACGGTCGGTAGTTACCGAATTTATCCAAAGCCAGAGACAAAACAGCATATCGATCCCTATCGACAACCTTGCTTGCGCGCTGTAGGAAAATATGGACCCCAGACCCCTCCTTTGTTGACAGGAAGTAATGGCCTACCTAGAGGCCGGCAAGTACACGTACGCCGAGCCACGACTGTCGATCTACTGCAAGAAGATGGACGAGTGGGACAAGCTGGCCAACTGGGCGCTGCAAAACGACGTGCACTCGACGCATATGCGTTGGCTCGTGCAGGTGCCACGGCTTTAGTAAGTAATTATATAATTATATTATATTATATTCCAGCCAGATTGTTTATACAACGACCAATACATTTGCATAATCCAGAAAGTTATTCTTTAGATCTTAAATATAAGTTACAAGTAGCACACAAAGATACTCGGAATAATTTAATTTTAAGCAACCCAAAGAAACGTATGGCAAAAACATAAATAGTTAAACGAATACTATCGAAGATTTATTATTAAATATGAGTGGAGTAGGAAATGAAATAGACACCCTATGGGAAGGCCCTTAATTATGTCGTTTAACATGACTTGGGAGTTAATGTTAGTATATTAAAAAATAATAATAAGTATAACTGTATAATTATAAATTATATAAACGAATTAGCATTGCCATTCAGCGTAGCACTGCTGCCAGCATTCTAGGTACTCTGCCTTCTGGTGACGGCTTAGATTTTTAGAAAATAGATGGAAGTGTAAATATTAGTTTTATAAGTGTATACAGGTGTAACAAAAATGAAGGACCAAACTATCAGGGGCGCGCGGTGCAGGTTCGATCACAGAATCCTGGAAAAATATTTTAAAAATCCCGGCGTTTAGTTTTCTTTAATAAATAAAAACGAAATGACCTCTAAATTATTCAATAGACTGCTACAAGAGTATATTTGTCATTTAAAAAAAATCGTTTAATTGAATATGAAGGCGTACCTGAAAACATCTCTTTTGCAAACCCAAAATACCTAGACGGAACCCTATTGGGTGAGCGGTCTGCAAGGTCAACGACCTGCACCATAGATATGATAGGTACTTACCTACAACAATTGCATTCCAATTTTCATCCAGTAATTGACAGGCGGACCGATCAAATACAAACTCCTACACGAAAACATTAACTTTTAAAGGAATTGATTGTCCCAAGTAATTCAGTAATTCAGTAATTCAGTAATATTTATTCACATAAGACATGGTACAAAAACATTTGTGGAACAATACAGTAGAGCTGCATATCTCGCCCGAGTACAGGCACGTGAATATATTAGGTGTTAAACCTACAATTATAGACATTAAAATTAGATGTCATTGTTATAATTAATTTATAAATAATTAGAAATATTATTAAAATCTCTGTTAAATTCAATAGGTCAAAACTTAAAATTAAGATAATCTTCCACAGAATAAAAACAACGTTCAATAAATAAATTAAATAACTTTCTATGGAATAAGGGACCCTTCAGTTCTTTTACATTGTTTGGCAATTTGTTATAAATTTTGATAGCCATGGTGTAACAGTTGCGACTATACAATTGTGTTTTTTTTGCAGGTATTGCTAATCTGTCATTATGCCTAGAGCTAAATTTATATACTTGTTCAAAAGTTTCAAATAATTCCTTATGCGATTTCACAAATTTACACATTTCTAAAATATACAAGCACGGCAAAGTCAGGATCTTATGTTTTTTAAATATTGGGGTACAAGGTTCCCATGGGGGTCTGTGGAATATTACAAGCACAACACAATTAACTTGCACGATAGGTATCTAGGGATTTTTTTAAATATTTTTATATTAAAATATATATTATATAAAAATGTTTTCCCTGTGAACCCCGAGGTGAGTTGTAGTAGAGTGTAGCTGTAAGTATCAACATAAGCTAGCACGTAAGCTAGCACGTAAGCCATCACTGTATTTAACTAGAACAGTAATAAATGGTTTTCCATCGACTTTAGACTTTTCAATAACAGCCTTTCAGTCTTTCCACCAAAAACATGCTAAGGAATTGGTCAAACCCAGAAAAGGCGCAGCTAAGAGCTAAAGGGTAAAATGCGTGTGTCACTTGTGAAGTTGTGACTTTCAAAAAGTTCATTATTTTTATTATTTGCACTGGCAATAGCGATAAAGAAATATATCTGCATTTATATTCTTGTAATGATGTTTTTTAATGTGGAATTTTATATTAGACAAGTAGATTTATAAAATTACAGATTTAATAATATATAACACTACCTATATTATTTATAAGACTCGCAAAATTTCTAAACGTGACGTCACCGTTCAACTTTTAGTGGGATATCTTTTTTTAAAAGAAAGAAAGACAATTATTTGTATGACAACACACAAGCAACAAACTTGATAGTTTTTATCACTTATTTGTTTCTAATTTCATTTTGATGGAACTGAACCACTTACCCCCGAATACTCAAACGCATCTCAGGTTTACCTAAACAAACACGTCTCAAGTGTCGATTTTTTGACACATTTTCATTAAATTATGTCAAAAATCCGCGACTTAAGACGAGCTTAAATGTAAGTTTTGTTTGAGTATTCGGGGGTTAGTGTCGAAAAACTGAACGGTGACATCACAGAAAAAGGCGTTATTATCACTCGAAACTGGGTACAGTTTTATTTTTCGTTCTTTTCATTGATAATTTAAAAATTAGTTTATTTTTTTCGGTAGGAACATAAATAATCGGTCTTAAAAATCTATGCATGTACCCTAATTGGGCATAAGCTCCCATTGGGTTTACCTAGCTCTTTGTACCTACTGGTGTTTTCTCCGCAGCGACATCTACCGGATCAACAACCTACTGAAGAACTTCCAGCAGTTCATAACCAACCTGTTTGAGCCGCTATTCAAGGTGTCCGTGAATCCCAGTTCCAATCCCATGCTGCACAAGTTTCTCTCGGTAATATGGTTTAGATATCACCTGCTGCTAGTGGCCCGAGCTGGGTGCTTATTCTTGAAAACAGTTCCAATCTCACAGATATTCTGAAACTCTTTTCTGAATCCATGAAATGGTAAAGGTGTCTGAAGATATTTGTAGAAGGGGGGTCAACATTGTCCGCCAACTTGTATTTTTTAGGGTTTCGAGATGGGTCACAAATTGTAATGTTGAAATTTCAAAAGAGACCTAGGGCGGGGGGGGGGGGGGGGGGGTGGCAAATGGGGTATCAAATGAAAGGTATTGTTTTGTATATTTCAAAACAGTTTATGAAAATTCTGTAGGTTTCATACTTTTTTAAATATTTTAAAATTGTCCATTACACCCCCCCCCCCTATGTCCGAAGATTGCAGACGAATTCATGTACAATGTATCGGGCATTTGTAGATATACATCTATATTTTACAGGAAAAAATATAGAAAAGTCTGTAAAAAAACACCATTTTTTAAAATTGGTCAGAAATGGGGTTCTTTTTTTTTCGAAAGGCTACCTACCCTTGTGGGGTATCAAATGAAAGGTATTGTTTTGACCATTTCAAAACAGTTTTAAAATAAATGAAATACATTTTGATGACAGCTGTTTATGTCCAGCACGTGATAGGGTTCGACAGCGTGGACGATGAGTCAAAGCACGAAAATCCCAACTTATCTGAGGATATGAAGACTCCAGAGGAGTGGGACTCTGAAGAGAACCCGCCCTATGCGTACTACCTCTACTATATGTACGCTAATATGGTCATGCTCAATCAGATCAGGAAGTGAGTATTCTACCTACTAGTACACCATAATGTTAATATAAAATAATCTGCCTCAGACTATCGTTATATCGAGGTGAGATGGGCTGAGATTCTCTACGAATCCGCCATTATGAGTGTTCAATTACAAGGCCAGCAGTCTAAGCTGAGGATGCTAGACTGGAAAGGAAAGGGCATTTAATCAGTAGTGTGTTGTAGTAGTGTGTATGTGCGATTCGCTGATGAAATAGTTTTAGTGGCGGACTCGCTAGAGGAGCTGCCCAGCGATTTCGGTAAAATAACCCATATTCAATTGTCCCCATCCGGGGAGTCTGGGTGTAAGCTATTTCGGTTTCTATTTATGTTACAAACACAATTTTCGACGAATTATCGACGAAGCCAACAATGTCACAAATGTCAAACTCAATTGTAATATTTTTACTTTTATGTTACTGAACGTTAAACCTCATAGGTACTAATGTTACTCACACTTGACTTTGTTTTGCTCGACTACGTTTCACTATTGCAATGTAATAACTGTTTGTAAATTTTAATCAGAATTGCTGAAATCGAGGAAAAAAGGGCAAGTGTGAGTTATCTAACAATTATAAAAATAAAATAAATAAATATGTGTATTTTTTCCCAAGTATTAATTGACTTTTTCTAGGTTGAATCTTGACGTTGTCGTTAAAAATTCGGTCTTCGATCGACCCCATTCCGCCAGAAAATTGTATGCAATTTTAGTACCATACTGGCAACCGAAATCGTTTATGACGATTCTCCCCGGATGGCCCATTCAGTGGGAATGGTATATTTTACCGTAATCACTCGGCTGATACATGGCCTAACTCTTCCTCGCGATGCATCGGTCATGCATGACCAATGGTCAAAACTATTATTCCTTGTCTTTTGTCCTGAACCTCTGTTTGTTGACCAAACACCTACCTAAAACTTCATAGTAACATTAAAGTCATTTATAACGGGATATTTAAGTACCACGGTTTTTGAGTATTCCAATATTTCTAGAATAAAACTTTTTAAACTTTCGCGATTTGATAACATATTTCAGAATATTTATCGGGTATTTATCGCGTACCTTTTGCTTTCTTTTCCCCAACGTTTCAACCGCGTTACAGCGATCGTGGTCACGGGGCGACAAAAGAAGGCGGAGAAAAGAAAGCAAAAGGTACGCGATAAATACCCGATAAATAATCTTAAATTTCTAGAATAACAGCACAACTCTAATTGTTCAGCTAGGTGAAAGTTATGTAAAACAGTCACAATTGATTAGGCTAGTTGAAGTGCCTACTTCTGGGGAAGGTACAGAATGGACTAGGGAAACTGATTATTTGCTCCTTGGCTTACTCAAAGTCATTGACATCAAAACAAAATGTAATTATAAGTAACAATAACATGCTGATTCACAACATGACATGTCGTCATAATGATGTATTATTTTTTGATACTAATAAGTTTATTAGTAAAACTTTTTTGACTAAGGCTACATTGTACCTAACTAAACAAAGCAAAATGATAATTACTAAATTGTTAGCATATAATATTTTTGATCCCGTTATAAATTGTATAACGCAGTTACCCGACGAGGCTGTGTGTGTAGTTAGTAGTAGTACTAATGAGGGCATTAAAACCTACAGTGTCAGTAAATGCAAATTTAAACTGACCATAACAACAACGGGGAAACGACTTCACATAACCCCAGAACATGCCACTTTATGTTCTCTAACTCCACTTCCAACTGCGCTAGATGTTGGTCAAGCCTCAACGTACGTCCGTTATACCTACGTCGCCAGGGTCAGTTGTTGGTGGCAGCCTGAGGTAGCCCGGTGATTCCTATCACCCCCTGCCCCGCTGTTACCATGAACCGCTGCCATGGCCAGGAATAGCAAGGCGGCCGGGAACGGGGGGCCATTTTTTGTTTCTTTGCATCATTTGGGGGGTAATGCCCATAATCACCACGCTGGGCATGCGGGTTGGGGATCGCAGTTCAGTGGTCGAATTGTTCTAAAGGGGGCGCTGCTGCCCACTCCCCCCCCCCCCGTTTGTGTCCCTTAGTCGCCTTCTACGACACCCACGAGTAGAGTTGGGGTGGTTACTATTCTATAGGCCGGCACCACGGCCGGCACCACACGGCAGCTTTTAATACTAGCTTGTAAATAATTATTCAGGAACCCAGGAGTTGGGCGTGGTCTCACATAATCGTACTGTCTCCCCGTGGCAGACCGATATGCGTGCGCATTTCCCACACGATATTAAACAAGATCCGTCAAGTGCGAGTGTAACTCGCGCGCCGAGGGTTTCAAACATTTGCCAGGGGTGTTTAAGATCGACTGCAGTTGTGGAAGCACCTATATAGGCCAAACGAAGCGCACTATGGCCTGCAGAGTCAAGGAGCACATACGAGCGGTTAAGAATCTGGCAACGGAGAAGTCTGCCATAGCGGAGCATCTTCTCGAGTCTGGCCCAAACCACTGGATCAAGTTATACAATCCACAAGTAATTTCAACAGAGCGACATTACATACCAAGAATGGTACAGGAGGTCATTGAGATTACCAAACGCAGAAACTTCAACCGAGAAGAAGGTTTCCAATTATCCGGCCGGAACCGGGTAGATCGGTATGTCTGCCAATAAAAACCAACTCGCAGTGACTTCTTCCGTGATCATGGCGCATGAAACTGTGCCGAAATATTGGAAAACTCGAAAATCGAATCATGGTAAATAGCCCGTTTTAAATGACTTTAATAAACACCTACTTAATATTTCTGTCGCAGGCAGCAGGGGTTGAACACGTTCGTGTTTCGCCCCCATTGTGGAGAGGCGGGCCCGCTATCACACTTAGCGGCCGGTTTCCTGCTGGCCGAAAATATCTCCCATGGACTAATACTTAGGAAGGTACCTAACTAACTTCTCTAGCTCCCATGCACTAATGCTTAGGAAGGTAACCAACTTCTCTAGCTCCCATGGACTGATGCTTAGGAAGGTAACCAACTCCTCTAGCTCCCATGGACTGATGCTTAGGAAGGTAACCAACTCCTCTAGCTCCCATGGACTGATGAATAGAATAGAAATACATTTATTTAGACACAGGTACACAAAGGTATAAAATAAAATAAACAGACAGAAAACAATAACAATTTAACATGGAGGTACGTGATACAAAAAAAAGATTGGTAAGTGACTCTGCCTCCATGACCCTGCGCCGAAATAGGGGTTGGCTCAGCGCTGTTTTTCAGCCAAAGACCTTAAATCTGACTGACGAAAAGGACAGCAATTCGGTGACGAAATATAAAAAAAACTTGAAATACGGGTTAAATTCAATGACAGGTAAATGTGTCATGTATGTACTGTGAAGTTATAAAGACATAATAAAATGTTAAATGATGCTGGAGTAAGCGTATCAATTTATGCATCAAAAGCTTGGTTAAAAAGTATAGCAGTGATGTGTCTCTGTTGTATGATGCTTAGGAAGGTAACTCTATTCTCTAGCTCCCGGACAGATGCTTAGGAAGGTAACTCAATTCTCTAGCTCCCATGGACTGATGCTTAGGAAGGTAACCAACTTCTCTAGCTCCCATGGACTGATGGTTAGGAAGGTAACCAACTTCTCTAGCTCCCATGGACTGATGCTTAGGAAGGTAACCAACTTCTCTAGCTTTCATGGACTGATGCTTAGGAAGGTAATCAATTTATCTAACGCGACTCACGTATGCTTATTTAGCTCTACACATTGAAGTAATAATAATATATATATATGTATATGTACCCATTTCGATTTATTAGACTTATTTGTATGCATCCATAATTTTCCTTATAACACATTTATGTCTTTGGTCAATAAATGAATTTACCATATTGTACGTAGAAACGCTCTAATTACGTTTACGTCACAACCAGCTCAATAAATTTCATATCTTAAAACTAATGAACATTAATCTTTAGTGACTTTTTGACCAGAAGTTTCGCAAATTACAAACATAAGCTAGTTATACCTTCAATTTAATTTTATTTTGCCACTGGTTTTAACTTTTCGTGAGTATGGTATGACATGCAACTGGTTAGCTTGCAGTTAACTATTCGTGAGTATGGTATGACATGCAACTGGTTAGCTTGCAGTTAACTATTCGTGAGTATGGTATGACATGCAACTGGTTAGCTTGCAGTTAACTATTCGTGAGTATGGTATGACATGCAACTGGTTAGCTTGCAGTTTATTTATTTATTTATTTGATGGAAAACCAGAAGCTTTTATACACAGAGTTACAAATTGATAGATACCAGTAAGCTTATCGAAGGTTTTCACGGGTAGCTATCAGAATAGTAAAATTAAGACTATGAACTTAAGTTACTAACCTACACGTATCACATTATGTATTTTTGAGTTACAATATTTTTTTAAAAAATACAATTTTCATCATCATTATCATCGTTGGTGCCAAAAAATTCTCCGCTGACCCGCCGCCTGGCCGAGCTGACGCTAGTACAGAATAGGTCAAGGTCCAATTGTTTACTTAAGTGGTTAAAATTGTTACTCGCTCGCCACAAGAAGGAATTTTGACGGTAGTTAGTACCAGCAAGAGGAACGTAGATAGGGAGATTAAATCTAATAGGCTTATAGGGAATGTTAATATTAATTTTTTGCAGTAAGTTAGGACAATTAATTTTATTCGATGTGATTTTAAGTAAGAAGGACAAGTCGGCGATCTCACGCCGCTTAGAAAGAGGGAGAATGTGAAATTGTTTACACAAATTGAGATAATTATCGGAAGAGTATGGAATTTTTAGACGGAAACAAAGGTACTTTATAAATTTAATTTGAATGCGCTCGATTCTTTTAATATAGACATCATAACGAGGGTTCCATATCTGTGACGCATATTCCAAAATGCTTCTTACAAATGTACAGTAGAGAATTTTGAATGTTTTCGCGTGGTGAAAGCTAGACGCACTCCTCATGACAAATCCAAGCGCCTTAGAGGCCTTAGAAACTACTGAATGGATGTGATCATCGAAGATCAATTTAGAGTCGTGGATGACACCCAGATCCTTAACAACGCGACAGTTCTGCAGAGACTCTGACTTCAGTGAATAGTTGAACGTAATTAATGTTTTCTTACGAGAAAAAGTCATAATGGAACACTTAGAAGGATTAAGTTCGAGTTTAACAGTTAACTATTCGTGAGTGTGGTATGACATGCAACTGGTTAGCTTGCAGTTAACTATTCGTGAGTATGGTATGACATGCAACTGGTTAGCTTGCAGTTAACTATTCGTGAGTATGGTATGACATGCAACTGGTTAGCTTGCAGTTACTACGCGCTACATAATATTGTTGTGCGGGCGCAGGGCGGGCCTCACCCGCTTTGTGCTCAGTCTGCGGGTAGCGAGAAACGTTTGCCCTCCGCAATTACCTATAAGTACCTACCCTAATTTCCATTCCCGTTTTAATAGAAGGCATTATCTATTTATCTATGTCCTAATATTTTGTCGAACCTTGATGGTTTTAAAAGGTAACAAAGCTTGAACAACTGTAGGTATCTATAAAAATGCGTTCTACACAAAGTGGTCACACGACCGTAACTTTTATGAAAGTTCTGCTGAAAAATTTGTATAATTTATTATTATATGATCTAATTATGTGTTAGTTATTATAAATAGCTATGTTATCAAAACACTTTTTAAAGGCGTCCGAAGCCTTTTGAGTTATTCATTAGTTTGTCTGGTAATTAGTTAGGTTCTTAACATTATTTATTTATATATATATATATATTCTTTTCTTTTTTCTTTTATGTGTTTATCTAGTTTATGTGTAAATATATTGAGTTAGGTAATTTGTAATATTTATTTATTAATTAATTATTTATGTTTTTCAATATTATGTTATATTCATGTTTATTTTATCTTTTGTATACCCCCTGCCTTTCTTATATTCATATAGTTCTGTCCATCCAAAGGTTGCCTGGAAGAGATCGCTTCTAAGCGATAAGGCCGTCCATTGTACTTGTCTCATGTAATATGTCTTTTTTTTAATATTCTTTTTCTGGTGTACAATAAAGTGTTTTTTATCGTATTGTATTGTATTATTTAGTTAATCTATCTAGAAAACTTATTATGTTAAATAAACTTAAATAAAGAACTTTGGAAAATCATATCTGCCATGGTCTGGTGCTCAAACAGGTAGGTACCTACCCAACTTATGTAACATTCCTTTGAAATACTAAATCATGATAATCGTTTATTTGTATGTAGGTAATCCTTTCTATTTCCACCTTCAAGGATCCGGTTCGGTCCGGCTCACTCATCTCGTGGCGACCATGTCGTCTGTGCATTTAGATATTTTACGAATTAATTATGACATTAGTTAGAATTTAGCTGGAACA
The DNA here is from genome assembly GCA_946478455.1 of Eupithecia vulgata. Taxonomy (NCBI): domain Eukaryota; kingdom Metazoa; phylum Arthropoda; class Insecta; order Lepidoptera; family Geometridae; genus Eupithecia; species Eupithecia vulgata. The sequence goes on from OX297877.1 coordinate 1,140,156, forward strand.
AACTGTGGTAGGTTATGCGCGCAGGGTGTCAAATGCGTCATTTATGGTCATGAATCGTAAACTGATTTCCCAACCCCCAGGCGCCAGTCCTGCAGTACCTGTACTACCTGACTCAGATCTACATCGCGATGTCTCCGCTCAGCAACAACTCCCTGTTTCTGCGCTACCACCGAAACCCGCTGCCGGATTATCTGGCGAGAGGGCTGCGCGTCACGCTCAGTTCTGATGATCCGCTGCAGTTCCACTACACCAAGGTATCCTCGTACTAGCGTTCTTTTTACAATGATAGACTAAGTATTTTGACTCATCCCACGTCACACGTGTGAGATCAAATAGTAATAGATAAGCCCCAGGTTTGAAAAAGGTAGCTGCTAAGAATCTAAAAATAGAATTTATTAATAATATAGTTACCTACCTATTTATCGCTGGAGATCGCAGAAGACCGTTTTCTTTCTTTTCCTATTACTCAAACGCCACCGTCTATGTTGTTCTCTTATGTCCAGTACATTAAAAGGTTAATGCCGCCCTTTGTACTTCCGTGATTCTGAGCATCTCTTTTTGTATTGTATTTTGGGTTTGTGTGGTACAATAAAGACCGCTTCTATTCTTTTCTTTAACAATCTTGATCACTGGTTCCCAACGAACTCCCATGCTTGATGCAACAGTTTTCAAGTTGTCATTGTTCGATGCGTTTGGTGGTGTAGGCTTATTTATTCGTAGGTTGGTATACCGGCTCTTTAAATGCTGCAAGGATAAGCCGTATTTTAGGCTTATCCTTGCAGAAAGCATTATCACCACTAAACTTACATTACATAACTAAATTCAAAGCTAAGTAAGTAGCTAAGCAAAGTTAAGCTCAAAGGATTAGTAAGCTGAACTGGCAGTGGGCTGGCCATATTTCAAGAAGAACCGACAACCGCTGGGTTAAACGTGGTCTTGAGTGGAGACCGCGACTCGGAAAACGTAGTGCAGGACGCCCTCCGACCAGGTGGGATGACGATTTGCGGAAGACTGCTAGCAGATGCTGGATGCGGCAAGCTGAAGACAGGGCGCTATGGCGCTCATTAGGGGAGGCCTATGTCCAGCAGTGGACTGGTATAGGCTGATGATGATGATGACATAATAAATAAATAAATAATGCTGGACAATTCACACAGCATTATCTAGCCCCAAGGTAATCAGAGCTTGTGTTATGGGTACTAGATAACTGATATACGTAATATTGTACATTACATAGATAGATATTTTTTATTATACCTACATAGAAAACACCCAGACCAACGGAACAAATTTCTGCAGATCGTACACAAATTTGTTCAGAGGCGGGGATCGAACCCGCAACCTCTTGCGTCGCAGGCAGACTCTCGCCCGCTGCGCCACTGAGGTCGTCAAAAAAGAAAGGAAACTGGACACCTTACAGATAATAATAAGATGCATCTGAGTACATAATGAATGATGTTTCATTAAGTTCCAATGACAGACCCAACCCAATTGTTTGTATACAACTTATGCCGGTCTCGGTCTTTAGTTACATACTGTACCTATGTAGATCAGGAGCGATATCACACGCCCCACGGTATTCCGGATCCAGGAGACTGTTGTTTCCAGTAGCAGAATGGTCCGTAAAATTGGTCCAAAAAAAAAGGATCCGCTGTGTGAAAGCACTCTTAATAACAGGCAGGAATATGACGCCATTTTGCGAATAGGATACTAGGATAGGACAAGATTTAGGAGCGGTGCCTACCACGGTACCTACTTTGCACAATTATTTCTGATATTTAAAATAGTTTTTTTTTTTATTTTCGGGCCGAATCTGCCTCATATCCCATAGATTATTGTGTACTTTTTTCAAAGTTTTTTCGATAAAGATGACGGAGAAAAATTGTTTTAATGTAACCCGATTCGCTGAATTCACATATATCTGGCCCTTGAGCGCTATTAGGCTTGCTTGCTTTTTAGTTTCACGATTGTACAAATGTACGTGATTGTATGTGTCTCCAGGAGCCGCTGATGGAAGAGTACAGCATCGCAGCGCAAGCCTGGAAACTCAGCACGTGCGACATGTGTGAACTGGCCAGGAACTCTGTGTACATGTCAGGGTTCTCGCACGAGGTAGGCTAAGGGCTGCTACACACAGTGCGCTATACAAAACGAACCGTGGTGCGTGCTGCTCGGCGGCAATGCCGTGCCGCAGCCGCACGAAACAGAAAAACTCTGTTCCGTGCGCTGCCGGCACTGTGCGCCTTCAGAGCATACCTACCTTCTATCTTCTCCCCCGGCTTCTCGAATGCTAGGGAATAACAACACACAAGAAATCAATTGTAAAGGATTTTACTATAACCCCTATGAGGGATTCATAGGGGTTCATAGGGGTTAATTGCTCCACTATATACCTATGTAATTGTTGCGCCCTGACAGGGTTTTTATGCATTGTCTACCCACTAACACTACCTACGCCTAAGAAAAATAAATGTATGCATAAAATCACAATAAATGATATAAATATGAATATAACATCTATCGTAGTTTAACGAATTCTTTACGGATGTAAGCGGGTTAACTACTACAAATAAGGTTCGTAGTTAACCCGCTTACATCCGTTATGAAGTAGAGGATTTCTCAAAATAAATGTAGGTACCTTACCTACTTATCTATCGGAAAAGTTATTAGAAAATATTGTTTACAAGTGACTAAAGTAAAGTTATTTTTATTTTGTAGTAGGTAACATAAGGCTTGTTACAATAGTGAACTATAAACGTCTTATCTATTTATTTAAATATTATTTATTATTCTCATATTCCTGATTTGGCCATATTTTTTATATATCTTAAGTATTCAGTTATTGTTATAGTATATACATACCTAACAATAAATAACATGTACCTTATGCTTATTGTGAGAGGTTGGAATAACGTAAAAAATAATAGCTTTTCAAACTTATTGATTAAACTTAATCTTTCCCAAATGCTCCCAAAATACAAATGAATCAAAGTTGGTTTTATCATAACTTATTAAATTACTTTTTCGCTAGTTTTATTGCTCGTGGAACGCAGAAAATAATAAAAACCACGATAAATTTTAATCTCGCGCCATTCCACGTCCAGAGTCCTTGTACTATGTATTTTAAAAGTGTGTCTTCTATTGGTAGTGCTGAATAAATAGTGGTGTGGTTATGTCAATGTGTGTCCTACGTAAATGTACTATGTTCCAGCTGAAGCAGAACTGGCTCGGCCAGTATTACCTGCACGAAGGTGTGGAAGGAAACGACATAACGCGCACCAACGTGCCCCACATCAGGGTCGCGTACAGGCACGAGACTCTTAGGAACGAGCTGCAAGGGCTGTTCCAAGGTCAGTGTCCACTGCACTAGGCTTTAAGAGCGGGCCTAATGCAAAAAATTGTGAAAAGGATAGGCATAGGATTTCGCGTTCATAGGAGCGGGACAGAGTACCTAAAGCGCAAATTTTTGCACTGACATTCAGTGCAAAAATCAAGTTTTTGTTTCTTTTCTATTAATGATTCAAAATTTAGGCATTAAATAGAAAAACTACACGATTACCTATATGAAACAGTAGTCTGGCTATGTAATTCGTAAAAAATAATATGGTGTTGTCGCTGATACTTTAGAGATGTTAGCCCCTTCTAGGTATAGTCAATTTGTATAGGTCTACGTGTAAATAAAGAGCCCTCTCTTGTCTTCTTTGGGAAATTTTACATCCTCGAAATCATTACAGGGCCTACTATCGCAGACTCTTAATCCTCGTTTGCGCCAAAGATTTAAATCTTTGGCTTGCACAAGGATTTGGAAATTGCTAATTTTATTTCAGCTTTACATACGTTTTACGTTGTACAGTGAACTGAGCTAAGCGTATCTCTAAATGTCTTTGGTAAAAATTAAACGTTTGTTTAAAAATATTGCTATAAACCCGGCTCTCGTCAACAATTTGCTAACAATTATCAAAAATAACAATTGTTTGATAAACCGGTTGTAAGCGGCGTAATCAAACAGTAGCCAAAAAGTAACGTGTATTATGTTATTGTAGATGAGCTAAGGTCAGTTCAGGCCCTGAACTGACCTTAGCTCTCCTGAACTTCAGGGTAACAGGCCAAAGTGGATGTTAGAGGAGGCCTATGCCAAGAGGCAAACTGACCTTCGGGACACATACTATAACGAACAATAACATGTCTAGTATTCACATTTAACCGACAAGTTCAGAATAAAATGGCTTATTATTATTATATTATATATTATTATAGGGTCAGTTCAGTTTAGTTGATTTTTGCGTTTAATTCCTCTTTTCTCTTTACAGCCTGCAGTAAGTAAGACCGAAAGAAAAAAAAACAAAAGGAATCGACGTTTAAACCTTATTTATTACTAAAATACAACTAATATATACAGAAACATTGAAAAATTTAATTTAATTGTTTAATAACAAACAAAGCGCACGCGTGCTTAAATTTTGAATATTAGATGTGAGTACCTACTTAATGTGACTGTATGTAAATCCTAGTCTTAATGAATAAACTTATGACATTGTAATACTGTTTCACTCATTGCTTTAATAGAAAGTTACTAATTAAATAATGCTGGACAATTCAGTTCATTTCAATACAGCATTAACTCGCCCCAAGTTAAGCAGAGCTTGTGTTATGGGTACTAGATAACTGATATTACATAATACAATTCAAGACACATGTATGTATTTTTCAATATACATAGAAAAAGACCAGAACACCCGGAACAAATATCTACAGATCGTACAAACATGGTGGGAGTCGAACCCGCAACATCTTGCGTCGCAGGCGGACCTTCGTCCACCGCACCACAGAGGTAACTTATGCAAGTGTAAGTTTGGATCTTCAGTTAAAAGTATATTTGTGAATGTAATATGATTTAAACGTTTCACCATCAAATAAAACAAAACATTATTTATTTATTTTGTACTGCTTATTAAGATTATTACTCGCTCACTTGTGTACTTAAGCACTAGATAAAGGTACCTACCTATTTGTGTCTGTAAGAATCACCAGTTTGGATCTCACGACACAGGCTCCGCCTAGTGTGAGATCTATAAGTAAAAAGCATCGTCTCCAAACCCTCAGCAATAACTTTTTTCTATCAGTTCTTCCTACCTACCCTTTGAGTGCCTTATACTGTAATGTGTTTTTGCTGCAAATGCATATATTTTTATGTTTTTACAATAGTTTAGTGAAAATAAAATACGTTGTGTATACCAAAATTATATTTTATTAATCCAATCTATCAGCCATGGCATACACCATTAGGATCTCAACATGGTAGCAGAGCGTGGTTACATTGGTTGTTTTTTGATGTCGGTGAAATGGTGAAAATGTAAAAGAATAAAGTCGCACAAAAAAGATAAAGTGGTGTAAAACAAGGGAAGGTATTTTTTTTAACAAATAAAAATGACTGAAGATGAATAATCGCGATAAAAAGAAATGCGAATAAAATATTCTTCAAATATTTGATCGGTCTAATCTAAACAATGAAACATTGAAATTTCGACTAGTTGTTCGTGGAAATGAAAGGATTAAAGGTAAAATAGACGAACAAAGCACGAAGCAAGCGAGATATTAGAATCAGAAACACAATAGTGGATGGCGTGAACAATAACCCAACTCCATATTAAATGCATGAAACAAGCGCATATCAGATCATTAAAAAATTGTCTAAACTAGACCTACATTGCGAAAAGGTGCGCCAAAGGCTATTGATACGATTGCTGGAACTAAAATTACATGAAGACATGTACAAGATTTTCTTCAAAGATTCGAGGATAATAAATGAATTAACAAATACCGGAAACAATATCTCAGAAGAGAAGAGATTAAATTATCTGTTACTTTCTATCCCCAAAGAAATATGAATACGTGATGAATATTGTAGACGCGATGCCTAAGGAATCTCAAACAGTTGAGTATGGCAAATCCAAATTGTTACTGGACGTGAAATCCAAGAGACATGGTTTTTTACCACAAGTGCTGAGAACAAATGCTATGAATGCAATAGAACTGGGCACTATAGGACGTGAAAAAGGGTAAAGAGTAAGAGTAAAGAGTAAACCAAGAGACAATGGTTTTTACCAAAAGTGCTGTGAACAAATGCTATGAATGCAATAGTACCAAAACGTATGTATACGTTTAGTGTTCGGTCTACGTAAATATGACCACATTTCGGAATTCCGCAGAAAACTCAAATGGCTGCCTGTCCGTCTTCGCCGAAATTCCCATATCCTTTTTCTTCTTCATAACATTCTCTTTAACCCTGTCACTCCCTTGTATTTAAAGGAGCGTTTTGAATTCCTCCATAATTCTCATCCTCATCCTTCCCGTGTTCTCCGTTCGTCAGAAAATCTGGTTTTGAATATGCCACCTCACAAAACCAGTTTCTACGACAAATCCTTCTCCATCCAGGCCATAAGGTTGTGGAATGCACTACCAGAGCCCATTAGAAAAGCAATATCATTACCTGTCTTTAAATCTCGTGTCAAGGAGTTTTTCCTGTCGGAAAAGTGAATATTGGTACAAATTAATTATTTATTTATGTATTTAAGTAGTATATTATATATATATATATATGTATATTCTTTCATCTAGTTTATGTGTAAATATATTGAGTTATTTTATTTGTAATATTTATTTATTTAATATAGTTAATTTTTCAATATTCTGTTATATTCATGTTTATTTTATCTTTTGTACACCCCCTGCCTTTCTTATATTCATATAGTTCTCTCCATCCAAAGGTTGCCTGGAAGAGATCGCTTCTAAGCGATAAGGCCGCCCATTGTACTCGTCTCATGTAATATTATGTCTTTTTTTTTGTAATGTTATTTTTCTGGTGTACAATAAAGTGTTTTGTATTGTATTGTATTGTAGTACTGGGCAATATAGGACGTGAAAAATTTAGTAAACCAAGAGACAATGGTTTTTACCACAAGTGCTGAGAACAAATGCTATGAATGCAATAGTACTGGGCACTATAGGACGTGAAAAAGGGAGTAAACCAAGAGTCAATGGTTTTTACCACAAGTGCTGAGAACAAATGCTATGAATGCAATAGAACTGGGCACTATAGGACGTGAAAAAGGGTAAAGAGTAAGAGTAAAGAGTAAATTTTTACCAAAAGTGCTGTAAACAAAATGCTATGAATGCAATAGTACTGGGCACTATAGGACGTGAAAAAGGGAGTAAACCAAGAGACAATGGTTTTTACCACAAGTGCTGAGAACAAATGCTATGAATGCAATAGTACTGAGCACTATAGGACGTGAAAAAGGGTAAAGAGTAAAGAGTAAACCAAGAGACAATGGTTTTTACCAAAAGTGCTGAGAACAAATGCTACGAATGCAATAGTACTGGGCACTATAGGACGTGAAAAAGGGTAAAGAGTAAGAGTAAATAGTAAACCAAGAACAATGGTTTTTACCAAAAGTGCTGAGAACAAATGCTATGAATGCAATAGTACTGGGCACTATAGAACGTGAAAAAGGGAGTAAACCAAGAGACAATGGTTTTACCACAAGTGCTGAGAACAAATGCTATGAATGCAATAGTACTGGGCACTATAATAGGACGTGAAAAAGGGTACAGAGTAAGAGTAAAGAGTAAACCAAGAGACAATGGTTTTTACCAAAAGTGCTGAGAACAAACGCTACGAATGCAATAGTACTGGGCACTATAGGACGTGAAAAAGGGAGTAAACCAAGAGACAATGTTTTTTACCACAAGTGCTGAGAAAAAATGCTATGAATGCAATAGTACTGGGCACTATAGGACGTGAAAAAGGGAGTAAACCAAGAGACAATGTTTTTTACCACAAGTGCTGAGAACAAACGCTACGAATGCAATAGTACTGGGCACTATAGGACGTGAAAAAGGGAGTAAACCAAGAGACAATGTTTTTTACCAAAAGTGCTGAGAACAAATGCTATGAATGCAATAGTACTGGGCACTATAGGACGTGAAAAAGGGAGTAAACCAAGAGTCAATGGTTTTTACCACAAGTGCTGAGAACAAATGCAATGAATGCAATAGAACTGGGCACTATAGGACGTGAAAAAGGGTAAAGAGTAAGAGTAAAGAGTAAACCAAGAGACAATGGTTTTTACCAAAAGTGCTGTAAACAAAATGCTATGAATGCAATAGTACTGGGCACTATAGGACGTGAAAAAGGGAGTAAACCAAGAGACAATGGTTTTTACCACAAGTGCTGAGAACAAATGCTATGAATGCAATAGTACTGGGCACTATAGGACGTGAAAAAGGGTAAAGAGTAAAGAGTAAACCAAGAGACAATGGTTTTTACCAAAAGTGCTGAGAACAAATGCTACGAATGCAATAGTACTGGGCACTATAGGACGTGAAAAAGGGTAAAGAGTAAGAGTAAAGAGTAAACCAAGAACAATGGTTTTTACCAAAAGTGCTGAGAACAAATGCTATGAATGCAATAGTACTGGGCACTATAGAACGTGAAAAAGGGAGTAAACCAAGAGACAATGGTTTTACCACAAGTGCTGAGAACAAATGCTATGAATGCAATAGTACTGGGCACTATAATAGGACGTGAAAAAGGGTACAGAGTAAGAGTAAAGAGTAAACCAAGAGACAATGGTTTTTACCAAAAGTGCTGAGAACAAACGCTACGAATGCAATAGTACTGGGCACTATAGGACGTGAAAAAGGGAGTAAACCAAGAGACAATGTTTTTTACCACAAGTGCTGAGAAAAAATGCTATGAATGCAATAGTACTGGGCACTATAGGACGTGAAAAAGGGAGTAAACCAAGAGACAATGTTTTTTACCACAAGTGCTGAGAACAAACGCTACGAATGCAATAGTACTGGGCACTATAGGACGTGAAAAAGGGAGTAAACCAAGAGACAATGTTTTTTACCACAAGTGCTGAGAAAAAATGCTATGAATGCAATAGTACTGGGCACTATAGGACGTGAAAAAGGGTAAAGAGTAAACCAAGAGACAATGGTTTTTACCAAAAGTGCTGAGAACAAATGCTATGAATGCAATAGTACTGGGCACTATAGGACGTGAAAAAGGGAGTAAACCAAGAGACAATGGTTTTTACCACAAGTGCTGAGAACAAATGCTATGAATGCAACAGAACTGGGCACTATAGGACGTGAAAAAGGGTAAAGAGTAAACCAAGAGACAATGGTTTTTACCAAAAGTGCTGAGAACAAATGCTACGAATGCAAGTACTGGGCACTATAGGACGGGAAAAAGGGAGTAAACCAAGAGACTATGGTTTTTACCACAACTGCTGAGAACAAATGCTATGAATGCAATAGTACTGGGCACTATAGGAAGTGAAAAAGGGTAAAGAGTAAACCAAGAGACAATGGTTTTTACCAAAAGTGCTGAGAACAAATGCTATGAATGCAATAGTACTGGGCACTATAGGACGTGAAAAAGGGAGTAAACCAAGAGACAATGGTTTTTACCACAAGTGCTGAGAACAAATGCTATGAATGCAATAGAACTGGGCACTATAGGACGTGAAAAATGGTAAAGAGTAAACCAAGAGACAATGGTTTTTACCAAAAGTGCTGAGAACAAATGCTACGAATGCAAGTACTGGGCACTATAGGACGGGAAAAAGGGAGTAAACCAAGAGACTATGGTTTTTACCACAACTGCTGAGAACAAATGCTATGAATGCAATAGAACGGGGAACTAAAAGGCGAGTTTGTCCGAAAAAAAATAGGTCTACTTTTTCCATATATTTGTTTAAAAAGAAAGAAAATTACAATCAAACAATAGAATAAAATTAAAACTAATATTTACAATTGAAACAAATTGGTCTACTTTGTTTCTATGATTATTTAGATTTTAGTTATTTTCTTTGTGATCTACTAAAGGTTAATTACTTATCAAAAGCGGTTTAGTCGACATTGGATCTATTCGTACAACGAGTGGTAATAATTGCAATAGTTAAGTATTTAATTTTAGTCTCCATTCTTAAATAAAACGTCCAAGTGAGAGTTGAACTCGCGCATCAAAGGTTCTGTACAAACTTGTACTCCTATTCCAAACTGTAACTTTGTAACTTTTGCGTTGTCCATCGAGCATATACCCAATAGAAAGGAAATAAGGTCCTTCCATTCACGAAACTCATCAGTGATCTGTCACTGACCATAAAAGTGTTGTGCTCATATAACAAAATAATGTATCGATACTCCCGATATAAAAATAAGTAGGCAATAAAAAATATTAATTTGATTAGGTTATTGTTGAACATTCTTTGTTTTATAAAAAGTTCTGGTTTTGGCATATTATTTAACCGATACAGTAAAAAATACAACTATAAAAATACCTACTCAATCGGTCATTTTCAAGTATCTTTATTCAAAATAAACTATATAGTTAACATTATATTCCTAGATCTGCATTCTACAATCTTACAATATTATTTATCGTTTCTGTCGTACAAAACTTTTAGCAAAAAATACATGTTATTTTTGGAAACTGTGATAAGTAAATACGCAAATTATTATCAGTTTCATGTACTAAGATATCACCTGTGGGTGGTACAAATAAATAAATAAAAAAAATAAGCGAGTACAATAACGCGTTATCGCTCCATATACCTATCTATTTTAATTAAACATAACAATGACATAGTCTTGTACATACGTAAATATTTTATTTATTTGTTTATTCATTCTTAAAATATAATTTCACTGTCGCTGACGTAAATTATTTTTCATAGTTTAGTATAGTATAGTAGGGATACGGACGCTATCTACATATTGGGTGATTTTAATGCACATCCCAAGGAGCTATTTTGTAATGAATTACTAGACTTTTGTACAGAGCAAAATTGGACGTGTGCAGACATGAATATGTTAGGCGCTGAATCAAGTACCTACACTTTTATCAGCGAGGCTCACGGGTGTGTGAGGTGGTTGGACCACTGCATCGTGACTAGGGCATGGCGGTAATGGGCTAAATTACAATACCGGTAATTTACCGGTATCCAAATTCTTAAAACCGGGATCCCGGTTTTTCGGTATTTTTTCGGTATTACACTATAAATACTAAAATAACAGAAAAAAATCCACTAGGTACATTTAATATTGTATAAGACTGAATAAATGTACCAAGAAATGTTATTTGAAACCAGTTTAACTTTTATTGACAATTTAAAATGGTCCTTACTAGTATAATTATGGTTTTTCTTTTACTTAAATAATCAAATCCAGATTAGGATGGCAAAGCCTGCTACCTGTATCTCTGCCTGTCAAATTTGGGAGCTTAGTATTCTCAAAAATGTAGCCCTGACGTCGTTCCTGACTTCCATCTAAATCACTTTAGTTTATTTTTCCTTAGAGCCTAAGTCGTCTTATTTGGACCTGGAATTTCATCAATATTTAGTTTTTAAACTAATTAGAACGGTTTGGCATAGTGCTTGCCCCAATGTGGCTCCCCAAAATCTCTTTTGTCCTAATGGCAATAGGACGGGATTTTGTGCGAGTTGACACAGAATTGTTTGATAAAAACGTGCTCCAGCTGTGCAGATCGTGCTCGTTTCCTGGCCGTTTCTAAATGGTATTCAGAAAATTAATTGCAAGCACTTTCTATATGATTATAACACTGGCACTTTATCGGATCTCGTAACTTTCCGATTTTCAGTTGGGTGCAAGTTGTTGCGCGTCTCATCAATGCCAGTGAGGTACTGCTGTCATAGCTCATTACGTCTTGTCGTGTACTATAGGGTCGCCCGCCAGTCAGATATCTTGCCATACCATGCTACATCATCGGGCCTTTGTCATCGCTAAAGTAAAAATTACTCTTGAATCGAATGGTATTTTGCATGACGATGGTAAAAAGCTACGACGACGGTATGACAGTAGTCCCATGGGAGTTGAGTTAGGGAAACCAATTTGTGGGAAGCTACTTATCAACACACTTGTGCCTTTCCATCTTCTCGGACATCCGTAAGGGTTAGTGCGGCGGCAGATTTGGCTTGAGGATCTCAAGAGTTGCTAATATGCAGATCTCGACAGATCCTACGCTGCCTAGCCTACTTTCAATTGTAAATACTAATTCCATCTTTTTGTTTGTAATATTTGATTGTGATTTGCTTTGTTAATGTAAAAACAAATAAATATTTACAATGAACAATCAAATATTTGCCACAATAATAAAAACATATAAAAAAATCATGAAAATGTGCGTAGCAAAGAAAGATAGGGTATTTAAAAAAAAAAATACAGGAACAGTACTACTTAATTGTATTCTACACGCATTTATTCGTTAAAATACTTTTTTTTATAGTCTATAGACTACAAACTCACAAGATGGAAAGTGAAGATGTGGCCGACGATGTATCACGAAGGTTTAGAAGTTATCTATTTACTCTTGTCTTTATGAGACGCAGGTTGTTATTGACGGGAAAAACAGCAGCAGGGAGCGTGTTCCAAACCCCAGCGGTACGAATGATAAAGGCGGTGGAAAACAGCTTAATGCGAGTGGACGTTCACCAAGTTCCCCTACTTGCTGTATATACCGTGGTAATGCGATGTGAATCTGCTTGTCCTGTTTGTGTTGCTTGGAGTGGAAGGGAAAAGCGCGTTGGTTTATCAATTTTTGAAACCATTATGACCAAAAACATAGACTGGCTATCAATTTTACAATAAAATTTATATATTTTATATAGAAGTTGTTTGGTAGTAAATATTTGCGTATTTTAGAGCCGCCATAAGGGTTTTCTTCACGCATATTTATTAATCAAACTTTTTTTTTCTAAATACCGAATTACCGGTTTTTGCAATTTCAATACCGGTATTTGGATCTGCCTTAAATCATCCGGTATTACCGGTTTTTCGGTAATACCGAATACCGGTGTCCATGCCCTAATCGTGACGGGTGCTGCGCTGCCCTCTATCGGTCGTGTATGGGTAGAGCACGGCGTGCAGTGGTCTGACCATTTCCCACTTTTTGTGGATTGTAACTTAGGAAAGCTATATGCTAAGATGGATTCAAAATTGACATCATTTGTTAATAAAGTTGTGTGGGGAGAGCGTAACACTTGTCAGATTGATTCTTATCATCAGTTATGTAACTCTCGATTGAAACAAATAGAGTTTCCAGCACAGCTCTCCCGTTGTTGTGACGGACTTTGTAATAACATTGAACATAGAACTGTATTGGATAAAATGTATTTTGAGATAGTTACTATTCTAACGGAAGCCGCAACATCATCTTATGAGCGAGGGAGAGCGCGGAGGAGAGGTGGTTATATTGTTGGATGGAACAAACATGTAGCAGCTTTTCACAGAGAGGCCAGGCTGAAGTTTTTGGTCGTAGTAAGTATCGGCGAGCTCAGCAGCACCCACACAGGTTGCTTTGTTGACGGAGTTGCCGTAAACAACCTGAGTTACGCAGATGACATGGTGCAGCTGGGACCGTCGGTGGGTTCTATACGCCAGCTGGTAAAGACCTGTGAGGCATATGCGGCTGAACATGGCTTGAGGTATAACTCCAAAAAGAGCGAAGTCATTGTGTTTAAGAGTGGGAAAAATCGACCGATCCATGTTCCGCCAATTATGCTCAATGGTACTGCTCTACAAGTGGTTAGGAGTTTTAAATACCTAGGGCACATTGTCACCGAAGATTTAAAAGATGATGAGGACATTGAAAGGGAGCGCAGAGCGCTGGCAGTCCGGGGTAACATGCTCGCACGCAGGTTCGCTCGCTGCTCGAGGGAAGTGAAAATCACTTTGTTTAAGGCTTACTGCCAGTCCTTCTACTCGAGCAGCCTCTGGATAAACCACACCCGGCGGGCTGCCAGCTCTCTGCGAGTCCAATACAACAATATTTTCAGGATGCTGCTGCGGCTGCCTCGCTTTTGCAGCGCATCGGGGATGTTCGCGGAGGCGCGCACGGACGGCTTTCACGCGATAATTCGCAAGAAAGTCGCTTCCTTACTCCAGCGTGCGCGAGGCAGCGGCAACGGCATCCTGAAGATGATTGTTGCACGAGCAGACTGTCCTATTCAAAACAGGTGGATGCAGATAGTGACGGGCTCCATCTGATATTAATTTTAATTTTTGTGTAATTTTTTGTGTAATTTTTTGTGTAATTTTTTGTGTAATTTTTTGTGTAATTTTTGTGTAATTTTATATTGTGACATTTTTTAATTTAATTCTTTTTATCGTTATATCGTGTGATGTAGTTTTAAGTTTTTATGTAATAATATTGTATGGATTTTGTTTTTAATATTGTATGGATTTTTATAATCTGAAATAAATGAATAATAATAATTAGTATAGCACTGACCGACCATCGTTATCAATAAAAATATTGCCTGCCCAACTCGAATGTGATGGACTGCTTGACTTTGAGTCGGCGAATCGGAGCGCAGCGGTCGCCGCAGTTGAATTGGCGGATTTTTTGTTGAACAAAATTACCAATTAATTACAAAATTTATATAATAATTGAAGACTTTTAAATTTCTTCTCTCTATTGGGTATGTGCTCGATTGCGTTGACTTCACAGAGATCTAGAGAGATGCCAATCCTATGCGCTAAGTACCGAAACCTGGTGTCGCATTAAAGCTCACGCACACACAGTAAACCAAATAGAAACAATACTTCGCGTTGTGTGCTTGTCATGCACACAACGCGTATAGTGCAACTATTGGTTCGCACACTAGGTTACAAGTGATGTCCGTACAGCACCACTACAGTCGCAATAATAGGCGTTTACGATAGGGATTGTTTGTACTAAAAGTGGCGCTTGCCAACTCCCGTTATAAATGCTCTAAGGCTGCAAGGGACATACACATTCTGCGAAAATTTCAACTATCTACTTTTTCGATTCACGACCAATGAGTTGAGATACAACCCGCAGACAGACAGACGGACGGACGCTGTTCGTCCGTCCTTCGCAGCTGTTGCTTCGTAATAGAGTCCTGTTGGCACCCTTTGGGTACAGAATCCTAAAATATCAAATTAGCTGAATGATTCAAAAAGGCTTACGTTGCGGAATCACATAATTCTCCTACTATATTTCTCAGTGATACTTTCACACCTATTCCCATGATCACAGGTTTCAGAATCCAGTGACACTCTTAACAGCCTTTTCCTCGTCGTGTGGCGCCATCTGCCGGTGCGAGTGGAACTCCATAGAGAAGGCGGCGAGCCCCGAACTCAGCGAGCGCAGGGCTGTGGAGTACCCGAGGAGTTCCGACAGGGGCGCTAGGCATACTACCACCTGTTGAGATTATTTACTTATTTTAGTTTGTTCAATTCACTATTGGTTTTTACAAACGAATCAGTAAGTGGACAACGGCCCAGAAACAGAAACTCTGAATGCTGCAGTTCAGTTTAAAAAAAACATACAGTACGATATAAAAACTTATATTTTCAGTTTTTAAAACAGTCTTCGGCTGAGGTCGGCCAGCACGCGTGCACTGTGCGACTCCGGACACACCACTCTAGTTCTAGCAACACTGACTCTTATTTACTAAGCTATAGAGTAGAACGTACCTTGTTCTGATGCCTGATATTGATCTGCTGTATCTCGACCCGCCGCCGGCTGAGGTCGGTCAGCACGCGTGCACTGTGCGACTCCGGACACACGACCTCTAGCGACATTACCGGTTCCAGCAGCATTGATTCTGCTTCCGCAAACACCTGCAATTTAAGTTAGAAATTTAAACATGCTAGGATGAAAGAAGCACTGCTCGTAGCTAAACAGCTGGAGTGGTTTAGGCCACAATGTGTTTACACGTAGCATTTTTACAAACTGCGAACGGTTGTTAAATTGCTGTTGCTGTTGATCTAATCAATAAAGCTTTCTTTTTGAAATATTATATCACATCAAACTAAAGTAATAAATGTTAATCTTTGATTGTATTTTTGTTCATCCTTCAAGCTAAAAACTAGTGACGAATCGCCTGAATCAAATACATTTAGTTGAGACGTGAGTCAAATAATTAAAAGATTTCTATAACCTTTCTGAGACATTGCGCGACTGCAGCAGTGACCACCGACTCCGAGGTTCCTCTGCTCATCTCGAACCAGTGCAGCGTCACTTGAACGTCCACCAACTGGAAGTAGAACGAACACTGTTCATTTTATCTGCAAGAGCTAAGGCCAGGGCCACAGTGCAAGCGCCTGTTGGTCTCCGCGATACAAGCTCTGCCCAGTGTGGAGATCGCAGGAAATAATATGTACCTGAATTGTTATTTTATGAATATTTAAATTTACATTTTAATTTTTTCTATGCTCAAGCCACTCGGTGCAATGTTTGTAAACAACTAAAAGACAGAAATCTAATCCAAATTCCAAAGAGAAATTAAAACAAATTCCCTACATCGAACAGAATGGATTGCATGTGTGTGTGTCATCATGCGGCTTATGTTGCCTCAAGTTGAGTCAAGGATTCATAATGTCCACGTGGGAGTTGTGCTACATGTTTTTAAAATTTGGAGATCGTTTCCCTACGGCCTCGCTCTGTGCGTCCCCGATCTGTCTTTATTATCTTAGTAACTACTGGAACTATTAACTTGAAATTTGAAAAAATATTGCGCTGCGTGCGCTATTAGTGTCATTACTAAAGAAAAAAATATATGAAGAAATAAAACATTAAAACTTTCCGTACAAATTGTAATGTTGAAATTTCAAGAGACCTAGGGGGCAAGTGGGGTATCAAATGAAAGGTATTGGTTTGTACATTTCAAAACAGTTTGAAACTGTTGGTTTCATACTTTTTGAAATATATTGAAAAAAGTCGAAAATTACTTATTAGACGTTTTATTTAGAGAAATGATTGCATGTTGTGTTTATCAAGTATCAAAGTTATGATTCTCACCGGACAGCCCAGTTTAGGTCCGTGCATGAGGGCAGAAGCGACGCCTTGCTTGATGGCAGACATCTGCCGTGGAGTCACGTGTGACAGGTTGCCAGCACTGTCCCCCGACTTGTCTAGTCTGTAACAACGTTCGGTACTTATGAATGCTTGGGCGGAACAAAAAGGAACATTCAATAAACATCATTGTTTCTATTGTAAATACTAGTTTTTTAGTTTTCATTTGATTGTAATCTTCTTTCTTAATAAAATTTTATAAACACCGACTCATACTCGAATGAATATGTGTCAAGCTTTCATCTCATCCCATCTCAATAGCCTATAATGGTCCACTGTTAGACGCAGGCCTCCCCCGGTTTTTTAGCTAAAGCAAGCTTTATGCTTTTGTAACTTATGTCCGTTGCGCAACAATTAATAAGATGTCGGAAAATTAATAAAATAGCACACTTTTTCTTAATGACCGATTTCCGCGGTTCCACCATAACAGAGCAGAGCGCTGACCCGAGCGAAACGTTTGCTCAGGTCCTATCAGGGCATTGAAAACGTCGTCCAACCCCGGGGAAGATGGAGGGACGACAACTATATATTTATTTTTAATTAATTCAATTTTTACATTTTGATCTTTTTTTAATTTACTAAATTGTACAATAAACGTGGCGTGGCGCGTGGAGCGCCCAGGATGAGATCGCGGCGTGACGAAGACGACGCACATCTTCCATCGTGGCCTGTTGCAGGATAGAGAGGGAGGAGAAAAGGGAGACCTTTCAACAGCAGTTTATAATATCCCATAATTATAAAATAAAATATAAATAATAAATATGCATAGCGCATTGCAGCTTAAAACCAATAGGAATACGTCCCGTAGGCCCTTCAGTAGGACGACTTCGCTAAAATTACACAACTCTCTTCTTTAACCATCACTTACTTGAGAATCTTATCCTGCGGCAGTCCCTTGACAGTCTTGGCGGACATAGTGACCTTGACCTGGTGCCTCGAGTTGCCTATCTTCCGGTCCTGACTGAGCTCGTGTCGGGCGCGCCCGCACAGAGCTTCCCTGTACGCGATCTGCAGCGGACCCAGTTCCACTTCTATACCGTATTCGCGGATGATGCGTTCTTTTATGATCTCCAAGTGGAGCTCGCCCATACCTAGAAAGAAATAAATTATGCTGGACTTAATATATTTATTCATCATCATCGGCCTATACTGGTCCACAGCTGGACATAGGCCTCCCCTTAATATATTTATTATTAAGGAAAAAACAGAATAAAATTAATAAAAGTAATATTTACACTTCACGACACTAAAAATCTAAGCCGTCATCAGAAGGCAGAGTGCTCAGAATACTGGCAGCATTGCCACGTTGAATGGCACTGCTAATGCGTTGACCGAAATAAAAGCCAGCATTCCGATCACCTGTGGACTCCATTTAAAATTAGGAGTTTTGTAAGATCTTAATATTGATGGACTTAATATCTTTATTTATTACTCAGGTAAATTAACAGCTATTATAACAGAAATCTAATTACTTCAAAAGTGGTTTTATTACACGATTGGAGATTAAAAATTACACTAATTAAAAGCAAATCATCCCAGCTAGGTGGGACTGTACTCAAATAAACGTCTTTTGACGATAAAAAAGCTAAAAGACGTCTAAATGCTGGGCATGGACCGGCTTCGCGCTGCCCATATCCAACGGTTTCCCGCGACCTTCACCAGGGCCAGTGCATCCCGTGAAGGTTTGGTCTCGCTGGGCCGGTATGTGGTCGACTGTGTGGTCGACTCTTGAGAGTTGTTTGAATTTGCGGAGGGTTTGGGAGCCGATGTGGATTGCTGGTCGATGTGGTTAAGTGCAGGTCCAGGTAGCATCGCCAGCACCTTCTCCAGTGATGACTAGCACCGCCACCAGGCGGGCGTGCTAGGAGATGCTGGGCTACATGTCTTACCCGCCAGCACGCACTGTCCACTCTCTAGATCAGCGTGAACGCGCAGGCTGGGGTCCTCGCGCTGCAGCTCTGCCAGTGCCGTCTCCAGCGCCGCTTGCTGGCCGATGCTGGGCGGCTCGATAGAGCACAGAAAGACAGGATCCGGGATAGTGGTTCCTAGAACAAAAACTTACGTAGGTACAGAGGAATGACGATGTTCGAGTCATCAATGAGATTTTCCAGACAACCAAGTCTCTGCTTGGTGGTGCTCAAACTAAAAATGCTTTATTTCCTTTAGATTAGTCCTTACACTATAGTACTCCTGGTCATGTCAAAAATCTCAGCAGCTTAGTTTCCAGCCGTCCAGAATCCTTAAGGAGACGATTTACTTACCCATTCCCAAAAGCACCTCAGCTATCTCCTCCACACTAGGCTTCGTCTCCAAGTTCTGGAGCCTCTGCTTGGCGCTGGGCAGAAGCAAAGCCTCCAGCCGTGCCGCGTCCTTCAGCTGAGAAGCCAGGGCTGCCTTCGCGCGGGTGGCAGCGGACTGGATGGACGTCACCAGGTCACCTGTCATTGTGGCCTGTGGAGTTCTGCTTTTGATTAATCAAGAGTATGGGAGCAGTTTTAAAAATCATGTCAAAAGTGCGCGGTGCGGCCTATACGTGCACATCTAAATCTAAATCCTTTGACAGCAGCGTTAGCAGTGGAAAAAAGCTGTGCCCTGCGATCCCCAACCCGCAAGCCCAGCGTGGGGATTATCACCTAATAAGAGCCAATAAAGCGCTTATTAGGCGAGTTATTCTGGATGAAAAATGGTTTTGAACCGAGTGCTTATATTACATGCAGTTGCTGAACGATCCATTTTAGCGTCAAGGAGTAACAAGCATACAGACTTTCGCTTTTGTAAAATTACGGGTGAAGTTGTTTTCGGAAACAACACATTGTTAAGTTAGTGTACATGGAAAACTAAAATATTCTATGGATTTACCTTTAGCGAGCTGACGACGGCGATGTTGCCAGCAGTGACGGATTCTACAGGCCGGAACTCGTCTGCCAACGCCACGTATAGAGATCCTACCTGGCAACACACAGATAGCAATAAGACTCAAATGAGTCTTTTCTAGGTCTAGAAAGTCATGTAAACGGAAAACTGGACAACCCAAGCATTCTGTTCTCACCTGTTCACTTTTATCCTGTCCCAGGTTATAAATCTTCTGTCCCTTCGCAATCTCTCCACTGTACAGCCTTAGAAAAGTCAGCACACCTCTCTGGTCATCATGTTGCACCTTAAAAGCTCTCGCAGCCAAATCCTGCCCAAAACACTTGTATAACTCGTGACCTTGTAGAGGCGAGGGTAGGTACATCATCACTGCATCCATTAAAGTTTGCACACCAATGTTTTTGTACGAACTACCGCATAGGATAGGAAACGCTTTCATAGATATTGTAGAACGACGTATAGCGTTGACTATATCCTTTTTCTCGACTTCAAGGCTTTCCTTCTGTATGATTGTATCAGCTAGACCATCGTCTATTGATGACAGTGTGTCTATGAGTTGTCTATGGTCTGTCATGGCGGCCTCCCATTTGTGGCCGTCTTCCTTTTCTGTGAGTTTCCGTCGGAAGAAGTTCTGTCCTCGCCCTTTCGTCCATATTATTTCTTCTAGCGTGATGAGGTCTACAAGGCCTGGAAATGAAATGTCAATTCAATTGGCAACTTTATTATCTTGGACATTCAATTTCATTCTTAAGTTGATATCTTTATCTTGTAGGTCCATGAACGGAAGGGATTAGCAGCTGTGGCAAGCTATTGCAGATGTGTTAAGTAGGTGCATCAATCATCTGCAATAGGATTCCATCAATTGCTGGTCCTTAAAGGAATGACGCCTCAATATGTGACGTGTATGACGATATTGATAACTCTTCGAACTCACCAATCAGCCTGCCCTCATGCCTCACAGGGTGATGCAGCAGTAGCGTCTCAGCTTGCAGCTTGTCTCTAACAGAGGCCACGCAGGAGTGTGCGTCGGCATCACCTCTGTCCATCTTGTTGAGGTATAACATTCGGGGCACGCGGTAGCTGGAGGATTGACGCCATACTGTGTGGGTTTGGGCTTCAACTCCTGGAGTTTGAAAGGGATTCATTAGATATCGATGTAAAGACCTTATAGGTGTTATTTTAAACTAAATGCGTCATCCTACAGATGGACTAACTAACGGATCCCCGAGCCCTCCAGTGTCACAATAGCAGAACTGTCACAGTACATAAGGTGCTATTCCAAAGTGAGTGACATGTCGCGACATGCACATGACGTATTGTCGCCCGTGATTCGGTCGCGATTCTCTGGATTCTAATTCTAAGTGGAGGAACTGGGATCTGCACTGACATCTCGCATTGGAGTGTATTATCCCCCTACCTAACCAGGCCCTAACTAGACCAACTCCTTGAAGTACCGGAACAGGACTTTTGGAGATTGACAGCTTAGTTTCAGCTTTTCTATTAGTGTGGACGGGTTTGATGCCTTTATGATACTTTTCAATCCCGTTTTTCGTCTGGCCTCCTCTGTGGCCGTGCAGTGGACCACAATATGTTCCACAGTCTCTTCTTTCAGGAGGCAGCCACGACACAGGCTGCTATATGTGGCTCCTGTCTTAAAAAGATGGTGGTTCACTCACAGTGGCCTGTGATGTTGCCCACCATTGTTCTTAGGTCTTCACGGCTCATCTTGAGCATCGTGTTTGTTGTTTTCCTGTCTTTGAAAGCTCTGAATTATATATATTTGTATCAATTAAGTTCCTCCTGTCGCTACACGCCGAGCGGCAGCTTTACTATCTCACACATACACACATATCATAGTCACTACATACCAGTAGCACAGTCCAGTAGTGTCGCAGGCGTTCGGGTGTCAACCAATCGCGATTGCTATTCGCGAATAAGTTATAAGGAAGCGAAGGCGCTGCTATCTGCTTACTTCCGGAATTACAGCTACAGCAACATGTCGCCACGACATATGGCTAGGTTCAGAATTGCAACCAGATGATGTCACCCACCATCTATCGAAAGCGTCTAGATCGTCGCCTCATCACTATGTCAACCCACTAGGTCAACCGGTCTAGGTCCTCAAGCATACTACAACTTAAGAACTCACCAGCGGAAGCATCGAGGACAATCACAGCTCCGTCCAGTACCGCCAGACTCTGTTCCACCTCCATGGTGAAGTCAATGTGCCCTGGAGTGTCGATCAGGTTGATCTGCCCATCACCCCAGGGGAAGGAGACTGCTGCAGCTGTGGACAGGAATTAGAGTAAAAATCCCAGGAAGGTTTCAACAGCTAAGATGGTATCACAAGCAAGACCCACACATAGAAAAAATTTAATTCTAAATGCAATGAGGATATTATGTCAGAAAAGTCAATAGAAATTACAAGACTGATAGATGAAGTGATTCTTTTCTCTATTTTATTATGTCGAACCCCTCTGGCAGAATACAATTTAATACAAGTTGTCACAGAATATGTTTGATTACTGAGGTTGGGGGCGTCAATGGAGGCGGTTAGCACAGGACCATGGACTTCATGAGGCCTATACCCAGCAGTGTGTAAAATCCCACTGCGGATTACGATAAGGTATTAGAATCAGAAACTCCTCAGTATATAATATATAAATCAAATATTATTAACTGAACAAGATATCATTTTCAAAAAGTAAAAATAGTAAGGACTTACAAGTTATGGTAATTCCTCGCTGCCTCTCCTGCTCCATGTAATCAGTGACGGTGTTGCCATGATGCACCTCTCCCATGGACCTAATGGTGCCAGAGAAGAACAGCATTCGCTCTGTTGTAGTTGTTTTACCTAAATCATGATGATATCAGTATCCAAGTTATTTAGAAATTGAATGATGACAATGAGCTGGCTGTGATAACTGGGCTGACAAGAACTACGACGTTTGAAGAGTCCATATAAGGTCATGATAAATAGATATATTTTATAAGGTTTTTGAATTAGTCTAGCTAGATATTTTGTTTGAATCTAATTTTTTTTTACTAGTCCACATTAATAAATAGTTTCTGTCCGCAGCTTCGAATGCGTTTTTGGAAAATGTTTAATGGTTACCTATGTCTATCTCATGAACAACGCATCAGCTGCTCACACCCAATCCCGGAATGGAAGGAAATAACAGCACAACAAACAGAAATCCTCGATTTGCAAAGGTCACTCCACAAAGCCTGTGAAGATTCTGGGCCAGTGGATGGAGTTAGGCTGGCTATGCTAGCAAAAAACATTGCATACCTAATGGACCAAATAGAGTCCAACAGCAAATATAGGAGTACCTCCACCTAAACCCAAATCCCTTGAGAACTGTTTTATGGGATAAAAACTAGCCTAGGTTTTGGACGGTGAGAAAGTAACAAACATCCATCAGTTCGTCTAAACTTTCGCATTTATAAAATAAGTGAGGTTTAATTTTGTAATTATAATCCACAATGTTAAGTGTTTTATACTATTTTGAATAAACTTTACTTTTCATAATGTAAAAAAAAATTATAATTGATGTGTATTTTGTATGCGGGAAGTATCGTCGAAAATTCTAACCTGCATCTATGTGAGCTAATATCCCGATGTTTCGTATATTTTTAATATTGTTGGTACTCTGTCCATTGGAACTTGAAAAGTATCTGCGTAATGGGCCATGTTTCAATAGCTTTCTATAATAATTAAGATATGAAAACGTTTTTGATCTGTACATTTTTCACTCGAAATCGAAATTCTGTTCTGCCCAACAAAACAGCTAAACAGCTGATTTCGATTTGACAGAAAATTACATGGCATGACTGACGTACACGGCAGATTTGACAGTCGAAAGCAACGATCAAGATCTTCCCGGTCGAAACGTTCAATACCTAACCAACCAATAACCAATGACTATGGAACTTTTCCAGGGCTGCGCGCCTGTTCTAGAAGTTATTGTAATGTAACACACACTATAAATTATGGATTTGGCAAATAAAACAATTAGCTATATAGTATTTTAGCAACTTAAAATTCCGAAACTTTATTAGGCATAGTTATCCCTACCCCTATTAATATAAATGTATATTTAGTTTAACTTCTTCTTTTATTCAATGGTTCATAAAAAAAGGTTACTTGAAAATACGGAGAAAACAGGTAAAAGAGATTGCACTGACTGAACTAAGGTTTTGAACGAAAACATAAATGTCTCGTTATTCTTTCTCTTTCACAAGGCATCTTTTTGTTTTCTCTCTTTCACTCTCTCTAAAATTATGGCATCCGCGTCGATTTGTTTGTGTTGAATACGTGCTACATAAATACGATATTTCACTAAAAGCAGCTTGAAGAGTGTCTGCAGGCAACTCCTAAGATGGGAGTACCAGCCTTCTTTCGCTGGCTTAGCCGCAAGTACTCCAGCGTCATCGTAGAATGTGTTGAACAGAGGGTACGTACATAACCTCTAGAAGTCCTGTTATACCATAAAACATAGTAATTGGCGGGTTTTTTTGTTGGTAAACAGGCTTTGGGATGCCTAGAAGGTCGTAATATAGTGTAGCGATATGCGTACAACTCTAACAGAAAAATAAATCTTCAACATAATGCCATTATCTGAACCCAGCTAATATCATATCATAGCGTTACCTATTGTTCTCTACTGTTGATATACAAAGCTATTCATAACACACGGACATAAACATCTATCTATTCTCTAGTTATCATAGGTAACAGGAGTAGGAGCATCCTACAGTTTTGGTGCCAGTCCACTACAAACTCACAATTTCCCAACTCTTTCAGCCAACCGACGTAGATGGCCAGCTCGTGTACGTAGACTCATCGCTTCCGAACCCCAATAATGTGGAATTTGACAATCTATACCTGGACATGAACGGTATCATCCATCCTTGTACACATCCTGAAGACCGACCAGCACCTAAGGATGAGGATGAGATGATGGTAGCCATCTTCGAGTGCATCGACAGACTGTTCCGTATTGTAAGGCCCAGGAAGGTGTTGTACATGGCTATTGATGGAGTGGTGAGTTCAATTCTTCAGTAAAACATTTGACAAGAAATGCACCTTCTGTGGTGTGCACAAGCCTCGCATATCTATAAATATAAAACAAAGTCATGTTAGTTACACCATTTATACCTCAAGAGCAATGGGATCTATTTTCATGGTTTCTGATTTGTTGGATTTCTCTTAGTTTGGAATATGATAAGTACTATTAATACATTGGAAAATAGACGAAAACATACTAACTGTGCGAAGCCGGGATAAACCGCTAGTTTAATATAAGTTTTGTGTTTTCTTATCTGAGAAAAAGTATTTGATGTTGGGCAAGAGGTACTCGTATGAATATTTTTTAATTACTGATTCATTAGCATTGCCCAAGAGTGGGAAAATAAAGGTTGAAAAACAAAACAGGAGTAGGTAAATAAGCTAATAACAAAGAAGAATAAACTCCCTGCTACTGCTACTAGGGTTGAAAAAAAAAACTATTTATTCAATTAATCAATCAATGCCATCCCTTGAACAACATAGTTCATATAGCCCTTATATCGGCAAATGTGCCCTGCCCACTGGAGCCTCCAGCTCTCAGCAGGTGTGAGACCTGGAAGAGGCCAGATAGGCTGACTTCCATGGAAAAAAGTGCCTGAACTGGGATGCAACTTGCGTCAGCATTGTCGCTGTCAGTCACCCGAGATGTACCTTGCTCTCTGCATGTTGCCAAAGATGTCTGATAAAAAAAAGGCTTAAGTATGCTTCCTAGGAGCAGCTTTACCATTTTGTACCTGTAGAAGGAGACCTTGGGTAGTTGGAGTGTGGATGCGAAGTGTTTAGTGGGAGAATTACACCATAACTTAACAAAGTGACAGGAGACTCCCGCTCTGGGTTGTTCTTGGTGCAAAAGATTGCCATCACTATTTAACAAGGTAATGCTGCAAGTATTATACACCTTTGCACCGGGAATGGTCAGTTGCATGCAGGTTATTTTTATTACTAAATCTTATAATGTATATTCAATATTAAGTGCTGTATTAGATAGATATAAAAATTATAAATTAATCAAATAAATAAATTGGTTTTATTAATTAATGAATAAACCCCAAATACTCAATGGCAACTTACATTTAAGCTTGTCTCAAGTCGCGGTTTTTTGACACATTTTAATGAAAATCTGTCACCAAATCTTCACTTGCTTTAACCTGAGATGCGTTTGAGTATTCAGGGGTCAGTCACATAACATTGATATTTTAAACGTGATCCTATTTTGCGTGAATTGTTGAAAATGCACATCTTGGCGCTGTCAGTACCTATATCTTTACTTCCTTAATTTTGTGCCAAAATGTGAAGTAAGAAGTCCTCTATACTATTTAAATACATTATAATTATGTGTGTCAAGTCATAATTTGTTCAAAACACCAGGCTCCCCGAGCGAAGATGAACCAGCAGCGCTCCCGTCGTTTCCGCGCATCCAAGGAGACCCAGGAAAAGATCGACGAGATCGCACGCATCCGCGAAGACCTGAAGTCTAAGGGCGCATACCTGCCCCCAGAGAAACCTAAAGAGGCACATTTTGACTCTAACTGTATCACACCTGGTACACCCTTTATGGATCGGCTTAGCAAGTGCTTGCATTACTACATTCATGACAGGTTTGTAATTAAATTATTGATTGAAAATGAACAGTCCTATTCCAGCTGCCTATTATTACGCAGAGTTTGTCAGGGTTTCTATCTTGGACCTCTTCTGTTTCTGATAGACATACACAATGCTTAGCTAAGACTCAAAGATAAAAATATCATTTTATTGACATTACAATTTTAAAAGCTACAATAATTGTTCTTTAATAAAACCTAATGCGCGGCACATTAAAATGGAGTCGTTGAATAAGTTTACATGTAAACACATGAAGCAAGAAAAATAAGCCCAGAATGTAATATATTATGTTGCCTCGATTAATTTAGTGGAGTTGATCAAGGCTCTCATGTGACCTAATCTAGTTCTTATAGTCATCATAGAGATAAGCAAAGCTAAGACTAATACAGAACAGATTCATTGACTTATTTGATCCTTAGAGTTTCAAGTTTTTATTGTGTACATGTTGTTTGTTACATAGATCTTAAAAATAGGTTAAAGTTCAATAAATAAATACAATAAATGCATTCAATTTCTTATAGATTAAACAATGACCCTGGATGGAAAGGCATCAAGGTAATCTTATCTGACGCCAACGTGCCTGGAGAAGGCGAACACAAAATTATGGACTACATCAGGAGGCAAAGGGGTAAGCTGAAACTGAATTGTTGATCAGACTTTCTGCTACTCATCATCATTCACTCCTATTCACCTACTGCTGGTTAAAGCCATTACAAAGTGCGTGTTCTGAGATACATCTGCTGATATCAAAGCAAGATTCTTACTATGACTCACAGTATCTCTACAGAACTGCCAAGCCCAGACCAGTGCCTGGGCAATAATTCTCTTCTAGAATTTGCATAGACAACTGTGTCTTATTACTGTGAAAATTAATATCCAGCTACAGAATTAACTAAAATTGAAGCATTGACATTTTTTTCTATTTATTTTACCTTATATTTACAACAATTTAAAGCATAATAATTGAAACAAAAAAATTCAATAAATAAATAAATAAATAAAATTTATTCAAATAAACTTAGGTAAAAAAATAATAGTAATTGAGAAATCAGCAGTTTCATATTGTACGAAAATTTAATAATGTCCCCAAAATTTTCGATTTCGGCAGGATCGATTTTCGTAGAAAATTTGCCCAGTGCGAGTAACGCATATTGCGTTAAAGCAAAAAGCTAAATTACATATTTATAAATACATAATCAGGTTATTTCTCTTAACTAACGATGTCCCTAATTAGTTGACCATGACTCTACCTGCCTGTGATTATGAGGTTCTCTGGTTCAGCTGTGAGTAGAAAAATACTGATGCCTTCGAAATAAAAAATAAAACAATATTAACACTACCTTCCTCTTCCAGCCCAGCCCGATCATGACCCTAACACACAGCACGTGCTCTGCGGCGCCGACGCCGACCTCATAATGTTGGGGCTGGCCACGCATGAGCCCAACTTCACCATAATCCGAGAGGAGTTCAAGCCGAATAAACCACGTCCTTGTGACGTCTGCGGACAACTCGGTAAGTTAACCAGCAGTTTATCAAACAATTAAAGTGTATTGCAAAAAAATTAATAAATATTATCGCGAGATTATTTCGATTATTGCGAGACAGCCTGAAAATCAAAAAGCTCAGGGTTGCCATGCCCGGCTGCCTCGTGAAATTTCGTTTCGGTTTATTTTCCTTTCGGTTCATTTACCTTTAATTGAACAAGCTAGTGTTCTACTAAAT
This sequence comes from Eupithecia vulgata, assembly GCA_946478455.1. Classification (NCBI taxonomy): domain Eukaryota; kingdom Metazoa; phylum Arthropoda; class Insecta; order Lepidoptera; family Geometridae; genus Eupithecia; species Eupithecia vulgata. The sequence continues at coordinate 1,168,337 of OX297877.1, forward strand.
ACAATGATTATGTTCAGGTCACGAGATGAAAGAATGCACGGGCACAACTCCCGAGGTGGCCGTGGGCGCAGGGCCCGCGTTCGGATGTCAGGACAACTTTATATTTGTGAGGCTCTGCGTGCTGAGGGAATATCTGGAGAATGAGCTAAGGGTGAGTTGTTTAGAGTTCGACTTGGCCTACAGAATGAGCTGAGGGTGAGTTGTTTAGAGTTCATCTTGGCCTACAGAATGAGCTGAGGGTGAGTTGTTTAGAGTTCGTCTTGGCCTACAGAATGAGCCGAGGGTGAGTTGTTTAGAGTTCGTTTTGGCCTACAGAATGAGCTGAGGGTGAGTTGTTTAGAGTTCGTCTTGGCCTACAGAATGAGCTGAGGGTGAGTTGTTTAGAGTTCGTCTTGGCCTACACGCTATAAGTTTGTTTAGAGTTCGTCTTGGCCTACACGCTATAAGTTAGGCGATAGAATAACTTAACCTGCCCTATTTGTGGCTTCATTTGGGTTGATTTGATGATGAGGAAAAACGCGGCGCGAGTGCGAACAATGAACTCAGACCTCCATACTCTGGAGGACCTCTTTAACCGGTCTCTAGCCTCATCCATAGACTATAATAATGCAATTAATACAGTGTTATTTTATTCCTCAGATGCCAAACCTCCCGTTCCCGTACGACTTTGAGCGAGCCCTCGACGACTGGGTGTTCATGTGTTTCTTCGTGGGCAACGATTTCTTACCCCATCTGCCCAGTCTAGAGATCCGCGAGGGCGCTGTGGACCGGCTCGTCAACTTGTACAAGAAGTGTGTCTACAAGACCAAGGTAAGAGTGTCCACTAAACCAAGGTAACAAAAAAGACAAAATAGGGAAGCTAAATAAAGGACGGAAGAGTACCCTCTTTCTATATTTAATTCAAAATCTTTTTCATTCTTTCCAAGGGCTGGATCACAGACTCAGGCGACGTGAACCTAGACCGCGTCCAGGTCATCATGACGGAGCTAGGTCACGTGGAAGACGAGATCTTCAAGCGGAGGCATACCAACGAACTGTCCTTCCGAGCCAAGAACAAGGCGCGCCAGAGGCCACAGCGTCCCAACTTCGATCTGCTGGAGAGGACGCAGTTTGCACCGCAGGTTAGAGTCTGTGTGTCCCGCTGTGGGGCCAAGCCCTGCCCGTGGTCCCGCTATGGGGCCAAGCCCTACCCCTGGTCCCGCTGTGCACCTCGCGCCGTATCTAAGGTGTCCCGTACGTCACGCCATCGCTTGCTTCGTCTTCTACAGCACCTCAAACTATTGAAGGTGTCTGTTCGTGTCCGCTAGGTCTCCTGACTCACAGGTTTTCAAGCATGCGGCAGCATATTCATTGTATTAATAATGTACCTGTATCCGCTGGATCGTAGAATTAGCCCGTTTGGTCAACCAGATTGGCTAGGCCGCTTGCGAAATGTCGCAATCCAACTAATTGCCTGTGCTGATTGTTGAACGATCAACGTTCACCAATATGGCTAAACGTTGCATAGCTATCTCGTCCAGTGAAATGCATTAAATTTTCCGAAAAAATCAGCATTCGTGCGTTTTGCGATCGGCGTAGCTATTCTACAAACGAGCTGATTCTACGATCTGGCGGCGACATTTCTACATTCTTATTTTAAACCATCTCTCTTTACCTGAGTTTGAGGAAAATAAGACTCACAGCCTTAACAATAAAAAGTGATTTCATTTATTGTTTGCTTGCATTAACATTCTTAGGTCTAGGTGTTTAACATTCTTAAGTGTAAGTTAAGTTGTTTTCATGCACCCTGGAAGGGCACTGCAAAAATAAGTTCGTCTTTATTTGCATAATATGTCAAAGAGAATTTTAAATAAGTTGATAAACAATAGGAATCTTAAATTTAATACAAATAAAATGGTTTTTGGTTGTCAGGCGGTGGGCAGACAAGGCGGCGGCGGCGGCGGCGGCGGTAGAATGGAGAACGTGCGGCAAGAAGCCGCCAACATCCGACTCGCCGGCATGAACAGTACCCCTGCGGTGAGATACATAATTATGTCAGATTCTCTGTCAGGATTCAGTGATAGAGCTATCCTTTATTCAATGTATTTCCTTTTGTATTGTATTTTGTGTTTCTGTGGTACAATAAAACGTTATCTATCTATCTATCTTCACCAGAGATCATAATGGCGATACAATACAATACAATACAAATATTCTTTATTGCACACCAAATAATTACAAAAAACATATATACAGAAAACAATCACAGATAATGTACAATGGCGATCTTGCTAATGAGAAGTTATTTCTACGAACATACTTTATTCTTTACTGGTTCCTGCCCGTAGCTTCGCATTGTTACTATGGAAACATTTTAATTCAATTCAATTCAATTTATTTATTTCAGTTTTTCACCATAATTGTTAGTAAACTACTTAGATACTATGTTAGTAACCATAAGATCAATTTCAATTATTAATGTCACATCAATACACACCAATACACATAAAAACACATACATAATTACACAATCAAATCAAACCATAAACACATGTCACAAGAAATTCATTTAAAATTAAATTTAAGCACAAACATAAACATAAAAAATGATATAATTGGCACAATATCATTTGGCACAACGCGATGCGTTAGAGGGCAACACATGCGTCTCGGTCCAGTGTCTGAGTATGGGGCCGTCCACCCTCTCAGACACCGTGACCAGGAGGCTGTTGGGGCTGGCGCGCACCCGCTGCATCAGGGAGGCCACACGCTTGCGCATGATGCCGTGGAAATCATCCACTCGCGCCTCCGCGAACATACCGGAAGCACTGCAGTAGCGCGGCAGACCCACCAGCATCCGGAACGCGTTATTGTATTGTATCCGGAGGGCGTTGTACGCCGCTCGAGTAACGTTCATCCACAGGCTGCAGGTGTAAAACGATTGGCAGAATGCCCTAAACAGTGTAATTTTCACCTTTTCGGAGCACTTAGCAAACCTGCGGATCAACATGTTACTCCTCACAGCCAACGCCCTCCTCTCCCTCTCCACATCCATGTCGTCTTTGAGGGTATCGGTGACCCAGTGCCCCAGGTACTTAAAGTGCGACACTTGTTTGAGCACGGTGCCATCCAGTAAGACGGGTGGAACATGTGGATAGTATTTAGTTCCCGCTTTGAACACCAATAGCTCGCTCTTAGTAGAGTTGTACCTGAGGCCATGTGTCACCGCATACCGCTCACATATGCCTACCAGCTTCCGGAGGGCGCTGATCGACGGGCTCAGCAACACCATGTCATCGGCATAGCTTATGTTGTTCACCATTTTTCCACCAACGGAGCAGCCCACCATAGCGCTACTGAGCTCACCGATCAGCCGATCGACGTACAGGCTGAAAAGTCGAGGCGAGCTCAACCCCCCCTGCCTCACCCCGCATTCCAACCCGTACGGCTCGGATAGCGAGCCAGCCCACCTGACAACATTGCTCTGATGACCGTACCAGTACTTGAACAGCTCTATGAGTTCAGCGGGCATCGTTGTGTCTTCTGAGAGCTTCTTCCACAGGACACTATAGGAAACCAAATCGAAGGCTTTTGATAGGTCAAGGAAGCACGCGTACACAGGTGTCTTCCATCCGTGTAGTACCGGACGGTATGCTTGAGACACAGTACTGCCGTTTCTGTAGAGAGCCCCGATCGAAATCCGAACTGAGCGTCGTGAAGCACAAGATGTTTCTGTAGCTGTTTGTCAAGCATACAATCCAGTACTTTAGCTATAGTAGTAGCCAACGAGATGGGTCTATAGTTACCTATATCCGACACGTCTCCAGTCCGATTCTTAACTAATGGCACAACCACGGTCTTCATCATATCATCAGGCAGGTTAATGGTTATCTCCATCGCATGAAAATGATTTGTAGGATAAAATGTTTTATTTCAGGCTTAGGTTAGGGCTACATATACATGCATAATCTCAGCCCGATTCGTTCTTTACTTGTAGCGTAAAGAGGTAACAAGCATTCAGACATTCATCCAAACTGTCGTATTTTTAATATCAGTGTGAAGTAATGAATGTTGGTGATGAAGGTACACGTTAATATTTTATAACTAAAATCACTTGGTGACAGTTCCGCGATTTTGTTCTACCCAGACCAATAGCGTATAATACCAAAAGCTTGCATCTTTAAAGAAATATTTTTCAAAAGTGAACTCTAATCCACAGCAAAACGACTCAAACCACCGCGGCCGCAAGCGCACGGCCAACCAAGCCGGCTTGGACGAAGAAGAGGATGAAGATAAAAATGACGAAGTGAGACTCTGGGAGGATGGCTTCAAGGAACGGTATTACGAGAGCAAGTTCGAGGTGTCCAAGGATAATATGGAGTTCAGGTGAGTTTGAACCTAATGTCTGTGGAGTAAAGTTCATAATGGAGTGGAAAAGAATAGAAACTAGATCCATTTCATCATTACAGAGACGCTATGAGACGGTTTTTGACACTTTTAGTAAATGTGGCTGACCGATTCTCAAGCGGAAAGATTGGTTTGGATCTAGACCGTCATCAGCATACGCCTATTGGGCTAATGCCACACTAGAAACAGCCAAGCGACTCGCGTAATGTGGTGAGACGACCCTAGCGAACAAACGTATTGCATAATAAATATCGAGACGACCTCTGTGGCGCGGTGGGCGAGGGTCCGCCTGCGACGCAAGAGGTTGCGGGCTCGATTCCCGCCTTGGGACAAATATCTGCAGGTTCTTGGTGTTCTGGTCGTTTCCTATATAGTATAATAAAAATCTATCTATGTAATGTATTGTATTATGTATATCAGTTATCTAGTACCCATAACACAAGCTCTGCTTAGCTTGGGCTGTGTGAATTGTTCAGTATTATTTATTTATATATACTGTGAGCGAGGCGCCTAGCTAGGTGCTTGTTGGGCCGAGGCTTTTTGTGGTGAGGCACTATTAGCCTCAGTTATACCAGATCTAGAAAAGAAAATCTTTGCCTAATTTAAGCTCAACACTCAGTGGTTCCTGTGTTGTCGTCTATCTCAGTCACACATCTCTTCCCTCACCCCCAGGTACCGCGTAGCCCTGCAGTACGTCCGCGGCCTGTGCTGGGTGCTCCGCTACTACTACCAAGGCTGCGCCAGTTGGAAGTGGTACTTCCCTTACCACTACGCACCTTTCGCCTCAGACTTCGTTAATATTTGTGGGCTGTCGACGAAGTTTGAGAAAGGAACGCAGCCGGTGAGTCTTATAGCTGTAACAATAGGGTTCAGAATGTATCCTGGAAGAAAAACTTCCCGTACCATTACGCGCCGTTCGCGTCAGATGTTGTCAATATTTATGCGGGCTTTCCACTATGTCTGAGAAGGGAACGCAGCCGAGAATGGATCCTGCAAGGCTGCGCCAAGTGTCTTACTGTAGGACTACGGTTCAGAATAAAAATAAAAGACAAAACACCTCCGTTATTAAATTAAACTTGCGTGTTTTGGAATGCCTTAAAAGTAGTTTGAGTTGGTTTTTTTGCAACCTCATTTTAAAAACAATGTTAAATATGAGTAAGGAAAACTATCTAGATCCCATTATGTATCATGGTCAGCACAAAAAACCAGCAACATGGCCTGATCTGGTCTGCCCAGCGCATCAGCTGAGTGACGGCCGATTTTGGTGTAATGTTATTTATTAAAATGTAATGTATAGATATACCTAGATGTATAGTATATTTATTTGGACAGGATCCTTGGATCCTTTGAAACAGCTAATTACACGTGTCGCCCACCAACAGAATAATGTGATTTTATTCTCGATAAAAAAATACAAAGTTAGTAATTTCCCAAATTGTAATGTGTCTGTGTTATGTTTGGTTCCAAATAAATATATACTTACTTATTTAAATTGTCGACAGTTCCGTCCTCTGGAGCAGCTGATGGGTGTCTTCCCCGCCGCCAGTTCTTCCCACGTTCCCCAACCGTGGGCTAAGCTCATGAGCGATCCGGTAAGTTCACAAAGAATGTCCTATTTTAATAATAAACAACTTTTCCACAGTAAAATAAAATATTTCCTGTACTCAATTCTAGAATCCAAAATATTTTATGTCAACAAAGGCATTTATGAATGAAAACTTTTATCCTTAACAGAAAACAACAAGGTTTATACTCTAAAACCCCTATTATAAAAGCTTGCTGTGTGATAAATCAATGCTTGAATAGCGTTTATCTACGGCATAAACGTCACTCAAGCATAGATCAGTGACTGCGCAAGCTTTCAATAGACAGGGCCCAATTCACGTCAATTCACATAAATCCACGCCTTCATCATCATCATCAGCCTATAGAAGTCCACTGCCGGACATAGACATCCACGCCCTAATTTAGTGGAATTCAGCCCTTAACCTGTCACTATTCGAAATCATACTACAGTAATTCGTTCATCTCGCTCCGGTATTCAGAAGAAAAAGCTCTTAGTACTTTTCCTAATTAGCGGTATCGAGCCGGCTCTTCATCTATTTAGTCTCCGTAATAATGTCTCGTATCGAATGGTACTCTAAAATAACTATCCCAGAAAGCTAGATTCATTTTGTCTTTTCTTTCTAACTTGCTAATATTATCCTTTCTCCCCAGTGCTCGCCGATAATAGATTTCTACCCTATCGACTTCAAGATCGACCTGAACGGCAAGAAATTCGCTTGGCAAGGCGTGGCGCTACTTCCTTTCGTGGACGAGGCGAGGTTGTTCAAAGCCTTGAAGCCTTATTATGATGAGTTGACGGTTGCTGAGAGTAAGTACATAAATATTTTTTAACAATAACAAAACAGTGTTGGGAATCCGTCGATGGACCGATGAATCGTAGCCGTCGGCGGCTCGCAGGGTGTTGATGGATGGAGGTGGCTCGATACCGCTATTTGTGGCGTTGTATGAGAGTGGCCTATGTCCAGCGATGGAAGTGTTTGGGTTTTGATATGAGGATGATGTTTCGTAAGCAGGTTGGAGACCCCAGCGCCTTCCTAAGAGTTTGGTGGGCAATCGTGCGTGATTGTGTCAGACGGATAGATTCACGGGGGAAATCTCGCTCAGTCGTGGGGTAAATTGGTTTGAAATCACACATGAAATACTAGCAGTCCATAAGCTAGATGGCCCTCGATATAGCGTAACTGTCGACAACATTTTGAACAGTATTGTTAAAGTAATAACAGTAACAATATATTGTTACTGTTATTAGTGTTATAAGTGTTATATATCGTTTAATGTATGTAATGTATCACTTGCCTAAGTTATTGGAATGCAACTTTATGGGCAAATAAATATGAGTCAGAATATCTGACTATATTCGTCTTGCCTGAAGGGGCCCTAATTTGGTAATGGTTTTTTTTATTTATTAAAACCAGAAGCTTTTATACACAGAGTTACAAATTGATAAATACCAGTAAGCTTATCGAAGGTTTTCACTGGTAGTTATCAGAATAGTAAAATTTAACTTAAGTTTAGTTAAATTTTCAATCAAATATGTGCTTTGCAGCCTAGTGGCTACCACGTTTACCTACCACGCGAGCGAAGCCGCGAGCAATTAATAATAAATTGAAACAACCTTACGTTTCCCCACAGAACTCCGCAACATCCGCGGTAACGACCGTCTCTACGTCTCAACGGGCAACAAGAGCTACGAGTACCTACTGGGCTTGTACCAGGATGCTGTCGGGGCCTCCTTGAAGAGTCTGGTGGAGGGGGGGCAGCAGTACCCTTACAGCTGCGACGGGGTGCGCGGGGAGGTCATGCTGAGCATCGACAATGTTGTTATTGGAGGGTGAGTTCTAAGAGGTCAAGCGATGCGGCTACCGCAGGATAGCCTGGAAATCCTTATCAGCTGCAGTACTAGTTATTATTATATCTGTGCAGTGAAGTTAAAATACATCACATTAACGCCATCTTTCAGAAGAAGGCTGAACTAACTCGGATGCTGTTACGATGTGTGATACAGTGTGTTCGAAACTAATATAGTTCAAGAATTGACCGCTAGATGTCAGTAATTATGCACTGGGGTGCTAGTTAGCTGAATAAAGTAGTGCTATAGCGTTCTCATAGATGGCGTATGGGACATCAAAATTCCTGCTCAGTGGCCACTTTTTAACCGATTTCAAAAAAGGAGTGTGTTGTATTTATGAACCGTTTTCGAACATAGGGTTTGAAAGCGTTTACTTTCAGGATGATCCCGAAAGTTTAATTTTTATGGGATAGCTAGTAAATATGTTTCGTTAAGACGAATAGTGAGGCAAATGACCTTGGACCTTTCCGCGCGCCTTTATGCAGCAAAGAGTGTTTGTTTTCGGTTCAGCATGCCATGTAGTGCCATAATCAACCAAATAATATGATCCTCTGCGGTTGGGCGAAGTGTAACTAGCCAGATTTGTATCACAGATTTTGTAGGCGAAAATACGTTTTTATGTTTGATTTTATTATTTTGACTACTTTTTGAATCTAATGGACCTCCAAGAGATAGGTATGAAGTATATGAATCACTATACTGAATTTGGTACTAATCGAATTTGAGACGCCGATAAAAAGTGGGTTCGAAGCCGCTACACATACACTATAACTAACACTATAACAACTACACTATAATTAACGGTAAGCATTTGGGACCGCCAAGGGACCCTTCAGGATGTGTGTTACAGGATATATAAATTTCAGAGCTCTACATTCAATATTTTCGTTGGAAAACGGGTTCGAAAACACCTAATTTTCTTGATTTTGGGTTACTATGCGCCTTAAACTAAAAAAAGTGTAAACATTCTAAAATTTCAAGCTACATAAGTCCGGAAGACAGTGATGCAAGATGAATGGCGACGGATTGTGAGGCGTGCTCCTTGCCACTACCTCGTTTTTGAATAACCACGCCCAAGAGTGTAGGAACTTGGAACTTAAAGATGACTAATGGTGATAGTTTCTGTCTCCCACAGCCAGCTGCCATCCCCCGTGATCGGGCTCCAGCCGGTGCTCGGCAACCACGCCGTCTGCGTCCGCTTCACCGATCCAAATTACCCTGAAGACTTTATCTTCCCGGCGCGCCGCCTCAAGGAGGCCGTGGCGCCGGCGCGCGTGTTGAAACCTGGCTCCTTCAACAACGACGAGCAGCGCAGGAACTGGCGCCCGACCATAGGTACATACTGACTAGTAGATCATCACCCAACTAAACCAGTCGCCAGATCCCTAACCTAACCCACCCCTGACTTCCCCAGAGCGGCTCGCTTTGCTCGCCACGCTGAGTAAGAAAAGTGTCCCACTGCACTCGCCACTTTGTTCAATGGTGGTGCGGTTCTCTTCAATAATCAAACGCCAGACCTCTCCCGCTCGGGTCTATCAATGTACTTGTTAAGTAAACATTGAATTATAACAGCGCGCGAGTGGTTAATCGATGCCAGCCAACTATGAAGTGGACACGACCCGCAGCCATAATTAATTTGCAATTCAATTAATATGATATAACGACATTTGTTTCCCCCAGGGATGACCCGGTCCAACACGGTCGCGAGCCTGGAGAGCGCGGGACACAGGATGCTGGGGCACAACCTACCAAGAGACAAGGGCCGGACCTACTACCCGCCGCCGCCGGAGCCGCAGAGACGTGAGTATATACTCATTCAGAACTAGCTTCTAGCCCACGGCCTCGCACGCGCATCTCCAGGATAAATGGAACTGCTGAATCCGCTGCTGCAATGGAGTACGCGAAACGTCTTGTGCGCGCTAGAGACAAAACAGTGCAGCTCGCTACGCTCTCCATTCTAGTGAGTACCGGCGGCATGTCGTTACAGAGCGCGTTTCGCTCGCCACCCTAGGATATATCATATATATCAGCTCTGTCAACTTGAGTACATTAATCGTTTCGATCGGGAGTAATCCCGATCAGGCGCTATCCCGACTCTAACTAGCGCCGCCATCTATTTTATCTTATTATTAAGGAGCACAAAGGAAATTTTAAAAATCCTTTGCGGTTTGTGATATTATAAGCTTTTCTTAATGCATCTGTATTATATGTATTTTGTATATTTAAGGCAGAGATTCCAAGTTGGCTATGATGGTCATCAAAATCTATTTTCGAATCTCTGCCTAAACCATACATAATATTATAAAGGCATTAAAAAAGTATAAAATAGGAATCATAAACTGTGAGATGGGTTTTTGAAATTTGCTTTGTTCAACGTCATAGTAACAAAAGTAGGTGGTGGCGCTAGTGTGCGCCGAGGTACCGCCTATAATCAGAAATAAATAATTTTTTTAGGCTTACACAGTAAAGTCATATAGTCAAATTTAAAACTTAATTTTTATCCAATAGTAAAGGTGTATAATGATTCTCTTTGCGTACTTTTTTCTTCTAGCGAGAGAAATACGTTAAAAAAAGACTTTAAATTATACATAACCACAGCGTGTGAAATGGTTATATGTAGTAATTTCGCTCCTACGATGTTGTCTTATATACCTATACGGTTAAACCTACAGATAGAAAGGAAACTTAAAACAATAACACTATTTTTAATGTTTTTCTCTTTGAAATCTATTTATTCGCTAACTAACCTCATAATAACAAAAGCATCTAAGTTTTAAACCCTTATACAAAGAAGCCCAATTTGTTCAATAAAACCAATCCATTCATTAGCGCTCCGAACAAAGACGTAAGGACTTGTATTGTTTCCCAACGCGCTTTGTTCCCGGAGAATGTTCAGGCAGGGCTGCTTGGTTTATAGTGAGGGCGGTCCTAGTATAACCAGTTCAATATACATGCGCCGGATCCTAGAATCCGCCCGTTCGTTAAATGGCTAGGCCGATTGCAAGACGAACGCTATTTTGAGAATAATTTATTTAATTTTATTCGACGTGATAGCTGATAGATGTTTAGCCATATTATGAAACGTTAAACGGGCATAAATTCTAACGTATTGTCTGATAAAAATAATGTAAAATGTAATCTAAAATTTAAGAAAAATCAAACAATTTTAAAGTTTGAATAAAATACTAGCGTAAAAATAGTGCTGTCCCCTTTATTTCTATCGAAAAAAGAGACATCAACAATTTTATGCTAGTTTAGTTTACGTTTTGTGGCAACAGAATCACAACCAATGGCGCGCCAAAACGATAATCACTGTCATGGCTCCGGTGACATGACTAGATGACGTCACACCTTTCACACCACACCTACGAGAACAACAACACGCGCTGTAATCTGTGATTGGTGTGACGTCACCAGCGATCCAACCAGACGCAGGACGTTTTCAGTCACGTGATCATAATTATATATAAAAAAATGCTTAGTTTTAATCCTGTTTTTTACCTAAATTAGGCATATTTTTTGAATAAAAATCACCTGGTAACGCTTTGTTACGTTGTCACTGACTAGAATAAAAACGAGAAAGTTTGTCCAGTGCGAGTAACGCACTATAAATCAAAAAGCTAGAATGAAAACAATTTGCAACTTTGCAAATTGATTTTTTGGCTAAATAGCTTTTTAATTGGGCTAGGACGATGCAATTCAATTGCATCATCCTAGCCTTTCTACAAACGGACTGACATTATCTAATACTGCAAACTTAAAATAAATTTCATTCAAGGAAGATTAATATGGTGTTATTTTGAACTAGCCCATAAATGTCAAGTCTAGAACGACACTTGCGCAAAGTTTCAGTCCGATCGTAAAGCGCGTAAAGAGATGCGTAAAGAGCAAATATCCAAAGTTTCGAACTTATTTTATTTTCTTATTATATACAAACTTTAATCAGAAAGAAAGTAACAATCAAATAACAAATTTAAATTAAAACTAGTATTTACAATAGAAACAATTAAGCTATCTTATATATTAGTTTGATGGAAATATATATTCGTTATATTTTTTTTTACAATTAAATTACCCTTTCAGACCCTGTGGTCACATTTGTACACATTAAAGTTTTTCCCAAATAAAACAATTTCAAATGATTATTTAGTATTTTAGAGCGGTTGCGATCGTTTGTACACATTAAAAGCTATCGAAAACAGTACTAGTAACGCCATCTCCTATCGTGTTCGGAAAGTTTTGGTCGAGTTTGTGTCAGTGACCAGTGAACTTTTGAAGAGTGCAGGTAAGCAGTTCTGTTTATTTCTAAATTATAAGTTTTAGGGTGAAATACGTTTAGCAAAAAATGTTTATCGATGAATTGTAGTATTGAAATCATTTGTAACGTATTTCTACATTGTTTGTAGTTTATTTCACTCGGAAATCTTGAAAAATATTTATGTATACATTTGTACACATCAGGCCGAAACAAAAATTTTCAAGCATGATTCAAAAGTTGTAACCGTCTTATAAAACGCGCGCTTTTTTGTTTTACTACGATAATTTTGTAAGACAGTTCAATTATTTGGTTTTACAAAAGTGTTTTTGTTTATTTTTACAGATTACTGTAATGCAAAATGTTCATACCCGATGCATTGGATGCTTTACACTACACGATGGAAATTTATCAGATTTGGATTTATCTTCGGACGACGAATATGTGGATCCTCCTAGTCAACAACCACGATTTATCCGTGTGGGTGCAGATATAGTAAACCGGCATCAAGGAGAATTCTATCCACCGGAATCTGATGATGAAGAGGAAACAAATAATCGCGCTGAACTTGACTTAGTGGGTGGAGCAATACCGACTCCAGACTTTGCAGATTCTGAAGCTGTTCTGCTCGAGAATGAGTTACGACAGTCCGCTTCAACGGATAATTTTGAACGTCTCACGCCAAAGTCAAGTATTAGATGGAAACATAGAGAACTAGAAAACCAAATAACGACTGAATGGTCGCCACCCATATTCAGAAAAAGTATAATCATGCGATGGGAGGAGTTGACTTACTGGACCAGCTGCTGAGCTACTATAGAACATTTATAAAGTCTAAGAAGTGGCCTCTGCGAATGATATTTCATGCATCAGACCTGGCAGTTGTTCAAGCTTTTAGAGAGTATCAAATCGATAATGATTTGCTTGGAGTACCGAAAAACAAGAGACTCACTTTACTTGGTTTTCGACGACGTCTAACTGAGAGCTTAGTTTTATATAACAAAATGTCTTTCGCTAAAAGAGGTCGTCCAACAAGCAGCAGTCCCTTGGCAGAAGTTATTTCGAGGAGAGTGGGAGAACTTCGCCCAGGAACAGACATAGCTCGCGATGCAGTTGGTCATTTTCCAGTACATGATGACGGCGGTCGAACTGGGGCCCGCTGTAAATTGGTGGGATGCAAGGGAAGGTCACGCATCAAGTGTATCAAATATAAAGTACACCTATGCCTAAACAAAGACAAGAACTGCTTTCTAACTTTCCATACGTAAACATAGGTATGAGTATGAAACTGTAAAATATACCTGATACCTGCCTACTGGATTACCATGTTCCTATTAGAGTGTAAGGGTTTTTTCATAAGTTTAATTTGTCCAAAGATAAAGTACAATTTTGCGATTAATTTTTAAATTTATAATAAACAAATCTACAAAAATATAACAGTCTTTGTTTGAATAGGTAATCACCCCATATACGAGTTTTATAACAATGTAGGCCGGATGTACTCATCTGTGTACATTAAGAAAATCTAAAATTTCCTGAAAACTACACATCTTGGAATTTTTTTTTCCGTATTTTCTTACTCAAATTTACCCCCTTTATCAACACAAATTTAATCGCAACTTAATTTGAAAAAATTATAATTCAGGACTGAAAGGGTTAAGCGGTGTTTCGAGAACCGATCACACATACGGTCCAGTTGCAACAATTTTTTAGCAATTTGTCACCAGGTTCTAAATATAAATGTTAAAATTTTGCAGCCTGACGATTTCATATCCAGAAAAGATTTTAAACCGGATATCTTGAACAATAGCTCTATTTTGCCTTTTCCGAAGATAGCTTACATTAAAAGACCAACACATGCAATTAAGACTACAAAAAACCGTTAAGGAAAAACAAAATTACCCAAAGTATCAGTGAATGGATTCCATTATTCCAAATTCGAAATTCAAATTGGCCTATCCCGCGGGCATTGGCGTGTAATAGCGCGCGAAAGCAAACAGGAAGCGCGCCGCCCGCCATTGTCCGCGTCAGTGTCGCCAACTACGAAAATAATAATTATCGAGGGCTGCCAACAATGGGGTGAATTTTTTGAATAACGGGTCGTTCGGCTCAAGTGCTTCCTTTTATGCGGGGGGATTAGGCAACAATGTCGGAAGCGTTTTTTGTAACCTTTAACCAGGTGTCCGATAGGTGTTTTAATGCGTATTTTTATTTTTTCTCTGATAATCCGATGATACCTTTTTAATCTGTAAAGTATTTGGGGGATTTGTCTAAAAAAATCAAGAGCCTACTTCTACCATGGCGAATGGAACGTCTTTAACGAAAATTGTAACGCAAAAATAAGTAGTAGGTAGAGGTACCTACTTCAATTAGTTCTTGCTCACGGCTAGGCTCACGTGGATAAACCGTACCTGAATTAAACGAAGCTATAAGAACAATCTATTAGTAAAGTAGTTTTCAGAATAGTTACTAAGAAAAGTTACATAAATAAATAATAATGCTAGACAATTCACACAGCATTATCTAGCCCCAAGCTAAGCAGAGCTTTTGTTATGGGTTCTAGATAACTGATACACATAATACAATATATTACATAGATAGATATTTTTTATTACACATAGAAAACGACCAGCACACCCGAAACAAATACCTGCAGATCGTACATATATTTGTCCCGAGGCGGGAATCGAATCCTCCTGCGTCGCAAGCGGACCTTCGCCTATCGCGCCACAGAAGTCGTAAATGTGTTTTTTTTAATAGTATTTTTAGAAGTCAACCATATAAAAATCATGTCATTTAATTTCAACTTCTTGTTTCATGCATGACTCAATGAGCTTTGCTGCCACAACGCTGGCTGCCAGTGTCAATGTCAAAAGAGTAGTCACTTTAGTAGAGAGAAAACATACAATTAAATATAATGCAGGGCTTCATGTCATTTCTCTAACCTACTAGACCAATCTAACTGTACATTTGACTTCTCTGACAAGTCACTTTGACGTGACTTCCAATTAATTCCTATTTTCAATTGCATTCAAATTCACTTTTTAGTAACCTTTATTCCATTGAAATAGAGTTGACCATGGTTTAGATAAGTTTAGGGTTGCCACGTGGCCCAATTACCGAACGCCCCCGAACTGCAGGGTATTTTAATTGAACACGCTTATTTGATTTTGCGATTGACGTGTGCATAAATATAGGGACCATGAGGAATTGATTGAGATGTTTTTATGGTAATTTGTATTGGTAGGTTAGGTATTATGGCAAGATAGCTATATTAAAGTAAGTTTTTGACTGAAAAACTGCCTCTCTGGAATCTTGGTTAATGTCTGTTGAGACTGGATATATTCATCGTCATCATCATAATGTCGATATTAGATTGATTTGAAACGCAATTTAAAAAAAAAAACTACAAATGTTTGTGCCATTTTTTGCTCTGCAATTGTGGCTATTATGTACACCCAATTTTGTGTTTCAATTAGATTTTATAGTGATAATAAACCACTAAAAACTACAAAATTGTGTTTTGATCGATAAGAGTTATAAAAATGCATTTAAAAACTTACATTTTTTTTGTTTCACGCGTAATTTGACGAAAACGCTGGACGAAGTGATAGCCATATTGCTCTGTGGTTATGACGTCAGGTTGTCTGTGTATGTACTAACTAAATGCGCTGATGTTGTTGGTGAGAGCTGATGATACATTTAAGTTTATGGAGGTACTCAGTCGTATGACGTTATAACATTGCGCCTAAAGTTTCATGGTGGGTTCTTAAACGATTAAAAAAACTGAACGTTTTCAGTTATCTAATTGTTTTTTTTATGGTCTATGACTTTTAACTTATAACTTTTATGACTAACATTTTCGACTGTGGCATAAGCTATCTCAATAATATATTTTTATTATTTTCTCTTCTATTTCACCGGTAGGTCCTATTCAATATCAATCCAAAGATAAAAATAAAATATTATATCACGCACACTCAACACAAAAAAAAAACATCTCAAAAACGCATCTCATGAATTAAATGTAACTTTAGTCTTTGATCAGGTTTAGATAACTTCAATGTTACCCCTGTAGAAGGAGCTAACATGCTATGGTCCGTAAGATGTTGCAGGGATTTTCGACTAGGTGAGTACTTGATTTCGTGGCTCGGTTGGTTACAGTACACCCTGTAAATTCGTGTCCCAACGAAATAAAAATAGGTACTTATTTAATATCTTAGAGATTACCCAAAGTGCAAGGGCTAACGCCTAACGCACTATCTATAAAATAAAAAAACCTTTAAAAAATATGTTAAATAATAAAAAGAGGCTGATCCTTATCTGTGAAGAACAATCTCTTCCAGACTAGACAACCTTGAACAGATAGGATCGAGCTTACCTTTTCTCACCACGTACGATGAAAATGGACTCTACCACCCAATTAAAAAGAATACAACCTTGCAAACTCTGCAAATCACAACCGAGTAGCATATTATAATGATGCCGTCCAATAAACAACAGAGCCGTGTAAAAGTCGCGAGCGAAGCGCTGGGCCCTTGAGCACGCGCGGCCTGCCTCTAATTATTGCAGGATAGAGCTCCGACGGCTTTATCTCGGGGCTGAGACAGGCGGGTATCGAGAGGGCTTGCTTATTTACCTGAAACAGAATCATCATTTTACTGGAACGTCGTTTAAAGCTTTTTGGACTTGCGCTATCAGAACACGTAATTTTTCTGTAGGTACATGTGGCTTTTTCAGGTGAGAGTGGATGGCAAAATCCGGAACCATGAAAGTTACAGAAAAGTCGTAAAAGAAGTCATTTGTTCAGTTTATGACAAAATTATAAATACGTACTCATTGATTTTTTTACGGTATGTTTCGTTGAAGTTTACAAATAGACAACGAATAGACGTAGTTTTACCGAGTATAAATCCTAGTATCCTGGCTAGCGGCGATTTGATCGAAGAGATTATAAATACTTTAGAAATAGAAATAGAAATCTTTATTCATAGCATAAACATTATAAAATTAAGTTACACAGTTACATAAAAAACAACTGAGGTACAAAATAAGACAACTTTGATGACTAGGGGGAGTAGCGAAATTTGCAATACGACTCTCTAACTCTCATGATTTCAAATAGACAGGTATTAATGGCATAGTGGGCATAACCATAGTGCATACCATGGCCATATCTGTATAATCAACAGTCAAAAAAATCACTCGTAAAGATATAAATTATAATAACAAAATTAGTAAGCTTCAAGCAGTAATAATAATAATGTTGGACAGGACAATTCACACAACAGTGTTTCCACACCGGAACACACACAAGGTGATTCAAAATGCGGGTTAAATAGTTACGACTCAGCACATCATTCACGGATAAGTTCAAAGTTTTTAAATATTTAGTTTTTGTTGGATTTAGGATTACAAATTGAAGAAATAAATAAAACGTAACATCTTACAATAAACCTCAAGATGACAATCCAGTGGATACCTACTCAAAAACACAAAACAGTAAACAAAACCAAATCTTCAAAGTGAAGCAGTACGTCACAAAGCTCGAACAATACGCAGAACTCTCGGGGCTATGGGTAATACTACTCGACATTTCACCGGAATATTTCTTTGTGGCAAGGCATCGTAGGACGCGCCTTCAGCTTATGACAGTATAAATAAAACCGGCAAGGGTGAGTTGGACTACGCATAGTGACTGGTGGTGTTGCAATTTTATTTGCGTAAATTTTATTATAAGTATTTTTTTCTATGAAATGTTTCTCCCTCGCGAAATAGAACTTAAAAAAGCATCCCACAATCAGATTTATTTGTACAAATTTAATACCTAATTAACTGATTGAGAGGCATCTTCCATACCTTTTCGTTCCATACCTAGATTCTTTCAGTACTAAAACATCTTATTATGGAAGAAATAGAATAATGTTCCAAAATTTTTCGATTTCGACAAGATTCGAATCTGCGCCCCACCCTCAGGTACGGGTATGCTCTAACCAACTTAGCCACGAAATCTTAGTAGGTTTTGTCGAAAATCTTTGGGATATCTAACGGCTCTAGCGCCGTTAGCGTCTCTACAGGGGATACATTGAAAGTTATCCAAACCTGCTCAATGACTACTCTCTTCAATCACGACGAGAGTGCTTTTAACTTAGCTTTTTTTGCTTTATAGTGCGTTACTCGCACTGAAAAAAAATTCTACGAAAATTTAATAATGTGTTTTTTTATTGTTTAGAAACTAAATGTTACGCAAGGGCGACGGCAAAACGAAATTGCAAAAGTTACGTATTTGCAATTTGGTTCGAGAACCCTAAAAGCTTGAAAGAAAAAATATACTTGTGTCCTCGATCTCCCTGCCTTTCTTAATTAATTCGATACAAGACAGGTAAAGTACAAGTTACTGACAATACAAGAAACAAAATGGTACAGATATGTCTTGTTGAAGATCTTAGGTGCCCATTCCACTCATGCAATTTCTTTGTCCAATGTACATTTTGATCATCTAATTTACTAGCAACACCGATATTTGATCAAAGATTCGGAAGCTAGTTTCTAGCCGCAGCTTCGCACGCATTGTTTCTATGTAAACGTATGCAGATTAATTCTTTACAATGGTAACTGAAATTTTATGGGTTTATTTGAAACCTATGGTTTATAACATGTCAAGTGTTACACGAAGAAGTAGAAGTTTGTGAAGTGGAGTGAAGTACTTCTTCACGTCAAAACTTCTCAAACATTCCTTCGATTCATCCAAACTTCCGCATTTCTAATATTAGTGTGATGTAATGTAATTTCATTTAAAATCAATAACTTAGGAATTTTGGAATTACAAAAATATGAAAATTATAAAATGAGTGGAATGGGCCATCGTCCAAGAAATTTGATCTAATATTGGACAAAGAACTTTGACAAAGATATTGGATGAGTGGAATGGGCACCATAGATTTTTTTTCCAGTTTATAATAAGAAAACACAATGTTAATGATTTTTTCTATATATTACACGTAACGAGTAGATCACAGGACAGTGTTCGGTCCACAAACTTCGTCGAGTGATCCATGATTATTACCAGCGGTCATCCAATGCGGACAGCATTGGATGACCATAAAGGGAAGGTTTTAGTCCAACCGCAGACCAAGTTGAAACAACTCGGCTACTGGCCCACCTAAGTTTCTAGGCACATTTTTTTTTCAATGAAGTTTTTAATTAATAATAATAATAATAATTTATTTATTGCATAGAAACACTGACAGAACAATACCGAAAACAATCATTCTTAAAATTTAACTATTAGTTGGAGACTTTAAATCTATGAATGCGTTGATTGAGTTGGCTAGCCTTAGATATCTACGCTAGGCTTGTAAAGCCTGTGTTATAGACATCTATGCCATCCCCCATTACAATGACACTGATTTAATAAAAGTTACAAAAAAAATAATTAATTTCTGTTTACTTACACAATTTCGTATTGTTAAATTTATTTGAAATTGCTATTAGAATTATTAAGATTATTTATTATATTACAAATTATTATTTTCTATCTTGCAAGTTTCAAATACTTACAACTTGGTCTTGCCATGCCACTGTACCTTTTACATGTTATCATAATTCGTAATTCTTTATTCCTTCTTGTACAAGTAGGTAATGCATTTATTACTGAATGGGATATTCTGACATTTAGGACATTCTCTCGCAATTGGAGGAGAAAGCCGCTGTCATCCATATTTATATAAAGAGAAGAGAAAACTGGATGACATATCAAGAGATCTCTGAAACTACAAGAGCTACGAAGCTAAATTTTGCATGAAGTTTCCTTTTAGGTCGTAGGCACGTTCGTAGGCACCAGCTATGAACTAATTTTTGGAAATTAGTATTTAAAAGTAGTTTAAATGGGGTCGTAATCGAATAAAGAGTAATTTTAGGATTTTGTCATATTAACTTTAAAATCGTAAAGGGTTTGTTATATAACATTGGCGGCATAGTTTACGTGGAAAGCAACATGATATACGGTATATTTAAGATTATTTATCGGGTATTTATCGCGTACCTTTTGCTTTCTTTTCCCCGGAAAAGAAACCCGGGGGAAAAGAAAAGAAAAGGTACGCGATAAATACCCGATAAATAATCTTAAATATGTCATCAAATCGCGAAAGTTTAAAAAGTTTTATAATATACGGTACTTATTTATAAGGTCCACTTGAAAGAAATCGCAGGCGGGTCAGCTAGTGTAGAATATTCTGCATATAATGTACCGAAGGCTTAGACGTAACAATCAGCTTCCAGAATCCTCCTTTTGTTCTATTTCCTACGAGTGGTTCAGTTGCGATATAACATACAAACAACCTGGATATTGCAAACTGAGAATAGTTCGAAAGTTCCGCTCTACTGATCCTTTATATCTGAAACTACTTCAAATAAAACGGTACATACTTAATGTTTCCTAAAATATAAACAGGGAGCGTGAACGGACTAGACAAGACCTTGTACGTTAGAAAACATAAAATTACTTCAAATGCGTTAATTATAATCGCCTTGCTTTGTTTTCTTTTTTTAAGGGTCCCGTGCCTCAAAAAGAAAAAAGAACCTTTATAGTATCACTTCGTTGTCCTTCTGTTAAACCTCTTTCTCAGGAATGCGTGGTATGATGAGTTAATAAACATCAAATACTCAGGTCCGTAACCTCTTGGAGCCGTGACATAAGAGTTGTCTGGCAAAGATCGCTCTTTTGAGCGATAAGACCGCCAATTGTCACTGATGTTATAGTTGCTTCATTTGTAAATTATTTTTTTTAGTTTTAAGTGTGCAATAAGTTGTTTTCTATCTATAAATCGATATTTTATTGAAGACGGTACCCCGAGCGAAACAAGCGCCGCCGCCTTTAGTATATTTCGTTGAACAATGGTAATTTTAAAATTTTCAATGGGCAATTTGTGATACCTATTATAAGCTTTTTTTTAATGTCTCTATCATAATTTTATTTTGTATAGTTTAGAAGGAGAAACGATGTTGCACTTTGTGGCCACCAAACTAAATTATTGGCGCTAGTTGGGCTCGGAGTACCGTCTTAAGTCAAGGTTGAGTTAAATCAGCAATCTTTCCTCTTAATTCTAATCAAGTTTTTCCGTACGGTACGGCTTAATGTTGGATGAGATTTTACAAAATTTATGTGAAAGCAAAATCAGTACAGTATGAACACCTGTCTGGTGTCGTCGAGTCGTGGATAATTACGAGGCCCGAGTGCGTAACGAGGCGCCGCCATTACCCGGCATTGTTCACTGGCGCCCAGCGCGGGGCAATCACCTATTTATTGTTACTTTACAATGGGGGATAAATAAGATATTTGCTGTTAGCTGGGATATTAAGTTTTAATCGGTTTGTTGTTTGGGAAAGTGAAGGCGAAATTATAAGATTTTTACTAGCTGTTGCCTACGGTTTCTCATGCACTTTTGAAGTATCCTATGTCCGTCCTCGGGAAACCATTTACCTCCCTGCCAAATTTCATTGTGATCCGTTCTGCCGTTTAAGTAAAAAAAGTTAAGTTAAAAAGTAACAGACTGACAAACAGAGTTCCTTTCGAATTTAAAATATTAGTAAGGATGACGTCATATTATATAAATGTATTTTGTATTTTATTTCATAAAAATTCTAACTTGTAAAGTTAAATAATTATTCACAAAGAGCCATAGCTATAAATTAGCCTGTAGTAAGGGCTGCTTGAGTCTTAAGAAATAATAAGATACCAAAGTAAATACTTACAAGACGCAAATAGGTAATAGTTAAGTAGGCCTACAAGTTTATATTATACCCATCTCTTCAAAACCAAGCATTTTTCCCTCAAGCGCCCAACGCCTGAGGAAAAACTGCCAAAATATAGCTATTCACCGCGCTGCACCAGCGAGGAATAAAAAGAAATGCGATGACGTAGCTCAGACATAATAGGCATCTAATGGGAGCCGACGACGCCGCATTCAGCAGTGAAAGAGTCGCGAGGCGAGGCGCCAAAATTGCAGGCTCACTATAAGGACCACGGTATGAGATACTAGCGGCCCGCCCCGGCTTCGCACGGGTAGAATAACATATATAATGTATTTAGTAGAATAATATATAGGTACCTATAGTGTATCAGAGTCCAGTACAATAACGCCTACCTGACACTTGTGAGGTTGCCGAGATGCTGCAATGCGTCGAGCTTGTTCGCCGAAGCGGCAGTGCCCGACTTCTTCGCCATCGCCCGTTCTCGCGTAGCATCTTTCTGGGGTAGGTTAGTCCGCTCTAAAAATTGCATTTTGAAGGCTGTCTCTGACCAGGTTTACCAAAATTATATTTTTATGAACTGGATTTCCCTTCATATAGAGGGAAACAGGAAGTGACGTGCGGTAGCACTATGCACCGTGTTATTTATTTTTGTTAATTTAATTCTATTTTGTATATTTTTGAAACTGTGTGTGATTTTTTTGTTTTTGTGATATGGTTTTTTTTGCCTGAAATAAACGAATTTTATTTATTAATTCCTATAACGCTCACGGTTAACGTGGCTTGTCATTGTTCCGTACCCAAAGGGTAAAACGGGACCCTATTACTAATACTCCGATGTCCGTCCGTCTGTCGGTCAGTCTGACTGTCTGTCCGTCTGTCACCAGACTGTACCTCATGAACCGTGATAGTTAGACAAATGAAATTGACACACTGATAATGTATTTTTGTTACCGATATAATAAGAAAAACAGAATAAAATAAATATTTAAAGGGGCTCCCATACAACAAACGTGATTTTTTTGCTCATTTTTGCTCGATCTTGATAACGGCTACAGGTAGACTCTTGAAATATTCACAGAATAAGTGAATAATATTAAGTTATATATTCACTTTCAAATAAATTATTAAACTATTATAAAACAAATATTTAAGAAGGGAGACTTCTATACAACAGACATGATTTTTTCCCCGTTTTTATAGATAACTAGCTATCGAGTGACGGTTTTTTTTCTTATTGATTTTTTATTATGTCATTTTACTTAATTACTAGGGCTGACATGTTATGATTTTTTGATTGATTTTTTAATTATTTATTATGTGATTTATTTTGATAATGGTTTGACATATTATATTGTGTATTACGTAATAAACTTTATTTTAAGCAATTTCGGTGAGCTTCGTATATATTTAATGATAATACTAAGACTACTTTCATTCGTACCGCTGGGGTTTGGAACACGCTCCCTGCTGCTGTTTTTCCTCGTACCGCTGGGGTTTGGAACACGCTCCCTGCTGCTGTTTTTCCTCGTACCGCTGGGGTTTGGAACACGCTCCCTGCTGCTGTTTTTCCTCGTACCGCTGGGGCTTGGAACACGCTCCCTGCTGCTGTTTTTCCCGTTTATTACAACCTGGCTCTCTTCAAGACCCAGGAACAAGAGTGAATAGGTTGGAATACCTTCTACTCTAGACCTTCGTGATACATCGTCGGCCACATCTTCACTTTCCATCAAGTGAGATTGTGCTCAAACAAAGATCTAAAGACTATAAAAAAGGTACACTATTGAACAAGGTGGTCCTGTAAAAATAGTTGTACATTTTATGAAATATAAACCTTTACGACTACCGTGGCTCCCAACGTGGTACAGCCACAGCGTGCCAAGATATCCCCCCATAACGCTTTCAATCGCACTTTGTACTTTCACTCTTCAATCCTTAAACAATACCGAGTAAATCATAATTCCACGTTTCCCCCAGCGAGGGGTATCGATGACCTTAAAGCCTTGGAGCAATCCCTTTAAAGCCAAACCTTCGAGCTTCTGGGATTAAACTGTGTACATTACACGGAGTTAAATACGAGGGAAGCTTTACGGGAATAAATTTGATACGCTGGCAAACAATCGTACATTCGCGATGTAGAGATTCTGGAAGATTCCAGAACATTTTCCTGTGTCATGTTGTTTTCTGTATTCATTGTTTCTTAAAAAAACATTTCGGTTATTATTGCACAAACCGTTATTGGAAGCATAATACATAATAGAGTATTTTACTGTATTTATATGAGAAAAACTCTAAAAATATATTATGGAAATAGCTAAGACAAAAGCGGTCGGAAAATGTTAGATTTCGTTCTTAAAATTAAAAAATATTTTTAAACATCAATTGAAAATTTTAATTATTTTTTCAATGTTTTTAACACTATGAAATAAAAAACGCAATGTTATTGCGTGATACGGCTGTACATAAACTTAAAAGTATTATATTAACTGACGTCATGACCAACGGAATAAATAATCCGTCCAATACGTCCAGCGTTTTCGTCAAAGCACGCACAAAATCTGAAAATGTAAATTATAAATGTATTTCTATGGCATTTATTGATTGAATAAAGATGTAGTATATTTTTTGTTGTTTATTAACACTATTTATGCTCATAGCGATAAGGCTGCCTTTGTACTTCGTCTTCTCTTCTTCGTGTGGTACAATAAAGTATTATCTATCTATTGAATGTAACTGAGACACTTCAAAAATGTGTGCAATAACCCTATTCTAAGAAACAAATACTAAAATGTCCTGATTGGAAATGTGTACGGTTATGTTGTAAGCTTGATATATTTTAAGTAACGAATTGAATAAATTGGCTTCTTGTGATCTCTCTCGACAGACACTTCTATAGTTCCCTAGTTCTGCGCCGGTGACATTAGAGCGCCACAAAGCGAGCGATTAAACACTCTGCCGTTGGCACGGGGCGGTAGCGGCTGCAGTGCGATTTGCAAGCGGTGTGTTGAGCCCTCGAGTGTCGCAATACATGGCGTGTTCTCGAGAGGATGCTGAGCGCTTCTTTTGCGAGCATTTTTATAAAAGATATACTTGAGAGGCGAAACTTCAAAGAGACATCACGTTTCAAATTAGGTGCTGCAATTTTTCTAAAGGAGACATACTTACCTAGAAAGTTTCAAAAGTAAGTAAAACTATGTTCTTGTTTCAGAACGTTCACAATCGTTCGGTCCCCAGCGCAGCGGGTTCGTACCTTATGGTAATCAAGGACACCACGACCAGGGCTACCAAG
Source organism: Eupithecia vulgata (assembly GCA_946478455.1). NCBI lineage: Eukaryota > Metazoa > Arthropoda > Insecta > Lepidoptera > Geometridae > Eupithecia > Eupithecia vulgata. Next base: position 1,193,432 of record OX297877.1, read on the forward strand.
GCAGCCAGACATACAACCGCTCTGGCTACGGCGGCAGCCAGAGTTACGGACAGAACAGACAAGGAGGCTACGCCCAGCAAGGGTACGGTCAACACGGGTACGGGCAGAACTCCAACAGCCAGAACCAGGGATACCAACAAAATAGGGGGTACAACTCAGGCCCGAATAGCAACCACGGTCAGAGGAGTCATTCACAACAGCAGAACGGGTACGGCAGCCAGGGATCCTCGCAATCCAACCAGGGAAGGGACAGGTACCAGGGGAACAGGAATCAAGGGGGGAGCTGGCGTTAAATTGTAGATTATGTATAGAAACTAGTTAGATATTAGGAGACTGACATACATGAGGATAGAGTGCGGGGTGTAAAGGCAACCATAATAATGTATTATGGATAAATTTCGTGATCGGTCTAGGTTTATGGAAATGTATATGAAATGTGGTAGTTTTTACACCCACCTGCTAATAAATTGTGACTGTTTTAATTAAACTGAAGTAAATAGATACTTAAATATTGTTTCCGTACTAAGCGGATTCTCAGATTTAAACACGTTTTGAATTTGCAAAGTTTATTTTGAATTTAAACATGATAAGCTAATTAATACTATAAGAATTATAATTGTTTATTTAACATAATTAGCTAATTAAACTGTATACACCACAATGGTGTTGCCTTGCACATGATTCAATTATTAGGACATTGTTTAAATTAAATAATTACACGGATTGGACTCCAAGACTGCTTTTGATTTAAAATGTTTACCGACACTGTTCTATCAGGTTTTGTACCCGAGTTCAAAAAGCGGCACCACAAAATTGCAATCCCGTTTTTTTTCTCAATTCTGTCGTGTCCAGTTTTAACTCAACTGTTTCGGACAGGCACGGACACTCATTCTAAAAATTAATTAAAAACATGTAACGCACATGTCAAACGTTTTCCAATATGGCCGACAAAGCGCGTCTGAAGTAGGTACTGACGTTTTGTGCTCGATCAATAGTTTTTAAATTCCTTTTTGCGCCACAATCGAAGGTTCGGCACAGAATCGTTGAACATGAAAAGGAATTAGGGGCTCCGCGGACCGGAGGCCACTTGAGAGCTGAATGGGTAGAACTTAACGGAGATTTTTAAGACTTTTTTGTCCAGGTAAGCCAAATGGGCCGTTAATAATTCATTGCTCGCATTTCCGTTTTTGCTGATTATGATAATTATGCAGGCCATGGGTGAATAAGTAAATCCTGAAAATCGTCAATTTTCAAGTGTCTTAAGATCTTCGATGGACATTATTAACCTTAGCATGTAAAGGTGTTTTGTGCTGATTCAGGGTTATGTCAATAAATTCTTCCTTGGTAATTTGACCCTGTCAGGTAAATTTACCATTGACTACCTTCTCACCTTGTTCCATTGTCAACCCACCCAGCGAATTACTCATGTGTGACACTATTAAAATTTGATCTGATTTGTTTGAAACACAACTACCTATGTTAGGTACTTCTCGTGTAAAATTATTTGTTTATGTCTAACGTGCAATAAAGTTTTTTCTTCCTATGAACCTGCAGTTTTATTAATGTAGGTTATGTACAATACAAATTCAGTTTAACAGGACTGAAGGAATAACGAATACCTACCTATCTGTCTTAATTCAATCCTTAAGCAGCTAGGACGATGCGTTACAGCGGTGGCAGCTGAACGCTTTATCTAAGTGTAAAATTTTAAATGCACGTGATTGGTCCCTTGGGAGACCATTCTAGGTATGTACAATTGTACAACATGCATAGGGAGTAAGGAATGAAATGCAATATAACTAAAATTTTGGTAAATTCACACACTAGTTTACAAATAACTCGATACAAACTTGCAATAGTCGCTAAAGAAAAGCACTCATCTGGAAGACTAGGTGCACTACTTCCCTCCGTCACCAAAACTTCCCACAAAAATCACAATGAGAGGGATATTGAAGCGTAAAACTGCGATAACTGTATCGCGTCGCGAACCACTCCCCTGCTCACTTCCCATAAACACCGGCAAGATCTAGAATGTCCACTTCACCGTAACTAATGTGTCAAAAGACAAATCTTTTGTTAATTTGCACACGTCTGTGCTAATGATTCCGGGCGGCGTCAGCAGGAGTCAAAACGCCTGCTGGGTTCGCGTGACCCTCAATGACGTCATGCAGCGTTCGAATACGAATTCAAATCCCGTTTGACAGATGACTTTGACTTCTTTATAGTGGTCTTGAGAACTTGTAAGTGGCGCTTTGAGGAGTCAGCTGAGTGTGAACGAGCAATTTCCGAGCTGATGGGAATGCGGTGGACGCCTTGTTCCTGGGCTTGATTGACGGCTGAGGAAGGTCAAGTGTCGTTCCTTTTGATTTTTGCAGTTCGTTGGTTTTATTTGGCAAATTTCTTATTACTAAGACTTTTGTGTTTTAAGGTGATGTGGAGATGACGGTGAGATTTCTTGGGTGAAAGTCAATCAATAATTAATTGAGTATGCTTCGATGTGTAATGTGTGGCAAGCAAGAAGCCATGCGTGAAGCAATGAAAGTATTTAATTTCTAGCTTATTTGTATATTCATTAGCAGCTTCACAAAATCGCACAAGGGTTTGTTGATAAGTCCTACCTTACCTTACTATCAAAATTTACTGCTAAGTTTTTGTAACCTCTATATAACTGCAGTTATGTAATAGTTAGCGACGCGTTAGTAGGAAACTAACAAAACATGAAATCTGCACAATCCAGACAGCAGATGCTCTTTATCTCCCTAAAACATAAAGGCTCGCTTCATTAACCACAAATGAAAATTACCGCTCCGGATGAACACACAAAAAGTTACAAATTGTTCTAGTTTTCCCCCCAAATTTTACATTCGAGACACGTACCGCACTCCTCCCTGATTGGTCGGCGCTCCTTCACGCCGATTGGCTCACACTTTGACAGTAATGGCGTTAACTCTATCTCTTCCAAATTCAAACACATAATCTGCACAGCTGCACGCTTCGACTTTCAACCGTAGACCGTTTCAGTAGAGTGTAAAATAAACAGAAACGTGAATACCATTAGTCGTTTTGTGGTAGTTTTTCTCCCCTCTAGACAGATGTTGCTACATTTTAGTAACAATTCGCCCACGACTCGTTTTGAAAGCTATTGTGTAACTTTTTGTGTATTATTTTGACTAATTCGTTTGTCGTGCGGTTGGTTAGATGGTATCTTAGGGAGGTTTCATTCATTGGATGCGTTTTGTTCTGCACCGGTTTTTGATATTTTTGTTGCAGATATTTTTATGAAGTGGTTTTAACATTATATTATTAGTAACCTACTTATTTACAAATGAATAAACGCTGCATGCATATTCTCCTCTTTGTTAAAATTCTGTTTGCTCTTTCAACTGGTGTACACTGTTATTCTTTAAAGATGGCTACGAATACCTATTGCTTTCAATACCGGTATTCGGGGCGATTTTAGAAGGGCCTATGTCCAGCAGTGGACTTCGTTCGACTGGGATGATGATTGCGACCGTTGAAAGGTAAAAGCAACAAAAACTAAATTGTGGAGGTTGAAATCACATTTACTTAGGTATAGTTTGAAATTACAGTAAAATAGACGTAAGTTTTTTATTTAATGTCAAAACGTAAAAACGGAAACATCACTAGAATCAAGAAAAATAAAAGATTAATTGGCAGTTTATTTGATTCGACCTTGTTTTCTGTGATTTTTTTTACACAGCTTCGATCAATTCATCTTATTTTACTAATTAGGTAAGTAATTCGGTATAGTACCTACCTGTACATCTACTTATACAGAAAAAAATCTAAGAGTATTGAACTAGTATAAACTATAGACTAAGCTATGTTTTACATATGAGCATAAGTCACATGCCTGATGATCATCATCATCATCAGCCTACATCAGTCCACTGCTGGACATAGGCCTCCCCTAATGAGCGCCATAGCGCCCTGTCTTCAGCTTGCCGCATCCAGCATCTGCCAGCAGTCTCGCAAATCGTCATCCCACCTGGTCGGAGGGCGTCCTACACTACGTTTGCCGAGTCGTGGTCTCCACTCAAGAACACGTTTACCCCAGCGGTTGTCGGTTCTTCTCGAGATATGGCCAGCCCACAGCCACTTCAGTTTGCTAATCGTTTGAGCTATGTCGATAACCTTGGTTCTCTGTCGGATGTATTCGTTGCGAATCCTATCCTTCAGAGAAACTCCGAGCATAGCTCTCTCCATAGCTCGCTGGGCGACTTTCAACTGGTGGACCAGCCCTACCGTGAGTGTCCACGTCTCAGCTCCGTAGGTCATGCCTGATATGTAACTTTAATGGGTAAAGAAGGCTATGTCATAATTTACACCATAATGCCAAAAGGTATGAGCATAAAAATAGTGCTTAGCGAAAACCTCGTCAGATTGAGACCGTTAGTTGGTTAAGACGGTAGGTACCCCGAGCCAAACTAGCGCCGCCACCTATTTTATCTTATTATTTCGTTGGTCACAAACGGCCCATTGAAAATTGTGAAATTACCTTTGTTCAACGAAATAATAAGATAAAATATCGGGTATCGTCTTATAAAGCATAACGTGGAATTTCCACACGTCCAGATTTCTGTACCAAGAGCAAAACGAGAACATCCAACATACGGCATTATCTAGGCAAATGATATCTAACCGTCGATTGATTCCAGAAAATATAATACCTAAGTATCTACCCACGTAGCTTTTCACACTACCACCTCCGACCTCTCACATGATTCCAACAATAACAAAACATCAAACTACCGCCATAATTTCCGCCGAATGATTCAACTAGAGCTCGCAAGCATTTAGCCGTAAAGCCATGTTATATTCAGAGACGGCCGTGCCCTCGAGTGTCATATTATATTTTACAATTTTTTACTTTTAATAATTCGCGCGCAGCGGTCGAGCTTTGAGAGGTGCACTTGAGCACGAACCCAAAAAAATCTGTAAAAATCCATGTGTTGTAGCCGGTCTTGTGGGTTGGCTGGGTTCCGTAGATATTCGTTCCCTAAATTAGCGCTGCCTATGTAATGCTACGCTGCTATATTTTTTGTAGGTAAGTTCTTATACCTAGGAAGGCTTCCTGCGACATAGGCTTGCCTCGTGCGGGGGCTGCCAGTAATTATGTATGTCTATATTAATTGGCAAATAGGTAAATCATTTTGTATTTTAGGTGTGTTGGTGTGTCCCGCTCAATGGTCCATGTATATCTTGACTCTACCATACCTACTTTTAATTAGGTAGTACCTATGTAGGTACTCTACTTACAAAAGTAGAGTACCTACATAGGTACTATACTAACTGTAACTGCCCTATTAGGTATGTAGGTACTTATTTTGACCTATATGGTCAATGAAATAAGTACGTAGGTACCTAATAGGGCCGTTTCCTGGGAAAAACAAAATGTTATTCTGTTTAGTCCTTCAGTTCTTCTTCTTTCTTCACAAAAAAATACGTGTCTATTTTCGTATCTTCTGACACGTATGTTTTCTATAGTTTATCAAACAAAAAATTACAAAGATATAATAATAATCGTGTCAAAGTTTGGAAGTGGAGGCCACGTCACGCGGATCTAAAAGTGGCTATATCTGTATAAATTTATGTATAATTGCCAAAAGTGAAAATATGTGCCCAATATTTTATAGTTGACAATTTTTTTCAGGAACCTAGACGGTTTAGACTTACATTTTACTCTTTTCACTTGTTGTAGTGTAGTTTCTGTGATGAAATAACAACATTTTCTCTCTATCAATATCGCAAACCAATATTTATGGTTTTTTATTAGCAACCGCGGCCCACGGAACTCTAAGCTCCAACACAAAACCGCGTCATTTGACGCATCATTATTATGTATTTTGGAAAAATCTATTGTTTCGGTATCGCCCCGGCGCGGTGCGGTGCGGCCGGCCCTCGAGTCGAGAGTCCCTATTCAACGCCTGAAGCTCACATCGCATGCTACTACAATCGTTATGTAGTTCACGTAAAGGTGGCAACACTAAGCGCTTATGTAATGAGCTGTAATCGCACCCTTTTATTGCGATTTCAATGTTGGTAGAATATTTTTTGGAATGTAACATTTTATTAGTGCAGCTGGGTCAAACGGTAGTTTGTTTTCCTTGTTTTATAGCCCCGCTCGCAGATATAAAACCTTGAAGCGTACTTACAATACTTACAATTATATTGGTCAAACATGTTGACTCAAAAATAACAATTTGTCACCTTTTTACACGTGTTTTGCAAATAAATGACTTTTACTTTTACTTTTTTTACTTTTACATAACTACGTTACCTACTCACACTACGTTTACTAATTTGTAAGTAAGTATACAAAATAACATTTATAAGTGTTTCTTGTTCATCATCATCAGCCTATGTTAGTCCACTGCTGGACATAGGCCTCCCAAAGCGCCATATTGCCCTGTCTTCAGCTTGACGCATCCAACATCTGCCTGCAGTCTTTCGCAAATCGTCATTCCACCGTCATATTTCTAGATGTTACTTCCCACTTCTATTCATGAATCTTTCAGTTTTATACACCCTCATTATAAGGGTGCGTGAAATAACTAGGTACTTATTGTTTTGCTAGGTATTAATCTGAACGCATCTTAAAAAATATTACACAAGCTGAAGCTAAAAGGAAGGTTTTGTTTTATCCTCTATAAATATCTACCTACACTAATGAGATAATTCTGTCATCTGTGGCGCCTTTACCTTAGCCAAATGAAGAATGTTTGTAAACAAAACACGACACTTTACGAATATTGTACTTACATCGAGTTTGGCTAAGGTACCTAAGTACTATAACTAATCGTTCATTATAAGAAATTACAGCGATTCTATGTTTACATAAACATAAAATCGCTGTGATTTCTTTTTTACGAATGTGATTTCCGTTCCGAAGTTTCGTTGCACACTGAAAATCACAAAGCTGTAAAAATAGTAGGTTGGTTAGTTACTCTACCTATATTGCACAAACCTTCAAAATCCAGGATCCATTTACAGAACATAGGTACATTTCCTACCCAGTATACTTATTCGTATCACACACAGTAGCAAATGTGGCAATCCACATCAAACGGCCTTTGTGTGCAAGTTCCCATGTTTCCGCATTGTTCTCGGCCGCCATTAGCGGCCCACAATCGGAGAAAGCGCGCGAAAACCGCTCTGTCAGATCGCGCGCCATTTTGCTTCGAGTGCTTGAAACGTTGCAGGTCTATATTTAAAACCTTTGTGGGCCTTCGGCTAACATTAAAGAAAGGTTTTGGATTAAAACGAGTAGGTACTATGTTGTTAATGTAATTGTTTGGATGAAAGGATCAAAGTGATTTTACTTTAGAAAGCATTTCTTTCTATTATTTTCTACCACTGCTTATTGTTTTACTTTCTAGTTATATCAGTACATTTTTATCATCTATTTGTAACTTGAAAATTTTAATGTAAGTATCTAAGAAATTCCGTCCGATAGGTAAGTCCTTAAAATTTTCGATTTCGGCAGGATTCGTTCCTGCGCTCCATCCTCAGTAGGTAGGTACGGGTGCGCTCTAACCAACTAAGCCACGAAATCTTAGTCGGTTTCATCGAAAATCTTTGGGACCTCTTGACCTCTTATGGCTCTAGCGCCGCTAGCAACCACCTACAGGGGAATCGTTACAGTTATCCATGGTTACAGAATCCTGCTGCAATAATTTTTTTTGGGGCTTATTTAATTTCTTAGAGAATACTCAAAATGCGAGGGCCCATGCACTATAATACAAAAACCTTAAAATTCTATTGTCTGCCTGAAATTACAGTAGGTAAGTCGCTGCATTCTAGAGATTTTCTAATTAAATATTTATATATGTATTATTCCAATAAGTACCTATTCAATGAGAAAAAATCGAGAATGCAACAACACTTTTAGTAATGGTCAAACATCACCTATGGTAGGTAAGTTAGCTTAACCTTCAAGTATCTATGTAGGTTTATATGTTTCCTTTCCACCTATATACAGTAGGTAAACTTGTCTCAATGTATGTCACTGTACAACTAATTTTATCAATTATCGGATTGAATTATCGCATTACAGAACTGCACATTTGACTTGTCACGTCTCAAGTCCATTCAAATACCTGTTTAATTTACAAATTTCATCCGGCTTAAAGGACCAAGTTGAAGATGTTCCGTGCTAAAGGTTAGTCTTTTTCTATATAAAAATCGCAACATGTGAGGTCTCCGATCCTCATTCCACTCAAGAAACCAAAAAACCAAATCATTTCCCACTAATTTCAATAACCAAACAAATAGAATATTAGAATCATTAAAACAAACAAAACACTGAATTGTTATAATGAGGAGCCTTGAGAGAGATAATACGTAGCACCTGTCAAAGCTTGTCAAAATAATATGCGTTGAAATGAATGGGTTGAAATAAAAGGTATTTGTTAGAGGGAATGTCGAGTCATCTTGAGTTGTGTGAGATGTTTAGGGTTCTGTAATAAAGAAAGAAACGAATACCTTTGTAAGTAAGTGCAATAAAATAATTATTTCTTGGGAAACGTGAAGTACTTAGGTAAGTACCTACCTATGCTCGCTTCGCTTTTCTGTTTTATTTGGTGAATAGTAGTGACGGAGAGATCTAGAAGCCCACAGCAACATGATGCCCAGCCTCGGCCGGCGTGGGCGGTGCAAATTGCAGGGGTGCGCCACGTTGCGGAGCTTCGTCGCTTGTCTCGTGAGTCGTGTGTAGCCGGAAAATGCCATCTGCGTCTTAGGCCAAAAAAGTGTTTACCTTTTGAGGTGGTTCTTTCTATAATAAGTAGTCATAACAGTCACGTTATTGGACGAAATGGCAGGGAAACATAAAAAAATACTGTTTTTTTTTATTTGTATTACCCTGAGTGACAGATTAGCAGTAAGCATTTAATAAATTTTTCAATTCGTTGCATTTAACCCTATGGCTTTTGGAGTGCGATAATGTAGTCCTAAACCTCACCACGTATTACCTGGAGGAGGGTGGTTAGGAAAGTTGCTATAAACCATCACGTTATTATGGACGACCTCGTACGGAACCCTCGTCCTCGAGACCTCAGGTGGTCGACGCCTCTCCGTAATGAGTTGTCGAGATGCGCTGTCAGCGCCGGTTGGCGGATGGCTTGGGCCTGTTGGCCTTGCGCCACCGTGACTGGCACGCGGGAATGTCAAAAATTCTGATGAATCAATAACGATTTGTTGGCCCGAGTCATTGTGTTGGTACTGAGATAAGTACTAGGTAGGTACTATATTTTTCTCTTTCGCGATTTGTATTGTTTTGCTTGACACTTTCTTATGGATATCTTTCCCATATAAATTTTAACCTACCTACCTAGGTACTTGCCAATTTAAGAAAAAAAATCGGCGCATAGCATTGGTTTAATACCTACTTATTAATTTTATCACAATGATTTAGATCAAGGAACAAAGCATTGTTTATAATCAATTTGTCATTTCATCGAATTCATCGGATCGGAAATCCGCTTACGATCCATATACTTATTTCTAATGTAACATTCATGGAACCCGGTTGCTGTTTCCTTCATATTCCCATGGGTGTTATGAACAAGACCTTAACTTGATAAAAACAATAGTTCTCTAATAAATTCATTACAACGCACGCCCGTGCTCTATCGATTGTGGCCTCTTTGCTCGAACGTGCCAGAGACAATCGACGCGATGGCGCTTCTCTACGCAATTCTAATCCACTGGGAAAACGTTCTAAATTCTAACATACAGACTGCGAAATTTAATTGTCCTCCTTTACAATAGAGCTCATTTTCTAACGAGGGCCGTCCACCATATAAAGCATCCTGAATTTAAATTCCGGAAAATAAATGCTCCAGCCAGTAAGAATGGGCAAAACGGAAACCAGCTTTGTGCATTGAACCAAAGAGGTTATAATCCAACGCTTAGCTCCGGTGCTATAGAACCTTTTTGTGTGAAAAGTTGGTGCTCTTTGTCTCTGACTCACTGTCAAGCGTACTTGTGTTTTCCCGCGTTTTTTGTTCTAATTAGTCAGCCCCTCCGCCCTCAACCTTCGGTGGCAAGCTCTCACCAGCAATTCTGCCGCCAATGTTACAGGGAAATTCATTATAAAAAGTAGTTGTATCTGCAATAAACTCCCCTTTATAAATTACTCATCTGTGCTCAACATGTCCTTGAGGTTTGAAATTTTAATGGAACCTAGAGCATAAGTGGGTAGCCGGATAGTGTGGCGTAATTAAGGAATTAGGAACAAAAAAATGGAACTTGCAACGCTGTTTTACTAGCTAATGTAGATCTATATTCTACCCTATAGGTAGGTACCTATTTTTATACGACAGAATTGCTCCTTGAGGTATTCTTACCTGCCAATTTACAGCACACACCTATATTCATTCAAGCTTTGAAATAGAGACCTTTTGCTTTCTTTTCCCAACGTTTCAACCGCGTTTCAGCGATCGTGGTCACGGGGTAAATAATCTTAAATATGTTATCAAATCGCAAAAGTTTAAAAAGTTTTATAGAGAGGTAGGTACCTAAGTAAGTATTGCTTTTTCACTTCTCTTGATCAAAAAACGTGTTATTTTAGCATAGATAGCGGGCGTAAAATTCGAATTTAAACCACAGATCTAAATATTTTATAAATTTGGTCTGGAATCATTAGCGAGTACCTATACAAGACATTCGGCCTCTTACTTAGACCCAAAAACCGCTTTATCGACTTTTTGTTGTTCCATCAACAAAGAACATAGGTACGTAAGTAAATTTTATTTGAATTTATTTTGAAAATGGAACTGAAAGCGCCTTCTTGTTCACTGTTTGATGCGTATAGGAATACTAATAAATGTATCCGAAGGGTAACTCTACTTCCATGCTGTAACGCGTAGCGTACCTATCTACTTTGCGTTGCGCGTAACAGAGACATAAAAAAAATTGGTAGGTACTTTTGTTGTTAACTAAAAATAAATTGAAGGTGAACGTGCCTTTTTTAAATTTATTGAGAATGTCATCAAGCAAAAATTAGGACAACGTTATGCAAAAACAAATGAAACATAAGGGCGCGAAAATAATTCAAATGAATCTATTGCGTCGAAATCACATGAAAGTATACATCATTTTATAACTTACGACAGTGAAGTAGAGAGTAGAGAAGTGAAAAAGACGTTCATAATTTTCCTGAAGGTAAGTTACTTCTACTATTGAAATGTTTAAATATAATATGTCCGAAATGGATAAAACTGGTTATAAAATATTACCAAATTATTTCAATAGTAGGTAAAACATCCTGATGAAAGGTACCTTTCATCAGGATGTTTTACACAATTTTCAAGAAATATAATTATTATTCTATTCGATTGCTGTGCTCAAACAATGCCAGCACAGCCATGAAATAATTACAGCAAATACGCAATTCCAAACCCCATGTATTCCAAGACGCTGTTCCATGAATGGAAAATCTTAAGTCCCTAATGGCGTCCCACCCTTCCAAGTTCCAACCCTTGTAGGTATTCATGGCTCCAGGAATAATGTTCTCAAATTTGTTTACAGATCGGGAGGAAACGTACGATTGTGATGAATAGGGAAAACGGGACTAAATACATTTATGTTGGGGAAGTTCGCTGTTTCTGAGGGAATTCATTTTTAGGGTGGTGAAACTCTTTTTTATCTTTTTTGAATTCACTCGCGCTTAAGGCACTACCCCGAATCAAACTAGCGCCGCCAACCGTTTTATTAACCGACTCAAAAAATCAAAAAAGGATACATATGTTATGCTGTATAGTGTATAGTATACGTACATATTTTTATGTATGTTCGCCGATTTCTCCGTCAATTATGGACCGAATAGAAAAATTATTTCGTTATTGCATAATATTATGTAGAATAAAAAGTCGCCCAGCGAGCTATGGATAGAGCTATGCTCGGAGTTTCTCTGAAGAATAATAGGATTCGTAACGAATACATCCGACAGAGAACCAAGGTTATCGACATAGCTCTAACGATTAGGATGCTGAAATAGCAGTGGGCTGACCATATCTCGAGAAGAACCGACAACCGCTAGGGGTAAACGTGTTCTTGAGAGGACACTGCGACTCGGCAAACGTAGTGTAAGACGCCCTCCGACCAGGTGGGATGACTATTTGCGAAAGACTGCTGGCAGATGCTGGATGCGGCAAGCTGAAGACAGGGCGTTATGTATAGCGCTCATTAAGACAGGCCTACATCCAGCATAGACTAATATAGGCTGATGATGAATGTATAATCTTTTTCTCCCATATGATTCCCGTGGGATTTGTCAAGCTTAAAAAACCAATTCTTTAGAAAAAGCACGACTAGCTACAACAGTTTCTTTAGATGATTCCTTGTTGTAGGTTGACATTGAAGTGGTCAAATAAAATTTGAATCCTCAGAAAATTGATACGTGCGCCGTAAAACGTTTATGTATAAATCATCATCACATGATAACCTTCACAATCACGGGTAATGAATGGTTTCTATGGCATCAGCCGTAAACAAGAGGTCTATTTTGAAAAACAAAATATTAATAAAATTAAATAACAATACTAAATTATTTATAGTTGTCTTAAACAATGTGCATTGTGCAACATTTAAAACTAGAATAGTATAACTAATAGCAAGATTGTGTGAGCCTTATGCCTGCGTTTGTGACAAATCTGTGTCACAAACCTAACCCACCAGACCAGATCAACAAACTCACTCCGCGGAAGAAGTAAAATAAATGCGTCCTTCCTTTAACGTCATTCTACTTAGTGTACAACTGAAAATTAAAAACAAGACGAACACAAATAAAAAAATCTATCTTTATAAATATTGGTACCTCATAATGATAGTAAAATTTACACAATATAATCAAAATAATGTCATTTTGTGACAAACAGTGTCATTTTATGATGCGTCCGAAACAAAACAACGCACGTTTGCAACCTACTACATGCACCTCCGTTTCGTGCAATCCGTCAACCAGAACTTCGTATTTCAAAGTCCTTTCATCCGTCGTTTCATCCATGTGATGTGTCATCTTATCATCTATCACTCTTAAGGCCCATACCGGACCCAAAGTGGCGCCGCCACCTAATTTATGTTATTATTCCGTTTAACAAAAGAATTTTCAAAAATCCTTCTTCCAGTTTGTGATACCTATCATAAGCTTTTTTTTAATGCCTCTGTAATAGTTTTATTCTATTTAGTTTAGGAAGAGATACGAAGTTGCACTTGGTGGCCACCAAAATCTATTTTCGTATCTCTTCCTAAACTAAATAGAATAAAACTATTACAGAGGCATTAAAAAAAAGCTTATGATAGGTATCACAAACTGGAAGAAGGATTTTTGAAAATTCCTTTGTTAAACAGAATAATAACATAAAGTAGGTGGTGGCGCTAGTTTAGGTGCTGTATGCGCCTTAACATCAAAGTAAATGAGATTCAAATTCTACCTAGACGTCGTCAATTGAAAAATTTGTTCATCATATCGAAGTTCTCCGCGTTGTAATAAAATAATAATAAATAAATAAATAATGCTGGACAATTCACACAGCATTATCTAGCCCCAAGCTAAGCAGAGCTTGTGTTATAGGTACCTACTAGATAACTGATATACATTATAATACAATACATAGATAGATATTTTTTATTATTATATAGAAAACGATCAGAACACCCTGAACAAATGTCTGCAGATCGTACACACATTTGTCCCGAGGCGGGAATAGAACCCGCAACCTCCTGCGTCAAACTAGGTACCTACTACTTCCAAACCCTATGAGGATCTCGTAACTAAACATTACATTAATTGTATAGCTAAAAGGCCTTGTTTATTGCCCAATATCATGATTCTAGCTCAACGGGAAGTAGGTAGGTAATACAATAAACACCTAGGTAACCTTATAGATTTTGGTCCTTGGCGAGAATTAGAAGTACCTAGATAGGCGCCGATATTCCGCCGAAACCATTACGTATGATCACAAGACCCTGTGGGCTGTGAGGCTTACGATTACAGTAAATAGTGTTAGGTTTTTATAAATAATATACTTACTTGAATACAAATTATCAGAATAAAATGTGACTGAGTGAAACGGATAAACCTATTGATAATAATATATTAAACAAACAAAGTTATTCGCCAGTAAGCTGGCATCTATGGTGCGAAATAAGCAAGAGAATTGTGCACCATGACGGGTCATGGCTCCAGGCAACCCTGTTTTTTGGTGCTCTAGTAAATAAGACTTAAAACGGTTTTTAAAAGTGAAATTTGATTTTAACAGTCGCGAAGGTGGTGGGATATTGTTCTAACATTTGGTTGCCTCAACAGCTCCTCACCTCACACAGCTAAGCAGACCTCTCATTTTGCATTCTAAGTGCTTGGGAGAAGTCGCAAGATGCTTTAGGCGTTTTTTGCGACTTGTCAAAAGCATTTGATTGCGTACACCATAAAACATTAATCAGGAAACTACATCACTATGGAATAGTGGACACCTCTTTGGATCCTTTGGCATCTTACTTGAGTGATAGGATACAAAGAGTGGACATCAATGGGAAACGGTCCTCGGGGTCTGTAGTTACAATGGGTGTACCGCAGGGTTCTATCCTCGGCCCCTTCCTATTTCTAGTTTACATTAACGATCTGCCGCATCTTGTTAAGAATAATCACGAGATTGTGTTATTTGCTGATGACACTTCATTAATTTTTTAAATGAAACGACAAAACCTAAACTTCGACGATGTAAATAATGCAATATCAAAAATAGTCAATTGGTTTAGTGTCAATAATCTTTTGCTCAACGAAACCAAAACTAAACGTATTAGATTTATTTTACCGAATGTAAAACAAGTTAAGGCTAATGTATACGTAAAAGAGGAATCGGTAGAATTTGTGGACAGTACCGTATTCTTAGGAATTATCTTAGATAGTAAACTTCAATGGGACTGCACATAGATAAGCTATCGATGAGACTAAGATACAAGATTTTATTGGTAAAAATTATACATTTACAAGTCAATAAGAATAAACATTTCCACATACTTAATCTTATGATATACATATATTACGTTTCATTCAATTAATGTGTTTACTATTTTTATTCAATTTAATTATTTATTAAGATTATTCGTTTTATTAATTGATTAATTGAATTGATTTTAAATTATCATTAATCTACATTTTGTCCCTAATTAATATTATTAGTGACAAACATAATTCGTGATTTGTACAGGTAGCATGCTTTATTTCTTATTTGATTACAAATTACTTATCATAAGTATACAAAAAAACGCTGTTTCTAGTAGGTATACAATTTGTGTTGTCTAAGTGCTCACTTTGTAAGCCTAACGAAATAGTCCGGGGGTTGTATTCTACAGCTCAGGTAGCTCTAGGAACTCACCAAAGCTGTAGAACACCTTCTCCAGTAGCCATTTTTTAAGTCGGTGCTTGAATATGTTGGAGGAAGCAGCATCCCTTATTTTTTCGGGTAATCGGTTGTATACAGCGGGGCCCATTATGTACACTGATCTCTCCGACTTTCGTAATTTATGTGAGGGTGTGAGTAGTCTATAGTGGTGTTCATTACTACGGAGTGCGCGGTTCGGGTTCACTCCACGACGCTGGAACAGGTCCAGGTTATGATGGGTGAAAAGCGCTACCTGGTAAATGAGCTCGCTTGGCAGCGTCATTATTCTTAGTTGTGCGAAAAATTCCCTGCAGGATACATCATCCGGGACGCCTACAATGGCACGGACGGCCCTCTTCTGCATTACGAAGGCGCGCTCAGTGTCGGCAGCTCGCGCCCATAGTTCCGCCCCGTACGTGACTATACTATGGACGGTCGCAAAATAGCACGAGCGGACTGCGTCCCGAGACGCGGTATTAGCGAGCCTTCGTAATGCGAAGCAGGCTCGTCCCAGTTTTTTGCACATGCAGTCAATATGAATATCCCATAGTAGTGAGCTATCTATCATGAATCCAAGTAGCCTGGTATTCTGGACCTGTTGCAGCGGCGTCTCTCCCGCAGATATTCTAAGTGTCCCCGGCGTACCCCCATTTAGTCTAAAGTTCATGTAGCATGTTTTTTCTCTATTAAGGGCGAGGCCGTTCGCAGTGAACCACACCTCCAGGCCCGCAACCACTGTATTTAGCGTTTGCTCTAACTGGCTTTCCGTTGGTGCAGTGACAACCGCGGCTACATCATCCGCGTACATGTATATCTCTGCGTCGCGAACTGTGTTCGGTAAGTCGTTCAACAGTAAACTGAACAGGGTGTTCGAAAGGCACGAGCCCTGTGGAACCCCCATTACGTTTTCTTGCTCGGACGACTCTACTCGGCCCGCTTCACCCACTACCACCTGCTTTCGTTGCGACATGAAAGAAGTGAGGATGGATTCGGTGGGACCTCGGACGCCGTAGAATCGGAGCTTGTCTGCGACTAGAGAGTGGTTGGCGGTGTCGAAGGCGCGTGACAGGTCGCAGCACAGCAAGGCCACGCGCAGACCTGCCTCATATGCAGTCAAAAAAATCCGTCATCTTACAGACGTTGATACTTCTAGACTAGTATATTTCAGCTACTTCCATAGTATTATGTCTTATGGTATACTGCTGTGGGGGAACGCTGCAGATATTAACACCGTATTTGTGCTGCAGAAGAGGGCTGTTCGTGCAATCTATGATATGGGTCCCAGAGAGTCCCTACGTGATAAATTTAAAGAAATAAACATAATGACAGTACCATGTCAATATATTTATGAAAACTTGTTGTACACTCATAAGAATGTCAATCGGTTCCCCAAAAATAGCGATATACATAATTTAAATACTAGAAATAAGAATAAACTCGCTGTGCCCACAACTAGGCTACACAAGATTAATGTATCTTTTAAAGGACAATGTATACGCTTCTACAACAAAACTCCAAGTGAGTTGCAAAAATTATCAATAAATAAATTCAAACAAATTGTCAAACATATCCTTTGTAAAAAGGCTTACTATAAAATATCAGATTATCTAGACGATAAAAAAGCTTGGGACGAGTTTTGCTCCAACTCGAAAACTAACATTCTAACAAGGTAAAGGTTTCTTGTTCGCTTCTTTACTTAACCTTAAAAAGATTGAAGTGGACAAAAAATCAAAGTGATCACTTTATTTCCTAGTTTTACTTATGTAATCTGAGTTTTTGTGACGTGTCCAAGAGTCCTGTAAGGTCTAAAGGAAATAAAGCACTTTGAATTTTGAATTTTGAGTAATAATAATAATAGTTCTGGACAATTCACACAGCATTATCTAGCTCCAAGCTAAGCAGAGCTAGTGTTTGTGTTGTTTGCTAGATAACTTGTATAGCAGTTATCTAGCATTACATTTCATAGATAGTCATTTTTTATTATACCTACATAGAAAACAACCAGAACTCCCGGAACAAATACTTGCAGATCGTACAAATATTTGTTCCAAGGTAGGAATCGAACCCACAACCTCCTGCGTCGCAAGCGGACCTTCGCCCATCGTGCCACAGAGGTCGTCAGATTATTTGTAGAGGTAGGTAGCTAAGTAAGTAGATACAGTAAAATTCTTTGTACAGAACTGACAAACATTAAATTTCTGCCTCGCTGTAACTTGCAGGCAGGTGTAGAATACTCCAGTTATCTTCAGGATCGATCCATTCGGAACGTGCTCGACAATGGACGGGCTAGGCTGGACGTGGCTCGGTCAGTTACGTTACGGCTACTAAGTTTGCTTTGTTACTTTAACGTAGTACCTACTAACTTTCTACAGTGCTGTATTGTTAACTTTAGTTTCAGTAACGATTTTTTTTTTGGATTTTATAGTAAATTATAGATTTTATAATAAAATTAGACAATTTTTTTTTAACAAAATCCAAAAAAGTCGTTTCATTTTTCGTCGTTTAATTGGCCAAAGTAAAAAAAACTAAAGAAAATTTTCATAACTTTTATCAGAACATTAGGTACTTACCTAACCTACTAATGTTATATGACTCCAGAACTTAATAGTTGAAGGTTTTTTATTTCCTAGTGGTACCTAGCCAGATACGTGGGTTATATATGTTATTTTTCCACCATTCTCCTAGCCTGCGTCGGGTGCATCGTATCCATTGTTTCTTAGTCATCACCATCATTCCAGCCCTGGGTCACCCACTGCCTCCTTTTGCTTCTGTCAGCCTCCTACCTCTACCTCGTGCTCACATCCAAATGAGACCTATGTCCAAATTGTCAAAGTTCAAAGTCGCACTGTGGCGATGTTTTCGACCAATCGTGCATGAGGTCGACCCGAATTTGAAGGATAGGAGGTACGTACTCTCAGGTTTCATTTCATAGTGCATTTCAATTAGGTATCTACCTAGGAGTGATTAAAATTTGCGAGCAACTCACCACATAAACAATGCACTGCTTCAATCGAGAGGAAATTGCACGCCTGATTAAGAAGAAGAATTTCCTCATTAGGTACGCCTCTCCTGACATAAATCCTGCGTAACTCGACCCTGTGATACGGCTGTCTGCTGAAGAGGCCAATAGTTTTCAATTTCGCCGCCCTCACCTGCCCGTCTCGCTAATCCACCATTTTATTAGCCTACCCTCGTAAACCCCCGCACGTGTGCACTTCCCCACCTTTGTTCTATCGAAATTACTTTCTTAAAACGAAACAACTTACCATCAACTTCAACCCTCTCGAAACTGAGCTCTAACACTTTGTATCATGGCGTTTTATTCAGAGTTTTGGTGAAAATGATAGGATGTTGTTGCTTAGAAACGCCATGTTATTATTTTGTTTTGGCGGGTCGTGACTGACGTTTACAAAGTCGATGTTGCCATGCGGAATAAACTTTTGTACCCGTTATGAGAGATTAGAGCGTAATCTGGGAATATTGAAGACAATAAAATGAGCTTAGCGAGAGCGTGGAAAGGTCGGGGAGGGGAAAAGTAAACTTTATAGAGTTGTTTGTTATTGTTATGGATTAAAAAAGTTGACGGGATGGGACTGTTTCTAAATGGGCGAGATTTAACTAAAAAAATAAAGTGCAATGATAAAACTCATTAATTTTTATTAATTTTATAAATCGAAATTCATAAACCTCACTTTTTAATTAGTAGGCAGATATAATTACAAATTCCTTCTCATTAATAATTATCGTTTCATAATTATCATATTCATAACCCCTAATCCTACTTAGAATACTTACATTCATCTATTTATCTGAACATATAAATTAAGTTAAAAATATTAATTTTACAATTTTAGTCTAAAATTGAAGCTTATTGCTATTCATTGTCACTGAGCGCGGGAACCCGCTAACTTTACGATGTTGCTAGTTAAAACTACTGAAATTCCTCTTGATTTTTTTAAAAGTGATAAAGGTCTATGGAACAAAATAACTTACTTATTTATGTAAGTACACAACTTATCGATGAAGCCTCATTTTTTTTAATTAAAATTGCAACCTTTTAACAACCCCTGTCTTTAAGAACCCCGATACTTAAGAAAGTTAATGTTTCCATTTCAGCATTGATACGGTAGCATAAAAGATAAATCAATATTAAGTTGATAAATGTATATCTTTAAGTATCACAATCAAAAATAATATTATTTGTCTTCATCGAATATTTTGACTAATTACATACATAATTTAAAATATTTACATAATATTATCTACACACTCAAACACTGACTGTCGTGATTATTTGTACTATTCACACAACATATGTAATACTACTTGTTTGGTATTTACAAAACTTTTTTAAAGAATTTCTACATTTTTATGTAAAAGATGGGAAAATTTTAATTTGAATCTGAGTTTCTATGACAGAAACTCAGACAGAACTTTTAATTTTATCAGGAAAAACACTGTAGTATATATTTTGCAAAAATGGCCGTTAAGCCGGTAGACATGATCAATACAAGTCAAGATAATTTATGGACACTCAAGATTTACTTATGATTTTATTTTGGCACTTAATCAGAAGGAACCTGATCAGAAGGTAATCAATAATTCTGTATTGCACAATCCACATGAAGTACATATAAATCAAAAATGGATATTTTTTTATGTTTATTCAGTGTTATGAACTCATGAAAACGTAATAAAGTTAATGTTGAAATTCTTCTGATCAGGCATATAAAATTAGTAACGAGAAATCACAACAAAGAATTTCAAATCCTCTCTTGTGCTTAGCTAAAACTAAGCTATCCTATTTAAGTATTTACACAATACCCTCCTCCCGATACGAAAACTTACAATTAGCTAAAAGTTCACTTCTCACAAACACTTCAAATTCCACTGCGTAACACTATTTCTAAAATGTCTGTCGGTTTATTTTATAGCTGCCCCCAGCATCGCCTTACCTAAGACAATGTTCTTGGAAGAGTTCATGGCGCTTTTAATGATTCTGAACAGAAATAAGAATCCCAACATATCTGGTAAAATAATGAAGATGGCAATTATCAAGTCAGTTCATAAAATGATAGAAAACAAATAGATATACTTGATTAATAGAAACAACCCCACTTAACATTCGAAATAGAGAAAATATAAAAACTGGTAAACAACTTAACCCTGGTGACAGTAAACTTGGCAAGTAATACATTACCCAGGGAACTATCACCAAGTAGTCTTCAAGTTCTACTTGAAAAGCTTGAACAAAACCGCGCCAATCTCACCACCCTAATCGAAATACATCTCTTCCTTGAACATGGTCTCGTGGTAAAGCTGTGGGAACTTCTACCAAGCCCGGCCCTGCAGTGGTAGATACCCTGAGCACTGCTGCTGGTACGCCGTGGGCTGGCGGTAGGAGGAGACCAGGGGGTTGCTGCAGGCAGCCTGAGCCTGCTGGCTGCCGTACCCTGAGGTCGGGGTGGCGCAGTGGCTGTGCGCGGGTGAGGAAGACTCCCCGGAGCCACAGGGCTTACCGTCCTTCACCAGGACCGGGACTGCCACTCGCCGAGGTGATGACGACGACTGTGGAAAAATAGTCATGAGAAAGGAAATAAAAATGAAACGAGACTATCAGAATCAGTCAATAAGAGCCATTGAATATTTTAGTACTCCTTTCCTACTAATGGTAATAAAGGCAACAACAGAAACACATCAGCTTTTGTATCAAATTCTGTAAAACAATCCAACGAAATTTTGCACGTGATTCCACATATCGCAACCTAATAATAAAATGTACACCGGAATTTCAAATTATTATAATTGACAGCCCGTCGCGCAAATTACACGTTACAAAACAATAATTACGAGGGCGAGGCGAGGCGCTAACAATCAGGAGTCGGGCCGCCCCCACACGTCGCGCAAATTGAGCCAATTCGAGCGCCCGACTTATGTATACTGGCAACACACGCGGGACAGGGGTGCTGTTTTGGCAATATATCTACGGGGTTGAAAGATTCGTCTGAATTTCAGGCGCTGAATATGTTTGTTTTTGTTTTAAGCTGATAAAAATTGGTACAGAGATAAAATACGAAACCCATATTTATTCCTAAACTCTATACCTACCTAACTATGTTTTATTTTACAGACAATATTTCTTAGCTTGAGAAATCAAGAGCCTCATCCCAGCTAAAAGGAAAAGCTGATTTAACCTGTCAATATACTAACTGACCGACAGGGATGCTACATTTTCCTGGTAAGGTAGAGGGAATATATAAATCAAGGGAATATATGGTATACAATTCTTATTGCTAAGAAGTCAACTCTAGAAAAAGTAGGCTACTCCGTTCTCGTATCCAAATGTCAACAAAGTTTTATTTAACAATGAAAACTTAACAAAAACCGCCAACAGAAACAAAAACGAGAGTCGAATGAAATGATAAATAGCTTTCATTTGTCATTTTATTTGACTCTCGTTTTTCTTTTTCAGTACCTACCAAAAAATTGTGTCTTTCAAGTGAATTTGCTTCAATCACTAACGACAACGATAAAATGTCGTAAATTATACCAAAAATACTCATTACAGGTATTCAAATACATATTACTTTGGTTTTGGCACAATGGAGCTATTGTTGACATAATAATGCTGGACAATTCACACAGCATTATCTAGCCCCAAGCTAGGCAGAGCTTGTGTTATGGGTACTAGATAACTGATATACATAATACAATACATTGCATAGATAGATATTTTTATTATAAATAGAAAACGACCAGAACACCCTGAACAAATGTCTGCAGATCGTACGAACATTTCTCCCGAGGCGGAAATCGAACCCGCAACCTCCTGCGCCGCAGGCGCCCACCGCGCCACAGAGGTCGTCAAACTACATAAAATACCTATATATTATTCTAGAACCAAGTCTTACTTAAGTATTCGTGTCAATCTTTTTTCCGCTTTAGTATTTTTGTTAAAAACAATGGTTCAACCCGCAGGCGCAGGTTAACTGCGGCATTTAACATTCAATCACAGAAATTCTAACAAAAAGATCAAGATTCATCTTCCGATCGCCTATCAACACGCACCATCGCGCGGTATCCCTGATTTGACGGGAAATACAATTCTAATTGCCGTGGGGTTGCCATGCGCGCTGCGGGACCCGTATCTCGGGGTTTGAGAAAAAATATAAAATAGGTACAATTTTTTTTGCAAGCATTGACTGTGACTGAATTTGTTTGATCGGTTGGTACTTCCGGAATCTGGTAGGGGTGAATTATCAAAAAATTTTGATTAACTAGGTTGGTACTTTAAATTTGCTAGCAGGAGAAATTAATTTCCCCTAAACCGAAATAAAATAGTAACTCACTCGATGCAAATATCTTAGAAAATTGTAATTCATGGTTAGCACTAAGCTATTTAGTGTAGTTTTCTATGGTCTGAAATAAATGATTATTATTATTATTATATCTCTGTCAATTTATATTAAGTTTCTCTACGGATTGTGCACTTCGTGGCCAAGACTGTTGGTTTTGTTCTTTCTTCCACTTATTGATTTCATTACCGAGGGTAGTTCACGTCAGCGGGAGATCGTCGAGGGGCGGCCGTGTCACGTCGACGATTTTATCACTACCTCTTATTAATATTCATTAGCATTTGGCTGACTTTATAATATTGTCGAGTAACCGTGTTTTAATATTTGCGGTGTCCTAACATTCGGTCCTTGAGAAAACCCGTAAATCTTCTTAAATCTCTCCTCTCTTCTTACGTTATATTCTAGCTTTAATAATTAGTCTGATTTATGCCTGATTCTAAAAAGGAAAGATCCTTTTTAATGTTAGAAAAACATTGTTTATTCTTACCTGATTATGTTGGTTCTGTTCCGCCATCGCCTTCTCTTTGGCTTGCCTCTTGCATTTATAGCGATGGTTCTGAAACCATATTTTGACCTGCAACAAAACACTTATTTCAGTATTCATTCACATACAAAACGAACATTCTATCGGAATTGGTGGTGGGAATCTGAAAGGTTCTCTGGCGGAAGACCGAATTTTCAAGAGTTGAAGTCAAAAGTCTGCTTCTGGTTGACCTTAAACACCCGCCGGCAAAGCCGGTGTTAATCCCATCCGAACATCTCCAGCAAAGTCAACAGTGCGTCTAAGTCATCGCATCCTGGCCTCCCTGAAATTAGCGCAGAGCACGCTACATACAGTCAA
Organism: Eupithecia vulgata; assembly: GCA_946478455.1. Classification (NCBI taxonomy): domain Eukaryota; kingdom Metazoa; phylum Arthropoda; class Insecta; order Lepidoptera; family Geometridae; genus Eupithecia; species Eupithecia vulgata. The sequence goes on from OX297877.1 coordinate 1,217,035, forward strand.
CACTCCACCTTAATGACGAAAGAATAAACACGGGCATGTTTGCCCCTCGGCGCAGCTCAGCCTTTGTCTACGCACGCAGCAAAATATACTCGTTTATTTATTATTTATACATCGAGAGTTTCCTCCGTGTTTATTCTTTGAAATGGATGTGTGCCCTCCTCGGATTCCCGCGCATCTACGTCCGCCATTTTGTCCGAGCCGATACTGACGCGATCCGTTAGAATAACAAATGTTGTAACGCGCTACTAGTGCGTTGTCCACTCGTAGAAAGCTTATCAGTTTGTTATTTTTTAATATTTGCTCAGTAGGTGCAGCGGTGGGAACGAGGCAGCCGCCGAAGGCCTTTTGTGCGTGTCAGGAATGACGCTCGCTAGATTATTTATGGAGGAGCTAGGTGAGAGTTAATGAACGGGGCCCGTCGGCGGGCGTCGCTTATTGCTCTCCGGCAAGCCTTGGACGCTCTCGTGTCGAGGGCTTGCTTTCAGTATCCTTGTGCATAATGCTGGCTTTCCACGCACTCGCGCTGAGCCCTTCATTCACTTGTTTGTTTTACATCTAAACGTCTGGTGTCTCGTGCAAGCGTCGAGACATTTCGGGTGTGTCCAAGGGCTTGGGCTACGTGCTCGAGAGTCTACACTACACCCACTTAGCTACCGACCGTAATGTTTTCCTATTAGTTACGCATTTGTAATAACTTCGCTACTGGAATCTTTTTAACATTGTACGCCTTGACTTGGAGAGCTAACTTGTTTGTTTCATGATTTTCTAAGATCTCTTTTCTTGGAATAAAACCTTGGGAATTCTCAACAATCTGCTGCTCTCGTCTCGAGATAAAAATTACCTACGAGAAAATACTTCCATCATCAGTTTTAATATGGCCACCCAACCGGCTGTCATTTTCACAATACATGTCAATTTTGGCGCCAATGGTAGTTCATACCACAGTTTTATTTTATATGTAATGTCCAAGGAATAAGGTTGTTTTTCGAATGTACCTATGAGTATTTTAAAGGGCCGAGCCCTTTAAAATACGTAGGTGTTCCATTCCTGAGAAAGATGACTTGAAAAATCAGGGCACAATTATTATAAATATACGCGTCTCGTGTTTGTTTAGTGAGATCTTCATTTGATCATTTCATTTAAAGAAGTAAGGTTATTTGGAGTCTGAAGAATTTAGTAAAATTTCCCAAGATTTATTACTAAATTCTTTAGACTTTATTGTCCACATTTTTTTTTTGATTAGTTAAATAAAGGTAACAATGAAATTTCTGAACATTTTTTAGCATTCGTTACAAGAACATTCTACTACAACAAGAAAAATAAAGCGAAAATTGCCTAGGTACCTACCTAGGCAATTACGTTTAGTTACGTTTTCTCATCCCTATCTCTCCCTCTCTCCACCAAGCTGAACCAATGTAACGTCAGTCACTGATTTGTCATTCTCTAACCAACAATGTGTGATTGTCACATTATCCGTTCTCGCACGCACCACTGAACAAACACCCGTCCGTCAACTGACAACCGATCAATACCATCATTTATTTAGTAACTTACAAAAATATTAACCAAAAAAAATCAATCACATTACTATTTTAATTTACGGGACTTTAAACTCTATGTAAATACGCAAAAGAGCGTTTGTAGCTATCGTAAACTGTTATCAATTTGAAATAACGGTAATGTTCTTTTTGACAGATTATCGGGAGTTGCCAGACTACGTGAGTGAATGCGGCATTCTGGAAGATCTGTTTTTACAGGTGAGACATGGACAATGGAAAAAATCATCTAGCATAGGTACGAAACTTTATCAGTGTTATATGTCAGCGTTAGCTTAGCACCGCCATATGAAATTTTCTTTAGGCACAACTCAGTAGCCTGGAAGAAATCGCGATAAGGCCGCCTTTTTCATTGCCTTTCTATAGAAAAATTTAAGTACTGAATGAAAAAAACTATTTTTAAAATTAAATGCATTTGTTCTTTTAATGTAAATCAAGATTCGCGAACGTTTATACCTATGAATCCATCCACGCATTTGTTTTATTTGAAGGGGTGAAATAAATCAATATTATATAGGGTCTGCTTCTTTTTTTTAAATAGTCGTGCGAATCTATCGACTCGCAAAATATCGAGACTTGAGAGCTCCGATATTTCTAGAGCTGACAGATTACTGTTAATGAAAATTGTATTCTCGTTGAACGGAGTTTAGTAGTGGAGGTATAGTGGTAGAGCAGCTTTTTAGATAAATAGGTAGGTAAGTACTGCTTATTCTATTATTAAAATCAGTGTTCTAGCTAAATGTCTATAGGGAAAATCACAACTGAAGAAGGCACTTCGATTGACAAGGATAAAACCTTTGCAAACAACTAAGTCCTACCAACTTTGTAAAACATCAAATATTTGATCAAAGATAATCCATAGCCATAACCAAGTAGGTATTTATATCGCAATAATTATTAAAAGTTGAAATGTATGTAGCCAGCCCCTGCCAGCCAACCGTGAGCTATAACCCGAGTCAATATTTATGAAGCAATCCATCAAATTAATACTTAGTTGTTTACAGTAGCCATTTTAAAGCTTATGAGTACGTGCTTTTAGTTTTTAATTTAATTTTGATTGACGTGACGGCCGTACAAGTTTATAGAGGAGAGGACCAAGCCTAAGATTATTTATTATTAGCAGCGCCTCGCGGTTTCACTCGCGTATTTCCCGTTCCCATGGGAATTCCGGGGTTAAATAAAGCCTATGTGCTATTTCAGACTATAATCTATTTCTGTGCCAAATTTCATCCAGATCCGTTCATCCGTTCTGGCGTGATTGAGTAACAAACATCCATCTATCCATCCATCTATCTAATCCAAACTTTCGCATTTATAATATTAGTGTAAATAATGTATACGCTACCTGGTGGTGAGTAAATGATTCTGCTATTAAAATAACTTTACCCTCAAACATAAGCTGGATCGACATAGGTACCTAACTAATATTGCAAAAACATTATTAGCAGGCATCAGCACTCGGTGATTTCTCTTCGACAAAATAGGTTCGCAATCCTACGCAAACACCGCAATTAGGTACCAGTGCGAATTTATCTCAAAATATCTCAATACAGGCATACCTGCCCTACAAAGGCCCGTGTCAGGTGCATTATCCTCTTATATCTCTAATCCTTCTTCACAATAAAACGCAACAAAAACTCCTCCATTCACCAAAACTAGATTCCATTCAAATTGCTTTTTATATTTCGACTACAAATCGGCCATATTCTACGCAATAATTTTCGCGGTTATTACCCAACCGCAGAAATCAAAGTTCGTTTTTCAAATTTGTTTTGACATGTCGGTCGTGATCAATGGCGGCGCTCGGATTTCGTACAATGATACCAGAAACAATTTTTACTTTTTCACGTCGGAGTAATAAGCAGATGATTTCGTATCGGATAGGCTTTGGCAGGAAGCGTATTGTAATCCCACGCAGATTATGAGATTAGAAAAAAGTGAAGTGGAATTATTGGAAAATTACAGGGCTGTTCAGACAAGGAGCCGCCGCGGTGAGCTTTTCGGTTAGCTGAATTAATTATGATATCATAATAAAATTACTGCGTCCTACAATCAGTGCGTCCTACCTGTCATGACCTACGGAGCGAGACGTGGACACTCACGGTAGGGCTCTGGTCCACCAGTTTAACGTCGACCAGCGACCTAGAGAGAGAGCTATGCTCGGAGTATCTCTGAAGGATAGGATTCGTAACGAATACATCCGACAGAGAAAAAAAGTTTTCGACATAGCTCTAAGAATTAACAAGGTGAAGTGGTAGTGGGGTGGACATATCTCGAGAAGAACCGACAATCGCTGGGGTAAACTCTCTACTCGAGAACACGACTCGGCAAATGTAGTGTAGGACGCCCTCCGACCAGATGGGATGACGATCTGAAAAAGACTGCAGGCAGATGCTAGATGCAGTAAGCTGAAGACAGAGCGCAATGGCGCTCATTTAGGGAGACCTATGTCCAGCTATATTAGGCTAATATAGGCTGATGATGAATAGAATCAACTTTCCAATGATATATTTTGATCGTGAATTGGCTTATTTTAGCAGATATCTAAACAATTTTAACTTTTTCGGTACTTCCACCTACTTAACGTCCAGAAAGCGACAGCAATCTGACAAGTAGTCATTGTTCCTCGTCATGAGGCACCATTATCTTATTGCTCTCATTAATGTCGAGGACCCGCATGTGCCGCATCCGCCGGAGGGCCACAGACCGCGTTCGTGACCATAGACAAAGAGGAGGAAGAATTGCCCTGATTCTAGGGCGCTTTTGTTTAGCTAAATCTTTGCCGTTGTTTCAATTTTTTTTTGGAGATTCTCATAGAGTTCATCGACCGATGATGTTTTGATTTTATCTCATGCCGCTCTAATAATCATTTGTTACTCAAATGACTCTACCAGAGCTAGAGTTTGATTTGCGAACACATTAACCTCGGAAGTCAATTGAACTACACAAACAGAAATAAAAGTAATTTGAAAATGGAAACGGGCAGTTCGTTCTGAGCTCAGTATCAACAGTGGCGGCGCGTCGCGAACATCGAAATTTACTTAAGTTAACGAAACGCGAGCCCTCTGTTTGCGAGGCTCAAATACTGCGGAATATTGTGGCCTGGATGGCGGGCAGAGTTCCTTTATTGCGCTGCCTCTATTTAAACTGCGCTATGAATATGCAGGAATGGAATGCGCTAGCTAGGTTCTCGGTTGGCTTTCTAAACGGGGAGTTGGAACTTAGGAACAAAACCCGATCTAATGAATCCCAGAGATTCATTAGATAGTGTTTTGTTCCTTGAATCTGTGGTCCTACTTTAAAAATTGTGAAAAATAACTGATGATTGATTATCCTCCTTAAAAATCTTTATCGATAAGAAACACAAGCTAGACATAAAACTAACAATATGAAGGCTTTAGCGAATTATGAACTTATAAAATTCGGAAGTTTCAAAAACGAGACTTCAAAAAGCATTGGAAAGCGTCAATAAAGTTCGGAGGCGTGTAATTCAATACTTTTCGGGTAATGGTTGCGGGTCCGTTCGGCACGCGCCGTCTGCCGCTGACAGACTCGGGGGGATGACCACAGTTATGGACGAGATAACACGCCACCAACACTGGCACTTTCACGCTTCCTTGACGGCCGCGCCGCCGGTGGCAAAGATTTTATTCTGGGCAACCCAGAGTAAAATCTTATATCAGATCATGCTCTGACCTAAGCGGATACATTTTAAAGAGCAAGTAGAAACGAATAAGTAGTCCTACCTAGTTTGCACACAACCATTCAAACTCTGTGTAAGAAGGAACATAAAATTTACACAAAAGATTATTGTGACACTAATGCGACCTAGCAAGTGCTGCAGGAGCTCGGAGAACATCCACACACAGAACGACTTTTTCTGTGGATAGGCAACTTTTGCTTCTCAAATGAGAGTAAAAGACGCACAGGCACAATTTATTGGCTCTGGTATTTCACCTTGCATTCACATGAACTATTAAACTAGGTAGCTGGATGTGACTGCCCGTAATTATTGGAATTACCGCTAAGCAGGTGTTGACCTACCTGCCAAATTGGAGCGCAATCAAAGCACTCGGATCCTATTAATTAGTGCAAACAATGCCTTGACCGGCGACATGCAGACCCAATTAATGTGCCGACAATGCACCGCATTATAATCGCCGATCAGCGCGTGCCTCCGTGACACACCATTGTTCCCGCCGACTCACTTTGACGTTTGTTTTGGCGCGAATTCAAACGCGTCGCCGTAAATGGTGTTGACACCCTCAAAATGGAGATTATTCATGGATGTTTGCGGCCCTTTGTTGGGGTTACACAGAGAGTTTATGAAATTTATATTGACACGGCCGAGATTATCGAGTCTTTGTTATGAAGGATTTGAATTTCCAACGTCGCGCGAATGTGGGAAAGCGGGCCGCGTGGCGCTGACAGAAATATTAAGGCCCATACCGGACCCAAAGTGGCGCCGCCACCTAATTTATGTTATTATTCCGTTTAACAAAAGAATTTTCAAAAATCCATCTTCCAGTTTGTGATACCTATCATAAGCTTTTTTTTAATGCCTCTGTAATAGTTTTATTCTATTTACTTTAGGAAGAGATACGAAGTTGCACTTGGTGGCCACCAAAATCTATTTTCGTATCTCTTCCTAAACTAAATAGAATAAAACTATTACAGAGGCATTAAAAAAAAGCTTATGATAGGTATCACAAACTGGAAGAAGGATTTTTGAAAATTCCTTTGTTAAACAGAATAATAACATAAAGTAGGTGGTGGCGCTAGTTTAGGTGCTGTATGCGCCTTAATAACAGCGCTCGCAAAGTTCGCAAAAGCCACGCTAGGTTCCATGCGCCTAGACAACATCAAAGTGAGCTTCCACTAATTCGGAGACAGCACTTGAAAAAATACGAAACAACAAGGAGAATTTCCTCGACTCTCGAGAATCAAAGGCAGTCCCCCGATCCACTGGTGGCGTCGCCGGCGCGTGAAACAAGATGCCAACTTAACGAGCTAACCGTGTAGGCAGGTATCTAATGTTGCCAGCAGCGGTGGAATAACAAACGGATGTGGTAGAATAACTGGTGAACAAGTCGCCCGGGGCGGGAGTCGGGAGTGGCGCCCTATGGGTCGTTTTGTTCGGTAATTGATAGGGGATGCCCGGGGCGGCCATGAAACCGATTACAGTTTGATTTATGGTTTTGTGTCGACTACAGCGCCTAGAGGCGGCGTCGGTGACGCCCTAATGTTGTTACACTTGCTAATGTGGGAGACAATAAACGGTTCTACGCATAACACGTGTTACGTTGGTGGTTGGGTGGTTGGTTATGGTGGAAAATGCCACATTCATGATACGAATTAACGTTTATCAAATCAAAACTGATGTCAGTTTCACGAAATCACATTTTTGTTGAATTTTGTTGTAAGTTAGCATTTGATCCCTACAAACTCATTAGGGTTTCTTAACTTAGTCTATATCGTGCAAATTCAGCCATTTGCAGATTTTTTCAACCTGAACGTATAAGTATTTAGTAGGTTTTCGTCGAATGTTTCTTTCAGTAAACAAAGTTATTTACATGAAGCAAATATAGTTTCCAAAAACGCGGGCTTCACAAACATTAAACACCACATGAAAATATCAAAACATTTTAAAATCATGTAAAAGCTGGACTTACTTGCGTAGGCGTGAGGTGTATGAGCGACGCCAGGTGCTCCCTCTCCGGTGCTGACAGGTACTTCTGCTGCTTGAACCTCCGCTCCAGTTCGTACACCTGATAAAAAGAAATATTTAGTCTATGGATATCTAGACCCTTCCGGTGGGGTTTTTTAGACTTCCGCTTTGAATCAAATCAAATCAAAAATGCTTTATTTCCATAAATACAAAAATGTACACTTAGAAAACGTCAAATTCTTAAAATAAAACACTGACACGGAAATAAAGTGATATTTTTGTTTTCTGTCATTTCGGTATGTAGACTAAAGTAAAGAAGACACGAAAAACCTTTAGCCTGTTAGTTGTTATTTTTGGAGTTGGAGCAAAACCCGTCCCAAGGTTATTTATCTTCTAGATAATCTGATATTTTGAAAACGGCAACATTGATTGAACGTTACTTCCGGAGACATAACAGAGACATCCGGTTTCCAGTTAATGGCAGATATAAAAATAAATTTTATGCAAAAACATAAAATAAATAAAATTACAAAAAGGATAACGATAGGATATATATAGGATATGTCCAATTAATGAAGATCGTAGAAATTAGGAGGAAGCTATTTTGTTCCTAGTTATTTTGATAACACTATTGAACAACTTCATTATTGTTTTCAAACAATTTTTTTTTGGTCGAATATGACTAATTAAGATTTCGTTTTTATTCATTACTAGCTTCTGCCAGCGGCTTTGCGTGCACTTTCTTGATAAAAAGTAGCCCACATTCTTTTCCGGGATAAGTACGAGTATAATTTATCTCGCTGTCATCTAGGTATCTATCTAGTTTTAATTTCTGAAGTTTCGCCGTGAAAACTTTTCAGACAGACAGAGAGAAGGAATTACTATCGAATTTATAATATGGGTAGAGAGAGAGAGGTAGGTAGAGTAGGTAGGTATGGATTATTACGATTCAATCAAAACAATCCATAAACTCGCTCACAGTGTAACAATTAAATATTGATCATACAGGTATTCGTTTTCTAGCCTCACACACTCGCAACTAACGTCACACACACAGGCAAGTCAGGCAAGTCTAAAACAAACGGGCTAGCGATACGGAATTAGGGCGTGCAAAACCGGTTTTCGGTTTTTGCCGAAAACCGGAAAACCGGACCAAATTTACCATTTTTCAAAACCGGCGTTGAGAGCCAAAACCGGAGTTAACTCCGGTTTTCCCGTTAATGAATTAAATTTTGATTTAAATCCAAAATATGTAATTTTGAGTCATCAAATATATCCGAACGCAACTTATACCAACTAGGGCATGCAATTATCGAAACATTTCGATAATCCGATGTTTATCGTTCTATTTTTCGATAAAAAAAATCGATTAAATATCGAGAATTATCGGTTTTGGTTAAGGGAAATATCTTTATGTTTCGGTTTCTAATTTGCTGCTCTGTTTGTTCAATTTGCTGCACTAAACAAGAATATTTACGTATTACCTAGTATTTATCGATCTTTATCGTTAAATGTAAGTATTAGTAATTAAATGTTTTTTTCTTATAGCTTTCGTTCTTTAAAGTTTCAAAGATTGAATGTACCCTTAATAATATGGAAAATAGCTTAAATTTATTGAAATTTTGAACAAGCAAATTGCGAAGATGGTACGGATCGACCTTCGGAGCTCCACCACACGATTTATTGAAGAGGCGATACAGCGAAACCGAGGGACCAAAGTCACTCAGCAGCTTGGTCAGCTGATTCCTGCCAAACGAACTTGAAACGCACGATGGTAGGACCGTATTGTCGAAGCCGGATCTTAGCAGAGATCAAGGATTTCTATGGCCGTTTGGAATATCATCAGAGCTTTTGAAAGCCGGAGGAACCCCTGTTTTACAGGAATTACAGAACCTCTTCAATGCCGTCCTTCACAGTGGGAGAACTCCAAAGGCATGGAGCGGGAGTCTGGTGGTGCTATTTTTTAAAAAGGGCGACAAAACCCTCCTTAAAAATTACAGGCACATATCGCTTCTGAGCCATGTCTATAAGTTGTTCTCATGAGTGGTCACGAATTGTCTCGCCAGAAGACTCGACGAGTTCTAGCCACCGGAACAGATCGGGGGATATGGCACCATAGACCACATACACACAGTGAGGCAGATTATACAGAAGTCCGAAGAGTATAATCAGCCCCTGTGTCTGGCCATTATGGACTATGAAAAAGCCTTTGACTCAGTCGAAACGTAAGCTGTTCTGGAATCCTTACAGCGATGCCAAGTAGACTATCGTTCGGACTGGCTAAGGCGGCGGCCAGTCTCGACGAAGACCCAGGTGCGCAAGTATGTGCCGCAAACACAGATGCACTTTCTATTCCCTCGATCATAATACGATGGGAGCGTAGACCAACACGATAGGGGTAATTAAAATTTCTTTATTTCCGTAAATACAAAAATGTACACTTAGAAAAAGTCAAATTCTTAAGAAATAAAGTGATATTTTTTATTTTTGTCGCTTCAATATGTAGACTAAAGTTGATTTGATCTCCTTTTTTACCAAATATGAAACCTTTAATAATGTTGTTAATAGGTTCGTTCGTAATTATTAAGTCAAGATTCAAGAAATCTTATTAAGATGACGACTATATTTTGTGTTTAAATTTTGTGGTTGTGTTTAGTATTTAAAGATATTACTATGTTTTTTATGTTTAAAAAATATTATTCTTGATTCGTACTTGTAGTTGATTTGATCTCAGTTAGTTAAAGTTTATATTATTTTAAGTTCATGTTAACTAAACAATTAATTATAAATACTATTTAACGGGTATTTATCGCGTTTATATCCCAATTTTGTATCAATACAAAATTTAGTGCAAGAAGGTTAAATAAGAGCAATCTTTTTGCGTTACGCACTTATAAGAACAACATCTCTTATTACAATCCACTCACTAGAATGGCGCGTCAGTACAATGAGCTATCCATAAAACATAATGAACTTGACATTTTTATTCCTAGAATTAACCAGTTCGTTAGAGAACTGAAACGTATCCTCCATTTCAATGATCCTCATATCACTGGTCCTCCACGCCGGACCACTCAACCTGGTGATGGAATTAAATAATCACTGATGTTTGTGCACAAGGTAGATCTTGTCTGGCCACATCTGGAATTGGTTGTGTTGTTTGATTCTATCACCAGTGTCTCTCTCTCTTTTTATTATATAGATAATTTAATTTCTCTTTTTCCAATCCGTTTAGTACGATATTAAATATTTCGCTGTACACACATATTTTTACGGTACAATGTAGATTATAAGTACTTTTTGTATAATTATTTTAGATGGCATTGTAATGTGTTTTGTGTTTAATAAACAAAAATAAAATAAAAAATAAAAATATTGTGGTCCCTATTGAGTCATCCCGTGACCACGGCAGTGTGTAAACCTGTCGAAACGTCGGGAAAAATAGGTAAATAAACGCGATAAATACCCGTTAAATAGTATTTATAATTATGTGTTCAGATCGCGTAAGTTTAAAAACATTTATAACTAAACAATTAATTTGTGGTCTACTTATTTATTATTTATTTATATATTTATTTGTAGGTTTTGTGGGTATCCAAAAATATCGTTTCCTTCTTCAAAATCTACTATATAAAAAAATATAAAAATGTTGTCAAAACCGGGGCTAAAACCGGTTTCCGGTTTTGGGCCCTCAAAACCGAAATTCAAAACCGGTTTTAAGAACCTTCCGGTTTTGCACGCCCTATACGGAATAGAATTAATTACATAATAGAACAGTAGATTTCTATAGTGCCGGCGCCTTCGGGGGCGGAGCCTCAAGTGGGCGGGGGGAGGTTCGCAATTAAATAGCTGCGTTAACGTAATTTTGGCTTTCTGGTTAGTGCGGAAAAGTGTGCTGCCTATGTGGTAATTATTGGGGAGCTGGGGAGGTTTTCTTGTAGGGAAACTGACTTCTGTTTCGACGAATAAATGCAATGACACGAAAACTCTAACGTCTAAACCTTCGCGGTTAAGTATACGTAAGAAGGTCTTAAAGGGGGACGGAACCTCTAAGCTCCCATACAAATGTAAGTACTTTTCGATTCATTTGGAAACTACATCCCCGATTTAAATGAAATTTTGCATACATAATCGGAAAAGAAATAGTTATGTTTGTGTCTTTTCAGTTTTTCAAAATTTTTATTATCATCATTAAGTGAGAGTGAAAATTCATTTCTATCCATTTTCAAGCGATTTTATAACTTTTGCTCTCATTTAATTATTTCCAAATGAATCGAAAAGTACGTTTGTATGGGAGCTTAGAGGTTCCGTCCCCCCTTAACGTTAGTCACGCAATGAAGCTGGGTCTATCCTACAGCTAAGCTGGAAGAACCTCCACTAAGTATTTCACTACTCACGCTCTTGAAACGCATTGTGAGTGGGATAGATTTAAAAAGAAATGAGCGATCATGAAGCAATAGTACATTTATCCGAAAATTCTGCAAGCTTAAGATAGGTAAAAACTTTGACGAATTATTATGACACTCGGTATCAAAAAGTCAGTTGCCATGGCCACACCAGACACCCGAGTGGTCGGCAATAAAACTCGTCACGTTTGACGTGATCAGGGAAATCTCCCCTCGAGATTAATAAAGGCGGATACTCACAGTGCGACTTAGTATTTCGCGTTTTCTCATACGCCTACGCAAATAAGTCCAGTTTTTTCGTTCTTTCTTCCCAATTTTAGAGAATGCAATATGCATATTTTTTGTTTCTCCATTCAATGAAAACGTGGGTTTGTGCCCTAACTAGCATTGCCCATGACCCATGACGCACCGTGTCTTTGACTTCCTTGTGCTGCAGTGCGCGCCCCTGCGCGGCTCGCGTCACAGAGGGACAGTGAATGCGTTCAATAGTATATACCTTCCTAATTACTATTCGCTACATTACAAGGTGTTACCATCGTTATTTTCGGAAACCTTTCACTTTGCCCAGCAGCAGATAATACTAACTTGAGTAGAGTACCTACCTATTTGTAGGTATTTATTTATTCCATAAAGATACATTTGTACACTTGGAAAAGTCAGTTTATTTTATACATATAAGTGACAAATTGATACAGTAACTTGTAATTTTTTAACCTACTATGTAATTTTGATATTATTTAGGTACTCTATAATTTGACTATGGTTTTTGTATTATAGTGCGTAAACCCTTCACACTCCGGGTATACTCTAAGAAATTATATAAGTCCCAAAAAAAATTTGGTAGCATTAGGGAGGAGGAGGAAATTGAAAAAAATTGCTACTTATTTAATATCTTATAACTTAAGTAGCTCAGTGAATGGCCGCCTTTACATCACGAAAGCAGGTACTAGCGTCCCCTGCCGTATTTATTTGTAAAATGATCGGCAAATAAAGCTCCCCTCGTCTGCAATTTGTTCACGGGGCAGAAACTCTACATTTGTCTATGTAGCAGAAAGCTCTACTTACGTATGCCTTTGTGAGGAAAATAAATGAAGGAAGTACGGAACTACGGCGAAACTAAATAATAGCAACGGTTAGGGCTGAATCCTGTGGTTTTCGATTATCATAACTTTAGTAGTTACAGTGATTGATGACATTCACTCTATAATTGAATTAATTATAGAGTGAATGGAATATTATTATTGTTTTTGACATGAATATTTACTGTAGAATAATATTAAATAAGTTGGTATTTCTAATTTTGTAATGTATGGATTGATTTTAATGTACTTAATTGTAAAAAATTGTAAATAGGTATGAATACGAATGATTTTAAACATCGTGACAATTTAATTATTCAATAATTCATTGCTGCATGCTCTCTGTTTTCTCAAAAAACATGATTAATGTTCGTCTTTATTTATAATCTTTGTACGCTCGATAGAGTAGATTGTGCTGACCAAAAACTCAATTTAAGACCAATTGTATATTACCACAATCACAAGGAAATAAATGGTTTCAATGATTTCCCAAGTTCTAGTACCTACCTAAAGAGTGCCGGTTGGTCCTATAACTAATTACAACGACAAGCAATTTTAGATGACCTTTATAGCGCAGTGGCTGAAGGTCCAACTGCTAGTCTTCCGATACGTGCCGGCGCTCTATGAAGACATTTTTAGTGTTGCCATAATAATTACCTGTGCTTGCGTGAACAGGACTCTCCTCTTGCGGCGCTGTGCCAACGGGAACTGCATCGGCTTGGCGTCGGGTCCCGCGCAGGCTGCCAGCCCGCCCATGTTGTTGACATGCCCCATGCCTCCGCCGCCAGAGGTCATCAGCCTGGAAACTAAAGCAGCCGTTCAGATGCGCACCCGTCAATGTCCCGGACGTTGTGTTTAGCTCATAATCTGGAATGCTCCTAGGTTCCTATTCAGCGGATTTTCCTGAAAGAGATTGCTACTAAGCGATAAGACTGCACATTGTATTACGTCTTGTGTAATGTAATTTAGTAAACATTTTTGTTGGTAGGTATAGGTACAATAAAGTATTTTTGTATTGTATTTTCCTACCTAGGTGCACGTTCTAGAAAAGATCATCTTTTTCATCGCTCCTAAGCATTTTATTTAACGCACTATATCTATATATAGTTGTTAGTAAAAATACTGTGAAAGTTTAAAGTTAAATTCAAGAAGATATGACTTGTAAGTACGTAACCTGTCTTATAACTTCATTCGCGTAAAGAAAGGCTCGCGCGGACTCACTAATTAAAGCAATTGATAAGTTATCTTCCCTATCGCATCAGGTTAAAATTATATAAAAGCAGCGGAATCCTGTTCTCTACTTTTAGTAAAATATCATTCACTCAAAACATTCATCATTCATAACATAACTAAAAATATTTATATGCCTACGGGGAATTTGTGAATGCGCATTGCGGGCAAATTATCCAACGACAAAATTCGTGTTGTTTGGTGCTGTTGTGCCATCATCATCATCATTATGCGACAATTTTGAACATCAGCGAGATTGCACTTCCCTCGTTATCAAAGGCAGTGGAGAAAATGGATAAAAAATTAATAACTTGTGGGGGAAATTATTTTCCTCTCTGGCAACATTTTAGCCCGCTATTATTGTAATGACACTTGTAATGTTAAAAGCAGCGCCAACGTAGGTTTAATTTTATATGAATGTAAAAAAATTAATAGGCCATTCAATGTGGTCATTTAATTGCCTAGAGAATAAATTCTAAAATAATATGAGTAGAATTTTAGCATTACATTTATAAAACAAGTATATATATTCAAAGCAGGTAGTTATTTTATTGCCGACAGAATAAAATTAGATGCTAAAACAAAACAACATGAGTAGTATTTTAGCATTTATTCTGTAGGCAATTAAACGACTACAGTTAATTGCCTATTTAAATGTTTACACACATTTTGAAATTAAACCTACGATTACACCGCTTGACTAACGTAGCCATGCGTAGTATTTTGAAATTTTATTATTTCGTTTTATTACTCGAAAGGCACCTACATTGAAATAAATGGCTGTTATTAACCAATTGAACAGAACAATTTTCTGTTACAAGGTTCGTTGACATCCTAAGATGCTAAAGGAAAAATGTAGAAAATAATAACGCCTCTTCTTTTCCAATAAGTATTCTGAGAATACAAAAGAACTCACATTCTGTGAACATCAGTTATCCCGTTCAAATATGCGCATTTATAATGGCGCCGTGCGTTCTGAATCTCATAACATTACTCACATTGTAGCGTCAGCGATCGCGGAGCAATATTCCACACATTATACACGAATCTACCGCTCATTCTATTTACACAACACTTCAATACGAAAAGGGTCTTTCAATAAAATATTACTCCCCATTCTTTTACTTGCCATTGTGCGCTGAACGTGAATTGTGCCTTGGCCAAAAAAATTTCCATTGTCGATGTCAATAGGCCACCGGACATTTTGTTATCTCGGTGGAAGATCTTTTTGGAATCTAATTGAATTGTTGCGCTATTTCAAATGTGTTTTGAATGGGTTCGTATGAGGGTGTGGTGGATGGAGATGGATCGGGTAATGATACGTGAACAGATGTTTACAAACAGCGATCTGGACGGCTAATACAGTTTTTTTAGGATAATTAGCGTTAAGTGCCCGACTATCGGGAACATGATTTTGATCGATAAAGAAAACATTGAAATAGTTTTTATGCAAAAATAAAATATTCTACCTATTATTTCGTTCAGGTGATTACGTATTGCTGTAAATTAAAAAAACAGCTTCTGTAGAATTGATTTTTTATTAAACAACAAGTTCAAGTCTGCAGTTCGCTCAATTGTTTATGTTCTAATTTACGGTTAGGTACCTATTTATTTGTAATTTTACTTAAAGTTTATAAAGATAAACTTCTGTAAAGCTGGTTGGGTAAAGAGAACTCCAAAACTCTACGAATGGCATTCAAGATAATATAGGGTTTATTGGTAAGAAGATTTGCGAAGATATTGTCATCAAAATTGTTGTAGCCAGTTGTGATTTTTCTAAAGCATTATGTTTTAGTTTTTTAAGCTTATCAGGATAAATACTAATCCCTCAGGAATGTTTTTTGTGCTACCAAATTCGGGCTCATTATCTTTACAATAGCAAAATGTTTTTTTATATCGGTCCATATTCGACAGAGAAATCGATGAACATAGGTAGGTACTTAAAAAAACATAGAGCCTAACGCAGAACCTCCTTCTGTAGTCGGTAAAAGTAAAACCATAATAAAAGATCAAAACTTTTTATCTATTCTTATGGTAAAAACAAGGAATTTTAACACCTGAGAACTGGCAACCCACTAACTAGGTACAACATGTTCTTAAAATTATCATCGTCAAGCGAATAATAAGAAAGGGGATGCTGAGCCACGCACTTTGACGAAAATTCCATTCCTTATTCAATTTTGATTTGAGAACGATCCCTAGCCCCATCTCACGGCGTCTTGTCACGTCATGTCCAAAGGGTCCCAATGCACAATATTTTCATAACAAATACACGGGCAGGCAGGGATGGCCACCGTGTAGGGTCGTGGGCAAAGTCGTGGCATAAAAATTATGTTGAAAATTATATAACCCTCCTTCCAATCGCGTAAAAAGAAATGAGGCGCCTATCGCCTTATTACACTTAGTAACGTTATAACTTATAAAACACAAGAAACGCTGCAAAATGTTTTTCTATAATACCAGTACAGAAAAATAAAAAAAGCGCCAAGTGTAATTTGGACTCTCGCATCAAGGTTTCCGTACAAACTTTTACTCGTAAGCAAAGAAAACGACCCAGACGCTTAGTTAACAAAAAACTGATTTTGTCACAATTCATCATCATCATCATCATACCAGTCCACTGTTGGACATAGGCCTCCCCCAACGAGCGCCATAGCGCCCTGTCTTCAGCTATTTTATTACTATGTACCACATTATTTTTAAATTTAGCATAAAAATAAAAAATAAATCAGCTTTCAGATTTTTCCTTTACTTGTGCTTCCTTTACGTGACCTTGCTTCTTGTCAATTTTCTTGATTCTAGGTCAACGGGATCTGATTGGAACCTTTAGGTTTTGTGTGCATGTGATTCACTGGGAAAATTCTAAAAAATTGGGCAGAACCGGCAGTAACTTTTGATTGCGTTGACTTAGAGTCTTGATTTATATTGCGGCTCCAAGAGGTTACGAACCTGAGTGTATGATGTAAATTTGAACTCGACACCTCCACGAACCCTGTCTACCCAGACAGACGCACAGACGGACAACAAAGTGACCCTATAAGGGTTCCTTTTTTACATTTGATGTACGGAACCCGAAAATAAAAACAAGATGTGATATTTCTTAATTATTCTCTCTTAGCATTCTCGCGGGTTGGCGCGAAAACTAAGATTTTTGTGGTTTATAATTTTTTCTGCATTCCACAAGCAATAAAACGAGCGAAAAAGTAATTTGCCGCAAATCGTAAACCATTTTCTTAATAAAAGTTTGAATTTCGCGCCAATCGGCGACAAACCACCTTAAAGAAGCTTTGACAGTGGATCGACAAGGGCTGATAATGATGAGACCTTTTTTGGTCGCCAACCGGCTAATCTCAGGGCAATGTCACATTGCGTTGATATACTAATGGTAGGTACTCGGTTCGTTTCGTTGACTGGTGCCATTCATACCCGTGGTCATACTTAACCGTCTCGTTGTTTAAGTAATTGGATGGTGACATTTTTCAATTGAAGGGTTTATTGAAGCACCTCATGGACAGTTTTTGATATGGGTGTGATGAAAGCGGTCTAGTTTGACCAATCAAATGATTTATGTTGGGTGTCTCTAGAACAGTTAAACACTTTCATTGCCCATGAATGACGCGCACATGCCTATCTGCAGCTTTAAAATATTTGCATGAGTAAGTACTTTACATAAGTAAAAGTTAGAGAAGTATTTCTAATTTAGTAATTTCAAGATTTTGAAATTATAAACTTATTTTTTACAAATAAAACTATTTGATTAATTGATCGTGATGGCGGCGCGGCGGCGTGACACGTCATGTGTCAATGTCTGGGCTGGGCAGTAAACGTGTTAAGGGGCTTCTTCCCAGGCCTTTTTGTGAAAAGGATAGGCATAGGATTTTGCGTTCATAGAAGCGGGACAGTGCACAACGCGTGTGCTAAAATCAAGATTTCTTCTAATTAAAAGAGTACGGTTCAATTAATTAAATATATATTTTGGCGAATTGGTTACCCTACCTTTGTTTTATTTTTCAATATGAAAATCATGTCATTTAGTCATATTGGTTCAGAGAACAAGGCAAATTATGTCGCTTTTGTACAGAATGAATATTAGGTGTAGGAGACTAAAAACCTAAATTTCCTATTTGAACAGCAGTAGGATCTCAAAGATAATGAAAATGTGTTTTTTTTTTCAAAAGACCAGCCGCAATCATTAAAGTAACTGAACAGCTGACGGCGCAGAGCCGTGAGAGGTCCCATAGACCGTTTGAGGAGCCCGGTGGTGCAACGAGCGAAGCTCCTTCGACACAAGAAGGTTGCGGGTTTGGTTCCCGCCCGGGACTTACATTTACACGATCTGCAGATATTTGTTCCGGATGTTCTGGTTGTTTTGTAATAATAATAAAATACATACTATCTATACAATATATTATGGATATCAGATTTGTTTAGTACCCATAACACAATATCGGTGTACTTTGGGGCTAGATGATGCTGTGTTGATTATTCGAAGCAATATTTATAAGTAGGTACGAGTATATTTATTTGTCGCTGATCTACAATTAGAGGCAACAAGTAGATGAATTAAGTAAGAAAATTAAATTAAGTAAGAACGTTAGGAACGCTAGAGAACGCGGGGGACTAGAAACTATGAGTACTTACCGATCTACGGTGCATAGATAATTCAGGGCAGTGTCCACAATGGGAGGAATACTGCAAAGATACTGGGGGAGAAGAGGGGCAAGGCGTGCGCCTGACGGGCCCCGATGACCCCCCGATGACCGCAACTTGTGTAATTATGGCGGACTAAATACGTCGTTAAAATTCAAGTTTTGGGGCACGGCATTCTAGGGGTTAATGCTAAACCGGAATTAAGTGAAATTGAATATAATTAAATAGATAAAAAATCAGGGGGAGGCCTGCGTCCAGCAGTGGACCATTCTAGGCTGTTGTGGTGAGGAGGTGAGGTGAGTTGAATTACGAAATTTGATGGCATATCAGTGCTTGAATTAAATTAAACAAACAAAACGCAGATCAGAATAAATGAAAAAGAATGTATTTCAGTTAGTTAAATATATGTTATTAAGTTTTACTGTTTATTTCAAACTCGAGATAACCATTCCAGATAATGTATTGCTTGTAACAGTTTGCAGTTAGGTCAATTATTGACCTAACTTCAAACTGTTGCAAATTGCAAACAATCTACAATCTAAATTAAACCTAGTATTTACAATTGAAACAATAATTTTTAATTTGTTATTATAATTTGTTTCATTATTTGTTTTAATTTAATTGATTGTAATTTTCTTTGTTAGTAAAGATATTATTAGTAAATAGTTTTTTGTTATCATTTACATAACATGATGTAGTGACAATTCACCTCAAAGAAGTAAAAAGGTTTGTGATAGATTGAATGTAATAATTTAACATGATTATGACAACAGCTCTAGGAATGGCCTACGACAGGTCTACGAGAGTGCTACGAACAGCAACGCCAGTTTTAGAGCCGAATTTTTACATGGTCTTAATTTTCACGAATTAAGATGTTACAATGAATATAACGAAAGAGAAAACAAGAAACAAAACACTGTGTTTGACTTACAAAAGGTTCCTCTAACGACCTCTGTGGCGCGGTGGGCGAAGGTCCGCCTGCGACGCAGGAGGTTGCTGAATCGATTCCCGCTGATAAATTTTTGTACGATCTGCAGATATTTTCAGGGTGTTCTGGTCGTTTTCTATGTATAGTATAATAAGAAATATATGTCTGTGAACATGTTTAACAGTTATCTAGTACCTATAGCACAAGTTCTGCTTAGCTTGGGGCTAGATAATGCTGTGTGAATTGTCCAGCATTAGTTATTATTTATATAATTATTTAACGATTAGGTATACTCATCAGACATTAGGTACCTACTTAGATATATTTTTCGATAGGTTAGTGGTAGTTAACTATAATTTGCACAAAAAATGCACACAAAAACTTGCTTTGAAATGTTCGCAAAATCCATTAGCAGTAGTAAATATTGACAGTTTTCACATTCTGGTCCAGTGGCTGTGTAGAGAGAGGTCCAAACAAATAGGTGTCGCTTTTGTATAAGTAATTGGTGCTTCATTGATGAGATTTATTGGCTAGAGTTTGTGAGTCACTCAATAATATACATATTGTAGTTTTAGTTGACACAAATTTTCTTAAGATCCGAATTAGGAAAAAATTGCTATAAAAAAGAAAAAGATTGTGAAACTTAGGAGTCTGAATTCTTAGAATATTATGTTGTGTGTAATATACGCAATTTCTCTAGCGGGGTTATTCTCATCAAGTCACAAGACACGCGTGAGGCTTTTCCCTCTCATGCGAAATGGTTCTTATTTCTGAACCATTAAAAACCTAGTCAAGTACAACAGTAGGTAAAACTAGGTTTCAAACGATAATTTAGTGGTAAGAAGAGTATTCGAGGCTGATTTGATTCGGCTCTTAAATTAAACAGATCAAAACTATGACTAGAGTAACGTCTATTCATAATAATCGCATTAAATTTCACCATCGAGCAGATCGGCTATCACCCCAAAGTGTTGCCAACGCTAAATAAACTCCGGCAAATTGTGCGTGAATAAACAACTGCGATAATAGCCGTATTGTGTTACTCCCCCTGTCTAAAATACACTATCTGCGCGCATCGAAATGAGTTGCAGTTGATGTTGAACTTTTTCCTGAGGGGCGATGGGTTGAAACGATTATTTTGGTTGACACGTTTGAAATTGATTTTAAAAGGCGATTTCTAATTGTACATCTTACTCTCAAAGTTAATCTGTGCTATCTAATAATAAGAGTGTGATTCTATGGCTCCCGTTAATTAATAAAGGTAGAAAATACTTACAATGAATAGGACACAAGGCATGTTTGTACTAACAACTTCTACCTATAAACAGACGACTCCGAAAAATTACTTGGAGAACGGAGACTAAAAATGCAGCAGTCTTTATAGAGAATTAAAGCAAGAAATAAATAACATTTTAAATTCTAGTTTCATGTTAAACAATTTCACCGCTGCAATCATAAAACCGTCGTAGTCAGAAAATGAAATCGCAAACATTTCCACGGCTATTTCCCTCAGTATTGCCACACAAGGAAGATAAACTGCGGTCGCCTGCCGCTGACGTCCACTCGCCGCGTATTAGCCGCGCCTACATGGAAACTAAGTGTGTCACACACTTATTTTTCCCCCGCGGCAATTTTAATTTCAGCTAGCTGACCGTGTGTGCGAGCGTTTGATGTATGGCAACACTTGAAACCCTGCAGGTATCTTATCGAGTTTTTTGCTCCGGCTGTCACCTGCATACAAGGTCTGAGTACCTCCATGATACGAGAACTTCACAATTTTCTAGTAAGTAATTTTCGCGTATCGTTCGAGAGATGGAAACAACATGAATATGCAATCAGACGCCGTCGTCATCAAGAGCCTGGTTCGTATGTTAATAACTCATGTTTTACTGATTTCCAACTAGTGTTTTATTTACAAAAATTACAACGATATTTGGTGAGCACTCCTAGAGCCACTTTTGTCTAAGTAACAACGTTTGAAGAGCGTCATATTTATTCGTGTACGTGCGCAGCATTTTGCTATAGACAAAAGTTGAACGCGGCGAGAGCGTTCGACTGAGTTGGGCTTCATCGACCTCATGCTATTTGCGGACGTGAGGCCGAATGTTTGCTCAGCCAAGACTCTAGTGGTGGACAAACATGGGACCGATCGGTTGGAATTGCTTATTTTGTCTGTACACGACTCCCATGTATGACTGGACAGGTACGGGAGGCGATGGCGTGCCCCAGGGAAGCTTTCTGTGCCACTTTTTCTTTTTACATTACAATCTTTGTCTAATAATTCGGTGGCCGGTAAGAGCTGTTTTTTCTGGTCGGACAGTGCCGGAGGGTGTACCGTTCTAATCTCGGCTTAGAGATGCTTATCTTTGCGGAAGCGTGCCGTAACTGTCCGTTTAATTACAAGTACTTTAGAATTTTACGCTTGTTTAAAGTTACGGTGCTGCTAATTTTCTATTGTAGGTACAGTTATCGAGTACAATTACTTGTGCGACAATAATAGAAGAGTTGCGCTGTTACATTTAGAAACGAATTGAGCAATTTTTAGTTTTATAAATTGGCTAGTAAAATTAGACCCTTTACTGGCTATTAACACTGGGCATGCTTAAATGTTTAAAACGTGTTTAATATTTTTAAAATCCTTTTTAGTGCCGCAGTCAATTATGTGGGCTGGACGATGACAAATGTAGGTAAGACTACAGGGATATTTAGGTAAGTAGGTATGGTTTCAGCGTTCTTTAAGTAGGTGTAGCTTCAGCTATTTTTAGAAAGGTATAACAAAGGTAAAACACAACACAACAAATAAATATAGCAACATACAATGTTAGAACCTTATCGTCATACGAACGCTTATTAGAATTAGAGGAAGCAATACAAGAAACAAACTACGACGTTAAAGGAATATCTGAAACAAGGCGGCTAAGCACTAACATAGAAGAGCATAAAACTTATTGGAGGAGGCCTTTACCCAACCTGGGGACCTTGCGAAATAAACCAAGTACCCACCTAATTTAGAAATAGTAAAAGTTAAATGTATATATATTATAACAACAAGTAAGCGTTAAAATAGTAAATAAGAAGTAATGTAGCATGGTCAAATAAAGGCTTTTTTATTTTTTATTTTATTTATTTATTATAACAAAGGTAAATAAAACGCTTTAGTGGGAAATATGCCTATGCATATTATTAGCCCCACATCGATTTTAACTTTTGTCATAGGTATACCTTTAACTTTGGTCTATAACCTATAACTTTTGTCTATACTTATAACAAAAATTAAAATCGACCTGGGGCTTGCACGTTTTGTATTGATCTAATAACTTGACCGTGAGCTATTGTTTGCGCTTTCTCCGGACTACTGGTGATTGTCATTCAGATTCGACTTGTCCGTTTGTTTGTTGAGAGGTTTCGGGTGTCAAACTTCGGCGTCAAGAGTACTGAGAAATTAGTTTGAGTATTCGGTGGTTAGGTAGTTAAGTACGAGGAGGTTCTCTTCTGTGGTTGGTAAAATAAATTACTTTTCAAATAATTCTGTTTTTTTTCTACCGTACCTACATTGTTTATAAAAATACATAGCTATAGACTACGTCGCCCTACCAGGGAACTTTTGTTCATTAGCTACGAATCTCTACGTTAACGTTTGATGTTAGGAAATGCACGACACGACCTTGTATTTATGATTATGAAGACCTCTGTGGCGCAGTGGGCGAAGGTCTGCCTGCGACACAGGAGGCTGCAGGTTCGATTTCCGCCTCGGGACAATTGTGGGTACGATCTGCAGACATTTGTCAAGGTGTTTTGGTCGATTTCTATATATAATAAAAACTATCTGTCTATGTATTGTATTATACTATGTAAGTAGGTCAGTTATCTAGCACCCACAACACAAGCTCTGCTTAGCTAAGCAGATAATGCTGTTTGAATTGTCCAGCATTATTTATTTTAGGTACGACAATATATAGTGTCTTTTAGCCGTGCCAGGGCCTCCTAAATTACGAACAGATTGGGCTGAAATTTTGCGAGCTTGAATTTTGGCAGACCTGGTTTTACATGGATGTTGTTATTATTCCAAAAACAAGCAGATAAAGCCGCAGGTCGAAACTAGTACGTCTATGTTGGTATTCTAATGAAAACAAGCAGTAGTATGGTGCTGCCCTGCACCTGCAAGCCGCCCCCGACCTCGCTCGTGTCACGTTACAGAGACGGCAAAGAACACGGGCACGGTACAGATAGGACTAGCATAAGATAATCACTTTAGACTATAGGTAACTAGCGAGATAATATAACTTTTTTAACCTTTCATAGACCTAGGTACTTACGTCTATGTATATTATAAGGTTATGAGTACCGAATACATAAACGATAGTCTCCGAACTAGTGCTGAGCGATTCAGATGTATTCGTGAGTGACACTCATACTTACAGATCGGACATTAGGATGCAAATTTTTAAAAATTAAACAAAAAAATTAAAGTTATGGAAAGCACTTTTTAGAAAAATCTTGCGATCCCGCTAAATTTTAAGTGTGTAATCAACCCTTTATCACAAATGACAATTGCTCTGTAACAACTTTGCTGGATTTTCCCAACTTTTGTTATCAGTGATTTTTGATAAGATTCAAGTAATAAGTGTCATATAGAGCCTATTAAACCTTAGGGAATCATCGGAAAACGACCAACAAGGCTAATACCAAAAATCTAAAACCAAAAAAATATTGAAATCGAAATACCGCTTGCCGAACCGCACTTGAGTCTATATGACCGACTGCAACCAAACAATGACTTGAACTACATTAATTCGTGTATGAGAATGTTTTGAATAAATTGCCCAAAATGAAAACTTTTATGTCTTTCATTACTCTTCTATGCATTTTTTGTGTGTACCAAATAAAAATATTTTGTAGGATATCCATAACGAATGAATGAATTTATATTGATTTTCTTATTTACCACACAACCTTTTCCCTTACGTACACCTTACATACACCCATACTACTCGTATGCGAAGTTAAAATTTTACTTTCAGCAAATATGTATACATCCACGTCCGATTAGTTATACAATGCAGGGAATTTGTTTCGTTTTTTACACTTCCTTTTTTTTTAAAGAGAATCAAAACATTCTATAAATCCATAATTTGTTAGACATAAATTGAGCAGCGAAAAGAAAAGATTATATATCTGATAACTATTTGTCGTACAAACACAATAAATTACAGAAAGATATTCCGAGAATCAAGGAAGTATAAAGGGCGGACTTATCGATTTGAGCGATCTTTTCCATGCATAATATGAGTGATACACTCACTGATCCATTAGAATTAACCAGATCTATCGATGTGTGAACTGTCCAAAATATTGTATCAATTACGGTCTTAATCTGAAAATTAAATCTTTGTTTGCTGTTCTATCGTGGAATGCTACGTGTAGGACGGATTTGTCCACAGTTAGTTAAAAACGCGATTCTTCCAAATCACTTTCCGTTAAATATATATGCGGATCTTATAGAATCCATTACGCAATTCGTCCATGAAGCAGTTCGACATCATCGTTATTCTGTTTTTAGATTTCATTAATTTTATTTCTTTAAGCACCTATCCAAATAAGCACACATACAAGTCTTATTTTATACATCACACAGCTTCAAAGTTTGCCTGGTAACTTATTTGCCTGGTTACTTATTAGGGAACAAGAGATAGCGTGTTATTCATTTTCTCTTCACTCCAATATTTTGTCCCCCATCTTTCTTCATTTTTACGCAGTCAAACCACATTTTAATTTGCTTTTATAGAAAAAAATATATTAAAGAAAGCAAAATTTTTAACAAAGGAGCGCGTTGAAATCTTTTGTATGGAGATTTACTAGGTACTTATTTTTGGTATTCGCTTAGTATGGTTACTCTGATTTGATAATTTTATATGAAATTACTAGTTTTAGACCGCAACTTCAGACGTTTTGTTTCTATGGAAAAGTTTAAAGGTTATTTCTATCTAATATTCTATCTAATGGGAACTAATTTAAGGGGATAAAAAGTAACCCAAAAATGTAAATAAAACGTTTGTTAATAATCATCTAACGAACAGCAGTTATTTTGAACACTGAAGTGTATCGTCTGACCCTAAAAGTAAGCAAAGCTTTAATAGATTTTTTTAGCATGTTTTTCATAGATCTTCGTTTAATAACAAAATCATAAAAAATAATATAATAAAGGGCATTAACGTCGTCGGGAATTTAATCATTTGAACTATACCTACGTCGTTTTATCTATACTAATATTATAAAGAGGAAAGATTTGTTTCTTTGAAGTTAATAGGCTCAAGGATTTTTTTTTCATCAAAATTCTAAGTGCTTTATTTCCTTTAGACCTTACAGGACTCTTGGACATCATTAAAATCATACATTATTCTTGATGAACATAGAATAGGCCATAGAATATACCCGTGCGAAGCCGGGGCCGACCACTAATATAATATATATTTGATTTAGTTTTACCTGATAAAATCAAGTACCTAAGTTATTAAGTGTAGGGTCTACACTTATTTACTTACTCAGCATAAATGTTTCCTTTTCTTTCTTGTTTCCTGTCTCATATGTAACCTTTGACCTACTCTTATTTTTGTAATTGACGACCTCTGTGGCGCGGTGGGCGAAGGCCTGCCTGCGACGCAGGAGGTTGCGGGTTCGATTCCCGCCTCGGGACAACTGTGTGTACGATTTGCAGACATTTGTTCAGGGTGTTCTGGTCATTTTCTATACCTATATAATAAAAAAATATCTATCTGTGTATTGTATTGTATTATGTATATCAGTTATCTAGTACCCATAACACAAGCTCTACTTAGCTTGGGGCTAGGTAATGCTGTGTGACTTGTCCAGCGTTATTTATTTATTTATTTTAATTCAGTTTTGTGCCGCTACACTAGGACCTGTCTGAAAGTCATAATGCTGAGACAGGGTATTTATTGGCCGTTTATGTCTTGTCTATAACCTTCGTAAATTATTACGAGTTCCTTGTAATATGCATTAGGGGTTTCAAACTTCTTTTTTTTTTTCATTCGTACTATAAATTTTTGAGAAGTGACTCATCTGCCTTCACGCTCTACTCTCCATCATCCAAGGCACGATTGGTTTGCTTAATATTTTTTATTGTCCACTAATGGTGTTTACCATAGCTTTGCAACTCGATACAGATTGTAAACGTGCAGCGTCGGTAAATATGGCTGATGGCGATGGCGATGGGTCGGAGGATTCATTGGAGAGGAGAGGTTAGGCCTAATTGCTCGGCTTCCGACGGGTCAGCTCTGATATTGACTCTGGGTCTAATAACAGGATGGATAATTTTATTAATTTCAAAGATGGTAGATGATTGGTTAGAAAGAGCAAAATAATGAAATATTTTTGATTTTAACAACTTGGTTTCTTTCGGCTTACTAAATAATCACTTAGACATGTCAAATTTTATACCAAAGCAAATGATTCAAGTAAGGTGTTTATTTTCTATTCACTTAATATTTTTTATACGAATGTTGCATTTTATGATAAACTAACAATCTGCCCCAGCTTTGCATAGGTATATTTTATAGCTTATGTTACTCAATGATAATGTAAGCTATATTATCTAACAGCAAAAGAATTTTTGAAATCGTCCAGATGTTTTTAAGTTTACTAAAAACTACTGGATGCGAATATTGAAAATCCTGCGAATATTCGCGAATGCGAATGCGGATGCGAATATTCGTTACATCTCTAGTAGGTAGGTACTAGGGATGTAACGAATATTCGCATTCGCATTCGCATTCGCGAATATTCGCAGGATTTTCAATATTCGCATTCGCATCCGCATTCGCCAAAATCCATGCGAATATTTGGCGAATGTTATTGGGGCAAAATTGGGGCAAAAACATTTTTTTTTTTATTAAACTTACACTATTGTCTAGATAGATCCATGAGGAATTATAAAAAAACTACACATCTCGCAAAATATTATTTATTTTAATATGGCACTCTTATTGTTTACTTTAATAGTAAATTTCTAATAAGTTTTACAAAAAGGTATTAAAACTAAACTGCAATAAAAAATCTTTTAGTTACAAACAAATACAATCAATCAACAAAAAGTAAACTTCTTAAACCTTAATTTTACAAATGACTGAAAATTAACATCTATCAAAATGTGCGTTAAAGTTAAAGCGCTACCCCGACACACGACACACACTAGCGCCGCCACTTTTTTTATGTTATTGCAACATTAAACAAAAGTATTTTATAAATGCATTGGTGCATTTTAAGATAAAATAGGTGGCAGCCTAATGTGAGTCGGAGTAGCGCCTTAAGCCAACAACCGCATCACAACATTATAAATTTCTTATACATAGTTAAATTTAAGAAGAGGAATATTGTACTTCAAAAATAATAATTTGGATGCCTTTTCGCCATGTAATCTATTCCGGAGTGGCGTGTAAAGAAGTCCAGCGCCACTAAACAACCGTTCGCTGGGAACACTAGTGGGTGGAGTCACCAAGTAGTTTCTTGCTATAGGAGCAATAAGCCCATACTTTTGCATGTTTACCTTCCACCATTCCAGTGGATCCACACTCCTTTCCACACGTTTTTCTGATAAATAATCAGTTATGGTCTTTTTAATCAAAATTTGCAAGGGGCTGCGGCTTAATACATTTAAGTGAAGGTTATCACTTTCACCGTCACTCTCACTGGAATCTAGCAGCATATTCATTGTGTCCATAAGAGAAGCCCGTTGAGTTAATTGAGCAGAGGAGGATCCACCTTCAGTTTCAGCAACTGTTCTTCTGGCACGCTTTGTCTGAGGACTAATTCCTGAGCCACGTACGCTTGCATCACTGTCTTCAATCAAATCTATTATAAAATTTGTGACCACATCTTTAGTCAAACTATTTTTAAAGAACTTTGTTTTGTACCTTGGATCAATGAAAGTAGCTGTTGCAAATATTAATTCATTTTCATAATGGGCAAATCTGCGATTTAGTTCTCTTTTTAAAACAAAAGCTGTGTTTCCGATGTATTCATCACTAAAATCAAACTCATCCAGTAGTTTCTCTAGTGTGGTGATTAATGGAATGATCGATGATATAGAAATATTAGCTGCACTAAGTTCTTTTGTCACCTCTTCAAATGGTCGCAACAAATCAATCAGTTTTTCTACAATTTCCCAATCGCCAGATGACAGCATTGGAATTTTATTATTGGTGGATGCGTAAAGACATATTGAATCTTTGTTTTTCAAAATTCTCTCCAGCATATAAAAGGTGCTGTTCCATCTTGTAGCGCACTCCTGCAATATTTTCAGATTTGGTTGTTCGAGTCTGCGTTGTAGTGCTGCAAGTTCGTCCTGAGCTGAGTTGGAGTGATGAAAATGTCCAGCAATCTTCTTACATTTAGCAATCACTTGAACATTAGACTCCTGACTTTTCAGTCCGTCTCTGACCACCAGTTGAATCTGGTGTGCTGAGCAGTTCATGTCTTGAACATGCACTAAAGATATACCCTTTTTCATATTAGTCCCTGCATCTCTCACCACACATTGTACTTTCTCTTTCGGTATTTCCCAAGATGACAAAATATATTCTATTTTTGTTGCAATGTTTTCACCAGTGTGACGGGCATCATTGAATACTTCGGCTTTAAGAACAAGCATCATTCTTTTAAATTCAGCTGTAATACCATGACATGTAAAACTTATTAAAGAAACTCCAGAGGAAGAATCAGTCCAAATGTCAGTGGTGAATGACATTTTTTCGAAGAGTTTTAATTCTTTTAAAACCTTGTCTCTTACTTTACCATACAAATTATCACAAATAAATGAGGTAAAATACTGGCGGGTTTTCAAATTGTAGGATGGGCACAGGTGTTTGACCAGTCTCACAAACCCAACACACTCCACGAAACTAAATGGTAAGTCTTCTAATGCAATCATCTCGCCAATCAAATTATCAACTTTCATAGATTTTGCGTTATTTTTGTCCCACTGCTTGTTCTTTTCAATGCAGTCTGGAAATGAAATCTGCTTCAAGTCGGTTTTTGTTAACTCTTTTGACGTTGACGCCATTGATGTTGATGCAGTTGATGTATTGCATCGCTGTTGAAAACCAAATGAAAAATTATAACATAACCACAACAAATGTTATTGAACTTAGAATTTTCTATAAACTTTCAAAACTTTTGAACAACAGTTCCAAAGCCAAATTGACAATCGAATATAAATCGAAAATCGAATAATGTTAATTATGAGACCTGCCTTACCGGCAAGAATAAGTACTTAACATAATTTTTACTAACCTTTTCATTTTCTCGTTTCTCCAACTCAGTAAATTCATCTTTGTGTACTGATCTAAGATGATTCCTCAATCCAGTTGTAGTTCTGCCCTTCCGCGAGTACGTATTGTTGCAAACTTTACATTTTGCATGATCCGCGTCCACTAACGTAAAATAAGTCCAAATTTCACTCATTGTTTTGGAGGCACTCATTTTTCCCAAAATATTTATACTTCAAACGACAAACAACTTTCAAGTCGATTCATCTTCTTTTAGCTCTCCATCTTGTTTTGTTACAATTCTGCCAATGTCAGATTCAAATTCAGTGGTGACATTGACAATTCACAACCTTGATTAGGTTGTGAATTGTCAATGTCATGAATGAATGAAATGAACATTATTACTCGTACGTAATTCCTAGTTGAAGATGGCAAGCGTTAGTAATTGGTCAACGCGAGCGCCAATAATAAGTGCGTGAAGTTGGCGGCAAGTTCGAAATATCAACATCCGCATTCGCATTCGCATTCGCGAATGTGAGCATCGAATACTCGCATCCGCATTCGCATTCGCGAATGTCAAAAATTTGACATTCGTTACATCGCTATAGGGATGTAACGAATGTCAAATTTTCGACATTCGCGAATGCGAATGCGAATGCGAGTATTCGATGCTCACATTCGCGAATGCGAATGCGAATGCGAATGTTGGTATTTTGAACTTGCCGCCAACTTCACGTACTGTTTATTGGCGCGCGCGTTGTCCAATTACCAACGTTTGCTATTAGCTATCTTCAACTACCAATTACGTACGAGTAATAATGTTTATTTCATTCATTCATGACATCGACAATTCACAACCTTGATAAACACAGAATTTGAAACTGATATTGGCATAATTGTATCAAAACAGATGCAGAGCAAAAATTTAAGAAGATGAATCGTTTGATAATTGCTATCTTCGTCTACCAATCGCGTTGTTTGTTTGATAATATTTTTATCCACACATTTTTCGGTTGGAGTTGGATTTATTTGTCTTTTATATGTTATTTTGGGAAAAATGAGTGCCTCCATGAAAACAATGAGTAAAATTTAGACCACGTTTAGACTTATTTCACTTAGTGGATGCGGAACATGCAAAATGTAAAATTATAAATAGGGGTACTGGTTTAAAAGTTACATAAGCATAACGCTATCGATATAATACAATACGCTATTGTACTGAAAATTTCTGAGTATATAAAAAAGAATGGATTGAAAAACGCATATCATATTAAGAGTTTTCTTGAAAATTTCTGATAGTCGTTTTTCAATCTATTGTTTTTTATATACTCAGAAAATTTCAGTACAATAGCGTTATGCGTTAGAAAGTTACAACCCTTTTAAGTTGGAGCCCAACTATAAATCTCAAACTTTCATATACCTAACCATTTCATTAATATTTTGAAAAATCCTGAAATACGTGTTCAACGCCTTTGTATTTTTGGTAAATTTCAAGCAAATTTGGATACTTCGTAGAGTTAAAAGAAACACGTAAAAAACTCACTTCAATCCTCTTTTCTTTTGGGGGTGTAATTTCCAAAACTCCTATGCTTAAAATTTAAGATTTCTAGCTTATGAGGTTTGGGTTGGGTGAAACTAGAAATTAACTTGTTTTTTTAATATTTAAAATATTCATATTTAATTATTAACCAGTATAACATAATAATAAAAAATAAAAGACGGCCTTGTCCTAGGTCCTCCGATCAAGGTCTGTGCACGCCAAAAACAAACCATAAATTTGTCAAGTGGTTCCCGCCATTAAAAGGTTACCTTAACCCCTGGGTTAGAATAATTAATACATTGTTATTCAAAGCAAAGGCTAGGCTATTTTTCGATCTCACAAATTAGTTCCCATAGGGAAAAAATAAACATTAAACGTTTAGTTTCTTTAATTTCGTAGAAACGCGTGCAAAGCCACGGACAAACACTAGTCACCCAAATAAAGTCAGTTCAACATTTTTTTTTCAGTTAAGTTTTGTCAAAGTTTCTTACAAAGTTCTTATTAAAGAATTAGCAATAAGAGTGCCATAATAAAATATAGTAATAGGCATGATGATTGATTTTGAGACTACTCCTTGATATTTTTAAACATCTACTGAATAGAAAATAAAACATATGTCTACAAAAAACATGGATTTTGAAGGTAAAATTGAGTTTTAAAAAATGTAATTTAAATTTCGCTCTAAAACGCTACAATACTCGTGGCGACTGTCTATGACGTCACCGATGCACAAATTTTTATGATACAGAATTACCATAATATTTATATTCATTAGTATGTCTTTACAAATAAGAAATACAATCAAATAATAAAACAAGTATTAACAATATTGTCAAGAAACAAAGAAGCTAGCTATTGATTGAAGAAAGTCATACGTTTACCATTACTTATTTCTGTGGTTATTCTGTGTCTTCCATTTTACTTTGTGACCACATGACGTCATGGGTCTGTGTTCTCTAATTGTAGTTCAACGTGTCATGGCCGATTATTGTATTTTGTAGATATTATTTATCAAAATAATAATTGATCTTGATCAAAATAAAAATTATAATACGCGTTTTGTCATGTATGGCTCTGATTTAATTTAGTAAATACATAATAATGATGCTTTTTGTTACTGTCATCATCCCTATTTACGAGATGTGCAGAGTTTTTTTATAATTCCGCATGTGAAAGTGAACAGTTTTTTAAATATATTAGGTAAGTTTTTGCCCCATCAACATTCGCCAAATATTCGCATCGATTTTGGCGAATGCGGATGCGAATGCGAATATTGAAAATCCTGCGAATATTCGCGAATGCGAATGCGGATGCGAATATTCGTTACATCTCTACATCGCTAGTAGGTACTATAAAGTTATTCTGTGACCTTTTTATTTTATTTAACATGATAATAAGAAGATAATATATACTGTCCAGCAGTGGACTAGTATAATAAGAAGCAAAGAAGTATTAAAAGCGCGTCTAATTCAAAAATGTGTGAAAAGGGTAGACATAATATTATCATTTCGTGTTTTTAATAAAACATTAGTCTGGCTATGTAAATCGTAAAAAGTAACCCATTTACATAACTACAATTACAAAAAAAACTATGTTAATGTTTTAGTTTCTACCGTGTTTCATGATAATACACTAAAATTTCAGTTGTCTACTTTTAACGGTTCATGAGACAGGTAGCTGACGGACGGACAGACGGATAGTCCGATGGACAGACAGCGGAGGCTTATTAATAGGGTCCCGCTGGCACTCTTTAGGTACGGAACCCTAAAATGGTCGGGCAAAAAAGTTTCTTTACTTGCTATCATAAACATCGTATTGTTTAGCTGAATACTGATAATAATTTGTATTTTTGTACTTAACTTATCGGTTAAGTACAAAAATACAAATCTTCCTCATGTTAAAGTGTAGAAGAAATTGAAATCGGCATAACAAAAACAATATTTCCAAGAATACTTAACCTAAAGGGAATCAGAACGTAAAGTTGGCATTTACCTCATCGTAATAGAGGTGAGGGTGGTGTTCTTCCAGAGATGATCGGACAATCAGCAGGTATGCTGATATATAGGTAAATTAAAATTCCTGTCAAAAACGTGACATGTAATAGTCCAATGATCTTATCGAAGAACACATGCTTTAGAAGAAGTTTGAAGTGACCATTTCTTTTATGATGTTACGTAGGTAACACTGGTTCACTGGTTTATTACCGAGATTTGTGTATTGTTACTTTGTATAATTGATAGAGATTATTTAGGAAGATTTACGTCTAGGAATAGTAACTCTCTTTGACTGTCACGTAAATGCAGGTCCGCGGTGGCGGACGCGGCGTGAGGTTTTACCCATGTCGTAAGAGTGGACTAAAGCTCTAAGCATTATTCCAATACCGCTACCACCCAGCACAAAAACGTGCATACAAATATGAGGTTAAACTCGTAATGTTTAGATACATTTTACAGACACAAAAGGCTTTCACAAGCTTCAAACGATTGCTTCGAGAGCTATTTGTCATCTGATGCCGTTAATATAAAATTCATCTTACTTTATGATGAGTTAAAGACCATAAGCTAAGACCATAGGCTCTCCGAGATATAAAAAAAATATCTGAGCGCCTGGTCGAAGCGAGCCCGAGAGTATTTGGCACAGCGCATCCGCATTGCCATACAAGCGGGGCAATGCAGCCAGCGTATAGGCACGCTGGCTGCATTGCCCCGTGCTGCGGCAGATTTGGCCTAAGAGGCACAAATATGCAGGTCTCGACAGAGCCTACGCATTTGCTCCCCTTGGAGTCGACACTCTAGATCCGTGAGGTACCGAGGCTCTTCGGGTTTTCAAAACATTATCTGAGCGTCTGTTCGCAGCGACGCGTGAACCGAGAGCTGGTGAGTATCTGGCACAGCGCATCAGCATTGCCATACAGCGGGGCAATGCAGCCAGTGTCTTGGGCACGCGCGCGCCGACTGGTATTGATATGGATCAGTTGAGCTATCTGTAGATTGTTTGCAACAGTTTGTAGTTAGCGCAATTGTTTCAATTGTAAATACTAGTTCTAATTTGTTTCGATAATTTGATTGAAGAAAATGTATCAATTTTCTTTTTTATTAAAGATAATATTGGATTGCATATTTTTATTCTGCGTCGTAGCTGTACGCGTCTGATGTCTTTCTGTGTATTTTTAACACCTTTACTGCGTGCAACAATCCCCCTACCAAGCGTGGTGATTAAGGCAAAACCCCCTTGTCTGGGAGGCACGTTCAGCATTGAAACTATATCCCTACTACGTAGTGTAGGACGCACTCCAGCCAGGTGGGATAACGACCTGCTAATAACTGCACGCAGATGCTGGATGCGTCAAGATAAAGCCCGGGTGCTATGGTGCAAGTTAGAGAAGGCCTATGTCCAGCAGTGGACTAATATAGGCTGATGATGATGATCTGCCTACCAGTGTGTGCTGGTGCTGATGAGGAAGGCGATGATGTAATGCATATTCGACAAAGCGTATCAATTCTCTAAATTAGCGCAGCCTTTACACCAATACCTCTGTAACTCGATCAGCACTTGACTGTGTAGAGGGATCGAGTTTCAATCCTGATCCGCCATCTTGGATCGAGGCAGAGAGACGTGTTTTGGGTGCATGTGCGTTTTATTTCAGATTTCAAGCTATACTGGCTTTGATTTTTGATCATGATTAGCTAGTCGACTACCGGAAGGTAGGAACTCTACTTATGACTTTAGTATTCAGCTAAACAATACGATGTTTATGATAGCAAGTAAAGAAACTTTTTTGCCCGACCATTTTAGGGTTCCGTACCTAAAGAGTGCCAGCGGGACCCTATTAATAAGCCTCCGCTGTCTGTCCATCGGACTATCCGTCTGTCCGTCCGTCAGCTACCTGTCTCATGAACCGTTAAAAGTAGACAACTGAAATTTTAGTGTATTATCATGAAACACGGTAGAAACTAAAACATTAACATAGTTTTTTTTGTAATTGTAGTTATGTAAATGGGTTACTTTTTACGATTTACATAGCCAGACTAATGTTTTATTAAAAACACGAAATCATAATATTATGTCTACCCTTTTCACACATTTTTGAATTAGACGCGCTTTTAATACTTCTTTGCTTCTTATTACACTAGTCCACTGCTGGACAGTATATATTATCTTCTTATTATCATGTTAAATAAAATAAAAAGGTCACAGAATAACTTTATAGTACCTACCTACTATTGTATCGTGTAAGTTACATACTACAGTAACTCGATCACCACTCTTGTTTCGGATCGAGTTACATACGCACACATGCAACTGTCATTCGAGATCTAAATTGCAAAAAACGCAGGATAACTAAACCAATAGTCGAAGGTGTTAAGATAGAAGTCAGGAATGTAAAAAATAAAACGTCAAGTGCGAGTTAGACTCGCGCATCGAGGGTTCCGTACAAACTCCTACTCTTCAGTAAAGAAATCAACCCAGACGTATTCGTCTGGGTTTAGGCACAATAATTTTCTGATTTGATAACGATTACCTATGACGTAACTTATTTACTCCCTCGAACTTATTGGTCCCATCCCCCGTCTCGAGACTATTTAAGTTACGTCCAACCCTAGTGTAACAATGTACCTACTATTTTCTATGAATAAACCACAAATTTACGGTTTTCAGATTTTTTCCCTTTACTTGTGCTTCTTGCTCAATTTCATGGTTCTAGGTCAAAGGAAAGTACCCTACAGGTTTTTGGTCCATGGCGAGATTCGTTTTTTTTTTTCTGTGAATAAACTACAAACTTACGGTTTTCGGATTTTTCCCTTTACTTGTGCTATAAGACCTGGCTTCTTGCCAAATTTCATGGTTCTAGGTGAACGGGAAGTACCCTATAGGTTTTTGTTCCATGGCGAGATTCGAAAATTATTTTTTCTGTCAATAAACTACAAACTTACCGTTTTCAAATTTTTCCTTTGACTTGTGCTATAAGACCTTGCTTCTCACCAAATTTCATGGTTCTAGGTCAACGGGAAGTACCCTATAGGTTTTGTGTGCATGTAATGCCCTTGGAAAATTAAAAAAAAAAATAGACATAAACAGCTGTAACTTTTGATTGCGTTGACTTAGAAGTTTGATTTATATCGCAGCTCCAAGAGGTTACGAGCTTGCGTATATGATGTGAATATCAACTCGATAACTCCACGCGTTTCTGAGAAAAGAGGGTTGACAGACGGACAGACGGACAACAAAGTGATCCTATAAGGGTTCCTTTTTCCCTTTTTAGGTACGGAACCAAAATGGCAAGATCAAAATACCTGACACGGACTTAGGACAAAAAGTAGGGGCTTAACAGAAATATATATATGACTTGCTTTCCGCCCACGGCTTCGCTCGCGTAGAAGATGGTAGGTACGATTGGTATTGCTCTTCAATCTAATCTCACAAAGTTTGAATAGGTTGATGGATGTTTGTTACTCAATCACGCCAGAACGGCTGAACGGATCTGGATGAAGTTTGACACAGAGATAGATTATAGTCTGGAATAGCACATAGGCTATTTTATCCCAGAATTCCCACGGGAATTAAAAATTAAACGTATCTAATATTGATTCATGGAGCAGGCAAATTATATGAAAATGTATTGATAACTAGCCAGAACGAAAGCCAACGCGCAATGTGCATTTCTGACGGTGAAAATGTTAACGGAAATAATCGTTTGTATCATGAGATCATAATTTGAATTCGTATATTTATATCGTTGTCTATTTTCGTTCATTTTAGTTGTATGTATATTTGGTTAAGTATTCTATTCATATAAGATAAAACCATGCAAATGAAAAAAAGAACAATCCGTCGACTCACTGGCAAACCTGGGGTCGTTGGAGGCAGGGTACCAGCTGGCGCCCCGCATGTCTCCGTAGTGGGGCAAATCCGTGGGTCCACAACCATAGCCCTGAACTGGGGCGCCCCCGTACAGGGGCACTGCGTAAGGATTCGACATCCCGCAAGACGTCGCTGGGCCCAGGGGGGAGTTAATGCTGCTCCCTGAAGAATTGGACCTGGAAGAGGAGCTGTGGTTAAAAAAGAAAACGCTATCGGGTAGGCTCAAACGAAGATAACAAATAAAGGGAATAATCTTGATCAAGAGCAACCTCTCTTAGGGAACTTCGTGTTTAACTGCCTACTCCTAGTGACTGGTTTCTGGTGAAGCCACTTTCTGAGACGTTTAAATTCCTATATGCTGAGCAAAAAAATCAAAGGTGTTCGCGATTGATATGGTAATTTATTACAAGCATATTATTATGATATGCTGCACATTGTTATTGACATATTACAGTAGGTTCGTAGAGTATGGAGCGATCCTTTTTAAAAGCTTTTATTCTACTTGCACTGTTGGTTTGTGTGCGACAAATTTTGTTACTGAATTTTGGGCCAGTTATCGTCAATCGATTGAGCTGAAACTTGGCATACTTATGTAAGTTTAAGTGGCAATGCAATGGAGACAGAAGGTGGCTCTAGAAATTTCTGAACATACGACGCAACCCCGTCGATTTCGGTTCGTTGGATTTGCCTTCGCAAGCACCTGGATTCTAGGTAGAAGTTAATTTACATCATAAGAGTTTTTCTATGTGTACATAATTATGATTAATATAGCTGTTGATTTTCTTCTTTGTGGGCAAATTGTTCAAGTTATTTTATATTGTTTCTTTTTATTTCTCGTTATGTAGGTAAGTGTACGTAGAGTAACTAATCGATTTAAAGGAAACTAATTTTAGGTTTTTAGGAAAAATCTAAAATTGAGTCTAATTTGAATATGACCGAAAATAGAGGAGAATTTTGGCATTTTCTTGATTTTGCTATTACTACTTGACTATTACTTTTTAAATAATGTAAAACGCATCCTGTTTTACATTATTTAAAAAGTAAGTAGATCAAATATGTGTTTCTTCATCTCATTAATGATTGCTTGTTTTCCTTGTGCAAGCTGAGTTTATCCTTCTAAAGACTAACCTAAATCTGCCACACACAGCTCGGCGCCAACTCGTCACTTCGAACAAAACCCAGCTTATCTGCTAAATCCCTATTTACACAATTTAATCCCTTACACAAATTATTTTAAACCTTATCTCCTGGGAATAGACGCTAGAGGCTACAACCCTCGCGGTGTACACCCTTGGCAAGTCCATTACGATGTTTGATCTGACAAATTGAGTTTCGACAGGGTGCCGGAGGCAGAAGCACTTAATAGTGTCACTAATTTTATTAATATAATTTTAATTGACGGCTGTTGTTATATCATCTTGCGGGAAACTAATTATATTACGGAATATTGTTAATTGAAACTGACAAACAAACTCCAAAACTAAAATAAGGAAATTATTCCAATTCCACCTTTAGAACACTAGACAAAAGATTGGCCTAGTTTTCGAAAATGTTTGCTTTTTGAGAGATCGTCAAGCTATGCCGTTTCTGTATTTATGTTCTGTATTTATCTTCGACTACTCGAAAATACTAGACACACTATTGCCTAATTATGATGTTTTTTTCATTTCTACGCTGTGCTTGCTAAATGATGTGACGTTAAACAAAGGTAGGTAAACCTAAAATAAAGACCTAGTTTATCATCAGCACACTCATCCGCTGCTGTAATAAGCTTACAAACAAGGGAGTACCTATTGTCTCTGGTAGATTGGTGATCGCATGATAGAAACTGGCCAAGTGCGAGTCGGACTGGCGCACGAAGGGTTCCGTACCATTATCTATAAAATGGTTTCTTGTATTGGAGCCCCTTAAATATTTAATTTATTCTGTTTTTAGTATTTGATTTTATAGCGGCAATGTATTTCTGATACATCATCTGCGAAAATGTCAATTGTCTAACTATCACGGTTCATGATATACAGCCTAGTGATAGACGGACGTACAACGGAGTCTTAGTAATAGGGCCCCGTTTTACCCTTTGGATACGGAACCCTAAAATCGTATGATAATAGTTGATATGTAACTAAATTTAATGGTTTAAACAATTACGTAAGCTTCTAGTTATCTTAAAATTATGTCACGCTCGGTCGAGCTTCGTTAAATTTTATAAAAATCTTATTTGACCATGTAAATCATAGGTGTGACTCTAACAGCCACTTGTCGTAGAATAAACACTCACCATCTGAAGATTGGTTTTTAAAAAATCATAAGGTAAAATAACGTTCGTTACAACATTTCTACAAACCACACATTGATCGGTTGTTGGTTTTATGCAACGTCTGGTTGCGAAACAGTGGAAGAAAACTAAAATCCTTCACAAGTGTTGGTATAAAACGAGTTGTTGATTTTAAGTGTTTAAGACGTTTAGTATGTGCATCCAGATTTAGTAGAGGTGACCTACATGTTTTAAAATAAGTTCTATAGGTATACACACTATAACTTAATATATATACACACTATAACTTAATATATATACACACTATAACTTAATATATATACACACTATAACTTAATATGGACGCACCTTTAAAATGTGTCTTAGTACCTACACAGGGCAATTAAAATGATAGGCTACCCTAAAAAGAGCGTTATTATTTTATCCTTTTATTTAATTCGAATTTGCGATGCCTATTATCTGAAAACTCATCTTCGAGTTGCATAAAATTTAATATATACTTAATATCTTAAATCTTAATATCTATACTAATACCTTTCATGCTCTGAGACGTTCTACTGAGACAACTTAGATCATGAAAATTTATTTTACCCAATTTCTTTCCTCTGCCTTTTAAAAGCTGTGGACTCCATTTTATAAAAGAAATTCAACAATTCATTGTAAATAAAATATTGATTTGAATTTTGAAATCGTCTGCGTTATTTGCGTTTCTTAAAAAGTATATATTTACTTCGAGGCTCTTTAAGTATTTGTTTAAAAACAACTCGTCTGTATAGAAATCTCATCGCGTCATCTTGAACACATCCTGTTCACTATATTTTATTACTGCTTTATGTAAAAATTTATTATTAGTTTTTTAAGTACATATAGGCTTTGGTAGTTATTAGAATAATTACGAACCTACCATGTTGACTCTGCTTTTTATTATGATTAAATAAAAATACAAAAGTTGTTTCATAGGTAATCACTTCCGCAAAAAGCACTGGTTGAAAACTAATAAGTGTTTACAGTTGAAGGTTTAAATTAAATCGTGATTAATTTGGGTAAAAAACTACATCTACTCATGGATACTTATTACTTTACTTATATCTCAATAACTAAATAATAACTACTGACTGCAGTGTAGGACTGAACAGTTTCTATTTAAAAAAAGTTATAAAATCCGACAAACAGACAACAGCTTTCTATTTTCAAGTTTTAAGTTCAAAAATTTCTTGACAAAATTTGATGAAATCATGCATTACCTAAAATGTATGGATGGACTACTGAATGGCTTTTTTTTTTTTTATTTAATGTGACGGCAGCAGTTGGTAGGTAAGGTACGTACATGGATTGGTAGTAGGCCTCGACCGCCATCATAGCTCCGGCGACGGTCCGGGCGCGGCGTCGCGCAAGGTTTCACCTTAGGTCCATTTTCATTTAATTTAATTTCGAATTCGAAAATTGTTAACTTTCAAAGTCCCGAAAAATTCGCGAAAACATTTTAAAATCTCCAAGTCCCGATTGTAAAGAAAGGCGCGGCCGATAAACCGCTAAGTGGTGTCTGAGTGCGCCCTCGCACGGGCACGGGCACGCATCATCACTTGACCGGCAATCACAACATACCTGCACAAACAAACGTCACCGAACTATATCCTTCGACTGGGCGCTTCGAGTCGAGTACTCTCGTCGACAACCTTCGGCCTGCGCCGGGCGGGGGGCGCTCCCCCCCTCATCGATCCACGCACCTGTACGGCGACGGCGGGTTGTTGCCCAGCTCGAGCTTGCGGTACTCCTCGATGGGCGACAGGATGTCGGTGACGCTGAACGGCGTGCTGTGCTGCAGCTGTAGCGCGGACAGGTTCTGCTGCAGCAGGGCAGACTTCGGAGACAGGCTCATCGCCAGCTCGGCGGCGCTCAGCTCCGGGAGCGCCTCCGCCGGACACGGCGAGAACCCGCCGCCCTCCGCGGACATCCGACCGACCGACACTCGACGCCACTCCACGGCTCAGCCTCTAGTGGCTCTCGGGGCGAGAGTGGCGAGAGTGGAGCCCCCGGCGCCCGCCGCGGCCGGCGCATCGCCCCGCCTCCCCCAGCTGCGGGGCGGAGCCGCCTGCCATTGGCTGGCCTGCATGGGGCTCGGCCCCCGGCGGCCGCGGCCCGGTTCGCGCTCCGCGGGCCGCCAGTGTGCAGGCGTGGGGGGGCGAGCGGCGGAGGCGCTCGGAATTCTGCGCCCCGCTAATTACTGCGTCGAATTTTGAGCGTTTGAACTGTGAACACATTGTGACATTTGTTCATTAACAGTGAAATTGGAACACCTCTCTGATTATTGGACTGTGTGGATAGTTTTGGAGTTGCGTTTGTGTTGTTGCAAGTTATTGGACAAACTGTGATAGCCTTATCAAGTAGCCTCGTTAGTTTAAAAGTGACCTTCTCTATTTTGTATACCTACCTATCTGTTTGTTATTAAGTACAGCTCTGTTGCAACTTGGTGAAGGGCCGTTCAAGTATTACGTAAGCAGAATTTGAGTTATTTTGGACCCCCCCACCCCACCCCCCTTGTTATCAAAAGTAGGTAAGCAAAGCTCTTATCCCACTCCTATGCTAAGGTACGTAAACACTGGGTCGACAAATCAAATGATACCGAACTGAACCATAGATACCTATACTTTGTCTGTCTTCTTTCTTCTACCTTTCCTGAGGATACAATAATAATAACAACTTTTATTAGGTATAATTGTTTTGGTAGGTACCTAAAACGTTTTGGTACCTAAAACAGGACTCCTTTATCTTAAATAAGTAACATGTTCGTTATAATTTTTCAGAAAACCTGCCTGCTAGCTAACGAGACTTCGTCCGACCCCCGCCCACATGACATCCTACTAATATCTCTAATAAATAAACATCCTCCTCATCTTGATGCATAGGTACTACCTTCTAATACTTGAATGGCCCCAACAACCCTGAAAAAAGTAACAGAAATATATTATTTATCTGTCTTTGTCAAAAATTTAGTAGAGTATAACCTTTACCCCCTCACTCGTC
The DNA here is from genome assembly GCA_946478455.1 of Eupithecia vulgata. NCBI lineage: Eukaryota > Metazoa > Arthropoda > Insecta > Lepidoptera > Geometridae > Eupithecia > Eupithecia vulgata. Next base: position 1,259,536 of record OX297877.1, read on the forward strand.
CTAAATTCGCTACTGTACTAACATTAAAGCTTTTTTTGGGCTCTCTAGTTTTAGCATTTACCATTTTCTGTTTTTACCTATATGTAATTTTAATATTTGGATAAAAAAATTGGGAAACATTTACAATATTTAAATGAAACCTACTATAAAAACGAGACGAAACAGGATAATAAAAGTACCTACTTATTTTGTCATAAAAATTTTAATTCTGGAGCCGACCCCTCCTTCCTTTAAAGTAGGTAAGGTACCTACTATATCTACCGATAATTTGAATTTTATTTCCAGTAGATGGATTATGTATGTTTATAATTAACATTATTTTTTGTAAATAAATCGGTAGATTAGACACTTCAAGAATGGGCGGTTACTTGCCAAAACAAAAAATATTACATGCCATCCCATTCTGATCGCTCGCGGATTATGAACTTACAGCTGGTTGTTAGTGTGGTTGTGTGTGTGAAGAAACAAAACTTTGTTCGTAAAATAAATAAACAAAACTCAGAAGTCAGAAATGTCCCCAAGACGCTGGCTGCATTACCCCGCTGTATGGCTGATGCGCTGTGCCAGATACTCACCAGCTCTCGGGTCACTTCGATCGACCAGACGCTCAGATATTTTTCTAAAAACCCGGAGAGCTTCGTTACCCTACGATCCTAGGGTCTCGACTCGACTCCAAGGAGAGCAAAAGCGTAGACTCTATCGAGGCCTGCATATTTGTACCATTAGATTAAATAGATTTAAATTTAAAAAGAAAAATACCCTGTACATTTAGAGGTTATTGGTAAATTAGTAACACTACGTGAACAGCAGGTTCTGCCCATCATCATTAACACATATTGTGAATGCCTTCATTCTTAAAAAAAAGTATTAACTAACTCTGATACAAAATGAAACAACACCTTTGGCTGGAGCCCAACGAGTTACCAAAGACCGATTACCCACTGTTAAGTAAGTGCAGAGCAGTGAGTACTGCTCAGTAAGTGCTGTAGTTGAATTTCAAATGAAACCGATCTAACGAACAGGGGGGGTAGGTTACTATTATTCAAAATACCAAATTTAAGAATTAAGAACTAGTGTCTTCACAAACGTGTTTAAGAAGATGGACAGAACCTGCAGTTCACGTAGTAGGTATTACTAATTTACTAATAACCCTGTATTCTGCGTCAATGGGTGCGGTTAGTCACAGGACCGTGGTAGATGGCACATAATTCGGGAGGCTATGGGTAAAATCTGGTCGCAGATGATGATGATGATATTCTGAAGAGACTGTTTTTCAGACTATTCATAAATAAATAATGCTAGACAATTCACACAGCGTTATAGCTATACTACAAACGTTATACTAGCTCCAAGCTAAGCAGAGCTTGTGTTATACGTACTAGATAACTGATATACATAATGTAACACAATACATAGGTATATAGATATTTTTCTATAATACACAGAAAACGATCAGAACACCCTTAACAAATGTCTGCAGATCGTACACACATTTGTTCCGAGGCTGGAATCGAACCCGTAACCTCCTGCGTCGCCGGTAAACCTTCGCCCACCGCGCCATAGAGGCCGTATATACCTACCTACATATTTCGATTTGTAGGTTTACCTATAATTGTAGTGAGGCACTTAGATGTGTTATTTTTAAGAAACGGCCCACAATTCATGTTTTGATGTAGGTAGGTAGGTACACTGTGTTGGTTCAATTTTAATTAAATAAATAAATAGTTGAGTATCTTCTTCTAGTAGTTAAGGCGGCACTGAGTGGAACTGCACTACAAGGGAACTGCACTACAAAGGAACTGCGCGACACGGCGACACGGCGGCGGCGCGGCGCGGACAGATATTCTTTGTATGAATCCCTATGAGTCGGAGTAGGAGTGACTGATCGCACTACGCGTCAGCGGAACTGCGCGGTTTTTTAGGTGATTTGTTCTAATTTGACGCGCAGTGCCGCGGACGCGCAGTTCCGCTGTCGCGTAGTGCGTTTACACTCTTTTTAATATAAGACTAGTTTCAGCACGCGGCTTCGCACGCGTTTCATGGAAACGTTTAAAGCTGAGTTTATCGCATGGAAACTGATATATGTTATAAAAAGTATGACGAAAGTAGCTTTATGTTATGTTACTTTCCAGGCCTAGAGTTAACTGTATGCAAAATGTAAGCCCGATCCGTTCAGTAGTTCTGGCGTAAAGAGGTAACAAGCATCCATTCATACATCCAAAGTTTCGAATTTGTATTGTTAGTATGGTAAAGTGATTTGTTTTTTTTTTTAAGTATCAAAGTTATGAGAATTTTAGTCAGAAGATTTGTGTAGGTATAAAAGAAAACGCGCTCCGCGTTGAAATCTTTTGCTAGCTACGTGGATCTGGGGCGTGGCATCGAAGCACGCGCTACCTTCTTCTACTACAGATGAAATAATCTTCTAGGTACCTACGACAGAAGATGTTTATCTTTATAGAGAAAGAGAGACTAGATGAAAGTGAGAATAAATAAAAAGAGACATAAATACAATACAATACAATATGTTGATGTTGGTGAATGTGTTTATGTAGGTACCTAGGCACTATTTGATATTATGCTGATATTTACCATGATTTGAGTTTTTCAATATTTCGGCACAGTTTCATGCGCCATGTAAACTAAAGCAAGTTGCTTTAAAAAAAAAACAAATCATTGAACTTTTCAAAAACTTGTCTCAATTTAAACAGCATCATCTTGCCCCAAGCTAATCCGAACTTGTGTTATGGGTGATACTAGATGGTTGAAATTCTTATTACAATACAATATATTACATAGTTTTTTTTATTATACATAGTAGATAGATACCCATAACCCCGGTACAAGGTATTTTCAGATCGTACAAACATTTGTTCGTCATCGGGAACCGAACCTGCAACCTATTGCATCGCAGGCTGTCCTTCGCTTGCATCGGTCGCTTTGGCTCTACTATTTTGAGTTGATTGACCACCAAAAGTTAAAATCAAATCAAATAAGAAATGAAAAGTTCGTTTCATTGACACGGAAATAAAGTGGAATTTGGACTTTTTTATTATTATTATTTTTGATTGATATTGTTGCTTCGATATGTAGACTATGTAAAGAAGCGACGAAGAAACCTTTAGCCTGTTAGTTGTTATTTTTCAAGTTGAAGTAAATCTCGTCCCAGGCTTTTCTATTTTGTACCTAATAAGCTTTTTTGCACAGAAATGTTCTGACAATTTGTTTGAATTTATTTACTGATAGATTTTGCAACTCACTAGGAGTTTTGTTGTAGAAGCGTATACATTGCCCTTTAAAAGATACATTAATTTTGTGAAGTCTGGTTGTGGGCACAGCAAGTTTATGTTTATTTCTAGTATTTATATTATGTAGGTATATTGCTATTTTTAGTTAAGCTTTTGATATTTTAATGATGCACTCATTAAAATATCAAAAGCTTAACTAAACAACAAGTTTTCATAAAAAAAAAATACAGGGACTGTCATTAGCATACTACACAGTTGATAGAATATTTAAACGAAAAATAAGAAAAATACAAACTACTAATAGTTAAAAAAAAAGTTAAAATAGTTAAAAATACAAAATACTATATATTATATCTAACTTAGTTACAATGACGTCCTCCTCTCTCTCTCTCCGTAATAGGTATATTGTGTGCCCAGCACCAGCAGGGTCTATAATCACACTAAATATCTAGATTTTAAGCACCTCTGTATACCTATAGAATGCAATAAATGATTGAGTATTGAGTATTATGTCTATTTCTTTGAATTTATCACGTAGAGATTCTCCGGGCGGGACCCATGTTATAGATTGCACGGAAAGCCGTCTTCTGCAGCACAAATACGGTGATAATATCTGCAGAACGCTGCAGACAGCCGTATGCCATAAAATATAATGTAATATATCCCGCTCCTATGAACGCGAAATCCTATGCCTATCCTTTTCACAATTTTTTGCATTAGGCCCGCTCTTAACTGGCTTTATCTTGTACCAACAAATGAATTAGGACTGTGATTTGTCTGTGTCTTGTGTATTTAGCCCTAATGAATGAATTACCATACCTACTCAACTCAATCGGCTGTGGGATTTCCCAAATAAACGATTCAGATAGACTGCACTAGCATTGATGAGGCGCGCTTCACACTGTAACAGTATTATATTATCTGTGCTGTAACTAACTGTAACACTGTAACCGAGCACCCAACCGAAGAATATTGTATACTGTCCCGAAGACAACACTTCGCTACTAACACAGCTACTCACAGGAAACTGTGGTTTTGGTATAATTTATCTAGGGTAGTTTTATACAAGTAGCGCCATCTATTGTCTTTTGCAGCAACTGCCTGACATCCTTTCTTTGGAACACGGAGACCATTAATTTATCACTGTGAAGGAGTCGCTCATGTGGAGCATGCATAGGGTCTTCTTTGCTCGGGTTCTTCTGATAATATGATATGATTGTCAGGGACGAGGGATGAAATTTCCCTCGTCCCTGATGATTGTGATAATATTATTATCGCAAAAGTAAATAGTTATCAATTATAACTAACTATTTAATACCAAGATATGGCGCTCATTAGGGAAGGCCTAGTCCAACAGTGGACTGATGTAGGCTTTTTTTTAACCATAAATAGGTAGGTACATGCAATTTTAACGAACATTTCACGGAGTTTTAGAAGTAGGTAGGTATTCTTATTACATGCTAGATGCATGGATACATACCTAAATCCACTACAGTGGCGGCACTAGAGGTACCAACTGGTACCTCCAGTAATATACAGTAATACTCCAGTAGTAGTAAAAAAGTACCAACGTACTTTTTTATTTTGTTTTTTTTTTGTACCTACTTGTGTTATGGAGGTCAGTGATCCATGGCCATCATGGCGTATTATTTATCAAAGCGATACCTACTATTTATTAGGCTCTGTATCTGCTCAGTGTAATTTGGCATAACAACAAATGAATTTTGGAATATGTGTACGCTCAATGATATTATAAACATCATTGTGTACGCTACTAATAAGGACACCATGAAAATATGAAATCCGATGCTTTATCTTGTTGAAATGTATGGTTTATCCTGGGCCCTGGGCCATCTAGTGGTGAATAGATTTTTCAATTCTTTTGAAAAGAACCACGGAACAGAAAAAACAAGTTATATACTTATTTTTTCTGTTCCGTGAAAAGAACTATCAGCACTTTGCAATAGAAAAACTAGATAGCGCTAACAAGGCGCTAACATTAAGTACATCTAAAACCACTACTGCCATCTGTTGCAAAGTACTGAAAGCTATAATTTTTACAATGGCAACATAATTAAAGCTTTGCTTGCTTCAATTTAGCAAATAAATCAATCAATCAAAATCATATGGTTTTTGTTTACATTTAACAACATTTTAAAATAAATAAATAAAACTTTTCGCATTTCTTCTCATTAAATAGGCATCTGGAAGCAGTTTAGTAGAATCTGAATGTATTTCGTCGGAATCCCCGTCTGCAGCTGGCCACATTCTCGCTGTCTCCGATTCAGCAAGTATGTAAATGTCATTTTTAATATTTTCCCGTAATTTTGTGATTTACCGCGGTGCGCGTAGTGTTTTCGCGCTAGACGCGAGTGCATCTGTAGGAAATCGTCCAGGCGCGAGTCAGCATGAGGTCGGGGCGGAAGGGTAACCTCGGCGCAGGGCGCATCACGTAACATCGGGAGCGGAGCGGAGCGCTCGATGGTGCGGCGCTGCGACATGGTGCTGAGTACCGAGTGGGCGCAGGTGGAGGTTGTCGAGCTCGCGAACGACGGGAACGGGCTCGGGTTCAACCTGGTGGGCGGGCGCAGCACCGGCGTCGTCATCAAGTATGTGGTGCCGGGCGGCGCGGCCGAGCGCGACGGGCGGCTGCAGAGCGGCGACCACGTGCTGCAGGCGGCCGGAGTCAACCTGCGAGGCTTCACGTCCGAGCAGGTGGCGGGCGTACTGCGTGCGGCACCGCAGCCCGTGCGTCTGCTGGTGGCGCGGCCGGCTGATCCCGCGCAGGCGCTGCGCCCGCCAGCACCAGGCACCGCGCTAGTGCCCACCCGTCTGCTGCAAGACCCTGAGCTGCTGGACCGCCACCTTATCGAGACGGGCTACGGCGCCGTGTACGACCTCTCGCAGTGCTACACGGACTACATCGAGGGCCTGAAGGCGGAGAGCGGCCTGGTCGCGGCGGCCGTCAGCGTGCTTGGCGACCATCCCGTGCAGATGCCCGACCAGCCCGTGTTCTCAGATGCCATATCCCCGACCATAACAATCACCATCCCTGTGGTTCCGGTGCAGCTGCCCCCCTCGCCGGAGGTTGAAGTGATCCGCGTGGATCTCAATAAGAATGTGTACGGTTTAGGGATAACTGTGGCAGGTTATGTGTGCGAGAAAGAGGAGCTGTCAGGCATCTTTGTGAAAAGTATTATAGAGGGCAGCAGTGCAGAGCAGAGTGGACGGATTAGGCTCAATGATAGGATAGTGGAGGTGGACGGCGTGTCGTTAGCTAATAAGAGTAACCACCAGGCTGTGGAAGTGCTGAGGAACACAGGCATCACGGTCCGTTTAGTGTTGGAGAGGTACTTGCGCGGTCCCAAATATGAGCACCTTCAGCTGGCAATCTTCAACCAAGAGGAGCGTCCCCCGTCGCCCTCGCCCTCCACAGCCACCCTCTCCTGGTTCCCTGTGCCTTCACAAACTGACAACAGCATCACTGTAATCGAACCTGATCCGGAATCCAATACTACCATAGACTCTAATGTACTAGAACTTGGCGACCTACAGGAACCCACACAGGAGGAATTAGACCAGAGATTTGATGAAATTTTAGCTGTAGATAAGGAGGACATCAAGCAAAAGTGGAAGGAGACCCTGGGATCAGAGAAGGAGATACTTGTAGCGGAGGTGAACAAATTAGACGGACTTGGCATCAGTTTAGAAGGGACCGTTGATGTGGAAGGAGGTCAGGAAGTAAGGCCGCATCATTACATAAGATCTGTCCTTCCTGAAGGCCCGGTGGGCCAGCAAGGAACCCTGACAGCTGGTGACGAACTCCTTGAAGTCAATGAGTACAGGCTACATGGCTTGACTCACACAGAGGTAGTTAATATACTAAAGCGTTTGCCCAACAGAGTCCGTCTAGTCTGTGCCAGAAGTAGCATAGACAGTGGACCAAGACCACTTATAAACTTGGCATCGGATCGAGAAGGATTTGAAGCCCGAAAAATCATATCAGGCAGTCTCAACAACTTGACGACTCTTGTGAAAGCTCAATCAGACTCTTCCATCAACACCTCGAGCACAGCAACACTGACCAACCACTCCAGGGATTCCAAGAAGTCAAGATCCCTGCAGCAAGTGTCAGACCTAGCCATGTGGCAGAGCAAAGAGGATATCATAGAACTGGTCAAAGGAGATCAAGGTCTAGGGTTTTCCATACTCGATTACCAAGATCCTATTGATCCGCATGGTACAGTTATTGTGGTAAGAAGCTTGGTTCCCGGTGGAGTGGCTGAGAAGAATGGAGAAATATCACCGGGAGTCAGAGTCTTGTCAGTGAATGGAGTCAGTATAAAGAACGCCACTCTAGATCAGGCAGTTCAGGCGTTGAAAGGCGCGCCAAGAGGCATTGTCAGAGTTGGCATAGCGCGGCCCCTCCCTGATAACAAGTCGAAAAGCAGCACTGCACTCAACAAAGCTAGCTAATCCCTAATTAGTCAAAAATTCATATCTTACTAAAGTGAGCTTAAGGGTCGGTACATATCAAGCGGGTCTGTTACTAGCGCTTGGTATGCCACATGGATAGAGATATATAGGCCCCTAGCGCTCTACATTAAAAGGAGCTGGAAACTCTGACACAATAATAAACTTACGCTTTACTAGTCAACAAAGTATTATAAACTTACTCCTAAATAATTAAGATACCTACACTTTTTTTGCACAAAATTTTAGAAAATCCACTAGTAAGGATATCCCTACATTAAACATTTTTGTGGAAGCTCATTCTAAGTACCCTACATTTTATAAAGCTGTATGCACACTGATATAAAAATATAGTACAAATTTTTTTAATAAACTAATAATTAATTTTAAAAGTAGAATGGACCTTCCACAAAATTACTTAAACTAAAAATGGAATTAAATTAGATTATTAACCTGCCATATTCTTAGCAACAAATAACATACAAATAATTTATGAAATTAGATTTAATTAAAGTAAGGGAGCAATTTTTTGTAAATAAACATGTTTTCGAATCTCCTGACATTTATAAAAACTCGAAACCTTTATGATACTTGATAGGTATTATAACAAAAACACTTCAGTATTTTCAGTTCATAATGGCTATTTGACTAAGTTTATTCTTAGTGATACGAAATGGTATATTTTTATTTCAATCGCTACGCCTTCCTATTAATCAAGATCGAAAGTAAACGAAAGGTCAAATCCGCCCTCGAACCCAAATATATTTTATTCACGCAACTCAGGCATAACTACCAAAACTTTCCATAATTTTTATATTTGACGAATATTTTTGATTGGCATTTATGGTTTATCCATTTGACTATTTTAATATTTACCTAATAAACTTTATAATAAATGTAAAAAATTATAATATTGCACTAAAAATTAGCAAAGCACTTGTGATAATTTAAATAAAAAATGATAGGAATTTAATTGATTATCCAAATGTACAATACAAACCTGTGTAAAGTATTCATCGACACTTTCACTCAAACTGTCTTGAATCTGTGAATAAGTTATGAGTCAGGATATTGAATATTTGATCGGGCTTATTTGTTTCTATTTGTGGCTTAATTGGATTTCACTTTCAGTTGAAAATTACTTACGCTCTTTGCTACTGCTACTGCTACGATATTCTTTTTATCTGATTTTAATTGACAGAAATACATACGACGCGAATCGCGATATACATTTTTTAATAAAGCGTAGCGAGTAACTGTTATTAGCTTAAAGCTTATTAATTCAGGCAAGTTTTAAACTTAAAAAGAAGGTACTACTAAACCTATTAGTACTTAGATCGTTATTAGAAATTTCTTAGTAGAAGGTAGTTGTAGATTCCTTTACTTATCAATATTTTTTGTTGATCATCATAAGAGATTTGACTGGAATGAGGTTACCTACATAATTGACATTTCACATAAAAGGCTTTTTCAATTCTATTTTGTAAACTAACTGATCAAGAAGTTTTTGTAAACATTTAGTCTAACAAAACAGGCTGTGGCATGCTAGAATAACATAAAGATAGTGTTAAAATAATTAACTAAAATGTAGTTTGTGAAATGACCAAAACGGTAGATTAATGTCCTTAATGATCACATTAATAACAATGTTAAATCATCCCCTAAGGCGCGGCTACACCATGCTGTGATTTGACTTTAGAAGGGACCTATTTTTTAAACGTCGGCAGCCGTACAATACAAACTTACTTTATTATGTCACCCTTGAATAAGAATACTCTAATTACCTACCTTCTAATATTTTTCCTTACTGTCCAGTATCTTGTTTTACACGTGGTGTGCCCGCGACCTTAAAATGCACATTTGATGTACCTACCTTAAATGCCTTGTAGTTTAACTAGATAATAATAAAATTGGCTTAATTTACATTAGCTTTAGCACTAAGGAAATTACCTATTGTACTTAAATTAATTTGTAAAAATCACTGTAATTTATGTTTTTAAACTGTGAAGATATCAAACGCTATTTTAACTTTTTCGAATATGTTATAACTTTAATATACTTACTTTTGTTGGTATTTATTTAATATATAACTCTGTTATTTACTCGTATGTTATGAGAATATTATTGATCTTTTCGAATGTGTCTTGTTTATTATTTTACCAACGAATTATACAAAAACCTTATTTCAACGTTTTTACCATGACATAAGGTAACTAAGTACCACCTTTTATCTTTTTTTATGTATTATTTATTAATTTATGTTCATCAAATAACATTTCTTCCACTCCAGCAGACTGACGTAGCAAATATTAGCTTACAAATTCATTGAAAATGTGTGAACAATTTTTGTTTAGCAATTTATTTGCCGATTTAATGTAATAACGATGTTCCTATTAATAATATTGATCATGTACATAAAAATTCAATAACATGTTTTTTTAGCTAGTATTTTTTTATATTAATACAAACTTTAATTTAGAAAATTTAGCTAAGTAAATGTTTAACAAAGATTTGCTCACATATTTTCACTGATTATATTAACCGTTCGTTTGACAGCACACTGTATTAGAAGTGTAAGATTATTTCCACACATAGCCACACACGGAAATTATAAGTTAAATACAAAAATAATGAAAAACTTGTTGGTTTTTTTACATTATCGTCTATGAAATATGTTTTGTATAAGTCGTGTAGATTGGAGTTGAAAATTACCACCTCTCATGATTACCCGCTATCATAGTATATCAAAGATGATTTACAGACCGTTCACCTTGAATGTCCCATGCCGTAATGGGAATTGTTCCCAGGCAGGGCCCATGTTACAGTGGACGGTCTGTAAGCGGCACATTATGATTTAACAACTGTCATTTTCATTGACAATTTTACCTACGCGACTTATGCTTTTGTAACACAATATATTTCTACAAAATTATCAGTGTGTCACAACCTTAATAATTTTCTTAAAATCCCAATATTTAGATAAAATTAAAAAATCAGGTGAGTTAACAACAACTTATATGGTTTCATCTTATTCCGGCAAGAGATGAGTAAGTAATAATCAAGCGCGTTGTTTTGTTTCAGCCTGTAAGATGTGGGTGCCCAATTTGCCGGTGACGCTGGCGAGCGCGGTGTGCGCTACGGCAGGCGCTGTCTGTATATTCAAGTAAGTCACTACTTCATCATCAGCCTATGTTAGCCCACTGCTGGACATAGGCCTCCCCTAATGAGCGCTATAGCGCCCAGTCTTCAGCTTGGCGCATCCAGCATCTGCCAGCAGTCTTTCGCAAATCGTCATCCCACCTGGTCGCGGTTTCCACTCAAGAACACGTTTACCACACGCTGGGCATGCGGGTTGGGTATCGCAGTTCAGTGGTCGAATTGTTCTGCAGGGGGCGCTGCTGCTCGCCCCCGGTTTGTGTCCCTTAGTCGCCTCCTACGACACCCACGGGAAGAGTTGGGGTGGTTACTATTCTATAGGCCAGCACCACACGGCGAAAGTCACTACTTGGCCTGACTTATTATTTTATTTCAACATATCAAAAAAAAAAAAATGCTCCAAACACAAGTGTCCATTTTTAATAACAATAATAAACTATTGAAAACACACGTTTACTGTTGGCAGCAAATTATATTTCCGCTAGTTTTATACATTGTAGAACGCAGAAAAAGCTAAAAACCACAAAATAATTTGAATCTCACAGCAACTCGAAACGATCTGGCTGAAAACACAGACAGCGAAGTGCGGATCCGTGTCGCGACGGCGCGGCGCGCCCCTGCGCGGGTCGCACCGCCAGCAGTGATCGTATTATAAATACTATCAATTTCCCCAGGGACTTGTACAGCGGAGGTCCATTCGACAAAGGCCTGCGGGCGGAAGACAAGACCGTGGTGATCACCGGCGCATCCAGCGGCATTGGCAAGGAGGTGGCCTGGGACTTCGCGAGGCGAGGCGCTAAGGTACATACATCATTATTACAAATTATTTTTTATATTAAACGACCTCTATGGTGCTGTGGGCGAAGGTCCGCCTGCGACGCAGGAGGTTGCGGGTTCGGTTCCCGCCTTGGGACAAATGTTAAGTTCCTACTTATAGTTTGTTTTCCTTATTCATTAATAGCACCATTGTGTTAGTTAGTAAGTATGACTGTATCTAAGCTACGAAGAGGGTATTCTTATTCTAAATGTTTGTACGATCTGCATATTATTGTGTTATTGTATTACGTATATCAGTTATCTAGTACCCATAACACAAGCTCTGCTTAGCTTGGGGCTAGGTAATGATGTGTGAATTGTCCATCATTGTATAAATTTTATATTGAAAGATAAATACAATTGTATTATAATTAACTAACCAATTAACATCACAGAAACTAACAATTAAGAATTTTTTTAACTAATAGGTATTAATTAACATTTCTCGGAATGCATTTGTTAGCAATTTATGGAAACACCTTACGAAATAGAAAAGCAATGATATAATATTACATGAATTATTATGAATAGATAAATAACTTTCTTGAATATGATTAAGAAGCTTGCTCAAATTGTACAATATGACTTGCTTTGTATAACTTTCAGTGTTATACCTAATGGTGAACAAATACGAATATACAATATACAGATAACTATTTAAATGTACTTATAAAACAAACTCAAAACAGGGAGGAACGGAGGAGGGTCGCGGAGGCCTCCGCGAAGCGGCAAACAATCTATTAGTCGTTCTAAAATGTTGTAAACACTATATAAAAATTGTAACTAGTATAAATAAAGGCTTATAATATTATTATAAAACAAAGCCGTGTTAGTTACACTTTTTATAAATCAAGAAATACTGGACCGATTGATCTTTGATATCTGGGTTTGTCTCCGCCTAGAATATCTAGTTAAAAATATGAAAAATTTACCAAATAAAATTTATTTTCTTATAAATTTTTCGTATCCAACGTCATCTCTGATTCTAATGCGGAACGTTTGCCGTGTCAGCTAGTTGTTAATAAAAATAAAAATAATTAAATATGCTTATCAAAGTGGAGCTCGGCTTCAGAACAACAAGTCTCCAGCACGTTGGAGCTGGCTGAGCCTCTCGCTAGTACTCTTGCTTGCTTGCGGAGATAGGCCTCCACTTCTTCGGCGCAGCGCTACCAGGGGCGGCCGACTGGACTGCGCGCCCCAATGGTTATCCATCAAACAACATAAATAATGTCAAATTAGTTTCTTGTATCCATCCCGTAGGTACTGATTTCTGAGATAAAAAGTCTGTCTTATCCAATCTACTCCTATGAAAAATTTCAGCTCGATCCGTTCAATAGTTTTGGCATGAAGAAGTTGCAAACATCCATCCATCCAAACGTTCCATACTAATCCATACTAATATAATAAATTCGAAAGTAACTCTGTCTGTCTGTCTGTTACCTTTTCAAGCCTAAGCGGCTAAATGAATCTAAATGAAATTTGGCAGAAAAGTAAATGGTATCCCGGGGACGGACAACCTCAACAGCCTTTAATAGTCCACTGCTGGACGCAGGCCTCCCCCTGACAATCGCCATATTGGCTTTTATCTCATGGGGGCGGGATGGGGGGAGGTATGCGGGTCACAGTATAAGTCAGTATAATATAAGCGTGATAAATGTTGGCAGGTGTTCATGGCATGCCGTAACATGGAGACGTGCGAGAAGATCCGCCGCGACATCGTGCTGGAAACCAGCAACAAGTATGTGTACTGCAGACCGTGCGACCTCGCCTCCACGCAGTCTGTGGTCGACTTTGTCAAAAGGTACTGATCTCATAATACTCATTTTAAACTTTCATGATTTGATAACATATTTAAGATTATTTATCGGGTATTTAAAAGAAAGCAAAAGGTACCATTTATTCATGCAAAATAGCACACGTACATTTAGGTAATGTTAAAGTTATAAGATAAGTTGTTGTATTATTATTAGACTTAAAACATAAATAATTACGTTATGTAATTGATGGCTTTGGGCAGCTGAACTCATCGAAAGAATAATATGCTTGATGGACAAGCCATGTTTTGAGTTTGCGCTTGAATGTCCAGTGGTGATTCTAGCTAGTATGTCCCTTGGGATCCTGTTGTACATGGTGGGACCCATTGATATAAATATAAAATATAAATAAATAATGCTGGACAATTCACACAGCATTATCTAGCCCCAAGCTAAGCAGAGCTTGTGTTATGGGTACTAGATAACTGATATACATAATAAGAACTGATATACGTAATAAGAAAACGACCAGAACACCCTGAACAAATGCCTGAAGATCGTACACACATTTGTCCCGAGGCGGGAATCGAACCCGCAACCTTCTACGTCGCAGGCAGACCTTCGCCCACCGCGCCACATCGGTCGTCATATGCGATATGCGTCAGCTTTCCCGATTTCTCCAGTAAGTCGCCCAGCGAGTAGGTATCTAATGATATTACTTCATCATCAGCCTATATTAGTCCACTGCTAGATATAGGCCTCCCCTAATGAGCGCCATAGCGCCCTGCCTTCAACTTCCCGCATCCAACATCTGCCAGTAGTCTTTCACAAATCGTTTTCCCACCTGGTCGGAGGGCGTCCTACACTACGTTTGCCGAGTCGCGGTCTCTACTCAAGAGCACGTTTACCCCAGCGGTTGTTGGTTCTTCTCGAGATATATGGCCAGCCCACTGCCACTTCAGCTTGCTAATCCTTTGAGCTATGTCGATAATCTTAGTTCTCTGTCGGATGTATTCGTTGTGAATCCTATCCTTCAGAGAAACTCCGAGCATACTCTCTCCATAGCTCGCTGGGCGACTTACTTATGTATCTTTTTTACTTTTATATAGGTAACTTTTTAATTATTATAGAAACCATTTTAAGCAACTTATTAGTTATGTAAAATTGAGATACTAAAAAGTATATCGTTATAATTTGCTATTTCCATTCATTTTTAGTAAAACATTTATTTGCAAAGATTGATCCTTATCAGCAACAGACTCCATTGCTTCAATAATACAGGTGTGACATTTTTTTTTTTAAATCATTCGGGTCCATTTCCGTCAAAAGTAATATATTTTTGAAAAAAATAAATATGCAGTTGTTGTTTTCTTATAAATCGAGGTCATGACTCCTTTCACGACTTTTCCCTAACTCTCGTGGTTTCGGACTTGGCCATCACCGCCCTTCACAAAAAACCACCCTGTATACTGAACATCTGTTATCAGGTTCAAATCGGAAGAGCCTCACTGCCACATCTTGGTAAACAACGGCGGGGTCATGGAGCCTCCCAAGGGAGTCACCAGAGACGGCTTCGAGGTCCAACTGGGAGTCAACCATCTCTCACACTTTCTGCTGACCAATCTCATGTTGGACACTCTGAAGGTAGGCCACAGTTGGAGCAAAGCGTAGAGTTGGTGGCTGAGGAAGTTTGCTGTTTTATAGGTACTTCGTCTACTCATAGCTTATAATTCTGTACTGTTTTCTGTAGTCCATTAAAAATTATCTAACTATGCCGTGACGCTGATTTTATCTACTTCTTTCTGTCTAGTATCTAACTGTAGAGGTATTGAATTATAATTTATTGAGTAATCCAACAGCTGTAGCCACATTTTACATGATGATGTAGATACAAGGAACGATGTCAATAACTGATGATGTGTTAAAGTACCCTACTCTCCTCTTTCAGGCGTCAGTCCCGAGCAGGGTGGTGATCGTGTCGAGCAGCGCGCACTACCGCGGAAAGATCCACAAGGAGGACCTTAACATGACGCAGAACTATGACGCGCCTTCTGCGTACGCGCAGAGCAAGCTAGCTAACATACTGTTCGCGAGAGAGTTAGCTAGGAGGAACCTAGGTAACATTATAATCTGTTATTTGCTTGGAAAGTTGTTCGTTGTCTCCTTGTAGCGTTCGTACTGGGGGATTTTATTTGAACTAAGCGTTATAAATAACAAATAAAAAGCCTTTTATTTCTTGCATACAATAGTGCTTAGAGACTAACTTAAAGAAAAACTTAAAAATATTAATTAGTAAACCTTAACTACTTATTTCCAATTTCCTCCTCTACTATGTTTGGCAAGAACAGGAAGCAGGTGAAGGCCTCCTCTAAAGCCGCAAATTTTTCCCTATTTTGGGCTACTTGAAGCCAGCTAAGCGTTATCATCTAAATAACAACTTGGAAATAGGTCTTTACCTACTCAAGCCGTTCTTTCTTCAAAAAGTTACCAGTAATTTTATGTACCATTTTTCTAGGTATGAAACCTGAATATTCTGGTTGGTCCTAGTCTCTAGACGTACTACGCAAACCAATCGTACCTAATCATCATCGATAACAACATCAACTGGTCTTTTGTTCATTCTATACTGCAGCTAACTTCTTTTTCTCGCCTTAACGGCTGAACGGATTGTACGGTCCGTACACCACGTATAGTAACTAAGCTGGATATATCAGAAAAACTAGGAGATAAATTTTAACTGATATATTTAACGATAAACTGTAGTTACTAATGAAATGATAGTGAGACGCGTGAGTCGATTGACAGATGATCGCGAACTGAATATAATAAAAAGTATTGCTAAAATTGATGACTGGTGTAAATGCGCGGTTGGCATTAATTAGGGCAATGCACAATGTACGTGCACGTGCACGGATCTTAGTGAAATCTGGCAGTGGGTAGACGGTATCTAGGGGACGGACATGACTACTTTCCATCTTAAAAAAAGAGAATATGAAGCCGCGGGCGGGAGCTAGTTCTTTTTATTTTTTATACTACACCTCAGAAAGTTTATTATAATTACAAACATACCCTAGAAATTTCTTCATAGCAAGCGTTCTCAAAAGCGGGAAGAAAAACACTATGAAATTTCATTTCGGGAGAGAAAACTGTATGAAAATCTATTACTATCGTGTTATATTTTTTTATTACTAAAATAGCAGCCTGTAGCTATTACCTAGTTATTGTCATAACGAAAAAAAATCTCCGAATCCGCCGTATGATTTGGCTTCTTTCTTATATATTATTCGGAACCTTAACGTACCTACTATTACGTACTGTTCCCACCTAGGTGTACAATGTTTTATATTTGTCTCTTTCCGATCACTTTCAGAGATGATAAGGAAATCTTTATTATATTTTTTTCTAAACAGCCACATTTTGACTTCCGTTCCAGAGTTTGACATATCAGTAGTAGCCGTGGACCCAGGGCTCACGGACACGAACATCACGCGGCACATGTCCATGATGAAGAGCGTCACGCGGTACCTGGTCTACCCTCTGTTCTGGCCGTTCATGAAGAGTCCTAAGATCGGCGCGCAGACTGTGGTGCACGCGGCTCTGGATCCCGACATGAAGAACGTTTCGGGAGACTATTATGTGTGAGTAGCTAATGTCTCTCTGCAGTTCAGATACTTTCGGCGCATTGACAGAAACAAAATTGAGCTACTTTCCTGATCACCAGAAAGTAGCTCAATTTTGTTTTTAAGATTTGTGTGTGTGAGTACGTAAAGGACCGATAACGGTGCTGCACTGCATTAATATTAATAGTTATAATATAAACAGCTTTGTAAATAGTAATTATAATCATTATCGATCCCCAACTCGCATACCCAGCGTGGGGATTACGGGCATACCCCTCATGAGAAAAAGAAATCAGGGGGAGGCCTGCGTCAAGCAGTGGACCATTATAGGCTGTTGAGGTGAGGTTGAGGAAGAAGTAAGGTGTTATTGATTTTATTCACTTCTATTTGTGGCAGCTTAGCTAAAGAATCATCATAATTTCACCAGCAGGACGTCTACTACTAGATGTGGGCTCTCACAGATCCTGCGCGGCCTATAGCGGTGTCCTGCGGATTTTGACATTTTATAAAAACTATCTTCTGTCCGCGGATTCGCTGACACGGTCAGATAAAACAAAGCCGAAGATTAGACCACGATATTTCCTATCTTACTTATTTATTTATTTAAAACTACCAACTGAGGATACACTTAAAAACACAGTAAAAATCACATAATGCACCGCCAGTTGTGACCCCTCAATTACAGGTAGTTGCAGCTTACACATAGATAGATTCTAGTTGACAAATTACTTACAATCACATTCATATTATAAATGCGAAAGTTTCGATGGATGTTTGTTATCTGTTCACGCCAAAATTACTAAACGAATCGCGCTGAAATTTTGCACACAGGTAGATCTAGACCTGGAATAAAACATAGGCTACTTCTTATCCCATAAATCAGTTCCCATGGGATAGAAATAGTCATAAACAATGCGAAGCCGCGGTTAGACTCTAGTTTTAAATATTGACTTCTTTAAGATAGAAGTAAAAATATCCTGCTGTACCTATATAGAATGTAGTTGTAAGATTCGACCCAAACCTAATTCTTTTGCACACTCGTACAACATTTGTATGATTATTTCCAGTGACATGAAGAGGACCGCACCATCCCAGGACGCTCAAGACTACGAGCTAGCGCAGTGGTTGTGGCAAGTCAGCGAGAAGTGGACCAAGCTGGACGAGCACCGCGCTAGCATCAACCAACCTGCAGCAGCTTAGAACCATCATCCATCAGTTCCAAGAAACGCCACCTAACGATTTTATTGCATTCGCTCTCATTTAATGATGATGTGTTTTTGAAAAACGAAAACGGTAAGTACATACAAAAGTATTTCTTGTTTGATTATTGCAAGCAAAATTTTATTAAAATCGGGGATGTAGTTTCCAAATGAATCGGAAAGTACTTTTGTATGAGAGTGTATGAGAGCTTACAGGTTCGCATCCAACATAACACTTTTGAACATATTTTTCTTCTATAATGACGTTTGAGATGTAGACACAACGAGGCGGAATATCTTGATCGATGTGTAGACAGCATTAAAATATGGCTTTTCATTCAAATATAATAGTTGCCAATAAAAAAGCGCTGTCGAGTATTGAGATAAAACTAGCAATTAACTATTTTCTGTATGTCAACTGAGAGTATAACTGAGAGAGTAAAATGGTTTGATAGACTTGTACAATATTATGTACTGATTTGCTTTTAATTTAGGAGCATTTATGTAAGTTAAGTTGTTATGTAATAAATAGATTAGTTTTACTGAACTGTTTTATTCCAATCTGTTGTATCTGTGCTTTGCTTTGGTCACAGATAATATAATACTATACTAGTACTTTGGTCTAAACCCGGCAGGATAGTTAAAATTTCGTCCAAAGCTGAGAGAACGTGTAAACACAACCAAATAATTGATACGCGCGACGAGGCTAGGTCGGAGGGCATCCTACACTACGTTTGCCGAGTCGCGGTTTCCAATCAAGAACACGTTGAACCCAGCGGTTATCGGTTCTTTGCAAGATATGGCTGGTCCACTGCCACTTCAGCTTGCTAATCCTGTGAGCTATGTCGATAACCTTGGTTCTCTGTCGGATGTATTCGTTGCGAATCCTATCCTTCAGGGAAACTCCGAGCATAGCTCTCTCCATAGCTCGCTGGGCGACTTTAAACTGGTGGACCAGCCCTACCGTGAGTGTCCACGTCTCAGCTCCGTAGGTCATGACCGGTAGGACGCACTGACTCATAACTTTCGTTTTCAAGCATTGCGGTACGGATGACGAGAAGACTCGACGTAGTTTTCCAAAAACTCTGCCCAGTCTAGCTGGATCCTCTTGGATTGTTATCCTATCTTAAAATTGTTTTTACCCAACTGCAGAATCTGTCCAAGGTATATAATAAGGTTTAGACTGCTGGCCCTGTACTTGGACACTCATGGTAACGGCTCCATAGAGACATCTAAACACCTCGATATAACGGTAGTCTACTTGGCATCGCTGTAAGGATTCCGGAACAGCCCAGGTATCGACTGAATCAAAGGTCAGACACAGGGCTTATTATAATCTGCCTCACTGTGTGTATGTGGTCTATGATACCATATCCTCCGCGAAACCCGGCCTGTTCCGGTGGCTGGAACTCGTCGAGTCTCCTGGCGAGACGATTCGTGACAACTCGTGAGAAAATCTTATAGACGTCGCTCAGGAGTGTGATGGGTCTGTACTGTAGTTTTTAAAAGGATTTTATCTCCCTTTAAAAAGAGTGCCACCAAATAATATAGTGCTAATGAACCACAAAAAAAAATGTTTTATTCAATTGATAAGTCCTCTAAAAAGGCATTTTAAATTTTTCGCGTTTCGAAAACGCTGGACGCGGAGTAAAATACCCTATTGGCTATAAGTCGTGGCCGCGGCGGCGGCGGCGAGTGCAACCTTACGCTCCATGACGTCATCCGTGAAAAGGTGGCAGGCTGACCACTGAGACTTCTTAAAAAAAATTCAAGTATTTGAAAGGCAAAAAAATTTTTTGTGGTCTAAAGAAATAATGTAAAGAACTGTTATCTCTGTTTTTGACAAATAGAAATAAATGTAATTATTATAATCTCAAATAATTAGATTTAAATATATTGAGATGGCCACATTTATTAGAACACCGTTCTGTTTCGGTGGATAGAAAAGTGTGAGTGTATTGAACACCGTTCTGTTTCGGTGGATAGAAAAGTGTGAGTGTATTGAACACCGTTCTGTTTCGGTGGATAGAAAAGTGTGAGTGTATTGAACACCGTTCTGTTTCGGTGGATAGAAAAGTGTGAGTGTATTGAACACCGTTCTGTTTCGGTGGATAGAAAAGTGTGAGTGTATTGAACACCGTTCTGTGTCGGTGGATAGAAAAGTGTTTGTATTGAACACCGTTCTGTTTCGGTGGATAGAAAAGTGTGAGTGTATTGAAAGAGTTAGATTATAAATAACAGTTTATTAACTTAACAAATATTAAGACTAAATTCCCCGGCATTTAAACAGTCTTAACTCTTAACTTCGTTATTGTATCCAAGGTTCAATTCACAATGGCAGCGATGATAGGGCGAACACTTTTAATGTCAAATGTTTTATTTTAAACTTTATTTACATACATATAACAAGATATCGTTAGAGAAGATCGCGGCGTATCTTGTTAATGGACCGACCCGCTCTGCCATCCCAGTGTGAATTAAGCCTTAGGACTTCCTTAAGTCCCCCACTAGTAAAATGCGCGCAGCCAAAGATGAGACTTGACGGATCACGTAGTTAGTTCGCAGGCCATTTTGGCGGTAAGCGGGGAGGGGCGGGACCGTTTAATATATATAGATTAGGATTTTGAGCGCGACTATACCTGCGCGAAATCCCCTCTACTAGCATCTGACAGGTCTCATCTTTGGCTGCGCGCATTGTTCCTCGGTTTAAGATCAGTGATAAGTATTACTCCCAGATACTATCATGGTAGTGTGGGTTGTCGAAGAGCAGCGCCCTCGGTGTGATAGTGCCGGGTCGCTGCGCGCGCTGCAGTAGCTGCAGCACGCCGGTGCCGATGGCGGCCGGCACGCCAAGGATTATGGACTCCGACACGCCTTCGATGCAGTCCCGCTGGCCGTAGAACGCGGCGTCGAACAGGTGGTCGGCTGTCTTCTCGAACTGGAAAGAGGGCAGAGCTTTTTGACACAGTTCTGATGCTGAGCTTGGGGTGGCTTGGGGTTTGGGGTGTAACCAGGCGATTGGCATACATAGCTGTAAACGATTTGGTAAAACTGAGTTGTGTTGAGTGCTTAGTGAGACTGATTATAATTCATTACACTGAATGTTATTACAAATAAAACAATAGGTAGTACATAGTTTATTGCACACTTAACTTATTAAGATGTCGGATACCGAGTCTCGAGCGAAACCAGTCGCTGCTCTAAGTAACACACTTTTGGTAGCTGTCAAATATTTACTTGAAACGTCTTTTGATTCACTTTGTTTTTCATTTCGCTAGCTGCAGTTATTTAATAATAAGGTTAATCGATTAGAGAGGGGGCGATCAAGGCCTTTAATAGCTTGACACGCTAAGGAAGCCCCTTCGTAAAAAAAAAGAGCGGCGAGCGAAGGGAACAATATGCATACCGACATGACGACACATGAGTCCTCAAGAGAACAATATGCATACCGACATGACGAGACATGAGTCCTCAAGGGAACAATATGCATACCGACATGACGAGACATGAGCCCTCAAGGGAACAATATGCATACCGACATGACGAGACATGAGTCCTCAAGGGAACAATATGCATACCGACATGACGAGACATGAGTCCTCAAGGAAACAATATGCATACCGACATGACGAGACATGAGTCCTCAAGGGAACAATATGCATACCGACATGACGAGACATGTGTCCTCAAGGGAACAATATGCATACCGACATGACGAGACATGAGTCCTCAAGGGAACAATATGCATACCGACATGACGAGACATGAGTCCTCAAGGGAACAATATGCATACCGACATGACGAGACATGAGTCCTCAAGGGAACAATATGCATACCGACATAACGAGACATGAGTCCTCAAGGGAACAATTTGCGTACCGACATGACGAGACATGAGTCCTCTAGGGAACAATATGCATACCGACATGACGAGACATGAGTCCGGGCGAAGCGACCCGCACAAACTCACAAGCTAGGCAAACGAAGCGAACCGCACTGCGGTTGCATCAGCATATTCAAGTTTGTTTTACAAAACAATTGTCCATCCTTCCTGGATCTCATACTCACACTGGCGAGGTTCAGGACAGACTCCTTCATGCGCGCCAGTCCGTAGCGCGTGATACCGAGCACCTCCCCGCGCGCCGTCATCTGCCCCGCCAGCAGCTCCACGTGCCGCCGGTCCACGCTCATGCCGTGGCCCGCCATCACGCCTTGGATCTCGCTGATTATCGTGGACTTGGCGGCTTCCACGCCCAGGGTTTGGTATACCTGGGAAGAGGAAAAAGCTGTAGAAAAGGTAGTGCTTCGTTACCACATATGCGCTGTAGCCACGAGGCACATACGCAACAATGGAGTGAGGCATCTATATGGTAGTCGACTCTTTTTTTTTTAAGTAGGTCTTAAATAATTATTAACGAGTGAAAGCTAGAAAGCTATTTCACTCGTTTATAGAGAATTGGTTTATCCTATGAGGTCACAAAATGGCCAATAGGGTTTTCAGAGTTCAAAATAAAACATTGAAAACACAATTTTTAAATTGTAAATACGTAGTCATCATCGGAAATCGACAAATATTCGTTTCTTTAGTGAAATATTTATTTATTGCGCCAAGTTTGATATGAGTCAAGTAGCTTAATATGATACGATGAAAACGAAAATCTGTACCAAAAATTATGAAAACTATTTAACATTACCGGCTGCGCCGCGCCTATTGCTCTAAATGGGTGCATGGCGCAGCTGGTACGATTCTAAGTAGTAAGTTACCTCCAAGATGTTGTTAGAAGTAGTCTTTCTTCCGTTAATGCCGTATGTTGCCATGACGTTCCTGAGTCCGTCTCCTTCCACGCATAATTTATACCTGAAAATGAAATACAATGGTCGTCAATACTTACATCTACAGTGTGAAGTGCAGCATTCATTTATATTATTAATGTATGTATGTTAAAAAGAGTAGGTAAAGGTCCCAAGATGGAACCCTAAGGAACACCTAATTTTGCTCACTCTAAAGAGAAAATGCAGTTCCGATATATGAGACCGTTTGAACGTGTTCATCCTACAACACAATCTGTCCAAATGTAGACATCTTCCATGTATCAGCCTCCACTCTAAAGAGGCTCCCTAGCTTGTAAGTCCATTTTACCGTTTTATACGTTATTAAATTCTTCATCTCTTTAACATTCAATCTGTACCTACTCTTTTTCTTTTCCTATTGTTAAAAAATTATATGTTTAAGCTCATTCATAAACTCTAAACAAGCTGTGATCACAACGAGTAGTTTCTACACTCTTTCAAGTTTAAATAAGCTTAGGTTACCTTTAGTTTTCTGTCCTGAGTAACAACCAGTTTTGTGAACGTAATAATAAAAAAAATTTAATCATGTTTCTAAAAAGAGTACTTAAAAAATTTCAATATTTCTACTACAGAAGAAATTTTGTGGTGCTTCAACTACCTCATAATAATGTCATGAGATACGCAGTCAAATGCTTTGGATAGATCGCAGGCATCAAACACCCTCTGTTATTGTGCTAAGTACAATTTATTTTAGATATACATTGCCCTGTTTTCGGCATCATAAACCGATCTTCATACCTGTCGATAGGTACTTAGCTGATGAGTATATGGCATATAACACATCTCATTTCACTCATCCGCACATACATCCTCGGCTGATCATGTCTCCCAGAAACGAGGGATTTTTCTATAGTCGCCACGCTTCGCAGGTGGGTTGGTAATTGTACTTAAAATTAAAATACACTGAAGGTAACTAACTGCCCTTTCTCTGGTGGATTTCCTTAGCGTCACTTACGACAACCACGGGCTGATCAAGAGGGGTGGATTCTTACGACGCTACCGCCACGGTCATAAAGAATAGCATCTAGGTCTCTGATCCTGTCCTCGGCTGAGATGACAGCGCGCGCGACCTGCGGCAGGCCTTTGACCACTACGCCGGGCCCGTTGGCGAGGGCAGCACAGCGACTAGTTACCTAGGTTTCTGGTCTTCGTCTTCGGCCGCGATGACAGCGCGCGCGACCTGCGGCAGGCCCTTGACTACGACGCGGGGCAGTTGCCTGGCGAGCTGTTGCAGCGACATGTTGAGCCAGCCGCCTTGCTTGCTCGGCTCGCCGCGCACTTTGATCGCCCAGTCGGAAACTATGGAGATGTTGGCTGGCTTGATGCGGAGTTTTGATGTGCAGATACTGAGGGGAAAAGGGTGGGATCATTTTTATTTTTTAAACATAACAGGAATTCATTATGATTATAATAAGCGGGTTAACTTCGAACTTAGTTTGTGCTGAAAGTACACAAACGAGGATTGTCATAAGATATCATGTTACATTACATAAATATATTATTTAAAAAATGTATTAATAAGGACATTATTTAAAACAACGCAACATATAAATTGTTGATTCTCAAGATCTAAAAAAACTAAACTTTTTTACTGACATTCCGATCTCTACTACAAAGTGTCTAAACTCTTCTCAAGTAATCGCTGAGTCATTACTCACAGAAAATGTACAAAAATGCAAATGTAAATTCAATTTCAACCATGTCGATGAAAAAGACATTAAAAAAGCCTTTAACCTTTTAAATGTAAAGAAAACTGCAGATCTCTGGGGCATTTCCGTTAGAATTATTAAACCATTGATTGATACAATCGCACCAGATCTCGCTTTTATATTCAATGAATCTATTGATTGTGGCATATTTCCTGATCTAATGAAACATAGTAAAATAATACCATTATTTAAATCGGGTAGTAGATCTGACCCCACTAACTTTAGACCGATATCAGTATTGCCTACATTCAGCAAAGTTTTTGAAAAACTTATTTTACACCAATTACTTAAGCATTTCAATGGCAATGGCCTGCTACATTGTAAGCAATTCGGGTTTACTCGCGGCAGGTCAACTACTGATGCCGGTGTAGAGTTAGTAACGCATATTTTTGATGCTTGGGAGAAGTCGCAAGATGCCTTGGGTGTTTTTTGCGACTTGTCAAAAGCATTTGATTGCGTACACCACGGAACATTAATCAGGAAACTGCAACACTATGGATTAATGGACACCTCTTTGGATCTTCTTACATCTTACTTGAGCGGTAGGATACACAGAGTTGACATTAATGGGAAACGGTCCTCGGGGTCTGTAGTTACCATGGGTGTACCGCAGGGTTCTATCCTCGGTCCCTTCCTATTTCTAGTTTACATTAACGATCTGCCTCATCTTGTTAAGAATAATCACGAGATTGTATTATTTGCTGATGACACTTCATTAATTTTTAAATTGAAACGACAAAACATAAACTTCGACGATGTAAATAATGCAATATCAAAAGTAGTCAATTGGTTTAGTGTCAATAATCTTTTGCTCAACGAAACCAAAACTAAATGTATTAGATTTGTTTTACCGAATGTAAAACAAGTTAAGGCTAATGTATACGTAAAAGAAGAATCGGTAGAATTTGTGGACAGTACCGTATTCTTAGGAATTACCTTAGATAGTAAACTTCAATGGGGCCCGCACATAGATAAGCTATCGAAGAGACTAAGTTCTGCAGCATATGCAGTCAAAAAAATCCGTCATCTTACAGACGTTGATACTTCTAGACTAGTATATTTCAGCTACTTCCATAGTATTATGTCTTATGGTATACTGCTGTGGGGGAACGCTGCAGATATTAACACCGTATTTGTGCTGCAGAAGAGGGCTGTTCGTGCAATCTATGATATGGGTCCCAGAGAGTCCCTACGTGATAAATTTAAAGAAATAAACATAATGACAGTACCGTGTCAATATATTTATGAAAACTTGTTGTACACTCATAAGAATATCAATCGGTTCCCCAAAAATAGCGATATACATAATTTAAATACTAGAAATAAGAATAAACTCGCTGTGCCCACAACTAGGCTACACAAGATTAATGTTTCTTTTAAAGGACAATGTATACGCTTCTACAACAAAACTCCAAGTGAGTTGCAAAAATTATCAATAAATAAATTCAAACAAATTGTCAAACATATCCTTTGTAAAAAGGCTTACTATAAAATATCAGATTATCTAGACGATAAAAAAGCTTGGGACGAGTTTTGCTCCAACTCGAAAACTAACATTCTAACAAGGTAAAGGTTTCTTGTTCGCTTCTTTACTTTACCTTAAAAAGATTGAAGTGGACAAAAAATCAAAGTGATCACTTTATTTCCTAGTTTTACTTATGTAATCTGAATTTTTGTGACGTGTCCAAGAGTCCTGTAAGGTCTAAAGGAAATAAAGCACTTTGAATTTTGAATCTGGTGATGGTGATCTTCGTAAACCAGAGTGTGTCAGAATAACCACAGAGTGGAACTTCAACACCACAGATCCATAAACTGGTTTTATACTTCAGACCCATTAATACATCAGGGCCTTTGCTCATCTGGGGAATCCATCGGGCTTATTGTTACAACAACATTTTTATCTTGGCAATAAAAAAGCTACATAAATGTGTAAAAATACTTACGAGTAAACGATGGATTCCACGTTGACCTCCAAACACAGCAAGCGGATCCTTTCAGCGTCGAGGCGGACCAGCAGGAAACACTCGCTCGGGAGGTACAGCTCGTCTATGTACGTCGTTATCTGAACAAGTCAAAGAAAAAGGTATTCCATCATAACAAATTAGAAATACTAACTTAAGACAATAAAGGATGTGACAAAACCGGCCACCAGCCAGCGTGGTTTGTGGTATAGTAGATTCTGCCATAGTGCTGCTGAAGAGAAAATCAATAACGACTTAGGTTTTGCATAATCCTGCCAAATGGCTTTTTTGGACTTGTTTAATTTCTTTCTTCAAACAGCATTATCTAGCGACAAGCTAAGCAGAGCTTGGGGCTGTTATGGGTACTAGTTAACTGATACACATAATATAATACAATCTATAGATATTTTTTATTGTACATAGAAAACGAACACCCTGAACAAATGTCTGCAGATCGTACACACATTTGTCCCGAGGTGGGAATCGAACACACGACCTCCTGCGCCGCAGGCGGATCTTTGCCCACCGCGCCACAGAGGTCGTCATTTGAATTACGACTTCTCCGATTGCTTATTTTGTGAGTTTTTCAAATAAAGCTATAAACTCTGACTTCCCTGTCCAAAACGCTATGCTGGTTGGAAGACAAATTACATTTCTTTTTTAGTTTCTAAGGCTTACACAATAAAGTTCAAAATACCTCTCCAAGCGTAGTCTTCTCAATCCTCCCCTTGACTCTCCTGGCAAACTCCTGGTCAAAAGGTTCCATCAGTTCAGCCGTTATGATCGGCGTGGAGATCACTTTGCTCGCATTGATGATTTCCTTCACACGTGGGACTCCTTGCGTGATGTTCATGGACGCTACTCCGGCGAAGTGGAAGGTTTTGAGGGTCATTTGTGTTCCGGGCTCGCCGATACTCTGTCAAGGGAATAAGAGTAGAAGAGATTCAGTTATTTTTATGAACTATTTGAAAAAGAAGATAGTTAATACTACTTCTAATCTGTTTTTATTCTTTGATTGTAATTTTGCTTTGTTAATAAACACAGCAAAATGTTAGTTTTGGAAGGGAAATAAAGATGTGATGCCTCAAAGGCATTCAGCCTTGTCTCTACTTGAGCAACTTCACGTACATTTTACTTTCGTATTAGTGTTATTAATACGAAAGGTCCTACATTGATCCTTGCAAGACTACCTAATCATAGAACTGTTCCTTTTCCATGGATTTCCTGGAACCGACTTCGATCGTTTTGCAGGTAATTCATGCTGTTTTGTCGTAAAAATTTCAATCTTTCAGCAAAGACCCTTTCAATCAAAAGCCTTTGACAGATCGCAGAATACGTCAATATAATTTAAATCTATAGGTACATTGTATAACTACCCCCAAATGTTTACAATAATGAATAATTACAATAATGGTAATTCCATCTTACATTAAAATTAAAAGTCACACATATACATTGTATAGTTTAGGATAGACCTAGCAAAGTGGTTACCTGGGCTGCGAGAGCGCCGACCGCGGTCCCTGGTTCGATGTGCGCCCGCTGACACTTGTCGTGGCAAACCCGGATGAACCTGACTAGTTGGGTGAGAGATAGCCGCTCCAGCTGTAAGGCCACCCCTCCGCAGGTCGCGTACAGTTTGCGGAGGTGACGGACTTTATCCGCTACTTGTTGGAGGAACGTTCTGGAAGCATTCAACAAATGAACCACTGTGGTACAATAGCATGGTGTCGAAATAGACTACCTACGGGATGTATTGACTCAGTAACAGATAAAAGTCAAGACAAAGTAAACGCAGAATGAGCAAAACTAATGACAACAGAACTTAGAGAGAGAGCAGGGAGTACTTACACAATTTCTTTCTTGAATTCTTCGGAGCAAGTTTTAAAGTCGTCAAGCGCGAGTGTTTCTTTTGCAGCCAGCAATATTCCGTCGCCATCTAGGGGTTCTTCATCTCTGGAGGAAATAAAATAGATATTTATTTTAAATATTCGGAAGCTTTGATGTAGAAACAACCAAGCTGCCGTGAAGCGACCGCGTCCGCTACACAGAAGCTGTTGTAGGTTTAGATTTAGGATAAACCAACGGCCTAGACGCAGCAGGTTCTTTCAACACAGGGGCCATTCAAGTATAACGTAAGCAGAATTTTAGAAAATGTAGACCCTCCCCCCTCGTCAGCAAAAGTGAGAAAAGCTCTTTCTTTGAATTTGTTATTAAGTACCAATTTTATTTGGATAATTTGACTTGTAGGTAAATATGATTTTACCAATAAAATGACTATCTGACTATCTCTTACCCCTTCTTTCCTGGGGTTACGTAAACTTTGGGTCGCTTGTAGCGTAAAGAAGTAAGGTTGCCGTAATGTGATCCAATCAGGATTAACTACATTTTTCAGCAAAATCTTTACTGACGTAATCACCATCCCGCCTCCAACACGGCAGGCTTTGATGCTTACTAATACTTGAATGGCCCTACAGAGGCTAATAAGTGAGACACAGTAGATTTGCGGCCGTTGTGTTGTTTCTAAATCAATGAGGTATAAATATTTAGGTCATGTACCTAAATATTCTATTTTTTTATTTTAATTTATTAATTTAAATGTGTGTTCAAATTGGTGGTGGCAAGAAATGATAAGTCTGTCTAAATGTTAAGTTAAAGACTAACTTGGCGGGACAGCTAGCTCGCACATGCGCCAGCACGCGGCCCAGGTCGACAGGCCGGTCCTTGCCCTCCATGAAGCTAGGGTCCAGCGAGTCCGCTCCGTAGCGAAACTGTACCACCTCGCCCGTCGCGTTGCGGACTGTCATGTCGTAGTGGAGAACTAGGTCTTCCAGAGACTGTGGAGAGGAGTACGGAATAAAACTGTGGAAGAGATGGCGGCATATCGTTACACTGAACGTCACATTGGTGCTGTTCAGTGTAAGGGGGTCTAAGGAGGCTATAATCTTAAATCTGGCCTCTATTGTTGCAGTACCAAACTACCAAGTACTCAATGGGTAACGCTTCCAGCTGAATTCAACCGTATGTCAATGACCTACAGTCCAACGTCCCTTGACTAGTTGTTGCTGTAGATACTCTGTCTTATCAGGCTTGACAGCAGCGTCTATACCAGACCCGTTCTTTCTTCCATCGGGTTAAATAACAACCTGATTTCAATTGTATATCAATGAGTTACAGTACAACATACCTTGACCAGTCGTCGCTGTAGATACCCCGTCTCTGCAGTCTTGACAGCGGTGTCTACTAGACCTTCCCTCCCTCCCATCGTGTGGAAGAAGAATTCGGTGGGAGTAAGTCCTGTGTAGAAACTGTTTTCTACGAAACCTCTCGCAGCTGGAATCTTTGCTGGAATTACAAGAATTGGGTTCAAATGCGGTGTCTCTTTTTGGTTTCCCTAATTTTCAACTAAAACATTTATGCTGCAAGAAAAACCGTTTAAGTTGACGAGAAAAATTAAAAGAGTTACCACGAGTCGAGTTCGAGTGACCACACCGAATCATTCGTATTTTAACAGGTTTTTCTGTGTCATGGTTTTATTCATACCAAAACTAACTGTCGTTGTTCTAATGTTCAACAGGTTTTTTTGTATTTTATGGAAAGATGAAATCCTTATTGACGTGCTTTGTATGTCGTACTCACAATGTCTCTCAAAATGCGGCAGCGAGCGGTCCTCGAATCCGTTGGGCACTCGCTTGCCGTTCAGAGCTTGCTGGCCCACGCACGCTATCATCTGAGATATGTTGATGTTGGAACCTGAATAACGAAATATATTGAGCAACTTGTCAGACATGATGACAGGACAAACTACCCAAGTCTCCTCAAACCTCAACAGCCTATAATGGTCCACTGCTGGACGCAGGCCTCCCCTTGATTTATTTATCTCATAATGCCCATAATCCCCACGCTGGGCATGAGGGTTGAGGTTCGCAGTTCGGTGGTAGATATATTCTGCAAGAGGCGTTGTTACCCGCTCCCCGGTGTATGTGCCTCAGTCGCCTCTTACGACACCCACGGGAAGAGTTAGGGTGGTGCAAATTCTAAGCCGGCACCACACGGCTATACCACCCAAGGCACCCAAGTCTATTTGAGTTCAAAACTAAGAACTTACCTTTAGAACCACTTTGAGCCATGACGAGAGGCGCATTTGTCGGATGCAGCTCGCGGAAACACGCCTTGGCTGCCAACTCTCTGAAAACCCACACCATGATTGTGAAATCCATGTGCGGTATACGAGTAGATAGATAGATTATATACAAATTTCATGTAACCTGGACTTATTGAAGTCTGAAATAAATAATTTTAATATTATAAGTAAAAAATACTGTTGTTTTTGAAATGTCTGATAAAAACAGCACTTAAGGTGGTGCGACGCGGGATGGAGTGAGTTTTTATATTTTTTTCTTTATTCCACAATCAATAAAACTAGCGAAAAAGTAATTTGCTGCAAATCGGAAACCATTTTCTGTGGTCCACCTTAACTACTTATTCGCTGTCTCACCGAATACTGCTGAGTTCGCTGAGCATCACAGCTTCCAAGGTCTCCTCCATGGTACACCCGGGCTGGCACTGCAGCGTTCCTTTCTGCATCTCTAGGATGTAGCCATCGCATTTCGAATACCTGTACAGAAAGAAAATAGAAATTGATCAAAAATGTAAGCTGGCCCATAGCATCGAGAAACAAATAATGGCAATTTCAGTCTACAGTACTACAACGCAAGATTTAGTTTAGACTAGCGGTCCGTCCCAGCTTCGGACGGGTATATTCTATAGTTATGTTACTCAGCGATGTGATAAATTGATAATGTAGGTTTGTAACGGCAAAAAAAAATTGAAATCGGTCCAATAGTTTTTAAGTTTATTCGTTACATACAAAAATATATTTTTTTCCACATTGGTGTAGATTAACTCTCAAAAGGCCTCTATGCTGGTTGGTTTCGGACCCAGCAATTTGAGAAAATTAGGAAAATTTCGTAAAAAAGTTGCAAAGACAAGTATCCCAAAGGACTAAAGTACTCTAGTCAATCCGTGATGACCGCAGAGAGTAAACAAAAAGTTAAATAGTAATTATCATGATGTATTCTGATCGCCGTCGGGAGTTTATCAGGGCCACGGAAGTGGCCCAGCCACGTCGAGTAGACGGCCGCCACCGGGAACCCTTTTCTCGAACCATCTCACGACAATTTTCAGCTATCGATCTTTGTTACAAATAATAACTAGGGCCAGAAAATTGTTAAAGGTACTCTTCCTAACGCAGTCAACTGACTCCTAAAATTATTAGTTTGTAATCAATTTAGTTTGGGAAATATCGACCCTCAATCGCTTTCGACTATGAAGTTGGCAAATTACCTTCTCGAAAGTTATCCATAACTACTAATTACTGGATAATTTGCCAACTAGTCGAAGGTCCTGAAATTGTGTGATCATCAACATTTTTTACGGCGGAAGTATTACGAGACGAGGCTTCGGATAATTTTACATTAATGATTTTGTTCCTTTTTCCAAATGAAAGTCCTCAAAGCAATTGACGCGTTTCGATCGTGCGTCATTAAACTCACCCAGACTCAAGCAGCTTGTTCTTAGCTTCAATCAGCTTCTTGCCAGGTGTCACGTCGATGATGCCGAAGCTGAAGCCGCGGTTCATCATGTAGTAGGACGTCATGCGTGCTAACCTGTAAAATGAAAACCATACTCATATCATAAAGCGAAAGTCATTGCCTCTTTCTGTCTTCCTTCACGCTTATACAGCTGAACGAATATGATGAAATTTGGCAGATTGCTTTGCCAGTGCGTCTACATCACAAGTCTAGAAATCGGTTTTAAACACATTGTATGAATTTGTAAGAAAATAAAGCTATTTTCATTTAAACTATTTATATCTGAATGTTACTTCCAACTGTCTGGTCATGTATCCTGTTCAACTCCTGGCTTTACTGGCCGCGCCACTGTTGCGTCACCTTAAGACGGCATTTTGTCATCGACCCTGATCCAAGCTAATGATCCGCTGACTACCTGCTCCTCGTCGCAGTTCCACAGCAAGATGTCGAAGATGCAGATCTTGAGACATCTATGCAGGTGCTGGTACCACTGACCTCCACATGCCCCTGACTGCCAGCTCCTCGCCACAGTCCCGCAGTAGGATGTAGAAGATGCAGGTCTTGGTTCCGGAGCCGAGGGTGCTCTTGTCCATGGAACCGCAGATCAGCTCGGAGTTCCGGATTATTACGTCTGTCAATGGATCAAGAACATACAATTGCTAGAAAAGTGAGAGTGCATTAAGAGAAATTTCATCACATCCATTTCATCATACATCCACTGGGAACATGCCTGCCCTAATAAGGATGGTTTTGACATAACCATCATATCCATCCATAACATACTTGGCAGACGGATCGGTGGTCGCAGTGGAGTTAGAAGCTCCTTCCCTTTTTCTGGTAGGGTCTCTTAGTCAACTTCTGCGTCTACGGGCTGAGTTGGAGGGGTCTCGCGGAGTAAGTCCATCGGGGCGAAGAAAGTTCGTAGAAAATCATAAAGTCCTTTTTACAATCCTCTGATAGGGATCCTAGTCACAGGGATTTCTTACCTACCTAATTTACCTACAGAACTGCGTCTAGTGAACATGCAAAGCAAAAAAAAAGAAGCAAATGCAAAAATTTACGACGCTCAGGAAAACGAACTGGTATGAAACTACATTGGCGACCGAATCTTGGTCACTGACAAATACTTGTTGGATGCTGGACTGGAAAAATTCATGAGTGAACACAATAAATGATAAAAGAAATGTAATACTTACAGGAATCCTGCACGCACATGTCCTGGTTCCCCGTGTAGTTCTTGCCTTTCGTTTCCAAGTTCGCTTGCACGGTGCACGACTTGTTGGGTTTCATGATCAGACTGCAATGAAAGTATACACGTTTGAGTTTCGTATACTTATGATAAGACGAGTGTCGTTGGTGAATTAGATGTTTTAATAATTATAATAATTTGACTTTTTAAAAGTGTATACATATTTGTATTTATGGAAATAAAGAATCTTTGATTTAGAGTTTTGATTTTGATGTGTTATTAAGGTGTTTGTTATTATAGTCCGTATGCCCTCGCGCTCGGGGTAATTTAAAGGTCGCGGGTTCAGGCCCCGCCGAAATAGGTTTTTTGTGATTTATTTATTCTGTTAGTGAAGTGTCATGGACCGGATAGTTCGTTATTTGGAGGATGTTATAAATGGGATGTTGGTATTGGTTATTGGTTTGGTAAGGTCTGGTAATTCAAGGGTGTTGTTTTTAACAGACCACACGGCGCGAGCGTGGCGCGGTGTGTTTTTCTCTAACACGCACAAGAATTATCACGCACTCCACTGCGGCTGCATACCTATATAGACTACCTAATTTTTGAGGGAATATCATCATCATATATTAGTCCACAGCTGGCCATAGGCCTCTCCTAATGAGCACCATAGCGCCCTGCCTTCAACTTGCCGCATTCAGCAAGTGCCTGCAGTCTTTCGCAGATCCCACCTGACCAGTGGCCAACACTACGTTTGCATTCCGCATGCGTCAGGAATGTAAGGGTATATGATGGTACCTGAATATCTGCTTCCCGGTCCACAGTCTCCTCGGCTTGAGCAGCGCCGGCGGCGGCAGGTCGATCCTCATGGCGGCGTCCGGCCCGGCCATCAGGCACGCCGCCAGCTGACACGCCTCCGCATGGGTCAGGAATGTGTCGCGCTGGGTCAGGAGGTAGCCGCCGGTGATGAAGTCTTGGGTGGCTGCAATTAGGAGCTCGCCGTTGCGGGGGGTTACTAGGTTCGACTTGTTCTGGGGAGAAGAACGATTATTGTTTATCTCACCTCTTGGTAATGTCGGAAACATTTTCGTGGCCGAGAAAGGGGATTGTTGTTTAGGGTAGAATAAAGAAAAATCACGTCACTTTGTAAATGACACGCCTCCAGGTAAATGATATCCCGTCGACGGACATAGGCTACTTTTTTTCACGGAAAATCGCGTGTGTAGCCGCGGCCCGAAGCTAGTATTATAAGCTTTTATTTAGAGACGTCATCTCACCTGAACCTGACCAAAGGCCGTTGGACAATACGATCACACTATGTTTGGATTTTAGACAGCTTTTTGAAGCTAGGACGAATAGGATGATTCATTCGCTAGTTGGCGTGAGATTCAAATTTTATTGTCTTTTAATTTTTGCGGCGTCCCAGAAGCGGAAAAGTAATTTGCCGCAAATCGTAAACCATTGTTTATGTACTTATCCACTTTGATTCATTTGTATCTTGGGAGTATTTGGGAGAATGTATATTTTTAGCACAAATTTCTTATTTTCCCAAATGCTTGTCGTTTAAAGTGTTTATCGTATCTCACCCCCATGAGTATGAGCGCCTCCGCCCTCGCCTCCTCGGTCTGCGGCAGATGCAAGTTCATCTCGTCTCCGTCGAAGTCCGCGTTGTACGGCGTACACACGCATTCGTTGAACCTGGCACACGGGGTTATAAAATAAATATACAAGGTCCGTCGCTCGAAGTGTTGCCAATTGAAAATGATGTTATTTGGTTAATTGAAAATTGTATCAACATGCTAAAAAAACATTGAATTTTAAAACAATTATTGTTATTTTTCGATATAGGCTCATTTGGCACGGATGATGGCACCAAGTCTTCCGGCAAAAGCATTTCATTGCAGGCATTAGATGACTAATACCACACTAATATTATAAATGCGAAAGTTTCGATGGATGTTTGTTGCTCAATCACGCCAGAACGGCTGAACGGATATGGATGAAATTTGCCATAGAGATAGATTATAGTCTGGAATAGCACTTATGCTATATTTAATCCCGGAATTCTCACGAGAACGGAAAATACACGGATGAAACCGCGAGGTACTGCTAGTACTCAATTTAAAACAATACAATGCTACTTCAATTATACATGGCCGTCATCTCAGGCCGCGTGTCTGGGAGATGCTTACAAGCTGTACTTGCCCACACTTGAAGGCGAAGGTAAATAATATTTCAAAGGAATTAAAAATAAAATTCGATGCACTATGAAGAGAAGCAAATTCTTTACAGATTTGTTACGTTTTATAATTTATTTATACCGATCACAAATTACTCTTGGTATTGTCAAAGCTATTATATACACAATCACAGCGCTGTTTTATAAGTAGCTACAGATTATTTTCAGTATTACCTAAATGTCCTCTGTGGTTGAACCTTGGCGCGATGACACATGATGGACAATTTGTGAAGAGACGGCTGTCGGTTGAACAGAACCACGTCGCCGTCCACTAGATGTCGCTCTACAACGTCTCCACACTATCGACAAATTATTTATTTAAAAAAATTATGGACAAGTCAGTTCCAGAGAAAGTCATTTGAATATACAATACTTGCTGCATGCTTAGCGTCAGTGGAATTTGAGCTTTATTTCATGACGGTTAGAGTTTGAGCCCCAAAAATGCACCATCTAAGGGGGTCGCAATCAAATGCTTTCGCAACAAAACTTTACGCTTTATTTCGTGACGGTTAGAGTTTTTTGAGTCGCACCAAAAACTCTAACCGTCACGAAATACAGCCAAAACATACTGTCAGGGCTTCTAACCATGTCATACGATAAGTTTTGCTATGAAAGCATTTTATTGCGACCCCCAAATGGTGCAATTTTTGGGGGCTCATTCACTCACCAAATGGAACATAGCCCACTAAGGCCCTAGCCTAGAAAATTGCTTAGATATACATAGGTTTTTGAAGGCACTGTAATTTACAACGCCTATCAAGGCCGAATAGTATTAAGATCAATTGATCTTAAAGTCTAATAGTATTTGTATGTGCAGTTCGTGTTACCTTCAACTCCTGCGCAATCTTCTCCCTGTTCCCGTACTTGAGGTACTTCTTGTGTTTGAGGCCGCGTTGCTGCACGTAGTTGGCGCCGGGGTGCGTGTCTGGTCCGTTGCAGACCAGGGCCCGCAGCCAGGCCAGGTTGGCTGGGAACACGCGCTCGGGGTACGTCAGGATCTTTGCTACGTGGACTGGTACGCCGACCTAGGAGGGAGGGAAAAAAAATGAATAATAATAAAATAAATAATGATGGACAATTCACACAGCATTATCTAGCCCCAAGCAGAGCTTGTGTTATATGTTACTAGATAACTGATATATGTACATAATACTATACATTACGAAAACGACCAGAACACCCGAAACAAATACCTGCAGATCGTACAAACATTTGTACCAATGCGGGAATCGAACCCGCAACCTCCTGCGTCGCAGGCTGACCTTCGCCTACCGCGCCGCAGAGGTCATCAAATGACTAATGTATGGATAGGATGGTGAATGATGCACAATCTGCTGGAATCCTTTCGTATCCCTTAGTTTCTTATGTGAGTTTTCAATGGCAAGCGGGGTTTGCTTTTTACAATATTTTCTTATCGGTAAAAATTCTGCGCCTAGTCTTCACCAAAAATGCACCCTTCTTTGTGATTATCCTAAGGCACAGCATATAGCGTACGTGGATTTCTGAGCTTTTGATTACTGCACGGCTGAAGCGCTTACACTCTATCAAACTTTCCTGTGCGATTAATTACGCAAAGCCACCCATCTAAAAATTTATATTTGCAAATTTTAACCATCGCAAAAATTTGCTTATATTATAATTGCAAAAAATTATTTGTAGTTTTTTCGTAATCGCAAAACGGATCAAACTTACTTGTGCGGCGATTCAGCAACAACATTTACTGTCACTAAAGTCTAAGTTAATATTAATTTCCACATTGGTTAGTGTCAATAGAATTGCAGAATAGATCTACCACCGAACTGCGATCCCGTATTCCCAGCGTGGGGATTATGGGCATTACCCCCATGAGATAAAAAATCAGGGGGAGGCCTGCATCCAGCAGTGGATCATTATAGGCTGTTGAGGTTAGTGTCAAAAGAGTGAACCTGTATTTGCGCACACACAAGTTTACCAAAAAAGTTTTACGTGGATCATCTACGCACATGACTCGTCTCTGTTAAAACCTCGCCGTGGCTGAAATATTCCGCTAGAAGAAGAATATAATTACTTAGTGTCACTATTTATACCTAGTTAGTACCGACTCACCTCCTGAATCTGCAGGTTAGGATCAGGCGAGATGACAGTCCTACTGGAGAAGTCCACGCGCTTCCCGGACAGGTTCCCTCTGAACCGACCCTGCTTGCCTTTCAGTCGCTGGACCAAACCGCGACCGGGCTTCTTAGGCTACAAGAATAATTAACGTTTAGGAAATTAAATAAGATTTAAAACAGTTTTTACTATGAATGTACGGGGGTTAACTACGAACCAAGTTTGCGTTGGAAGAACACAAACTTACATCCTTATTAATATTATTAATTAGAATGTAACTCTGTCTGTTAACTTTTGACGCCTAAGCATCTGCCAACAGTCTTTCGCAAATCGTCATCCCACCTGGTCGGAGGGCGTCCTACACTACGTTTGCTGAGTCGCAGTCTCCACTCAAGAACACGTTTACCTTAGCGGTTGTCGGTTATTCTCGAGATATGGCCAGCCCACTTCCACTTAAGCTTGCTAATCCTTTGAGCTATGTCGATAACCTTGGTTCTCTGTCGGATGTATTCGTTGCGAATCCTATCCTTCAGAGAAACTCCGAGCACAGCTCTCTCCATAGCTCGCTAGGCGACTTTAAACTGGTGGACCAGCCCTACCGTGAGTGTCCACGTCTCAGCTACGAAGGTCATGACGGGTAGGACGCACTGATTGAAAACTTTCGTTTTCAAGCATTCCGGTATGGAGAAGACTCGACGTAGTTTCCCAAACGCTGCCCAACCTAGCTGGATCCTCCTCTTGGCCTTCCCATCGTTTTTACCCAACTGCAGAGTCTGCCCAACCAAGGTAAGTGTACTCGGAAACAAATGTCATCAGCGAATAGCAGGTGTGAGATATAATCGCCGTTTACGTTGATGCCCTTACCTTTCCAGTCTTAAATACATCTTCCAATGCGCTTGTGAACAGTTTCGGGGATATAACATCCCCCTGTCTCACTCCTCTGCGCAGTTGGATAGCTTTAGACTGCTGGCCCTGTACTTGGACAATCATGGTAGCGACATCTTATAAAGACATCTCAGCACCTCGATATAACGATGGTCACTGGTCGAGTGGTCACATGCAATTCCAGAATGTCACAAAAATATGAAATGGCACGGTCACTTATATTATTCTCACCTGCATAGAGAGGGGTATGCCTGACATCTCACTGTTGATGTAGAGCGCGACGTGCAGCTGCAGGTAGTCCCAGTCTTCTTGTATCAGCTCGCTCTTGCCGCCGCTCGCGATGTGGCGGGAGATGACGTCGTTGATGAGCAGGATCTCGGATTGCTTCATTGTAAGGTCGTCTTCGTTGCTGAGGGATGAAGATAACAATAGATTTAGCTTTTTGGCTTGTTCGCATCTTAGCTACATAGCAAATTGATAAACTATGTCGCAGCGGTTGCCAGACTTGATCTTCGATATAACTAAGGCACTGTTGTCTTTGCGGAGTTCATGCCCAGCGGCCCCCCTGTATGTATACAAATGTATAAAACAGGGATGTTGCAATTATCCGCATCGATTTGGACATCTGCATCCGCATCAGCAACAATTATTTGGATCTAGAACTCTGGATATCAATTACTACGGATGTTCATGCGGATGCAGATGTAGGTCAGGTCGCGACAAAAAAAAATAGTCGAGGCCGGCGACAGGCGCACCATTGTGTATATTTATTTTCCTCACCCATGCAGTTGCCCAGACTCCCAAGAGACTAGGGTCCTCTGGAGACCCACCACAAAAACACGCAAATATATTTTTTGTGGTACAAGAATAAGTTAAATAACAATAGATTATAAGCATTTTGCTTTATTTATTTATTTATTAAGGAACTACAAACAGTACTAACATTATGGTATAAACTAGATTATATATATATAACAACTAATGTTAAGGCTAAAGAATGTCAGACCCACAGCGTAGTCCACATGGTAAACATTAGCGGATGTGTGCGCAGGTGCGTTAAGCACTGTTAAGATTAATTTACATACTATAATATACTATTTTAAACTTAGCAGATGTAATGTGTAATGTAACTATGAGGCTAATTATTACAGTTTACATAAAAATATTTAATGTTATGCATGCGAGCATAATATTAAACAGAAGCAAATTAACTGATATTTGAAAGAATTCTTATGACATCATTTTTGAATTTGGCACTAGTTGTTGCAAACATATCCAAGTCTACAAAATGTTTATTATACACATCTACTGCACGAAACAAGGGAGCACGCTTCCCTGCGTTGGTATTACATTTCTTTGTATAAAATACTTTGCGTGAACGGACTTGACGTACGTTACTAGATTTAGGTACAATATAGCACAGATGGTTACAGAGCTCAATACAATCAAACTTGTTGTTACATATGTTGTAAAGAAACATGGTTATGAGTAGTACACGTCGAGATTCCAGACTCAACACCTTATTAGACTTAAGAAGCTCTATATAGCTACTTTTGGGACGACGACACCTACATATATTGCATGGATCGTAAAAATTTTCGCTGTATGTTTTCCAGAGAATTGATATACTTTTTATAGAAAGGGGCCCAGACGGGGACAGCATGTTCTAGTTGAGATCGCACAAGAGTTTTGTATAGTATTAAGTAAGACGAATGGCGTTTAAATTCTTTCGAAGATCGCATGACAAAGCCATACAATCGATAGGCTTTATCTATGATGTTATCAATATGTACATTAAGGTGTAGCTCTGAATCTAACAGAACTCCTAGATCGCGGACTGAGAATACCCTGGCAAGTTGGAAATCATTGAGTGTGTAAGCAAATGATATTATATTCTTAATTTTTAGAGAATACGATTGTATTGCATTTTGAAAGGCTTAATTGAAGTTTGTTATTCCTACAATAGTTCGAGAGTCTATTTAGGTCTTTATAGTGCGTTACTAAATTTTCTACGAAAATTTTATAATGTCCCGATTTTTTTTAAATCCTGCCAAAATCGATAATCCTTGGGATCTTATTAAATTTTCGTAGAAAAGATTATTACTTAATTCAGTCATTATTTGCAGAAAGGTTTATTTATTCATTCATTAATTAACTTAATATACTTAAACTCTGTTGATAAACAAAATAATTGTTCTCTACATTGGAAGAAACTGATTCTGACAAAAAGTTAACACTAGTTTAGGAGTCGAACTTGACTTTATTAGTCTCATAATGTGTTTTCAATAAAGTTTATGATTTATAGTTTCTTATACAATAACCTAATATCTTCTATCAGGATGTGTAAAGATCGGCATCCGCAACGACCCTGGTATAGAATATGACTCACGTGCCAGCCTTTATCTCGGATATAACTGAGGGTCTGATGCAGAGAGGCGGTACGGGCAGACGAGTGATGACGAGGTCCTCGGGCCGCGTCTTCGTACAGTTCATACCCAGCAGTGGGATGTCTTCTTCGGGAATGCGCCGGAATAGGTTCAGTACCTGCGCAATGACATGAGAGTGTTCGCATCAGTTAACTACTAAATTTAACCAATAAAAATTTTGAATACTATCCTAGTATGCTGAAGTTATTAAAGTATGTAGTGCAAGTATTATTGTATTCTTTTTTTTTCAAGTGCCACCATCTTTGTTGTTCTTACATGTCCAGTCGATACCAAGGTTGCCTGGGAGAGATCGCTCATAGCGATAAGACCGTCTTTGTGGTTCTTCTACGTATAGCGTTTGTTTCTGTATTGTTTTCTGTGTTTGTGCGTTACAATAAAGTAATATCTATCTATCTACACTTTCTAGTTTAAAAACTTACCTCAAGAGGGCTCATCTCAATAATAAGTCCACTGCTGATCATGCTGGCGAGCTCCTTGTTGGACTCCTTGGCTTCGTGGAACTCCTTGAGCACTCGCTTCACGATGGGGTCTGTAGACTTCTTGGCTCGGTACCTGTCGTGGATGATCTTCAGGATGCCTAGAATAAGACATCAGCTAATTTTACAAACTTTAAACTCACTGTATTAACACTGTGGCCTGTTCAAACTTTCGCGGTATTCGCTACCCAGAGCAGCAGCGAAATCCGAGTGGGTATGCGGTACCTAATCCGTCCATGCATTTATTTTCTTTGAAGAATACAATTTTTCATCATCATCATCAGCCTATATTATAGACC
Organism: Eupithecia vulgata; assembly: GCA_946478455.1. Lineage (NCBI taxonomy): Eukaryota > Metazoa > Arthropoda > Insecta > Lepidoptera > Geometridae > Eupithecia > Eupithecia vulgata. The sequence continues at coordinate 1,301,531 of OX297877.1, forward strand.
ACTGCTAATATTATATGTGTATGCAATTTTTCATACACACATATAATCTGTCAGCTCTATAAATTTGGAAATTCCCGTTAGTCCCGTTATTCTTCGAGACTATAGATTCGCGTCACTATTCTTAAAAAGAAGCAGTCTATGAAATATTACATTATTTCATTCAGTCAAAGAAAATACATGCGTAGATGAAGCATTATACAAATTTAGCGCTGCTTTTCCATATAACAATAGCATATATGCTATGTTATATATAGCAATAGCAAGATCTTTGTTGACTTCGAATAACGTAACGAACAATGCGTGCTTAGCCACATGCACTTGCAGAAGCTAATTAAGTAAGTTTTCTGATTGTGAAACATAGTTAAACAAACTTTAATGGATCCGTAAATCGTAAATCCGTAGACAGACTAAAGTACAAGACGTTATAGTGAGCGGATATGGGGCCTCAAATGGAGTTGGGCAGGACACCAGACCAGACGGAGTGATGGCAGGTGGACCAAAGAACTGACCGAGTGGTGGCCGAGAGACGGTTGTAGGAGCAGGGGACGTCCGCCGGCGCGATGACCGACGACATTCGAAAGACCGTGGCATACATAATAGAGAGGCCTATGCCCAGCAGTGGGTCGATAAGGGCTGATGATGATGGATGGTGGTAGATGATAAGGAAGATGACTCTGCTGCTAATAGCATAATAAATTTTACGAAAAATTTGATCACCAGCTGGACTCTTCTTCACCATGCCGTTGATAGCCTCGCAGTGAGGACATTTCGTCATCGGCTTGGTCTTCTTCAGCACCAGGGCGCGGAGAGTCTTCTTGTGGAGGTACGAGAGCTCTGGGTTCAGGAACTTGCGCCGGTAGCTCTTCTTTAGGGGCTCAGGGAGTATGACTTTAGCACATTCCTGGAACAAAATTGAAAGTCTTACCTGGTTCAGGCTAAATTGTTATAAGTACTTACCTAACTATATTTATATGTCTAGTGCACTTATAATATAATATTTTTTCCTAAATTTAAAAAAAAAATATTGTGTACCTATTTAATGTTTCTTTTAAATAAATTAGATTTATACTATTATTATTTATAAATACATGGATCAGTTGAGCTACCTGTAGATTGTTTGCAACATTTTGCAGATAGCTCAATTATTTCTATTGTAAATACTAGTTTTATTTAATTGTATTATTTGATTTTATACATTATCTGATTAACCCCTAAGAGCCTATACTACGACGCCATTTTGTGAAAAGGATAGACATAGGATTTCGCGTTTATAGGACAGGGCAGGGCAATGCAAGGCCAATAATGAAGTTTTTGCTTATTATCAAAGATCTAGGATCCTACGTTCCGTAGGGTAGATATAGCGTAAAAAAATGAACAAATAATTAGTCATTCTTTTCGTTTTTTCTTATGACAATTGTCTATGTGAAAGAAAGAGACAACATCCCAACGTCAATGTCATCTTGAAACACAGAGTGTCACATTTTGATATTTTTCGTTGTTTGTTTGGGCCCAGCTGGGCTCAGGTGGTGAACAGAAAATATACTGTATTATGTAATTTTGTGTTTAAAATTTTGTTTTTGTGGTGTTTATTACTAATATAAATCATGGCCTGTGCAGTTGGCTGCAAAAGCCGCAGGATGATGGCTTTGTTGGAATTAAACCAAAGAATATCTTTCCATCGGTAAGTCGATTGACGTGTTTTGGCTAATGTTAGTGATAAATTTCTTTGCAATAGGTTGAATTGTTTTAATAATGTAATATTGAAGCTATTTCATAAAGTTATTCAAAGCTCATTAGCCTTATAATTCTATAATTCACAAAAAATTTGGTCACAAACCATAAAATGACATCTTATGTACCATATTGATGCTCCCTAGTGACGTACTGTTGTTGTCGATAGATTACTGTCGATAAGTTTAATACAAAATATACATACACCTACTTGTACTGAGACATAACATTTAAGAAATTTTTAAGTTATGGTGGCGAAACGGTTTACCGTCCGTCATCAATAAAAAAAAAACAGTGTGATTGGTACGTGTACCTATATGGACTGACTGACTTGGTGTTGGATTCACTAGATTATGGTGTCCTGAGAACAATTTCGTGAGATGAAATGAAAGTGTAATCCAATGATCGTAATGTTAGTAGAAGCTCACAACTAATTCTTATTTTTCACTTCCAGATTTCCTAAAGATCCAATTATCTACAAAATGGAAAATAAATTTGAAAAGGCATGATTGGGAGCCCACAAAGAATTTTCGTGCATATAGTTCTTGTTATAGAACCGGATATGAAACAAGAATTTTACATAACGATGCTGATATTCTATTATTGTTTAATAAAAAAATAACGTAAATATTTTACAATGGACCATATCACGTATTTTTTTACTAAGTAGGCACTTTCCCTGCTCCTATCTTGTAAATGCTAACCAATTATCACCATTTAATTACTTAAATACCTGTTTAAATGGATGGAAATACCTGTTTAAATAAATGCATGGAGAAATCTGCGAAAGAACCCCAACACTCCCACCCGGCGCGCGGAACGCGAAAACGTCCCGCCACCCAGCCGACCGTCAACTGCTTTATCGCGCGCGCGGCGCCCGACCGTCGAGAGGGTAAAAACATATAAGGTAGAGACTACTAGTTACTGGTTTAGGAGATATCTAGGTAAATTTTTCTGGTAATTATTATAAAAGCTTACTTTGTCATCGTAACGCTTATCTAAGACAAGGTGTTACTCATACTCAAGTGAGATCGATGACTGACTGACTGTAAGCTTACTTAATAAAAGTACCGACTTTGACAAGTAATGACAGGATTTTTTGGGTATTGATTGTGGTAGGTACATTTTCGGTAGATTCTTAGTCACGGCATAATTTAAACGGTTATAATTATTTTTAATTACCAAAATCTTGCCTGGATGGTGCTGCCCATGCCGTTTCGTGGTGCCTGTTATTTTACTGTAGTTGATTATTATTTTTTTATCGGCCACCGCGATACGATCAACCATAATTTGTTATAAAATCTTTTGGGTTTCGTTAGTGTATAAAAAGCTTAAGTCTTACTCTGATCGTCTTTTTTTTCCTTTTAAATCTCAGTAACTACCTACCGAAGCTTTTAATTTGAAACTTCACGGTTATTAGAAAGATGTAGGTACCCATCTATAGCAGGTAGGTAGCACCTACCTACGCTACGTTGCATTCCGAATATTATCGATAAGTTTCCATACTTATGCACATTTCACATCCCTAGTTAAATTTCAATGACAGGAATGAAACTGACCACATTTGTGTTTTAGTATAACCTGATACAATATAGTTATCTCTTTCTTTCATATGGCACTATCCCAAAGGAGAGAGAAGTCAAAACAGAGTCAAATTGTAGCTTTTAAAAACGATCCATCTAGAGGTATACTATAATCTTTGCTTATTATCTATTAATTGGACATTAAACTACTAGACCGTCACTGGAAGCTTTTATAATGAGAGAGCATATCCGTTTCCGTCGAATTTGACTACTTTTTACCAGTTTGTTTGCAAGTACATCCGGTTCCAGTGGCGACACCTAGCGGCCGCGCGCCAATTCTAGTCTACGCGAAATGGGCAGCGCCATATTTTATCATTGGCGTTATCCGTCGAAGCAACTCGTGCGCAGCAGCTCTGGCTCTCGATAAAGTTGCACTACACCTGCAGTGTTATAGTGATACCCATAAGTGAATGTTGCAGAAAAAAATGTAAATTTTTGAATTTATTTACTAACGTGATAATTTTTATTGACCGTGTTCGTAAAATGTATTATTATTTTAGATAAAACATGACCCGTTTTTATTTTAATATAAGCCAACTGTCCCCCCTCTGCAGGACAAAGGCTCGCGGCCTGGCCATTGACTTGGCACAGGATGCTCTAATAAAAAGTAGACGCTAAATAAACAATGAGTCCATGCTATTTTAATCGAATAGGGTTTAGTTCCATAATGTGACGGTCCGATCCGTCTTATTTTAACCTCAAATCACTGAAAGATTATGTTAAGACTTAACCCTTTCACTTGATGAATACTTCCCTCATCTCGTACCTTATACAACCACAAGACTGGCTAGTCGACCTTTCGCAGCCTTATTTTACATTCCAACAGTAATCATGATGGTGGCTTTCTGCATCTCTGTTAATGTGCCTTCCTTTCACTAAACCATGTTAGAACTTTATGGTTCATTTTATGTATTCTTAAACTAATCCCAGCACCAAAACCTTTTTCTATAATATGGCCCAAATACTACCCCAAAAGTGAAATATGATAATCTTAATATATCTCGACGATTTCCTGTAGTATTGCTTCGCGAGCGAAGTCTTGGGGTCATTGTGTAGTTGACGGGACGCAAGGACGCATTGACCTTTGACCTTGACCTTAAGGTCATTGACCTTTTCGAGTTTTAGCTAGAAATGATCACCAAATGTTAAATTACTTATTTTTGAGGGCAAAATTAGTGATCTTGGACTAAAGGTCATTGACCTTTTTCGGGTAAAAGTTTGTTTTTCTAGCAAAAACAAACTTTTACCCGTCGATTACCGAAAGGTATATCACTTACGTTAGAAAGTTAAACGGGTGGTTAAAAAAAATAACGAGTGGAGACCGCGACTCGTAAAACATAGTGTGGGACGCCCTCGAACTAGGTGGGATGACGATTTGCGAAAAACTGCTGGCAGATGCTGGATGCAGCAAGCTGAAGACAGGACGCTATGGCGCTCATTAGGGGAGGATTATGTCCAGCAGTGAACCAATATAGGCTGATGATGATCATGACAGAATGAGTCTATAGATCCAAAAATTCTAAACATAAAAAAGTATCAGAAATTTGATGAAAAACAATATTGCTTGCATCTCAAACAAACATTTAGGCCACATGTGTCCCAGTTGGCATTCTCCTGCTTTCTTTTGTGCGGCATTAGTCATTTACCTTACAAATAGTCTGCAGTATACTGATGATGGACCGGAAGTACCCGACGTGGAACACAGGCAGAGACAGGTCTATGTACCCATAGTGTCCCACGCAATCTGCTAGCCCCAGCCCACATGTGTCACAGTTGGCATCCTTTTGGTTTGTACCCTGCAAAAACAGATAACTGCTTGTTGACTTTAAGTTTACTCGGGGATGAAAGATGTAGTGTTTTTGAGTTGGTGTGACAAGTTTGAATACTTTTAAGGATGGATGTGTTTCTCACTTTTTAATGCTAAAGCTTCTTAACTGACTAGACAACTTTGCATAGATGTGTTTCTAGGCCTTGTAGGCTACTTATATCATAGTACTAATTACATTGTCATCAGTGAACTACTTTATGATAGGAGGAAACTACGATCTCTAAGAGAAACCTCGTAGCTTGTGGTGCTGTCGCAAGGTCAAAGTCAAACACGCTTTGCAGTGATACTGGCAGTATAATATCACATAGTAGTGTACTGTGTTTGGAGCATTGACATTTCAATACAGTGTATTTTTATATGTATTGGAACAAACCATTCTACGATCCAGCACACCATAGGCTGCAGGTACCCGCTGCCCATCTTGTGCGTACAAGTTCTTAGTGATTACTTGTATATGAGCTGCTTGTTGAATAGAAGATGCACTGTCCACATTGAATGTAACATGGGAGCTGGGAAGAAGACATCATTTTAATGAGTGAACTAATTTTAACCTGCTAAAATCTACTTGAAACTAACTTGAAAAATTGAAAAATCCAATGGCTAGTATTATTAATCCGCACTTTAATAGCTTTTCTTCGAATTTTCAGTGAAATTCAAGAATTCTGCGAGCGCCGAAACCATATGACCATGTAAACATAACCTAACTTACATTTTTCTCCCGAAGTAGGTTTCGCGATATTGCTCTTTAGGCATCTTGAATTATTTGTCAGAAGTCACATTCACATTATTATAAAGCTCTATGTAATGATGAATTGTATTCAATTCAATAAAACAGCGCAATCTACAAAAAACACAAACACTGAAAAGAACAAGAGAAACCACTTTTTGTTTGACAACACAAACCGCTTAAAAGTCTTAAAACTAAATTGACAAATTGGTTTTTGACACAACACTGACATCTCCATATTTATTACAATCATCCATTCAAAATAATGAAGAGAAAAATATTTTGAACGCAGCAGAAAATAATGCTGCCATCTGAGTTTTTAAAAACGTACTACTTGCGGACATACCCCTACTCACCTGCAGGTAACTCTGCAAACTACGTATGAATAATATTATGTTGTGTATTTTTAGTATAATGTAATGATAATCTCTGTCACAGTCTTCAGGATGCTTTTGACAGTCCCGTCATTAAATCTCATCAAACATTACCGAGACGCTCTGCCAAATCGGGGCAGTCGCAGCATCATCCGAAATATATTAATATATTGAATTCGTAGGTTGTCTATTGATATTTTGGTATGGCGGACCCACCGGCTTCTCTTGTAAAAACTTTGACAGCTATAGAAAGCGTGACTTTAAATTTGCTCGTCGGCAAATATTGAAACTTGCACACGCGATTAATATTTAGGCCATGGCTGCAAAAAGCCCGATTTTTCAAGTGACCCAAATTTATTGAATTGAATGACGTTTATTAAAAAAGGATTATGACTTAGAATTAATATAATCTTTGATCCCCAAACTAGGATAAACCTGTATCTTGGGGACGTCCTTCCTTGGGTTCTTTACATTATTTACTTAACAACCTTACGTTAAATAATATTACAGTTAGAGTAATAGTGTGAATATTATATGAGTACCCAGATGACACCAGTCTCAAATGAGTCTGAGCAACATTAGTCACCACAAGTAGAGCCCTGTGCTCCTGAGGACACCAGTCTCTTAAAAGTTCGGATAACAGAAGCGACCATGTTTCTGTTGTATGTATGTATGTGTGCGTGTGTGTGTGTGTGTGTGTGTAGGTATTATAGTGTAGGTAACATAATTTTTATGAAACAAACAGTGGGTCACTGTGTAGTTGACGGGATGCAAGGAAAAATCAACTTTTTTTTATCAAGGTCATTGATCTTTGACCTTGACCTTGAGGTCATTGACCTTGAGGTCATTGACCTTGAGGTCAGTGACCTTGGACTAAAGGTAAATAAATAAATAATTAAATTACTTAGTTTTGAGGGCAAAATTAGTGACCTTGGACTACAGGTCAATGCCCTTTTTCGGGAAAAAGTTGGTTTTCGCTAGAAATTATCACCAAATGTTAAATAACTTGGTTTTGAGGGCAAAATTAGTGACCTTGGACTAAAGGTCAATGACCTTTTTCGGGAAAAAGTTTGTTTTTGCTTGAAATGATCACCAAATGTTAAATTATGTACTTAGTTTTGAGGACAAAATTAGTGACCTTGGACTAGAGGTCAATGACCTTTTTCGGGTAAAAGTTGGTTTTTGCTAGAAATGATCACCAAAATATGTTAAATTACTTAGTTTTGAGGGCAAAATTAGTGACCTTGGACTAAACGTCATTGACCTTTTTCAGGTAAAAGTTGGTTTTTGCTAGGAATGATCACCAAATGTTAAATTACTTACGTTAGAAAGTTTAACGGGTGGTTAAAAAAAATAACCACGAAGGCTAAGGCAAGGAGCTCCGCTTCGCTTCGTTCCTTGCCTTAGCCTTCTAACCTAACCTATCCGTGTCGGTTCTGTGTTAATGTACGATCCTTGTTAGAAAGTTTAACGGGCGGTTAAAAAAAATAACCACGAAGGCTAAAGCTAGGAGCTCCGCTTCGCTTCGCTCCTTGCCTTAGCCTTCTAACCTAACCTATCCGTGTTGGTTCTGTGTTAATTTACGATCCTCGTTAGAAAGGTCAATGACCTGAACAAAAGTTGCACCCCTAGTGACCCCCTTTACGATACCGTAAGAAAAAAACATATGTTAATTATGCATAAAAAAAAAATCGTGAAAATTATTCTGTCTCTTTTGCCTTGAAATTGAACAAACACTTTGACCTCTAGCGCAGAGGTCAATGAACTTTAAGGTCAATGACCTTAACAAAAGTTGCATCCCTAGTGACCCCCTTTACGATACCGTAAGAAAAAACATATGTTAAATATGCGTAAAAAAATCGTGAAAATTATTCTGTCATTTTTGCCTTGAAATTGAACAACACACTTTGACCTCTAGCGCAGAGGTCAATGAACTTTAAGGTCAATGACCTGAACAAAAGTTGCATCCCTAGTGACCCCCCTTCACGATACCGTAAGAAAAAACATAATTATGTTATTTATGCATAAAAAAATCGTGAAAATTATTCTGTCTTTTTCGCCTTGCGTCCCGTCAACTACAGTCCAACCAAACAGTGTACCTACATAATTAAATTAAGTTATGTTATGTTAAGTCATCTAACAAAAAGTAAAAAATCTACAGTTTGATCATAATCAAGAGTTAACAGCCAATTAGTTGTTTTAAATTTACATTCTGAGTATGTAATTTCGTGTATACTCGGCTGTTTATTAAGTCTCCGTACCCAAAGGGTAAAACGGAACCCTATTACTAAGACCCCCGCTGTCCGTCCGTGTGTTTGTCTGTCTGTCTGTCGTCGGTAGGATAGGAAAATAAGAACCTATCCTATTTCAGCTCCATAATGTGAGGTTTTGCGGACATTTCAACATTGCACATATTATGGCGCGCTTCGGCATGTGAAAAGTGTGCTGTCTAGAGTGGAGTGGACGTATGTACGCACCACTAAGCTTTCCGCATACCTACCTTATCAAAGTGGGACTCCCAAATTCATAAACTTTGCTATAACTGACTGTATTCATGTGTATAACTGATCGATGCTGATGCGCTGTGCTCGATATTCACCAGCTCCGGTCACGATATTATTCATTACTAGGTATTTAATATTTTTATTTATTACAATCAAATAATAGAATAAAATTAAAACTGGTATATTTAATTGAAACAATTGAGCTAACTGAAGGATGTTGCAAACAATCTACAGGTAGCTCAACTTCATTAGTATTGATTGATATAATACGCATTATTAAAAAGTGTATATAAAAAATGTGTACGTGCTAACGTTAAGAATTATACTAAAATGGTAGATTTAGTAACATCCGCTTTTCCATTCATATGTTTCTTGCGTAAAAAAGAAGCGCCTCAGCGCGCGTTTTTGGCTTGTCAACCGAAACCACGCAACAATTTTCGCTTGAAGAATTTGTAAAAGACACCAATTTCCCCATGAGATATCCAGTGGAATGTAGAAATCAATGCGCCGCGCTGAGTTAATTCATATAAGTCTCAAGTGTTATCATAAACTGTTTAGAAGATCGTGTTTCCCATCAAAGTGACCCACGAACTCCTATCATGCCCCTGTTGAAAAGGAAAGCCTTCGAGAAATCCGCAGCGTCGGGGTACCTTCGTGACGATGACGAGGTCTTCCACTGCGAGATCACCGACGAGATATTCAAGGACTATGAGTGAGTATCGGCAAAAAGTGTTTGGCCGCCAATTTTTTGTGAAATAAGTTCGACAAGTCGGATTTTTATCTATTGTGCCGACGGTTAGCATTGTTAGCGTACGGCAGGGCGCGTTTGCAGCGAGCGTGTCACGATGCTCGCTATTTCCGTAATTTGCGTCACATATTTTATCACTTTTATTTATTATTTCTTTTTAGGGAGTACTGTGCAAGGATTATACTGGTTAACTCCATGGTGTGGACATGTGAGATGACTGGAAAGGGTAACCTGACATACTCGGAGGCCTTGAACAGTGAGAAGGCTGCCAGAAAGCAATTGAAAGACTTTCCTATGGAACTCCGTATACCAATACTGTACATTGCTGAGCGGACCAACCGGTGTTCCTTTGCTGAGATGGCAGATGACATCTTCAACTTTGTGAGGGATAGATATTTTGTTGGAGAGACTGTTGAGGCTTGCCTGACGGGTGACAACTGGTGTGAGGCTCACATACTGTCTGTGACAGCTCAAAAACAACATCCTGACAGGTTAGTTTGTTATTTACTGCATAGATTGAAGTAATACCATTGCTTATCTCTACTCCTAATAAGTCCATACTATCTCCTATCTCTATAACAAAATGGGAACACATACAGTTTTATTGAGACCTTACATTTAAATAATGATTCAAAAAGTTTATGAATCTGTAAACGAAAATGTTCAAGTCTTATAAATATTCACTAAGCCATTTTAGTCAATTAAAGCTGTCAAATTAACCATATGTTGGTCTAAGTCCTAAAGTAAATCAAATAATATAATTAATAATGCTAGACAATTCACATATCCATAACTAGCCCCAAGCTAAGCAGAGTTTGTTTTATAGGTACTAGATAACTGATATACATAATATTACCAAACAAATAACCGAATGAAACAAAAACAATCCAAAAAAACCTGGAACGACCTGCTATTAGAATAGAATACAATAAATGATAGACTGCTTTTTCCAGTTGCATTTTACACATCCAATTAGAAATAAAAAACATGTACCATTTCTCATCTTCAGCAAAGCAATGATCCCTTCATCCTCATACTGCTATGAAGTGGAACAGTTTGATGATTCCAATGCTGCTGCAGAAGGTCAGATTGGCACTGCACCTTTTGATCGAGTCCGTCGGCGCAAGGGGGTATACTCCAGAGATAAGAGCCGCCTGTTCCTCAAACAGTTTGTGGAAGCAAGACCTACTGGAATTATTGGTATAAAGGTAAGAAAATAAGATTATTACATTGTGCTAGAAAAATCTCATCACATAAATATATTTATTTAATTTGTTTCTAATTATTGATTGCTACTTTCTTTGTTAAGAAACAGGAGCTTTGTTTGTAAATTTAATTTTAAATAATAATGTTGGACAATTCACACAGCATTATCTAGCCCCAAGCTAAGCAGAGCTTGTGTTATGGATACTAGATAACTGATAAACATAATATAACACAAAACATAGATGATATTTTTTATTATATAGGTATAGAATTAATAAGTTATTGCCTAATTATCTCTTCAAAGAACACATTCTTTAGTCTATTTAATCAGGCAAAGTCGCGGACGTAAGTTAGTAACATCTGATTAGTAAGTGAAATATTAAATCTGACACTTAAATGATTCACATAAAAGCTATAACCATTTAATTTAATTCATAGATCTTAACCTTGAGCGATCTCAATAGTTTAAGGTTCAGTGATCTCGTCTCACAGTTCATATAATATGTACAACTTAATGCTCAAGGTCCAAGAAAAAATAATATAATTAGGAAGTACTGTGGAGTTCCCTTGTTAAAGTAAAATTTATCAATCATTGATTTTGCTTACTTGCTGTTTATGACTGTGTCATATTTCTACAACTTGATGTCCAGTTAATTTAAAAAGTGTTTGATTATTATTTGAATGATAAAACATAGTATGTAATTAAGTCTTGAATAAACCTAGCTGCGGAGCCAATTTGGTACGGTAAAAGAGACAACTTCGAGAGATCTTTTACCTTACCAACTTAAATATCATCAAAAGCATAACTTTTCACATTTTCCACGGCTAACTCTTTTTCTGCAAGTACACCCTCATATTTCTGGACTACTAATTCTGTAAACCAGGCAGCCGTTGTGGTCTAGAGACATCATAGACAAAGATGACATTGCATCGTTATACATAGCGTAAATTATTAAAGTTGAAGTAGTATTTCAAATATTTTACGCATTCAATGACGATGTGATTTGACGTAATATTTCTCTATTCTACCCTGCCCAAGAATCTCTATGCCTCTACTAAATATACTGGGCTGATTAAAATTAACACCTGCCTAACTTTTGCAGCAATCAGCACTACAAAAGTACAACATAAACAAAGTGAACTTCAACCAAATATTCACGGGCAAGCCTCCCGAATTCCCCTCATCCAAGAAGCTACTAAAGAACGGCACATCACCTCCTGGCAAGAGCCCTGCCAAGCCCGGCTCCGCTACCAAGTTGAACAAGTCTGCGGTCAAACCCACCCCTATTAAGAAAGGCCAGCAGTCTATGGACAAGTTTGTTAAGAAGACAGCACAACCTGAAGGTAAGTTAATTAAATAGGGAGATTGTTTATTGACGTCAGCTGCGGGGCGGACGCTCCATTACGCCTCAATGAAACCTTGCACACGCGATCGAGACGCGGGATTTTTTTAGGAGAAAAGTTTCTCGAGTGTTTGACGCGCAGGTTTGGCCTAAGCTTCATAATTTTCTTAGTTACGCCCGAAATCCCCCGAATACTCAAAGGCCACTCATGTTTATCATATCTAATTCGATGTATCTCATCAAGTCGTGATTTTTTGACAGTTTCCAATGAAAATCTGTCTAAAATTCGATGCTTGAGACGTGCTTAAATCTGAGTTGCGTTTGAGTATTTGGGGATTGATCAAATGTTGCCTGGAATAGATTTCTGTAAGCGATTATGCCTCACTTGATATTATGAAATTAGTATTATGTTCTCATTTTCATTGTTTTTGAATGACGTATAATAATTTCGAATACATCGAAATTGTTATCACGCACGAGTCAGAACCATCGACTTTTTCATCAATCATTCAGTGATCCATCATCATCTGGTTCCACCAAATTACTCGGAATGCGTCGAAATCGTCTAGACAGCAGCGTCTCCTAGAACTGACTGCGTGATCCATCATTATTAAAAAAAAATAGTTTCTGAGTGTTTTTAAAAATCTCACATAACGAATAATGTCAATGAACCTTTCAGCTGGTACAAAACCAAAGCAGCCCGCCAACCCAGCTGCAAAAAAGAGCGCCCAAGAGCTGGCAGAGAAAATGCGACGCGCAGAAGAGCAGATGCGGCAAAGAAAAGAGGATGAAAAGAACAAGAAGAAAGAGAAAGCGTCAAGATTGCAGGCGTACATGAAGGAGTGGCAGAGGGTCAAGGACGATCTGGAGCTGGAAGATCATAAGGTCAGAACTTTATTAAGGTTTGCTAAAATGTGAATGTGGCAACTGAAGGAATGGTTTGATCCAATCTTTATACCAAAATTTTCTAATACAGAATAATCTAGCAGCCCTTGAATGAGAAGGTAAATTATCTCCATCTTTTATTCTTCTTTTGACTGATTGCAAATAAAAAAAAAACAGTAATTCTCATTATCAGACATGAAGGTTTTTGATATTACAGTGTGTAAGCCCTCACACTCGGGGTAATTTATAAGAAATCTAATATCCCAATCAGATTTTAAAACAAATTTCTTATTATTAATGTAATTTGATTATTTGAAATCAAACTTCATTTCGATTTTATGATGACAAAGTGTTATGATGGCCATTAAAGAAACATTAAAAATATTATACTATGGTTAAATATTATACCTACTCTCTTATTTGTTGTATGTTCGACTGACTGAATCAAATAGAAATGTCATGACCTAATGCTTTACCGTTAAGAGTTTTTATCACTATCCATTTAGTTTATGAAGAAGTTGTAATCCATTTAGTTTTTTTTTTGCGAACTACTTTACAAACCCTTACTCATGCACTTTTGTTTAGAAATCAAATATTCAATAGAATAAAATAGTATAATTTTTTTTATTTGCTACTTGCTTCTGACGGCGGCGGCGTTGCACGCGTTTATCCGAAAAAATTAAGACAGATTGAGTTTATTAATAATAACCGTTTATTCTCAAAAAGACAAATTTCATAATGTCACTTACACGAGAACAGGTTTCTTAAGTTACGTATAGATACATAGGTTGTGGTCGTTCAATAGCTGACTCATTTAATGTATTCACTTTTTAAGAAGCGAATCATCATTTATTATATGCTGAGCTAATTTGAGTTTGAACGAATTAAATAAGCTTACACTTTTGAGTTTATATGTAGGTAAACTATAATTTTTATACATTTCATGAAAAAATCATCTTTAATAATTTCCTTTACATACCGGCTTACGTATGTTTCCTCGATAAAAATCTAAACTTTCGAAAGTCTCCATATTTTCAGTCGATAGATTCGTATCTCTATCTGTCAAAAGCAACTGAAATACTTCATTCTGTCATTGAGTCTTCGTACACTCGCCTGTCAATAATTAAATAAATAAATAATGTTCTAGACCCAAGCTAAGCAGAGCTTGTGTTATGGCTACTAGATAATTTAATGCATAGATATTTTTATTATATATAGAAAACGACCAGATCACCTAGGGGCGAGAATCGAACCCGCAACATACTGCGTCGCAGGCAGACCTTCGCCCACCGCGCCACAGAGGTCGTCAATTAGGGAACTTCATAGTAGTGCATGTGCCAAACAGCAAATAAACTAAAGGGTATGGGTTCAACAAAATGGCGCAGTGAGAATTGTGATCATTCCTTATATAATGCTGGACAATTCACACAGCATTATCTAGCCCCAAGGTAAGCAGAGCTTGTGTTATGGGTACTTGATAACTGATATACGTAATATTATACATTACATAGATAGATATTTTTTATTATACATAGAAAACACCCAGACCAACGGAACAAATTTCTGCAGACCGTACACAAATTTGTTCCGCGGCGGGGATCGAACCCGCAACCTCTTGCGTCGCAGGCAGACTTTCGCCCGCTGCGCCACTGAGGTCGTCGTATAATAGTAAGTCGTTATATAATAATCATTTATTTCAGACCATAGAAAAGTTACAGATCTAATTTAACTTATGCTACAGTCCATAGTATACCTTAATACTAACATACATAAAATATTAAACACTTAATTAATGACACGTTTTTTTTTATTACGGCGGCGACATTTATGTAACGCGTAACGTTATGACGAAAAGGTGATTACGCTAGTTTCGCTTCTCTACTCGCCCACCTACACACACTCTTCTCTTGCAGATCCTGCCAAAAGGCACTCCAATTGACATCTCCGGCATACCGCAGGAGCACGTCGGCGATTTCTTCTCGGTTTTAGAGTTCGTGCACACATACGCTGACGTGCTGAAGGCCAAGGACGCGTTCCATAACAAATTCGACCTGGAGATGTTCAGGAAGTCGCTCACTAGTAAGGTATGATATCATCAGCCTATACTAGTCCACTGTTGGACCGTAAGACATCACTAGATATAATACAATAACTTTATCGACAACCAAGTTAAGGTCATGTACCAAGGTAAGTTACATAATAAAAGAATATAATACGGATAAAGCGCTCAACAACTACCTATCATTAGGGGTTAGGTATGGTAATTTGTAATATTTATTTATTAATTTAATATAATTATGTTTTTCAATATTCTGTTATATTCATGTTTATTTTATCTTTTGTACACCCCTGCCTTTCTTATATTCATATAGTTCTTTTCATCCAGAGGTTGCCTGGAAGAGATCGATTCTAAGCGATAAGGCCGCCCATTGTACTTGTCTCATGTAATATGTCTTTTTTGTAATGTTCTTTTTCTGGTGTACAATAACGTGTTTTGTAATGTATTGTAATAAATGGCTGAAATGTAGGTACAGTACATGAGTCTTACATTAAATAGTCTCACTATATTCTGCCTCAAATTGCGTGAAAAATCAAATATAGTATATATTAGTCCATGCATACATAAAATGAGTAAATTTAACGCACATGACACTAATTTAAACAAGAACATTATTATTTACAATCTTTTAGGGGAGGCCTATGTCCAGCTTTGTACTGATATAGGCTGATGATGATGATTATAATTATTTACTAAGCCTATGACCAGGGCTTAGGCTACACATCCACTATACATCCACGTGTGCTAATGTGGGCATTAGCACACGTGGATGTGTATCCATTGCTGAATGTGCTTCACCCAAACAAGGCGGCTTTATCCATAATAATAGCCACGCTTAGCAGGCGGGTAGATGAGGGATGAATTGAGGTGTTAAAAGTACACAGAAAGAAGCTGTCCTTCCTCTAGTCAGCTTAAGTCGATCACACGACATCCGCGTGCTAATTTGTAGGGGTCGATTCTTACGCCGCGAGCGCCACAAGTAATTTTGTTTGTTTCCAAGGACCACGCGGGCGCGTTCAGCGACCTCGTGCAAATGTTTCTGACGACGATATTCTCGCTGCAAGAAGACGAAGCTGAAGAGTATAATGAGAATAAGGGGATACAGCTGTCTACTGGTAAGTTGGAATGATCAATCATCTAATTACATCCGTCGCTGCCTTCACGATGAATCAGACCGATTGTAAAATGGTACCATATTTGGTTTAATCGTTTCACGATCGGCCTGGGAATTTAAATAAAGGGCGCTGTTTTGTAATCGGTGTAGACTTTCTTCAAACGGGGTGATTCTACGAGCCAGCGGTGATATATCCATACTAGTTAACGCCTACATTCGCGATACTCCCGTGCGCCCATTTTTGTATACAATTTTGAGTCATGCGCGGCCAGCCAATGCGAATGTTACTTGGTCTGATCTGTTTCCATTTCTTGGCCAAAAGACCTGGTATCCTGGTGAAGGATATACGATACTAGCCGGAAATGACTTGATGCTTGGCGACAGAAAGATATAGGCATATTCACTTGCCCTACATTCGTTAGTAGATCTATTCTAATTTTATTCAAGCAATTTCTCAAGTTGACCCATTGCAATTTCTACACCTAATGGAAAAAAATCTTCAACTCTAGCAATGATGATGATGATTATAAAATAAGCTAAGTTAACATTTTCATGGCCAAAGACGCAGAAGCCTGTTCCGACTCCGTTGTAACGGCGCTGTGCAGTGCGCTGTGGCTGGGCAGTGATTGCGTTAAGAGGCTGCTTGTATTCTAGTGTATTTTGTATTCCAGAGGACGCGGCGCCGGACAGCAACGTTGGCGTCACAAAGGCCATAGAGCTAGCAACGAAAGCCAGTAAATGGTCACAAACGTACCTCGGCACACCGCTCAGCAAACAACCACTTGATCCCACCTCTGTCAGTGAGGTGTTGAGGTAAGATAACTCGGGGTCTCTTCAAGACAAGAGTGAATAGGTATTTTCTAGACCTTCGTGATGCATCGTTGGCCACATCTTCACTTTCCATCAGGTGAGATTGTGCTCAAACTAAGGTCTACAGACTATAAAAAAACTCCATTTTCAGCTTGCAATATATAATATTAATTGATTTCTCACATTAAGACCAGAAAGAAATACTGCTGGCAGATGCTGGAAGCAGCAAGCTGAAGACAGGGCGCTATGACGCTCAATAGGGGAGGAATATGTCTAGCAGTGGACTGATATAGGTTGATGAAGATGAAATATAATGTGACATTTCAAATTAAAGCTTATTTACGATCAAGAGCTAAATTATTTGTGCCCAAATAAATAATTTCGAGCATTTTTACAGTTATCCGAATTATCCGGATTTTTAATGCCTATATCCGGATTTTTAAAAATGCCAAATTATCCGGATAATTCTGATTTCGGATAATCCTGATTGCAAGCTCTAGTTCCGACGGAAACACACCTATAACATCTACACACAGACGCTCGGCACGCTATAAATCTGAAGGTTATTTATGTACCTCCCAGGCTTCACTTCCTGTCATCGGGCGCCGCGGCCGGCACGCGGTGCGCGACGTGGCGATACACACAGCGCGGCGGATACTCCAGCCTGGACGACGCGGGGCTGCGGTTACGGGTGTCACATCCTCACATACTGCGGCGGCTGGCTGCCTCGCACGTCGCGGACCTGCCTTTAGGTAGTAAAGACTTTCTAACAACATAAGTCTAACAAAATCCATTACCACTGTAACCTCTCCACACAGGCTCTACAGAGACCTAGTGCGAGGGACAGAGCTCTGGTTAGGTATATCTGCATACTGCCAAGCCGGAAACATTTATAGTGTTAAAATTGTACTTTTAAGTTTACATTCAAGTCTACTTCTAAGTTAAATTAATTGCATGTATCTACCTTAAACCTTTCCTGTGTTTATCCATGTAAATTGGAAATAAAATTATTATTATTATAATTTCATCCACCCACAGTAAAGGTCAGAAAAAAGAAGGCACGAAAAGTAGTAAAGCCTATTTTACCAAATATCCCTTTAGGTCAACGTTCAGATGCTGCAACACAGCTGTCAAGCACGGAAGGCCCTACTTACTCCGCTGGCTGAACGAATTGGGTTGGTTAGGTCCTATACTGTAGGCAGGATGAAAATGTACACAGTAGAGAGTGACTATGCAGTATACACTCCCATGCGAGTGGTCACTGCAGATTGTAGTTCTCTATATAAAATTTAAATGAGATGCATTCACCCCGAAGTTGCTGCTGAACAAAGCAGATTCGCGTGTCTCTTGAGCCTTACATTTGAGCTTGACATATTTTACGCAAATGTCCTTTGAAAAATTAACATATCGGAGTACCACTATGTTGTTAAAGTCATTTATAACGGGATATTTACCATGATTAGATTTTTGAGTTTTCCAATATTTCGGCACAGTTTCATGCGCCATGATCACGGAAGAACTAAAGTTATAAAGTACACTATGTTGTTTACTTTCACTATGAAAGCGAAGAATATTCTTCATAAATAAAAGATCAATCTTTCTTGCAGATGACAAGTTCCTAATCCTGCAATGTCTGATGAATCAAGTGTTGAGTTACGCGACCGTGCGTGACGTCATCGAAGAGAAGGTCGAAGAATGCAAGAACAAGAGGCAGGAGCTCAGGACATTGCAGGTAGGTTTGAGGCGAATTCAGATCTGTGTAAACTACAGATAGGGTGCTTTCGTTGGAAAATGGAGCTTGGACATCGGTTTTGGACCCTTTCCAAAACTGACGATATCCGCTTCGTTTAGCTACCGCTGCCCACTGAAAACCTTGAATAGTCGAGAAGTTAAAAGCTGTTGTCAGAATCTACCTCCAAATTAATACGACGATATAAATAAAAACATGTTATAAAATGAATGCTACTTTCGCTTATTACAAGGAGTTTGATTTTTATGCGGTTGATTTTGTTCTTTTAACATCAATAATGTAATGTTTTGTGTTATGTATATCAGGTACCTAGTACCAATAACACAAGCTCTGATTAGCTTGGGGCTAGATAATGCTGTGTGGATTGTCCAACATTATTTATGTATTTATTTATCACGGCTTTCGACTCCAATTGTATTCAAATATTTTTACAGATAAACGAACGAAAAAGGGAAGCGCAAGTCGTAGCATCAAAACAGGAACTGAACAGAGAAGCCAGGACAAAGAAAGACGAGAACAAACTGACTGGAGACAAAGCGAAACAGGTTGACGACGAACTGAAAGCGGCGATAGACAAGATCAACGCGGATAATGAGAAGAAGAGAAAGGAGTTCGAGGAGAAACTCAAAGATCTGCAGCATGAGATATTCGAGTTCGCTTCTTATGTCGGTGAGTTGTGGTTTGAAATTGAGGTGGACGGTGGACACAAAATGAATTGGTTTTCTTGTTGACTTTCTAGTTGAATAAACGGGAACGTCGGGAACTATTCTGTGTTACAAATTAAGCTAACATAAGCTGTCAACATCTAAAAATAATCAGTAGTTTGTCATAGTCTTACCTTATTTTGACCCGGTTCAGACGATTTCACGTCGGTAAATATCGACCGTAAATACCGATGTGGACCGAAGCGTTATCTATCTATTCAATATTAACCAAAGCTCTCTTCCAGGCACGGACCGTGCATACAGGCGGTACTGGTTCCAGCGCGGCCTCCCTGGACTCTTCGTAGAAGCAGGCAGCGAGAACCGAGGCCCGTGTCGAGACAAACTGGTCCTGCCTGCCTCCCCGGGAGATGACACCCTCGCATACGTCACTAAGCTGTTTGAAACGCAAAAGGAGAAAGGTTTGTCTGACAGGTTAAACTTGGTATCTAACTAGATACACTTTGTTGACACTGAATTTCTATAAAAATTTGTCTAAATGAGTTTATTAAGTCTTACTTTTCGAACGGCCTTCCAGTGTTACAGGATATTGTATGACTGACAAATCTTAGACCGAGAGATGAGAAATGAAAGTTTTTTACATGATAACACATTCGCCTTCGCTAAAGTGTACCTACCTGAGTAAATAAATAATGCCGGACAATCTATACCGCATCATCTAGCTTCAAGCTAAGCAGAGCTTGTGTTAGGGTGAAAAACGCATTTAGAAAATATAAAATAAATAAATAAAAATAAAATAAAATAGCCTTTATTGCTGCTTTTTCCTTACAATTAGTATGTACATGCCTACTTGCTAAACATTTACTTGATTTAATCTATTCTATTCTTTTAACTATTGGCAACTGGATGTTTGTGTAAGACAGCTTGTCTGTCGACAAAGGCCTCCTCTAAAGATTTCCACGTATTCCTGTCTCTTGCCAAACGGGTCCATATCGGACCAGCCACTTTCTTGAGGTCATCTTCCCATCTTTTGCTTTGTCTGCCTTTATTTCTTTTACCATCTCTTGGGTACCATTCTGTTATTAACTTAGTCCATTTTTCTTTTCTGTCTCGTAACATATGTCCCGTCCAACGCCATTTAAGCTGTCGGTAGGCAGTGTGTGCATTTTTAAATTTTGTTCTCGTTTTTATTTCTTGTAATTTTATTGTATTTTATTTTTTGTAATTTAGAAAATATATCCTATCAATTAAAGAATTTTCAAAACCAATAGGTTTCCCATTACAAACAAACTTGTATAAGTTCATATATAATTAAATAAATAAATAAATAAATAATGCTGGACAATTCACACAGCATTATCTAGCCCCAAGCTAAGCAGAGCTTGTGTTATGGGTACTAGATAACTGATATACATAATACAACACAATACATAGATAGATATTTTTTATTATATATAGAAAACGACCAGAACACCCTGAACAAATGCCTGCAGATCGTACACACATTTGTCCCGAGGCGGGAATCGAACCCGCAACCTTCTGCGTCGCAGGCAGACCTTCGCCCACCGCGCCACATCGGTCGTCAAATTATTGTTCATATAACATTTCCAGGAGGCAGTGACAAAGAAAACGACTCAGCGGCAAACTCCCGCGGAAACTCGCCAAAGAAACCCTTGTCCAACCTCAATGGACTGAGCCATAAGCTGAACGGAATAGAGTCTAATATCCAACAACTGCGGGACCTGCTTATGTGCACGGGCGAGGTTAGCGGGTGTCCTGTGCATGGGAAGGTATGTCGATATTATGAATTGGTTTTTGCCACCTTGGAATAGAGTTCAAATTAGATGTGTGGGGTGGTCGATAAGCGAAACCACCGTCTTTAACTAAAAAAAGAAATGTGTTCACAAGATGATGTGTGAATGTTGCGTTATAATGCGGACATGTGAACTTGAATTATGAAAATTTGATAATGTCCCAAAAATTTTCAATTTCGGCAGGAGATATGTAATTGTAGTTATTTCTGACTTAGAATAGAATTCCTCATTTCCGCGAGTTGACTGATACTGATGCTCAATTCAATTGCTGAGCTGAGTTAGCATTTGAGCAGTAGGATCCTACGTTATCGAATTTTACGCTTGTCATTTGTTGAGTTTTGAACAAATTACAACGCGAAAAATGTAACATATTTTTTTTTGTTCTTGAACTTGATCGAATATTTCTATTTTTTCAGTCAAATGACTAGCTAGAATATGGTTAAAATGCATCACATTTATTTGCCTTTATTTCAAATAGACTACTCTTGAAATTAACAGGCAAAAGTTACCTGATGACTTACCACTACACCCATACTTTAGAACTAATTTCGGTCTAAATTACGGCTTGAGTAGTATTCAAGCAAAATATAGTTAATCACAACTCCAAACGTTCCAGGGAGACTTCCGTCCACGCTGGCACGTGTACCACACGGAGGAGCAGATCACGGCGCTCATACAGGCTCTCAACAAACGGGGCCTACGGGAGAATGAGCTACGGAACACGTTAGAAACAGAGAAGGCTAATATACTGACGTATATTGCTAAGTGTCCGCTGTATCAACTGAACCCCACTGCGGCTTCTGTGAGTACTTACTTGGTTTATTAAAGATTATTTATCGCGTACCTTTTGCTTTCTTTTCTCCAACGTTTCAACCGCGTTACAGCGATCATGGTCATGGGAGGACTGGATGTACCACGATCGCTGTAAGATTAACAAATCGCGAAAGTTTAAAAAGTTTTACTTACTTGGTTATTCATATAATTATTTTTCATATTATAGTAAAAAAGAGCTATGCAAAATTCCGAACAGGTTAATACTTGATTGAAATGAAAATAAAA
This sequence comes from Eupithecia vulgata, assembly GCA_946478455.1. Taxonomy (NCBI): domain Eukaryota; kingdom Metazoa; phylum Arthropoda; class Insecta; order Lepidoptera; family Geometridae; genus Eupithecia; species Eupithecia vulgata. Next base: position 1,323,728 of record OX297877.1, read on the forward strand.
TTATAAGCAACCAAGAGAGGTCAGGTTTAGCTGCAGATCCGCCATCTATGTTATTTATCGCTCACTACACACACAGCCTACCCTAGTGTATATTCTTACTTAGTGATATCTGTCCACTTGCTAACAGAAGTGATTAAATAGTTAAAGTATAAATTTGCGAACTTCAAACTGATTAAGAGTTCTAAGGCCATACTAATGGAGTTGTTTTTCCAGCCTCCACCTATCCCAAGCCACCGATTCGGTCTCCGCAAGCAGTTCCAACCGTCACTACCAGTGCCGGCCGACAGTTCTCTGAGCGAGGCGCTGGAACTGTCTCTGAGGGACCATATACTGGAGTTGGAGGAGAAGATATTCCATGGATGCTTAGGAGCTATCAAAGTCAAGGTAATGAGATCTTTGTTTTTTGTATTTTATAGTGCCTATTAGGGCCTGTTTGTTCCCGTACGGAAGGTTCCGGGATCAAATCCCGTTCAGGTTTTTTTTTTATAGGTATTATATAAATTCTTAAATTTTTGATTTTGAATTCTAGAATTGTTGAGACATTATAATCTGCCATAAGAATGGTTATGCACTCAGCTGTATCATGCGCAGTTTCGCATTCCAGGCTATATTCACAGAATTCAAAGATTTGCGCCACTTATATCCGGAATAAAAAGATTTTATTTTTATAAAAATATTTAATAGTTGTTATTTGTATGCCAGGACCGAGAAGCATGGCGCGGCACGATAATGCTGCGCGGGTACGACAAGCAAGCTGACTTCTTGTCGTGGGGCCTGCACCAACAGTACAGAGACGATTACCACCTGCCTGACGGCGTTCTCAATCTACCCGCAGGTTAGTTTACTTACATTCTAGAGTTTAATCATACTGATTATAAGATGTAGGTATTTTGACTGATAGGCTTGGAAACTTTAATTATTTTCTCGTTAGGTGGAGTCACCGGCGCTACAGTCCGTAAGAGGTCCCAAAGATTTTCGACGAGAACCGATAGAGACTTCGTGGCTTAGTTGGTTAGAGCACACCCGTACTAAGGGTGGGGCGCGGTTTCGAGTCCCGCCGAAGTCAAAATTTTTTGGGAATTTATTTCATTTCTTACTAAATGTTCAACGATTCGATTTATTTTAATTTCTTCGTTATTTTACCCAGACTCGGAAAAACCCGAAACACCTATAGCAGAGAACAAATACCGCGACCCCGGACACTATTTAGCACCTAAAATCAATGGTGTTAAGATCGAAAATGACACTGGCGCTAAGGCGGACGTGGTTCGAGGCCTCGCCTCTGCGTTGTTACAAGTATCGCAGGCGATCCATCATAAGTACATCAAGCGGCCGCTCGGTAAGTTGGAATCTATGTCAGTAGCGTTAAGGTTGAAAGTGTGCATTGACAAACTGTTTAACTTGTGTTTTACTTCGCGAAGTTTTCACCACATTCATGCTTATCAAAGCGGAACTCGAATGGTCGAGTTGTCTCTGTCGCACACCATTCGTAAGTGCCTATGGCCATTCCACACTACTTAGAAAAATTTCCCCAATAAACATATGATCGCATTGTGAGATCGTTCAAAGATTCTGTGAGCTAAGCGGCTGTAGCAAACAGCCAAGATGATGACAATGAGCACTTATTGGTTAGGGTTGACACATTTAATCGCTTAGCTACACGGCTTAGTTCTTCCGGAAAACACTCTAATGATTGTACTTGTTGTAGGTCTGGATGAGAAAGAGCGCAAAGACCGAGAAGCTCGCAACAAGCCCTTAGACCTCGAAGCGCTGCACAGGTGGGAAGTCTCCCTTATGGAGTGCCGGAGTTTCGCACAGGTAAGGAATGAAACTGGGTTCTGTCACATAAACAAATGTGTCATCAAATCTTAGGGGGAAATACTGCTACCCCAAACTGAGATGTTTTGCTTTTTTCACCTGTTTCGGTTTTACTGACGATGTACAATGCGCGCAGCCAAAGATGAGACCTGTCAGATGCTAGTAGAGGGGATTTTGCGCAGGTATAGTCGCGCTCGAAATTCTAATCTATTTAAATATAAAACGGTCCCGTCCCTCCCCGCTTGCCTCGCATACCGCCAAAATGGCCTGCGAACTAACTGCTGCGCAGGTAACTACGTAATCCGTCAAGACTCGTCTTAAGCTGCGCGCATTATATCTAACCATCGAACGTTGCCTGTCTTTTAGAGCATCATTAGCCAGCCTGAAGGTCAGAAACTTCAAGTGGATCTTGGCCTCCCAAGACCAGCTCGGACATCTCGAAGTTGTTATTAAATTACAGGTGGTCCTGCACCTCCTAGCGCTGGACTCCAGCGTGGCGTGGTCCTCCAGCATCCTCCACGCCAGCTGCAGGATCTGCCGGCGCAAGGCGGACCCTGACAACATGCTACTGTGCGACGGGTGCAACAAGGGCCACCACTTGTACTGCCTCAAGCCGAAGCTGAACGTGAGTGTTGGGAAGCTGGGGCGGTCGAAGAAGAAATCATCTTTTCATCTGGGTGGCCATACACATTCGTTCCATACATTTGTAAATATACAAATCGCATTTGGATAGTCAAATACACCATAGACAATCTGATCCGACATCACACAAAAATCGGACGTGTATGGCCCCCCTCAGCCCGTGGATATCGCAACTTGTAAGAGACGACTTAGAGAACCAACCTGAAGATGGGCAGGAGATGTCTACAACTACTAATACTACTTCAGCTCCGCTTTAATCACCAACTCACCGGCAAAGCGTGGTGTGGTGGTGATAAAACTCTCTTTGTTTAGCGAGGCACGTCAGCAGTGGACAAAATGGTGATGATGATGTCTGGTATAGTGAGAGAGTGGTAGACAAAGTAAGCGGTTTTTTGTTGTCACATGTTTTCTCCGTCGCCCGTTTCTTCAAAACTGCTGTTGCTCTCTGAAGAAAATAAAAATACGTTACCTTTTCATGCTAACAGTCGAGTGGACACAGGATGGTAAGTAGATACGTACCGGTATCCGGGTCGCCGATGCAAAATGCACTTAGTATCTCTCAAATACAGTACAAAAGGCAATCATGGTGTAGATACCTTCTTTAATTTTGGATGGACTTGGAGTGAAGATGGACAACTTATCGATTCATGTAGACTTTCGCGTCACACGCGAAAGTTGCATGGATAGATGGATGTTTGTTACTTCTTCACAACAAACCAACTGAACAGATTAAGCTGAGATTGCACAAGTCAGCTTCAACCTAGCATCAAACTGTGTGCTACTATTTTTCTATCCCACAAACCAGTTCCTATAGGATAGACTACCCTTTAAACGATTTCATAAATAAAATGCTTGCGAAGCCGCAGCCAGAAATCAGCTTATTAAAAGGTCAAGATAAGTCTCTACTATGATATTTTAAGGCAGTGAGTGTAACAATTATTTTATATACACTAAAACTATAAACTACAATTAAATAATGAATAACTGACAATTCTGGCTTCTGAAATCAATTTAATTTATTATATCAAAATTTATGTTGTTAATATATGTAATTTTTTATTGTATTAGACATTATTATGTAAATAAAAGCGTACTCATTTTTGCTGTGCCCTTCCAGCGTGCATGTACCTAGTGACAACTTAACTTAGACCTAAGAATGTATGTACATGCAAGCAAAAATAAATGAAATATTAAATAATTTGTACAGACGGTACCGGAAGGAGATTGGTTCTGCGACCACTGCAAGCCGAAGGAGCGCACGCCGCGCAAACGAAGGAAACTCTTCACCGAGGACGATATAGAAGACGAATTGAACAGGTATTCAATATATCCTAAGAAATTAAATAAGTTCCTAAAAATTTTCGACTTCGGCGGGACTCGAACCCTATTCAATATATCCTCTTATACATGTGGTTGTGTGGTTCAAGACTCTCTTCACTTCATCATGACGACCTCTGTGGCGCGGTGGGCGAAGGTCTGCCTGCGATGCAGGAAGTTGCGGGTTCGATTCCCGCTTCAGGACAAATGTTTGTACGACCTGCAAATATTTTTTAAGGGTGTTCTGGCCTCTTTTATGTATATTAATAAAATCTATTGATGTAATGTATTGTATTATGTATATTATCAGTTATCTAGTACCCATAACACAAGCTCTGCTTAGCTTGGGGCTAGATAATGCTGTGCGAATCGTCCAGCCTTATTTAATAATAAATAAATAATAATAAATTTATTTATTCCTTTGGCATAAGGTCGTCGTCGCTTACAAATGTCTTTGTCCAAGATTCCTAAGTAATTTGCGCAGTTGAGTTCAAATGAAATAATATGATATAAATAATTTAATTTGTAATTAATATAATAAAAATTTATAAAATTTCAGTTTCGAAAGAAGTAACCTTTTAACGTTTCCATAGAAACAAGGTGTGCGAAGCCGTGGGCAGAATATAGTATCCAAATCTTTGATCAAATATCGGTGTTGGAATGCTACTGAAATGGGTACCTTAATAATGTGTTTCTCCAGTGAGGAGGAATCATTCGAGATGGACAGCGGAGTCTGCGGTACCTGCGGCAGCGGCGGCCGCCTCGCCGCCACCTGCAGCTCCTGCGGCGCGCGGTACCACGCGGAGTGCGCCGCGCCCAAGCCTGCGCGCGCCGCCAGGAAGTGGACCTGCGCAGCCTGTCTCGCGCCGCACAGAGGTACCACATTATATACAAACACTACTATATACACATCTCTCAGTACTATATACACTATGTACATAGGAATGTTGATAAGTCATACTGCAAGCGCGTGAGATATCTTTCAATGTCATGGTTTATTAATACTTAATACGACGACCTCTGTGGTGCGGTGGGCCAAGTTCTGCCTGCGATGCAGGAGGTTGCGGGTTCGATTCCCGCCTCGGGACAAATGTGTACACACATTCACGATCTGCAGATGTATAATAAAAAAATCTATGTATTGTATTATATTAAGTATATCAGTTATCTTGTACCCATAATATAAGCTAAGCTTAGCTTGGGCCTAGGTAATGCTGTGTGAATTGTCCAGCATTATTTATTTAATAATTTAATTAATTATTAAGTATAAATTAAACATTTAATAAATCAATCACACAGACATGGACAAACAATTTAATGCTCGTGACTATTTATTTTTTGTTAGTTTTTTCGTTCTCGTTTTATCCATGTCATAGTTAAAATTTTATTAAAATTTGATTTAAACTAAAGTTTATTCGTTAAGTTTTAGAATGCACCGAGTGTGGAGTGATAATATAAAATAAACCTAAATTATTCTTACTACCATATCCCATCAAACAGGATTAAAAATGTAGCTGGGGAAACGCCAAAACTTTTTTGAAAATTGTCAAAATCCCCACTGGTAGGGACAGCTTTGTGGGGATTATGACAATTAACTGATTTTACGGTGGAGGTGTGCTACGGGCCCAGGCAAGGCCTAAAACGCAAATATACTTCGAGAGGCAGAAACCATGACTCAACTTCGTATAGATTTCTGAAATAATCACTGAAAATTTCTACATTTTTCCGCACAAACACTATTTATAATCGTGAAGTTCGCTAGGCGATGTTAAAATATATATGTTGTTGTGAAGAGCTCTCGACGCGCCGCTGCGCCGCCACCGCCATCTCCAATATCCACCAGTACGCGCGCGCGCTCGACGACTCCAGGCTTTCCTCCGGTTCGTGAACACTACCACCACCTGCACAGACAGTTCGTGAACACTACCACCACCTGCACAGACACTTGCTATCCGCCTGCCAGGCTAATGCTGTACCAATCTATAAACACAGGACTAAACTCCGATTCAAAAACCTGGATGTTTATTGTAAACAAAAGTGTTACAAAACCCAAGGAATAATGGGGAAAAACGACATTGATACCATCAGAAGCTCGAAATAATTTTTGGTTATAAAGCTTTTATTCATTATTTAATTGGTCTGTCGTTCGTTTATGAATTCAAATTAATATTATAAAATCGTTTTTTGCTGCGCATGTGAGATTATGCGTTGTTGAAGTTTATAATTTAGTTTTAAGTGATAACCTTGTTTTTGCTAAGTTTTCATTTATAAATCTCTTTTTTGTCATAAAATATCCTGGATTCTAAATCGGAGTATAGTGACCAAACGAAATGCGAGCGCAATACAATATAAATACATCAATAATGGATTTTAAATAACAAAGAAATTACTATAAAAGAATATAAATGAATTAGAAGTAGTATTTAACATTAGAAACAGTTGAGCTAACTGCAATCTATCATAATGAGTTAGTTCAACTGATCCATGAACCAGTCAAAAGCGTCTCCCAGACGCTGGCTACATAGCCCCGTGCTTTGGTGCATAATGTAATGGCAGGTTACAGTTAGGGACACACCGCTGTTAGCGTATGTGTCCGACGATGTATTGCTTTGTTATGAGACGACGCTAGACCACTTATAACACATCTGCTTGTTACGTCTCGTCTGATCAGCTTGTATGCCATCCATACTAATATATTAAATTAGAAAGTTACTATGCCTGTCTATTACCTGTTTAAACCAAACGGCTGAACGGATCTTAATGAGATGTGGCAGGAAGGTAAATAGTATCCCGGGGACGGACATAGGATGCTTGAAACGCGCGGGTGAAGCCGCGAGCACCAGCTAGTTATAAATAAAACTTTAAAACATGATTTGGACAAATAGCAAGCTTTCCAAAAGACGGAATAACAACAAATAACGAAAATAAGGACAGACTTCTGCCACCTTATAGCGACTTTTGTTTTGAGTCGGACATATAATTTGATTGTTATATAAAACCAAAAACCGACTCCAAATACCTTTTGTTTTAAACTGTTGTAACTGCGGGGTAAATGCTAATTCTTCAAGAATCATTTTATTGGACAACCTATAGGAATCATTCTCTATGCAAATGCAAAAGAATCATCCAATTCGGTCCATCATTGACGGAGAAATAAATCGACATACATACAGCCGAACATAGAACCTCCTTTATTCGAAGTCCAATATTTTTTTTTAAAGCAAAAACAATCCTATAGCTTTTTGCTTTATAGTGCGTTACTCGCACTGGGCAAATTTTCTACGATCGTGCCGAAATCGAAAATTTTTGGGGCATTAAATTTTCGTAGAACAATCCTATAGTTCGATAGAAACACAAAGTAAAGATTCATCACAATAATATGTTATCGAGATTCTATCGGTCGTCTTTACATAATTCCCTGCCATATTTATCGCAGAAAACTTCACTCTAATGTTTTTTGCAAACCTGTAAACATTCTACACTGTTAAGTTACACCACTGTAAGCGCTCGCATTTTATCGTTAGGTTTGCTTGGCCTTAACTCGCCTAGGATTTAATTTGCTTGTGGTTTCTGTTAAATATTCATTCATTTTATTCTCTAGAATGTTCCTTCATTTGTCTTCTTATTTCGTCCCATGCTTCTTCCTTATGGTTTGCTGCCACTAACTCATTTTAGGTAATTTTTAGATTCGTCTAATTTAGCTTTTACTAATTGGTTAGTGTTAATCATATTTCGTATACCTAATGTAAAAATAGGTCAACGATAATGGTGAAGTTGCTAGAGGTTTCTTCGTACCCTTACCTGTTTCAAACCGTAATTATTTTCTTTATTTGCTGGATGTGAAGGTTCGATAATAATAAAATAGATCATTCTCTGTTTTGTTGAAATCATCTTGGTTATTTTTGAGTTATTTCTTTGTGTTTTCTTCATACCCTTTCATATCTTTTACTTGAGTTAACCATATTTTTCATTTCACTAACAAATTCATATTTCACTGGATTTGGTTTTTTACTCTGTGGTTTTTATCATCTACCAAGTTTCATTGTAAATTATTTTGCTTTGTAAATTTATAATTATAACTTGCGCATGAAAAGAATGAGAGGGTTGAGAATTAATTCATCTCATGCTGTCCCGCTCAAATCCGATTAGAACTGGGGGCTAACGAAAAACCGAATAGCGAGTTTCTGATTAGTTTTTGCGCAAACGTTTTCTTATGTTGGGGACATAAGAGTTAATTTTGCTTGAAATGGAATCACAAATTTGTATTTTTCTTTTTCGAGTACGCTTTCTGAGCAGGATAGCATGAGAGATGACGTCATAATAACCCCATTCTGTAAGTGCCCAGGTTATAGTTTTGATGTGCATTTTTGCAATGAACAGACGTCTAATTGTTTTGTTTTATACAGATTCAGAAGACAGTGAGTTCAACACAGTATTAGTGAAGCTAAAAGGAAAGAAAACGAGGAACAGCAAAGAAGCCTCACCTGTTGTACAGAACGGATCGTCTAAGAAATCAAGAAGGTAACACATGTTTAAATACAGATTGTTTTTGGATTTTGTAGACCAGAGGAACAGAAATTGTGGTTAGAGGTAGAGTACGCATATACCCCACAACAGACGGAGCTCTAATATTATTTATCATAGAAAAAATACTGTAATTTACTTTGTATTACAGTATATTTTCTATAGTAATCGGCGAGTGACCACAGATGCAGCTATAACGTATATTTTTATCATTTTTACGTCATCAACATTATGTCGACAGATATAGCACGATATATTTTGGTATAGTAAGACATGACGGCCGCAGAGCTAATGAGTGCAAAATATATATATTATAGCATAGCCACCGTCTGTTGCAGCTTCCTTTGCCGTAATATATATAATAATATAGCTATATAGCTTCTTGTCATCTCAAAAGCCTATAAAAGTCCACGGCTGGACGCAGCCCTCTGATTTTTTATCTCGCTTCCTATATTAATATATATTATAGGCTCCGTCTGTTGTAGGCTTATCGCATCGTCGTCATACATTGTAAGTTTTAATTTTGACGTCAATGCACTAAAATTGTTTACGTCCCTTTTTAACGATCGAAATAAAAAGAAGTGCGACGTTTAATTTAATCACAGAGCCATTGATGTCTTCTCCCGTGTATAATACGAGCTCAGCGGAACTACGTCATCAACAGCCACATAATGAAAGGAAAAAGAAATAAACGTAATGACAGTCCCCTGTCAATATATTTATGAAAACTTGTAAACTAATAAAAATATCAAAAGCTTCCCTAAAAATAGCGATATACATAACATTAATACTACATAAACTCGCTGTGCCCACAACCAGGCTTCACAAGATAAATGTATCATTCAAAGGGCAATGTATATGCTTCTACAGCAAAACTCCTAGTGAGTTGCAAAATCTATCAATTCATAAATTCAAACAAATTGTCAAAACCTTTCTGTGCAAAAAGGATTACTACAAAATATCAGATTATCTAGAAGATAAAAAAGCTTGGGACGGGTTTTGCTCCAGCTCGAAAACTAACAGGCTAAAGGTTTCTTCGTCGCTTCTTTACTTTAGTCTACATACCGAAGCGACAGAAATATAAAATATTACTTTATTTCCGTGTCAGTGTTTTATTTTAAGAATTTGACGTTTTCTAAGTGTACATTTTTGTATTTATGGAAATAAAGCATTTTTGATTTGATTTGAGCCTATTCAGGCTCACTGTTGCGCATATACATAGATCTCCCCCTATCTCCTCTGATAACCGTCTTATTGACCTAATCATTGCGGTGTGTCTCACCACGCGGGCCATGTGAAACTCTTAATACATATTTTTGTAGACTCTCATTAATAATATCACTATTTGTCATTGGCAGATCAAAAGAAGACGCAAACACGAGTACAGGAAGAAAATCAAAGAATTCACTGACAAATGGAGTACATGGTAAGAACAGACTTGTCACTATTCACCTTCTAAATAATTTTTCAACTCTGTTTCAATGTTCATGAACCCTATTTTTAGTCATATCGACCTTTTTTTTTTGTTTTACGACTTAATTGCTATACGACCAGGTGGCGCAATTGTCTTATTTTTATTCAATTATCCAATATAGTATAATTGTTCCTAAAGCAAATTATGACGACCTCAGTGGCGCAGCGGGCGAGAGTCTGCCTGCGACGCAAGAGGTTGCGGGTTCGATCCCCGCCTCGGAACAAATTTGTGTACGATCTGCAGAAATTTGTTCCGTTGGTCTGGGTGTTTTCTATGTATAATAAAAAATATCTATCTATGTAATGTAATGTATAATATTACGTATATCAGTTATCTAGTACCCATAACACAAGCTCTGCTTACCTTGGGGCTAGATAATGCTGTGTGAATTGTCCAGCATTATTATTATTATTATTATTATTTTATCCACTATGACGTCACAAATCCAGGCCTCCAGTATAAGAAAAACAAAAGGGGATCGCGCTAGCACTTTAATTATGTCTATGAAATCAATGAATACATATAACACATTCCATCGCTTCATGAGTTTGTACTGGTCCACTGTTGGACATAGGCCTTCTGTGATACACGCCTTATTGGCTCTCATTATCACTAGGTTATTGATTTTGTCCACTAGTGGAAGAAGTGAAAAATAAACTAGTGCATATCCAAGTCTAAATATAATGTGATTTAGATACAGGTCAATATTTGTATAAGACTGACTAAGCTTAACATTATTTTCCTTACATACTATTATCGGTGCGGAACTGAGCGACATCTGGCCAAGCTTTTACATCATTGATGGAATCATCTATGGAGTAATAGGCTTTCTTTATAAGATTTCGTTTTATACTATGTACTGTTTAAATTTACGAATTGGGAGCTCAGTTGCTTCAGAGGAGACGTTAAACTGCGTACTTACAGAATGTGCATGCTGTCCTGCTCTTTTGTAATCCGATCTGAGCGAAACAGCATAAGAGATGACGTCATTCTTACTCATATTCTATAAGTACGAAGGCTACTATTATGATTATGACATTTATTATTTACTAGCTGCTACCCGCAGCTTCACACGCTTTTGTCAATATCCTATGTCCCTCCCCGGCATACTATTTACCTTCTTTTTAAATTTCATAACGTCAATATCACCTTCAATGTGTGTGCAACGTCAATTTCAAACGTCAAGTATTAGCTTCCTGCTCTAACAAATGTATAGCTGTCTCTCTTGCTTTCTTCTACTAAATCTAAATACCTAAATCTTAAGTTTAATGGTATTCGCGAGTATTATTTTCCAACAATCCGTTTAGGCTTGAAAAGGTAACAGACAGACAGAGTTACTTTTGAATTTAAAATGACATAAGGTATAAGTCTCGCTGAATGAAAGAACGCTATCCGAACCAGAATGTGCGGCGGAATTCGCAAAGTTTTTCGATCGGTTTACGGCACCTCAACGGCTCACCTGGACTTGGCAGCGGCGGAGGCAGCGAGCATCGCCAGCGCTGCTCGTGTGCACGTGCCGCACCTTGGGCTGGCCCAGGTCCACACGGCGCTGACGAGGTTCGAGCCAAAGCGCTCCGCAGGCCCGGACGGAATCCCGGTCTATATCATGAGAGACTGTCGGATGCCTCTGGCGGAACCGCTCGCTCATAGTTATAACCGTTGCTTAGATGAATCATATTTTACAAAGCGATGGAAGATAACAAGAGTAATTCCTATTTCTAAAGGCTCCGGATCAGATGTAACTGAGTTCAGACCAGTGGCCATTCTGTTAACGGCGGCGAAGGTCTTCCAGTCGGATGTGCAGCGCAGCATGCAGGAGCAGGTGTTGGCGCAGCTGTCAGTCGCGTAGCACGGATTTCGGCCGGCCCGTAGCACTTCCAGTAACCTCCTTGACTCAATGACCTTTATGCTACCGCACATCGACGCAGGGGTGCAAGTAGACGCCGCCTACTTCGACTTCAAAAAAGCATTCGACTTGGTCGACAACGACATACTGCTTCAGAAGTTGGCGACGATCGGCTGCAATTCCAAACTGCTGCAGTTCTTCGCGAGCTATATGAAGAACCGGCAGCAGTATGTCGACTACGCGGGATGCAAATCGGAGGCTTACTATACCTTAACTGGAGTGAGTCAGGGAAGTAATCTGGGACCGCTAGAGTTCATTATCATGATCAACGACCGACAGTCGTCAAGGATGCGAAATGCTTGTCGTTCGCCGATGACCTCAAGTTACTATTGCCGATAAAAGACGAAGGGGACTGTGAACGCCTTCAACGTGACATAGACAGTGTGGTAGAATGGAGTATTAGGAACGAACTACAGGTCAATGTTACTAAATGCTCTACCATAACGTTCAGTAGAGCAAAGACACCACTCCGCCACAATTATCAGTTGAATAGAGTCGATCCGGTGAGGGATCTAGGGGTTCGTCTCGACGACAAGCTGCATTTCCGTGCACATGTGGTCAACATAATTATGCAAGAAGGCATTCAAGACTAGGATTTGTGCTCCGTCTGACGAACAGCTTCACTAATATGAACGCAATAAAAACACTATATAATACATTGGTGAGAAGCCAGTTAGAGTTTAACGCTGCGGTATTGGCACCACATGAGGTCAAGTATATTCAAATGGTTTCTATGCTTTATCTCGGGGTCTACCCATTCTTCCCGTTGATGTATCCAACTTTGTTTGTTATAGGCATGGTTGGATACAACAAACTGGAAGTAAGGACAGATGCAGCGTTGGCCTTTGTATTCGGTTAAGGTACTTCGTGGGATTATCACCAATCCAGGAATTTCGAGGGAAATTGCGGCTGAATGTGCCTGAGGAGTCAGTGCACCGACGACGGAGGCGGCCTGCCCTATAGCTGTACCAAGAGGAAGGACCAACCTCTTAACAGAGCACCTCTGATACGCTGCATGCACACGCTAAATCGAGTAGCCGAGATAATAAATCTTTTCAATTGCTCTCTGAGCGAATTTCAAAGAACTATGTATCTCTATATATTCTAAGCTATCATGATTAAGTTTGACATTTGTATTTATCTTTTAATCGTCCGACGTATTTTATTTTAATTTTTGATGTTGATTTATTATGTACCGATATATATGTATATTCTAAGCTAATATGATTGGGTTTGACATTTGTAATTATCTTTTATCGACTGACGTGTTTTAACATTTTATTTTGTTATTTTAATTTTTGACGTATTGTAATAATTATTGACATGTGTGTATAGTAAGTTGCAAATTAGTGTTTTATAAGATTGTTTAATTTTTAGACTAAGTAGGTAAACTATTGCATTGGGTGCCCCTGTAAAAATAGCTGTAATTTTTTTATGAAATAAATAAATAAAGTCATATCATAATAGTAAAGAAGCTGGAAAATCTTAAGGCTCCCATACAAACGTACTTTCCTACCTTAAGCTAGAAGAACACCAATATTTCATTCCCCAATTTCCCGCGAATCGTGCAGAGCGAGCTCACCAGCGCACCGCTCGGAGGGAACGCGGAACGCGCGAGATTCGAACCGCACTAACCCTGAACACTTCTCTCGTTAAGGGATGAAACTTTGGTGTTCTATGAACACAAACGCGTATCCAACCCGCTATGATTCTACGAACTGCGCTAGATTCATAATAAAATCATAATTAAAAGATTAATAATACTCAGCAGAAGAGAAGAGCACCAGCCGGAAGCGCAGCCGGCAGGCGGACGTGACGCTGCACACGGAAGCGTTGGAGACTCTGGTCAGAGACGTCCTGAAGCACAAGGACTGCTGGCCCTTTTACGACCCAGTCTCCTTGACGGACGTAAGTCTTTACCATTCTTCTGAGTAATCATAACAGCTCTCTGCGCATTCCTGACGACTTCAATGATGCTGCGGGCGAAGAGCCACTAGCGAAGCAGGAGGTTGCGGGTTCCATTCGACAACATTTGTCTCGAGGCGGGAGAGGGGTCCAGGGCGTAAGCTCATCCTCAAAAGCAAACTAGACAACAACGTAGCGAACTCGTCGGTAAGCGAGGCGAGGAAATGTAGTGACGCTACCCGCGCGCTAGTGTGAAATACACAATAACTCATTCCAAACGACCGCTCAAAAAATATGAACAGACTTTTAGCACAAGGGTTATTTTATTATAGAAAAACTACTGAGTGCATGTTTTTAAAATAATTTTAATCAACTTTTGAATAACTTAACTATGTCGTGTATGTAATAAAGCTAGTTCCCTTCGCCCTTCGCCCCTGGCTCTTGAACAGTACGGACGTGTTACAAATACCAGAATAAATTAAATAAATTCGGTGGAACGGCGCCCGAGGACTTCGCCCCGTCATCGAGTTGGTTGGTGCATCGGTGCGTGTCTTCAGCCGCGGCCTCTGCTCGAACGTGAGTGACGTCTTCCTTTCTTCGGATACGAACCAGCGACGGCCCGCGTCTCAGTCGGGGTACTTGGACGCTACACCAGCGAGGTTGTGGCTGTAGCTCCGAAATTACCAACCCAGTCAAGTCTTACGTGTAGCGAGTGCTACGAACGGCCTACGCACGACTACTATTGTATCTTCTGTGGCGGACAGCTCTACGAAACCTCTACGAAGTACGCAGTGCGAGCGTGACTCACCTCACCGGGCCGCTTTGCGCGCGCCTTGCTACCAGAAAATCTGCTACAAGCTACAATACACCGCTGTGCTACAACAAACGTAGTTTTGCTTGCGCTTTAGAAACCAGTTGGCAGACGTTGTTGAATATTTTTGACAGCTATTTTATTCACAGCCACTCTGTCTAAACGCACCGACCTTGACAAAATGTCGTTAACTCGTACGCCACCCCCAATGCAACCCAAATCTGACGCTGTGGGTAAATTTCCAACCACTAACACACCTTTAATACAGCATTATTCGTCGGAACCAAACCTCGCTGCGGAAATCGTTCCCGAGTTCGGAACACCTAGCGCCAGCACGCCGACACAGAACTGGCTAAATAAAAAACGTAATCGTATGCTATTCGAGGATGAAACTTTGGCCACATTCATGAATGAGATGAGACATATGATGACAGATTTCCAAACCCAACAAAAAATTAGATATGATAAGCTGTTCACCGTGGTGGAAGATATTCGATCATCTGTTGATTTTCTTATACAGAAAAATGAATCGCTTCAGGCTCAAGTAAATAAGCTCGAATCCGAAAAAAAGGCAAACTCTCAGTACATCACTGCCCTGGAGAGTAAGCTAGACAGCTTCGAGCGAAGTGCCAGATCGACATGTATTGAGATTCGCAACTTGCCTCACTCCCAGCCGGAAACAAAGACGACCCTTGTCGACAGTGTCATACAGATTGGTAGAGTACTAAATGTCCCGATGTCGGCCGCTGAAATCAAGGACGCTTTCAGATTAAATAATAGCAAAGATAATGCTTCCAAAACGTTGATAGTGGACTTCACGAGTGTTCTCCTAAAGGAGAAGTTTGTATCCAAATACCGAAAGGGGATCAAAGAGAACAATAGACTTACAACAGAAAAACTGAGGATTTCGGGACCGGCTAAACCGGTCTTCGTGTCCGAAAACCTGACACAAAAACTAAAGAAGTTGTTCTTCCTCGCGCGGGAATACGCTAAGGCCCATGACTTCAAATTCTGCTGGGTCTCGAACGGAAAAATCTTCCTCCGAAAACGTGAGGGAAGTGCAGCCCTAAGAATCAACAGCGAGGCTGACCTATTAACTGTAACCGACAAGCAATGACTAGGTTTAAATTTTTTGCCATTTCTTTACTGGTATGTTTTATTAGATTACTGCCTTAGTTATTTATGTAAAAATGCTGATAAATTGACCACACACTACCACCTTACTACAGTCTCAACACAAATACACGCACACATACACACGCATAATCACGTACACCGAGTGAAAAACTGCAAATACTGGTTTCCAATCCTTCTCAAGCAAATGGTTTGCCAACTCAAGACCTATGAATTAAAAAATCAGATTATTCTTTACTTATGCTCTACATTAAATGACTTCCTGTTTTTGTCCCATCTGTATAAATCTCAATACAATAATGGATAAGCTATTTTCCATTACTGATGATATTGAAAATCCAAATAGATTAACTGATGCCCTAAATTGCTCTCCGGAAGAAACCTACGGCTACCTTAAAACGTACGGAAATAATAACATAAAAATCCTACACCTTAACATTAGAAGCATAAACTGTAATTTTGACAGCCTATTAATTTTGCTACTTAGAATAAAAACACAATTAGATATTATTATTTTGACCGAGTGCTGGCTAAGCAAATGCCCTTCTGTTCCACCTATGCATGGATTTAAGTCATTCTCCTCTGACTTTAGGTCACAAAACGAAGGCGTCGTAGCATATGTACGCGCTGACCTAGAATGTAACATTAGTACCCTGAAATTTGTTGATGCAAATTGTCTATTATTAAAATTCGGAAACCAAATCGCCATGCTAGCTCTATATCGATCCCCATCCTATAGAAATATTGATGGGTTTATTAACTGTCTAGATGGCATATTAACCCAATTGAATAATTTCCCAACAATAATCCTTGTCGGAGACATTAATATTAATATAGCCCCGAACGTCAGTGACAATAACTCTGATGAATATTTAAACTTAATAGCTTCTCATGCTATGTATCCGGCTCATGTACTTCCAACCAGACTTGACAGATGTATAGATCACGTAATACTAAAATCAATGTTTCCTGCTATTTCACTGATCCTAGACACCATGATAACTGACCACGCCCCTACTCTTTCCTGTATAAATCTCGCTAATCAACCCAGCACCCGTACTTATTTTACTAGCAAACTCGATATTCCCCAGATTATAAAAGACATTGAATTGACGGATTTTTCTTCGATTTTTGACATCAAAGATCCCAATTTAGCCGCTCACGTATTTGTAGAAACTATTGTTAAAATTGTTCAAAAATATTCCCGAACCACTATTTCCAGCAAAAACCGTACCTTAAAGCCTTGGATTACTCCTGGTCTTTTGAGGTGCATACGTCATAGGGATAAACTGTTCTATAAACTTAAAAAAGATAAACAAAACCCAATACTAAAAACTACATTTACCCGATACCGCAACTTCTGCAATAATCTGCTAAAAAGAATTAAATATGAATACCAGAAAAATGAGCTCCACAAGGCCAGGAATAATCCTAAGGCTACTTGGGATGCTGTTAGAAAAATTGCAAACCTAAATCCCAAAAAAACTACATCTGAAAATTTACTGAAAATAGCTGAAACACCCATAGAATCAGTAAATATAGTAAATAAGTTTTTTGCGAATGTAGGAAAAACCCTCGCGTCTAACATTAACCCCCGCATAACCAGTCCACCAAACTTTGTTCTTCAAAAAGGTCATCAACATTCCTGCTCTCAACCCCATAATTCCATGGTCTTCTGGCCTACTGATTGTATAGAAATCAAATCTCTTATAGATAGCCTCAAGGATAAATGTGCTGTAGGCTGGGATGGCATCCCAACCGCTGTTATCAAAGGGGCCAGCACTACTCTTGTTCCTTTAATGAATCATATCTTCAATCTCTGTATCACCTCAGGTTCCTTTCCGACCGTTTTCAAAAAAGCCATCATTCACCCTATTTATAAAAATGGAAACAGTGCCGAATCCAATAACTACCGACCGATCTCGGTCCTGAGTGTCCTATCGAAGATATTCGAGAAAATCATCAATCGGAGACTCGTACGCTTTCTCAATGACAAATGCATCCTGGCCTCTAATCAATATGGCTTCAGGCAAGGTATGTCTACGGAAGATGCAGTCATCGATCTGACTACTGAGATTGTCAGGAACTTTGATAGAGGACTCAAGACTATCGGCATCTTTCTCGATCTCTCTAAGGCCTTTGACACTGTCTCTGTACCCCTGCTCCTAAATAAACTAGAATCAATTGGTATAAGGGGCAGTGTCAGAGACCTCTTCGAGAGCTATCTTACTAACCGAACTCAAGTTGTAAAGATAAATAATACTTACAGCGAAGAGGAAACCCTAACATTCGGTGTCCCTCAGGGAAGCGTCTTAGGACCGCAACTCTTTCTCATCTACATAAATGACTTGTGCAGCCTATCTCTTTCAAACTGTTCCATTTTTACCTATGCTGACGACACTGCACTAGTTGCTACTGGACCAACCTGGCAAGAGGTTATTGCTGCAGCAGAGAATGCCATGAGAGTAATTTCTAACTGGCTTTCATGTAACCTCTTAACGCTTAACGTTACTAAGTCAAAGTATGTTGCCTTTTCTCCTACTATCAGAACCCAATGTCCCTCCAATTTAGCTATGAGAGTCCATACATGCACTAATTATACGGATGGTCAATGCTCATGCCAAACCCTAGAACGCACATTGATAATAAAATATCTTGGCGTGTACTTGGACAGTAAACTCTCGTGGCTCCCCCATATTGATTGTACAGTTGGTAGAATCCGCAAACTTATTTTTGTGTTTAAGCTTCTGAGAGGAGTTGCGGACATGGATTGCTTAAAGACTGTCTACTTCTCACTGGCTCAATCTATCATCTCATACTGCAATATAGCATGGGTTGGTGCCATTAAATCTCAGATGATTAGAGTTGAGAGAGCGCAGAGAGCGGTGCTTAAGGTAATGTTGTCTGAGCCGAGACGCTACTCCACTTGTCTATTATACTCCCGATGCAAGGTCCTGACTGTTCGGCAACTCTTTATCTCAGCGGTCTTGTTGCGTAAGCATTCTCAATTACATTATGATCCAAACTTTAAAAACAAAAAACGCCGTTGTGATAGAGTATGCAAAATTGAATCACGTCGGACCGCGCTCGCGGGACGTCACTACCACTATATGAGCCCCTCCCTCTACAACAAAACCAATAAAACACTTGAAATCTACCCTCTATCGCATTTTAAATGCAAACAAAAAATTGTCGACTGGTTACTCTCCCTCTCGTATGAGGAAACGGAAGTCCTACTACAAATACCAGGTTAAACACTCACAATTTTGTTTCACTCATCCCTTCTTTCTGAACACAAACATATAGTACACTCCGGAGTCACCTGTTGCCCGGACTCTTAAGAGACCGGTGTCCTCAGGTGCTCATCACGCACACACTCGTATAGGTACACACACCCTTGCACACACACATATACACCCTCACACACACACACACCCTCTCTCTCTCTCTCTCTCACACACACACCCTGTCACACACACACACACACACACACACACATATGAGCCTCCTGTTGCCTGGACTCTTAAGAGACCAGTGTCCTCAGGAGCTCTCCTCCTCACTTACTCACACCGTACGTACTCGTATCAGCATTCACAGCACTTTCATGTATTAGAGCCCTTTAATTTATAATTAACTTTTACCACTTATCAGCTTACCACGTTTTTAATAATTTCTATGTTGTTTTTAATACTTCTTTCATTAACTTTAAGATCAAGACATTATGTATATATACGTAAAATTTAATTTATGTTGTGCCAAGGAGGCGGGCGATGTGGCAGCTCCACAGTTTTCAACTTTTGCTGCTTCATCGTTCATTTGTAACTCACTCATTATGTACCTTTCTCGAAATAAATTATTTGTTATTTTGTTATTGTTATTTACTCATTCCAAACGACCGCTCAAAAAATATGAACAGACTTTTAGCACAAGGGTTATTTTATTATAGAAAAACTACTGAGTGCATGTTTTTAAAATAATTTTAATCAACTTTTGAATAACTTAACTATGTCGTGTATGTAATAAAGCTAGTTCCGTCTTTATTTTAGAGTTTTCTTTCTCTACTTATATTATTTATTTTCGCCCAAAGTTGTACTGAAATCAGTGTTGAAATAGGAAAGCTTTTATTTTTCAAATATATGCTTTTTTGCGGTTTTGGGTGTATTCAGACATAATGACGAGATAGATTGAGTAAAATTCGCTACGTAACGGGACGCGACGAACCGGGAATACATCATTTCTTCCTTCGTTTTGGATGGTCAACATCAAACAGTGTAGTAGTCACTCTTTGCATGGAATGGAAAGATCATGACAATTGCTTTTAGCAATGAATTTCCTCAGCAAATAAAACATTGTAATTCCGCAGGTGCCTGACTACTTAGAAGTGATAGAAACTCCCATGGACTTCACCACGATAAAGGAGAAGCTGGAGGGCGGTGAGTACAGCGCCGACCAGCAGTTGATCGACGACGCGTCGCTTGTCCTCAAGAACTGCTTCGTTTATAACAGACCGGAGGATTCTGTGGCGAAGTAAGTCGAAATCGGAAGTTTACTTTCAAGTATTCGCACTTTACTTCATTATCGTGATCACACTATACGTATACACACACATATATATACACACGCAAAAGTTTGGATGTTTAGATGGATGGCGGGATGTTTGTTACTTCGTCACGCCAAAACTTCTAAATGGATTGGTCTGATTTTTCATACAGGTAGTTCTAGGGCCTGATATATTAAATAGGCTACTTTTTTCACATAAATCAGTTCCCATGGGATAGAAATAACCTTAAACCTTTTTTATAGAAACAACGCGTGCGAAGCCGCGGGCAGAAATTAATATACTTATACGCGGTTCCAGAATCCTGTATATTTGTTTAAACAGTGGGGTTACAAAATCGCAGACATTTGGCCCAAATGTATGCGAACACCAAATGATTTGGGGAAAAAACACTACCACCGGTATCGTCGGAGCAAATCGTAGAAGTAGTCTTTTTTGAAACTTTCAAGAAGTTTTTATTTTTAGTAAACACCTTTTTCTGTTTTTGTTACATAATTTGTAAATAGCGGTTTTTTCCTTCTAATGATGTTGTTATATCCACGCGTACCGGCCGCGCCGCAGACAGCAGCTACCTGACTGTATAACTATCCAATCCCTTCCCCCAGATCGGGCTGCCGCCTTGAGAAGTACATAAACAAACGCTGCGCCGAGCTCAACCTCCCTCCCCTCCCGGAAATAGACTTAGAAGAAGAAGAAGAGGACTCCAAGCCTCTAAAGAGGCCAAACAACTCAGCGGAGCAGGAGGCACCCAAGACCAAGCGGGCAAAGCTCAAGTGATACTCGGCTTGCCCGCCCCGGCTTAGAGACTATCTCTGCTATTGAGGCTAGTGACTCTATTTGTGTAGTGCTAAAGTTCAAAATGAAACTAAAAGTGAGGTGCATTTTGCGGGCGTCATTTGGGATTAGTGTCTACTTGTATTGATAAAGTTCAAAATGGAGCTGAAATAGTAAAATACTGAGACTAGATATTTGTATAACGGTAAAGGTTAACTTCTCTGTTGTACAAATAAAGGATAGACACAAGATTAATGAATGTCTCATGGTCTACTAAGTCACTATAATCAGTTCACTTGTACACTTGGGTTGGGTATCACTTGAATGTTCGACTCGATTCATCTTATTTAAAGATTAGAACATGCTTTACATAAGGTACAAATTGCTTTGTTTTGTTTTTGAACTAAAGATTGCCGTTACTGACAAATTGTTATCGCGCGTTTAGACTCTAAATTTGAATATCTATTTCTCGTCTGGCAGCAGGTCTTCCAGAATAAAGAATTTTTTTAAAGTGTTGCTTGCCTTGAATTTCGCGTGACGACGGTTGTCGAGTGACCAGATGAAAATATACTCTATTCCCATCGAAATTCGGGACAATTTCAAGCTTGTCAATACAAATGACAGTTCCATAATAACTATTGTGAGCTAGGAATGATTAAATCATGAGCATTTGATTTGAATATGGAGGATATGTAAATTATGGAGTGTGATTATGATAAAGAAATACCCTTTAAGGTGACTAGTATTAAAGTTTGTGCTTTATTTCGGATAGGTTAGGTTTCATTTCCAGTGTAGATGTAACTTAGGCTAAATTATTAGTATATTTAAAAGACAGCCAGATTTAAGGCATTTAGTATGTTACTGTTATGAGTTTGTCTAATATTATACTTGCCTATGTCTACCCCAAATGTACTTGCGAGAGATCTGTTCGACTCAACTCGACTTTTGTTAAATTTCACTTGAAAAATATCTTTAAATTTTACAAATTTCAATGAAAACAATAGAAGATTAAAGTATTTACCTTAACTACACCTACGCAATAAAAGACATACATTTCTCAGAGAAATTACATAAATTGTAGATTGATATTGCTTTTATTCATCACCTTACAAAACATATATGTACCTAGTATTTTTTATTAATTAAATTGTATTGCATGATTAACACCAAAAATTATAAATGTACAATATTTTCCTTGATTCCCATGCGTTCGGAATTAAATTGTAAACAGCAAATTTGATAAAAATTCCGGACTTAACAAAAAACAAATTAAATGAATGAAACGTAAATTATAATGTCAATTCTATTTTAAAATCAATGTAAATTATTATGTAAGTAGAATTTTATACGATAAACAGCCTGCTGGCTCACTATTAGAATTTCAGAATATTTTTACATGTGTCTTTAAAATTATTCAGAATATATAAATGACGTATGTATGTGTGTATAATCTCAATTGCTGTAAATATATATACAACTAGCTGTGTCCGCCGGTTCCTCCTTCACAATTTTATGTGTATATATTCTCTTCCCATAGTGTATTTGATATCTACATGAATACAAATATAACAAGCATTTGTCCTACGAAAATTTAATTGTTCCAAAAAAAAAACGATTTCAGCAGGATTCGAACCCGCGCCTCAAATCGAAAATTTTTGGGGCATTATTAAATTTTCGTAGAAAATTTCCCCAGTTTGAGTTACGCACTATAAACAAAAAAAACCCTAAGCATTTATGTATTTGAATAATATTTATTCTTTTCTTATTAAACTATGTAGACAACTTATATGTTTAAAAATTCAAATAATATATTTTTTTTTAATTTCCACTAGAATAACTTCAGTTATGATCTATGTCGTTTATTTAATAAGACCAAAAAAACAATAAATTATTGAATTTGAATTGTGATGAGGTGAGACTGTCACCAGATCTTTTATAATATAATGTTTAAAATTTCGCCTCGTACTTATTATCATATTTCGTTTAACACTTATTTAAGGTTTATTTGTAAGTATATTTAAAATTCTAGTTTTGAACATGAAAATTATGTTAAAATCTCGCTCACCTTTGTCCATTGATTGGTTAAGTTTTTTGTTTTTAACATGAACGAAAAAAATTCCTCGTCCATGGTTTTTAAATTATATTTGTTTTTATTGGCATGCTCCTATTTTAGGGTGTCCATGTAAATTTTCTGATCAATGAATGTTCTTGAATTGTTTTTCTGAATTTTTGAAGGGCACTCTATAATATGTGTATATGCGCAGGGCCAACTATTGTGAAATAAATGGTCTGTTCATGTTAAATTGATAATGGTCCGTATAGGGACCAAAACAAAAGTTCCTGGATAAATAAATGACTTTTTTTTTATTTCTATCGTAAAAAAATAGATGGCAAAAAAGTTTTAGTGCTGTGCTATCATCAGCCTGCAAACTAGGTAGTTTCTTTGTGTCAACTGGTGTCAACGCTAATACCAATACTTATTATAAACTATTATGTTCTTGGTGTAGTAATTCTAGATCCCAATCTACGTTGAGAAAGTTCATATTCACTCTGCCTTGAAGCTCTCACCATCATTAACTTTGTTGTTTTTTTTAGCAATAATGATCATAAATGTCTGCGATTATTATTTATTATAATTTATAAGTTTTGTAATTAATTTATATTGTAGTAAATAAACCATCTGGAAAAGTAACTGGTGTTTTTTCTTTGCCAAAAGAAGCAGAAGAAGTTGCTAACTCAATGAGAACAATTCATGCAAGTGACAAATATTGAAGGTCAGTAAAGGGATTTACTGGAGGAACGAGCTAACTATTGAGGAACCGTTGATCACATATACATTTCTGGCTGGACCTCTATTCCTAGCGGTGTGCTGCAGGATTCATTGGGAGGCTGTAATGATTGTAGAATACAGAAGTAAAACAAGTTTTTGTAGTAGACAAAACATTTGAATTAAAAAATAGATAGCTTTATTAGTTATCTCTTCCACATTCAGTTCAATGTTACATTTTCTAATGTACAAGGGAGTCACAGTTTCTGAGGGCCTTGTGAAAAAGAATGAAAATAAAACTCTCACTACTCTAGAACATGATTTATATTTCACTTACAACATAATTAGTTACAGAATTAACACTATCTGCAGTTTCATAGAGCTCAGTGGTGCTCGGCAGCCTCACGCCTTCTGATCTCCGCCCATTTGCTGACATTCTCGGGGGAGTTTGCTGGAAAACAGAATAGGTTATTAAGTTTTTCAGTATGTATTTATAGTTTTCACTCTTAATCATTGTTCAATCATATAGTGCCAATATGATTAGAATACCATCATGGTGCCCACCCACACAGGACCCACCCTACACCAGGGCCCTAACATAATATTTGGACTGTATTCCATTTCAAGCATGAATGACTTAGAGATTGTCAATTCAAAAAAATATTATTTCCTTTTCAACATGTATTATGCCATAGAATACAGTATGCCACTCATACATAAACGACTTCAAACTACAATGTACCTACACATTTCCTAGTTCAATAGGTTTAACAGTTTCATGGCACAAGAAACATGTCCAACTACAGCAGCGTAAAGCTCCAAGGCTGGGCAGTGAGTGCATTAAAGCTGCTGTCTCAGTAAATTTTTGAATAATGCGAAAGATTCATGAAATGTTCTGATTACATCTGAATACATAGACAGCAAATGTGAGAAACACGTTAGAAACAGCTTATTAAGGTTTAAATGGATATCAATACAGGAACCACAAAATGATAATTAATAGAATAATGAAGCCCCAATTAACTTGGGAGCAAATTGAGTAGATCAATCAGTCTCTTCAATTTATATTTGAGATATAATTTGATTCAAAAATCTGATCTTTATGTTAGGACTGTTTGTACCTGACTGTTAAGATTGACTTATTCCGCTGCCTTACTTTCCCAGAAAATATCTGCTAGCAGTGGGTAAATAAGTATTATTGATCCACCCAAATACAACCCACCTGTGGCCGTGTTGAAGCAACCAGTCCAGGAACAAACCCCCAATGTAAAGGTAGTCCCAAACATCTAGTAGGTACACCATAAGTACTAATTTGTTTGTGGCGCTGATGATCTGAGTTTCTAATAGATCAGCCATTTTCTACACCTTGAGAAGTACTCACCCAGTTTGTTGATCTTGTAGAACACGGGAATAGACAGCACCGTCGCGAACGCCCAGTAGCGCCAGATCCACTGCTTTTGGAAGTAGAATTTCAGCGGGAACTGCGCAATTTTCGCGCTGAAGGTGTAGGGGTACTTCATAGGGCGACCGGGAGCTGGAGCGTCAGACATCTTTGCGGCTTTTCTGCTGAAAAGCACAAGGATTATGTAATGTTTACAACTTTCGCCCAATGTCAAGGGATTCTTGTATTGTAATTTGGATATCGCTAGTAACCCAGTGAAAAACCATGAGTTTTATTAGGATGAATTTACCATGAGAAAATGTATTTGAACAAAGAAAAGTATAAAAATCCAAATTAAAAAATCCTAACCTTTCCAAAAAGTACGACCGATTGATTAGAGTTTTTGAAAGACATAGACGAAACAACAGCTGACATGACATGACACACCAGTGTCGCCAGCTCTGGTAGTATCCATGGTATATTAATATTTTCTTGGACCAAAAAAATGATCGACAGGTTGTTGAAAAAAATCATTACACACAAATATAATCAAACCTGGCCTTGCCTCATTCATAACACAAACGAAATGTCAATCTTTAAAATATTTTATGAACATGAAAATTTTTAACACTCAATGGTATACTTGAAATAACTGTATTTGTAAAAAGGAATATCCATTTTTGAATCCACATTTAAGACCTAAACATTTCAGACAGCACAGTCAATTAGATATTCCGTTCTGCAACATGCAAGATTTTCCACTCATGTGCATTAAAATCTACAATAAAGTCCCTCAATATTATCCAAAGTGAATGCCAATTATCCCGATTCAAAGTCATAATAAAACAATATTTAATAGAACACAGTTTTTACGTTTTGCAAAAGTTTTAAGAGCCTATTATTAGATTATCCTTGTTTAAATTATTGTATAATTTATTAGAAAACATAGTTTTGTATTTTGTAATACAAAAATTATACCTACTCTTGTAAAAAATAAACATAAAATTATTTTTATGTAGATACTTAAAATTCTTATGATCTAGCCAAGTCCATGCTTGAATCCTATAAGTTTAATCTAGGTACTTTTGTTTCTATCTTTTGTACAACACAACATGGTATAACAATAAATACTTTGAATTTGCCTTCTGGCTCCGTCAAGAAATAACAGGCGTCCGAGCGGTCGCGTGGTCTGATGGATGAAATTTTCTTGCTGATTACCTTTGATTAATGTACCTTCGACTCAGTTGTTTTTGTGGTGCAACGTTACAACTAAAGATATTTATCAATAGTTCGAAGACTGGATTACCATCCTACTCCAATTAGTAACAAGTTTTACGCGGAAATAGCAAAAGGCAAAAAATATGCCCTATGCATACTTTGATTTTTTGTATTAAAAACAAATGGGCTTTGAAAAATTGACTTTGCTGCAAAAATATTATCTACATTCCGACTACATTATCTACTACGTACCAAATACTGGGTTTTTATTTATTTTTTACAGCAATCATCTAGGTAGGTAGGTACCTATTTTAAGGATTGAAAATTATTTTTAAAAAATACTCACTAAAACGTTCTTATTTAGGTACTAACATTTTATAAAAGTCAGATTGCCGATTTTGAAACTAGTCAACTCAATTACACTCAAGTCTATAGGTAACGTCTTGGAGCCCCGTGATAATTATAACTCAATCTTAAAAGGCAACGCAATCAAAAGTTACAGCCGTTGCTAACAATACACAAATTATTATAGTGAAAAAAAGGTAAAAAATTAAGATTCAGAATTGCTATAAAACTTGGCACATGTTTTATGATCTTAGCTCTTATAACTTAAAACGGTGAAGCTAATAACTGAACGAACTTGCACTTGAACTTTCATTTATGTTTTGAATTAATTTTTTTAGAGATTTCCAAGGGTGTTTCAGGCTTTTCAACTTCCCATTGACCTTAAATCATGGAGTTTGGCGAGAAGCAAAATCCTGAAGCACATAGTAATGGGAAAAATCCCAAAGACATAAACTTCCAGTGTTCACAAAAAAAAATTAATCGCGCCACGGCATCCATAAAATAAAATTTGGCAAAGTCTTGTTATATTATACGGAACGGACGGTTGCTAACTGAAATTGTCACCAATAAAATGGCAGGTTTTCTTTTAGACGTACAGCAACACTGCATTTCAGCCGTGGACGGAGGAAATCACCCCCCTCTCCCCATATCAGCCAATGGCCGACATTAGGGTGACAGCTTGGGGTGACCATAGAGGGTGACTGACAGACAAAAAATATGTCAAAATCTAATCCAATTAGAAAATGTCACAGCGCTTTGTGATGAAGGTGTATTTTTGTGATTAAAATATTAAAAAGGGAGTTTTTCAAAATAATGTGCGACAATGGCTTCTGTAAAAGTGGCTGTAAGGGTTCGCCCATTCAATCAAAGGTGAGTCTGAATTACCTACACCAGTATTTACTCGAATGCTAAGAAGTGTTTGCAATTGTAACTATTTCGCCAAACAATCATTTCGAACGCATATTATCGGCACGATTTATGACCATATAGTCGTATCTGCATAGAAATATTATAATACGCGTATCGTAAATTGTTAGAGATGATTGAAAGTGGTCAGCACAATATTGTTGGGGGCGAACAAAAAGCAGTGATGTCACGGAGGCGACAATGACATTCACGGTTGAGCTGCATTTGGAGCACGAACTGTACCTGGCTTTCCGTTTTAGATGAAAGTTGTCGAAAAAATGCAAAAGAGATTGCCCCAGATGTCCATATTCGTATTATTCATCAACAAACTTCCTCTTACCCAGTAACCTAACCTTGCATATTTTTGTGTTTACATTTTTTGTCTGTTTTTTAAACAAACTCTCTTCGGTTGTTTATATATGAATGCCTTCCTCGTGTAGATTGTACAAGAATTTGATTCTCATAAGCTTCTTGGTACTTGATAATTGATAACAAACATGTGTAGGGTATGGTATGACTACCGTTATTCATTTTTCAGCATCTATTTAATAGATATTTCGGAATTTTTACTGGTACAGATTAAGTGACCTGCATCATTTTACTAAAATAAGAATTATATTATTTGGAAAAACTTCTAACACTAAAATAAAAGAAACTATTGAAATAAAGACCTTCTAATAAAAATTTATTTATTTTCTTATTGGTTACACATAGACATTCTCATAAATGAATTGCCCAATAAATGGTTTTAAGATAAGTATAAACATGAAATCAGAAACTGCCAGGTAGAATGATATTTCACCGTGATTGTTGTAAAAGGTGATTAAGCTAATTTTTTACTACAGAATAGATCTGCCACAGAACTGTGATCTCCAGCCTGCATACCCAGGGTGGGGATCGGACATGACCCCCATGAGATAAAAGCCAATAAGGGAGGCCTGCGTCCTGCAGTAATCCATTATAGGCTGTTGAGTATGAGGATTGTTTCACCATCCTGTCTTATTTATATACAAAAGGATTTGCACTGATTAGTATTGCCACATGATAAGATAAAAATTTAATAACATATTCATCCAACATTTAATTTATGTAAACAGATATTATCTCAATAAACAATGCCGACTGTGCTTTGTATGAGTCACAGTCGCTAACAATCAGAGCTTAACTGACCTATGCCTTATTTGGGTTATAGTGTATGGAATAGTCTGTATGATTCATACTGTCATCATAATATTCATACTTATTTACTTAAAACATTTTAAAAGTTATTATGTCTGTCTGTTACCATTTCTGTTACCCACCCACTCCTTAATTGCTACACGAGACTTTATGGAATGTGGCATGGGTGTCCCGGGGAAATTATAATATAGAATACATCAAGTGCAGGTAAATGACATGACAATCAAAGATGTGATTGTCCTCTAATGCCTTTATCTTTGTGTTGGTCAATCAGAGAGTGTGGTCATAATATTAAGTAACTTAAGTTGATCCTGACCCCTTAACAAAATATACAATTTGTTTGAACTCTGTTACAGAGAAAAGGACATGAATGCAAAGCTATGCGTTCAGATGGAAGCAAAGAAAACGAGACTGCTCGCAGTGAAAGTAAGTTAATCACTTTATATTACTTCGTTTTGTGACACTTACTCTCGGACTGTGAAAATTATCTGGCGGAACGAGCATCTGATTCACTTAGGTAGGGTTAATGAAAGATTAAAGATAGAAGACTGTAATCATAAAAACCCCAAAAAAACGACTGGCGGGACTTCCCCCCCCCAACCCTCAGAACGGGAATACGCTAACCAATTCCACCGATTCAGGTGACGTAAGATTCAAAAAACTGGGACTCTTCGGACGGTTCCACCTGTAATATACCAACAGAGAAACATTGAAGTTCGTCTGATTATGTAGGTACTTGTTCAACCGATAAGTTAGCTCAACCAACAGTTATTATTAACCACTCTCCCATACTATTGTCTAACAATGCAAAAGCAACTTCGTACACGGCACTCTTAGTAGCTTGTTAAGTGGCGCAAGACCAACGGTTTAACGCTTCCGAAATCGACCAAAAATTGGTAATAAAAAATTTCTAGCCAGAAATATTCGAGTCAGGAAGTGCATCGGAATAACACGCATTTTATCCCATAAATCAGTTCCCATGGAATAGAATTTATATGTTTTTGTTTTCTTTATACTTTTCCATAGAAGCAACGCGTGCGCAGTCACGGGCGGGCATAAACTAATTATAACACACAATACATCAACCGTAGGTAACATTAAGGTTGCACAACAATAATGACTTGACGATCAAAGATGTAACTGGCCTCTTAAGCCATTAACGTTGTGTTGGTCAATCAGAGTGTGGTCATAACATAACGCTGCTCCGTTGGTTGGTATATAGTCGGGTAAATACACAATCTGAAAGTCTTAAAATAATTTGATATGAAACAAATTGCAAAATAGAAGATAATGTAGAGCGGTACCTACTCACGCCCGATTTTGCGTCAATTTATGAAAACTGTTTTTAAGGGCTTATACTACGACGTCATTTTGTGAAAAGGATAGACATAGGTTGTCGCGTTCAAGGAGCGGGACAGGGCAGAGCAACGCAACGAAATCAAGTTTTTGCTTACCTGAACTTCAACACAACAGCCTTTAATGTTTCACTATTGGACGTAGGCCTCCCCCTGATAATCGTCTTATTGGCTTTTATCTCATGTGGGGTGCCCATAATACCCACGCTGGGCATGCGGGTTGGGGATCGCAATTGGGTGGTAGATCTATTCTGCTATAGGCGCTGCTGCCCGCCGCCGGTGTATGTCCCTTAGTCGCCTCCTACGACACGGGAAGAGCCCAACTCTTGGTGCAAATTCTGAGCCGTCACCACACGGCTAAGATTTTGCTTCATCATCAGCCTATATTAGTCCATTGCTGGACATTGGTCTCCGACTCCCGTAATGAGTGCCATAGCTTTTGCTTATTATCTATTAATTAGGACATTATTTGAAAACGCAACACATAAGACGTTAAATTTAGTTCAATTACCATGCACTGTATTTATTGAGAAACTAAGGTTTTGGAAAAAAATAGTTTTTTTTCGATAGATTTTTTTATAGAATTGTGAACAGAACGTTTCGAAACATATAAGCGATAAAGTAAGTGCTGAACTTTACCGTATAAATGTCAAAGTTAAATATTCAGTAGTTTGGAAGATATGGAGACCCGCCGGAGTTGATTTAAGGTAATTTATGCCCCTCACGGTGAATCTACATTACCTACAGTACCTTACCTATGACTGTTCAATCAGCGAAATAACTAAAAGAATCAGAGCCCGACTCCATTCGACCTATCGTCAAATGGACTCGCAGGACTCGCGACGTGATCGTGACGCTTGGTACAGCAGCGCCTCTATCGTGCGAACAGGGAACTACGCAAATGACATACAAATATGAGACGTGACGATAACGTTTCGATAATATCGTCAATGAAATGCCTAATTAGACCTACGCGGTAATCACTACCCTGTACCCAGGGTGGCAGGGTCTAGAGTTTTCGCTTGGTATAACCCTGGGTATTTTGTATTCATATGTTTGAAAAGCCGTGTATCATTAGAATTTGCAGCAACCCAACTCTTCCTGTGGGTGTCATAAGAGGCGACTAAGGGACATACACCGGGGGCCGGGCAGCAGCGCCTCTTGCAGAATAGATCTACCACCGAATTGCGATCGCCAAACCGCATGCCCAGCTTGGGGATTACGTACATTACCCTCATGAGATAAAAATAAGGGGGAGGCCTGCGTCCAGCTGCTGGACGCACTGCTGCAGTGGACCATTATAGGCTGTTGAAGTGAGGTGAGGATGTTTGAACAGCAGTTATCGAATCAAACGGCTTTTGCTACCGTTGAGTAAATAAAATGTATGAATTTTACATTCCCTAGGGCCATGTGCGCCGTAGGCCATGAAAGTGTTAAGTAGAATCATTTATAAAATAGGCGCGTTGCCAACATATAACTTTATATAACAATCAACGTGAACTAGAAACTTCTGCATTTTCTTACACAAAAACATTTAATATCTCAAGGCTCAAGGTTGTTTTATTTCCCATACCTGACAATGGTATGATGGTTCAAATATTTTAAACTTTATATCGTGTACTTAAGGTCGTAAATTGCAGTCGTTATGGGAGGTTTGTTATTTAGCCAGGTGTATTCAGTTCGCTTTTATTCAAGTCTAGGTCTCAATCAGGGTCAGCCATTGTACTTTCGACCTATTGTGTGATGACGTAGGTTGGTATTCGCATAAACCTGTGTGGATCGATTGACCTCTTCCACCAAGGATCTAGTGATACCACGTGCTACTGAGTGAAGGATTATAGAAGAGCAACGGGAATTACGCGGGTAAAACCGCGAGGCGCTGCTTACCCGCGTAATTCCCGTTGCTGTGGGAATTCCGGGATAAAATATAGCCTATGTGCTATTCCAGACAATAATCTATCTCTGTGCCAAATTTCATCCAGATCCGTTCAGTAGTTTTTACTCGAAAGAGTAACAAACATCCATCCATCCATACTTACAAACTTTCGCGTTTATAATATTAGTAAGAAGGATAGGAAGTAGGATTAATAAGAAGGAAAGTATACCTTGAAAACATCTTGAAAACTATTATCTATCAACTTCTATACTCGAGCCATTATCAATGTACATTGTATATCCTAAATTATCTTTTTGGATAATTGCTTAATGGCGTGGCGCTGTGACCCGTCGGTTTTGCGCTCTGACACTAGAGATCGCCAGCGCCTCGTTCCTTTCCGTTTCAGTCCAGTCGATTGACGTAATTCATGAGGTTTTTCTCAACTTTGGCGCGACATTCGACCGATTTACGCTCTGCTGGCTGCCCGATCCTCCCCCATTCGGACTACTTGCCCAAGCCAGGCATGTAGTCCGAAGTCCGGGAGCTGAGTGAACTGCTGGTGGCTTATGAGAATATCTACCGAAAAATTCTGAGCCGAAAGGGGCCGGGGAAAGACGGCCGCTCGCTGGAGACTTCTGAAATATTGTGAAATAGAAGATCTAGTGCCCGAGCCGAACATCGTAGGTCAAACCTTTTTTTTAGCATACGCATTGTGGGAAAGAGCATGAAAATTTGTATATTCACTTTGGGCTGAGTAGTCTCTTGTACTACCAGTACATGAAGATAGCTTCCCTTCTCTTTATTTATTGAATTTAATAACTACAGTTCACAACCAATTTTTTTGCTAAGCAGTTACATAAGTAGGTACATCATTATCATGACGTGACTTCTTAGACGACTTACCTCTAAAGCTGTGCGTCATCCGGATCAAAACCGGAGCGTGTGGCGTTGGTATGGTTGCGCAAATTTACTCTCATGGTTTCTCATTTGGTTGTACACTCCCATTCCAAAAAGCCAGCCAGTATACTCTCACTCTGTCTCTTGATCTCTCGCGTTATCTCTCTCACAGGACGTCATAGATGCGGCTGGCACAGGACCTTGTTAGATGACACAAACTTCGAGGGGCCTTTATACCAGTTAGATAAAGCTACCGGGGAAATGAGAAAGATGATGCGATTTTAGTTATCATGAAGGTTTAATGTGGTACAACAAACATCACGTATTACAAGTAGACATTATGATCTGATATGATATGAGATCGCTTTTAAGCCATAAGGCCGCCCATTGTACTTCTCTAATGCAATGTCTTTTCGTAATGTTCTTTTTCTAGTGTACAATAAAGTGTTTTTGTATTGTATGATGTAGCACTGGTGAACTAGATTCTCGACCTGACCTGACACATTGTATTGCTTTCGGCTAAGTTTGATTCAATATCACACGAGCGAAGCCATGGGCAGAATATAGCAAAATATGTCCCTCGAGCCCGAGTTTGTACAACCTTAACAAGATGATCCTTCCGCTCATCTAATCCGATCGCTTCATTCTAAATGCGGATATTAGGCCACGGCCATGCCTTGCGCACAACACACAAGAAATTTCAGGAAGTAGGTACAGTCGACTGCAATATGATTTCATCATCATCATAATCTGCAAATCATCAAATCTGGTAATACTCACAGCTGGATATACCTTTGCCTCTTCTTTTCCACGCCAGCTCAATCTGCCTGTGTGTATATTTCATTCAGTCATCCGGCCACCTTGACTATATCATCCGAACACTGACAGGTGCTCTTACTTGGCCACGACCTTGACTTGCGCTAAGCAACTACTTAAAAGCGAATAAAATTAAGGAAAATCGACTTTACTGGGATGTCATCAACATCATAAATCATCATTATCAATTTAAGTAGTGACACGATGACTGCTGGACATAGGCCTCCTGTTTTTCCGTAGGTCAGTCAGTCTTGTGTGAAACTCTGCCAGTCTGTGGCCACCATGGCTCTACTATTCGACCACCTGGCAGGGTCCCAATTCTGCTTGGTTAGTGGAATTGGGAATCGCTTTAATTACAATGATATCGTCGTCGTAGAATAGCCAAATTAAAGAAAGAAGGAGAGATTGAAATAATGTTTTCAACATTGACACTTATAACGCGCTTCCTTCCATCTGTAGTTTCTTTCATCTAAGGAAGAATAAATAATAATAAATAATGCTGGACAATTCACACAGCATTATCTAGCCCCAAGGTAAGCAGAGCTTGTGTTATGGGTACTAGATAACTGATATACGTAATATTATACATTACATAGATAGATATTTTTTATTATACATAGAAAACACCCAGACCAACGGAACAAATTTCTGCAGATCGTACACAAATTTGTTCCGAGGCGGGGATCGAACCCGCAACCTCTTGCGTCGCAGGCAGACTCTCGCCCGCTGCGCCACTGAGGTCGTCAAAGAATGCCGAAATGGTGTCAAAATTTTCAATGGGCAGTTTGTGATACCTATTATAAGCTTTTTTTAATGCCTCTATAATAGTTTTATATTGTATAGTTTAAAAAACTTGGTTTATAAGGATATACATCATATACAAAAGAGCATGTTGGCACACTGTAAGCGATCGTCGAGTAAGGGTTGAGGCAGAATAGCTTCAAGAAGGTCAGGAATAGTCTGAGAAAGGTGTGTGTCATGTCAATTTACGGGGTTCCCTGAATGAATTATTAAATCGGTCAGGCCATGCATGTGGCTTTCCCAGGCAATTTGATGACTGTATTGCATTCAGTGCATAATTTCTATATTTCTATTGGATATCCTTTGACGGACGATGTAGCGCGGCAGGCGATGGTACGCCTGCAGCACAGGAGGTTTCGGGTTCGATTCCCGCCTCTGGACAAATGTTAGTACGATCTGAAGATATTTGTTTTGGTTGTTCTGGTATTTCTTTTATGTATAATAAAAAATATCTATTTATTGTGTTATCTAGTGGTACCCATAACACAAGCTCTGCTTAACTTGGGGCTAGATAGTGATGTGTGAATTATCCAGCATAATTATTATTAATATCCTGTTGCGTCACATGCTCCAAAATTAACATTGTATCGATTTTTTAGCAAAATGGTTTTATCTGTCGCCTATAAATTTAGTGTACAATTTCCGTAAAACTACTTTCCCGCTACTTTTGTAGAAGGAAAAAAAACATAAAAATTCGCAAAAAAATATAGAATCTTCCGCGCAATTTTAATTGATCACCCTTAACTTAACCATATATTTGCACGATCGATAATTTGCTTTACGCAACAGCATGGTTGCTGTAATGTGCGACGACTTTAAACCTAACGTGACTGAAAGCAATTTGCCGCTATGCAGATTCTATTACACCCCGATCGTTTGCCGAATTTAAGCGTCGCCTCGTCGAGTCGTATTGTTTT
The DNA here is from genome assembly GCA_946478455.1 of Eupithecia vulgata. Lineage (NCBI taxonomy): Eukaryota > Metazoa > Arthropoda > Insecta > Lepidoptera > Geometridae > Eupithecia > Eupithecia vulgata. The sequence goes on from OX297877.1 coordinate 1,359,049, forward strand.
CACACGCCATTTAAGATGATTCATTTTTAATTGTGTGCCGGATGTAACGGACTTTGGGTCTTGTGTCCATGCTGAATGGGACTAAAACAGCGCGGATGTAAAGAAGACTTATATGTCTAGTTTAAATATCCGTGTTTTACGCTACAATTATTATAATATAGGTAAGAAAGATATAATGACGACTTTAGTAATCCGTGAACGAAGCCGCGTGAAGAAGCTGATATGCTTATGCCTTTACGTAGTAACGGCACTGGATAAAACGAAGCTTTTTGGGAATTGACTAGTATCCTGAATGACTTCATTTGATTCTTTCATTCACTTGGCCGCGAGATTAAAATGTTTTGTCGTGTTCTCAGCCCACAGGAGCTATAATTATATATTAATACACATTGAAACATTATGTATTATAGTAGCCCGAAATCGTAAATCATTTTCTATGAAACCGTGCTATAAATATCATAGAAAATGGTTTACAACATGAATTTACCGACAACGTGAATAGAAATTCAGATTTGTTTTCCAGAAAAATTATCACCTGCGTGATCAATGATCATATAGGATCCATTATCCAGGTTCCAAGTGAACAAAACCGAGACGGAAAACAGCAGTATCACACCAGCATCACACATCTAATCGACAGCGTTTACCAGTCCACTGCTGGACATAGCTGGAGACCTATTTTCCATATTCTAGGTATATATCTAACATTAGAATGTTTGTCTTCCAGAATAGCAGAGAGCTAGAGGCCCGGGGCGAGAAGTCGAAGGACTTCACATTCGACCACTCCTACTGGTCCTATGACAGCGAGGATGGCAACTATGCCTCGCAGGAACAGGTATGTTGATCGTCATCACTCATCGTAATCATCGTTAGCCTAAAGCCGGGTATATACTGACCGGCGTTACGTAACGTGTTACACAGCGAACGTTCGTGCAGTTAGTACGGGGAAAAGAGAGCTGGCAACGAACAACTAGACGGATTTTTGACGTTTTATTCATGCTCGCTGCGAATAGAACAATGAAAAAAGAGATCCCCTTCGGTACTAAGTATTTAACTCATACGTAGTAATATTGGGTTAGTTTACTTCATAAACTCCAACACGTAAATAGAAGATTAGCTATGTTAAGTTTGGAATTTTTATATTACGTCCTGTAACACCAAACAGAACAGAACCGGTCAGAACCCACTTTTAACAGTATAGACGAATGCAAGCAATGAGGAAGCACCTTTATGCTAGTCAACAGCTAGACACATAGATCGCCTCTAATGAGCGCCATAGCGCATTGTCTTTAGCTGCTCATGTTTTAAAGCATTATCTCGTTAAAATTGTATGAAATTGGAACGTTGGAACATTTTTATTTCCTAAGGTATTTGTCTTAAGACGAAATGGGCTCGCTTTTTCGAGACAAGGACGAGCGAACGCGAGAAAGGATGGCAAGAGCAGTGGAATGGCCGGCCCGCGCGCAATTTCGTTGATTTTTATTTTTTATGTATAAATTTATCATTTGTCTAAAGTAATACTCTTTCGCAATAAAATAAAACCAAAATGGTCATTCATTCAAATAAAACTGCTTTCCGTAAAAGTATCTTAGTTAAAATGAAGATAAAGAGGAAACTGCGTTTTTTTGTAATTCTCTATCTAGTTGAGTCCATCGTGTTTCGACTCCCATAACTTACTAAATAGAATCCTAAATCCTAATCTTTGATGCTCATCAAAAAATATCAATAAATTTAGTGTTTTAATGCTTTAAAATGGATTTTCCGTATAGTCAAAACGTGGGTTATGGGACTAATTTCGCTTTAAGGTGGATATTGACCGGACGTTACAAGGCATAATGTAATGTGTGAGCGTTCGTGCAATCAGAACGTTCCTACGGGTAAAGAAAGAAAGAAGGCGCTCGCAACGTGCAAAGAGACGGATTTCAGCACGCGGCGTTACTTATAATGCTCGCTGCCAATGGAACATTACACCCCGTAACACCGGTCAGCCTTAAAACTTCTATGAGGTGAAACATAAACGCATTCCGACAGGCATTTGGAACTTTGATTTGTTTTCATCTCCTCTAGGCTCCGTTTCATCTGTTTCTCTTGTTCGGTTGTTGATGCTGGCTTCTCTTCGTCAGGTGTTCTCAGACCTCGGGCTGGACGTGATAGACAGCGCGTTCGAAGGCTACAATGCGTGCGTGTTCGCGTACGGACAGACGGGCAGCGGGAAGACCTTCACTATGATGGGTTCCAATGTAAGTCATGTCTTTTTAACCCTCTGCTATGAGTACCTATACATTTCCATGTCTCTCTTATTTAAAGAAACTTAGGTTCTGTGCCAGCGTCTACAAACTTGTCTTTCCTGAAATGTCAACTCTCCATCCAGTGTTTAGCGCATCCTAAAACTGCTCGCGCGAAATAGTGCAATGGAATCCAATTACTTGACATGCAGTTCATTATCATTGTCCATATTCTAGATTGTCCAGCTTCAGACAACAGACGGTTCTCTTCTTTCAGTCATATGCATATTCCTAAATTGTCTTTGTATTCCAGGATAACCAAGGCTTAATCCCTCGGATCTGCCGTCAGCTGTTCTCCCGTGTAGCGGCCGGCAAGGAGTCTGGAGCCTCGTACCGCACTGAAGTTAGCTATCTGGAGATCTACAACGAGAAGGTCAAGGATCTGCTCTCTTCTAACGCGGGCCACATGCTCAAGGTATGCCTACTAATATTATGGATGCAAGGCATCCGGAGAGAACCAAGGTTATCGATATAGCTCAAAGGATTAGCAAGCTGAAGTGGCTGAAGTGGGCTGGCCTGGCCACATCTCGAGAAGAACAGACAACCGCTGGGGTAAACGTGTTCTTGAGAGGAGACGGCGACTCGGCAAACGTAGTGTAGGTCGCCCTCCGACCAGGTGGGATGACGATTTGCGAAAGACTGCTGGCAGATGCTGAATGCGGCAAGCTGAAGACAGGGCGCTATGGTGCTTATTAGGGAAGGCCTATGACCAGCTGTGGAGTAATATAGGCTGATGATGATGCAGGATGCCCGGGGCCTCCTACTGCACTGAAGTTAGCTACCTCGAGATCTACAACGAGAAAGTCAAGGACCTGGTGTCGATTCTGCTGCTGCATTGATATAACTAACAAAATTTGCTACCATTTAAACATATTCGGTTTATTTTATGATGATGTTTTATTTTGACAGGTTCGCGAGCACCCCAAACTGGGACCATACGTACAGGATCTCTCGAAGCACCTCGTCTCAGACTATGATGATATACAGGTTTGTGTTTATTCATTTCTTTTATCCATTTAACCGGCACATTTTTAATGTCATTATATGACGAGCGATGTCACAAAATTAGTACTTGAAACTGGCAGACTTTTGTCAAACCAATATATATATTTCAGGAATGCATGCACCGCGGTAACCTCCACCGAACCACAGCGTCCACCCAGATGAACGACGTGTCGTCTCGCTCACACGCCATATTCACCATCACCTTCGTACAGGCCAGCTATCTCCGTCACAACAACATGCCTTGTGAGACGGTGTCTAAAGTTCACCTCGTGGATCTGGCAGGCAGGTGAGTGGCAAACTACTGTCGTCTTACTCACACGCGTGTCTTCCATTAACTGTCGTCTTAATCACACGCGAGTATCTACTATTACCAGTGATTTATTGGTTTTTGTTTTGTTCCAGTGAGAGAGCGGACGCGACCGGAGCCACGGGCCAGCGGCTAGTAGAGGGCGCTCACATCAACAAGTCACTAGTGACGCTCGGGTCCGTTATATCGGCACTGGCAGAGTCCAGCCAGCTGCCAGTGGAAAGTAAGTCTTATAACCGAGAAATTACGATCTGGTTTACTTTCCTCTTTGCAGTCAAGGCGCACGGTGCAGTTCATTATAATCTTGATACTTTACTCTCACACCAAACGAATTTCTTTTACCTTCACTATTTGTACCACTATTTTTTGAAACTCTGCTGGGCTACGATACACACAGCGACGACTGTTTGACGTCCGTTTTCTCGTGCATTTGTTTCATATTCGCACAAAAAAGAACGAACAAAACAGTCGTCAAAAAAGGTGGAAGGTGTTCTAAGCACGAGCAACTAAATGACTCAGCCGTGTGTGTGGTTTATGATGATAGATAAAAAACAAGATCCGTTATGTGTGAGTATAACTCTGGCGCCGAGGGTTTCGAACATTTGCAAATTATACAAATATTAGTAAAGGTACCCGTTAGAAACTTTGCTATTTAATTCAAACTGTAAATTTTTCGACTTCAAAATATTTCAAAATGTATTGTAATGTACAGAAATTTCAGGACGGTCGATATAAAAATTAAATATTAATAAATTAATTAATAATAATTATAAGAATCACAAATAATTATGACAATTTCTTCATTTGTTGTCGGTGTGCCTGGAGTCAAACGCATTGTACATCATGTTAGTTATATAGATCAAATAATGAAATTGTTTATATATTTTAATGTTATTTGCAGGCAGAATGGCGAAAGACAAGAAGAAAGTGTTCATTCCGTACCGCGACTCTGTCCTTACGTGGCTGCTGAAGGATTCTCTCGGAGGGAACTCCAAGACTATCATGATTGCAGCTGTACGTAACATTTAATCTCACTCTATGATATTTATTTTCTGAGTTTGCGATTGGTCTTAGCAGGAGAATGGAATCCCTTGAAGTCAGTCTGTAGATGTTGTATTACAAATTAACAAAAGTTCCTGGCAGGGTCGCCATATAAGAATGGGTGTCGGAGGCGAGTGAAACCATAGAAATCCAGATGATGACTACTTTAATTAGGGAACGTAATTACACTTATTCACAGATTAGGAACTTATGACAATGATAAGTGCATACATAACAGTTACAACATCTCACTAAATCTACAGATGGTTTTAGTATGAACCTGGAGTACAGAGTAAGGAAATTCAGTACTAATTTTCAAAATAGCGTTACACAAACATGACTTTATAAATTTGACGAAGTGAAGCATTTGAATTTGAGAAATATAACTCTATCACCTACAAAGTAAACTGAATTTCGTCTGCAGATCTCCCCAGCAGACTGCAACTACGGCGAAACCCTGTCAACGCTCCGTTACGCCAACCGAGCCAAGAACATCATCAACAAGCCAACCATCAACGAAGATCCTAACGTCAAGCTCATCAGGGAACTGAGGGAGGAGATTGACAAACTGCGGAAGCAGATTGATCATAATACTGTAAGCGTGTTGTACTTTTAGGTACACTGTCTCTACGTATATCCTTTTTATAAGGATGTGTGTCCATGTTATACGGGACTTAGGCTAGTTTGTTAGTTTCCTAGGGTGTCTTTTTGAATGAGATATCCAGCTATGTAGGACTGGATACTGTATAGCGACTATAAATCCTTATACTTACAAGGCTTTTCCTGCAAAACGCTGGTCGAATGGAGATCATGATTAAAACGCTTTAGGTTACTAAAAACTTCAAATAATATCTGTCAGGTGGCGCTAAGACCGTATTTGCTTCACAAAAAGCAGAACGAAAAGAACTAATTCCTTGATCGTGCAAACTGTAAACATCATCGACATCAATTACTAGTGGATCCGGGAATGCGGGCCAGTTGGGCCGGCCCGGTATAGGGAAGGTCTTTCTTATCTTTTTGCTTTATAGTGCGTTACTCGTACTGGGAAAATTTTCTACGAAAATTTAATATAATGTCCCAATTTTTTTTTATTTTCGACGAAACCGACTAAGGTTTAGTGGCTTATTTAGTTAGAGCACACCCGTACTGAGGGTAGGGCGCAGGGTCGAATCCTGCCGAAACCGAAAATTTTTGGGACATTGCTAATTTTTCGATAAAAGTCTTTCTTGTTAACAACCTGTGAGAATTCCAGCCTTGCCCGCCCCCAAACACAAATCCTTAATGCTTCCGCAGGATCCAATCCAAACGGAACCAGACGTCCTCCTAACCCTGCAACGCAAAGAAGCCCAAGAGAAGCATCTCACGGAGAAATGGACAGAGAAGTGGAGAGAAACCCAACAGATACTTCAGGAGCAGAAGGCGCTAGGGCTGAGGAAGAGCGGCCTGGGGGTGGTGCTGGACTCGGACATGCCGCATCTCGTGGGGATCGACGACAACCTGCTGTCCACTGGAGTCACGCTGTACCATCTGAAGGTAGGATTGAGGGGTTCGTTTGCAGGGCAATGCTGTCCACTGGAGTAAACAGCGAATGGTGCTTTAAGTCGTCACTGTGTGTGGTGGTGTTTCTCACAGCGGCTCAAGCTGCGGCTGGTGACCTGCCACCGCCACTGCGTGCCGCGTTTGTCTGAAAGGCTTCGGCCCATAAAACCTTGCTCAGTTATTGGATCAATGCTTGAAAGGCGGTTATGCCATAGTAAATCGTAACTCAGGCATATGTATATCGATGTCTGAGCAAGCTTTCATAATACGGGCTTATAGTCTTCTAGACAAACGCGATACGCAGTGGATGTGGCAGGCCACCGGCGTACATTACTAAAATCCTCTAAATTAAGGCGATAAAATAATTCTGGGTTTGTCCCAGCATGCGTTGGTATCTAGTGTTCACAAACAACACTGGCCTCTCGACAGAGTCGCTTCTTGACATCACGAAAGAAAACCTAGTTATACAAGTGTTAATGTTTATTTTTCACAGGAAGGCGAAACAATAATAGGCACATCAGAATTAACTCCGACCCCTGACATAGTGCTAAGCGGAGCGGGCGTCCTACCACTCCACTGTCGCGTGTCTCTGCACGGGGGCGTAGCCACGCTGCAGCCCGAGCGAGGGGCGCAGTGTTGGCTGAATACTGTGCCAGTCGACAAGCCCAATAAGCTCAGCCAAGGTAACGAGCACCCTAAACACTGCGCTATACGGTCGAGTGTCACGGCATGGAGGCATCATAACTAAGTCTCTGTTTGGCTTTCTGGCCACTGCAGAGGAAGTGTTAATATAGGAACTAGAAAACACAAATACTGTATTCTGTTATCTAACAACCAAGTATAACCTTTGTCTTCCATTTCAAGGTTGCATTCTCCTCCTCGGTCGAACAAACATGTTCCGTTACAACGACCCCGCGGAAGCTGCCAAGTTGCGACAAGAGGGCAGCACTAACATGAACCTCTCCCGTCTCTCTCTGCTCTCCTGGTCCACCACCGACCTCGCTGCCTCTACTGAGAACCTCAACACTAGCACGCTGTCGTAAGTAAAAGTCACTATCGCAAACCGGTATACTAGCCCGCTGTTTTAAATAATTATCGAATTATTTATAAGTTCACGCACCATTACCCTCTTGTAGCATCTGGCAACAGCCTAAGCGTGTTGCCCCAACCTAACTTTACCGGCGAGGCGCCTTTCGCGCCCGCCAAAATCCGGTAACGCTGTCATGGCCATCTGCGGTCAACAGCATAGTAGTCCATTCGGAAAAAAAAAATCATGCAAAGGCCAAGTTAAGACCAGAATGCGACCAAGGCCCTACTCCCCAATGCCCTACTCCCCAAGGCCTTTCTCCACAAGGTGGGCTGAAGACCTGGCTGTTGGCAGTTGTCATTGTGGTGAAGGAATCTTTAAGGCAGAAATATGTCGAAATATGTCCACTGCTCGACATAGGTAAAGCCACCTATGTCGAGCAGTGGACATATTTCGGCTGAGATGATGATAATAAATACATAATGCCGCACAGCATCATCTAGCCCCAAGCTAAGCAGAGCTTGTGTTATGTGTACTGTACGACTAAATATTTAATAAAATGCATTACAGATACATATTTTTATCATTATAAAATACCCAGAACACCAGGAACAAATATAACATCGTATAAATATTTTTCCCAAGGCGGGAATCGAATCCGCAACCCCCTGTGTTGCAGGCGGACCTTTGCCCGCCACACCACGAGGTCAACGATGATTTGAACGAGTACCGTTAAGTTGCCAAGTTGTCAAAAGTCCTATTGAATACCAACTTCTAAAACCTATTACCGATGTTACCAGGGATCTGGAAGGCGAGATACGCTGCGAGCGGATAGAGGCCCAACGGGCGGAGTTGGAGCGAGAGAGACAACAGTTCTTACTTCAACAAGAAGAGAGACAGAGACGGTGGCACGCTGAGAGGGAAGAATTGTTACAAGCTCAAAGGAAGCTAGATGAGGTAAGATAATAATATCTTCCGTTTTATTCATAGAAGTGATACTTTGTCGTGACGAAATTATTATCTAAGTGAAAGCGCATCGAGCAAGCAGATTGCAGAGGATATGGCGGCCTTAATGCGTGCTCGCAACGTTTGTACAGATTCAACCAAGTCAAGTGTTTTATTTGCGGATTTCCATTCAAGCACTGTCGCTTAACACACTAAAAATGCGCTCCTATGAAAGCCCGCTTTGCAGACCGCGATTCTCTTCCATTCGTATTATATAGCCGAGTCACAGCAGCTATCTGATACTGCTAATAAAAAGCTAAAGCAACTGAGCTCCCTTTTCGTAAATTTAAACAGTACATAAAACGAAATCTTATCAAGAAAGCCTTTTACTCCATAGATGATTACATCAATGATGTTAATGCTTGGCCAGATGTCGCCCAGTTCCGCACCGATAATTAGTACTTATAATAAGGAAAATAATGAGTTAGTTTTAATAAAATAAATATTGACTTGTATCTAAATCAGATTATATTTAGACTGAGATAATCTTTTAATTTTAAGTTTTATAAAACCTACTAGTGGTTTATTTTTCGCTTCTTCCACTCGTGGACAAAAAATTGAAGCGAATAAAATTAATAATAGCTTATTTCTTATTTCATAATAATGACTATTAAAACAGATTTTTATGTATTAAATTCGATTTGTCTAAGTTCCTTTTTTGTAAGCCTAAAGAAACAAAGTTATTGAGTTTGAGTTTAATAATAATGTCTCCTGTCTCAGGAAAGAGAATCAATGGAGAAGGAATACGCAGCCGCCTGTCGCCGTCTCTCTGGTGACTGGCGTGCCCTAGAGCGCGGCTGGACGCACCGGCGGCGTGCCCTGCGCTCGCGGCAGAAGGAACTCGCGGCTAGGGCACGCCGACTGCGGGCCCTTAGCGACACTCACAAGCAATGTGTAAGTACACTGTGCTAGATACACTCAGCCGCCGCCGTGCCCTGTACTCGCTGCTAGGGCACGCAACCTGTATGAACTAGCAGTGCGTAAGTACTGTTACATGAAATAAACAATGGAGAAGTATAGGTAGCTATTTGCGGAGTCTGCTATGTAGATTAAAGTTTTACAAACATTAAGAAGCTATCAGAGGTAAATATTAACATATCCGTAAATATTAGCTAGCCCCTGACATTGACAGGATCAACGTATTCTTCATGCCTCTCTTTCTACATTTTGGTGAAACTGACTGTAGGTAAGGTTGATTTTGTCTTAATTGTAGACTTTCTTTTCAAAGCACAAAACCGCTCAATAGATCTGAAATTGACCTTTTAGACCTCTTGTCTACGAGGACAAGTAGGTACCTAATTTATGTAGCTCTACCTACTTCTCGCAAAAAACCAACTAATATCATAGTTACACTTGTTACATAACCTTATTCATCATCATCAGCCTACATTAGTCCTTAGTCCACTGCTGGACATAGGCCTCCCTTAATGAGCGCCATAGCGCACTGTCTTCAACTTGCCGCACCTAGCATCTGCCAGCAGTCTTTCGCAACTTATAAACTTATTCAAATATATACAATAATGGTGGACAATTTACACAGCATCATCTAGCCCCAAGCTATGAGTTGATGCTGATATACATATGTATGTATTTAATACAATACATTATTTAGATTGATATTTGAGTCTCTAAATGAATCTAAGGAAAACTACATTAATCCGCCCGTTAACCCACGCGCTTTACTAGAACTCAAACTGAATAAACAAAACCCTCCGTTTATGTTGCTTCAAGTCCTAAAACCACCTCGCCTGGTACTGGACAACTGAACTAACAGTGGGACAAGATAAGAAATGAAAATGTTTTCTGTAACATCTTTGTTGACATTACTCCATCGCCTGCGTGGACTCAACGGTGTCATTATCCCCGTTCATACTACTATAAGTTCTCACTTTTAACTCGATCTCACCATGTACTCATAATTTCAAAGCTGGACATTTTGGTATACTTGACTTACCGATAACAATCCCTAACCGAAAAGGTCTTTTACTTTGCATTACAAAGGAACTGCGAGCGCTTTTGTGTTTCGGAAAGAACTACAAACTGTTCGTTAAATTTGCATGTGGAATTGGCGCAGAACTTAGTATGCCCTCAAAACATGGGTGTAACTGTAAAATCGCATACTTTCCCCTCGATGGTGTTCCATCAAGTCCTCGAAAAATATACATAAAATAAATAAATAATACTGGACAATTGACACAGCATTATCTAGCCTCAAGCTAAGCTAAATATGCTCAGGTACAACGCTTTTTGCGATGGCTTATTTAGTTTTGCGCTGATTCTAGCCTTCTAGTTCTTGTCGAGAACCCGCAGTAGCGGCTAATGCACAAACAATGCAATAATTGTATTCCGTTTCTCACTATGTAGGCCACTTTGAGTTTATCACCCGTGGCTGTAGACGTACTGCCTTACTTTGAGTTTATCACCCGTGGCTGTGGACGTACTGCCTTACTTTTTAGTTCTGTACTTTTTATTATGCAAGTGAATGTTTTAGTTTTTGGGTTGAGCTAAGTTTTTGATTGATTGGATTCTAATGTACTTAAAAATTGGCTTTTAAAATAAGGATATTTTTTTAAAAGTAAGTAATTCTCAACTAAAAATAAGTTCCCAAATTTTTTTTACTTCGGTGGGACTCGAACCCACGCCCCACCCTCCCCAACCTCGAGTCCCGCCGAAATCGAAATTTTTTTGAAACTTATTTCATTTCTTATAGATACCCAGAGTGCGGGTAAGCTTTATAACCAAAATCCTTAAATATAGATTTGTTGTTGATTTTTGATATTTAATTCAGGTAATCCTAAAACATAGTTCGCTCGATCTTTAAGCTATCGATGTTTCATTGCAGCTTAGAATATAAAAATGTAAGCTTTTATAAATGCTCAAGGAAAACTCGTAATAGAAATAACGTAATTGCTAATTGCAGTCAAAAATACAATTGATTCTGACGCATTGTTATTTATTTAGAAACCTCAGGGCTTCATTCATTCCAATTAACATTGGAAAATGTGTCTATATTAGACATTATAATAGATATACAGGGTGATTGGAAGGTGGGTGCAAAGCTAGTGGGCGAAGGTAGTGTGGACTATTTGGAACCATTTAAGCCATAGTTGTCTTAGACGAAGTCTGACTATTTCTTTTTACAAATTTTTAAATGGGAGGCAAGGAAAATATCCAAAATTTTACAGCAACCTTTTTAAAAACATGTTTGGTTATTACTCTTTCTTTTGAGGTATCAGTTATTGGTTTTCGTAAATCGCTGAAAATTTTCGTAAGTTTTAAATGTCTGTAAAAAAATGGCTAATGACTCAGATACCTAAGAACATGTTTTGTTAGATTGCTTACACATAGCTTAACTTAAATTAAACAAAAAAGAATTCACTGGCCTTTCAAACTGGCAATGATTAGCAACTAACTGATTTTTTTTGGGTATTTTCCTTGCCTCCCATTAAAAAATTGGTAAAAAGAAATAGTCAGACTTCGTCTAAGACAACTATGGCTTAAATGGTTCCAAATAGTCCACACTACCTTCGCCCACCAGCTTTGCATCCACCTTCCAATCACCCTATATAGACACATTTTGCAATATTACATGTTAAGAATACTTACGAGCCAAATGTTAATTTCCGTGACCGTAATGGTGAATGAAGCCCTGCGTCACTGCGTGCGATACAAATTCCATTAATTAAGGGCCTCTACTAGAAGAGAAGAAGCCTCTTCCTCAAATCAACTCCGGCGGATCTCCATATCTTCCAAACTACTGAATATTTAACTTTGAAATTTATTTTAAAGTTCAAGACTTACTATATCGATCATATGTTTCGAAAACACGATTCCATAAAGTTTTCATTATAGAAAAAAAACGCAAAGATACCTCTAAATTTTCACTAAAATCTTAATTTCTCAATAAATACAGGAGTTATGATCTCGAGAATAAACATGGTACCTAATAAAAATAAGTAAGAAGAACATTTATATGTTTCGGTATTTTTTCAAATTATTTCCTAATTAATAGATAGAATTAATACATTTTTGGGCTTTAAAAAAAAAAGAGGTTGTTAAGGCTATTCTTAAATGTTGTCATCACATATATCAACTCGGAAATGGATCAACACCGCTTCAAATTCTCAGTATTGTTTGTATGAAATTGCCTACAGACAATCGATGACAACACCGAGACTTGAATTAAACTCGCGAACCGTAAACACTGCGGGAGCTAAAATATTAATAAGTAGATACTTAAATATAAGCACAAGCTTGTTTTTCTCTTTTAAGTGAAATGTATTTTATGTTCTTTGATAAAATAAAGAATCTTTAAACCGAGATACATTTTAGATTGACGGGACAGCTCGCTGGTTACTGGCTTGAAGCTTCCGATAAGTCGTTTACTGCACAATGTATCTAAAGATTACCAGTTTAAGCCCATTTGAATGCACGTTTTAGTGCTGTGCCTGAAGTGATTAATATCGTTCGGTTTGATCAGTTCCCGAGTTGATACGTAGCGTGCTACAAGCATGCGCCCCCTCCCGCCTCGCTTGCTACATCGCCCCCGTCCCTAGGCCGAGAACGAGAGCGGTCACGTGACGGCCCTGCGCGCGCAGCTGGACGGGAAGCGCGCCGAGCTCGACGAGTACGTGCGCGGGAGTGTGCGAGAGCTTATAGCCCAGGGATGCAAGCTGGATGAGGTAAGTGGTTTGTAGTGGGGTGGTAAAAACAAGATAGATAACTCTATAACACAACACCGAGGGTCTAACAGCAATCCGCATATTCTACCGCATCAGTATTTTTCTTCGTCACTTCTTATCCCATATCAGCTTGTCCTTACCTCCACCCAGGGAATAACAGTCAGTAGTACGTACGTGGGAGTACAAGAGAACTTATAGCACAGGGTTGCAAGTTAGATAACGTAAATGTGTGTTTGTAGTGGGAGTGGTACAATGCTAGATAGATAACTATATCTCAACACCAAGGATCTAACAGCCATCCGCATATTTTATCGCATCAGTATATTTCTCCGTCACTTCTCATCCCGTATCAGCTTGTCCCTAATTCCACCCAGTCTAACAGTCAGTAGCATGCCCGTGGGAGTGCAAAATCCCGGAATTGCAACTTAGATGTAACTGTGTTGGGGGGTGGTACAATGCTAGATTTGTGTTATTAAAGAAACATATTATAATTACATCTATAACACAACACCAAGGGTCTAACAGCATTCGCATATTCTTCCGCATCTTTTTTGTCACTGAATCATCCTCAGTTTGTCCCTACTTCCACCAAGGGTCTAACAGCCATCCGCATATTCTTTCTCAATCTCTAACTCATCCGCCTGAGCTTTTCGCTACAACCCACCTAAAGAAGGGACGATGTTATACCAACTAGCTCCATCCAAGAGCAAGATTGGTCAACTAACAGCACGGAATCGACAATGGAACATTTTTGAAAAAAATGGTGTTGTGGTTATTGAGTTATTCCTAACCTCTCATTCCAAAATATAACGAACTTAGGCCCGTATTATACAAGCTTGCTCAGTCATTAATCTCTATTTGAGTAACGATTTTGTATGACATAAGCGTTACTCAAGCATAGATTGTGATGACTGAGCAAGGTTTCTTAATACGGGTCTAAGTGTGCTAGCCTGTGACACCCTACAAATAAAACCCAGTTCTAAATTCGTGCCTATATTTTCACTTGTCCGTGTAAATGCGCTAGTGAAACTATTTAGAGACACATTTTACTGTATTCAGTTGACACATGAAAACACGAATTTCGAGCCAATTTTTCATCGTGCTTGTTATAAAATAAATAAATAAAAATAACACATTTCATTTATTTATTTTTTATTGTAAATTTGTTATTGTATTGCTTGCATGGCCATAATTAGCTTAATTTTATATCGCTTGAAGTTTCTACTTATGCTTATACTATGCCTTTAAAAAAAACCTGACTGGGGTCGTGGTGATTGGAACTAACCAGAACTTCGATATTTATCGAGCTGACAGATAACATATTGTGTATGAAAAACTGTATTCTTTTATTAAGTCAAAGCGTAGCATTGTTCTGTCTCACTCTGCCTTATTCTAGATTAGAAGAAAGCAGAGTGCTTTAAGAACAATTATTTTATCAACTCTTTAAAGAACACTAACAGATCGTTATGAATAAGAGAGTAAGTGTGTATGAGTGAGTGTTCCGCAGAGTCAGACGCCGAGCCCGGAGACCCCCTCGGAGTCCAGCGCCGAGTGTCTGATGCAGCTCCTGATGCACTGCGAGCCGAACACTGCGTCCAGTATACAGGACACAGTCGACAGGCATGTGAGTATAACACCATCCTTCATTTTCTTCTATTTACCTTATCCGTCCCTCGTTATTGATCTTCATAAGGTTCGTAGTTAACCCGGTTACATCCAAATTCGTTTGACATTTGAACAGTGATTTTTCCTTAACATTTTTAGGTTTCCAACTTCGTTGTCACCGCAGATCGTCCTTCGGTGGCTCACAGACTTTTTTCTCGCACGATAACGTATTGGTGACCTAATTATTATGCAAGCTAGGCAAAGTGAATTATGCACAATCAACAAACTGTAAACTTAGTTTGTTGATTATTAGTATGCAATATTCGACCTCTACAAAAACAAAGTACCTACTGCATGTACTTATGCGATAGCTTGTACACACACAATTTTTCATCCAGCCATCTCGCTCTAACTCATCGAAGTCTCGGCGGTCGAGTACATAAGCTGAAATAAACTTTATTACATAACAGAATCGGAATCTGAGGTGTATTTTTTGGCAGAATATAATAATAAATATAATAAATAACGCTGGACAATTCACGCAGCATTACCTAGCCCCATGCTAAGCAGAGCTTGTGTTATGGGTACTAGATAACTGATATACATAATACAATACAGTACATAGATAGATATATTTTTTTACATAGAAAACGACCAGAACACCCTGAGCAAATGTCTGCAGATCGTACACACATTTGTTCCGAGGCGGGAATCGAACCCGCAACCTCCTGCGTTGCAGGCAGACCTTCGCCCACCGCGCCACAGAGGTCGTCGAAAGAAGAAACCGGCAGCTCAATACATATTTTGATGGGCATAATTTATGTCCAGCATCTGGCCTGTTTACAACGTTTTAAATGTCTGGTAAGTACATTTAAAGCGTTGAACCTTCTAATAAAAACCTTTCTTAACAGAAAAAAGAGCTTGAAGAGTTAGAAGATGAGCTGCAAGGGCGAGTCAAGTCTGTCGCCTCCCACCGCGTGAAGATAGAGAAACTCCAGGCTGAGCTGGCTCTGCTAGGGACGCAGGACCTGGGGCTCAAACACGCACTGGCTTCCGACTTGAGCCCTGGAATACTGAAAGGTGATTATCATCCCTTCATACAGCCAAAGACTGCTGGCAGATGCTGGATACGGCAAGCTGAAGACAGGGCGCTATGGCGCTCATTAGGGGAGGCCTATGTCCAGCAGTGGACTAATATAGGCTGATGATGGTAATACAGATAACCACTGCTTGATATGTGCCTTTGTCAAGTATCGTTTGTTTTATCAGAAATATTAAATGATTTACAGAAGGGACGATTATAAATATTGTCTTGCATGAAACGAATTATGAATTATCATTTATTATAAGTACCTACTTCCTTTGTGATTATTGTTTATTATTTACGTTGTTAGTACTTTTCGCCTGAGATACAGGTTTAACCTAGTTCGGGCACAAGAATTACCTCTAGAATGTATGTTATTTTTACTCTTTTGTTAACCGTTTCCCTAAGATATTTTTGAATAAAATTATTATCGTATCTTTGTAGAATGCGACAATGAAACCTCCCCAGAGAGCATAAAACGAAGCAAGTCTGAGCTGGTCCTGCGCCGCACTCCGCGGGAGGAGCCCTTGGAGCCGCTCTCAGCGGACGAGCGAGAGGACTTCCGGAACAAGCGGATCAAGTGAGTACACACACGACTTGCAAAACATTTGTTTTGAGAAACCCTTTTTAGGGTTCCGTACCAAGGGTAAAAGGGGATCCTATTACTATGACTCCGCCGTCTGTCTGTCTCTCCGTCTGTCACCAGGCTGTATCTCATGAACCGTGATAGAGAGACACTTGAAATTTTCACAGATAATGTATTTCTGTTGCCGCTATAACAACAAATACTAAAAAACATAATAAAATATATATTTAAGGGGGCTCCTATACAACAAATGTGATTTTTTGCTGTTTTTATAGATCACTAGCAGCGCCTCGCGGTTTCACCCGCGTAGTTCTCGTTCCCGTGGGAGTTCCGAGATAAAATATAGCCTATGTGCTATTTCAGACTATAAACTATCTCTGTGTCAAATTTTAATCCAGAATGCATACTGCCGCCATACAGTTCGTGGACCACTACCTGACAGAAATTTTGTCAAATGTTCCATCCACACTGAATGGTTAAGAAACATTTTTCTAGCTACAAATATTATTTAAAAGAATATACAAGTAACCGAAGAAACAAATGTTACAGTCAGAGGGGTTAACTATTTTATTACATAAAAATTCTTTTAGCTCAGTGGAATCGATCCTTAAAATTTTTGAGGCCAATGGGTTTTGGAGCGCAGTGACTCTGTTCAATTTAATCCCTGATTAATTGGTAAGGCAATGACCGTGGAGAAGTTTCTAATGCCTTGAAGTATAACGTAACGTTCAAAGGATGCGCACTGTTGCAAGCATTACGGACCAGTCCTTATTCACATTTAATTGTGTCGAGTGCTCTTTGAAACTTACTCCAGCTGCTCAAAGACTCAAAGTGCATCTTGGCGAGATAAAACTCTCCAGCTTCTCGGTTCTGACTGAATCTCTCTAGTGAACGTAGTAGAGTTATTGGTGATCGGATTCCACATTGTCAATCTAGAGTCTAGATTGACAATGTGGAATCCGATCGTCCCAGGTATCTATCTCTAGATTCTAGAGATACCTGGGGCGACCGGTTTGCTGCATTTTCTTGACGTAATCAAAGAACATGAGGACTGTGATGAAAAGTGTAAAAGTTACGCGATCTGTACACGTAGTTAACTAGACATTTTTCGCTTTTATTTACCACAACTCATCCCGTGGGAGTCGTAAGAGGCGACTTGACATACACCGGGGGGCGGGCAGCAGCGCCTCTTGCAGAATAAATGTAACACCGAATTGCGATCCCCAACCCGCATGAGATAAAAAAAAACAGGAGGAGGTCTGCGTCCATCAGTGGACCATAGGCTGTTAAGGTTATCGCTTTAATTTAAATATGTTCTCGAAAGTTTTAATCCGCGATGCAAAATCATTTGTTATATAAGTTTAACGTGCGTGTGTTTGTATACGTGTAGTATGGTAGATCGCTAATTAATAAATAAATAATGCTGGACAATTCACACAGCATTATCTAGCCCCAAGCTAAGCAGAGCTTGTATAATAATAATGGATGTTCCATTATGGGTGACACTGGACTTCATCGAAAGTGTTCTTACCTATGTATTTGATGAATCTGTGCAGCTGCGCTAATGTTACGGTAGTGCAGGGTAAAATAACGTAACCAGAGAACCATATAATATTGAGAAAAGAATCTGAAATATAGATACTTTAAAAAGAAAATACCAATGTAAAATTGTAACGCCTGCAATAAATTTGCATTACTGTGTCTTTCCAGTCTAAGCCTAAGCCTGGACCCGCTAGCCTCCCCCTCAGTCCAAGACGACACATTCCACACGGCGACCTGCAGCCCCCCTGGCTTCCCCCCCTCGCCGAGCACCCCACTGGGGGCTCAGCCCGCGTCCGAGAGGGGTGCGGAGACGTTAGCAGGGGGGGACGCGCCCGTCCAGCCACACTTCCGGCTGGGGCCCGCGCCGCCTGATGATAGTGATGATATGTCGAGCACAGAGGATTACCACAAGGTTAGTTCTCAAAATAATTGACTGCAAACCAATCTTCTAATGGTATTAGGTATTAGGCCATACCTAAATAAAATCCTATAAAATATCAGATTACTAGATTCTAGTCTAGAGGATAAAAAAGGCTTTGGCTTGTTTTGCTCCCAACTCGAAAAATAACAACTAACAGGCTAAAGATTTTTTCGTTTCTTCTTTACTTTAGTCAAGATACAGAAGCGACCGAAATCATAAATACCACTTTATTGTGTCGGTGATTGAGTCTTGATTCTTATTCGTCGTTTACATAAAGATTTCTGATTGAAGATGACAACCGCTTTCATGCTGTCCCGCTTAAATCATATTTGATGAATTATGTCAATTCCCAATTTTTATCTACGCGACTTAAATAACATTGCCTTTTTCCAAAACGAATGTAGCCTCCTGAGGGTGCATTTTAGCCCACCGGGAGCGGGTGTGAGAGCAGTGTATACAGCCGCTCTCAAGAGCTCTCAAAAGTATGCTTTAAGTGTCCACCAAAAATGCACCCTATTTCCTTACATCAGGGGCTGGAGACACCCCAGTTCCTAGTAGATCGTGCTGTAATTATAACCGGGAAAGAGCAGTAACCATCCATTCATGTAAAACTTGTCACTGAATGAATATTGAGTCCGAGGGTCTTCTTGATGGAAAATACAAATTGATATTCGTGTGTTGTTAGCCGAGGATAGTGGAAGGTCAGTCGTCGAGCTCGGTGGAACGGTCGCCCGAAGAGATCAAGCAGAAGACAAAGTACAAGAGAAGAATACCAGGTCAGTACTACAGATCTCGAATCTGGCTACTCACAAATTACATAATCATGCAAAAAAATAGATTTCGCGGGACTTGAAACCGCAACTTTCCCTCAGTACAGCAATGCGCTAACGAACTGCGCAACTGTGGCTGTCTACTTAGCACATGAGCACCCACAGCTGGATATAGGCCACTATTACGCCATTTTCTCCGGTCCTTTGCCACCCTAATCCGTTTCTTCCAGACTATTCTAACAATAAGAAAATAAGTAAATTAGTCTACGACCGTCCCTGGGATATACCGAAAACATTTTATTATTTGGCAGGGAGTGCCAAATGTGGATGGGCTTGCGAGCCTATAGTTCTTTGCAAAGTCATAACGCATAAGGCAGTATAAATGTAATGTTCAATATCGTCAGGTGAAGGCCGGCCCGGGCGCCGCCAAGTGACGGAGGGCGAGGCCCTGCGCGCGATGCAGCGCCTGTGCTCCCGCATCGCGCATCAGAAGCTGCTCGTCATATCCTCGCTGGAGAATGACTGCTCCAAGGATGAGCTGGACAATCAGATCGCGGTGAGGAAATCTTTAATGACCATCATACTAGACCACATACGTCCACAGGTGGTCATAGTACTCCCCTAAGGATCGCCATAATGACTGATCCTGCACAACAGCTCCCAGCTTCCTCTCCTCCGTAGACCGAGACACTTTCTCGGTGACGCCGATGACCAAACCATAATTATAAGAATTCCGCCCATAGGTGCATTCGTGCGAAACCTCCATTTCCCTCTTGTAGCATCTGGCAACAGCCCAAGCCGAGGTTCGCACCTTGCGCGTGTTGCCCCAACCTATCTTTACCGGCGAAGCGTCTTCTGCTCCTGCCAAAAGTCCGGTAACGCTTATCATGGCCATCTGCAGTCAACAGCATATTAGTCCATTCGAAAAAAAATTACACCGGGTTGTCCCACAACCTTGACGGTCATCAGTCCACCGTGGAGGTTCCACTTTGCACCTTCCAGTATGCGTGATCGTCCCCGAGAGCCTGGAGCTCGTCCGATAAAGTACTGCAAAGTCAAGCAGCATAGCTGAGATACTTCTTGAAATGTGTGGTTGCCGATTGATAAATTCACCACAAGCATCTTGCAGCAGGTTGAAAGGCTCGAAGCGGATCGCACTACCGTGTCCAGCGTGGTATTGCTCTGTTCTTCTCTAGACATCAGCGGAACGACCTACTCGGAAAAGGAAAATTGATGTTACTGATTCGTTGTCGTTCAAAACAAAATCTTATGTCGCTGTCGCATAAGATTAGCGCTTGCACAAAAACGAATAACAAACTTCGAGTTCGTTTTTACAAGTACGGGCCTAGGTGGGCTGTCTACTCGGTCCGTCAGTTTGTAGTCTAAGAAGGTCTCTTACACGATTTTAGGTACAATATCTTTTTTTAGTATCTTAATACAACCTACTATGATCGCTACTATCTGGCGAAAGAGAGCTTAGAACCGGGATGCCTGGAAAAGTTCTGTGTCGGAGGTAAGGCAAGATCCATTTTGGATAGCTGGGCCACAAGAGTGAGGGAATTATAAAAATCCTACTTAACTGTTTAACGTTGTTCCCAGGTTTTGCAAGATCTCCAGAAGAAGTACGTCCGACTGGAGATGGCGCTCCAATACTCGTTCTTTGACAACCAGCACACCGTGCGAAGGCCTATGATGGTCACTCCTATACAGGTATACCATTCATCATCAGCCTCCACTAGGTTTACCGAATGGCGGTCTGCACTCAAGAACACGTTTTCCCTAACAATTTTCGGTTCACCGTATTCAAGGCAAAAAAGAAAAAATACACGTTTTTTTATTAAGTAAACACAATTTCGCTTACTTTTGCACCAGACGGTGCTATGTGAAAATGTCCAGTACCTACAAGAAATACCCATGCATCAATAATGTAGTGTTTTCCAAAATAGATAAATCATCAATTTCTGCAGGTCTATGTAATTTTAATTTGACAGTCACAAACTCAAAGCTCTTCTTCTTTTCATTATGGTTGAACTATTTTTAACTGCACGTTACTACAAATAAAGTTAAAAATAGTTAAACCGTTGGCGTTGTTTGACTTGTGCATATTTGCAGGAAACCCCATCGCTAACGCTATCGGAGAGCGACATGCACGTGGCTACAGATCCGGAGGACTCGCCGCCTCCCAACAACTCGATTGTGGACCCTCTGCTGCATAGGTAACACTCATTTTACAACGGCTATTTACCGAAATGATTTTGTTTAAAATTTTGTTAGCGTTAAATTTAGAATATAATAAAAACTTTCTACTTATGTAAACGCGTCATTTGCAACTTAGACTTGACAATAGAACTTAAAATAGATAATTAGATATTTAGATAATTACACATAAATTACATTTGCAATGGCTAATTTGCTAGTAAAGTGTACAAGCTTAAACGAGTTAAAGCTCGACCTGTTTCGGCCAACGCGTAACTAAACTGATAAACATCTATCTCGATTATATGACCATTATTTATGAACATCAAACTGCTTTATTATTTTAGACCTTATTTAAATAAGTATAAAGAAGCGCATAGCGCTTACAAACGTCTTGAAAATGTTAATATTTTACGTCTATGATGAATGTACACTGAATTTGTATTACTCTTATTACTTATTACAATACAATACAAAACACTTTATTTGTTCACCAGAAAAAGAACATTACAAAAAGAAATATTACATACGACAAGTACAATGGGCGGCCTTATCGCGTAAAAGCTATCTCTTCCAGGCAACCTTTCATTAGTAAAGTTCATAACTTAAAAATATTCAATTGAACAAAAATCAAAGTGATCACTTTATATCCTAGTTTTACTTCTGTTATTAGATTCTTTGTAACGTGTCCAAGAGTCCTGCTCGACACGTTACAAAAAATCTAATGCGCTTCTTCAAACTTATTTAAATAAAGGAAGTAAAAGGATAAGTAGGTATAATACATTGGTTATTGAACCATTCAAAACACTATCATATTAGGACTTCATGCAAATTTTATATGAGCATAACATTTTAATAATAATAATAATGCTGGACAATTCACACAGCATTATCTAGTCCCAAGCTAAGCAGAGCTTGTGTTATGGGTACTAGATAACTGATAAACATAATATAACACAATACACAGATAGATATTTTTTATTATACATAGAAAACGACCAGAACACCCTGAACAAATGTCTGCATATCGTACACACATTTGTCCCGAGGCGGGAATCGAACCCGCAACCTCCTGCGTCGCAGGCAGACCTTCGCCCACCGCGCCACAGAGGTCGTTAAAAAATAAAAGTAATTGAATGCTGTCAAACTAAATTGCACTCTATTCATTAGTCAAACTGCGGAAACCAAAAACATCCCACAACCTAAAACACAATCTATTCCCAGGCTAAAAGAGCAGGAAATGGAAGGCAGCGACAACGTGTCGACGTCGAACGATGAACTTCCCTCCGAGCACAGCGAGCCGTGGGACGACCCGCTGCGGCGGCAGGCCGACAACAGGGCTGTGGACACCATAGATGTGCCCTTACAGGTTAAATATACATTAACTCATTTACAACGGAATGATTTATTTGTATTTTTTATTAATAATAGTAATGCTGAACAATTCACACAGCGTTACCTAGCCCCAAGCAAAGCAGAGCTTGTGTTATGGGTACTAGATAACTGATATACATAACATAACACATACATATGTAGATAGATATTTTTTTATTATACATAGAAAACGACCAGAACTCCTTGAACAAATGTCTGCAGATCGTACACACATTTGTTCCGAGGCGGGAATCGAACCCGCAACCTCTAGCGATTACCTTAGCGATGGGGTTGCGTCGCAGGCAGACCTTCGCCCACCGCGCCACAGAGGTCGTCATATTGGATATTGAACTCATTTGAGTCTTGAGCTTTCCAATATTTCAGCACAGTTGTTCCGTGAACATGGCGCATGAAGCTGTGCCGGTATATTGTATGCATTAGCCTTACATCTACAGCTTATGCTGGTCCGCTGTTGGACGCAGGCCTTTCCCGATTTAGATGAGGTCCCCCTTTAGATGAGCGCCTTATTGGTTTTAATCATATAGCCCATAATTCCCACGCTTGGCATGCAGGTTGGGAATCTCAGTTCAGTGTAAGAATGTAAATTGTGCTGTGACTTTTGTCATTAGAGAGGAAAGGTTGACCCAAAAACCAACATTGCTACGTTCATTGAGCAATTTAATGTTTTTGTAAATGATTTCGATCATCACTTATAAAAACGCTTTTCTTTATTTACAGGATCCCCGAGCACCTCTTGGCTTAACGCATCCAATAGATTTCAGTAAGTAAAACTGGAACACACTTGTGACACTATATCGGAGTTTAGGTTTGCCACTGGGCAGCCTTGACGCTAACAGTAATAGAATCAACAACGTTTATTACCCTAAGCTTTCAAGTGCCATCTGACGCCCATCGCTACAACCTTCAAAGGCATTTCTTCAATCTTTACAAGCTACCGTTGGTTTCTGCCTAACATAGCGGGCGCGTGTCATGTAAATAATGAGGTACAAAACAGCGCCTACGCCACCCTGTGGGATGCTGTGTGTTGAGTGTGACGAAAACAGGTCCCTGTTCTCCTAACATAAGGTTAATTTCAGATGAGGTGGTGAGTATCCCGGGGTGGGTGACGCGCGGCGCCGGCGCCTCCACGCATCACGAGTACGAGGTGCGCATCTGTCTCGGAGACCAGCGCTGGCTGCTGTTGCGCCGCTACCGCCGCTTCCGGGAACTGTATCTCACCATGCGCCGCACCTATCCAGCCAAGGTAAGACCTGAAAGGCAGAAGTGCATTGTTCTATGCCAATGCAGCCAGTCTTAAATTCTACATTACCTAGAAGTATGTTTATCGATGGTGAACAGTGTGGGTCCCAAATTGGTTCCTTGTGAGACTCGCAGAAGGCTCGTAGTCACTGCTCGACTTATCAGTGAAGAAGCCAGCGTGGCTTCTTCACTCAACCTTCTTTACGACAAGAATAAAGTTGATACAAACCAACGCGATTTCTTATTTAATTTAAAGTAAAAAAAAAACGTTTTAGTGCTTACCCGCATTCTGGGTATCTCTAAGAAATGAAATAAGTTCCCAAAAAATTTCGACTTCGGCGGGACTCGAAAATTTTTTGGGAACTTATTTAATTTCTTAAAGCCCAGATAATCTACCTCATAAGAATTTTATGAGTATCCATCCACCTTATCGAAAGCCTTGGCTAAGTCCAAAAACTCTACAATACATTTTAGTATAACTAATATTCTTACTCCCACTCTAGGTGGGGTCTGGGCAACATGTTTTTCTCATGTCTTTCGAGTCCTAGCCTTTTACTATAATTTTTTATCGCTTTATACACGTTTTAATTTTTTATTTCAGGTGTCATCCATTCCGTTCCCCCCGCGTCAGCTCTGGTCCTCCGAAGCGGTCGCCCGCAGTCGACGCGCAGCCTTAGAGTCCTTCCTCCGTCGGTTACTCACCGTGTGTTCTACCGACGCTCGCTGCGTGTTGCACCGCGCGCCGCTGACTCAGCATTCCTTAGTGACCTTCTCTCCATTCTTCCGCAAGGTAGAAGAGGTTTATCTGCATCGATATTTATTTTAAAAAATCTTCCATCTTTGGTTTTGAAAATGATATTCGCTATCTACATTGTGGTCTATTAATTCGTAAACGATCCAATGTAAATGGTATCGCATTGCAGCTCGCTTCGCTGCCATCATTGCTACTTTGATTTTTAAAACTACATAAATCTACTTGACGTTCTTACTGAGGACAACAAATTGCGGCTCTTTATCGATGTGACAAGCGCAATTAAAGTCAGACTTTTTATAAATACATACAATTTAAGACAACGCAATTTTTTTTCTCCACAGGGTGTATTCGAGAGCGGTAAATGCGGCACAGGATGATGCCGCGCGGAGCTCGCCGCACACGCCGCGCTGTCCAGCACGACGCGGCTTGTCGCACAGCACGCCGCGAGCGCGATGACGCAGCTGTTGATGACGATGCTGCATGCTGCGCGGCTGATGCTGCTGCTGTTTGTGTTGGCGGTGATGGCCTTTAGGAGGTGGCGCAGGTAGGGTGGGAGGGACTTTGTTGTGAACTTGGGTTTTGGATTGAGCTTGATAACATTATATGAAACAAGTAAGTGGTGAGACAGTAAAACTATAATGTACCGAGAGAGGTACTGACAGTTACACGCTACTATGTTCATTTCGTGTAATCAAGAGAAAAGGAACTTGGTAGATTCTCAAACACTACAAGTGGACGATTTTTCGAAACAAAAATATCTGAAATTTTTAGTTTCGTAAAAAAAAATGTTTTAAAACATCAAGGTTTGGTTACTTTACATTACACAATCTGACACATTTTCTAGTTTTGGTTAATAATGCCTGAACTCTTCTCTGAACGGTAGTCTAAGAGCCGGTTCCCATCCAAGCGGAGCATGGCTCAGATAATATATAAAATTCAACAATAATTCACCAACATCGCACAATGTCCATGGCTATTTTGGATCCATATTATTGTTAATTTTAACTGACTTCGAAAAATGGAGTAGTTTCTATGTTCGGCTATATGTATATTTTTATATGTCCGTCGATTTCTCCGTTATTTATGGATGATCGATTTAAATCAATATTTTGTAGTTGTATAGAGAATCCCGAAGTAGTCCCCTAAAAACGACACATTTATTCCCGAGGGATTAGTATTATCCCTTTGCGGACTTAAAAGCATTTTAAAACAAAGGGATTCGAAGTCGTTTTTAAGTTTTTTAAAACAATCAAATTTTTTATTTATTTATTACATCTGCTCCGCTTTTCTCTAGTTGTTAAGCTTTAGGTTCGTTTGAATTCATTACATTTGATAAATCGATCTACCAAAGTCCTTATTCAATACCAAAGTTAGTAACAAAGTCGTATTCCTTACACATTCCTTAGTTGTTCCGTATTATAATACAGGGAACCTAGTGTAAAATCGGAACAACTCGGCCTGTTTACCCTAAAAGGGTAAGGTCACCTCCAAAGGGTAAATGTATCCTACCTTGGGGTTAACTTATTTACGTCCAGTTTTACTTATTTAGATCTTATATGGGTTAAAGTATCAACCGTTTTAGATCTGGGTTAAATAAAACCCAAATATTTAATAACGGATTAAAATTAAAAATAAGCTTTTAAAAACGAACTTTTTCGTCATTTAAAACCAAAGTACTTGGGAAGATAAATCCAACGAACCCAAACCCGACTTGGTTTAGTCCTTTCACGTTTTGTTTAGGAGTTCCTGTCCAGCCACTTTCTGTCTCCATCATCACACCAACTCGATGGTACCATGACATTGAAATTTACATAAGTATGCCAAATTCCAGCTCGGTTGAGGAACTGTATGAAATTCAGTTGCACGAACAGGGCTAATTAAATAAAAGCTTGTGAAAATAGATTTACCCTAACCCATATAAGAGCTAAAGTTACCCATACCCTGAGGTAAGGGTCACTGCAAAGCGGCAATATTGAGGGTGCCTTCGTTGAGGTCTTACAACCTTAAACTGCGCGCTCCACTCTCAATATATAGGTTTAATATCATCGTATTAAAACACGGGGCGTGTAATTTAAGACTGAATGATCTCCAAAAAAATAATGCTAGATTGAGATGTCCTTACTTGAAGCCGACGGATTCGTTTGTTGGTAATGTTGGTCGTAGATCAAGTTATATGTGTCTTTAAAGTCTAATCAAAAGTGTGTCAAGAAAAATTTCTATGAAATTATTTGCAAAATAATGCTTGATGATACAAATTTTATCTTGCGTTTTTGTGCTTATGTATACGTTATCTTATATATGGGCAATTCCGCATACAATTTTGCAATTTGACTATGCGTCAAATTTTGACACATTGTTAAAAAAATACTGGTTTTGGTATGTATTTTACTAGCCAAAACTAATTATAATTTGGAATAGCCTTATATTGATTAAACATCACATTATTTATATATCTTTCTAAATCGCTTCGTATTAACGTAAAGTTTTATAACTTGACCTATGACTAAATCAGCATTTATGACATGACAAGACAAATTATTTCCATCATTTGATTTCCACGGGCTATATCGACCCGGAAACACATTATTCAGTTACTTTCATATACTTTAAGGTGATTATTACATTTCTGAGGCGTAAGTTCATCGACATAAAGTAAAATTTAGCAAAACTGAACTATTTCTGACAAATATGTCACGTCGATATTGACCAATACATCTGTATTCAAGAATTCTTGTCAAGATGATGAATCCTGTTTATTTTTGTCGGTGAACTTGCGCTCAAGTCCTAAAGGACGTTTCTTTTAAGTTTTCATTATTATTATTGACGGTTTAGATATGTTTCTTCCAGTTGTCTTTAAGTTGTGATGTGTCTGTATATTTTGTGCAATGGTTACTTTTAGAGTTATCTTAGTGCTGTGTGATCTTAACTTTGACAAAAACTGTCACGAGTTAGTTTGACAGATGTCTAAGGTCTGAATAGCGGAGTCTTCCTCTAGTTTTGCGTGTTATTTTGTCATTTGAGGACATTCTCTGTTTGTTTCGCGAATGGATACACAGCTTTGAACGTTTTTCTAACAAAAATATTGCTAGATTTTTTTATTTAACAACTAGCAGATCTAAATTTAAAATTGACAGATGTTTTGAAAAACTACGTCAGATCTAGTTATAGCAAGTGTAATTAGAACGTCCATCGCGACAATAACCTTTATTCTTCTGGTGTAAACGCCATTTTTTATTAATATGTGTAAGCGCTTAACAAAATACCAAATCCAGCTGTGTATCTATTTATGAAGAACACTAAAGCACCCTGTAGTGATTGAGACGGCGAGCTCCGAATGTTAGTTAATAGCTCAACGAGCTAATAGATTTAAGTATTACTTACAGGACTAAAGTGATGTGGAAATATAATTAAATAATACTAAATAGGACTTATGTCATCTACATACTGAAAATTTATACTTAAAGTAAACGCTCATAAGCCGAAAACTCATCTAAATTAGAAATCGGTTAGGTTGTCTTGCGCTGGCAGGCAGTTATGCACATTTCTGTATTTAGATGTTCTTAAAACTAGATATAACTAAATTTATTTAAAAAATCTTACAATGGTAACCCTAAAAAAGATGGGATAATTCTAGCTTAATGAAGGAAAATCATATACTTAATAATTAAATTAAATTCAAAATACTATTTCTAGCTATTTTAACCGTCGACTTAAAAAGAGATCTTTTTTTAGGAGATTGTCAGCTCTAATCTATTTTAAAAGTAGGTAAAAAAGTCGAGGGTTTGTACAATTAACTACTAAATGTCGAGTTCACGGTATCGTAAATTGCAATTAAAGACTACCTTTAAGAGGATTCTTAAAAAAATATCAATTTTCACATCATTATATCGTAGAATGATATCTTGTGATATATAGAACATGTTACAAATTTTCAAGTCTGTAGTTTTTAATTTAGTAAATTAGTCACAGATAATATGAAAATACATTTTATACACATTATCATTGTACCTAACCTACCTACCTATGACCCACAAAACCCAGTGTATCTAAGTATGTATGTTTTGATGACTCTATTTTTGTAAATAACATTATATGATCACTAAATTTTATCCTAAACACTCGTGCCTTTCCCACGCTTTACTTGGCATGCTTAAGATTTTAATCCCTGTTAATATTTATAATTCTATTTATGAAATATTTCTAAAATGTGTATGTGAATTATTTTTAATGTTTATATCACTTAACTTTAAGAATATAAATTTCTATGGCTAGAACATCAATTGATTATTTCGAAGCGAATTCTTATTTTTTTTTATCTTTTCAAGTAAAATATAACGCATATATACCTAATGTAAATGCAATGCTATCTACATTTAAATACATGAACTTATGTACCTATTTATATTATTTGATGTAAAGTCAGTCCAGAGTTTAAATGCACATGGACACTTACTTTAGTTAAAATAATATTAGAATGTGTTTCAATGTAGCACATAACATAAAAAGACAAACATGTAAATAGGTTGTGATACATTATAATTTTCATTATTTTTAGTGTTGCTATTTAGTTCTACTTACTCACGGCCGGATTTTTGGGTATATTTATTTTAGCACAAAGCTATAAAAAAAATCATTTTTGAATGTATTTTCTTTTTAGTTTTTTTCTTTTGTGTTTACTGTTTTTACGATGGTAAAGCTTCTATGCGCTTTCCAGATTCATAGAAAGCCATCACGCATGCTTACCAAATCGTTCACATATTTTCAGACCACTTGATTTGGAATACATACTAGTTGTTTCCTATAACTAGATGGAGCTAGTAGTGTTCTGTTTCATACAAATTATTTTATGCTTACACGTTTTTCTCATTTAGTTTAAGATATATACTAAGTTCTATTCTTACGCTTTATAATGTAATCTGTCACTAAAAGTGATTGGTAAACTTTGCTTGTCATTGTTAGCTTCAATGTCATCATAAAAATAAACATTACATTGATGAAGCGGCGCCAATAAGAAAGAAGTTGAAGTTGAAATTTTAATGATGTTTTGGTGCAGAATTGTATTTGTACCTTCTGAGAAGTAAGAGCACCTAAGGCCTAAAACGCCTCCCATAGTAGAAACGATGGCCTTGTAGATATATCCCCATAGATATTAAAATATTTTTAGGTGTTGTATGTTAAAGTTTAAAGTAAATAGGAAATATTTTCATTACCTAATTATTTAGTACAAATTAGAGATGTAACGAATATTCGCATCCGCATTCGCATTCGCGAATATTCGCAAGGATTTTCAATATTCGCATTCGCATCCGCATTCGCCAAAATCTATGCGAATATTTGGCGAATGTTGATGGGGCAAAAACTTACCTAATATATTTAAAAAACTGTTCTCTTTTATATGCGGAATTATAAAAAAACTCTGCACTTCTCGTAAATAGGGATGATGATAGTAACAAAAAGCATCATTATTATGTATTTACTAAATTAAATCAGAGCCATACATGACAAAACGCGTATTATAATTTTTATTTTGATCAAGATCAATTATTATTTTGATAAATAATATAATACAATAATCCGCCATGACACGTTGAACTACAATTAGAGAACACAGACCCATGACGTCATGTGGTCACAAAGTAAAATGGAAGACACAGAATAACCACAGAAATAAGTAATAGTAAATGTATGACTTTCTTCAATCAATAGCTAGCTTCTTTGTTTCTTGACAATATTGTTAATACTTGTTTTATTATTTGATTGTATTTCTTATTTGTAAAGACATACTAATGAATATAAATATTATGGTAATTCTGTATCATAAAAATTTGTGCATCGGTGACGTCATAGACAGTCGCCACGAGTATTGTAGCGTTTTAGAGCGAAATTTAAATTACATTTTTTAAAACTCAATTTTACCTACAAAATCCATGTTTTTCAAACATATTTTGTAGAAATATGTTTTATTTTCTATTTAGTAGATGTTTAAAAATATCAAGGAGTAGTCTCAAAATCAATCATCATGCCTATTACTATATTTTATTATGGCACTCTTATTGCTAATTCTTTAATAAGAACTTTGTAAGAAACTTTGACAAAACTTAACTGAAAAAAAAATGTTGAAAAATGTTGATTGGGTGACTAGTGTTTGTCCGTGGCTTTGCACGCGTTTCTACGAAATTAAAGAAACTAAACGTTTAATGTTTATTTTTGCTCTATGGGAACTAATTTGTGAGATCGAAAAATAGCCTAGCCTTTGATTTGAATGTCAATGTATTGATCATTCTAACCCAGGGGTTAAGGTAACCTTTTAATGGCGGGAACCACTTGACAAATTTATGGTTTGTTTTTGGCGTGCACAGACCTTGATCGGAGGACCTAGGACAAGGCTGTCTTTTATTTTTTATTATTATGTTATACTGGTTAATAATTAAATATGAATATTTTAAATATTAAAAAAACAAGTTAATTTCTAGTTTCACCCAACCCAAACCTCATAAGCTAGAAATCTTAAATTTTAAGCATAGGAGTTTTGGAAATTACACCCCCAAAAGAAAAGAGGATTAAAGTTTTTTACGTGTTTCTTTTAACTCTACGAAGTGGCCAAATTTGCTTGAAATTTACCAAAAATACAAAGGCGTTGAACACGAATTTCAGGATTTTTCAAAATATTAATGAAATGGTTAGGTATATGAAAGTTTGAGATTTATAGTGGGGCTCCGACTTAAAAGGGCTGTAACTTTCTAACGCATTACGCTATTGTACTGAAATTTTCTGAGTATATAAAAACAATAGATTGAAAAACGACTATCAGAAATTTTCAAGAAAACTCTTAATATGATATGCGTTTTTCAATCCATTCTTTTGTCATATACTCAGAAATTTTCAGTACAATAGCGTATTGTATTATATCGATAGCGTTATGCTTATGTAACTTTTAAACCAGTACCCCTATTTATAATTTTACATTAATGTTCCGCATCTACTAAGTGAAATAAGTCTAAACGTGGTCTAAATTTTACTCATTGTTTTCATGGAGGCACTCATTTTTAACAAAATAACATATAAAAGAAAACAAATCCAACTCCAACCGACAAATGTGTGGATAAAAATATTATCAAACAAACAACGCGATTGGTAGACGAAGATAGCAATTATCAAACGATTCATCTTCTTAAATTTTTGCTCTGCATCTGTTTTGATACAATTATGCCAATATCAGTTTCAAATTCTGTGGTTATCAAGGTTGTGAATTGTCGATGTCATGAATGAATGAAATAAACATTATTACTCGTACGTAATTGGTAGTTGAAGATAGCTAATAGCAAACGTTGGTAATTGGACAACGCGCGCGCCAATAAACAGTACGTGAAGTTGGCGGCAAGTTCAAAATACCAACATTCGCATTCGCATTCGCATTCGCGAATGTGAGCATCGAATACTCGCATTCGCATTCGCGAATGTCGAAAATTTGACATTCGTTACATCCCTAGTACAAATGAACTGTCATTTTAGTCAACTTACATTATATACAATAAAATAGATACTTGCTGTTTTCGTCTTTTGTAGTTGCACATTGGGAAAAGTTAATCAAATCTTTATTATGTATTATGTGCTATTACAATAGTCGATTACATATTATGTGTTCTTACAAGAAATCTTCACAATATTCTTCAATTAAAACTGATGAATTTACTGTATATTAAGACAATTATTTATTTAATGTATTAGAATTAAATGTATTCTTATATTGTTCAATAATTTTCATCACATTAGGCTTCATGTACTCATTATTGCTATAAATTACATGTTAAAGATTGGATTGTTAATGTATGATGGCTTAATTTTTGTGTTTTAAGTTGTAGTAAATTTGTACCCTATTTGAATGCTGCCAAGACAAACAAGCAAGTTAACTAGCGAAAGAAACAGCTAAGATCCCGCATTACTTGCTGCGTGGTACAACTTTGGCTCAAAAATAGTAGTCCTTATACAATCAAAGGAAATTGTTAAAAAACACATTACAATTGTAGTAAATCGTTATAAATTTGAGACTAATAATAAAAATGTTAAGCAGCATAATGTGTGTAACAAAGTACTAGTTTTGATAAGGAATAAAATGCGGATTGTTTTTAATTTATCGAAGTTTTATTTAAAATCAATAACTTTCTGTACAATATATAATATTCTATGCAACAGCAAACAAGACATTCCTATACAAGTAAGGTTCTTTAACAATATATATAATTAACATTTTAAACCTAGGCGACCTCCTCGTGGCGCGATGAGCGAAGGTCCGCCTGCGATGCAGGAGGTTGCGGGTTCAATTCCCGCCTCGGGATAAATGTATGTACAATCTGCGAATATTTGTTCCAGGTGTCATCTTATGTATAATAAAAAAATAT
Organism: Eupithecia vulgata; assembly: GCA_946478455.1. NCBI lineage: Eukaryota > Metazoa > Arthropoda > Insecta > Lepidoptera > Geometridae > Eupithecia > Eupithecia vulgata. The sequence goes on from OX297877.1 coordinate 1,391,931, forward strand.
CTATCTATGTATTGTATTATGTATATCAGTTATTTAGTACTAACACAGGCTCTGCTTAGCTTGGGGGCTAGATAATGCTGTGTGTATGTTCCAGCATTATTTATTTATATAAATGCAAATTTTAAATATTTGTTCAGTGTTGCCAACAGGGATTAAAGAAACCAAAGTTGTGGTTTGCCACAATAAATTACTAAACTATATTCCTATAATTATATACATTCTCTGTCTGACTTAACAATTGACAACATAATAAATAAACATTTTATAAAATTAAAAGGCGATTCATTAGTAGGGTTTTTTTTTTTCAAAACTAAAAAAAAAGGAAATTAAATTGGGTTTTCTTTATTAGTGGTTCTTTTGTATAATAATAAAGATAAAACAATAAATTTTTAGTTTTGAAGAAAAAACCTACATATCAATAACCCGTTTTAATATACATAACAGAAAAAAATCAGAGCCTGCATCAACTCAAAGCTCCATCAAGGTTAAAATTAGCATAACACAAGAACTCATTTGCCAGATTATTCCGATGATGTGGCTCAAACTGGCACTGCTTCAGGTCTAACAAACATTCAACATTCTCCTTCATTGTTGCGCCCGTACACACAACAATCTTGTTTTTAGCCATGAGTTTAATTGTTCGTGCTGTTTTGGTGATACACTCTTCAGAGAGAAATGGTGGGTCAGCTACAACTAAGTCGTAGGTGTTTAGAATTTCTGGGGGGATTTTGTCTGGTGTATTGTAGTCGTAGAATATAAAATCTGGCTGGTGGACTTCGAATCTTCTGTCATATTCTAGTAACGTCACTGTAAAAACAAATCATGGATCATGCGCACATAAATCCAATACCGCTACCACCAAGCACAAAAAATGTGCATTCAAAAAAATAAAGGCTTAATTTCGTTATCTTTATATACATTTTACAGTGACAAAATGCCTTCCCACAAGCTTCAAACGAGTGGTCCACGAACTGTCTGTCATCTGATGCTGTCAATATAAAAAATAACTGAATTTTACGAGTTATATACTTTACTGATTTGAGTTTTTATGACAATTGATATTGATAATGTTGCTCAAAATATTGTATTATAGACCTTACTCAGACTAAATGACTTTAATATCAATAGCATTCCTGTTGTGCTGATTGTTTTATTTTATGCCATGTGGCAAGCATTACATCTGCCCACGCAGAAGCAAGTTGTTACATGCTTTTACATTTCATTTAGTAAAACAGATCGTGTTACTGTCCTTAAGAATAATTTTTATACTATTTTCAATACTTTTTCAGAAGTATCATCTTGTCTTCATTACATACTTATTACTTATTAAATGATATATCTGTCTTAATACTTTTTAGAATCAATAAAAGTGTAGCCTCAGTACCAATATTTTTCGTAGATTAGCATCTCTATCCGTCAAAAGTAACCGTGACTGAAATACTTACTTAATTCTGTTTTATCATTCAGTCTTCATTCACTCACCTGTATATGAATGAGGTATTGAGTATTAAATAAAGTTATAAAAGTAAGTAAATACCTGTAGCTCTATGTCCTATCTGTCTCTTCACTGGCACAAATAGTGTAGGGCAGGATATAAGGGCAACTCTCTCTCCATCTGCTAAAGTCTTGTCAATTACTTTTACTAAGTTCTGGACAGTTGCCTCATCATACCAGAACTGGCTTAGTTGCTGAAATTAAATAATTACTTTGTTTGTAGTATGGAATTAGTAAATTGATTCTACTGTCTAGCACTGTCTCCAGATTTAGTAAAATGAGAGAGAAATGTCCTGAGAGCATATTGAAACTTTGTTCAGCTGGCAGGTTTTGTTACTGATGCAATTCACACATAAGACAGATATACAGTCTGAATATAATCAGACAACCTCTGTGGTGCAGAGGGTGAAGGTCTGCCTGTGACGCAGGAGGTTGCTGGTTTGATTCCCGCCTAGGGAAAAATGTGTGAATGATCTGAAAGGTGAGACATTTTGTTCTGGTAGTTATCTATGTATAAAAAAAATATCTATCTATGTATTGTGTTACATTATTTTAATCAGTTATCTAGTACTCATAGCACAAGCTCTGCTCGGCTTGGGGCTAGATAATGCTGTGTGAATTGTCCAGCATTAATGATTCATTTTTTAACAGTTCAATGAAAAAGACTAGTTTTACTTACTTAATTAGTACCTACAGTAAATTGAGAACCCTCTTATTTAGAAGTTGTTTATTATTATGGTTAGATTAGGGGTAGGATGAAAGGTACTTTACTTTCCTTACCCAGTTTTCATCAAACAAAATGTTTTCCTTTAACTTATCATCAGCCTCTAGTTTCTCCAATATTTCCTGTCTTTTAGCCTGTTCTGAGTAGAACTCCTGCAAGGCTGCAAATGTTTCGGCGGAGAGGGCCGGCACATCGTCGTCCTCTTCCATTTTACTCTGGTAAATACGTCAATAACACAGAATGTAAACAAACTAGTTAACAGAAAACAGTATCTTACAAATTAAATATGAGCCAAAAAATAGGTATGAGGCAAAAACTATGAAACTGCTGTTTATGTGAGAAAGAATAGAAATGACATAAATGGATTAGACAAAGGTAGGTAGGTACCCTTTATAACCATGAATGAGATAAAAATAGGGTTAGTTATACAACAACATTGCTAGAGCGTATCCACAGAAAATTGGTCTGCTGTTTTACCAGTGAAAAATAGACACTTACTGGAAACTGTGATGATGTAACTACTCCACGGGGTTATCTAAATCACTGGTATGTTATTAAACTTCTTGCTTTTATGGTGTGGATCTGTTAAAATGATAAAATAGGATACAAATAATGGTATCAGCTGCGATACATAACCTCAAAATCTGTAGTGGTTTTTTTGTCAAAATCATAACCCAAGCAACTGTCACATACATTGACATTTACGGTGTTGCCAGTTATTGGAATAAAAAGCTACAAAAAGAAAATATGTAGCGATGTGTAATAAATTGTGTAGTTTTTTTATAATACAAAATTTCAGATGGACGAAATGGATTTTGAAAACCTGCAAGTATTGCCGATTCACAAGCATCCTGAGTACTTAAAAGGATGCTGCGATTTAATAAACGACGAATGGCCAAGAAGTGAGACTGCCAGGATGAACACCTTACAAGCTTCTTGCGATGGATTACCAACTAATTTAGTTTTAGTTACCAACCGCAAGCAACTTTTAGGACACTGCAAGCTTACTCCAATACCTAGTATACCCGAAAGCTGTTTCGTTGAAACTGTAGTTATAAGCAAAGCAATGCGCGGGAAGAAATTGGGAAGTTATCTCATGAACTACGTTGAAGATTATTGTAGAGACACATTGAAACTGACAATGATTCATCTTTCGACTAAAGGGCAGGAAAACTTTTACGCCAAGCTCGGCTATGAAATCTGCGCACCTATCTCTATTTATGGCGCAGGAGTTCCAAGTGGTTTGAAATCTACTTCACTTAGTAATAAAGCTGATTATTCAGTCACAGCGGTGAAGAGAACTAGTGGCGGACCTCCTCCTCCACCAATGCCGAAGTACGATGCCTACAATAATACAATCAAGAGTACCAAGACTTTTATGTTCAAGCATTTATAGAACTAAAAATATTTAATTTATTTGCCTATTTGTAACTACCCAACTAGTACAAATCAGTATTTTTCAATTTTTATAATAAACAACTGTTTCAAATTACATTTATTTAATTTATTCAATTAAAATTTTGCTTTTTCTATAAACTCCATAGCTCGCTGTCTGATTGTCTCAACTTGCTCCTCATTGCCAAATTTCTCTTCAACTTCGACCCATTTCTTATAAAGAATCTTCATTTTTCGCGCTGGAAGTTTCAATGATGTCATGCGGTCCAAAACTTGCCTGTGGAAAAAATATTTCGTAAATAGTAGATTTTCAAAAATATTAACGACCAAGTTTTCAGAGTAGAGTATCTTTTAGACGACCCGCTCACAGCGCTTACTTATCGTAGCCATTTCAGAATCTCCAGGAATGCATCCGGATTTTGCTAATTACTGGGCATTGTTGTTATGTTTTCTGGTGATGGGCAGCGAGAATGGCAAGTTAGTGCACATGCACACTCACGCTTATATCTAATATGCCGCCGACAACTCAGCAGACGAAAGAGGTAGATACAGCTTCGTAGCTGTCTCGCTCTTTCATTGTTAAAAACATAAAATCAGTGAATAACTGGCACGACTGTCCAGAAAGTAACCGCCCACCAATTTGTCCTTAGAATTGCGTTCTGCGCATCTTTGTCACGTGGTTATAAAACATTTTTGATTGATTGAAGACTAGTCCTCACCTGACTTGGTCCGCGTCTCCGTCCTTGGCCAACATGTCCACGTAGGTGGCGCACACGTCCACTCTCTGCGGGTAGACAGCCAGCACTTGCTCGAACAGCGCCTCGGCTCGCTCGCGGCCGCCGTGTTTTCGTTCTAGGAGCGCGAACTGGACCAGGATTGATACGTCTGGGGAAGGAATATAATAGACCTTCAGTTTGAGTACAAAACTTCATAAAAGGAACCAACATAACTAGTTGATGCTTCTTACTCCGGTATACATTCATTTTACTAGAATCTCTATGTAAATACACCAAAGACAACGATTTTACTCAGGGTTCATTTGTTATTTTTTTAGAACTAAATACCGACTTTGAATCCCAAAAAATCTTTCTTATACAATATACATTTTTATGAGATCACCTCGGGGAGTCGGGCACATCTTCAACAAAACAACACACAATACCTCAAAAACTGTTTGGTGCATCTGTTTACCAAAGTTGTGAATTTACTCACGTTCCTTTTTCTCGAGCACAGCGACTGCCTTCTGCATGACCTGCCGCGCCTTGTCCACCAGCCCGAGTCGGAAGCAGGCGGCGCCGGCCGCGACGTACGCGGGGGGCTCCCGCTTGTACCTGGACGAATGGACTGTATTAACTAACATACCTACATGTACAGGGGCCATTTTGATTATGGTTTGACCTTGTTTAAAAAATATGACCCACACCACGATTTCTATTAAACCAGATTATCTGTTACCACGGACAAATGATGGTACCACGGTAATGAAGAGAAGCCATGTGGTGACGTAGAAAGGGCTAGTTCCCTAAGAAAATCTAATTAGTGCGTCAGTTAGATACTCAGAAGTTATTGGTCACGTATTTTTTCTTTTGTCAGATTTTTTTAGAGAACTAGCTTGTTTGCACAACCCCTATATCTTCCCGAGGGTGTCGTAATGGATGAGGCGGCTAAGGTTCCGAGCAGAATGACCACCGGGGCAGTTGTTGGGCAGTTCGGTGGCCAAATGCCTCCCGCATTCGGCCACCGAACTGCCCATCAGCATCATCAGCCTACATTAGTCCACTGCTGGACATAGGTATTTTTTTGGCATTTTTAAATAAATAAATAAATAATGCTGTACAATTCACACAGCATTATCTAGCCCGAAGCTAAGCAGAGCTTGTGTTATGGGTACTAGATAACTGATATACATAATGTAATACAATACGTAGATAGATATTTTTTTATTATATATAGAAAACGACCAGAACACCCTGAACAAATGTCTGCAGATCATACACACATTTGTCCCGAGGCGGGAATCGAACCCGCAACCTTCTGCGTCGCAGTCAGACCTTCGCCCACCGCGCCGCATCGGTCGCCGATAGGCCTCCCCTAATGAGCGCCATAGCGCCCTGTCACCGAACTGCCCAGCGCGCGAGGGTATAAGAGAGCTATAGTGGCTAGTAATATCAAATCAATAAAAAAACAAGATTCGCCAAGTGCGAGTGTAACTCGCGCGCCGAGGGTTTCAAACATTTGCCAATTATTTGGACAATCAATTTTCTGAAATATTTTAAAAAGTATGAATCTTACAGAAATTTCAAAAAGTGTTTTGAAATGGTCAAAACGATACCTTTCATTTGATACCCCACATGGGTAGGTACCCCTTTTTGAAAAAAAATCCCCTTTTTTGACCATTTTTCAAAAACTATTATTATTACAGACTTCTCTATATTTTTCCTGTAAAATATAGATTGATATCTACAAACACCTAATACATTGTACATGGATCGGTCATCAATCTTCGGAGCTAGGGGGGGGGGAATGGTCAATTTTTCGACTATTTTTAAAATATTTCAAAAAGTATGAAACTTACAGAAATTTCAAAAAGTGTTTTGAAATGGTCAAAACGATACCTTTCATTTGATACCCCACATAGGCAGGTACCCCTCCTTTTGAAAAAAAATTCCCCCCCTTTTTGACCATTTTTCAAAAACTATTATTATTACAGACTTCTCTATATTTTTCCTGTAAAATATAGATTGATATCTACAAACGCCTAGTACATTGTACATGGATCGGTCTGCAATCTTCGGAGCTAGGGGGGGGGGAATGGTCAATTTTTCGTCTTTTTTTGAAATATTTCAAAAAGTATGAAACTCACAGAAATTTCAAAAAGTGTTTTATGAAATGGTCAAAACGCTACCTTTCATTTGATACCCCACATAGATAGGTACCCCCCCTTTTGAAAAAAAATTCCCCCCCTTTTTGACCATTTTTCAAAAACTATTATTATAACAGACTTCTCTATATTTTTCCTGTAAAATATAGATCGATATCTACAAACGCCTAGTACATTGTACGTGGATCGGTCTGCAATCTTCGGAGATAGGGGGGGGGGAAAGGTAAATTTTTCGACTATTTTTGAAATATTTCAAAAAGTATGAAACTTATAGAAATTTCAAAAAATGTTTTGAAATGGTCAAAACGATACCTTTCATTTGATACTCCACATAGGCAGGTACCCCTCCTTTTGAAAAAAAATTCCCCCCCTTTTTGACCATTTTTCAAAAACTATTATTATTACAGACTTCTCTATATTTTTCCTGTAAAATATAGATCGATGTCTACAAACGCCTAATACATTGTACATGGATCGGTCTGCAATCTTCGGAGCTAGGGGGGGGGGAATGGTCAATTTTTCGTCTTTTTTTGAAATATTTCAAAAAGTATGAAGCTCACAGAAATTTCAAAAAGTATTTTGAAATGGTCAAAACGATACCTTTCATTTGATACCCCACATAGGTAGGTACCCCCCCTTTTGAAAAAAAATTCCCCCCCCTTTTTGACCATTTTTCAAAAACTATTATTATTACCGACTTCTCTATATTTTTCCTGTAAAATATAGATCGATGTCTACTAACGCCTAGTACGTTGTACGTGAATCGGTGTGCAATCTTCGGAGATAGGGGGGGGGGTATGGTCAATTTTTCGACTTTTTTTGAAATATTTCAAAAAGTATGAAATTTACAGAAATTTCAAAAAGTGTTTTGAAATGTACAAAACGATACCTTTCATTTGATACCCCATTTGCCTTCCTAGGTCTCTTTTGAAATTTCAACATCAAAATTTGTACTGAAAATATTCATTTTTATTTTTCATTTATTTATATATTTTTTTCTTAAAATCAGTAATGGCGCACGAAATGTATCATTATTTCAAATTTCAAGTTAATAGCTGCAGTAGTTACTGAGATATTCAAGAAAGAGCGGGGACGGACAGAGCGAGACCATAAGGGTTTCAAAACCGATCTTTGAAACCCTAAAAACTATCACATGGTATATCTACTCAACAAAGTGTGAGTGTGAGAGAACAAACATGGCTGCTAATTACTTTTTTTTTAAAGTTTACCGCGTTCCACTTGTATTAAATGGTTTACACGGCGAATGCCACCGCAATAAATAATTCGCGGCAAATTACTTTTCGCTAGTTTTATTACTTGTGAACGCAGAAAAATAAAATCCCACAAAAATAATTGAATCTCGCAAGTTTTTGATCTATGATATATATATCGATGACTATTTGCGAAAGGCTGCTGTCAGATACTGGATGCGGCAAGCTGAAGACAGGGCGCTATGGCGCTCATTAGGGGAGGTGCTATGTCCAGCAGAGGACTAATGTAGGTTGATGATGAGATAATGCTGTGTGAATTGTCCAGCATTACTTATTTATATGTGGTGGCGCTAGATTTGATACTACCTTCGCAGACATTAGACAGCTAGTGATTACCTCCTCATCATCAGCTCGACCAGCGCAGCCAGTTCCTGCTGCTTGCCAGTCTCCACGTGGATATCGAGGAGTGCAGAGTGGATCCGATAGGGCTCGTTCAGCTGCAGGGCTTCTTCCAGGGTCTTTTGTTGCGATTCCTGGAATATTGGGACACGTAAAGAGCTTGGGACATAAGGTGGTGCGTAAGTATGAAAAAGAAAATGGGTTTTTTATTTACCTTGGATGTAATTTGATTTTCAATATTGATAGCCTTGTTTAAAATCAGCATACCTTAGTTCCGAACCGGTGTTCTAGATTGAGCAGCGCGAGCCAAATGTTGAGCTTCTCTTGTTCCTCCCGAAACGGGATGGTGGTGAGCGCCTTACGGGCCACGGCGCGGGCCTTGTCCAGCTCGGTCGACTGGGAACATTGACAAGTTAAAAGAAAATTCATAAATTAAGAATTGCTACTAAATCAATCGAGCTCCTAAATCTTTTGACTAAACCCTAAAAATAGGTTAAATTACATTTAAAACGTTTTAGTGTGTAGGAGTTCAAAACAAAAAATAATATTAACTTTTTTTCGATAACAACATACCATACTGATTTTGTTTGAATAAATATTTTTTATAGTACGTTGATAAGCAGTAGGTACTTAAAAAAAGCCGTGGCTGGCAGCCGGTTAGTTAGGTTAGGTTTAAGCCGTGTGGTGCCGGCATAGAATTTGCAGCACCCCAACTCTTTCCGAGGGTGTCGTAAAAGGCGACTAAGAGACATAAACCGGGGTGCGGGCAGCAGCGCCTCTTGCAGAATAGATTCACCACCGAACTGCGATCCCCAACCCTCATACCCAGAGTGGGGATTATGGGCATTCCCCCTTAAGATAAAAGCCAATAAGGCGATTATCAGGGGGAGGCCTACGTCCAGCAGTGGACCTTTATAGGCTGTTGAGGTGAAATGAGTGTAGGTTATGTTGATATCCAAATCGACACCTTTTAGTCATTTAACATAGCATTTATTTTCCTGCATACTAACTTGTAAATGGAAGGCCATATAAGCGATCCACAATTGGCTGGACGCCGGCTGCGCCAACAGCGCCCGCTCAAACTGGTCCACCGACCGCGGCGCAGAGTCCTCCGCCGCCGCGGCCTCCAGCGATCTGATCCTTTCCTCTTCAGCCCTGACCTTGGCCAGTTTGTCCGCTACGGAGAGCTTCTTGCGCTTTTTCTTGGGTTGTTCTTGTGTCTAAAAATAAATAAAAGTTAGCTGTAAATATATTTATAAAGTCCAACACTTCACATGACCAAATCTGACACCAGTTATCATGAGCCTTGAAAAAAAGCCTTGATTTACTTTTTTCTTCCGTTAAACACTATATTATTAGTAAATTTTTGAAACGCGTAAATTTTTCTGAGTAGCCTTCGGAATGTCAAGCTAAAAAACACTAATATCATTTCCTAAGATATCTGTGAATTTTAAAGAACAAAATTAATGACGTTACAAAAGATTCCTTTGCTGTTTTGTCAACGAATTCATGTTAGAGGATTGTAAGTGTGGACAGAATAACGCTTTCAATGAACAGATATCTTGGTGAATGTTTAACCTCACCTCTTCATCGCTGCTGCTAGATTCCTCTTGTTGCACTGTTTCCTTAGTCACACCTGCATTGCCGAAGAAGAAATCCTTAGCGCTGGGAACTTCCAGCACTGACTCCGTACTCTCCACCACTTTTATATCCTTCATAACAGATTTAAAATCTAAACTGCTTTTATCTTCCTTTTCTTTTTTATCTTTTTTAGCTTCTTTTTTTTCTTCTGAATCTGCGTCAGTTTCTTTTGTCTTTTTCAGTTTCTTAGCTAATTTCTTCTCTAGTTTTCTTTTCTTTTGTTCTTCTTTGTAGTTATCATTCCTTTCGTAACCTAGCTCCTTTAATTTCTCTTGTACTTCTTCTCTCGCGTCAGATAACTTTTTAATTCTTTCTTCTATAATAAGGTTTTCGTTTCGCATCGCCGTGTGATATTTTTTATTCTTAGAATTAAGTCCTCTGTCTTCTAAATGTGTTATTTTTTCGTCAACAACTTCAGATCGTTTTTGTCTAATTTCTATTGCTTTTGAAATAGCTACTAGTCGTTTCTTGAAATCTTTTATTGTGGTACAATCAGAAGTGTCTAGAAGTCCTTGTTCATGAGGTGTTAGAACATCTTCTTCTTCGTAAACATCGGTTTCTATGGCATCGCTTTCTTCCGATTTTTCTTCTTGGACCTTTTTTCGTTTTTCCTTCTTATTTTCTGGAGTTTCTTGGTACGAATTTATGTACTCTTCCGGGTTTGATGTCTCAGACACGTTCCTTTTTTTCTTTTTACTGAGTTTGGGTTCTTCATTGCCGTCGTCTGTGTTTTGTTTTGTGTGTTCATCGCTTTTGTTTTTCTTTTGTGGTGGTTCATTATCGCTTGATTTCTGCTTCCTTTTGCTTTTTGGGCGGTTTTCCTGTAACATATCCCTTGTTAATGGCATGACTCATAGAAATAAAGATTTATCTTTTAAAAATGTTTTGCTTACATCAGGGCTGAAGGGTGCTGTGATGAGGCTGCCCGTCATCTTCTTAGCGTTCGCTTTTACGTTCAATATCGTACAAGATACCTGTAAAACAATTAAAATTATTGAAACCATTGAAAATAAATTATAACGTACATCTCAATCTTTACTAATATTACAAATTCGAAATTGTGTTTGTTTGTTTGTCCTTCCTTCACACCCTAACTAAGCAACCAATCGACTTGCTTTTTGGTATAAAGTTAGTTAAAGGGATGGAGAGTAATATAGGCTACTTTTTATCCCGTAAATCAGATCCCATGGGATATAAATAACCTTAAACCACGTGTGGGAAGCCGCGGGCAGCAGCTAGTTGTATAATATAGGTTTTTGCTCTGAAAGTATTGTCTTAAAGTTCGTAAAGATAGATCTCGCTTACAGTTTATTGAGTTCTAACTAACATAAGTAAGTGTGTCAGCACGGGTACAGTTTGACCACATTTATAAGTTACACCGATAGAAAATCCTAGCCAATCATAACGCTCTGCCTATGCGCGCGATACATGTGTGGTTACTATTGGGTGGCTACGCGCATGACGTGCGCAGTTCGGCGTCGCGATTTCGTCATTCGCGAGTCGTATTTTGAGTGGGGGACATTAGAAAATACGTTGGTCCTTTTCTGTCTTCCCGTGTACATATCATATGAGCAAGATAGCTTGAGCCTCTGTTTTTGTTGATTGTAAAGCTTAACGCAACGCAATAAAGTCTATTAATTCAACGGCGTTAGCTTTCGTATTCAATAGGGTTGAAACGATCTCTTCTGTGCAGAGGAATTTTGCCGATGCAACTTATTAAAGTGGTCGACCTGTACTCACTGTTTGTCCCAAATGGAAGGAGTCCGCTATGCTCTGCGACCTGTCCGGCGTGACGAAGTGGCGCGGGACGAAGGCGATCACGTTGTTGAAGAACGATACCAGCATGTAGTCTCGTCCGATAGTCTGTCGAGAACTTGCTTACATAAGTGTGATTCAAGTCAAACTTAATTTTTAGGGATCAGTACCCAAGTGGTATAACGGGACCCTATTACTAAGACTCCGCTGTCCGTCCGTTCGTCTGTCACCAGACTGTAGTTCATGAACCGTGATAGTGGTAGACAGTTGAAATTTTCGCAGATGATGTATTTCTGTTGTCGTTATAACAACACAACAAATACTATAACAATTACTAAAAAACAGAATAAAATAAATATTTAAGGAGACTCCCATACAACTAATGAGTTTTTTTTGCTGTTTTTATAGATAATGGTACGGAACCCTGCGTGCGCGAGTCCGACTCGCACTTGGCCGGTTCTTATTGTTTCTATATGACCATACGGAGCCCTTACTTTCCTAACTAAATAGAACTACAGGCTACATGTAATAACTCTAATTTAAAATTATGTACTAATTAAGTATTTGTATATGCAGACACACATAATTATTGTTATGTACATATTTTAAAATGATTATTTTTGACAAACAAACCTCTTTCATTAGCACTGTTAGAACCTACATGAGACACTTTTCAAAAATCTGTGTAATACCCTATTAATATTTGGCATTCACTGGCCGGCCTCTGCGGTGCGGCCCGCAGGGGCCGGGGATCGGTTTTGCGTCCTGGGCCATGTAAAGTCAAAAGTCAAAAATTCTTTATTTCCATAAATACAAAAATGTACACTTAGAAAAAGTCAAATTCTTAAAATAAAACAATGACACGGAAATAAAGTGATATTTTTGATTTCTGTCGCTTCGGTATGTAGACTAAAGTAAAGAAGCGACGAAGAAACCTTTAACCTGTTAGTTGTTATTTTTCGAGTTGGAGCAAAACCCGTCCCAAGCTTTTTTATCTTCTAGAGATAATCTGATATTTTGTAGTAAGCCTTTTTGCACAGAAAAGTTTTGACAATTTGTTTGAATTTATTAATTGATAGATTTTGCAACTCACTAGGAGTTTTGTTGTAGAAGCGCTTTGAAAGATACATTTATCTTGTGAAGCCTGGTTGTGGGCACAGCGAGTTTATGTTTATTTCTAGTATTAATGTATGTAAGTGTTAAGAAGCCCCATCTTCAGCAATATAGTCTGACTACAGTGGAAAGGAACCCAATTTCAATAATGCAAAGCCCGTCTACAGATATGTGCTTGGGCGACTCTAGCTCTACAACAGCGGGCATTCCCTGCATTGGGCACCAGGATGTCTCTGACTCACCCGGATGACTCCCGTGTACGCGTGCCCGACGCGCGCACTCTCGTAGCTCTGAAGCGGCTCCAGCTCAGGCGCAACGAGAGACGGCTTCAGGGTCAGGATGAGGTGCTGCTTGGACGTGTCCACTGCTAACACACGGGCTTGGACCTTTTGGCCCACCTGTGGACGTAAAAGGATTATTAATTGTTATACAAACTATACAAAGGTATTGTATTAAAGTGCGTAAGTACGACGTAGTTTTATATCGTGTAATAAATATTTATTTGAAAAAACGATCAAAAGCCCAACAGTATTTGTATCACCATCGTCATCATCAGGCTATATCAGTCCACTGCTGGACATAGGCCTCGTATTTGTATAGTTTCTAAGAAATTAAAAAAGTTCCCAAAAATTTTCGATTTCGGCCGGAGTCGAACTGCCGAAACGAGGCCGAGGGTGGAACGCGACTTCGAGTCCCGTCAAAATCGAAAGTTTTTGGGTTTTTCTCATAAATACTTTATAACACGATATAAAACTACGTCTACAAAATAAATTGATCAAAAATCAGATTTAGGCCTTGGCTTACTAAGTCCGGGGTGGACAGGTTCCTTTAAAATAAGGTCCGTATTTAAGGTTAGGATAAGGGTCTTTATAATTTTTACTAGGTTAGTAAGGTTTGAGAGTTAAGTGATCTTGAATTGGTCTTGAATGTGAATAGTGAGAGTGTACCTTGTATTTCTTCTGCGTGATATTCGAAGTGCGCGCCTTCTTCGGATCCACGAAGACCCCGGTCTCCGTCAGATGTGTTTGTGGCACGAAACCTTAGCAAAACATTAAAAATTAGGATCTAACACATTTAGATTTGTGGCTGTTACAACAACTTTTAAGCTTGATTTTGAATTATACGTTTATTTGCATGAATGTAGGTAAAATAAATAGATATTAAATATTTAAAACGATACTCCAATACATTCTGCCTCGTCAACGCGTGCAAACTTTATTAAAAGGGTCTTTGTAATATCGTCGTGGCGCCGCGCGAAGCGAGCTACACGCTGTGAGTGTTGACATACAGCAGCAGTGCGGCGAGCTAAGTGATCCGCCCACCTCTACCCAGCACGAGCAGCAAGCTGCGCTGTGTGCTGTTCTCTCGTTCGCTCTAGCACGCACGTTCCACGAACTGCACTGCGTCTGTGTTCCTGATAGTCTACTGGATGATAACCCTTAACCATGCACTTCAGACCCTGCCCTACCTTTGACCCTGCCGACGGCCAGCTCGGCGTGGCTGTCCGCTAGTGCGCTGACGGTGGCCGTCACCAGCTGGGCGGGCTGCAGCTGGTGCAGGCTGAAGTAGGGCTCCTCCACGACGTGCGGCTGGTCGGTCACGGAGTACACGTAGTCCGACAGGTTGTAGCAAAGCACGCGGACGCGGTGCGCGCTGCCTGCAATCACAATTACTATTCTTTTCACAATTGCAAATAAATCAAAATCAGTAACGTAGATACCTTTCTATCCCACTAATATAATAAAAGCTAAAATTTGTTCAGTTGTGTAAATGTTGTTGTGTAGAGAAAGCCATAACTACTGAAGAGATCAGGCTGAAATTATGCACAGATAGATACATAGAAAAAGCTTTATTGCACACATAATATACATAAAAAACAAAAATAAAAGAAGTAAAAAAAAAACAAATATGTAACAATTGGCGGTCTTATCGCTCAAGAGCGATCTCTACCAGACAACCGTGGATAGATAATGTTCTGAACCCAGGATAACATAATAGGCGGCTATTATTCCATCTAAATGCGGGCGAAACCGTTGGCTAGGCTAGTCACGAGTAAAAGATGAAATTAAAATCTCTTCTCAGAGTGACAGAGTGGACAACAGATTTCAAAAAAAGGAGCAGGTTCTTTATTCAGCTGTTTGTATGTTTTTTCATGTATGTCCGTCGAGTTCTCCTCCAAACTTACTTGATGTATGGAGAATTATCCTGAAGTCGCCCCATAGAAATTTTACTTTCGAGGGATTCGTTCTCGAAAAACTTATAAACAGTATTTACACTGTACATACCAATTGGATAAGACTTGGTGACCACCTCCTCATCAGTTAACTCCTCGTCCACCTGGATCCGCTTCAGGCTAAGCACTCCCAGGTTTCCGCGGCCCAGCTTGAAGTGAACTGACCGACCGATGATTTTCAATACCTGCATACATAATACATAGATAATAGAGAAGATTAAGGTTCTATTATGGCTTGTCTTTCGAAAAAATCAACATTTTCATGATCTTTGAGATCGTACTGCTGTTCCAATATGAAATCTAGGATTCTTATACTCCTACACCTAATATTCCATTTCATTCCGTACAAAAGCGCCAAGATAGTTTTGATTAGTTATATAAGTTTGATGAAAAAATATATCTTAATTTTGATACAAATTTGCCTTCTTCTCCCAAACAATATGACTTACTGACTTGATTTTTATATTGAAAAATAAAGCAAAGGCAGGGTAACAGATTCGTCAAAATAAATATTTGATTACTTGAGCCGTACTCTCTTAATCAGAAGAAATCTTGATTTTTGTACTAGATTTTTGCACACGCCGTCTGCTCTGTTCCGCTCCAATGAACGCCAAATACTATGCCTATCTTTTTCACAAAATGGCCTGTGAAGAGGCCCCTTAAGATGAAGATACCTTATCTTTAACTATGTTTGAGGTACCTTACCTACCTACTCATACATAGTAGGTAAGTTAGGTACTTACTCAAACTCAATCCAATCAGATATTATGCTCGAATGGAAAAGAAAAACATACTATTATAGTAATCTATTGACATCCTTTGTGGCGCGGCGGGCGAAAGTCTGAGGAAAGCGACGCTGGAGGTTGCGGGTTCGATTCCTGCCTTGGGACAAATGTTTGGACGATCTGCAGATTTTTCTACCGGGTGTTCTGGATATTTTCTAAATATTATAAATATTTCTATCTATGTAATATATTGTAGTAAGTATATCAGTCATATAGCCGTAACCATAACACAAGCTCTGCTTTGCTTGGGGCTAGATGAAGCTGTGTGCATTGTCCAGCATTATTTACTTATTAACCTGAGCTTCTTCGATGATATCTCCGTCTTTGAGCGTCTGCTCGGCCGCCATGTCAGGGTAGATGGAGTCGAAGATGCTCTTCATCGTCAGGAACGGAGTGTTGCGTGTGGGCAGCACGTACAGGACCCGGCCTCGGATCTGTGGGAGACATGTAACCATAGTATATGCCTGCGACGCAGAAGGTTGCGGGTTCTATTCCCGCCTCGGGACAAATGTGTGTGCGATCTGCAGACATTTGTTCAGTGTTCTGGTCGATTTCTATTTATAATAAAAAATATCTATGTATGTATTGTATAATATTACGTATATCAGTTATCTAGTACCCTCTGTAGTAAGCTCTGCTTAGCTTGGGGCTAGATAATGCTGTGTGAATTATCCAGCATTATTTATTATTATTTATAGTTAACCTGTGTGGACTGTCTACAAAAATATTTACTGACCTTATGTCTCAGCCAATTGTCTGGTAAGATCAAAATGATTTCTTTTAGACCTTACAGGGCCCAAATAGGGTATTTTACTTTATATAAGAAAAAATCTAAAATACATTATTGAGATAGCCAAGGCAAAATAAGCCGGAAAATGTTCGTTTTAGTTCATAAAATAACAAAATAAATTATGAAATTCAATTACAATTTTCAGTTTTTAAACACCATGAAATAGTAGGCTCACTGTTGTAACGTCATACGGTTGTGTATCTAAAAAGTATAAACTGTCATCAGCAACATCAGCGCATTTGTTCAAGTCTCGCATCCAACTGACGTCATGACAACAGAGCAATATGCCGTACACTGCGTCCTGCGTTTTCGTCAAGTTACGCGCGCAACTTGAAATTGTAAACTTTAAATGCATTTTAATGTCACTTACCGAGGCATAAAAAATATTTATTGTTCTATTGGTTCATTAGCACTATAGATTCTAATTAAGACCTTTTTCAAAAAATACCCTTCTGTCTGACAAGATTAAATCAAAAACCTTTATTTCTTTTAGACCTTACAGGGCTAAAAATCCACTAAATTATTTGCTTCGCAATAACAATGCGTCTCAGAATGACACAAGTTGAGATGTGAACCTTTGATGAAAGAACCTACAGACAGCGAGACGTGTCAATAGTATCAAGGTTGAAACTGATCTATCAATCCCTCCGTGGGGTACAAGGGAGACTCCAAGATCTTGTCTCCTAAGCCAACCTAACCTGCACGTGGTGTACCCTGCTAGATAACGAACTAGGCTCTGGTGAAAATATCAACATTCTTCATAATTTGATAACTCATATTTTACTATTATTTTCCATTACTTGACACTGGCAGAAAAGAGTCCAACCAGGCTTATATTGCCATTAACTAAGAATCATCATCATCATCAATCCCTCCGTACGAATAGCACCGCACGCACTGTTTATAGTTTCTTTCATCTATGGACGTTTTTGTCAAGTAAAGCTCAGTAAAAGTAGAACCTTTTGTCCAAGCGTAGGTTTCTTCCCTTTGACCTTGTCGACGTGTTGTCTCTGGATGTAGCACGTCGTGTCTCCGAATATAGTTCCTTCGATGCCGTTTTCTAAGGGCTGCAACAAATTTATTAAAATAAAAATATAATATCACTAGCAGCTCGCAGATTCGCCCGCGTAGGACTTTCTTGACACTTATCTTTATATTTTGGATATTATACAATATATCTTTATGAATGTGTGTTAATCTGATATGTAAGCTATATTATTGTGAGAGTTTCATCAAAATCCATTCAGTAGTTTTTGCGTAAAGAGCAACAAACATACATACATCCTCACAAACTTTCGCGTTTATAATATTAGTAGATATAGTGTCTTTTTGAGATGGGAGTGTATGGCCAAATAATTAACTATGAGAGTTGAAGAAAAGTCTTATGAATAAGAATAGAATAAGAATCATCATCAGGACACTACAATACTCGACCTTCCCTCGAGCGCCAAGCTTGGCGCGCGGAGCTCGGAGTGGTAACATCTCTGGTGGGACACCAGAATAATGTTAAAAAGTTGTCATAATGTAGCTCTCAATGTCAAGGTCGAGTATTGTTTGTGGTGTCCTGATGATGTCTCGTGGAGAGACGAAACTAGTTGACGTCTTGCTTTGATAGATTTCTTTTCATTTTGTAGTTGGTGTGGTTTTTACTTCTACAACGCTGACTACATTTTGTTAGAGCTTATCAGAGAAGGTTTTGCACGGAATTGTTACTAAATATTTTCATCTTTATATTTTTAATGTAGGCGGGTTAACAAGGAACCATGTTAATGTTTGTGTTGGAGGAACACCAACGTTTTATCCCTAAGGGCTCGTTCTGGGTTTGTATATAGAATGATGTTCAGTTCACATATAGAACTACACGTGTAACTGTCGTCCGCGACTTGCAATATCTTTGATCAAATGTACATTGAACAAAGATATTGGATGAGTGGAATGCGTACCTAAATATTTTTTTATAGTAGGGGACGACAGTCTCGTGCCACGATAAAAAAAATCGCGTCGTAAAAAAGACGACAAACAATCGTTTTAATAGGTACAGCCGGACGATAGTCGCTCAACGATGATTAACGGAGTCGACACGAGGGGAACGCGTCCTTGTAACCTCGATCAAGTTCCGCAGTTAACCCGCTTAACTAACATGAACAATCTTTTTTATGTTTAGTTGTCTGGTTCCTCAGGTTAAAGATAACTGATGAAGAGGACATGGAGAGGGAGTGGAGAGCGTTGACGGTGACAGTGAGTATGCTTGTCCACAGGTTTGCTCGTTGTTCCACACAAGTAAAAATAACTCTTCTTCAGTCTTTTAAACGCGAGCAGCCTGTGGTTCACTTATAAGAAAAAGTCCGCCAATACTCGTCACGTCCAGTACAAAAAATGTTTCTGAATGCTTTTGGGGCTCCCGCTCCCGCGATTTTGCAGTGCCGGCATGTTTACGGCAGCCTCACTGCTTAGTAAAGTACAAGGTAGTACCAACACCATCCTGACAACAATAGCCGATAGAATTAGATGGAGTTTGTACCAACACTCCATCTAGTTAGTGTTGTAAGGTATTTATTATATGGGCCCTAGTTAAGTTGCTTTTTGTACACTTTCTTTATTGCCTGAAATAAAGTATTATTATTAATTAAATTTAAACTAACATAGCCTAAAATTTGTATACTAAATACTAACCTATGGATCTATGTAAACTGAAAAATAAATGCAGTATTATAATCAATATTATAAATAATAATGAATAAAGTGTACATACCGTGTCTACAGTAAACTCCACACTGGAGCCCGGCAGAAAGGCCCCCTTTGGTTTCTTCTTAAGCAGGGCACCCTGCACGGCGCCCAGAGTCGCCGACACCGTCACTACGCTGCTGGCGGCTGACGAGGTCACCGACTTCACGGCGCACCACGTGACCATGCCTATGTCTGTAGACAGTGTAACGTGCATTAATAAACCTGGAGTCCGCTATATTAACCTTGCGACCAGGGTAAGGACGCAACATATTGTTCGGACATGATATTCTTGGATATGTAATTGTGTTTTTACACAGTTACATCATCATCAGCCTACATCAGTCCACTGCTGGACATAGGCCTCCCTTAATGAGCGCCATAGCGCCCTGTCTTCAGCTTGCCGCATCCAGCATCTGCCAGCAGTCTTTCGCAAATCGTCATCCCACCTGGCCGGTGGGCGTCCTACACTACGTTTGCCGAGTCGCGGTCTTCGCTCAAGAGCACGTTTACCCCAGCGGTTGTCGGTTCTTCTAGCTAGAGATATGGCCAGCCCACTGCCACTTCAGCTTGCTAATCCTTTGAGCTATGTCGATAACCTTGGTACACAGTTACATATAATTATATTATTCACATTTTAAAGTTTTAGTAGGAATCTAGTTAACGATTTGCGGCAAATTACTTTTCCGCTAGTTTTATCAACATATGGAACGCAGAAAGACCTAAAAATCACAAAAAAAAAAAAACTCGCGCCTTCCCGCGACGTAGGTGCCATATTCACCCAGGAGGGGTCGATTTTTAAAACGCGACCGCCATCTAATCATACACGAGATAATTATAAGAATTTTAAATTTTAATCATATAATGGTTCACTTTTAATTGATAAACAGTTTTCTAACTATGACTTAAAACCATGCAAGAAACAGAACTGGCCTATTGCCATTGGGTTCTAATGTACAACTCACAGAAGAAAAGAAAACCACAAACCTAAGTCTATATCTGGACTAACATCTTTCTTAGGCAAGAAAGTTGTAGTGTTGGGTACTCCGAGATCCATCACGAAGCCATGGTCTTCTATTGATACCACCGCCGCTTGGAATAGGGCTCCTGAAAAAATTATCAGTCATGTAGGTAGTCAAAAACAATCAGCTAAAAATAAACGTTTTTAAGCTGACGCGATCTAAACAGATATTTATAAATACTATTTAACGGGTATTTATCGCGTTTCTTTACCTACTCGTATTTTTCCCGACGTTTCGACAGGTTTACACACTGCCGTGGTCACGGGATGACTCTATGCTTAACATAAACATTTTTTTGCGACTAGCGGCACGTTTAGAGAAGAAGTAGTAGCAGCATCATCATCATCATCATCAGCCTATATTAGTCCACTGCTGGACATAAGCCTCCGCTAATGAGCGCCATAGTCTTCAGCTTGCCGCATGTAGTAGCATGTGGATTATTTTTTTTCATTTGCACAGGCTGCTCGTGTGTTAATAAATAAATAAATAATAATAAATAGATGTGTCCTCAATCAAATGTATGTATGAGGTGGCCCGGCGGTGCGCGACAAATTATATCATTTGCCTCGACTTAATCTGCCCATCCTGTGCTGTGCAATCATTCTATTCTCTATCAGTCTCTTCTCTATTAGTCGGCTATTACGACATCTACAGGTTGAGTTGTAGGGGTCTATTCTTGCGACGCGACCGCCACCGCCGTTAGTAGTCACCTTTAACAACATCAGCCAGCGCCTTCCCTCCATTGACATGCTGCGGCATAGTGGATAGCATCAGACACTTCTCCTTCTGCTCCAGCACTTTCACCACGATGTACTGTCCAGGTCTGAACATGTTTCCTAGTTCTCTTACTTTCTCTATCTGAAAAATCAAGATCATTCATGAACAGAAAGAAAAAGAAAAAATATTTGAAGTACCAGAAGTTGGGTGGATGCACTTTGATGATTTTACGACTTTTTTCCATGTGTTTTCAACACCTTACTTTTCACATCTATTAGCTCATTTTTATATACAAACATGTAAGGTAACTGCTACACTGTTTGATGTTGCCCATCCAAAAATAAGGATTATATCAATTTGTCTCGTCAATTATGTATGTATGTACACCCAAAATTATAAAACACGTATAAACATATTTGTGAAATACAAGCTTTATAACTAAAGTATTTATTTCAACACTGAATTTAGCTCAACTTTGGATTAAAACTCCTTTCCTTCAAATGAATGCTGAATTTGAACAAAAATTGCATTACACAAAATGACATACATATGTTTGCTCATTAACTTCAAGATTTCATGCAAAACCACACAAGTCTCTACTGATTTATTAAAATGTTTCATCACGGGAAGGGGAACTATGCTCCCTACTGACAGAAAGATAATATTGAGTGAGGATAAAGCTGAACAGTAATATTAAGTAAATTTGTAAATTGAGTTACAAACGACGCAGCACTGACCTTATCATTAACATAGTCTTCTAGCAGTTTATTGTAGGGCTCACTAATGTGGCACGCCATTACATTGCCGATTAGCTTGCATGGCAGCATCACTATCATCTTTGTGTCGAATGTGTAGCGCACTCGCCCCAATACGAGCACACCTTCTTTTATTGTCTGGAAATAATTTAAAACATAGATAGTTTCCATTTAATTAGGGATTATTACTCCTTGTATATTGCCTGCGTATTTCAAATACGTAATCATAATAACCTATCTGTTAGGAAAATATTTGCTATAGTTTTGTAATGATTTAGTGCTTTTATAGCCATCTGGACACTTCAGGCATTTTGAAATATTTTTGTTTATGCATAAAATCAAATACGATGGCAAGTTTTTGGTGCTTTTTTTATTAAGTATATATCTCATGAACTATCTCTCAATAGGAGATTCTTTGTTACTGTGCCAGGCTATCTCAAGAGTTCTATAGTGATCTAAAATCATAGCTGCGGGTTGCACCGGCTGGGCAGTGAATGCGTTAAATAAAATAATAAATGACACAAGAATCTATTTATTTCGTCTTTATAATTTATAAAGACTGTACAAAGTGAGGGTACGGGCAGTAGTTCTAGAGACTAACCTGGTAACTCAATCCCACAGCACAGTTTTTGGTAGATTGGTCTATTTCTTGGGTGACTTCATCTGATAAATATCCATCGTCACCCTCAGACTTCTTGTTTAACTTCTTTTTTTTCTTTTCACTTTTCTCTGGTGCCCCTAAAAACTAGAAAATCTATGATAAGTATTTTAGAACACTTGTAACATTAATATGAGTTTTATTACTAAATTACACACGTTGGCGCTTTGCTTGAACAAAGTTGTGGGCTTCTTTCCACCACGGGGAAAGTATTCTTCTGTGTCCGCCATAATTCTACACTATATTTCCAAAATATTCAATAAAAAAACAAATCCCGACACAACAACACAATGTTTACACATGATATTTTTGAGGTTATTTCAGTGTTTCCACAGACAGAGGATTTCGGCCGTAAATTCTTTGGAAATATCCATAAAAAAAACCCTAAAATCCCTAATTTAGGGCGCATGAGTTTGATTTTTTCTTAAAAGCTATCTTTCATTTGATACACCTCTCGGGTGGGTAGATCTACTTAAAAAAAATAGCTTTGACCATTTTTTTTTATCGATGTTTAATCTTTATTTCTCCTGTAAAATAAAGATCTAAATCTACAAACGCCATGTACATTATACATAGATCACTCTGCAAACATCGGAGATAGGGAGAGGTGAACGGTCAATTTATCGACTTTTTCCAAAAATTAAATATTAGAAAAGGAAAGCTTTCAGAAATTTTAAAAACTATTTTGAAATGTACAAACTGATACCTTTCATTTGATACCCCACTTGTCCATCTTGTTCAAAAAAAAATGCTTTACTGATGTTATGGCCTTAATCTTCAAACCACTTTAATTTCTGACTCACAAATTTTCATAGACATCGATGAAAATTTTATGAATTCTTATCATCGTGTTTTACAAACGTAAAACACTATGATAAGAATTCATAAAATTTGTTACCTACGCAAAATAAGCCTTGCTTAACCATATACTCCTTGATTGTTGACTCAAAAAAAACAGCTGTTTGTCATGTGTGTGCTCAGAGCAATAACTTTAGTTATTAGCGTTTATATAAAATACTAGCTTTCAAATTTTAATAAAGCCATTTACCTAATTTTCATGAATATTTTGAAATATCCTGCAACACGTGTTCAATAGTTCTTTAGGGGTTTAGTGAAAATTCCTGAAACACGTATTTTAATTTATTGTGTTTTTTATATACAAAGAAAAATTCAGCTTTAAAAATTAAAAAGTTACAGCCATTTCAATTCGGAGCCAAACTACGAACCTCAAACTTTAATACTACTAACCTAACCCGTCAATCAAATCGGGCCACTGCTTGAAGAGTTACAAATAACATCAAAAGAATAAGAAAATCTTTATTCATAGCATTTTGTATCGGTAGGTACAATAAAAAACTGCAATCCCTCTTAGGGGTGAATTTCCATAAATAAAAATAATAATAAAAATAAATCCCTTCTTATCGGGAGCTTGTGTATTAAGAGGTACCTACCCTCCTCAGCTTTCTAAGCTTTCTACCTTTAGCGGTTTGGGCTGGGCGATGTCCTGTCCAATGCGATGTTAAATCGCTTATTCCTTTATTTAAAAAGAATTTATTTTTTCCAGACCCAGAACGATACGGGCATTTTCGTAGAAATTTGTCCCGGTTACAAAATGGAGTGAAATAAATAAATATCATTTTAAGATTATCTAACTTATTTAAAATGATTCGCCATTCCTCAGAGATGTTTACAATAGCGGCAAAATAACGATCAATTAGCATTTTAAAAGGATTTTTAACTTTTTTCAGATCAGAAAGTTGTTCAGGTTTCCTTTTTGTAACTTTTTTTAAAGTCATATAAAATAATACCACAGTAATCCACAACTAATTTAATGTGTTTAATTCCTTTATAAATATGAGATTGAATAAAAAGTAAAACCCTGGAATGAAGATAAGCAATAATTATTTGTATTTTAACAAGAACATATCCACTTTGTTACCTTTGGGTAACTTTGCTATGAAAATGTTATGTTTTATGTATGGTAAAACAGTCTTAGTGACCGCATTTTTTTTTATCAAATAGATCCTATTAATACTACAAGAAAAACACAAAAATAATTAGCAAGTGCCCTTTAATGGAACCGAAAAAAATATATTTTCATACTTAAAACATGAGACAGTTACAAAATATAAAGGAACAGTTACAAAATGGAAAACATAAAGCTTGGTTTACAATGGTCGAAATTTTTCTCCTGACAATCTACTTAGGTACTATTATTATTCTAGACATTTATTACATATGTAATCGAAACCTGTCGGTCCAGTGCATTGTACTCAAACTTTATTTTTACATATCATACACACATTAAATTATCAAAAAATGCACAAAAGAGAAGACCACACACAACTTTAAAATAAAATATAATCATGCCCGTGCCCGAAGCTAAAGGTTATGTAAGCATATATAAACCATTCAATATTAAATCAATTTCAAACCAAGATTTAAAACGCTAGAACCCTTTGAAGCTTTGTCAACAATGACTGTGTAAACTTGCCTTTGTATTTCCATTTTGTAACTTTATCATTCCACATATACGTAACCAAACAAAATGGAAGTAACGTTCCCATGGTACCCGATCTAAAATTCCGTGTCTTTTTAATTTAAAACAGTTGAGGCCACAGGTGACTCATTAATTCATTTAATACAATAATACAGTAATCATTTCGTTAGTTTTACTTTGCAAAAACACAAAATTACCAGCATAAATCGCAGTTACAAAACTGAAGAAGAAATCACCGCGGTAACGCACTGCGAGTTCAGACACGAATTAGTGACAGGACGCTCTTTGATAACCAATTCAAAGTGGTGGAATCGATGAGTAATGTTGCCAGGAATAAAAATAATGTGACCACATAGTATTTCTTTTAAAATAATACGGCGATATTACAGTTACAAAATAGAATTCCACTCATGTCCAAAATCATGGGACACAATATAATTGATAAAAAGTTATTATTTTGTATTAGAAGTACCGCATTTTACATCTAATTATGATGGCCTTCACATATTTAAACATAAATAATCTAGTTTTGGCCTTCATCCAAACCAAGTTAAAAAATAAACTAAACTCAAAAGTCAGTATAACACTGTAGGACAAACTTATAAAAGGGGTATTGAAAGCTAGTTTTAGTCTTATTTTTCAATTTTTATAATAAAATAGTCATAAAAAACTCTTTTTTTATCGCAAATAAAACTATAGAATTTAAAAAAAAATTGTTAATATCTAAAAATAGACAAATTTCTATGAAAATTATTAATGAACTTGTGGGACACATAAAAATCTTAATGGACGTTTTTAAAAAAAAATGCCCATACGATACTTGAACGGGCCGCACTTGTAATGTATTTTGGTATAACTCATGTAAAATTGCTTATCCTACGGATCTCATAACTGGCTCTCTGGCAACACTAGTATCAATAACAAATCCATCCACGGCAACATCCACATGATCCACAATCAAATGACAAATCAAATCAAATCAAATCAAATTTGTTGCATCACGTACGTACGCAAACGCACCGGTAAGAAATTAATTTATTTTTAAGAGTTACCTACATAAGATTATTGGCCGTTCAACTCGTTTGGAAAGTAACCTGTGTAGTGTGTACCTATTGTATAATATTCAGAAACATTTATTGAGAGAGAGGGTAAATACTGTGCTGATTTCTTTCTAAACAAATAAGTTCGCTCTTGCTTGCGGGCCGGTCCCTTGCCGGTTTTCATTGAATAATTCGAGAGTTCTCTTGATTAGATTATCGTCCCGTCCACTTTATCTCTTAGAGTACCTACCTAAGCATTTTAAAGTACCGGTTAAAGTACTTTGTTTTTCATCTGCGACAAATTCAAGGTAAATGTAGAACCAGAAAAACCAGTTCGATTTTTTTACTATTTAAGTCTTATTAATGTATTCCTTCCAGTGAGTTGCCTACTAAGCATTGATTTGTTACAGTTTCAAGAAAATTTTAGAAAAATGAAGAAGATTGTTATCTTTGGTTCAACGGGTGTGACGGGGCTGTGTGCTGTGGAGGCAGCCGTTAAAAAAGGCAAGCAAGTTTTTAATGTTCTTAATATTATTTCCAACTTTTGCCCGAGTGTAGTTTAAACTCTCCGACCTTGACAATGATCTTACAAGAATGTTTATAAACTTAAGCGATCTTAATTCTAAATACTATTTAATAAATACCCGTTAAAAAGTATTTATAAATACATGATCTTACAAGAAAACAATGATCACCTTTTTATAAGTTGTACCTATAGATAGATTGATGACTATAAATAAAATAAAAAAAAAAAATCTTTATTTCAAGCACATGAGGTACTCTACTATGCTACATAATGCTTATCATAAAATCTTGAATGTACAGGTCTCTCCGTGCGAGCATTTGTCCGAGACCCTTCCAAAGTTCCAGACCACCTGAAAGATAAGGTTGAGATCTTCGAAGGCAATGCCCTTGAACCAGACTCCATCCACAACGCTGTAGAGGGCACAGACGGAGTGGTCATCGCCCTCGGCACCAGAAATGCTCTGGAAGCAACATCAGACTTGTCTGAAGGGACTAAGAATATTTTAGAAGCAATGAGGGCTAAGAATGTCAAGAATGTGTCCGTATGTCTGTCTGCATTCCTCTTCTATGCTCCTGAGAAGGTGCCTCCAAGGTTCAATGACCTGAATGATGACCACAAGAGGATGTACGAGGCTTTAAAAGAGAGCCCTCTGAATTATATAGCTGTGTTCCCGCCTCACATTGCTGGTAAGTGAATTGATTACTGTTACCCTCGTGCACTTAATGCATTCACTGCCCAGCCTAGCACGGGCGCGCCGCTGCTACATGGAGCCAGAGATCGACTTCTGCATCTTGGGCCAGGAAAGTGTTAGTTTTAATCATAATAATCATGTGAGTGGAACGTGGACGAGAAGACTTGACGTAGTTTGCCAAACGCGGCCCAACCTAGCTGGATCCGCCTCTTGGCCTCCTTCTCGAAATTGTTTTTACCCAACTGCAGAATCTGCCCAAGGTAAGTGTATTCGGAAACAATTTCGAAAAGATGGCCATGTACGATGACTGGTCCCGGATCAGTGTGTTCATGCCAAGACCGATGCGTCGTAAGGCTGAAGCTAGGCCGTCCATGCAGCATCCAGTTAAGCTCCTCCAGCGACTCCGCCATCAAGACTATGTCATCAGCGAATCGCAGGTGTGAGATGTAATCGCCGTTTATGTTGATGCCCTTACCTTTCCAGTCCAGCGTCTTAAACACATCTTCCAACGCGCTTGTGAACAGTTTCGGGGATATAACACGTAATACAAATATACTTATATTTGTTAGAAAAAGTGGAATAATTAGTGTGATTAATAATGTTAAGTGTGAAACTCGATGACACGTGACTGCATGATTTTCGTCACGGTTATTCAAATGATTTCACGCCACATTTCTGCATTTTAGTTGTGCTGGTTTAGTTTAAAACAATAAAATCTCATTAGCGAGTAGGAAACTAACCTTTTCACCTCAGTTGGTTAAGCTAAGGCACCTACTTAAGCTAATCGTCGTAGGTCTTCGAAGGTTAAGGCTACACGAGTCGCTCACCTTTCCATACAAACGTGGAAGGATGAATTCTTTACTGTTTAATGTTGATCATCCAAAACTAAAGATAATATCAATTTATCTCGTCATTTGCTATGTTTATATATATGTCCCCAAAATCATATAATTATACATTTGAATAATACAAAAACTTTCATATTACAACACTGATTTTAGCCCAACTTTGCCCCCCTCACACTCAACAGCCTATAATGGTCTGCTCCTGGACGCAGGCCTCCCCCTTATTTTTTATCTTATGGGGGTAATGCCTATGTTCCCCTCACTGAGCATGCGGGTTGGGGATCTCAGTTTGGTGGTGGATATATTCTGCAAGAGGCGCTGCTGCCCGCACCCCGTTGTATGTCTCTTAGTCGCCTCCCACGACACCCACGGGAAGAGTTTGGGCAAATTCTAAGCCTGTACTACACTTGGCATGGCCAGTTTTCACCAAACTGTAAACACGATTAACACTCCCAATCTTAATTCAAGCGTTTAATTGTTAGAGCTGTGTGGTTTATCATGATATACCTAAGAATCGGGGCCTTGACGCATATGCAAAGAGTAAATACTTACATACTACCTAATTTCTTCACAGCTTCAGCTGACCACATTCAAAAGTTATATACCTTTTTGTTTTTCCTGCTCAACTCCGGTTTTTCTTGATGTTTGAAACGTGTCCTCCAGGGCCTCAATTAACTCAATGTTTATGGATATAATAGATGCGGAACTAAATCGAAACGTAAACCATAACAGGCTTATTACACGATTTGAAACCGATGCAAATCGCGAAATTGTAAGGCTGTATATAGAATTATTCTAGGTCGATCAATTACTACAAAGCAAAAACGAAGCTGTAGATGTCTTATGGCGAGAATTTAACTTTGATAATGCACGCAATAATTAGCGTGTGGCGTGATCTAGGCTTAGACGAGCCAGATACCGCCGGCTCGAATCGACCCCTCTCACTCAGGCCGTGTGGATGTCGTAAGATTCTAAGGGGGCGACTAAGGGAACCTACTAGAGGAACTTTAGCAGCTTCCTTCTACACCACTACTGGACCATCAATCGGCCTACCAACTCTGCCAAGCCAAACGTGGTATTTATAGAAAAACCTCTCTTATTTGGGGATGGCTGAAAAAGCTGAGGAGGATCGAGGCTTAGGCACTCATAACCTGGCATATGGGAGCGCTTAATGACGCTATTTCGTGAAAATGATAGGCATAGGATTTCGCGTTTATAGGAGCGGGACTATAAACCAACCCGCGTCCAGCGTGGGGATTATGAGCATTCACCTATGAAATAAAAAAATCAGGGGGAGGCCTGCGTCCAGCTGTGGACCAGTGTGGATATGCTATTGAGGTTGAGGAGCAGGAGGGTAAAAATCATGTTTTTGCTTATTATCTAAGTATAAATTTTTCAAAATATAAGCATTAAATAGAAAAGTAAACGATTACTTAAATAGAACATTAGTCTGGGTATGTGTTTCGTAAAAATTGTGGTGTTGTCGCTGATAATTAAGAGCATTTCAGCTAAAACAGTTTTTTATGCGAAATTTGTATTTGTGTCATGGACAGGGTAATAGAAAAGAAACCAGTTTATTTTCATAAATTATATTCGACTACTAGATTCGTACAGGTTTTTTCTCTACCTATCGTTCTTTTTAGGGTTTCGAGATCGGTTTCGAAACCCTTATGGTCTCGCTCTGTCCATCCCCGCTCTTTGTTGAATATCTCCGTAACTACTGCAGCTATAAACTTGAAATTTGAAATAATGATACATTCCTTGCGCCATTACTGATTTAAAAAAAATCATAAATAAATGAAAAATGAAAAGAATATTTTTGTGTTGGGTTTCGTTTCCGTCCAGACATCTGGCGTCGTGGCCACCCTGCATCCAAGGTGCCACGAAACACGTTCGAAGCCGAAAGGGGGTAATTCTGGAACCCGATGCGATCAACCTTTGTTCTACACTTTTTTTTAACTTCGAGCATATTTTATAGACTTTTTTCTTCATCAGCGTGTTCTTTTACGTGTATTCTCACATGATTATTATTTTTTTAATTTCGAAGGATTTTCATGATTTTTTTGTAGGTACTAACTTCATGACAAAACATTTGGTTTGGCAGATTTTTTTTTATAATCGATAGACCTTCGTTTGACCACAATCTCACCAGATGGAAAGTGAAGATGTGGCCGACGATGTATCACGAAGGTCTGGTAGAAGAAACCTATTCACTTTTTTCTTGAAAAGACCCAGGTTAATAATTAATTAATTAATGCGCTGTGCGTCTGCTTGTCCTGGAGTGGAGAGGGATCAAGCCATGTAGTTCTTGTGAGCATTCTCTGAAATGTATCCTATAGAAGATCGACAGACAAGCGACCTGGCGGCGGTGTTCAAGACTTTGGACCTTCGTCTCTGCAAGGTACCTACTGCTCGTCAATGAGTCTGATGGCTCTTCGTTCTATCGAATCTAAGGCTGCAAGCTGGTACTTGGCCGAGCCGTCCCAAACATGGCAGCAATACTCAAACCAGACCGGACCTGAGCTTGGATGGATAGAATCTGTCCCGTTGTGAAGTATCGCTTAACCTTATTTAGGATCCCTAGCTTCATGGCTGCTGTTTTAGCCTTCTCGATGAAGGCTCCAAAGTTAAGAGTTCAAATCATCTCCGCCGGATATCCATATCTTCCAAATTACTGTATATTTAACTTTGAAATCTATTTATGAAAAAAATCAGAACTTACTCTATCGTTTATATGTTTTGATAATACGATTTCATATCTCGATACAAAGAAATCGCAAAGTTACCTCTAAATTTTAACTAAAACCTCAATTTCTCAATAAATACAGAATATTAGATCTTGAGAATGCATGAATGAAATGCTAATTGATCTAAGTATGAAAAACATTTTGTGTTGCGGTTTTTTTTGAGCGGAAATATCCTCGCACATCTCTGCTAGAAACGCAGCTTTATTAAGGTCTTCTTTAATGTTCTTCCAGATGAGCCAAGCCGCGAGACAATCATCACAGTGAACCCTGAGAACGGACCTGGACGGTCCATCTCCAAGTGGGACCTCGGTGCCTTCCTAGTGGACTCACTGGACGAGCCCAAGTACTACAAGTCCATTATCGGTATCGCTAATGTACCGAAACAATGATTTGTTGTGTAGGTTTCTAGATTTATCGTTACTGGGCTGCAAATGGTAGATTTTGGGTTGGATAGGACAGGTCTCGAAAAATAATCTGATATACATGGGTGGGGGTCAAATATCTAACTGCTTTATGTTCCTTGGATGGGAAATTAAAGGAATTTTTGGGTCCGTCAAAAAATTCAAATTACATATTATAAGTAAATAGAATATAAATAAATATATTTAGCACCATCATGGTATCTACTACCATATACACATAAATATTAACAATAAATTGATCACGATTTTTTGTTAATTTCAATCTTTTTTAAGATATTCGACGAATTGCATTTTTTTTCGTCGTTTAAAATTGTATACCGGAAAATTTCGAGACGTATCCTATCAAATCGAATTACCTACTAACTTGCAGCCCAGGTATTCAAGGCAGGCTAATCTTAAGGTCAATCCGAGGTAGTGAATTTGATTTAAATGAATTTGAAACGATTTCGATTCAATTGAATTAGATATAAAGTTTAAGGCTAATTTTATATAATGCCCTACACAGGCGAGGGTAGCGCTCGCGTTACTCACGTCTTCGTGCCCTTATTTAATTTATAACAAGCGTGTATTTTATTTACTGTCTGGCAATAGTCCGTTACGGTTTCGTGATTTATATCGAAATCGTTGAATTAATTTTTCATACTAGATTATTCTATCAGAAGGCAGCAAATTTGTAAAATGAGGTAAACAGAAACGGGTCAGTCTTCCAAATGATATTTTTTCGTTGTTTTTAATTTTCCGATAACACAAAAAAACTACGTCGAGGCTATTCTGACTTATGATAATTACGGTCGTTAATTCAGAAACAGCAATTTATATGTAGGTATCAGATTTATTTATGCTTAAATTATAATTAGCCCTTGATTGACCCCACTGCTGAGCAAAACCCTCAGCCCATTATTTCCAGGTATCGCGCTTCTCAGACTTCAACCCAGTTCTAGAGTTTAAGAGCGTAAAAAGTTGTTCTCTGATACCTTGAGATGAGACCAGGGCATACTCCTAGCCAGCTGAGGGAAAACCAACCAAGAAATACTTGGTTATAAATGCAATTCTAATTTATACAACCTTGAATGGCGCGAAAGGTTATGAGTGCAATATTGTTCGAATAATTACAGTCACTACTTATTTAACTACGATATTTGGCAAAGCTGTTAGCATTTTAGCAAAAATGTAAAGGGACATGATAGCATTTTTAACATTCCATGTTATTCAAAAGGTCGTCCGCAACCCATTGTATTAGTTTAACTGCAAAGTACCTAGACTAGACTAGACGGTGATTACTTAACGTTGTCATAAATACCTACATACGTCTATTTTAATGTTATTTTGAAGCGCAAATGAAGTCCATCAGCCGAATGTTAATTACCTACTTATTAAATCAGGTACCTAGCACATTGTCGATAGGTACCTCTTATTTAAATAATAAAGAATGTAAAGATACAAATATTTTTTGTTGTCAATAAAATATTTTAGTTTTTCGTTTTTTTTTTTCATTTTACATCGGACTCGACGTTATGCCATTCTCTTTGACCAGCACCCAGTCGTGGTTAGGATGGATATCTCCGGAGTAGGGTGTGCGGTTCATAGGGGTATAGTCCTTAATTGCGTATCTTCCGTTTACGGAGTTCCAACTACATTTTTGAGAGACCAGAGTTAAAGAACTCGGGTAGTCGATGCTCAGGTCGATCTGGTCATTGGTGCTAGGGCTCCACGGATACTTGACTTTCACCCTGTCAGAGAATAGCTCTGCGCTGGAGAAAGCGTCTAAAGTCCATGCGGAGGTTACAGAGTTGTTAGATTGTGGGCTTTGGCGTTCAGGCACCTGGATGTGCACGAACTTAACACGCTCAGGGCGTTCCTTATCTAAGGTTTCCGTTGAACCTTTACTAAGAAAGGCAGACAAGCCGTTGCTACTCGAACCGCCAATGGTCGATGTGGTCCGAGGATCCGGGGAGGTGGTCGTGCACGTTGAGCCAGAGAACTTCCGCCATCGCAGCGACTCGTTGTCCTGTGACCGTTTCGTGGTGACGGAAGACTCGGTACTCCAAGGAGTGCTAACCATACTCAAAGTGCTTTGATGGGATCCAGGTTTCTTTTTATTGCCAGACGAAGTTTTGCTGCGTTTCGCTAAACCGGACGTCGTCGTCGGCAAAGATGTTGACCTGCTAGAACTCGTTGCAGGCTCCTCGCCCATGACAGAGAATTCTTCTTTCATTGTCATCCATCTGCGCCGGTTCCTTTCGCGAGCTCCATCCAACAACATCCAGGCATGGTTGCCATACCTCTGGAACGGCATAGTTGGTAAACTATTTGCATATAGATCTTCAATCAAGTACCTGGACTGTTTACCAAAGTAAATCTTTCCGATCTTGTTGCTGGATAATTTAATGGAATCATTTCGAGGCTGTTTGCCCAGCATTCTACACGGTGTGTAGTTTAGACATGGTTGCGATTGGATAGCAAGCGTTGGCCAATTCTACAAGCCATCGGTACTCCCGGATGGAAAAGTATTCCTCGAAGTATTTCAGTGGATTCATCAGGATGGCGAGACTGGCCCAACCTTGCACTTAATAGGTACCTGTTGATTATAACATAGTAGGTTTGTATTTACTTAGTCTGCTGCAATGTTCTTTGTTTTATTATCAGGTATATTGTTGCAGAAACGCAGTTTTTTTAGCAGAAAGATAAATTGTTTTTGTTTTTTTTTTGAGGGTTTTTGACAAAGAGAATGAACCTGAATGAACTCAATATTTTTGACAATATTGACGATGTCTTGACAGTGATCTCGTTTTATTTTTGACAGAGGCTAGGATGAAGCTTAGGCCATATGGCAATTTTTATTGAGGTTCTAATAAACGTACCTAGGACAACTATATAGTAGGTGTTCATCATCATCATCGGCTTACATTAGTCCACTGCTGGACATAGGCCTCCCCCACAGTTGTATCTGTTCTGATATGTGTGGCCTCCCCTAATGAGCGCCATAGTGCCTGTCTTTAGCTTGGCGCATTCAGCATTTGCCAGCAGTCTTTCGCATATCGTCATCCCACCTGGTCGGAGGGCGTCCTACACTGCGTTTGCCGAGTCGTGGTCTCCACTCAAGTTTACCCCAGCGTTTGTTGGTTCTTCTCGAGATATAGCCAGCCCACTGCCACTGCAGCTTGCAGCAATTCTTTGAGCTATGTCGATAGCCTTGGTTCTCTTTCGGATGTATTCGTTGCGAATATAGGATTCGCAACGAATACATCCGACAGAGAACCTTCAGAGAAACTCCGAGCATAGCTCGATGGGCGACTTTAAACTGGTGGACCATGATGATGATGACGTAGACCTTACAGGCCTTGTGCCTCAGATCAGAGCAATATACCTAGGGTAAGAACCTTAAATAAATAAATAGAGAAACAAGTTCATAGGCGCAAAAAGGCAAACACTTTAAACAGGTATTTCAGAATTGTCCTTACCACAAACATGCAAAAAACCGTTCGAGTTAAACATCATCTAAAGTCAAAGTCAATAACTTTATTTCTTTAGGCTTACCAACTAAGCACTTAGACACGTCAAATTTAATACTATATACAGGTTTATAAATAATACTAATACAAAGAAATGAAATAAAGTCCCAAAAATTTTCGACTTCGGCGGGACTCGAACCCGCACCCCACCCTAAGTACGGGTGTACTATAACAAAACGGGTAAGCACAATAACCTTAGACAATTTAACCCAAGACTATAACAAAAATCCTGTGTCCGTGATGGTAGCCTTATCATCATCTAATACTAAATCAAACAAGGTAAGGTTTCTGCTTCGCTCCTTTAATTTACCTACCCTAATCAAAGTGATCACTTTATTTCCTAGTTTTACCCTTGTAATTTGTTTTTTGTGACGTGTCCATGAGTCCTGTAAGGTCTAAAGGAAATAAAGCAATTTGATGTTTGATGTTGACTGCAAACCTCAAAAACTTAAAACTAGTGTTAGGAGGTAGATAGATTATATATAGATAGAAATTTATTTGGTTCACAAACACAGACAGCACATAACAATAAATAAATCAAACATAGACATTAGGTACAATAGGTAGTTAGGGATACAATAGCATTTTAAACTTGGGTACTTACACAAACAAACGATAAAAATTAAAAAGGAACTTAGCTTATAACAAAAAACAAGAAAAAAATGAAACAAATATTACTTAAAGGTAAAATTAAGTTTTGACCTAGGAGTATTTACAAATTTAGTTAGGTAGGTACTAATCTAAGTTAGTGTAGATACCTACACAGATAGATCTGGGTAAGTAACAGGCTGCTGTTATAATGGTATAAAATTATAAATGTCAGTGCTGCCGAGGTGAGCCAAAACGGATCAGTCTCAGCTTTATGCTGTTTTGCACTGGGGTTATAAACAGCGCTGGTTTTCAGACTGACCGATCTTGGTACTACAAGTACTATAGCTACTTTGTACATTATTTACATGTGACTGACTGGGATGGCATGTCGCTTCCGAGCCCCTTAACTAAATCCTATGCTGAGACAGCCTGCCGATTGTTCTCCACCAATAGATCCAGATCCAGCATCATCTTTCCGAGTTCTCCTGTCCGGAATGCCTTCACCATGAGTTTGGATGTCTCAACGAGGTCTGGCACGTCTCTGACGCGGCCATCGAAGTCGCGAGTCCTTCTGATGCGGTTGTATTTCACAGCTCCGGCTATAAGGACCTGGAATGAAGAAAAATTGATAGCAATTTATACAACAATTGATTTATCAAAGACTCTTTCTTCATTCTCTTTTTGCACTCTAATTTTGTCTTGGCGACATCTAGCGAATATCCGTTGAAGCGTTTATGTAGGTAGCTAGCTTCTGTTTTTCAATCTACGTTTTCAATGTTATTTCCTGCTTGCAGTTCTGTTCATAATAGCTAGAGGACGCTACACTGCATTTTGTCAATTTTAATATAACCCTGCCTTTTGCTGCTATTGTTGTCAGGAAGAAAGTAAAACTCACCCGATTAATATCATCACAAGGTTCCTTCAAGCCCATGTAGTCCACATACTCAAACTTGCTGTGTCTGTTGAGCCAGTACAGCAGATAGTCAGCTATGGCCTCCTCACCCACCAGGTGGTCTTGCAGAGAGGCACAGAGTGCCAGCTTCAGGCCCATCTCCACATTAGACACTGATGGCTCTAGGATACCTAGATATTGAAAAGAGAAAATACAATACTTGAACCAACTCTGCCTGCCATCTCTGGATCTACATCAGAACTTTTTCTTAAAAAAAAAAACATTATTATGGAAGAGGATCTATTAAGATGGTACACTGAGCCAAACCACCTATTTTATCGTATTATTTCGTTGAACAAAGGTATTTTCAATAGGTAATTTGTGATACCTCATAAAAGCTTTTTTTAATGATTCTATCATTATTTTATTTTGTGTAGTATATGAGGAGATGCAATAATTGAGTTTGGTGGCCACAAAGTGCAACATCGTATCTCCTCCTAAAGTATACAAAATAAAACTATGATTAGGGGTAGGGGCATTAAAAAGCTTATAATAGGTATCACAAACAGCCCATTGAAAATTTTGAAATTACCTTTGTTCACCAAAATAATAAGATAAAATAGGTGGCGGCTAGTTTGGCTAGGGGTACCATGTTAAGCATACAAACAGATAACTGGAGTACATGTAACAGCATGCTTACCAGGAGTATCGAACATGAAGATAGTAGGATTATTATTGATCCTGATCTTTGTCATCAGACTCCGTGTGACCCCAGCGATCGCTCCAACTGGCAATGAATGGCTTTTCCTTGTATTCTTAGACCGCAGCATATTGATGAGTGAAGATTTCCCTACATTTGGCACACCGATGATCATAACATTAAAGTCTGCTTCTTCACTTCGATTAAAACGGTTGGAGTTCTTCATCAGGTCTACCATGAGCGGCGAAAGGATTTTAAGACCATGGTCAAGATGGTCCTTACTGTTAGTAAACACTACGTTGTTTACCCCCTGTTCAGCCTTCAGCTGGTCTTTGATGCGAGGTATTAGCGACGGTATTGTCAAGTCTTTCTTGTTTAGAACTAGTATGTGGGGCTTGGCACCGGTTAGAGTGCTGGTAAATATAGGATTACGCCCAGAGAAGGGCAACCTTGCGTCGTGAACTTCGATGACGCAATCCACGCTATTCAGTTTTCGTTGCATCTGTTTCAAACCCTTGTTCATGTGACCAGGGAACCAGCGAAGCAGGTCCTTGCCTATGAAAGGGAATTTCTTACGGAAATTGTATGCAGCGGCATCGAATTTGGTAGCCATTTTGAAGGTTATGTTTTTGTTTCGCTGTCCGAGGTTAGGTTCCCTGTGCGTGTAAATATAACATTTCAAAGCCCTTATGAAATGATTTAGATCCCGTAAATGGCAGTATAGATTATAATATTTTAGATATCATAGATTTCTGAAAATTCCAAGACGTTGCCTTGTTTGTTGACCAAACAAAACAAACAATGACCAAGAGAACAGCTGGTTTTGACATTTTAATTTATTTGACAGTTAGGTACACGCACGATGTCAATTTCGTACGATGCATAGCCCAAAAAACCGGCCAAGTGCGAGTCAGACTCGCGCACGAAGGGTTCCGTAAGTAAAAAAAACCTTACCTACATCGAGTTAGAATAATATAGAGTCCCAATCTCTAACTGACAGCACTCAAAAAATGTCCGAGCGCCGTTCTACATACCTATACATTTGTTGTTATATAGCTCACAATGACATTTACGCGAATTAAGACGTTATCTTGGTTGAATAATGATCAATGTCGCTTGTACGCAATGTCATAATAAGCACCGAAGACACACCGAAGATTTCCGAAGATGACCGACGGCCATGCGCGTACGAACAGGGAACAGGGCGAGTGGAGACGCTATTTGTACTAAATAATATTATAGGTCGTATTTGTGATATCATTATATGTGTATGTGAGTTTGTGAGTTTATAATGTACCTAAGAGGACTCCGAAACTAA
Source organism: Eupithecia vulgata (assembly GCA_946478455.1). Taxonomy (NCBI): domain Eukaryota; kingdom Metazoa; phylum Arthropoda; class Insecta; order Lepidoptera; family Geometridae; genus Eupithecia; species Eupithecia vulgata. The sequence continues at coordinate 1,430,012 of OX297877.1, forward strand.
ACATCTGATTAAAAAAATATGTTAACCAATATTTAGAATGAATCTAGGTTTCAGGATGGACATAGGCTATAATTATATTATTTAGCCAGGAGGAGCCGGGGCGGGGCAGCTAGTCACACTTATAATATGAAGATAGCTTATTCTCTGGACTAACACTTATGCTAGGTACCTACTTTTTATCCCGGAAAACACGGGGTTGCAAATAATTTTAAATAAAACAAATTAATCTGTATGTATTACGAGTTTTATTAGGTACTATTTTTAACCTACTGACGAATAACTTAATTACCTTGATACAATGTTAATTTATTGTAACGTTGCCTTTTACTTGATGACTGTCCATTCAGAGCACCTTACGGGGTTTCGAGGAAAACTAAAAACAAGGCATACAAAATATTGTAATTTACACTATAAAATTATAGAACGCTATCGACTCATCTACTTTTTGTTCGGAAAAAATAAAGCATTTATCAACATGGTAATATTATTAAATTAAGTATAATAATTAATTTAAAATTCATAAAAATATTAAGTATCAATGAGCTCCACAGTTTTGTCGTTGGAACACAGTGTGCTCGTCACAAGCTCACGCGAGACTTTGTTTCTCTTTTACTCTTACATATTTGTTTAACGCGTGAAAGAGATACGCCTACGAAGTGCCAAGGTCAAGCTGTGAGCATTTTATTTTGCAGAAAATATTTAAAATTATTGAAATTAACATGAAAATACGTACTGTGGATACATAAATTCATAAAATTGTTATGATACTTACCTAAAATACGAAACACCATACTTTTTTTGCACGTAGTTGCTGTTATTTGGGCAGGAAATCACCGAACACTTTGGCATCGCGAACGTTGTACGAGGACTGCGGTCGCCGTACAACTAAACAAAAACTCTGCACGTAGCGTAGGTTGTGCAGAGTTTTGGCGCGGACATTTTATTTCTGTGATTGTTACTCTATATTATTCTAACTCGATGCTTACCTACCTACCTAAAATATTTATTTTATTCTGTTCTCTAGTATTTGTTGTTATAACGGCAACAGAAATACAGCGGAGTCTTAGTAATAGGGTCCCGTTTTACCCTTCGGGTATAGAACCCTAAAAAAAGATCCCCTAAGTCTTAGGGGATCTTTAAAAAATTAAAATTTTTGGGACTTTATTTCATTTCTTAGGGCCTAAGAAATGAAATAAAGTCCCAAAAATTTTCGACTTCGGCGAGACTCGAGCCCGCACCCCACCCTAAGTACGGGTGTGTAAGCAACTAAGCCACGAAGTCTCATTTCTCATGACTTTATTTAATTTTTTAGAGATACCCAGAGTGCGAGTAAGCCTTGTGCACAGATTTATAAGTACCTATAGTACCTAGGTACCACAGATGTACTAGGGATGCTAACGTACCTACTAAAGTAGCCTTGTGAAAAAAGTAAAAATATTGCGTTTAAAGGCTAAGACAATCAGAACAGCCCTGCGCAGCCCTACGGCACCGAAAACTCCACCAATCAACTGATAAAATCGTGAATTCTACGCATGGTCGATACCAAGAGCCCGATGCCCGCCACGCGCCATCTTGCCTCTCCCCTTTTTCACCGACCGGCATAGACAACACGGTTCAGTTGTCAGTGTCAGTTTTCTAAAGATTGTCAATGTCATCATTTGGACAAACAAAACCACGAACAGAGGATGGATTTACATCTCAACGACCTTACCAAAGAAGCTCCCCCAAGTATGAGAATAAAACCACTTACCGCTACCTAAAATACACGCCTCGTCTACACGGCCAATGCCTGACAATGAGTCCGTCCACGGACGACGCTATAGTGTAACGCATACAGCCTTTGGCCACCACGCCAACAAACGCTATCAGGTACAGTTGTTGGCCACCTCAACCGCACTACAGGAAGACTGATACAGTTGTTGGCTACCCTACGATACTTAGCCACTTTCACAACACTATAGCCATCTCCTTTCCAGACTGCAAGCCCGGAGAAATAGTCAGTCATCGCTTCGGCTTCACCACACTCCCAGCCCTGAGAAATAGCCTCGTAATGAACAAACGCAGCAATTAGCCGATTATGCCTTGTTTGTTGTTGTTGATAAAGATACACACCCCGGGTTATTTACGTTCCATGTACTTACTACAGCACCCAAATAAAAAGAGGAAGATATCGCCATATCGCCATAGACTCGCTCGTCCAACCTGACATCATTCTTCCTGCTATGATTAATGCGCACACCAGGCAGACGCAAGCCAACACCGCAGCACGGACGCTCCGCCACCCCTACCAACCAACCGCACACATTACTCGCTTCAGCCGCGTTCTGTCGAAAAACACATCATCAACATGCAATAACATTGGTACTCTAGCCAATTATACAGAGCTGTCCACAAACTGTTTTTTTTTTAAGAACAGCCTGATTATGGGCTTGGGCACCTACACATTACACACCGACTTCCAGCCTCTTAGCAGGTACATACTCTAGGTACGTCCTACTACCACCTGATCAACCATTGCTAGTTACCGACCACAGATGAGATCCACAGTGGCACCACCAGAGAGATGAGGGGACCGAAACCAGAAACACTGCTTGACCACAACACAGGTCAACACCAATTTCATCAAGCAAGACACATATAACTAGATCATAGAACAACAGACTCACAAGATGCAACCATATTCCACAAAACAACATCTGATCACCATTTAGAGACTACACAACATTTAGCTAGACGACTCAGACCACGACTAGAGAACCAATCTTGAATGAACTCAAGACACTCACCAGCTCTTACAAGCAACACCGTATGCCTGTAGAACTCATATTGAGACACCGTACTCAATATGCCCACACGCGTCCTCTCAGTTGGCCACCATGCCAACAAGGACCAATCTTGGGTGTAGGAACCCAAGACTATCTCACCAGCTCTTACAAGCAACACCGTATGCCTGTAGAACTCATATTGAGACACCGTACTCAATATGCCCACACGCGTCCTCTCAGATGGCCACCATGCCAACAAGGACCAATCTTGGGTGTAGGAACCCAAGACTCTCTCACCAGCTCTTACAAGCAACACCGTATGCCTGTAGAACTCATATTGAGACACCGTACTCAATATGCCCACACGCGTCCTCTCAGATGGCCACCATGCCAACAAGGACCAATCTTGGGTGTAGTAACCCAAGATGCTCACACTAGCTATGCCAAGCAGCACCATAACCAAATAACGACACAAAGACCTCACCTTCCAGCAAAAACAGCGAAACAGAAACAAAGATCAGAACCGAACAATATCATCCTTGAAGGACTGATGCTACATGAACAAGAACTAACAACAAAATATATCAGCAGACTACAACAGAAAAAAACACAAAGTAGGAAAGCAAATGACATGATAAAGAGTCACACAAGATTTACACATAGCATGTGGATCAGTGTTTAGTGATCTGATCATGGAATTATTAAAATAGAACACATCTTAGCACCCATACTTACTCCATAATATGTATCAAGTTTAATCAAGTCTTGTCTTTGTAACATGTTTAACTGAACAAATACATGAACAGAACAACAAAATGCAAGACAATATTCAGGTTTTATAATTTTATCAACAGTAAACTAATTTTATTGTTTTACTTTCTTCTTTTTTCAATAAACATACACTTACTTTGGAATTGAAACAAATCTGATTTGTGAAGGTGTGACTTATCTTTGTAATAAGGCACTTCTGATTCCCAGACAGTCTATGCTAAGTAGATTCTCTGGCACTATCACACACATATTTGGCTCCGTCAATCACTAAATCCTTATGTGCCTCCATGATTGATGTGGTCTGCCAATATCTAGTGTCAGGCATCCTCCACTTCCATTGAACCCTGAAAACAATAATTCACAAGAAAACATTGCAACAGATGGGCAAGTTGTGTCATTGACAAGACATCGGCTATGATTATTAGCATTGGGACATATTTACACCGGCTATGCTTTATCATTGGGCAACTACTCGATTAGCTTTGATTAGCTACTTATGTTGACGAAAGACATTTGTTTAGTTTCTTTCTCAAGATTCTTTATACCTAATCAATCAAAAGTATGGTCACATCACAATAAACCAACTAAAACCCAAACTGCTTGCTTAATAACCATACTACCTTTAGTATTTACAAATCAATCCAATAGAAGTATTCACAAAACCAACGATTTTAGCATGAAACGATCAGACCTTACCAGCACCTCTATTACAAACCAATTGCATTTCTGAACATCCATAGCACTTGTTAATCTCATTCTCTTAGGATAGTAGAAGGAACCGACTGTAGTACTGGTAGTACTGAAGTAATTGGCACAGAACTCCCGTTGTAAAGTCGCTTGAGTCTTCCGCCATTATTGGTGTGGATGTGCGAGTCAGACTTTTCCTAGTATCATTCGAGGTAAACCATCAGTGGGCGTGAAGACAGACAGGGTTACATCCCACCTTCTGATAAAGGCTAAGACAATCAGAACAGCCCTGCGCAGCCCTACGGCACCGAAAACTCCACCAATCAACTGATAAAATCGTGAATTCTACGCATGGTCGATACCAAGAGCCCGATGCCCGCCACGCGCCATCTTGCCTCTCCCCTTTTTCACCGACCGGCATAGACAACACGGTTCAGTTGTCAGTGTCAGTTTTCTAAAGATTGTCAATGTCATCATTTGGACAAACAAAACCACGAACAGAGGATGGATTTACATCTCAACGACCTTACCAAAGAAGCTCCCCCAAGTATGAGAATAAAACCACTTACCGCTACCTAAAATACACGCCTCGTCTACACGTTCAAGATTTCTAAAACTAAAAAAATACCTTTCAAAAAACCAATGAGAAAAGAGATCGCCTTCGGTAAACCTAAGGTTGGTTTTTCTCGAGAAGGAGGTTTTTACTTTTCTTCGGTTGTCAATTGTCATACCTACCACCTACCACAGAAAACTATTACTCCTATCGTGTCATACCCATAAACTAAGAAAGAAGTATAATATGGTCATACCCATTGATTTCTGCCTTTAATACTATACCATAAAAATCTGCGATTTCTGCCGAAAACAAACAGAAACACAACAAAACTAATTTTTTTCTTGATTTTCATTTTATTGCATGTTATATATACAAAAGAAAAATGTCCCAAACATTCCTGTTGGAGCCGGATATCATAGCAGCTACAGAAAATGTCCTGCCAGAGCTCAACAACGATTTGGTGCTTGCTAAAAACTTCCTGAAGCAGCAAAGTGCAGCTACTGGTGATTCACTGTAAGCTTCAGTGTTTGTCTCTGTTTCAAAATTATTATTTACTTACGTAGGACTTGAAGGAAAAACGACTTCCTCCGAATGTTGAAAGAATATGAACGAACTTATCTAATTTCGGACCTTTTTGTTTCTTAAACCTGGCCTCCCGCTTTGCCGGGCCTTGAATGAAGCTAAGCTAGTTTACAGAATAAGACAGAATAGACGCTTTCCTCTATCGAACTAGATGTCGCTACCTGTAACATGCTTTTCTTCGCTAATGCCCCCAAGGTACGACCACCTAGTCGATCTAGTTCAGAAGATAATATCCCAAAAGCCTCCCGATGTGGTCGACAACTTCGAGCAATACTCCTGGGAGGTGAAACAAGAGAAGTTCCGTCCGAACTTTGATCTCCTGAACGATGTTTACCTAGCGCCGCCGCAGTTGACGCTAGTGAGGCAGGTGGATGAAATGTTTAGGGTGAGTATGTAGGTTCTTGCTTATTATACTGCGGTGATCGAAACCACGACGTGGACACTCACGGTAGGGCTGTTCCATCAGTTTAAAGTCGCCCAGCTAGCTATAGAGAGAGCTATGTTCGTAGTTTCTCTGAAGGATAGGATTCCCAACGAATACATCCGACAGAGAACCAAGGTTATCCACAACTGGTAAGGGTTTGGTATAGATAGCCTGATGATGATGATAGAAACCACGGAGTACCTATGTACTTTCAATTTTTTAATACTGAATTTTCGATTTGATCTCAAACTCAATCGATGAATAAAATTCATAACCTTCTTTTTTTGAAGTCGGATAAAAATCGAACGTCTCGTTGTTCATCGAGACGTAGGTATAATATCGATCGAGTAACCTAACTCGGGGCTCTATTTCCTTTAGGAGGTCGATTCATACAAGTTCTGCTGCGCTGGGACTTGACTAAAATCATCGAAGGTTTTTGTTTTTATACCTGTATTGTCCGTAAGCCCTCGCACTCGGGTTTTAGAGATTACCCCAAAAGTGCGAGGGTTCACGTACCTAGGTACTATAATCACAAACACCTTGAAATTGAGCGACGGTAACACCTCTCGTCAAACGAACTAAATGTACCCAACTTTAGTCTGAGTAGGATTGGATTAACTTCAAAGTTTCCCCTGTAGGAGGAGTTAACGGCGCTAGAGTCCGTATAGCAAGTCCCAAAGGATTATCGATTCAGCGACGGTTACTTGATTCCAAGCAGTAGCAGTATGTTGGAGCATTCTCCACGGAGGGAAGGTTGCGCAGTCAAGTCCCGCAGAAATCCTTTTTTTAATCAATTTCTTCAAAGTCTATTTAATTTTTTTCGGGTAGGCAAGTATTACCTATCTAAAAAGGATCCCAGTCCCGTATCGTGCGATCTATATACATATAGTAGCTTTTTATTCAGGTGGTATGGTTCCATCCGACAAAGACTTATAGCACAAAATTATTGATGTTCAGCTGGTGGCCAGCAATAGTGAGACCAAGGATGACATAGGAGAGGAAGAACAGGAGCTGGATCTGGAGGAGGAGAGCGTCAAGCCCAGGATCAATGACCTCATCGATCACAACACCTACTTTCGTTCGGTAACTAAATTCTTCATCATCAAAACCCATTTGCGCTCGTGTCAAAACCTTACCCATCTTAAGTTGCCTATCTACCAACATTACCCTGTAACCTGCCCCCTAGCACGGGCATTGCTGTCTAGGGCAAAATAGACATAAATTACGTCACTTTGTCATAGAATGCGTAAATCATTTGAGACGCACTCCTTCCATTTCAAATTTCGCAATGTATGGCGAGGCGATGTCATTATTGTCTATTCTACCCTAGACAACAAGCCCCCTAGGCTGATGATAAATGATGTCTCAGAAGGTTTCAGACTATTTGACGGGGAAAGCACTTTTACTTTGGTTCGCATGTAGTAATGCCGTAAACTTAACTAAATACTATACTTTAATAGGTACATAGGGGTCCCATTCGACTTATCCAATATCTTGGTCCAAGTCCTTTGTCCAACATTTGATCAAATTGCTTGGACGGATGCCCATTCTTCTTGTCAATTAATATCGTTGTTCAAGATTCCTAAGTATTATCTTAGAATATTTTGCGCAGGCTGGCTACGGACTCCCGGAGAGCGAATGCTACGCCGTCTATATCTCCCTGCTGATGCTGAGCATCAAGGAGTCCGTATCCAGTGTGCGCTTCTTCGGCAAGATATACGGAACCAAGGCAAACTACTACGTCGCGGAGACTGATCTTACTATTGAGGAACTGGACAGGCGGATCCGGGTGAGAACCAACCGGCTTAACTCTTTTCTTTCTTTTAAGACTTTAGTGTCCCACAGCTGGACTTAGGCCTTCTTTTCTCCATTCAACTCCTCGCGATTCAAAGCAGCAACAAGCCACAAAGCCAGATGTTTGTAATTTCAAGCTCGTCTGACAGAGGGATTTAAACCGGGAATATTGTATGCGCCCCATGCTTCAGGGGTCACCAGCCCAGCAGCAGGAGGTAAGTTTTAAAGTGAATAAGTAACAAGCATTCACCCACCGACAGGCCCGGTCGCAGCCCAAGACTTTGGGGGGTCACACTTGGTCAGCCAGGATCGGAGCTAGCAGAAATGCCATCCTGGGAGCCCCCTCCCAGGATGGCATTTCTGCTAGCTCCGATCTCAAAACTCTCACCCAAAACGTCTAAATGTTATCGGTGAGCGGAGCGAGAAATCGAGAAATGCGAAAAATTAATTAGTGTTATCTCTTTATTGTGGGCAATACCTAGGTAATAATACTTTCTATCATATAGATCCGTTCCCATGGGAAAGAAATAACCGTTTCCATAGAAATAACGCATGCGAAGCCGTGACAATAAACTAGTTACACTAATCCTAAAATTTTCGAACCTATATCACTATTTATGTATGACGGAATACAGTCGTCGGTAGAGTCCACGTCAGCCATGGCTTATCCTCCGGTGGGTCATGGCATGGAAAAGTGTCGATTCAAAGAAAGTACCTACACTGCTATTATAAAAATCACAAACGTATATTTGCCAAATTAGAGAGTAATACCACAGACCAGTTTATACAAGGTAATACTCAGCGATAAAGGTACCCAACTAAGTACCTAGTACTTAGTTGGGTACCTTTATCGCTTGTTATCAACACGCCTTTTTGGCCTTATTGTTTTATATATTTTAAGGAAATTGTAACGCTGTGGTTTATTCAATAAATATAAATAAATAAATAAACACTACTGAACGCGAGACAGTTTCTACGACTTGTTAGTGCGACGGCTGAAAGCAGTATACTTCTTAGTTTATGGCTGAAAGAAGACTGCCAATCCGGCCCGCCCCGACTCGAAAATGTAGTCTGGCTAGCGCCGCGAGGTGGTGGCGCTTGAGTTGCAATCAACTAGTACGACGTAGTACCACGAAGTCAATATCGTGTCTGTGTAGTCAATTGATATACTACTCCGACAGGTATATTATATATAAGAGAGAAAGTCATTATGATCTGTGGTAATGTTCCAGGAATTTGAGCTAAAAGACATGCCAGGCGAAGGTGAGGACGAAGGCGAGCTGCGTGCTGATGAGGGCGAGGAACAGAAGGACGAGGAAGGTAATCATCAGCTGGTCGGCCCACAGCTGGTCGGCCCACAGCTGGTCGGCCCACAGCTGCGCTAAGACCTCTGTTTCGGGCCTAGATGATGATTTGTGTAAAAATAATAATTAATGATGGACAATTTAAACTGCTTCATCTTTATTAAGCCCCTAAGGCCTCGGTCTCGAATTTTGCGGGCAGCGGGGCGGCGGCGGCGGCGGCGCGGGAGAGGGGCGGGCAACGCATACCTGTTCTCGAAACCAGCGGGCAGATCGCGCGGCACTGTAGCGGTGTAGTGTTGTGTTCGTGGTTGTGTTGTCGACATTCGCAAACGAAATGTCTGAAAATCGGCGACAACATCTTTTTGATTCAAATGTATTCCTAACGCTCGATTTATTGTGGGCAAAAGAAGAAGTGGATCCCTACTATAGGGCAAGGAAAATAAATGGCGAGTTTTATCGAAATTATGAAGAACAGAGACAAAATCCCGATAAATTCTACGACTACACCAGAATGAGTGTAGAAACTTTTGACTATATTCTAGAAACTATCAAGAGTGATTTAGAGTCTGGAATTAATCCAAAAAGTTTTAGAGGTATTACATTACATTACATACATTACATACAGGTAGTACATTTTGATACGTCACAAAAAAAAAGTACAACACTATACTACAATGCAGACGCGCAACGCGGGAGGGTCACCGCTCGACTGGAGTGCACCGCTCGTTGCCCGCCCCCGCGCCGCTCCCGCTCGCTGTTTTCGAGACCCGGTCCATTTGACGATACGCATAAGATCCTGCCGCTCCCGCGCCGCCGCCGCCGCCGCCCCGCTGCCCGCAAAATTCGAGACCGAGGCCTTAGTTATAGCAGAGCTTTTGCTATGGTTAGGTAACAGATTACTGATAGACTAACAAACTGATACTCATTACATTTATTTATTTAAATTTCTTTTATTTAACAGCAAAAAATAATTACAACTAATATTTACACTTACATCTGGCAGCATTCTGGGCACTCTGCCTTCTGGTGACGGCTTAGATTTTTAGTAAATAGATGTAAGTTTATTTAAATTATTTTATTTATTTATTTTTATTATAGGTCAAATGACAATTGTACATTATGATACAAGTGCGGTAAGTTGAAAATTACAGCCGAGGCGATATTGCTACAAGAATGCAGAGGCTGTAATAAGCGCACGTATGTCATACGACGTTTTATAACATATTTGAGAGGAAATAAATAAAACTCGGACTTTCGAATAAATTTTGATACGCTTGTAAGTATCTATCAGTCGATTTTTCGGGCAAGAGGCTTAGAGTGACGACCTCTGTGACGCGGTGGGCGAAGGTCCGCCTGCGACGCAAGAGGTTGCAGGTTCGATTCCCGCCTTGGGACAAATATTTGTACGATCTGCAGGTATTTGTTCCGGGTGTTCTGGTCGTTTTCTATGTATAAAAAAAATATCTATCTATGTTAGTATTGTATTACCTATGTATATCAGTTATCTAGTAACCATAACACAAGCTCTGCTTAGCTTGGGGCTAGATAATGTGTGTGAATTGTCCAGCATTATTTATTTATTTATTTATAAGAGTGGCTTAATTGTGACCAAAACAGATTTTTTGTGAACTGTACCAAGACGCACCTTGGTACATTTCTTTGCTTACGAGTAAGTACCTCCTAGTTTTCGCACTTGACGTTTTATTTATTATTATAGAACACCCGCAGCAAATATCGAAAAATAACAACTAACAGGCTAAAGGTTTCTTCGTCGCTTCTTTACTTTAGTCTACATACCGAAGCGACCGAAATCAAAAATATCACTCAATGTCAATGTTTTATTTTAAGAATTTGAACTTTTCTAAGTGTACATTTTTGTATTTATGGAAATAAAGACTATTTGATTTATCTTTATTGTAATTCAAACATTTGTCCCTAAGCGGAAATTGAACCGGCAACCTTCTAAAAAATTTACTTAACCCTCATGCTTAGAGACGACATTATATCCTTCCAGAGCTTGGTGAACACAGAGAAGAGAAGGTCAAAGAGCTGGTGCCTCCAAAGCTGCCTCCAGAGCCGGTGTCGACGTGGGCGCCGCCCGTGCCCATCCCTGTGGAGAGGCCTGGCCAGGGAGTCAATAAAAAGGTGCGCCTTGCTGCGATGTCTGGATGTTGAGGACCTGGCCGTTTATAAAAAAAAACATCGATATCGACGCGATATAGTGTGTCAGGTTGTTGTTGGCGCGAAATTAAAATATATTGTGGTTTATAATTTTTTCTGTGATCCACGTAATAAAACTAGCGAAAAGTAATGTGCCGCAAATCGTAAACCATTTTCTATGAACTCATAATAAAACCAACAATGATTTAAATAAGTATTTTTGTTGTAGTTTTTACTAAGTACCTATCTACATTTACTAAGTACCTATCTACATTTACTAAGTACCTATCTACATTTACTAAGTACCTATCTACATTTACTAAGTACCTATCTACATTTACTTAGTACCTATCTACATTTACTAAGTACCTATCTACATTTACTAAGTACCTATCTACATTTACTAAGTACCTATCTACATTTTCCCAAATTCTCCCAAAATGCAAATGAATGAAAGTTGATTTTACCGTAAATTCATAGAAAATGCTTTACGATTTGCGGCAAATTACTTAATCGCTAGTTTTATTTTCTATTAATTATTCAAAATATAAGCATTAAATAGAAAAACTACACGATTACTTAAATAAAAGATTAAAAAATAATGTGGTGTTGTCGCTGATAATTTAGACTTTTAGAGCATTTCAATTAAAACACTTTTTTAAAGCGAATTTTGAATTAAAACTGAAACCACTATCAAAAATTCTATCGATTAGGTACTCGACTTCTACAGGTTTTTCCCTATCCACCGTATTCATTTACGTCCGTTACTCAAACTCAATAACTTTATTTCTTTAGGCTAAAATAAGCACTTAGACAAGTCAAATTTAATACTATAAACAGGTTTATGAATAGTCATTATTATCAAATAAGAAATATGATGTTATTAATTTTATTCGCTTCAATTTTTTGTCCACTAGTGGAAGAAGCGAAAAAGAAACCACTAGTAAGTTTTATAAAACTTACCAAATGTAATGTGTGTGTTTAAAAATACGCATTTTGCTTGATTTTTCCACCCTCCAGCGGGTGATTTGGTTAACCAACCAATCTGATACCAGGTGAAGTACCCTCCATACAACTGTACACATTTTGTTGATGTTGCGACTGCACACTGGTGACGCCAACATAGTTTCCTTACGAGATGGGGCCCTTGGGTAACACTTTGAGTGCCTATGCCGCACACCGCCATTTAGCACCATCGGCAACTCGATAAGAAACTTACCTATTTAACGTGTAGAAGCTGGGTAGCTTGCCGAGTTCTTGGAGTGTGAGGCTAACAGTGTCTACGGTTTCATCTCAAAGACAATCTAAAGACCAGTATCCTAAATTCCCAGGTGTACTGGGTGTGCAACAACCCTGGCGAGCAGTGGATCTGTCTGCCCGACGTGATCCCGACCCACATCCGCGTCGCCAGGCTCAATGTGCGCTGCATGACCGGAGACCTGGATGCCGAGGTACGTGGTAGACCAGTAATTGCCAGTCCCAGGTGTAATGGGCGTGCAACAACCCTGGCGAGCAGTGGATCTGCCTGCCTGACGTGATCCCAGGCTCAATGTGCGCTGCATGACCTGACCGGAGACCTGGATGCTGAGGTACCCACCCCAGCTGTGAATAAATGACCAAACTGGAACGAAGCGAAGATTACATAAATCCAAAATACTTAAATGTTAACAACAAACACAAACCGGGGCTTGTTTTTCCTAAGCATGTTGCCAAGTTGTTCCTAAGCTTGTTTTTCCTACCTTGATCTGCTTTCTTGATTTTCGTATTGTTATTTTACTAGAGGCTGATGGTTAGGGCATTATTCCAAAACCAATCAGTCGTATAAAAAAAAGGGGCGAGTTTTTCCTAAGCATGATTATAGTTTGATCAGCTTTCTTGGTTTTCGTTTTGTTAAACTAGAGGCTGATGGATACCCCGACCCAAACTAGTGCCGCCACTTACTTTATCTTATTATTTCGTTGAACAAAGGTAATTTCAAAATTTTGAATGGGCGGTTTGTGATACTTATTATAAGCTCTTTTTAATGCCTCTATCATAGTTTTATTTTGTATAGTTTAGGAGGAGATACGATGTTGCACTTTGTGGCCACCAAACTCAATTATTGCATCTCCTCTCTCATAAACTACACAAAATAAAACTATGATAGAGGCATTAAAAAGAGCTTATAATAGGTATCACAAATTGCCCATTGATAATTTTAAAATTACCATTGTTCAACGAAATATATTAAAGGCGGCGGCGCTAGTTTGGCTCGGGGTACCGTCTTAAGTCAGTACCTATTACCACGGCTTCGCTAAAGAGATCTAGATTTGTACAGTCTACAAACTCCGTTATAGATCCAGAGCTTCCCCCCGTTCGAGGGTACGGAGAAGAACTACCTGCGAGCCCAGATCGCGCGCATTGTGGCCGCAACCGCGGTCTCTCCGCAGGGGTTCTTCACCTTCGGCTCTGGGGAAGAAGAGGAGGATGTTGATATGGAGGAGGGGATGGGTGAGTGAGGAAGGTCGTTCTCACAGAACTGTACTTATTGCTAACAAATATTATAAGTAGGTAATAAATAAAAAAATAATGAAAATGCACTGTTTTGCACATTATTAGGTTCAAATCTCAGGAACTTTGCGGTTTATTGAAATTATTTATGTTTTGATTCGTAGCTTAGGTATTATATAGCAACAAACTAATTATTTGCTTCCTTGAACCAGTTTCTTTTTAAGTTTTGTAGTTTTCTTGTAAATAAGCAAAAACTTGATTTTTGCGCTTACTCCGTTCCCAAAACGTACGCTGCTGTGAAAAATAATTTACGGGCGATCTGAGGTCGGGAAGGGGATGGGGGTGAGTTTTTAAGGGTAAAAAATGGTTTTTCTCGATTTCCGGCAAAACTAAAAGTCGTATCGAAAAAAATCAAATGGCAAAGTTGTAGGTAATAAAAAGATCTAAAACTTTTGTATATACACTTTTTTCACATAACCTCAAAATTTATGTGAAAAATCCAAAAAACCAAGTTTTTGGTTTTTTATTTTTATCTTTTAAAATTAAAATTTATAAATTAAATTTATAAATTAATTAAAAATTTTTTTTTTTAACGAAATTTGGTGAAAACTTACCTTTTTATGTCCCAAATACGCTGTCATTTATTTGATTAAAAATATTTATTTTTTCACCTTATTTTGAATTAATATCAAAAAAACACCCTAATTTTCAATCGAAAATTCACCCGTCAAAATATCAGCTTTTTTCAAAAAGTTGGTATGGTTTCTGTTCGTTGAAATCTCTACTTTCCGATGGTGAAAAAAAAATATATGTTACTACAGTAAATCTTCTCAGAAAATGCAAAAAATAAAAAAAAACTTGAATTCGAAAAATTGACTTTGACAACTTCGATGAATAAAAGCTGATGTCAAAGTCTCAAATTTTTTGTATTTATTGTCGATTCTTTTCTTGCTGGATACCACTAAACGATTCAAAGCTGCTTTTTTATTGCATACACTTGCTTATCATCTGCCTTATTGCAGATGATACAAACAGATTCATCCATACTGATAATCTGAAAAGACAAAATCGAATTAATAATGCCTTCACTATTTTATCGTGAATAAACTTCCATGAAAAAAAAAATATTGAAGAAATAAATGTCAAAATGTATAAAAAATATATTATAAATGTATTAAAAATGTATTAAATATAAATGGAAATCGGCCAAAAGTTTGTTATTAAAAATACATTTACGATATATATTTTATAGATTTTTAATATATTTTTTATGTACTTTGAAATATATTTTTTTTTCATGGGATTAACTAAATTTGTTTGTTCAAAATTAAGGAGATTATTATTTTTTTATCTTGTACTAAAATAACATTTAATTTCAATCTTTAGGTTATGTTACGTTAAGCATACTATTTTTTAAAGAAAATATTACGATTTTTATGTTTGAGTTGATTGATACAGATAAAAATAGAGATAGTATTTACCTTCCTATGCAGATTCGAAAAGTTTTTTTGTTTTTTTAAGTAAACTTGTCACAATTATCTTCAAGAAACTTAGCGTGCACGTGTATTTTTATAAACGATGTTGTATACTGTACTGTATTTCGAATACTGGTTAGGCTAACGGTTGTAACAGCTGCTACGAAATATATAGTATATAATAGTAGGTATGTTTGTAGTAAGACCCAGACCCGCCTAGCCCCTTCCCCACTTCTCCACGAAATACCTTTTGATGGGCTACAATTTTTCGTAGGTCACTCAGGTATATCTACTCAGGTATATATAATTTATCTTTAAATAGTTATAAATAGGCATCTACGCATATAATTTAAAGAAGATTCGACAACTTTCTTCAAATATTGTAGATGTCTTATTAAATATTAATTTTATAAACTTATTTGTTTGTTAATTATAGTAGTATATTTTTATTTGCAATTTTTTTGTTATCAATGTCACATGGAATCTAACGTTTTTCGAGTAATTAAAGTGTAAATTTTAATAAATAGCTCAAAATTATTTATAATAATTAAAAAAAAAATTTCGAATTCAAGTTTTTTTTGATTTTTTGCATTTTCTGAGAAGATTTACTGAAGTAACATATATTTTTTTTTCACCATCGGAAAGTAGAGATTTCAACGAACAGAAACCATACCAACTTTTTGAAAAAAGCTGATATTTTGACGGGTGAATTTTCGATTGAAAATTAGGGTGTTTTTGATATTAATTCAAAATAAGGTGAAAAAATAAATATTTTTAATCAAATAAATGACAGCGTATTTGGGACATAAAAAGGTAAGTTTTCACCAAATTTCGTTAAAAAAAATTTTTTTTTGTAAAAGATAAAAATAAAAAACCAAAAACTTGGTTTTTTGGATTTTTCACATAAATTTTGAGGTTATGTGAAAAAAGTGTATATACAAAAGTTTTAGATCTTTTTATTACCTACAACTTTGCCATTTGATTTTTTTCGATACGACTTTTAGTTTTGCCGGAAATCGAGAAAAACCATTTTTTACCCTTAAAAACTCACCCCCATCCCCTTCCCGACCTCAGATCGCCCGTAAATTATTTTTCCTTTCATTTTTATAATATTCCCCTCCTTTTCTAATGGGTTTCATCCTACTATTATTTTTTTTGGTTTTAAAAATTATCGACCCTGGTCTAAGAAGCCAGATTACCTACATAAAAACTGTAGGTACATATTTTTGAAAATTTTATTATGTCACATTTAAGCACTAATTAAGGGCTACTAGTGTATACGTATATTTTGTAGATGCACATTCAATAGTTTCCGAGAAACAAGATTTTGCAAAACGTTACCCCAGCAGGAAACTGAATATCTCAAAAACCTCAAGGCCCACAAATTTTATTTTTAGTCGCACATTCATACACAAATATAAGCTATCTGCCATATAAGTTAAATTTGTCTAGATCCATTCGTTTAGAATCTTCCTGCTGGAAGAACGTTACCCCAGCAGAAAACGTATATTGCGTTTTATTCCAAAACGGGGACATACACAATTTTTTTTTCATGACGCACATTCACAGCGTATGACGCACTAATTATTTATGTAACTCACTTCATTCTAGAAGATACTTTTCTGCTGGGGTAACGCACACTTCTTGATTGGGTTGGTTTTTGGCGTATTCCATCGCCGTCGGTCCAGCCGCCCCGCGCGCTGTTGCTTTAGCTGCGTGAGAAGGACATCTCTAATCAATTCGCCTACTACAATGTTAGATATCTGTACTCTCCTCAGGTGACCTAGACTTCAACCCGAATCCGTTCTACCAGGGGCACACGCTGAAGGACCTGATGGACCATAACTTGACGTACTGGGTGCACCACGGACGGTACATCCTGCCGCAGGGCAGGACTATCTGGTTTAACTCTAACGTTATGGGGGTGAGTTGTTACAGCTATACCCAGCATCACTACGGCCCATATAAATATATACCTTAATCTAACATACATACAATAAACCTATTTACTAGCACGTACATAGTGTCGGTGACGTGTGACACTCACTATGTGCTGCGACCGGTAATCGTCCGCGAAAACGCCGAAACAGCACATTCTTCGGCCAGAATTCTTCCTTTGTGAAGGTCGAAATATTCTCAGTTGGAATACGCACCACAAACGATTTAAAATCATTATGACGCGACTCGCGTCCTTAACCGCTCGACCCTCATCAAGGTGTTGGTCAAATAAGGGCTTAAGGCGGTGGTATGCGCAAACTAGCGCTGCCACCTATTTTATTTTATTACTACGTAACAAAGGAATTTTAAAAAATCCACCGTACAGTTTGTGATACCTATTATAAGCTTTTTTAAGGCCTCTAATAGTTTTATTCTATTTAGTTTATTCAGTAAATCGAAAATAGATATTGGTGGCCACCAAGGGCATCGATATTCTGCCTAAAGATAATAGAATAAAACTAGACAGAGGCGTTAAAAAATGCTTATAATAGATATCACAAACTGTATGTTGGATTTTTGAAATTTCCTTTGTTCAACGTAGTAATAAAATAGGTGCGGCGCTAGTTTGACGCATACCACCGCAGTTACATTACGTACTATTTACAGTGACAAAATGGTTTTCCACAAGCTTCAAGCGAGTGCTCCGCGAGCGAGCTGTCTGTCATATAATGCCGTCAATATAAAATGCATTGCATCTAAATGTTACGAGTTAAAGCCCATTTTGTGCTGCATTGCAGCAGTGCTAGACGTGCGACAAGCTTTAGATTTAATTGGTTATCTGCAAGAAGAAATTTTTTGTAAAAAATGTGTGAAATCTTTTGAGGTACGGAGCCCTAAAGGCTCCGTACCTCAAAAGGAAAAAAGGAACCCATATAGGATCACTTTGTTGTCCGTCTGTCATCTCTATCTTTTCTCAGGAACGTGTGGAGGTACCGAGTTGAAATTCACATCATAAATTATAGGTACTCAGGCTCGTAACCTCTTGGAGCCGGAGTATAAATCAAACTTCTAAGTCAACGCAATCAAAAGTTACAGACGTTTATGCCCAATTTATTTCATTCGTGTGAGCTTTGTTGGCTGGCACCATAACCACCCTAACGATACATTTTTAAAAGCTGTCACGATTTTTGTTTTTTCATACAATTATTATCCACGTTATCGACGACACAAATCCATTTCTTCAGTAAGTACCTATAGGAAAAATAAAAGGAGATCGTTCAAGCTTTTAAAAAAATAATATGAATATCACCTCAGTTAAGTAAGCCTGTAATCAGCTGGCATACCTACCTACATACCCATCAATACAGCAATAACACGATGTCTGGTGGACATGCACCGTTGGGACCGGAAACCCTTACTGAACATTTTATATCCACTGCGGTTTAGCTGGAAACGAACGATTAATAAAATAAATATACAGGAAGAAGGAGTAGAAGAGGAAGAGGACGACGAAGGGCCGCCGGCCGAGCAGCCCGAGAGCGGCCCGCCGCTGTTCACTTCGCTCTCAGACGACGCCAGGGTCGAAGGTAAGCCACGACTCCTAAATGACGGCGCAAGCGGAGCATATAGGAATATGCGGATCCAACTTAGTTTGGGAGAAGGTGGTTACCCCCAAATAGTTGCAGATGGAGATCTCCCATCTACCAGGCCGACCCAGCTGGTCGCTCCTTTATGATTCGACCGTCAATATGGTTCACATGAGTTTGGTGGAGTAGGTGGAATTTTACACTGACTTAGCGCTTTCTATTTGTCCGCGCGAGCTTGTCGCTTTGATTGATAATCCTCTTTATGCATGAATTTATTTATTACTAGCTGTTGCCCTCGGTTTTGCATGCGCTGTTTAAGTAACCTAGTGCGTTCCCGGGATACTAGATAACTTCCTGCCTAATTTCAAAAAGATCTGTTTAGCCTTTTAGCCGTGAAGTAGTAACAGACAGACAGACAGACAGAGTTACTTTTGGGATAGAAATAACCGTGCGAAGCGGCAGGCAAACTAGGTTATAATATGAGTATGGATAGACCACCACACCAACAGTGGGAAAACAGATCAGCGTGTACTATATACGCGCAAATATTTATGAATTCTCGGAAGTACCCGAGAGTCAGCCACAGTTTATTTATTTAAATAAAATAAATAAATAAATTTACGATTTACGACGTAAAAGGGCGCGGAGAGCTCAATACTGCGCAGTTTCGCATTCGAGACATAGAATGCGAACTGCGGTTCATAGAATTCATAAAGATTTGATTTTTATTTTTAGATTATGCATGAGTAAAACTTATATTTATAGGAAGATAGGTAGTGTAGGTACTGTTAATAGCTGGACAATATTGTTGTAGGTCTGAACGCGTGGACAGCCCGCATCAGCTCCACCCTGACCCCGGACAGAGCCATCGTGGTGCTGCGGAGCTCGCTCTGGCCCGGCGCGGTCGCGTATGCTACTAACGGGAAGTGAGTTGACGATACGTGTATTGTGACTAATACAAGTATTAGTCACAATACAATACAATTTTTTTGTAAAAAAAATTACAAAATAATTTATTTATCAATTTATGTTTTCCCAGTGTTTTCCTCTGACATAATAAAATTATGAGTTGTATTACGATCTATCCTTATATGTATTTTAAAAATAGATTTACTATTAAACTTCTGAAATTGGAAAAGGAAATTCAATAATGAATTTGCGTTAACTGAGAGCGTGTCGGAATCGACCAATCCAAAACCAGCAGCATGACGTGATTTTTATAACAACCAATGTTTTACTGATGCTTTGCTGTTACGGGCCGTAACGCCTTCACAGCGAGCATGAAATGTTACGCCGAGTCCTACAATCCGTCTCGTTGCTTTCGCCTTCTTTCACCGAACTACTGCCCGAACGCTCGCTGTGTAATACGTTACATTACATCACGCCTCGTAACGTAACGTATTATACCGCTGGTCATTACGTCATCCGGCTTAAGTGGTTTTAGAAGTAATTATGTTAATTCAGGAAGTCGGAGTGCATGTATCAAGGTTGGGGCCTCAAGTACCAGATGCCTAACTTCAGTCCGCTTCAACTGCCGAGACCGCAGGACGAGTACATCATCGGGCCGGAAGTCATGGAGATGACGGACCCCACATTTGCTGATGAGGAGGTTCGTATTCAGGGCTAAGGATGAATCATGGTGAAGGGTAGAGATAAACCACTCATTTTTAGGGACTTTGAGCCTAACAGTGACTAAGTCAGTCCCATAGGATATCTAGTAACTAATTAAGACATACTACTGCTATATGCGTCGAGCGACGCGACTGGTATTGATATGGATCAGTTGAGCTACCTGTAGAGGCTTGTAGATTGTTTGCAACAGTTTGCAGTTAGCTCAATTGTAAAATTTGTAAATACTAGTTTTAATTTTATTATATTATTTGATTGTAATGTAATTTTCTTTTTGACATTTCTGTACAGAATGAGCCTGTGGAAAGAAACTATTTTCCTTATTTATCGTTCTAGTTTCCGGCCGCTTATAGTGGTAGTGGAAACTTACAAAATTGTTTGTATTTTGATGTTACGTTTAAAACTAAATGGTTCCGAACCTCACCTTTTTGTGAGAACGCTTCGTCAGCGCGATCTAGCGCTCGTTCACTTTTAGCAGCGACATCTAGTTTCTCCCAGAGTGCAACTAACGGGAGGGTGGGATTCTCAAATATAACGAAGCAAACGGCTAGCTTGATAGGTGAAAATAGCTGGGCTATGGGCTGCTTCCGCGACACAACGTCATTTACAAGTCGTATGTGCCAATAGACCTCATAAAGTTCTTCTGGTAACGTTTACCACAACGGGTTCACTGCAAAACGGAGTGTTGGAAGACATCCCACTTCATGGCCCGACGACATCTTAGCGGTCGCAGGGAGTCGATGCATGGAGGCAGCTCAGGACCGTTATTCCTGGCGATGTTTTGGGAAAGCCTATGTCCAGCAGTGGACGTATTGGCTGATATGATAATGTTCGGTAGGTACCATACATAACACTGGCATTTATTTTATTATTTTATTAAGTACGAAACTGTCGACGATTTTTTTTTGTGTTCACACTTAGGTATTTTATGATGTTTCTATTAGCGAGTGCCTATTATTAGCTTTCTGTATCTATTTTAAGTTTTATTGATAATAGTTAAGCTGATGGCAATCCGAATAAAAATAAATACTTAAATAAATAAAATGATTTAGTGATTTATTAATAAAGAAAATCACAATCAAATAATAGAAACAAATTAGAACTTGTATTTACAATTGAGCTAACTGCGAGACTGTTGCAATCAAGGAACAGGTAGGTAGGTAGCTCAACTGTTCTTTATACTTTCCTTATAGCAGTGTGAAACGTTCCCAAGACACTGGCTGCATTGCCCCGCTGTATAGCAATGCTGATGCGCTGTGCCAGATACTCACCAGCACTCGGGTCACGCGTCGCTTCGACCACTCAGATATTTTTTGAAAACCCTTACAGCTTCGGTACCCCACGGACTCGATTCCGTAGGCCATAGGTCTACTCGGCCGTAGATAATTCTAACGGATTTTTTGATACGTTGCTTCTATCCCCAGGCGTACCGCATCGCGCACCTCCCCCCGCCACCCCCGCCTGAGATCCCCGGTGAAGGGGAGGGCTTCCCAGAAGAAGAAGACGACGACGAGGAAGATTGATCTCATACTCTTTAGTTCTTTTATATATTCTAGTCTAGAGTTAGTTATGTTGGGAACACTAATCCCATCTCGTCAATTGTATGTACCTATGTACCTACATACGAAGTCCTATTTTCTTAGTCTTAATTTCTCCCAAGGAAGAAAAAATGAAAACCATATGATATACCTAACTAGGTAACTACATTATATTATCACGTTAGATATTGTTAGGAAGCTTGTAAACGTTTGTTTTAGTTCAAAGAATACATAATGGACTGATTTGTTTCGTTTAAGATTGTTTTTATAAATATCTACCATATAGGTTACCTTACACTTTTCTGGCAATAAAGTATTTTTTTATCAGAATTAATTTAGTATTTTATTTTTTCATGTAATTCTTGAGTGACTCCTTATTTCTTTCAGTGTCTGCAATATTGCTTTGACTGTCGTTTTCGCGTAAGTTTTTTTTAACTACTTTCTAGATTTTACAAGTAATATAGACAGCGGATGTGAAGGTTTGCGTACGTAAGCAAAGATTATACGCCATTTTGACCTGTGCGCTACGCAGGTCAAAATGGCGTACAATCTTTGATGTCGATGGGCGAAGGTCCGCCTGTGACACGCACACGCAGGCATGGCAGGTTGCTGGTTGGTATCTACAGATATTTGTTCCGGTTGTTTTCTATGTATAATAAAAATATCTATCTGTGTATTGTATAATGTATATCAGTTATCCATAATACAAGCTCTGCTTAGCTTGGGGCTAGATGATGCTGTGGATTGTCCAGCTATTCATTTATTTAGATATGCACCCACGCTAAATCAAACCACAAATCAATAGTCGTTTTGGAGTCGAATGCCATTATTTTATCGATTTAGTACAAAATAAATATTAGGTTGATATACTCCAAAACTTCAATGGATTCCACTTTTGTTTTAACAAAGATTTATAGCAAATGGCTACAGTGTGCAAAACTTCGTACCTAATTACTTTCTAAATTATTAACTAGAAAAAAATACGTTCTTTTTCACGCGTGACCACAACCACCTTGCCCCCCCCCCTCAAGGTGGTTGAGGTCGCCATCGTCGGATAAATTGTCCATACAAATTTACATTACTTATTATATACCCTAATAATAAATAAGACTTATTATTTATTCGCTGCTGGAACAATTTTTTTTTCTTTTTAATGCAAATCAAAAACCGCGCATTATTATACGAATTGAATTTGTTAACCTTTGCTACCATTTATATTTATACGGAAGAGAATAAAAGTCAAGCTCTAATAATTAACAACATTTATTTAAATAATATTATATACCCGAGTTATTTACAAAAAAAGGGTTTGCAAAATAAATAAAATAAGGTTTTCAAGATAGGTATGTCTAAATTAAAATACTTTTAAACCTTCTACAACTTATATAATATCAATGACAAAGTCAAGTGGAATAAAAGTAACATGACAGAAGTTTTCGTACTTAACCATAGTTAACCAACAAAGCTGCTAAATGTCCAATTATCTTTTGGTGAAAAGGCCACCGGCCTTAAGGATGTTCGTTTCGTGCTCATTAAATAATTTCAGCGTTCTACAAGGAATAAAACTAACGGAAAAGTAATTTTCCAATCGTAAATCATTATCTATCATACCCATGTAAAATCAACTTCAATTCTATTGTGTTTTGGGAACATTTGGGAATATATTTAAGATTATTTATCGGGTATTTATCGCGTACTTTTTGCTTTCTTTTCCCCAACGTTTCAACCGCGTTACAACGACCGTGGTCACGGGGAGACTGTAAAATCGAAATAATCTTAAATATGTTATGAAATCGCGAAAGTTTAAAGTTTTATTTAGGAATATGTTAAGTTTTAGCCAAAAATCTGTTATAATCAAAAGTTCCAAAACTACCAGTGAATTTAAGTTATTTTTAATTATTAGAAAATGGTTTATCATTTCTGGCAAATAAATTTCCCCGCTAGATTTATTATTTACTTAGTCCTTACGGAATGAAAAAAAGAAAACCACACAAAAATGTAACCTCGTGCCAACAGGAAACAAACAACCTTAATCACTAATGGGATATTTACATGGTTTTATAAAAATTCCTCACAAAGTTACACGCTCCATGATCACGGAATAACAGAATAACATTACTAAAAACGATAGCTTTAAAAGTTTCTGTACATTAGAAAAGGCCATATTTTATCAATATATACATAATAAAGTGCATTTAGCCCCATCTTGTAGCCAGATTTGGTAGCAGGCTACGAAATGGGAAAAGGAAGGTCCCCACTTCTATTACAATATCACTTGAACAGTGTTTTCAACGTCTACTTTTTATGCTTATGTAGCTGTGGCGCGGAGAGTTTCACCTTTCCGGGGAAGTTTCTCGCTACGTTCTCCTCCTGAAAGATAATTATTATGTTTAGTTCTTTGTGTCGAACTAGATGGCGTTAGTAGCAGGAGTTCTGTTGGAAGTAGAAAGTAGCAGTTCTTTTGGAAGTAGAAAGTAGTAGGTAGTTCTTTTGGAAGTAGAAAGTAGCAGTTCTTTTGGAAGTAGAAAGTACCAGTTCTTTTGGAAGTAGAAAGTAGCAGTTCTTTTGGAAGTAGAAAGTAGCAGTTCTTTTGGAAGTAGAAAGTAGCAGTTCTTTTGGAAGTAGAAAGTAGCAGTTCTTTTGGAAGTAGAAAGTAGCAGTTCTTTGGGAAGTAGAAAGTAGCAGTTCTTTTGGAAGTAGAAAGTAGCAGTTCTTTTGGAAGTAGAAAGTAGCAGTTCTTTTGGAAGTAGAAAGTAGCAGTTCTTTGGGAAGTAGAAAGTAGCAGTTCTTTTGGAAGTAGAAAGTAGCAGTTCTTTTGGAAGTAGAAAGTAGCAGTTCTTTTGGAAGTATTACATATACTCCTCCTATTTACTAGATTTATTGTGAATTTGTGAAAGTGGGTTATTAATTTTCAGGGTCTTTAGTTCACAAAATTAACACAAGTCTGTGTTCAAAAATAAAATAATAAAAAAAATATTTTCATCATCATAATCGTCGTCTCAGTGAGCTGTCACTCACGGCTGGGTGTATGCACATACTTACACATTATTTTATGTAGGTATTATATTGTTGTGTGTTTGTGGAAATCCGAAGTACCAAAGTCAAAATAAAAATTTCCACAGTACGAGCTACGCACTATAAAGCAAAAACCTAAACTCTTGATAGAATAGAATAGAAAAAATTTATTTGTCACTCGTACAAGGAACAAAAATTAATAAGAAACACACAGAATTAACAACTTGCTCGAGTCACAAAAAGGTCCTTGTCTCAGGATAATGTTAGTCGCGTTTGCAACCAACGCTGATCTTCCGACAACACCGTTTGATGATTAAATGATAACAACAAGCTGGATTACATAATTATTACACTAAGATTTACCTTAACAGCCTTCAGCAAGTCCTTCTCTCGGTTGGTGGCGCCCTTGTCGCGCAGGAACACTTGAACAGCTGTCTTCGCTGCTTTGCCTCGCTTGCTGGTGCCTGGTGTAAGCTTCACTTTATATCTGAAATTATAACATTTAATAATAAATTACTTAATTAATTTAAAAATAAATGAAAAGCGTAAATAATATAAATAAATAAATAATGCTGGACAATTCACACAGCATTATCTAGCCCCAAGGTAAGCAGAGCTTGTGTTATGGGTACTAGATAACTGATATACGTAATATTATACATTACATAGATAGATATTTTTTATTATACATAGAAAACACCCAGACCAACGGAACAAATTTATGCAGATCGTACACAAATTTGTTCCGAGGCGGGGATCGAACCCGCAACCTCGTGCGTCGCAGGCAGACTCTCGCCCGCTGCGCCACTGAGGTCGTCATAAAGAAAATATTTGTCACTAACTTATTTCATTTCTTCTTAAAAATCTTTATCATATTAGTAGCAGGAAAACAATGGATAAGAGCAGCTCAAAATAGAGCAAACTGGCAAGAGATGGAGGCGTTCATCCAGAAATGGATAAACCCTGCTTCATTACAATAATCGAATTAATGATAAGATTCATAATTATCTGCACAGTTATTTAAGTACTAAAATTATACAACACCAACTCACAAAGTTCATGTTCCAAACATAACAAAAAAAGTTCGTCATTGCAAGCGTACTAAAAAGCGGGACGGAAACTCTATGGAATTTCATTTCCCACGAGTTATAGTGGGAGTGAAAAGTGTATGTAAATCCATTTCTAATGTTTTTTTTTTCTGAAATAGGAGCCGTTTTTACTCCGAATCCGCCGTATGATTTGGCCCCTTCCGTACTATTCGGAACAAAAATTGACAAAAAAAACCATGTGGTGAGAAAATCGTACGCGCGTATCATTTATTGCGTACTATTTTCACATAATTCGAATTTTCATTTTCAATTTACACGAGTGATTTTGAAGATTTTTCAACTTAAACCTACTTGTTACAGAGTTATTGGTCATCGACGCAGGAAGCATATAAAAGTGGGTTGGCTAAGGTGTTCCAAGGAACTCCCAAAATCCATTTGTTTACGACCCTGATACACTCGCACTCAATACCTACATAAGTACTGCAGAATTGCCCGCCTCAATTGGCATTGCAGAATCGCACCCGCGAAGCAGCGGCGACCTGACGCAGAGTCAGCATAACGTGACGCCTCGCGGCTGTCTTCGACCTGACCTTCTGACACTACACGAGGCAAAGGACTTCACTCACTTTTTAACTTGGTTCTCACATCGACCACTATTATTTACATGTAATTTTTTTAAATGTAACTTCTTTTACTTTATGAAAAACGTTTTAATTAGTAAAAGCATTTTCTGTTAAGCACCTTCTGGGTGCGCTCGTTCTAATTACCCTGCATAGATGTTGTCAGTTTCAACTTACTTGTAGTTTTGTAGCGCGGCGTAGGGCGCCACGACAGGCACTGCGAACAACAGCTCGTCCTCAGTGAACGGCGCCCCTGTTAGTTGGTTCAGGAGTTCTGTGTCAGCGTCCGGCCCTGCTTGATCCACCTGACAAGAGAAGAATAAATAAATATTGCTGGGTACTCACACATCAGCATCACCTACTCCCATCTTAAGGCACATACCCCACCCAAATTACATACCTAACCCAACCCAAGACAGACGGCAGAAATACGAAGTTGCCCTTGGTGGCTACCAAAATCTATTTTCGTATCTCTGTCTAAACTAATTAGAATAAAAAAAAAAACTTATGATAGGTATCACAAGCTGAAAGATGGATTTTTGAAAATTCCTTTGTTAAACGGAATAATAAGTTAAATTAGGTGGCGGCGCGACTTTGGGTGGGGTATGCGCCTTAAGCAAAGCAGAGTTTGCGCGATGGGTATAATAACCGTCAATCTTCTTGTCCTATGGCGAACCATAGGACAAGAAATTGTATTAGTTTATAAGTCATATATATACACTTACTAGTGGTTTATTTTCCATTTCTTCCACTAGTGGACAAAAAATTTAAGTGGACAAAATCAACAACACCTTTATTTCTTATTTGATAATAATTACTATTTATTTATTTATTTAGTAAGGGCAACCAACTAGAGTTAACACAAGAGATCATAAATATATACAATAAAACTTAAAAACTAGTGCACTCTAAATTACAGGTAGTATTTATCAGGTATGGGTATATATAAACCTGTTTATAGTATTAAATTTGACTTGTGTAAGTGCTTATTTTGTAAGCTTAAAGAAATAAACGTTATTGAATTAGAATCACGTGACAAAGATACGCAGATAGCAATTCTAATGACCAATTCGTGGGCGGCTACTTTCAGGAGAGTTGCGTCGATTATTCATTGAATGTTTTTTTTTCAAACAATGAAAGAGCGAGACAAAACTATACGAAGCTGAACAAAATTTCGCATGTTGCGTTGTCGGCGGAATATAAATTACATCCGTGAGTGTACCTGCGCTGTAGGAATCGCGGCTAGCTCTTCCCGGGATGCTGATGTTTAAAAGTCGAGTAGAGGAACAATAGCTATATTGTATAAAACTACGACTAATTATGATGATAATGAGTGCGGTTGTAATGGCTGCTGCTGATGCACTGACCTCCGTAGGCGCACGGTCCGGGCTCGCGGCACGGGTAACCTACTTAGGCCTAACTGCTGATGATGCTAATTTCCCTACGTGATCGATGTATCGAACATGCGCCAACTTCCCACTCTCGCTACCCGTCACCGGACAAGATATTTGGCGGCAGCTATACTAGGTAACAGACAGGTAGGACATTGGACACTTTATTAGACCCCGTAACTTTCGGTGTCGCAACTTGTCTTCGGTTGGGTGCAAGGTGTTGCGCGCCTCATCAATGCCAGTGCGGTACTGCTGTTGAACAGCTTGGTCATCACGGATTGTCGTGTACTAGGGCTGCCGGTCGGATATCTCGAGATGCCAGCCTGAACGACATCATCCGGCGGGCCTTTGTCACCGCTAACGTACCAGCTATTTTCGAACTGAATGGTTTTTGTGTGTCGATGGTAAGAGGCCCGACGGCATAACTCTAGTCCCATGGAAGTTGGGGAGGCCTATTGTGTGGGACGCTACATATGTCGAAACACTCGCGCCTTCCAATCTTTCTAGGACTTGGGTGAGGGCTGGTGCGGCGGCAGATTTGGCAGAAGATCTCAAGAGGCGCAATTATGCCATTCTCGACAGAACCTACGTATTTGCTACCCTTGAGAGTCGAGACTCAAGGACTGTGGGTTACCGAAGATAACAAGTTGAATTCCATATTGAATACACATTTTCACATTTTATGCGTCGTGATAGCGGCGTTAGATGAATGCGCAGAGCTTAAACTGTGAGGGTCCCGGTCGTGGCGTTAGAATCGACCCCACTTACTCAGAGCGTGTGGATGTCGTAAGAGTCGACTAAGGGAACCTAATAGAGCTACCGCAGCCTTCCTTCTGAGTATTTTAACACCTTCACTGCGTTTACAATCCCCCTGCCAAGCGTGGTGGTTCGGTCAAAGGGTCACCATAATGCACGTCATGGCTTCCAATTTTAATAGATTTTGAGACGGATCATCAAGATGACTATTTGACAGAATCCAGTTCAGTAGTTGGTATGTGATGTGTGGTGACACTCACCTCTGCATTCTCGGGATGCTCTTCCTCATCAGGCTCGGACTCAGCCTCCAGGATGAGCGGCGCGGGCGCAGGTATCTTAGGGCCGGACTTCTGCTTCGACTTGTTTTTAGATAGTAATTTCTTTGGTTCTTTCTTCTCTTTAGCAGGCTGGAAGTAAGTTTAAATTAGTTTTGAAAAGACTAAAAACAGATTTCGAGAATTTATTTGTTTCTATCGACTCTTTTAGAATAGAAGGGATGAAAAGAGTAGTCCCCCACCTGCAGTATCTCCATAGCATACATCCGATCCTCTTCATCTTGGTCCCCATACTTATTTTTCATCCTTTTCAATTTTCCTTTCTGCCCCCGTTTGAGCCCTTCTTTCTTCTCTTGTTTAGGTTCCAGCTTCTTTTGCGGCCTCTTACCCCCCTTTTTGGGGAGGGAGGGGAAAGATAGTGGTTTATCGTCACCTGAAAATATATTATGAATTGTACGAAATGCTGAGGATATGATGACCGATTTAGTCTTTTTTTTGTGACTTTTTTTTCCTTGATTACAGCAATTCCGATTATTTTCGATTCAAAATTATCAACAGTGAATACATTTACATTGCAGTAATTAAACGTAGTCGAACAAAACAAGGTCAAGTGTGAGTAACATAAGTATAAGGTATACCGTTAACTAACTTATTTAAAACGAATAAATAAAAATAAAACATTACACTTGAGTTAATATCATGATGATTCTTAGTTATTGACATAATTCTGCCAGTGTCAAGTAAAGGAAAACAATTGTAAATTTATCAAATTATTGCGATTTTTTGAAATTTTCATTAGAGCCTAGTTCACCTAGCAGGGTGCTCCACGTACAGGTCAGGTTGGCGGAGACAAGATGTCCCCCTTACACCCCGGTTAGATATTTGTGATTATATAACGTAGTCTACTGACGATGATGGTGTTAGCTTCCTCGTCAATCGGCTCCATCCAGCCAAAAAATTGTATGTATTTGTTTTTTACCATGTGATGGAAACCGAAATTGTTATTACCCAGTCTCCCCAGATGACGATTCATTGAATGAATGCAAAATGTCATAGTTTAAGCCCATATTTCAAGGCTAATTTTCATAGATAAGAACAAGAAAACAAGGAGAAAAAAAGAAGGTAAGAGGTCCTCCCCAACTTAAAGAACTATGTATATACTTACTTCTGTCCGACGCCTCCGATATAGTTCTAGCCTTAGACTGCAAAATAACCTCTCCAGTACCATGGTCCACTTTTATATGCGTATCAGGGAATTCACTGTCAGAGCTATCCAACTCTTTCTCTCCTTCAAACTGTGTATCTTGCGTCTCTGTTTCACTATCCGTTTCTTTTTCTTTATTTTCATCTATTTCGGATTCTCTCTTTTGTTTTGTTTTACGTTCTATGTTTGTGTCTTTCTGTTGTAGATTGTCATCTGTTTTGAGGTGTTTTGTTTCTTTGGGTGTTTCTTTTTGTTTATTTTTGTTTGAAGGCGATTCCTCTGATATTGTTTCTAATTTTGGTGTAGACGGCTCATCCGCGTCCGAATCTGAAAATTTCAACGCGAAGTTAGTAAATCAAAATAGGATGTTGGTTACTTACGATTTCATCATCATCATCAGTATATGTATATATTCATCCACTGCTGGACATAGGTCTTCTCTAATGAGCGCCATAGCATCCTGTCTTCAGCTTGCTACATCTAGCAACTGCCTGCAATCTTTTTTTTTATTTATACCACCAAGGTGGCAAACAGGCATGCGGCCCACCTGATGGACAGCGGTTACCGCCAGCCTATGGACGCTTGTAACATCATAAACATCACAAGCGCGTTGCCGACCCTTTAAATGTCTTAGAAGACCCCTTTTAAAGAATCAAATGTTGTAGTCCATTTAAACACACCGTAAGAAATTAGAATCAAATTGTATTTTGTTGTCGGCCAACATAAGTTCGCGAGAATGGGCGTAAATATGCTACCCACAGCTGGACTTAATGACGCCTCTAATGAGCGCCACAGAGCACTGTCCAGCGTCTGCCCGCGTCTTTCGCAGAACATCATCCCATTATCGCTTCAGGTATGGATATTTGCTGTCCGACAAACGCAGAGCGAAAATCTACCATTTTACGAAAACCTTGGCTCATTCCTAGATTTAAAGCTTAAAATGTGTTGTCAAATTCCGAAAATTGCAACTGTTTAAATGAATGATTGAATTTTTTTGGTGATTCGTTCTAATTTGACGCGGCCGCACAGTTCCGGTGTCGCGTACTGCGAGGGCACCTTAATTGAAATAAGCTTTACTACCCACCATCATCATCACCATCGGAGACGAGTATCTCTTGGTCCTGCTCTACGCCGGAAGTGACGTCAGAGGCGCCGTCGTCTATTAGAGCTGGCTTCCGCTCGTCCTTGTGCCGTTCTATGCAGCTGTCTTCTAGCTGAAATGTGCAAAAATGCACATAAACGATTAGTTTAAGAGAAAACAAATATTCACAGTACTTGAAAAGAGTACAAGAAACCGAAGTATTTTGAATAGTTACCATTTAAATATTACGTAAATTTATGATTTACCAAAGCTATCCGTAAAATATGGAGAAGCTTTGAAAACTTATAAATTTATGTGGTTGAATAATAATAAAAAGTATCTATCTATGTATTGTATTGTATTATGTATATCAGTTATCTAGTGGTACCCATAACACAAGCTCTGCTTAGCTTGGGGCTAGGCAATGCTGTGTGAATTGTCCAGCATTATTTATTTATGAATGCGTTAAATTGTAAGTGTAACGGTCCTGTTGATTATTTTACGTAAAATTATGGTGACCATATCCCGTCCACTCTTTTGTAGTAGGTATACCACTAGTTTCTGCCCGCGGCTTCGCACGCTTTGTTTCTATGTATATGTTTAAAGGTTCTTCTATCCCACGGCAACTGATTTATAAGATAAAAGTAGCCGATTCTAACCCCCGAATACTCAAACGCATCTCAGATTAAATTAAGCGCGTCTCAAGTGACGAATTTATGACACATTTTCATTGAAAGTGATGATGATGAATAAAATATATAATAAACCAATCATAACTTCAGCCAGATCGGTTGAGTAGTAGCTTGAAGAAGTAACAAACGTCGATCAATCCAAACTTTCGCGTTTATAATATACTAGCGGTCCGCTCCGGCTTCGCACAGGTATATTCTATCTATTTTAGTTTATCAGAATAATGCAGAATTCTAATGTTATCAGGGGAATACCTTCCTGATTCCTTCAAAAGAAAGGCATTGTTTTGTAAATTTTAGTACAGTTTTCAAAATTTCTGTAGGTTTCATATTTTCAAAACATTATGCCATTCAAAAAAGTCGAATAATTAAATAATTGGCAAATGTTCGAAACCGACGCGCGAGTTACACTCGCACTTGACGGATCTTGTTCAATATTAGTATAGAAATGTGATGTGTCTACTATTGTATGTATTCTACAAAGCCAACCACATCTCTCCACTCACCCTGAACATGAAGCTGAACCCGAAGCTGAGCTGGTCTGTCAGCAGGTAGTTCTTCTTCCCCCGGATCATGAAGGATCCAGTCCCGAGGTACTCTCCGGAAGGCGCCGACTTGGACACTTGAGAGGCGTGGACCCACCACGCTCGCGTCACCACTTTGGCCTCCCATGCAACACTGTGGAATAATAAACATGTCTGCATACACGCGACCTTAGACCTTCGGTCGCGTCCCAGGATTCCTTTATAAGACAGAATAGGGTATGTACACACAATACACCAATTTTTAAAAGTATCTTTATAACATTATATAGTGCTAAAGGGGCATCCATAAAAAAAAATACGTTTTAAAATTACGTTTTTCGACCCCCGTCTCTCCCCTAGGTGAGATGACGTGAGATTCAACTAGCGGTGCCCCCACCGCTAGTTAATAGTTCAGGACTTACTCTATCGATCGTTTCGAAAAGACGATTCCATAAAATTTTCTCGATAGAAAAAAAATCGCAGTTAAGTCTAAATTTTTACTAAAACCTCAATTTCCAATAAATACACTCATTGAGAATTAGCATGGTAACAGAACTCAGTATAAAAACATTTTATATGTTTCGGATTTTTATAATAAAGTCCTAATTAATAGATAGTGAGCTAAAACTCGAATTTTGTGCTTGCGTTGCTTGCCCTGTCTCGCTCCTATGAACGCGAAATCCTATGTCTGTCCTTTTCACAAAAACCTGTAGGAACTGCTAAAATTCGTAAAAACAATACGCGATACTAGCCGAGACCCCTCATCATAAGGAACCTACAGCACCTACAGCCCCATAATCGCCTTTCATGTGGTAAAACAATAACACCAGGGTTTATCTTCTCTCTCGCATTACCTGTAAGCCACCGCAGCTTGTCCAGCCTCGTTAAGAGTCTTGGGCGGTATGGCTCCTCCCGCAGGGTTTTTAACGACGACAGACGAAGCCCCGGTGACTTCCGCGTGCACGTATATGTCCGCCCCGCGCATGTAGCGCTTCACCAGCAGCTCGTTCTGCTGCTGGTCGCGGCCAGCTATCACCTGTGGAAAAGCGTAAGTATTTGATACTAGCGATTTTATAACATTCATATCGGATACTCCACTGAACCCTCTGCTGTGTATTAGGTTTCCAACCTCATATGCGGCTTTGGCTTTTTTTCATATGCTCCTAATAATATATAATATAATATGAATGAACTACATATTTAATTAAATGGCCAAGTGCGAATCGGACTCGCGTACGAAGGGTTCCGTATAAAAATAAAATAAAAAAAACGTTTGTTGTATGGAAGACCCCCGTAAATATTTGTTTTATATTAATTTACTTATTTAATTTTAAAGTAAATAGATAACTAAATATTTGTGAATAATTCAGCGTCTGCCTGTTGCCGTTATCAATATCGAGCAAAAACTAACTGTAGGAAGCTACGCGTCGCCTACACTAGTAATAACATCATAATAACATGAATAATATGGACCGAATCGTTGGTGCGGCGAATTGTTGCATTGTACAGCACTACCACATTAATAAGTTACATATACCTGCGCAGAGGTCTTAATTTTGGTAGGCGCGAAAAAATTCTAGCCAATCATAAGGCTCTGTGAGCGAAACATGTGTGGTTGCTATAGTATAGGGTGATGGCTACGCGCATGACGTGCGCGGTTCGGCGTCGCGATCTCAACATTCGCGAGACGTATTTTGAGTGGGATACGTATGAAAATACGTTGGTCCTTTTTTGTCTTCCCGTGTACATATGAGCGAGATAGATTGAGCATCTGCTTTTGTGAGCGAGATAGTTTGAACCTGTTTTTGTGAGCGAGATAGCATGAGACTATGTTTTTGTTGATTAAAAAGCTTAACGCAATAAACTAGTATATTTCAACGGCGTTGGCATGCGTATTCAATCGGGTTGAAATGTTCTCTTCTGTGCAGACGAATTTAGCCGATGCGACTTATTAAAGTGTTCAAACTGTACTTTTCTTTACTCTTTCTGCCTCTAGGTCTAGGACCCGGAAAAATGTATTTCAGGACAAAACACTTGCAAAACCACCGGCAAAAGCCAGTATAAAATATACACTAACCAAATAATTATCGGATGATATAAACCAGTAGAACTTCTCGAACCAGTAGGTTCTCCTCGCTTTAATAATATTGCTGACAGTGTTGGCTTCCTTCAGCGTCTGCTTCGTCTTCCGCTCAGCGCTCTTCAGCGCTTTGTCCGCTGATTCTAGCGTTTTTTGCTGTTTCTTGGCAGCGCCGCGCTTTTGGTCGTAGTATCTAGAAACCGAGACTTGTTATTAGTCACGTTAAGGCGCATACCCTATCCAAACTAGCGCCGCCAAGCCACCTTTTTATTATTCAGTACAACAACAAAAAAACAAAAAACCGTCACACAGTTTGTGATACCTATCATAAGCTTTTTATTTAATGCCTCTGTAATAGTTTTATTCTATTTAGTTTAGACAGTGAATCGAAAATAGATTTTGGTGGCCACCAAGGGCAACATCGATTCATTAATTTTTGAAATTGCCTTTGTTAAACGGAATAATAAGATAAAGTAGGTGGCGGCGATAGTTTGGGTGGGGTAAGCGCATTAAAAACACGAAAAGCTTAGGATGACGGGGAAATTATTTTTTGTAACCTAAACCCGTAACCGTCTGGAACTGCTCGGGTAAATGGCATTGAGTTTTAGCTAAATTTGACTGTGTTATTAACTTTTATTTCGTATAGCCTTGGATCCATGTTTGGTGGTGATATGACTCAAAGTAGAATTTATGGATGGGGGAAAAAGGTAGGTCAGAAAGATACCTTCTAGCATTAGCAAAAGCGGTGAGCGACAGATCAATATCCACCAGCATCGGCTCCAGCCTCTCATCACCATCATCATCTTCATCAGGGTCGTACGGATCAGTCAGGTGCAGTGTTATATGGTTGGTGCTCAACTTGAGGTGTTTGATGCAGAAGGCGATCGGGTCGTTGTTTTCTTGCGCTGTTTTTACGAGCAGTTTTATGTCGTCCCAGGACATCTGTGGATATGAAAATTAGCTATTGTGTACACGTGTTTGGAGCCTGATTAGGGCTTGGTTTTTTTTTTGAGTACGGTAGACTCGCATAATCCCCGATTGGGGTCTAAATGAGTCTAGGAACCCCCTAGACTCATTTAGACCCCAATAGGTGTCCAGGTACAGTAAGAAACCATGTGGCTCGTTTTGCTTTGATTGTATTTAATTTTGAGGGGTTTGTACGAAATCTGTAACAGTGATCTTTGTAACAACTTCACCAGCATGGTGCACGCGACAAAATATATGAAACAAATGCACGCCAAAATGTTGTCACGTCGGGCATTATGCTCTACATAATGCAGATAATATTAAAAACCGCAAAAATATTTGAATTTCAAGCGAATCGGTGTCAGTCTTGGCTTGCACCTACAGTACCAGGCTAACATAACAGTGTAGGAGTCACCTGGTTGGCTATAGCAGCCTGCACCGCCATCCGGCACTGCTCCACAAGCGGCTCGTTCCTAGCTATGAGCTCGGCCGCGCGCCTGTCCTTGACTTGCACCTACAGTACCAGGCTAACATAACAGTGTAGGAGTCACCTGGTTGGCTATAGCAGCCTGCACCGCCATCCGGCACTGCTCCACAAGCGGCTCGTCTCTAGCTATGAGCGCGCGCCTGTCCTTGACTTGCACCTACAGTACCAGGCTGACATAACAGTGTAGGAGTCACCTGGTTGGCTATAGCAGCCTGCACCGCCATCCGGCACTGCTCCACAAGCGGCTCGTCTCTAGCTATGAGCGCGCGCCTGTCCTTGACTTGCACCTACAGTACCAGGCTGACATAACAGTGTAGGAGTCACCTGGTTGGCTATAGCAGCCTGCACCGCCATCCGGCACTGCTCCACAAGCGGCTCGTTTCTAGCTATAAGCGCGCGCCTGTCCTTGACTTGCACCTACAGTACCAGGCTGACATAACAGTGTAGGAGTCACCTGGTTGGCTATAGCAGCCTGCACCGCCATCCGGCACTGCTCCACAAGCGGCTCGTTTCTAGCTATAAGCGCGCGCCTGTCCTTGACTTGCACCTACAGTACCAGGCTGACATAACAGTGTAGGAGTCACCTGGTTGGCTATAGCAGCCTGCACCGCCATCCGGCACTGCTCCACAAGCGGCTCGTTCCTAGCTATGAGCTCGGCCGCGCGCCTGTCCTTGACTTGCACCTCTTTAAGCGAGTGGACGCGCTTCTCGTGATCCTTGCGGACGTTCTGCAGCTTCTTCATGGCTTCACGCTCTATTTGCACTGTCTGAAACGAAGGGCGAGTATTAAATAAACAAATCGTAAGTAGCCTATGCTACTTTTTATACCGGTAAAGTGTGGGGAAAGCCGCAGGCAAAAGCCAGTAAGGTTATAATAATAACCCAGAGATATCCTACCTTAAGGTCAATTTTCTGTCCTTCCGCCTGCGAGAAGAACTCGTCGACGGCCCGGTCGAAGGTCTCGTACTCTAAGCAAGGCTGTCCCTGCAGCTGGCGGTACCACATGGGGTGGAACTCCACGTTGCTGAGGAGAAAGGTGGGTTCACCTCCTGAAGGGTTGGGGCGCTCCTCGCGCTTTTGCACTATGTAGCCCTGGAGAGGACGGATATTTTAATGAAAATACGTTGTCGTTGCACGAACCATAGCGGGCGCCAAGGTGTGAAATAGTTAAAGGTTTTGCTAGGTACCTACTAAGTACGCAGCAAAATCCAAACGATAACAACGAAAATTTTCATTCTTTTGGCGGTGGTCATCAGAGTTGACCAGATCGGTTTAGCAGGGTTAGCAAGAAAGACAAGGAAGGAAAAATAACAGCGACCAGAGCGAGCCGCGGCATTTTTGTGTATTTTCCGTCAGTGGGCAACAACACCATAAAGAAAAGACATTGGTGACGAGCGGAGTGAACCACGGAGCTATGTTCTGCTCACGGTTCTGCTCCTGGACTCTGCGAAGTGCCCTTTGCTTTCCCTGTTGGACCTTGTTACAGTGTAAGAAACTAGATGGCGCTATACCAAAACTTAACAACTGTTTCTAAAGTGGGATTTTTTTACCTTACCCAACTGTAATTAAGTTTCATCTAGAAACTTCTCAGCTGATCTGTAATCTGTGGAGAGACTTCCAAATCCTGTTCTCTCTACAACCCTTTACCAGCCGCTTTAAATACCTTGTTCAGCATTCAAAACTAGATGGCGCTATACTAAAGCCTAACAACTGTTACTAATTTGTTTTCTACCCTAGCCACATGTGTCTAAGCATCATCCAGCAGCCTCTCAGCCTGCTTCAGAGCTGTTACAAGTCTCCAGGTCCTGTTCTATTTATAACCTTTTAGTATTCCAAACTAGATGGCGCTATAACGAAACCTAACAACTCTTTCTAAAGTAGTTTGCTTACCTTAGCCACTTGCGTTTTAGCATCATCTAGAATCTTCTCAGCCTGCTTCAGAGCTGACATCAGTCTCTCCAGGTCCTGTTCTATGTAGAACCCTTTACCAGCCTCTTTGGATATCTTCATGTTACCAGCCAAGCCATTGTCTTGGAGCACGTGGTCTATTATTGATGAACCGTATTCTGGGGAGGTCAAGAGTTATTTTAGAACGCGTCTTGAGCAAGGGCGTATCGCATATTCGATGCTTCATCCTTCCAAACCCGTGCACGTGCTAAGAGATTCTTTAATTCACGTTTTGCTCGGAGGGATGCGGAACACGCGCGTCTAGAAACGCACTCAACCTCAACAAATCCCTCGTTAAGGGATGAAACGTTGGTGTTCTTCCAACACAAATAAGGTTCGTAGTTAACCCGCTTACATCCATAATGAATTCACCTGGTTAGATTTCTGTATGCTTATGATCATAGTTCTAATATAAACAATACACGAGAGCGAGAAAATATCTCATCTCGCACGTGAGATAGGTATCTTACCTACACAGAGGGGAATCTTAACCAATCCCCTGGTAAAGTTTCCGTAACCAAAGGGTAAAATGGTACCTTATTACTAAGACTCCGCTGTCCGTCCGTCTGTCTGTCTGTCCGTCTCTCACCTGGCTGTATCTCATTGAAATTCAGTTGAAATTTTTTTAGTTGAATTCAGTTGAAATTTTCACAGATGATGTATTTCTGTTGCCGCTAAAACAACAAACGTGATTTTTTTGCTCGATATTGATAACGGCAACAGGTAGACGCTTGAAACATTCACAGAATATTATGTTATTTAATTGCTTTACAAAAAATCAACAAATATTTAAGGGGTAGTAATATTCCCCATACAACAAACGCGATTTTTTTGCTGCTTTTATAGATGTGGCAATGGATAGCGGAACCCTTCGTGCGCAGTCCGACTCGCACTTGACCGGCTTTATTTTTTAATCTCTCGATAAAATCTAACCTTAGCCCATTGGATCCAAGTGCTGGATCAATGGCATGGCAAATAAGAATGTATACCTAAGTTAGGATTGAGGATCTTCTTCAGGTTATCCCCCGGCTTGCTGTTGGTGAGGATCTCTCTGAGCACGCCCTCTGTCGGCGCTCCGTAGCTTGTCTTAGCTCGATCCAGTGGGTACTTCTCTTTTACTGCAAATCTGAAATTATGTTTCTTTCTTTAATATTTTTTTCTTTCATTCGTTAACGTAGCTGTCAGCCGGCGCGCGCGAGTCCTAGAGAAGTTTGGGGAAGATTTTTGCCCAGACGTGAGACAGCGTACAATATGTGGATGTGCTTAAAGTCTGTGCAATAAGGCTTACTACAAAATATCAGATTTATTTATTTATTTTAGGGGATCGTTCAGCACTTAAATACAATAAAAGAGATCATCTGGATATGCGAAAGGTCTTCTTGAATCGTTTGAGATAAGCAAAGAACTTTCCGTCGATCACAATGAAGGCAGATTGAGACTCAAGTAGCTCTACCAAGTTTAATGAAAATTCTGAAGAGATGGGGCCTGAACCCTGTGGTGCACCACTTTAGTTGAGATAGTGGATGCAGACCTGGAAAGTTCTGCTCTAGATGATTTTCAATCCACTTGATCTATCTAGCCCCAAGCTAAGCAGAGCTCCTGTTATGGGTACGTACTAGATAACTGATATACTTAATACAATGCAAAACAAGAGTAGATATTTATTATATGATACTTAGAAAACGACCAGAACACGCAGAACAAATATCTGCAGGTCGTAAAAACATTTGTCCTGAGGTGGGAATCGAACCCGCAATTTCCTGCATCATGGAAATTCTGTTGATGACTTACTTTACTTTATCCCCTTCAACATGAGGCCTAAGTACATTGAGAATGGTCCAATCACAGTCAGTCAGCATAATATTTCCTCTGTCGTACAACTCCAGTATGATATGGTAGGCAGCCTCGCCGCTGCCAAACTGGAGATCAATGACTCTGTCGATGCCAATCTGTGAGAGCTTCTCGAGACGCTTATTCTTAAGATGTTTACGCAGCTGGAATGAAAAAAAGTTGGATAATGATTGATGACTTAACTTACCAAAAATACCTAAAAAACTAAACAGTGTTAAGGTATCTTCTAGATCTCCACGAGTTTCATGATACATTGTCACTTACTAACAGCATAGACTAAT
Organism: Eupithecia vulgata; assembly: GCA_946478455.1. Taxonomy (NCBI): domain Eukaryota; kingdom Metazoa; phylum Arthropoda; class Insecta; order Lepidoptera; family Geometridae; genus Eupithecia; species Eupithecia vulgata. The sequence continues at coordinate 1,469,927 of OX297877.1, forward strand.
TTTGTTTGTCTATGCTAACAGGTAAGATTGTCAAAACAGGTATGACTTTAAGAACCTGTTACAAACTTCTTTCAAAATTTGATTTAAGTCATTCCTATTAAAAATCTATGTATCTATGTAATGTATTGTATCAGTTATCTAGTACCCATAACACAGCTCTGCTTAACTTGAGGCTAGATAATGCTGTGTGAATTGTCCAGCATTATTTATTATTTATTTATTTTTTAACTCATACTCTTTTAATCATCATCATCAGTCTATACCAGTCCACTGCTGGACATAGGCCTCCCCTAATGAGCGCCATAGCGCCCTGTCTTCAGCTTGCCGCATCCAGCATCTGCCAGCAGTCTTTCGCAAATCGTCATCCCACCTGGTCGGAGGGCGTCCTACACTACGTTTTCCGAGTCGCGGTCTCCACTCAAGAACAAGTTTACCCCAGCGGTTGTCGGTTCTTCTTGAAATATGGCCAGCCCACTGCCACTTCAGCTTGCTAATCCTTTGAGCTATGTCGATAACCTCGGTTCTCTGTCGGATCGGATGTATTCATTGCGAATCCTATCCTTCAGAGAAACTCAGAGTGTAGCTCTCGACGAGAAGACTTGACGTAGTTTGCCAAACGCGGCCCAGCCTAGCTGGATCCTCACTCTTTTAATCAGATCTTTACAAATACCTACCTGTTACATGTTATTAAAGTTCACATTTTGAAGGGTTTTTTATATTTAATCATTATTATTACTAATCATTAAAATGTTTCAAACAGGTCTTTGCACACCAAAGGAACACATCAAGCATTATAACTGTAAATTTCAAACATAACTTGACTCATCTTACTTTCATAGTGAAACCCGAGGGAGCAACATTCTTCGGCCACTCAAACTGAGTGGTATGGAATCTGTTCCCTGACTCCAGCAGGAGTATGGCCTTCTCTTCCGACTGTTGGAGGCGGATCACGTATGTACGGCTGTCTATGTCATAGACTTGGTTCACTCGCATGCCTATGAGTCTGAAAACATAAATAAAAAGATTAGCAGAATTCTGGAAACATCTGGGCCACACAATGCGACATCCCAAGTGCTATTCGCCATTTTAGTTTCGCCATTGACAGTGTTGTCCTAGTTCTTAGTTTGATTCTAATTTTTTTTTATAATCATTGCCCAAGCCATGCCTTCCACTGCTCACAGATATAGACCTCCTTTAATTTTTGCCAGCCTCCTCGCTCCTGTCCCTTTCGCATCCAGAGGAGTACCCAACCAGCGACTGCAAATATTGTATTACTTTGTAAGTCATAGAGACACTTACTAGTGGTTTATTTTCCACTTCTTCCACTAGTTGACAAAAAGTTGAAGTGGACAAAATCAATAACAACTTATTTATTATTTGATAATAATTACTATTTATAAACATGTTTATAGTATAAAATTTGACTTGTCTAAGTGCTTATTTAATAATCTTAAAGAGTTAAAGAAATAATAATTGATATTTTGATAATGTTATCAGACATTATTTAATCGTTGCTCACACTGACAAAGATGATAGTTAATCAGAAAGAAGCAGGTCAAAATTAAAAGAATAATTTAGTGTTTGATGTTACGTGGTGGTGTTGGATGGCAGTGAGTGTCTTTGAGAAATTAGTCACTGCTGCAGTGAAGCTGATTTGAATGTTTTGAGCATATGATTCGAGATTTGTTGTTGTTACCTTTGTAATTCTGTGACCATGCACATGATATCGTAGGTACTAAATCTATTCTTCATTTTGATAGGTTTTTTCACAACATCAACTCAAGAATAGCACCCGAAGAAAAACAACCAGAAATAAATATTGCACCACGCAGCCAGCGACCACGACGACGACGGTAGTAAACAATAAGTAACCAAGTTTCAGAATACGAAGTTATGCCCCTTTCGTTAGTTCAAGTTTAATTAAATCAAACCAAATGCAGGGCAACAAAGAAAACAAATTTGAGATTTCCTGGAGAATAAGAATAGTAAACAAATTTGAGATTTCCAGGGGCTAGTTAGTAGTAATGAAAATCCAATTGAAAATCGATCGCGTAGTAGGTATTATTTATATTCTCTTTGAATCCCGCTATGGAATCGAGCCTACAAAATCATTGGACACTATCTATCTACACTAACTTTTAGATTGTATTCGTTTGTAATAGAGTTCATATTCAGCTGCAACTCAATTGTAGTTCATCCACGGACCACGGCGGAGCTACTGTTCAACGCAATGAAGGCAGCTGCAAACCTGACGTTTGGCACCTGAAGCCAATTTCATTATTTTTATTGTGTTCATAAACCACAATGGCGCGGAACCCGTGATTATTTGAAATGTTTGTTCTGAGGATGTTCTGCTGAAACGTATGTGAGAAACTATGTGAAATGGGTGTAAATAAAATGTTGTGTGCCTGTTTGTGCAACCAAAAGCGATTGTGGTATCCTACTACAGTTCCTACTACTCCTGTTTTCCGCGAACGCCTTACCGACAAAGTTTGTGGCATGAACAAAATTAAACTGTAAATCTTAGTTTTCACTCGATACAAATAAATTATTGAGTAAACGAGTTTGTGCCAAACATTTTGAGCGTAGAATTTTACGAAAATGATCGCCTGGTTTGCCTCATTGCGTGGCAAACTTTGTTTTCGGAGGCAGAAATTTGCAGTGGGATTCCAATAAATGGACAAAGTAAGTAGATTGCTGATCCTATGCATCCAGTGATTAGTATATTTGTCTCTAAAATCATTAATTAATGTCCAAAATATGATTGTAGTCGATAAAAAAGCACAAAATCATCAATAACTATGATCAATAAGAAAAATAGGGATGGGCAGCATCAATTTAACCATTTAATTTGTTATCGATATTTTGGCATTTTTGTCCGACTGCTGAAATGCTTATTTTTTACTACTAAGGGTAATATTTTATGTATGTAGATTAGGTATATATTTGGGTATAAAATAAATAAATAATGCTGGACTGTGCGTGTTGCACAGCATTACCTAGCCCCAAGCTAAGCAGAGCTTGTGTTATGGGTACTAGATAACTGATATACATAATAGAATACAATACATAGATAGATATTTTTTATTATATATAGAAAACGATCAGAACACCCTGAACAAATGTCTGCAGATCGTACACACATTTGTCCCGAGGCGGGAATCGAACCCGCAACCTTCTGCGTCGCAGGCAGACCTTCGCCCACCGCGCCACATTGGTCGTCATGTTTGTAAGTAGGTATTTATTTATTTAAGTATGCAAAAAAAGACAAAGAACTGATGGTAATTATACATTGCCTTAAAATCTAGATAAACACGTAAAACATGATGTTTTTTATGCTTAGCAAAAGTATCTATCTATGTAATAATTGTGTATGGTAAATCAGTTATCTAATACCCATAACACAAGCTCTGCTCAGCTGGGGGCTAGATAATGCTGTGTGGATTGTCCAGCATTATTTATTTATAATAAGGTATCCTTTTTATTTCATTTATATCTAGTGTCCTTTTATGTGTTTACAGAAAAAACGTTAAACTGCTGCCCCATGTTGGAGTCAAATGCGTAATTAAACGTATTAATTCGAAGATTTTAACTTCAAAATGTAAAGAACTCTACCGAAGATTGCAACAAGTATCACATAAACCCAGGAATTTCAGGAGCACACACACGCCGCCGATTACAAAATATGACCACAAAATTTGTGGAGTCAAAGTTATAGTTATTCGTTAAAGTTATCTTCGTTATTCTTTATTTCGATGCAACTGAAATGTGTATCAGATTTTTATTTCAACAATTTAAAATTACTACCTTTTAATTAAAAAAAATAAACATTGAATCAGATGTCTTAAAGAAGAGATATTCGATAACCCCATTTTTGCTCTTTTTTTGAGGAACTAAGCATTTTAATCAGAAATTCCGTCCAGTATTCTATAAAATCGTAGAATCTGTACACCTAGTTTCATCTAGATCGGTTGTAAAATACGACCTGTAGAGGAGTACGTACATTATGATAGAATTCATACTTTTTCTAGTAGTTGATGCAGAGACGACGCTTCGCTCGCAAATTTTTCACATAGGTCCAGTAGTTTTGGAGCCTTTTCAATTCAAATAAACAAACATAATATTAGTGTACATGAAAAGCACTTATTGTGACATAACTGTAATTGTTAGAAGTGATGCAAGTAGGTCTTGTATATTTGTAAAAAAATTGTGTAATGTTGTTTGATTAATAAAAAACAAAACATTAAATCTTTCGTTTTTTATTTCAGGTTTAACTTTTACAGCATGTGGCATGTAGATTGTAGGTATATCGATATCGAAATTTAATGTAGGCACATCACTGGCTAGAGGCAAAAGAGAGAGAATATTATCTGTCTCTTTCTAAATTTACACTAGCGACGTCTCCGTTACGAGACTAAATTAAAATTAGTGTCCACGGCTGTTATTGGTCCGATTCCTATCTGTACTTTAGTACTATACTTATAAATACTTTAGTACTATACTTATAAATCTGTGCTTTGAATCCATTTGAATCGGTCGATTGATTGATTTGATTCTTTTTGATTTTGACTTCCACTTCTTATTTATGGCAACGCTTGCTTTTGCCGCGACTCTGCCAGTGGCTCCTCCAGTCTTGAAGGTGTCGTAAAACAGATATTCGCGAAATTCAAATATTTTAGCGGTTTTTAATATCATCGTTCGGACTCGCCCTAAAGAATCTTACCCCTCTGCCAAGGACCATGATTTTTTAATCAACATCGTATAAAAAACTACTTCTCTAATCGATTTTATCATTCGCAGTATCGTTAAGGCCAAGTAAGGAGCTCTGATAAAAATTCCTACCAGTGCGGTAAGCGTCTTTAAAAAAAAAACAAACACCTTGAACAGCCAAAAAGATGTTGGTTCAAGGCACATGCGAGTATTTTTTTGTGTAAATAATAATTATTTCCTCTAATTTGAATCGTTGCAAATTATTTTCATATTGCATCCATTTTCCGAAATAATCAAGTTTAAGAAAAAAAAAATCGAATTGCCTCGCGTCGTATTTATGTTTTATTTTCAATCATATCACCATTGTATAAAGTCTTATATTGAATAACTATGTCCAAATAAACGAGTATTTTTTTTTTACCTGTGTAACAATAGATCTTTATTCAGAAAGAAAAAACAATCAAATGACAAATTTAAATTAAAACTAGTATTTACAATAGAAAAAATTAAGCTATCTGCAAACTGTTGCAAACAATCTACAGGTAGCTCAACTGATCCATATCAATACCAGTTGGAAGCGTGCCTAAGACACTGGCAGCATTGCCCCGCTGTATAGCAATGCTGATTATGAACGAGTATTTAATTTTTTTTCGCAAGCTCTATGGGTACTCCCACGAGACCTCTGAGCACGAGACTAGTGGGCGTTTTCGACACGAGATAGTTTTATACTATTGATATGTATAATAAAAAATATCTATCTATGTAATGTATAATATTACGTATAACAGTTATCTAGTACCCATAACACAAGCTCTGCTTACCGATATAGATAGATATTAGATATATATAGATAATGCTGTGTGAATTGTCCAGCATTATTATTTATTTATTATTATTATTATGGTAACCTAAGCCTCCCTAACACAAGAATGCATTATTGATCTTATTGCTTGAGACATAAGGTCACCCACGAATTTCTAAATTTGAATTATGACTTCTACAAGCTTTGTGTTTTTATGTACCGAGACTACCTTAAGGGATGATTTTACTCACTCTGTATCGCTAAGAGCATTTATAACTGGAGATGTCATCATAAGACGTACCCCTCTGCCGGCCATAAGGCGCTCTTGGTCATACGCGTTATACAAAACTACTTCACTCGTTACCGCGCGGCCATTAGCTGTCGTTTTGTGTCGCGAAGTAGTGCTTAGTGAAAACGGTGAATTGTGCGGTATTTTGGGTGGCGATCAGAGACATCAAACTTAAGGGAACACGGTATTTCCTATCAATTGTTTTTGTAATTTTGTATATTTTGATTTAAATGGAATACTAGTTGCGACAGTTTCAAGCGTCTTGGTAGGAGGTGTAGGTGAGTATTGATTTCTTGGTAGAAGGCGAAGTGCGTGTTACTAGTATGTAACTCAATAATGGTGTAACAACAGTCATTGTATAATTGTGTGCTTGTTTTGTGTTTGTGTCACAGCTTTTACTTGCCTCTGCGTTTGTATGTGTGCTATACCGTATTACCTCGCCTCCCGCGAAAAACGGCAGAAAGATTTTAGTACTAAAAGTGGCGCTTGCCAACTCCCGTTATAAATGCTCTAAGGATCCATGAATGAGCCGCGCAGCACTAGGAGTAATAGTTTTCTTTCTGCTTACTAGTCTAGCTTGTCTATGTTTTTCGCAGCGCACATTGCTTGCTGTTGTTTTGTAAACAAACATTTTGTAAATTCGCAAAAATAGTTTCTCAAGAGAGGTACCTAGGTAAATAGTTCGCAAAAATGGTAATAGAATTTGACGCCGACGATTTCAAGCTAAGACCTCTGAAGTGCGAACTGAATTTCATAAACAAATCAGATGGTTCTGCTATTGTATCACAAGGTGAGGAATTTTGCTATTTACCTACTCACTGAAGTACTATTTAATTTTATACTAAACTCAATATATTATGTACTACCGAAGTCTTGTCTTTACCTACCATATCAGTAAACTTACGATAATATGCGTATACGCGAGATATGGCTTCGAATATTCGTCGAAATCATGTATTTTCTGACAAAATGTTCTCTTATGTTTTTAGGCGACACAGTCGTGCTAGTTAGCGTAAATGGTCCACTCGACATCCACATGCAGAAGCAAAACACAGGAAAAGCCACACTAGAAGTAATCTACAGCACTAAAAGTGGTCGACAAGCAGTTACTGACAGGTTATCTCTTACTTTTGCCTTTATTCATCATCAGCCTATATTATTCCACTGCTGGATATAGGCCTCCCCTAATGAGCGCCATAGCGCCCTGTCTTCATCTCGCCGTATCCAGCATCTGCCAGCAGTCATTCGCCAAACTTCATCTCACCTGGTCGGAGGACGTCCTACACTACGGTGGCTGAGTCGCGTTCTCCACTCAATATCACATTTACCCCAGCAGTTGTCCGTTCTTGGTCCGTATTAAACCTACCTAAATAACTCATTTTATTACCCTCATTAATATAGATGAAACAACTATTTCATTGGCCCACAATTAGTGTACTGCTAAACATTGGCCTCCTTTAACTTATTAAAGGAGGCAAAGTGAAGAAAAAGCCCCTATAGCACTTTTTTTTCATTCCCCCCCCCCCAGCATCTACTAGCAGCCTTTTGCAGGAGAAATACAGAAACAGCTATAATAATGTACCTACTGTCAAAAAGAAAAGTCAAATATTTTATTGCAAGCATGTTGTACATTACAGGGACTATTATAAATAATAAGTAAGTCATTTGAAATATGCACCCTGCACCCTGCACCCGGCTAGGGCACATCAATTATGCTAAATGGCTAATTAATAACATACCTACTTATTCTTATTATTCTGGGCATAAAATATAAAAGCTTAAGGTATAAATATGTATGGTACAGAAACAAACTTTCTAATTAATTTGGAAACTGATTTTGTTGAAATTTTAAAGAGAAAGAGATCGAATAAGAAATAGCGTGCACCATTTTAGTTTTTCAAAAAACAACATCAATAATTGAGAGCGAAATTAATAAAATCACATGGAAATAAATAAAAATTAACTTTAACTCTCTTGATGATTACATGCTTTCAAAAACTAAAACAGTACAAACATGGGGCTTGGAACTTTAGACTAGACCTATGTGATACATCTTCGGCCACATCTTCGCTTTCCAACAGGTGAGATTGTGGTCAAACTAAGGTATAAGGTATATATTTAAAAAAAATCCTTTTTAAATCAATTTAATTTTTTTTATATGTCACACTGATGTGATGATGACACACAAAAAAAAACTTAAATTAACAAAAAAAAATCTTATATTAATTAAGCTATTCTGCATTGCTTTTACAAAATGTCTCTCAGTTCGGTGTGTGGTGAAGCAAACCTCCTCCAACTGCCTCCACTGGCCACTTTCATTACAGTTTCAGCAATATTCCGTATTTCTTTTCAGATACAAAGAGTATGCTATTAAGCAGTCATGTGAGACGGCTATCATCGCTAGCTTGTACCCCCGAACGGGCATCACAGTCACAATCCAGGAGTTGGAAGACTATGGTGGGGTCAGTATGCAGTTCATTTAATCCCTTAACATGTATGCTCCTTTTTACAGACTTCTGGAGAGGCTTTGTTTTTTTTAAGTTTGTTCGTCGATTTCTCGGTCCATTATGATCCGATTTTAAAAATTCGCTATTGTTTAGAAATATATCCCGAAATCGTCACATAAAAAAATATTCCCGAAGAATAAGTATTCATCCCGTCAAGCTTAACAAAACATAAATAAAAAAATAATAAATAAATAATGCTGGACAATTCACACAGCATTACCTAGCCCCAAGCTAAGCAGAGCTTGTGTTATGGGTACTAGATAACTGATATACATAATATAATACAATACATAGATAGATATTTTTTATTATATATAGAAAACGACCAGAACACTGAACAAATGTCTGCAGATCGTACACACATTTGTTCCGAGGCGGGAATCGAACCCGCAACCTTCTGCGTCGCAGGCAGACCTTCGCCCACCGCGCCACAGAGGTCGTCAACAACATAAGAACTTTTGAAAAATCACAAATAGCTACATCAATTTGCGTGATATTTTCGCCAATTCTTATAAGATTTGATGATTCTGTCGTCGTTGTATAAAAAAATTGATTTTGAGGTGATGTTTTTGCAGGATAAATACTTATCCCCCGGAAATAATATTTTATGAGACAAACTCGGGAACATTCACTTTATACTTACAGTATTGAAAGAATTTTGAAAATCGGTTATATTTCTATTTTTATATCGGTATAATCTATATTTTATATCGGTATAATTGACGGAGAAATTTACTAAGGTAATATAGAAGCTGAAGTGGGAGTGGGCTGGCCATATTTCGAGAAGAACCGATAACCGCTGGGGTAAACGTGTTCTTGAGTGGAGACCGCGACTCGGCAAACGTAGTGTATGTAGGACGCCCTTCGATCAGGTGAGATGACGATTTGCGAAAGACTGCTGGCAGATGCTGGATGCGGCAAACTGAAGACAGGGCGCTATGGCGCTCATTAGGGGAGGCCTATGTCCAGCAGTGGTCTAATACAGGCTAGGGAATGCAATCTCGTTGGAAGAATTAAGAAACTCAAATTAAACTTTTTAACAAAACATTATTCAAATTAGGTTACTAACATTTAAACAAGTAATCAAAATTAACTAGGTACTTTAAGTTTGTCAGTCAGTCAGATGAATCCGCGCTCCCCGAAACACGTACGTTATGCTGCCGCTCAATCTCGTAATCTCGCGAGATCTCGAACGAAATTTTTACGAGATTCAATCTCGCAAAATACGGGCGAGACGGCTGGCTGGGTCCAAAATACGGGCGAGACGGCTGGCTGGGTCCAAAATCTCGCAAGATTGCATTCCCTAACAGGCTGATGCTGATGACGATGAATCCGGCTGATGTCTTTGTACATAAGTTACATAACCTATTAAGTTCTTTTTATGTATTAAGAATGAAGTGTATAAAGAATTACAGAATGAAACATACAAACAGCGAACTTCATAGGACCTCCTTTTTTCGAAATCGATAAAAAAATGACAGCCGGGGCGGTTTATGACACGTTTCCCTCACTTCCACAGCTCCTGACCTGCTGCATCAACGCATGCTGCCTGGCACTGCTCAACTCCGGCGTGATGATGAAGAACACCTTCGCAGCCGTCTCCTGCGGGCTGGATGACAAGGGGAACGTCATCCTGGAGCCGAGCGGAGAGAAGCTGGCCAAGGCGAGGGCTATCATGAACTTCGTGTTCGATGGACGGGATAAGAGTTTGGTGTCTGGTGAGTTTATTCATGCAACCCCCTTTTAGCCGTACGGCCGGCTTTTTGACGACCTCTGTGACGCGGTGGGCGAAGGTCCACCGGGCGGCTCAGGAGGTTCCGGTTTCGATTCCCGCCTTGGGCCAAATATTTGTGATTTGCAGGTATATAGTCGTTTTCTATGTATAATAAAAAATATCTATCTATGTAATGTATTGTATTATGTATATCAGTTATCTAGTACCCATAACACAAGCATGACTGTGATTCCCTTGGAAAATTAAAAAAAAAGACATAAACAGCTGTAACTTTTGATTGCGTTGACTTAGAAGTTTGATTTATATCGCAGCTCCAAGAGGTTACGAGCCTGCGTATATGATGTGAATATCATATCTAGCCACAAGCTTATTATTACATTTATTATTACATTTATTTATTTTATTTACTTAGCCGTGTGGTGCCGGCTTAGAATTTGCACCACCCCAACGGATATAAACCGGGAGCGGGCAGCAGCGCCACCTGTAGAACAATAAATACCACCGAACTGCGATCCCCAACCCGCATGCCCAGAGTGGGGATAGTGGGCATTCCCAGGAGATAAAGCCAATGACGCTTTTCCGGGGGAGGCCGTGCGTCCAGCAGTGGATCAGAATAGGCTTTTGAGGAGGTGAGGTGGGCTTATGCAAGAATCTAAAACCTGTAGCAACCTATACAGTTCTGCAAAAATCGATTATCCATGGCGTCCTAGGCAAGCTTAAGAGTGGTACAGAAATTCCACCTTCCTGGCGACAGTCTGTAATTCCCGCCTAAAAGATGTAAGGCAACAGCCCGGTAAAGAAACTTGAAAAGAAAGCAAAATAGAAAATTTGAGATTTTATTTAAACGTAGTTATTCATTCAACTGAGTTTTAATTTGTCTAATTCAAATAATCCAAATTCAGTTTAATTATGTAAATTATTTATTTATTATTATTATTATCATCATCATCGATACGATGTATTTTATTTTACGATAAGTGTTATGTATCCTGGGGAAGGAAATGGAATACTTTTTATCCTGGAAAAGCGCTTTTAAAGCCGCTAGGAGAAAAAAAACCTTCCTATTTCACCCCAGCACTACTCCATTTGAACTTCTCCCATCTCTATTGCAGGGTTCACGGAAGGCAGTTTCAGCGAGGAGGCGTACAAAGAAGCGCTGGGGCGCTGCCGAGCCGCGAGCGACCTCGTCTTCGCCTTCTATAGGGACATCGTCAGCAAGTACTCCAATACGTTATAACAATAAATTTATTTAGGTCTATGGAGAATTTTGAGTTTTATTTTGAACTTCTTTTACTCCTGGTAATTTGATCGAGTGGTTTTTCACTTCATGGAACCTCAGGGTAGGTTTTATTACAGATCCTGTTTATTGCACGTGACTTCATAAAAACTGATTATTTTTATTTCATTTCTCTACTGATATAGAAATATTTACATGCTACTGCTACATGCGTCGACACACGCGCGCCTTCCCATCTTCCTAGGACTTCCGTGAGGGCTGGTGCGGCGGCAGATTTGGCCGAAGATCTCAAGAGGCGCAAAAATGCAGGTCTCGACAGAGCCTACGCATTTGCTCCCCTTGGAGTCGAGACTCTAGGTCCGTCGGGTACCGAGGCTATCCGGGTTTTCAAAAGTTACCTACTACCTACCTACGCATTCTACATGGAAGAAGAATCAACATACAAAACATCCAACAATGACCAAAAAAGGGCATTTTCAGTTTCATTTTCAAAAATAATTTCAAATAAAATGAATATTCTTTACATCCCATCTATTCGAAAAGGACGACTTGGTTCTCCTTTAAGTGCACCCAAAGCTAGTGTTTTCTATAAGAAACTTTTAGCGGGCAGTAATGAGTTTTTAATCCTCTTTAGAAGTGCGCGGCAAACAGCCGCGCACTTTCTGAATTTGGAACATATAGTGTTCAAAAAAGCGCCCTCGCTATAAAAATATGAAAGATCCTAGGTATACTAGAATCTTTGAAAAATATTATTTTGCTCCCATATGATACGTTCCATGATACTATCTACTATTCTAACCATAGACAGAATTTTTTCACTATGATTCTAACCCCGCCCGCTAAGCTACGTTATACCTATTGACGGAACGTAGGATCCTAGGATCTTTGCTATTGACAGTTGACACACATTGAGCAGAGAAGTGAAAATCATTTTTCGCTGCCATGTTAGATTAGGCACCTTTGCATTGTTGTAGTTGGTGTTTTAGTTTTAACTAATCATAACTTCATAAGATAACCCTTGCTGTTATCTTGTTGTTTTATCTTATTGTTAATTTTTCATTCATTAATATCTGTTGATATAAATATCTTGGATGCTAAATCGGAGAACGAGAACACTATATGTTATTCTCAGGTCACACCTACCCCCTTTTTGTATCCGATTTTTGTATATTTTTTTGTAAAGAAACCAGTTTATTTTTCAATATTCTATTCGATTAGGTACTCGACTTCTATGGGTTTTTCCCCTACCTATCGTATTTTGTTAATAAGAATATTTAAGTTCGTTACCATAGATGTAAGGGTTTAAAAATACACAATTTGCTTGATTTTTGCATTAGGCGCACTCTTAAGCACGAGCACGACTCAAGTAACGAATTTATGACAGATTTTTATTGAAAACTGTCATAAAATCGCAACTTGAGACGTTCTTATATCAGAATTGCGTTTGAGTATTCGGGCGATAGGTACTTAATGTAGGTAGGTACCCACCTACTTGTTTAGGCAAAACAGAAATTATACGTTTCAGTTTCAGCTTAGGTAGTAGGTATGATAGGTTAAAAAGCAGCTGCAGTTGAAGTTTTTGTATCCACGCAACAAAGTCCGCTACGACAGGATTAGGTATTTATATTTCTTGGTCTACATGCAGTAAATAAACCTGCAAATCCGTAATTACGTTCCTTCCGTCCCAATTAGCCACACACTCGGTCAGATGATAGCCATCACTCCGGCCGGAGCACCTTCGAATAAAAGCGGGAATAATTTGAATGCACTTCTTTGCGGAGCCGCTACCGAAAAAAAAAATAAGTTAGGCTGTGGTTACAGTGGGAGAATATGCATGAGTGCATTATTGCCTGCATGCCTATCTAAAGTAAAGAGCAAACATTCACAATTAGATTAGAGTTGGTAAAGGTCAAATTCTTGATTCCAATTTTAATATTTTCAAAAATCGTAGATTTATCTTAAAAACTTGCGCGGATAATGTAGCGAGAAATCATTCGAGCGGGCTTATATTTCTTCCGTTGTGAACGAACCGTGCTCACGGCCAGTGAGCATAAGAAGCTTTTGGTACCTACCTACACCAACAATTTGGTCGCCATAATTTTGTACAAATATACTTACCTAGTACACTTTTCGACCATAAAATTTCGTTAAAAAATTGGATTGTGCATAATGTAGGTATATAATCACAGTTTATACTGGCTGTTTTGGAGACACAACAGACAAAACCCTGTCATTAAATCACTATGACAAGCCGTACAAACATACTTACAGTCACCGTCATCGTTGGGGCTAACACGACTGGAATAATCCGATCTCGTCCGTTTTTTCGGACCTTAATGTGTAGTTTGTACCTAAATATCGATAGTAATTCAGACGGATTTTAAGTCAATATTTTAACACTTCAAATTGTGAACTCTAATAGGATAATAATATGTAGATATCTTAGTCGTAAAACAAAGCCCTGATCGTAATTTAAAAGAGTCTACGAGCCGCCGCGATTTCGAAAGGATATTCGAACACAGGGACGAGGGAAATTTTATTTTGTGTAGGTAATCGATCTTATGGTCACCTTGATCCCCCCAATAAAAACTTTTAATTAAACTTTTAGGTTTTAGTTATTTTGTGGTGATACCTATTCGATTCGTCATTCGATTCGACACCGACACGAGCCTGACTATTTAGTTTAGACGAAGTTGCTAGACTTCCTGGGTTGTATGAGTAAGGCTAGGTTAGGTACTCTCTATCCTGGAAAAGTGACCTACAAGCTTTTTATTTAATCGGTTTTTTATACGCTTAATTAATAAGTACCTACTAACCGTGTTACTAGGGGAGGACTATGTCCAGCAGTGGACTAATATAGGCTGATAATGTTGATGATGAACCGTGTTCTTCAAACTAAGAAGTTTTTATAGTAGAATCAGTTTCAGTTTAATATTCACAAACAATTAGGTATATTATTTGTAACGGAATATTTATTATACAAATCGCAAATGTCTTGTTGTGCCTAGAGCTTATTCTCGTCCCGCCAAAAAAAGCAAGATGGCCGATCGACGCGATCTCATGCAAATGGAACCGGCAAACGTGCCGCCCGCACATTTAAATGTCGCGAGATGAGATCCGAGGGCTTTGCCTTTTGCTCTATTTACCGGGATATGCTATTGTGGTGATACGGAGCACGGGTTGTGTTTGCTAGCTTTTTTGGACAAGCTTTTGGGGATAGAAAAGTAATCTTTCTTCTGTTACCTACGGACTAAAGAGAATAGGTAGGTACAAAAACTACGTAGGTACGGATTTCCCGTAAATTCTCGTCAAAAGTCAAACACACCACACTATAGGTAGGTACTGTAAGTAGGTAGCTCGTAGGTAGGTACGAGGTAGGTACTCTAGTTTTAAGATGTCAACAGGACAACCAACATCCTAGCGAACCTGTGAGGTCTACATAATCCTTGGATTTAGAAATAGATTTATTATCTAGGATAGGATTTTTTCTAGATTTTCTTTGACAAGACCACAGATTTATAGGTACGTATAGTCACAGAACAGAAAAAACAAGGTGAGTGAGGTGAGTACCTACTAAAGACAAGACTTTGTTTCAGAGATTTCTAAAATGCAGTGTTATTTTATTGACGTATTTTCATATATTTCATTGAAAAAACTCTTTCGTTCAGAAACATCAGAACTGTCAAAATAACTTCACCTAAAAACTTGCGCAAAACTGTTATTTTTGTATAATATTTGCAAAATTAAAATGTTTTCTCTAAGATTAACACATTTATTAAAATCTGAATGTTTGGAAAGGAGTTTGGTTTATCGTTCACTCTTACACGCGAGGAAAGCATCCAGCACTTTCGCCGACCCCATAATTGATCCAAGCAATCCGTAGGTCTTGAGTGTTTCTTTGATTTTTACTTTGATAGTAGAATTATATTCGTTTCTTTAAGTGTGCCTACACTCTGACAGAAAGCGAGGGAAGAGGTCCCACATTTCCTGGCACCATCTTTTAAAGACTGAAACTCCTAGGCCTTGCAAATCCATCTGGAGCATGGTGGGGCTGGATCGGCCAGAACTGATTTAGACTGACGTGGTCTCTGAGACCGAGCAAGGGATCCTAAACTTACTGCTTGCCAACGGCATCACCCTTTTTTAAATATCGGAACTCCATCAAAGAAATAAGAGTATATAGAATGGAGTTCTGTCGTAGGTACACTGGGTACGACAGAAATCCTTGTACAGTTCATAATGTTTTTGGCATTATCAAGAACTAGAGTAGAGAGGCAGTGGGTAACCCACAGCCTCTACACTTTTGCCAGCCTCTTAAATACCTACTGTGTTTCGTGTACTCGTGCCTATCGACCTTGACGATATCGTCAACCTATATTGAATTTCCGTGCATCTTCCTTCATCTCCAGGCCTCGCCAATCCAGCTGGAGCTCGCTGGGACAGGAGCGTCCAGAGTTGGACTGGCGGGACGTGGTCTCCGAGGCCGAGCAGCTCGTCGGCTACCCTACCTCGTTTCTCAACTTGCGCTGGCTGTTCAACGATGAGATAGCTAACACTGCCATTCATCTCAGGAAGTTGGTTAGATTTTGCTATCTACTAAATTACGAAACAAGTAAGTAGGTCAGATAAGATAGAGAGATATAAGATAGTTAGGTAGTGTATGTAAAATTTAATTGTTTTATTTTCATATTACTTAAATGCCACCGTCGATATTGTTCTTTTATGTCCAGTCCATCTCAAGGTTGCCTGGAAGAGATCTCTCAAAGCGATAAGGCCGCCATTTGTACTACCCTTATTCTATATAATTTACTTTTGTATTGTATTTGTTGTGGTGCAATAAAGAGTTATCTATCTATGGCTTTGTGGACAATGTGCCCTGCCCGACGCACGCGAGTTGAACCAGACTGCCCCCGGGCATCGGAGTCTCATTTAATTTCAAAAACCCGGAAGCACACTGCCTCTTTAAAATACAAACCAACGAAAATGGGTTAGCATAGAGGCCGAAAGGATTTTGCTAGGGATGAATACCACTTAACGCATTCACTGCCCCGCCTCGAGGGGCTAGGGGATGTGTGCGTCTTGGGCCATGTCATACCTACCTACTAACAGGGTACAATAACATAAAATGCTTAATATTATTAAGTTCCTACAGTACCTTGACCCCCGAATTCCAAAACGCATCTCAGGTTTAAGCACTTCTTATAAGTGACGATTTTTTGACACATTTTCATTCAAATATGTCAAAAACAGCTACTTGAGACGAGCTTAAATGTGAGTTGGGTTTGAGTATTCGGGGGAGAGACACTTCCTCCTAACCTTAGTGCCACCTTCCCTCCCCAGGTCGGCACGAACCACCCTCTCCTAAAATCCGCCAAAAACCTCCTTATCGGTTCCAAAAGCAACCTCCAATCCGTAGGCCTGACCATCCTGCTGGTCTCCAAAGCCGCAGGGTTTGACACCAGGCACTTCACCTCGAACCAGTACGATTCAGGAGTCCTTCACTCGCAGAGGGCCCTAGCTGAGATCGTGGAGATGAAGCGGACGGGCCATATGATACATAAGACCGTGGTGAACCTCCAGGAGAAGGTGAAGATGGGGGATAGCTTCAAGGATCTGCTGTATGGGAATAAGATCTCGCTGTTGACGGGTAATGTATTTATTTATTAATATTATGTTTTGATGTATAATCAAAGAGGTAGAGTCTTGATGTTTTTAGCAGACAAACAAGGTAAGGTTGTTTACGAACCTTCCTTTATTAATATACCTGGACAATGTTCTGTAATTTATGGTTATTAGCTCATAGGAAAAAAACGCTGAACTGTTTTTCCCAAAGATCCTAGGATCCTACGTTCCGTACATCTTTGGTTTTACCCGACTACCAACGGAGGAGGGTTATGTTATTAGGTTCGCACCCTATGTATTTAATAGTACTCACTTACGTACCTTACCTAAGTAAGGCAAAATGTGTCGGTTCCCCCGATGATTGCCGAAGCTACTACCATGACAGGTAAGGTAATGCTTGCTTCTAAGTCCGATTTTAACAAATACGATACTTCTCAGTGAGTTCTCAGTTGTTCAATTTGTTGCACAGTCCGATCGACTTAGATATGCAAATATTGTATTAGTTTGTATGTCATATAGTTAGGTACACTTACTAGACAGTGGTTTATTTTCCACTTCTTCCACATGTGGACAAAAAAATTAAGTGGACAAAATTTCTTATTTGATAATTATCGTGTTTATAATAGTATAAAATTTGAATTGTCTAAGTGCTTATTTTGTAAGCTTAAAGAAATAAACGTTATTGGTATTTGATATTTGATCCTTTTAGTTGTTTTGGCGTGAAGACGAAACAAAAATTCGAACTTTCGCATTTACTTTACTGTAAATGCCAAAATGCGTTACCTGTGTAGGTATTTGCAAGAATTAGAATATTTATACATTCTTCAACAGTTTGTCCTTTCGGACATACAATAATTGTGTCATTTATCTTTATCACACTTGAGGAAAGAATTAGTGTGTAAAACGACATCATGAGTTTCACCTTCCAGGGGACTACCTCCTGGCCAAATGCCTGCTGCACCTGGGCGGTCTGCGGAACAACGAGGTTACGGAGCTGATATCCTCGGGGCTGCGGGACCTGGTGGAGGGGGACTTCCTGGGCAAGCGGGACGAGAAGGACAACAGTCCTCTGCCTACAGAACCTAAAGGTGAGGATCTATCGTATCATGGGGCACTGGATGATGATGCTGAAACCGGTATCATCGGTGGTGGCTCAATGATATGTCGAGGCCGGCCACGGGGATAATGTTAAGGCTTAATTGCATTTTTTTTTATTTCGATTGCGTGTGATTTATTATTTATATTAGATTGTATAATATTATATTTTATTTTGAAATTTGTAACTGCATTGTAATCTATGTATCAATTTGGTCTGAAATAAATAATTTATTATTATAAATCTTCAAAGTTACAATCAGTGCTTAGAATAAGAATAAAATAACTTTACTTGTTCAATCGACGACGAATGACGACCTCTGTGGCGCGGTGGGCGAAGGTCTGCCTGCGACGCAGGAGGTTGCGGGTTCGATTCCCGCCTCGAAACAAATGTGTGTACGATCTGCAGACATTTCTTCAGGGTGTTCTGGTCGTTTTCTATGTATATTAAAAAATATCTATCTATGTATTGTGTTATACTATTATGTATATTAGTTACCTAGTACCCATAACACAAGCTCTGCTTAACTTGGGGCTGGATAATGCTGTGTGAATTGTCCAGCATTATTTATTATTTATTTTAATCAGGCATAGGTACATATTTTCTTGAGTTCAAAACAACATAAAAATATTTATATCTGTAGGTAGGTAAGCTAAAATGAAACAAAACGGCGTCTGCCTCAGCATGGGTTGGTTGCTAGCAAGCTAACAACCAACCCATGCTTTGAGTTTTGTTGAGGTTGCAACCTACCTACAGTGTGGCTATTCCACCAGGCTGTGAAGAGATCGAAAAACACTACGACTGGGAGAACGAATGCTTCCTCGACAAGTTGGGAACCAACGACTTCCTCGGCCAAGGGAAAGACGAATGGATCCTCCGCACAATGCTGACATCAGGCAGCCTGCTGGCCAAGGGCTGCCTCGGCGCCATGAAGCTCGCGAAACGCGGCGAGGAGATGGAGAAAAACGCGTACAAGCTCGGAGGACATTTAGCTTTACTCTGGCAGCTGTATCTAGACACGAAAGACTTCTTTACGCATCCTTACTCATATTCTGTCGTGAACGCACCAGTCATAATCGCGTTATGGGAGTACCCGCAAATTTACGGGCATATTCTTGAAGCGAAGTTGGAAAATCGGCAGATCGAATATAAGCAGTTGTATTACGCGGTGAAGGGAACGCGGGCCATGGAGTATCTGACGATATTCCTGGATGATGAGCTGGCGGAGACGCTGAAGTACAGTGATACGTTTCCTGTGAAGGACGCCAGGGATGCTATTCAGAAGATGGCGAAGACTATCCATGAGGAAGCTCTTCAGTATATTGAAAAGTGATAAAAAGGTACTTATTCTAGATTTTTGTTTTTTTTTTACATGGCCCACTTGTAACTTTATGATGTAATTTAATTTTGACGACCTCTGAGGCGCAGTGGGCGTAGGTCTGACTGCGACAGAGGTTGCGGGTTCGATTCCGGCCTTGGGATTTTTTTGTACGATCTGCAGATGTTTGTTCCCGGTGTTTTCTATGCAAGTGCCAAGTACCTAGTACTTGCATAGAAAAGACCCGGAACAAATCGTACTTACATCGCATAACCCACCCAAACTAGCGCCGCCACCTAATTTATCTTATTATTCCGTTTAACAAAGGAAATTTCAAAAATCCATCGTACAGTTTGTGATACCTAATATAACCTTTTTTTGAATGCCTCTATATTAGTTTTATTCTATTTAGTTTAGGCAGGAGATTCGAAAATAGATTTCGGCGGCCACCAAGGGCAACATCGATTCACTTTTTAAAATGTTATTTGTTAAACGGAATATTATGAATATTATGATTTATACATTATCTATGTTTGTAATATATTTAGTACCTACCTCAAAGATATCTATTACCCATCATACATAACACAAGTTCTACTTTGAGGCTAGATGATGTTGTGTGGATAGTAATTGTACAGCAGTAGGTAAGTATTATTATTATGCCCAGCTATGGACTGATTTAGGCTGGTGATGATAATGTTGAAGTATTATTAAATTGATCATCCATAGCCTATATATGTCTGGCTGGGTCGATTTCTTTGATTAAGAGTACAAGTTTGTACGGAACCCCTTGATGCGTGAGTCCCCTTGATGCGTGAACTCGCATGGTCTGACTCCTACGCATGCTAGAAGAGCGCTACGATCTCCACACAAAAACTGTCGAGCATGACAATTAAAAAAAAACTCAGCATAAAAACGCTTGTGAGAGGTTGACCAGCACAGGGTCAAGAGAAGAACTTTGCCGTTGATGTTTTTAGGCTTAACATCAACCAATAATTGTTCTCAAATTGAAATTCGAGGCAATATCCATAGGTAAGTATCTACATAAATTCGACACACGCACTGTGATTGCCCCCAAGGTTCAAATTTTTCGCCGGTAGATGTCATTATTTTAATGCACACAAAAAAAATAGGTACCTCTATACCTATTTGTGACCATGACCACAACTATGACGTAAAACGGTTTCTAGTAATCACGTTTCGTGTCTATTCCTTGAAGTAAATTTTCTATTTATCATAAACTCATTGATACTCTACAATATATTATAGTGCATATAATCTCATAATCATTTCACCATAACCTCTGTGGAGCGGTGAAGGTCCGCCTGCGACGTAGGAGGTTGCGGGTTCGATTCCCGCCATAGATTAAATGTTTCTACGACCTGCAGTTATTTGTTTCTGTTTGTTCTGGTCGTTTTCTGTGTAGTATAAATATCTATCTATGTATATCAGTTATTTATTGCACTAATGTACAAATGGTGGGCTTAATGCCGAGGCATTTTCTACCTGCTGACCAAAAACATTGTTTTACAGATGGTTGGCGTATAGTACCCATAACGCAAGCTCTGTTTAGCTTGGGGCTAGATAATGATATGTGAATTATTATTATTGTCATTATCACTTCAAAAGATGCCACCTACATTGCTTGTCATAGGTCTTCTCCAAATAATTCATCACCTACGCTTAACGCATTTTTGCCCAGCCTCAGCGGTGGCTCCGAGGGACATGTGCATCCTGGGCCAAGAAAGTGTTAGTATATTGTAAAGACGGAGATAATATCACAAAATCAACCATTTATTTCTTAAAACTAATGGTAACAAGTTAAAATCAACACAATCATAACTTTAAATACATCTATACAGTAGAATAACAATTATATAAAATGCGAGGTGTGATTGCTTTTAAATTAGAAAACTACCCTCAAAAACTTAAAAAAATGCTTAAAACTATTTTACAAAAATGCATTAAAAAATTAAAACTAAGCTGGCCCTTCATTTATTGCTTGTTTTACCATGTTATAGGATTAGTTTATCAAAAAAACTACTTGTCCTAAAACAATGGTGTTTGTACTTTCATAAAGCGCTAATAATATCACTAATTCTTTTTTATTGTGGCACCACTAATTTTCAGGACATTTTAAGGCCTGTCTGTCTATGGATGCCTCAAGCCTTTTTGAGTGTGTAGAGATCATTTTCTCAATAAATGTTGGCATTACATAGTTTTAATCAACCTCTTTATTGTGTCAATTGGTTGACTTTCCCCAAACATCTCTACATAGCATCTGGCTTTGTCTGCATGCTCTAAATACAACAACTTTGTCCGTTCAACGGCATCTGTTTTTAAGATATCCTCTTTCAAAGCATCTACATCAACTTCCTTAACATTATTCACATTTTCTATCACATTATACAATTCAGGGTTCTCATGCAAAGCAAATAAAACAGGTGCACTTACTAAAGAGAAATTTTCCCTATTATCTGATATGATTTTCTGCAGCTCAGTCGATGCTTGCCATGCTAATAAAAGATGGCTACCAAACTTATAAGCATTTTCCTGCTCCTCTAACCCCATACCTGATAATAATACTGCCCCCTGGCAACCCCGCCCAAACAATGATCCACCGTTATACATAGTCCGTAAAGTCCACTCCCTAATAGGAGAACCCAATGTATTAACTACTTCTAACGGTAAAGTATCACCACTGATTTTGTAGGTTTCATTATCAGCAGAAGGCTTGCCTGGTAATGGCATGTTCTGAGCATCACGGTGGCCGAAGAACTCACCCTCGCTCAAATCCCTTAGCGCCGTTGATATTAGATATGACAGGTCTTGGTTCTTTAGTCGAGCTAGCATACCATTGGCCGTGACAAGTAAGTAATCTCCTATAAGGATGGCTATCTTGTTGGCGAATAATGCTGTGTTGCTGTCATTTTCCCTCTCACTTCTGGGTATGTTTAGCAAGCCTCTGTGGACATAGTGACCTGTGCGTATCATTTCTGTCAGCTCTGCCAGTATTCTCTGGTTCTCGACTATGGTGTTAGAAAGTGTCAGTTTCTCTGGTGTAGATGCTTTAGATAACAAAAGGATAACCAAGCCCCAAGGCTGTAGGTTGTTGTGCTCATTGTAGAGGAGGGTCTTGACAGTTTTTACTATTGGATGATTACTGTCTACCTAAAAACAAATAAAGTTAATAAGCTAAGTAAGTTGAAAGATGATTTTTGTTTCATAATAAGGTAACATAATAAGTAAACAACCTTGCAAGCAACTTCCGATTCAGTCAATGCTGAGGTCAGCAACTTAATTTAAAGATTTTTTTACTGCTTTAACCTTGAATTCGCAGCCACATGGTACAGTTGCATAATAAAAATATTTATTGTATCACAAATACGTATAACCATACACAAAGGAGCTTATACATGAACTAATAATTTATTTTTCTACAAAATTAACGCAGTGTATTTAGTGAAAACGCCTTGAATTAAACACAGGAGGGAAAAAAATGTACTTACAACTTTGCGCAAATGCATAGCTAAATTGGCGAATTCGTCACTCAACAGCCATCGGAGGTTCATGAAAGAGGTTGGATAACCAACTATTTTTTCAGCTTCCTTGATTAATTTCGTCCAGTGAGGAATTGGCGGCCGAAATACGAAGTCTTCCTGGGTAGGTATCGTCATGGTCGATTCCATACGAATTTGCTGAGATAAAAGGGCAGTGCGTCGTAAATGACGCATTAGGGTATAAGACATGATTATTACTTTACGTTATAATTAGTTTCATTCACTATTACTTTTAATTTTTAGAAGTTTTTTACCAAAACTTTGTAAAAACACTGCAGTTACGTCCGCTATCGTGAACACACCGATTATGTCATTGCGTAATCTGACGTTTGTTTTTACTTTACGTTCGGAAATCAAGTGTTACGATTCCGAATCCCCACTACATACAAATTAAATTATTGATTTTATTACTTTCTGATGTGCTCATAGTTTCATATTGTAAGATGTTGAATTACATGTGTTGTCGCTGTCCTTTTCTCCACCTGATCGTCCGACTGACCGACCGACAGACCGTCCGTCCGACTGTCCGTCCGACCGAACTGAGCATCGCGTCACATCGCGACTCGAACCTGCGACCGAGCCGAGCGGATCCAACACGAGCCATCGGATCGAGGGAGCCGCGAGAGAGAACTCTTCACTTTGCTCCTGACCGCCGAACAGTGAACTCAACTGACTAATACCTAGTCCCGGGCTTAATCTAGATTATAATTACACAGTAAAGTATAATATCTTATTACCTCTACAATTAAATAAATGTGGTTATACCTACCTATGTTTTGTGCGATTATACGATCCATTGTCTAACCTTCTTGTTTCTTTTATCAGAAGTGCTTACCGTACCACTGCCCACAATATGCCACGCCGCAAAAGGAAGTCGAGGAGGGATACCTCGAGCTCGTCTTCCGCTACATCCCGCTCCAGCAGCAGCAGTGCTAGCGAGCGCCGTAGTCGAAAGAGGAAGCGTCACCGTAAGCAGTCGCCAACCGTGAGTCAGAATGTCGTATTATCGTCAGTTATTCCCGAATTTGACCCGCTCGTAGACGACGTTAATATGTGGATCAATGTTGTAGAAGCCAACGCTCGTGCATTTGGCTGGTCAGATAGCATGATCAAGCATCAGGCTCTCCAAAAATTACGCAACACATCAAAAACTTGGTTAGATTCTTTTCAAAAAAATCATACCAGCTGGACCACGTGGAGGTGGAAAGCATGGCGCGACACGTTGTCTGATACCTTTCAAGTTCATCGCAATATGTTTCGATCTCTAAGAGAATTAATTGACACAAAACCCGCAGCGAACCAGTCCTTGTACGAATTCTATTTTCAGCAAAAATCTAAAATTGACAGCTTACAGCTAGGATTTAGGGAACAAGATGTAATTTCCGTTATTGTAGGCTCAATAGGCGATACAAACATAACTGTTGCTGCCGAGGCCGGTAATTTTCGCTACTGTGATGAGTTGGCGGCATTTTTGCACGGAAAAACTCACAAACCAACCGACTCTGCAGGTACACAAAATAATTCAAATTCCACGAAATTTTCTTTTCGATCGAACTCTCATAGTGGTTCAAGTAAATCGGATGTGAAAATAGAGCCTTCAGCCAACACTAGCAATGTTATAACGTGTTACCGCTGTGGAGAAGTAGGGCATAGAAGGAACCAATGTTCTATCAATAGTAACGTAAAATGTTCCTTCTGCAGTAAAATAGGTCATTTAGAAGGCGCTTGTAAATCAAAACCGAAAACGAAGGTAGACAAAGAAACCGAGGTAAAAATGATTTCCGATCCGTTAGGGAAGCAGAAGTTTCACAAACAAATACAGCTCAATGATCATAAAAGCACAGCATTTTTTGATATGGGTAGTGATTGCTCCTTAATTACAAACACTCTTGTAAACCAGTGTGGCTTGCAAGCATGCTCTTTAGATGTACCCGTAAACTTGGTAGGGTTCTCAACAGAGTTATCAGCTCAAGTAACACATTACGTAACTGCAACAATAAAAGTCGATTCAGTAGAACTTTCTATAAAGTTATATGTCATTGACGCATTATCCGACTGCGACATTCTAATCGGAAGGAACTTTACGGAGACAGAAAGTATCATGTATATACGTTTGGGTGATACGTTAACATTTCAACCTGTACAGTCGCTTAATGTTTGCAACGTAAGCACATGTTCTAAAGGTAATCTTTTAGAAGATTACAAAAAAGTTCTGGAAGATATCTTGGCCAAATTTTCCCAGTGTTTTTCCCAAGACCTATCAAATTTAGGTAAAACATCTTGTGTTGAATTAGAGATAACCTTAACATCAAACAAACCAATTTGTCAACGCCCGTATAGAATGTCCGAGTCTGAAAGAGCTATAACTCGAGAAATAACAGAAGATCTTTTAAAAAATGGCATTATTCAGAACAGTAATTCCGCTTACGCGAGTCCAGCTCTTTTGGTCAGTAAACCATCTGGAGCCAAGAGATTATGTGTAGACTATAGACAGCTTAATAAGATAACAGTTAAAGAAAAATACCCAATGCCTATGATTGAGGACCTAATCGACAGATTGCAGGGATGTAGATACTATACTTCGCTTGATTTAAAATGTGGGTACCACCAAATAAGTATTAAGAGTTCAGACGTTCATAAAAGTGCATTTTGCACAAATGACGGTCACTACGAGTGGCTACGTATGCCTTTCGGGGTATGCAATGGACCCGCTGTATTCCAAAGATTAATGAATACAATTTTAGGAAATCTTCGTTTTGGTAGGGTAGTTTGTTATATGGACGATTTACTTATTGCAACCAAAACCATTGAGGAAAATGTTCTTTGCTTGGAAACAGTTTTAGATATCCTCGTAAAAAATGGGCTCACGGTTAATTTGGAAAAATGCGTTTTTTTTAAAGATAAAATTACATTTCTAGGCTATGATATTTCTGAGGAGGGAGTACGTCCTAGTGTTCGTAAACTCGATGCAATTTCAAAATATCCTATACCTAAAACTGTTCACCAAGTAAGGCAATTTTTAGGACTTATAAATTATTTTAGAAAGTTTATTCAAAATTGTGCTACATTGTGCAAACCACTTACGAGTTTACTAAAAAAGGGAGCAATCTGGCAATGGGGCCCTCAACAAGAGGAAGCAGTAAGTAATGTGAAAAACTCTTTGATTAACAATGCGGTACTAAAGGTTTTTGACTCTAAACTGCCTATCAATCTATACACAGATGCTAGTCGCGACGGAATAGGTTGTATTTTAGCTCAGACAACAAGTAAGGGAGAAAGACCTGTGTACTTTTACAGCCGCCAGACAAACAACGACGAAAAGAAGTACCACTCTTTTGAATTGGAGCTATTAGCTATTGTATCAGGATTACAGAAATTTCGTCATTATTTGTTGGGTACTGTTTTTAAAATAACTACAGACTGCAATGCCGTTCGCTACGCTTTGAGTAAACAAGAGATAATTCCGCGTATTAGTCGTTGGGTACTTTACACGCAGGACTTTTCTTTTGATGTCGTTCATAGAGCAGGGTCACAAATGCAACACGTAGACGCGCTGAGTAGGAACCCTGTTGTTGACGAAGTAAGTAACTTGTCTGAAGTAAGAGAAACTGTATGTACCATAACTGAGGGTGACTGGCTGCTATCTGTTCAGTTACAAGATCCTTACATTAGTAATATTCGTGATATTCTACAGTCAGGTGAGGCCGAGTCCAATAAGCAGATATTTAATGAATACGAGTTGTTAGGGAATAAGGTTTATAGGCGAACTGAATTCGGTCGACGCTGGTTAGTACCTAAAGAATGCATATGGTACGTGATTAGGGCCAACCACGATGAAGTTGGCCATTTCGCAGTAGATAAAACAATAGAAAGAATTCGATCCAAGTACTGGTTCCCGCGCCTTAAGAAAACTGTTAATAAATATATAAAAAACTGTTTGAACTGTATTTATTTCAAAAATATTCACGGTAAGAAACCTGGTAAATTATATCCTATTCCAAAATACGCCAAACCATTCCACACACTCCACGTCGATCACCTCGGTCCATTCGTGAAAACAAGTAAGCAAAATTGTTATCTTTTGGTTCTTGTAGATTCTTTTACGAAGTTTGTGTTTATAGCGGCTGTAAAAAATACGAAAAGTCAAGTCGTAATTAACGAGTTAGATAAAATATTTAAGGTATTCGGAAATCCCAAACGTTTAATTTGTGATGCGGGTAGTGCTTTCACCTCAAAATTATTTACCAGCTACTGTAAAGATAGAAACATTAGGGCACATATTATAGCAACAGCTGTGCCACGCTCAAACGGACAGGTCGAACGCTATAATCAGACCATTTTGGAGGCATTACGTAGCATGGGTGCAGATACTGAAAATAATAAATGGGATCAGCATATTACAAACATTCAACAAGGAATTAATAGCACTATAAATAAAACCACATCAGCGATTCCGAGTGAGGTCTTCTTTGGGTATAGAATTCGGATGAATAACGATATGGTCACAGATGACGATAATACGGAACATTCTGTTGACGTCACGGCATTGCGGAATACGGTTGACGCGAATATTAAGAAAGACGCTATTAATCAAAAGGCTTCTTTCGACGCTAAACGAAAAGACGCACCATCCTATGCAGTTGGGGACTTAGTTGTGCTAAAAATCCCGAGCCATAGTAACGATGGTCAAAGCACAAAGCTTATGCCACTCTTCAAGGGTCCATTCCAGGTGATAAAGGTATTAGGTCACGATAGGTACCAGGTGGCGGACATGAGAGGAGCTGAGAGGACTTCGAAACGCTACGATGGCGTTGCGTGCGTAGAAAATATGAAACCATGGATACGTCTCGCCGAGTAAATGTCGGATGTTGTCCAATTGTGAGTATTAATATAGGTATAACGCTAGGCACAAACAATAACCTGAGACAGGACAGGTATCTCACTTGGAGGCTGTTATTGTGGCTTTATTTCAGAATTCTTTGAGTTTCATTTTTGTCAAGATAAATAATTGATTGGTCCTAAAGTTAAAGCTTCAAACATTATCGATGTTTTGTAGAGTGTTGGGTTAGAGCTACAGCAGGCATCCATGTGAACGCTGTTGTTAAGTGGTGATAAACAACTAGCTGATCCCTGGTGAACATCAGCTGGTTCAAACCACAGAGCTTTATAATCCAATCACTTTACGGTACACGGTTTAGTGTTTAAAGCATGTGCACTTAACCATCTACCTGTACATGACAGAACGGGTACATTTACACGGAAGAATTCTTACTATAGTGATTAACTCAAGCCTTGTGCTTTCAGCTTCACCTCTCGGACCAAGACGCACTCGGGGCGAATGCGTGAGCAGGATAGCCGGATGTTGTCGCTGTCCTTTTCTCCACCTGATCGTCCGACTGACCGACCGACAGACCGTCCGTCCGACTGTCCGTCCGACCGAACTGAGCATCGCGTCACATCGCGACTCGAACCTGCGACCGAGCCGAGCGGATCCAACACGAGCCATCGGATCGAGGGAGCCGCGAGAGAGAACTCTTCACTTTGCTCCTGACCGCCGAACAGTGAACTCAACTGACTAATACCTAGTCCCGGGCTTAATCTAGATTATAATTACACAGTAAAGTATAATATCTTATTACCTCTACAATTAAATAAATGTGGTTATACCTACCTATGTTTTGTGCGATTATACGATCCATTGTCTAACCTTCTTGTTTCTTTTACATGGTAGACGCACAGGCTTTGATTTATGAAAAAAAGAAGCAAAGACCGGTGTGGGACAGGTCACAGGATACCATATTTCTGAACGAAAGCAATCGGTTGTTCCGGTAGACTCGTTTTGTTAATTTGTTTGATTGAAGCGAGCGACCACGGAACAAGCGACTATATTTTGTTCGTAGTTTGAAACTTATTTAAAAAAATCCGACAATTGCGATTCCGAAGAAGCAAAACAATATTTTGATAATTCGTGTAAATTCGCTGAGCAAAGCCTAGCTAGATAGAAATAATTTTGATGAACACTACTCGTCAAAGTATCTATGGCGGAATATATGATAGATTGTAGTACCTAATCTTAGTATTCGGTGTGGTTAAATCTTTGAAAATGAATTAAAATAAGTAAGCACAATAATTATCTTAATGGTAGGCTGATGGTAGGTAGGTACTTCGTTAAAATAAAACTAGCGGGAAAGTAATTTGCCACAAATGATATCGCACGTCAGATGTGAATACGTAGGTAGTTTATTAGGTATGTAAGCTGGTTTTAGTTTTTATAGTAAAGTAGGTATCACAGAACAATATATCCAAAGTAGTTATTTAAGGATAGACCCTTGGGGATCGGCAACTCCAACCTAGAGCTAGGTACTCCAGCGATTCCAAAACATCGCATTAAGAACAGTCTCCGAATATTCAGGAATATTAATTCCGGCATTTCCAGGAATTAATATTCCTGCCATTATTATTTATGCCAACAATAACAGAAGAAGTGAACGTTTTTATATCTAAGTGACATGTAGGTAATAATGGTATCTACCTATTATGAATAAATTCTGTATTTCTGTACAGCAACAAATTCAAAGAGACTGCAACTCTTCTGAACGCAACTCACTTGCAATGCAAGAAACATAGGTAGGGTGCTTACCTACTTCAGGTAGGATGATGACCACATCAAACGCCTTGAGAGTTGAGAGATGGCATATTAATATATAATAGCCGAAGATCTCAAGAGGCGCAAATATGCAGGTCTCGACAGAGCCTACACATTTGCTCCCCTTGGAGTCGAGACCCTAGGTTCGTGGGGTACCGAGGCTCTCCGGGTTTTCAAAAAATTATCTGAGCGTCTGGTCGAAGCGACGCGTGACCCGAGAGCTGGTTAGTATCTGGCACAGCGCATCAGCATTGCTATACAGATGTACAGATTGATTATAATTTAATATACAACCTATTTGAACTTTACCAAAAGAACTGAAGTGTTCAAACATAAAGATGGTGCTTTTCACTGGAATGGCAACTGAATATCCACCTAGGATCCCTTCAAATTATGGCATTGTAGATAAAAAAATGTACTTTCCTATTCTGGTAGGTAGTTTTAGATTAGGTGTAGCTAAAACAAGGTCAGATTAACTTGCAGAATTATCATTATTAAATTATCTGTGCCTAAGCTATCTTAATAATATATTTTAAGACTTTTTTCATTTAACTACCTACCTTAAGGTAGGTTTTGATAATATGCTTAGGCAAAAAGCAGTCGGAAAGTTATAGTTTTGGTAAAATTAAATTCAAAGTTTTCAGTTTTTACGGTTATTTATCAACATGAAAATAGTAGGCGCAATATTGGAATTGTATCGAAATGTAAATTTTAAATAGATATATTTTGTAGCACTTTTCGATTGAATAAGAATTTTGTACTTTTGTTTGATTCATTATCATCATCATCACAAGACACTGCGCTATGGCATTTATTAGAGGAGGCCTTTGTCCAGCAGTGGAATATTAGCACTATAGTATCTAATTGACTTTTTTCAAAAATGTGTGTATGTGTATTAACCATGAGAGGAAAAAATTACCGGCTGATAACATAAATACCCGTTGTTAATAAAAATAAACAAAAGCAAATCGTAAAAACGTTTGAATTTAGAACACGTCCCGTCCAATCACGTGCCGTCGCGCGATAATTCAAAAACAGAACCTGGGCGGCCCCCGGCCAAGACGGTGGCATAGCAATTAAAAATAAAAGCTGTGTGTATAATTTGTAGGCAGGTTATGGCCGCGCCGCAAAATGAACAAAAATTACGGCATTTGCATTTTGATCGGGAGATTCTGATTGAGTGAGGTGACTCTGTGCAGGTGCTTAGGTACTCAATTTTACAATTACCTATATAATATTTACAATTATAGTTTGGTAGGTTCTTGGAACTCTGAACTGGATTGGGTAAAAGTTATGGTTTTACATAAAAAAAGATAGCGTAAAGCTGGCGTAAAGGCACTATCTCGTCTTAATTAGATAGAGCCTTAATTGGCATGTTGGCACCTAAGTGTGGTATTCTATCTGATTCAATTACTTTGTCAAATTCCTATTCTATGCATAACATTTGATCAAATTTCTTTGACGCATGCCCATTTTTGGTTTGATAGAATAAGCATCTGGCAGACGCCTTTCGCAGGTGCAACCCAACTGGCCGGTGGGCATCCTACACTACGTTTGCCGAGTCTAGGTTTTTGTATTATAGTGCGTAAGCCCTCGCACTCTGGGAAATTAAATAAATTCCTTAAAATTCGACGCCGACTCAATTTAAATTCATGGCTTAGTTGGTTAGAGCACACCCGTACTGAGGGTGGGGCGCAGGTTCGAATCCTGCCGAAATCGGTAATTTTGGGAAGTTATTTAGTTTGCCAAGTCGCATTCTACACTCAAGAACACCCAGCGGTTGTCAGTTCTGCGGGAGATTGGGTACTTGGCTTTTCAGTTGAACTAAGTACCTAGCAGTGATTTTAAAAAAGACGATGGTCAGAGAGATAATAAATGGTCAAAGAGAAGAGATTCTCTAACCATGACGGACAGAAGCAGGCTATTATTTCCTGAACCTACCACACCCATTGAGTAAGATAACTTGGTCTCTCTCTCTCTCCCAATAAGGTTTGCTGGAAGAGAACTCTTTTTGGGGTTAAGCTCGCCTTTGCCATATTTTTCAAATTTAATGTTTTATGTATGTATTTTGTTTTTTCTTGTGCAATAAAGAATAAATAAATAAATAAGTAAGAATCTACTTCTACCAGGTGAGATTATTTTATTTATTTAATAACATGTACACAATACACATCTATCATTACGGGCACACCCAATACAATTTATGATTATAAACAAACGAAGGTCTATTGACTATAAAAACAAGATCCGCCAAGTGCGAGTGTAACTCGCGCGCCGAGGGTTTCAAACAATTTCAAAAAGTGTTTTAATAAGGCCAAAACGATACCTTTCATTTGATACCCCACATGGGTGGGTAAATATAGAGAAGTCTGTAATAATAAGTTTTTGAAAAATTTACAAAAAGGGGGGATTTTTTTTAAAAGGGGGGGTCCCTTTAAAAAAAAAAACCCCCTTTTTGTCAATTTTTCAAAAACTTATTATTACAGACTTCTCTATATTTTTCCTGTAAAATATAGATGGATATCTACAAACGCCTAATACATTGTACATGGATCGGTCTGCAATCTTCGGAGATAGGGGGGGGGGAATGGTCAATTTTTCGACTTTTTTTGAAATATTTCAAAAAGTATGTAACTTACAGAAATTTCAAAAAGTGTTTTCATCAAAATTTGTACTGAAATTATTCATTTTCATTTATTTATATTTTTTTTTCTTGAAATCAGTAATAGCGCACGAAATGTATCATTATTTTAAATTTCAAGTTAATAGCTGCAGTAGTTACTGAGATATTCAAGAAAGAGCGGGGACGGACAGAGCGAGACCATAAGGGTTTCAAAACCGATGTTTGAAACCCTAAAAACATCCTGAATAGATTCAGTAAGTTTTTTATGGTATCGTGTACGCGCCAAATTGGTAGTACCCTACTTACCATTTTGGCGCGAACACGAACCATAAACAAAAGTCTATAGCTGCACCGCTAGGCGTGGCCTGCATTTTTTACGACATTTACGACGTAATCGTCGCGTTGACTCGTCAGAAATAATTTAGTAACGCATGCCACGCCTGCGCATATCTCCGCCATCTAGGGTAGCCATGTTTTGTAGCCAGAGACCCTAAGTGGACAGTTATGTTGCACCCATAGATATAGAATTTTTTCACTACGTGTTGCGTTGCACCCATAGGTTTAGATGTACAGTGAAAAAATTCTGTAATATGTCTATGGTTGCACCTGGCTCACGGCACGGGGATTGTTGTCTAGTGTAGAATAGACAATAATGAAATCGCATCGCTATACATTGCGTACATTATTGAAGTTGAAGGAATGCATTTCAAACAATTTACGTATTCTATGACAAAGTTGCGTATTTTTTTTCCATTCTACCCTAAACAACAATCCCCTGCTCGAGTTGCTTTGGTGGTTACCACCAAACTGCAATCCCCAACCCGCATGCCCAGCATGGGGATTATGGGCATTATCCCACATGAGATGAAAAAATCAGGGGAGGCCTGCGTCCAGCAGTGAACTATTATAGGCTGTTGAGGTGATTCTATTCTATTCTAAAATGTATTTATTTATTTCTTTTCTTTCTTCTAGCCTGTTCCTAGGGCTACATCAGAATTCACCATTATAAATAAGTACCTACATACGAACTTACTCTTACAGTTACGTTACGAAGTAACTTATTATATCTGTGCTTACATGGATTGATAGAAAATTATTTTATTGCACACTTGAAACTAAACTATAAACTAAACAATTATATCATAAGTGACAATTGGCGGTCTTATCGCCCAAGAGCGATCTCTGCCAGACAACCTGGTATTGATAGGATCATACATGGGGTAAGATCTGTGTGCATTGGATGGTACTACTTAGAACATATACATATTTACTCAATATTTTATGTATCACATATATATTTATAAATACATACTTATCTTAAGTAGGTATATAGCTTATTATGGTAAGAAGGTGTCTGAGAAAATCTATTCCAATAAATTCCGATTTTATATTTAGAAATCAAAAGGAGGAATAGGAAATCCAATCACAGCTAAAAGCTTTTCTAAAACTCTTTGGAAAAAGCTATAGAACTACTTTTGTAGCTACTTAGTTACCTATTTGCTTTCTTTTTCTAGACAACGCGGCAGGGTGCTGCTGGCCGTGCCGGTGGAGCCCTAATGGCTGGAAATATAAAATTAAAATGAATATAATAAGTAACGTAGGCTTTGAAGATCTACACGGTCGGAAATTCTGACCAGATTATATTCACCAGCAGAATACATATGTATGAAATGCGGTGCCTATACATAGTCAGTACCATTCTATAAACTAAATACCTATCAATTTAATTTTTTTCTTTCCTTCTTTCTTTTCTTAAGTAGGTACCTTTATGAGGATCTCATCTCTGACCTCAATCAAAATTAGCAAATAGAAAAGCGTTTTTAACATCGGAATAGTTTTCCATTTCATAATGTCAGAAAGGATTTTTTCTTTTAAATAAATTGGTCGTGCCATAGCACGCTGTATATTAGGTATACTTACAGCTTTAATTTTATAGAGTCGCTCTTCTTTCCATACAAACGTGGATCGGTACCTAACTTAGTAGTTGGTCAACATCAAACGGTGTAGTCACTATCTGATGTTATTTTATTCCATGTCCATATAACTAAATAATAATAATAATAATAATGCTGGACAATTCACACAGCATTATCTAGCCCCAAGGTAAG
This sequence comes from Eupithecia vulgata, assembly GCA_946478455.1. Lineage (NCBI taxonomy): Eukaryota > Metazoa > Arthropoda > Insecta > Lepidoptera > Geometridae > Eupithecia > Eupithecia vulgata. The sequence continues at coordinate 1,504,180 of OX297877.1, forward strand.
CAGAGCTTGTGTTATGGGTACTAGATAACTGATATACGTAATATTATACATTACATAGATAGATATTTTTTATTATACATAGAAAACACCCAGACCAACGGAACAAATTTCTGCAGATCGTACACAAATTTGTTCCGAGGCGGGGATCGAACCCGCAACCTCTTGCGTCGCAGGCAGACTCTCGCCCGCTGCGCCACTGAGGTCGTCAAAATTACTACTTATATTATTTTTATTTATAGTATTTTGCTTGAGTACCGCTCTCTTAGTATGATTATGGACATCCACCTGGTCTCCCGCGAAACAGGCCTAGCCTAGTGCGGGGACCACAGGTAACAATGTTCTCTTTTATATTCGTATCAATTTTCGACGTCCTCTGTGGCGCGGTGGGCAAAGGTCCGCCTGCGACGCAAGAGGTTGCGGGTTCCATTCCCGCCTTGCGAAAAATATTTGTACGATCTGCAGGTATTAAATACGGAACAAATTTTGTTCCGGGTGCTCGTTTCGTCGTTTTATATGTATAATAATATAAAAATGAATCGCAAAATGTGTTGGTAAGCGCATAACTCAACAACGCCTGGACCAATTTGGCCAAATCTTTTTTTAAAATGTTCGTTGAAGTTCAAGGATGGTTTTTACGGCGAGAAAAATTAGAATTATTGCTGGAAAAACCCTAAAAATAGCCCTTCTTTTTCCCATACAAATGATTTGTAACTAAAACGTAGTCAATTTGAGCTTTATTGCTAAAATAACTACCCGTGCGAAGCCGGGGCGGACCGCTAGTGTATAATAAAAAGATCTATCTACGTAAGTAGGTATTACAATACAATTCAATACAATACACTTTATTACACATATAAAAAAAAGATATATAACAGTGTTGCACAATGGGCGGCCTTATCGTTAAGAGCGATCTCTTCCAGACAACATTGGGATGGACACGAAGCAGTTGTACACGCATAGACGGTGGCGTAAGTATTGTAATATGTATATCAGTTATCTAGTACCCATAACACAAGCTCTGCTTAACTTGGGGCTAGATAATGCTGTGTGAATTTTCCAGCTTTATTTATTATTTATTTATTATTATCTCTTAATAGTATATGTATCTTATATATTTCGAACCCAGTCCGACCTTACCGGCCGGTCACACCGTGTGTCATTCGAGTCATTGTTCCGTGCATTGACCCACAGTCCACGCCACACTCAGTTATAACTAACTATAACTATAAGAAAGGTATAATTATAATTATAAATGGCATGTTTGATTGGTCGACTAATGGCCTTTTCTAATGACTGCTAATGGAGGTGCACTGAATCGAAGGTTCAAAGGTGATTTTTCGGTCCTTCGTCATTATTTGCCGCAAAATTTTACCCATAGCTTGACGACCTCTGTGGCGCGGTGGGCGAAGGTCTGCATGCGACGCAGGAGGTTGTGGGTTCGATTCCCGCCTCGGGATGCCGCCACAAATGTGTGTACGATCTGCAGACATTTGTTCAGGGTGTTCTGGTCGTTTTCTATGTATAATAAAAATATCTATCTATGTATTGTATTATATTATGTATATCAGTTATCTAGTACCCATAACACAAGCTCTGCTTAGCTTGGGGCTAGATAATGCTGTGTGAATTGTCCAGCATTATTTATTTATTTATAGCTTGGCAGAGGTTTTTTCCCGTTAGTGCACAAAACATTATATTAGTTACAAAATAAATCTTAAAATTCATATCAGGTATTTCTGTTTTTTTTTATCTATTTTTATACACCATGAAAAGTATCTTAGGCGCAATGTTGTTATGGCTGTGAAGGCAAACATAAAGTATCAACTGTCATCAGCAACATCAGTCAGCGCATTTGTTCAGGTATCACATTCAGCTGACGTTATGACCCTATATGACATTGACATCATGACGTCAGTTGAACGCAGTGGACGCCATATTGGTCTTTTCTGTACCAATATGGCGTCCACTGGGTCCAGCATTTTTGTCAAATTACGCGCGCAAACTGCAAATATCATTGCAAATATCATATTTGCAGTTTGCACTTTATAATGAATAAAAATGTCAATAATTTAAAAAATTACCGATTCCCAATTCACGTGCACGAAAAGAAGGCGCCAGGCAAGGGCGTTAATTTTTGCATTAAAAATGTACTTACAGGAAGTAATTAAGTTACAACTTGGGTCCCTTCAAGACAAGAGTGAATGACTTCTAGTCTAGACCTTCGTGATCGTCGGCCACATCTTCACTTTCCATCAGAGATTGTGGTCAAACTAAGGCCTATCCTAAGACTAAGTCTAAGTCGACAATAACTAAGACCATAAAAAACAAGATCCGCCAAGTGCGAGTGTAACTCGTGCGCCGAGGGTTTCAAACATTTGCCAATTATTTGAACAATCAATTTTCTGAAATATTTCAAAAAGTATGAAACTTACAGAAATTTCAAAAAGTGTTTTAAAAAGGCCAAAACGATACCTTTCATTTGATATGCCACATGGGTAGGTACCCCCTTTTGAAAAAAAAACCCCCTTTTTGTCCATTTTTCAAAAACTATTATTATTACAGACTTCTCTATATTTTTCCTGTAAAATATAGATTGATGTCTACAAACGCCTAATACATTGTACATGGATCGGTCTGCATTCTTCGGAGCTAGGGGGGGGGAATGGTCAATTTTTCGACTTTTTTTGAAATATTTCAAAAAGTATGAAACTTACAGAAATTTCAAAAAGTGTTTTGAAATGTACAAAACGATACCTTTCATTTGATACCCCATTTGCCTTCCTAGGTCTCTTTTGAAATTTCAACATCAAAATTTGTACTGAAATTATTCATTTTCATTTATTTATTTATTTTTTCTTGAAATCAGTAATGGCGCACGAAATGTATCATTATTTTAAATTTCAAGTTACTAGCTGCAGTAGTTACTGAGATATTCAAGAAAGAGCGGGGACGGACAGAGCGAGACCATAAGGGTTTCAAAACCGATGTTTGAAACCCTAAAAAGCATGCGCCCAAAAGAATATATACGTTGTTTTAATCAAGTAGAGAGTTGTGTGTACTTATGAATACACCAGTGCTTGGACACTGTGTGACATTAAGATACACGGCGCTGATTGAATCATCATCATCATCATCATCAGCCTATATTAGTCCACTGCTGGACATAGGCCTCCCCTAATGAGCGCCACAGCGCCCTGTCTTCAGCTTGCCGCATCCAGCATCTGCCAGCAGTCTTTCGCAAATCGTCATCCCACCTGGTCGGAGGGCGTCCTACACTACGTTTGCCGAGTCGCGGTCTCCACTCAAGAACACGTTTACCCCAGCGGTTGTCGGTTCTTCTCTAGATATGGCCAGCCCACTGCAACTTCAGCTTGCTAATCCTTTGAGCTATGTCATTAACCTCTTTAGTTCTCTGTCGGATGTATTCGTTGCGAATCCTATCCTTCAGAGAAACTCCGAGCATAGCTCTCTCCATAGCTCGCTGGGCGACTTTAAACTGGTGAACCAGCCCTACCGTGAGTGACCACGTCTCAGCTCCGTAGGTCATGACGGGTAGAACGCACTGATTGAAAACTTTCGTTTTCAAGCATTGGGGTATGGATGACGACAAGACTCGACGATTGAATATGAAATATCAATAACGTTTATTTCTTTAAGCTTACAAAATAAGCACTTAGACAAGTCAAATTTAATACTATAAACACGTTTATAAATAGTAATTATTATCAAATAAGAAATAAGGTGTTATTGATTTTGTCCACTTCAATTTTTTGCCCACTAGTGGAAGAAGTGGAAAATAAACCACTAGTAAGTGTATATATGACTTACAAACTAATACAATATGTATTTGCTTATTATATTGTGTTCTTAAATATGTAACCTCCCGAGGTAGGAAGATCGTATGCTCCTTAAGACGGTACCCCGAGCCAAACTAGCGCCGCCACCTATTTTATCCTATTATTTCGTTGAACAAAGGTAATTTCAAAATTTTCAATGGACAGTTTGTGATACCTATTAAGTATAAGCTTTTTTTAATGCCTCTGTAATAGTTTTATTTAGTTTAGTTTAGGCAGATACGAAGTTGCACTTTGTGGCCATAAAACTCAATTATCGTATCTCTGCCTAAACTATAAAATATGAAACTATTATGCATTAAAAAAAGCTTAAATAGGTATCACAAACTGCCCATTGTAAATTTTGAAATTACCTTTGTTCAACGAAATAATAGGATAAAATAGGTGGCGGCGCTAGTTTGGCTCGGGGTATCGTCTTAACCTGGTATCATACGATCGGCTGAGCGGAATTTTATGAAATTTTGCGAGGAGATAGATTGTGAGTCTCCTTAGGACATTACATCACATTCAGGCACGATGTGAGCGAAGCCGCGGGCAGAAACTACTTATAATATATTATTTATGTTTCGTAATCGTTCCACAAAATGTCGGCCGACTAATAACTCCACCATTAATAAGTCGCCGGGGGCAGATTAACAACTGTGTTAGTTATTACGTTATAACTGGTTAACATTTTATAATTAATAATACTTTTGTCTGTCTGTCCGACTGACCCTTAGAACGAGATATTTTCAAGGGCAGGTGTAGGATAATGTACCTGAAATAGAATATAGGACAGGGTTTTTAGATGGGAGTGGATGTTCAACCATGGGAGTTAGAGAAAAATCGTGTAAGGCTTTCATGAAAATCAATTTATGAGAAATCAAAAATTATATTGACGACCTCTGTAGCGCGGTGGGCTAAGGTCCGTGTGCGACGCAAGAGGTTGTGGGTTCGATTCCCTCAATATTTGTACGATCTGCAGATATTTGTTCCGGGCGTTCTGATCGTTTTATAAAAATATCATAAAAATATCTATCTATGAAGGCAATGTATTGTATTATGTATACCTATCAGTTATCTAGTACCCATAACACAAGCTCTACTTAGCTTGGGGCTAATAACTGATATACATAATACAATACATTACATAGATACATTTTTTACTATACATAGAAAACGACCAGAACACAATATATACGTACTCAGACCAGACTATAACAACTCTGTTTTTTAAAAAGCTGAAGCTGTACGCATTATTTCCTACTTATCCGCTCATTTTCTATTATCTCTGTAAATACGACATAAACGCAAGTTTATTAAAATAATCTTCGACTTATATTGAGTATATCTACATATAAACGGTGTGTCTGTCAGTCTCAATGGCCACATTAGCTTACAATGTAACAATACCTTTTTATCTCGCCGACAAAAACTGATGCACTTTTCATCTGCATGACTGGTCGAATCTTTTGTAGTAAAAAGGCTTGAACATAAAAAAAACTTACTCTGAGTTTATTTAATTAAGGTAGGGAAAAAATAAAAACTTTTATAACTCGAAAAGCTTTCTTTACCACAGTTCTTTACGCTTAAAAATGTTATGAAATTGGTTCGTGGAAATGGTTCTAAGTTCTAAGCTATGTTAGAAAGTTCAGCTATTCGATACTAGATGGCGCTAGTAGTACCGATTTTCAGCTATTACGGAGAAATGTTTGGCCGAAAGTTTACCTGATTTTTTTTTTGGTTTATCTGGATAAAATTTACGCTGAATATGCGAATATGCAGTGGATTCATTTTTTTGATAACTGTTTTGTTATGAATCGGTTTAACTTTGCTTGGTCCTTTTGTCTAGCCAAGATTATGATCAGATTTTATCTAAGAACTAAGAAAGAATATTTTCTCGTAAATAATAAGTTTTTTTTGTCTAGTCGGATTTTTCGGCATGTTAGTCCAAATGACATGATAATCAATATATTTATGAAAACTTTGCTGTGCACTCATTTATACATCAAAATCTTACCTAAAATAACGAGATTGGTACATACAAATACTAGAAATAAACATAAACTTGCTGTGCCCACAACCAGAATTCAAAAGAATAATGTATCTTTTAAAGGGCAATGAATACAATTCTACAACAAAACTCCTAGTGAGTTGCAAAATCTATCAGTAGGTAAATAAAATCAAACAAATTTTCAAAATTAACCTTTCTGTGTAAAAAAATCTAGAGATTTAGATTAATATATAGATAGCCTTAGAGGATAAAAAAGCTTGGGACGGATTTGCTCCAACTCGAAAAATAACAACTAACAGGCTAAAGGTTTCTTCGTCGCTTCTTTACTTTAGTCTTCATACCGTAGCGACAGAAATAAAAAATAACACTTTATTTCCGTATCAGTGTTTTTTATTTCAATCAATCAATCAATCATTTTAATAATTTGACATTTTATAAGTGTAAATTTTATATTTATGGAAAAAAGAACTTTTGATTTTGAAACTAACTAGGGAATAATGATTAATCAGAATCACAATCAGAAATAATTTTATTGTTAACTGTTGTACAAAAAAGATCTTATGTGTATATATATAATGGCTTAGCGCATCAGCTTTGCCATACAGCGAGGCAATGCAGCCAGCGTCTTGGAACGCTTCCCATAGGTATTGATATGGATCAGTTGAGCTACCTGTAGATTGTTTGCAACAGTCTGCAGTTAGCTTAATCGTTTCAATTGTAAAATACTTTAAATTTTAAAATTTGCGTCTTTCAAACCTCAGAAGTCAGAAATCCCCAAAACCATGTTCTATGCTTGTGGTTAAAAAATAACCACAATTAACCATAAATAACCATGTTTAGTCATTTTTCAGTCGTTTTGTATTCACCCAAACATTTCACAATGGCACAAGCTTTCACCTTTATCAGGGGCCATGGTAGTGAGTGGTCCTGCAAAGTCGACTTCACCATAAACCCTTTTCTCAAACCATTTCTAGGAACTTTAAATTAAACAATTAGCGATATCTTTGATACAAATGAATCCTGGAATCTAAAAATATATTCAGGTGCTACCTAACGTAGTTAACCGGCTACTAAAAATATCAGTTTCTGATCAATTTAGTTTATAAAATATCGATCTTCAAAATATCACTATTTCGTCATTACTTGCTCGCTGACGATCATAAAAATGTTTAGGTACTTTTAGCAGGCGTACAAATATGAAATTTAGAATTTATTTAAAGGAAAAACCCAAAGAGCCAAGTCAGCTATTTAAATAGATACTTTCGACTATGAAGTTGGCAAATTACCTTTTTTATACCTAGTCAATCAATAGACCTTGGTTTGAACACAATCTCACCTGATGGAAAGTGAAGATGTGGCCGACGATGTATCACAAAGGTCTAGAAGATACCTATTCACTCTTGTCTTGAAGAGACCCAGGTCCGAAAAAACAGCAGCAGGGAGCGTGTTCCAAACAACAGATGTACGATAAAGGTGGAGGAAAACCGCTAAGTGCGAGTGGACGGTATATCCACCAAGTAGGGGTGAACCTACTGGAAAGTTATCTTAAACTATACAAACCTAGGTATTTTGCCAACTTCATAGTCGAAATTATCTAACAAAATGGCTGACTTCTCGTGTCTGAAAGGTGAAGTTATGACAGAAGAATTACGAGACGACTCTTAGCTTAGTTTTCATTAATGTTTTCGTTCGGATAAAAATCCTACTAAATAGGAATAATAGTTCTACTTCCTACTAATAACTTGTAGGATTCGTCCGAAACATCCAAGAAACTTGACTTCTCAAAATCCCAAGCACAACTAACACCATCTACTTAGCAAATTATAAATTCGCCTAGCATTCCTACACACTATTATAAAGGGGGGTGCACATAGAGCGGATTCCTGACTAAAGTTAAATTCGTCTGTGATAGATATGCGAGGAGCGCTCGGAATGTAATTTTCACACAGGCGACGTCACTGGCCCCCCTCAGGCGGGTGGGGGGGTACCCCCCTTGTAGTGTAAGAGCTGGAGCGAGGTTTTGTATGCTGAGTGTATTTTTATGATTAAAGATTAAATACAGATTTTATGTGCGTTTAAAGTTATTGTTATAATCGTTTTTCAATAAGTTTTTCATATTTTTTGCATATCTTTTAAGAACTTTGATAAAATATATTTTCAGGTACCTGGTTCTATAATCGTGAACCTACCTGAGTAGCCTCATAGCCATACTAGTTAATTAATTTTGATATCTAAAATTAGATATTAGACTATAAGAAAAATTGTTTACGCATGCGCGTTGAAGTCTTTTATTTGGCTACGCGAATTAAATATAAATTAAAAAAAGCAAAGCAGTACGCGATTGCAATTTTTTTTAAATTTATATTTTATTGGTTTTTTCATTGTATTTTGTGCGTAACTTAAAAAAAACAGTAGATATAGATCCGTCACATAAAAAAATGGCCAGTATAACAAAATAAATAAATACCTAACGCTCGACAATTCATACAGCGCCAAGCTAAGCTGCCAAAATAATAGCACATCGATTTTTTAACCTTCGCAAAATGTAACAAAAAATATCTACGTGATAAATACCCGATTGATCTTAAGCGTAACTAGGTATAGTAAGTTAAACCCAGCCTAACACATTTACTACCACGCGCGCCTCCGCCCGACGGATGCTCCGGAAAATTGCTACAATGATTGTGAGAGGGAATTCCGAAATGAAGGAAACGTACTTTAAGTCGACTGCGACACAGTGAGAGGAGAAAGGCTGGGATGGTTGTCTTATAATTCTGGTAAGAGTGCTATGTGCAGCAGTGGACTAAAGAGTCTGACAGACTGACGGCGGTCAGTAAATTTGATGAGAAGGTGTTGTCAAATTGTACTAACGGCAGGCCGCGTCAGTCTGCGAGACCCATAATATAGGCTGATAATGATGATTATGATGCAATGATGAATACACGAAACGTCTATGGTTCAGAGTCGCCTTGTTTAGCATATAGAGCGAGCAAAAGGGAAGAGGGAACACTCTTCCCTTTTGCTCGCTCTATGGTAATGGATTCGATAACCAATAAACAACGTACGTGAATCTCAAATGTTTTATTAATCTACAAGTATTAAAGTAAAGTAAGTTCGGCACAGTTTCATGCGCCATGATCACGGAAGAATTTAGGTGATCATGGCGCATGAAACTGTGCCGAAATATTGAAAAACTCAAAAATCTAATCATGGTAAATATCCCGTTATAAATGACTTTAATGTTAATAACCATGATAGTTTTAAAAGTTTTAATCTACAAGTAATCCCAAATAGCGTAGAATTACAATAACCAAATCCGGAAATATGAGAATTGGAGAAAATTCGTGAGCATAATGACTCCGTGTGCTCAATTTATGATAAAATAAAAACTGCACACTAAATAAGGCATTTATTAAGAAAATAAAAATAACAATTACACAATTGCAACTAGTATTTAAAGTTATTCCTATTTCTTAAAAATTATCCTTCACCAGAAGGTAGAGTGAGATCAGATACAGACAGATCCTATTGTATCAGAGGACGACCTCTGTGGCGCGGTGGGCGAAGGTCTGCCTACGACGCAGGAGGTTGCGGATTCGATTCCCGCCTCGGAGCAACTGTTTGTACGATCTGCAGATATTTGTTCTGGTCGTTTTCAATGTATAATACAAAATATTTATCTGTGTGGTGAGTAATACACTCACCATTTAAATTTTTGAATTGGTTGAGATTTTCTTATCGCTCTAGCAAAATATTATGAAATATGATATAAATATGAATTATAATATAAAATTCCTCGTTGCAAATAACTACTATTTTACATTCTTATATATTAAAAAATAGATTCAGGCGTTACTTTGCGGAAATCCATTGCAAAATATAAAGATGAAAATATTTAGTTTATTTTGCGCGGAATTGTTACTAAATATTTTCATCTTTATAAATATTTTCTTATAAATTGCAATGGATTTTCGCAAAGTAACGCCTGATTATTTATGTATAGTCGATGTCTTACGTATGTACCAGCTGTCTACCCCAAGCTGTGTCCCTCCACCCGCCGAACAGACTTACTCATAATTGTAACGTGTGTAACGGCCTTATATGGAGTGCGCGATCGTCGGTTACAATTATACGTGTGCAGGTGCCCTTAGCGTTACGCCGTATTTCGAGGGCTCGTTGTCTTTGAGCGATATTGTTTATGGTTCTTGACAATTTGAATGTAAAAATTCTAGAATTTATAGATTTCCTATTTGACTCCGAGCCTCAGAGCAATGTTCATAAACTAAGAAGTATACTACGCAATGTTATTGCTCTGATCTCAGAGCTATTTGACGACAGAGAGGAAGGAATGTAAAGGAATCACATACGCGTCAAGACATCTCGTCCAAAGACTATAAATCGTTTATATATCGCTTCTAAGCGATAAGGCCGACCATTGTAATTTTTATGTGTAATATTTTTTTTTGCTCTAATTTGTGGTGTATAATCATCATCAGTTCACTGTTGGACATAGGCTACCCCTAATGAGCACCATAGCGCTGTGTCTTCAGCTTGCCGTATCCAGAATCTGCCAGCAGTTTTTCCGCAAATCGTCATCCCACCTGGTCGGAGGGCGTCCTACACTACGTTTGCCGAGCTCTTCCCAAGAACACGTTTACCCCAGCGTTTGTCTGTTCTTCTCGAGATATGACCAGCCCACTGCCACTTCAGCTTGCTAATCCTTTGAGCTATGTCGGTAACCTTGGTACTCTGTCGGATGTATTCGTTGCGAATCCTATCCTTCAGAGAAACTCCGAGCATAGCTCTCTCCATAGCTCGCTGGGCGACTTTAAACTGGTGGACCAGCCCTATTGTGAGGTACCTACGTATTGTGTCGAAAAGGACAAAAAAGAGAGATACAATACAAAAATTATTTATTGTACACCAGAAAGGAACATTACATAGAGACATAACATAAGGCAAGTACCTACAATGGGCGGTCTTATCCCTTAAAAGCGTCCTCTTCCAGGTAACTTTTAGATGGGATGAAGTGTGAATTTAAGAAAAGGGTTGTACGAAAGATAATCTAAAATACATACATATACCTATTTAATACTATAAATACCTAATAACAGCGGATATCTAAATTAATAATCAAAGTGATTACACGTACATAAAAATTGAGTAAATCACGCTGCTGTCACGTCACCGGCTTACTCTATATGAAACTCATATGAAAATCCTAAATTGGACTGAGTAGGAAGAGTCGCAATCGGAAAATCAATCAGTTTTGGTTGGATATGTGTGACATCGTCTCATTGTCCTCTCTTGTATATACTGCCCTGACTGATTTGAAAATAGAAACACAAAGTTTTATCATTTTTTATGTTGTTACTTAGTCCATTCTTAAATATTATGTCATAATTATAACGAAACGTAGGGTTTCTATCTCCAATGCACATGATGTGAGTTCCTGAGTTGTAACGGAGGTATCTATAGATTTCCAATGTGGATTCAGTTCCCATATCTACTGAATGAGATTTCCTTGCGGAAGCACTATTGAACATTGTACGCCATTATGCGAGTCAAGTGAGTAACTGAATGTCCGGGCACGTTCCGGAAACGGGACAGATACATGCGTAGTATCGTGAGTGTAACAGAAACAGGTGATAGGAGTAAACAATCGGTCATCGAACACAAATGGTTCCTAATTCAAATTAAGAACAGCCTGTTGTTTGAATCAGGGAGAGAAAGTTTAGATATCGAAAACAGGGATGGGGTAAAGTATCGAATATTGTGTTTTAAAGTTTTGAAAAATATGCAACATTTAACTTTTATTCGGAAGGTTCTATCCGAAATTCAAACAAACCGTCAGATGTAAATACAAATGTCGCGCGTCGCCGCGGCGTCCGTCAGCGCGATGGACGAGGCTGGTCGCGCGACGGAGTGTCGTGGACCGATGGCAAAACAATCAACAACAGGTACGTACGTAGTAATGTAGTAAAGATAGAGTACGTACATAGAGGACGTACTAAAATAACTAGTGATAAATAGAATCTCAGCCGTGGTGATCACGGATAAAGAATCGAGACCTTCAACTCAACTCACCCAGTGGATGACGTAACTGTCGACTTATCCCTTAGTTGAAACTCAGTGGAAGTAAAAAACATAACAATATAAAATAATGTAAAATTTAAGCATTAACATTTTTTTATTACGGTTCTGGAACCTTAATAAAAAAATGTTAATGCTTGTATCGCTTTGTATCGCTGGCGATACAAAATAATCCTATTGTTCAGCCCAAACAAATATGGTAAAACAACGCCTTGAAAATTACAATAGTACTTTCTGCGCGATCTAACTGTGTGTTACTAGCGACATCTAGTTCTGCACGGATCGTAAAAGTTCACAAAATTTAGTAGACACCTATCTTCTCTTAAAAAAAAACTACAGATATCATCATATTTAAATAAATAAATAAAAATTACAACCGTGACAGCAACTAGCTCCAAATACTCCAAACGCGTCTCAAATTTAAGCACCTCTCACTCAAGAGACCAATTTTTGACAGATTTCAATTGAAAACGTTTGACTATCACCGAACCTAAAAATCTCCGGACTGTATCGCTGGTAGCGCCAGCTACAGAGAAATCATTGAAGTTTATCCAAACCTGTTCAAAGACTACAGAGTTTTCGGGAGTAGTTATGCGATGGATCGCCACTTTAGCCCGATTACAGACGATAGGATAAAATAAACATACAATGTATTTTGTTTTGACGGACAGCGGAGTCTTAATAATAGGCTCCTGTTTTACCCTTTGGGTACGAAACCCTCAAACCTATACACAGCCGAAAATTTCTAAGTCCCGCTGTATTTATATTTTTTAAGAAGGTTCTCTTTCTTCTTTTTCAAAGTTTGAAAAACAGTTTCCGCTTAAATAAAGAAAGAATTAGATTGTTCTGCCAACGGTATCCAAAACATAGATCGCTTTCCGCACAACCGGCTGAAAAATTTAGTCTAAATCGCGCGCACACATCAGCGACCGCGAACTGCGTACGTACGTACCTACGTACTATCACGTACGTAGCGGACTAATGTGTGTGCTTAGAACATTTGTCATGTTGGCGTAAATGCGAATTCATCGTTGTAATATTATTTTAGTAGTAAATTTCTGGTGTTTTTATAAAGCTGAAGTTCAATTTACAATTAGATAATTTTGAGGGCTTTTATTTTAAAGATTATTTATCGGGTATTTAGCGTACCTTTTGCTTTCTTTTCCCCAACTCTAACTTTTACACAACCCGTTTTTCTTTAATATATGATCAAATCGCGAAAGTTTAAAAAGGCTTTTATTTTATTCAATACAGGTACATATCGGTCTGATTTTTACAATAAAGGTAATCAAATCACACTACAGATGACACTAATATTGTAAATGCGAAAGTTTAGACGTTTAGTAGAAACATTGGAAACCTGTTCACTCCAAAACAATTGTAAGGACCGGGTTGAAATTTTGTATGAATGATGTTCTGTAGACTCATCATCCAGCCTTAGTCCACAACTGGACATAATCCCCTAATGAGTGCCATAGCCCTGTCTTCAGCTGGCCGCATCCAGCATCTGCAGTCGTTCGCAAATCGTTATCCCACCTGGTTGGAGGGCGTCCTACACTACGTTTTCCGAGTCGCGGTCCCCACTCAAGAGCACGTTTGTCCCAGCGGTTGTCGGTTCTTCTCGAGATATGGCCAGCCCACTGCCACTTCAGCTTGCTTATCATTTGAGCTATGTCGATAACCTTGGTTCTGTAGACTCATTCTGTATACCAATTCTAATTCGATCAAGAAATTCGATTCGCTCCTTATATTTGACAAGTTTGATTTCAAGTATCGAGTTGATTTGTGAATTCCCTTACATAATACCAATTGTGCGTAATTCTTTAGCGTAAATGTCAAAATCTCACTGTACTTTTTAATAACAAAGGAAATTACAATCAAGTAATAGAATTCAATAAAATTTACTATTGAAACGATTGAGGTAACTGTAGACTTATGCAAACAATCTACAGGGAGCTTAACTAATCCATATCAATACTCAACTCAACGTACTTAATCTGAAAATAAATGCATTATTTATTTATTATTATTTATTTATTTATGAAAGTTAGGTCCATAGTTTTTTTTATTTCCTATTCCCAGTTGTTTGGTTTTAATTTTCGGAAAAAAAGCACTTATATCAATAAACAAGGTAGAAATGATGACCCTCTGTTGTTTCTCAAAACTATTCAGTTATTTCTTGGAAAACCCGTTAAAGACACCGCCGAACAATAACAATAATTCGGGTAAAACCGGAAATTTCCGGAAAAATGGGCGAACGGACGAGTCCACTATCGGCGCAGTTATTTGGCCCATTTAACGTGAGTTGCACGGTGCAAGGGGTGGGTTAGGGTGGGGAAACGTGGATAGATACGGAAAAAATAAGTAGAATGTATCTTATCTACCTACTTGGTAAAGTCTGTATAGTCGCTATTAGTAAAAGCTATTGCAGAAAACCTATAAGCCCTTACTTCTAAAAATTACAATTAATTAGGTGTTATAGATTGAGTTTTTTTATATATCAAATGTATCTAGATTCCGGTTTTAACAAGTTTTAACTTTTTACCCTATTAAGTATCCCAAGAGTATACCGAAAGCTGGTGAGTATCTGGCTCAGCACATCAGCATTGTCATACAGCGGGGCAATGCAGCCTGCTGTCTGTATTGCCCCGCGCTGGCTTGGCGCTCCCCTAGACTAGACGCATCTTGGCGACGCTTCCGACTGGTATTGATATAGATCAGTTGAGCTACCTGTAGATTGTCTGCAGTTAGCTCAAATATTTCAATTGTAAATATTAGTTCTAATTTCTTTCCATTATTTGAATTTCACTTTCCTTGTTAATTAAGATAATTATATTATTAAGATAATTAAGAAGGTAAAGAGTCTTTTTCGTATCGAATTGACTTAATTTTTATTTAGTCACTAACTAGCCAAACTAGCATAATAATCGAAATGATCCAGATAAAGTCTAATTAATAATCGAAAACGCCTTAATATTGGACACTAATTTGTTTTTTTTCTTCTCAATAACGCATTCTGTTCTTAGACTTCCGTATAACTCATAAGTTTAATACCCACCTCAGGCACATCACTATCGAACAGTTTAAAAATAGGATTTATACAGCCATCAGTGCTAAGCTTGACTTCCGGTACTGAGTAGTACTAAAAACAAGCTTTGATTGGCTAATCGTTGCGCCTACTGAATGGATTGAGCAATCGAATGCTTTATTCGAAATCCCAATTCGTTTGTAGTGAAATTAATTTTCTAGATACAAGCAGCTATATTTTTTAACTTTTTTATTCTTTTGTGAAAATAGGTATAATACATAGGTATAATATATAATAAATAGGTATATATCTACATATCATATTTGATTAAAATATTTTTATTGCCAATGTGAAATTAAGTTTTTTACTGACTTGAGCTCTATATGAAAATTAAGTATAACTATTTAAGTTAGGTAAGTATACTTAATTTTCAGAGGTTTGTGAACAACAAATCTGACGTAGGTAACTATTTTTTTAATTCACATTCTCGTGCTGATAAATTTAATTTAGTATTATCTATAATTGCATGAGCAAAAACAAGGCCTCGCTTTTCCGCTACCAAAATAAAATCACATAATAAGCTATACCTATTACATAAATACAGGGGAAAGTTTGTCAGTCTGTTTTTGTTACCATAGATGTAAGGGTTTAAAAATACACAATTTGCTTGAAAAAAAAAAAAAAAAAAAAAAAAAAAAATTTGCTTGATTTTTGCACTCTTAAGTTTTGTGTCAATAGAATCACTTCCGTTAATATTTCTAATCACATCACACTAATACTTATTATGAATGCGGTTGTTCGGATGTTTAGATGGATGTTTGTTATTTCTCTACTCTTCAAGACAAAACTACTGAACGGATCGGGCTGAAATTTTGCGCACAGGCAGTTCTTAGCCTCGGAAGAAACATAGCTCAATCAATTATTGCATTCTATAGATGTACAGTACAGAGATGCTTAAAAATCTATATATTTAGTGTCACTATAGACCCTGCTGGGCACACAATATATTATGGAGAGAGAGGAGGACGTCATTGTAACTAAGTTAGATATATTTTATTAGTTTGTATTTTTCTTATTTTTCGTATAAATATTCGTCAACTGTGTAGTATGCTTTTGTGATTAATAAAAGCTTTAATTGTTTTATGAAGATTTTGTCGTTGTTCTCATTTTTATTACATTAGAATTCACCTTTAAACGTTTCAATACAAAAAGCGCATGCGAAGCCGCGGGCAAAAACTTGTAGTAATAAAACATCTCGACTACGCCTAAATCCACTTCCTGCTTGCGTGAGCGCAGCGTGACGTCACGTGTAGCGGGTTCGATTCCATGTTGCACCGCGCTACAGGCTGTGCCATGTTTGGGTCCGCGCTAATGATAGATACATGGCGTGGGTTGAGCACAGGGTGTTGTTAGTTTGGGATTATATTTCAGAAGGGGTTTTGAGATAAGGAAATTTGTATCGAAATAATATCTAAGCTAATAAAATACAATCATAAGTAAAAAAGAAGATAAAACAGGAGGGCACGTTATAGTGCATAAGTGCACAAGCAAATAATAAACGGTGAATATTTTTGTCTAGGAAAAACATGTGTACGAAGCTCGGGGCGGGTACTCGCAGCTAGGCCCACTGCTGGGAAGATCTGCTGAAATTTGTGTTATCGAAATAATTACTTAGGGCCCCTAAAAACAAGAGTGAATAGGAATAATAAATCTTCTAGACCTTCGTGATACATCGTTTGCCAGTTGTAACTTTTCATTAGGAAAGATCGTGGTCAAACGAAGGTCTATAGATATATTATTATAATTTTTTAACAATTAAAAGTATTATGTAGTAGCATCTATCTATTTTTATCATTGTCTTTTTTTGAGTAGAATGCAAAAACTTTATTATAGTATTTTCTTAATAAGCTTTATGTTTTGTACTTTTTGTTAACTATAAGAATAGTAGGTATTTAATTTTCATTTTCATTTTTAGTTTAGTTTGGTTGTTACAATTGTAAATACTTTAAAAGGAGAAGCCCTGGATCCTGAAATACAGCCTAGGCTACTTTAGGACCCTACGGATTCAATATTATACCGAAACACTGTAATTGTGTCCAATAAATGATTTTTATGTTTTTTATGTTATAGACTATAAAAAAAACAGTAGTTAACAATTAAACTAATTAAGTGATCACCCTGTAGGATGATGTTGATAAATAAATAACTGCTGTTTGAATTAAACAAGTTACTGTTTACCAATTGAAACTACTTACTGTGATTTAAACAATTAAATAAATAAATAATGCTGGACTATTCACACGGCATTATCTAGCCCCAAGCTAAGCAGAGCTTGTGTTATGGGCATAATAGAATACAATACATAGATAGATATTTTTTATTATACATTGAAAACGACCAGAACACCCTGAACAAATGTCTGCAGAACGTACATATATTTGTTCCAAGGCGGGAATCTAACCCGCAACCTCCTGCGTCGCAGGCAGACCCTCACCCACCGCGCCACCCGGTCGTCGTCGAATCCAAAAGAATTATGCAAATGAGAAAATAGAGAGTGCATCTGTGCTTGCACACACACTTATGCACAATATTATGTCGTGCACGTCTCCGATGAAACGGGCCACTGTAGCCGAAATTCGGCTAGAAGGTCATCATTATCTTCAAATACGAATCACTATACCAAAACAATTTCGAGAAGGAGGCAAAGAGGAGGATCCAGCTAGGTTGGGCAGCGTTTGGGAAACTACGTCGAGTCTTCTCGTCATCCATACCGCAATGCTTGAAAGCGAAAGTTTTCAATCAGTGCGTCCTACCCGTCATGACCTACGGAGCTGACACGTGGACACTCACGGTAGGGCTGGTCCACCAGTTTAAAGTCGCTCAGCGAGCTATGGAGAGAGCTATGCTCGGAGTTTCTCTGTAGGATAGGATTCGCAGCGAATACATCCGACAGAGAACCAAGGTTATCGACATAGCTCAAAGGATTAGCAAGCTGAAATGGCAGTGGGCTGGCCATATTTCAAGAAGAACCGACAACCGCTGGGGTAAACGTAGTGTAGGACGCCCTCCTACCAGGTGGGATGACGATTTGCGAAAGACTGCTGGCAGATGCTGGATGCGGCAAGCTGAGGACAGGGCGCTGTGGCGCTCATTGGGGCCTATGTCCGGCAGTGGACTGGTATGGGCTGATGATGATACCACCAACACAACACCGTGGAAGAGTACGACTTTAACCCTCCAATAATAGACACCAATGTGACAAAGAGCAGGAAGAAACAAAAAACACAACAAATAAATATAGCAACATTAAATTTTAGAACCTTGTCGTCATACGAACGCTTATTAGAATTAGAGGAAACAATACAAGAAACAAACTACGACGTTATAGGAATATCTGAAACAAGTCGGCTAGGCACCAACCAATGAACCAACATAGAAGAGCATAAAAACTTATTGGAGGAGGCCTTTACCCAACCTGGGGACCTTGTGTAGTAAACCAAGTACCTAATTTAGCAATAGTAAAAAGTTAAATATTTATTTATTTATTTACAAGATTTAAGAAAAACTTACAGCTAGGTTTGATAAATAGAATTAAAAAATATAGATCATGCCTGGATAGACCAATGCATGTTTTTTGAAGGCTAATTACAAGTTTCCGCAAATAGGTAAATTTGAAATAGATGATAGAAAGTAAGTTGACGACTTATTAGAAATAACAAACATAATAAAACAAAGAAATAATGAAGTAATTAAAAAAAATAGTCGACATTGTATTATATAACAACAAGTAAGCGTTAAAATAGTAACTAAGAACAAATGTAGCATGGTCAAATAAAGGCTTTTTTATTTTTATTTTTTACCTACAGAAACACCTCGCCTCGGGTCCTCGGTACCAGGGCGTCATAGCAAGAAGGAAGGTAGATGTAGCTTGGAGTCGAATTTAAGGCGAGGGCATGTTTATTGGTTAATTTAAGTTTTACCGAACAACGGGACCGTTCGCAGATTGGTGGCTGGATTAGAAGGGATATAGGTTTTAAGAAGGGATGAAATGTTGGTTTTCTTCCAACACAAATAAGGTTAGTAGTTAACCCGTTTACATCTGTGATGAACTTGCTCTGATTTTACACGTTAACCAAAAGAAAATTACAATTAAATAATAGAAAAAAATTAACTAGTACCTAGTTACAAAATATTTTTTAGTTCATTGCAGACTGTGGCAAACAATCTACAGTCGCGCGCGTGCCCAAGACGCTGGCTGCATTGACCCGCTGTATGGCAATGCTGATGCGCTGTGCCAGATACTCACCAGCTCTCGGGTCACGCGTCGCTTCGACCAGACGCTCAGATAACTTGAAAACCCGGAGAGCCTCGGTACCCCACGGACCTAGGGTCTCGACTCCAAGGGGAGCAAATGCGTAGACTCTGTCGAGACCTGCATATTTGCGCCATTTATATCATTTGTTAATATCTAGTATAAATTATAAATAAAAAATACAAATTCAAGCTTGACATACTTTTTTGTCATTCTGAATTTCAATTTCTTGAATTATCCCAATAAAATAAAATACTTATTTAAAAATGTATCGAAATAATTGAAAAAGTTTACAAGTTAAGACGTTTATAGTAAAAAAAAAACATCCGAATTGAGAACTTCTTGTGTTAGCCGAGTGGTGCTTAGAATTTGCACCACCCCAACTCTTCCCGTGGGTGTCGTAAGAGGCGACTGAGGGACATACACCGGGGGCGTTCAGCAGCGCCTATTGCAGAATAGATCTACCACTGAACTGCGATCCCCAACCCGTATGCCTAACGTGGGGGTTATCGGCATTACCCCCATGAGATAAAATCCCATAAGGCGATTTCAGGGGATGGCTTGCGTCCAGCAGTGGACCATTAAAGGTTGTTGAGGGGAGAAGTTTTAATTTTAAAGATGTAATTTTTACTGAAAGTTCTGTTCTGCTGACTGTACAATATCAAAAACACCTGAACAATAATCCGAGTTCCCCCTTAACAGTAATTAACAAAATAATGGACAACTACGCCTTAATGAGACCAGAAGATTTATGGAGTCATTACCTTATTGATAATCACGAACACAGCAGATCTTGGACCGATTAATTAAAATAATTGTAAAAAAAATAGAATTTTATTTAAAATTAAATTAAATTGACGACCTCTGTAGCTGTAGCGCAGTGGGTGAAGGTCTGCCTGCGACACAGGGTGTTGCGGGTTCGATTCCCGCCTCGTTACAAATATGTTCGATCTGCAGACATTTGTTCAGGGTTTTCTGGTCGTTTTCTATGTATAATAAAAAAATATCTATCTATGTATTGTATTGTATTATGTATATCAGTTATCTAATACACATAACACAAGCTCTGCTTAGCTTGGGGCTAGATAAAGCTGTGTGAATTGTCAAAAAAATTTTTTTTTGTTTATTTTAATTAAAAGATAGATAAAAAATTATACTGTAAAAAATTAATGATGTAGTTCGATGATTTTCTTTCACATCCCGATCCTTTATGAGTAAAACACCCTGTCTATTATATTTTTTTATATAATCTTAAGATTGTCTTCATTTCATTTCATTTCATATTAATTGCTTATATGTACTTGTTTACATAGGGTTAGTAGCTTAAGATCTTTTCGATAATTTTAGCCTAAGTTAGTACATATACACCCTGTTGGGCACTGCAATTTAATATTTAATAATTTAAATTTAATATATTTTCTTAATATTTCTGTCTTGCCTTGCCGTTCCACTGCAGTGAGAATCGAACCCGTTACTTTCTCCGATTGATAAAGTTTAGATAGATAGAAAATGCTTTATTGCACACATAATATACATACAAAAATAAAAGAAAAAAAAAACAAATATGTAACAATTGGCGGTCTTATCGCTCAAGAGCGATCTCTACCAGACAACCGTGGATGGATAGGATTGTTGGATTGAACGGGGATCTGTGTGCATAAATAACAAGCAAATTACAAATTCTAAATTGACTAACAATATTATTTATGAAATATTAATACATAATAATCTACCAACTCGAATTTAAAACTACTAAAATAAATAAATATTAAAATAGAACAAATAACAATACATAAACATACTTATATATATATACATAAATACATATCTACATTTTTATGGAAAAAAGGGTGTGGTTAGTGACAGCAGGACAAATAGTGTTCCTTTACCATACTTTTGAATATTGGCAGAGACTTTGCACGCCTTATTGAAACGAATTGAAAAAAAAAGTTTATCGCATTCACTGTCCTTCCTTTACCCGCAACTGGAAGGTCGTAGAACTAGATGTGTCGTGGGCATTGAAAGTGTTAAGATCAAGCCGTTTTTTGTAAATCATACTTGTGTTTAATTTTGTATACAGGGTGGCTTTTTGAGATAGGCATGGGTGGCCAAATCAGAAACCATGATATAGATAGAAAAATCGTGAAAGGAGTCGGATCTTGTTTTATGAGAAATTAACCACACTTGTCACTATACAGGGTGTCTCACCCAGTAGCCTACAGAGTAGTAGCTATACAGGGTGTCTCATCCAATAGCGCACTGATGTAAGTCTACAGGGTGTCTCATCCAGTAGCGGACTGATGTAAGTCTACAGGGTGTCTCATCCAATAGCGCACTGATGTAAGTCTACAGGGTGTCTCATCCAGTAGCGCACTGATGTAAGTCTACAGAATGTCTCATCCAGTAGCAGACTGTTGTAAGTCTACAGGATGTCTCATCCAGTAGCAGACTGTTGTAAGTCTACAGAATGTCTCATCCAGTAGCAGACTGTTGTAAGTCTACAGAATGTCTCATCCAGTAGCAGACTGTTGTAAGTCTACAGGATGTCTCATCCAGTAGCAGACTGTTGTAAGTCTACAGGATGTCTCATCCAGTAGCAGACTGTTGTAAGTCTACAGGATGTCTCATCCAGTAGCAGACTGATGTAAATCTACAGGGTGTCTCATCCAGTAGGCTACAGATGTAAGTGTACAGGGTGTCTCATCCAGCGGGTAGGTTTCGGGCGCGTGCAGAGGAATCGACGCGGCATCTTCCCCCTCGGTGACAAATGGCCGCTCGGCGCTCCCGGCGCCCGCGATACAATCGGTGCGTTGCTTACTGTGCGACGAGAGGAAAAACTTAGGGCTGCCACCTTGGAGGAAAGACGAGGGATCTTGGATTCAAAATATCGCTTTTGGATATATTAGTTGCTACATGTTTGCTAGTTGGTCGGTAAAAGGTTGGTGACAGATATACAAAACTTAAATAAATGAATTTAAATTCATTGCATTAATTTTCTACACGTTTCACCTACTGCTGGCCTCTTGTATAGTAATCACTCTGTAACACCGAACAACAGTTAGTTACAGTTACACCTGTACAGTTACAACAGTTGCAGTTAACAAAGTTCAACTTAATTTGATATTTGTACCCATTGTCTACTCATTTCGTTGCTTTGATCTACTTACAAAATATTCACTGCTCATAATTATATTGAATAATCATGTAGAGAAAAATCATGAAGGGAAAAATCTCATTTATTTCTCTTCTCTTCTTTCTGTCCAGGTGTTATCTCCTCATTGTGGTGAAAAATCCGTAAAATTATATCATAGTTCAGAATTTTCCTTCGTAGTTTATTTATAATTCAATTATGTTTGTTTATATCGTGTATATATTATATATATAGTCATGCAAATAATTTTATTTTATTGTATTGTTTTGTATGGTATAGCATAGTTTTGTATAGTTTTAATTCACTATACTTTTTTATTTAGCTAAATATCTGTTAGTGCACCAACTTATAAACTGTTAATATTTCTGGTAAGAGCGGTGTCCTCCAAATCCTCCAATACAACAATTTTGCTTAAAGGGGGACTCCAAAAAATGTAAGTATAAAACTTTTTAAACTTTCGCGATTTGATAACATATTTAAGATTATTTATCGGGTATTTATCGCGTACCTTTTGCTTCCTTTTCCCCAACGTTTCAACCGCGTTTCAGCGATCGTGGTCACGGGGCGACTGCGTTGGGGAAAAGAAAGCAAAAGGTACGAGATAAATACCCGATAAATAATCTTAAAAAATGTATGTATAAATTATAAGTTATCGAAATAAACATATATTATTTATTTATTATAATTATATTTATTTATGTATAACATCCAGTAACCCTGTACAGACAGCCCTACGCTCGCGTCACCGGACCCATCGCGCAGCACCATTACTCACTGTCGGGCGCCATTCGCAAGCCCCGCCCCGCTACGAGCGTAGCGCTACGCCGTAGCACTGCTACGCGGACTGCTACGGACCACTGCTACGAAGCTGCTGGTTTTAGAGAAGTGTTTAGTTTTAGTGTATTTAATATTGATATCGATTTTATTACAATACTAGCGGTCTGCCCCGGCTTCGCGCAGGTAGTTATTTTTTCGTCAATTTTCCAATGTTTTTAATACTTCTTATTCTATTCCGGACTAAGAGAAATCCAACAAATCAAAAACCGTGAAAATCGGTCCAGCTGCTCTCGAGTTATAAATGGTGTAACTAACACGACTTTGTTTTATATATATATAAATAATAAATAAATAAATAATGCTGGACAATTCACACAGCATTATCTAGCCCCAAGCTAAGCAGAGCTTGTGTTATGGGTACTAGATAACTGATATACATAATATAATACAATACATAGTTAGATATTTTTTATTATATATATAAAACGACCAGAACACCCTGAACAAATGTCTGCAGATCGTACATTCATTTGTCCCGAGGCGGGAATCGAACCCGCAACCTTCTGCGTCGCAGGCAGACCTTCGCCCACCGCGCTACATCGGTCGTCATATAGATAACTTGGCTCTACCAGCGGCTTCGTTCACGTGATATCTGATAAAATGGCTTGATAACTGAGGGATACATTTTTCTTTTACTCTTATTCAGGAAACAGACAGAAAACGAAATGAAATTTATATTTTTTAGGTATCATAGCAGAAAACAGTAAAAAAAATTTCTTTAAAAATAGTACAAAAAAGCTAGAAGGTATATGTACCCATATTTTTTTATCTGACTAATGATTTTTAATTAAAGCTACAGCCTAACCTAAAATTTGCCCACCGCCATCTTTCTGATCAAAATTGAGATCTTAAAAAAATGCTGTACCTACAGTTTTCCCATTATCAGTATTATCCAGTTCAAAGTAAGGAGAGTTTGTGACTTGGGTGGTTGCGTCTTTGTAATTGGCAACATTTTGGAGAACTAAGTTAAAGAGCTAAGTCGAAGAGCTAAGTTGAAGAGCTAAGTTGAAGAGCTAAGTTGAAGAGCTAAGTTGAAGAGCTAAGTTAAAGAGCTAAGTTGAAGAGCTAAGTTGAAGAGCTAAGTTGAAGAGCTAAGTTGAAGAGCTAAGTTGAAGAGCTAAGTTGAAGAGCTAAGTTAAAGAGCTAAGTTGAAGAGCTAAGTTAAAGAGCTAAGTTGAAGAGCTAAGTTGAAGAGCTAAGTTGAAGAGCTAAGTTGAAGAGCTAAGTTAAAGAGCTAAGTTGAAGAGCTAAGTTGAAGAGCTAAGTTGAAGAGCTAAGTTAAAGAGCTAAGTTGAAGAGCTAAGTTGAAGAGCTAAGTTGAAGAGCTAAGTTAAAGAGCTAAGTTGAAGAGCTAAGTTGAAGAGCTAAGTTGAAGAGCTAAGTTAAAGAGCTAAGTTGAAGAGCTAAGTTAAAGAGCTAAGTTGAAGAGCTAAGTTGAAGAGCTAAGTTGAAGAGCTAAGTTGAAGAGCTAAGTTAAAGAGCTAAGTTGAAGAGCTAAGTTAAAGAGCTAAGTTGAAGAGCTAAGTTGAAGAGCTAAGTTGAAGAGCTAAGTTGAAGAGCTAAGTTAAAGAGCTAAGTTGAAGAGCTAAGTTGAAGAGCTAAGTTGAAGAGCTAAGTTGAAGAGCTAAGTTGAAGAGCTAAGTTAAAGAGCTAAGTTGAAGAGCTAAGTTGAAGAGCTAAGTTGAAGAGCTAAGTTAAAGAGCTAAGTTGAAGAGCTAAGTTAAAGAGCTAAGTTGAAGAGCTAAGTTGAAGAGCTAAGTTGAAGAGCTAAGTTGAAGAGCTAAGTTAAAGAGCTAAGTTGAAGAGCTAAGTTGAAGAGCTAAGTTAAAGAGCTAAGTTGAAGAGCTAAGTTAAAGAGCTAAGTTGAAGAGCTAAGTTGAAGAGCTAAGTTAAAGAGCTAAGTTGAAGAGCTAAGTTGAAGAGCTAAGTTGAAGAGCTAAGTTAAAGAGCTAAGTTGAAGAGCTAAGTTAAAGAGCTAAGTTGAAGAGCTAAGTTGAAGAGCTAAGTTGAAGAGCTAAGTTAAAGAGCTAAGTTGAAGAGCTAAGTTAAAGAGCTAAGTTGAAGAGCTAAGTTGAAGAGCTAAGTTGAAGAGCTAAGTTGAAGAGCTAAGTTAAAGAGCTAAGTTGAAGAGCTAAGTTGAAGAGCTAAGTTGAAGAGCTAAGTTGAAGAGCTAAGTTGAAGAGCTAAGTTGAAGAGCTAAGTTAAAGAGCTAAGTTGAAGAGCTAAGTTGAAGAGCTAAGTTAAAGAGCTAAGTTGAAGAGCTAAGTTGAAGAGCTAAGTTAAAGAGCTAAGTTGAAGAGCTAAGTTGAAGAGCTAAGTTAAAGAGCTAAGTTGAAGAGCTAAGTTGAAGAGCTAAGTTGAAGAGCTAAGTTGAAGAGCTAAGTTAATTTGGAATTATGATGAGTTTTAGGATAATGTCATAACTTGACATAGGTACTCGTACATATATTTGTCTTCTTTTTTCTTGAGCACTATTACAGTTTTTAAGTAATATTTTTAATTACTGACGTATAAACGAAAAGTATGATAAAAATTATTCAAAAACATCATATTCCTGAAGACAGGGCGCTATTGCGCTCATTAGGGGAGGCCAATGTCCAGCAGTGGACTAATATATGCTTAGATGATGATGATCATAGTCCTATGACACTATGAAAGAATCGTTCACGCAGAAGTGAACCATCTTTTTATTTTCTCGTATAAATCAACCAGCAAACACCTACAAAGTTTGTGATAGTTTAGAATAGCTTATAAGTTCTACAGAAGAAAAGGAATGTCAATTTATTGGTATTTTTGTAACTTTCAAGTACCTTTTTGTCGATTTGTTATTGTTGAGTGATTCTGTCAATAATTAAACGAACTTTCCGAACGCAAAGTTTTGTTAACTTCCGGTAAGTTCTCTTAACAATTAAATTGAAGGGATGGGTAAATATAAACTATAATGCAAAGATTTCTATAGAAATAAGGTGTGAAATGAAAGAATGAACTTTTTTTAGGTTTTAATATTTTTTACACAATTCGTAGCATTCATAATGCTGACACTGTACCGTCGTCTTGTCAGCTCAGATGTCATTAGTTCACATTATAAACCGGTCTGCTATTAAATGTATTTATAATTACCTCGCCAAATTATACAATACAAATATGTATATAATTAAAATTTCCCACAGAAAATGTTTCGCTGACAGACGAACAATGCTTTTTAGTATCTATATTTACAATTGATGACTTCAAATAATATAATGTACATAAAATAAAGAGAAAAATCAAAATAAAAATCTTCAATTAATACATTAATACCTAACAACTATTATTTAAGATTTTTCTCTTAATAAAAATATATTACACGCAATGCAAATAACAATAATTGTGAAAATATCAACAAAGATGGTGTTGCGAGAAACTGGAGAATCGATTAATACTGAAATAAATGAATTAAATGGCTGAAGATTAAAGTAAAGACAATTTATTTACAAAACAAGATGAAACTAGGCACGGTTGTTTCTAAATGTAGATGAAAATCTAAATTGATTTAAAATTAAACAAATGTTCAAAGCAAGGTTTGGCCAAGCGCGAACATTCAAAATAAACAAGTAAACATTTTCACAACTGGCAACTTTTATCTAAAATAAATGCACTGAATAGTCAGCGACTAGTAAACACAGTTTCTATTATAATTTGACATGTATTTCATCATGAAAAAATACCAACAAACGCAATTTTAAATAGATAACACTAAAATGAATATTAATCTGAAAATTCGCCTCCAAACGTTGCTTTTAACAATATATTCATCGCCACATGTAACAATATAGTATAATCTATACAATCAGCGTATATAATCTACAACAACCGCACCGTGACAAGACAAGGTGGTAATTAATCTAATATAAAGCTTGTTCTCGTATTTTCCTTTATAACAGTAGCTACATTAGCTTATGTCAAAATATCTAATCAATTTTCCGCTCGTTAGTCGAAAAGCCTTAGACTTTTTTAAATTGAGTAATACGCCCTCGTATTACTCAATTTAAAAAAGTCGATTTAAAGAAGGCATATTGGCAAATATAATCTAACTTTTTGCCTATCTACAATTATATTTTGACGATATTTTACACAAGAAATATCAAAATCAACAACAGATAGAAAAACTAAAAAAAGATCCAATATTGGGATAAGCTTTTAGTTATACTTACCTATATCAATACTTTTTGGAACGAACTTACTTTCCTTTGATACTTCCGGTTGTTCGATTGTTTTTGTTCTAAGCGTCTGTCAAATTGACAGATATTTTGACATAACAAGTATACCATAGAGCTAGTTAGTAGGTCCAATTATTTTTCTATAGCTTTTCATTCGTATACATGAGATAAGGCCGTAATGCGCTGCATTACTTATAATAAAATTCATGTGAATATTGAAATAGGTATACTAAGGTATCTACTATGAGTGTTCAAATAAATTGACATGTTTTATTTCTAGTTTTTACAGAGTTTCGTATACATTTGTAATACAAGAAAGAGTTTACGCTGAAAAAAGGATTACTATGAATTATTTTTACATTTGCACACTCATAGCATAGTTCTGCAGCGGGTTAGAGTAGGTACGCTAACTTTACAATGGTTTAGTTGGAAACACCACAGAACTAACAAATTAAAATTCTAGGAGAAGCTCACATATCAGTCACTCACACAACTCCATGTTCTTCAAAACAAACATCGTGCGAATAAGAGTTACAGTTTAAAATACAATCTCTCTCCCTCCCTCTCGCTGAACACAAATACCTTTTAAACTATAACTCTTTACGTTTATGGGCTCCTGGTAACATAGAAGTCAATATCAGGTATCATCCACAGACAAAATATACCTAAAAATCTCTTTAACTTCGTAAAATATCTCATATAAGATCGTATACATCGGTTACAATTGTGCTATACCGAACACCAAGGCAAGGTGAAGAAATAATGGTACGATTATTTATATAAATATTATAAAATTCAAAGATATGTATGTCAAACATTACCTGTAAATATATATATATAAACAAGGGAAAGTGCGCGGACAATCGAATTGACATTAGATTTAGAAGTATGTATATGATTTGAGCTTCAAGAATATCGAATAATAAAGTAGTTTAATTGATCATTTTAGTTGCAACACATTCAAAGTATTTTTTTTACATTACGCAGTGAAGTGACTGCACGAGCGAGGCCGAATTCGGTCAATATACCAAAGAGACCGAATCGTAAGGTCTTTCTGATGCTAATTAAGAACATGTTTCGGTCGCGCTCGTGTAGAAACATCACAATTGTATAACAAATGATGTTCAAAATGATACCTATGATCTATTAATACATAACTCCTTTACAAAAATTGCCCGAAATCTAGTACCGCCTGTCGACATCGCCCCAAGTACTTCAGTGATAGTTACAACTTACAACTAATCAATTATTTATTTATATTTACGTAATAACAATACACAATTAGCTATAAATATTTATACGATAACTATGAAACCACTTTATTGTTATCAATTCTATTGTTCCGGTTGAAATCGTCGTACCAAGCGTCCATGTCACTTTTACATATACATTTAATTTTAATATTAAAGTTGACTTTAAATCTTAATTTTAGGAGATCGTATACTGTTTCAAATATTACAAAATGTTTCGCGTTATGTATGTATGTATGTACATAGCATCGTTCTCCTAGTATCACGGGCCGGCGCGGCGGCGCGCGCGCCGGACGATGTCGCCGTTACTCATTTATTTCTGGAACAACAACATTATCATTATTAGTACAACACTACAACATCATCATCAATCTACGTTTTTATGCTTGGTTTTTCTAATTGATATTGGCTAAGTAATCCACCCCTTCTTTAAGCTTAAAATATGTATTAGGTAACTGTTCGTGTATCAAGATCCGGCTTAATCAGTTTCAGATTTTTGAATCTTTCTTCTTTTTCTTCATTTGATCTTTTGAATTTTAAATACAAGAAAACAACAGACAGAAAAGCATGGCAAAGCGACGTTAGTTCTAACAAGAATTCTCTTCCAGTAATCTGGAAATATGCCTTCTTATTAGTAAAATTGGGGCGAATCATCGAATTAATTAGATTCGATGCTCCAAGTCAAAGAGTCAAAACTATTGTTGTAAGTTACATGTAACTTACAAAACTTTGTAACTTGGTTATGTAACAGTACAGGTACAATAATAGGCTGACATTTACATACTTTAATTGGATTTCTACGAATGGATTGCGTATGAATTATGGAAACTACGAAGTGGGTTAACGAATTTGTGGGCATGGAATATTGTATTGTTGGTTCTATGGAAGTGTACCCACCTACTGTTACACAATCGTCATCATCATCTGTCAACCTTTACTGGATTGATCTTTGCCCGTGTGGCTGATGAAGACCGGAAAGGTTATCTTCAGTCTTCATTAGTCTGACCTGTTTTTGGACCTTGTCAAAATGTCGATCTTATCGATATTCAAATATTGTTTGTTATTCAATATGTTTGATTTTTTTTTCCTAAATGGTATCAATGATATAAGTGATACTTACATGTACAAGTATTAGAGATGGTGGCCATAATACTCGGCCGGGTAATGCGCATAGCCCTGGTGGAAGGCAGGGTCCGTGGGAGGCCTGTGCATCATCTGCTGGCCGTCCATCATGTAGCCCATCGTGGCCTCCGGACTGTAGGCTCCGCTGGGGCCGGCGTGGGGGAACACTGCGGGGTAGAACACTGAGGGGTTAATAATGCAGGGTGTGCTTGGTGAGGCCGATTGGAGAGTTTTTTCGGTTCATTTTGGGCCGAAAATTATTGGGATAGTCAAAACCTACGTGTTAGGCAGAAAGTTGGTTAAAACACATAAAATAAGAAATCCCGGCTTAATTCTAAAAATATAAGATAGTTAATTATGGTAATGTTTGATGAGACAAGATTAAAAAGATGTTTTTTTTATTTTTATTCGTACCTTATTTATTTAGGTTATGCCAATAGTTTTGATTTGTCTCAAAATAACGACAGGTATGTAAATAAATCTGAGATATCGCACCAGTACCCAGACATTGATAGTCATGACATAGTATAATTTCCCTACATCTGAAATATTTCATCACGGCCGAAAAGAAAACATCCTCCATCACTATTCCCTAACAACAAAAACAAGAAAAACAGCAAAAAGCAAGCAAAAAGTCTGTATGTTTGTCCCTTGCTCTCGGCGAGCAATGATGCGTGCGCCATAAAACCATGGAAGGCGAACCGGAAATCGGCGGCCATAATGGGGGAACACCATTACTTTACTATTGATAATCCCGTGGAAATATTGCCATCGGAAGCTATAACAGTTTTGTGGCAAAATTGAGCGGATTTGCTTGAGGCTTATTGATTTTTGTCGAATGGTTGCTGGTGATTTGATTCTTTAAATCGATTGTGGTGGTTTTGGCCTTTCTCGAACTGGGATATGTTGGAGTCAGGTCAAATATACCTAGGGACACTTGGGTGACTTGTGACTATTCCTAATATTCAATTGTTGTAGGTTTTGCGTATCAGAAGATACTCCATGGACCAAGATATTATAAAAAATGAACCAAAATTCATTTGTCTAAATAATAGATTTTTCGTTAAAAATAAACAAATAAAAAAAAGTATTGAAAATGTATGTAAATCTCTACTAAATGGGTTTTACCTTACATACCATGTCGTAGTGTTCCGAACCAAGTTTAGATAATTATTTGTAGAAAATTATATTCAAAAACTTTTTTCTCTTCTGTATCAAAAATGAATGGAAGACGATCATTTCCCTCAATCACTGCAGACAAAGCATAAAAACGGGTACCAGGGCAGCAGGAAGCAATAACGGAGCCCCCGGGACGGTACCAGGGAACTATGATTTAGTGGCGGTGGTGGAATGTGTGCTGCGACTGTGTACCTTTGGAGTAAGACGTATTTCTATCATACATTACGTTTTTGATGATTGTAAAGACCAATAGCCATTTGTTTTTAGAATGTAAACCAGTGACAAAATCTGGTCAGTTACAATTTGGTCATGTAATGGAGCCTAAAAGAGAAAATGTTTTCGGTTTCTGTACTTATTCGCAGAGCATTTTCAAACAATTTCCTAACAAATCTTCACGCAAATCCGAACTTTTATCGGCACTTTGCACCAGGCTGTCAGAACTCCATAGGTACTAAACAGCGACATAAAACAAGCGACGGATACGGCCGGCCAAGTTCGCGAACGGAAAATGGAAAAACCGGAGGGAGGATAGATGGAAAATTGTTTTGGCAATGGACTGAAGAAAATGGCCACCGCATTTCCTGCGGTCAAGCCAAAAGGCGCCTTTCCAATCAGTATATTATCCGTATGTATCCCTGCCGTTTATGTTGTCCTGGTGCGTGACTTTACTAGCAACTTGCCAATTTTCCTCCTGGTGATAATATTATCTAATCTGGAAATACCGCGT
This sequence comes from Eupithecia vulgata, assembly GCA_946478455.1. Classification (NCBI taxonomy): domain Eukaryota; kingdom Metazoa; phylum Arthropoda; class Insecta; order Lepidoptera; family Geometridae; genus Eupithecia; species Eupithecia vulgata. Next base: position 1,535,925 of record OX297877.1, read on the forward strand.
CCAGCCCAACACAAGGAAACTTTCCGAACTACTTATAAATATCATCAACAAACAACTTTATCTCAGAAACTGATATTCAGGAGATTTCTGTCAGTCTTTCTTTGTTGAATGCAGACAAAACTACTAGACCACCAAACTCCTCTATTGTTTTAGGTATTCATCCAATAAACTGCACAAACATGGTGGATGCCTACCTCCTCTCGGTTCTGTCATCCCCCGCTACCTATCATAGCTATATGGTCCACGTTACGTCGATGACTCGTCGGCGGCGGACTAATGAATTTATTATAAGGGCATAAATTGCTCTGTGATGCGCCCATTACCGTGCGACGGTAAATTACAATTCGTTTGGCTATCGGCTAGCCATAGTCTATACCTGCTATAACGCGAAATATATACTATACAGCCGGGATGATATAGTTCAATAAAAGACAGCTGTGATAAAGTCATAGTAAAATTTTCGTTCGATGTTCATAAGATCGAATTGGTTTCAAATACAGTGTTCTTGAAGTTGTCTATGAGCGTTCAAACCTAAAGATTGGGAATGGGCGAAATTAAAACCGTTCGCTCGGAAAAAATAAATGGAGAAAGGTCTTTATTTCTAATTCTAATCCCAACATCCGTATCTAGATGAAGGCACACATCGATGGAGGGGGAAGTGATGGATAGCCCGGGACGGGTCAACGAATTCGGACATTTTTCTTTTTTACCCTTCTTGCCGTTCGCAAGAGTAAGCTCTTTTTGCGTCCCTTTTCGTCCCGGAATTTTTGTGCTACAATTACAAAGTAAAAATAGAATTGAACGTTGCGGGCAAAAAGCTCGGATGTTTTGCTGGTTATTGGAGACTCGTGAGTTTTTATGAGTTTGTCTGTGTTTTTATGCAGTTACTGTTTCGTTCATCTTTTTTGCAAACTGGGGTCTGAGATCACATCGTTGAACGATCTACTGTTATTGTCGACCAATGCTACTTAAAGAAAAAACAAAAGCTCGTTGTCTATATTCTTTCTCTTTCGCAATAAAATTAACCTTTCAACTTCATTACGTGCTTTAAGAATCGACTACAGCCGATAAATAGGTACTCCATCCTTCCATAACTCCAATGCAGCTGGTACCAGGATCGCATAACTCGCCAGCGGTCAGCACTAAAAGCTCGAAGACGCCTCGCGGGACCGTGCAACGATGTGCATACTGTATGAACTGGCAGCCCCACTTTGTGGTCAGCAAACTCGATTGTAGACTTCAAAGTCGGGACGTGCCTTCTTGTAAATGGGCACTGACGGCCGCTAGAATATTTATGAGTTCGACAATTGGCAATACTTTAAGTTGCTACCAGAAGTAAATAAACTATAAAAAGGCGTCTCTTTCTATTGCCAAACTCCTTTAGAGAATAAGTATCATCTTATTTTGCCGAGCGATTGTTAGTTTTCTATAGCTTTGCTGCTATAACAAAACAGTTGGCTGTACTTATTTGGTTGGTTAATGACGGTGGATAGTAAATAGTTTACATATTTGTTTTCTTCCAATATAAAAATTGCCCTTAACGTTCTTAGTTGGCTATAGATGTATAAAAAAAATGTTACCTGCTCTGTTTGACTGGTCTATCATGGGCTGAACTATCCTACGTCTCGCGTTGATGAACCTGAAACAATGAAAACACAATTTTATATTTTATAAAATAATCTAAATGCTTTATTCGAATGTATATATAAACTCCATTGGCTACTCGATTCGAACACAACATAAACAAATGCGTAGGGTTTCATGGAAAATGAAGATATAAAGTGGTTGAGAATTTTGAAATTTGAACGGGTAAAAACAGAAGTTGTTCTTTTTCCGAAAACAATTATTAACCCCTCCATTACCGAGGGTACATAATATAATCGCAGCGTCATATTTTGGTGCAATTACACGAGCAATATGTTATTTGTCTGTTGAATAAGTAATCTCCCCGCCTCTGCGCCCCTGGTACTGCTACGCCGTAGGTATCTCGTCGGATGCATTTCCAAATTAACTGTCAACATGAATTTTGTACAAACACACAGACACTACCGATTGCTTTGTTATTCGATTAGTTTTTCGGATAATTGTATCGTAATTTCAGCTGTTTTTGGCGTGATTTTTAATCAAAAATGGCGGTCTTCATGAATATTATCAACTTTATTTCATTATGTTGGTATGGTACCTAATTAAAATTACTGTAAGTACGTAACTTTGGGTTTTTGGTTCAGCTTAGGCTTATAATTAACAAGGAATAGTTTATGTAGCTAATACAATCCCAACATTTTAATAAACATTAAAATTATCACCAATTTACGCGAACCCTTCAAATGTTAGTTGTGAAATTGTCGCGACCCGGCCGGGCCGAACTATCCCAGTCCCTTGTAAGGGCCCAAGTAATTACTTTGTCGAAACATGGCGAGCGCGTCCGATGCGTCTAATGTATTGTTAATATCTAGATTAGTTCATTAACTCTTCATCCGAGGGTACATAGCCCTAGCGGAGGGGTCGGATAAAAACGGCAAATTTTACGACGCTTAAGAGGGTATCTGCTAAATCGCGTTTTGTATTAATTTTGACGGCTTTGCTGCTGTTATTTTGCTTTTCGGAATGGTTATGGCGTTTAAGATGTTCTGGATGAGCAATTTTATAGTCCAAATGGTTATTTCATTTCCTTAATTGTGGTAAACTTTGACTTATCTGCCGGTTAATTGGGAAATGGTTAATTTCGTAAATGTCACTCAAAAAATTCGTTATAGAGTGGTTTTCTAATATCTTTTTAAATGGCTGATAACTTATTCGATAACAATAATTTTATATATTTTAAATGTGATGTAGAGCAACTGATCAGCATAATATTTCCTATTATTCTGTCCAAAATTCAGCAAACAAAATTAATTACAAACTCAACAAAAGCGATACACCATTACGATTCCGCTGCATCACATTTGCAATTCTATAATGTATTTATTTTATTTGCAACATAATGGCCGACCCCGATAACCGGGGGATCATAAACGCTCATAAATCATAGTGATCTGGATTTGTTAATTTCGCTCCGGCGGTCTTGCAGACCGACACGGCCAGCGAAGGGTTGAGGCTCGTTCTCGCAGACTCGCGCGGCCAGCGAAGGGTTGACGCTCGGTGTCAAATAGTCAAAGCACGCATAAAAATTGCCTCTCTCTCATACTTTAGTAGTGATAGAGTGAGATGGAAAAGGTTAATGGCATGTTATTCTATTGTGAGTGCACTCAATGCACATGATTTATTTATTTTGTATGCAAATAGGACTAATTGTAATAAGATTTTGAGGCACCCTCGGAGCTTATGTCGGGTGTTTAGTTTTGATTTGAATGCGGCTTGTTGCGCGTCTGGAATGGCCGTTGTCTTATTATTTATGTCTTTTAATCCCATTTTTGTTTATAGTACGTTATTCATATTCGAAATTGCAAAATTAAACGTTAGGTTACAAAAAGTCTATTTCATTAGGTACCTATCTGTAATTGGTACAATGTTAAATTTAATTCAATGGACTATGTTAATTACATTGTCCACGTGCGAATTTACAAATAAATTACCAACTCTAAACTCTCACTGAATACAAATTAAACCCCCTCATTATTTAATTCTCGCTAAGTAATTAAAATCTAAAAACTTTGCACAAAATTAAATTTTATTCTTGCGGCTCTACCAGGGGTGCAGAAGAAAGTAAGAGTTTCTTTCATAAAATATATTTCACTATGCAATGATTTGGTAGAAGAAAAGCTTATCTCGAGAATATAGTTCGATTTATTTTGTATTTTTTTTTAATTTTATTATGTATATCAGTCATAACACAAGCTCTGTTTCACTTGGGGCTAGATAATGCTGAGTGAATTGTCCAACATTATTATTATTAATTTTTGGTGATACCATCACTTACTTTATTTTGGTAGATTAAGTGTAATTTGGAAACTTCGAATATGGTAGCATTTATCGTATCTAATCAAAATTTTAAGCTCACTGTCATAAAGCTCATTTTCCATTACCTCTTGATTTGTAGTGAAAATCCTGGCAGGGTCACGAAAGTCCCTTATTAGAGAGCCCTCGACATAGGCAGACGTGTCCTCACGGTCAAATTGCCTTTTTAACTTTCCCTATTTAGGGAAAAGCCGGGAAATCTCGCAATTGTAATAATAAGATACCAGGGCATCATGAGCTGGAGTGGCTACTATTATGGTTATGTGGAATTTTTCGCGGTAACAATCTTTCTAAGGGCCTTCTCTAGTTATGGAATTGAGTTGAAATGTACTCTACCTCTCTAGAGTTTTTACTTTCTTGTAATGAGCTCCGAAGTATTTTTGCTGGGTGTAATTTTGTTTTCAACTTCTCGCGTTCTAATTTTGAAACTGTTATAGAGTGTATAGCGAGCGATATGGTTTGAATTTCCACTCGAAATTTGAATGCTTCTAGATTCTAATAAAAAGAAATCACTTGCAAAGTTGCAATACAGTTTGGAATATTTTTTTTAGGTTTTCGAATTTGAAAGAGGTTTTAATTTATCATCTTCGATTTACAATGAGTCTTACATACTCTTAGTTCAAGTCTTACTTGCGTTAATCCAAAGAGGTTTTATAGCAAGTCTATGGTTCTAATTTGTTTGTACAAGCTAAATCAAAAGTAATGGCCGGCAGCCCTTGTGCTCACAGTAACTCCCTGTTTGCTGGGTGAAGCAATAGTGTAGGTATGTACAGTCGGCGACACATTCACGACAGCTTAGGTAGGTAGGTAAATGTACTTTTTATACTATTTGAGAAATAATTTTTTTTAGCGTAGAACCATTTCGAAAAAATGCTGATTGTGCTGTAAAAATGCTGATTGTGCTGTAAAAATGCTGATAATAATATAATATGATGTGTGAATTTTTCAGGATTATTTATAACTATGTCTTACGTATATTAAAAAAGTATATGGTTGCTCGAACTTATTCTTACATCATCACCACCGTCAGTTATAAAAAATGCTCAAACCCGGAACAAATATTTGAAAATCATACAAAATTTGTTCCTGCGCAGAATTTGAAAAAACAAAATGCAATGAAATTGATATAGGAACAGTTCAGGGCAGTAACAGGGTCATGTTTTCACTCTAGAATAAAGTAGGTAGATAGATTTAGAATTATTTTGGTAGAACACATTTTTGTTTGCTTGTAGTACATGTTTACCTCGCTGACTGTACCCTGGAGGTGCCCACCACGAACCGTTCGGGTGTTAAGGTGGGTAAGCAGGTGGGCAGGTAATAAATACAGTTTTTCCCTAATTAAGCCTTAAGTCAGGGAGCCGCCCTTAGGGCGACGTACTTTTGTTGATATTAAGGTTTTTTTTCTTAAAGACGTGTTTTGTTTTGTAAGTAGCTTTATAAAGAACCGGATTGAAATAAAAGAAGGTAAAAACATGTCGGGAAAAATGGAAATTTAATTGTATAGACATTTATTAGGAAAATTACAATAACACAACAAATTAATTAAAACTAGTATTAATAAATAAATAAATAATAATAAATAATGCTGGACAATTCACACAGCATTATCTAGCCCCAAGCTAAGCAGGTATTAACTAGTTTTAATTTTATTAATCTGTCGGGATACTAAAAACTCGCCAAGAGGTAGATATTATCCAATGAATACTGCACATGCCTAATATTTTAGATTCAAAGATCAAAATGGTTGGAAATGGTAAATAAAAGAGGTTCACAAAATAAAATCGAAGGCCGTAAAAATTTTTTTTTTTTTTTTTTTTTTAATCTAATTTATTGTTAAGGACTTTTACTTTACAAAATATGCCAGTCCTATCATAACCTAAACTTATGAATAACACACAAAAGAAAATAAACAATAATATAAACTTACAAACAACGTCAAAACAACTTACCTGCTATGCAGAAGCATAGCAGGTAAGTTGTAGGAATGATCAAAGGGAGTCACTGATGCATAAAAATTTTAAACAATGATATGGCCGCTATTGAATTTGGTTCCGCTAAAATGTTAATAAATGTTCCTAAATCAAATCTATTTAAATTAAGCTCAGTCATCAGTGCCTCCCTTCGGTCTTTGAACTTGGCGCAGTCCATCAAGATATGGTGTACATCATCTAGGACGTCACAAACATCACAGTTTGGCGAGTCTGTTTTTTTCATGAGGAACCCAAATTTCCTAGATGGATAATGACCAGATCGTAACCTATGAGCGATGACAATAATAAATCTACTTAACTTACCACTAACAAACCATGGCATACAAGGTGGCTGACATTGTATGGTTTTATACCATATACCTTTTTCTTTACTTCGCTCATCAAAATATTCCTTGTACGCTTCATAACATATTTTTTTACACGATAGAACTTTATCAGTAAAATTAGATTTAAAAATAATTGGATTTCCTTCTGTACTACCTAATTTCGCTAATTTGTCAGCCTCCTCGTTACCTCTTAAGCCTATATGTGACGGAACCCATTGCAACTTCAAGTTTATCCCCCTGAGTGCAAGATTATGAATTCTATTCAAAATATCGTAAGCTACCGAAACACCTATGAAACCAGAGGCGCATCGAGCTAAGTGTTGCAATGCACTCCTGCTGTCTGTCAAAACAACTATTCCCCTATTATTTGTTTCATTTACAGACCTTAGAGCCTCTGAAATTGCAATGAGTTCCAATGTCATAATAGAGACTACAGAATCAATTTTAAAAAAACCATTTCGAGAATAAGTCTTGTCATAATACGCAGCTCCCTGGCCCACATCGCTCTTTGATCCGTCTGTATAAAATATGTGCCTTCCGTAATATTTGTCATTTAATTCTTTAATTATATCGTATTTCAAAATAGTACTTTCATGACTTCTTTTGGATTCTTTTACACTGTCTAAATAGCAATTTATAACCCCCTCAGTATGAATATATGTAACCCAAATATCTAATGAATACATATCTAATGGATTTGAAGCATATATTTCAAAATGTCTACATGTGTCATAAACTGAAACAAGTAACGGTGTCTTTTTAGATTGCCAATAATTGTTATTTCTCAAACAGTAAAGTTCATCAAGGAGCTGTATTGTTATACTGTTTTCCCACGACATACTCTTAACACAAAATTTATATGCTAAATATAATCGTCTTATGTGTAACGGCTGTAGGTATGTTTCGCATTCCATAACATGTATGGGTGTACTCTTAATAGCCGTAAAAATAATAATAGGTAAGTACCTAAGTTTCAAAGGATTAGCAAGCTGAAGTGGCAGAAGTGGCCATATCTCGAGAAGAACCGACAACCGCTGGGGTAAACAATCTACCAAAAAATATCTTAATTAATCTAAAAAAAAAGTGTTCTTGAGTGGAGACCGCGACTCGACAAACGTAGTGTAGGACGCCGATGACTATTTGCGAAAGATTGCTGGCAGATGCTGGATGCGGCAAGCTGAAGACAGGGCGCTATGGCGCTCATTAGGGGAGGCCTATGTCCAGCAGTGGACTGATTTAGGCTGATGATGATGATGATGAAGTTTACATAGGTAGATAAATAAATAAATAACCTACGTCAAGTGTTAAAAATAGGACCAGTTTGTCCTAAAACTATTTTAATAACCAAGTCGAACCACGTACAGTCCACTATCATAACAACAGTTCAAACAACAAAACGGTTAATATCCATTTAAATTACCCCCAAATCCAACTTCGTAAACTTTTATCAGCGGCACCCGAAACCGCCCGAGACTCTCCGAAAAGTCCCGAATAATCCCTCGGTACCAGGGCGACATCGCTTATCGCAGCGGCCGGGCAAATGAAGGCATTAGTTTTCATAAAGCTGAGATAGCCGTGGTCACCGGTCACTGAGGGATCCAAGCGAACCTCGGCCTCATGCTCGCCTGGTACAACTTAAACTATACTATCTTCTGTCCACGGCTTCGCATGCGTTATTTCAGGATAAAATGTAGACCATGTACTTCTCAAGGGCTATCTATCTTTAGTCCATCATGACTGGAAGAGATCGTATACCAATAGCGATAAGGCAGCCCTTTCTTTATCTGAGTTTTGTGACGTGTCCAAAAGTCCTGTATAAGGTCTAAAGGAAATAAAGCACATGGAATTTTGAATTTTGTAATTCCTCGATTCGCAGCATTTTTTTTTTTGCACATATTGTATTAATTTTTTCCTTGTGTGGTACAGAGTTATCTATCTATCATGCCGAATTTAATTAAGATCTGTTCAGCTGGTAACAGACAGACAAAATAACTGTTACTTACACATTTTGCAATATAAGTAAGGAAGTAAGGATTGTGTGAAAATAAAGATTTCTAAAGATATCGGATGTTAGGGCTTCAGGTCAGTGAGGGATCCGACAGAGTCTCAGATCTCATGCTCTCCTAGTAAAGTTACACTAAATGCTCGTCTGAAGCCCTGATATCGGATGATGCGGGTTTTTATGGTTTTTGGCGAAGAAAGTCGTTTTCATGTCGAGATTTCATGATTATGATGTAAAACGTGAATAAAAGTGCACTTTTCGGATTCAATATTATTTTCGATGTTTTTAACCATAGAAAACGCCCAGAGCACAAACAAATATCTATAGATCGTACGCAAATTTATCTTGAGATGGGAATCGAACCTGCAACGTTCTGCGGCGCGGGCAGGGCCTGCAGCCTAGCCCCTGGACTCGCCAGCACTCTAAAAAACTACAAACTATTTTTGTTCATGTATGTTTGTAGATGTTTACCTCCTTTCCCGTACCTATAGAACTTCAAGTTAGCGAGTCCCGGGAAAACAGACCGAATGCGCAATAATTCATTATTACCGACTTGTTTGTCCCACGGTGTCCCGGGTTTGGGATAAAAGAAAATGCAATTTAATTAATTAGGTTTTATTTGACTTGTCTCTTTGTGCCTATGTTCTTAACATGCTTAGAAGGAGCTTTTTTCTTTTTCTCGTATTTTCTAGAGTTTTTTCCTTTTTAGGGTTTCGAGATCGGTTTCGAAACCCTTTTGGTCTCGCTCTGTTCGTCCCCGGTCTTTCTCGAATATCTCAGTAACTACTGCAGCTATAAACTTGAAATTTGATATAATAATATATTTCGTGCGCCATGCGATTACTGATTTAAAAATTTTTTTTGGGACATTATTATATTTTCGTAGAAAATGGCCCCAGTGCGAGTAACGTACTCTAAAGCAAAATCACTTAGGTCTGTGTTCACCAAAAGATAATCGGACAATTAGGCAGCTTTATCGGTTAACTCATTTTTTGTTTGATTGACAAAGAAAATACGGTTCCAATATATTTTGAAAATCTAACAAACGAATATCGTATAGCAGACGAACAATTTATTTTAAGAACCTAGGACACAGACCGCTCCAACTCAACTCATGGACGTCGTAAGAAGAGGGGCAGCCCTACCAGAGGAAGAGTACCAGCTTCCTTCCATGTCTTTTTAACACCACAACTGTTATCGTCAATCCAGCGCGGTGATTGTGGCAAAATACTGGTTTTACTGATAACAGCGATCAGGTTTAAGAGAATCATAGAACAGTGAAACTTAAAGACAGACCAAATACCCGCAAATCCTTACAAACAGAGAAACAGCAAAGATCGTATTTACGTAACAAAAGGAGATGTTCCGACAGATTTGTAATCGTACCCCATTGAAGGGGTGAATAATACCCGCTGGGCCAGATCCACTGGCCGAGGGATTTGGCACAGGGCTATTAGGATATCGAATGGGTTATAGACCATGGCAATGGATATCATCGCCTATCTCAGTGGTTACTACTATAAATAACATTCAACAAAGAAAAAACGGACATAGATTTGTTTAAGAATTGAAATTAGTTACCAAAAATTTTCGATTTCGGCGGGACTCGAACCCGCACCCCACCGAGTCCCGCTGAAATCGAAAAAATTTTGGAAATCAATTTCGTTTCTTAGAGATACCCAGAGCGGATAAGCTCTATAACAAAAATCATAGATTTGTTTGCATGGAAGAGATCGCTCATAGCGATAAGGCCGCCTTTGTACTTCGTCTTATCGTAGCTTTTATTTCAGATTCTTCGGGGAACTTTATTCAGACACTTCATCTACACCTACACAGCCTATACTGATCACTGGTGTACTCAGGCCTCGCGCGATTTATTGCATTTTATCATAATGGGGGTAATGCCCATGATCCCCTTGCTGGGCATGAGAGTTGGGATCACAGCTCAGTAGTAAAATTGTTCTGCACATGCACCTGCGCGAAGAGTTGGCGTGGTGTAAATCTATAAGCCTTCCCCACGCGAAAAAACCGGCTCAAAAAATTACTGCTTTGGAACGTCAATTCAACTGAGGCTCGTGAATAGTTCATAAAAAGAGCACAAAAACATGTACCTTCTTAGAAATTAATATTCATATTCCGATCCACCGTCATATCCATAGCCATCCATGTCTTCAATAAGCATGGTATGTACCATCCATCCAGTCGGTATGAGAGGCCTGGGTGATTGATTGTTGATGGGGTTGTTCCACGTGCTCTTTGTTACAATGTCTTGGGATCTTAGGCTTACGACTATTTTATCATTTGTTATGACCGACCTATGGCATTGTGAGATTGCCAGTAGGTACTTACATAATATCCTGAAGACGAAGTTTAGTTTATAATTTTTTTTCTATGTATTGTATTATATTATGTATATCAGTTATCTAGTACCCATAACACAAGCTCTGCTTAGCTTGGGGCTAGATAATGTGTGTGAATTGTCCAGCATTATTTATTTATTTATAAAATTAAATGAGTCTCAAAAAATTTCGATTTCGGCTGGATATGAACCCACAGTACAATCAAATCTTTGGGAAATAAAATCGATAAGATTTTCCATGAAACGGACTAAGATTTCCTGGCTTAGTAGTTAGTTGGTTAGAGAACACCCGTACTTTGGGTGGGCGCAGGTTCGAATCCTCCCGAAATCGTCATTTTTTGGGACTTATTTAATTTCTTAGAGATTACTCAGAGTGCGACGCACTATAATACTAAAAACCTTAAGTTTAGTATAATTAATGATTAAACGAACTAACCTGTACGTACAGTTATATCTTAATAGGATGTTTTACTCTATGTAAGAATTTTTTTTAAAATGTATTATAAACAAGTTTTAGTTCATAAAATAACAATTCTTAAATTTTCAAACTGGATTAAAAGCTTACAAATGTTTTATAAAAAATTAACACAATGAAATAGTAGGCGTGATGTTATTACGTCATACGGCTGTGTGGGTAAACTAGAAATTATCGTCAGCAACATCAGCATTTGTTATGGGTACCTTACCTACACAGCCAACTGACGTCATGACTTTTTGACTTTTTACATGAGATTTTGTGAACGTCATAATTAATTTAACCAATCCACAAAACAAATGTGTAAACAAAAATGTTTATTCTATATGTTTATATATGTAATTCAGTTAATGTTTATATATGTAATTCAGTCACCATAAAACAAGCTCTGCTTAGCTTGGGGCTAGATGATGTTGTGTGAATTGTCCAGCATTATTTATTTATTCATTACATACGACTTCGATAAGGCACATGCCTGCTACAAGATCCACAGTCCAAGAAACTCCCAACAAAAACAAAAGGTCACCAGCGGGCAGTTGTCACGTACAAATTCATCTAATCCCGGGATCCCGGGAATCCCGATAGGACAATAAATATTTTTCATGAATCCCGCGCTCCCGGGCCGAATAGAAACTGCCCTCAATCAGGCAATTATAGGTGGCACAGTATAAATATTATAAGTAGGGTCAGTTATTGGAAGATTATTGGCAGGATTCGTTATTTTTGTTTATGGGGAAGATATGATAAAGTTTTGCTTAGTTGGATGTGTTGTTTAATTTTACCGTGACGATACACATTTATAAAAAATATTTCTTTCATTTATAAGCTCATTTACACAAACAGAGATATGAAAATAGAGTTTAGTGGCCACCAAGAGCAACTTCGTATCTCTGTCTAAATTATACAAAATAAAACTATTACAGAGGTATTAAAAAAGCTTATTTATAAGAGATATCACAAACATGCCAATGCAAATTTAAGAAATTACCTTTGCTCATCATAAAAATACAATAAAATAGATGGCGGCGCTAGTTTGTGTCGGGGTAACGCCTTAAGTTAAGATACTAGTACATTTTTGTGCTGTGCGGCAGCGGCGTTGGATTCATGTGCGCAGAGCTTTAAGTATTTACATACCTTTGCCGACCAATTAAATAGAATAATTCCAAAGGACCCCAAGAAAATTACATTGAATTCCTATTGTACAGTAACGAGACCTCGCTTCGGTGTTTGAGTAACACAAACATCCAAACTTCCATAAATCAAATCTTGCAATTTCAACTATTTCCCTTTGTTTTGACCGATTCGTTCCCGCGAGAGCCGGTCCCCAATCAAAGAATAAAAACAAATCTGGACCCTAACAATTAACGCGGTAGCATGTGTTACTCATTTCTCTGATTAGGGCCCCAGGGCGAAGGGATATATTGCGCACTGTAATTACTCCCTAGGGAGGATTACGGGCAAAATTCCTTAAAATTAAGTATTTTTCTTGAGAGCAGAGTTATTAGATATTTCAGACTACCTTTATTACTTAAAAAAAGTGTCGGTACGTAAATTTTTCACGACGTAGCGGATAGCTGCAAAACGGATCATAATAAAATTTGTCATAAAATGATATCCTGGAAAGGACTTAGTTAGGCCATTTTCTATCCAGGAAAGGCTGCGGGCATGGTTAGTATCAAAAATATTATATCTACTAGTGGATAAGTAACGACATTTACAAGAATAGATCTGTTATCTCCAAAAACAATAATTACAAACGCGAACAGATTTACCAGAGAACTCGGCAATTATCGCAGTAATTATACACAGATGTACTGTAACTACCTTCGCATCACGTGCTGCGAGCTGTCGGAACTGTTCTAGAGAATACACTTACTCTTTAATAATTTGTTATAAGTAATAAATAATAATAATAATAAATAATGCTGGACAATTCACACAGCATTATCTAGCCCCAAGGTAAGCAGAGCTTGTGTTATGGGTACTAGATAACTGATATACGTAATATTATACATTACATAGATAGATATTTTTTATTATACATAGAAAACACCCAGACCAACGGAACAAATTTCTGCAAATCGTACACAAATTTGTTCCGAGGCGGGGATCGAACCCGCAACCTCTTGCGTCGCAGGCAGACTCTCGCCCGCTGCGCCACTGAGGTTGTCAAGAGTAATCTAACTTGTATAAGGTTTTGGGTTAACGGGCTCAGTAGAAAACTTCAAAATATTTTGTTAAGTAAATATTTCATTGAAAAAAGAAAACTAAGGCCAAATTTCACCATTGCAATCGAATACATTCGCGTTGTAATTGAAGGCGTTCATTTAAAAATAAACAGTTCAGTTTAGCTGTTTTACAAGTTCAGCGCGTTTTACCGACATAAAGTTAATCTGGTTCAAGTGATAAATCGAGTTCAAAAGCTGTCATGTCACACAAATAGGTATTACAAATTTGAACTCGATAGCATCAAGCTGTAGTTTCGTTGATCTTAGTTTTGGCAGCAAACGGTGATATAGAACCTACGTCTGAGTCCTTTCCTACTGATACAATGATAGTTTAGTTAGACTGTGGCGAATATTTTAAATTTTTGAATGTAGAATATTGTAGTGGGTTTCAAGTTCTGGCTGGCAAGGAAAAAATATTCTGAGGATTTATTTATTCGAATTTGGAATGGTAGTCATCACTTGCGGCTCGAGTTCCAAATTTGAAATTTGAATAAGATCTTCAATACGTCTTTTTCCGAAGCTTTATGTTTTCGACTACATTTTTCACGACAACTAGGTGCTACATTTAGAACGATTTCAAATTTCAATACACCGAAATACATTCGAACAGGCCTTGTTAGCGCCGATTCCAACAAAGGTATACCTTGCCCTGCGCCTTATTGCGTTGATGGCTTGACGCGAATTTATTTCGTATTAAACGAAGGGTTGAGGTGCAAACTCCCTTATTTAGAACCCTTAGGGTCAACATCTGGAAATCAGGATTTTATTTATGGGCCCAGGTTTTGATTAACTTGTTTCGTATTTTCTAATTACGAGTTAGTTGTAAATCTAATTTGTTTTGGTGGGAATGGAACCCTTTCTGTTAGTTGTGTACCTAATAAATTATTAAAGTTGAATGTAAAGATTAGCTAAGGAACGAACAGTAAGTATTTCTTCTTTATGATTCTTTCTGTGCATTCACTGTGACTTTAAATACGTAAGAAATAAAAACCAAACACTGGACATACAACACTAAAAATTGACCCACCTGGGAATAGAACCCGCAACCTCCTGCAGCTTAGGCGCACTCACAATATCATTCTACCCTCAATAATAATCCAAAGTATTTATAACAGTAAACCAAACCTCTAAGATAGTATAGTTTACGTAGAAATTACTCATCAGTAATTCCAATTCAAACATGGAATCCATCTCACATAAATATTTAGCGTACATTACCAGGCGCACATCAAGCGACCGCTAATGAGCGCGACAGCGGCGCCGCGCGGCGGCTGCGGCGCGCTCGGGAACTAATTGCACTGATGGATTGCCGTGACGCGCACCATCTTCGATCTATGCGAGCCTGGTAATGGTGGTTGTTTAGGTACTTTGGGATTGCTGTTAATTATTTAATTAACAAGCAACTCTAGGCATAAACAGAAGTATACTCATTAAGCACTTAGCGTTTTTCGGGCCTAATTCTGCTAAAACAATCGCTTTACTGCGATGAAGTACCTCGTAGTCTATTTCTGAAATGATATCGAAATATCGATTATCATCATTTCAGAAATGGTGGCGATTCTGAGATGATGTAGTATTGAAGCGATTGAAGCTGCCGAATAAAGACCCTGACTTTTTGCGAACTAAACGACTGAATTTAAGAAAGACAAAGAAGAGGAAAGAAAATAAATTTATTGGAAACTTTGAGACCATAGGTTAATAATATCAAAATGTTCATGTGTAGGTATTGTAATGAAGTTCAGGAATTTTGGTAAAAGTATGTAAAAGTACGTATGTCGTATGTTGAAATTGGAATCTGGTGTGTTTAGTCATCACCACACTAGGTATGTCATGCGTGTCATGACCAAAATAACGCATCACGAAACCAACCAAAGTTCTAATGTTTACGGAACCGTCAAATCACGACGTCTCGTGTCAAAACACAATCAAAATTCTAAATACAAATCACGGAAAATAGAATCCAAATCTACGGTAAAAGCAAAAACAAACAACTTCTATTCTAAATTCAAATCTCCACTTTAATAAATTAGGAGCTAGGCCCGGCACACACGGTTGGAATGTTCCTGATTCATTTATTAAACTAATGATGCTGGAATTTTGGCAGTGAACAGCCACCGCGGTGACGAGTGTCATCGCGTTGAGACGTCTCTATCCTGCAAGAAATGCACTTTTTGTCGTAATGGCTCGCTCGCGTGTAAGCCACACTCAAATTAGCTGTGCACGTTGCCTAATCGCCATGTCGCAATCGTGGAACTAACAATGCCGAAGCGTGGTTTTGTTTTTTTTTAGAGCGGAGATAAGGCCCTTGATTGTGCCGCGTTCCGTTCTAGCGTGCATCAACCTGGATGCACGGTTGGAGCTTCAGTCCTCCTTTCATAATAAAAGTGAGAGCCACTGACACGACGATAGTTGTTAGTGCTAACTATTGTGCAGATTTTTTTTAAATCTTTGACTGGGTAGACTAACCGGACCGTGTATTTTTGATGTGCTATCTTGTTAACGAAGTCATGCAGGGGCATTATTCCCTTTGACCAAAGTGATTCCTTGTCCAAATCGTGCTACGTCACAACATGTTTTTAACACGAGCGTGATCTTATCGTGCCTTGGGTGTGAAATCAAAAAATGGTATTCTGTATGCGACAAGATTAGTTGTCTATGGCCCGTTTATTGTGTTTCGCATGTTTCGTTCAAAATCTTTATCCAATTTATTCGGAAAATATCGGTTTCATTAAAAAATATTTTTTGTTTCCAATTTTCAATCTAATTAATAAATATCTGGAATTATAACCTTGCATAATCATAACTTATAATATTATAGTGTGATTAGAAAATTTAGAATCCAAATATTAATGAATTGTTTTATGAATTTTATCATCCAAGTTACGCATGACTAGTTTCGGAACGAATAGTTTTCTTAAGCATAACCTTAGCCTAGGAGTATAGTTTTCTATGACCTTAGCATCCCTAGTACATCTGTGGCATAACCTAAATATATCATTTGTAAACAAACAATTTATTTCGTAGAATTAACATCTCTTTGTACAATATACATTCAGTGAAGCAACAAAAAATTATATTATCCAACGAAGACGACGCTGGCGCCAAGAAAGCACCTACAGGAGGTTACCTACTCAGGGATTCTGTGGCACTTCTTTCAATGGACCTGAATTATTGTTCGTGCAGGCTAACAAAGAATTAAATTCTTGCACGCGGGATCCTGCAACCAGGATAGTGACTCCTGAAAGGTGTTTATACATAACACCAGAAATCAAAGTAAGTGCATCAATTATAATTAGTAATACTGGTATATGAGATAACAACCAATAAGGTGCCTACCAGGGTGCGTCCAGCAGCGGACCATTATAGGCTGATGTGAGGTGGATCATCAATCACACCATAAATCACATCCACGTCACATCAACAGCCAAACAAAATAAAGGTACTAAGTACTACAATGTTAGTTGTAATTCATATGTTTTTTACTTACTTAAAACACTTAATTTCCTGGCCACCGGTGGCTATCAAAAGCCAGTGGGTAAAAAGTAGAAGGATAGCTCCTATTTATTCCTATTTGATGCCATAAAAATATTTTCTGTATTTTTTCAGATATGTGACAGCAATTTAAAAATCTTGAATTGACCACTAACAGGGCTCTGCCCGCTAAACAAACCCTTATTCACCATCCTGCATCACTGACTGCCCTCTCTGAAGAGGTGGCCTCAGTGACGACAACTGTCTACATTGTCCTGGAATGCGAGGGAATAACAGCACTGTGAACATAAATCCTCAACTTGTGGAAGTAACTCCGCAATGCCTGAGGACCATAAAACGATTCTGCGTTTCTGGACGGAGTTAGGCTGGCTATGCTAGCATAAAAAACTCACATAGGTACAACTCTCTTGTGTATAACAAACGAAATACCTAAATAAAGATTATTAATTGGCATATTTATTTTATTTATAAAGTTTATTATAAATATCCTGAAGCGCACCCAAAAAACCAACTTGCAAATAAATAATCTAGCTTATTAATTTCTCAATAAAGTGCCGCAGTGTGCAGAGAGGTAATATGCTGTTAGTCTCCACAAATATGCAAGTGTGATGGATGAACCATTCTGAAAGGTACAAAGAATAAAACCCAAAATTTATTGGAGGATAGATCTCAAATTGACAACTAATGTAAACAACAACATAACCTCAAAAGAAACGAGCCGTAGTAACTATTGCAAGAACACGCTAATCTGTGCCTTAACACGCTTGGAGCAAACGCGTTCATTTGACAGTTCAAATCGTGCGTAAATCGTATCGTGCTACGGCACGGAATCACAAAATGTCATAGAGAATATAGTTTTAACTGATTCCACGCCGTAGTCTTGTCTTAGGTGTGTAACACGCTTGGATTGGTCTTAGGGAATAAAGCCCCAGTTGCTAGTTGTGTTGTGATGACGCATGGTGCAAAAAAAAGGTAAGTAATGAAGCATTTTCTGCGTTAAAAACAACATGATGGATTGCAACGCATAAATTAAGAAATCTGTTAGCTTCGCAATTACGCTTGCAACCGGACATTGTTGCAAACGACTTCACTATCTTAAAAAGCGTTCGAATTTTAATTTTGACACGTAAACGTGGTGAAATATGCGTAAAATTGTTATTGCCTTTAAAAATGGAATATCTAAATATCATTATAAAAAACAGAGTTTTCATTATGAGACGGAAATTGTAGAGTCGGTATCATTATTTAAGTTTGCTAAAAAATGTATATACTTTCTTTAGTTTAATGGTTTTGTTTGCAACTGTATAATATAGCTGTTTAATCGCACATCTGTTGCTACTGTTTGCTTATAATACGATATTTTCTATTAATCTGTTCCATTCTAGTAATAAAAACTCCTTTCGAAGTGACGGAACCAAGACAGTTCGATATCACTTTTGAATAAATACTAAAATGAACAACCATAATGCTCAGTCGTTCTTTTTTCAAAACTTTTTATTTTGTCGCGAATTTCACGCTGGCCAGTAACAATTGTCCGATATCCGAGACATCTCAGATCGAGACACCACTCCGCTAAGGGCCTCTAATAGCGTCGAGACCCTTAAAATTTTAACCATGCTTTTATTTACGGTGTTTGCCTCAATATCGGGTTCCTCGATCTATTCGTTATGATTTTACAACTAAAACTTGAGATAAATCATAAATTTAGGTAGGTGTTTCATTGAGCTGTCATGGCGGCTATTGTTTCTAAGCCAATATTGCGAAGATATTTCAAGATAAATTTTATCTGTAATTGAAAATATATTGGATCCATTAGCACATTCTTCGCACGTCTATGATATTTACAATGGCAGTATTTTATTTGTAGAAAGTTTTGTCGAGATTTCGTTGAGTTTACATTTTTATGTTACAAAGGTATATAAGAAGTACCACCAGTTAATTGCCTTTTGATTTATGGGCATACTTTATCGTGGCATCATGTTGGCCACTTTTGACCATTTAGAAGTTACTGGCAACATTAAGGTTATACGATTATTTTATCTGTAATTATCATGTTTGTTATGTTGGCAGCGTTGATGAGCATGGACTTTGTTGTACCTACTGAGCTAGATTGACACCGTTATTGTGACATTCTAAACTAATAGATAATGCTTTAAAAAGTTTTATAAGTAGAAGAAACGGAACGTAACATAAAGTTTATTGAACCATAAAATATCCGAACAAATCTGCTCCATTTGATTAATGAAGAATGAATATTTATGGAAACAGTCATAACCAATTAGGAACCTATCTCTATATTTTATTACATTTTGATTTATCAGTTCTCATTTATTTATTTGCATTAGAAAATATAGATTCACAATTTTAAAATCCAAATCTAAACAGATAAAAGCAGAGATAATAAATTTTAAAATTTCATGTTTTTAAAATGGCATTTCGATGGATTATGATGATTTTATCGTTTCTTTAATTAAATGTTAATCTTGACACTTATTAATTGTTGTCCCGTTTATAGGAATTTTTAACGATGGCAATAATCAGTATAAGCTCGATTACATCGACGAGCCTCGATCTGTGACACATGAATGTATTTAACTAATCACTTCGAATAAATCAAATAAGCTTTATTCTTGGGAAACTGGCCAGTTCCACCCACATTTTTACGGATATTGTCGCAACGTTTCTTCTATGAATAACTTCTCAGCTCGTTTGAATAGGTCATTAGATATCAATCACATAAATGCAGCACAAAGAAATATAAAACCAACGGTCACCGGCCATTTTAATTAAAACCATATTTCAATATTCCATTCCGTATCGAGCAGCTCAATCCGAATGACACGGAAGAATATTTTTATTGAAGGTGGACACACTGGCCGATAAACACAATGCGTGTAACGGAACGCGGGCGGATGTGACCGCCGCGTCTTCCTGTCACAATTAATTTCCGGGCGCGTTGAAATTGGCGCGAAAACTGTCGCGAGGGCGCGGGGGAGGGGGTGCCACCACCGGCGGGAATTTTAATTACGCACTCGTATACCGAATACCAATGTCGTCTTGTTTAAATTAAATATAAATTATTCGCTCTAGGCCCCGCTGTTCGCTTGCTATTGCGAAATGTTGAATAAACAACCGTTGGCTTTTAATTAGTTAGATTTTCTGGTATTACTTCTCTCAGGATGTACGGAATGTTTACTAAAGTATTGGAGAACGTACAACTTTTTCAAACACAAGTATTGTTTGTCCCCAAGTTGCTCTACTTAAGTAGAGTGATGTGCGTCAGTGTTCACGTCTCATTTCCGAATAAGTAATTTGAGATGTCGATTGTGGAGATATCTCTGACGTTTCATTCTATGTTTCAACTAGAATGTGTATTTATTTAATAAAAACGGCGTGTTCGAATTTATCTTATTATTTATATTAATATTAGCTGCTGTCCGCGGCTTCGCACGCGTAGTTTAAGGTTATTTCTATCCCATGGGAACTTATGCGATAAAAAGTAGCTTAAGTTACTCTCTATCCTTTCAACTAACTATATGCCTAAAACAATCATAAAAAGTCGATACAATGCTTAGCGTGAAGGAAGGACAAACAAACATACACACTTTCGCATTTATAAAATATTAGTATAGATATGAGTGTTCCAATCTGATACAAATGGATAGTCATGTCTTATTTAGAGTTTTTTTGTTTAGTTTAGAAAATTTAGCTTTTATTTGTTTTGGTAACACTTATTATTATTAATATTGTGCATCAGAAAGTTGGAAGGTGAGCCTAATTGTATTAAACGACAAAGGTAACTCTCTAACAAAACCAACTAAGTGTAACTAAGGGCATCATCTAAACTACACTAATTCCATAATAAAACTTCGAAAAACAAACTCAAAACGTAATTACAGAACAGATGAGAACTTCTCCGCAGACGGGTGCACTTCTTATGGCATTTAACAAACTTTGATAAAAAGATTAACTATGACAGTTTGAAATATAGCCACCGCAGTTGCCGGAGAAAAAAATAACAGTGCAAAAGTTTTACGGCGCGCTCCATTGTTGCCAACTACGTGGAGTTAATTTTGTAGGAAAGAAACAAGCGAGGCGCAGGTGTTTCTCTCCCCGCTCGTATTAATTTGAGTCCCGTCTAATACCTACGTATGACTGCGTTACAAACAGCCGCTCCTGAATTTATAACCGAAGTTTAGCGTCCGCTCGCAGCGGATTTGCCAGCGGCTTTATCCGAACGCAGGATTATGACGTGTGACGTGACGCGACGCACCCATTAACCGTTCCGTTTCACGCAGTCGGTTAACTGTGAATTATTGCGCAGTGCCGCCATTTGCATAATTTGAAGAAATGCGCGTAAGCGGTCTAGTCGAGATGGTAGTAAAGATAATATTTTGGTGATTAAGAGATTTGAATTTGCCGGTGACATTTTTGGGTTCGCCATTTTGGGTTATCTTCATCTTTCTTAAGAACTCTCCTCGAGTTCTTCATCATTAATAACCTTGTAATTCCGGTTTCAAGTGTAAAAAGCTTACTAAGTAACGTCCCAAATGGGCATTTGATGCATCAAAACGATGTTTTTATCGTAAAAGATAGTAATTTGTCGTTTATGACTTGTACAACACGGCTTTGATGTTATAAAGTCTATTTTAATTGGATCATTTTCATTTTATCGTCTTTTTAATATACTGGGTAATGTTAATAAAAATCATAAATTTAATTACCGGACTTTAACAGCCTAGGACTTAATACATAACGACACATAAAAAAAAGCTTATCTATGATCGTGCTCGTCTCCCCATACAGCCAGAAACAAAGCAAGCGAAACCATAGAGATTACAAGTTAACTTTTCCGATCACAACACCGTAGACAAAAGGCTTAAAATTAACTCGGGTCGTTCCCTCCACAATCTCGGCGGGGTGACGGATGGATGTCTGTTTATCTAACTCTACCAATGAATATTTTAAGGAAAGCGACATGAATTTATTTTGCTTTGATTATACGGGGATTTGGCGCGATTTCATGCTTTTAGTAAGTAGCTACTATTCATTTGACAAGTATTAAAGCTGTTTGTTTTGTTGGAAAGAATCACCGTTTCGTTTTTTTTTTGCCCACAAACGTCTGAATTTTGCTGAGGTACTTTATTTGATGATAAACCTAATTGGTCCGTGTTCATATTTTTATCAAATTTAGTTAAATATAGACTCTTTTAGTACTTACCTACTTACTAGGAGCATATTCCATTCTAGCCGCTGCAAAATTTTAAATGTAAAACAAAAATTATATTCTTTTGACAGTAAGCCATAATCATAAAAAGAAACTCAAAAGCAAGATAACGGAACGTAATCCAGAGACAAGAAAGTATCCGAAACCCGGGAATTGTAAACAAACGTTCATAATTCAAAACGGGCGCTCTCTGATAAGAAACTTTCATTATGCCCAAAATGTTGGATTTTAAACCGAGCTTAATCAAGGTTTATGAAGTCCGCTATACCACCTGTGTGTTTAGGTTAGGGAGATCAGGAGGGGTAGAGGGGATCAGAAAGAGTGAGGAGCAAAAGAGGTAGAGGGGTAAAAGGGGTACAGGACTAAAAGGGTAAGGGGAAGTGGGACAAAATAATATTTCTCGAAAATTGCAAATCGAATATTATATTTTGCTGCGCTAAATAAAGGTACCTAAGTAATTATAAGTGACCTTTATTATCTGTTTGCAGTTTGATGGGTGTTTTTAAATTAGTGGAATTGCTTTATTATTCATAATGTTGTTTTCACACGTAATTTTATTTTTTGTGCTGAGAGATTATGTGGAATTTAGGATTGTTAGCAGTTATTTTTAAATGTATTGACCTGAAAGGTTCATATAGGTATTCATACGAAAGTAAATGTTCGTCTGTCATATAATAATTTCACGTCAAAACGGCTGAACGGATCGTAAGTGAAACTGATCTCAAATTGTTAATTATTATTAAAATACAATATAAAATACTTAATTTATGTTTTTTGAATGTTGCGTACACCTTTTATAAGTGTATTTATATATGTATATTAGAACCTGTCTAATGTCAACATTTATCATATCAAACACAATAATATGTATAATGTTGGTGTTCCTATAATAAATAAATAAACTGATATTTACAAAAATTTCCAAAAATTTAGGAAAATTGTCCTGGGAAAAAATATCGCCTTTTTTATTAATAAAGAAGTTAAAAAGTTGGACATATGAAGGGAGGTCACGTTCATTAGGAGGCCTTGTCCACTGTTGGTAATAGGCCCTATAGGCTGATAATGGATAACAATAATAACGATAAAAAATTACATTACAATTAGCCTGGTGTGAACCACTGCAAGGTAAAGTAAAGACTGTGGTTCAGAGCTAGCTGAACACAAGCTTTGGCATAAGTGTCCAGACAAATAATGCTGCACAATTCACACAGCACCATCTAGCCCAAACTAGGCAGAGCTTGTTCCGGCTTGGATAACTAGAAAGTAGCTGAAATCGTCTTTTTGTGTTTATTTCCACTTCTGTATGAAAGTGGTTCGTCCTGAAATCCCCGTGTCGCCGGGCCAGCGCCGCCGCCCTTACCCCTTCAACATGATAAATGGCCAATTACGGCCGAGTCCCTTCTGTTAGCTTGTAGCCTATTCTGAATTGCTTTGCTTTTTCGTTTAGATTAATATCTAAATAGGATAGATACGAGACCCGCTTTAGGTATTTTATGTTTTTAAACGTAAATTCCGCCCTTTGTTTTGGACCTTTTGCGTGCTTCTTGAATGGATTAATATTGTACTTATCAGATCTGATGGTTTTGGAATAAATCTAGGATTTGAATTTCGAAATTAAAACGCAATGGCATGGAAATGACCACGTAAAAACACGTTTTTCAGGTTTGAACCAAAGAAAACTAAACGTTTGCTCTAGCTGTCAACTTTGACAGTTTAAGTAGTTCTAAATTCAAATGCAGTACCGCCATTATCATTGAAGCGTTTCCGCACGCAAATGTATTGCCAACTTTAGAAAAAATAAAAGTGACGCTGTCATTTTAGGGTACCATTTTATTTAAAATGGCTCAGGTGTAAATAAAATCTGTCGTCGTTATGTGACAGTAGGGTTGCATACCTACCCTCTGTTTATTTGTCACAGTCAAAGTGGCCATGCTTGTGTAACTTAAGCCTATTTAAAATTTTAACTCCAAATGGGGACAAAGGGGATTTTTCTCGTTCGTTGGCGTGTTCAGTTAATGGAAAATTAGCGAACGTAAAACTACTTACGTTCACTCCATTTTATTTATTTGTACTGGAGAATTAACAACAGATTTTTGTAGTGTACGGGCCTTTCCATCGGACCAAGTGTCTATGTAGAGTGCTAGATTTATAAAGTAAAACTAGAAAATTATAAAATGTAATGTTATTTTCTGAGTACCTCATGTGCTTAAAATAAACAATGTTTACTAGGTATATAAAAAAGGAATAGTATTTAAAAGGCTTTTTAGTGTTTTTCGCCTTCTAGTATAAATGGAGCATCCCACTCAAAGTAAAGTTTCGTCTAAATAAGTATTAGGTATTCTTAATAAGTAATAAGTATTGTTTTTTATGTAAGTAGTACTTACTCTACCAGACTTAGGACCGTATTATACAGTCACCGATCTATACTTAAGCTTAGATTTTTATTAAAAGCTTTACTCAAGCCAAGCATAAGTTGATGTATGTGCATGGTTTTATAGTACGGGTCATATTAAAGTCCTTACATATTGTGAGACCGTTTTCACTTAGTGAGAGGTGCTCTTAATTTAGGCCCAAAGGCAGTGCAATCCAATACCGGTCACGGACCAATAGATGGAAGATAAACCTTTACAAACTACAGTTTAGTTTTTATGTAATAAACACTGCACGACCCTGATTCTACATCATTACCGTTTTTGTAGTTCCTAATTCGTATTATTACGATGATTTCATGTTACGATGATAATATCTGTTTCAATTGGGCAAGCGGAACCAATTGTAGCCAGAGAAATACCAGTAAAAACGGAGCGCGGTTGGCGGGAAAAAGAAATGTAAATGACAGCTTGTCAAATTGACGTTGAAGGGAATCGAAAAGTGATGTGTTTTGTAAATGAATAATATTTTTATGAGTTTGTTGTTTTTTTGTACTTGAAGGGTTGGATTAAGTAGCGAAGGTAGGTACGTATTTATCATCCAATGAAGTATAAAGCTACGGAGTACAAGTAGGAACTTGTGCTTGTAATTAATTGGTTCAAAATGAAGGTTGATGTTGGGCAAAAAGATTAATTATGATAAGAAAAAACCTACACTGTAAAACGCCATTTTAAAGCGCGTGGGAGGAACGTCAATGCCCAGGCACGATGCTACACGCAAAATGAACGGAGAGAACTTCGTAATTCAAATAAAGAAAAATAAACTTCAATATTACCAACCAAACAAAGATAACGTCAAATGTCAAGAAACGTCACTTTTTTATTTTTTAATTGGAGTATTAACGGACCATAGATAAAGTCACTCTCGAATTCTTTTTTTAAGTTTATCAAGATGGGCTTACCGTTTGAATTCAAAGGTACGCCAACTCAGTAAGAAGTTTTAATAGACTTGGCAATCTGATCGCGCTGACAAAAATACATTAAAATAAATCGCGGAATCGGAATAACTTTGCATAGAGCGTTCCTTCCCCTCTATCTGTCACTGCAATTCCGTTAAAAACGTTTGTTACAGACTAATTTTCCAAACTCCATTTGATGTTTCCAGCACTAAACTGAAGTATTTATTGCGTACCTACGGACGCAAATGTTTTTTGGCCGTGGAAAAGCGGACTATCCGCTAAAATATACGAATTTCTGGCGTTTCATTACGTAATGCCTCCATATAACTTGTCGCAACTACATACCTAGTCGGAATAATATCGTTTTCCCTTCTTCTGGAGGAAGAGGGGAAAAAAAAGAAAATTTGGTCACTGGTCGTCCATAAATTCGGCGGAGCTGCGAATCGGTCTAATTCCTTTGTTTGCTAAAACCGAAAACTGCTGTGGACATTGCCGGCACGCCAATGCGATATTTCACTCGCTCCCTGACTGATACCTCCGTGTTAGAAAGTGACCGATGTATTTGACAGAGTTCGCCGGGAAAATTCGGTCTCATGCCAATGTAGTAATACATGGGGGATTTATTACAGTCGGGTTAGCTGTTTCAGAGTTCGATGGTTTTTCTTTGCGCCATCTAGCGGGCACTGGAGGCGGGCCAAGAGCTTTGTTAAAAGCTTTGGCGAGATATGAACCTAGTTAGGTATGTTTATGCTACTGAAATTAAGACTTTATGGATTCCATTATAATGTTTACTTTGTTTTGTTTTAGTTAAGGCGCAATCCCCACCCAAAATAAGTTGCCCTTGGTGGCCACCATAATCTATTTTCGATTCACTCCCTAAACTAAAAAGAATAAAACTATTACAGAGGCATTAAAAAAAAGCTTATAATATGTATTATGGATTTATGAAATTTCCTTTGTTAAACAGAATAAATAGGTAACTCAATAATAATAATAAGATAAAGTAGATGGCGGCGCTAGTTTGGATAGGTTATGCGCCTTAAGCCATTCACTGCCCAGCTGGTACAACACGAAGGGGCGGCGCGCGCCGTAGCTGTTCTAACTAGAAACATGGTAGGCTATGGCCATTGAAAGAAAGAGTTAGATCTTTTTTAAAACAAAGATAAACAGCCGCGTCATCAATCTAGGACAAACGACAGAGATGGCTCTCGAACCAGACATTTGTCATAACACCTATCTCAACACTTTCACTGCCGCCTACGCCCGTGAAAGTTAACATGTCAAAAATGTCATACAGGGTATCGCAACAATAAAATATAATGTCTGGTCAGTAACGAACACAGAGCTGTATTCAGATACAGGGAAAAAAGGGGCTCCGTAGAACAGAATTTTTGTCTGCTTTTGTTAATAACCAAGAAAATAGTGGGACAACTCGGATAATTTCGTATCTAAACCGTCGTGAGCGTATTTCTTGTAAGTCAGTAGTCATCGTTTCAGCCAACAAAATGTCCACAGCTGGATATAAGCCTCAACTTTATACGAAAATGGATGAGAAATAAGATTCAACATATGACGCCACAAATAGAGGTCCAAAGCCAAAAGTTAGATCCTACCTAAAAATAAACCTTAGCTTTTAAATAGATTAAAATAAAAATAACAAAAAATATGTGAAACAATAATATCAGTACAGTATACACTACTTCGTTCTAAGGTCAGCTGGGGTAAAAGAGGAAAGTGGGCAAGTCCGCCTCTGCATCGGAGCCATAATGGCTGGTGTACATTAGTCGTTCGACGCGACACACAATGGCTCTGATTTATCGCCCGGGATAAGGAACGATGGAAAAAGGCTTTCCCTGAAACTTCAGCGAATAAATTTAGAGATCCATTCTGAGATTTTAAATTATTTTGTAATGGAATATCGGTTTTTAGGGTGTAGTTTTCAAAAAGTTACTTTTGCATCTAAATACGATACTACTTTGATACTCAGTACCTACAAAGACCTAATGACGAATCTTTGGATCCTTGGCGTGATATTTAACCATTTCAATAATATTTGCATAAAGGAAAAGAATTAGGTAATTGCGTTATATCTTTACTTTTTTAATGGAATGTTTACCGTGCCGTGAGAGTTAAAATAAAGCAATAAGCTAGCTATGTCACCTACAAAAGGATCCGACAGTTTCCCTCGACTTCAGACACGTTGAAAGATGCAAGAAACTTTCGACAGGCAACTCGAACGTTAGCTTATTCAAGGAACCGGCAGTGGGGCAATGCTTAAAGGAAATCCGTCACCAGAGAAGTGTAAAATAACACCCTCATTATTCGAGAATAACAATTACAGCTGCACTGCAGTAAAACAGAAACGCTGCAGACATTTTCATATCCACAGATCCGCTGCCAAAACTTTTAATTACAAGCGCAAAACATCCGCAAACAGCCTACAAGATCAAAGACCTCTGACAGACCAGAATGTAGTCTATTAAATTATAAAGATCCCTTCTCACCTTCGCTTTTTATTCAATGTAGCTAAACAGAAAGGATACATTATAGATACGCGGTGGAGCAGACACGTACAAAATGAAAATAGGGGAAAGGGGCCGGTGGGGTATGGAAATGTTGGTCAAATATATCATCCGGGCCCTGACAGGCCAATTCTCTTATCTCGCGCGCCGGCAGCGCCGCGATCTAAGCTAGCTTAGCTAATATAAAATGGTTTTAAATTCAAGTTTAATTCGGGCTATCTGCTGCTCTCGTAAATACCCCCAGCTACCTACAAAGGCGATGCGATTTACGGTTTTGACGGATTCGGAATATTTTAACGGCGGGTCGGGATTAGGAACCCGCGTAACTCGTGGGTTCCTTACATTTTAATAAGCTGATGTGATAATTTACCGGACTAGTGCGTTATCTAACCTGTGGGTAGGAGCAGGGTTGGGATGGGACAAGGTGCGTAGTTAAGCAACTACCCTCCGCTCTACGGAACTTTGACATTTTAGGAACTACTTATGAATATGAACAAATGACAGCGCCAATGGATTTAATACATAACAAAAGATCATAGTTAATCCAAAATGTTTTTAAAAGCAATTTACTCATAGAATTTTCACAGTGCCGAAAAAAGTATGACCTGAACTTGAAATTAAAAACAATTCGAGACGATGACGATGAAGACGATGTAAAACTTTATACGAAAGTGGACGAGAAATAAGATTCAAGCATTCCGAAGCACCTATCAAGCACCTGTCTAAATCTACACCATTATGCTATGTAAGTAGATATGCGGCATGCATTCGCGGCGGTCGTCATGCGAGCACCAGGACATCATAACGTACAAACAAACGTTTTCCATTACAATATGTTTACCGAACCGCGGCGCGCATTATGTATGTTATCCCACCGAGCAATTTATGAGACTCCGGCAAATATTTGGCGCTCTCGGACTGACTCGGCTGACATCGGAAGATTGTCGGAAACTGTTTACACAACGGGGTATGGTAATTTTTCAGTTGCTGTTAGCTTATTCTGTTCACGGAAGACTTGGGTGGATAGAGTACGGAATTTTTTAGTACTTTTTAGACGCTCTGGTACAGAAATGTTAAGCAAAGGTAGTTCCGTGCTTCGTTTTAGTAACGTATTAAATTACTCACAGATTACGAGTAATATTGCTAGGTCTTTTTGTTTATCCCACGCAGGAAATTGATACCTTTATTGCGAACTACAGACTGAGTACATACTTTAGCAAACGATGTCGAACTATTATAGTTGTAGAAAGTAGTCGATTCGATCCTCTTTCCCGTCGTGGCTGTCAAGGCAGTCATAATTTACTAGTTTATTCAGATGTATTAGTGCGTGTACGTAGCCACGAAAATAGTTTGAGATATAATAACGACTACATATATACAGACCAGCTGCTTTACTATAGAATACGCTGAGTGATTCCCGATTACGTCACCTGGAAAACAATATCAGATCCCAAAATAAAGACAAAATACAAGACAGCTCTAAATCAAAAAAGCATTTTTTTCAGTATCGACGAAAAACATATTGTTTTAGGGTTGCGAAATGTATCATTTCTGTGGTGATGAAAAGTCCCGTTTTACCAAGGGTAATTTGAATTAAGGCACCTTTGTAAAAAGGTATCCCTATCTACATTGCCTTATCCTTTCGACACTAAGCAACTGATGGATACAATCCAGCTCGCAGCGACACCGACGACTCTTATGAGTGACGACGTAAACAGTCCGGGTTGACGTTTAGTGTCATTAAATCTCGTAATAGGATGTCATAAATTGCAGGAGGTCGCCGGTACCAGGCCGGCCGGCTGTCATCGTTTGTCAGGACATTTCACGCATTGTTGGACAATAACGCAGGGGGCAGCACTGCGCCTGCGCGAACTACCCTTCATTCCGCCATACGTGTCACTGTGACAATGACATTGTACAAGCAAATTTACCGGGGATTACGTCAACATGATATGTTTTGTTGCATTTGCAAGTTCTCGAGTAAGAATTCTTAGGAAAAGCAGATAATGGATACAGAGATTTAATACTGGTCATAATCATAAGGTAGCCACACTTGCGTTGTGATGTAACACGTCAAAAGCATATCAGTTTCATACATTTATTCTGGTTAAACACGTCATTATTGTGTGGTATGGAATGCCTACGTACAAAATGTCCGGAGAAGGATGATAAAACCCAATAAATACAAAAAATAAAGGACCTGTGATCATTTCTCACTAAGAGATAGCCAGTTCAACCTTACTGATGTAGATAATTTGACTTTCCTTTTGATAATTTGAAGGAGAGAAATAGATATGTATTTTAACTCTAATAATGTGTTTCTAAAGATACTACATACACAATATGATATACGCCAATTCGCTCACTTTCAGCATTGTAGTTCTAGCTATATTTTCTTTGATGACTATGAAAGTATCATTTTTTCTATAAGTACTATGAAAGTCTCAATGATTGGCAGAAAAATGGCATCCCAGACACAAGTTGACAACTTACATGTCTCGTCAAGTGAAATACTAAAAATGTCTTCACCGTAATTCCCACTCACCCCTCCCGACACTAATTCACGATTTAAAACCGGCATCACTATCAAGCTTATATCGAGAGAGAAAAAAGTAAAAAAAATAATCAAATATGTTCGGTATGCCTTCGAGATCACATCAGAAATTTAAGCCTTAAACCGGCTCGGAAAAAAACGACTCGAAGAATCATGACCCCGAGACTTGGACCCGTAAAGAATCAACGAGAATCAAATGTCATTTTACGAATGTGGCCCTTTAACGATTATCAATTTATTACGGCACTGAGTAAGTGTTACAAAACCATAAATGTTATCTTCACGTTATCTTACTTTTATAGCTAGTTTTAGTGAAGGAAAATTAACAAGGTAATCATCAATTTAATAAAATAATTGCAGTTTTTAACGTAATTTTGTATTATGAAGCTTTTGATACGCGTTTTCGGAAATTTATTGCTGACATGTTATTAAAGCACAATCGTTTAAAATAATAAACTATATTTTTATACGATGGGCCCAATTAAGTAAACTAATTAGTAGGCAAATTGCTTCATTACGGAGCTTTTGTTATAAGTCCATTTTTGCCCGATGACGTCGACATAAAACTTCTAGAACAGTAAATTTTATTTTATGATTCTCAGAGATTTTATTGTCGTGTGGCATAAAAGTGCTCTTTGGACAATTAATAATAAATTTGAAACTAGTGGGCGTCCGTGACATTGCTTAGCTCGAATTTGTGTCAAAGAGACTAGCCACAAGGTTGCAGTTTTTGGTGGAGAGTGTTTTTGGAGGAACAGAATCGAAGACGAGCTGATGATAGTTAGTCCCTCATCATCATCATAGGCCTCCCCTTATGAGCGCCATAGCGTCCTGTCTTAAGCTTGCCGCATCCAGCATCTGCCAGCAGTCTTTCGCAAATCCTCATTCCACCTGGTCGGAGGGCGTCCTACACTACGTATGCCGAGTCGCGGTTTCCACTCAAGAGCACGTTAGTCTATATCAAGCTAGTCCCTAATTCCATAAAATTAATCGTTTCACCATTGCAATGGTAACGTCTCGGAACGACACATTTTGGCATTTTACGTTTGATAAAAGAAACTACAAATGGAGGCATATCAAAAGTGTCAATGTTGAATATGAAACTATTCTATCAATCTCCCCTTGTTAAAAATAACCGCCCGTACTCTACAGTATCTACTGTTTTTAAGAAATTAAATAAGTTAGCAAAAAAATTCGAATTCGGCAGGACTCGAACCCGCGACCCACCCTCAGTACGAGTGTGCTCTAACCAACTAAGCCACGAAATCCATAGTTGCTTCGTCGAAAATCTTTGGGACTTCTTATGGCTTAATTTTTTAGATTTTACCAAGAGTGCGATGGTTTTCGCACTATTACAAACTTACTAGGTAATACAAAACCTTATCAAGATCTAGTTTTTTCCATCTAAAGATGAGTCTGCGACGATCCATTTTCATAGTAAAGCTATTGGTTAGCAGAATTCGGTCTCTGGCCTATTGTCCTTGGTGGTAATATTTTCAGCACATTATTGACTGTATTTTGGGTACGAATAAAACAAAAAAAATATTGTAACTAATGGCGGTGAATATAACATTAACCTGCACGTCGTAGTTTACCTTTTCAAGAATCTGTCAAATTCCAAAAACACTGAACGAAGTAAAATAACCTGATTCATGTTTCAGTTTAATACATTTTCATCGATTTACCATAAGTCACTATAAATTATAAATCCAA
The DNA here is from genome assembly GCA_946478455.1 of Eupithecia vulgata. Lineage (NCBI taxonomy): Eukaryota > Metazoa > Arthropoda > Insecta > Lepidoptera > Geometridae > Eupithecia > Eupithecia vulgata. The sequence continues at coordinate 1,568,099 of OX297877.1, forward strand.
TCAAAATAAAGTCGAGTATTTTCGATATAGTCACATGGACGGACAAGTTTTCTGGAAATGTTAATATTTTTAATTTAGTTTCTGAGATAAGATGAGTTAAGTCTCGCAGCATGCGGTCCAGGTAATCTTAAATTATTCTTTTTTGGTCCCACGCAAAATGCACAGAGTTAAACTTCAACTTGGTTTTTTATTTTTACTCGTTATAGATGCGTTTGAGTTATTTTTGACGTTATGTTTGATGGATTTTAAAACTACCATATTAATTTTAAAATAAATTACATTATTTGCAATACTTACTCAATACGCTCCTGTTAAAAACAACTGCGTTCAAGTTTTTCAAATGAGATTCAAATTTAGAACTTATCCGTAGACATTTTATTTTTGGAGATTGAACTCTTGGCACATAGAAGGCAGACTTCTGTTTCTCGAAAAAGCTTTTAATTTTCGAACTCTATCCAATAAACAAGTAGATAGGATACCACAGAATAAATAAGTGCCTCCCATACAAGTTGCCTAAACAGATTACCCTCCAAGACAAATACGGTCTCGTATATCGAGATGTTATCTCGATCCCAGACGGCATATCTATTGGGTTATGTTTGCCTGGTATCAGTGATTAAAAGGGTAATCGGAAATTTGTCGTATAGCTTTGGAAAATAAGAAGAAATGTTTTTTAAACGGTTCCATATAAAAAAAAACAACCGCATCCGTGTGCTTAAAAGCGACTTGTCAAGTTGTAACACTAAACGGTCAAAAATAAACTATTCTGAATGGAAACTTTTAAATTAATTGTTTTAAAATCCTACCAGATTGTAGCGGGTTGGAATATCTTGACTTACCTGTAACAAAAAAAGAAAATTAGTACGACCAAAATCATTTATCATACAGCTTGCGCTCCTAGCGGCGAATAGCGGAACTAAAATTAAAAGCTCCTTACTAAAGTGACTTTCGAGGAGAAAAAGGTCCCTTCATAGATTCTTAAATATGGAATTTTATTAATCCAAACTGCGATTGCTATTAAAGTTCTATTTTCAAAAGACGTAGCAAAAAAAGAAAGAAACCAGTTATAAAAAGTCGCTTGGAGTTCAGTGACCTCCGATTACCGCCAATTTGAAACGTTCTAGGCGCATTATAAAAACGCAAAGTCGGAATTCGCAAACTCGCGCCATTTATCCGCGTAATGACTTGGTGACATGCGATTGGCAGTTAGCGAAACTATCATTTTCAAGGAAATTATAGTTTTGTAACGTGATTACGCGAGACTTTATGGGGTGTAGGTAGGTACTAGCGCTTGAAAAGTCTAAACATGGAGTTTGTTTTAAAACTCGAAATTTGTTTATTTGTTGTTTTGCACGAGCTTTATGGTGTTACAACATTTCATGCCACTATTACATTTACGTTGCATGAATGCTGCGTCGTCGATGGTTCTTTTTCTGACTTAGAACAATAACGCGACGTAGGAAACTATCGTAAAAAACTATCTAGTACAAATGTCTATGACAATCACAGTCATATTTGAACCGGTAGTTTCAAGAAAGGAATAAACGACAATTCTCAATTGGAATCAATGGACAACTAAGTTTTTCTAATAATAAAGAAAAAAAATACATACATTTTTTTGACCACTCTATACATTTCATAATGTAAGTAACAATCACGCAGCTTTTTCTAAAACAATAATTATCAAATTAATTCATTAACGTGTTATTTTCACAATTGATTCAAACCCAATCACGTTATGATTAGACGGTATAAAATTGACAATAATTGGTGATAGCTGGCAATAATTGTGGCGCATTGCAAAAACAGGGGAAAATTGTTTAGTTTTAAATTAGGGGTTGCCATGTTAAGCTGTTGTGCGAAGTTATTGGGGAAATTAAATCTCTTTAGTCTGACTCTAGAAATACTAAAATTTCGTTCATAATTCAATTTCGCAGTAACGTGATGATTGACTAGAGTTTAGTTTTCGTAGATAGGTTATGTTTTAGTACCTAGCTGAAAGGATTAATAGATGCTTAGGTATAACCTCGATTTAGGTTCCAAAATCTACATGATCTACTCGTATCTAAGCAATGTCAAGCATATTTATAATTCAGTTTATTACACATTTTATACCCAATAGCTTTAATTCTACGAGCCATTAAACTTGACATTTTGATAGTAAAATTAACCTGCCTAGATTAATGTCATAAAATTATTTATAATGGCAACAATTTTATTATTTGCCAACAATTTAACTATTTACAAATAATCAGCCTCAAATTACCTTCACACATCGGTGTCACGGCTAGAAGACACTAATATAATGCTATAATGACATCTGCTAGCACAAATTGTCCATAAATACCTAAGCACAATAACATATAATTTAAAATTACACGAATTATCGCAGTCGTTTCAATAGAAACGGAACAAATTGGATAATTAGGACAATTTACGTATCACGTTGAGTGACGTGAGTTCCGTGAGCGTGAACTTTGATAAAAATAAGGCATTCGGTTACACTTTCTGATCGCAAAGGGCAATTTGCCATTCTTCATTTGAATTCTCTGCGTATTCCTGTAGTTTTTAGTTGTGTCACTGACTTAGTTCTGAATTTGAAATTATGAGTTTTCCTATTTTTGTAACTCGTAAGCTCGTAAGTTACTTATGTAGTTATTTTGATTATTTGAGTATTATTATTACCTACTTTGTTGTATGCCAGCTCTGATACCTAATTCTTTGAGTTCAAGTGGCATATTTTTATGAGTTCGGTAGGAAGGATCTAGTTATGTAAAATCGGCACTTATTGGACCTACCTACTTTTTGTTCCAAACGTCTGCCTAACTTGAATACGTTGGTAGGTACGTAATTATAAATGGAAAGTGTTGTAATGACATCGCATCTTATGTTTAACGGTAGGTAATGAATCATTTTATTATCACGTTTATGTTTTTTATCGTGTAATGAACAGGCTGCAATGACCCTGCTGACCGCTGCTGACGTGGCACCGGCTCCTATATCAATACAATTTTCATGACTCCAGACATTAATTACTTACGAGTAAATTAACTTCATAATGGACATTACATAAATAATACGGCAGTGGCCGACGGTTCTAACGAACGGCCCTGAGCCGCCTTTTCTTGAGATTTCCCGGCCACCTCGGCATTTCCTTAGAAAAAACGTCATCTCCATCCCTCTTGCACCTCGCCTGCACCCAACTATTATTTCCTTTTCGCTCTTTTGTTTCGTCGATGCGGACGTCTCGCCCGAGCTCCGCCCATTTATAAAATCGACTGGTGGCCGACGTCTGTGCACCTGTCCCTTTCTCGTCCGACTGATTTATGTGAGAGAGAACGAGCTTGATCGACGCTTTGTTTTCCCGCTTCGAGTGTGACGCGTCGTTCGTTTTTGGAAAAAAGGCGCGCAACGAGCCAAGGATTAGGTTATACGTTATTACCGGGTGTAAATTGTGATAATGCGCAGCGATTGCGACGCGAATTCCCGCGTCTCGGGTGTCGCGCTGTGGGAAACTGAATGCCTTTTTGTTTTGCGCGGTAGGTACCCAGCCGTTTTGTAAAACTATATTTACGATAATGTTATCTCGCACGGCGTATTACATTACGCAGGTCGCTGCGGGGCTCGTGATTAATGATTAACTCCTCCACGCGGAACCTCTCGCTCCAACAGAGCAGACCAAAAAAACATTTCTTAGAAACTGCATCTGACTGCAAACTAAGCGCGTACACTCCGCTTACACAAGACATAATGAAGTCGTTTACAGCGCCATCTATCTCTCGATCGACCAAATCATTATTGTCAATGAGGAAGTCTATAAATCGGTGTTTGTTTATAGTCTCATCCAATTTTGAATTAAGATTTCAAGGCGAGAGCGCGGTATGTGGCGAGCAAAAAGCTCAGGCGGGTTGACATCTTGAAAAATGTCATGGCGGCGGTTTTTTGAGATTGCTTTTGGCGGGAATGCCATTCTAATCAAAATAGTTTACGCGTCCGCCGCGCAACAGATTAAGAATCGTTTTGTTTTAGCCTTCGATCGTGGGAACGCGTCGTTTTTTTACTATTATAAAGCATTCGACGTTCAAAATTGCTCCATTTAGTCAGCTCATTCAAATGTAGAGATAAATACTCTGAGAGTTCTGTAAAAAGTGGATCTAAATCGTTGGGATCAAGCTTGTAGCAAAAACTTTGACGTTTCAAAACTGTCAAAGTCAAAAACTTCCAAACTCTCGCATAAATAGGATCAGAATTCGGCGGTATCACGTCGCGAGCTCCACAAACTGTTATAAATCAAAAAGGCACAAATAAAAACGCCCGCCGCCGAGGTGAAAACGTTATTATCTTTATAATTGCACGTCAAGGCGGGAAAACTGGGGGCATTTCTTTTTTTTTCTTTTTTAACGCCGGGATGGCTATGATATATCGGCCATGAATACGGGATGTATCGCGACACCTGCTTGCTACCTTATGAATTCGAAATTGCGACTTTCTACGTCATTATGGCTTATGTTTGCTTATATTAAGAAAAATGGCGGAGGAGATCTTTACGCAGAAAATTTAAGGGAAAGCTTTATAAAAGTTAAATCAGGTAGGTACTAAAATTAACAATATATGGTTAAAATATTTATTTAAAGTTTCATGTTGAATTTTTATGATGCTTTATGTCCTTATATTTTAAAATTATTAGGTACTTACTTCTTCTTAGGTATTGAATTCTTAAATTAACCAAAAGGCTACTAGGTATCTACCTAATATGAATAAGAATTTACATATTGTATCTTAATATTCTCTTAAATATTCTATGACTTCGCTACAAAGCCGAACAGTCCAAAAACTTTAACCCTACGTTATACCAGCCGACAAATCAATTCCCCTGTCAAACAACAAATTAAAAACTATCCAAACCATTCTAAGTATTCCAAAAAGAGATCCCTAGTAACAATAAAGTAACAAAGAAGTAACACGAGTAAAACCAATAGATAAGATCCGCCCTAGAGGTAACGAAGCGGAGGACTATCGATGTCTCAGTCAAAAACTGTCAAAACCTGACAGGCGCCGTGTCAACTTAACGAGCGGTGCTGCTGTCATGCTGACGCGGCGCTTTTGGCAGCGGCACCTAGCGGCGAGTGGACTGAACTTGCGTTCTTGTAAGGGTGAACTTGCTCCGAATTTATATGCTCTAAGAAAAACTCGAGGAAATGTTCTAATAGAGAAAAATAAATGTACCGAAAATATGAAAGATTTTTGTTTAGGTGTGCCAATGTTAACAATAATTTCTCCTACTTTTTTTGATATTTGATATTTTAGTAGAATGCTCGAATTTTTAAGGTCACAGAAAAAAATTACAAAAAATTCTAATAGAGAAACAAGAATTTTGACTAAATTTCATTTTTCTTGGTTTGGTCCCACTACAAAAAAACCCTTTTAATTTTCATCATCATCATCATCATCAGCCTATAGAGATATAGGCCTCCACTAATGAGAGCCATAGCCATATATAGCTTTTAATATTATTATTATTCAGTAAAAATGGTTTTAATAAAAATGTTATACGATACATATTTTACATAAAACTATATGTGAGAGCACTAAGTAGATATAATTTACAACAATAATAGGTTTTATTTAGTTGGTGCTAATGCAGCTAACAAAGTAAAGGCACTTGAGTACTACAATTTAGATGTACTTTTATAGAAATTTATTTTAAAAGAAGCTAGTTTATAATTATAAGTACCTAACAATAATATTCTTGACCCCATCGCGTGGCGTTCACACTTACGAATGTTTTAATGAATGCAAAACTCATTTTATAATATTCAAATGCCTCATTATTTGCATTTCAGGTGTTACTTTAACTTGCCCATATTTTTTACTGCATGTTACAAAGTATTTTACATAATACTTGTTTTATGCAATGTTCTATACATATAAGCGAAGCTATATTACTTGTACGTATAGCGTCATAACTCTGAATATACTATATGCATAAAAGCTAAGTGTAGGCTATCACTTTATGTCACTATATCACTTGACCGTTTAGCGTCATAAGACTGAATGTGACTTTTACGGGTGAGTATATTGACAGCTTTACTTAAAAAGGTTTTTTCATGACGTATTTTAAAAAGTCTGTTTTTCTAAGTAGTCTTCACACATACTTTCACTGCTGAACGTTTCCCAAACAAGGTTGCTTTTGCCGTAAACATCACCCTTTAGCGGGCGGATGACGATCGCAGTAGAGGTGTTAAAAAGCATACAGAGAAGAACCCAGCCTTTTCTCTAGTGGGTTCCCTGAGTCGGTGATAGTCTTACGATAGTCACGGGCTGAGTTAAAAAGATCGATTCTCACGCCACAAACCTACGTTTTATAAACAAAAACCCTAGTAGGTTCAATCATTGTTACCAGAATTGAAAAATAATTATTCATGAAGGGAGGGGGTTAGAATCTAGACTAACGTATTAATTATTCAAAATGTCGATGCTGTAGCACGGATATAAATATTCAACGGCCGATCATTGTGTGGAATGCTTTTATTATGAGGAAAACTGTTTTTACTATGAAAGATAACACGTATTTTATGTTTAAATTAGTGGTTGATAGCTAATTCCTACAAGAAATTTAGTTAAAAGCCCTGGGTAAATTCTTTAGAATCTACAACAACTTTTAAAGTTTCTAAAGGTTTTAAAGTTTCCTTGTTTTAGGAATTATAGTTAGTAGAAATCATTATGGTGTCTTGTTATTCACTCATTCAATCTGCCTAAATTTTATATCCTTAATCAAACGATGTCAATAAATGGAAATTATATTGCTAGTAGAGCTTGAGGATACTAATGTTTTTTGTAACAGAGTGCATAAGCCCGATCGCACTCTGAGTAACCACAATGAAATTAAATCGGCAGGATTCGAACCCGCGTCCCACCCTCAGTACAAGTGTGCTCTAACCAATTAAGCACTCAGCTCTAGACAACGTCTAACGGCGCTAGTATTGAATTTTTTTTTTGGGACTTATTTAATTTCCTTAACGATACTATTGCGAAAAACTTTGGCTTAAAAACGGTTTAATAAAAAAAGTTTAGAACCACACATATCATATAAAGGTCACTTATGTTCACATCAACCAAAACAACCAATTAGAACACATTGTCAAAAGTCCGGGTTAACCGCAACCAGCCGCTAAAAATGACAACGACTTGACATTTGGTTGTAATAGTGCAATAATTGTGGTTTGATAAGTGGTAGGGTAAGCAACGGCGCGTTGGTTTACTCGCTTTTATTGAATTAAAGTTAACCGAAGGGCTTTTGAAAAGAAAGGTCAGTTTTTTAGATAACTACGGTTCAAAAATTACGTGACCCGTCCGATAATGGGCTGCCGTTTCTGGTTAGTAAGGAAACCAAAGGCTTTGGTCATAATGTAGAAAGAGCAGAAATTCTGATTATTTTGACGTAATATAAAGATTTTTTGTCCCTGTATGTGCTGTCAGAGAGAAGAATTTAATTTAATCCATATCTGTATTGAAAGAAGAAGAAATGAGTGGTTTAATATTACGTATATCAGTTATCTAGTACCCATAACACAAGCTCTGCTTACCTTGGGGCTAGATAATGCTGTGTGAATTGTCCAGCATTATTTATTTATTTACTAATTCACTAGACTGCAATATCACCGAAGACAGTGCATTATATGGAGCAGTCTAATTCCAATAAGCGGTTTTCACTTTACATTATACGAAAAAAAATAGGTCCAAGTATCTCAATAGATGGCAGGGCGTCAACTGGGAATACCATAGACATAGAATTTTTTCACTACGGAAATACGGTATGTCAATGTAGAACGAAAGGAAAACTTTAAATTTTCCAAATCGGTCCATTTTGACGTAAGGTTGTTTTCCTTTCATTTGACATTGACATACCCTTATTTCCAGCTGACGCCCCCTGCCACCTATCGAGAAGTTTGGAACAATTTTATTCTTTTAAAAAATGCAAATCGAAAACCCCTCATTGAGGGAACAAGAATCTGCACTATCATCTCACATGGAAGTGTTTGTCCCCTTGCCTAACTTTACGACGAAAGAGAAGTCGAGAAAAGTAGAGGCATTTTCAGATGGATAACATGGTGCCAACACAAAAAAATTACGTACTTAAGAGAGAAAGCGAGAGACATCAAGATTTCACAAGAGTCTGCTTTGCGTGTCACCCTTGGAGCCAAAGGTTATCATCATCATCATCAGTCTATATTAGTCCACTGCTGGACATAGGCCGCCCCTAATGAGCGCCATAGCACCCTGCCATCAACTTGCCGCATCCAGCATCTGCCAGCAGTCTTTCTCAAATCGTTATCCCACCTGGTTAGAGGGCGTCCTACACTACGTTTGCCGAGTCGCGGTCTCCACTCAAGAACACGTTTACCCCAGCGGTTGTCGGTTCTTCTCGATATATGGCCGGCCCACTGCCACTTCAGCTTGCTAATCCTTTGAGCTATGTCGATATGGTTCTCTGTCGGATGTATTCGTTGCGAATCCTATCCTTCAGAGACACTCCTAGCATAGCTCCCTCCATAGCTCGCTGGGCGACTGTGCCAAATATATACAGACAAATTTCCTAAAAAAGCAAAATCAGGGAAGGTTTCCGGACAATTTGCGGTCACCACTGACATTAGCACAGGATCTCCGCTGCGCGCTCTGATTGGTTGGATCGTTATGCGCACGCGTCCCTTTGTGCTAGAAATTGGAGTAATTGAGAACGATTTCAGACAATGGGCGCTTGAACTTTTGTTTTTTGAACTTTGACGTTTTGATTGTGATTGTTTGGATGGGTTGACGTGGATGTTGTTGCAACCACTTGAGTCAAAATAGGTATGGTGTTGGTTTTTCTTGGTCTACATCCTTTCGTTACTCTGGCTAAAGTTTAGGTAGGTGCTGGTGCTTTTTGCCTTGTGTTCCTATTGAGCAGAACATTGTATCATCATTCAACCTAAATTTTGAGACAAAATTTGACAGTGGATGGAACCCTAAAATACATACCTACCCAAATACATTAAATAAGAAAATTAAAAAAGGTCGCGTTCCCAACTCCATTACAGGATTCCCACGGTAGACAATCCAAGATACCGAAAAAGCAATATCAACAAAATAGATCACGTACCAGGCTCGCATAAGCAAGCAGCAGGTGTGTTACACATGAGTCGGAATGCGGTAAATTTTCCGGATGCCTTCCCAATGATTTCCTCCGAGACCGCCGGCCCAGATAGGTACAGGATTTCGATACGATAACGCTCTTCTCAATTTCTGCTCGCCTGGTAGCCACGCCCGCTCCATTAAATATGTATGTAGGTACTATAGTTGGGTTATTTTCTTTATACCCTGCTCCCTAGGGATCTCATCTTGGGTATCAATCGGCGATATTGGTGTGACGTATCTTGACAATAATCCTTGCCTCGCTATTTCCACGGATTGGATGGCTCTCGAGATAAATAGCTTATTACCAGGTTATTTTGCCGAAAGCTCTTTAATTTACGGTTGCAAAACGAAGACACGAAAGTTCAGCATTCACAGACAATTACGGAAGGTATTTCAATAAACAACACATGTTTTAAGCCAACGTTTTAATTTGTTTCGACCATTTAAACCACTCTAACGTGGTCCATTCTGCGCGGCCAACGTGGCTATTACCACGTCATTGTCTGCGATGCCAGCGCCACACCTCGATTACGGGAATTGCGGGAATTACACCGATTGGACGATTACATCCATTACTGACTCTACCCCGTCACTACGTCTTTTTGTTACTTTGCGATTTCTTATTTTTTTTACTTTTGATCCGAAATTAGGGCCATCTACGCAACCATTCAACAGTGGGAAAAGCCGGCTTTTTCTTTTTCAAAAGTATGAAAATTATTTTGAATTTTCACAAATATTTTAAATATTTTTATATTTTTGCTTCGACATGTCTAATTCGTTTAGATTTTTCCAAATTAGTCAGTAGGTATCACTTTATTTCCAAATATTCTTTACTTCTAAGAATACGACTTTTCATAGGAATAATTATTTTATGCTCGGAGTGAAAATATTTTTTATTTGATTTGGTACGATAATACCATTATTCTATAAATAAGCTAATTTCTTACCGTAAAAAGCCCGTCGTTATTTCGATCATCAGTTTCGCTAAGGCCGCGCACACACGGCCTTAGCTAAAGGCCACTAAGCCTTCCAATTAGGCTCGTATTACACGTCATTAGTGCCGGATGCATTACAGTGATTGCTGCGATTGCTGTCAACTATCAGTAATTTGCTGGGAATATTGCTGATGAGGCCTTGCATTTCATTTTTATTGTAGGTTTCCTTGAAGCTTCGTTTAGATAGATAGTTTAATAAAAAATGATTTACTTCATACGTCTTAATCATAACGTACCTATAGAAACATTTATCTAGTTAAAATATCATCAATTAAAATGAGCTATCATATCATAATACCTACAAATGCGGAAGTTTGGATTTTTAGAAATTTGGATGGCTGTTACCTCTTCATGAAAAAAAAAAGATCAGCCTGAAATATTGTTAAAAGGTGGCCCTAGATATGAAATCACATTATCACTCAGCTACTTTTTATCATGGAAAACCCACACGAATCCGCGGTCCTAGTCTGTATTTCGCTAACTTGCTATTGAAAAGCCACACGTACATAAAACCATTTAATATCATCCAATCAAATCTCTATAACACAAATTCACCGTTTGATTGACAGCAAAAGATCTACAGCCCATTCAATCTCTATGTTCATTCTAATTTCGAACACCAAATGACAGCTATCACCTGTCAAGCGTAAAATAGAGCAGAATATAAACCTTATTTGTATACACACAAAGGCGAGTTATTTGTCGCAGTCGTAAACTCAACAAGTGAACATAGGTCGTTTTATGACGTCATAAAAAGCTGACATCTCACTAATACGTCATAAAGTTGAATTGTCAGTGAATCCCTGAGTAAGGCTTCACGAGAGGGGTCTTGAAGCACTGGTTTATAGGTCATACTCTTTATTTGGTTAATAACCGTAAAAATACCAACTATAACCACCTGTTGGGAGTTTATGACAGTCTTCAAGATTCATGGCGAAGTTACGGTTCTATTTTTCCTCGGTATTTATCTTTCAGTAGGTAAGTAGGAACCTGGTTAATGAGCTCGTTGATTGTATGGGGGCGTAGCTAAACCCACCTAACCATAATCTCAGATAAAGTTTTGGGTCCTTTGTCAGTAGGAACTAGGAACCTATAAATGACTATTTATAGTGATATTGTAAAACGTTGTAGAAAATAAATAGAGTAGAGGGCAATAGGTTCAGAGGTAAAAAAATGTGCCAAGGGCCTTATTTAGTTTTGAGCTTGGCATATCTTTTTGGCCTCCACCGCACTTAAGATAGTGAAGATGTGGCCTAATATAACGCATTCCCAGAAGGAACTTATATAAGCGATCCTTAATTAAATATGTAGATGGTTACCTCTGTAATAATTACAAAAAAATATTTGACTATTGGAATCACCAATCACCTGGTGAATTCAAACCGCATGTCGACCGACCGCTTAGTAAAGAGTGAGTATGACAAATATAGGATGGTATTTGAATAGAAAAAAAAAACATTATCCTGCATATAAATAATAGCTTTTGATCCTGAAACACAACCCAAGCCAGTTTAGGATCCTACGGATTCAATGATCATCATCAGACTATGTTAGTCAACTGCTGGACATAGGCCTCCCCTAATTAGCGCTAGCGCTCTGTTTTCAGTTTGACGCATCCAGCATCATGCTTGCAGTTTTACGGACGAATTCAATACAATACAAAACACTCTAATTGTGTCCAATAAATGATTTTTATGTTCTGTTCTTTGTTATTACAGTCGCACCAATAATCATTTATTTCCAACGTCCAAAACATACTCAAGACTAGAGCGAAGTTGTAGAAGATCCGATATGGTGCTTGTATTTATTAACGGGATAGAGTTTGCCGGACCTTCCGAACAGTCGTAACTATTAAGATTGGCACTCCCAATACTTGCCAACAAAGCACTTAAACCGATAACAAGAACCTTACAACTCAAAACGTAACGTGTCCTATGACACGGGTCCAAGTCAAAATCATAAATTTGACCCCATAAATGTACATACATAACAAGTTTACCAATAGAGAAAATAGTAATTTACCAGGAGAGCATAACTAGAAGGTAGTTGGTGTTCCCGCGTGGCGCATTACGAAGACGGGTCTGGTCATTAGGCGGCGGTATTAGCTATTAGCCGACGCCCTGCAGCATAAGTTAGAGGTAGGGTTTGCCGTTTGTCTTGTAACGAGGTAATTACTGGAGGTGCGACAATGGATATGTCACCTTTTTGGGCTGGTAGAATAGGCGTGTGAAAGTTGCTAACATTGTATCCTGGTTATGGATCGGTCAGTTATTCTGCCACGGTAAATAAATAATTTAAAGGCAAAGTGTAAGGACTGATCGGATGGTAAGTAGCTTTGAATATTTAATGGTATTATTTAATTGGTATTTATCGCGTTTATATACCTTTTATTCCAGTTTTAATGTTCAACAGTTTACATATTCGGTCAGAGGCGGTCTTCTACGAAGCATTGTCAGCATTATTTGTAACTAAAAACCTTGCTTCGAAATGCAAGCGAGGGATTCTTGGTTTTTGAAGCAAGGCATGGCGGACGAAAAATAGTAAATAGTTCTAATAACTATGTGAACAGTTCAAATAAGTATAAAATTATTTAGGTAACTCTGGTTGAAATGCAAAGCTTTGACTCTGAAAAAGAAAATGACAAAAGATCGACTTTTCAATTCCAAAGCTGACCAAATTACACAGTTCTAAAAAGGCAGTAAATCATTCTAAAATTATTCGGGTTGGCGCCTCGTACGCCCAACAGCAACATGTCACTTGTCAAAACATAAAACGTTCCATAACACGCAGTTTTACAGCCCAACTTTAACAGCCGATACTATTACAAAGGAATCACTGTTTTCACAAACCAAGTAATTTATGACGCATAAAAATACCTATTTTTAATTGATGCGTCCAGAAACATATTGTTAACTACCGTACTCCGTGATATATGCGTACTTAAGTTAATCTCTTTTTATTTTCCTATGGTTTTTATAGTTATTTTTTCTATTTTCCACGGCGCTCAACGTCAGAACTAAAGACGTATAAATCAATGCGTCTAACGGAACGTTAAAGGAAATTATTACTATTTATAAAACTTTTATTACGTTTATCTGATAGTTATCTTGTTTTTTATTTAAACATATTAGTATCCATCATAATAAAAGCAGCAAAAATAGAATGGTTGCATAAGAATTCAAAGTATTTTTTACGGTTTTTGAATCTGGCACGAGAATGACAATCATCCGAGTTTTTTTCCGAAATGCATTTCACGTTGCCAACCACTTTATTAGCGGGAAAAAAATGTTGACAGGCGTTCTAAAATTAAAAGTATGCACGTCACGAGATTTTAAAACACCATCATTCTTCATCAGGCCCCTATTTTCATCATCGTTAAAATTTTAAATTGGAAAAAATAGAAACAAAAACAATTCGTATTTCGAATAGAGGATTTCAATTTGAAAATACGTTCTACATAACCTATCTAACGACCTATTCTATCGATTGAATCGATTTATCTGTAATATTGTCATTGCTCTACGTTGCCAAGCGAATTATACAGATTCTACAACGTAATAAAGCAATCAAATATAACAATTAAACACTAGACACGATTCCTAAGATCAGATAACATACCGATGTTTATCTTGACCATATAAGTACCAGGGTAACAGAGCCAGTACCAGGGACGCAGCCTAGCTACCAGGGCCCTCCGTGAGTTTAGAACAATGTGTTGTTGCAATTTGCAAGCTCGGCGAGCTTCACCATTTATGGCTCAGCCGATGTAAGCCTGTATCGGTCTTACATATGATTTACATTCATTTTGTTTGTTGATGCTTAGAAACCAATAAAAATAGTTTGTGTTTTTCTTTTTAAAGTCGGTTAGATGCCATGTTTCTGACTCTAGTAGGTACTAGATTTGACTTGAAGCCAATGTAGAATTTAATTTGTCTATTTTGAAGAAATCAGCATTTTAAACCCTCGTAGTTCTCAATTTAAAAATTGAGTACTTTCTTTCTGTAGTCGATTTCACACGCAATCCATTTTCAAATTTTTTGCCTCGTCTATACCAACATACTAGAACTAAAATATTTTCCTGAATATACCGCCAAATACTTACACTTCATTCCAACAAAAAAATTAAAAAGAGAACAACTCTCGACAAACATTCAAAAAGAGAATAATTTCCACATGATCAGTTACAATTTCATTCGATGTTTAAAATTCTATTTGGCGGTATAATGTATTTAAATGGTGTAATTTGCGGTGGTACTACCGCACAAACAAACAGACGGGGGTAGCGGCGCTTCTGGGGCGGTAGAGAGGGGACAGTAACTCTGATGCGGGGAAAATCTTGAATGAGTTAGTAAAATTACAGAGATGAGGTATTGATAAAGTATTCCCTAATTATAGGATCCTAGATCATACAATATAATAATCAAATAAATAATGCAAGATAATTCACGCATCTTTTTTTTTTTTTTTTTTTTTATTTGCTTTGGGTGGCTTGTGTGTCACTGCGGCCATGATAGGCCTATTGTGATCGCCACTTTATACGTTCACCCCTGAAGCTGCGGCGTTCATAATTCGCAACTAACCCTTGCAGCTGCTAGGAACTGTAGGATTTTCTTCGAAGAGATGTCTCTTAGCTCATCTGGGCTGTGCAGATGCTTGCCCAGGTGGATGCTACGTTTTTGCATTAGCGCTCCGCACTCTCCTAGCAGATGGAGAGGCGTTTCTTCCGCCTCCTCACAGAATCTGCAGGATTGTGTGTCGCTCAGTCCCAGTTTGAACATGTGCTTGTTGAGGCGACAGTGTCCAGTTAGGGCTCTTGTCATAATGCGAAGGTTAGATACTAGATTAGTATGCATCTTTACGCAGGCCCAAGCTCAGCAAAGCTTGTGAAATTATAACACAAGGTCTGCTTAGCTCATATTTCAGTACTACACTAATATACTTTTTACAATACACTATATAGGAACATAGATATTTTTTATCATGTTTGTAGTATTTTTATTTATTTATCTATAGAGCCAGTTACACAAAATAATTATATGACATAAACATAATAAGTATCACTACATAGTACATAGTATAAAACAAAGTCGCTTTCTTTGTCCCTATATCCCTATGTATGCTTAAATCTTTAAAACTACGCAACGGATTTTGATGCGGTTTTTTTTAATAGATAGTGATTCAAGAGGAAGGTTTATTATGTATAATACATGCATAATATACCTAGTACCCGTGCGAAGCCGGGGCGGGTCGCTTAATATAATATATACAGGAATAAATACCAGCTAAGCAATCGCAAAACAGAAATTCACAAAATAACGCAAAGAAAAATAATAAATATTCAAGCTGAGCCACTTTGTCCCGTCCCTAGCATCAGCCTCGGGCGCCGGCGTCTGATAGCGGAGCCCTATTAGATAATACTCTTACTAACTCAGTTCTGATAGCTTTAATGAAATCAGGAACTGATATTCAAAGTTATTTTCAGTCTACAGTAGTTTTCCTATTTTCCAACGTAAGGTAGTTATTGGTCGACTTAGAAAAAAGGAGGAGCCTGTTTTTTTCTTCATTGATTCCTTCGTCAGTTTATGAACAGATTTGGAAAATTCTTTTGCAGTTGAGAGAGAGAGAGAGAGAGAAATATTTATTTACAGTTGACTAGAGAATGAACCTCAGAGAATGGTCCCTTTTTATTCACGAACGTCACGTATTTATCCCGAAGAACTAAAAAAACAAATAAAAAGTAAGGAATTCGATGTCAGTTGATAGTTTTTTAGCTATTTAAAATTCATTTAATCAATCAGTGGCTGTCGCGGCGCCAGAATTGACCCCTCCAACCTCCAAGCCCGTGGTGGTGTAAGAGCCGACTAGTCTACTAAAAAGTAGCAGCTTCCTTCTATGTATTTTTAACACCACCACTACGGTCACCAATCCTACCAAGCGTCGTGATAACGTCAAAACTCCCTTTTTTTGAAGGAGACACGTTCAAAATGTGGTCGTATATGTACTGATCAGTAATCAATACGTAAAAAAACATAAAACATACACACTAAAAAACAAAAAGGAACGTAAACTTCATATCAGTAACTTAAATTTTCATAGAATAAACTTCATCGTCATTTTACTTCCAATTTTAAAACGCAAGGAACAGCTAAAAGTATTCCAAAATCAAAACACAAGACAACTCGTTCGTGAACCCCGCACTAGTCTTGCACACAATTAAAGAGACGCACATTCTACTGCACAAAGCATTTGACCCCCTTCCGTTTCCGCTCGCGTCATCATTTTTCACCGCGCCTCCATTTATTTTATCTGCGCGCCACACGCCCGTCCGCGATAGCGTAGCGAACGTAGGTACATTCAGCGTCGGAAAGATCATTGCAAAAAATATAGATAGATAGATAGAAAATACTTTATTGCACACGGAAAAAAGAAGTAAAAACAAATATGTAACAATTGGCAGTCTTATTGCTCAAGAGCGATCTCTACCAGACAACCGTGGTTGGATAGGATCGTTGGATTGAACGGGGATCTGTGTGCATAAATAAGAAGCTAATTACAAAATTCTAAATAGACTTACAATATTATTTTATGAAATATTAGTACATAATAACCTATATACAGAGGTCCATTTCCAAAATTAATTTTAATTCAGGTACGTTATCAGAGTAATCATTATATTTTAATATAACATTGCGCGTGCGTCATCGGAAAGTCGATGACTCGGTTAATTTGAATGTTTTTCTCTAAGGTATTTATTATATATGGATGGGCCCTATTTAAGTTACTTTTTTATAAACTTTCTTAGTTGCCTGAAATCAAGTATTATAATTTGAATGTATAATTATCTATCTCAGCATTTAAATTCGTGTTTAGTTAAACTGACGGTTCAGAATATACTAACTTTGAATGCTTTGATAGTACCTATACCTACAGTAGTCTCTTGATAGCATATAGATATCATAACCTTAATTGTTTGTTCGAATTAGGTTTCAGGTTAATGTGGCACTTAAATTTTTTCTTAGTTCGATCAAAACCCGCCTTAACAGGCGAAAAATTAATGATAATTGAAACTTTTTGGAAGATCTATATTTATGAGTAGATTGATAGCTTAGATGTATTTGACGATGACTGTACCATCAGCTGCTGAGACACAGAGATTTATGAACGCACCCCCGACGCTACAGACCTTTTTAGTATACGATATTTGAATTTGAACTTTTGAATTTAGAATACGTCGAGTGTTCTATGACATCCGCCATTGTTCATTCTTCAATCCCATTCTTCATTTTCGATATTTGAATTTGAAATTCTGCACTTTTTATACCTTTCAGCCACCTGTACCGTACAATACAACAAAGTAAGTAAAAATAATTTAAAATGCAATGCAATGAAATTCCTTGCAAATATTAAATAAATAATTTATTGCTATAGCTTGTTTTAAGTAGGTAGATCAGAAAAACCTGAGAGAAAGATTTTAAAAAAGAAGGTACCTAAGTAGTATTTTAAAAGTTCTTTATGCTTTTAACTAACTACGGTTTATTGCATTTTGCCATACTTAACAAGCAAGATGTGCTATCTAATTAACTAATCGCATAGATAATAACCTCGCCATTGCAATGTCTACTCGGTGGTCCTACGTTATCAGTTCACTTGCCCTTAAACTGTAAGGCAAACCGTCAGTCTTACTAAATGTCAGCATTCCTTTTAAAGAACACCTTGTATTTACAAAAATGTTTAAAAAAAGAACAACGCAAGGCATAGGTTAAAATTCCTATGATGAAAAAAAAGCTTCCCGATCATAGGCAAGTCGTGTAAAAAGCTTGCTGTAGCCTGTAAGTCAGCAAAAAGGTAGCAAATTCAGCTCAACTCGACATTTCCCTATCTCATTTTCCATTTGACAAACATCATTACATCTTCCGGTGTCGCCCCCTGACGGCAATTTTCGAGATTCGGGTGCGTTCGGGCGCGCTCGCTCGCTTCCGCAGTTTGTTATTATAATTCCAATTTTGAATCGTAAACTAAAATAGGTACTCTTTTTGAATAGAGAGCTGTGTTAAAATTCGAAGTATTTTAAGGTTAACGTGTGTTTTTATTCCACCACGATTTTACAAAATTAAAATCGTAGAATCGAGGTACTTACTCACTGTGTATAATTATCTGCTTTCATATAATTCTAAATCGATTCTAAAGTTTATTTTAAACTGTCCTCAGCTGGATCAAAAACCTATCTGTTAGAAAGTGATCACAAAAATACAAACGGCTTATGAGAAAGCCACTCTCCCTAGACGATTAATCATCCCTCCCCGCACCCCTCTCCACTCCCCCGGTCAAACGTCTACTATTTTCATTACTCCGACTGTATGCGAGGAATGTTCGATATTCGGATTGTTTGCGCGCGAAAGTTTGTTTTGACTTCTAGTTCGAATTTCGAAATATTGTTGCAGTAAACAGGGCATGATAAAGGTTAATATTAATTTGAGTGGCATTTTGATTTTGTGCAAAAAAGGTAGGTACCTACGAAAGTAACATCGTAATGCACATTTACTAAAAAAATACCGAATATTTTTGTAGGATTTTATAGGAATAACTCAAAAATGTTTAGATACCCATGCATGACTATAATAATTCTTATTGTCTGGTCGAGAGCTAGTGAGTATCTGGCACAGCGCATCAGCATTGCCATTGCCATACACAGCGGGGCAATGCAGCCAGCGTCTTGGGCACGCGCGCGACTGGTATTGATTGTGAATCAATCTACTTGAAGAATGCTTGCAACAGTCTGCAATTAGCTCAATTGTAAACACTTGCCTACTAGTTCTAATTTGTTTCATTTCTTTGACTGTCATTTTGTTTGTTTGTTTGTTACTATGGTCCATTATCTTATTTCAACAATATCTAATATTATAGCTCATATAGCTCAAACAAACATATAGCTAGGAATTCTAGCTCGAATCTAAGGAGGGTTTATTTTATATTTGGATTCTAATTATTCCACGAATTAAAAGATAAACAACGGATAATATACACCGAAATAAAAATGTTGTTTCTAGTTTTATTGTTTTACTCTGAAGTGAAATATGTTTTATTTCAAACGGTTAGCAGATCAAGATCTAAACTAAATAGATTTATAGATGAAAATATGGCCTTTTTAATGTTCTTAGAAACGGTTGCTTTGTTATTTATAGGTATTTTATGTATGTACTTTAGCGTAACAGAGTTGGGAATCGCATAGGTACCTAAGTGTAAGTATGTAAATTGTTATTATGATGTTTTAAAAAATTATCTGAGCGTCTGGTCGAAGCGACGCGTGACCCGAGAGCTGGTGAGTATCTGGCACAGCGCATCAGCATTCCATACAGCGGGGCAATGCAGCCAGCGTCTTGGGGACGCGCGCGTCTGGTATTGATATGGATCACTTGAGTTACCTGTAGATTATTTGCAACAGTCTGCAATTAGCTCAATTGTTTTTAATTTAGTTCTATTATCTGAATGTCATTTTCATTGTTATAAAAGATTATAAGTATGTATGTAATAAGTAATAATATACTTTTCCAGGTAAAAAAGAAAATTATTTTGTTACAAACTTTTTCACATGAAATCTGTTTTATGTATTCCCGAAGTCCTCAATCAAGACACCATTTATTTGCAAAAAAACAATATGCCAATTATAAAGTAATATCCTGTCAATGGTACCAGGGCGCGTGAAGCTATAAGAAGTGATCCCCGACACTTAGCGACGTATTAGCCGACCTCCTCGCGTTTTTACGACCCTGGTAATGCTCGAGAGGACCCTGCCCTTAAAACGTGAAAATCTGCCCTAAAACGTTCGTGATTTTTTAAGTCGTTTTTATTCCTATTTTTTGCTTGGAAAATTACAGAAGAAAGACTTGTTTTGTTTTTTTAATTTTCTCCAAGATTAGATGGTATTGTGATATTTGCGATAAAGCTTCATGAATAGTGCCTACTTATCTGTTACCTTCTTAGAGAGTTAAAACAAGGAACCCAATCTTCAATGAATTATCAAAGTGATCATCTTCGATATTTTATTGAATTACCTACGATTTTTTTAAGCACTCGACATTCTGTCAGATTTTTGCATTTTTGTTGAATAAATTGCCAGCATTAATACCTTCCTTAGCTACCTACTTCTTCCCGGTACGTTGCGCCCCCTATTTCTTACAAATATTATCTAGCCTCAATATAATCTAAAATCTAATTAAACACAATCGCTACAGCGAAACGCACTCAAACAATGAAGGAAAAATTCAATTAACATCACAAAGAAACTCGTAATTTATTCACACAAAAAGCCCTTTTAATTATAATTAATATTAACAAGGGAAAGGGAATAAGAATTCTTGAGATCTGTATAGGCTGGGCAAGGTGCGCTGTTTATATTGCCCGCTGTTTATTATAATATATTTGTGTAACTAGCTTCTGCCCGTGGATTTGCATGCGTTTTTCCTGAATAAAAAGTAGTCAATTTCCCTTTTCCGGGTCAACAATCTACCTCCATGTTGCAAACATTTTATTGCAATCTTTTCACCTGTTTAGTAGTAAAAAGGTTCCTTCGGCCAGTTGAAAAAAAAAAAATGCAAAAGTGACTTACTTATTAGAAACAGTTTTTACTGAATCTGATTCCTTTAGATGCAAATTTTAGGACATTAAAGATTTTCAATTATAAAAGAACCTTATGATTTTCCATCGAAACCTTCTCAGACACAAATTCCCCAAAAACGCCCAAAACATCACCACAAAGGGTGATTCTAAGATCTCCAACCGTTTTACATTCCCTTCAGTACTAGGGCGCCGCCCTAAACACCTCTGAGGGACTCCCCGACTTATCTCGGGTACTAGCAGTAAAATAAAGGTTTACTAGACCATAAAGAAAATTAAAATGAATTATTTTGACGAGAGAGGGCGCTTTTACGGTTTCCCTGGATTGTTATAGCGCTGTTATAGCGTAAGGACTAAATTGTTTTTGACTTTTGTGTCTCCAGTCTTGAGCGAGGATTAGTTTTGCATATTGTTTAATTTGTCGGGTAATTTTATTGGTGATTTTGTGTTTTATGGGGAATTTAGAGTTGCGAATATCCGATTTGAAGGGTAGGTACCCATTTTGATGTTTGATAAAATATTTTTCACTTCTGATAGTTATGGGGTTTTAATAGCACAATTGACATTGAGTACCTACTTACAGTAAAAAAAATAAAGATTTTTAATATATGTAGTTCAAAACTGATATTTCAATTTATGCTGATGGTAAATTTAGGTAGGTACCTACTTCTCATAGGTGGTTTAGCTTTTGATGGTAATTGATTTTATAGGTTGTTTGGTATCTGATAGGAGTTTAAATCTTTGATAGGTCATTTATGCTAAGCTTGGTTTAGCATATTGGCATGTTAAATCAATTCATTTGATACGATTACGTTACTCTCGTAAACGTTAGACAGATATTTAAAGCAGTTTGTTTTGCATAATGACGCTAAATAGATTGTTTAATGGTCACTTTGATTTAGGAAATTAGAATATAAATTGAGTATTTGAACAAGACGGTTGCTTCGATATTTTTATCTACACAGATGTTGTTCTAAAAATGTGTTCGGAATCAGAGCCCTGAGTTGAAATTGGAACGTTAACGTTCTAAGTATTTGTAAACATTTTGAATTCAAATAAGTGATTGTTCCAGAACTGCGCGATAGTGTTGTTTGAAATCTCATTTAAAAATAGAACACGCTCTCTACTTTCTTTATCCTTTGATTCTAAGACACCAACTGAACTTAGAATTCGAAATTTAAAAATTATTTGAAACAAAACGCAGCCCCTACAACATGATAAGGTATGTAGGTAACGGAAAATATCCCGTTCTTACAATATGGCTCCATAACGCAATGGTTATGGGGGAGCGCTCATGCTTGTTAGGATTTGATACACATTGATGATTGTTCCGAGCATTGCGGTTTACAGAAGGCAAAAATAAAAATACTGGAAATTTCAAACTAAATTAGCTTTGAGTAAGCAGTGCTTTCAGGGGAACCAAATGACCGATATTTACAGGTTTCACCATCATCATCATCCTATGTTAGTCCACAGCTGGACATAGGTCTCCTCTAATGAGCGCTTTAGCACCCTCGTCGTCTTCAGCTTACTGGTTTATTAAATAATTATACTAAAATTTTCATGGCTACGACGCTAATATCCATGTCCATCTGCAAAGCTGGCGAGTGGGCAGTGAATGAGTTAAACTACACCCAAGTCCGCAATAAATACGTAAGTAGATGATAGAAACATTTGTCCGGCTGTGGGACTCGAACCCGCCGTCTGTGCTATACCTGTGAGACTTACTCTATCTGCTTTGTTAGAAATCAACCAGTTTAAATCTTTATTTTTTCCCGCGAAAAATTTACCTAATCAACTTCTAACCATCACCTAAACGCGCCAAAACGAACCACAAAACAAAAATCCAGGGGTATTAAACCTAAGTGTCGTTCGCAACTTGTTTTACGGTCGTCAGGGATCGTAAACCTTGGGCCGGGCGCATCAGTGATTCCTGATCGTCTATTTGGGAGTTACGCTCCAGGAGTACCCAACCTTGGGCTGTTATCGGCCCATCTTGAGTGTTGCCCCATCCTTTGAATGTTGCAAGTATCTTTTGAATGGTAGAAGTGGATGTAAAGTTGGAGATAGGTGCGAATGAAAGGAATAGGGAGCTGGGGAAGTTTTTTTTGAGTCTTTTTTGAGGAGATTGCTTTTTTATTGCCTTGAAAGTGTGTTTGTGGTGAAGATAGCGAGCAATAGGGGCAGAATTATGATTTTTATCTGGAAATATTTATAATTTACGCGCCAATGTTTTCTTTCTTATTCAGTAAACTAAACAAAGTTACTTTTTTGAGTTGTCACAGTTTCTTCTAAGAGGTAGGTTTTTATCTGAATAAAATGCTGCTTTTACGTGTTAGTTTTTTCCCAAAAAGGTCAATTTCCTTCCTTTCTTCCAATTGTTAATAACAAGAAAATAATACAAAAACAACCCCTTTCAAGATTAAATACAAACGACACAATTCTTTTAAACATCCCGCCCAATGGAACCCCACTTGTCGTAATGACATTACCTTCACCTGCGACATGCGTTCCGTTCTGTCGTTTTATTACGGTACCCTAAAATGCCGGATGCAGTTGTAAAGCTAGATGTGTTTATGTTTTTTTCATTTTGTGTTATTTTACAAAATACAATACGAGTATTATTACCAGAAAAAGAACATCACATAAGATAAGTTCTTAGTCAATGTAATTTTTTGTTGGTGTTAAATAATTTGTATAAGTATAATGGGCGGCCTTATCGCTTAGAAGCGATGTCTTCAGCCTACTTTTTTCATCTTCTATTATTTGCCTTAAGAGTATAACAGGCATAAGTAAGTTTTTTATTTTTATTTTATGAAATAATGCGCGCAAAACCACGGATGAAATAATAAGCTATTTTGAATTAGATTTAGAATACTTACATGTGAAAACATTATTAGGTTTTTAGTGTCAATACAATTTTAAAAATAAATAAACATAAAATTGGTATGGCCATTTACCGCTTATTTTCTTTATTAATATTTGTTGTTTAGTTGGCAACAGTGATCTACACCCTGTCAATTTGAACTGTCAAGCTATTACGGTTCAAGAGATACATTCTCGATAAAAGTACATAAAAAATAGCCATTTAAATTACGTTATTTGTATGGGACCTCCCTTTAATTTTAATATATATTTTATTTTATTACTATTATAACTAAATAGCAGCGCTTCCCTAGTTTCCGTTCCCATGGGAGTTCCGGGATAAAATATAGCCTATGTGCTTTTCCAGACTATAATCTATCTCTGTGCCAAATTTCATCCAGATCCGTTCAGCCGTTCTGACGTGATTGAGCAACAAACATCCATCTATCCATCCATCCATATAACTTACGCATTATAATTTTTGCTATGGCGGCATTAAAATAAGTTTTCTGTAAAAATGAACATTCTACCATTTACGGTTCATGAGATAGGCAGACGGACAGACAGCGCAGGCTTAGTTATAGGGTACCGTATCTACCCTTTGGGTACGGAACCCTAAAAAGGAATATCTAACCACTCATTCTGCTTCTAGATTCATAGCAGTTCCAAATAATTTACTATAACTTATATACGCTTCAAAAGTAACATAAATTCGAAACAACATAAATCGATAAAACGTCAATACAGGACAAGCTGATCCATAGCCCCATAAACTAAGTATTAACAGACAGACAGTTCAAATAAACAGTATAATAGTCCTATAATTACCAACGCATTAGCTAGACTATAGATAGACTATAGTCCATAGACTATAGACTACTAATCAACTGGAGCCCTTAAGCCTCTAAGCTGCGGTCGCGACGACTCACTATAACCATAGACTACAGAGTAGCTACTCTTGGACTATGTGGAAGTCTATGGATGGAGCTCAGGAACCCTATTGGCGCGTTTGGGGGAGCCTATGTCCAATAGTGGACATACATGTACGAGCTAACACAACTAAGCCGAAAGGAGGTGATTCTGTAACCCCAGGGGATGAGTCAGCGTCTGGTCGAAGTGACGCGTGGCCCGAGAGCTGGTGAGTATCTGGCACAGCGCATCAGCATTGTCATACAGCGGAGCAATGCAGCCAGTGTCTTGGGCACGCTTCCGGCTGGTATTGATTATGGATCAGTTGCGATACCTGTAGATTGTTTGCAACCGTCTGCAGTTGGCTATATTGTTACAATTGTAAATACTAGTTTTCGTTTAATTCTATTATTTGATTGTAACTTTCTACATTATAAAATACTTAGCTGTTACCAGTGGCTTAGCGCTTAAAAATTCATTAAGCTCGCAGTAGATTTTTTTTATATATTTTTTATAGTGTGACAATGACAATTCGACGACCTCAGTGGCGCAGCGGGCGAGAGTCTGCCTGCGACGCAAGAGGTTGCGGGTTCGATCCCCGCCTCGGAACAAATTTGTGTACGATCTGCGAATTTGTGTTGGTCTGGGTGTTTTCTATGTATAATAAAAATGTCTATCTATGTTATGTATAATATTACGTATATCAGTAGTACCCATAACACAAGCTCTGCTTACCTTGGGGCTAGATAATGCTGTGTGAATTGTCCAGCATTATTTATTTTATTTAATGGAAAATATATTGAATAAGTAAGACAATCTCAAATATACAAAACAAAGACCGTAATCATACAAAGTAATTATCACTCTGTATATAATATATTATTAGAAATCCATTAGCCCAATTCCTCCTTCAACCATTGTGTAGTATCGGTTACCATCTATATCGTCATATCGACGTATTATATCGTCATATCGACGTATCGTTGTGCCACGAATAGAACAGTCCCACTCTGAAATTGGATATTCTAGAGATGGACCTAGGAGTGGGTAGATCTGGACTCGAGAATGATGATATTTTATTTGAAAGGGAACTGGTCCAAAAAAAATATTTTTAAAATATTTTTATTTCCATATAATAATGTTAAATCAACTCAAGTAACTTAGTTTGTTTAAATCTGTTTAAGTGGTAAAGAATTTTCTATCTATCTTCTGTCTGTCTAACACTGCAAACTTTACGCAGGTACTTAAAATACCTAACTATTATCGTAAAGCCACATATTGTTTATTCTATTAATAAGTACAGAATTTCACTACAAAGAGCTTGGTTATTAGGTACTGAAGTGTTGATGACGAAATCAAAATTACAAAATATTTTATTTATTTAATAAATGATGGATGTGATCGTGATTCTTTTTTTTGTGAAGGTGAAGGTGTGGGAAGAAGTTGTTTTTAAATGAGATTTCGTAAATTGGTTTTAGGTCGTCATTTAAATTATAATGCCTATTTCTACGGTCAGTGCAAAAACTAAATGTATAATTTTCAAAAATGCATATGTTATGCTCACTCACCCTTTGTATATATTTCTACACCCAAAAACGTATATAGAGTTAGGATAATTCTGAAATACTTGTTTAAAGTGTTTTTCTTTGTTCGCCATTAAACATGTTTCTTTCCTTCTTACTTTATATAGTAGGCGTTTTTTAATATTCTTTGTCGTTAACTCTCCAGCTATAGGTTACAGTCTTCACCTGTTTCTATCGCAAAGTTACATCCAGTTGCTACAACCTTCGATGTTGTTCACAACTTGCTATATCTATTTCTATAGACTTGCCCTATTTGGAAGACAATAGATTAGTAATTTAGTTGTGGTATCGTATTTTGTAGGTAAGGCAGGTGCTTGGCGAGATATTGTGCGAAATAGATCGGAAGGCGCCAGCGCCATGGAAACTAAACAATATCCAAAAAATACCTAATATAGGGAAATAAAACGACCAATGTGGCGTTGTGGGTAAAATCTCGCATGCAACGGAGAAGGTCGCGGGTTCGATTCTCCTCCCAATACAATTTTTTATATAACATTTACCTTTACCTTTCTATATAACCTTTTTATATAACCTAAATAGGTACCCTGAACCATTTGTTCAGGGTACCTATTCTGATTGTTTTTTATGTGTAATAAAAAATATTTATCTATGTCATCATCATCAGCCTATATTTGTCCACAGCTGGACATAGGCCTCCCCTAATGAGCGCCATAGCGCCCTGTCTTCAGCTTTCCGCATATTATGCCATTTATCATTTATTATTTTTATGTATTGTATTATATTAGGTAGGTATCAGTCATCTAGTGCCCATAACACAAGCTCTGCTTAGTTTGGGGCTAGATGATGCTCTGTGGATTGTCCGGCATTATTATTATTACCTATTATAAATGCGATAAGTACTAGTATAACAGTCATATTTGTAACTAGCTTCTGACCACGTCTTCACACGCCTATTGCTATATCAAGTAGCCTACTATCTTAGGTAGGTTATGTTCTAAATGTACACCAAATTTCATCTTAATCTGTTCAGTAGTTTCGGAGATCTTGGGTAACAAAATAAAATTCACATTTTACATGATTATCTACTACTATCTTCATCTATTTCCCTTGCTTTGTATTAGAGTGCTTATAGTTTAACCCTTACGCATGCTGTGACGGCCTGTAAGAGGTTGGTACACTTACCATCACTAATTAACCCACCTATTTTAAATACCTTGTAAGTTTTGGTGTACTCGCTGTAGGCTAACCTAATTGATTAAATAAATAAATAAATAAATTTCGGTAATATTCGGTAAGGAAAATACCTAAAAATTATATGTAGCACGATGGAACGTTACGTATGCAGCGCGAAATAAAAAAAAAACAGTTTTTAGCATTTCTGCATTGTACAAGTAATTAGCTAGTAGATAAGAAATATGCTCATATTCGCCGCAACACTACCACGTTAAGGTCACGCGTGAAAAAAAGCGTGGTTTTACTATTTTCTAGATTCCACAAGAAATTTAGAAATCAGTCTAAAAGTTTATATAAAAAGTTTATATATACCATAACTACCATATGCTACAACAAACAACGAATCATTAGTCTTTTTGGTGAATATTGATAAACGAGATTTATTACTAAAATAAACAATATTACCGTGAATTGTATAACGGTGTAAAGGTCTTAGTTATATCTACTTTTATTATTTTTAGTTTGTATGATGGTTATCCTGTAAACCTTTTTTTTGTTTATATTTTTGAAGTTTTAGCTTATTTTGTTTTTCAAGATTTTTTATTTGTTTAAATTCTATTATTTTATTCTTGTGATTTTCCTTTCCTTTTTTTTTGATTATAATTTTATTATTTTTGTAGTTGTTTATATGATTCAACGTACTAGTCATAACGATTAAGAAATGTCTTGTTTTTTTTAATAAATAAAAATAATAAAATAACGCGAGAAAAGACGCATAATCCAATATCCTTCAATGAGTCGAAATAGATTAACAAAATGAGTCGATATAGACTAACAAATCAGATTATACCTCCCCCAGCACACAATAGAACAGCCAGTAAAGAAAACACCGTTAATTAGTTAACGACAAATTAAAACACAGGCTGTTCAGTTCTTATTGGAGGAGCCCTGCCCAGCACATAACGTTGATGCAAATGTAGCCAATTACATTAGTGCTGAAGTATAGGATGGAGGGGAAAGCTGGGTAACTGTATTGAGTCTTCAATTCTATCTATTAATGGACAAAAAAAATAACAAAAAAGAAAATCAGACTAACAACCCTTCATTTTTATAGATTCCGTATCTCTAAAAAGAAAAAAAAGGAGCAATCATAGGATCACTTTGTTGTCGTCTGTCCGTTTGTCGAGCCTCTTTTGAGATACAAGTTGCGTTGAAATTAAGATCAAATACTTATTAAATAAATACGGCCATATTGGTTCGTAGCCTCTTGGAGCCGTGATATACATCAAACTTCAAAGTCAACGCAATTAAAAGTTACCATCGTTTATGACCAATTTTTTTATTTGAAAATCTTTAATATATAAAATGAAGTCCTATTAGTTACACTCATAACTCAAGAATGGCTGAACCGATTTTAATGATCTTTAGTTCGTTGGATTTCGTCTCGAATAGCAGAATAAAAAATAAAAAAAATCAACATTTTACGAGAGGAAAACATATGAAGAAAATCGTTTCATTCTCACAATTTTTTTGTATATAACGCCATCTCTGATTATAAGGCGAACCAAAGTTTGCCGGGCCAGTAATTTAAAATTTTATACTTGACTTGTCAAAGTGCTATTATTAATTTAGGCTTATTTTGTAAGCCTATAGAAATAAAGTTATTGATTTCTCATAAATTGTTTTACCATGTTGCTCGATTCTAAAGAAATAAGGTAATTGATATCTGATCAATCGCGTTTCCATGTTTTCTTGATTATTTTTAAAAATCTATGTAGTCTAACTTTTGTCTTAGCTGTCATTACATAGACTGTGGCAAGGCAACTTCCGTCATATTGAAACTGGTGGCGTGGGAAGATACCTATCTATCGACTAAATGCGAGATTAGATCGATTCTCACTAATCCAAGTTAAGTTGCAGCATACCTGCTTAGTCAAGGATTCCTGTTCGTAAGCCAGCAATTCTTAGAACTTGCTTTGTTTCTAAATAACCTCTAGTTTTATCAATACGTTGGTTGACTCTGTGACGCGGTGGGCGATGAGTTCGATTCCCGCCTAGGAACAAATGTGTGTACGATCTGCAGACATTTGTTCCGGGTGTTCTGGTCGTTTTCTATGTATAATAAAAAATATCTATCTATGTTTTGTGTTATATTATATGTTGTATATCAGTTATCTAGTACCCATAAAACAAGCTCCTTAGCTTGGTGCTGGGTAATGCTGTGTAAACTGTCCAGTATTATTTATTTATGTATAAGATCAAGACAATCTAGAGGTATCTGAACTGATCAACGCTGAATCTTATGATTTTCTTCGGTTCAAATATGTTATATTTTTTACAAAATATATTCGTTTCCGCGGGATTTTTTTTGTATGATCTGCAGGTGTGTGTCTTGAGGCGGGAATCGAACCCGAGGTCGTACGCCATCACATCGCTGCGTACAGCAGTGCGGACGTTCACACACTACGCCACTGCACTCTTTCAAAAATATGACACATTTTTAACCAACGAAAACAAAAGTCGCTATTGAGTGTCATGTCAGTTGAGCTTCCTGTAGATCATTCGCAACAGTCAGGAGTTAGCTGAACTGTTTAAATTTTCAATACATATTCTGATTTGTTCCTATTTTTATTAAATAAAGAGTTTCTGTTAAGGGTTGTTATTGTAAGAAAGCTATAGGTTTTCTTACCACCCTTATCCGGAAAACGATACCCCAGCGATCACCCTAATTGGCACTGCATGGAGATGCAAATCCATCCCCATTGTCAACCATAGCCATTGTAAGTTGTAATTGATAAGGCGGCCCATTTGAATTGTAGATGTCTCTCCGGAGGCATAAATGGATTTCCTTCAATTTCCCTTTCGCTTTTAATTTTAGAGGCTTTTGTTTGTTATTGAAACATCTAAATAAAGGATAAATATTTTTAATCTCAAGAGGCGCAAATATGCAGGTCTCGATAGAGGCTGTAGGTTAGGTACGGTACACGAGTTGTGTAAGATTATTTCTATGCAATGAGAACTAATTTATGGGATAGTAGCCTATGTTTTATGCCAGCTCGGTCCGTTCAGTAGTTTTGAAGAGATAACAAAAATCCATCCAAACGTACGAACTTTCGCATATGTAATTAATTGTTTGTTTTTTGTTATTTGACATGATTAAGAACAAGTCTAGAATAGAATAAGAGATTATTTCCCATACAGATCGCGCATGGACATGTATATTTTTTTATGTTTTCTACGAGTTCTTTCCTGTTAACTGTCGAATTGTCAGGAAAACCATGAAGAAACCCCATTGCATGTTGTTACTTGTTTCTGCGTAAAATATTCACGGATCGGCGGCTGAGGTTAATATTGCATGAAGCGCTGGAATATGCGATGAGAAGGCAGATTCTCGTACACGGAGCTTGTTGGTTCTTAGAAACATTCTACTATGGCTATGGCTATACTGAGCTATAAACATAGTAGAATCGCCACTAATATGCATTTCGATACCTACTTTTAGGTACTTTGATGTAAGACCCGGGATATTATTTTGTAAAAAGACTTTTTGTACGAAAATCCATATAAATCCATCATCATCATCATCGGCCTATATTAGTCCACAGCTGGACATAGGCCTCCCCTAATGAGCGCCATAGCGCCCTGTCTTCAGCTTGCTGCATCCAGCATCTGCCAGCAGTCTTTCGCAAATCGTTATCTCACCTGCGGAAGGCATCCTATATATAGGTACTACGTTTGCCGAGTCGCGGACTCAAGAACACATATAAATCCATACCTATTATAAATTCGAAAGTAGCTCTATCTGTCTGTCTTTCGTCTTTGGTCTGTCTGACTGTTACCTTTTCAAGCAAACGGCTGAACGGATCTTTATGAAATTTGGCACGTAGTATTCTGGGGACGGACATAAACTACTTGAAAGGCACAGGAGAGGCACGGGAAAGGCACGGAAAGGCACGGGAAAGCCGCGGGAAGGAGCTAGTTTTATACATATAAAACGAAATATTTCCACAACAGAAGCTCTTCTTACTGGATGCTATAGATGATGCAGTGTACTTATCCAGCATTATTTATTTATCTAAAAGGTTTAGCACAACAAACAGAAAAGACCACCACTACACCCCATCTCCCCTAAAGCAGAACTGCTCAAACCAACCCCTTCCTACCCCCCTGAGAGCAATAACATGGTAAATACGCGTATGTCCCTCAGTAACCAATTTAGGGGTAGTTAGAGTTATTACATTAATGAGGTAGCTACCTGTTTGTTAAGGGCTGTTTTGTGGTTACACTAGAATTGTGTACGTAATTGTCTTTGGGTAATAAATATAGATGAATAAAAATATAAAAGACTTCCATGAAGGCTGGTGCGGCGGCAGATTTGGCCGAAGATCTCAAGAGGCGCAAATATGCAGGTCTCGACAGAGCCCACGCATTTGCTCCCCTTGGAGTCGAGACCCTAGGTCCGTGGGGTACCGAGGCTCTCCGGTTTTGTTTTAAATATCTGAGCTACTGGTCGAAGCGACGTGTGACCCGAGAGCTGGTGAGTATCTGGCACAGCGCATCAGCATTGCTATACAGCGGGGCAATGCAGCCAGCGTCTTGTGGACGTGCGCGACTGATATTGATGGATCCGTTGAGCTACCTATAGATTCCTTGCAACAGCCTGCAGTTAGGTCAATTGTTTTAAATTGTAATTACTAGTTCTAATTTGTTTTCATTATTTGATTATAATGAATAAAATAAATAGACCTATATCCGGTTAAATTAGTTTTTTTATATCTAGATAATTATTATCTAAAACTTATCCATGTGATACATTTTTTAGTTTGACATAAGCCTCTTCCAGCTTCTTCCCGTTATTCCTATGTCTGTAAATAACTTCCCAGCTACAGTTTTTAGGTCATCTTCCCATGTTAAATGATCTTCAAAGTTTTATTTTCCGGGTTCTAGGTTACCGGTTTGTAATGGTTTTGCTTCACCACTCAGTTTAATTTTTAACATTCACGAATCTGACAGTCTGACGATGTAGAGATCTTGAAGCCGTGGCGGTCACGACTTAAGAATCGACCCCTCGAACACAACCTGTGGATGTCGTACTAGTCGACTAAGGGAACATGCCAGAAGAAGGGCATCAGCTTCCTTCTGAGTATATTAACACCTTCACTGCGGTCTCCATTCCGCTTGCATGATGATTACGGTAAAACTCTCCTTGATTGGGAAGTCACTGTCAGTAGATATATATTTAAACTAAATGATGGGGCTCGATGATGCTGTGCGGATTTTCCAGCATTATTTGTTCATTTAAACTCAATCGCCAAATATAAAAAAAATACAAAAAGATTTCGCAAAATTTGCGGTCCCTAGGGCTGGCCATTTTGCAAAATGAAGACCACTAGATATTAACCCCTCACAACACTATCATTCAAAATTCATCCCTATGTTCACTACGTCTCAGATGGACACCCTGCCATCCCCCACTCCTCACAATCAAGTGTTTCCAACAACACCTGTTCACACAGAGGGATGCAACCCTTTGTAATCGTTTTATACGAAAAATGTTTAACTCTTTGAGTGTTTGTATACATTTTTGATTAACGGAACAGTTTAGGGTAAATGGTAAGCGATAGGTTTTTATTTCGGATAACTGGTTTAATATACGATTTGCATTCGATTTGTTGTCAATTAGACGATTTTTAAATCATCTTATTGCTTAGAATGTAGAGACAGTGTATGAAGATGACTTTAAAAAGGGATAAAGATATCCTGTCAGAAGTTCGTAAAATATTTTTGACCAGCATCAATAAAATAGATACATACATAGATCAAAGTAAGTATAAACAACATTTTGAAATGCTGTCAAAAATCTAACCTTTTATCACGTCAAAAATAAAAAAGTCAAAAGCTTTCTATCCACAATAGATTTTAAACATAATTACAATATTCATTACACCTAACGCATTTAATTTAAAACAATAATTATAAGCGTTTATTATCTAACGGTACCAGGCTCTCATGAACGGGCAGAGATGACTAGACGTGTCAGTGCCGACCTCTAACCTCCTGTCACTCAAGTACCGTTCTATTGTACCAGCGGTACCAGGAGGTTATAAGTTAATGAGGGGAATGGAACGTAATGGACCATAGAGCACGGGGATTTATTTGAATATGAGCATAAAGAACAATGGCGGAAATAGAGTTGCTATGAGCTTTGTTTTATTGATTAGAGTAAAATTCGTTACCTACTTCTTTATAAAAGCAGGTATAAGTCTATAAATATTTTTTTGTGTTTATTGTCTGTCCGTGTAGGAAAATAGTAGGCTTTCACTTTTTTCTATATTTATCTATATTTTAATAGTAAGCAACATTACAGTATTATGCAATAATGCAATTTACATTAAACAAGACAAAAAGCGATTCTTAATCAGCTTTGAACAATAAACATTTCTGTAAAATCGGCAAACGTATAAAACGTGTAAATGACGTTTTCCCTCCATTTTGAAAACAGCAGGCGATCGGCCAGCTTATCTTGATACTTGTATCAGTAAATATATCTAAACAGAAAGGGAAAATCAGCGTGCCTGGGTAAAATGGTTGGGTTTTAACATGATTATCTTAAGGCTTTGGAGGTAAATACACATGTTTACGAGCAGAGATCTAGACCTTACATAAAATTCGTTTATTATAGGGCCTGGGATACAATAAACATGGCTGTCGATAACAAGGTTCTGTTTGTTGGTATTGATGCGAGGGTATCACGAGGAACGCAAACGTTTTCCTTTTTAGGAATTTGCATTAAGTGGAATACAGCAGCGACAAGCTTTTCCTAACTATAAGCACGAGCAGTTAGCACGAATGTTCTATGTACCTACACCACACCCAAACTACCAAAGTAAGTAAAAATATACGTTTACTAAAGATCATTTTCTTAAAATGCATTAATGCATGGACTGGGATTGAACTAAAACGACAGCTGTCGAACGACATTTCTAAAATGTTACTGCGAAATATGAAAAGAAGAACGATGAGTACCTATTTTGTTCTATTTTTGAATGTGAAGTAGTTCATTCGTGTACGGAACTTCAAAATTTAAAAAGAGAACGTTCACTTAAGTTTACCAATATCAAACTTCCGATTTCGATTCCAGAGTTACATAATCTGTAATGGGTAAATATTTTAACATAGAAGTTATAGAATAAATAAATTAACCTGAAAACCTTTGGATGTACTATACAGCAGTAGTGGGTGTACCCTTGTGACCATAAAACAACATACACATTGACCATTACCTCGTTATTCCTAAAATAGGCACGCTATGTGCATTGCTTTGCATGATTTCAAACCTGGAATTGCAACTTGTGAGTCAAATGTTGCAAGTTTCGTAAAATAGAGTAGGTACGTACAGTTTGAGTTTTTTTTCCTTTTATACGAAATAATTTCTTTTGTGACAAATCGATATCTTTTTTTAAGTTTTCATCGTGAATTGACCTGATGATAAGTGACGATGTAGCTGAAGTATCAAGAAGGTCTAGAAGACACTTATTCACTCTAGTCTTGAAGAGACAATATTTAACGCTGGCAATAACAAATCAACGGGTTCTCATAGCTATCTTTATCATTTCATCTCTATATAACGAATGATATTTAATCTTTTCTTAAAGTATTTGTTATAAAGTTTATCTAAATAACTTTATTCCCACAAGATTTTCATTCATTGGATTAGGTACCTCACAATCTTTATTGATCATCAAATTATGATTCTACTAAAATACGATCATAAAGTGCTTATCATAAAAACATTTATGCTTCAAGTCAGCGGTCATCACTTGATATTGATTTATAAATAAACAAATATAAATTGAGATGATATTCACACAATTTGACCATTGAGTTTAGATTTTGACAGGAGCTTTTGTTGAACACTCTTATTTGATTGGCTGTTGATTAGCCAATAATAGATCGATGAGTTAGATCTTCTTGAGTTTTTCTATCTATAAAAATACTAGAATGAGATTTTCTCACGCTATTTTATTAAATAAATCTAGTACTTTGGTTTTGCTTTTTGGGAAAACACGAATCAAATCGTTTCTAATTTTGTTACTTATATATTTGTCATTAATAGAAAGGTACCCATGTAAGTTTCATGTTAAAAGCTCTTACGACAAACAAAATTAACAATTTCTATTTAACTAACACCTTTGTTGAAGTATAGTTTTATAAAGGTAATTTAGATACAAGACCCGTACGTTAAACAACTTTCAAAGTTCATCAGATAATGTTATACTGTCTTAACGGACAGATAAATTTAAATGACGGTTTAAGCTTGTTACTAGCTAGTAGTAATACGTTTAATATTATTAATTTGTTTCTTATGCATAAAAGACAAATAATTTAAAATTAAAATGCTTCTTTATTTATCGAATACATCGAATCATCATCAGCCAATACCAGTCCACTGCTGGATATAGGCCTCCCCTAATGAGCGCCATAGCGCCCTGTCTTCAGCTTGCCGCATCCAGCATCTGCCAGCAGTCTTTCGGAAATCGTCATCCCACCTGGTCGGAGGGTATCCTACACTACGTTTGCCGAGTCGCGGTCTCCACTCAAGAACACGTTTACCCCAGCGCGGTTGTCGGTTCTTCTCGATATATGGCCAGCCCACTGCCACTTCAGCTTGCTAATCCTTTGAGCTATGTCGATAACCTTGGTTCTCTGTCGGATGTATTCGTTGAGAATCCTATCCTACAGAGAAACTCCGAGCATAGCTCTCTCCATAGCTCGCTGGGCGACTTTAAACTGGTGGACCAGCCCATACTAATAAAACATAATACATCGAATACAACAACAGAGGAATCCTGGTGAGGTATTTCTAGGATAGATTCTAGGACGATGGTGCTCTTCTTTGATAATAAAGGATCTTAGCTTCAGCTGTGGACGTAGAATGCTGATGCAGAAGTTGGGAACTTGATGTCCCAATTTAGCCGTAGTTTCGCACATAAATTTGAATGGACTCGAGGTTTGAGATCGAAGAAGGCCGTATCTAACTTCCACAGGTGATTGGAATGCTGGCTTCTATTTCGGTTAACGAATTAGCATTGTCATTCAACGTGGAAATGCTGTCAGCATTCTGGGCACTCTGCGTTCTAGTGACGGTTTAGATTTTTAGGAAATTGATATCATTAAGTGCAATTTTGTTGTTTTGTGGTTTGTATCTTTGCCAGTAAAACAAGAGTTTTCGTAGACTTAAAAATATATAAAATCTGATATAACAACTTAAACTACAACTCACCAATTATTTACTTGTAGTATCGTTAACCCTGTGTCTTGTGCTAATTGTTTCTTTTGGTCTTCTGATGGGTAGGGATGCTGTAACAACAGAAAAGTCTAATTACACAAAAAAAGAACAATTACTAATGG
The DNA here is from genome assembly GCA_946478455.1 of Eupithecia vulgata. NCBI lineage: Eukaryota > Metazoa > Arthropoda > Insecta > Lepidoptera > Geometridae > Eupithecia > Eupithecia vulgata. The sequence goes on from OX297877.1 coordinate 1,604,784, forward strand.
ACTAATAAAAAAAAAATTCTGTTGGCGACGTCATGACACCGAAAATAGGCTAGACGGTTCACGCGCAGACCAGTTTGTACGACTTTACTTGCACACGTGGCCACTGTACAGTGTTCAGCCTTCTTGGACAGTCATAACTGTGCAAACTGAACTGCGCAAGCAAGACGGAGCATGTGGCTGGGCTACAAGAACCGACTATGTAGCGCTTAGAATATCACAAGATTAAACATTAAAGCCTGCAAGTAAAAGTTTTGTAGTAAATATTAAATTCTTTGATTTCGCAGTAGAAAGCTTGTAAATGAAGTAGTCAATTGATAGATACTATTGATTTTATTTTGTTTAATAGTGTTATTTTAACGATTTTATTTGAAATCTTTGATGGTTTATAAAAGAACAATGGCAAGTTTCCCTTACGGTTTGTCCCAAAAATTTGGGAAACGATATGAAATATACCATTCGATTCATCTCAAAATTCTGAGGAACCCTACATTTTTAGTTTTTCCATGTTTGTTCCAGAAAAAATTAAATATTTTTTTGAAAATTGGCAGAATAGTTTCTGTTCCTTGTTATCTTTTCATTGCAAATGGCGGCGGGGTGACAAAAAAGGTTACAATTCTGTAGGTTGGTTTCAGGGTAGGGGAAAGGAATAAAACCAACCTCCTTTGTTTCAGGAGAAAGGTAGAATAGTGTAGTAGATCTATTGGCTAAATCAAAATTGTACAGTATATTTTGGCGGTGAAGTCAACCACTTTTTCCGTGAAGTTAACTCGCAACAAGTTACCGAGCTTTCTATTTTCAATCGAAGTCTTTGATTGAATAATTAAAAACATGAATCGCTGTAGAAACTGCAGCATGAATTTGGTGAGACAGTCAAACAGTGTTATTTTTGAACAGGATGAAGAGGATCTTTACCTATCATTTCCGAGTGGATAACAGTAAATAACAAATAAACAAATAGGTATAGTAAGTGCCTACAAATCTACCACTAATATTTTATCCATTATTTAGTACACCTACCTTACCTGTCTATGCCTACCATTCAAAACTAAGTGCTTTATTTTCTTTATACCTAACAGGACTGCACAAAACTCAGATTACTTATGTAAAACTAGGAAATAAAGTAATCTCTATTGTCCACATCAATCTTAAAGGTAAAGACGAACGACCTCTGTGGTGCGGTTGGCGAAGGTCTACCTGCGACGCAGGAGGTTGCGGGTTCAATTCCCGCCATTCTCCATTGGGCAGAAGGCATAGGCACCAGCTTGTAAAAGTGCCTATTTTGAGCATGTGTGAAACAATCGATATCGAACTAAGATAACTTTCTAATAGGTACCTAATCTTTTTACAGAGAATGGAAAACGACAAAATCTGCGGTACATTCAGGGATCTGGCAAAGAATCCTAGCTCAAAACAGAGAATGCTTGGACATGTCTCAGTTTACATATCTTCTCGTCATCCATACCGCAATGCTTGAAAACGAAAGTTTTTAATCAGTGCGTCCTACCCGTCATCATGACCTACGGAGCTGAGACGTGGACACTCACGGTAGGGCTGGTCCACCAGTTCAAAGTCGCCCAGCGAGCTATGGAGAGAGCTATGCTCGGAGTTTCTCTGAAGGATAGGATTCGCAACGAATACATCTGACAGTTATCAACATAACTCAAAAGATTAGAGAGCTGAAGTGGCAGTGGGCTGGCCATATCTCGATAAGAACCGATACCTAAACGTGTTCTCGAGTGAAGACCGCGACTCGGCAAACGTAGTATAGGACGCCCTCCGACCAGGTGGGATGACGATTTGCGAAAGACTACTGTCAGATGCTGGATGCGGCAAGCCGAAGACCGCCATGGCGAAGGCCGCTATGGCGTACATTAGGGGAGGCCTATGTCCAGCAGTGGACTTATATAGCCTGATGATGACATGTTCCCGTTTTATTTATTTAAGAGTTGTGTATTACTTTTATAACAAAGTACCTATCTATGTTATTTTTTTACCCTTAGATATTATAATATACAATTTACACTTATTGTTTTATTGAGAATAGTTGGTAGCAGGCACATAAAACATTCCACAGATATTATTATTATAATATAGGTAATATAGGTAATCTAGTTTAAAATCGTGTTTGCTGCCTCTTTATCTCATATTTATTAAGACTTCAAGAATTTATGTTGCTTTGGTTTGGAGGTAGACTACATACAATACCTATATACGAGTAGGTAGGTCAGAATCCAACATTGGAATAGGTCGTGGATGGAAGAAATCAGACCCCTCCTGGTATTTACCAATTGTTGTTGGTGACAGTGGGTTATTTAGTTACCTACCTTGTTTTCTGATTTGCATTGACCTAACTGACATCGTGGCAGCATTGGTGGTTATTTTATACTCATATTATAACATCATATTACAGAAACAATAGCCAGCATAGAACTAGAATGGTGTGAATTCAGATATCACCTTTTGTGTGACAATGCTAAATAATGTTTTACTTACGCAGGTACGGTACCTACCCTATCACTTGGGTTCATAAACCTACAGGTCCATTTATGCCAACGAAAAGAATCTCTACTTATCAAATAAACATAAAGGTACACCGAAATCAGGCCAGGCCAGCAAAAATCTACAAAATGATCATACAACACAACAAATTGCCTCATTTTCGCATTTTAGTAATTAGCGTATTTTTTTGTTTATTTTGGTTTTTCGTTTGACATTTTTCTTGATTGATGTCAAGTAAACATGCACTGTCAACGTCAAAAACAAAATGGCGGATTCTACAAGTTTTCATCACCTTATCTTCGCCCAAATTGCGATTTATTCACATTTTCAAAAATTAATTTAATTTTTCACGGAACAAAACTTAAGAAACAAAATATACAGTTTTATTCAGAATTTTCAGAGCTATCGATTGATACCCATGCGGTCGATGCCCATGATAGCTCAAAATTCTTGCCATCATTCTTTTATGACGTGATTATATTTTTTATCAAGATCTTTGTAACATTATTTATTCTAAATGTCATATATTATGACATTTAGAATAAAGAATGATGGCAAGAATTTTGAGCTATCATGGGCATCGATCGCATGGGTATCAATCGATAGCTCTGAAAATTCTGAATAAAACTGTATATTTTGTTTTTTAAGTTTTGTTCCATGAAAAATTAAATTAATTTTTGAAAATGTGAATAAATCGCAATTTGGGCGAAGATATGGTGATGAAAACTTGTAGAATCCGCCATTTTGTTTTTGACAATGACAGTGCATGTTCACTTGACATCAATCAAGAAAAATGTCAAACGAAAAACCAAAACAAACAAAAAATACGCTATTACGATTGCTCTCTTTTCTTCTAATGCGAAAATAAGGCAATTTGTTGTGTTGTATGATCATTTTGTAGATTTTTGCTGGCCTGGCCTGATTTCCAGCGTTTACAGCGTCTCTAATATTGCTAAAATTAATGTTCTGTGTTAAGGTTCATAATCCCGTAGTTCAGGACCTGCTGTTAAACACATAAAACCTAGCACTATTATTATATTGACTCCTATTTTATAAAGCCATTGGCACACCATCCTTGCCTGCATCATCTGCCCCAGGTTGTCCTGGAGGCAGTTGTACATTTTTCTCGTTGGTAATTAAAGTGTTAGTATAATATAATATCTATGAAATGTTTTATGTGCCTGCTACCAACTATTCTCAATAAAACAATAAGTGTAAATTGGATATTATAATTATTATATCTAAGGGTAAAAAAAATAACATAGGTAGGTACTTTGTTATAAAAGTAATACACAACTCTTAAATAAATAAAACTGGAACATGTCTTCATCAGCCTATATAAGTCCACTGCTGGACATAGGCCTCCTCTAATGTACGCCATAGCGCCCTGTCTTCGGCTTGCCGCATCCAGCATCTGCCAGCAGTCTTTCGCTAATCGTCATCCCACCTGGTCGGACGGCGTCCTATACTACGTTTGCCGAGTCGCGGTCTCCACTCAAGAACACGTTTAGGTATCGGTTCTCGGTTCTTCTCGAGATATGGCCAGCCCACTGCCACTTCAGCTCTCTAATCTTTTGAGCTATGATAATTTAATAACCTTAGTCCTCTGTCGGATGTATTCGTTGCGAATCCTATCCTTCAGTGAAACTCCGAGCATAGCTCTCTCCATAGCTCGCTGGGCGACTTTAAACTGGTGGACCAGCCCTACCGTGAGTGTCCACGTCTCAGCTCCGTAGGTCATGACGGGTAGGACGCACTGATTGAAAACTTTCGTTTTCAAGCATTGCGGTATGGATGACGAGAAGATATGTAAACTGAGACATGTCCAAGCATTCTCTGTTTTGAGCTAGGATTCTGTGACAGATCCCTGAATGTACCACAGATTGTCGTTTTCCATTCTCTGTAAAAAGATTAGGTACCTATTAGAAAGTTATCTTAGTTCGATATCGATTGTTTCACACATGCTCAAATATAGGCACTTTTACAAGCTGGTACCCATGCCTTCTGCCCAATGGAGAAAGGCGGGAATCGAACCCGCAACCTCCTGCGTCGCAGGTAGTCCTTCGCCAACCGCACCACAGAGGTCGTTCGTCTTTACCTTTGAGATTGAGGTGGACAAAAGAAATTACTTTATTTCCTAGTTCTACATAAGTAATCTGAGTTTTGTGCAGTCCTGTTAGGTATAAAGAAAATAAAGCACTGAGTTTTGAATGGTGGGCATAGACAGGTAAGGTAGGTGTACTAAATAATGGATAAAATATTAGTGGTAGATTTGTAGGCACTTACTATACCTATATTGCTGTTATCCACTCGGAAATGATAAACTTCATCCTCTTCAAAAATAACACTGTTTGACTGTCTCACCAAATTCATGCTGCAGTTTCTACAGCGATTCATGTTTTCAATTATTCAATCAAAGACTTCGATTGAAAATAAAAAGCTCGGTAACTTCACGGAAAATGTGGTTGACTTCACCGCCAAAATGTACTGTACAATTTTCATTTAGCCAATAGATCTACTACACTATTCTACCTTTCTCCTAAAACAAAGGAGGTTGGTTTTATTCCTTTCCCCTACTCTGAAACCAACCTACAGAATTGAAACCTTTTTTTGTCTCCCCGCCGCCATTTGCAATGAAAAGAACATAACAAGGGACAGAAATTATTCTGCCAATTTTCAAAAAAATATTTAATTTTTTCCAGAACAAACATGGAAAAAGTAAAAATGTAGGGTTCCTCAGAATTTTGAGATGAATCGAATAGTATATTTCATATCGTTTCCCAAATTTTTGGGACAAACCGTAAGGGAAACTTGCCATTGTTCTTTATCAATCAACTACATACCCTTACATAGTTACCGACTATCATGATTTTGTGTGAAGAATTTTCATTCGTTTATAGCGATACATCTCAAAAATATAGCTCGTTTGTAGATATAGTCATATATTTTACAGGAACAATATAGAAAAGCCTGCAAGTTGTTTTTTTTTTGAAAAATTGTCTAAAAGGTGAAGTGGGGTATCAAATGAAGAGTATCAATTTGTACATCACAAAACAGTTATTGAAATTTCAGTAAGTTATACTTTTTGAAATATATTATAGATAAATTGCTGTGCCTCAGGACGCTAAGTTACACTTTACGCTCGCACTTAACGGATCTTGTTTTTATAACCTTTTCTTAATTCAAAGAAATTCATAAAGAGTTGTCAATGTTGCCATATTCCTTTTTTCAGTAAACTTATTTCCGCTTTCCCCTTCCCATGTACCAAGGCGACAGAGACCGCACGTACCACCCTAATGTTATTGGTTTCTGGCGTGTGTTCAGCCCCACGAGACCTCCTCTACTTTATGCTACCCTGGTACAGGTAGCGTAAATTATTAACTTCTTCGACCTTACTTTACTTACACGAAATAGATTGTTTATTCGTTTGGGATATTCAAATGTAGTTTCAATTGGTAATTTTTAGTCTGTGTGCTATACCGTGTAAATTTTTGGCAGTTGAAGTGACAGAAATCACTTTTCATTAGGGAAGCCGACATAGAACGTCGGTTTTATCTTTTCCTGCTTTTTCTTAGTATTTAACATGAGCATGACCATTTCATTAAATCCAATAAAAATCTGTCAAACTTTATTTCTGGAAGATCTTGAGTGATTCTTACTGTGTGACAAATGTTTCCGACCTAAAGAGAAATTCTCAATTTATAAAAAGAAGATTCAAAAATAACATCGTATTCGGTTGCAGGTATCCCCGAGATGAGGCGATAAGGCCGCGTACACATGAAATTGATATGTTATGCATTACACGCATACGGCACCGTGTGGCCTCTGGTTTACATTTGTTTTTTACATTTTTTGTTTGTGTCAACTTGAACGAATGCGAAAGTTGAAAAAGAATGGTTTTAAAATAACGTAGATAAGTTAAGATGAATTTTGAAGATTCCATCCTTTTCCATCATTGTCTAGATATAAAATGTACTTCATTTTACTTTATTTTGCTGTTATTTTAATTTTACGAAACAGGAATTGTTTTAAAACGATGATAGTTTTGAAGGGAATTTACTTATTGTTTCTACTATTGTCAAAGATTGAAGCTGATGTATCTGGAAGCCACCGGGTGTTTACTTCGAATGGTTAATGCAGTTAACCTTAACGTAATAAATATTGTACAACTTGTATGTCTTTAATTTGAGAGAACTTAAAGACAATTGAATGATGAGGTCAACTTTAATACTATTTTCTAATTTGTCTTGCATAGAATACATTTTGAAAAGTATTTAATAAATAACAACGCGTGTGTTGTTGGCCTTAGCATTGTGGTGTATTTTTTCAAATTATTGTTTTGCGGTATCGCCAAAAAAGTTGCCATCAAAAATTTATGAAGACCATTAAAGGTACACAAAAAGGGCAAACGGTAAGTCCGAGCTAACGGGAGTTCCGTATTAAGCAGTGCACTTTTTATTGGAATTTTAAAAGACATGTCTTATTATAATACATTTTACTACATCAAGGAGTTCAGTTAAGATCAAAAACGCGGTACGAAATCTCTTGTAATCAAAACAGCAGCTTGTTGCGAAAATTGTCTCATAAATAAACATTTATTATGTGTTCAATTACTTCTATCCACCGAACCCCATCGATTATCAAGAGGATTCGATTTCCAAATCGTATGTAAATGAAACTGTCAATGTCAACCATCTGTCAAACGCAAACTGAGAACTGGCAACCCTAGCATTCTTCTCGATATAATCGAGATTTTAATGCGCGCCGTGATTTACAGCGGTCGGCCGGGAACCGAACGGGAACGAAATTTGATAACTCTATACTGTTTATGGCGCCCTGGTGCATACACACATCTATTTCTTATTCGCGAGAAAGGATTCCTTCACGCTATTGCTTTTAGAAGTAATAAATAATCGATGCCTTTGGACGCTTGGGACGATTGACAATAGGGATGTTAACAATTTTTCGGAATTGCTTTTATTTTGAAGATGGACTCTTGTTTAGCATAAAAAAAAATATTTTCTTTAAAAATATTACTATTTTCGATAAGAAAATGTACAAAAATAGAGTAATTTTAAACTTTTCCGCTAAAACACTAACAACTGTCACGTAACAGAAATGACGTCACGAACCGCAAAACGATGGTCGCGATTCATGACATGACTGTATGTTGTATGTCCATTGTTCGATTAGGACATGTGTTTTCTTAATTTTACTTGAATACAAACAATCAAAATGAACACAAAGTTTTACAAAACCTGTGCAGTGCCCCCTGTGTAAAAGTACAACAATTACTATACCGGAAAAACTGTTTATTCATGTGCCAAAAGATAAGCAAATGTTACGAATTTATTGTTTTAGCACATAACCTAACTTTGTAAACAGTGATTTAAACGGTGTTCTAAACACGATAAATTATATATAAAAAGCAGAAAATCATCTATTACACATGTACTTGACTGTTATTTATGTATTCGTAGATAGATAAATGGTATTAAACGTAAAAGAGTACCTACAAAGATGTTTTCACGTTCCTGAATTCTGAACCACAAAAGTCTTCGTTTCTTGCAAAAAAGTTTGCCACCATCAACAAATCTACTTTTGGTAAGTTGGAACTATTCCCTTTAGTGAATCCGGATTCCATCATGTATTAATATTATGTAATTTACAGACTAATTCGTCGTTATGAGAAAATGCAGAAAGGTAAACAAACAGTGCGACAGCTAGTTTTGCAGCTAGTGACGTCATAAGCTTATAATGGCGTTTGCAGTCACTTGACAACAGATTATAAATATAGCATTTAAAATCATTTTTAATAAATTCAATAAGTTATATTATATTATAAAAATGTGATTTTCGATATTCTAATAATACAAATGATTATAAAATTAACACTAAACTTTAATTTGTGATTATGGTTAACATCCCTATTTATGGAGTTTTTGCTGTTTACTGAACATTAAATCAAACCTGCCGTATTGTAAAGTCATAACCTTACTTTTATGTAGAGGTTATTGAATGGATTTAATGTCGTTTTCAAGCTAAGCATCCTTTTGATATGTCAAAGATAATTCTTTATAACTCTAGAGAAATGAAAACGTTTAAAGTGAAAACGTGGAATCGTTTTAATAATGAACAAAAGCATCCGTTTCATTCATTTTGTTTTATTCGGTCTACAAGGCGAACGAACACGTAAAAGGAAAAGCAAGACTAGCTTCGCGAGAAAAACATCCGTTCAAATATTCATTCAACACGTCGCGAGCGAAAACCGAAAATTCCCTAATGATATGCGTATACAGACATAATTCTTCTGTCGTACGTATTTTACAATTTTCCCGCGTTCGGTGTTGCCATAACAATAATAATATATTCACGGCCCTGGTGATTTCCGGACGTGCCGTAAAAATAAAAATCATGGCGTCTCGGGGAGAGGGTTATCTTGGAATTTTCGGGAAAGTTAAAATTAGATAAGGTAATTTTCATTATCAAGTGACAGATAATTTTAGGAATGAACGCAGAAAATGTAGAATCATTTTCACTTTAAAATGTAATTTCTTGCTACTTCGAAAAGAGGAATTTGAATTTGGAGAACTTTCCACTTGCATTTGGAATTTCACAAGTAAGCGAAATGGTTCATTTCGAATGGGAAACTTGTAGCAAAGAGAAAACTACATCTATGTTTGAATAAGATTTTTGAATATGGAACGTTACGTGGCAAAGAGAACGTGAAGTATAAGATGGATTAAATTTTTCGGCGCACAGACGTGACACTCGGATTGAAATAAATTATGTACGCGACGCTTGTGAGATAACGTATTTCTTTACGCATATTTGATATCATGCTGTAGTTTTAAGAAAAGCTGCAGCATAACATAGTTTACAAGGATAGCTCAAGAGTCGTTATAGGGTCACAGCCGACCACAAATAGACGTCAAAAAACTAGGGTCCCGCGTACAGGGCCTTTATGTCTCACCGGGGACACATAAAGGTGCGGAGCCCTAACCCTATCGATGTGACCCGCTGATGGATGGCACTATCACAACCCTACGTGTCCTTCTGTTTCTCTTCTAGTTGTTTATTTATTTTATGCGTTGTTTATGTGCGAAAGTGAATGCGCCTACATTGTGCTTTTTCAACTTGAATTATTTCCATACTGGTCGTTTGTGCCGCCGCCTTTTCAAACGTCGACCTGACTGTGGAATGGCTAACGTTAAAATATTAATTTGGTCAGGACCTATCGACCAAAAAGTACTGCATACCTTTAATTGAAAGACACCTGTCAATTTTCGCAGAATGTCACGAACATTTTTCCATTCAATGGCTTTTATAGAGTTCGTATAAAGAATTCAAACGGCCAATTCGGGAGTAACCGCGACAGGATCGCTCTTAAATTATGCAAATCTGTAATGGACAGAGCGGTCGACGTTTTAGCTGACTGAAATAGTTTTTTATGCGATAACCGCACGATTTCACTCGGAAAATGTCGAAATTGAGATCAGAAAATGTAGAAAATTCAAACGTCATTGTCGAGCATGAATTGTAATTGTGTCGATTTGCAGTTTCCGATCTATGTTTTATTCAGAATTCAAATTGACAGTACAGCGTTGGATTCCATTTCGTTTTTTAAATTCATACTTCGAAGCTTTAAAAACGTATACATGAGCAAGGATTTTAAAATAATTTAGAATTTGTATAACTGGCAGATTTTTGCATCCTCTATTCAGAGTTAGCAGCTAGTGACGTGAATCGTCGAATAGAACAAAGCGCCAGTGGAGCGGTAAATAGCTGTGATACTAATCTGGAAGCCGGAAGAGCCACGCTGACGGCCGTTCGGAAACCGCAACTGGGCTGGGAAATGAGATAGCTGTATTGTAGCTCCTAGTGTTCTATGCCAGCTTGGTACCTGCTATTGATGGAATTGGGACAACATGTGACATGTTTGGACATATTCAGCCAACTTCCCGAAGTTTATGATTGCCTAGTAGCTATTGACGCAGGTTGAATTGTTGAATGTATGCACCTCTATTATTGTTTTCTCCAAGGGCGATATGGCTCTATCTGTGACCTCTAGGCCATCTGCCATGAAAGTAAACAAACTCTTGGCAACTGCACTTTTTCAACCACTTTTATTCGCGCGCCTTTGAAGTTTATCTATCTTGTTCTTCGTATTTTTTCCTGACTTTTAAGGAGTAAAAAACGTCCACAAGAAGTACTAAAGTGAACAATAAGCAATTTTGCATATCAATCCCAACATCAAAGAACACCGTATCATTAACTGAGACAAACCTGCGTCCTTACAATCAATTGTAACCTCTAAGTCCAAGACGGATGGTCTACATTTCAATGTTTCGTAAATCAGTGTTGCCAGGACGAAATAATAGTATCGAAACCGGCGCACGCGGCGAGTTCAAACGTTGACAATATATGTAAAATAAACGATATATGTAAAATAAATGTAAAAGAGTAATATTCATGAGGTGCGCGGTACAGATGCTGAATGGAGTTAGGGGTGGTATAAACTATACAAAAACTTTAGCATAGAAGATACATTCATGAAACATATCGATTACTTTTAGGTTTGATTGTCTACGTACTACGCGTCATGTTCATAAGTTCTTCGATAATCTTTAAAATAATTTAAATAATTGCAATAAAAAAGTTTGAAAGGAAAGCATTTCGTTGGAATGAAAATTACAGCAGTGAAATAAAATATCTATGGTAAATATTTTCGTGACAACCCTATCCCGTGTCAATTCAGCTTATATTTTGCATACGCGCGGTGCAATAAATAACCCAAGGACAGTAGGGTTGACAAAAACGGCAGAAGCGGCGCATTGTGCCTCCATCACAGTGACGTTTAGACCGACAAAAAATGCGACGTTTTAGGGAAAACAAAGATTTTCGTATTAGATAGATGTGTTTAAGTATTCGGATGTAGGTTGTAGATTGTCAGTATACAAGTCGACCGAAGAAGTATTTTTTTTGACACTTCATGTCACCTTTATTCGTAACCGATGATCTTAGTCAGATAATAAATAATTAATATGTAAAAAACCTGGCTATTAAGCGTAAGTTTCGATTTAGAATTTTAAAAAATAACGCCGAAATAATCATATTCAAACTTTTTTCATAATAAACAGGCTTTTATAAAAATAGAATTTGATTGAATTTAAACGAATAAAAAATAGTTAACTAAAATCATTTCTATCCGAAACGAATTCGATGCATAAATTAATCGAGTGTCGCATTGATTAGCGCCGCGAGCGAATAAATAATCGATACGTGTATCGAATGAATCGAGTCGAAATGAATCGATACCCGAGTGTGTCGGTAAATTGGCTGCATTTACACAGATAAAGCGTAATGATGGTGGAGGATAGAATAGACTAGACTGGTACCTATTATGTAAATCATGTGACGGTGTGAGTAATCAAATTAGTTTCGGTGCTTACTAAATTTTTGAATAAAAACAATTTGATCTCTAATAAGCTAAGCATAACTTAAAACTTCTTTAAAATGTCGTCATATTAAATATTTCTAAAGTAAATTCAAATATCATGGATATGTTATGATGATTAAACTTATGAAACTTAGGTGATTAAAATGAATAGAAAGCTGAAAGTCAAACCGTACATTAAAAGATTATTTAATTTTGTTTAGTTCAGATAGATAAATAATAATAATGTTGAATAATTCACAGAGCATTATCTAACCCTAAGCTAACCACAGCTGTTCGATGATGATTTAAAGTTTGTATCTTTTTCTGTCTTGATATTTACGACTCTTTGCCACAAAATATATCTAAGACAAAAGTAACACAATAACATAAAACCTGCGAAAACACTTAAAATAATAACATCAGCATTCAGCACCAATACATCATTACCATCCCAATAAGCCATATCAATCACGTGTGTCACCACATTATACCAACTACTTGATCACTAAGCACGCGCGCGGCCCCGCATAAACAGCTAGGGCCCCTGGCATGGGCCCCCGGCTGTTTATGGGGGGGCCACGGGGCCAACGCTTGACAAATTCCGTATCTAACAGATATCGATGCAGCGTAAATCATAGATGAGTTATTGGTGTGAACGTGGCGTTATTTTATGAGCCGTGTTGCATTGTTTTTGATATGTGGTCGGATTTACATGCGCGGGAAACTAGGCGATACGTGTATCGATTATTGATGGCAACACTGAAAAGGAGAACGCTGTCTGGGATGATTTAGTTTTTCGGTCATGTAAGCAGTAGGTAGGTACACTTAGTCATCTAGTATGCATAACAAGAGTTCTGCATGGTTTTGGGTTTTAAATGTTTTGGCTTGTTGTATCCAGCATTATTTTTTTTACAGTAATTCATAGGTTACTGCTTTTGCTCACAGCTTCGCTCGTACTCCTGTGACCGTCCCGGAGGTATTGTTTACCTCTCTGCCAAATTTCATTAAGATTCGATCAGTTTAGGCGTGAAAAGATATCCTATAGACTACAACAGTTAGACAAGAGTTACTTTTGCTATTTTAAAATTAGTATGGATTGGCCGTCTAAGTATAACAAAAACTTAGAATTGCGTGTGGCGCTGAAAATTTTCAAGCTTCGTCGCTTGTTTGTTATATTCCACAAAGCTCCCCCAATATTTTGAAAAATCATTACAATTGTTATTCCGAGATACCAGGATTACATAACAACTAGGAGGGACGAGGTATCTCGAAGAGGCGGCGCCGGCAAATATTTGAACATTCCATTCCGCCCTATGTTTGCCTGGTACTCCTGGTAGCGATACCGAACTGAAGCCTTGGTATGTTATTAACAAGATTCTTGAGAAATTTAATTTGGTGCGCAGTTCCGATTTGAATTCTTTAGCTTGGAACTTACTCAAGAACTTGCTTCAGTAGAATTTGCTCGTTTAGTATTTTGCTAACTTTAGGAAATTTTACGATTTCTGTGGCAAGATACAAAAGGTTGCGAGTTCAAATCCCGCCTGAGGACAAATGTTTTTATAAATTATTTAATATCCCATGGGAACTGGTTTACGAGATAAAAATAGCCTATGATGCTATTCCAGGTTTAGCAATAACACAAAATCTACACAAAATTTCGAACCAAACCGTTAGGTAGTTTTGAGGCGAAGAAGTATTCCATAAGAGTCCATGCATCAAAACTTAAGCATTTATAACATAATAGCGGCTGCCACGGTTTTTTAAGTAGCCTTTGCCCAACTCCGCAATATCATTTACCTCCCTGCCAAGTTTCAATGAGATCGATTGAGCCATTCAGGAGTGAAACAGACAGACAGAAAGACAGATAGAGTTACTTTCGAATTAATAATATTAGTTTATGTTAATATGGATGGATGGAAGTGTGACAGTTTGCCATTTGGCTTCCTCTTGCTTGACACAATACGTTTGATATGCCTTTTACGCATAGGTACCTGGAATATGACCTGTATTATAGTAAGTATACCTATCACCACAGGTTACCAAATGTTACCCATCACTTTCAGAACATCATCTAAAACAAGCTCTCACACCGGTCACACCTTACAGCAACCCGGGCGTGTCTACACTACACTCTCCTACACGTTCCTGGGCGCCTGGTGCCACGCCAAAGCTCTGTCGTCAGCGAAGCCCGAGGGCAGAGGCGGAGCGCCCGCCCTCACACGCGACCCTTGTCCTGAAGGTAGGTACTTTGATAAATTGATCGGGAATGCTTCCTGATTTTGATGAGATTTCTGATAAATTACGCGTCGCTATTTGAGAGCTTGCAGAGCAATGTGGGGGTGGAGGGCAGCGGTTGTTTGAGGTCAAAGGTTTTCAAACATTAAGATTTTACACTTGATGAAAAAGGTATCAATAGCTTTACACGTGATTATCTTTTGTCACTTTGATTATTTGTGATTTCGTTAGATTTTTGGCCCTGGAATGAGTCTGCGAGCGGAACGATAAAATTATTTAATTTTACTTATTTATACAAAAAAGCTTTACCATCGTTCCGTTTTCCCTAAAAACCTATGTTCTACAAGCAAGAGTTCTGCCAGAACTTCTTCCAAATTAAAAGTAGCTTATGAACTAACCCCTACGTCTACGAGCTAATACTTGAAATGTCAGCCACTCAATTTGTCGTTCTTCGCGCACATCCTTACAAATTCGTCTCTATCAACATACCAGGCACCTTTTTGTTTTTGTCCCAAACCAAATATTCCAAGAAAGTTGACTCAACGCGCTCTAAAATTAACCTATCAAGCGTCATGTCACCATAATCCTTTTTAACACGACACAGCCATGTCCTAATCCGTGTAATCCGATCGTATCCCGTCCTATCCTGTTCTAAGACGTAACGGAACATGTCTTCCCGGATTGGGCATCGGAATGGCATTCGATAAATCAGTCCGATCGACGGACCTAGCCTTAAATAATGACTCCTCTGCTCTGGACTACAATCAAGAGCATTGGACCGAGACTACTGCTAATGAATGCGATATTGTGCTTAGAATTGTTGGTGCTTTAAGTCACGACGTACGAGACTTAGAAAGCATTTTTCGTGAGATGTTGGAAAAAGACTACGTCTCTCGTGAGGTGATGGGAATAGTCAGAAGTGAGACGTAAGGAATAATTCCTAAGAAGTACTGACATCATCATCATTTTCTTATCCTTTTTATAATAATGCAGTCAGCAAAACATAATTTTCTTCTTCCATTCACTTCTATCACCGAACTTTCGATTTCCATGTCTGTTATTCTTTATAGAAACCATCCCTAATGTAATTTGGAGTGGTGATACTGGTTGGTTTTTATCTTGTAAGATACCAAATTAAAAAATCTCTTTTTTTGACCATATATCAGAAGTCAAAATACTAACTTTAGAATTCAGTATTATTAGGAAACAAGATGCTTTCTGAATCTTTACTTTGATCTTATTTAGCTAAGAAACATTGAGCAGTGGTGATACTGTATGTTTAAAATTGTGATAGCTATGATTCATGTAAATATGCGAACTTCAACTTCGAAGCAAAGTTTTCTACTAATTGGATGAGTGGTATCTTTCTTAGAATCAGGTAATGGAGTGTAAATTATAAGCTTAGCTAATGTATATTTGGATGAATGCTTATGTAGCTGAAAGCACCCATTCATTAAAAGCAAAAAGCCAGAAATTAGAAAACAATCACATTGTTATTTTGTTATTCCACTCACGAATGGTCGACAATTACAGAGCACGGGCCGAAAACGAGTTGAAAGTTTTTTTTCTATCCCTTCCCACGCGCAAAGCTCCGATAATTACAGGTTTAGTCCGTAATAACACATCGCTTCAATAAAATTGTATATCATTTATTTTCCCGCGAATGCTTGATGATTAGCGCGGCCATCTTGTGGGCGTCACACCCGAAGGCGACACGATCTCCGATTCCATTTTCAAAAACACTAATCGCAGCACGCGCTCTAATAACGCAAACGTGTGTTTTTCAAATTGGGAACGAGCGTCCTTCCGTTATTACTGGGGGATTTGACTACTGTCACTTCTGACAGTGATTGACGTTCATAAATACCGGAAGTCAAGTGCGAGCCTGTTATTCACGAATACGGAGCTTCAGTGGTTACAAGAGAGTTTCAGTCGAAGCTAAATTCGCGGGAAGATTTCTTTTTAATTGAGGAGTATCTGAGTGCATATTGAAACGTCGGAATTGTTCTTTTGCTTCTCATTTTCGGGCAGTAGCCAATATCCTCCACGTCAAGGGTGAGAGACAGCTTCAGATGAAATAGGCACCGCCTGTTTTACCAGGAAATAGAATTGGAATTTTCAATTTCGTTTTTAGTTACTCTGTTGCAAATGGCCACGCTGAGGCTCGCGGATGGAAAACGGATTTTAATCACTTTTTCGCAAATAAAACAGATTTCATCTGCCGGAAACATTATTTGATGTTTGTTATGTTATAGAACTGTTGATGGGCGCATAGCATGAGACCATGAGTTTTATACCTACCTGTCATTTTTGTGGTACCTATTGACCAAAATTGGTTTCCCTAGCACCAATGAACAGGATAACATTTCTAGAAATGCAAGGTTAAGGAAAAACCGACAATTCAGACTGGTTTCCCTAAAATCTCGCATGCAATTTGCTGACTCCATATTAATTATTAAATTCTGATTCCAGATCGGCTCCATTACTTCGTCCATTATTAAATTGGCTCGAAAGTTAAAACTTTCAACAAAATGAAATCCAACTGCCGACCGCATCCGAAAGTTTAATCCAAGAAGCGAACGGATCATTCATATTCATAGTGCTTTCACGAAAATGGCTCCGTACTCCGTGTTCTAGGAACACTGGGATGAGATGCATGAATATTAACGCGCGGGTACCAGGGCGCTATAACTATATTAGAGGTAGCCCCGTACACTGCATGCCAACGGTAGGGGCACGTTTGAAGTTGCTGCGCCGAGCTCCGTTCTGAAATTTGACATTTTGACAGCTCTCCGACGTCGGCCGCCTTTCCCCTTCGCACCCACCCACAGGGTAGCTGCCATCCCGCTCCTACAATAATAACATTACCTATATGAGATTCCTGTTTCTGCTACGTCTGACTTCTGATGTGAATTGTTAATGCATCGGTAATTGATATTATAATTTTGATAGACCATTTTGTTCTAATGGCGGTGGCTTTTAGTGAGAACATCTTTGTTGGATGTTAAACATGTCATGTGATAGCTTTTATGAGGGATTTGATGGGGTGAGTGTTCCACGTTAATATGCCTGAAATAGTGGTGTATGCGTTTAAAGACGTAACCACAAACTAATTAGCAATTCTTTGAGAAAATCTTGAAAAGACATGAGTTCTACAATGACTGCTTCTGTCAGCGCGCCGCTCGACACGTGTGACAGTTTAAATGGAAGACCACCGACATTGACAGACAGGAAGGACGCGGGAAATGTAACTTTTAAACGACATTGTCACTGAAATTCAAAAAGAGAACGTCGAAGTGTAAAAAGACGTTGAAATCAGCCGACAGAGTACACGTGCTGACTAATCAGTGTCTAGTCTGAAGTTAGAAATAAAAGCTGTAGACAAAACGACGGAGCTGTCAATCCTTTACGGATAAAACCTGTATTTAAAGCTTGAAATAGCGCGGCACAGGTTGCTAAATTCACACTATTCGGGAAGAGCCGGCGTGTCTGGGAAATAGGGGAAAATAGGGAAAAACGGGAATCTTTGTTCTCGATACGGACGTGTTGATTGAATATTAGATAGACACGGAGCTCGTCGGCGTAAATCTAGCTCAGCTTTACAGCTTTACACTGATAAAACGAGCCACGAAGCATGCTAGTTTTGTATGCCATGTAGAGTTAAAACCTACTTTCGTGACTAAATAGACAAGTGGAATATAAGCTGTGGTTTTTATCTTGTATTAGTACGAAACAAGTTGTTGAAAAGTCATCCATCATAATTTTATTTATCATCATTATGATTTACGGTTTTCGACAAAAAGCTTAGTATGGTAACTGTATTTTTTTGGCCACTGAGCTAACCTTTTTGGATTCCGAACGCACGCACTGGCAGGTAACAAAAAAAGAAAACAAAAATTCATTTTTCGAACGAACGAGAACAGTTAAAGTGCATCGCGGTTTCATTCGCGAGATATCGCACGTAAACATCAAATTTTATTGACATTCGCGCCGCATGTGACATTTTTTTGCACTGTAGTGTATCTCTTACTTGTTTTTTTGTAGAAATGATTACATTTATTTGCAGAAAGTGTGATTCAAACAGCTTACAGAAAATATTATCTTTTAAACTCTGAATGCAGTAAGTATTCTTCATTTTAAAAATATTGGAATGTAATTTGATGCTATGAAATCATTGTTAGGTATAGTCCCTCCCGTACTCACAAACTAAGTTGAGGAGTAAAATAATTAAACAAGAAAAGTGTTAATCCAAGTTTAAATGCATGTTACTTATGCAAAATTTCTTTTTGATCCGTTTAGGAGTTTGAGGTAAAAAACTTCAATCTGAATCTAAAATTTCACTATTATAAATAATTATGTATCATCCGATTTATGATTCAAGATTTTTATGTCAACAAAGACTTATAAATGAAAACTTAACAAAAAACACAAGCTTCAATAACGCGTAATCTCACATGTGAAGCAAAAAATGATTTAATTTGAATTCGAAAACGAACGAGTCATTGAATGTTGAATGAAATGTTTCAAAATCAAACATTTCGAGCTTTGTAAGATGATACCAATCTCGTTCAATATTTTTCACCAATCTTTGGATTTTGTAACTCCTTTGTATACGAAAAATATACAGGTTTTTGATTGATTTTGAATGATGAACTGATGTAACGTAGAACCGATTATTTAAGTATAAGATAATTAATTACAAACATTCAATAATCAACAATCCTTTACTAAGTTCTCAGTAACTTAACAAACGTCAATTTAAGATAAATTTCAATCGCGTCACGTCACAAGGTACCAGGCGAACATAAATCGACAAGAGCACAAAGCTTTGATACAACAAAGTGCGCCCCCAGGCTAGCGTGGTAAGAACGCGCCTAATCAAACGGACTGGTTTCACTTTGTTCCTAGTTTCTTTGAACTCCTAGCGAGGTATGGTAGCCCTGTACCTGCTGGGTAGAATATAGTACCTATCTTGTATAATTTATGTTACTAAAGAGGGATAGAACTTTTCTAACAAATGTTAGAAAAAACAAATGCGAACAAAACAAAAAGCAGTTTTACAGAAATTCGATATATGAAAAATCTTTTTGAAAATAGAATGATTGTTCGAATACGAATGAATATAGACTTGATAATATTTTGCGATCCATTTTTGAAACAACAACGGCCAATGTACACTGTCGAAGAAAACGTCCTAGCTTTACGCACGCTCAGAAAGGGACACAATACGTACGAGTAACTATAATTTTCTCTTATCTTTCAAACTTACAATGTAACTGCTTATCTCAGCCCTAAAACAGAAGATTTGACATAACAAGACATTAATTAAACTAGAACAGTGTCTTGTGAGGCATTGTAAGGCCATGAGCACACTAGACGAGCGATAAACCCAATCAACGTACGAAACATAAAGAGGCGTGCTCACTGGCGGAATTCACGACCACATTAACAATACGCTGTTACGGCGTGAGTGTGGCGCAAGGTTGGGAGATAGCGGTTAACAGGTTTTTTCAGATTTAATAAGTTGAATTTTGCGAGTAGTACCTACAATTTTGTGAAAAAGCTAATGTTATCAACAATTTGCTTCATTTCCCGCCCTACTATCGCAAAAATTACTAAAAATAAACTTCACATTAAGTGTACCTACAGTAATATCAATTAGGAGTTATTAGAAAAAACTGAGTGAATAGGAAAATTTTCCAAAAGATAGATTAGAAGAGATGAATGATAACGATTGCTGCTCTCGCTTGAGAAGTAAGTAAAATAATAAAAAAAAACTGGACAATTCACACAGCATTATCTAGCCCCAAGGTAAGCATAGCTTGTGTTATGGGTACTAGATAACTGATATACATAATACAATACAATACATAATTAGATATTTTTTATTATACATAGAAAACGACCAGAACACCCTGAACAAATGTCTGCAGATCGTACACACATTTGTCCCGAGGCGGGAATCGAACCCGCAACCTCTTGCGTCGCAGCTGGACCTTCGCCCACCGCGCCACAGAGGTAAGAATAAGTCTATTCGTACTTTCCGCTCCCGCCTATAAGTTACGCCGAGCCCCCGTCGTCCGATAACCCTGTCAGCGGAGTGACGGAGTGGTGCGGTTATCGTGCACCATTGTCCGCGCCCATTGTGCGCCCCCTTCGACGTCTTCATGCGCCGGTGTGCACACTGCCTTATAGCTACTAGCTACTGTACTGCTGTAAAGTTAGGTATCTACTAAAAACTTCTAATACTTTACGGGATTTAATGAATTCATTTTTGCTAATATTTCGATGTTTTGAACGCCTCCCTCGGTATAGTAGCTGTATACATACTGGTTGTAAAACTAGGTCTAATAGAGCTAAGTATTAAAAGTTTTCAATAGGTACTTCACGGTATTTCATTAAAAAAAAACAATCATTCACTACTCTCGGCGCGGCGGCGCGCTAGGTAGTGCAGATTGACATGTGAATCTTGTTATTATGTTGGTTTAAAAGCTGTTGTGCACACTGCTTTATGGCTACTAGTGAAATTTTACCGTTATAAAGCTAAGTTCTTATTTTACAGGTTATATTGCGCTTCATTTGCGCTTTTATCATCTAGTGTAGGTAAGTATAATCAAGCCTTACATAACCAAGATTTTTTGAGAAATTTAGCATTGATTTTTAAGGAAAAAATGATTCATACGTAGAAAGCAATCATTCAAATTTCGAATGCGGTCTATTTTCAAAACCTTCCTTTTAGAAAATGATTAGGTACATCTTACAAGAACGCAATCATTCAAATTTCGAATGCGGTCTATTTTCAAAACCTTCCTTTTAGAAAATGATTACAACTTTCGAAGTACATAACTACATAGATAAGGAAAACTCGCTGTTAAAACAATGCTCGTTAGGTACATATCTATTTCAGCAAACAAGAAACTGTCGACGCTACAAATAGTTCTTAGTTTGAAAATAGGATTGTTATCAGATACTAAGTTAGCAACAAGACGTCTGATTGGCTGGACGCCAGACGGATGTCTTCTATGATTGGTCCGAATATTCTGGGCGTATTAGGTATTTAGTGACTGTTTCGTGCACTAGAATAATCTAATATTCAGTTATTGAGCTATGCTTGAGTATAACGCTTGGCGGCAATTGATGTGAAATGAGCAAAATTGGGTTACATTAAAACAATTTTTCTCTGCCATCTTTATCGATAAAGCTTTTAAGTCAATACCTTATAATCTATGGAATACAAGGCAGATCCCCTTCTTTTAAATTTTATTTTCTTTTAAATAAATTGCTGTTCTATTTTATATGTTAAATTTAAAATAATCTATAATTTTTTTCTTAATTGGTGATAAATAAAGTATTCTCTATCCATCTATCTTTCTTTTCGAAAATGAAAAATACTATTTTCAATATCAGAAATAATTGTGCAAAGTACCATCTGTTTTCTTAGTTTTTACAATTTTTCTCCTAAACTATTAATGACAAGATTTTTTTTTATTTTCATCACCATATTAAATAGAAGAATACCCAGGGCACCTTCTGCTTATTTTTGCAAAAAAACTGATTTTTGAGCTAACGCAGCTCTACTCTATCCCGCTTCTTAAAACGCGAAATCCTATGCCTATCCTATTCACAAAATGGCGTCATATATCGCCCGTCACTCATAGATGTGTCAAGCTTTCTTAATCCGGCCCTTAAACACTTTGGCGTAAAAGCAATGATGATTAATATTCGTTTAGATTAAGGCCAAATAAGTGTACTATTAACCCCCCCCCCATGACATAAAAAAATCAGGGGTAGGCCTGCGTCCAGCGGTGGACCATTATAGGCTGTAGAGGTGAAATGAGATGAAGTGTACTTTTTGTGTGTAAACCTCTGTAGTGCAGTGGGCGAAGGTCCACCCACAGGAGGTTACGGGTTCGATTCCCACCTCGGAACAAATCTTTGGATGGTCTGCGATTATTTGTTCCGAGTAATCTGTGCGTTTTCTAACATAATAAAAATATTTATTTTTGGGTGTTGTATTTAAGTATAAATGTCTGTATGTCATTTAGTACCCATAAGACAAGCTCTGCTGAGCTTGGGGCTAGATGAAGCTATGTGATCCAGCATTTTTTTTTTCAATGTCTCTAATCAACCATGTTTCATGCAACGTATTTCATTTACTTATTTCACACTACACTAGCCAAACTCGATGTTGTATGTCTGAAAACAAACCACGACACAAATAACTTAAAACACTTGCTAAATACTAGCTTTAATTTAAGTCTATTACCTATTTGATTCTAATTTCTTTTTTAATAAATGTTATTTATTACCAAACAATAAAAAAAAAAAAACACTTGCTTAGCGTCGTTCAGATACAATTTTAAATATACTTATTGAAGAAATAATCTCAAATCGATAAGTACTGTAAATTCTGCACCAAAAAATGGCGCAGCCACCTTCAGAGTGAATTTTAGCTTTAGTATGCTTGGTTGCATGCCCAGCGTAGGGATTATGGACATACCCCTATGAGATAACAAATCAGGGGGAAGCCTGCGTCCAGCAGTGGACCATAGGCTGGTGAGGATGAGGATGCGTGATTTGCTTACATATATTCTACATCGAGTTTAGCTAGTGTATAGGTATGGTTTAGCCTAGCTTAACCAGCCGCTCACTATAAATCATATATAAAGGTCTAAGTACACTATTACCATTAGCGACGGAAACTACGCTAAGTGCTCTAAACGTTATTCAAATAGCATTTTTAATGCGAGAGAAGTCAGGTGCGATTTACTACTTACGGCTAGACTGCACATTTCACCCCCCTCTCCCCTATCTCCCTGCGGGGGGATAATGTTCCTGTCGGCAAGTTTGGGTTTGACATTTTACTTATAATGGAGGATTTCTATTAAATACAGAAATAAAGGTGGTAATGGTTTTGATAGTTTTCTTTTTAATTTTTATTAATTTTAAGATAAAGTTTTTAACCGACTTCAAAAGAAAGGAGCAGGTTCTCAATTCGGTATGTTTCTCATGTTTGTATTTGGCTCCATGTGTAGCTAAGTTATTCTGATTTTTGGGAAATCTTTCGCTTTTGTGTAAATATAAAGAATTATTTCGAGTCCCCCAAAAGTTATTCCCGCAAAATTACTATTTGTTCCGTGAAAATTAAACAAACAGCGTAAATACTCTTAAATTAATAGGTTTTTGAAAAAAAAAACAGTAAAATTTTTACTTTATCAATACGTGCTATGTTCTTATCTAGTGAAATCACGCACGTGAGCGAAACCGCGTGGTAAAGCTGGTTATAGCTATAAAAGAAAATATAAGGATAAAATTATAAGAAACAACTCCGCGTTAAAACTTCTCAAAAAAATTAAAGAAGTCACAAAGGTTTTGTAAAATTTAATCGTAAGTACTAAAATTCTATTATTAGGGATCAACCAATTACGATAGAACTCTTGTAAGTAAATACTTACCTAAATACAAGATGGGCCTAAAACATCCATAAGTCAAATCCTCCTCAACCCATCCACTGCCGGCTAAAACGTCCCACCTGGGCCCGTCCGGCCAATTATTTAAAGTGTTAAGTTTAAAGAAGGCAGTGCAGTATGAAAATGGCCTCCCTCCCCCTAAAGGGGAGATGGGGCAGGACTTGCAGGTTAAGTAATTGTTTTGAGAAGTCTAGGAATCTGACGCCGAAGTGTATTGGTAGTTTTTTAAAGGCAGCCATTTTGTTAGAATTAGGTTTCAATGCTCATGTTATTTTTTTCACTGACTTTTAAAAAAGGTGGAGGTTTTGATGATTGTATTTACTATGGACTGATTTGGATGATTATTTTTCATTTGTATAGTATAGTATAGAGGATGATCCCAAGATTATTCAAAAATCCCTAAATCCCAATAGGTACCTAGTAATCCCTTTTGGGATAAGTACCTATTTGATCCGCAACACATTAAAACAATATGAAAATAAGGTCGAATAAATACATTTTTAGTTTTTTTAATACAATCAAATCATTTATAATTGAAAAATAACCATTAACAATTTATCTTATGAAAAACTAGTTTTTGGGATTTAAAGTAGTTTTTATTTTATTTCAGATATAGAACTACATCTACGAATAATTTCAGCTCGATACGTTCAGTAATTTCGGCGTAAACAGACATCCAAACTTTCATATTTTTACTATTAGTATGATAGGTTGACAATATATTGCAGTCAACCTGATTTATTGGATAAAAAGTAGCCTATGGTTGATTCCAAGCTTAGATCTACATAAATGACAAATTTCATTCCAATCCGTTCAGTAATTTCGGCGTGAAAAGGTCACAAACATCCAAACTTTCACATATAATATAATTATTAGTGCGACTCGGCAAACGTAGTGTAGGTGTAACCCTCCGACCAGGTGGGATGACGATTTGCGAAAGACTGCTGGCAGATGCTGGATGCGGCAAGCTGAAGACAGGGCGCTATGGCGCTCATTAGGGGAGGCCTTTGTCCAGCTGTGGACTGGTATAGGCTGATGATGGTGATGATGATAATTATAAGTGTAATTAGAGTGATTGTTAACCTTGTTTTAAATTCAAAAACTTTGATTAAAGTAGAACTAAATTGGCTAATGTAAAAAAATGTTCCACAATTTGCTTTTCGAATTAATTTTTAATCTCCACTCCATCCATAGCATTATCAAAATTGAGCAGCGCTCTGGTATTTCTGGCAGATTCCCGAATATACCAGCGGTCTCCACAAATCCACTCTGACAGGCCTGCAGACATAGCTCATAATGGTAAAGCTGGTGCACTACTACTCTTTTCGAGGTATACACACAATGACGACCTCTGTAGCGGGGCGAAGGTCTGCCTGCGACGCAGGAGGTTGCGGGTTGGATTTCTGCCTCAGGACAAATGTGTGTACGATCTGCAGACATTTGTTCCGGGTTTTCTGGTCGTTTTCTATGTATACTAAAAATATCTATCTGTGTATTATATTATATTATGTATATCAGTTATCTAGTACCCTAGCAAGCTGAAGACAGGGCGCTATGGCGCTCATTATGGGAGGCCTATGTCCAGCTGTGGACTAATATAGGCTGATGATGATGATATGTTAGAGCGTAAGACTGGGGCAAGTAATTATTTTTTTATTTTTCTGATCACACTGTGACGCACAGAAATTTGGTTGTTTTAGATTTATGAATGCAGTTGTAACCAGCTATCCTATAATCGGCTGTGTCGAGCCAATTCCAGTAATGGCGCTTAAAGTTTACTTATTCTGGAGTTACGGACCGGCAAAAGAATCCTGAGCTATACCGAGAGGGAATACCATCATGAGCTATACTCAGAGGGAATACCACGAATAATGACTCGCAGGAATAACGCACGCTCTGTTTCAAAACTAGGTATGAAATAGTTCTTTTAAATAGGTATGAAATTCCCACCTTGCAACAGTTTTTTTGAAGTTCCTTTAGAGAATCATACTAATATAAAAAATTAAAAAGTTTGGACGCTTGTAACCTTCACGCCAAAACTACTGAACTGAAATTTTGCATACATGTATACATAGACTTGACACATATACTAAATACATTTGTTCAGGGTGTTCTGGTCGTTTTCTATGTATAATAAAATATATATATCTATGTATTGTGTTATATTATGTATATATCAGTTATCTAGTACCCATAACAGAAGCTCTGCTTACCTTGGGGCTAGATAATGCTGTGTGAATTGTCCAGCATTATTTATTTAATTATTTATTTATTATTTATATATTGTGTGATGACATTATATTAGTAATTACTTAATTTATTACATATTGTATTAATTGTTATTTTTTTCTCTCTATTGAATTGAATTATTATTTTTTAAATACAAAGTAGGTACATTGACAATTTATAATTATTTTAGTATGTAAAATTTTTGTGTAATTTGTTATTAAGTACCAATTTTAATTAGATAATTTGACTTGTAAATATGATTTTACCAATAAAATGACTATCTGACTATCTATAGATATATCATATATCACAAGATAAATTACATGTAGTAATTTTTATTCCATAAATCAGTTCTCATGGGATAGAAATCCTTAACGCGTGCGCAGCCTCGCGCAAAAAAAATATCGATTTTTTTAGTAGCCTTGTTTTCCCAGAACTTTGTTTTCTAGTTACCAAACATTTCGGGTGAGTTATGTTTGAACACTGGATGTTATTATTGGGACAAATTACGAAAACATGCATTTTTTTAACATACTTCTAGTGGTTTATTTTTTTAACATACTTCTAGTGGTTTATTTTTTTAACATACTTCTAGTGGTTTATTTTTTTAACATACTTACTAGTGGTTCATTTTCCGCTTCACACACTTGACTAAAAAATTAAGTGGACAAATTAAATAACACCTTGTTTCTTATTTGATAATAATGACTATTTATAAACGTGTTTATAGTATAAAATTTGACTTGTCTAAGTGCTTATTTTGTAAGCTTAAAGAAATAAACGTTATTGATTTGATGGATGTTGAATAAAGTGATTTATTATACTAATTAAATGGATAGGTACTTACAAATCGCCTGTCACTTACCTGTAACGAAAACAAATTTTCATTAGTCGAAGAATAAAACAAAATAGATCCCTTACAAACTTACGCATAACAAAACAAACAAATCCACTCAAACAAGATCTCAACAAGATTCTCAATTACAAATAACTCAGCTACCTTAATCCAATTCGCATTGTCTCCCCCATTGATAACCAAATTGCCATAAATCATTAAACTCAACCTAGTCAGTCGGGTTTTTATCTCGCCACTATCGCATAGCTGGAGGGCTCCGGCATACAGGGCAGGGTCAGGCCTGCATAATTCCACCAGGGGCCCAGATAGCAGGGGCTTAGCTAATCACACGATTAAACCGGGCAGACGATACCGATCGGCTGACCACCTCCGGACTTCTGACCGCCTGGTATCTACCCTTGAGATTCGCCGATAATCCTGGGCTTTTCCTTGGTCCATTTGACGTTCGGGATTAGTTTGGGCGATTTGAATAATAAACTTAATGTCATTAATAAAGGGTAGGGATCAGACGAAGTTTGTAAGCTCATGCGAAAAGCTGTCATTAAATAAAACCTTCATAACTAAAAATATTGCTGTTTGATAGGAAAATAATTGAAATTCGCTATAAAAAATAAGGTAAAACGTGTGTTAAATTTATGAATAATTAATTAAAGCAGCTACCCTATAATACGGTAGCCAATTATTTAAATCCTAAACCAAGCACAAAATAACGTGAAAATAGCATTTCAGGCAGAATAACGTGAAAATAGCAGGTTCCTCGGCTAATAACTCATCCGGGTAAATAAACATTACCTATCAGAGAGAGGCAGTGCTTGTCTATGCTAATGTGCCGGGTATTGGCGGATTAAACTTAAATAAATACCCCGAACGGGGTCATTTGGGACTGTTTGGGGTGCGAAAATATTTTCATAATTAATCAAGAAAAACGTTTTAATTTTTGCTTTTATTGCAACAAATTTGCGCATTATTTTTTTCATTTTATGGCAACATATTCAACTTTTTAGTCTATGGTTTAAAGTTTTCTCTGAAAACTAAATAAAAACATATTTAAGTTTTTTTTTATCACTAGCCTAGTTCGTCCCACAACTGGGCATCCATGTTTTTATTTTTAGAGATATTTTGACTATAGACTCAAAAAAAGGTGTTCCTTTTTTCTTCTTTCTTCTTCTTTAAGTCTTAAGTTTTAGAACATGAATAATACCGTCACTTTGTTCAACAGCAAACTTACAGAATTTTCTTCAAAAACAACTCCCAACTTATTTGCGTATTAAGCATATGATTAAAGTTGGTAACACTCGTAAATTCGCCTCTAACAGAATAGGTTAGAATTTTTCCTCCAAGAAACTTGCTGCAAGTAATCTAAAGTTCGGTTCCAAGGCAGCAGAAGCTATTTAGATGCACATCTTAACTCGGCCGTATATCTAGATTGTGAACTTTCCCGGGCTATTTTCACGGAGCTAGCAAAGTGTTTCCGCTGGGTTTTTTTACCCGAGTGTGGAGGTAATCCAATGAGTAGTAAATGATGCTCGATTCAGTTAATTGAACTGTTTGAAGTTTTTTTGTTTATATGCTGTTTGGGGAACTTGACTCACTGTACTGTGTACCTAAACATTTTTTTAAAACAGGTGTTTTTGTAAACGAATAAGTTTCAGACGTTTTTTCTTCTGGTTTGTTACGGTATAAAATTTGCCCAGCATGGGGACAGTAATAGTTAAAATAAACGATGAAAACAAAGTCACATACTAATATAAAAAGTATACCTATAACTATAGAAAAAAAAAATCTTTTTCAAATATTTTTTTAAAGGTTTCGAAATACATAAGTCAGAGGAAACTAGTAATAATTAAAGGAGGATGGAGTTAGGTTAGACCTTCTCACAGGTGCAAGTTTCCAAAGTAAAGTCAAGTATACCTTAAAAGGGTGTACGTGAACCCTGAAAAAATAACCGAAACAAGACCCCGTAAAAAGTCAAACACGGGTCCCTACGACCTTCTATAAGTTGAAGGGTTACATTATATATTCATAAGGAACACTTTGACTGTCCGTCCTCATCGAGATGGACTGACGGACCCAAACAATGAATTTTTAAAATGGGACCTCGATTGGACTTTGAACGTGTTTCTTTTTTCGCAAAGTGATATTAACTATAGAAGAAAAAACTTGTAAACTGTGAATAGGGCAATTGCAGGTCTTATAGTGGACCAAATTATGCGTGCATTATGGGACACCGCCGATTGGTAGTGATTTGGCAGTTGAGCGCTCTCTAGATTGTTAGCATGTCTGCAGATATCTTAGTTCACGTTTTACACAGATAAACTAAATCGAAAATAAGTGTAGCAGTTATTATAATAATTGCAACGGTTCTATAAAAAGTAGGATGTAACTAGATAAAACATAAGTATTTAATCGTTATTAATTGACTTTATCGCTAGAGCCATAATTATATTATAATTAAAAGATAAAAGTTCTCCATTTGTAGATCCAAACAGGTGCAGGGTAGAACAGATGTTTTTTGACTGAAGAGCCGTAGGTACAACTTTGTGGAGCTCTTTATGACAACTTGTCTATGGAATACTATAAAATTGGTATAAAACAAATAGGAAATTAATAAATTATAAAAAAATTACTTAAATGTTATAGTTTTTTACTCTTTTTATTATTTGCACTCATTAAAAATGTAATGAAACCCACAGGACAGGTCATTAGATTCACCTAGTTTCATTAATAAATATTTAGCCCTTTTTTATTAGTAAAATTATAATCTGTAGACGAGTGATAATGTGGCTCCCATTTTGTATTTAGCTTGTAAAATTTGGAATAATATGTCTATAAATGAGTTTACTGCGATATAAGATTCAGCAATAATTATGTTTATTTGGGTCTAAATCAGTATTTAATAAAATACAATAAATAATATCAAATTTAAGTAATTGGTATCTGAGTAAGGTACTAAGGCCCATACACCGGGGGGCGGGCAGCAGCGCCTCTTGCAGAATAGATCTACCACCGCACTGCGATCTCCAACCCGCATGCCCAGTTTGAGGATTATGGGCATTAGGTACCCCCCACGAGATAAAAAATCAGGGGGAGGCCTGCGTCCAGCAGTGGACCATTATAGGCTGTTGAGGTAAGGTGAAGTCTAAGTAATGGCTCTTTATTAGATTTCCCGTTTATGTACTAGGCGACAAAAAATAAACAATATATTCGGCTTCACTTGACGAGCGAGTCTCAAATCTCAAACGAGTTTTCGGTCCAGGCATGCGTACGCGCATGCGAGCCTTCGTCTTGTGTTACATGCTTGTATGAGACGTACATGATACGTAAATGATACGAGCTGCCCACTGATACATCTTACACATAAATTGGAGGCTGTTACGAAATTTTGGATAATTATGTGAATATATTAAATTGCCAAAATAGTATATATTTTTTTTTCGTTTTTAATAGGTTATTGAATGGACTCTCAAACGACTTGCGGTACCTATTTGGAGGTTCGAATATGCATCAAATGGAGGGTCCATTTGATGCATATTCGAATATATACTTAAAAATACTTAGCACTTAAAAAATCTTTCGATTTGGTACAGAAAGCTGTATTAACAACGAACATTACAATCAATTTCTTTAATAATAGAGACATATTAAAACTATTTCTCTTTTTTATCTTTTATATTATTATTTATCTTTTTCGCTTCTTCCACTAGTGGACAAAAAATTGAAGCGAATAAAATCAATAACATCTTATTTGATAATAATGACTATTTGTAAACCTGTTTATAGTATTATATTTGACGTGTCTAAGTGCTTAGTTTGTAAGCCTAAAGAAATAAAGTTATTGAATTTTGATTTTTTTTGAATTTATTATTTATAATTGAACTAACCTCATACTGTTGAAAACAATATACTTATTATACAATATACATTATACTTAGGGTCCCCAAGTAGCTGGCTGCATTGATACAGTAACTGACTTAGGGACGCTTCCGACTGGTACTGATATTGATCAATTGAACAACATGTATATTGTTTGCAACAGTCTGCGGTTAGCTCAATTGTAAATAATAAATCTAAAATGTCTCAATAATTTTTTTTATTGCTTAGTAGTGTTTTATCCCAGTCTTGCATAATGTCAACAAAAGAAAAAACTTATATTCATTACCAAAAGTCGAGAGAGGTTTATGAATAAGAGAAAAGGAAAAGTTATTGTGAACCAACTTTTAATTTATCTTATTTAATTTCTATTAATTAAAATTATAATTCCCTTATTTATTTTATTATACTTAGTGATAATAATTATTGCCATTAAATTAATTATTCTGATTATTCATGAGCGATTTTTTTTGGGTCATCACAAACACATGGGCATCACATAGGCATGAAATTTCCATTTATAGCTCGGAACATTCCATATAGCCAAAAGACAGCTTCGCCACTGTAAATAAGGTCCCGATAGCTATAAGCTATAAGTTACGTTTGCAATATCCACGGGAAAAATCCCGAGTTTGATTAATGCATGCACTTGTCATGGCTATATTACAACCCTTATGTAACTGTTATACAGGGTGTGCCAAAGAGAGAACGTGAGAGAACTCTAGTTTGAACGCTTAAAATGCGCTTTCAATTTTGGCGTACAAAAACTATAGTACAAATATCGTTGTCTTTAAGCATCGAAGATTTTACTTTTATTTTTTAGGTAACATTATTTGAATTTCATTATTTCTTTCAGAATATTTTTTTTATTGAATCCTCAGGATTTAGCAAATTAAACAAAATTTAACACTATTTTTTTAAGTTTTAAATGAACAAAACGAAATCCTTAACGAATCATAATGAAAATTAACTATAGGTTTAAATTCCTCATGTGCATTGTGCATGTTTAATTTACCTCATTACAAAAATTAGGCATTTTTTGTAGTTACGCAGATTTGAGCTTTGGTTCACCCCAGAGTACACAATGATAGAAAATAGTACGAAAAATATTTTATTGATCCGCAACCAAGACCGCAAATAGATGCAATACTATAACAGTAACTATCTAATTGAACTTATTTAACCCACCTAAACAAATTATAAATTGTAACCTGAATTTTTTAAACATCACTAAATATAAAAAAGTCAAAGAGAACAGAATTCATAAGTCCATTATAATTTTCTCGTGCTTTAAGTGCCGACTTTATTTAATAGGGTAAAATGTTTAAAAATATATGTTGTGATATTTTGAGTGAAGAGTGAAATTTCGAGTAAAGAGTGAAACATCGCACACCCTGTATAACCGTTATAAAGCCTCTACATCAGGAGGAGTTACAGCAAATCTAGGGTATATTAAAAAGGGACGTTTGTACCCTATTTATGTGAGACACCTGTGTGCGAGATATTGTTAAAAGGTTTATGCACGTATTTTAAGAAAACTCAGTATTTTAAAGACTGAAGAAGAAAAAGCATGGATTTTAATACTAAAAATCGGCCAATAATAACTTAAATACGGATCGGCAAGTCAGTTTAGATGTTTTTGGGTGTATACGAGTAATTCATTTTATTCGCCGGTCATTGGTTCGTTTAGTTTTTCATTCGTTTTCAAAATAATGATAAACAAAATTAAAATAAAGAGAAATTTTTTAATTTGCGGTAAAAATAGTATGAATTATAAATTCACCAATATGTTAAAATAGACCATCACAAAATAACATAAGGCCTTCAGTTATTTTATGGCGCATACAACTATATTTCGAGAAGAATTAGGTAAATAAAGTAACACATACCATTGCTGTTCTCTATAATTCGTTTAATTATATACAATCTGTTTTGTTAGGGAATGAATAATATTATAATCTATCTCTCTATTTTATTTAATATCCTGTTATTTCTAACTTTAATGACGGAAGAAAAAAAAACAAGTACTAGCTATTTTGAAAACATTTTCTGTTTTTTGTTTTTTTGCGCAAGCTTAAAAATTGATTAAATTTTTTAAAAAAAGCTTAGGTAGGTACACAGTAAATACCTAAGTTTTAATTATAAACAAGCCAGATATAAATAATTTTTAAAGTAAAACTTACCCACTAAATCAAAATGCAATTACAGCTGACCACTACAAAATTTTCCTACCCCATCCTCAACTTTACAGATATGAACTTATCTTAACGGGATCCACCCCCTTAGGGGTACAAAGGGGGTACAAAAGGGGTCAGACTGACCCGATGGACCCGATACGTAAAGGCCAATTTTGGTCAGTAACTACACCTCCTTTATGATACTTGTTCTTTGTTTATACTCTCCTGGTACTTTCTTGAGATTTGATGGTGTTTTTGCTTCAGTTTTGTTATTTTGATAATGTTGGCAGGGTGTCAATGTAAGTTGGGAGAATATGGTAGTTTATGGTAGTTTTTTGCTTACTTCTGAGCTTCTACGTTGATTGGATGATAAAAATGTAAGTGTATTGGAAAAGTAAGTTTCATTATGTTGGTATCTAAAGTGATGCCACTCGAGTCTTTTTACCTGCTTATCATATTTCAGTATTTTAAGAAACGTAGACGAACGACGTAACGTAAGAACGAAGTTCGACCTATTTTGACAGAAAAACAAATAAGGTTGTATTTGACAGAAATACAAATAAGGTTGTAAAGAGTGTTCTTCAAAACAATACTTCTTAATTAGGTATTCAATTATATTTCAATTTTTTATGAACGAACTCACTTCGTCTATTTTCCCGAAAGAGTATTATCTAGGAATCTTAAAATCAAGAGTTAGTAAGGTCTTTCTGGAAAACGCGTTTTCCATCTTAGCCACGTTTACGTTATTAAGAAAGATATTCAGGTACGTACCATTTTCTCCTTTTTAATGGAGTTTTGTTACATTGTAATTCTGTCACTCCCGTATAGATCAATTCTATATATAGGTACATAAACATGGCAAAACACTACATAATTCGCAAATTAATAAAGCTTGACTAGCATTTTGGCTTCCTCGAGGTAAGAGAAAGACAAAATGCTATTACACCTGCGTTAAAATCATAGACACATCTAAAGTCTTGTTCCAATTAGGTTAGGTTAAGTGAACTATTAAAAAAAAAAACATTTTTATTTTTTTAGTAAATTTCATGTAAAGCGACATCCCGCTAGAGGGTAGTAATCTTATCTCAAAAACAGCACTAACTTCACCTTCGAACAAACAAAACCGCATCACGAACAGCCCATCCTAAGCAAACGAATACGATAACCCGTAATCTATCCCGGGAAGCGAACCCGCTACCCTAGCAAACATAAACCCTTTGGCTGAACTACCCCGGATCAGATTACTAAGTATTAATTATGCCAGTGCCAATATTTTCTCTATCG
The DNA here is from genome assembly GCA_946478455.1 of Eupithecia vulgata. Taxonomy (NCBI): domain Eukaryota; kingdom Metazoa; phylum Arthropoda; class Insecta; order Lepidoptera; family Geometridae; genus Eupithecia; species Eupithecia vulgata. The sequence goes on from OX297877.1 coordinate 1,638,843, forward strand.
GGATAAATATGGCGGACTCCAATAAACCCAAGTAGATCAATAAGTAGATCTGGGGCCCGATTCTGCTAACTAATTACTTAACTATGGCAATGGTAACGTTGCAAATTGCAATATCGTCACGTAGAATTGTTTATGATTTGATTTTATTTAGGATTCGTAAAAAAATAAAAGAGAAACATAAAGTGTTTCCATCATTAAAAAATGTACACAAATAGTACACAAATCGTACGATATAATAGAAGTACAATTCTTCTTAACACTTATTTACTCTACATAGTGCGTGCGGTGCTATTTGCACGGTGGGATTGGTAGAGTGGTTTCAAGTATGACACTTTTGACACGCGTCCCTTCATCTATAGGTTCTTTCATCTAAGGTAGAGTACCAGAAAGTGCAATGGTCTTAGCAAAAGCAAGTTAGGGCTTCTAAAGCTCATAACACAAATAGCTCACGTGTACTATAACGTAGCCATTCACGGTTATTTTTCCCGACTTTTCAGCAGGCATACGCTGGTCACACGTAACATATTCCAACTGTCCCAGCATCAAATAATGGCGGACAGAAATCATTTCCTCTCATCCGGCGTTAGAATCTTAAACTACCCTCGTTTTTCCGGAAATCCACCGGAAATGGGACTGAGACGGTGCTATACTGTTGTGCGAGTGCGAAAGAGATAGTTGTTTGCATGTTGTGGCTTGAAGTTGGATTTGATTTGTTGGTAATGTAACTTTTTTATCTGATGACCTGATGGGGTTTTGAAGGGATTTTTTGGTAAACTAGTTTTTTTTTATGGATGGGCACATGGCTATTATTATTCCCCTATTAAAATGTGACTGAAAAAATACTGTGGTATTTTACAAAAACAAATGAGCGGAGAGGCAGGTGTAGATGTAGAATAAAATTATTTACTACTATTTGCACATTTATACTTTTACTAATTAATTATATTTATACAACGTATTTGTTATTTAATTATAATTAAGAACATGACATGTAACACAAAAATGTTATCAATAAACTGAACTCAAATAAACTATTTTTCTCGGGAAAATGTGAATAGAGCCGCGAGCAAAAGCAAGTACCAAAATAACGCTCATAAAACGTTCAGAAGTCGAATATTTTTTTAGTTCAACTTTCAGGTTTATTTCAGCGCAGTTGTCATCCGAAAGCTCGGTAAACAAGCACAAGCTGGCAGCACTGTCGCAGCGAGGCTAATTCACGTCTTCCCAATATTAATAAATTCTCATCTAAGCGGATCTCGCAATTTGCCCACCGCCGGCTGAAGCAGAACTTACGATCGTCCTTACCCTAAATAAGGGACTTTTGGATTTCCACGTTCACATTTTTGTTTTCTTTTAGTTTTTTTTTCGCTACCAAATATGTCACAGTTCCGTGAAATTCGCGATCAAAATAGGGTTTTATATTCTAAACGAGAAAAAATCTAAAAATATATTATTGAGATAGCTTAGGCCAAAAGCAAGCAGTCAGAATATATTCGTTTTAGTTAATTAAATTTAAAAAATAATTTTAAAAGTAAATTCAAAGTTTTTTTATCTGTTTTTAAAATACATGAAATAGGATGCGCATTGCGCAATGTTATTAAGTCATACGGTTGTGTGGTCAAACTAAAAAGTATCAACTTTACTGTCACCGGCAAGATCAGAGTAGCTTATGTACCACACAACCAACTAACGTCTTATGAAGTTATGACTGTTATGAGTCATACAGAACATATCAACAAAGCCATATGGCATGGCGTCCACTGCGTCCTGCAATTTCGTCAAGTTACGCGCGCTACTTGTGAATATTAATTTTAATTGGTATAATCGATCACTTATCGATTAAATTAAATAAAAAAATTGTGGTTCATTAGGTCAAAGTTTTTTTTGTCGTTCATTTTTGTTTTTTACCGACATACCGTTCACCGTAAGATGTCCCTTTACCTAGGAAAAATTCCACCTCGGCAGGAGACATCTTACGGTGAACGGTCTGTACGTTGGTAACCGTATCACCAAAGAAAAGGCACAAAACAGTGCTCTACCTATCTCTGGTCGTCACATCCATCCATAACTTTAGTCTATGGTACCAGGAATGCATATTTTCTAGGTGGTTGCGCGGCGGCGGCTCAAAGGGAACCCGATACACTTGTAACTCAACACGCGTTCAGGAATTCAAATCTAGACCTAGGTTCAAACCTAGATACTTACCTAGGTAGGTATTTGCATGATGGTTTATTCCTAACGTCTATAGAGTAACTGATGTAAATTTTTCCAGTTTAATCCTGAATAAAGTCAGGGATAAATTTGCTGTTTCTTGTTGACTTTTAGCCTGGAAAATTTTGGACAGAATTATATTTTTTTTTAAACAAAAGTTGCATAATGACCTTCAGGATATCAGTTGATTCCTCCACAAATATCATTTAAATCTGTTCAGCCATTAACTTGAGAATAGATTACAAATTAACGATCTTAAGTATTATATACATCGCAACTTACTAATTATCAGATCGCTATGAAATTTGTAGGGTTGATAAAAGACGAAATTTAAAAAAATAAATATTTTTTCTGTTTATTTAACTCAATTTTGTTGGGTTGGTTCTTTAATGCAGAACTAGTCCATTTATTTAAAAGGTTAATAAAAAACATTTATAAGGCTTTTAAGTAAAATTTAAGATTTGGTCATTAAATAAAACATTTATTAGGGTTATAGGTTACTTAAACAAAATTTTGTTAAAAAAATATTTTGCAATCCAAAGTATCTACGAATAGTCTAGGTAGTTATGACGTCTACCTAAAAATTATAGCAAACGATACCATCGCCAATGTCTTTTACAATCTTCACTCATATTTTCAGTAGCTAGCCCCCAAAAGCGTAGGCGGTACCTTAGCACTACCGATCGGTAGCCAATCTCTGTGCTTTACGACTGTCCATCCGTCTGTCATAAATACTGGACGCGATGCGTGCCCATCATGCAACATGAAGTTATGACATGCAACATGCCAAACATAACATGCTGTATGGAAAATGATTTCATTGGTGCATTGGAATTTTTATGACTGTCTAGAAATGTTAGGTACTAACACAGAATAACTAGTAGTTAGTCTCTTACAAAAGCCATCGTGAGGGGCGGTATACTTAATTCACCTGGGGTAATTCACCCAGTTGCATTAAGTTCACTTTTAGTAGACTTGATTCACCCTTGTCATTTCTGGGTGCATTAAGTACACTATTTAGTAGACTTTATTCACTCAGGTGATACCTAGGTGAATCAAATGCACTACATGGTAGACTTAATTCAGACCGTTTAAGTTTTTTTCTTCTGATTTCTTCCTGATGTCCATCATACCAGCTTCGTCCCACTAGTGGGACGAGTGGGATTATAATACGCTGACTTAAAGTTATGTCCCTTTCATCCCACCAAATCGATGCGTATTAGTGGGACGAACGATATTAAGTAATTTAAAATATGATACCATTCGTCCCACTATTAAGTTTACGCACTTCGGCTATTGGGTACGTCAATGTAACAGTAAATGTCAAATAAGACAGGAAATTTCAAAATTGTCTGAAAATGTAAAAAGAGACAACCACGTGGGTCAGTCACGAGTGGTTCTGGAGTTATGACCGTTTGGAATTCCCTTGGAGCCAAGTTGTAGGGTTCTTCCTGCTGATCACTTGGATAATCTACATGATGGGTCTATTTACCCTGGATATAGAGATATGACTTTAGGGGGGGATTATTGTTCCATAAGATAGATTCTCATGAATTTTGACTAGACCCAACAACGACGACGTCGACATTTTTGAGTTTTGTCAACCAACTCAAAAATTTCGACGTAGAGTTGTGAAAATACAATATAATACAATATGTAAAATGTGAAATGTCTAATATAAAAATTCAAAGTGATTTATTTCCTTTAGTTTGAGTTTTTTTGTCCAAGAGTCCTGTAAGGTTACAGGACTCTTGGACAAAAAAACTCAAAATCAGATTACATAAGTAAAACTAGGAAATAAAGTGAATACTTTGATTTATTGTTCACTTCAATCTTTTTAGGATGAAGTAAAGAAGCGAACAAGAAACCTTTACCTTGTTAGGTTGTGTTATGACGGATACGTTTAAAGGTTACCTATTTCTATCCCATGGGAACTGTTCTATGGGATACAAAGTAGGTAGGTTTGATTCCAGGCTTTACCTGTGAAAAATTTCAGCCCAATCCGTTCAGTAAACTCGCATTTATAACATTAATGTGTTGGTAGGTACTCAAGTACTTATTCAAAATTTAGTTTTTTGCATTTAATACTGTAATGACGACCTCTGTGGCATATCGGGTGAAAGTCCGCCTGCGACGCAGGAGGTTTCGGGTTCTATTCCCGCATCGGGACATATAAACTTTCGCTTTTATAATTATATTCTGAAAGTACAATTTTCTAGTGAAGGTAATTGGTTTGTAAAAATCGTGTTAGTTACTTTACATAATAAACAATAATATTAGTGTAAAATATAAACAAAGCAACGGATAAACGCAGTAAAGTAAAAAAATTGTTGTCTATGGTTCATAAAATCTTTCCGATAGCGAAGCTGCCACGCGCCCATCAGAAACAAACAACAATAAATAACCAGAAACAATATGAGCGTCATGGATTACGCGACTTATAATTATTTTTAGGGCTCCGCTGGCGGCCCGGAGCCCGGGATTTGTAGTAAGTCTCGTAAGTCGCGCGTTATTCAATATTATTTCTTTGGGACATTTGGGGCACGTCCCAGGTATGTATTAAGAGGGATTTGTTACAGCTTAAGGGAAATAGCTGGTTCAAAACCAAGTTTGTAGGTGTTTGAGAAAAATGTAATGAAATCATTCATAATCGTAGCGAATGAAATAGAAAGAAGCAAATGTGATTTTTTGCCCTCAAATTTAGATACAGGATTTTTTTTTAAATTTGCATATTTTCCTAATTTTTCTAACATTCCTGATGAATAATGTTTATACCTAGTAAAACTATGTATAGGTACCTAAATAACGTCATGTTAATTTCACCATTTTTGACTCAAGAACAGCTGGAATTTTGATTTCATGGATTTGTCTCCGAATTAAATACATATAAAAAATATGAAAAATTTACGAGGTATGAAGAAAATCGTTTTACCATAATAAAATATTTTCATCTAATAATGTATCGTATTACGTATACCAGTCATCTACTCATAACACAAGTTCTGCTTAGCTTTGGGGCTAGACGAAGCTGTGTCGATTATCAAGTTTTACCTACCTGTTAATTTTATTTTATAGCTACCAAACAAACAAAACAAGTTTTACCAAAGGGCTAAATGATGCCGTGTTATATAACCTACAAAAAAATAGTAGTAAAAGTAAAACTCCACAAGTAAAACCGGTAGCAGAAGCGTAATTTCACAGTCTTGGGAGCCAACAGCTGGATTCCACGGACACCTCGAGATAAATGCTCAGAATATATAGATGCCTACCTACCTACTTCAGATCTGAGGATCAGGGTCGTTATTTATTGAAACAGAGATAGGAAAAGGGGTTTTCTGTAAATACTTTTAAGGTTTTAGTTATCCTTGTCCTAAACTCTTTGCTTTTTCTTCAAAATGTTGCAATTTTATCTTTTTTTTTACCGCTTTGGTTTGTAACACTCTTCCTGCTGCTGTTTTCCCGTCAATTACAACCTGGGTCTCTTCAAGACAAGAGTGAATAATTATCTTCTAGACCTTCGTGATACATCGTCAGCCACATCTTCACTTTCCATCAGGTGAGATTTTGCGATGATGCGTGAAACGACTATTGACTATAAAAAAGATTATAAGGAACAATTTCAATGACTACTCGGTTAGTTATGCTTCGTAATATTGACTGCATCAGCATTGCCATACAGCGCGCAGCGGGGCAATGCAGCCAACGTGTTTGGGACGCTTCTGACTGGTTTTTATCTACCTTCCTAGATTATTTGCAACAGTCTGCAGTTAGCTCCATTATTATAAATACCTACTTGTTCTAATTTGTTACTACTCTTTTTACTTTGTAAATAAAAGTCTTGACTACAACTAGGTACTGTATCTGATATTAATTTCTACCCTGATACAGTTAGGGTTCGGCTTAGCTACCATTATTAGGTACTTGAATTTGAAGACATGCCCTTAGGTAGAGCACGTTAAGCTGTTTTGCTGTATATCATCATCATCATCAGCCTGTATTAGTCAACTGCTGGACATAGGCCTCCGCTAATGAGCGCCATAGCACCCTGTCTTCATCTTGCCGCATCCAGCATGCTATTTATGCTAGGTAAGAATATTTTCTTAAAAATCTGTTGTAGGAAGTAAACGGAAGTAGGTAATGGAAATCGAGTAATTACCATTCAAAGTGGTCCAAAGTGAACGAGCTGTCAAAACAGAGGACTGTGTAACTGATGTTATTAACGCAATATAAGGTTTATATGTACGTTACTTTGATAAATGCTCTGTCTACAGAAGACATGCTGTTTTATATTGCCTAGTTAGGGTTTCAAAGATCGGTTTTGAAACCCTTATGGTCTCGCTCTGTCCGTCCCCGCTCTTTCTTGAATATTTCAGTAACTACTGCAGCTATTAACTTGAAATTTGAAATAATGATACATTTCGTGCGCCATTACTGATTTTAAGAAAAAAATATATAAACAAATGAAAAATGAAAATGAATATTTTCAGTACAAATTTTGATGTTGAAATTTCAAAAGAGACCTAGGAAGGCAAATGGGGTATCAAACAAATGAAAGGTATCGTTTTGTACATTTCAAAACACTTTTTGAAATTTCTGTAAGTTTCATACTTTTTGAAATATTTCAAAAAAAGACGAAAAATTGACCATTCCCCCCCCCCCTATCTCCGAAGATTGCAGACCGATCCACGTACAATGTATTAGGCGTTTGTAGATATCGATCTATATTTTACAGGAAAAATATAGAGAAGTCTGTAATAATAATAGTTTTTGAAAAATGGTCAAAAAGGGGGGGATTTTTTTTCAAAAGGGGGGGTACCTACCTATGTGGGGTATCAAATGAAAGGTATCATTTTGACCATTTCAAAACACTTTTTGAAATTTCTGTAAGTTTCATAGTTTTTGAAATATTTCAAAAAAAGTCGAAAAATTGACCATTCCCCCCCCTAGCTCCGAAGATTGATGACCGATCCATGTACAATGTACTAGGCGTTTGTAGATATCAATCTATATTTTACAGGAAAAATATAGAGAAGTCTGTAATAATAATAGTTTTTGAAAAATGGTCAAAAAGGGGGGGGATTTTTTTTCAAAAGGAGGGGTACCTACCTATGTGGGGTTTCAAACAAAAGGTATCGTTTTGACCATTTCAAAGCACTTTTTGAAATTTCTGTAAGTTTCATACTTTTTGAAATATTTCAAAAATAGTCGAAAAATTGACCTTTCCCCCCCCCCCTATCTCCGAAGATTGCAGACCGATCCACGTACAATGTATAAGGCGTTTGTAGATATCGATCTATATTTTACAGGAAAAATATAGAGAAGTCTGTAATAATAATAGTTTTTGAAAAATGGTCAAAAAGGGGGGGATTTTTTTTTCAAAAGGGGGGGTACCTACCTATGTGGGGTGTCAAATGAAAGGTATCGTTTTGACCATTTCAAAACACTTTTTGAAATTTCTGTAAATTTCATACTTTTTGAAATATTTCAAATATAGTCGAAAAATTGACCTTCCCCCCCCCCCCCCCCCCCTATCTCCGAAAATTGCAGACCGATCCACGTACAATGTACTAGGCGTTTGTAGATATCGATCTATATTTTACAGGAAAAATATAGAGAAGTCTGTAATAATAATAGTTTTTGAAAAATGGTCAAAAAGGGGGGGATTTTTTTTTCAAAAGGGGGGGTACCTACCTATGTGGGGTATCAAATGAAAGGTATCGTTTTGACCATTTTAAAACACTTTTTGAAATTTCTGTAAGTTTCATACTTTTTGAAATATTTCAAAAAAAGACGAAAAATTGACCATTCCCCCCCCCTAGCTCCGAAGATTGCAGACCGATCCATGTATAATGTATTAGGCGTTTGTAGATATCAATCTATATTTTACAGGAAAAATATAAAGAACTCTGTAATAATAATAGTTTTTGAAAAATGGTCAAAAAGGAGGGTAATTTTTTTTCAAAAGGAGGGGTACCTGCCTATGTGGAGTATCAAATGAAAGGTATCGTTTTGACCATTTCAAAACATTTTTTGAAATTTCTGTAAGTTTCATAGTTTTTGAAATATTTCAAAAAAAGACGAAAAATTGACCATTCCCCCCCCCTAGCGCCGAAGATTGATGACCGATCCATGTACAATGTACTAGGCGTTTGTAGATATTGATCTATATTTTACAGGAAAAATATAGAGAAGTCTGTAATAATAATAGTTTTTGAAAAATGGTCAAAAAATGGGATTTTTTTTCAAAAGGGGGTACCTACCCATGTGGGGTATCAAATGAAAGGTATCGTTTTGGCCTTTTTAAAACACTTTTTGAAATTTCTGTAAGTTTCATACTTTTTAAAATATTTCAGAAAATTGATTGTCCAAATAATTGGCAAATGTTTGAAACCCTCGGCGCGCGAGTTACACTCGCACTTGGCGAATCTTGTTTTTAAAATACCCAGCTGATTATTACAGGAAAGACGAAATCCTAAGGCTCGAAAAAGTTTTAAACAAGGTAAAGTATGCTAACCAAACTTCTTTGGTTTGAAAGAAGAATGTAGCTTATGAAAAAGTAAACTGAAAAGTTTGGATGCCTATTTCAAATTTCGAATTAAACATGTTCGAAATGGATGTTGATTCACGTCGCTCTAAATTCAAATCGATTTGTTATCATGTCCAGTCCGACGGCGTCGCGAATTAATTCACGCACAAATCCGACAATGCAACTTGTAATCGCGCAACGATCCATATTCGAATTTTGAACGGACTGCGTTCGACACTCGACCTTTGTGGTCAAGGATTCGAACACAGCTTTCATTTGTTTCCCGTTCGCGCCAACACCAACCAATCGCGGCGGCAGGTGGCGCTGTCACCGCAGCTTCCATTTCCCGCGCTTTAATCGAATGAATATTACAAACGTCACGCTGACAGCTATGCAGTTTCACGCGCGATATGTGGGTCGAATGAGTCGGAAGCATCGAATGCTCTTTTGGAGCGATTGTCTATGACCCTGCTTGAATCTGATTACATGGGCAAGCAAACATTTTGACTGAATCGCCATTGAGGCAGCCCGTTCGGTAACCAGTGGTTTTTGAAAAGTAGAAATTTAGATAACGCAAACGAAGCATCACTAGAACTTACTACATAAAAGGAAGGTGATATTTTCATACATTGCTTATATCTTATTATATTACTCTATGGTACGGTTAACCACCAGAAACGTTAGAAAATGCAGCTTTTGAGGCAGAATTTAGCTCGTTTAATAATGTAAGAGCTGTAGAGAGCTAACATTGACACATTATGCCCGTGCACTGTTTTACAGGGCGGGTAATGAAAGCACTTAGCGCTAAGCGAAGCAATTATAAGTAATTTGGAAGCCGTAATGGCCGCGGACAGGGCGGCGCAAAAACGCGCCAAACGGTAAAAGCTCCCTAATTCGATTGTCGATGGTTACTTTTTAAACTGCGCTGGTAATAGAAAGTTCCATTTTTGAATTTTGAAATACGCGAACCATAGAGTCGCCATTTTCGAATCTATAATATCTATGATTTAGGTGCGAAACGAAATAGGTTGGTAGCAATGTGAAGAAAATAATCATAAAAGAAATTGATGCAGCAACTGAATTTTAGAAGATCGCTTTTAGAATTTCTGGTTAATTGTAAAATTTTAAAAGCTGAAGCAATTAAAGCCGTCTGTAACGAAAATACCAGGAATTCATAGCGATAAAGAAAGTAGGATTCGGGAATGAAACAGGGACGGCGTCAGGACTTGCGTCACCTGAACTGAAGCTTCTTTCTCGTGATTTATGGGCGCGGATCCGGACCGGTAATGAAATTGCACCCCCTGCACCCCCTTTCACCCCCTCACCCCTTGGGGTAGGTAGCCCCCGCGAAAACCCATTCTAGAAATTACTACGCAACGCCGATTCTGTGACACTAGCGTTCTGATCTTGCTAATAGCTTTTTAGATCCTATCTCAAGTGGTTAAAGGTTTTATTTGCTTGGCATTATATTTACCTTGCCTACTTAGAAAAATAAACCTTTACCATTATCTTCTAGTAAGTAGTATGATTTCGTATATAATTTATTGAGACATCTGAAAAAGCCTTGAGAAATTACTGTAAGCCCCGCCAACCAATACAATTTTTATTTTGATTATTTCGGGGGGGGGGGGGATTTATTAGGTCTAGGGGGCTTCGCGATAATCTATCTAATTCTGTCCTTACCGCTTTAAATTTTTATCTAAAACTCATCTTTTATAGGTTATAAAACTATTAACATTAAATGACCAATATCTGATCTGCATGATAAAATATTTCAATATAACAATATTCTGTGCAGTTTTATATTAAATTCGGTGTAGAAAATATACAAAATGCGCGCGGGGTTTTAACACTCACAGAATAAAGTTATTACAAAATTCATAAAAAAATATTAATAATACTACTTCAATATCTTATCTTTCCTTCAAAATATAAAGATTTTCATATTAATAAGATTCAATACTATAATAATGATAATAGTTCTTTTAAAAAACCTTGCGAATACATTAGGAAAAATTCATACTTTTTCAAAACATGTTTGATATGACATAATATACATACATATCCATATTTTGTGATTTGTTTCATTACTTAAATAACAGATTATTTTCACATATTAGACGACCTCTGTGGCGCGGTGGGCGAAGGTCTGCCTGCGACGCAGGAGGTTGCGGGTTCGATTCCCTATTCGGGACAAATGTGTGGACGATCTGCAGACATTTGTTCAGGGTGTTCTGGTCGTTTTCTATGTATAATAATAAATATCTATCTATGTATTGTATGACATTATGTATATCAGTTATCTACTACACATAACACAATCTCTGCTTAGCTTGGGGCTAGATAATGCTGTGTGATTTGTCCAGCGTTATTTATTATTATTTGCATAAAAAAATTATATAATTTCAAAAATATAATTTTTATGGGTTGTTTGTAATTATGCCATTTTCAATGCTACACAATAAAAGCGAATCGATTCAAAATAAAGACGTCTTCTTTTCAATTATATGGGGTACGACTATATATTTTGTACTGTCCAATCCTATCCATTAATCAAGGTCAAAGTTGTTCACGAGTAGCCAACAGAAGTTGCTGTTCTCCTTTTGTTTGACCATTAAAAACTCCCGAGGCAATAAATAAAGCATAGGCGTACAAAGTTGGAGTACCATTGTAGACCGTACAATGTTCGCTATTGTACAATGTATAATTGTGAACCGAAAGGCACTTTTCAATTTAATTTCCCGCGAGTGTGTAATTTTTCATTGCGTAGAGCTTTGAAAGGTCTTGGAAAGAAAACCGTACTTTTACAATTATTCTAGATTTTTCGGAGTTTGCGGCTTAATATAGTGTATTCATGCTGATTGCAGAACTTCGTGGCGTAGTGAGAAAATAGCCAAAAACGGGGAAGGTGGCGGGTGCTTTGGAAGACCGCTATCCAGTGTGTTATCATTTATCTGAATTTTGGTAATTGACAAGATGTTTATATTCAATCAATTTTTTTTTTCAATGGCTTCTTTTATATAGTCGGGTATTCCTCTTATAAGGATTTTTATGACGCAGTGAGTACTTAAGTAAAGTAAATTATTTGATTTCTTATTGCCAATTCGCTCATGGTTTTTCGATTACTCCGTCTAACATGGACCGTTTTGATGATGCTTTTGCTATTTTACACGTAATAATACCAAGGGCGTTCCATAAAATTTTACTCTAGAGAGATTTGTAAATATTTAGTCCGCAAATCTTCAAACAAACCGGAATTTGCTGAGTTTTGGAAAAAATCTCTGCTGCTGTTTTTCCGGTAAATTTTAACTTGGGTCTTTTCAAGACAAGAGTGATTCTTCTAGCTAGCTCTGCTTAGCTTAGGGCTAGATAATGCTGTGTAATTGTCCAGTATTATTTATTTATTTCTAGACCTTCGTGACACATCATCGGCCCTAGCTTCACTTTCGATCAGAGAAGACAAGCTCAACCGAAATGTTCCACTGCTGGACGCAGGCCTCTACCTGATAATCGCCTTATTGGCTTTTATCTCATGGGGGGTAATGTGATAAAAAACGAAGGTCCTTTGTAAAAAAATAATAAAAGTTAGTTGTGAGTAATTGGTCCGTAACGCTAACAAGTGGTTCTGACGGAAGACTAGCGTTGGTTCCTAGCCTGCTAGTCAACCAACTTATGCTGAGTCAGAACCAAATTTGTTACTTAGCTTACACTTCGTTTTAAGACTCCATTGTTTAACTTATTTTATTTGTTTTAGTTCAATGTCTTAGTGTAAGTTTTGTAAGAAATAATATATTCTATTCTAAATAATAGAAAGAACTTTCACTCACCGTTAAATGTTGAAACAGCCACGCCCTCAGAATGTTGGTGGCCACCTTGGGGAAGATGCCTCTTTTCTTCTGGTTCTTCTTGCCGTTGGTGTCGTCATCCTCTTCGCCCGTGCCTTCGCCGCTGCCGATACTGGCGTTGCTGGCGTCACCTGGATGAAAAAAGAAGTAAGAATTATCTTTACTTTATCTACATTAAAACTAAAATTGTATGAAAGGGTCTTACAATATCCGAAATGGAATTTACTTTTAAATCTCATTTGCTATTGACTGCCAATAGTTGCTTTTGATTGCTCTTAGGCATTGATTGTGTTACAAAAAGATTACTAATAATCGAACTAACACACGGAAAAGATATTTTCATACAATAAACTTAAAATTTTCTTGAGTCTCAAGTTGACAAATCGAGTTAATTTGCTTGAACACAATATAGGTTACAGTTACACAGATGTTCATATTTTTTTAGGTTCAATAATGTTTTAGCGCGCCATTATTTTATTCAAACTTTAAAATTAGTTAATACCTTGAAGATTGTTTTAGAGATTTTTTGTTTTGTTTAAGATTCGCATTATTTTTATCAGAGTATACGTTAGAATTAATTCTCATATAGTAGTCAAGTAGCTTATTGTAAAATAAGGCGATATCAAAATTTATCGTTCATAAAAATTTAATATTAGCATTTGTTAATAATCGTTTCAATTTAGACCTTAATAATAATAGTCAAGCTCTTTTCCTGATTTATTATAGAATTACGCGACATACAGACTACATTTTATGTAGGAAAGCTTTTTTACTGTGAGGCATTAGGCACAATACAGGCAATATTTAAAATTAAAATTAATAATTAAAAAAAAAGATACTCTGAGCATAGACAATTGAAACTAAGCCAGAGATACATAAGACGAAACAGTCACGTAAAATAATAACTCTAATCACATGGTAAGCACACAAAGCTTTAATACACCATACCACATTTATAATACCTACCAGGCCTTCAGAAATCGCAGGAGATGTCTCAAAGTGCGTCTGGCATATTAATTAGATTGCCAACTTGTATTTTATTTAATCACCTGCCAGTGATTGGTATCTGTGCCCTGTACGGTTGAATTAAGTCTGATTATCATGGCCCCGACTTATGGGCAAATATTTAGAAGGACATACCAGTAGATTGTTTGCAAAAGTCTGAAGTAAGTTCAATTGTTTCAAGTAAAAACTTGTTTTCATTTGTTTCTATTACTTCATTGAAATTTTTCGAATTTGACAGGATTTGCTTAAAAGTGACGTTTGATAGCTTATCGCTCCTAAAATGATGTCCTCCTAACCAAATGTCGGCTACGGTGGCTAGCCTCATCTATAGTGCACTAGTGTGTGAGCAAACACAGGAGCACTCGCTATTCCCTCACTCTCTTTTTACCGTCTCTGCTTAAATATTGGTTTGATAGTTGTGCTTTTTACGACAATTCTTTAAATAGTAATTTTGCGTCGTGAACTTGGACTTATATATTTGGGTTGACAGATAAAATTTGATTTTTATTTCACTCCTTCTGGAATTATGATTTAATGTTGACCTTTTCATTTCACTCACTAAGTCATAGGTAGCTTTATCCTGTCTTTGAAAAATTATACTTGTTTACACTTTGTACTCCGCGTAAAAAAAGTCAGGTAACCTTTATTGCTTTCAATTGCGTTTTCAATTTACCTATCTTAAATTCCATGTAAAACAGTAAATCGAGTTATCCACATATCCCGAGATCGAATACGTATCCAAAAACAGCCTGCTTGTTTTTTATAAATAATTCACAACTCACAACACCAGGAGGGCAGGAGCGCACACGATAAACAAATTAGTGTGCACTGAGCCGAATCAAATATTCATCGTAGCAGGAACAAATCGAATCAGCGAGCTTCTTCTTATTTCTGCGCTCCTTGTACAGTTAATAAAAAACTAGCTGCTTCTTTGGGTTTATTTCGAGTTCAAGTCTAAGTGATTTTTTTTTGTTTTATTTGTTCTAATTTTATAGAAAGGACATTATTTTGTTGCTGGAAATGTAGAAAAGTTTACAGTCCATTTTGTATAGTGACGACGGTTTTAGTACTAGCCATCATGATTTAGATGAAACGAACTTTTCCCAAATTAGATAGATTTGTGTTGGGCCAAACGTCGATGATTTTGATTATATTTATCGACGATTCCAGATTTTATCGACATTCGCGCAACGTATCGAGTGTCTATCTCATTCGACCGGTGGCATGCATTGTGATGGTAATGGGGGCAAAGTAATAAAATTACTTTTAGACCATTACCCGTCCCCCTCGATGCTACCCTTGCATATAGGGTGTAGAAGACACAATAAAATGGCAACACTTTGACAAAAACAACGGGATTATTGTCTGTGTAATTGCTTTACGTGCGCTGGGATTTTACCTTTTTTAGAACGGTTTTATTTGAAGTGCCTTTTTCGATTTTGAAGTTTACATAAATTATCATTTTTAAATCCAGTTTTATATGAAAAACTTCAAAAGCTGATTCTAAAATACATGGCATGGCATCGGTTTTCAGTGTTAAATAGAACAAATTGAGGAAAAGGTGAATGTTAAAGTATTTTTACTGCAATAATGAATCCTAACTTTATTAACACCCTCTATAATAAGGGTGTAAAATCAGAGTGCAGTTGCATCGGAGTAATCCTCTAATTCATCTCGGAGCCACGTACCCCTGCTACCCCTGGCTACCAAGCTACCCCTAATGCTCGCTAATACACCCCAAATGAACGTGTATAGTAAACAGTTGCGTGCGAAAAGTCAAGAACATTTGAATTAACTCAGGAATTTGCAATAAGAGTTGAAGGAATGCTTCATCTCGGAGGTGTTGAGGGGATCTAAGGAAATGTTTGGGATAGTTGCGACTGACAGAACGAACGAATGAAAGGAATGGAAAGAATGAAATATTTACTGTGCACATAACGGTTGGAAAAATTTGGTACAGTTTCGTGCGAATTTTTCTTTGATGCTGAATAAAGTGACACTACAAACACTGGTGTGAATATTGAATTGAAAGTAATTCTGATTGCTTCCAAAATTTAATGAAAATTAAAAGTCTGGCTTATTAGATAGAGATGGCTCAGGATCGACATGTCTGGGGAATGAGTGACATAAAAAAATAATGTGTCGAATTAGTCAAAACTTTAAAATTGCTGGTGCAAACTAAAGCGTCGCTATGCCATTTCAAACAATGACCTCAAAACAAACGATTTTTTTGGAGTTTTCAATCGTACATGAAAATGTTTCAATTACCAATCAGCAACGAAGTGCTCATTAGCCGTAATCCTTTCCCATGCGGTCCCCAGGTCCCCTGACGGGGTCCACGTGACCCCACGGTCCCTGGGCCCCACGGCGTAGCGTTGTAAGCCGATTGGCAACCCGACACCATCAGCCGAGGGTATGTGGTTTGGACCTTTTGAGTTTTTGAGATGATAGGGTGGTATTTTGCTTTTGTGACATGCACGTACAGTTAAACGTTGGGAAGAAAGTGTTTTGTTAAGGTTTATGGTATTAGTATTTCCTAGCCTATCCAAGAAAATACAACATAAACCTTTAAAAAATACTTTACTTAGTTTTATGTGGGTAGACCATATTTTGTTTGGTTTAGCTGAAGACAAGTTCATTCAAATTGATATCAATAAGAAAAACTTACTTTTAACTTAGTATCTTTACACGCCCATAGAGAATGTAACGCAGAATGTTTGTCTCTCTCTCTCTCTCCTAAACGTTTACCGTAAGAAAACTATTTTCAGGTCTAGGCACTAGGTTTTACTGTTTCGTATAGTAATTAAAATTACGAAGTTATTGCCCTGCAGCAAATATAACAGACACAAAAACAAAACTATTTTCTGATCAAAATTTAACAAAGAATTTGAAATTTTAAAACTGCCAGCTTCCATTCCCACCCCCAAGCTTCCCCCCACATCATTAGAGGCAAACAGTGCGCCTTGCATTGTGCGAGATTTATCGACGCCGCCGAACGCAAGATCCAGTTACGCCAATCAACTTAGCGCACGCGCTCTAGTGATGGACGAAATCATCGATAATAAACATGCTTAAATCAGCAGGTAGAACACAGCGATCGTTGTCTAGGGTAGAATAAGTAGAAATACGAAGTTGTCCTTGGTGGCTACTAAACTCTATTATCGCATCTCTGCCTAAACTATACATACATAGTAAAACTATTACAGAGTCATTAGAAAAAGTTTATACCACAATCGGCAATACGATTTCTTTTATTCGTTTAGTGAAATAATAAGATAAAATAGGTGTTGACCATATTTAGGTCAGTGTAGCACCTTGAAAATGACGTCGAATAGTCATTGAAAGTAACATTTTCTCTAAATAAAATATCTCTGTGCAACTAGGCTGATCGCAAACATTCGATGCCAGAGGTTCTCAAAATTTGTCGATAGAGTATAATTTGCTTTAATCAAAACTATCGACATCGATGATTTATTTCCTACGAACTCGCCACATCCCTAAAGGGCGACAACCGTGGTGTCGTAATGCGTTCCGATTTGATGGATTGGCTTCTTTGCACCCCCCTATTTGCAAACACCCTTATCTGGGGGGCTAATTAAAATTGGCACTTTTGATTAGACTCTAGCACGTTGGAATAAAGGTGTGTTTTGTTCAGCAAGATGTGACGTAATACTTATGGGAAAGTATGGGAAAGCGTTTCGGGTGTTAGTTAGGAAATTAGTTAATGTAAGAAAGTGACGGCAAATATTGGGAGTGCAGAATTACATTGGCTAACTCAAAATAAAATTGCATTTGTAGGTCGAATTACAAAACCAACTTAATATAATTCTCTCCTATTTTTCTACAAACTTAGGTACAGTCAACATCAGAAATGGTTGAGCATTCCGAGAAAAATGAAATATAATACAAAATACAACGATGTTTGTTACCTAAGATTTCCAAATCTACTCGACTGATTAAGATTAAACTTGGAGAAAATGTAGTCTAGCATAATACGACTTCTGCTTAAGAGGGGGCAGTAGCTAGGTGCAATTAAGTAGGTTATTTTACACTACTCAACCAACCACCCAACTTTTACCGTGGGTATCGTAAGAGGCACCGGGGGGCGGGTAGCAGCGCCTCTTGCAGAATAGATCTACCACCGAACTGCGATCCCTAACGAACATGCCCAGCGTGGGGATTATGGGCAATATCCCAATGCGATAAAAAAATCAGGGGATGCCTGCGTCCAGCAGTGGACCATTATAGGCTGTTGAGGTTG
The DNA here is from genome assembly GCA_946478455.1 of Eupithecia vulgata. NCBI lineage: Eukaryota > Metazoa > Arthropoda > Insecta > Lepidoptera > Geometridae > Eupithecia > Eupithecia vulgata. Next base: position 1,656,691 of record OX297877.1, read on the forward strand.
AGGTTAAGAGGGGCAGTAACTAGTCGCGAATAAGTATTTTAAACTTGCATGTCGTCTAACGATGAATTTTATTCCACTAGTTAATTTGAGATGGTTCCATCCCATTTTGATAATGCAGGGATTGTAAGAGAAGCGGGACGTAAATGTTTACATTGACACGGTTTCAACTCATTCTTATCGAGAGCGGATTAAACCATTAGGTATAAAAATGCTGGAAAATCCACACAGCTTCATCTAGCCCCAAGCTAGGTAGTACTATTAGGGTACTATTTGACTGGTATACATAATGCAATTCAGTGCAAAGTACGTAGATTAATATTTGTTTATTTTACATTGAAAATACCCAGAACAAACAAATATTTTACAGATCGTACAAAAATTTGTCCTAAAGCGGAAATCGAATCCGCGACCGTCATCATACATCGATCGGATCGATCGTCGTAGTTACACTTAGAAATTAACACCGACATTCAAAAAATAAGCAATGCTTGAAAACGAAAGATTTCAAGCATTGCGTCCTACCCGTCATGACTTACGGAGCTGACACGTAGACACTCACGAGAGCTATGCTCGGAGTTTCTCTGAAGGATAGGATTCGTAACGAGTACATCCGACAGAGAACCAAGGTTATCGACATAGCTCAAAGGATTAGCAAGCTGAAGTGGCTGTGGGCTGGCCATATCTCGAGAATAACCGACAACCGCTGGGGTAAACGTGTTCTTGAGTGGAGACCGCGACTCGGCAAACGTAGTGTAGGACGCCCTCCGACCAGGTGGGATGACGATTTGCGAAAGACTGCTGGCAGATGCTGGATACGGCAAGCTGAAGACAGGGTGCTATGGCGCTCATTAGGGGAGGCCTATGTCCAGCAGTGGACTGGTATAGGCTGATGATGACGATCCAAAAAATATTTTTAAAAAATATTTGGTAATTTTTTTTGTTTAAAATTACTTCATATTTAAAATCTATAGAGCAGCGTCAATGGAAACATGTCGTCAGCTTAATTACAGTACTTACTGTCACATCATCTGTGTTCAAGCAAAGTGATGACGTGATAATGAGCTTCGTTACGTATTGTCATGCATACATGAGGTTTTATATAACACTTTCACTGCCCAGTCTCAGTGATACATGGAGCTGCAGGTGGGCATGTACGTCGAGGGCAATGAAAGTGTTAACCGACTACGAATTTGAAAAATGGAGTTACCGTGTTGTTTGTTTTTCAATGAAGGTTTACTGATTTCTAAGTTAATTGTGAACTTATTTTGTTTTCGTATAGGTAAGTGTAAAATGACTGGGTGCTTCCTTAAACAAATATTTTCGAAAAAGAAACGTAAATAAAAAATTAAAACTATTTTTTTAAAAACATTAAATGTTGCCGAACTTTAATATGTAGGTACCTAAGTTGAGTTTCTTTCTGAAGCGAACATTTTTGACAGACATTATGGTTATTACTTTTTTTTTATAATGCTGGACAATTCACACAGCATCACCTAGCCCCGAAAGAGCAGAACTTGTGTTATGGGTACTAGGTAACTGAAAAAAATATACATTACATAAGTAGATAAAACTTTTAAAACTATCATGGTTATTATTAGTTTTATTGTGTATACATTGAAGTCATTTATAACAGGATATTTACCTCTCTTCTTTCTTCATGACTTGATTTTCAAGTTTTCCAATATTTCGGTACAGTTTCATGATCACGGAAGAACTCCATTGGAATACTCAAAAAACGAATCATGATGGTAAATATCCCGTTATAAATGACTTTAATTACATAAATAGATATTCTTTTAGTTTTTTTTTTCTAGACTTAATTTATGCAAATCAAACTTTAAGCAGAAACTTTAAATGTAAGCAACTTAAAAAACTCTGTTAACCTCTGCTGTTTAAGACTTTTGTACACTCACGCATAAAGTACTGATATGAAATTCCATGAAAACCGTCATCCGACTTAACCCTTGCACGTCTCCGCGATTACAGCGCATTGAAAATTAGTTTAATATGAAATTGACGATTCCGCTCGGAACAGCCAATTAAGAGAGAATAACACTTGGAGTGATCCTCTGATAGCCGAGTTATAGGGTGCCTTTATGGACCATTAGTTGAAGACGAGCGGTTGTGCGTCAAATGGTTTGTTTTACGTCGTTTTGACGATTCTGGGAGTTTGGGGAATGACGTTTGTGATGCTTAAGTGTCTGAAATTACTTGGTTTTTATTTTAAGGTGTCTCAGTCATCTAGTGTCTTGAAATTGGTACTCATAACATAGGCTATGCTTAGTTTGGGTAAGATGATCTTGATATTGTGGATTATGAGAGTAAGAGAAAAGCACAAGTTGTGCTCTATGATAATAAGTATCTTGCGCATTGACGGCTTGTCTACGTTTCTACGTTGAGAATGGCCGTTATAGTTAAAATTTGGCTAGGAAGACATTAATAATAATGATTTTGTGCCAAAAGTACAGCATAATTTTATTCCTTGCAGCGAAATTGTTTTTTTTTTATTAACTTGACGTTTGATGTATCACAGGCTGGTAAAAACAACAGGGATCCTACCTAACTGTAAATGAAATTGTGCTAAAATTAGAATGATACTGACTTCATAACTACGGCAAAAAAAATCACAAAAAAAGTTTAAGAAAGTAAACATTGTAATAACTTTGACAAGAATATATTTATAAAAATGAAAGTTTCATTCATCTTACGATAAAAATGCAAAATCACAAAACTTTCATCGAGATAAAAATGCCATAACACATTAAAAGGTTAATAGTCACCATTCAGCATGGCCGCGCGCATTCATCCAAGCATTGATTTCAATTTGAATTTTAATTGCGGAATATAATACAAAATTACATTGCTTAATATTCACCCCGAGCGGTGATTTTTGCATATTTAACCCTGTGCCGGTCCTGATAAAAATCGCATATATTAAGGACGCGGGCGACCCGCGGTAGGATTCATTAAATCCGATAGCGAAAAATCGTATTTTATCCTCTATAGTGTCTTTAATGCGGCAAGATTGTGCCGATTTCACTCTGGCATGTTTATTTGATGCTTCCGAGTCTTATTTTAATTAGATGCGATAATTAGGCTTGTGGAGGTACGCTGTAAAGTACAATGATTACTGCCACCAGTGACACCTCTGTCGCGGTATCAAATTATCTAATGACCAGCTACTTCCCTCGGCTTCCGTCACGTGGTACCTGAGTAGAACATAAACTGTCCTACAGTGATAATGTAGCTATCTGAGATCCTCCTAGCCGAATCTTCGGACACGGCGGCCAGTTTCAACGGATTCTAGCGAGGTGCACAGGACATGATTAATTACAGTGCCCAAGTGTGTGCGATACACAGGTACACTCTCTATTTCCTCATTCTCATAATCGACAGCCCGACACGATAGGGAAGAGTTGCAGGATCAACGACTTTACGTGCTATCCGAGGCACGTATCTATTAGTGTAATACTGAAACTGTAGAAATAGTACCAGTAATTCCGGAGATCACCTTCAGATATACAAACAAACCCCTTTACCTCTTTATATCATTAAAGTAGGCTTGAAACGTACTCAGAATAAATTTAAAATACTATGTAATATATAAAAGTAAATATAAATGTAAATATTCGTAAATCTCTCGTCATAATTAATTTTCCAGCTACATGCGCTTAAATTGAACGCCAGACGCTAAATATGCAATATATGCAATAATATGCATTAAGTTTGTAAGTAGCGCCGCGCCAGATTTTAAGGGGTTAAACTGTAGAGAAGGGTTAAATGTGACGATTTTGATTTGCGACTTGTGACGGTGAATATTTTATATAGGATTATGTTAAACTGGCGATTAGATGATGATGACAGTGGTCCCTATTTAGTCCTGTGAAGTTAGGGTTTAATTTTGTAAGTTAAATGTTTCTATTGACAAGTGATGTTTAAAGCATAGATTGTTCTGAATGATTTCTTATAGCTGAATAAAAAAATGCTTTGAAAATATCTTAAAGAACAGTCTTCTTATTTTTAACTGCCTTCAAAAAAAGAGAAGGTTCTATGTTCGACTCCATCTATGTTGTTTTTTATTATTTCTTTGTTATTTTGGTAGGTATTTCGAGAATTTAAAAAAACAGTGTTAATATTATTTTTAACTACACTAATAAAGAGAATATGTAGAGATATAATATGTAAAGAGTTTATGTAACGAATAAACTTAAAAACTAGTGGAGTGGTTTCTAAAAATCTTTTGCCGTCAGAAAGCTACATTAACATTATCACTGACTGAGTAACATAGGCTATAGAATAGACCGGGAATACCCCGTTATATTATTCGAAATCGAATAGTTCGGGACTTTTATGAATTGTCATAAAACTACTTATTGGTAATGCTGTCAGTAACTTAACTTACTTAACTTACTCAATGACCTTTAATAAAATTATAATTTACGTTCTTATAACAAATCGGTCAATAACCACACTCAATAATGACATCCTCTCGATAACATCAAAATTACACTAAAAATAATCAAGCCTATCATATTTATAATGATTAAAATGGCATTTCAATCTTATATGAATGTATAAACGACATTAAGCATATTTTTAATGCCTTTATTTTATATTGGATCTCATTAAGGATGAAGTTAATAATTTTAGAAATGGTCCCATAAAGTTCTATCTACGGGGGGTCCAGTCGGAGACGTTTGATTGCCAAGTAGATTTTATATTATCTTTTGCAAATTTTCTGAAACCTATTGAGATACGGGATACATGCAGCCATGTTCGGACACATTTTTGTCATCATCATCATCAGCCTATGTTAGTCTGCTACTACTGGACATTAGGCCTCCATATTTAAGCACCATAGCGCTGTCTTCTTGGTTGATGCAGGAATCAACGGGCTACCCCAGGCTGCCACAAACAACTGACCTTGGCAGCATTCAAAGGACGTCCAATTTTTTTTTAAGTGACTCAATTAGGTTCTATAACATATAATAAAAACGTCATTTATTTCAACATTGTCTATAAATTACACATTACAAAAATGAAAAAACAAAAATTTACATAAATTATTATTGTTTAGAGATCAACAAATTATTATCAATGGCAACCTCAGGATATTATTGTGCTAATAAATCACAAAAAATGCAACATTAATTTTATTCAAACGATAAGTGCCTTTAACACTTTCATGGCTGAAAACACAGAGAGCGATCTGCAAGTCCGTGCAACGACGGCGCGCCCCGCGGGTCGCCCCGCCACCGCCGACTAGCAGTGATCGTGTTATATACACATGACTAAAACTGCAGGCAGATGCTGAATGCGGTAAGCTGAAGACAGGGCGTTAGGGCTCTCATTAGGGAAGGCTTATGTCTAGCAGTGGACTAATATAGACATATGATGATACATCTCAGCAATGTCCACAGCTGCATCCACTTCCCCCAAACGCACTAATTGCAAAGTCCCCCTTGGTTTTGCAAAAATTAGTACAAGCATACTAATTATTGCAAAACCAGATGGATTGGCGAACGCATAGAGGTATTAAAAATATACAGAAGGAAACTCCCGCTGTTTCTCTGGTATCCTTTAGGCAAGTCTTTTAGTCTCTTAGGACAACCACGGGCTGAGTTGAAAGGGTCGATTCTTACACCGCAGTAAATTACCTATATAAAGCGACGCAGGAGGTTGTGGGTTCGATTCCCGCCTCGGAACAAAAGTTTGTACGATCTGCAAATATTTGTTCAGGGTGTTGTGGTCGTTTTCTATTTTATTTCGGCATTTAATTTGGGTACTACTTTAGTTCTTTTGGGTGGTGGTTATTTATGAAGGAACTGGTGTAGTGATGAAAATTTTTGTAATTTTCCAGAACTTTTCTCTCAAAAATGTAGTTCTTGGTATATCACTAACTAAGCTAAATTAGCCCAAGGCTGGGGATAGCCTTCTTGAAGTTTAAGTTTAAGGCATTCACCACGGTACTTAAGGCCCATACCGGACCCAAAGTGGCGCCGCCACCTAATTTATGTTATTATTCCGTTTAACAAAAGAATTTTCAAAAATCCTTCTTCCAGTTTGTGCTACCTATCATAAGCTTTTTTTTAATGCCTCTGTAATAGTTTTATTCTATTTAGTTTAGGAAGAGAGACGAAGTTGCACTTGGTGGCCACCAAAATCTATTTTCGTATCTCTTCCTAAACTAAATAGAATAAAACTATTACAGAGGCATTAAAAAAAAGCTTATGATAGGTAGCACAAACTGGAAGAAGGATTTTTGAAAATTCCTTTGTTAAACAGAATAATAACATAAAGTAGGTGGTGGCGCTAGTTTAGGTGCTGTATGCGCCTTAATACCTTATTTATTTGCTTAACTATTAAACGACTATTACCTGCCTTTAGCTCAAATTGCAAAAAGTAATCTTAAATACTGAAACCACGGTAAAGCACTACCGCCTACGCACTACCAGTATTACAATGTACCAGGGCAGCATAGCAAGACAGGCGATATTAATCCACGCTGTGTGAGGGCCCGATTTATGAACACCGCCGCACGGACATGCGAGCCTGGTAACCACTGTGTGCTGATTAATAACGTGTAGCTCTTTTTATTGATTTTTGATCTTGGTTATTTAGATTTCAAAACCGCAAGTTTTGTATTTTTTGTCATATTTAATATAATTATATCAATATGGACTTTATGAAAGAATGACAAAGGAGAAGACAATAAGATGCCAAAGATTCAAAAATCGATTGGATGATGAAACACAACATAGTATATAAAACTAACATGAAAATTCACGCAGTTCCGACACCAAAAAGAAAAAGCTTAAAACAAGAAATGTCATTTAAATTCCATCTCCTCATATCAACCATCCAGGTACGGGGTATCTTACATCGCAGCGCGTAAATTAATACCTAACAAAAACAAAAAACATTATCAAAAACGGCGCAGTGTCATCGGCCCTTACCGATCATTTGATTCGATCCTATCTTGCTCACTCCCAAAGGAATTTGTACCTTATTTTTCATTTCATAGAGTTATTTTTTCGAAGTTTTGAGTCTTTTAATTATAAAGAAGGCAGCGATCACTCAATCGAGATTGTATTTCTTGAGAAAATAGCTTTTTGATTTGAATCTGGGTCCAAGTTGACTTGTCATTTTGAAATTCGAATTTCTTGTTCTTATTTGATCCGTCGCTAACATTTTGACTTTGACAATGAATTTACCGCCATCGATAAAACAAGAAAAATAGTAAGATAAAAAGTATTGGAACGATTTTTTGAAAAAATACCCTAGACCCAATTTATTTAAATCATTGCTACGCTTTCGTAGACGGCCTACGCCGTAGGCCCTCTACGACATTCCGCTATATCTCCAAAATTTTATAACTTTTCTGACAAAACTACTAGGAAATCATATCACGCAGGGTATAGGTATAGCCAACGCTGCGTCCAGTATACGACAACGTACATTCATAAATAGAATGCACAAACCTATCCACAATTTTCTAATCCACGGCCGAGCGAATGCATTTAATTTTAAACTTAGAATCGCGAAGAACGTTTATGACGCGAGCAAGTGACATTAATATTTGTTTCCTACCTGATTTATAACACTACTAGCTGTTACTGCGGATTCGGTCGCTGAGAATTCATAGTATCATGAGTTATTAACCTTATTCTCACATTTTTTTCTCATACATAAATAGCCTGTATACTCAGTACAAGTTCAGATATCTACCAGTGAATCTCGTGTCTAAACCAGAATAAAAGGATTAGTAGACTATAATTTAAAAAAATTGTTATATGTTTTTCAAGCATCCGTATACTATCATATGCATTTAGTTATCAAAGTTGTTCTTTTGACATAACAAACAGACACTTCAATTTTATTTTATGTGTAGATTCCCACTTTAGCTTGCCGCTCGTAAACCTGCGCTTTACTGCCGATCACTGCTCAATTAGAAACGAACGTTTACTTCAATTAAGTGGACGCGGAACGCATCCTAATTCGATATTTGAATTTGTTCGATGACAGCTGCATGTCAGATTTAGAACGAACAGGTTGAGCGCCAAAACGATTGTGCGTTTGATTTGTTTGTTGGTAATGTGCGTGATTCAAAAATGGAAGATGCATCTTCTCAGACAATGGCTTCCTAACTGGCTTAAAAGGAGAAGATTATTTAGGCTTACCTCAGAATCACATTATTTTCCTGCGCGTTTCTATAAAAATGGAATATACATTGGTAGGTATTTATTTTCGGTAAAAAGATAGTTAAGAACACACATAAAATAAAAAAATTGAAGATTATTACGTAGTCTCTACAGTCTTCATTGATAAACAAGTATTAATATTTTTACCAATTTTTTAAAGTGCAAAACTAGATATGTTTACTGGCAACACATTTGACAGTAAAATTTCTACCACACACGTCAAAACCAGACAGTTGTTAGTATTCTAATACTGAGCTTGGACATCCTGCTTGGAGTCTTATTAGAAAGATTTATCGTTGCTTTTTTAATCGTTCTTTGTTTGGTATGCTCACTGTGTCCAGTCATTATGGCTCGCACGTCCAAAACTAATATAATTAGTTTCTCGGTCTTTGCTTGTACGAAACGGGCTTAACTTCATTTGTATTAATATAAAGGTGTGTTTGTTTTTTGGTAACATACTATGAAATTCTGGTCAGATATTTATTATACTTTTTTCAGTAAGCAGATCTGTTCATAACTATCAACAATTTTATTTTGTAACCAGTTAGTAAACCCGTAAGTTATACTTAGGCACTGCTTATTAACTAATTGAAATGAGCACCGTTTTGGAAATATGTACCTAGACAAAATCTAGGTTGGCTAGTTTTTTACAAATTAATCTATATTTATGTACCCTGCCCATTAGTTTCTAAAACCATAGACATCTAGCTAAGACTATAAAAATAAACATTTGCAACACTGGCCACAAAAAAATGAATGCTTTGGTCTACTACTAACATAGAAAATAGAACATACAACAAACATGTTTGCAACGAGATGCTGGCAGCAATAAAAAAGTAATTTTCAAATGTAGAATGTGCGTTGATTGGCAAGGTGCGTGCGAGGGCGTTCCGATCGCTCAATGGCTCCGACACGACGATGCGGCGACAAAAAGTGGACATTCTACCGCCCACCTCGTTGCGACCTATGGAGCTGGTCGATTATAAATGCAATGTTTTTCTAATTGAATAGTTTATAAACCTTTTTGGTTAGATCTGTCAAGTAGGGCTGTTTCATCATCATTAAAAACTTTTGTGCTGGATGCAGCCTTCCTCTCTTAGGTTAAACCTATTTACATCTAGGTTAAAATTGAATTTAAATGAATAAGATAGTTTCATATACCTAGGTATCAACTTCTAAAGCCAGTAAATTGAATAAAAGTGTGTTTTATTTACAAACGTGGGCGTTATGGCCCCTTGTTTTTAATTACGTTCTATGATTGACACTGGAGACTGACACTCCATTAATTTTCTGCTGATTGGACTATGCAAATATTCCCGAAATTACAGCATTGCAGTCCAAATCGATCCCAAGATTTGACAGCTGATGTCCAAGCGAATCCCGCCCTTCGCAATTACGTTATAAGTGCTTTAATTACTTGCATCTCTTCAAGCTTCATCAGGCGAGCGACGGTTTTGAGGCGTCAGAAAATAACGCTGACGTGACGTCATTTGTCGGCGACACCATGTCACTGTCAATCTGAAGCATTTCCAAATTTGAAATCGGAAGACAGTTATGGTTTGCCAGCGTCGAAGTTTAGTGCTTATTTTGCTGATGTGTCCAGAATTTAGACTTTTTATAATAGTCTATGAAATGTTAATTTTCTACCCATTGGTCGAAGGTCGAATCATCGAAGTTCAAAAATAATGTTGCAAGATACCACAAAAGTTATTCTTATTAAAAAGGTGCCAACACACAAAACCTCAACTATCGAAAATGGAATACCACTCGAACGTCATTTATTTAAAACGCCCGGAGCGCTGCGGTCGACTGATTGACTCAACTCTTTTGTTCTAATTTTATTGAGTTGGTACCTACTCATTTCGTTTGTTGGTACCATGTCGTCATCCCGTTGAAAAGTTAATTTATGAGAAGCATAGAGATTTATGTGTCTCATGATGTACTTCGTTGAAACACTTAACGTGGCGACAAAGTTGGTGATATTTTAGTTAAATAAGTAGAGTTATGTCGTAGCAGAATGCATGAACCATCCGCGGCCATTAATGTAATGAAATGGCGCTAAGGATAGAGAATGACGTGGCAACATTAAGTGAAACCAAGTGAAACTTGCATACATCTTCCTACAAACTGATAATTTTAAGAAAATTGCAAGTTTGGTATTTTAGACCATCATTTTTCATAATGAAGAAATTTACAGATAAAATCAGACCGACGCCGTGAGTCATGTTCTTCTAATAAATTGGAAATCTTGGGCTCTTAAAATTATTCTTGAAAAAAATGAGCTCTTGTCAACTTGCGCTGATACAATTATTTTCTCTACTATCTGACTATCAAAAACTACGTAAACAATAACATAAATATGGCAGGTCTCACCTGCTGGTACTAGGAGCCCATAAATATTAAGGAGATGGCGCGCGCCGTTTGCATGCGATGCTCAATTACGATCCCGGAACATAATGCATAACCTGTTGTGTTATGCTTTCTTGGTAGATCTTTGAACATCGCTGTAGTCTTTTGTTAGTTAGTCTGTGACTTAACTTTTAGGGGCAATGGCCTTGGTGAATAAGAATCCTATAAGTTTTAAGATAATCCTTATTGAACAAAATTTTAACTACTTTTTTCGATCATCACCAAAAATAAAATAATAGCTGTATTATCATACGGTCTATTAATGATATTACCAGTTTGAATACTTTTATCATTTCAATTTAAAATATGTACAATAAGTGTACAATAATGAACCATTTCAGACACCGATAACTCAGAATGATCTACCGATATTGTCAGTTCACTACCGCCATCTACCGTCGAGTAGCGGAACACACACATAAAATCGATTTGAAATAATTATCTGTTGCCGGTCGGTAGTACCTCAGGCAGTAATTTAAATAAACTAGTTACAAAGTATCGGTATCTACAATCTACAAAACTTATGTTGCTAACATGTATGGGATATGAAACTTGTACAGCGCCTCTAGCGGTTACGATCGGGACTAACTGAACTTATCGATTGGAGTCATCAAAGGAATGAAGCATTCCTTTTTCGAAATTGCTTAGTAGGTAGATCATGTATTATTTGTACGGGTCTACGGGTTAAGGATTTAAAAAAATATCCACATTCTATCTTTAAAATAAGTCGTAAAAGTTTCGCGGCCACACGTAAGATGCGAACTTTTTCTGCCTTATTTGAAAAACGAATACGAAAACGTAATACGAATAGTTTAATTTCCGTGTGGTATACCAATAAAATAACATAGTAGAGCGACGTAAACAGTATTCAAATTCCACAATTAAATATTGTAAAGGCTTGTGCAGGACAAAACGGTGTGGTTTGCGCCCTCCCACCGCAAGCCTGTACTTTATTACAGCTTTCTAGTTCTTGTTAACTTGTTTTACTGACAGTTTCATATTTTTACTGTGTCTAACTAGCTGTTACCGCAGTGTGGTCTCCTTAGCTGTTATTTATTACCACAAGATAATGGCGTAATGGTAATGTGTCTAACACTTAATTCAAATAAAATCAAAAGCTTAGTAAATAAGGTCATGTTGCAATACCACTAATATCTAGTAATAATATGGCTTAAAGTAAAAAATAGCACTAAAACTACAGATTAACAGATGTAACTTGCTAGAATATCTATAAAATCGTTGAATTGTAGACTTTAGTTCCCTGAATAGCCACTACGGGCGCTGTGTGCTTGAAAGAAGAAATTGCACTTTCCAGAGCTTTTCGAGTTTAAAGAGAGACCTATTGGATATTTCGATCGAATGATAAGTTTATGACCTCAGCTGATTCAGGCTAGATCAGTATTGCCAACAGTTTCTATTCATTATCAGGTTACACAACGCATCCAGTAATCCACGTGATTATTTCAAATCACCAGCACATCACATTAGACGTAATCTCCCATAATGGCGGTGCCATCTAACGGCAGTGTTGCCAGCTAACACGCCAAATTGTGGGAACGGAACATAAGTAGATTCTCAACTGACCACATAATAAAATATTATGTTTAGATAACTAGTTTATTTCGGTTATGAATAATCGATTATAAATTTATACGTGAATAAATCAATTAATTACGAACAAATACTTGTTATAATTTTAAAACTGGAATGTCCAGTGACAGCGTTAAAACGCTGACATTTTTCTTTTTAATTCAAGTCAAAGTAAGTGTGTTGCCATAACTCAAACTGGTTAAAGATCCGACACCAAATAAATTATCATGTCAAAGAATGTTATTAATAAAATAAACATTTCCGCGGATTAATTTCACGAAATTTCTGACATTCCATTTTACGTAACTTTATATTTGTGAATTTATTCGGACGGCATGAGGCAGGATTTAGTTAAATCGTAAGTTTCTTGTCGCAGAACCACAAAAAGCAATAAACAGGACCGTAGCGAAAGGCAATAAGACGCACGTCAGGAATTACTTGAATTACAATTTTAATCTTGTCAAATCCCAGTTTTTATTGAGATCTGCCGGCCTTCGTACGGAGGACATAATTTTTGTTCAAAGTTTATTTAATAAGAACTTCTCGCTATAAGAAATCATATTAAAGTAACCGAGGGTTACAACCTCACATAAATTCGCGATTTTTATAACCGACTCATTATTATTTTTGAACGCTCGAAATGGCCGCTTATGAATAAAAAGTTGTCTTTATTTTGATGCAAAAATATTGTTTGTTGCAAAAAATAGCGGGCGGCGTAGGCGCAAGCGGCGCGCTCCCGACGGTATAAAATAATTTAAGAAATATAATACGCGAAACCCGTCCACCGTCATCTTTGATACAATTAAAAAACATTTCTCGATCTTATTGGAATTAAATCGCTTTTTGCTATCCGAGCCTGCCTCAAGTACCCACGGGTGGATACGAACCTTGCATGGGTACATTCCACGCATTCTTGCACTATTATAGAACCTCTGTTTCTTAAAGAAGCGTTTATTTTAAGTAGATGGGTATTTTATCAAAATTACTATAATTTTGGTCAAACAAAACTACGACCTGTCAAAATTGACGTCGGTAAATCATCGACTTGACCCTTTTTTGTTGCCAGTATTAATAATTTCGTTAAGGGCTTTTTAAACGAGGAACATATTTGGAATAGCTGCTGGTACTTTATGGTCGAGATCATTTGTATAGGAATTTAAATGGGCCGATTTAAAATTGGATTACAATAAATTGAGGAATATCGGCCATTACTATTCGAGGCACGGTATTCAAATGCACGCAGGGAAATAAAACAACACGATAAGTTTAGTGACCTGTCGATTGGCAGCTAACAAACCTATCTAATGAGCGTTTAGAAGCAAAACAAACACCCTCCCCGATAATATAAAGCGGAACCTATAACAAGAGACGGACAGTGACGTCGGTAGGTACCGGCGAGCGAGCGTGTATCATGCTCTCTCATTATTCATATCTCAACAAAGAGGGGCATAAATTACTCGGCCGAAAATATCTAAATCCTAATCCATTCGCCTCGCCTGTCCCCGACTGAATCCGATTTTAAAATATTTATGAAAAGGCAACAAAATAGAAAAGAAATACAAGTCCAGAGACAGAATTAAAAATAAAAAATGCGCCTCGAGACCGAACGTCGGAAAAAAGTTAAAATGATTGTAGGGCATTGGAGATGTAGCGTGTTTTTATCGTATCGTTTCATTAGATCCGTTTCAATTCCATTGGGATTAGAGTGGCCGGTGCCGGGACGTATCCGTTGATTTATAAAGATCCTTTTGGGACATAATTAATTGTTCTCCTTGATCTATGGTAGTTTTTTGGATGCAGGTGTCGGCGGGCAGCGGAAAGTGGAGTGCGGAGGGCAGACCACGTGACCTCTGCCGCTGACAGCTCCCGAAATTAGTCACGTGTCCGTAATAGCGGACGGGGCGCTGCCGTTTTTTCCTCCGCTTGTTTACAACAGTTGGTGGCTATCGATCCGTCGGATATAGACGTAAATACAGCGTAACTCATCGTCCGCTCGCCGCCCCCAATTCCGTCGTCTCGGCTGTTTTCCATCGATTTTCCGGCGGACCGGAGGGTATTATGTATTATCTCCGAAAAGGTTCTCGATGCGCTTTTAGGTGTAATCGGTCGGTATGTGTCGGCGCGGCGTGCGCGTGTGTGCGTCGGGCGCAGGGCTCGATTAGCGCGGCCGCGGCGCGCCGCCTGATTGGGCCATCCATCACGCCGCGCCCCGCGCGCCCGCGCCGCCGCCCCGCCGTGCGACTCTCGACCTTGCCCTCAGCGCGCAGGGTTCACATTCCGCCGCACCGCGCTGCGCCGCGATAATGCCGCGACGCGCGCAACGGAGATCGAGGCGTATTTTAAGACGGATACTTAGTGCGTTACATTATTACTCTTTTGTTTTGTTTTGGATCTCGGCCGTAACCCACACGGCGCGGGTCGACGCTCCTCTCCGGTTATGATACCGAATGCCTTTAGATTTTTGATTGAGGTTTTATTTTATTTGCCGCGACGTTCTCCCGGTTACGTTTCTCGTATTCGTTTACCGCTCGGTCGGTTTTTGTTTCGACGCGTTTCATTGTTCGTAACGAGATCGATTCTGTCGATAAGACATGTTTTAATGAAGACGTGGGTGTGCTGCGTTACTGTTTGCGCTTTACACGGCCATGGCGGTAATGCCGATACAAGGCGAGATAGCATTGCCATGCGAAAATGGCCTTCTCACAATACCACAAAGCTTACGAACGCAATTCTCTTCAAAAATTGATTCCAAATTCAAAAATAAAGATGGATTTAAAACGAATAGCCTACAAACACAACACTCTTTCAAAAAAGGGTTCCGAATTTAAATAATAAAATAACGTTAAAAAGCTCCTTCAAACGAAACCAAGGTGGGTTTCGTTTGCTAACTGAACTGTCAGTTTGACACTATCGTTGACCGTCGAACCTCACGTGCAGTTCGTGTAACGTAAAGGTGAGTTTACTCGTGAATTAGCATGGGATCATGGGTCACGCGCGGCCACAAATTGCATTCTCACGCAGGCCGCCATTGGACCATTGACATTCAAAATTAAGATGGAGTATGGATGGATACACTGCAGATTTTGTTGAGCATAAGTTTAGCCATGTTTACTAATTTATCCTGTCTCATTCAATGCAATGAAGCAAGGTTCCGATGAAATGTTAGCTGAATATACCGCGTTTGATTTTGTCTTACGTAGTTTTAAGCTATGAAAAATTGTTTCGGCATAAGTTACCTACATAGAAATCTAAATCAGTACCTTGTTTAGATTTCTGTGGTTACCCACTTGTCTATTCTTTTTAAATTGACGTCACAATAATATTAAAAGAACAAAAAAGCGTTGACTCCGCATCAGCAAAATGCGGAAACTAACCGCATTTTACCGCATCAATTCAATACTTTTCGATACCGCATAAGACATCAACAGAATAGACGCTCATTATTAATATTGCCTATTTTACGACGTTTTTACGACGGCAGCGTTTGCGATAACTTCCGTTCACGTTACTTATTGAGTTACGTGAACGTTACTGTTGTCGTATGAGTTTACGATGCCAATGGTAGGGGACATGAGAAACACTACTGAATCCTTAATCATCATTAGTTCACTGCTGGACATAGGCCTAGGCATAGCACCCTGTCTTCAGCTTAACGCATCGATACTAATCAATAAATAATGCTGGACAATTCACACAGCATTACATAGCCCCAAGCCCTCTGATACATTAAGCAGCATAGACACAACCACAACCACACACATATACACACACGCACTCACAACCACACACCGAGTCTCCTGTTGCCCAGACTCTTAAGAGACTGGTGCGTCGGGAGTACTGATACACACATACACGCCAATATACGCCAATAACAAACATTTCGTAAATTAGTAAGTAGGTAGCTTTTAATATTAGCATGTAGGTAATTTGTAAATAATTATTCAAGAATCTAGGAGTTGGGCGTTGACACTACCGCACAGTTTTTAAGCTTCGGTAGTGTCATCGTTTCAAAAGCATCAGTTACCATTGTACCATTGTAAAAACGATCTGAATAAATGTTTTTTAATTTTTATTTTATTTTATTTTATAAGCCAAGCAGAGCTTTTGTTATGGGTACTAGATAACTGATATACATAATATAACACAATACATACACAGATATTTTTTAATATCCATAGAAAACGACCAGAATACCCTGAACAAATGTCTGCAGATTGTACACACTTTTGTTCCGAGGCGGGAATCGAACCCGCAACCTCCTGCGTCGCAAGAAGACCTTCGCCCACTGCGCCACAGAGGTTGTCAAATATAACTAATATACTAAAACTATACTAATATTATAACTTAGAAAATATCTCCTAACCCAAAATTACAACCCAAAGATATATCTCACATAATCAAGTAACGTATATTTAGCTTTTTTGCTTTATAGTGCGTTACTCGAGTAGGTTTGGATAACTTTCAATGTTTCCCTGTAGGTGATGATAATGGCGCTAGATCCGTAAAAGATCCCAAAGATTTTTGACGAAACCGACTAAGATTGCGTGGCTTAGTTGGACAGAGCACAGTACTGAGAGTGGGGCGCAGGTTCGAATCCTGCCGAAATCGAAAAGATTTTGGGACATTGTTAAATTTTCGTGGAAGCACGTATACCTATTAACCAGAAACTTCATTCAGGTTTAACCAGCTTAAAGAAACAGGGTACCTTTCCATGTTGGACATCAAATCGCAAAGGATATATTAAGGACTAACGTTATAGTTGTAGGTTGGCTAGTTTCATTACAAAGTAACGCTTAAACGCTCTTGAACGCCACAAAGAATCATGCTGCTATTTAAATTGCAGTCAGTGTTGCCATTATATGCAGAGACCGGCTAAAAGCAACGGCGTTTGTAGACGTTACTTGACGTATTAGATACAAGCACTTTTTATCCCCAAGAAAAGCATTTCAAGGCTTGTGCAGAAACACGGCTTCTGATGAATAAAAATGAAAATGATTTAATTCAGACAACCATGGGTCCATAGACTTACGACTAATACACATTTAAACACACACACACTTAAACATATATAAAAAACTAATGCCTTTCTTGAGGATAAAAAGTACAAAATACAAATCGTTTATTTGATACCAATTGGCCATTAGTAGATTTTAGGTTCTTCCTCGACCTATGTCCGTGTCTACCATCGATCTTTTTGTCAAATTTCGTCAAGATTAGTTCAGCAGCCGCCGTGTGAAAAAGTTACACGCAGACCGAATGACTTTCGATTAAATACTTTATACAATTAGAGGTAAGTAGTACCTATGACAGCCGTGTGGTGCCGGCTTAGAATTTGCACCACCCCAACTCTTCCCGTGGGTGTCGTAGGAGGCGACTAAGGGATATACACCGGGGGGCGGGCAGCAGCGCCTCTTGCAGAATAGATCTACCACCGAACTGCGATCCTCAACCCGCATTCCCAGCGTGGGGATTATGGGCACTACCCCATTGTGATAAAAAAATCAGGGGAAGGCCTGCGTCCAGCAGTGAACCATTATAGGCTGTTAAGGTGAAGTGAGGTGAGGAGTACCTACGATGTCTCTGCTTTGACTGTCATTCTCGAAAAAGTATGACACATTAAACCTGTATGATGAAAGACGGGATAAAATTGTCATATTAAATTTTTTGATCCCGGACTTGAGCACAGAATGTGTCATCAGTTCCGTCACCCCGGGATGAATGATACTAGGCCGTTCCGATCAATTTGTCAGACCGTTCACCGGACTAATGACACTATGTCGATACACTTGCCTGGCGTTGCCTGTCAAAAGCCTTGGTACAACTATATATGTATAACCGGATAAAGTAAAAAATTAGGACATTGAAAATGTTAAATGAAGGTTGGTTTGAGGCTGAATAAAGGCAAAATAATTAAGAAATCCAGTAATTCGTAAAGATTAAACGATTTTTCCGACTTTTTCCTGGCAGCACTGGCGCAATTCAACCGGATAAAACTGGTTTGCGAGTGAATTCGCTATCTCATCGTATATCTGTTACGGCAGATAGAAGCACCTACTAGACTAGAAAATAAAGTAAACGGTCACTGTACTCTTGAGCGCAAAACGGTTACGGACAACATCTTAACCAATCAATGTTATATTGAAAATAAACATTTTTGACGACCTCTGTGGCGCGGTGGGCGAAGGTCTGCCTGCGATGCAGGTGGTTGCGGGTTCGATTCCCGCCTCGGGATAAATGTGTTTACGATCTGCAGACATTTGTTCAGGGTGTTCTGGTCGTTTTCTGTGTAATAATAATATATATATAATATAATAATTATATTTATTTATTTTTATGTTTTTTTTTCACTGTATTAAATAAATAATGGCAGTTCCTGTTGGCACAAATTCTAAACTGAACTACTGTAATATTGTTGCCACATTTTTTACGTTGGACAATTTACACGGCATCATCCTTTACACAAATATCAGCAGATTCGAACTATACAAATTTTCGGGAATCGAACCCGCAACCTCCTGCGGAACAGGCGGATCTTTGCCCAACGTTTGTCCCAATCAGCTGATGCATCATCCATCATCATCGTTGACGTATGTCTACGCAGGTTGATATAATTTTGATAGGAAATTCTATGTAGGTACCAGTCTGCAGGGCAAATTCTCCCCATTTCCTCTTTAGCAATTAATATTTAAATTAATTTACCCACTTTACAATTTTATTTATTAGAGCCTCTATGAAAATGTTACAGTACATTCAAAAGAATCGCATCAGCAAGAGATAAAGTCTAAAACAGTCTTCGTAGATAAAACATAACCATAGACGTATGAAGTAATAGATAGAGTGCAGCGAGCGTAATTTTCGCGGGAGTAAGAACATTCTAGTTCATAGCTAAAAGGTTCTGGAATGAGTCCCAAGTGGAAACTAGTAAACCACAGATTAAATAACACTGTTCCTGCAACTAAAATGCATTTCTGAAGCGGCGAGCTTTGACTCCTTACGTAGATTAAGATAAAGAGCCAAGACCACTATGGTCCTTCGTGCCGTATCTTAAAAACTTGTTTAAGGTTATGCCGAAGTGGCGGTTACGATGTTTCGGCTCGCCAAGCTCGCTAACGAACAACGATTCTGGCTCTAATTTGCGGACAAGGCGAGCGATCGATCTCATTGGATTTTTGAAAAAAGAAGCCTTATGATTCGAGCACAAATTGAGCAATTTAGTGCTTGCCTGCTCATACTCGGTTATCGAAAACTCTGTGTCTCATTTTTTTTCGAATTTCGGATTATTATTAAAGTAGTTAGGTATCTTATTAATATTTTATTTTGTGTTTTGACTAAAAGTTTTGAATTATTGGGTCTGTCATTTGACAGTTTAGTAACTTCATACGCAATTTATTTACTTTTTTTTTAAATCTCTTTACCTATCGCACGGACACGCTAAGTAAAGCTACAGAAATATAAATCTGACTTTGTGACCAATACATTGCTAGTAAAACTTTAATACGATGCATGTAGTTTTCATTTTGCTGAGAATCCACAAGTCTATACTAAGTAAAAACCAAGTAACTGTATTGCCAACTCATCTTCGTTTTACACTAATTTAAGGTAAAGTCTGATGAAGCGGGTAACCCAGCCTCGGGCATTCCAACGCACGAGGTCACCATGGCAACCGCTCACAGACTTCACGCCATTCACGATCATAACAAAAACAACCGTATTCGTTAGACGTCAAGCTTGTTATTCCAAACGCTGCGCGATGAAGTTATAACATTCCGTTACAATACCACACAATCGTCAATACCCAATCATAACAGTGAAACTGCGACCTTAATATCTGCGAGTAAAGTACCATTTTGAACGCGCAAACGGCTTAAGCATAGCGACGTAAGGAATTGTTTTATCTCGCTCGCACGTTCTGAAGACGGGATCGCGCTCGCTTGCTCTACATTCGATTCCTTTCTCGCTGAGGACGGATACGATTCACTCAAAGCATCTCTTTTCTACGTTTTTTGTTGTTTCTTTATCCACTGTTAATCCGTCTTCGACTAACGTTAGATGAAAATCGGTATTGCTAGCAATATCTGAAATCACCGGCAATATTTCTCTTCGAGAGCAGCCTCGGAATTCTTACGCTAAAATTTACGAAACTACAAAAGGAACGTAAAAGTTTCAGTGAAACGAAAGGTTAAAATAGTAGAGAGTAATCGAAGTGTGTTCAAAGCGAGTTCAAGCGGTAATTGATATAGTGTAATGGACACAGGCAATGACGGTGACGCGTTAAAACAAGAGCGAGACAGTCCGGCGTCATAGCACGGGATAGAGTGAAATGGATATCATCGCGTGCTTTAGCGCTGCAAGTGCATTTCGTTGTCGATGTAATTGAAACTTTATGTAGAGGTGATAGCGCGTAATTTGGTGTAATAATATCTCCCCGGCTGGATGTGTGCGCAGGCCGGTAGATGGTGCTAGTATATTCGGTTGGAATTAATTTGACGCTGTTCGAATCGGGAGATAAAGTTGCGGATTTGGAAAAATGAGCACTTTTGAGCTTTTAAAAAGTTTTAATAGGTACAGACAGTAGCAACATTTTGTAAAACGTTCGACGTTTTTCAAAATTTTGATACGATAACTTACTAGATTAATTTTGATCACCTAGTCTGAACTGCAAAAATAACGCACTGTTTTTCACAAGATAAAATGTTTTCCAACAGGATTTTCCTATCTTTATCAGCAAAAAAAATGCCGTCCAATGTAGGTTAGGCCCGTACTTTTGCGACCTTGCAACACCGAGATGACAGAGATCTCGCGATAACAAGAATGATTGATTGGGACTGTCACATGCGCGTGCCCTGCTCGATACTCAAGGGCCCTCGATATCTCGATACAATCGTTAACTCGATAAAGTTACATCACTGGCGAAATTTAAAAATCGACCGCGGTATTTATTTTGTTTTGTTGAGGTTTGCGTAAGCCATTTGAAAATAGAATCGCAGCTTTTGTTTTTGCGGGCTTGAGTTTTTGTGTTGCTAGCTCTGTTAAATTGCCTTGGTAATAGGGAAATACTGTAGAATAGAACAATGATCTATCAAAACGTCTTTTAATTTAGCTTAAATTAACATCTTAATTATTGCTGAAATTTATCACTTGCCTACCTCCTTGAGGTTAAGATTTATTACTGTACAAGTATTCATGTGTAGGTTAAATCTTACTACTAACAGCTTGTTAAATATTTTGTTAAGACAAGGCTAAGGTTGGTTGCCGGCCTTGTGAATTATTTTAACATTTTAGGTTGCAATAGGTAATTTAAAACTCAACTATTTGTCATTTAAGTTTTGAAAGTCTGTATTAGTTACGCAAACTTCGGTAAAAATAACAAGTTTTTATATGAGTAAATTCAAATTGATCAAATGATCATGATCATTTTACTCTTGATCAAAAATTGAGGTGGATCTAAATTCGATAGTTAAAAAATCTAATCAAATAAGAAATGCTTGTTTTCGTACAGTATCTACAGCTGGTTAATTCAGATGTAGGTACATATTCCTGAGTCACTCATACTTTTTTTGGCACAAATGGGCTGCATTTTGAATGAATACTAATAAACAAAAGTAAATAACCCAAAAAACGTCGACAATTTGTATGAGTGATGATAAATATAATATAAACCAACCTGTAGACTTATAAAAGCATTTTCAAGGTAAGTATCTCAACAACATCTGTGTCTATGGAAATCTAGATTCACAGAGTGTAGACCTATGGCTGCGACTGTGACCTTGCGCGCGAGTGATGGATGGAGGCCCATTTCTCTCGTGACGTCCCGAATGGGGCTCGGTGTACTTTATCTACCTACAGCGTTGTTGAAAAGTGCCTTACCAACGCATTTTACAGAAAAGAAAATACAGCAATGGTGAATTAGTTATGTTGGATCAGATATCTCTTGCAAAAATTTTGTGACAACATTTACTGACAGATTTTTATTTTTCTTTCTTCAGGTAGAGCTGTTATATTATGTCATAGGTAATCTTTAACAGACAGCAAGAACGCCTTTTCAGTATTATTGTTGGTATATCATAATATAATCACTGGCAGGAAAAAACACTTAAAAATTATTTATTAAGTTCACTCATATAATATATGCTCTTAATAATTTATTCCCTGTCTTAAACCTGCTAGATGGAACACCTAATTCTTTGACTTGTTTCCGCTCTGAAATTTAAATTGTTTTGCTCCTGTAAAATTGTCTTATAAGTTGGCAACACTGACCTGGGTATTCTCCCGGGCTGCCGAGGAAGACGGAGGAGTACACCCGCCGCGCCACGTCTGGCGGTGAGGACCATTCCCGCCGCGATGGACACCATTTGCCTGCAGAAGAGAAAATAATAGATAAATAAATGGCAATTACACAAAAACATTGATGGCTTGACGAACTTTGGAGCTACTGCTTAGGGACCTAGTAGTTACATTGCACGAGTGGTGTTGACGACGTTCTGCCACTAAGTATCGATGTTTTTAGTTGGTATGACAATAGCAGCTGCTAAGACTCTGTTAGTAGCTCAGTGGAGAGACTAACGTACCCCACTAGCCCTCTTCAGGCTAGAAGCAATGCGCATTTTCCCATCGTAAAAAAAGGTAGTCTTGTTAATCGACGATTATCCCCCTCTTAAATTGAAAGGTAATTTGTATTGATACAAAAGTATGTTAAAACAACATATTACAGAATATGAAGCCAAAAAAGTGTAAGTGTAGTAAAAGTGTAGTGTAATTATGTGACTTGGAACTCATCAGGGGAGTCAACGCTGCTGTACCTATAATAAAACATGCTGGATATTTCACACAACAGCACCTAGCACCAAAAGGGGACATACAAGGTTAAACAGACAAGAAAGTTCTTGGTTCCGTAGTTTAGGGTTTGTCTGATAGATAATAAAAGTAATAAGAAGAATAAAGAAGAAGAAAGAATAAACAAGTCATAGAGGATATCCGAAATTTTTAGTAGTGTAGAGGCCTACGAAAGAGATGAGTAAATAGAAAGGGGTCCTAAATCCCTACTGGATTTACAAATATGAAAGATAGAGTGTAATATCTTTATTTATGCTTGATGATACTTTATTTAATAGGTGCACTTTCAAATAGAAAGAAGAAAAATAAACTATATGGACAGGAACGCAGGTTTGTTGTTGTGTGTAGGAAGGTAAAAGTACGCTTCGAATAATTCGTTTTATACATTTAAAGGATGAATAAACTCATGCATACAGAAGTGGTAGCTACGAACAAGATGTTCGCAACGATTCCGACCCTCCCAAGACCGAAAAAAGCCATTACAATTCCTACTAATGTCCTTTACGACACATGCGACGCTGTTTTTCGAATGATCCAGAAAAAATACTACATTAAGCTCTTCCCGCCTATCTAATGGATTCGTCCAACTCTCCCAGGACCTTACCATCATTACGCAAAAAAAAAAGAAAAAAATATCCTCAAAAAACACCTCATGGGAGCGAAGGTGTTGCCACCCCAGTCTTTTCTTGCCCCAATAGGGGAGGCAATATCATACACCATTAACAATTTCGCTACTTTTTAACGGTGTCACACTGTATAAATATATTTTGCTGCATGACATGGCATCGCCGCACACAATCCTAAAATAATTGAGTTTTTCTCAAATAAAGAACGGTGAAACGTGGGGTGTAACGATGCTCTTTTTTTAAACATTTGATAAACTAAAACAAAGGGAAGAATGCTCTTTAATTGAATAACAATTATGTTCCGGTGCAGTAGGTGCAGCGGGTAACACCGCGGGGGGCTTGAAATTCGAATTTCAACCGCCATAATTTCTGTCACGTTATGTTCCTTTTTTGGAGTAATTCGAAATTCGAACAAAAGCTCGCGCGCAATGGTGCATGCATGATTGATAGCGAATGACGCCGCGCCCAGAACAAGCGCTTTTTCGAAAAGTCCTTGACCTTTTTGGTTACTTTTGCATCTCTTTTCATTGATAAGCTTACATTTTTATTTTTGACATTAATTTTACTTGTTCAGAATTCAAATAATTTCAATGGAATATCAAAACCGTTACGGAACATGACCTCAGCTACAAATTCCAACCAAACTGTGTTGAATCATGTGTTTTCATTCTTAAGAAATAGTCATTTCTGTTATAAGAAGTCCTACTAAGAAATAAAATAAATACAACCCAAATTAGTACCGCGTGAGTCAATACAGCAAAAAAGCCTGTCCACATTTGAATAAGGCGCAAAATCGGGTGAAATCTTGACTCAGTTTACTTTTAAGTATTAAAACCTAATGCCCTTGTTTTAAGTAACTTAAAACCGACACTCCTCCAATACTCTTTACGACCAATTTGCGTTTTGTACCTCAAACTTAAACATAAAGTCAAATTACGTCGTTGAAAAAAACGAAATTACCCCAATGTTGCCAACTCGGGTGAAAGTTGCCGTAAACAAATACTAAAAATCTTGTAACCGAAATAAGGTGGCACTCTAAACAAGAATTACTGTGAAATTGGGAGTTCCCCTTGCGATGATATTCATAACGTGAAAAATTGTAATAACCAAGGTTTGAGGGAGAGGTACGGCGACGGTAAAAAATGCCATTAAAACTGTAGTATGAAAAAATATGGGACTCAAGATAATTCTATATTTGAAACTCTATTTCTCTATTCCGAACGACCCTGTATCAACCAAACAGACTGCTTTTAATTTCTTTAATTTTTAATCCATACTTTTTGAATAACCAAATTCTTTTTCGATTCTTTTTCTGAACAATTATTTTCAGCTCCCAAAATGACTCTGTAAGTTCAAAATGTACCTCTTTTTGCGTAATTACTGAAATCACCTAAACTTTTTAATCCAATTATTACTAAAACATCCAAACGAATTAAACAATTCGTTCGATGAACAACAATGAAAGAATCGAATAATTGCCGTATTCGAATAATTACCAGTTATTCGAATAATTATAAGTTAACGAATAATTGACGGCTTGTAAATTATGGGAGATCAGTCGAGTAAAACTATTATTAAAATACACGATTTTGTACGAATGATAGGATCAGAACTTTTTGGTGTACAATCGCGGGCAAAAGTGTTAACTGTTGATGCTTTTCAGACTAACAGTCTACCTCTGACTATCATCAAACTTCACAAATAAAAACATTAACTAACGAAATGTTGATTTATAATTTACGACTAAAGTAATATGTAATAAAATACAATATGTCATGAAGAAAATATTGACTGTGGCGGTGGCGGCGTAAGAATTGACCTCATCAACTCAACACTTGTAATCCACCAGAGGAAGCTTGAGTAAGCTTAAGGCATGAGGCATGGCAGTGAATGCATTTAGGCGCTTATCTGGGGAGACCTATAATATCCAGCAGTGGACTTGTGTAGTAACTAGTACATCGCCCCAAATAAAATTTTTGCGTCGTTAAATTTATCCGGCACTCAGTGATCTTAGATTAATATAAAAAATACTTATGAAGGGAGAGTATAAGGTTTTACTTATGAATAAGGTTCTACACTTGTGACAATAACTGTACCAATTGTTTTAACTCTGAAAACAGAAGAATTATGTATGTTAATTGGTGTTCTAACGCGAAACGTTTACATTGTTTAAGTTTAATAATTGCCTTTTAATAATTGGTTGTAGGATTGTATGTACGACTGTATGTATGGTTGGAAATGAGTGTTGCTTTGCGATGGATGGATTAGCTTTGGAAATAACACGTTTTACCTGGAATAAAGTTGGAGAAAATAATTTGAGTTTATTTACCAATATCGAAAATATTGTGCTGCAAGCATTTTTTCATTGTTTTGGTCTATTTAGCGAGATAAAATAGCAAAAAAACTGATGCATACGCATTTTTGAAAATCCAAAAGTGAATTATGGGCCATAAAAAAACGGGGATATACACAATGAGTACCAGGGCCGCATAGCGCGCTGGTAGGTGATTTATTGTGAGAACGGAGACATCTTCGAGCAGGTACACAGGTGAGGATCCTGTTTGAATGTGGAACTTCTTTTTTTGAAATATTTCAAATCAAAAGATATGATTTAAAAATAGAACTTTTGAATAAACACAAAAACATATAAATATGTAGAGTTCCTAAAAGCTAAAAGTAATCTTTGTTTTGAACTCACTAGATGGCGCCATACAAAACCTAACATTTTAATTAATGATCAGGGTAAAGTTTCCTACGATTACGATCTAAATTCTCTTATTCTCAAAATAATATATTTTTTAGAACCCCTTGAATTTTAATATCAAATTCCTAAAATTAACAGTATGAGAGAACATATCCCAATCAATGTCTATATTAAAAGCTTCCTCTAGGTTTCTATCTAAAGTTTTAATATGTATTTTTTTCTATTATGTGCACTGTATTTTAGAATGTAACATGGGTATTTCTGTGCCTGCATTAAACTGTTATAAATACTTTTAAAATAAATAAATATTAATTTAAAGTTTTCTCAATAAACTCAGAAGAGAATGGATGTATACTCACAAATACAAATCGACCAGCAGAAGATATAACATCATAGAGCTCATAGTAAGTTGGAGATCCTTGAAACCTACGTGGATTCCTATAAGAGGTAGTAAATCTTTATATCTGCAGAGCAAAGACGTCCTGCCCTCAAATCCTTCACATAAAGCTATTTCAGTAATGGTTCCGCTTTCCGATAGATGGAGTTGTCTGTCTAAGATAACATGACCGGTGGGTTGATACAGTTGATTTTGTTATGTTTTTTTTTTTCAAAATACAATAAGGATAATATTCTTTGCTTTACAAAATGGATCATATGCCTGAATAAATGAATTTTCAATTTACCTAGAGTTATTATTACATGTTCTAGGTATTTTACTATTTGCTTTTCTGCGTGAGTAAGTTTTTAATCAAATTATTTGTGCATAATTAAATTTAACTTTAGCCGTTACTTTTGTACTGTCACTGCAAATGCCTCTGTTTTATCTAATATATAATAAAATGTCTCTTTTCTATATATAATGTTTAATTTCGTTTTATTTAATACTGGTTTCGTACCCATTCTTTTAAGATAAACGAAGCTTATTGTTTTAATTTTAGCGTAGAACTATTTCTACACAAAATTTTAGCTTGATCCGTTCAATACTGTTGGCGTGAAGAGTTACTAATCAACATCTACACATACAAACTTTCGCATTAATAATATTAGCGTGATTGAATAAAATTAAACCTTATTTAAAACCCTATTCGGTTACGAGATTTTCAGTTTGCATCTTTAAAAATTAGTTCAGTTTTTTAAAGAAGGCTTTGAAAAGAAAACTACTACAGTGTAAGTAACTACAGTTTTCATTAGAAATCAAAGCGGGTTAGCTACAAACCTTATTTGTTTGCAACCCTAACCGAACTCAACCTGAAAATGACATGTATCTCTTTATGGGATGAAAACTTGGTTTTCTTTTAACGCAAGAAGGTTCGTAGTCAACCCGCTTACATACGTAACAAATTCTTAAAACTACGATTGTTTTGATAGTAATATAGCCTTTCTTTTTAAAACGATTTGCCTTTCAAAACGTCCTCAAACTTTGCAAAAATAACTTGAAACCGACTTCCTATTTCTCGCCATAAAAACAATATTAACCCAGGAAAAACTGAAAACTGCGTTTTTAATACCAAAGCATTCCTAATTGCTCCCGCCCAAGCTAGGGCGGGCCCGCCCAGACTCTATCCTCCAGACAATAAGGATCACATTCCCTTACCATCCAGTTCTATCCGAAACTTGGAGTAGGTATACTAGTACACATAGACTTCGGAATGTCGTAAGAAAAGTTGAGCTGTCAGTGGAAAATGTGTCTTGGAGTTACCCCTCAAGGTTGGATTTGTTTGAAGGATTTGCAGGGTCGTTGGCTTGTAGGGTGGGCCTGACATGTATCATCGTAGTTCAGATCGATAGAGGATACCTTAGTGTTTGTTTTTCGTTGGAAGGCTCCGGAGGGAAGGTTGCTAACCATCTATACATCTAATGAAAGTTTTACTAAATGTTTTACTATATTGGTTTCCTGATTGAAAGCTAATAAAGTATATGCATAGACTTTTTATTTTTTTAATGCTGCGCGCATACTGGACACTTTGGGTTTCTGTTGAAGGCTTCGATTTTAAGGAAATAAATATAAGTATATAACTACGAGCCGTAATTGTTTTATTCTGTCTGGGACTGTATTTTTTAATCGATTATTTTGTGTATACCATATCCCGCAAAAAAAAAATATAACACTTACAATTAATAAAAAACTTAAAATAAAAATTTGCATTTAGTTTCAGGCGATAAAAACGCTGGCATTTTTATGTGATGAAACCATTCAGATTGTCAACTCAAAGTGCTTCTGTTTCTTCAATCAAAATCAAATAAGGAACTTATAGATAATAATAAAAATATGATAAAATTTAACAAAAAAAATGCAGATATATTTTTTGAAAAAACGCTTTTTGAAGTCACAATACCCTATTGACACAGGTAACTAGTAGTTCAGTTCAGTCATTTGGTTCGAAAATAGGAGGTTACCTTGAAAATTTTGCGGGAGTTTTGAAAGTGGGTAATTTTAAAGATTTTGATGTGCTCTTTCCCAATTTCAATTTTGCCACCTTAGCCAATCTTAGCCGCTCGCGCCGCCATATTGAAAAAATGGCACTTGATAGGTTCAGAGATGGTTATGTCATCTCTAACTCTTACAGAAGGTATGTAAGTCTATATTTACCGTGGATTTTGCTGTATCAAATTAGAAAAAGCTTCTTACACTCAGGTTCCTCTATGCCGAAACCCATAGGTACTTTCTTGATTGAGGTTGTCTATTAATGTCCGACCTACGTCAGGACTCCTGTCAATCGAATGACGTGATTTGACAAGGATCTGTTACACTATTGTTTCTATGATAGGCACATTTGTCTCGCGGCGGGCATAGAACCCGCAACTTTCTGCGTCATTATAGGACGTCAAGTCATCATTTATTACGAGTAGGTACGTACATGGTTACGTCTCAATTTTACTCATCTACCCATAATAATCCTTAGAGTAGAAAGGTGGTTTTATCTGTTGTGCGACATATCCAGCATAATTTATTTCATCATCATCAGCCTATATTAGCTGGACATAGGCCTCCCCTAATGAGTGCAATAGCGCCCTGTCTTCAGCTTGCCGCATCCAGGATCTACCTGCAGATTTTCGCAAATCATTATCCCACCTGGCCTAAGAGAGTCCTACAATACATTTGCCGAGTCGCTTTCGAGTAAATAAAGAAGAAGGAGAAGAAAGAAGAAGAAGAAGAAAAATATTTATTAGACACAACACAATACACATAGATAGGTATATAACTTTTTGTTTTACTTCTACTTTCTGTTCTGTTCTAATTTCTGGTTTATGTATCGAAATGTACAGAGCCATTTCTGGCAAACGACATGTTACCATTGTCTAAGAAGAAGAATATTTGATACTCGCGTTTTATCTGATTTATCTAATACGAGCAGTCCTCCCCGGCTTGGCACGGTTTATTCTATAACCTATGTTCATGAGGGATAATGTAGGATTCGAATGGTCAAAGAATTTTTCTAATCGTTCCAGTAGTTTCAGATTCTATTCGAATTAAACAAAATAACAAACAAATCTTTCCTCTTTCTAATATAGGTGTAGGCTATTTAAACGTGTAAAAAAGATATCTCACGAAAAGTCAAGTAAACTCACTCAAAAAAAGTCCAGTTGATTATTGAATACGGCCACCAACAATCAAAACTTTGAAAACATATAAAACAGGGTTCGTCGACCCAAAATGGCCGACGGAAGGCTATCCATTACGCGCGTTTTTCAACTGACAGCGGCTGTCAGATCCGCGTGACAGCTGTCAAACTCGGCCTTGACACTGAGACGGTTCGTCGTCGATCATGGCGCGATTCGTCTTGTGACGTCATCGTTGCACGCTAGGTCAATCCGCGGTCGATAGTTTGGCTATCAGCAGAGCTATCAATCTTTACTGTGCTATTTGTCAGGGTGTATAAGAAATGATTTTTTTTCAATCCAGACAGCATCATCTAGCCCCAAGCTAGGCAGAGTATGTCGTTTATGTACTAGAATAGATGACTGATATACTTGATACAAAACTTTTTAAACTTTCGCGATTTGATAACATATTTAAGATTATTTATCGGGTATTTATCGCGTTGGGGAAAAGAAAGCAAAAAGTACGCGATAAATACCCGATAAATAATCTTTAATAGGTATTTGATACAAAACTAAATCACACTTACATTATAAATGCAAATTTTTGAATGGATGTTTGTTACCTATTCACGACAAAACTACTGAACGGGTCCCGCTAAAATTTTGCATAGATGTAGGTAGCTATAAGCCTGGAATCAAATATAATCTACTTTTTATCCCATAAATAGATAGATCTTTTTTATTTTACATAGTACACATTATAAGGACCCCCGGAACAAAAATTTGCAGATTGTAACAAACATTTGAATCGAACCCGCAACCTCCTGCGTCGAAAGTGGACGATCGACCATTGAAATTCATTATTTAGTATGACGTAAGCAAGCATCTTTACCTTAATTTAGAAAAAGACTTACATCAATGCAAAATTTTAGCGAAAGCAGTTTAGTAGTTTTGGCGATAGCACACAAACATAATTTTTATACAATATTTTCGAATCCCCTAATGATATCGTAATGTATAAATAATATAATATCCTATTGATAACCCAATTTATCCTGATATACATATGTATATATAATAAATCGAATTCCTAAGAATCTTAGTAGGATCCGGAACATATTTTATATAAAATACAAAACCTATACATAAGTGCCTATCTACATGTTACGAACTCTACTTTTATATTATGCATGAAAATACACAAAAACTATTAAAGATTATTTATCGGGTATTTATCGCGTTGGGGAAAAGAAAGCAAAAAGTACGCGATAAATACCCGATAAATAATCTTTAATAGGTATTTGATACAAAACTAAATCACACTTACATTATAAATGCAAATTTTTGAATGGATGTTTGTTACCTATTCACGACAAAACTACTGAACGGGTCCCGCTAAAATTTTGCATAGATGTAGGTAGCTATAAGCCTGGAATCAAATATAATCTACTTTTTATCCCATAAATAGATAGATCTTTTTTATTTTACATAGTACACATTATAAGGACCCCCGGAACAAAAATTTGCAGATTGTAACAAACATTTGAATCGAACCCGCAACCTCCTGCGTCGAAAGTGGACGATCGACCATTGAAATTCATTATTTAGTATGACGTAAGCAAGCATCTTTACCTTAATTTAGAAAAAGACTTACATCAATGCAAAATTTTAGCGAAAGCAGTTTAGTAGTTTTGGCGATAGCACACAAACATAATTTTTATACAATATTTTCGAATCCCCTAATGATATCGTAATGTATAAATAATATAATATCCTATTGATAACCCAATTTATCCTGATATACATATGTATATATAATAAATCGAATTCCTAAGAATCTTAGTAGGATCCGGAACATATTTTATATAAAATACAAAACCTATACATAAGTGCCTATCTACATGTTACGAACTCTACTTTTATATTATGCATGAAAATACACAAAAACTACGTAAAAAGCCTCTCCTTTTTGCAGTCAGCTGAAAAATAAGGAAGGCATAGAGATTTGGGAAATTGCAAGTAATGTAGGGTGTGTTTTTACAACAATTTGATAGTCTGTATAATGTACAGTCGCGAGTACTAGGGACAGTCGGCAACACAGGCATTAGGACACTCCCCACAAGTCGAAGGACAGTCGCAAACACAAGTAATGCGATTGATGACTCCGCGCTTTCGTAGACGTCACGCTAAGGGCTGTCAAATTTCAAATTCAGAACACCATAGACTAGAATTTTATTGCCAGTGTAGTTATCATGTCTGATTTAAATTCAGGTGTCAGTTCTGCATTTTAGTGAGTTTCGTGTACACGATTTGTTGAAATGTTGAGTTGTATGTTATTGACAGCTCAGATAGCAAAATGTGGACTTTATGGACTGATTGAAAAGATAAAGCGAGGGCTAGAACCCCCTATATTACGTTTTTAATTTTACTTTTTCAGAAAAAATATTTTTACGTTTTTATGAAGAATTTACGCCACACAAAAAGTCAAAATAAATTCGAATTTTCAATTCTGGGTCTAATTATTGATGGTAAGCAATATGAAATCTAATCACAAAGACATAGAGCCCATTTCAGATGCAAGTGAGCTTAGAGTGACGGAGGCTCAACATTACCACAGAAATGTAATAAAAAAAGCAAAAATACACTCCGATACAGAATTGTGCCAGTCACGAGGGTCGGACAACATACAAGCGGCCCGTCATTTTCATAAATTTCACAACCCTAGCGGGCCGCACTTAAATGTAGACTTTATCGTTTCAGCATAAAGGTCTGATTTTCATTGTTTATGGGGGGCGTTTAGGCTGTGTAGGTAATGTGGGGAGTAAATGCGGAACGTATAGAAAAATTTGATTATTCATGCCGACTTGGAGAAAAATTACAAGCGGGTATGACACGGGGTCGCCACGCCGCCGCCTCTAGTTATTGCTAACTCTGTGATCTTTGGAATGGTAGGTTCATTTTGTAATGTTGACACACTAGAATAATTGCACAAATGCAATGTATCATGACATAAAAAACATTTAGAAATGCTACCTTGCTATTTTATCAAAGCGGGGTCTTATTGTTAATCTTATCTACCAGATATAACTCGTAACGTTACTAAGCTAACAAGCTGAGCGGTAACTAGGGACTCATACACCTCATAAAGCTTATAAAATCCGCAAACAAGCAACACTATCGATCGAAAAGAACCAGGACAACAGGACAGCTAAGGAGTACCTACGTACGAAAATGTAGCATAAAATGCTGTGTTCCACCACGCCTTACTTTTAAGTTTTATTTTACCATCAAAAAGCTTATAAAACCCGCATGCTATCGATCCAGAGTACCAGGCTAACAGAGCATCGAGGATGTATCCTAACGAAGAACCCCGCGGCGCTGCCATCGTCAGACGCTCTGCAGCTAATTACGCCCAAGAAGAGACTAGTCGCTCTAAATTCGAAACTGTTTTTGGGATGTGAAAGATTTTGAAAGTGGAACACGAGAAGATACTTATTTAGTCACACTTATTTAAGTTTGGTTGTTTAATATTTGGATGGATGTATGTAACCTATGCACGTAAAAATATGAAAACCGAAAAAAAATCTGTAGGACAGTAAATTATAGGATTTAAGCGTTCTTTTATTTAAAAATCGAACATCATGTTGCCGGGTTCTCATGAATCAAGTCAAAATATATAGTAACCAGGTTAATATTGAAATGTATGTTTTTCAAGTGTAGTTTGTTGAAAAGGCAATTTTGATTTAAAAACCTACACATATTTCATTGTTTATTTCAAGCGAATTCACAGACAGCAGCTAGTAAATAAAACGTAAAGGTGCGTTCAGTGCGTGCTACACACGTGGCCTGTAAATATTTTTGGAGGCAATCGATTTCCGAAATCCATTCTACCCCGCGTCGCAGCGAAAGATTAATGTGGACATACCCCTTTCCGTTTTTGTTTATTTTATTTGTTTGTCGTGTAGTGAAAGTTTTGCTGGAAGGTGGTTTATTGCTGGTGGTTTACCTTTCAGATAGAACTCAGCTTGGTAGAGTACTGCAATGTGTCTAGTCTAGTCGAATAGAACATTTCGTCCCACTGAAATGCGAGTAGACGAATCGTGAAAATACCATGTTCTGCAACTCAGAGCCTTTTTACTTTGTGCCAATTTTAGTGCAGTAAAATATCAACCCTTTATTGGATACGCTGTTGTACGGATTATGTTTTTTTTTCATAGAGAGTCTTAACCACAATATTACGTGGTGATTAGAGATCAGGTCTAATTCAGATAAATTAAAAAGCAAAGTAAAAGGTAGGTTTAATAAATTACTTAATGTTATTATAATGGTGACCATTATAAACTACAGCAAGAGCGCTGTTTACTATGAATGAAGTTAGTAGCCAGCATCATATTAGCAGCATTATTTATTTATTTTTATTTATAAAAGGTCGTATCCACATTAAGGCTCAGGCATTAGCGCGTATCGCACGGGCTGGCATCATTAATCTACGTGACAGTTGAAAATTTAGTTACAGAGGGTCCCCCCACCCCCCGTCTTCACCCCTCTACCCTCCGCAAGTTTTTGAGGTACAAACATTGCTAGTTTGAGTTGTCTGGTTGATTACAAGATGCGAAAATTGTATATTTGTTAATTATAATTCTTTTTGTAAGGGTATTTAATTTATGTAGATTTTGTAGAAATATTGTATCTTGTTTCTGGATTCGTAATCCAGACATTTTTATTGTATAGGTGCCACAGGTTGCCAGGAAGAGAAAGCTTATAGGGATTAAGCTTCGCATGTTACCAGTGAGCCTTTTTATATTTTATTGTTATGTCGAAAGAGTTGAGATCGTTTATTGCTATGTATTTGTTATTTCATGAGGTGTATCTCCGAGCTTTATTTGTAACTATAAATAATAATTCAAGGATTTTGAAACTCTTTATTTATTAATAGCTTTTAATTTAAACAAAAGACTTATATAATTTAAACAATTAAATGAATGAATGTAAAATATAAAGATGAAAATATTTAGTAACAACAAGTAGTACACAGTACAACAGTACAGTAACAAGTAGTAATGCAATGGATTTCCGCAAAGTAACGCCTGAATCTATTTTTTATGAATGAATGTAAATAATTCTATATCAAATTCCAATTTACGTACTCACGTCTGACCAAAATTTAGTATTCCACTGCAACATAACTTTGCCATACGTTATGCAACACGTTGGCAGCCTATTAAAATAGAATAATTCAAACCAAATGAGCTATTTAATATAAATTATCGCTCATTGATTTATAATAAATTCGTTAATAAATAAATATACTTAAGCGAAATTACCGAAAACCACACGTTGAATTTATCGTTCGAGAAGACCACACTGACCGATATTAGATAAATATTCCGCATAAATACAACTTGACCTGCCCAACAAAAACCACTACAATATAAATTATGAATTAAATAACGCACTGGCTCTAGAACAGTAAACGTCATCACGATCAGCTGATCAAATATATTGGTACTAAAAAAAGTGAAAACACAAACCACTCCACCGTTCTCGCTGTCTTGTTCCCTCCTACGCGCGCCGCGTGAGGTAGACAGAGACGGGAATAGAGATTGCCGTCGCGTCAAATGATATATTAATGTCAGCTGTGTTTAGGACCTTGTGAGTCTACAAAATAATAGATGGTAACAAATAAATTACTTGCGGAGTGCATTTGTGGAGGAAATTCGGTCGGTCGTCGACCTCGCCCGCGACCGTGTAAATCAGGATTGATATACGACTTGCGAAGGTCGCCATCTTGAACTGAACGGTTCGAAATTTGAATCTGTTCTCGATTGGTTCGTTCCCTTTCGTTCAGCTGCTTGTTTTTAGTTGTTTTTGGCGGGAATTTAATTTCCCTGTGAACGAGTGAGTGTTTTATTTCATTGGACGTTTTCATCTGTGTTTTATTGTTTTCTTGTTTTGTTATGAGTGTTGAGAATTCTTTTGGACCAATAGCTTTCTTTATCAGCAATCACATAAATATATCGATTTTCAGTAACTTTACCTGTAGTAGGTAGGTAGAATACTAACATTAATTAAATATAAGAGATACATATTTTTGATATTAACAAATTATGGATCTCAGTTACTTATCTGAAATAAAAGATTTTTTGTTTGTTTGTAAATAAATCAAAAATCATAGTAGTAAGTCGTTTAAATTTGGAATTCATTTGAAAATGACAGCAGGACAGCATGCTCTCGGTGACATTCCAGATCACATTTGATCAAATTGGTATGGGGTACAAGGGAGACTCCAAGATCTTGTCTCCCAAGCCAACCTAACCTGCACGTGGTGTACCCTGCTAGATAACGAACTAGGCTCTGGTGAAAATATCAACATTCTTCATAATTTGCTAACTCATATTTTACTATTATTTTCCATTACTTGACACTGGCAGAAAAGAGTCCAACCAGACTCATATTGCCATTAACAAAGAATCATCATCACCATCATCAAATTGGTATAATCAAAGCTTGACAGCATGCTATTCCGCTGTTATATGCAATCCCATTATTTATCTACACGAGATACGTCACCCATTTTTATACAAAAGGCGTTTTTAGGGTTCAGTACTCAAAGGTTAAAACGGGACCCTATTACTAAGACTCCGCTGTCCGTCCGTCTATCTGTCCGTCTGTCACCAGGCTGTATCACATGAACCGTGATAGTTTGACAGTTCAAATTTTCACAAATGATTTATTTCTGTTATTACTATAAATTAATATTTTTTTCTTTATAATAGTCTTCAGTAAGTTGTATTTTGTTTGTGTTAGACTGTCGGTATTTTGTATGTTTATTTTATAAAATGTAAATCTCTTATTGGCCGTAAGTTAGATTAGTAAGGTCTAAACTGTTAAGACATACCTAAGGGCTGTTGATTTTGTTTGAACAATAAAAATAAAAAATAAAATAACATGCTGCTATAACAACAAATACTAAAAAAACAGAATAACATAAATATTGGGGGCTTGATACGACAAACGTGATTTTTTGGTTGTTTTCTAGATATAGGTACGGAATCCTTCGTGCGCAAGTCTGACCCGCGCTTGGTCGGTTTTTTATTGAAATGACCAAGCGTCACCAGCGTAACAAAGGCAAGCAAGCAGTGCTAAATGCTCAATTTGCAAGAGCCATTGTTGTAATTGTTAATAAGCGAATGTAATTGATAATTACTGGGGAATTTTTCTTTCCTTTGTTTATCTTGTATCGTAAATAATCATCTCTGAGATCTCTTGAAAAAGCTGTCGGTTATATTATACATAACGAAAAGATCAACGGGATTTCCTAATCGGTATGTATCTACTTTGGTTTTTTTAAAACTTTGGACCCTAGGTCCGTGGGGTACCGAGGCTCTCCGGTTTTCAAAAAATTATCTGAGCGGCTGTCGAAGTGACGCGTGACCCGAGAGCTGGTGAGTATCTGGCACAGCGCATCAGCATTGCCATACAGCGGGGCAATGCAGCCAGCGTCTTGGGCACGCGCGCGACTGGTATTGATATGGATCAGTTGAGCTACCTGTAGATTGTTTGTAACAGTTTGCAGTTTGTTTGTCAGATAGCTCAATTGTTTATATTGTAAATACTAGTTTTAATTTAATTCTATAATTTAATTTTTCGGGACAAATGTTTGCACGATCTGCAGGTATTTTTTACGAGTTATCTGGTCGTTTTCTATGTATAATAAAAAATATCTATCTACGTATTGTATTGTATTATATTATGAGTTATCTAGTAGCCATAACACAAGCTCTGCTTAGCTTGGGGCTAGATAATGCTGTGTGAATTGTTCAGCATTATTTATTTGTTTATAGAAAATATTCAAAGATAATTTATATTATTAAACAAAACTGAATATTTCTAAAGTATCAAGGGTACCAACCTAGCCGTAATTATCAAGTAGTAATAACAATAGATAGAATCAGAGTTGCCTTGTATGTCTGACTATAGCTTGTGCGGAACCATTAATCATTTTTAGAGACCCGTGGGAGGGTAAGAAAGCCTGGGATATGAATGATAAGTGCATATTTTGTGTTATTGTTTTATAGTATCTTTGGATAACAATTTATGATTTACCTACTTACCTATACAATATTATTATTATACTAGCAGCGCCTCTCGGTTTCACCCGCGTAGTTCCCGTTCCCGTGAAAATTCCGGGATAAAATATAGCCTATGTGATATTCCAGACTATAATCTATCTCTGTGCAAAATTTCATCCAGATCCGTTTAGTAGTTTTTACGTGAAAGAGTAACAAACATCCTCCATAGGATAGAAAGTCATGCTATTTGTGAGTGTCATTATAAGCTATTATAATATTATTAACCCGAAAAATGGGATACATGACAAACAGCTAGTTGTATTATCAACGGAAACTAGAACTTCTGAACATCCCCTTTGGATGTTCAGAATATATTTTGATAGATGAACTCACTAGCTTAGACAATTTTACCCATTTCGTTAGTTACCTATGTACGGAACCAAACACGTTAGAGAATAATGAGTTCCTAAATCCTATCGACCTATCGACTTACAGAACGTGCTTGAGTAATTAATATTGTTCCCCAATACGAACAAATCAACAGTCAGACGGACAACCCGATAACACGATTTGAAAAAAGAACATTATTCTTCTCTGTCACTCAGAGGTAGTGTGAGAGAGACGGAACACTTCAATTTCAGAGTTATGACCAGACGTGGAGTCAGGCATATCATTTGGGAGGATCATCCAAGAGAAGGTGTTATCCTTTTCATGTATGTATTTTTGGATTAAATTCTTATTTCAGACTTTCAAAAAAATGACAGATGGGTTTTAACATGTTTGTCAAGGTTTTAACCTAGGAAGAAGTATCCTGTGGCAGGACATGGCATGATATGTCAGAAAACGTGAGCAAATCCACAGGCAAAAGTCAGTCTAAACCTTTTATTCACCTATTTCTTATTTCTGGATCCAGCTCTGAGCTGTCTGTAATTGTATGTATTTTATATGATAAATAGCGAAACGTCTGAGTGTGTTATCGTGTCCGATTGATATTGTTTGAATTACATTTATTTTGTGAAACGAAACGCAAAAAGGAATTCGGAACGTTCCAATTCCACTATTTTATAACTCGTTTGTCAATAAAAATTACGGATATGACACTGGATAATAAGCTGTTTGAGAATTTAAATCAGTTTGAGTTTAGAACATCCGTTTCAGCTTTATAAATCCGATAAAAATTTAAATTTCGAACATCAGTTTACATTTCCGCACAGTAAGCTTAATTACTGCGAAGGTTCGATTACACGCAAAAAGTGTTGGTGCAAAGGTCACAGGAGCAGCGTTTCTTCCATCGCGAAACGAACTTTAGCGTAAAAGTTTTATGGGTCATTCTAGCATGTTTATAGCAAATGAGAGTTCGAACGGGAATAAATTAACGTTCTTTAATGACCTAATCAAAGTTTATGACGCGAGGCGAATCCGACGACTCCTAGTGTTGCCCGATTGACTTATTGTACGTTAAAATATCTGAAAAAGTAAAAAAAAAGTTCGGGCAAGTATAATTATTTTCCCGGGTTTTATGGAGATTGGAATTTTTGTTAGCATGATCTTTTTACGCGCTTTTGATTTATGAGTCTTCCTGTTGTCTGTCTGTCTGGCAATACCAGTGACCCGTTTTATCTTTGGATGCGCTATTTTCCATAAATTGCAGTAAAATAGCTTTAAACACTTTCACGGCCCAAGAAGGACATATCAGTCTGAACCCGTGGCGGAGACCTATTTTAATTCGCCAATACGCAATTGCGCGTTTCGTTTCAGCCACTTTTGGTACTCTTATAATACACCGAATCAGAGTACTGATTTGTACATAACAAAACGATACAAAACACGCAATTGCGTATTTTAGAAAATTGAAATAGGCTTCTTGACAGTAAATGCGTTCGGCGAAGAATATTCTTCAAATAATTCGCAATTTCGTCTATGCGTGGTCCGTAACGTAGTGTAGGACACCCTTTGACCAGGTGGGATGACGATTTGCGAAAGACTGCTGGCAGATAATGGATGTGGCAAGCTGAAGACAGGGCGCTATGGCACTCATTAGGGGAGACCTATGTCCAGCAGTGGACTAATATAGGCTGATGATGATGTTGATGATGATGTGGTCCGTAAGAGTTATTTTTAAATTGGAAACTTGAACTAGGAGAATAAAATAACGCATCCATAATAAAATTTACCACCACCATTGTGTCGTTCGGTACGCCATGTGTAGAAAGACTCACCCATCGCGTCTGAAACAAAAAAAAAACTGTTAGCGACACAAAATAAAATATGGCATTAATTAGGATTGTTTATCTGTTTTTAATTATATTTCGGGTTTTAGTCTTGGGAATGGGAAATTGGATTTAAGTTACTTCGTAATGGTTAATATTGCATCACAACATCCTTTATATGAGTTCGGTATAACTATTTAAAAAAGAATGGAACATTTTTTTTTAAATATGGATCTCATAAGTTTTAAGTTTTTGAATTGAGAACGTCTTGGGCTTTGGCGAAAATATTTTAAGGCCCACCTATAACGTACACAAGTGTTGCCAAACATATTTTTTGTTTCTATTCATTTATTTAAATTAACGGTATCATCGACAAACTAAGAACTGTACAATCTCTGACTATCAAAGCAATTTCCCAAATCTTATCAATCACTTCAAGAACACGTTTATCAGTTGGTTATCATGACGTATTAGACAGTTTGACAGCAGGTTATCGTTTGACATTTTGACAGGTGAGACAGTAATCACTGTATTTCAGGTATTGTAAAACTTTTTCGGTTTTTCAGAAAAGAAAGTAGTTAGGTATTTTAGGACTTATTGGTACTTTTCATCTGCTAGAAATGTTAAGACGACTTTCCGGGTTTATCAAAAATTATCTGAGCGTTCTGGTCGAAGCGACGCGTGACCCAAGAGCTGGTGAGTATCTGGCACAGCGCATCAGCATTGCCATACTGCGGGGCAATGCAGCCAGCGTCTTGGGCACGCGCACGACTTATATTGATATGGATCAGTTGAGCTACCTATAGAT
This sequence comes from Eupithecia vulgata, assembly GCA_946478455.1. NCBI lineage: Eukaryota > Metazoa > Arthropoda > Insecta > Lepidoptera > Geometridae > Eupithecia > Eupithecia vulgata. The sequence continues at coordinate 1,697,687 of OX297877.1, forward strand.
TGTTTGCAATAGTCTGCAGTTAGCTCAATAGTTTCTATTGTAAATACTAAATATAATATACTTAATTCTATTTTATTATTTGATTGTAATTTTCTTTGTTAATAATTAGCATTCGAGATTTGGTTTCTAGATTTTAAACATCTCCGCTTCCGTGGAAACCGGGCCTAAAGCAGACTTTTTTACCCATTGCTACAAAACACAATTCTACGACTTTTTCGCTTACTTCGCTGACCATTGAGTAGTTTGTATGGAGTGAGTGGAGAGTGGGAGATGTAAAGAGGTGATGTATAAGGAGGGTTTAAGCAGTTAGAATAAGAGTTTGGTGAAGGAGGGTGTATGGACTGGGCCGGTTGTAATTCTATTTACATTCCGGACTGAGCACGCTACGGCGAGTTGCATCGAGAGTTAACTGGGGTTTAGTTACAGGTCAAGATTTATTTATTTTCAATTAAAATTTCTCTGATTCCTAAGTTGTTTATACTTACCTAAAGTAAATACCTATGTAATAGATCATAGGCATAAATAAAAATTCATTAAGTCAAGTATTTCTTATTATCATGTGTATTTAGATGTATTTAGATTAATGGTCATCATCATCATCCATCACCCTATGTTAGTTCACTGCTGGACATAGGCCTCCCCTAATGAGCGCTTGTTTTGAGTTTGCCACATCCAGCCTGCAGCTTTTCGCAAGTCACCATTCCACCTGGCAGGAGTGCGTCCTACACTGCGTTTATCGAGTCGAATTAATTTTAGTATCAGACTTTTTTTAATCACTCTAAATCTAGTTAGCAGGTAGGTATTGATTGACTGATTTTTCAAAATATGAAAATGCCAAAGAGATTTTGTCTTGCGAGAAATAACTTTATTAATTTAATTTTTTTAACTAGTAATTATTTACATTAAAGTGTGTTAACCTATGGATCAATAATTGTGGGTCTGAATAAATGATTTTTATTGTATTTATTTTATGTTGACCAAAACAGTTTAAGTTTATAAGTAAGTAGAAGTACTTACTTAATTACGGTAACTTAAAATTCTATCACACACGGTCTCTGTTATAATGGCTTATAAAAACATTCCTTCACGCAATTCGGCCAGAAAATCTTGAAAAATTGGTAAACACCCGAACAATCAACTTTTTATCATCATCCCAACCCAATTGACGAGTAATAAGACAATTTAATTAAACACTCAACCTCTTTACCTCGTCACCTCTTTAGTTATTTGAAAAAAGAATGGAATTATCTTTGGAACACACGTTTTAAATTTCTGAGGTTTTTGAAATGAGAACATCTCGGCGAAGGCGCAGAAGATAATTGGGCTTTGTCACTTTAGGCACTTTGACGTATGAAAACTGGTGTCAAAAACGTCAATGTAATTGTCCGAATATATTTTCGAAGAACACGCAAGAAGTTTATCCTAGATAAGCTTACGAGGAAATTTAAGAGTAATGTATAGTTAGTGATTTATAAAGTTAGTAAACGTGTTGGAAGCGGGCCGGGTGACGCGGCCATACTTGGAAATGTACGTACGTTTCCACTTACTGACGCAGAGCGGCTTACATGGAGCCGTCTTTGATTTAAATTTAGAACACTTTTTGTATCAAGGCATCGGTGAATTTTAAATTAAAAAGTTGAGGCTCTCGAAAGAGTTTTGTCATTTATGAGTTGCTAGTTTTTACCCGCGGCTTCACACGCATTGTTTCTAAGACATGGTTAATGGTTATTTCTATACCATGGGTACTGATTTATAGGATAAAAAGTGTGTTAGTATGTTTTATTCCACGTCTACCAATGCGAAAATTCAGCTCGAGTACTTTTGGTTTGAAGAAGTAATAATCATCCATCCATCCAGCCATCTATCCATCCAAGCAATTTCAATAATAATAATCTATAACGATTGTAATTTGCAGTTCCATCAAAATTTATTTTGAAAATGAATTTGCATGTGATTCTTAGTTATAATGTGATTTCAACTTCTGGTTAGGTTAGTGAATTGTAAGTGTGGTATAGCAATTAGGGTGACAGCCTTGCATGCGTAGAGCCTAGAGTCTTCTTGGTGGATCGCTTTGAATATCATTGCTTATTATTTAGGGGCAGAAGACCAGGTAGCTGGCAAACTCTGGTTTTAGGAACCAAGATTGACCATTTTCGCTTAGATCTTCATAAATAAATAAATACTGCTTTACAATTCACACAGCATTATCTAGCCGCAAGCTAAGCAGAGGTTGTGTTCTGGGTACTAGATGACTGCTATACTTATTAGAATACTTTACACAGATTGATATTTTTTATAATACATTATAAATACCCAGAACACCCGGATACAAATATTTGCAGATCGTACAAACATTTGTCTCAAGGCGGGAATCGAACCCTCAACCTCCTGTATCGCAGAAGGACCTTGACCCAACGAGTCCCATTGGTCGATATTTGACTGTATTCTGAATAAGCTGAAGAAAATAACCAATGATTGGCGAAATTATAGTACACGAGTCACTCGCTATGCCATAGATAGGGCCCTAGACCATTGAGCCACGCCAGTCACCAAGTTATCTGTCAGTTGTCTTACAGAAAAAAACATTCCCGCATACTAGTTACTGCCTGCGGCTTCACCTACGTTGTTACTTACTTATATGGAAACGTTCAAAAGTTATTTCTATCCCATAGGAACTGATGTGTGAAAAGTAGCTGTGTTATTCCAGATTTATATCTGAACTGAATTTTAGTCCAATCCGTTCAGTAGTTTTAACGTGTTGAAGTAACAAACATACATACATCCATCCATTAATCTATCCATGTATGCATCCAAACTTTTTACTATTAATATTTATATTAGTGGGATTGTTATATCCTGGTCGCCATGTAACCCGGCCGCTACACGTTTGCGTGCCACTCGTAGGAGTCTTAATAATCCAGCTTTATACTATAATGGCGCATGTGTAGACTATTTACGTACCGGACGCAGGTTCACTTGACATTTTACTCAAATACGAACGACATCTATGAGAAATACTAATAGAAATAAATTTACCTTATTACTATTAGCTACAGAACACATTGTCAATAGGCTAGATTGCTTTCTTAAAGTCAAAAAAGTTTACTAAAAAGTTTACTTTGCCTTAAGATACGGGTCATTAGCAACAATGCAACTCGCACTTGACGTTTTATTTTAAATCGAAATTTATTTGACTATAGAGATGTTATGCATAGACGCTTGTATTGTTTTGAAAAGCGTTTGAATTTAGAATTTGAATGCTCTCTTCTCCCTTCTCTATGTAAAATTTACCTCTAATGCAGTGAGTTCATGGTTTGTAGCCCGGAATTAGTTTTGTGTTTTATTATTATTTATTTATATGTCCATCCACATCCAAGAGGCATTCACGATGATGATAACGATACTACGATACGCTATAAAAGTACACAGCAAAGTAATGTACAGTCACTTTTATCAAAACCAAAACCCCTGAGACACCAGGCTCGCATAACCGTGTAGAGTCGCCGAGTCCCCGCGGTATCGGCGTACAAGCGATCGCACTTAACCACGTCACTGCTATCCTGGTATCATATCGCTCCGCTATCACTCAGCGTCGTGCATTAGGCGCTGGTAATAAATTATAGACGACACCTTCTCGCGATGCTGACCGCCTGGTCACTTCGATTAATGTGCTATATTTAAACACATTATTTTGTTGGTCACCCTCAGATTTTCGTAGGTACATTTTTTGTAGAAAACTGTCGTTTCAAAACATTGTTTTTCCACAAGTTAAAAAGAAATAAAACTTTTAAAACTAAGCTGTTAAGTCCCAAGGAACATTCCCCCAAAATGTAACCACCAAAAATACCTTTTAAAAGAAAGAAAACATCCCCATATCCGTATCTTTTATCATTTCGACTGTTGCCCGATCCGAGCAAATCCCCGTATCCGGGTTCCCGGAGTAATCCCGGTTTACCGGTTATCCCGGGTAATATCGCGGCTGCCTCAGACATTTGATAATGGAACATTAGTGCCCTCTATAATTATAACCGGGGAACTGGCTCGTTGAATTTGAATTTCGAAGATGGATAGATAATTTGGTAACTGTCTTGCTGATGAGTTTGAAATTTGAATGGTATTTCGAATGCTTTTTTGTTTTTTGTTACAAAGAGGAACGTTGAGTAACTTACTATGTGTTGTGTAAGTGGCCTTAGCAATCTAACAGAAAATTGCCAACAGCAGGTTCAGCTATTTACAAAATGGTTAGAGTAACGGATGCCAACATAAGCATTTTAACCCAGAAACAACTAATCGTCCCATAATTCCACCAACAACAAATCTCCAGGTTAACTAACCGCAGCAGTTTCAGTTAATTTTGCGAACACAACAAACACTCTAACCGGCGTTTTAGTACAAAACACACATTTTTACCTCAATTTTCGTACATTTTCAGGGGTACGAATTGCTCCGTAACATAACATGAGCCCTTGTTGGCCCCTTCTCCGGGAAAATAGGGGAAAATCCCGGAAAATAAGGGAAAATTCGCCAATAGTTCCCCAGCGTGCCAAGCTAGAGAATAAATACGTACCAGGGCCTCATACGGGTAGAGAGGATTGCACGCCTAATGATTGCGCCGGGGTAGGGAGGAGCGACGTGGGAAAAGACGGAGGATTTTACTACAACACACATATTACACAAAATCTATTTTAAAATGTATCTTTTTGTCTGATGTATGAAGACTTAAAACGAAATCTAACACAATGCTTCATAAATAAAATCTGATTTATCTATTATTTTGCCTGAAAATTAGATGAGACTAGAAATTTTAAACTGTTTAAAATCGGAATTATAAGTTATGGAGAGTGGCTTTAATGTAAAATTTAAAATGTCCTCAATTTTTGTGACAATATCTTTCACTCGTTTTACCTTGCCTTGCCTTTTTTATCTATCTTTTTGAAGGTATATATAAGTAACTAAAATTAGTCTGCTATCTCTTATTTAAGCCGGATATAGAACACACTACTGAGCTCCGCAAATCCCGCCAATATGGAGTGCGGAAAATACCTGGAAAATGGAAACGCTCCCCTCAACATTAAAGGGATATACTGCGTGTAACGAGAAAGAAAATCTATCCATTCTGTTTTACATTATTATAAGAGAAAATAATACTTTTACCCCAGCACGGAATTTACGGAATCCCTTCGTTTTTTTTTTCAAAAACGGAACATGATAAAATAAATCTACTAATTTTATTTGGGAGTGACAATTGACTTCCGGTTTACATGACGTCATAGACAAGACTGGAGTTAGAGCAACTCGATAATACTAAGTTGTTACTTTAAATTCACATCAACGGTTTTTTATCACTACAGAGTCTTTGATCTCTGCCCATCTGTTGAAATTCGTCGTAAGGGCTGACCACACACGACCGTTTACGATCCTAACAGTTTTACAGTCAGAAAAACAAACATTGGGTTCCAGTAATGTTGAGCTAAACGCTGAATCAAAGACGCGCCGAATTTCATGATTCCTAGTAACGGAACGTAGAAAGTAGTTGAAAATAGAACGACAAAAATCATTGTTTCACCGGAAGAATACATTCTACCTATTACGAGTAGTTATTCAAAAGTTCGTACATTCAAAAAAAGAATCAGCATTGGTTTATGAATAAGTGTCACTCAAAATGCCACGAGAAAGCATTCGAAATTTATAAGCAGTTTGTAAAGAAATGACAATAAAATATTAAAGCGCGAATTATTTAGGAATAAATAAAATCATCAAGCGTAATAACTGAAGCGTCTCTTGTCTCTATACAAAGCCGGTGATTTACATTTAGAACTCCGGTAATAAAATGAAAATGGCGTCTCAACCGGCGGTTGAACATGAAATTTTCTATTCGAGCGGACAAAGGGCACAAATTAAACAGCATTGTTCGTACGGCTCTCCAGGCACGATTAGTTCATTATTATTTAATTTTATGTGAACCACTCGTATTGAAGATAGTGCAATATTAGAAAATAGCTATTTTCGTACCCATTATCGTAAATTTTGCGGTGTAGCAAAGCTGCTGGCCTCTGGTAATATTTTTTCTTTGACGTAATTTTAATAAGTTCTAGTAATGATGTATTAAGTCTGCTGCTTGTTCGGTTTATGTTGTTTTCGGACATAAATCTGGGTAATATAATTATCTTTGTAATCCGGTAGCGCACACGTTCATTGCTGATTTCTCATTAAAGTCAGATATTTAATTACTTTTTGCAATAAGTAATATTGAAGATGCCTTTTAGCCTTTTACATTTTCTTTTGTCACTTTCTATAAAGATTTATTGTTTTCTGTTCACTCATTATTTTTCTTTAGTCAACTAGGAAGCTAGAATTCAAAGTAATTATATTTTCTTATTTTTAGAAGAATTTTATTGTGTTTAAAAGCTAAAGTACCAGGGCGGAAGCAGAGTGAAGCGATATGGAAGCAATGTATTTGTTGTTGGAGGGAATCAAAGGACGCACGGGCTCTTTCCTGGAAGCCCCTTCCTTTGTTCTGATACATTAGCTAGCTGTTACTATTTACGTTTAAGTTTCAAAAAAGGAACACAGTCGTTTTATAGGTACTTTATTTTACTGAAGGTACTTTTAGTATCATTCTTTTACAAGCAAAACTACAAAAATAACAAAATACAACCTGCAAAGATTTTAAGATCAAAATCTAAAATCGGTCGAGTACAAACAAATCTACATACAGAAAAAGATTTACCTACGATTCTAGATTAAAGTTTGAATTTGGAATCTCGCAAAAGCAAATAAACTAGATTCACATCTAGATTTCGTTGTTTATGTATTCTGAAGGATTGCTTATTTAGAAGTTTAATCTCTTTTATCTAGACTTTTCATGGAAAACATTGTTTCTTTTGGCCAGTTTATATTACTTTGTTAGTTCAATACAATTATTTACTGTATTTTTTAATAATGAACTACCGACTGTATTATGAAAAAGCTGTATAGGAGTAGGGACACACAATTTGTAATTTTTAAATTGGAACACGGGTTCCGGAAAAGAATATGAACGACTTCTTTCTTTTTTAAAGTTCAAATTTAGAACGCGGGTTTAATTTCCGTTGTTTGACTAAAACCTCTCCTAGATAGAGTAGATTATCTGAAGGCAAATACAAATATTGTAAAGATATGGCCGACACGGCTAGACGACTACCCGTTTTTGTTGCGTCAACAAAGTGGGATTGTTTTTATGATGCTAAAGTCTGGAACACACCAGGCTAGTTTAAAAACGAGGACAATTAAACCAAGTTTTAGGCTCTCATCGCTATCATGCCTGGAAGAGATCGCTCTTAGCGATAAGGCGGCATTGTGCACCTTAATATGTTTAAAATTGTAATGAAAAGGTATATCTCTATTCCTGTATTTTGTTTTTGGTGTGCAATATTATTGTATTTTATCATATGATAGATCCCTTAATGAGCACCATAGCTTCTGGTACCTGCTAACAGTATTGTGCAGGTCATCATTCCATCTGGCCGATGGGCGTGCTACACTACGTCCGTCGAGTCGCAGTCTCAACTTCAAGAGCACGTTTACCGTAGCGGCTGATGAAGTGCTCGCTATGTTTATAATTACATAAAAAGAAGACAGAGAAAGAACAGAGATTGTATCATTGTAGTAATTTTAGTAGAATATGAAACAAGACAAGACCCGTTGAGCTGGCGTAAAAAAGAGGCCTTCATTTAGTACTTAGTGTCAACGGGCTAAATGATGATGATGAAATAACTCGAAAGGGAAAGCTACTTGCTTGTTAAATAGAAATAGCTCGAAATACTAGCCTAGTGTATCCCAGACATTAGATAAAGTGACTAAGTCCATGGAGCTTTAGATACCTTTTAATAAAGAACACAACGTGTACGCATCTTAACTATGAAAAAAAGCATTTGGAGGGAAACATAAATCATCGGTCATCTAAAAACTGAAAAAAGTCATCAAATTAGCTGTCTCAAACTATTTATATCAGTTTGACCTCAAACTGCGTCAGTCCATCAAGCTTCAAACAGCCTGTCAGCTACCAGGCGAGCAGAACCAACGAGGAGCTCTTTGATCTTAATTAATGTATCAGTTCATTACGCCCTGGTACTTCTGGTTCGTGTCGCGGGACAAATTGGGAACTATTTTAGTGCACTTTTACCAGCTGGTTTCAAATTGGTGATTTATCGAAGAATCACTTCGATAAATGTTTACTAGGTACAGCATCAAATATCTTTAGATCATATTGTTTTATTTGAAAGAATCAAGTTAAAAAGATCTTTCACTCTTGTAGAATAGGAGAGATGCCAGTATGTCGTATGTGGCCGAAATTCAGCTACGAGAACATCATCATTGCATTCTAGTACTTAGGGATTTAGATAAGGTATCAAAACAGTTACCAACTTCTGCTTAAAATGCGTTCCAACGTTGGGTACCTATTTACCGATCAGTGAAAGCCTATCTTCTATTCCTAGCGAGAGACAGCTCAAGACCGGAGGCCTGGAGAAGTCTTGAGTCGACCAAAGTGGATCTTGGACTCTCGGAAGAAAGAATTGACCAAAAAGTTTCAAGCATTGAAGAGGTAGAAGTAAGGAGGATTGTACAAAAAGTTTTTACCTTTAACAAGTAGCACCTTTTTGCACGTACAGACCTACCCTAGTCTTCACCCTAGGTTCGCGTGCAACAACCTAATTGCTTTAACACCCCTCCCGCCTCCGTTTGGCTAAAATAACTAATTAATCTATGCTATATACACTGAGCTCAGAAGAAGGCTTCTTTACTGGTTCTTTGTTGCTAAGATATTGATTCGTAAAAGCCTGGTTTTCTACAAAACTTTCAATTTCTGTTTCTGTTTTCTGTTATCTAAATCCTTAAAGTTTCCGGATGGTATAATTACTCAAAATTCCAGAAATTTAATTTTTGTTTTTAAATTGAAAACTTTGCGTATAAAATCAATGTTGTAAAACAAAATGCTGCTTATTTTAAAATAAGGTGAGTTCCAATCAACAATACCTTCAATTTAAAAACATGTTTTGTTTCTACGTATTACGTCTGAAAAGCAGTCCATTTCTAAATTCTTTCCTACATTATTTTTGGGTACTTTATTGATGTTCAAATTGGGTTATCTCCAGTTCGATCCATTTTCAAATCACGCGTCAAAAACCTCTTTACAAAACTTCAAAAACAGATTTCAAAAAACCATTTTAGTAATTCCCTAACCATCGGTTTTGCTCCAAGTAAGTTGCACATCGTAAAGGCACTGCCGAAGGGCGGGGCGGCGCCGCCCTGCGTTTTACCCAGCTCGTCTTTATTAGCCAACTTATAGACTGCAACGAAGCTTCTAGAACCTGAGCTGTTTCTTTAATATTATCTACTTTATTCATATCAAAGTTGCTTTATTTTCTTTACATCCTACCGGGCTTTAAGACACTTCACAAAGTTCAAATTATATACTCTAGTAAAAGTAGGAAATAAAGAGATCATTTAAATTTTTCGTCCACTTTAATCTTTTTAACATATAGTAAAGAAGAGAACAAGAAACCTTTATTTTGTTAGTTTTCGAGTTGGAGCAAAATAATTAGTGGAGGTTTTGGCGATTGATGAAATTTAGGTGAAGTGTTTAATTTTCTTTTTAAAGACTTGATAAGTCAGACTATCTATGCGTCGAAAGCACAAAGCGTCTAAAAGTTTTTTCTTTAAATAAGCAACCATGAAAAACGGAGTTCTCTCTTTTCAAGCTTTACAATTTTATATAATCTGTTTCACCGGAATCATTGTTCTATTTTTGAAAACAAAACGATACTATTAATTCTTTTTTGATTTCTCATTACAACTTGCAACACAGGCCCGTGCATTCCGCCAAAATGGACCCCAGATGGACACGGGCACGAATAGGTACCACCAAGACAAATTACTGCATGACTGGAGTTAATAGAAGAATAATGAAACAATTATTGTATTGACGCTTGCGTGTCCGAGGTGAGAGGACACCCCATGAGGGGTAAAAATGCACCCCACACAAAAATAATTTTGATAGACACTTTGCGTGAGAGGAGCTATTATTTCGGTGCGCTTATAATTTGGCACATTATCGGTGCGTTACCGATTATATTCGAATGGTATTCGATTATAATCGATAGAACGTTCGCACCTTAACGATATCATTATAATGCAGTTTCGATGACATGTGGCGGAAGTAGTGATGGGAAGTGATCGATTAACGGTTTTCGATGATCACCTTTCCAACGGTGATTATGGACTTACGTATTAAAAAAAATACGCTATTATTTAAAGTACCTACTTAGCTAGAGATATTGATTAGTTTGATTAATACTTTTAAAAAAATCATAGTATTTATGCTTTTCATGACATAGTGATGCAGATAGTAAAAGCAAAGATGTTTTAGTAAGGTTGTTTCATCATTTTCCGAACCAAACAAGGTCGACTCAAAGGTAACAATGTTGTCTCACGTAAAATATACGAGGATCGCAGCATCCGGCGTTATCTAATCTCCGGTCAGTGTTTGATGGTACACACCGAGATACGCTAATAACGTCAGTTGCTAGATAAAATGGCGCCGTTTATTTTGTAGGGAATCGGAAATTTTCATGAGATAATGATATTGAATAAATAAAATATTTCGTTATACTGTCATCAAATGAAAGCAACAGGAAAAAAATGCTAAAAGGACATAACTTATACAATATGATTTTTAATGATACCTACTATGCACCCAATGTTTAATATTTTTAGTATTTGAGTTTCTTTGATTCTCGCTGTAATAACAGCTATTATACAACATAAGTAAACCCACGGGTAAAAAAACCAAGTGATTATACACTCAAAATGACATTCTTAAGTATTTTAGCTATGATTACAGCGCCAACAAATTACTCGTGCAGGTGGACAAAACCGGAACTAACGCTATAACCCGAAGACTACTATGTGATTTTAGAGAAATTCTCTGCGCTAGCGCCGCCGTCAACTGACAAGTTAAGTTGGTAGTACAACAAGTAAGTTTGTCCAACGACCATCGAAGTGGAGTGGTTTGAACAAACAACATTGAGTGAGAACAGAGGAACTCTTGTGCCACTACAAACACTGCATTTTATTTATTTAAAACTAGTTTTGTAAGAACTGGGATCTCCAGGTCTCTAGCTACGAGAAAATATAAGGGATACGAGACATAGAGAGCGCGCAGTGGCTTACACCAATTTTTACGAATTTTCTGCCCATTCTCTGCGGTGCGACTTGATTGTCTCAATGCAGTCATAGGCCATGAGTGTGGTAAGCAGAACGCATTATAGAAAAAGCTGATAGTTCAGTGGCGTTCTTAAAATGATTAGATGACAAAATGTTCGTAGGAAGATTCGAGATCTCACTCTCCTCGTTCGATAACTTGAACGATCTTGATCCGAGTGTTTTATCAACATATCCTGTTGAAGATAAAACTTAAGATGTTATTTAGTTAAACATTCCTAATCCTTGTTAGTATTTCACACGTTGACTGTGTTGGCCCAGTGGAGGGAAGGCAAAGCAGGCTTTCGTTTTGCAGGTTTTAATCCCCAAAAAGCGCTTAAGGTTATACATATTTATTGAACACTATGGAACCATCCCTGCATGGTCAAAATAATTTGCAATACGTAGAAACCTGTATGAATATTGAAAACAGGAAAATAATAAAGAGAAGAAAAATAAGTGACAGGAAGTAAACTATTTTTTAAATAAATTAACACATCCTTAGAAAATCAGTTGTTAATAATTACATTTAAAACTTTCAAAGGGATGTCAGAGCATTTTTAAGATATGCGACAAGGAAAATAATTAAATACAACTGTCACTTTTGTTCATAAGTCTGTCAGTTTTGTTACAAAATATCCGGGTTGTTTGTAAATGTGTCACGCATAGGCTCTATCACACAATGATACTAGGTATATTGAAAGTTACGTTAGTAAAATAAGACATTTTGATACTTATTAGATGACAATTAAAATAATCTGGTTCTTGACAGGTTGTAGTAATTTATGACATGATAGTCAGCTTCCACTCTTATATTTGAAAACTGACAAGGCTCCTTCAAAACTGTGACAGATAGGAAATATAATTTATGTGCTTATTCCAGAATTCCCATATTTCTTATTCCTTTAAAGAGCATTAGGTGCTTAAATATCTTAATAACATCGCGTCAATTGCCAGCAACGAAATAATGTTCCTAGATGTTTTCAAAAGCAAACTTCCTGGCTTGATATTGACGTTCCGTCACAACAGCAAAACGTTTATAAATAAAACCTGTAAACATTAATTAACCAAAGTGACAGCTCACACGACATTCATTATACCTAAATCATGTCATTATTCATGTAGGTATTCTATTTCCGATTCTCCAAGTTTTTCATCTGCCAAACTTCATGTCGTTCCATTAATTTAAACTGACGTGAAGTTGGAATAGAATGCACGACGTTTGAATGGACTGTATCTACAAACTTAAATGAGTTTCCCATCACTAATTATCTTTTGAAAGGTGCTTTTGGTCTGATCTGGTTGCGATGACGATTGTGAAACTTACATAAACATATCGATGGAAAACAGACTACGCCGTCCCATTCCTTAAAATACATACCTAATTCAAATTAGGCATGAATGATGATTGTTGACCACATTCCATTCTAACTTTGAATTTTCAGTCAATTCGAAACTTAAAAACATATTGTTTCCAACGTTGGTGGGAAAAAGCGTTGTCTACCAATATACCATTCACCTACCAATCACGCATCACCGATCCGATGCGAGCTGTAATCAATGTTCGATTCGCGCTTTTGAATGACAATCACATTCTGTTGTAAATAGGCGAGAACCTTTATTCGATGTTTCCAAGAATTTTGCTTTTTACTAGAAGGCCAAACTAAGGCATGAAAATTATGGCGAAAGCATTCTAGTCTACACAACCTTCCTACTCTACCACCTATCCTTCGATGCAGATTTTTCTAAACTCAATTTAAACCAATTTGAATTTAACGCACAGATAAGATTCGCCATCACTATTTCATAAATAAAACATAAAACTAAGATACAAGTTGCTAAACTGTCGCGTTTTAGTATTCCGCGCTCATGTCAAAATATTCAAATTGAATTGTCATTGGAATACGAAATGAATCGATTCAGATTCGAGTTTACAACGTGTTAGCGGATCTAGTATCGATTTCGGAGTCGATTATTGGATATTGTTTTTGTCACGTCACTTTTGTATTCGAATTTTAAAAAGATTAACCATTTATGATGTTATGGTTTATGAGTGCTAGTTGCATTATGTTCCGTTTAATTGGACTTAGAATTTGAAATTGGAACCGTTCATTCTTCGAGGTTTCTCTTGAATTGGATAACACAAACCTCACTATGAGATTTTGGCCTATTGTACGAGAACTAATAAATTATGTAGAATAAGTTATCATCGTAGACATACATCGTCAACCAGATTGTCTTTTTGATATTGTGGTCAAAGGAAGATCTTATCATTGGTGATAAAAAAAGAATTCGTTTGAATTTCTATGCATACTGAACCTATACTGTAATCCACTTGGTCCCCGCAAAAATCGGCTAACAAAGTAACACTCAGCTCAAGTGTCAGCAAGTGGCGGTCTTCATTCGATTACAGTAGTGAGGGGACTCGATTCTAAATAACTTATGTCGAGTGCCCGATTATTCGATTACAATGCGTAAGTTTTGAGGTTAGGTTTTTTGCGTTAGGTTTTTTATGTGATAAAGTTTTTTTTTCTTATTCTTCTTCCACAGATGGACCCTTTTTGCTTGTTTGGTGGGGGATCGGGCTAGTCTTGGTTAACTAACCGGTTCCAATTTCAAATTATAAGTCCAATTTAATGGAATATTATGCAACTAACACTCAGGAAACAAATCATCTTAAAAAAAAGGCGGTCAAACCACACCTTAACAGATTTATCTTTTAAAAATTCGAATACAAAAGTGTCGTGACAAAAACAATATAAAATAATCGACTCCGAAATCGATACTAAATCCGCCAAGACGTTGTAAACTCAAATCTGAATCAATGTACTCCAGGAAAGTGGCGAGTGGCAACCCGCGCGCCACTCGAGAAAATTTCGGAATGATGGAAGCGGAGTATTGGGAGACCATCCATGTGGATGGTCTCATCGTAGCAGTCGCAGGGAGTCGATGGAGCAGGCGGTTCAGGACCGGTCTTTGTGGCGTCGTATGGCCGAGGTCCATGTCCAGCTGTGGACTGGTATGGGCTGATATGACGATGATGATGATGAACGGTATCAAAGACAAAAATGTATCAGTTATGCTTATTAACAATAACTTTTATCGAGCCTTTGCTGGGCTGGCTTAGGAACTTCGTTTCTCTTGCATCTGGACCAGATATACTGCTAATGATTTGAGCAATAGCACTAGTAGCATCCTCTACGCCTCCTGCCGTCTCTCAGCTAGTATTCAGCCAATGTATTGATTCATCTGTCGTGACTCTATCAAGCCGAACATCCTGGACAATTTAATTTGAGCCCTACTATCCACCCACTACACACCGACGTTATCGATATAGCTCAAAGGATTAGCAAGCTGAAGTAGCAGTGGGCTGGCCATATCTGGAAAAGAACCGACAACTGCTGGGGTAAACGTGTTCTTGAGTGGAGACCGCGACACGGCAAACGTAGTGTAGGATCCCTCTGACCAAGTGAGACGATGATTTGCGAAAGACTGCTGGCAGATGCGGCAAGCTGAAGACAGGGCGCTATTGCGCTTATTAGGGGAGGCCTATGTCCAGCTGTGGACTGATATAGGCTGATGATAATGATGATCCACCCACTAACGTGGACTACTGTCCGTGAGACACATAACTACGACTTATCTTATCCAGTTTCCTTATGTCCACCCAGTCATCACGTCCCACAGTTCCCACCGTAAGTGTAACACTGACAAGAGATCACAAACACTCCAGAACACCTTCAGGATTCCGGTTCCTGTAATCATCCACCAACAAATTCTCCATAACCCTCCCCTTGTACCAGCTTAAGGGCCCGTAAGGGCTCGTCAGACCTCGAGACGCCGGAATAAAATCAGTATGAGAACGTTAAATAAAGGCCCAACGACCTATAAAACACTCGCGTCTTTACAACCACCATCTTTGTTTAGGGCCAACTACGATTAAGGTTTATCTTTGTTTCATGGTACATTTTCGCGGTGGCAATCAAATTTTTACGGCTTTTGAAAGGGATTCCGAGTTTATGAGGGCTTTGTAGGTTAATCATATCTTGGGAGATAAATTCTTATCGCACCTGGTTTTAAGCGGTTTATTGCCTTTTTGTAGTGTCAAGCTTTATTTGAAATTCGAACTCAGTACATCTTCAACTTTACGAAATTCATACACAGGTTAGGTTTTGTCATTCGATCGTCTCTCGAAATTTGAATGAAAATGTCAGCAAGCAGTTCAGACTAGTACAACCTTGTTTCTAAATTCAAATTTTCATGACGCTCTCACGGTTACTCAGCTTTTATGTAGGTTACCAGCTTGAAACAAAAAAGGTTCCACTTAGTTCCCACCTCATTCAAAAAGCTAGATCATAAATCACCGTCTGTTTGCTTAGAAGCGGAAGTAACAGCTCATAACCATCGAGATCTCTTGTCTTTAATAACAGTACAATTGAATGGCCGCAGTCTATCGCTTGACAAATTCTCACGCCCCTGACATCGTCTTAAATGTGCACTTAACTTACCCTTTCTGTCTTTCACCCTCGGACGCCTCCATTCTTTTTATATCTCAACTTTATTAACGCATAAAGGTCTGCTGATGGCCCTTTAAGAATTAGGATGCGTCCCGGACTCACTCGAGCCGAACAAATGGAGTGTCGCAACTTACGGACAGCCCTGTCCCATCCCTAAGCGCAATTAATGGCACTGTTATCACACCGTTCCAAATTTGAATCTCCCCGTACGGATTTCAGCGCGCTAATCCATTCCATTTTTAAATTAACTTTAAATAAATAACGACTTTCGAACGCGGAAGTGCGCTCTTTTTTCTATTAGGGATGTAGTACAGCAGTAATGGGGGGAATTTCGATTCCAATACAAGTATCGACGTCGTGAAAGCAATCGGATTTACATGTCTACCGAGCGCGTACTAAAACGAAATCATGAATGAAGCGCAGTATAGGAAACCCAAAACATTATCCTTATGCTCCCATTTTACGACCTTTACCCCCATCGAGTCGAAAGGGTCACATCAGTACGACACGCTGTAAAAACGCTCTGTCCCTCTCGCACGCGCTCTGAACTCCTGAAAGTGAGCGAGATAATCACTAAGATGAGTCGAAAATTATTATTTTTATTATCACCATCGGCGGTGCTCTTTTATTTCCTTTTTACGGTCCGAGTACCTCATAAAAAGACAATAAACTTACTATTTACAGACCATCAGGAAATTGTTAGTCGAAGAGGTCTCTTTACGACACATGTTCGTGGTGGCTCCGGCTCCGAGTGATGCACTCTTTACGATTGGCGCGCCGTAAACCGAACGAATGATACATTTTATCTCTCCCTATGAGTATATCACGCCATCTGAATCAACTGCAAATGTTTTATTGCCTATGAATATCTCGAGTACTACTTCTATGATAGAGAAACGTTTGATGAGCGAAATGAGCGCCCAAACACCGGGAGCGTCGGACGTTTATAAACGCATCGTAAAAGAAACGTTAAAGTAGTGAGGTATGCCCGTAATCGGAAGTCAAGCTTCACTTTTACTAAGGGAATTTCGTCAAGAGATATAATAATAGTTATTAAATCGGCTGCCCGTGTTAGCTAATACATCAGTGAAGCGTTATTTTATGATTTAACGCTGATTCGCCTCGATATTACCGCTCATAAATTATCCCAGGGATTACCGGATAAATTGTTTTATGATATGTTTTCATTGTTTGTGGGTGTGATGTTTTTGTAATGACGTCTCAGATCTGTACGGAATGGTTTGAGGTTATCAAATAATCGAGTTTTATCGACTCGGTGACATCCCTATTATGCAAAGTGAGCGATTCAGTTTTACTGCGTTAGTTCTTGAAACGGAAAATTCGGTTTGCGAACTGTGGTTTATTGACAGTTTCGCTTGGAACGTCACTATTCAAATCGTGCTTTTTAGTTTATTTCCGTAAGTTTTCCGGAAAGCTGCCGTTATCGCCAGATCGGTTTATCGAAAATGCCGATTCGTGCGCGTCACTATGCAAAGTGAGCGATTTACTTTACTCGTGTTAGTTTGCAATAATAGCGACTCTTAGAGGGGGTAGCAATATCCGCGGCGGGCCGAGGGGGCGGCGGATCTCAATATTGTGAATTCCGAGGATGCTCTCCCACTGCGTGTAATGAATTTCGGGATTGTCTTGCGGTTTTTCGGTTCCAACCCCTCGGGATGTTTACTTTCGCTCTATTGGTCCAAGTCTCCAACTTTGATAATCAAGAAATTTTCGGAATTCTTTCGTGTTCGGATCACATCGGCGCCGCCCGTGCCTTCCACGGCTGAGTCTATGCTAATAGGGGCTGATATTATTTAGGTCCGGCCATTCCTATGATAAAATTGAACGAGTGATATTTGCCCGCAGACAATTCCTATGGAGATTCGAGATTCGGTCTTGTTCTGGGGTAGAATCTGTGCGTGGGGATGATAAACGGCCTTTTCCTTTTGCGAAAATATCGTAAGAAATACGAGAATCGTGTTGGAGGCGATTTTGTCCTTCGTATGCGGATAGGGGGCCTGTGCTTGTACGGATCAGCTCTTTCTTACATTTTAGATGTATTTATTCCTCTTCCCTATAATTTCACATCTGTTTTTGTATTTGCGTTTGTTTTTCTGCGTTTCTATGCTAATGTCTCTCGTAAATTAATCAAGATTGTTTCTTTCAACGCGTTGAAGCTACGAGTCCCTAATAAAGCGTATTTTTTTATCCAAAATACTAATTTCCTTAACGAACTCACCTGCGCCCTCAAGCGAAGTTATTAAAAAGCCCCATCTTAATTACAAGCATCGTCTCAAACGGCCAGTGAGGAGTCAAAAGGTGAAATTCGAAAACGGAACAAGTTTTGTAGCAAAATCTTAACAGAATTCACAGAAATTCTCGCTCTTTGGACGTCAAAATTGAATATGGAATGAATGCTTCGCAGTTTGAAGTTTGTAGGGATGAGGTTATGAAATCGCAAATTCAATATAACCCTATCGATGTTAAAAGATTAAGAAGATCATGAATGATAGTCGATAAGGTGCATTTCAGACAAAGCACTGATATTTTTATGTCTGCCGAGCTCGGCTGGCTTTACGGCGAGCTGCGGTCGCCCGAGGCGGGGACGGTTCTAATTAAAATCGCTCTACGTTTTCTGTGGTGTTCATTTTCATCCTTTAAAACGCTTTTTGTTGTGCCCTCCCTGGTTACTGCGTTATTGTTGTGGGCTGTAACTAATTTACATGTTAATGAGATGTTTGTAATGCTTCGATAATAGTTGCCAGAATGGGACTACTGATTAACCCACAGATTTGAATGGCGCAACAAGAATTTCATACGCCTGTTGAAGCTCTCAAACATTCCTATTTTGCTACAAAATTGTAAAATCTTTTACTTAATTCCATGGGACATGTACGAGGTCCAAAAATATGTTTAAATTCCCTTATATTCATTAGCATTTATCACAATACGGGGACGGCAGAAGCGCGCCAAGCCCGCGCCTTTGTCTCGCGTATGCAAACGACATACACCTGTGCCTGTTTATGTAAGCCTGGTACTCGCAAGAATGGGGAGCATATTTTTGGTTTTAATTGTTTTTCTTATTGATGAGAAATGTAATGTATTGTTACAGTGACTGTGGTTTGTGAGACAAAGCAATTAATTTTAATAATATGTATACTATTACCTACGTAGTCTTTTGTTTGAGACATCTGTATTCTGCATTAGCGTCATTTTATTTTCCATAGTAAACTACACAACGAGAAACCAACATTAGGTACCTACCAACATTGTTTTTTTTATATTTCATGATAGTCAAAGTACCTACCTTATTTGAAAAGGACTCCGAAATAAAGATTTATAAAAAGGTTTTAAAAAGTAAACAGAAACTTTACGCTTATTTCAAGCTTTAAGCTTTCGCTTCACACTTTTTACCAGCGCTCAATTTAAAACAATTTAATTCCGCGGTTTCGATGCGGTCCCGATTTACGATCAACGGCTACTTACCATCGATAATTAAAGCGTAGGTAAATCATCGACATCGATAAACAACGCGCCCAGCACTATTAACCTGGGTAACGATGATAAAATGTTTAAATATTTTATAGATCCGGCTTTGGGTTTTGGCGCTAAACTGCATTTCTGGATTTTAAATTGAGACGAGCACTCTTTTTTAGTTTCGTTATTAGCTATAGTTAGGTACCTATTTAGGTACCAACGAGGTTTTATTTAACTGGACAATAAAATTATGCACTATTCATTCGCGTAGTACCCGCGCCGTCTCGCTATGGATGAGTATGCTTTATAGATGAACGAATCATGGCCAACAGGTTAACTATAAAATGTATGTTATTTAGGATAATATAATTTAAAAAGAAGGACAAACTTGAAGTTGGCAACAAAACGGATGGAACATTGAAGCGAGATGATTCGCTATGACGTGCGAACTAAGTTGCGGAAGTAAGCCTCTTTCGCTCTAAAAGCATGGCAAAGTTGTATCTTACAAGTTTTTAATTGTGCAAAGGGGTACAGTACAATCTTAAAGTAAAATTAAGAGTTAAATTAATTATAACTCGTTATAATGCAATCGCGTAGATAAAAGATGATATTTTTACATGTGAATTAAATAGCTATCCTATTACAGGATTACGGTTCAAAAAATAAATATTACGAGAAACACAGTTAGTGAGGAATCTATATTAAGTAAGTATGTAAATTATGTGTGATAATTAACTTACTTTTCTATAAAAACGATCTTAAGAAAATAAAAAAATTAAGTATGAAATGATCTAAACCTACCGAGCTACGAAATCAAGTAGGTACTACTCAACCGCCTAGTCGAAAAGCATTCGAGACACAACTGTAAAGAAAATAGTTTTTTTGGGATTTATTTAATTAGTTAGACATTGCCCCAAGTGCGATGTCTTACGCATAATAACAACTTATCATAGTATGACAAATTCATTGCGTATGAAAAATTATTGTAAAAGATTAATACATTAAACATTAGTGTTCTTCCAACACGAATAAGCTTCGTAAACCGCTTACATCCATACTGAACTTTGAATTAAAATAATCTTATTATCGTCTCAAACATTCAGTTCAAAACACATATTTTCCGTAAATAACTTAAACCTATGTCATTGTCACCTGCAAAACTTTATGAAAAAATAAGACCACCGTCGGAATTCAATTTGAATTTAGAAGTACAAAAAATGCTAATCTCTAAAGAGGTTCACCGCCCTGATTTGCAAACCGACTCCGTGACGATTGTATGGTGATCATACAACTTTGTAAGTACGTAGATTATGTATTTCGATAGAGTACCTACTAATGCACATATTCATACCTATACAGGGTGTAATCGTTAAGTGTGCACAGGCGATTATTCCGTAACTATTGCAGATATCAAAAAACTTTAAACTGATATCGAAAGTACTTTACCGAATGAGTAAAATGACATTAATAACTTTTTAAAAATAAAACGAGAAATATCCAAAAAAAATACATTAATCACTCCCATACATTTTATTTCTTAGTAAGTACAAAATTTTGTATTCAAAGCATATGTTCGAAGTGACGTCCTCCTTGTGCAATACAATGACGAGCTCTATTTACAGTTTCGAAATGAACTTTCCTTAACATTTGCGGAGTAATTAAAGCAATTGCACGACGTACACGATTCTGTAACTCTTCTAGGCTGTGTACTCTCTCAGCGTACACGTGGTCTTTGACAAATCCCCATAGGAAGAAATCACAAGGCGTGAGATCCGGGGATCTGGCAGGCCAAGGGGTTGCACTATTATTGGCTATTAAGCCATTATAATTGTTTCGTAAGAAATTCATTACAACATTTGTATTATGTGCAGGTGCTCCATCTTGTTGAAAAATTATCGACCTTCTTTCATCGTCTGGAATTGGTTCTAAGAGACTTAGCATATCGTTTTGTACAAAGGAGAAATATCTCTGTCCATTTAAGGTTCCACTGTAAAAATATGGCCCAATGATCCGATCTCCAAGAATACCACACCACACATTAATTGAAAATCGCACCTGAGCTCTAACTTCAGTAGTTAAGCGAGGATTGTCAATTGACCAATAATTTCTACTATCTCATACTAAATGTATGGGAGTGATTAATGTATTTTTTTTGGATATTTCTCGTTTTATTTTTAAAAAGTTATTAATGTCATTTTACTCATTAGGTAAAGTACTTTCGATATCAGTTTAAAGTTTTTTGATATCTGCAATAGTTACGGAATAATCGCCTGTGCACACTTAACGATTACACCCTGTATAGGTATGTTGGTATAATAGTGCCATTCAACTTCCTGCTTCAACTTTAAATCTGTAGATATTGGTCATGTTGGCAAATATAAGATCCATACTTTGTATGAAAGAGTGGATTAAACAAAATGGCGGTTAATCAACTTCAAATAAAAAAACCACTTTTTTACATAGTTAATAAATAATTAATGGTGGACAATCAACACAGCGTGAATGTAAGATGAAAATTTGTATAGTAGATAATTATATTTAATACTAACTTTTTTGTAAAAAGTCTAATGTGATTAGAATAATGAAGATTAAATTAACAAAATTAAACCAACTCCATCGCGATCGCTTAAAAAACTGACTTCAAAAATAACGTTCGATATTCAAATTCAAGGAATCATCACCCGCAGAGCAACTTCGGAATAATTCTTAAAAATATGGAGTTATTTTTAACCTCGTTGCGGGGTCGCCTCCTCCCCTTCAGGAAAAATGTTAAACGTCAAAAGATAAATTACCTAAGGGAAATTAAAAGTGTCTTGGAATAATATAATTTTCGCTTTGTTTTCTAAAGCACCTACAGGATGGCGTGCCATAGTAAGCATAGTTCGTTACCGGTAAATTACAAATATGTACAAACAAACCACTATAAAATTCACGCATAGATTTAGTTGGCCATAAAAGATTGGTTAGTCTTGATACTAAAGTAGTTACATATAATTATGTCCAGTGTGTAGTAAGCTTGATACGACCAAAATCAGAATGGAATAATACAGGTTTTCCAAATTCAAAAAGTGAATAATCTTGAGGTAGTATGGTTTTCTGGTACAGGACCGTATTCAGAACTTACCTATAGGTATAGCTTTAGTATTAGTGTAATATTAACTTTTAGCTGTAGTATTATTAATTGAACTTTTATTTAAGAAGGCATTTGTGAACAAAAATTAATACAGAATTGTTTAATTTGTGTAGGTAACTATTTCTGCAATATTTTTTATAGTGTTATCATCTAAATTGTTCTTCCCTGGTAGTTTGTACGATTTCTAGTTTATGCAATCGATTAAAAAATCGTATCATACAATTTGTAATATCTAGCAAGAAACCTACACGAATACAAAACTTATTATCAACGGATTCATCTTTGCTTTCTCCAACTGCCTTTTTTTTATCAACAATTATAATTGAAAACATAAAAACAAAGCTATCAAATCCTTTAGAAACCCTATCGGGTGCGCATTTAAACACGGACATCACAAATACATTAAAGAACTCAAATCTAATTTTCAAACAAAAAACAAAAAAAATCTTAATTACTTTTTCTCTCAAAGAGACAGATAAGGCGCCCTATTTGAATCCTCGTTATCAACACTTTCTTCCTCCCTGAGTTTCTGGGCCCTTGGAGGTATAAATTTAGACAAGAATAAGGTAAAAATGGGAAATACATAGTGCAAAAAAACATGAATACCAGCCAAACTCCATGTTGAATGTTTGTAAACAAACCACGACAAAAATAACTAAAACTCATTTGCTTGGCGTCGAGTGTCAGATAAAATTGTAAGTCATTTTTATTGAAAGAAAAACCTCAAATCCACAAATAATGTAAATTACGTACTAAAAGACGCGATAAATCTGTGAATTTTAGGTTAAGTTGGTGTAGGTGGTTTGTTCACACACATTGCAAATCGAGTTTAGCTAGTGTAAGATGGAAAAATATAGCAGCTTACTGTTTTTCACATCCCAATTTGTCAGTAGATATACACGGAAATTTAACTTGACAATGTTTATTTTAAAAAGTTTAATAGGTACGCAATGTAATCTTTGGAGTGAAAACAAAATGTATAAATAATTTAATAACTTCATCCTTATTATTATTACCTATTGAATTGCATGTGGTTCATACTACAGCTGGTAGTCCTATCAGTAATATTCCTCTCTGCTCCTTCAATCCTGAGTTTTCCTGCGACCCCCAGGAATACCTATCAGGCGTAATTTAAAGATAACTAATGCCTCCAGTCATTAGGGAGAAAGAGCTGCAGCCAAATGCATTTTTAATATTGGTTTCTAGATTTCAGGTGTTTTTCCGAACTGTTTGCGATAAAATAACTGCATGGTAATATTTTTTTATACATAAAATAACTGGGAACTGTTTTATGGAATAAAAAGAGAGATAGGTTATGTTTGATTAGGCATAGAGCTACATATGAGCAAAATTTCAGTTCGACTCGTTTAGTAGTTTTGGCGTGAAGAGGTAACAAACATCCAAACTTTTGCGTTTATAATGTACCTAAGTGTGTTTCGGTTTTGTATTAAATATATCAGTCATCTAATATAAAAAAACACAAGCTCTGCCTAGCTTGGGACTAGATAATGCTGTGTGAATTGTCCAAATAGTGTAAATAATACTTTAAAATATTCAATATTAGGCAATTTGAAGTCAATTTATAGTTTTTAAAACATGCCAAACAAACTTTTGTTTTTATTCGTAATGAAAATACAGCCGATTAGCGACGATGACGATGACGATGACGATGACGATGACGATGATAAATTACTTTTATTATTTTCGCTGTACGATTGTTTAGATGTACATCTGAATCGACTAGCTGATTAGTAGAGCCTGTAAGTAGCAGTTATATCCACCACCATTAATTTAGGTAAAACGTGAGCAAATCCACGGCCAAATGATAGTAAGTATTTAGCGCGAGAAAACTGTGGTCAGTTCCATAACAATTTTAAAAAGTCATAAAACGCCTCAACAAATTCACTTTTATGAAATAACAGTCATAAAAACTATTTTAGGTGACGCTTATTACAGTGTTACCATCTTTAACATTACGATTAAACCATTTTTAAATTTTACGAGTTTATTCTGTACCGATTACATTTTATTTCCTGTATCATTTTTGATGAGACTGTCGTAGGCACTGAAGACATAAAACTGTTCAACGATTATTTATAACGATTAAAAGTTTTACGAGCTTAAAATCCACCGACTTTCAAAATAGGTCCAATTGTCCCTAAGATTTTTACGCTTTAACGACCAAACGTTACCGAAATTAAAAAGGGCTGCCCACGATCTGATGTTTTTTACTCTTTTACGGAAAAAAAAACGTTATAATCTTACGGCAGTAAAATATCATGGGACATTTACGACAAATTCACACAAGTCCTACTTAATAAATCCGACAAAAATCCCAAATTTATGCTCGCAAAGGACATGACTAAAAAAATATTTTACGACGCAGTAAAATGTTTAGAATGCGGCCCTGGACGGGATAATTCGGGAAAAATCCATTTTAATTAAAATATTTTTATGATGATTGTAATAAAAATTAAGAAAGATGATTTCCTTTTAATGCTCTTTTATGAAATACTCAGCAGAATGTTCTACTAACGAGGATGATGAGACGTATTTAGCAAATTACTTTTAAGATGTTAAATCAAATTAGAACATAGTTAACAGAAGAAATGAAATGAAATCAAAAAATATCAATGTATGTATTATTGATAATTTATTTTATTTTGTTTATGTGATTTTTTTTATGTTACTTACTGTGTATGTACCTACTGAAATTATGTTAAATATATTAATTTAAAAAAAAGAAATTATGTTAAATTATTAATATATTAATTATGTTATGTACTGAAATTATGTTAAAATTGTATTTTACGTTGATGTAAAATATTAATTGATGAATTATTGACATGTAACCATAATATTGTTATCAAATAAAAAACTTGAACTTGAACTTATTGTGTTATATTATGTATATCAGTTATCAAGTACCCATAACACAAGCTCTGCTTAGCTTGGGGCTAGATGATGACCCAAGCTTCGTAGGTAGATTCGGACCTTTCTATACTCAAGTCTATCCACACTATAATAATTTAAAAAGAGGAAAGATTTGTATGTTTGTAACGTTCATATAAACTCAAAAACTGCTGCGACGATTTCAAACATTCTCACCATTAGAATGTTACACAATCCCAGAGTAAAATAGGCTATATTAATTACTAGAAAAATTTAGGGATCCCTTTTAAAACTTCAATTATGTAACCCAAGGTGTAATTTTTTTTACCAACGAGATTGAAAAATAATTGTCAGTATGTGCGTTGTATTTATTGATTTTATTATTTATTGATTCTGATAGTTTAAATCGGTAAGTAGGTAGGTTATAATGCAAATTCTGACAAAAAATCGATAGCATGCCATCTTGGAGCTTGGCTGGAGTAGGTACTTATAGTATAAAATTTATTAAGATACTAGTCAACGACGAGCTTCAGAGCTACTAAAATATAAAAAAAAAAAATCATTATATTAATATAAAAAACACTGTCGATTTATCAAAGTTTAGCAATCTGCGCGTCACCATTTAGGTATTTCTCCAGTAAATTCCACAAAAAGCAACGCGCTGTTTTTTACGACAGAGAAATATAGAGAGCGCACACTAGGAATGTTAAAAAGTATTCCTGATTAAATAAAAATGTCGTAGGCCTCTGTTGGCCTCCAGGGGCAACTTGCACGTGATAAGCATATAACAGCGGCCTTCGCCTTACGTTTAGATTTTATAGCGGAAGAATTAAAACCATTTGTCAAAAATGATTTAAGATTGAGGCAATGACACTTTGGGTAATGTTCAGATATTGAACTTTAGTAAGTACCGAGTTTTTATTTGAGAAGTTGAGTATTTCATGTCGTGCTGAATGATGATTAAATTCCATTTTCAAAAAAACCAGGTCCGCACCTGGTTTTTTTGAAAATGGAATTTAATTTTTTTTCAATTGTTTTTGTGACGTCTATGTTACCTAAACACAGGATGGTTTTGAGATGAGTGTGTGTGACGAATCTGAAACCATGATGGCGGAATCACATACTTGTCGCGCAACCACGAGATAGGCCGAGCACGAGTGGAGCGCTCTGGCTTTCTTTCGCTCAAAAATACTAGCAAAAATACGGTTTTATTGTCTTTGGATTAAACGTCTCTACGAGTGTGTGATATCGCCATAAGAGTTAGTGAAAATTCAGGCAAGAAGTCATGGACCCAATTTATGAGAAAACGATGCGCTCTTAGGCTTTGAGATTGGGGCATACACGAGAGTGTATGCCTCAATCTGATATCAATTAGTCATCCTGTATAATAAACTTTAGTCAACTTAAAGGGGAAAGATATTTTTTTATTGGTAGAAATGTGATTATTTACACTATTAATTATAAAGAGGAAAGGCTTGTATTTTTGTATGTGACGGATAAACTTAAAAACTACTGGAACGATTTCAAAAATTCTTTTACCATTAGAAAGCTTGCTTTTCAGGAAGTGACATAAACTATGTTTTATCCCGGAATACTGGGGTAAAACCGCGAGGCGCTGCTAGTCAAATATATAATTCCCAAGACTAAAATATACGTTACCATATCGTTGGACTTGATCGGGGAAATCAACTGGGCTTACCTGTAAAAAGAAAAACAAAATTAGATACAAAAAAAAAGTACACAGTAAAGAACCAATAAAAAACAAATTCAGCGGTAAAAGGTGACTCCATATTTTATGCAAAACATCAGGACATTTTCCGCGGTCATTTGTAAGAAAAAAATATAGGCAATATAGTTTTTCCTATTGTCCGCATCCCTACCTAAATAAATAACAGCCTTTTTAAACTGTATGCCCCAGAGATAAAGTTCAAATTTTACTAGCGACTGATACGATCCTCTGTGCAATGTATTGGTGTAAATATTTTTGTGACAGAAACATCGTTTTGTATAGGGTACTTTTGCTTTGTTAGATTTTATGTATAAAAAATAAGGAGCTCAGGACGAAATATAAAATTATCTTTAGATAGAAAAAAACTAACTAGATAAAACTGGTGATCGGAATGCGGGCTTTTATTTCGGTCAACGAATTAGCATTGCCATTCAACTTGGCAATGCTGCCAGCATTCAGGGTACTCTGCCTTCTGGTGATTGTTTAGATTTTTAGAAAATAGATGTAAGTGTAAATCCATCATCATCAGCCTATATTAGTCCACTGCTGGACATAGACCTCCCCTAATGAGAGCCATAGCGCCCTGTCTTCAGCTTGCCGCATCCAGCATAAGTGTAAATATTAGTTGTAATTATTTTATTCTGAAAGAAAATAACAATCAAATAACAAATTAAAATTAAAACTAGTATTTTTATTCTGTTTTTTCCATAATAATAAAAATATGTTTTTGTCTATACTTTAGATTGTCAACATTATCTACAGAGTCTAGGTATACTAACAAATATTATAATTCTTTTGCCACTTATAATAATAATAATAACCGTTTATTGCAATAAAAGGTTATTATTAGCAACATAAGACAAGTACTTTACAAAGTAACTTAACTAGGGCCCATATGATAAATACCTTACAGACTTAACATACATAATAATATTTAAGATTATTTATCGGGTATTTATCGCGTACCTTTTGCTTTTGTAGGGAAAAGAAAGCAAAAGGTATGCGATAAATACCCGATAAATAATCTTAAATATGTTATCAAATCGCGAAAGTTTAAAAAGTTTTATAACTACATAATAATAAAAACATAAACATAAAAAAAAACTTTTGTCCTACATCCTACTGACATTAATACCTACTTTTAGTTTATGCTAGAAAAATATAAAAATATTACAACGACCAGACAAACACTTTTATAAACATTAATCCAAACGTACCAGTAATAGGACAATAGCAGTTCACTATTATATTAGCATCCCCTACAGACAGACATATTAATATTTATATGTACGTACGTTTGTCATACGCAATTATTGTAATGCATTCGACGTACACCTTTCCTTTAGTGCAACTGTCATACAGTAGAGTGACAATGATTTTAGAAATTGTCAATATTATTATTTTTATTTCATTTTTTTGACGACCTCTGTGGCGCGGTGGGCGAATGTCGCAGGAGGTTGCGGGTTTGATTCCCGTCTTGGGGCAAATATTTATAAGATCTGCAGGTATTTGTTCCCGGTGCTCTGGTCGTTTTCTTGTATCATAAAAAATATCTATCTATGATATATATTGTATACCCAATGCATATCAGTTATCTAGTACCTACCCATAATACAAGTTCTGCTTAACATGAGGCTAGATAATGCTGTGTGAATTGTCCAGGATTATTTGTTTATTTATTTTCTAACCCTGTACTAGGAAACATTATGTTATTGTTTTTTCAGTATTTGTCTATTTTAGCTATCATCATCATCAGCCTATATTAAACCACTGCTGGACATAGGCCTCCCCTAATGAGCGCCATAGCGCCCTGTCTTCAGCATGCCGCATCCAGCAGTCTCTAAATCGTCATCCTAGCTGGTCGGAGGGCGTCCTTTTATTTTAGCTATGATTAAAAAATAAAGAAATAAGAAAATTATGATAATATTTACAATTGAAACAGATAAGCTAACTGCAGGCTGTTGAAAACAATCTAAAGTTAACTCAACTGATCCGTATCAATAACATTCAGAAGCGTCCCCAAGACACGAATTGTTTGATTTAGATTTTGTAAAATTATCGCTTTCTGACAAGTGGAACACATAAACTCTATAGAAAAATTGATATAAATAAAGTTTAACGTTAGTTTTATTAGTCCAAGTTTACCACTGAGTTTATAAAATATACACAAGATAAAATGGTCTCATTCCCATATTCTTTTTATTTTAAAATTATTCGCCCTTAACACCGTAATTTCTTTCATAAGTTTATAGTTTATGAAAGTTAAAACGTCAATAAAAAGCACAGACACATTAATATTTAACACCTAACTTATCTCCTCAACCTTATATTCGGATGGTCCATCCCCTGATGCCAGATTGACATCTGTCACTGGGGTTCATACGACCCCATATTTTTCGCTGGTGGAATAAATTTTTAATCAAAACATTTTTGGACCCCTCTGGCCGTTAATTTCTCTATTGTCAGATGGTGACACAAGTTAAGTTGGGACGGTGTCGATTTAGTTGGATGAGTACTTTTATGCTTGTAAATCAAACTAGATAAATAAATAATTATAAATACTATTTAACGGGTATTTATCGCGTTTATTTACCTATTTTTCCCGACGTTTCGACAGGTTTACACACTGCCGTGGTCACGGGATGACTGGCGTACTGGAGCTACCGCCTCTGCAAAGCGGGGGCAGCATTTTTTGTAGCTACCCTCACTTGGTTTTCGGGTGAAGTAGAAATGTCCATCTGCACACTCGGACGACACACAACGCTAACAGTGTCCGCGACGCACTGAGTAACCGGTCTTCGACGACTACACCTGGCTAAAACTGGATTCCACGAGGCAGAGAGCTTGAAACCGTCTTCACGATTGAAATTAGGATATTTCTTAATTTCAATCGCTTCCCGAACTATTCTCTTGTAGTAATGCCTCTCATTAATTGTATTGTGTGTAAACCAGTCGAAACGTCGGGAAAAATAGGTAAATAAACGCGATAAATACCCGTTAAATAGTATTTATAATTATGTGTTCAGATCGCGTAAGTTTAAAAACATTTATAGATAAATAAATACTTTTGGAGTTCGCGTTTTGTAAAAAGAACTAGATTTTTATTTTGCTTTTCTTAAATGTTATAATAACTGGACCCTC
Organism: Eupithecia vulgata; assembly: GCA_946478455.1. Classification (NCBI taxonomy): domain Eukaryota; kingdom Metazoa; phylum Arthropoda; class Insecta; order Lepidoptera; family Geometridae; genus Eupithecia; species Eupithecia vulgata. The sequence goes on from OX297877.1 coordinate 1,727,817, forward strand.
GATTATATGTTTAAGGGGCTATACTTATTCAAATCAACTCTATCAGATTTAAATATTTTCCAAACTACTAAATTTTTGATTTTGAAATTTATATAATTATGGTAAAATTGAGGACTTACTCTATCAATCAAATGTTTCGGAAATACGATTTCATAAGTCTTGAAAAAAAAATTGCAAAGTTACCTCAAAATTTTTACTAAAACCTTAATTTCTCAATAAATACAGAAGTTAAGATCACGTAAATAAGCATGGTAATAGAACTTAGTATAATTTTTTTTTTCAAATAAAGTCCGAATTAACAGATAATAATAACTAAAACTTAGTTTTTGGAATTGGGCTGCTATGCCTTGTCTCACTCCTATGAAATACGTACATACGTACGTAATCCTATGTGTAAACCTTTCACAAAAATTTGAGGTTGTATATAAATAAAAAAATTCAATGCCCAGAAAGAAAAAAAATTGTCACCTTACTGGCACCCGACATCTTCTTGCTTTGTTGGAATTTAAAAAGAACTAGGACCATTCCTAGATATAAAGTGCACTTTTCATATCCATCAGCAACGTTATCTTCTTCCCTCCATCAACATCTTCACCCATGCAATAGCAACATTGAATCAAAAATCACTTTCAATTCAATTCAAGCACCAATCACAACAATCAATAAATCGAACACTAAAATATAAATATCACGTACGTAAGAATAAAAACAACTATTACAAGTACATTTGAATTTCATCATAAATCTACTACGGTTTAAAATATTGGTTGTAAAAATGTATGCTAACGATTTCATTGGAAAAGCGAGTTCCCATGTCTTTCGCGTATGGAATACCAAATCGATAATACTTTGACTTCCGTTAATAATCGATAGGTACTTAAATTTAAACCGGTATACTTTTTATTAAGCCTTTGTCTGTCATTGAAATTATGATTTAATCAAATCAGAACGATTAAATCGATTCTTATATTTTATTTAAAGGTAAAAATTTACATTACTATTGATGATCATATCATCATGATCATTTTCTTTACCAATTCTCAAACTTATATACAAAATTATTCAATATTGTGTTTTATATTATATCTGACATCTTCTTTTTTATCTGAATTAAATATTGTGGCTATCTGAATTAAAGAAAGATTTATTGCGAAATCACTAATACAATAATATTAGCGGAAGAAACTAAACATTACTCAGGAGAATAATGTTTAGTTTCTTCCGCATCTGTAAATTTGCCAAATTTACAGATTATGTTTTGAAGTAGCACATAGGTACTTTTCATCAGGAATCTATCATTTAAACCATAGACAGCTAACAAAAGTTTAGACTAACTGTCAAACCTGTCTGAAAGCAACCATCAAGCCACTTGTCCAGAAGCAATGAGTAGGTACAATCAATGCCAGACCACACAGAGGTGCACAGAAATAGAAGCAATGATTACAATAACTCAATAGCCCGTGTTTCGCCACCGACCTACATCTATATCTACCTATTAATTGCTAGTGGCCTTCGGTTCTAGTCGGATTGGACTACGAAAAATATAAATAAAAATACAACATCTCCAACTTTAGAATAAGATTTATATAATATAATGAATTTGTGTTGTAGTTGAATATGGAGTAGAAAATGTTAAAGAAATTTGATCTGATTTCTGTTAATAAATTGATGGCCAGTGAAATTCGCAATATTACATGTGAGTTTTCCATAAGATATGTATGTGTGCTAAACTTAAAATGGTGTAGGTACATTCAAAGAAATATTTATTTATACCTGCATGAATAATATGTCAGATTGGTGCTATTCATTCATAATATTAATCGAAGGTCAGGAAACCACGACTTTGAGCGGTCTTAATAGTCATAATAATAGTCATTTATTTGGAAAAAAAATACAAGTCAGGATTTGTGTTGAACTACTTGCAACACTGTAAAATACATTTGAATTACGAATTAATACATAGTAATTAATATTACTACTTATGATTGTTTATGAATATAATCTATGAAAGGATTTAGTTTTAGAATCAATTATTACTTAGTTGTAGTTTGTCGTTTATTCTAATTCATGCCTTTTTGATTTAATGTACACATTACATTTCTTAGAAAATTGTTACGAAATTGGTGATTATTCGGTAAATACTTAGATTTTAAGGACACGAGACAAACAGATCTCAAAAAGTTAGACAAACAACTGACTTCGACTAAGTGAGTTAGCCACAAGGCAATCAATTCCAAAAACAAAGCCCCACACAAACTGCCAATGTAACTGAAGCGGCTCTAAAACGCGTAAAAATTATGAACATACATCAAGACACGCATATTTTAAATGTACGTAGTCAAATACAAGTGGCTATTGGCTTCGATTCGTTGCGGCTATCCGCTGGTAAAAGTTTACATTTTTAATTATTTCCAGAGACAAGAGTAAATTTACATGTCTATGGTTTTTGCATAGTTGAATTGGGGAAGTCCCGTCACCCAGTTTTATGACCCACCGGGTTTGTTACATACTTCCTTCTTACCTTGTAGGATATTTAAGTATCTCGTATTTTAAGTATTTACCCACTACCAACATAATAGAAAAGAGAAAAAAACGGACGCACAAAAACCAGCCATCATCGTGTAATTAGATAGAAAGTAACATTTTTGTTTATTAATATTTACAGAATTAATGTTTTATTTTAGTTTTGGGTTTAGAAGAGGTAGTGGGACAAAAAAGGTTGTTAACAAAATTGATTTGTTCATAGACTTATAAATCAAGAACTTTATCTAGAAGTATCCACAGTTTTTCTAAACGCATTGCCACCCTTAACGGAATTACATACTATAGTAATACTTATAGATTATTATAAAACAAACTTTGAATGATACATGTGATTATTAATAATAATGTTATTTGTTTTAAAAGTCAGAATAAGCGTGTTAAGAAACGTGTAATTTATAAAAATACTTGATAATTATATTATTACATTTAATACTGTTCATAAATGCCAACTTTTTAATAGTACGCTTCAAAAGGCCTAGTGTTTGAGTTCGGGAGTCGTTTGTAAAACTTGCTTTATACTGTCGTGTTTTAACAGATCATTTGTAATTTTTTATTTATTGCTCTCTTTTTATCTATTTTATCTAAAAGATAAGCAAGCTGAAGTGGCAGTGGGCTGACCATATCTCGAGAAGAACCGACAACCGCTGGGGTAAACGTGTTCTTGAGTGGAGACCGCGACTCGGCAAACGTAATGTAGGACGAACTCCGACCAGGTGGGATGACGATTTGCGAAAGACTGCTGGCAGATGCTGGATGCAGCAAGCTGAAGATAGGGCGCTATGGCGCTCATTAGGGGAGGCCTATGTCCAGCAGTGGACCAGTATAGGCCGATGATGATCTATTGCTTGCAGCAAATGTTTGTACGATGGGTATTTAATTCGTCTATTAAAAATGTCTATCTATGTAATGTACTGTATTATGTATATCAGTTATCTAGTACCCATAACACAAGCTCTGCTTAGCTTGGGGATAAGTGATGCGGTGTTTTTGACAACTTTTTATAATAATTTACCACTTTTACTGTGCCGATCGCAACGTAAGAATCGACCCCTACTACTCAGTCCGTGGATGTCGTAAGAGGGAATCTACCAGAGAAACCTCAGCAGCTTCCTAGGTGTATTTTAACACCTTCACTGCGCTCACAAATCCAACCAAGCGTGGTAATTATGACAGAACCCTATTATTTATTGTTTGCGGGTAGCATATCGAGCCGTGGATAATGATTGCTGTACCTCAGCCAATCTAAGTCTCAGATGCATATTAACCCGAGGGCAGCAGTTAGTCACCATCCACCCAGTATACATGATACCACACACTCAAACACACATTGTGTGTTTGAGTGCTTACAGTTGCGTCGTTTAGTGCATAGTCAGAGTGTAGCGCGGGAATGCAATTTCGCTAGACGCAGTGTATTCAGAGACACAGGGCGTGGATAGACAGCTGGTTCAATGTATCAAAAGCCAGCATAGACTAGACACTCAAATAACATCATTTGATGTTTTCATTTCTTAATTGTACATTTAGATCTAATTTTTCAATTATTGAATATTAAATGCCTTATCTTGTGTAGACACCATTGTGGCGCCAACAACAAAATATCTAGTTGTATGGAGGGTATCCGCTTGGTTGCGCAACCAAATTTGTTGCTGGGCAAACAATCACACGCTAGTGGCGACATTTATTATGTACCTATAGACCTAGGTATTTGGCGTCTTGTCATGAAATCACAACTTTGTATTCTCTGATTGGTGATGAACGTGTCATGGCGGATTGCTGTATTTTGTAGTTTTACTTTATCAAAATAATAAATAATCTCGATCAAAATAAAAAATAACAACACGTCATGTTTTTATAAATCTATGCCTTAGGTATAATTTGGTATAAGTATACATGATTTTTGTAAGTTTTATTTACTGTCATCATTCCTATCATCATCCCTCCTGACTTCATCCCACTTTGATTCCATATTCTTGGATTGATCCAGAATCAAAGTGGGATAAAGTAATCTTAAACCAGTTACGAATGTATTATCCCAGCTGTTCTCCCAGCACTGTGACCGCGGCATTCTCGCTGGGATGTCCGCGCTGCAGTATCCTCCAGAATTTGAAATTAACTTCACTATTTAAATAGTTTTTATAGTTGGTAACTTACCGCGGGTTTGCTCGACTTCATTATAATAATTAACCAGGAGCTCTATATGCGAAGTATTCTTAACCTTACAATCTGCAATCAGAATGGTATGGGACCATTTCGAAATGAAACAGAAGAACAGAGAATGTCCCGAGGTGGTCCCATATTTTTTTATTCCCCTGGGATAAGTATTTGTCTCAAAAAACTGTCCCGCTCCTATGAACGCGAAATCATATGTCTATCCTTTTCAAAGACACCCTTTTTTTAGGTTGTTACAGGCCCTTTAAATACATAACTTTTTTTTAAAAAATCTCATAAAAAACTGCACTCATGAAAATCATCCACACTTTCTTCTCGAAAGACAAATAAGATTTTAAATACTTCTAAAATGTTAATACAACCAGTTTATGAACAACTCTCATACATTTTCCCGCACAGAAAATATAAAGTTAAGAATAACATAGAAGAAAAATCAGAGGTCAAGTAATTATGGTTTTAAAGAATGGGTCACAAACAGTAGCTGGTTTTGAATATTTCTTTGTCAACCACTTGAAAGATATTTCGTATAATTAAGGAATTATTTAGTAACTACTTGAATATTGACAATAGATTATTGTGTTATTGTTTTTAAGATAAATGAGCTTTCGTTATGAAATATTTGGTAAGCCTGGTAGCTGAGAAGTTATCATCATCATCTGAGGAATGAAGGGACTGAAGTCATCATAATTGTAAAATAATTAAAATAATGATGATGTGGCGGTGGATGATCGATCTGTAGTACTTTATTGAGTGTTAGTATAAATACAAACGGGTTTTACTATTTTGTATCAAAGAATATTTACAAATAAGAATCAAAACCTGACGTGTTCAAGATGGCTAGAACAGGCAGATCACGCAGTGTCAGCAAATTACCAATAACCCTGTATACATTCTTCCCTAAACCACAAAAATACTACTAGTCCGAAATAATTGTCAATTTTTTCTATTCTATATTCTATTCATTTAATTTTTTGTCCCGATCTCCCGATTTTCGCATCTGTCAAGTCTATGACGAATCACTTTGTCATTTTTGACAGCTTTTTGTGCTTTCAAATGTAATTCGCACCCTTTTCATGTTTGTACAGTCAGCCGTGATGTATTCTAATTTTTTTTCATGAATAGAAAATATAATAAATGATTTATGCTTTATGTTTATTGCAATACACTTGTAGTATTTTATAGTATTTATCATATCTAAATAATTTATTATGTTAACTGACAAAAAAATCAGATAAACTAATCTGGTTTAGCTTTGGAGAGACCAGCAGTAGATAGTGAAGCAATAAGGTATCAAAAAAATGCTTATAATAATTTTAGTTCCTAAGTACTATTTGAAAACCTAAACATGAGCGTATTCTTGCTTTTGTTCATCAACACATTTTTTCTTTATTATGTGTCCAAAGGTACCTGTAAAACATACCTAACTAACTCCCAAAAGTATTTATTAATGTTACCACATATAAATAAATAATAATTCTAATAGTAGCGTTCCAAAATGCCGCCATATTTGTTACAATTGTACATTCGACCATAGACACAAAAGTATTACATTCCATAGACAAAACACAATAGAATTATAATGCTGTATGATTGTATTGTTAGATGCGCAAAGAGCAACCCTTTGGGTTTTTTTAACGTGGTAATTGTTGGGATAACAGGGGGTAGGTAAGTATGCGTATAGGATTAAAGGGAGAGCCCTGGTTTTTAATCCTGGCAATAAAAATCAGCGGGGCTTCAGATTTAAACCTAAATCTGGCTTTTGAATTTTTATTTTAAAGAATTTGTCTATATGTAATTTTGTGTGTTGAGGTTTTGCAATGCGGGAGTATTGTAAAGGATTATTTTATTTTCTAGCATACAAATTAGCTAATAATCAAAACGGTTTACCTAAGTATTAATATTTCTTATGGTAGGTACCTACCTAATTTTTATTTGAAACCATGCAGTTTCTGCCCTCTCCTTCGCACGCGTTGTTTTTATGAAAACATTCAAAACGAGGGGTCTTGACCGGTACTACTTGGTACTATGCAAAACTTCAGCCCAATCCGTATAGTAGTTTTGGCGTGGAGAAGTACAAACATCCATTCATCCATTACATTAACCAACCCATAAAGTTACTGTCATCATCATCATCATCATCATCATCAGCCTTTTTCAGTCCACTGCTGGACATAGGCCTCCCCTAATGAGCGCCATAGCGCCCTGTCTTCAGCTTGCCGCATCCAGCATCTGCCAGCAGTCTTTCGCAAATCGTCATCCCACCTGGTCGGAGGGCGTCCTACACTACGTTTGCCGAGTCGCGGTCTCCACTCAAGAACACGTTTACCCCAGCTAAAGTTACTGTAATCAGCACATAAGTCTATTACCTATCACTTCAGTTGTTCGATTCAGATATATTTTAGAAAAGAACAAGTACAGGGATTCTTGGGTAGAGAAAAGAGAGAGAGAGAGAGATTACGTCAGTTTGTCATATGCCTATATGAAATTATTTCAACGAGTTAGAATTCTAGATGAAGTAATTCCGTCAACTTCAATAAATCAATAGCACTGCTGCATTGCCCCGCTGTATGGCAAGGCTGATGCTGCGCTAGATACTCAAACCATAACTGATACTTGATTGAATTTGATTGAACTACCTGTAGATTGTTTGCAACAGTCTGCAGTTAGCTCAATTATTTTAAATGTAAATACTAGTTTTAATTTAATTCTATTATTTGATTGTCATTTTCTTACTTCCATAATAATATCTTATTTTGAAATCCGCCCCCTCTTATCAATTTTTCAAAAAGTGTTATTCTTACAGACTTTTCTATAATTTTCTTGTAAAATATGGAACGCCTTATAGGTATATTGTTATTTTATTGATAGCTGCGCAAACTTCGGAGAGAGAGGGGGGGGGGGGGGCAACTTTTCGACTTTTTCAAAATTCCCTAATTCCAATTCTTTTGAACATACAAAAAAAGTCATTGATTTTTTTCTTAAAATCAGTAATGGCGCACGAAATGTAACTTATCTCAAATTTCATTTGATAGCTGCAGTGGTTACAAAGATTTTGAAGAAAGAAGGGGGACGGACAGAACGAGACCATAAGGGTTTCGAAACCCATCTCGGAACCCTAAAAACAATCCCGTGCTTGTCCTACTGGGGCACTATAATGCACGACAATTTATTGTACGGCCGAATAATGTAGGTACGAGTACACCTTGATAATCCGTGTCAAAACCTATCAAAATATGAAGCCATGACACGGATTATCAAGGTGTACATTATTCGGCCGTAGGTATAATAAATTGTCGTGCATTATAGTGACCAATCCTACTCGCACAGAAGAAAGCAAGATCTGTCAAAAAAAGTTTAATTTTATAATGTAATGACTATCAAAGTGGCAACACCAAAAGTAAAACAAATGAGCGTTCGAACAATGGTAACTCGACACCCGACATGGCTTCTCTGTTTCCTTGCATGTAGTCAGTCTGTGGTTTTTTAACATTAATGCTTGGGCCGAGTTGTTTTTCGGGAAATCTTGGAATTTTAGCTTTTTGTTTCGCCGGAATTACCGTTAGGGAATTAAAAACTTGGTAAAAGTATCGAGTTATGCTTTGGGTAAATAATATCTACGTGAGACTTGTTTGGAATTTTACTTTAGAAATGGCGTTCATTTATTGAAGATTCTAATCAGTAGGACAAGATTGAAGACCATGGTTTTGACAGCTAACAAACCAGCTAGAGTATCGAGCTATTACAGACAGCTAACCCATCGACAGTTAGCTTAGCTTTTAAATATTGTTATAGAAGGTACGTAACAGCCAATAGGATCAATCGACAGCAAACATACAAAAGGTCACAACTCAAATTTTCCATTTCCAAATGAAGAGCACCAACCAATCATAATTCTGGGAAAATTCCGTAACGGGAATCTATCACGAAGGAACACGCCCAAGGGGAAGCCGGGCCACGGCGCCCCTGACTAATCTAATATTAAACACATTCGGATATTAGATACAAAGTGAGCATTCACAAAATTTAATAATCCCGCTCCCACACTCCCTCTCCTTCTAACGTGTGTAACTCCCTTCTAGGCGTCTTGCTCTAACGTGAATTATTAACAACAATTTTATGATTACATTTAACATCGAGTGTAAGTGCCGGTGCGACGTGATACGAAACCCGAATGGCCGGTGAAAAATGGCGGGAAAATGCCAGTTAATATTTTATTGGTTTCGATAGGTTTGAGTTATGTAACTCTGGGGTTCCGGTAATTTTCAATTTTGTGAGTGAAATATAGATGAGGTCTCGAGTGGTTTTGTTCTTATTGCTTAAGTTGAGCCACTTGAGGTCTGTATCGGCCTTGTACGATATTGCGGTGTCGATTATTTATCGCATTTTTGTAACTTCAATTGGGTGTTAGTTTCAAGAGGGTCATACAATCGTTTCTTTTTAACAGAATGCTGATAAAGAATTTTAGAAATTGTTTTTTAATGTCTGGAATATATTATTTCATTTCAAGAAGTACAACTAAAATGAACATGGAGTTCCAAAATCTACTTCATCAAATAGAGATAAATAAAACGTATTTGCATCAAATTCATGAAGTTTTGAATCACAAAATAAAACAAATTCAAAGTCCAACACAAAACTGATGTGAACGTACAAATGAATAATCGTACAGTTGTACATTTAAATGTTTAGTTCCATAACTTATTGTCTATGTTAGCTCTATAACTGTGTTGTCTATGGTAGGTGTAACTGCACATTGACTATGGTCTATGTCCGCGTGAAATCCGTGACGAGTGTAATCGAGTTAGTGCTGTTTTAATATCTCGATTTGTCGATCTATTCGATAGTCATGCTTCCGATTTCTTTAATCGATCGAACAATAACCTATCGTAGTGTGTTTGCATTTTATTCAATATGATTTTAATCTTTAAGATTGACATCATTGAAGAATATTTTAGAGTTACGTTTCTCTCATGATAATGATGATTCAGATTCATATTTAAAGTTTGAAGTATTCAGTGTTTCAATAATCTGATACCTTTAACTTTTGGAATACTGGAATTTACACATCAATAAGTTTTTCTATATGAAGATAAGGTTCAAATACCCTTTAAATTGTAATACCTGTTTACTTATTCTAATGAAGTTATTGCATAAAAATGATCAAAGAAGTAATATACCCGAAACTACGCAACAACACATTCCACCTCAACGTATTTTAGCGGCGCAAAATGACACCTGACATGACTTGAAATACAAGATACAAATTAAAGGACTTCGCCTATTCCAGACACATTTGTGACCACTTCTGACCACTCAGCGGTCAGTCCCACCGTGATCAGAATATTTAATGATCAGTACTTGAAACATTGAGGGGAGATATGACGAAAATGGAACCCAACAGGGAGGTAATTTTATTTAGAAGGGAGATGTAACGTAATAATCGTCATATTTTGTGCGAATTACTCTTAGCGCTTCAAGTTACAATGTAACTCAATTATTCAAACAAAAGACTCGAATAAACATCATTCAGGTCATCCATTTTCACTTATTAAAAAGCAGAAAGTATTTTTGTCACCAGGCAGCATTGTCAACATAAGGCATTATTTTTCCTAGCAATTTAAAATTTCCATCCGAAAACATTTTATATCCTCAAAAGTCAGTAAAATAACTTTATTTGGAACTCCATACGTGTAATAAAACATAGGGATCCCCATCAGCCCGCGGATTAACATCGGAAAAACGAGAAAAACATTTCAACGGCGCGAAATTGCAGGCACGACGAAAAAACTGACGCTCGCAGATTGACAATTGGCCTCATCTCGGCTCATCCGAATTTCATCGCATAATTGTCAGTTGATAATTGAAAAACGTAATTACTGCCACCGAACGCGTCAGTTAATTAATATTAAATTCGGAAATAATCGCCCCTCCCCTCCCTCCCCAGGGAACGGGACACGCTCTGATTGAATTATAGGGAAATTTTGAATTTTGAATAATTCAGAAACGCGAGTTAGCCCTTTACGGCACTCGGGGTGCGACAAGACCCACGCGGAATATTTTGCGGTTTAATTACCTACCTACCGTCTGATCAAATCCTGATTTTAATGTAAATTCATAGGATAAAGGGTCTTCTTGACTCCAACGATCCAATTATAATTATTTATTACCTCTTATCAAGAACAATAACATTTAGCATTTAACCCGAGATAGTGGCAATAAATCAGGGACTTATTTTCCGTGGAGACAGTCCTTACTGACACGGAAGCGTTATCAATCTAGGAGAAAGTATTGCGCACTGTTACAGTAGCGAGTGGAATAAATAAACAAGATTCGCCAAAAAAGGTCAGAGGGTTAATGAAAAAGTTTGCAAAAGCGGAACCTAGTTACAGATCGGGTGCGGCGGCGGCTCACCAAAATTCAATTTAGCCAGCACTCGCCGCTGCAAACCGTGTAACAAACCAAACAATTACATACGTGTACCGAAAGCATAATTTTTCCACAAAAAACCACGCGAAAATGTGCAAAAAACATTCTCCGCTTTGTTAGTTTTCGCGCCAACGAGTCGGCCATTTCTGACAGCTGTCAAACACCAGCCAGTGATTGCGTCTTTTGTAGTCACACCTTTTTGGTGACTGTTGAATGTTTGACGCATTTGAATAATGCACAATGTAATCCCACACGGATTACAAGGCTCATAGGAATACGAAAGCAATAACCGAGATGGCTATGATACTAACGTCTTCAATACGTATTGTGTGTGAGGTCTACCCATCACTCACTCGCGACAATCGATGGAGATTCCGGTCGCGACGAGTGATCCTAGAACCGAACGTTGACAAACTTGATTCTTTTTTCAAAATTGCCGCGAGATAGTGATGTGACGATGTGAGCCGTCAGTTTTGAATTGGTTCTTGAAGGGTGTTGACGCGGGAACGGCTGAGGACATGCTAATTGGCTTGCAGTTGCGTAGGAGTCTAGAAACTCTTGACCTTTAACCTTTTTGCTTTCTAATGACTCATCGGAGCGTAAAAATGTTTGCGGAAACTTGATACGTTTTATGATAGAGATATGCCATCGTTTAATTGTGTATGGTAAGGTATTTACTAGATTAACTTCTATTATAGCTGAAGGGAAATGAAGCGTGGTGTTACGTCAGACAGTTGTAATTGTAGCTAAAGATTTCACTAGAAATATATTGAACGTTTTTCATACCTGGTTGTGACAGTTTCTGTCCATTTTCAGTAGAATTTCATTTACTTATAGAGATTTATTGTTTTTTTTAACAAGGATGAACGAGGAGTGGCACATATTCGGATAGAAAGGCGTAAAAGAGAGGAGGTCTATAGGCCTATTACGGGTATCTTTGGGTACCTATACCCGGCAGTAGGGGCTCACAGGTTAAGTGGTAGTTATAGAATGCATTATCGCTTATGGGCATTCAGTGGGAAATATTTCAATATATTTTTCTAAAGCGAATAATATTTATATATAATATATATATTAATATATATATAAATTAATGATAAGAAACAAATGACAAAATATGACCCTTGATTAAAATTGTATAGAAAAGTATAAATTTGCTTCAATTCATTCGCAATTCCGCGGTTATTTACAAAACGTGCTTTTATTAGTTGTGTTATAATATTCAAAGATTTAATATTTGATAATATTATTTGTATATTGAATTTAATAATAAATAAGAAAATCTTTTTATTATAGAGAAAAAATATGATATCTAAGCAGTCGTTATAATGTTGTTTTATTCATTTGGTGTTTTCTGTTTTCGGCTTACTCATCTTGGCAGGGCTAATACTATGCCTCAGAATGGAGTTTCCAAGAATCACCAATAGATGCAGAATGTTCTGCATCTGATTTTGATTCTAGAAAGTGTCTTCCAGAATCAAAATTAATACCACCACTGCTTTCTATCAGGCCCTTGATATAGTCCTATCAGCTAAACGCATAACGTTCCAAGCTCCTTGAAGAAGCAGTAGCTTCTAAAAAGTTCCAGTAGTCCTTGAAGACCTGGATTCGTCACGTCTAGGATCTGCAGGGGCTTGACTGAGGGGACCGGGGGTGGTTCCTGAGTCGGAAGACAGCACGTCATCATTCCAGTAGGCTTTTGAGAGTATCTGTAGTTTCTAGAAGGTTCTTACCTGGATCCGTCGCGTCTAGGGTCTGCGGCGGGGGTTGACTGAGGGGGCCGGGGGTGCCTCCTGAGCCGGGGGACCGGACGTCGTCATTGACCGCGCCACCGTACGATAATGAGGAGGATGGCGGCCGCTGGAACAAGAATAATGTCATAATGTCAATAGTAGAGAAGGATGAACTAAGATTTTATTTCCTTTTATTATTTTATTTACTATTTTATTTTATTTCCTATTTATTTTATTTCAGTCCGCGATCCGCATGCGTGTGGCCCGCGTGATCCGAAAAATATAAATGAAATTTTAGGTTTCAGGTGGACCGCAAGCATACCAGTCCGCACGCGGGCGAAAATCCGCACGACAGGAAAAGAGACTCAAGTACCTAGGCCTAGGGAGTAACTTCTTTATTTTGCGACAGGAATCGAACCTGCAACGATGTTAGCCACACCAAGCAGGACGTCGATTACATCAATCATGTTGTTTGAATAATTGTTCAAACACTTATTGAAATATTTACTACACATTAAACAAAAAATAGAAATATTATTTAAACAGTTCCATAGAATAGAAAGCACCATTGAAGCGTCACATACAGCTGTGTCAAACCAAACGAACCATAAACAACGACCATAAACTACATCTAGATGATTATGAGATATCGTTTCGCATAATTAACTCTACTGTTTACTTGTATATGGATCAAAATGGCGGAATTATTTTGCCAATTTTGACAGGTCGTACGATTTTGAATCGGCCCGTTAATTCAATTTGAACGGCTTTGAAACAATTGGTTAACGTGTCTCGTTCATTCATTGAGATTATTTGGCGTATGATTTTGATACAGAATCGTTTCCTTATCATAAATTACATCGAAAGTATCTACTTTTAGCTTTAGCACAAGCTGCTTATTTTAATTTAAGCTGTTTGAGACCACATTACCTACTAATAAGAATGCAAAAAATTATAGAATGTAGGTTAGGTATCTATCTAATCTTGAAATTTTAATAGGTAATTTACTAGCATCATCTCGCAGCTTCGGTCCTTTCCCGGTTTACTATTCCTTTTTATAATTTAATAAAAAGCGTTCAGTCGTAAAAATGTGGGAAATATCGGACACAGAGTCAGATTTAGGCTGGTTGTACTTTAGTATTTATTAAAAATAGCATATTGTAACGTTGGATTCAAACTCAGATCTCGTGGCGCGGTGGGCGAAGGTCCGCCTGCGTCGCAGAAGGTTGCGGTTTCGATTCCCGCTTCGAGACAAATGTTTTTACAATTTGCAGACATTGGTTCAGGGTGTTCTGGTCGATTTCCTATGATACATAGTAAATAAAAAATATCTATCTTTCTATCTATGCAGTGTATTATATTATGTAGGTATATCAGTTATCTAGTACTCATAACACAAGCTCTGCTTAGCTTGGGGCTAGATAATGCTATGTAATTTGTACAGCACTATATATTTAATCATATTTTTATCTCTCTAGAGATAAATAAATAATAAATAAATAATGCTGGACAATTCACACAGCATTATCTAGCCCCAAGTTAAGCAGAGCTTGTGTTATGCTTACAATACAATACATAGATAGATATTTTTATTATATATATAAAACGACCTGAACACCCTGAACAAATGTCTGTAGATCGTACACACATTTGTCTCGAGGCGGGAATCGAACCCGCAACCTTCTGCGTCGCAGGCAGACCTTCGCCCACCGCGCTACATCGGTCGTCAGATGCCACAATGTCGATAGTTTCAAGTTAATCGATATCGACTGATAACTTTCAAATAGCGAACGCGGAGTCGGCAACACCTCGGCAGTCATCGGTAATGACTCGGCTCGCACGCCATTCACTCATTACCTTCCGAACATTACGACACACCACCTGCCTGCTCAAATGAACCCGAAATAAGGAAATCTTCATTTATACCATTATGCAATTTGCAGGTCCTTGCTGTTGATTACATCGTTCGCCATGTTGGCACTCACGCTCGTTCTACTCATTTAAATGTTTGGCATTCTCGGTGGTTTGGGAGTTGGTGAAGAAAACTGGGGGCTTTTACTACCTCAAATCAATTCCGTCAAATCTCCATAGTCTTCTGAACTACTAAATATTTAAGAAATGAAACAAGTTCCCAAAAATTTTCGACTTCAGCGGGACTCGAACCCGCGCCCCACCTTTAGGACGGGTGTACTCTAACGAACTAAGCCACGAAGTCTGTCGGTTTTCGTCGAAAATCTTTGGGATCTCTTACGGACTGTAGCACCGGTGACTCCACCTACAGAGAAAACATTAAAGTTTCCAATGTTCAAAGACTAAAGTTACATTTCGTTTGTTTGACGAGTGGTGTTGCCGTTGCTAAATTCTAAGGATTTTTGCGGGTAAGCACTATAACAAAAATCCTTACTAAATTAACTATTATTAACTTTGAAATTTATATATGGTAAAGCTCAGGACTTACTCTATCTTCGTCATCTCATCTCGAAAGAAACGATCTAATTGTAAAAAATAAATAAAATAACGATTTTGTGGAGAAAATAAGAAAATTTTGTACAAAATGATTAATTTAAACTTCAAAATTGACGCATGTTTTTATTTATTCTCGACTAAGCAAAAGATATTCTGAGAATTCCTAGGAGAGAACCGAGAATCTTAAAAAATGCAGTGAATCCTCTACTCCCAGAATTAGCAAGCTGAAGTGGCAGTGGGCAGGTCATATAGCAGCTCGCAGAACTGATAACCGCTGGGGAGTAAAGGTTCTCGAGTGGCGGCCACGATGCAACGCGAAACGGAGTGTTGGGAGACCAGCCACTCGATGGACCGACGACATCGTAGCGGTCGCAGGGAGTCGATGGATGGAGGCGGCGAGGGACCGCTCTTAGTGATGTCGTATGAGGGTGATCTATGTCCAGCTGTGGACGTGTAAGGCATCAAGCCTTATAGTGACGATTAGATTGGAAGCGTTTTAAATTAGCTGATTCGCAAAGATACTTTAATTTAGCTTTTTGCTTTATAGTGCGATACTCGCACTGGGCAAATTTCCTTTTTTTTAAATTAGGTTGGGGTAGGTTAGGGCGCGTGTTCGAATCCTGCCGAAATCGAAATTTTTTGGGAAATTATTAAATTTTCGTAGGATACTTTAATTATTAGTTCGCTTTGATAAATTGTCTTTTGTTGTTTTTTGTCCCGTTCTTACACACGCAAACTATCTTCCATCTCAATTAGTTCCTGGAAATGATTATCCAGGACTGCGTTTCCAGAATTCCTGTGTTCCTAGTTCTGATTGGCTGTGATATACGAGATGGTTCGGGGAATTTAGGTAGCTTAGTACATAAATCTTTGTGTTTCTAGGAAACGTTGTAATTTGGAACATTAGTAACATCATTTCACATGTACTCCAGCCAAATGCGAAGTAAAATGGTTGTAAACAAACTACAAAGAAAGAAACTAAAATTTACGAGCTATGGCGTCAAACTTAAGATATAATTTGTTACTAATCTATATATATAAAACAAAGTCGTGTTAGTGTCTTGTCGTTCTTGAGTTATAAATGGTGTAACTAAAACAACTTTATATAACATATATATATGTAAACGTAGTTATTTAAGTGTTCCTAGAATAGACATTGGTTAGACATTAGGAATGTATATTTATTTATACTTTAGTGCAGGTACCACTACTAGGGTATATTTTTGTACTGTCGAAAAATATGACCCTCTCGTCTTACGTAATGTAATGATGTGCTTCATAAGATTGTTTTGAAAAACTAAAAATCGACTACAAAAAATTCAGTTTTTTTATTTAGGTACACTGTTTTTTACATTTTTCGGGACAAATTTATCCCTTTGGTAAGTATATTACCTAAATGTACAGTTTTATGGGCCCTCCGCAGATTCCCCATTAATAGCCAAAGAGTTTTTAAAATCTGTCCATAATAATCAAGGTTCATGCCTGGTGACAGACGGAGAGACTGACAGCGGAGTCTTAGTAGTAGGGTACCGTTTTCCCTTTGGGTACAGAACCCTAAAACACAACTGAACTTATTTAAAGTTTAGTTTTAAAAATATTTACGACTGTACTCTGTCCAGTTGCTACGGAGCGCATAGAACGTCCTCCTCTTTTCTTTTTCGTCGGTTAAAAACCTTCAATAATGTATGAAGGTGCCTAGATTATGTAACTTTGTGGTTATCTAGCATAACCATTGTTTTCTATCCACTCCCATAAAACTAAATGACCAGTTGTCATACATGATTGATACAGCCCATTAGTGGGCTAATTACCGAAAAAAAAAACAATTTTAACAGTTCATGGACCATTTGAATTGATTGGAGTTGCTAACGATCGCTGTGACGAAATTTACTTAGGTTATTGGGTGCATGCATGTGACTTCTAAAAAGCTGATATAATCTATATATTGTTTATATAGTTGATATATGTAATATATCTTCAATAAAAATACTTAATATGTATAATATATCTACTTACATGTTTATTTTTGAAGTTTTATTGTGCAATTTCATTATTGAAAAGAGAGAGCTGGTGAGTATCTGGCACAGCGCATCAGCATTGTCATACAACGGGGCAATGCAGCCAGCGTCTTGGGCACGCGCGCGACTGGTATTGATATGGAGCAGTTGAGCTACCTATAGATTGTTTGCAACAGTCTGCAGTTAGCTCAATTGTAAATACTAGTATTAATTTAATTCTATTATTTGATTATAATTTTCTTTGTTAATAAAGGTTTAAGGTTATAATAATCTTATAAATCTTAAATAAAATGTGATGATATAAATCTGCATATTCAATTTAGTTTTTTTTACTGTTTTTTACACTGTTGCAATGATTTTGAATCTTTATCTGTCGATCAATTGAAATCCTCTGCTCAAATCTAATTACTCACTCTATCATACTATCAAACCAAAAACGTTACTGTAACACGAATCTTATAGCATGTCTTGTCTATTCCCTTTTATTTGTGGCTTGTTTTACTTTTTAATTTATTTTTAAATTTTGTTCCTTTCATATTTAATTTTTATCTAGATAGATATAGAAAGCGGAAAATTTTGTATTCTCGTATGTAGCGAATAAACTTGAAAACTACTGGACTAATTTCAAAAATTCTTTTGCCGTTAGAAAGCTACATTAACATTATCACTGAGTAATTTGAGTTTTAAAATTATATTCATAATTTAGAAATTGCAGTATAAGAATTAATTATTTTAATTGCTAATAATAAATCTATATAACTAGATATTTTTAAGTTGTACTATGTACAACGTGTTAATGTATTTGACGTGTAATACCATATTTTTACCAATAAATGAACCATGAACCATAACCATGAGTAACATAGGCTATAGAATATAGCTACCCGTGCGAAGCTGGGGCGGACCGCCAGTTGTTTACATATTCCTTATGTCTTCAAAATCTATTTCGTTTAATCCGCAAAAAATTTACAGACAATTAATTGAGGTTTTTTTTTACTCCTTACCTATTAATCATATTAGTTCCCCCGATACAAACCAAGCCTAGTGGGGGAATCATAGTCACTTTTATTAAAACATTAATTTTATAGAAATAGTAATATACATATTTTCCGTTTTCGTTCTGTGAAGAATAGACAAGATCTGAAATAAAAATATTGAAAGAAAAAGTAACTCCATAACTCTCTCTACTAACCTACTTCTAAATTTAAAAAATAGTCCCTTTCGCAAGATTATTGCATAATGCATAGATTCCGATTCAAAAATAGAACACCAACTGGCATTTCAATAATCATTTAGAAATTGAACAGACGGCGAATTTGAATTTGGAACAGATGTCCGTTGCCACCACTTCCAATTACCAACCTGACGATTCAAATCTAGATTTAGGTCTGTTGCACTGCAAGCAGTGTCAAACAACCTCCTTTATCATGGACTCAATGAATGTGCACAGGTTACTTATAATAAATATATCATAGTGGCAACACCGACGCCTCTACTACCTTTAGAGCTAGTACCACTACCAACTTAGAGCTTATGGCTGGTCTTTCGAAAAAACCAACATTATCACGATCTTTGAAATCCTACTGCTATTCAAATATGAAATCTAGGATTCTTAGACTCCTACACCTAATATTACATTTCATTCTGTACAAAAGCGCCAAGATAGTTTTTTGATTAGTTGTACAAGTTTAGTGAAGAAAAAAAAACTAAAACATCTGAATTTTGATACATATTTGCCTTCTTCTCCCAAACAATATGAGTTACTAACTTGATTTTTGTATTGAAAAATAAAGCATATAGACAGGTTAACAGATTCGCTAGAATAAATATGTCATTACTTGAACCGTACTCTTTTAATTAGAAGACATCTTGATTTTTGCACACGCGGTCTGCTGTCCCGCTAATACGAACGCGAAATTCTATGCCTATCCTTTTCACAAAACGGCCTTGGAAGAGGCCTGTATTTATGTTTAACATTTTTTTTATCTGAGCAAATTCATAAGACTATTCGATAAAATGCAGCTAAAAGAACAAAAAAAAACAAATAACGATTTACAATTCAACAGCTGAATCCTACCAAAGACAATAAACAAAGAATAGGATTATAGTTGGTTGTATAAAAGCGGAAGTAACACTAATGCTTTTCACACCATATGCAGTCAAAAGACTTACTCTGTTCCTCGTTACGATAATTTTATTGTTATAATTTTGTTTGAACCGCGGTCTAGGGGCAATTTAGTATCGTTAGCGAATATTTGTGTTATAAATTGATAGTTTGGAGTTGCGTGTTAAAAAACGTCGATTTGACAGATGGAAAAACGTTGGTAGAAAACTGTTAAAACTAACAACGTTAATTTTTACAAATTTAAAAAATCTTGGTTTATCAAACGCATCAATTATTGCTAAGAATCATATCAAATAATCTGGTTTAAGTATTCAATAATATTTAAGCTAGAATACCTATTTGATATGATTATTCTATATAAGTAGGTATAAGGTAAAACAATGATATCCTACAAAATAATTACACATAACAATCTTTCCTTGAGCTTATAATTTCTTTAAAAAGTTTTTTTCAAATCAACAACAGTAAACAAACCACCAAACTGACCTACAGAAAAAAACCCTTTTTTCTGACAGCTATAAACTTATATTGTCTGTGGTCTGTAATCGTTTGACACGTCTTGGAATGACAGGCGGCTGATAGCAACACGCGATATTTTTATTGTCTTTGGATGTTAGTTTATATTTTTTATTTAATTTCGGATTGCACCTGTCTATTGTAACTGGATTATTTGAATAAAAAGAATCTAATAATTTAGTTAGTTAGTTCTTTTCCTTTCTAGGATTGTTCAGTATTAACAAAATAAGAATACCTAATAATAACCCAATCATTATTATTTTCATTTTGTTAAGACTGAAAAGCTTAGGTATAATAATAATAAGAATCTTATCTATCGTTAGTTCCAAAATCACCTGATAGGTATAAGAAAAAAAAATTACAATTCAAAATACATGCAATTAGAACGTTTATTATTTTACTTTTAGTTTTATTTTCTTCAATTATCCTATAAGTAGGTACCTAGGAACGTCATTATTCTTCGACCACTAACCACTTCCCGACCACACTCAAAAAATAATTCAAACTCATTCAACAAATTCGAAAATCAAATCAATAAACATATGGCGGGCTAGGGTTAACACTTTTCGGTTAATAGCAAAACGGGGTTCATTCGTTCATTAAACAAAGGGTTGTCAAACGCACGCCATTCGAATTTTGAATAAACAATTCGAAAAAAGAACAATGCTAGCGCGTGCGCGCTGGATTGGATTACGCCAGGTGAAGAATGGCTTACATTTTATTTGGAAGGAGTTTGGTGGTTTGGCTTATTAAAGTAATTATTTCGAGTGTGTGTAATTGGAATAAAGTTTTAACGTACGCGTGCTTATTTTTACTTAGGTTAGTATGCTTCTTGTTGTTTGTAAAAAATACAACAAGTAATTGGTGTCGGTGCGTACATTGTTGATATTTTTTATACAAAATGCATTACACAATAAACACATCTCTGTTGTGCCTTCCATTAATGCCGCGTCACTGAGATGACTATGATGGTAATGACCACATCTCGTTGCGTTAGACCATAATAGTTACGCTTAGCTAAGTCATTATTATCATTATTAGCCTATTAAGGCCCAGATGAGTGTGAATTGAGCGAATTTGGATTACATTAAAACAAATTTTTCTACGTCATGTTTATCGAAAAAGCTTTGTCCAGCATTATTAACAAAATACACAATAATCTATGGGATACATAAAGATCCCCTTTGGCTCGAAAATAAAAAAACTAATTTAAATATCAGAAATATTTGTGGAAAGTACCATCTGTTTTCTTAGTTTTTTTAAATTTTTCTCCTAAACTACAATCACAACATTTTTTTTCATCACCATATTAAATAGGAATATACCCAAGGACACCGGCTTATTTTTGCAAAAGATAATCAGCAAATTGGTTTTTGAGCTAACACCGCTCTATCCCGCTCCTTTCAACGCGAAATCCTATGCCCATTCTATTTACAAAATGGCGTCATATACCTGCCTCTTAATACTAGTCCACAGCTGGACACAGGCCTCATTAAGTAAGAACAATAAGTCAACTTGATCGAATAACAATAAAATTTAAACTCTTTTGCCACTCTCTATTTATCCATTCTATTCTCTTTACTAGTAATTATCAGTTCACTCATTATACGTATTTACCTAACCAAAGTATCCCTTTCTTTTAATGCTTTTTTTACAGCATCTTACCCAGTCGGCACTAACCCCAAAATCGTCTCAGATAAAGACGGATGGCTTCAACTGTCCACCGCCGCCCCTACACAACGCGACTTTTCCATTACCATTAATTTGTCCAAATGAAACTTTACTACTGTCATCTTGAGAGCGTTGTGCGTCTTCATGAAGTTTTTTTGTCTAGGATTAAGATTAAGGAATAATGAAAAAGAGTATAACATTAATTTATCATTCATTCATTCGGTCATTTAGATTTTAAAGAATTTTTTTGCCCGTAGTTATGTAAGGTACTATGACGCAGCTAGTAATTTTTTTTTAAAATATAATCATGCTTTTCATCTTATGATACTTATAACTTTACCTAAAACATAATTTTAAAATGCATGTTTGCTTCTATAAATGGGTTATGTCCGGAATCACTGTACCTACTATTTAAAAAAAACTATTGTAGAGCTTATTCACCATGAATTTTATCATAAGCGAGTAGGAGAAAGCATTCTAAAACCAGTTTTTTTTTCGAGTGCTGAACTTTTGTACCACTTCTCTAGCAATGGGCAAAAATAATTATGCGTTGGTATGTTTCTATATTAAATGGGTAACAATTACATTTTTAAACATAGCCTTTATTTTTTTCTCTGGCGTCGTATGACAGTTGTATTCATCCAAGCCAATAGCTAATAATCTGACATCTCACGTCACGTGACGCGCACGCGCCGCGCGTGTGAAATACTCTGTGTAATTGCTAGTTTCGCGCGCAAACAGTCATGTTTTGGCGGGAAAAATTCGGCGGCCATAATTATTGTTAGCTTGGTGTTGGCTTTCACTCGTTAGATACGTTTTATTATTATTTTTGAGTGGAAATATTAATCTTTGAACCATCATCAATGTTAGATAGATTTCACAACGAAGGTTTTAAACTGGAATTTTCTATGAACTCTTTTAGTGGTTGCATTAAAGAGACACAAAAATACACGTCTCTTGCTGGACATTGGCCTCCCCTGTACAACCCATCATGAGCCGCATGTATCCATCGACTTCTGTGACTGCTACAATGTCGTACATCGAGTAGGACTTTACTTTACCATGACCAGCAGACAGACAACTCGAGAGAGTCTTAGAAATAGATTTTTTCCGGTCCGAAGAGGTTAACGCATTCACTGCCTAGCCTCGGCGATCAGGAGCCGGGAAACCTATCCGTCTTGGGCCATGAAATTATTAACAATATAAAAATAAGTGACCAAAATATTTTTAAAAGTAACAGTAAATAATTTCCATTTCAAAAGCTTATCTGGACATTAATATTTAGCATTGTAATAGTAATTCGTTTAACAAAAGTGCAGGTTCTGTTCCCGGGGCGGGGCTCGCAAATTAAACTTTTACGACTGCACGTGGGGATGTTTCCCACGGGTGGGCGTGGGCCAGTCGGTCCTTTGATGGTGTCGGGTTACGATTTCGCGGACCCGCTTTGAGGAATTAGTTATTTCATGTCGTTTTGACAGTTTTGGTGTCAAATGATAATGCTTATTAACATTGCTGTTTACGACGATGAAACATTATCATTTACTTAGGGTTATTTACGAATTGACATCCGTGGAACCCTTAAAGTTAGTCGTAGGTATTACTTAACTAAAAGGTCAAGTAACGTTTGATTATTTAGGAATTGGAATGTCGGGCATCGACTTGACTTATAAGAACTTATTTCTTTAAATCTTTTTTCATCGTATCGGTTTCTTTTTTCACATTTGCGCTTTTTACATTTTTTACTTGTATAACCTGACATGGATATAAAACACCATCAAATCCTGATCAGCCAATATCGCGTGTTCGTAACTGTCATACAGACACCAACATTATTTATGTCAATTACCTACAATGATTTATTGTCACTTAAAATCGAAACAAAAGATTCTTAACTAAAATACTAATTGTATGTCCTCAAAAGGTTACGTAGGCCATAAAATAACTTTTATGCATTTATCTAAAAGTAATAAAATAATAAAGAGTTAGTCTGTCTGAAAAAATATACAGGGTCATTATTTCAAAGCAGCCATATCCTTAAATATGATTAATGGCTAAATAAAAAATATAAAACTAAAATTTAAAAAATAACTTAAAACTAGTTACTGTAAATGCTGAACAGATTTCCATAAAATAGCTTTTTGTCACCCTAAAAACTTTTAAGAAACGCTAGTGCCCGAGACAATTTATTAAAAAAATAATGTACTGTTATATTCTTGGCCACAATAAACACGAGTAAAACCACAAACCGCCACTAGTTAAACATAATAGCTCAATTATGCAGTAAGTTTGGTCTGTCTGTCCATCCAAGGCCACATTTTATGTGTTTTTAATCTATGCTGGGTATGTCTCTAGTTTACGCGCGAGCGTGAGAGTACTCGCAAGCAGTGGCGCTAGTGCGGTAAAGACAGGATTTTGAATTTGGAATGGTCGTGTCAGTGAACTTTGTGAGGTGGGTTATAAATAATCCATAATGAATGAATGAAATAAAATTATTGTTTATGCTTATAAAGGTTAAAAAATATGTTCGACGACCTCTGTGGCGCGGTGGGCGAAAGTCTGCCTGCGACGCAGGAGGTTGCGGGTTCGATTCCCGCCTCGGGACACATGTGTGTACGATCTGCAGACATTTGTTCAGGGTGTTATAATAAAAAATATCTATCTATGTATTGTATTATATTATGTATATCAGTTATCTAGTACCCATAAACACAAGCTCTGCTTAACTTGGGGCTAGGTAATGCTGTGTGAATTGTCCAGCATTATTTATTTATTTATGTGCATCAGTGGGTAACATCAATAAGTAAGTAACTTACTTAGATTAAAAACAAGACCTCTACAAGGGATTACTGAATGTTGAGGTTGGGGACAGTTGGGGTTATTAGAATAAAAATACTGAAATTCAAAATATTAATATTGGGACTAATTTCTATCCTATTATTATTATTCACTTCATTAATTCTTTACTATAGAAGTATAATATATAATATATAATATATATAAGTAAGAGTATCATAAAATATAATAAAACTATTCTACAGTAAAAAAATATATCAAAACAGTAGATCACCGGCCGCGAAGCTAGGATCAAGCAGCCGGTGACTAGGGCTGCAGAGGAAGGAACTTCCTGAGTCGAGTCCAGGAGTACTTACCACCTTTTGGATCTAGCCTTTGATCCAAGTTTTATCTTATTATTATTATTATGTTTTTATTTAAGCAAAAAAGATTATTTTTCGGACTTTGGTGGAGTAGGTCAGGTACTGTGCAGAAAACTTCTAGTCATAATTCCATGTCACTGACCCTCATGGGAAGTTCTAAAGCCATAACATGTTCCTGATAACGTGACTTGTAAATAATAACCCTTATCACAATAGAATAAAGTTCATATTGATAAGGAGTATCGTAGTTCTTATTACATCTAAATAGAGTTGATATTGTTAGTGTTATCGTATCTCAAGTGGTTTCAAGTGTTTGTGATTTGGATGTCCTATTTCTTGGTTTTTTGGCAAAAAAGTTGAAGAATTCAAAGACAAAAATTATTTGTATTACAGGATTTTTTTGTCTTTGAAATTTTATATCAATTATAAATTTTATAAACAATCTATTAATTTGTTTATACATTATAACAATCGTCTGACATAATGTCATAACTCTTACACTTATATAACAATAATAAAATGTTAATGGCCTATGTCCAGCAGTGGACTAATATAGGCTGATGATGATGAGTAAAATGTTGTCTTCTAGTTTTTGGCAGTGACATGGAAATCAATTTTAATGTAGCTATGTATTATTCCAGGTCTTGACCTACATCAGCATATCTCTTAACCTGGAATCAAACACAGACTACTTTTTATCCCATAAATCGGTTCCCATAGTATGGAAGTTACATCTAAACATATGATTTTGTTAACTTTTCATCTTAGTTTCACTAATTAAAAGAAAAAGCCATGTATTCAAAACGTAGTAAATAGTAAAACGCAAGTGTCTCCAGCGAAATAGGTAATAGGTGCCTACAAATAATTTATGTTAATCGTGACCCTGTATATTTATATAAATACATAGAATTATTTAATTCCACGTTCAAGTGCCACGCGTTCATTAATAAGAACATTCTAAACTTGCGGATTATTTATAAACTTTATAAAGCTAATATAAATTATAAGGTATTTTATTGTTCATTTCGACTGCCGAGAAAAAGCCTAGTATGCATGAGGTACCTTCCTAGTTATTTAGATTTTCATTAACGACTAGGTAAAAGTACAGGTCTTGATTTTAATACAGTATGTTTAAGGGGTTGGGTTGTTATGGATATTACTTAGAAATTAATTGCGAAACGCAAAGAAATATTAGTTATAATTCAATAAGTACGAGTAGACTTGTCTTAGACCATTTCTACAGCTATTTAACTCAAAGACTGGTTTGGAGCCAGATCAGGTCTTTGTTTATCACTGGTAGACTAGCATGAGCCCTGGTTAGGGTCTTCCATACTCGTAAACCCGACCCCTGATTTGAGTCCCAACGAGTGTTTGGGTTAAGTATATATTTCCGCTCATAGTTCAATTTCAATTTGTGCACTACAAAATGTGCTTCACATCTGGCTAATATCTGTTGTGATCGGCCGATGAGGTCGAAATTCGGCTAGAAGGACCTCACCATAGTTCGATCTCTTAATTAAAGAGAAAATTATTAAATTAAATATACAGGTCTATATATATATTATGGCCTTCTTTTTATTTGTGACACTATGTTATTTAGCAAAAAACAATCCTTATGATGAAGTCTTTCGATCGGTATGATAAAGTATATCAGTATGATAAAGATACCTAAATAAAGAATTTAATTAACTTTAAGACCAAACCGCTGTTTATAAATAAAACAAAGGCAATATCAGTAGAATACCTTACCAGTGTATTCAATCCTTATCCCATTTTTCAAGCACTAGCGTAGGAACATTGGAAATCCAACGGCTAAGAACTGAACTGGTCCTGGGAAATTAATATGTGCTCATTTAATATGCTAATAGCAAGGAGACATAGCTGAGAGAGGAAAAGCTGGGTTATTTATCTCTACGTTGTTAGATCAAAGTAAAAAGTAAAGGTTAAAATTTAGCTTAATTTGCCTTAGCTTTAAAAACTGAAAAAATCAGTCTCCACTCAGGTTGTGGTATGGAAGAGGAGATTATATCATAGCGCTGGTCTTCCTTGGATACCGTGGTGCGTAAGGTGTAAAACGTACACAAAACTACATACCTACACACACACACCGGCGCAAAAACTACAGTGGTAAGTGAGACCAAACTACAATGGCATCTCTCTAGTAGCACTTTTTATATCTAGTCATTCGGTACGTATCTCACAAATGTACCTATCTAGCACAAAGATATACTTAATACAATAACATAACTTACAAAACTTTGAAAGAATCTATAAAAACCGGTCAAAGCAGATATCAAAAAGCTTTTATAAACTGCTCACAGTCTTTCTGAGAAACGACTTTATTAAGTTGTGTAACTTTTCACTTATTTTACTATTTGAGCTGAGATATACATACTATTATTATAAAATAATGAATGCTCCACAATTCACAAAGCATCTAACCCCAAGCTAAGCAGAGCTGTAAGTAAAACATGCTGTAATAAAATTTATAAAGTTTTCCCAAAAGTGTTCTAAAGAGTTGGTTGTGATTTCCTTGTTACGTTTTTATCGCACTTTTGTGTAGCGCATACCAGAAAAGATTTCGCATGTAGAAAAATTAGCAAAGTAAGCTAGCCATTCTCCGTATCCTGTGCCTCACTATCTGCCTTGTCCGCTCCGTTCCATCACCGTGTCCTTTAGCCAGTATCTGCGATCTCCTAGCCACTCATTCCGCCCTGGTAGATTTATTGCCAGCTGATTAAACTTTATTTATCAGTTTCCTATCAATATTGACTAATTAGCAAATGATGGAGAGGCTAGATGGATGATAGTTTAGTTAGATCTTTAGGTATTTGCCATCTGGAAACATATTTATATTTTTTTTTAAACCCTATAAAATATATTATGTTACCTATAAACTTTACGGATCTACACATGTCATGTTCGCAAGTGACAAATCACACTAATATCGTTATTGCTAAATGTAGATTTTTGGGATGTTGGTTACCTCTTCACGCCAAAATTACTGAACGGATCAGGTTGAACTATTGCTTAAAAATAGTTCAAAGACTGGGTTAGCATATCCCGAAAGAATGCGTGCGAAGCCACGAGAAAAAGAAAAAGTTAGTTTATAAACAAAGTAAAAATAGCAGAAACAAATTGAATTATTACTGTAATAAATGGGTAAAACAGGCTTTTGAAAATGATGTTTGACAAAAAAGCGATATTTAGAAGCTGATGATCCAAAATATCGGCATTAATAAATATAAAATGGATGCTAAAAAACAATTCAACTCCAATAAACCCATTGTATCAGACCACTAAAAACTCTATGAATAAAACAAGCTGAATGGAGCGCATACAAGCGAAAACAGTTAGTTAGGTATAGAAATCGGAATAATACCTCTGAGAGGGAGGCGAAACAAAGGAGGTGTCATGTTACGTACGGAACCCTCAAATGGAAAATCAGATGTCGATAAAAATGGAATAGAAAGACCTTTTTGTGAGGGACTTTAGATAACTGAGGGACCAGCTGGAGTGAGTGGAGCATACGGCTGAGAGATTGTTTTTGAGGGTCAAAGTGAAAGTGACAATTCTTATGGCAACGATGTTTGATTCCAGGCAGAGTATGACGTAAACTTTAATCTAGAGAAAACCTTCGGTATAGGCTGTAGAGTGATAAAATAGGAGCGGCGCAATGCGCTGTACTCCTAAATAATCTTAAGGATATAGGTTAGTAGAATGTCATTATAATGCCTTATTATAAGCTGGAGTATATACCCAATAGTTAGCTGTAAGGTAAAACTAAAATGTGATGTGATTTTGATGATGAGTATACATTTACTTACAGTTCTGAGGTCTCAGTCTGACTTTATACAAAAAACATTCGATAAACGTAATCCAGAACGATTGATGTCTTCCACGAAAAAGGCTTAGGATGATAGTAGACACAAACGAAGTGTAGTCAAAGAATGCGATAAATAAGTCTAATTTTCCTACTCGTATTATGAGCGGGCCTAATGCATTTTTTTTTGAAAAGGATAGGCATAGGATTTCGCGTTCATAGGAGCGGGACAGAGTAAAGCAATGTCAGTGCAAAAATCAAGTTTTTGCTTCTTTTTTATTAATGATTAAAAATTTAAGCATTAAATAGAAAAACTAAACGATTACTTAAATAAAACAATAGTCTGGCTATGTAATTCGTAAAAAATAATATGGTGTTGTCGCTGATACTTTAAAGCATTTCAATTAAGTTCAGTTTTTTTAAAGCGATTTTTGTATAATTTTTTGTAAACAAACCAGTTTATTTTTCAAAATTCTATTCGATTACTAGACTTCTATGGGTTTTTCCCCTACCTATCGTATTTTTTTAATTAGAATATTTAAGTTCGTTACCATAGATGTAAGGGTTTAAAAATACACAATTTGCTTGATTTTTGCATTAGGCGCACTCTTAAGTGCTGTGCGTGAAAACACTGAAGATGTAATTATGTTTGTCAACTCACACTACATACATTTATCTTTGTTATTAAGAGAATTGTTGAGTCAGCGTGTTTTACCTCTATGATCGACGTGTTTGGGTTGGACTTGGTATGCTCATACGACGCAAAGGAAATACTTAGATTCTGTGCAAGTACCCCGTGAAATCTTTTCCCGTTTGTTCTTATGTTTCTTGAAGCACCATTTGAAGTAATTTCTGCGATCAAGCTATATTGGAGGTCTCTATCTACTGACTGCCGCTGTTGTCATGTTAAAGTGCAACAAATCACTCAAAATCATTCGAAAACTATCATCGAGTTTGTAAGAAACGATTGGATCGTTGTCAAACTACGATAAATAGTTCCTCTCGATCCAGTAGGGGCGCTACAAGGCGTAAAATGTATAGGACTCTAATTCGATGGTTGTATTTGAATGATAATGACGTGTACAAGTCGTCCTAGGGCCTTTGAACTATGAACCCATAATATGCTGGACATTCATACTTGGTTAATGTAAGTTAGTAGTTCTGGAAACCAGTTGAACTACTTAGACCTAATTTACTACACCAACAACTTATCACCACTCCCTCGACCGCAACCGCAAGAAAAATCATAACAGCCTCAACCGCTAAATTAAGGGTGTATCACACCCCCTGACAAGCGACAGGAGTAATCTCGCCAGCATTGTCGATCCCGCTACCCTCAGGCCGACTGCCAACCACTGAACAATCGGGCACTCCAACGCTACACGCTCCCTATTGTGTTTTCCCCCTATTTTTCCTCCTATTTGTTTTTGTTTGGTAATTACTGTTTGGTTTTCTGTAAATTGCTTGTGGCTGTAAATAAGCCAGAATGGTTTGGCTTAGTTGTTTGTTTGTTGGTCATCTTGCGTTAGTTTATTATTTGGCATATTTCTGAAAGTATTTTGATCGGCTTGTGCTAGTTTATTTGTTGTGTCTTTGGTTGTGATTTTCATCTTTATTCGCATATTGTGCTGGATAAATATTTTATGGGCCCTCCACAACTAGGCCGAGTAACCGCAGAGGTTGTTTGTTTTGACCGATTTGACAGCCTATTATACTAACCTAGTCGCCTGTGCTATGGTATGGAAGATATGGCGAACGGTAAAATAAAGTGCTACAAGAACCTGACCTTTTGTTGTAATATTTATATTCCTTGTGTATTACTTAATTAGACAGGAAATCATCAGTCATTAGAAATACAGACCTGTATATTCCTATAATGAACTTATGCTATGAAAAACCTCAAGATATTTCAAACTCTGTTACTCGGTGTTGTTGACCCTGAGTCGCTTTTTGCGCGTCAAGTGAACATGCTCCATAGCACATAAACACGTGGTGGCTTGACGTCATCATTACACTAATTAGTACAACATTTCCATCAAGCAATCTCATAAAAAGTTAGTTATTCATTAGACTTTGAGGCAAAATCTAAGTTAAATAATCCATAGATCATATCTTTGAGATGAATGAAAAGCTAGCGAAAATCCGTGAAATTTGAATATGAAAAGGAGAGGGTCCAAAATACAGCCCTAGCGAACTCCAACACGTGTTACAAGGCTTAACTGCACTTACAATTAAGCCATAAGCCTCGGTTAATTAAACCCAGACTCTATTCTTAGCTGTTTTACAATGAAAGGATTGTGAGACCAAAAAACCATTGAATGTCCCTCGGACGCCATTCATCAATAGACTCAAAAGCCTCAATAAGAACGAGGCAAATAGAATTTGAATTTTTTATTGGATTTAGATTTGGTTTCCGTTATTGACTTTTAATAAGGTCCTAGATTTAATCAGAGATTTATTGATACGATTATTTTTTTATGGTAATTCCTAGATAAATAAACATGGAAGAGATCGCTTCTTAACGATAAGGCCTTCAAATGCTATTTTAAATGTAGGTTACTATTTTATAAAAATATTGTGATTAATTATTTATTTTGTAAGTATTTTTACTGAAAGAACCGACTTTATCAAAATGTAAGCGGAGATAGAACCAGGTTGATTCAGTTGATCTTAGCTATTTGATCACCGTACTATAAAGGTAACTAGTTTCATCATCATCATCAGCCTATACTAGTCCACTGCTGGACATAGGTCTCCCCTAATGAGCGCCATAGCGCCCTGTCTTCAGCTTGCCGCATCTGCCAGCAGTCTTTCGCAAATCGGTCGGAGGGCGTCCCACACAACATTTGCCGAGTCGCGGTCTCCACTCAAGAACACATTTACCCCAGCGGTTGACGGTTCTTCTCGAGATATGACCGGCCCTATAGCCTAGCTTTATACAGTTTAAATAGGTATCTAAAATGTAGCCTTAAGTCATGGCAGCCAAAAAAGTTTTTTTTAAAATCTGTATGTAGACCTCCGTTTAACCACAATCTTACCTGACGGAAAGTGAATATGTGGCCGACGATGTATCACGAAGGTCAAGGAACCTATTCACTCTGTAAAGTGAATAGACGCTAATTCAGGATTTTATAAGTGCCAATGTTTGGACGCTTGGATGTTTAGAGGTTTGGATGTGCGTTTCATATTTCCGCCAAAACCACTGATAAAACCGGGCTGGAAATTTGCATAGAGTACATACAATGTAGTTCTAGACACAGATTGACATATAGGCTACTTTTGTCCCGAAAAACAGCGTTTAAAGCCACAGGCAGAAACTGCTTTACCATAATCAGTTTTATCATGTTTAAATACAAAACTAAAGACATTCACAAGCCACTCATTGATAAAACAACTCTTTCAATTACCCATTAGCAAGTGTAATAGTTATTGTTGGCGGCCATTCTAAATAATTAGCAGACAGACAGACGGATCGCAGACGAGCATTAATATTAAAGAAAGTACCTTCTACAGATCATTAGTCATGCAATGTATCGGAACGAGGGGCATACATAATGCAGGCCCTTGGCTCGACGAGGATATCTCTTGGTGGCTCATCCTGTAGTGTGTGGATCGCTAATTGATCACAATGATCAGTGATATTGGTTTAAACATATCTTGCATTGATTTTATACTCCATAACTATTATCTATATAATATTAGATAACAGCCTGACAACTGTTTGTCTATGTAAGGCTAGGCTAACAAAGACCGTTGACCGGACCACTGTTATTTTTTGAGTTGTATGTCGCGTAATATGAGTAGTTCCGAGTATATACAAAAGTACAACTGGTGCCAACCTACTCTATCTACTATCTCTATCTTCTACCTCTCATTAACTGCATTTTGATTACTCTGAAGTGTCAAATCCTTGTTAATATTGCTTTGTTTAGATGTAGTCTTATAAAGGAAGCCAGACAGGGTTTTTGTGTTAGATATGTGATATAGATCCAGTATCATAGGTCATTTAGATGAGCTTGTGGCATGGCGTAG
This sequence comes from Eupithecia vulgata, assembly GCA_946478455.1. NCBI lineage: Eukaryota > Metazoa > Arthropoda > Insecta > Lepidoptera > Geometridae > Eupithecia > Eupithecia vulgata. The sequence goes on from OX297877.1 coordinate 1,760,495, forward strand.
CGTGCAAAGGTCTGACTGAGACGTAAAGAATGCAAGTTTGAGTCTCGCCGCAGTATAAATGTTTATAATGCTGCGGTTTTTCGGTTCTACGTGTTTTCTATGGGGTTAATAAATTTTAGGAATGAACTAACCGGTGTCCCCGTAATAGAAGGTCGACTTCACAACAAAATAGCGAAATGTGTATTATTTTATTCGTCATTGAAGCAAGAACCCATTTCGATCTACCCCACGAAGCGAGAGTTGAACCACAACATGTCCACTTTCACACAGGGAGGGAACAATGCTCACACAATATCGCTGATTAGCTATAGAAACTGTATCTGACCCAGATATGGAACCCTTTCGGTGAGATGGGAATCGAGAAGCTGTGTTATGTTATTATGGCAGATGTTTTGATCTTTTCTAGGTCCTTCGAATCTTGATGTCTCATAAAAGCTGCAGGTCTACGAGGATAACCAAGCTGAAGTAAAGTATCAGGCTCTCGGCTAGAAGGAATTAAGGGATGAAAAAATGTGGACGACTGTGAAAAAGAATAAAAAGACCATCGGGTGGTCTGCTCTTTAAAGTTATTGGAAATCGAATTAAGGGGATCTGAAGGAATGACGTGGTAAAAATGTCTTTACACAACGGAGGGTGCAAATGGTCTGAAATAATGAAGATGGCGATAAAAATATGTAATTTTGACACTCTAAACTTTAAAAATGAAGACAACTTTTTGGTAGTTGTTTGGATTTGTAAAGAAAATTCAATAGCAATGAAATTGCATTAGTAACCTACTCATACGTCTATTAACAAAATTATTTTAGAGTTTTTTTTAGATGTAAGTAAACTGGTAGTTTTCAAAGAAAAATTAGAAAATCCTCTGTCATATGCATCTAAAAGAACAAAGTTATAAAAGTAACCCCTGTTTATGTGAAGGGGCATCTTTGTTATTCCCCGTCGTGTTATAATAATAGTGTTTGGAATATTTTACCTCAAGGGTTCTAACTTTGAGAGAACGGTTTAAGAAAAGAGAGTTTTTATGGAAACCAATCATGGTCTTCCAGTTCAATGGTTTTTGTTTGATATCAAGGATGTTAGCAAATCCCTAGACATTTTATTTATCTAGATTATAATTCGACAGAGTAAATTCAAGTGTAGCTTGCCCTAGGTCCTAGGCTTTAAAGTTATTTTTGATGGCAGTATTTGTTTCGACAATTTTGGTTTGTTTGACTTGCTATCAAAAAAATACTGTTTCGACCTAATAAAAGACGTAAGCTTTTAAGTAGGTAAATTTTTCAAAAACTAACGTTATTAATTAACATTATTCTAAAAGTCTAAGAAGAAGTCAATAAAATTTAATCTCTTAAGAGTTGAAACAAATATTTGTAATACATATTTGTTAGCAAATTCTCGTAGCTTTCAATTTAAGTTCAATTTAGACCCATAAACAAGCACTTCTTATTTTCCTTCTTGGAGGACACATAAACTTCCAATTCTAACTTTTTATTATTGGAAGTATTTATATTATTTCACTTTATCTGCTTCCACTTTTCGGCAAAGTTTTTAATACACTTAGGGAGGGACGTGTTCAAACTTCTACGCGTTTGTTTCAATCATTTCTTTTCGTTGATATGGAACTTTTTCTTTTTATATCTTTTATTTCACTTTCCTTTTAGAAAACATGCCTTTTGCATTCCATTCTAAGCTAATTTGATTATGATGACATATGCTACATGCTCTCTTTAAACTTTCCTTTAATCTAATATAAAATCTACATAGGTACTTATATATGATTTTAATAAATTAAAATGTAACTTACAGATAGTGACGACTCATTTTTTCCGATCCAGCTTGATACCTAGAAAGAAAAGGGTTGCCTAAGATATAAGTTGATATATATCTGTCCTTTTATCTTAGGCAACGCTTTTAAAGGTAACAAGCAGTGTTACTTTGAAAGCAAAACGTTGCGTAAGATATAAGTTAATATTGATATATTAAAAAAAATAAGTTCACATTGATGATGTCAAGCTATATGGTAATAATTTTGGAATAGATACGCAAGCAATATCGCATAGTGTAAATATAACAAGTATCCAAATAAATAACAAATAAGATATGAAAAAGTTTTATTGAAAGCCAGAAGTTGCGAAGTTTTATCAGAGGGTCAGTCAATGAATAAAATGGATGAATCATATTGAGATTGACAAATTGTCAATTTACGGCATTTTTATAACTTTGTGATTTGTTTGAATGATCCGATACTGACATGATAATTATATTATCATCATTGAATTGTTTATGGTCGCTACTGGGCTTAGCGAAACAATTTTACTTCATCATCTTTTATTTTATTTGAATTTCGAATCTGAATTCTATTCATATAATCTATAGTTCTTAGAAGTAAGTGGGTAGGTATTGTAGATATTTAGTTTTTCTTAAGATAGGTACTTAGACTTTCTTATCTCTAATATTTTTTGAAACCATGTTATCGGTCACGAATTTTTCGACATGATTCTTATCAATAATCTTATCAGTGGATTCCCATGTCTTACTTAAATATCAGTCAAGTACTTTCCAAAATACACTCTATTTCACATATTTTTCAGAATATTACAGCTAAATATTTACTATCTACATTTGATTTACGATCCGAAGAACCCGAACCTAATATAGTAATTTGATATATTTAATTCAATAAACAGATTTTTATGGCACGTTAATAGCTTTCTTAATATAAAACTAATCTATTTGATAGATTTGGTTAATTTTAATTTGATGAACATTATCGTTCTGCAATAGGTAATCTTCACGATTTATAATGAAGTCTGGCAAGCTATAAAATTAACACGTTCATTATTCAAATGTGACAGCTCTAATGTCAAGTTGACAGTCCAAAAGGCGCTTGACAGATGCAATCAATTCAATTCAAATACTCTACGTAACAACACCAAACGTGACATACCTACCTCACAATACTATAAGTGATATTCTTATCTATTTCAAACTCATAATAAAAATAGCTTCCGAAAATAGTTTTATTTTATTACCATAAACAGTCGTGTTGTTTTTCATAAACAACACGACAATCGTCCCAGCAAAGATTTATAGCAAATCTGTAGACTCGACAATCCTCGATGAATAAATAAACGAAAGTATTCCTAAGCTAACATTCTCACTACTAATAACACCGCCCTCAGCAACAACTACCCTTTAGAAATTCTCGCTAATAGAAACTGTATAGACTGAACATCCATCACTGCCCCCCAATGTATTATTTATAGGGATATCCTGAGCCACTGCTAATCTTTCAATATCTCCACATTTCTGAGGACAACTTTTGGGGATCTCTGATCTTTCTGAAACCAATCTTAAAAAGACAAACATAGAGTTGAATCTTTTAGAGGGTGTGTAGGTAGCGTATCCACAGTTGGCGCAGCTGTTTTACGTATACAGCGAAGCAGAGGACTTGCGGGAATCTGCGCAGGACAGCCAAAATTGCGACTTCTTTTGACGGAGGTAAAGGCAGACTTTGGGTCGCGTTGAGTCGTAAAATTATGTAGTAATTATGCTGACAGATTTGTGACATCAATATAGTAACTTCTATAATGTAAATTATTTATCCGTATGAATTTAGGTGTTAAGACACTACCAAAATCTGACGTTAAAGCTTTTACAGGTTATGAAAGACAGAAGATGATTGCGCCAGATTTAAGAAGCCGAGCTATAATATTAATGGATCTACTGATGCATGTGCAGTTTAGGACTTTATTGCGAACGCAGCAGAGGTCATAATAAATACGGAAATATATTGTTTAGTTAAAGTAGGATTTGTTTGTTTTGCTAAGGAACGGTTAATGGTGGTTGCTAATGAATTTTCATTATGAAAGTCAGTGGTAATGGAAAAGGTATTGCAAATGGATGTGTTATTTATTTTGAATGGATTTGAGCTATTAAAGATATGTATGGGTGTGGTTATTGTCTTGTCTGTTCGTTTTTTCTAATGGTGTTTTTGTTATTTTTTCATATATTTGATTTCATTCTCCTTTTGTTAGACAAATATTTACTACGTATAAAATTTTCTTACTTTAGATATTTGTTGATGAAAAATCATTATTATTAACACCATGTCATCTACTAAAGTAAAGCAATAAATCATCAAAACTACAGTTTATTTGAATATTTCTAAAAAAAGACTAAGATCATTTAAACCCAAAAAACTTCCAACCTCTCGAGTTTCAAACCAAAAACCCAACTTATTCAAAAGATAAAAACAAAAATCTCGTTCTATTTCTATAAATACATCACTTAGAAAAAAAAAGAAGAGAGGGACCGGAATAGCTCCCTGTGGGACTCTTTATGAAACCAGAGGTTTTGGGGTCTTCAATAACGCGGTTGTTCATTTTGTTGGCTATTTGATACTTTTGTATGAGTATTTCCTTTTGTTTTTGCTGGACTTTTTGTTTTATTAATAATCCTAGATATTTCCAGCAGATTAACAAAATGATAAAAATTATGAAATACTGTAATCTATTCGAAGAAAAACTGAAAAATTTCTTAAAACTTGCGCTCTATGCAGGTTGTTTAGATACTTATTTAAAGTGGTCGTGGACATTAGCTATATTAGCAATAAACTAAAATATTATTTTCTTTACTAATAAATTGATGATGATAATGATATCCTCCACAAACTTCTTACCATCTCGATCATTTTTAATGAATCCAACAAAAACAACCCAAAAAACGTAAGATAACTAATAAGCAATTATAGAAAAGAATTTCAAAACCATCCTATTCATCAAGCGATGTTAATTTAAAAATGGCGGGTTATAACAGGCATGTCACTTAAAGTTGACTGCGATTTAAAATGAACTCTATCCCTTTTGCTGTAGGATTTATATCATATTGCTCATGACATATTAAGCAAATCTAATAAAACTGTTATTGCCAGTGAAAAATTAACACTTACATTCGTAGTCCTGTTTCAAATTGTAAAAATGATGGTTAATATAGATTGGTAGAGTGAAAGTTATGTCCATAAAGAACTGTATATTGTCTGTGGTAATAATCGACGCGAAGCGCCCGCGCACCTCATTAAGGCACTCATAACGAGTGTTCGTAAATCAAACGAACACCCATAGGGCATTCTCTTGAATTTCAAATATAGAATGCGAATCGATTTTAACAAATCGAATGTCGATGCGAATGATCGATTTGCATTGCTGAATGTATTTAAAATTGGAATGAGTTATAAAGAACTACTTAGAATAATAATTGATGTATATGACAAAAAGGTTATTATAAAAAACAAGATACATAATCATTTCTATGCATAAACTAATTTACTTATCGATAATGTCAATAACCTAAATTGGTCTGTCTTTGACACAAAATAATAAAAACAGGATAATATAGACCTTAAATGTTTGTCATTTCACAACCTATTAAATCTGCCAGCGTATAATAGTTAAAGACTGTCGAGGAGGATTGTCTATTGGTGACGATTGCTGTCAAATAAACCAATTTTGGATGAAACAGTCATAATATTCCAGTGGAATTTTAAGTTAAGTATCCTCAACAGCCTATAATAGTCCACTGCTAGACGCAGGCCTCCCTCTTATTTTTTTATCTCATGGGGTTAATGCCCATAATCCCCACGCTGGGCATGCGGATTGGGGATCGCAGTTCGGTGGTAGATATATTCTGTTAGAGGTGCTGCTGCCCGCCCCCCGGTGTATGTCCTTTAGTCGCCTCTTCCGACATCCACGGGAAGGGTAAGAGTTGGGATCCACCCGTCGGAAGCGGGCCCAAGACACTGGCTGCATTGCCCCGCTATATGGCAATGCTGATGCGCTGTGCCAGATACTCACCAGCACTCGGGTCACGCGTCGCATAGACCAGAAGCTCAGATAATTTTTAAAAGCCGGAGTGCTTGGAGAACATTATTTAACCCTCGGAACTAAAGTTTAGACTCCAAGAGGAGCAAATACATAGGACCTGTTGTTCTCTCTTAGATCAGTTGAGCTACCTCTAGATAGTTTGCAGTTAGTTCAATTATTTAAATTGTAAATACTAGTTTTCATTTACTTGAAGGGATTGACAATGACGTCATCTCTCATACTGATCCGCTCAGATCAGATTCGAACTGTTTCTTGTTATACCTAAAGTTCATTAGCAAAGCCTTTGCCGAAGTCATGAAGTCCGTAGGTAAACAGCGGCACAGGTCTGATAAAAAGGTGATCTTGGTGATGACCTAGAATGTGCGCACGCGCTGCCAAATAATCGACAAACTCGATGTCATCGGCGCGCGCGCTGCCAGCGTGTGTCGCAATTATATGTCTAAATCGAGAGGCATGTCCGAGGTATCTGTTTATACCAGCAGGTATTTGGAGAGTTTTGTCTATGGTTCACAAACATGGGACTGTGACTGCGACGCAGGAGGTGGCCGGTTCGATTCCCATCTCAAGACAATTGTTTGTAGTATCTGCAGATATTTGTTCAGGGTGTTCTGGTCGTTTTCTATGTGTTATTAAAAATATCTATCTATGTATTGTATTTTGTATATTAGTTATCTGGAACCCACAACACAAGCTCTGTTTAGCTTGGGGCTAGATGATGCTGTGTGGATTGTCCAGAATTATTTAGATATTAATCCAGATTTTGTTGAGACGTCGCTGGTCTTCGTTGAGACAGCGATAAAGCCTTCAAAACAATAGCGAGTTCTAAGTGTCTTCTAGAGTTCTAAGTGTCTTCTAGACCTTCGTGATACATCACTTTCCGTCAGGTAAGATTGTGGTCAAACGAAGGTCTATTGATTACAAAAAAAGCCGTATTGCGCGAAGGTTGCGCCTAACTGACAATCTGAACGTGGTTTCGATTCCAGTCATTAATTAATGGCTTATCATTTGCATGACTTTTGATGGATGAAAGTACACAAAGCGAAAATACTGTAGAACATCTAGCCCCTACTGCAGGGCTCGAGACTCTCGAGAGGCAGGCTTTTCCAACGTTGATGGATATCACTTATCTGATCGACGATCTCAGTCGATCAGATAAGCATCGATCGAAGGTCGGATGGGTATATACTGTTGCGGGTTCGATTTCCACCTTGGGACAAGTGTTTGTAAGATCTGCAAACAATATTTCCAGGTGCTCTGGGTGTAAAAGCCTATACTTTTTGTATCCAAAAAAATATCTTAGGTAGGTGGACCGGAAAACTGATCTGAATGTGCAACCCACAACTATGATTGGAAAAACTTATAAACAGTATTGGATAGACAGAAGAATAAGCGAAATTGAATTCATTGATGACTATGCGATAAGGTACATCATTTTACTTTTTTTTAAGAAATTACAAATTAAAATCGAGGCAACGTATTCGCTGCTCAGCCTCGTCAGTGCAATCTTCGGGAAGGAACTACTTGGTACATATTATTATGTGCGTCGTCGAACAGTGAAAATGCGAAACGTAAGTGAATGCTCAAATTAAATCTCCTGGACACAGCGGACAGCCTAATTCAAGCTGAGAACTGATCTGAATGAGCGGACAAGCACTGACGTATCATCAATTTGTCACCCCCCACCCCGTCAGTCAGCGGCGAGCTGAGGAATGAGGGCCGATGACGGCGCACGATGTATACGAACCCGCGACGACGATTAGGCTGAATGCCAATCCGAAACGGACTGGCTTGCCAGCTGAAAGAGGTATGCCAGGAACTGGATGGATTTGATGAAAAATTGCGCCACTTGAAAGACGGTTATGAGGATCATCATCTCTTTCACCTGACGCAATTTTTCAACAGTTACCGATAGGCTGAATTTCGGCTGCGGCAGCCAGTCTCAATGAAGACTAACCAGGTAAATGATGGCTGATACTATCAACGTGGCGTCCAGAGATTGACGAATCTTTTGCAACTGCCAAGGTTAGCACCAATCATATAACCGATTTTGGAATTCCTTGCTAATGCGACTGAGCTGAAACATTGAAAAACTCCTAAGATTGAAAGACATTTCCGGTGGATAGCCGAAGAAGGAAGAAGAAATGTTTTTGCTTTAAAAAAAATTCAATTCTTGTAGGGCAAAAATCCATTAAAGGCTATCCAAAACCGCACTTCTACCCACCGAAAATTAGAATAGTCGGACGTCTTTCGTTAGGTACCGGTTTAATAAAATTCAAGACAATTGCCCTAATTTCAGTCAGATCCAGCCAAAACACCGTTGCTATAGCAGCAACTCCGGCGATGATTCACGAAAGGGTGAACGCACAGTCAATTGTTTTCTTAAACGGACGCACTAACTCGCATGCGGGTTCGATTCTATTGGATAATTTCGGGCAGTGAAGGTTAAATAAATAAATAATATTGATACAAGGACGGTGCTAACTGACCCAAATTATGGTCATCAGGAACTCAACTGGGTGACAGACTGCGATGGGTGTCATGCCATGTCATGTCATACATGTAGTACAATGTACCTACATTTTGACATTTTGTCGAGTCTCATAAGACAGGATTTGTTCAATAAAATTGCTACAAATCAAATCACATAAGTGTGATGGTCAGAGAAATTGAAACTGAGAACAGATCAACAGTGATCATGACATTAGGCATGATGGATGAATGGATGGATGATTGTTACTTTTTACTCCAAAACGACTGAAAGGATCTGGCTGAAATTTTGCATAGATGCGGGTCTAGACCTAATCCTAATCCTCCCCTAATCCGTTTCCATGGCATATTACTACTTAACGCAATCACTGCCCAGCCTCTACGGCGCGGAGTAGATCTGGGTGTAATTCACGGTCATTCAAAAAATTCATTGATGTGAAAGATATTTAAGGCTTAAGTAAAATTGTCTTGTATTAATTACCTCTTGATGAAATAAGTTCGGAACCCACTGAGACGTCTCCTGGTATGGATCCGAGACGTCGCTCGCTAACGAGTAACTCGACTCCGTAACCAATACCTTTATAAAAATCTGCCGCCTCTACAGTTGAATTATCTTTGTTACTTTCCTTTCCTATTATACATATTTAGAGTGGTGTGTCAATATAGGTATCTTCTATAAGATACATTTCGGAGAATGCTCACAGGAACTACATGACCTGATTCCACCATCCCCCTTCCACTCCAGGACAAGCTGACGCACTACGCATTACCACTCCTACTTGGTGGATCACTCGCACTAAGCGGTTTTCCTCCACCTTCATCATTCGTACCGCTGGGGTTTGGAACACGCTCCCTGCTGCTGTTTTTCCATCAATTACAACCTGGTCTCTTTAAGACAAGAGTGAATAGGTATCTTATAGACCTTTGTGATACATCGTCGGCCACATCTTCACTTTCCATCAGGTGCGTTTGTGGTCAAACGAAGGTCTATAGACTATAAAATCATTGCTAGTTTAACACTGTCAATGACCAACGACGCTCATGTACCTATATCTGGTAGTCCACCAGGCGGTGGAAGCTGTGCAGTGAATGCGTTAGAATTGACTTCAAACAAGTATTATATTTGAACCTTTGAGCTCAGTCATTGTGCTCAAAATTTGTCTTACTAACTGTTGCCCGTGGATTGCAATCCCATGGGAACTGATTTATGGGATAAAAACTAGCCTATGTTACTTTCCATCCTTTCACCTAACTCTATGCCAAAAATCAAGTCGATTGGTTGCTTAGTTAAAGCGTGAAGGAAGGGCAAACAAACACTTTATATTAGAATAGATAAAAATTACCCGTTTATTAACAAAGAAAGTTACAATCAAACAATATAATTAATTTTAAACTAGTATTTACAATAGAAACAATTGAGCTAACTGCAGACTGTTGCAAACAATGTACAGGTAGCTCAACCTGATCTATATCAATACCAGTCGCGCGCGTCACCAAGACGCTGGCTGCATTACCCCGCTGTATGGCAATGCTGATGCGCTGTGCCAGATATACTTAGATTAGTATACGAGTATTAGTATAGATTTTGGCGGTACTAAGATTAAGTTAACCTGTAGATTCTATAGTAGATAACTTATAATGAACTCTCACTTTATGACAGCAAGTACAAAACCTTACCAAACCTTTCTTTAAAAAAATCTTTTTCTCATTCATGGGCGTCTGTCCTAGGTCCAATTTCACCGTTCTGCCAAAATTAAATGACAAAGAAAACTAAACTCAGCTTGATCGAGTTTTAGTTCTTGTTTTTTTACTGGAAACGAATCTTGTTTAAAGCTTAAAACTGGGTTTATCTTGTATTGAACGTTTCAATTGCAGCGGTAAAATTGGACCTTAGTAGGTACTGAAATGTCGTATACAGTTTGCTTGTCAGCCACAGCAGCTCGGTCAGCACAGGTCCAGAAGATACAAAAAAGTACGTTCAGTTCATCATCATTATCACCTTCATCCATCACCAACAGTAATGACCACTGGAAGTTTGTAGGCGTGTTTAAAACCACCAGAACATTTACAACAATATTCTTCAAATTCCTCCTCAAAAACACGAGATACGTGTTTCCAAAATTCTGTAGATTCCCATAAATGTCCACACCAACATGACAGATTTGGTGTTTGACAAAAACCTGTCAGTTTGACGGATTGACAAAAACTGTCACACGGCACCAGTCTGTGCATAATTTATAACGCCTTGACGTTAATTACTGCTTTTTCATAATTGTGGTTCGATTCTCACATATTTTTTACTGGTAAGCCAGAGTTGGTTTCAATGAGACTGGTTCCGTATCTTTTGGGCATCGATTGACTACAAAACAAAAAGAACTTACAATAAAAACTAGGTTCTCCTAGACCACTGATGGACATCTCTGGCCATCTTTGTCTATGATTTATGACACAATGCTGACGTTGATGAGTTAATTTACAAATTAATTTGAATTGTAAAAATGTGCCTTTTTATTCAATATGCTTTTTTGTTAAAATACCTAATGGCTGTACCTTTCCTCATACCAACCTTGTGTCTTAAAACTTTTCAATATAAAATGTACGTTATTTAGTGTGTAGATATAACTTTAACTTATAGCTGAACACATATAACATTTTAGACTTTTTTCCTTTTTTCAAGTACTTAATCCAACTTTGGTCAAAGTTAAAAAAATCTATGAAGTTGTATATTTTATATATGAAATAGATTATTTCATAATCTTCGCAGACAATTTTAAAACGTCGAAAGATTTAAATACAATATGTGTACCTAGTGTATCTAGGTAAATATAGTGTATAGGTAAATTTGATATACAAGGCTAAATCCAGAGGTAAAATCTTGCCCATAATCCCGTGGGAACCCAAAACCGTCCAAATAATTAGCACCAAATAATGAAAGCGCGATATTCCGACCACAAAAACCTATCAGGCATTTCGACTTCTCTCATCGTATTTTCAAAATCGTCGTGCGGTCATCTTAAAGCCTGAATTCTTGTCCAAACCCCATCAAAAACAACACATCTTTACTCCTCCTTCAATATATATTAAACCTTAAACTGTAAGCCCTAAGACTCAAACCCAAGTGAAAAATCTCAGTGTTAAAACTTTCGAGGAAAAACGGCACATGTCTCTGCAGTTTTAAATATTAATTAAGACTTTATCCGAAGGTGTTAGGTCTCAAATTCCTCTGGTTGTTTTTAGGAGTTGTATTTTTAGGGTTCCGTGTGGCGTTGCGCGTACAAGTGAATTATTCCTGAGATAGTTGGAGAGATATGGCGTTATGTGTTTCAAATAAAACTAATTGAAATTGAAACAAATTGAGCATTGGATGTAAGATCTTTTATGCTTTTGTAGTTTTGTAATGAACCTTTGCGGAATGTAGAATCATTGGATACAAGAACTGGTATGTTTATTGCATAAAATTTTTTTTTTTGCGGCTTTAGTATTTATATATACTATGCCGACTTCTGTGGCGCGATGGCGCGATGGACGAAGGTCTGCCTGCGACGCAGGAGGTTGCGGGTTCGTTTCCCGCCTCGGGACATAATGTTTGTACGATGCAGACATTTGTTCAGAGTGTTCTAGTCGTTTTTTATTGAATAATAAAAAATATCTTAAATAAATAATAGTATTGTATTATTTATGTATATCAGTTTTTTAGTACCCATTACACAAGCTCTGCTTAGATGATTTTGGTGTTGATTTTGTTTTATGTCTTCAGGCGAGGGCATAAAATAGAAAATGTCTTCAAGGACTCTTTTTGCTGCATTACACAATGGGAGTTCGGAATGATTTTTAAAATTCTATACTTTTCCACAGTTATAAACGAATTCCTAATTTAAAAATACTTTTGTCTATGGTCCAGGAATTTGTCTATTCTGTCCCTGTGTGTGTAATCTCAGTGCTGCCAACCTAAAATTCTTGAAATCCTGTTAATTTATTCAAAGCCGGGCTGACAGTAAGATGGCCATTTAGATAACAAGTTACATTCCAATAGAAAGGCTCGATTGCGTAAACTTAAATCAAAAGTCCGGTAAAGCACCTTAGGACTTAGGTACAGTGTAACTGATTTTAAACTTTAAATTATTGGTTCTAATATTGATATTATACTTATGTACACGTAATTTATAAGCTTTTTTGTTATTTTTAATAGAGTCAGCAAATCTACAAACTAACTTCTTTCAAACGAACTTCATTCGACAAACTTTGTTGCCAGAGCAATTTGAAATTCGAATATCGCCGCAATATTTGAAATTTAATAAATGGAACCCGTCGGACGCCACTTATACTTTTTAATTTTATATCTCGATTGACCTTCGATGCTGGCCGAATGAATACATCGAAACTTTTTCTCTCTTGTCGAGCCAACTTTTTTTTCTCATAACCAAAAATGTTACTTGCATAATCATCGCCATAACGGCGTACTGCTGGCTGAAACTCAAATTGAATTTCGAACAAAAAATCCACTTTGAGGAAACTTTGTTCAAGTTACCGAGTGCTAAGTGAATACACGTGCGCTCCCGGTTCGTTTCGTTTTAAATTTAGAACTGGGGAGGGGAGGGGGGGATTAGTAACGAAGCACCTTTTTATAGAAGCTGCGCCGGAGTCGCCGTCGCTGTCTCGTAAACATACTCCACTATAGCTAAATGACGTATCACTAACGAGTTCCATTTTAAATTTGGAGTTCATTTCGCGCCTCACTTTATACCATAAAGTCCATCAAGATGTGAACTCAAGAGCGTCGCTAACTCTTCACTAACCTGTAGCGACAGGCATTACAGCTCCCAAATAAATAACGATTGAGAATCAAATGTCGTTCCATTTTCGAAAACTTCAAAGATATCTTGTTCGAACTCTACCATAGACATTGTGATCCGCGAAAATTAGCCTCATGGGAACCGCCAATCAGGTGCGCGCGTGTGGAATAAAAATGGCGGATTTTTACATGATTCTACAGTAAAACCGACGTGGCCAGCTGCATTGCCCGTGGAATACAAAATACATTATAAGTGCACGGTATTTACATTTTGAATTACGCGCCCGGGGCCTGGTGCCTTCTTAAGCGGGCTTTGTATAGTGTTTGGCTTTGTATGCAGTGGTAATAACATGCTGTACCCTATGGGTGACCGATGGATACCCATCTAATGCATACAACTATACCTACAAACTCACTGCTATCATAGCAATAACGTAATATCTCTGAAACTGCCCTTAGTATGAACATTCTACATCGGTTATGAAGATAGAGCAAAATGTCCGTATAATGCGGAGACTAATTGTCATTTTTACTTCGATGTTAGCTCATACTCGTAATCGATAACTTTATATTTTTATACCATAGGTACTATAAACAGCTTTATAAATAGTAAATAATATTAAATAAGATATTTCTTATCTTTAGCTGTGATTTATTTTATTTTCTTCAATTTTAGCTCAGGTTGCTTTTAATCAAAATGTCAATAAGTAACAAAAACTCAAAATTACTTAATTCATAGTAAAAACTAGAAAACTCGTTGCCAAAAATACAGAATTGAACCAAAATTATCATTATAACATGACACTCAACAAGGATATTCGAGTCTATACGATGTTTGACTGAGCCTAGTAGGTAGACTGACAGTTCAAAATCGCTACATCTCGCTACTCTACCCGCTCTTCGCTCGCACTCGCTCCAAACCAGAAAATAAATTAGGTACAACAATTTATTGGCAGCCTCCTTACAATAGCTGCCACAGAAGCGAACTTTAAAAAAATCCCCGCGTACAGATTATATCTCTGATTGACAACTTATTGGATGGGCGTGACTGGTGGTCTACTGTCTATGGTATTTGCTTATTGATGTACGAACGATTATTTACACTCTTTAGTAGGATATCAGTCGACTGTCGATTCTTGCTTAGATTTATTTTGATTGGTTGGCAGCTTGTGAACTCGCAATTTTATCATCATCATCAGCCTATGTTAGAATAAGCCTCCACTAATGAGTGCCATAGCGCCCTTTAGCTGCATCCAGCATTTGCATACAGTCTTTCGCAAATCGTTGCTTGGCCGGAGGGCGTCTCACACCACGTTTTCTGAGTCGCGGTCTCCACTCAAGAACACATTTCCAGAGCCTACTTTAAAATAATTTTCGTTATGTCCTCAGAAAGAATATAGTCAATATTTTTTAGTTTTCTTTGTTTAAGTTTTTAGTTATAGTCAAGGAAAGCCTTTTTTCGGTTGTCGGTCACAGTATTGCATGATTTAGATTTCAAGAGATTTTCATTTTGTTTCTTTAATAAATAAATGTTTTGTCAAATCTAGATTTTGTAACCAATGGCTATTGTTGACAAAAAAGTGTGTACTGAAGACATTTGACATTACAAAGATTTTTCTCTCATAGACTTTAGTGAAAACTAAAAAAGAGAAAGGATAACCCTAATCCAATTCTAAACCATGAGAATGTTCCTGAGCGAATTCACTAGTATCTATCCATTATGTATTTAGTATAATGTATTTTATACTAATATTGTATCAAGGTAAAATTAGTAGGTAGGTGTGTTTGTTTTCTGTCCAGTTCCAATAAGGTTTTTTGTTTCTCTCTCTTTTCATCTCATTTTAGGGTTCACCTTGCCTTTTCCATAGCTTTCTTTATAAATGGTTCTGTATAATATTAATAATTTAGGTACCTATGTACTTTACTTTTGTTTTATTGGGCAAGACAACGTCCGAGAACAAAAAAAAGTTACTTTACTATGTAAGCTCATGTTGGAAATCTTACTTCTTACAAGTACAATTGGCTTGGTGTGTCCCCCTGATGGGCAAAAACTCTGATTGTGAAATTAAATAATTATGTTTATTTTGGCTAAAACCTCCAGTAGGTATTCAGTTCAGTAACATAAGATTACACAGAACTAATGTAGATTTAATCCTAGTGCTTGTAAACATAATTTATGAGCTGTTTATAAGCTATACTTGGCTTATCAAAAAACTTGTAAAGATTGCAATAATTGCATACGAACTAAATAATAATAAAATCCTTTGGAAATAAATACTTCAGTATTACCAACTGACCCGATTCTTATAACAGAGCAGCATCGATCTGGGGTGGAGCAGCCCGGTAATGAAGTCTGTGATGTGATGTGGCATGCCCCAGAAGTGGGAGAGTATTCGGTACAACCGACCAGGTGGGATGACGATTTGCGAAAGACTGCTGGCAGATGCTGGATGCGAGAAGCTGAAGACAGGGCGCTATGGCGCTCATTTGGGGAGGCCTATGTCCAGCAGTGGACAAATATAGGCTGATGATGATGATGATGATTCGGTACAAAGTGTGTAGGATTTGTAGAGGCTTGAGCTACCCGAGTGGCTCAAATCTCACAGTTTCGGTCCGTATAACCGCAAGGTTGGCAGGACCATGGGAAGGTGGAGGGACTGGTCAGATTCTAATGCTGGTTTTTTGTTAGGCAGCTTTTTGTTCAATCAATAGACTTTCGCTTGAGCACAATCTCATCTGACGGTAAGTAACGATGTGACCGACGATGTATCACGAAGACTCACTCTAGACTAGTTTTCAAGAGTGGTTCTCTTGGGTTGTATAACAGCAATAGACAGTGCGTTCCAAGCTAGAAAGTAATAAATAAGCTACATGATCCTTTAGTGCTTTCGGCTATATTCAGGTACCGAAACCGTAGAGAAGCCGCGAGCAGACGCTAGTTCAGTATAAATGCGTACGAATGCTGCGCACGATTCGATCGAAATCTCGCGTGGAACTCTCGCGGTGCGCATGACAATATACTTGGAGAAATTCCATAATTCTAATTAAACTTTAAATCGAAACAAATGCTACGAATCAATTTATTCGTGCTTCTATCATTCCCAGTTCGTCCCAAAGATCGTCCCAAGTACCAAGAGAGCAGAAGTTAATAATAATAATTATATAAGCCTTTATTTCAAACAGTATTTACATTTTAAGCATAATATCGACGATCTCTGTGGCGCGGTGGGCGAAGGTCCGCCTACGCAGGAGGCGGGTTCGATTCCCGCCTTGGGACAAATATTTGTACGATCTGCAGGTATTTGTTCCGGGTGTTCTGGTCGTTTTCTATGTATGATAAAAAAATATCTATCTATGTATTGTATTATATTATGTATATCAGTTATCTAGTACCCATAACAAAAGCTCTGCTTAGCTTGGGGCTAGATAATGCTGTGTGAATTGTCCAGCATTATTTATTTATTTATTTTATAGTTTGTTTGCCGTTGTCCATGTTTTGCCTGCTCCTTTGACAAGCTCATCTGCCCATCTAGTGTAAGGTCTGCCCTGATTCCTTTTTCATGATCCAAATTCATCTTACTAAAGATTCAAGCAAAAGCTTCTTACATGAAACATGTGCGGTCGACAGTACTTTTGCCTTCTTTGAAAAGTGGGACGAATCAGGAACGCTTTCAGCATCAAATTTGAGTTTCTCGACTCGTCCCAATGAATTGGGACCAAAGTGGGACGAGTCTGGAATAACTCAATTTGACTCGTACTTAAATTGAGTTCGAAGTTATGAGGAAAGGAAATGATCTGGAGCCTGCGATGGCCAGGCTTCTGTTGTTTTATAAAAGCTGACATTTGGTCTTCGTAGTACCCACACAGGTACACACAGGTAGGAACATAGAGGCTACATAATATACCTAGGATAAGCATTGCTTCCTCGAGGGTAGGATCAGCGATTATGAGGTAAATAAGAGTTTGTAAGCCCTCAAACTCTGGGTAATCTCTAAGAAAACGGATTGGTATATGAGGATAATAGGACCTAAGTCTAAGTGTCTATAATATAGGTATAGCCTAAGACTAATATAGGGCGATCATCATCATCAGCCTATACCAGTCCACTGCTGGACATAGGGCGATGATGATCCTGTATTAAACATTATTAAATTATTTACTATTGGATCATTCACGCATTTATACATTGACGACCACTGTGGCGCGGTGGGTGAAGGTCTGCCTGCGACGCAAGAGGTTGAGGGTTCGACTCCCGCCTACGGACATATATTAGTACGATCTGCAGGTATTTGTTTCGGGTGTTCTGGTCGTTTAAAATAATAAGAAATATCTATCTATGTACTGTATTATGTATATCAGTTATCCAGTACCCATAACAAGCTCTGCTAAGCTTGGGGCTAGATATTGGTGTGTGTATTTGTCCAGCATTATTTATTTAGTTTCAATGACGATCTATGCCATTGAAGATACTTTCAGCAGGTTTTGGTAGAAGATGTCTAAGCTGTTTCCGGAAAGGATGATAAATAGATAGATAGCGAGTTATATATCGGTTGGTGGTACAGTTGAGCATCTCAAGCATGACGGTTTGTTAATGTTAGTGGAATGGGGATAGACAATATTTTAATACCTGGTTTTAGGTTACAAAATAACTGTGTTTGTTAAACTCAGTTAAACTAGACTTTGCACAGTACCTAGGTATTTACATGCCTATTAGAATTACCTATATCAGTGCTTTTAATACGGTATTCTTTGGTTTTTCCTAATTCATTTCTTTTAGGGTCAATGTAATTCTGTTGGTTTCTGTAGTTAGCTATGCGCTCTTTTCCTCTTAGTTCAGCTTTGGTCAATTTGACCTCAGCTTCAATGCTTCTAGTTTCTATTCCATTATTAAGTTTTTTCATTAAAAGCAATTTATTTTATCAAACACATAACTTTATCAAAACAATCATAGACAATTTACAAATGACCAATAGCAAAAGATAATTGATTATCGAATATCCATTAAGAATCCTCAACCAATCACAACACTCCTCCCAGATATAAGGTCCATTACCTAACTACTTTTTGTATGTATCAAATTATATGTGTAGGTAAATAAAATACTTGTTTTAATAAATAACAGTGGTTATGTTAATACAGATATAAATCAAAAATTGCGCAATGTCCGCCCAATAGCCAAATAACATGAAATTATAGGTGAGGTTCTACTCATAGATACAGACTTTTTGTGACTATTTGGTGAAAAACATGGTACCTACTGATTCTGTTGGTTTATAACTAAACTAGCCTCAAATTATTGCCGTCTCTTTTTTCGATCGAACAAAAGGGGACAGCAATATTTTAACTATAGTTTAGTTTAGGTTTTGTGTCAACAAAATCACAACCAATGGCTCCTAAACGAGTTTAAATCGCAGGTTGTTGCGACGCGACGAGCATATAATTACGCGTTAAACTTTATTTGCCTTTGACATTGACTTTGACAGATCTACGGCTATAGACATAAGAGTTATGTTTGTTTGCAGTTTATGCTTTTGGATTTCATTGATGTTTGGCTGAGTGTGAAAGCTCAATCTTGCTGTTAAAGATTGATGTGAATTTGCGATGCACTTCAATGTATTGCTATTGCCTTTATAAATATTGTGTTTATAGCATCGTTTAGTCTAGACAGACTTATCGTTGCCAAAACATAACTTTCATAAAAATCTAAACTTTAAATAAAAATAATATTTTTTTTCTATACCCATTCGAGTAGCAAAAAATAATTACAACTAATATTTACACTCACATCTATTTTCTAAAAATCTAATACGTCACCAGAAGGCAGAGTCCCCAAAATGCTGGCAGCATTGCCACGTTGAATGGCAATTGGTTGACCGAAATAAAAACCAGCATTGCAATCACCTGTGGACTCTAGTTGTAGTTTTGTAAGATCTTTGTAGATAACGTGTGCCCAAGGACCTAGGGTTTCCACCCCAAACGGCTCGAATAGGTGAGCTCTGTCAAGATTAGCGTATTTTCGCCGTTTGAGGGACTCCACTGATGTTGCTGTTCCAGTATATTATATATGTTGCTTATTAGTATCACTACCCAGAATTCTATACCTACTATTGTTTCTTCCACAGCGTCGTTATATTTGCTTCTTTTTTCACCTTAATTCTCCCGTTCAGATTAATTGTGTGTTAAAGAACTACCATAGAGATAATCATTTCTTCCACGTCTACTCAATAAACTAGTTGATTTAGAATAAATCTGATTATTAGGTATTTAAATAAGTTTCCCTGATTATTTTTCTCCCATCATCTCAGAAATTACACGTAATCTCCATGTAAATAAATTCCCGTCTAATTAACAGTTTTCTGGCATTCCACCGGTTCAAAGAATCCCTCCATCTTGCCAGGAGTGTGTTGCCATCTGTCACGGAGTTACACCTCCGGCTCTATTTATAGGCTGCTAATTAATTGGGAGAGCTCTGTGGTGACTTGTTTTTTTAGCTTAGAATTTGTTTAGACTGGGGTCTTGAGGATTTAGGACTTTACACCTTCTTCTTTTTCTATAAAGAGCAGCTTCAATGCAACGCAGCTGCTGCTTTGCACATAATTCGTGTTTGTTGCTTTTGTAGCCACTATGATCTTCAAAAGATTTTATTATCTGTGAGAAAGAACACTTACGAGAAGTATAATTTGAAATAGGTACTATCTATAAAACGAAAGATGTAATAAAAAAGAAAGACTAATCAATATTTTAAGCTGGGTATGAACCTCTAAGATACCATACAAACGTACTTTCCGATTCATTTGGAAACTACACCCTTAATTACAATAAAAAATTTCATACATAATCGCGTGAGAGATAGCTGTTTTTACCGTTTTAGTTTTAAAATCATCAATAAATAAGCACGAAAGTTCATTTTAAATCATTTTGAAGCGATTTTCTTACTTTCGCTCTCTTTTAATGTTTTTTTTAATAGTAAAATGGTGCAATCATAGTTATTTCTTATCCGATTATGTATTCAAAATTACATTTAAATTGGATATGTAGTTTCCAAATGAATAAGAATGTAAGTATGTTTGAGGGCTTAGAGGTTCCCACTAATTAAAGTAAGTTATAGATGCTGTTTTGTCATATTTTCGCAAAAAAATTGGTAAAGTATGTGACGAGAATTGGGAACAACCTAAAGGTATCCAACGGTCAGGACTTACAATTCCTACCTTCAACTAACCTTCATAAGATACGAATAGATAATGACGATGATGATGCTGAATTGACCGTTTCAGTTCATTTTCTTATTAAATCCATGATACAGCCCACTGACGCAGTATTTGTTCCCATTGCAAAGGGACAAAGTGAAGTCATCTACGCATTTACCGCCCGTGAATCAAAAGGCGCTTCGTTTTGCTTAATTAAAACTGATTAAACAACAACCAGTCCAATGAACTCTCATACTTCAAAATGCAATTTGCTTGAAATGCTCTAAATCCTAACAGATAAATAGACACGTCAACATTAGACGGCGGTCGATGATAAACTGCGCTAAAAGTGACAACTCTAGAGCAACTGAGATACACTATAGGATTCAACCACGAGAGTGAAAGGAACGGAAGGTGTCACGAAAGTATAAAAACCGGGGCCGTTGATTTCATAATTTATTTGTTACACATTTGTCGTTCCGTGAAGATCGGGTGAGATACATTGGCTTTTTGTCGCGGCAAGGAAATGCGCATCAGATGTGATTCAAGCAGTAATTTATAGTGTTTGTGCTGCTAACGTCTACACGTGACACCATAAACAAGTACTCGTTAGACTTCAGAACATTTTGAATATTTTGATTAGATTCGATGTTTCTCAAATTTCGAACGGACAACGTTGTCTATGGATAGAGTAGCCTTAACAGTTCGGAAATCAATCATGCGCGTATTAACCGAGTTTTGAGCGCGCCAACTCGCTGTCCCGGCCGACATGGCGGCCATATTTCAAACCCGGGTGAGATATACCCGCGTTTTATCAATGCATCGTCGCGGTTTCGATGAAATATATCTAATTATTGCTTGTTGATGTCGTTTTGTCGTTTCACGGTACATTTTGTATGTCTCTAAGACCATTTGTTTCTGGATGTTGCATCGTTAATTTGGTTGATAACGTCGTCATTGTTTTCATACTCAACGTGAATTTATTGGTTGCTGCATGCCTGAACCAAGTTTTAATCAAGTCTTTAATCTTTTTTCATTATTTGATTTCCGTTGTTATTTTAAATTCCCTTTACGTCATTGGTACCTTCGAGTCAAATGTGATTTCCTAATAAAATTCCACGCACTCAAAAAACATAAATAACAATTTCGACATAACTGTACAATCATCCAGTTTGGCTGACGAACAGAATTTCAGTTTTTGTCGACCTAAATCCAAAGACAAAACAAAAGAAACGCCCTCGACGTTCCATCGTACCATACTTAAAATTTCAAAACTTAGAGTTGAACGTCCTACAGATTCAGCTCGAGCCATTTCTGACAGTTTACGTTGTGCCCCAACTTGGGATAAAATATAGCTCATGTTCAGACAGATACCGTAGTGGGGGGGTTGGGGAGAGGGGGGAAAGCCGCAAATAGCGACCATCTCCTGAGAGCAAAACAATGCCGGTATGATATTATGGTGCAGAGCAATGAAAGCTTCAGAATGTAGAGTTGTTTTAGCGGGATTTTTCAGTGCTGTCATTTTCGACAGGTGTCATAGACAAGATGCTTTATGGTCATTAGATGTAGCTTATCTTTTAAAAAATAGGCTTTAGAAATTAAAATCTCTATTTTATTTTGTTATTAATACAAAAAGGCTATCAATATAATTAAGTACATACTTATTTGCGTATAAGATTTGCTTTAATTTTTTTATTTGATATACTGAGCGTACTCTAACAACTAGGTATATTGTTAGAGATATCTTGCTCTTGATTTTCCATTTCTACGTAGAATGTGGTGGGTCTACCAGCATGTCACTCTCATAACCTCTAAAATAATTAGACACAAAACAATGAAAACATCTCTCCGCTCCCGCCAACTATAGGTACATAACAACACATAGGACAGTCGGA
Source organism: Eupithecia vulgata (assembly GCA_946478455.1). Lineage (NCBI taxonomy): Eukaryota > Metazoa > Arthropoda > Insecta > Lepidoptera > Geometridae > Eupithecia > Eupithecia vulgata. Next base: position 1,782,735 of record OX297877.1, read on the forward strand.
CGGACGACCGACAGCCGCGAGACAAACTATAAATAAATAATGCGCCAACATTTTATTATTATCATAGCGAGGGCACGTGCTGTGACATTCCAGCTTCGAACTGGCAACCTATAACGTCCTGAAATAAACTGGCAACACCGAGGATTAAAACAATGGCGGAGCTTCCAAATTCAAAATTTTGGCTTCGATTTTTCAATTACTGTTTATAATCAACTTTCTGCGTCGAAAGGAGAATTTTTCTATGTTCCGGTCTCTAAGTAGATTTTTTAATCTTTTGTGTTTTCTGTTACATTCTTCCTAATGGGCGTTCGCATAAATCCTAAAACGGTATCTAAATAGATTCAGCAGCTAATCAATTCACGGCACACTAAATCCAATTAGATCCAAGTATTGTACAATTGAGAATTAAATAAACCGCAAGTAACAGAGAACATTAATCATAAATGATTACAGCGTGTAACGGAACGCTACGACTCCAATTAGCGTAATAAAGAACCTATTCCAAACTCCGCTGAATAAGAACCTATTCGGAATTCAAAAGGTTTACGTTCACGGAATTAGTTCTATTTTCAAATCTCAAACCGCGATAGTCGCCTCATTGATTATTATTTTAACGCACAATTAAAATTTGATGGCCTCTTGTACGTACTTCGTACATCTTCGATTCACTCTAGAAACTTCACATTTAAATCACAAGTAACTGGTTATATTACTAAGATGATTGAGACTTTATGTCCTCCAAAATAGGGCTCAGTGTTCACTGATAAAACGACAGCTTTAAAACCTTTTCATTTGCAGGCGCCACACATGAGTGTCGTGAGTGAGCGTCAATAAAAATAGTCGTAAAATTTTGTAACTTTCAATCTTAAATGCGTCTTATATCTTGGAAGATAAGACTGAATTTATTGGAGCCATTTCACAGTTTGAATATTGGTGAGGAACGTGTGAATAAAATCATGTGTATGCACACATTTGTTAAGAATTGACACTTATTAAAGGGTGTAATTTTTTTAATTGGAATGACGACATCACTTTAGCGACAATGAGCGTTGAGAGATGGCATGTATGATTTAAGATGTTGGTCAAGTTGTTTAAATCAGACAATTGCGAGAAAGTGGTCACCTTTTTTATTTCGCCAACATCCTTTTCTCGTTTGACGATTAAAGTTTTATGAACTGACCTATTTTTAACCTTTATTTAGCACAGAAACTCAAGTTAGGATTAAAAAATATGTAATCTGGCAAGGAATCCATTGAATTAAACTTTATTTCGGAATAAACGCAGTGCGTGTGTGTAGACTACTAATGATACTTTTTCTTTAATTAAAAAGAAGCCGGAGTTGTCTATGTTTTTTACTGGAACGCAACCGTTCCAAATTCAAATTGCTCGATTCTGATTTCGAATAGTGTTGTGCCGCCGAGCGCGTGACCAATCGCTAATTAGGAGAGTTCAGGCTTTAAAGGCACTACAGACTAGCCAATCTTTTACACTATCTTTTACCAAAAACAACGTATAACTCTTAGTATAGAGACAATAGAGAGCAACTCTTATTAATGTCTATGACTCGCTAAATGGCCTTGTCGCGAGGAGTTCTGAAGATTGTGAATTTAACAGCATCTACTTACTGCTTATGATAATCATCAGCCGATGATGTCCTCAAACGTCACTCAGAAGCCCCAAATTAAAAAAAATGTTAAAAAACAAAATTATTATCAAAGCTATAGGACCAAATCAGATCGGCTGGCAAATCGGATAGTCTGTAGAAACATGAAGGTGCGTGCACCTACGGAAGCCCATCGGTTTTATAATTAAACTTCCAAATTCAAATCCAATTCTTTCCCGCCATATCCACTTCTGGTGTTACTTTACTGTATCCGTTTTTATGGAGGGAATTATATATAACGGTAGTTGATTGCTATTCTAAAATTAAATATATTCTCACAGTAATACCAATTAAAGATCTATGTCATCAAATTCCACTATAATAGTTTTATTTTCTGATCATTACTGTTTATAGGTCGGTATAATTCATATCATCAACATTTTATTGGATTTATCAATACTATATTTTTATTTGACTGTCTAGACCACGACATTTTTAAGCAACATTAACACCAATTGAAGTTTATGATGCTAGTTTCATTTACAGTCGTATCTAGTAGAAACGTGTAAAGTAAGTACAGACTTAGATAAAATAAGAATGGAAGATTAGGTACTAGCATCTCGAAAGTGGTAGGCTCAAGTCAGGTCCAAGTATGTTCTCCACCTCAGTCATTGATTGTCGGACCGGCGGCGGCGATGGTGGTGTGCTTGCTACGACGTACTTTTGTATGATTTAGTGACTGAAAGACTACAGCAATGCCCTCGTGTTCGTTCGCTCGGTGTACTAATATCATATTTTCAACATCATCAGCCCTAATCGACCCACTGTTGGGCATAGACCTCTCTATGTGTATGCCATTCGCCTCGGTCTTGCGCTAGTCAGGGCCAGGTGCAGCCCACGGTCTTTCGAATGTCGTTTTTACTATGACCTAATTCACAGCCCTTAATTTGTTTCGAGTTTAAAGTTTTAGTTTGTTTTTTCAGTTTAAAGTCGCCCAACGAGCTATGGAGAGAGCTGTGCTCGGACTTTCTCTGAAGGATAGAATTCGCAACGAATACATCCGACAGAGAACCAAGGTTATCGACATAGCTTAAAGGATTAGCAAGCTGAAGTGGCAGAGGGCTGGCTATATATAGAGAAGAACCGACAACCGCTGGGGTAAACGTGTTCTTGAGTGGAGACCGCGACTCGGCAAACGTAGTGTAAGACGCCCTCCGACCAGGTGGAATAACGATTTGCGAAAGACCTCTGGCAGATGCTGGATGCGGCAAGCTGAAGACAGGGCGCTATGGCGCTCATTAGGGGAGGCCTATGTCCAGCAGTGGACTGGTATAGGCTGATGATGATGATGAATTTGTTTCAATTCTGTATCACCCCGATATCATAATTTGTGTGCCACAATCATGTGATATGTGTACCAATGAAACAAATGGCTTCTATTAGCAGTCTTCTCAAAACCATCAATCAACTCCAAAGCTCGGTTTACTGTACAAAACTACATTTCCTTCAAGATTTCACCATTCTAAATCTTTCAATGCCGAATCCGGAAATTGAAACCCGTAAACACGGAATATTTCCTTCTGGCCCTTCGAGGGTTTGGCCCTCGGGAACCACCGCGGCGTGACATTAGGGAGGGCTTCCTGCTGGGCCATTTGTACCTACTGTAGGGGCCTTGGTATTCAAGTAAGCAACGTGTCACTGCAAGACATTGGGATTGACAGAGTTTAATCGTCAGTTAATATTGCATAATTTTTTTTTGCCGGGAATTTGCTTACGTAAGATAAAGATTCACTTATTGGCTTAGGTTCCTGTAAGGATTTAACATATACCATTCCAGTTTTTTTCATCTACGTCATTTGAAATATCTGACCTGTCCAAGAACCCTGTAAGTTCTAAAAAACATTTGAGCGAGGGAAATAGAGATAGGGTGGGGCGCTGGTTTGAATCCTGCCATCCGTTCGTCTTGTAGCCTTTTGGCTTCCTCATGGGCCCCGAAAACTCTCTCAACCTAGTAGTATATTTTTCTTAAAAGAATTTCGTTAAATATACCCTTAATTCCTTATAAAATTGAATTAAGTACAGTGCTTTCATTATAAATCGGTAATTTTATTATACAACTTCAAAAAATGCATTCTCGATTTTCCTCCATTGCGATCATTTTGTAAGGTGCGTGGGCGCACCAACAGATGGCGCGGTGACATCAACAAATGATTTAAAAAATAAAGAAGGACTTTTGAGTTGAATTACAAAAGGCTTTCATTGGGACCTTTTTACTCAGAAATATTTAGGTCAAAGTAATTTCGGACCAGTAAAATGAAATTTCATAAAAAAAATACTTCTTTTACTAAAATCACTAAACTTTGAGGTGCTTTTGATTATATCACGGCAACAGAGCCGCCAATGTTATGTACCTTTATTCGTTCTCTTATCTTTATTCGTTAATAAGTAGGTACCTACTCATATAATCAATTTCCACCACAAAGCGTATAAGATGAAGACATCGACCTCCCGCTGCCACCAAATGGATCGTGCCATATCAAAGAACCACTCAGCGGGACCTGTCTATTATTGCCACACAGAAAAAAATCTGAAACTCTCTTTGAAATGAATATTGCTTGCCAAAAAGAACTCTATTTTCAAATCGAAAAACATTCTCCTTTTGGCAAGGTACCTACTTCTTTCCGTTCAAAATATGAATGAGATTGCCATAAATTAGAAATTTGAACTCGGAACTTTTAATTCAATTTAAAGTTGCTGATCGAAAAAGCAATTTACCCGAACGCGCTCGGAAAAAGTTACGAGCTTTTTCAACAGCAATATGCACACAAGGAATAATGATGTTATTCTTATAAAGGAAATAATTACGTTGAGCGCAATGATAATAAATTACATGGCGTTTACGACTAATTTATTAATAGAATTTTCGCGAGGAAACCTTAGGACTGTCGTAAATAAGTAACCGCTGTGCGGCCAATGGAAGGCCATAAAATTTGTCTGAGTTTGCAGATTGGTCAGCTCGTAGCCAATGTCTGCCGTTTCAGATTTGAAAGCGACGGTTTACGACCGACAGGCGGCGTCTTTTTGCAGTTTTGGCGCCAAAATTGACATCTCCTAAAGTTCTGCATCAGGTGTGTCATCTGACGCGAAGTTGGTGCGCATGGTTTGTTATTCTTAAGTTCCAACTTGAAGTTATAAACAGATTTAATTGGAGGGATTTATGTTACAGACTACCTACAGCGTTTTAAAATGGAGGACAATTTACAGTGTTATAAAGCAGTCAGGACAAACGGACGGACGAGACGCTTGCTAATGAGCATGCGCCGCGCTAGATGCCGCGAGTCGCCGCCAGGGGCGCTACGTGCATTTCAATCACTTGCAACTTCTCGTCTGGGTTTTAATTCTGATATTATTATTATTTATTATTAAGCATCATATATTAAGGTATAATAACTTCAATCAAGTGAATTTTTAAATAACAAGACTCAGGCAGACAACTTAAATTTATGTTTCAATTGTTCATAGGTAAGTAACTAACCACGTAACCAGATGTGGCTATTTAACTTTTTTATAACTTTAATTGCGTATTTCAGACAATGTATGCAAGGTGATAATCACCATTGTCAAAACACTGATGAAAAGAACTCGAAACAAAAGCAACCACAAAATAATAAGAAAATAGCAGTATTCCATGTTCAAAATCACCACTCGAGTTCTAATTACAAATAACGAAGGAGGCAATCTTGTCGGCCATTTTTCCCGCCTATTTCTTTCAGCTTATTGTCTCTGGTTGGTAGAGCAGTGAAATTACAGACTCTTGACTTTGTCGATGTGTCCGTAATTGTTATCCGTGGTAATGATGTTGTGGTAGAGAGGAGCTACTATATTTATGGTTACTGATGAGGCAGATATTTTCTTTGGTATATATCGACCACATTTTGGTTCAATATCTCCTTTATACCATTCAAATATTATATTACCTATTAGATTTTTTTATTAATCTATGTAACAATCAATTTCAATACCATCATGCATGTTGGCTAACTTTACCATAACCGAATCATGACAAATCGTTTTGATGAAAGTTCTCCCTGTGCTGCGAATCCTCTTCATCGCGTAAGTATAGGTTATTGGTAACCCACTTACATGACGGCAATTGGCAACGCGAGGTATATAATAAGTAGGATTTCTATCTTCTCAGGTTGCCTGAAAGAGACTGCTTCTTTACAACAACAGTCATGTTTTGGTGCAATAAAACATTTTTGTCGGTATTGTAACAAAAAGTGGGTAATAAAAATGATTCCTTTATGAACTGAGCCCTCCTAGTTCCATCATAAGATCAGGGACATTCCCCATTGTAACTTCAGATAAAACGGGAATTATCGTCCCGTCCGTGACGGATCCGTGACGAATTGTCCCATAACCCGCTAAATCCCGGCTTTGTCCCATGTTGTCCCCTATTGTTTGTTGCCCGGGATATTCTTTAGGCTGAAGAAAGCTGTCCTTTTTTGATTAAAGTTTCTTTTGACAGATTCTAGTATTTTATGGAAATAAAAAACATGTGACTGTCGATCATATTGCAGTTACGTACAGACTAACGCAACGAACTTAAATATGCCATGAAATGAAAGAATTTGCCGTCCATATTTGTGTAATGTAACATGCAATGAGTATGGAGTGGATGTCTTGCTAGCGCGAACCGAGCTTTTCACGAGCACGTAACGAGCATTTCAAGTAACTTGGGTGCGAACACGCCCAAGCCAGGAACTGATTCTACGTTACCAATAACCTATACTTACACGATGAGGAGGATTCGCAGCACACGGAGAACTTTCATCAAAACGATTTCTCATGACTAAGTTGTGGTAAAGCCAACATGCTGATGCACGCTGGAAACATAAGGGTGTAGGTATAAGTTCAGTTCGTGCTTTCAGTGCGTCCACAGTGGTGAAATGCTCCATTCGTATTACATTGCGTGGTACACTACGTAAGTCTGTACGCAACATTAAGAGTCCGTAAACTTCAGCATCATATAATTTCCTTTTCTTCCTTCTGACAAAAACGGCCTCCTCTTTTTTCCACTACACGTTTACCAATCGGAATTTATATCAATAATTTAGAAAAAGGAACTACGAGAAACTCAGTTTATCTTAGTTTTAGATTTCTTTCAGGCACATAGGTACTTAAAAAATTGTTTACTGCTTTTCAAGATCAACATAAAGTGCCTACCACCATCAGCATTGTTTTTTCAATCCTTCGTCGTTGTTTGACCACAATCAGATCTTATGCCTGATTTCCTCAAAGCTCAGAGCCAGCTTGCTAGAGCACATTATCTGAACCTTTACTCAGTTACGGGAGTTATTTCTTGGGTCTAAAATATTGAAGATCCCATAATCTACTAAAAACTGGAGGCATCAGCATAAAGTTAATATCTCCGCTCTTCTGGTCCCCTCAAGATGTCCCTATCTCGACTGGTATGTCATGCCGTGCATTATTCATGTCAAATGGGAATCCCGGTAGTAACTGGCCAACTTGTGAGATTAGAGCGTGCGAAATATTTGTGTATTTTCCCGGAGATTTTGGGTCACTGGTTTTTAAGCACTTTCTTCGTCGGTTACGCGACCCAGATCCAGGGAGGATGAAAATTAGGCATTTGTTTAGTGTTTAAATGAAGCGGGATGATGAGACTAAGTTTTCAAAAAAAATTAGGAACATTCACCGAATCAGCAATTTCCAGTGGCCAGCTTCTTATCTTGATCAGCCTAGACAAGGTTTTGTCACTATCGCATTCTCTATTGTTATTTTATAAGGTTCAATAAAGATAATATTATCTATCTATCTGTTGGCTATAAATTACAACTTTTAGTAGTTGTCAAAAATACGATGATTTACTTTACAGGATAAAACATCAATCTACCGTAAATACCTGCGGAATTCTCTGAATATTTCAATACCGCTGAACATCAAACGCATCAACAGTACAACCTTAAAACCCTCCAAACTCCTTTGTAAACGATCAAAGCCTTGTTCATCATTATTCTTTTAAACCCACACCAATTACCCCCTCCATCCGTCAGATGTCAATAGCAGACTATAAAATAAATAAAATATCAGATTGTCGCTGGTAGAATATAATGTAAGATTAGCGCTTAGGGCGCCATAAAGAAACAATTTCCCGGCTTTTCCCGCGCCGTAGGGAGCCCCGACGCTTGCGGAATACGGCATGATAAAAATGTTGCCATGTTGTGCCTTAAATTCTTCTTTTACAACAGTTTCACTTTTGGTCTGAGATTGTTTTAGAGATCCCTGTTGGGGAGTTCCTTTTCAGTTAAAATGATAATGTTAACTCAGTTTCCTGTTTGGTTCCTCTCGTAATATCTTTCTAAGCAGGCGATGGCTACCTAGCCTTGGCTAGGACTAAAGATGTAGATAAAATACTAGTCTAGTGTTCTAACTTTAAATGGCAAAGGCATTAAAAAAACTGTAATTTAATTTAAAACAGAACATTTTATTGTTTAATCCGTTCAGAAAATAAGATAATCAAATTAATCACATTGACATACAAGATGGACGTACACCAAATAGCGTTAATATTATACATTTAATTTTAGTTAGATTTAAGAAAATAAGTTTTCAACACGACGCGAAAACTACAAGTATTCTAAAACCTAACATACACGACCCAACTACACAATGTTAAAAAAACTCATATACAGACAAAGAAATAACTAATTTTATATTAATAAAAAGTTTTCCAGTTAACATTTTGAATTAGAACAATGTCCACGCGCTTATATTAGTTATGGCTTCATGTTAACATATGTGGAAAATAATAATACATAACACAAACAAAACAATTCAGTCTCAACACCCAAAATATCCCTAAAATATTAAACAAATCATCCCAAATTTATATACGACGAAGATTGAACAATGAAATAGTAGTATACTGGTGTAATAAAACTTTTATATATAAAAATATAGCGAATGAATCAACTACTCATTTGACTATACTAAACGGACTTTAGGAAAACAACGCGATGTATTACTTTAAATTTGTAAGCAACTAGATGATCTAGACATCTATTGTATCGATATATAATACTTATGATAGTTATATATCCACTTTTGTATATATGCCACTACTTTTTACAACTGAAGGACACGACGCAAGCAATCACACGGATTATTCCTACCGTATACTCAATACGTATTTTTTATTTTTTTTTACTAACTAATTTTTATTTTATTATCGTGCTTCTATCCAATGTAAACTATTTACGTATATGTTTGTATTTACTAGCCAAACAATAACACTCTAGCAACTACCACCTTTAAATCAATTACAATAATTTAAAATTCTTAATTAAACCTTATTATCTCACTTAGGCAAGTTTAAAGTTGTATCTTTACGTATACTTCGTTTTCCAATAGGTATTTTTGAATTAATCTAATTTTAATGTTTTAACTCTAAGCTCCGCGCTAACCGTTAACGCGGTGACAAGTGGCACCGCGTCGCTGACTCAAACGAACCTTCGAAACTCATCCCCTGAATGTATTAATTTACTTATAAGTTATATTAGTATACACATATTACATTCAACGTTATACGTATGTTTTTTTCAAATCGTATACATAAATTCCGGCGCAAAATAACACAATCGAACATGGCGAGATGTTCAGGCGTAGTGAAAATCAACACGGAAAAACTTCCGAACGAAATTTCGTTCGAAATATAAATCAGATTTTCAATTTGAAAGTACTTTTCGCACCCATTTTGTTTTACCCCTTCACTGTAGCGTTGTGAAAAGTAATTTGGATTTTTTTAATATTCATTGTAAAATTCAGTTGTAATAATTGAATCGTACAGTGTTAGAGGTTGGCCAATTGCAAAAACGAAGATTTTTCCTAGAGGAACTTATTCTAGCAGATCTTCCTTAGGCCTCGGCGTGAGCGGAGGCCCTCGGATGGTCCGACTGCGACCGTGACAAGCTTACAATACCATGCACACAATTCCAAATTTAAAACTGCTTTTATTTAAATAATGCAAAGATGGTCTACGTCATCGAATATTCGGAGTTTGAACTGAGAAATTCATTGTTATAATTTCAAATTAAGAATGACCAGACATCTTTGACAGTTTTAAAATTTTCAAACAGAGAACTGAACTGATCTTCGTAGTTCAAGATTGGAACTAGCAGTTTTGGAATTGCGTACACAGCACACGGTTATAAAAGCGAGGGAGGCGGGAATTTAAACTAAAATGCGAGCACCCCCTTTTCATACTTCGTTTTTGCAATGGCCATACTAAGAGCAGGGGTGCACGAGATAGCTCGTTGTCGAGTTGGGTGCAAGCTGGGGATCACGCCTCTGTATGAGATGGGACTTATAGGGGGTACTCACGACGTCTGGGGTGGAGGCTCCGTCGTGGCTGGAGTCGGGGGCGGAGCGCTCGCCGTTGGCGTCAGGAGGCCTAGCGGATTCTCGCTCGTCAATGACGAGGTCGATTGGCATCTTGCCCTTGAGGCAGCTGATGTAGCGGTGGCAGAAGTTGTCGCACAGCTCGTGTACCTGCAAGATGGCGGCTGTTGTAAATTCTGCTGGTATCCTACAAAATCCTTCACTATGAGGGATTGGTGAGGATTGCAATGGCTGTAAAGAGCTGTAAGGTCAGTCAGAATCGGAAGGAATCTACTGGGTATCCTAAAAGATCCTTCATTTTATAGATACTGATGATAGCCAGAATCAATCTGCTGTAAATAGCTGTAAGGTCGGTTAGAATCAGAAGGGTTCTAAAAGATCCTTCATTTCACATATGACGATCGATGTGGCGCGGTGGGCGAAGGTCTGCCTGCTACGCAGAAGGTTGCGGGTTCGATTCCCGCCTCGGGACAAATGTGTTTACGATCTGCAGACATTTGTTTAGGGTGTTCTGGTCGTTTTCTATATATAATAAAAAAAAACTATCTATGTATTGTGTTATGTATATCAGTTATCTAGTACCCATAACACAAGCTCTGCTTAGCTTGGGGCTAGATAATGCTGTGTGAATTGTCCAGCATTATTATTTATTTATTTATTTCAAGTGTTGGCAGATGTTCTTTGGAATTTAGTGCTGTTAAATAACATTTGAAAGAACTGGAGTTGGGAGTGAACGTTGAGCGCTCTATGTGCGTTTATTGAACTCACAATTCGTTTTTCAAATATTTAAAAATAGAATGAGTCAACGTTAACTCATCCTTCTGAATTTAAATCTGATCGGTTAGAAAATCTGTTTTTCGAATTATCAAAATTGGTAAGGATATCATCCGGTAACTTTGGAATGTCTTGACTCTCCCAAGTGATGGGGAAAGCTATTTTTAAAATATTCAACGCTCTTCTAGCACATTGGAGACATGTGTTACGACTATTGGGTACATTTGAATAAGGCAGTTACCGTTCCGCTCACCTTCACAAATGCGACCTTTAAACCAATATCAGCATACAAAGCTTAGGAAAAAACAATACAAAGGAAAACATTCGGAGCGAGCCAACTGTCGTACGCACACTTGTAAGAACTCAAAATGAATCGTAAAAACGGCACGAAACTCATTTTTTTCGGACGTCTGATAAAATACGACCCCCGACGGAGACCGTATTAATTTTGTGCGTCCGCCTTATACATTTTCATAGGCATTATTAGCTTAGAAATTAACATAAGGCAATAAAAAGACTAACGAAATTTTTAGACAGCATTTACACGTCGATACGGCAGGTGGAGGACACTTCGATTTGAAAAAAGAAACATTTCGAAAAAGGAACACGCTGCGCTGTCTTGGCGGATTTGGAAATAGAACGCGTCGACGGAAGCGGAAACAACGCTACCCGCCGTTGACAGCTAATTATGTCTTCGGGATACTAATTTCCAATCGACAGGTTTTTCTGAAGTTGTAAAGCGCGTGTGGCCAAATATTGTAGTTTGTTTATCATAATTTGAATTTTACAACCGGACCGTTGAAATTCATATTTACGACTCCGTGAATTTTATTGACACTAGTGGATAAACTACCGCTTTACAATCGCAGTGGAGCACTGTCAGTGTCAGAATCTTGATTGAGAGCGCTTTTATAACTTCACGAATGACAAAGTAAATAGTGTTCACAGTAATCCGTGTGACCAACGCTGACTATTTTCGATTTTAGTGACAGTGGAGAGATTTGACATCGTAACTCTTTGGGGATTCAAATTTGGAACTGTCCCCTCGGTGTATCGGTTCTTCGATGTTGTTTCTGTCCAAGACAAATGATGCCGTGTGTTATTAGGCCCAAGAGTTACTGTCGTGTGTATGCACAAGCTGCATACGACGTTGTTTAGTGAGCTTTAATACCCATAATGAGATATTACGACATTCCAAGACTCGATTATCGTCGGAGCATCAAACTCTTTTCAGTTTTAAATTTGGAAACGAGGATTGAGATATGGAGTGAGCGGATCATTTTAAATTTGGAAAGATTTGTGCGATCCGTTGTTCGAGATTTAAAGTTTGTTTTTAAATCAGGTGAGTATGTGAATTTGTTTTTAAAGTGGCAGTGTTGGCTGCCAGTGTGTGGGCTGTATGTACAATCTGTGCCGAGGTCGAGTCGTGGACTAAAAGGGTTTTTCTTATAATACGCGACTTCCTTCGCTAATGCAACATGTGGGCGTTCCTAGATACGTATAAATCGGTGTGTTTTTCATATAACTTTCTGTTTGACAGGTTGCCGAGATAAAACTAAGATTAAAGTCTAAAACACTTTGGTGCGCTGATAAGTGCCGGACTGTCGGTTTTATTTATTCAAATCGGGATTAGATAGAGCCTTTAGATATTTATCTTGATGTAATAAGGTTGAAGCTGATTCAAGATATCGAAAAGATCTTTTCATCTGTATATTCATGGATGGAATATTAAATAGCTTTATAAGTATTATACTTAGTACGCGCAAATCTCTATGAACTCTTGGAAGTTTGTGCAGTGGCTGCGCAGTAGCGTATTTTATGGTTCCAAAGGGGTGACGGAAATATATGCTTAATAATATTAGAATTTAAAATACCTAAATGTATATTAAATACTGCGTAGTTTGGCATTCAAGGCTATGTTCACAGAATTCATTACACTTTTTAAATATTGACCTGTATCTAAATCACATTATATTAAGACAAAAGCAAATAATCATATGTATACTTATTCATTTTTAATTAATATATAAATTTACTAGAAGTTAAATTTTAATTTTTTCGCTACTGGGAAAAAAATTAAATGAATAAAATCAAAAATATCTTATTTCTGATTTGATAATAATTACTATTTAAAAGGCTATTTATATGTAAAATTTTACTTCTAAGTCCTTATTTTGTAAGCCTAAAGAAATAAACTTATTGACCTTCTCTTTATATTATTAATAAATATCATAAATACTTAGTTAATACTAAAGTTGTTTTGCGCACATTTCAAAGTATTTATGTGAGATCGAGGAAGTAAAAATTCAGAAACCTGTGAGTGACCCAGTGGCGGGCACAGTGACCCAGACGGGACGAGCGCACTGGCAGGTTTACTTTTATTTAAAAAAAAAACAACCGGTCCATTCCATATTCAAATGAGTTCGATCCGTTCTCACCTCACTACTCCGAGATAATGCTATTTCTATGTTCATACTTTTTGCAATAAAACCAATTAAATGTGTGAAGCCTGTTAATATATTAGTTTAATTAAATAACAAAAATAACTTGTAGCGTAACGTAATATAGCAATTCAGTCACAGAATTAGTGTGTGTTGTATAGAGGTTATAAAATGCCGCCGAGGCGTCATAAAGCAGGGTCCCAAGTTCGAGACTCACTCCGAAAACCAACAAATCTGACCTACATCGTAAATCACTTAGCCACGTTCCTACAGATAAACTTTACGAGTTACCAACAAAATATTAAAAAAACGGATTAGTTTTTATAAACAACTCTACTTTTTCTAACGGTGTAGCTTTGTGAATGCGTAGGTTCGACTTTCAAAAACTACGATCTACCTAATACTTTATGTAGGTGCGTTCGGTATCGTAACAATACGGCGAGCGACGTAACTGGCCGTTTTGATGATATTCTAAATTTGAAAAAGGGACCAATAAAAGCACGACATTAGCCCGGGATTCCGGACGGCACATAACGTAATTAGGGATCAGTCGGTGACTATATAAAACCTGCTAGAGATGTCCAATCACCGACTCGATCGAACCGAAAAGGACTCGAGCCCGATGTGACCGCCGGCGGCCATATTTAAAATATTAAAGCATAAATCAAAAACGTTATTGGATATTTAATGTAAATGTAATATCGGGAGTTCGTTAAAACGGACGGTGCTCTTTTAGAGAATTTCAAGCGACTTTTTTCTATTGCAATATTTACATCCAATATTGGGCAGGCTGACAAAATGTCTTAATGCATTACGACCTGCTTTTACAAAAACCTCCAATTATAGATAAAAACGTGCACTTAACGAGGTCTCATTGTAGACAGTGCTGGGACCAAAGCTCTTTTTATTTTTAATTGTTATGAAAGCTTAAAAAGCTTCACCTGTGAACGGTGTGTAGCGAAGCGGAAATGGATCGAACTAACGGCATTTTTTATTTACTTTTATTCAACAAAAACCGTAGACGAGATAGAATCCGACGTGTATAGGATATGAGCACAGCAAAAAATGTTCTTTGATAGCTGAGACACAGGTAGATGTAAATACAAGCTCAGTATAAAACACAATGTGTTTAACTAAGGTTTTAAATCATGCATCGAAAAAAGAAAACAACTATAATGATCAATCGAATAATCAAAAAGTGAATTCCGTTCAATCACGCTCGCGCTCAATCGCGTCGGCCCTCGGAGCGATATTTGAATTTCGAACGAGGCATTATTTTTATTTTCGAAATGGCCTTTATCTGCCCTCCGGCCGCACTCGACGTATCACGTTACAGGTTATCGTTACAGCCTGTATTAGTGCGTACATTTTTTCACCGATTCTACCGGTTTCTAACATTCGGCGTGCCGGATATTTAATGGAATCCGCTGTGGGAGCGACCGCCGATGAGGTATCTCGTTTCTCGAGATCATTCGTCTTGATATAGACGTTAGTCAAACTAGTTTCGACGAAACGTGACCATAATATTGACAAGTTAAATTAATTCCCGCACGGCGTCGACGTAAAAACCGCTCGAGATTTGAATTTTATGCCCCCTAATTAATGCCATTGCGCGCAAATTGTTCGATCAGATTGTGCTTCGCAAAAAGCGAGTCCCGCGGTTACCGTTACTGGGATTCTCTGCGCATAATGGAGGATCGGCGATGCGGCGCACGCAAGAAACCGGCCGCCAACGGAACACGCCGAAATGGGACGATAAGGGACAAAACAAACATTCGAAATGCGAACTCTCGCTCCCATTCACGGCGCAAACACCTGATCCGAGCAAACGAGAATCCTAAATAGTTTTCGAAATTTAAAACTGAAGGTGCTGCGACCGGTCCCGCTATCGACACGACATCGCCGCGATCCGCCGCAGATAAAACATCGACCGGTTCTCGCTCCGAATGTATTCCAATTATAAATTAAAGAAATACTTACTTTTTCTAATTCTAATAGGTGAAACCGTAGGACTTGTATCGCTTGCACCATCTGCAAAGAAAGAAACATGGATGTTAATAGAAGCTTTGGATTGTGTGTATAATATCATAAATGGGTCCGTATATGGCGTGTCTCGGATTCCAGCCGAGCTCAATCTGACAAAGCCAACTGAGCAACAATGGCCTGGACAAAGTACAACGGGCGGCCTGTGGCGCGTAGTGATGTGCGCGCCCAATTACTATCGATAGTGTTACTCGATATCGATACGTATAGAGAAGCCGGTTATTGGCTGGACCTACCCCGTTCGTGAAGCGTGAATGATGTGTAGTCAGCAGTCTCACGAAGTCGAACGCAAATGCCCCGTGATCTTATCAACGCTATTGTTTTATACTGTTCGAAGATTTAATCAGTATTTTTCAAATCGATACCTATCTAAATCCGTCGGTTAATGCCGTTTTAATAGCACCTTGATTTGTTTCTGATTGCCACTTGAAGACGCGGCCTGAATACATATTCCTGATACTATTTTAGTTTTTGATTAATGATTTACAGTGTCTCTAACATAACATGACCGGTTAGCTATCCAGTGTTGTTAAAAGATATTTTCCTTATCAAGATTAGAAAGTTTACTGAGGAATTTTAAATAAACGGTCTCTATACTTGATGTAATCTTTACAGTGACAGTAGCATCCTAGAAAAGTAAATTAAATGGAAGGAGGAAAACAGTTCATCGATATCGATGTTCTTGAATCTGGACCACACGAGACAGCGTATAAAAAAGATGGCCGAAAAAGGGATAATGGAGAATAATTTCCTCCCGAATATTTGCTCAAAGTACCAGGAGTGCATAACATCTGCGGAGCTCGTGTTGCTGCAATATCAATTAAATCAATACATCGAGCGCCACCCCCAGTGTTTGCACAGACGACAGTTGACATAGACGCGGGACCAGATAAAAATGTGTTTGTCTTGTTTAACTTTCACCACTGAGCTGCTATGTGTTTAGAGAGGGAGCCATCCTATCGCCTCTTGAATCTATGGAGTTTACAATGGTGATCCTTTTTATAAACCTCAAAACTTGACTCCAAACAAAACTCAAGTGAACCCAGATATTTTGATATAAATCTCCCGTTACTTTAAAATCTCAACAGAATATACCACTTAAAGTGTGAAGATCCTCGAGATATGTCAAAAACAAATAGCAGTGTTCCGCGTTAACCCCACATCACTAATGATTCGTATCGTACGACCATTCAGTGTATTTGCTGACGCTACTGCAGCTTGTTTAAGGAAGCTTATAGCCTCAAAAGGCTGTGACAGACCAAACACAGATGTGACGTGGGCAAACAACCTCCTTGCTCGCCGTGAATCCGTAACCAATCGTCTCTCTACCAAATGGGTCAATAAAACACTGTTGGTTTTAAAAACTATCGTTTGTTTACATTCGTGCTAAGCGCCCAACACTATTCCCGCTCCGAACTCATAAATGGAGCGAACATAAATTTCAAATTTGGAATAACTATGCCACCCGCTTCAAAGCTGCAGGACTCTTTCCAGTTCGTATTTTGAATCCAAGGAAATGACTGATCCAAACGAGCAGAGATAAGATCTAGAGAATTTTATGGTAATGAACTTACGAGGAATCGGCACAAATAAAGTTGGGAAACACAAAGCTGTTGAAGGCGTAACCGCGATGACGCAAGCCACCAGCTGACACATTGCAAGCGATCCCTTTATCTTCGGGGCTTGTTAAAAGCAATAATGCTCCTCTGAATACGCCATTGTAGCTACAATGGAACAAACTGTAAATACGAGGCGACCGTCAGATGTGCACAAAAACAACAGCCGCGGGCGAGTGTGGCGTCGCCATAACTTTGAAGATCACAAGCAAGGTAGAATGAAAAGCCACCATGTGGTTACACTCTTTTGACATAGGAACACCATTCGATATTTAAATTGAAATGAGGTAAATTACATGGCACGTTGAGGACTCAATGAGGTATTGAAAATATTTAATGAGGTTCCTTCCAAATGCAAATTATGAGCACAAAAACTTTTTTGTGCTCCTCATTTGTGAGTGTGGAAATGAAAATTGGGCTCCAGAATTACCACCAGAGAAATGCTTATATTTTTTTAAACCGATGCTTTTAAAACTTTAAATGGTCAGTGCTAGAGGAGAGCAAGGTGTAATTATTGTTCGACCAAACAGTTTTTAAAACGATAAAACCAGAGACAACAAGGACGGAGCTGACTATTCAAACACATGCATGGCACCACATGTCATGTCAACGACAAAAACACCAAAATTTACCTATTCTCAAGACTATGCCCGGATGTTTGGTTTGTTTAGGTTTGTTATCTGCTTCAAGAGCTGAATGAGGCTTATCAGCAGGTAGAGGAGTCCTGGTTTATGGTGGCGTGACATGCCAGGCTACTGTTTTGACTTTTGAAAGTTTTCGTAGAGCTCGTTTTCACAGTCAATAGACAGGAAATACAGCAAAAATGCGCATTACGGTTCATGTAATAAAAACGATTTTATTTAACCACATAGAACGTTCCATTTTTGAATATTTTGGAATTTCGATCGAACACAAGCCAAAGACTAAGTTTACCAAACAAAGATGACGTATTCGACCAGCAACGTTAAATACCTACAACCGCTACCAATTCGTGATGCCTTAGATTTTATTTGTCAAGAATCGGTTAAGTATCCGTATCGACGTCGGTGGGTGGCCGCCATTTTATTTTTCACTTTTTGTCCACGCGGGAGACTACGGTGCGATTCTTTTTATGAGTGACAATATAATTTTTTTACCTTATTTTTCCCTTTACCCATTCCGAGAACTTTACCTGTTTAATTTTAAATTTAACTAATCAAACCGTAAATTATATTAAAGTGTTCACTATTTTATGGCGTATTAAAATGATCCCACGTTTATCTTAAAAGGGCTTTTATGTGGTCCAGTACAACATCTGAAATGGACATTTTATGAATTAAGGTAATAAAGTCTATGCAACGACACCTACATAGACGTCGGTTATAATTCAAACTTAATTGTATAGTTAAAGACCGGGTTCCAGTGCTTATAACTTTAGTTCTACTAGTTATAGCCTATAATTAATAAGTTAAGATACTTACTAATGAGTCGACTTCAGGGTCTGCTATGTAATAAGGTTTTTCTTGACGAATCTGTTGAGAGAAAATTTTACATTTTAGTAAATTTATCATATCAATGTTGATTATAGGCGAGTGCAACCGTGTGGTGAGCTAGTATGCGGCTAACAAAATGCTCGTTCGGTCGGCTGCGTCAGCGCATGAAGAGCAGAGGACAGCGCCTAGTATCAGTAGTCCGATGATTTAGTCCGATGATCGGACTGATGAGACTTTTTAGTCTCATCAGTCCGATGATGCTGATCAATACAGAAGACAGGATCAAATCATTTGAGCAAAACAAAATCAAAGATAAGCAATAGGTTCTTGAAATAATACAATTATAAAGCTTAGAGTGAATAATAATGAATATGATTAGTAGGTTGGGCCAGTGTAAAATGAACTCAAAATTTTACAATCTCAAAGCAAACAAGTCTGCGCTCCTCACAATCTTTATCTTTAAATCTAATACAGTCAAAGTTCATTAAGAACATTAAGTGCTTGCTGAATATTCATGTCTGCGATCTCTATCTGTAGGTACACTTTTATTACCCACTGACGCTTCTGTCAGCTCATCTTTGTTATCGCTTAAGAAACACTTTTTTCGAAATTTAAAAACCCGTCTTTGCCGGAAATGCGATACTATCATGCACTGGCTTTTTATTTTTTTCGGCAAATGCTTACCTAATGTAAAATGTATTTTTAACTTAATTTAAGACACGATTTAATTAGGTTTTAATTGTAATTACATGACACAACACTTCAAAATACTGTAGTAATTGTTATTGTTCTTTTATTTTATAGAAGAGTTCTATTATTTTTCTATTATTTGACGACCAATGTGGCGCGGTGGGCGAAGGTCTGCCTGCGACGCAGAAGGTCGCGGGTTCGATTCCCGCCTCGGGACAAATGTGTGTACGATCTGCAGACATTTGTTCAGGGTGTTCTGGTCGTTTTCTATATTAATAAAAAATATCTATCTATGTATTGTATAAATATTATGTATCAGTTATATAGTACCCATAACACAAGCTCTGCTTACCTTGGGGCTAGATAATGCTGTGTGAATTTTCCAGCATTATTTATTTTATTGTATTTATTTATTATTATTTTAATTTATTAATATTATCTAGGTTAGTACCTACTAAGGCTGAGTACCCATTTTTATTTCTACTTGCAAATTACCAACATTATCATAATTCTTATTTTTAATATGATTAAGTTTTACGTTTACTAATTTGATAACTAAATAAATTAAAATATTAATTAAGTGATTAATCTTAACAAATGAGTTTACGTTGCCAAAATAAAGACAAAAGAATGTCTTAGAACTTTTTTAAACAATGGACAACACAGTCATTATGCTCGTGTTGCATTTAGTAAAGAATTTGTTTAAATTACCTAATCTATCGTTAGTATTGTTTATATCGGTATAAATTAAAGCAGTAAGTCTACCTTTAAAAATAGTTTATCCGACTTATTATAAAAAATACAGATTTTTATTCAATCGATAAGTGCATAATAAATGTATTTAACAAGCATTTACTATTTCAAGTTGCAAGTAACTTGACGAAAACGTTAGACACAGTGGACGCCATGTTGCTCTTTGGTCATGACGTCAGTTGGATGTGAGACCTGAACAAACGCGCTGATGTTGCTGATGACAGT
This sequence comes from Eupithecia vulgata, assembly GCA_946478455.1. NCBI lineage: Eukaryota > Metazoa > Arthropoda > Insecta > Lepidoptera > Geometridae > Eupithecia > Eupithecia vulgata. Next base: position 1,802,770 of record OX297877.1, read on the forward strand.
TGATTTTTAATGTGCCTACACAGCCGTATGACAGACATAACAGCATTACAGCGCCTACTATTTCATTGTGTTTAATTTATTTTTTTAACATTAAAAAACTAAAACCTTGAATTAATATTAAAATTTATTTTGTTATTTTATGAAATAAAACGTATTCCGACTGCTTTTTGCCTGAACTATCTCTATAATATACTTTTATATTTTTTCTCATATAGAGTAAACGAAACTTTTACCTAACTTTTCTATTTTTCAAACCAATTCATAAAGTTAAGTAACTATCTACCTACTACATAATTATTTTCATTGATGAAACATATAGCAAAAGCGTGAGGTCATCGCCCAAGTTGTAGACTAAAATTTACATCAACACATTAAACATGCATTTTTGATCCTTCGTTTTTACCCAAACGTGAGAGTTTTTAAAAACACGTCTGCTCCAGACGAGACTTGGAAGCCAACTAGTTGCATCACTAGTCAGTGCTAGGTCGTTGACACTCTTATTTTAATAATTTATAGAAAAATTTAAATAAATTAATACAAACGTCGTTATGCGATCATTTTAGCGGAACTTGGTATTATAAAATATTTTTTGTCAATACTAAGGAGTTTCTTGATTTTTATAGACCTTTTTTACACAAAAATGGACGAGTTATCTTTCAGCCAATTGAATTAAACCAGGAATTTCCTACCTAACAACTTATCAAACAAATTTACCCATTAAGTACTCTACCAAAGGTAAAATAAAAACCAAAATGGTTCCCTCGCTTCGCCCCTAAGCACCTAGCCAATCGAAAATGTCCGAAATACATACAAATATAAATATAGGCCCTCCTCTGCCCTAAGGCAAGGAAGTCTCCAATTTCGGAGGCCAGCGACCCGTGGAGGCCAGACCCCACTTTTGGACACGAATTAAATGCTAATAAGAAAGATCTACTGATATCGGGTACAGTCGGCTACGTTAATATACCACAGTACCTTGTCATAGAAAGGTGCCTTTTGGAAGACAGAACGGGGCCGTCAAGAAGCTAAGTCAACTTTAAACTGCCAAGGTACAAGTGCATTACTAGGTCACACTAATATTATAAAGGCGAAAGTTTGGATAGGTAGATGGATATTGGTTACTTCTCCACGCTGAAACTGCTGAACTGTTTCATGGAATAAAAAGTCAAAATGTTATTCCAGTTCCAGACCTACATCTGTGCAAAGTTTCATCCTGATCAGATCAGTAATTTTTGCGTGATGAAGTAACATTTATGTTATTTCTTCTCGCAAAATTTACTCGGGTCAGGGTCGGACCGGTTTGTTTTTTTATAGACAAATTTGGATGCTTTTAGCCACATTCATTCAAATTTTCGCATTTATATTAGTAAAAAAAATATGTATAACGAGAGGTTAGAAAATCCTGTCCTTCGGACATCTCTTAGAATCGCAAATTAGAAGTAACACCATCGATTTAACACGGCAAACGTCACAATACTATTTTATACCCGTTTTGTAATGTCCCGTAAAAATATACAGCCGTAGCCAACTTTTGACTCGTCCCAAAAATCATTGTGCCAAACAATGTCGTCGTTACCTATTCATAACGTCCTACCTGAGTTTTTATCCTTTTGTGCACTTTCAGGCGAAATATTGTATTGTTTGTGTAATTGAATAAATGCCTTCGTGTAAGCCCCATTGTGGGACAGTTTGTGGGACTGTGGATCAAGGACGAGGTAGTGAACTGGTAAATCAATTTTCTGGGACTTTTAGCACTGGTGGGAAGGGAAGATGAACTTAGATTAGAATTTTTGACAGATTCTCTTCTCTTTAATATAGAATAGGGCAGAATAGATTATCTTTGAATTTATCTTTGCGTGTAGAGAATCTCAAACCAGACAAGTTTTGGACTGCGGCTGGGTTTTGGATGCTATGATTTTATAAAAAATATACTTATGTTATTTAGTACTTATTGTTATGAACTACTAATATTATTTTCAATTTTAGAGAAAGACAGAACTGTAGAGAGAATGTTTAAATTTAAAGTCCACTTAAGATGAGTTTTTGAAACACGTGGAAGGATCGTTGACGAGATGCCTCTCTACCTGACCTCTCAGAAGCACCAGAACGTATTAAATCGGATCCTTGACAGCTGTCAAACAAAATAAAACTCTATCTGTCAAGAGTTAAAGCGTTAAATAACCTGGCCGTTTAACCGCAGTTATGACATTAAGTAGTGGAGACCTGATGGCATCAAAATCGCTACCAAACGCGGTACCCTGTAATTTGTAATAAAAAATCTATTTATAAAAGTAAAATAACGCACCGAGCTACCTAAGATGCCCATCAATCGATCGATTTTAATAAGTCCAGTGTTTAAGCAATTTTGACGCTTGTCGCACGTCACCGGACGATTTAGAATCGCATGCGCTCGCGTTAACATTTAATGGTAAATTATTCTATAATGTTCAGAGGTCGAGTTTTGTAATTTAGTGGAGTTGCCTCCTATTTAATAACTTTTTATAGGATGCGCGGCGGCAGGTGATTTTTTTGTTGAATTTTTATCTCAAAAATGCTGCAAGTCTGACCGCTACTGAAGTAGTTCGAAATTTAAATTATAGTGTATTAATACAGCGTTTTGTTTTGAATTTGTTATTAAAAGTGTGCGCGTGCGGTGGCCAAGAGACGCACCGCGGACGTACCGCACCGCATCGCATCGCGTTGCGGTTGTAATCACCTGTTTTGAAGGAACGACGTGCGAATATATTTATTTCTCTCGCTTTATGACCTGCTGTAAAGGGACGTAATGAACAAATGTCTTTATGGTATACTTGTAAACGTCAAATCAGTCATTTCTTCTGGAGAACACAAAAAATGCCATAAATATTCTTAACAAAATGGCTACTACTGAATATTGTGGCCATAAACCCGAGGTCTATAAAATGAGGTTTGGTTGTTTAACTTTTGTTTGCCTCTATGGAATTAAAAGAACTTTGGCGCGGAACGGACCTTTTGTTTACGTTGTGTTTCTGTCGTCCATGAAATGTATGCTAATCATCGAAATTATTCATAGGTAACACGAATTTACAAAAAGTTCACTGTCATCTGCATTCAGCCAAAACTTTTCTAAACGAAACATTTAAAATTAAATAAAAGTATAAAAACGATCACACTGCAAGAGTTAAAAGAAAATCGAATTTGAATTTCGAGTATTCGCAACTTTGAAAACAAACCGTTGCCTTAAATTTTTGACGCTAGACGCGCGGAGCGTCATCCCAGTTAGAAAGGGACACGAAACGTGTTAAAGTAGGATAGGACGAATGAAAGGAGAAGTTTTTATTGCGTTTTTTGTCCCGAAATCCGTGCGTTCAAAATTTTTATTTTAATACAAGAAATTCAAAAGATACGAGGGCAGGTAGCGGACGGATAGATGGTATTTATTTGCTTAGTTTCCCTTTTTTATCGTGAAAAGAATTCAGGTTGATTTACGAGCGTGCGCTGTGACGATTTGTGACCTGTAATTTTGAGTTTGTCACTTTGATTTATTAATTTACGAAACGTCATCGAGGTGTCATTTGGTTTTGACAGTTGCAAGACGCAACGTGTAATTTGCGATTAGCCCTTGTTTTGATGATATTTTGAAGACTGTTATTTTGGCTGTCGTTAGGATTTTACTTGTCTTAGTAAATTGAGATCTCAATTGGTTGTTTGGGAGATTTCGCTGCTAAATCTTACGATTCATGAGACTTCCTTTGAGTCATTTGATGTGCAGCTGTCACAGAAGTTTTGGATGTTTTTTGACAGCTCAATTCCGAATTAAGACAAGAACACGCATCCTTTTAGAAACTTCAAATAATAAAATTCATTGTAATGTTACATACTTGAACGATTTTCGATTGTCTAGCTAGGTAGTTACTGACCTCTACTTTTAATACAGAAAATCATAAAAAAGAACGAAATTTAGACAAAATTTACCATTCTTAGTTTCATTATTTTGCTCTTAGTTCTATAGATACTTAGGATTCTCATCATCATCTTTATCACGTTAGCCCATATACGTCCACAGCTGGACATAGGATTCCCCCATACGATGCCATAAATATCGACCAACGACTTTTGAAGTGGAGAAAAACATCTCTAGAATCTCAAGAAAATGTTAAATATTATTCAAGCCAAAGCTATCACCTTAACTACCATTTCTGTCCAACCTGCAAATCTCCCGATAGTTGTACTAACCGGTCCCTCAGGGGTCGTTGCGACCCGGAAGGTCAGTTTTTGGGCCATTAACGTGTTAAGGGCTCTTCGTGAATTAGGGAAGGCAGTTAAGGTGCTATAATGACTCACTTCGGCGCTGTATGCAGGATTCTAATGTTTTAGTTACTCTAACGACTGTTTTTCTTGGTACCTATTATTAGAATTGTATTGGTCATGGCCGTCGTTGCGTAAGAATCGACCCCGTCAACTCAGACCTTGTTGTTTTGTATTGTAGTGGTGCGCCCCGGCTTAGCAGGGTGTATTCTATAGCCTATGTTCATCACGGATAATGTGGAATTCTAATGGTGAAAGAATTCAATCGTCTAGTAGTTTCGGAGCCTATTCAAACAAACAAACAAATCTCTTCTCTTTATAATATTAGTATAAGATCTTTGTTATTAAAGACTAGTGTTCCCCGAGAACACTAGTCTTTAATAACAAAGATGTGTTCTCGGGGAACACTAGTCTTTAATAACAAAGATGTGTTCTCGGGGAACACTAGTCTTTAATAACAAAGATGTGTTCTCGGGGAACACTAGTCTTTAATAACAAAGATGTGTTCTCGGGGAACACTAGTCTTTAATAACAAAGATGTGTTCTCGGGGAACACTAGTCTTTAATAACAAAGATGTGTTCTCGGGGAACACTAGTCTTTAATAACAAAGATGTGTTCTCGGGGAACACTAGTCTTTAATAACAAAGATGTGTTCTCGGGGAACACTAGTCTTTAATAACAAAGATGTGTTCTCGGGGAACACTAGTCTTTAATAACAAAGATGTGTTCTCGGGGAACACTAGTCTTTAATAACAAAGATGTGTTCTCGGGGAACACTAGTCTTTAATAACAAAGGAAATTACAATCAAATAATATAAAAAACTGCAGACTGTTGTAAATACATTGCTGCGCCCTTACACACAAATGTACCTAACACTAAGCTAAGTACATCTAAGCTGAAATTGTATATGATGTATGCGTATGCAATAAATAAATGAAATGAAAACAATATAGGTATATTGAATACGTATAATAGGTGTAATAAATTCCAAATTTTATTATGTCGCCTTTCTAAATGAAACATAATAAAACTAACCAAGTGCGAGTCGATTTGCACACGGAGAATTCCGTACCATCGTTTATAACTATTTCGCAAAAAGAACCCTTAAAAACAGATTTTTCTGAATGGATAAATAATTCTGAACCAGTTGTGAAACGTGGTCTTGAGTGGAGACCGCGACTCGGCAAACGCAATGTAGGACGCCCTCCAACCAGGGATGACGATTTGCGAAAGGCTGCTGGCAGATGCTGGATGCGGCAAGCTGAAGACAGGGCGCTATGGCGCTCATTAAGGAAGGCCTATGTCCAGCAGTGGGCTGGTATAGGCTGATGATGATGCCGAACAAGTTGTAATTGAAAATATTTCTGCAGTACATATCGCTGAATATCTAAATTTTATTAGTTTTTAAAAACTTGTGTATTTTAAGTTGAAGATGAAACTTCCCATCTCGAATGTAAGGTGAAGTCATGATTCTTTGTATTGTTCTTGTCTTATTAACTTTTATTATTCAACATGCAGTTGTGACATGCTAAAGTGCTCGGCTGTGCTAAGTGTGATGAGTTTGGCATCGATTAATAACAAACCTAACCCACATAATTCATTTTAGTGAGCTAGCAGAAGGGCATTAAGGTTTACTGACTATAATTACAGAACTAATTATGCATGCAATTCATTTATTCCTAAAGTAAGTTTCACAATTAAAAATTTTCTGAATGTGACAAATTTTTGCTCTCTAAGAATGAGTTCAAAAAACAAATTTCTCTCTTGTGTTAACTTTTTTATATCATGCATGTTTTGTCTATTTTTATTAGTTTCTTTATTTGTGTTTCCTAATTAGCGTCCGTAACGTTGTTGTTTTTTGTAAATAATGTTTATATTAGTGGCATCTTGATTGGTGTATACATAGTTATATCATAATGTTAATTTTAAGAATATTGTAAACTGTTTGTGCCTTAATAAACTAAAAATAAAATAAAAATAAACTAAATAAAAATATGACTATTTTTATTTATTTTATTTTTATTTTATTTAAACCTTCGTTTAATATTCCAGAGCCTGCTTACACGTAACTTTTAGATACTTTATTAAGAAAGAAAACTACAATCGAATAATAGAATTAAATTGAAACTAGTATTTACAATAGAAACAATTGAGCTAACTGCAGACTGTTGCAAAACAATCTACTGGTAGCTCAACTTTTAGATTGATTTTAGTTTTTATTTAGTGCTTGTCAAGAAATTAGAAACCATAGACTTACCGTATTTTTAGATACCATTGTATACTCATTTTAAGTGAACTTGTCTGTTCTTTTTGAGTATAAATAAAGTTCTTTAAACCGAATTAGTATGGTTGTTTTTAGGGTTCCGTACCCACGTCTTTGATGCCCGTCTATCTATATGTACGTATGTTATTCCCTTTTTTCAGAAACGCTTGAAGACATCGAGTTGAAAGGAGCCGTGATGTGGTAAATAAACCTATAATATTATCGATATGACTAATAATTTTGAATAAATTTAAGAAACCAGCCGTGTGATGTTAGCTCAGAACTTGCACCACCCCAACTCTTCCCGTGGGTGTCGTAAGAGACATACACCGGAGACGGGCAGCAGCGCCTCTTGCAGAATAAATCTACCACCGAACTGCGATCCCCAACCCGCTTGCCCAACGTGGAGATTACGGGCATTACCCCTTATGAGACAAAAAAATCAGGAAGAGGCTTGCGTCCAGCAGTTGACCATTCTAGGTTGTTGAGGCAAGAAACCATAAATTTATGGGTACTTAGTCAAGAATATTATAACATTGTAGCTATGTACAAAAACAAGCGCTTATTTATTATAATTTTTAAAAACATCCATTAATTGTATGGTATTTGTACGCAAACACAATAACACAAACCATTCGCACAATCGAGTAAAAATAAAAACAGCGCATAAAATACAAAAACACCTATGAATTTAAATGGACGGATTAAAAGTTTTTTCAATCGATCGTGAATGCGTTTGTAGGGATGGCTCAACGGTTCACATCTGGATTAGTTCTCAATTCAGAATGTAGAGAAAAACATATTTTATTTTGGTGTTGATAAAAGGAACCTAGCGGTGGATATAATCTATATATATACTAGTAGGTAGTTCTTTGAAAAGTAGACCTCGTGAACACTTAACTTTTACCATTACTAAAAAATAATCACCGAAATCAGTTGTTTTAAAGCGGAGATATTCGATAATCCCCATTTTGCTCATTTTTGAGGAACCCCTTTTATTAAAAAACCCTGATGAATAAAAAATTCTATAAAATCGTATCTGTACACCAAGATTCTTGTTTTTGTGTTTTTTATGTGACAAATAATTTGGGTATTTACTTACTCAATTAACTTGACTCTAATTTAAACATACTCTTGGATCATCGTATTTTTTAAAACACTTTGTTAAATGTTTTGTCAACTGGTCACTGTCGACAAGTTCACAAAACACTGTCAGCTGTCTTTAATATCTATACTTTAATAAATTCTAAAGAGACTCTATCTGTCTATCTGTCAGTCTGTTAACTTTTAACACCTAAACGACTGAAGGGATCCAATGAAATTTGGTAGGGAGATAAATGGTATCCTGGAGACGAACATAGGCTACTTGAAATTCGCGTGTGAAGCCGCGGGCAGAAGGTACCTATTTAAATAAATAAATGATAAATAAATAAATAATGCTGGACAATTCACACAGCATTACCTAGCCCCAAGCTAAGCAGAGCTTGTGTTATTTATTTACATACTGTAACCCGTCTTCTTGTATTGCTGACTTTAGGTGTGTTTTATCCTTAGGCAATAGGTGTCTGGTATTTTATGGTTCCTTTTATACTAATTACAAGGGTATTTAGGGTGCGACAAAATTAAGTAGGTTGCTAGATTGTTTGCAACGGTCTGCAGTTTCAAGTCGACCTCAGTGGCGCAGCGGGCGAGAGTCTGCCTGCGACGCAAGAGGTTGCGGGTTCGATCCCCGCCTCGGAACAAATTTGTGTACGATCTGCAGAAATTTGTTCCGTTGGTCTGGGTGTTTTCTATGTATAATATTACGTATATCAGTTATCTAGTACCCATAACACAAGCTCTGCTTAGCTTGGGGCTAGATGATGCTGTGTGAATTGTCCAGCATTATTTATTATTTATTTATTTAATTCTATTATTTTATTGTAATTTTTTTTGTTAATAAAGATTTTATTTGGTAGGTAGGTAATGTAATTCATTGCGATATTCCCTGCTGGTATAATCAGAATGCAAATTATTATGAATAGGCTACAGAGAAATATATTTTCTAGTTATCAGATAGGTTGTGAGTTGTAGAAACTGCTTCTGTGAGTTGCCATCAGCAACATAAGTACCGAATACAAACATCAACTTGAGGTGACGTTTGAAAAATATTATGAATCAAATTCAAATCGACTGCCAGCATCAACATATCTCTATTTTTATCAAGAGTATTTATTTATACATCTCTTTGTCGACCAGAGCTCTGTATTTTGTTAACCCTTGAAAATTTCTCATGACCGCAACACAAACAAACAATCTCTGTTTGATTTGAAGTGCTCTTAAAAATAAACAAGTCAAATGTTTTTCAACAGATTCAAACAGCGAAAAGTTTGGGCAAACATGCCAATGTTTCCATGCCGACCCTATTCTATAGAATAATAGTTTTAACCCTGTTGACGCTCTGGCGCAAAATAACATGCGTTTGAATTTGAACGAAAATAAACGCTGGTCCGTGCCGCATTATGAATAACTAAGCAAATCTACCCTATTTTTTTCCCTTTTTAATATCGACCCCCCGAATCCCAGCGGGGCAGAAATTAAAGTGTAATGGTGCAATGTTTAATAACTTATCTGTGGCTTTTGTTAATGTAATTTTTTTAAATTCTTTTGAGGGTGGAAAGTTGATAGCGGAATTTGATCTTGAGATAACAGATGGAATTTGATAGTTTATTTTTAGATAAAAATTTGGAGCTAAGATTTTTTTTATGGACTTCGGGTACTTAAGTCTGATTTTTCCATATATTAAAAATGTACTTGAATTTTTTTGGTACTGAAAATATTTAGACTGTTCATGTTTCATATATTTTCCAATTATTAGAAACTGAGATATACTTTTTTTGTAAGACTATTGTAATGAATTTATTTTTGTTGTTGGTTAAGAAAAATAAGACGTTGCCCATTTGCAACCCCTGCCGATAAAAACAAATTACAGAGAAGAAAACTAATTTGAAGAGCGTTACTTTGCCCGTAACCCCTAATAATCAACACATTGGCGAAACAATCAGGGGCTAGAAGGGTTACCGAATTACTGGACATAATCTTGATTGATCTGCTACAAATAAGTTAGGATAACTTTGACCGTCGCACTGGGGTTATTTATACCATTGTGTAGATTCTTTGTTCAGTCATTTTCTGCCGCAGCGGGGGGGTTAAATGCGCTTTTCGTGTGCGATTGACGTTCTTTGAACGTTTGTGGGTTAAGTATTAGCTAATTGTTTGTTTGAGGTTATTTTAAGGTTAATTAAAAGGCGGTATTGTTTATTGTCACGCGTGATTAGGAATCAAGGCTTAGGTTTAAAGCTAGCATGATTAGGACTAGGTTTTTACCTAACTATATTGGTTTTTAACTAAACTAATTATAGAATTGAATCAATTTTGCAGTATATGTCAAAGTTATACAAATAAATTACATGTGGATAGTTTCTGATTCAATTCAAACAATAAAACATACATGTCCTGCTCTAAATTATTCTCTCTCTCTCTCTCTTATAGTTATACATTTTATTTTACTTTTAAATCACTTTACATAACTTAGTAAAAAGCTATTATTTGTATTATTCTGTCAATTACTAATTTTCTTTACATTAAAAGAAAAACCAAAGACTGGCTTAGTTTTATCATTTCTTTTATATTATTTCTTCATTCAAACAATCGTCCAATCAAGAATCATGTTGGTGTTATCAATTTAGCAAATTAATATACATACCTCGCTTTACCACATTAAAATAATTACTACTTTTTATCCCCTTGGTAATAATTCCTTCCTACTTTTATACCTAGGCAGGGAAATTCAGTGCATCCACAGAAACGGGTATTTATTTAAATTATAGAGTAGGCTGGGGCAAATCGGAACCTAGGAATTATAGAGCACACATTGTACCGTTTAATCAAAATTACGGCTGCTGAAACATGCAAGCTATAATAACAGCTGAAAGGATCATTGTTGGGTGAGGCGTTTGAATTAAACCTACGTGTAGGAAATAGGGGGAGACTGGGCTAGTCAGACTTAATAGTTTATAGCCCTTGCTATAAATACAAATATTTCAAAGATTGATTTAATTGTGTTGGTCCGTTTTGACTGTTGTTGTACAGGTCAAGGACTAATGTAAATAATAAGTCATCATATCGAGTTATAGCCCTGTAAAGTATTTTTTCTAAGATAGTATTAAAATCTTGTCCAAAAGCTATTTTCTGAGATTTAAATATAAATTGACCGAGCTGTAAAAATCATCTGTCCTGTGCATTATTTTTCGCTATTCAATGAACGATTTTATAACCTTCATAAATGTTTAAAACTTACAAACAGCTATACATTGTTATTTTATATTATAAGTTTTTATCAATGACGAATAGAGGAGAGTGCGGATAAAGAAGGTATTAAAATTTATATCATTTTTTGCGCATTTTGTAAAGTTTTTTTAAACCTAAGGCAGATGTTTCAAACCAGATAATCTCCAAGATGCATCTGTGCAGCTTTGAATTACAGCTTAATATTATTATATTTTGGTTGAAATTTGAATGCGAGTAATGCATCTGTGTTTGTGTCTGCTTGTGCGTATAAATTAGGGATTAATATTATTCATTTCGAAATAACATTGCATTTATGATTCATGATAAATATTCTTTGTTCGTGTTTTTAAAAACTTATACAAGAAATTTGTTGAAAACTTACCTATATACTAAGTGTTAAGGTACCTACTTATGTCGGTATCATAGTATGTATATGTTGATATGGTCAAAGAAAATATAAATACTGTACATCAGTGTCCAGCACAATGCTGAGTGAACGCCATTATTTGCCATTGACACTACCACGCACAAAGCAAACTAATTTAGTACCCAAGTTGAAGTAACATAGCTTTAAGGTTTTTGTGTATAGTAGTTTTAAGGTAAGTAAAAATATCTTCTATTCTATTCCATTCTATACTGTTTTGAGTACCTCTTTTCTAAAACACCAAAACGTTTAAATAATGTTACTTCGTTTAGCATTCATCCTTTATAGTAAAGTGTTTACGCAAGTACTTTTGAGATTTAAGAAGTGTCATTTATAACATAGACATTCTGTTTTAATGAATTTCTAAGATGTTTTAATCATTTATGGCCAACTCTATTGCCATACGAGCCGTAGAGTATTCCAGACCAAGTTCGGTCTAGCAAGCCACATTAGGGCTCATGATAGAAAGAATCTGTAATGTCTAGGGTCGCCGTCATTGAAATCGATAAGGAGGTCCATATATTAAATGAATAAACTCATTTTCAATATTATTTTCTTTTTTTAAATCAACTTCAATACAAATAATAACTAAAACCATTAAAACAGTTGAACTAGGTAACTGGAGACTATGCAACAAACCTATATGTAGCTCAACTGACTTATAATCTATTTTGAAATACACGCGGGTTAAATTGTCTAAGACTGAATGTCATTTACCTTTAAAAATACTCTGATAGTTTTTTGCACAACTTTGCTATACATACAAAATATATAGCTAACTGCTTTAAAATAGACAAACATAGAAGCACATTTTTATCATAAACTCCTAAAGAAGAACCGTCATGAATATTTTATGGAACAAAAGTTGCATGTCACTGCGTTTACATTAATTTTAATAAAAGAGGGATGCTTGTGTTAGTGAACTTTACGGACTAATGAAAAGGGGTCAAATATCTAAATACCTACTCTTTTTATCGCCTTTATTTACGTATTTTATATTAATAATGGAAATGCAATTAAAAATCTGTGTGAATAGTTATATTTTGAGATTAAAATGTAGTTCTACAAATTAATCAATACACACAGAACACACAGCATTTTTATTACAACCATTACACGAGTCTGTTTAATCCATGTGAGAAAAATACTACCAAACCATTCTAACCAAAGTTCAAACAAAATTAATTTCCATTCATTACAAAATCAAACATATTAGTAGGTATCTACTGACAGAAAAACGTATTCCTACCCTATAGCACCACCCTAATCCACGTCAGCTGCTTGTGACTGGTAGGGGTTCAGTTTACCCTCTCCTACCCTTATTTACACCAGATCCATTGACCCGTGAACTCCTACACATTCTTCGTCTACAGAGGTCACCGTTGACTGGTACGCATTGGCCATTATTTTTAGATCTCTCCGGTCGATATGAAAACGGGAGATTGTTACGTTTTCTTTGGAGAGAGTGGAATGTGAAGGCTCAGATTACGTTGGTTATGGGCTCTTTTAGCTATAAATGGTTGCGACAATGTGTTTGGTACTCCTGCCAAATGTTGCTATACAAAACTCTTTTCTTTCGATTGTTTTTTTGCGTTAACTAAATAGGTCAGTTGTATAAAGTAGTAAGGTATCGCATATTACCAAAATAGCCGTAAAATAAATAAAGCAATTTTGTTCATTTGACGCATTTATGTAGGTATTTTAAAATAAATTTTTAAAAAGAAAGTTACTCCAAAAAATATGAATAAATTAGAACTAGTACTTACAATTAAAACAATTGAGCTAACTGTAGACAGCTACAAACAATCTACAGGTATCAGTCGTAAGCGTGTAAAAATAGGATTTTAAGAAAGAAATAGTTGAGTAAATTTCTTTTGAAATGCGTAAAAATTTACCACAACAATAATTATTATTATTAGTATATAAATAAACAATTATAAACAATTATTATTATTATAAAACAAATTATTATTATTATTATAACAATGGATTTTAATAGTTCGCTCATAAATTAATAGCGCCTTGAAATTCACTAAACGAACTTAATCAAGGAAATCATATTTTAAATTACCTTACGAAATTAACTTTGCTGCTACAAAATAAAAAGTTTCTACCGGTTGCAACTTAGTTGTGCGAGTTAAATAGTGTAAAGGTGCTTGCTGACTGCGGCAGAGGCCACGCTACGTACCCATGGCACAGTTCTTTATATGCGCACCTCGCGTTTACACTCCTTTAGAGTGTGTATAATGTCAAATTTAGTGACCAGCTATGTAGAGGCCTCTAAATCTACCTCTAAGTATATTTTTTTGAGTAATGTTGCAGTAATATAAAAGCTTGAAAGCCAAGCTCAGTAATCAATATTTATGTTGTAGGTAGGTACTATGTCAGAACCTTTTCTGTTTTTTTGTCGTACAAAAAATAATTATTATTAATAATGCAGATATGTATCGTAAGAAACCGATTTGCCAACAAGCAGTAATTATTCATTCAGATACTTTTCAGTTGAGGGTTTTTGTTCAATCTACTACTAAAAAGTAGTAATTGGGAACTAGGTTTAGGAAAGGTGATAAAAAAATACTTTTTTCTTCTCGCTATACTTTCTGTGTATGTAGTAGGGATGTAACGAATGTCAAATTTTCGACATTCGCGAATGCGAATGCGAATGCGAGTATTCGATGCTCACATTCGCGAATGCGAATGCGAATGCGAATGTTGGTATTTCGAACTTGCCGCCAACTGTTTATTGGCGCGCGCATTGTCCAATTACCAACGCTTGCTATTAGTTATCTTCAGCTACCAATTGCGTACGAGTAATAATGTTTATTTCATTCATTCGTGACATTGACAATTAACAACCTTGATAAATACAGAATTTGAAACTGATATTGGCATAATTGTATCAAAACAGATGCAGAGCAAAAAATAAAAGGAGATGAATCGCTTGATAATTGCTATCTTCGTCTACAAATCGCGTTAATATAATAAAAAAATTAAAAAATTATCCACACATTTATCGGTTGGAGTTGTTTGTCTTTTTATATGTTATTTTGGGAAAAATGAGTGCCTCCATTAACAATGAGTAAAATTTAGTTTAGACTTATTTTACTTAGTAGATGCGGAACATGAAAAATGTAAAATTATAAATGTATTAATAAATAGGGGTACTGGTTTAAAAGTTACACGTTATGCGTTAGAAAGCAAGTGACAGCCCTTCTAAGTCGGAGCCCAACTACAAATCTCAACCTTTCATATACCTATTAATATTTTGTAAAAAAAATGGCCACTTCGTAGAGTTAAAAGAAACACTTAAAAAACTTCAATCCTCTTTTCCTTTGGGGGTGTAATTTCCAAAACTCCTATACTTCAAATTTAAGATTTCTAGCTTATGAGTTTTGGGTCGGGTGTAACTAGAAAATAACTTGTTTTTTTTTAGTATTTCAAATATTCATATTTATTTATTAACCAGTAGTATAACATAATAATGAAAAATAAAAGACGGCCTTGTCCTAGGTCCTCCGATCATGGCCTGTGCACGCCAAAAACAAACCATAAATTTGTCAAGTGGTTCACGCCATTAAAGGTTACCTTAACCCCTGGGTTAGAATAATCAATACATTGTCATTCAAAGCAAAGCCTAGGCTATTTTTCGATCCCACAAATTAGTTGCCATGGGGAAAAAAATAAACATTAAATTAATTTTAATTTCGTAGAAACGCGTGCAAAGCCACGGACAGACACTAGTCACCAAACAAAGTCAGTTCAACATATATTTTTTTAGTTAAGTTTTTAAACCTTTGTTATAGCTTCTTACAAAGTTCCAATTAAAGTAAGCAATAAGAGTGCCGTAATAAAATATAGTAATAGGCATGATGATTGATTTTGAGACTACCCCTTGATATTTTTAAACATCTACTGAATAGAAAAAAAAACATATTTCTGAGAAAAAATATATGGATTTTGAAGGTGAAATTGAGTTTTTAAAAATATAATTCAATCAATTTCGCTCTAAAACGCTACAATACTCGTGGCAACTGTCTATGACGTCACCGATGCACAAAATTTTATGATACAGAATTACAATAATATTTATTATTCATTAGCATGTCTTTACAAATAAAAAATACAATCAAATAATAGAAACAAGTATTAAGAAACAAAGAAGCAAGCTATTGATTGAAAAAAGTCATACGTTTACCATTACTTATTTCTGTGGTTATTCTGTGCCTTCCATTTTACTTTGTGACGTCATGGGTCTATGTTCTCTAATTGGTGTTCAACGTGTCACGGCGGATTATTGTATTTTGTAGATGTTATTTATGAAAATAATAATTGATCTTGATCAAAATACAAATTATAATACGCGTTTTGTCATGTATGACTCTGATATAATTTGGTAAATACATAATAATGTTGCTTTTTTTGTTACTGTCATCATCACTATTTACGAGATGTGCAGAGTTTTTTTTTAATATTTTAGGTACGTTTTTGCCCCATCAACATTCGCCAAATATTCGCATAGATTTTGGCGAATGCGGATGCGAATGCGAATATTGAAAATCCTGCGAATATTCGCGAATGCGAATGCGAATGCGAATATTCGTTACATCTCTAGTATGTAGGTATTCCCTGCCGTCGTAGGCCGTGGTGGTCATTGTAAGAATCGATCCCTTCAACTCAGCCATTGGCAGCAAGCGTGGATGTCGTAAGAGTCGATTAAGGGAACCTCTCGGATTAAAGGCAGCAGCTTCCTAGTGTGTTTTTAATCTCCACTGCAATCACCAATCAGCTTGCAAAACATGGTGATTATGACCCCTCCCCCCCCCCCCCTTGTTTGACGCACGTCCAGAGGATGTATGTGCGCTGTAACGTATTTCCCGTTTGCACCTATGGACGGACATCTCAACCCTGTCACCGTGGTGGAAATGGTCGAAATCCGCCGGTGTCGCGAGAATGCGCGAGCCGCTATTTACCGTCTGTATACAGCACGCTTCACTTCACGGGTTAAATACAGAATCTGTATCGCGATAAACGGAATACATGTTTTATGGAGTCTTCCATACTAATGTCGTGAATCGAAAGTAGCTCTGTCTGTATGTTATTTTTGTTATTCACGGCTTGAATGGCAGAACGAAGAATAGTGAAATTTGGCAAGGATAGATCGTATTCGGAGATGGAGTTTTGTCTCGAAAACGGGTTGGGCAAAACAATATCTACTTATCCTAAAACCTGAGTAAGTTTGAGGTACACAATCAATCAATCATTTCTATACCCTTTGGAAAAAACGCCGTAAGTTTAAGTTAAATCGCGTTTTGTTTAGTGATCCCTGAGGGGACGAAAAAAGGGATTTAAATTAGTACCCATAACACAAGCTCTTACTTTGGGGGTAAATAATATTGTGTGAAGAAAAGTGTTTTTGTGAAAAGTCCTGCATTAACGACTCGCTGACCATCAGCGCGCTAAAATCAGCGTCCCAAATTCATCTCACAACACCCTGTAAAGTAAACAAAGTCACGGGAATTCGTAGTGTATTTATGTCATTATTAACCGTGCGAATTAATACTCATTTGATGTCCATTTTTGGCGCGAATATCTGACGCGTTCGCAAAAAGTCATACCGCGGCATAGTAGAGAAAGTTTACAGTATGGGAAGTAAGAACCTAACCGCAATGCAATTTACTTCGGTAAGTACCCAGTTGGTTATTTTAAGATGGGCAAGTCTTTGATTGAAAAATTCCAGAAATAGGTAAAACATTTCCTCAAAAATTTGCAAAATCTTTTCTATAATTGCTGTATGTAGAGCTAACAAAATTTTAGACAGTTCAGGAGATTTGGCATGAATGGGGAAAAATCTTTTTCATTTCCGTTATGATTTTAATATTGTTTTGTTACATCAGCAGTCAGCACCCCTTATACGTCCACAGTTGGAGATAGGCCTCCCCCAAACGACGACGTCACTAATAGTGGTTCTGAGTCGCCTCCATCCGTCAACTCCCTGCGATCTTGTTTTGTTACATTCAGGTACACTATTCTCTCTCTATATACCTGTTTTACTGTTGTTTTACACTGTGCCTTGCGTGTCGTCGCTTCTCGACCAGTCCAAAAACGGTCAGCTAATTATGCGGTGTGCCATTAGAAGCTGACCACTAACTAAATAATTTACTGAGATCAAACGTCTTACCTATATTTTTAAATAGGTACCCAGTTTATTCATACTTATTCATATTGGTCAGAAAAAACAGGAGAGTCATAAAAGCGATTCAAGTATTTTATAATAAGTACTACCCATAGTACCCATGTATAACAGTTATTCTGTGTAATACAATACATTTTAGCTTATAATATAATTGATGTTGTTGTGAAGAGTTTATATACTGTGTGTAATAATGTGTGTAAAAGTGTGTAACAGCAATAAGCGTAACGTAACTTGTAACAGAAAAAGTTCAGTTGTAGATCTCACATTTTTTTCATTTTTGTGTATATCAACTCCTCCGTGCATATTTCTTCAATCAATACTGTATTTTTGTTGTTTCATTTTCCGTGACGTCAACAAACGGTCTTGTCGGAAGATCAGCGTTGGTTGCAAACGCGACTAACATTATGCTGAGACAAGGACCTTTTTGTGACTCGAGCAAGTTGTTATTTCTGTGTGTTTTTTATTAATGTTTGTTCCTGCTTGTACGAGTGACAAATAAAGTTTTTCTATTTCTATTTCTATTCCCACAACTGGGCAAAGAGTTCCCCAAATCTTTCGAGACATCTCAGCCAATCCCAGCCTTGAGCCTTCACTCCAGGGTTTTATGGGATATGTAATGGATTACATATCCCATAAACCATATAACTAGCTGACTTAAACTGGTCGAGAAGCGACGACACGCAATGACTTCTATTAAAGCTAAGGATAGCTCTACTGTCTGTTCGTATTTTTGTAACTTTTCATGACTTAACAGATTTTAATGTAATTTAATTTCAGAATGAAGCCACGGGCATCTATAGGTTTGTACGTAGATATACAAGTCTCCTACAATCTCCCAGGTGGTAGGTACTCAGTAGACAAGTAACAACGGGTTACAATGTCACCCCGTCGAGACGTTTGCAATGTCATCCGCGAGCCAACTCTACCGACTCTACTGTTTATAGGTCTATGAAACTATAACTAGACATTCTAACCCCGATAATAAGTCTATTGCATTTTGATTGCTTTTTTGGGGTGAGGAAATTCATTTGACTTATCACCATCATCAGCGGATGAGCCCATAGCTGGACAAAGGACTCCCAAAGATTGATTCATCCGCCATGGACTTTTTGCCTACCTATAGTTCAAAGTTTCTATGCATGATGTTATGAAATCCGATATGGGTAACGATACAATTGCCCTGACCACTTCATCCTAACAAAAAAAATATTGACAAGTCTCGATCCTATGACCTCCAAAGTCTTAGCTCCGCTTCCACTATGCCAGCAAAGCCTCGGCATATTAATGCACTGGACAAAAACCGAGCGAGTCGCAGCGTGTCCACTAATTGAGTGGTGCACGCTATGCGATGGCAACACAGGACACAGATTACTAAATAGTTAAGTAGGACTAAACGTGAAGGGTATACGAGCAACTGAAAAAATTGAGACGAGAGATTTTTTGTTGCTGTGTGTACTTTTTGGGTCGCGAAAGAGCAATAATAAGCTTTTTACTTATAAAAACGATGGATCTTAATTTTCGTAGTTAAAAAGTAGCCTGTGTCTTTCTTCAAGATACTCTTACTTTACAATTTTTATTTAGATCCGTTCAGCTGTTTAGTGTTGAAAATGAAGGTTGTTTTGTTTTCATCCATAGAGTTACAATGTAAAAAAATTAACTGTGACTGAATTAATGTAGAAGATTTAATATATTTCTATACCAACACACACTTTCATTGGAGTCTGACCTGAGGTCGATTCCATAGCTATTGTATCTGGAATTCCAAACATTGTACACCATCAATAGACCAATCATGGACGTCAAGCCAATCATTTTATACTCCTAAGGTCACCGTCAACTTCGTAGGTAGATCTATAGAAAATCCATAAATTAGCAACACAATATTTCAATAATAATTGAATGAAGAAAAACATCTATAACTTTCACGAAAAGAGAAATTTCTGACGTAACATTGCAAAGACGTAAAATGTCAATGATTTTTTTTTATTTTTTGATTCATAACGGTTCTCATTTTATTCTACATATTTTATGGAACCTACGTGTTTATGTTTGGGACATAAAAATAATTAAATCCGTTGTTCTTTTGTTTAGTCCTTCGTTCGTTATGTTAATGTTATTGTGCTTGAGGTTAATGAAAATGGACACATAACTGTTACGTAATCGAGCGTCGTAATGCGTACTAAATACATGTCCTTTCTGGCTTATTGTGATGACAGAGCTTGGATTAGCATCTTGATATTTTCATAAATTACTATAGATACTGGTTGTTAGAGAAGGAGTAATTTGATATAGCTCGGTAACATTTTTGAGGTTAACGGCTCTGGGATGGTAAGATTCGGTTTTCCCACGTAACCGAAACCGAGAGTATCTAACAACTCCAAAGTCAAACGATCCCGAAACAAGATGCGTAAGGAATGCCAAACGGCAAAAACCACTCGATGGGGACGATAAAACGAAATCGCCGATGCGTTGTCGAAAAAAAAATGCAAGTGCTGCGTGCGAGCGAGAGACAAAAAACGTATCGTATCGCGGTTCCACTCTAGCGCGCGCGTCTAATGAATGCGGCGCGGGCGCAGCTGCGAGACGCGGGACTCATCGATCCGCCATTATTTATTTTATTTCAGTGCGAAACTCCGAATTGGATCATGGTGACAAAGAAGTTAAATTGCGCGTCCAAATCCCATGACAATCGTCAATTATTAGCCGTTAGCGCGCGCGGACAGATGTAAACAAACTTACAATGAACTCTTGCGCACATTCAGAGGGTCGAGCTCTTTTTTCCGGCTCGTTGTTCTATTCAAAGCGCAGAGCGAAAGTCATCCTCGTACCAATTTAAACGAAGATCAATGAAGTTGATATCTACAAATAGATAATCTCGGGAGTCGTGCGTGCGCGCAGCCATCGAGCGCGTTTTTCTCGAGCGCCGTTCGCTTCACATAATTACCAACAAACTGCAGTTACGAGAGTATTAAACGTTAGGAAAACCGCGCGGATACGCCACGAACGAATGTTAATATTTACGCTTTAATTTCG
Organism: Eupithecia vulgata; assembly: GCA_946478455.1. Classification (NCBI taxonomy): domain Eukaryota; kingdom Metazoa; phylum Arthropoda; class Insecta; order Lepidoptera; family Geometridae; genus Eupithecia; species Eupithecia vulgata. The sequence goes on from OX297877.1 coordinate 1,823,301, forward strand.
CGTCGACCGATCGCCAGCTGATTCATTGCGCTCAGCAATACATAATTATCTCGAAAATTCCTACGGAATGAAAGTAATTATTAGCAATGCACATTTAATTCCATTAAATCAACGCCGCCGACGTGAAAGCCATTCAACTTATTCATTTATTTGGAGACAATGCGATTCATCAATTCACAGAGTCACTCAATAAGTAGGTGCATTGTTTTATTACTCTTTTACAAGGTCACGTCAGCTCATCAATGCAGAAATGCAAATTGATAATCTTGAGTAGGTAAAGTTATTTCTACTGTATGTTTAATTGAACCGACTCAATCTTCGTTAATGGCGTAGTGAGAACTCATGTAAAAACATGAAGCAATGGGAGTATAAATATAAACTACTCACGAACGCTGATAAAACAACAATGAAGCCGCGAAAGCAAATAACATTGCAACTGTCATGACTTTGACATTCGTAGCCAACGATACAAAGATTGAAAAACTAATACGAGCGAGTTTAATAGCTTGTCTAGCTGTCTAGAAGTTTGAAGATTTACAACCACAATGTGAAAGCACCACTCAAGATATGCATGCATCATTTAATCGATAAAAAACGTCGTCTGTCGATAACTCAGTAGGAATGCCCTATGATAAACGTAAAAACTGAATACTTATACCGATTCTTACATCGATAGATCGTCCCCTCGATTGTCAATTAAAATGCCAGCGGTTATGTTATAATTACTCCTCATTAATGCGTTCCGTTCAATAAAAATATCTGGATTTATCCAATTAGCTGTGAGGCGGTCGCAATTTTGTTTTGGTTATATTAACGACCATAACACTCATAAAAAGGACCTACGTCCTTTCCATTGAAGATTGGTGAATATGACAGGGTTGAAAAAGTAAATGACCATAGACCTAAAAAGAGACTAGACAGAGCATTAAAGAGTGAACATCCTAAAATAGTGGTAGTTGGTGTGAGTGCCCTCGATCACGTCAGTGGGCCAGTGCGCTGACATGGACGACAGTATCGCCGGCGAGCCGATCACTCGCCACCGAGAGCACTACATCAATCACTCGTCCACAATCGTACCGCACTCCGCATGCCACTTAAATAAATTTATAACATATTAAGTACGTTGAGAATAAACACTTTACAGTTTATGATTTATTTCGTGGATGAATTATGGACGAGACGCCCGAATTTTTATCTGTTTCGCTCCGATCCGATAGACGTTTTATTGGAGCAATTAAATGAGCGATTAGCCGTTGTGCGTGTTACGTGTCCAAACATTGATAAAATGCGACATTTTATAACGCCGCTAATCTCCCAAGATAATATTTTTATGTTTCTAGATCATCTGATTATCTTTAATGGTTTTTGTAAGTCTATGGCAGTGCCTTAGTCAACGGCGCATAAATAGCAGAATGGTCAGTTCCATGACACTGACAAGTTATTTATCTCGGTTATCTCAGGTCTTGGGGTCGCCTGTTTATAATATTACTGTAATAAATACAATTTAACGTCCGTAATTAGTACCTACACAACAGAGTCTTTGACTGATAACAAATCAATAATATCGTTTAAATATAGACGTCGATACAAAGTCACTTCCTGCGCCGCCGACTGTCGAAATGTCAGTTTTTTTTCTAAATTGCATATCATCGGCACATGTCAACGCCTATTGTACCTATTGTTGTAAAAAATGAAAAACCCACAAAGAAATTGCGGTGTAATAAATTTGTAAAATAAATTACACGGGTTTTGATTGTTGGTTTGTGTCTTGATTACCTGTTTTACGAACCCGAATTGTTATAAAATGACTCCATTTACGAAGTTTTTTGTTGTTCAAATAACAAGTGTTACTATCGATTTGGCCTGTCATGTTATTACGATAACCGCGAAATTGAATAACTGGAAACTTTCTAAAGAAAAGTCGGGAATATTGGAATAACAAAAGCGGCCTTCCGGGAACTTTGAAATGTGGAAGTATTTCGGCTTGTTTTTTTTTATTCGACATAAATCAGCCCGTTATCTCTCCATCTCCGATGTGTATCAAACGGTCAGTCCCAGTTGGTCCCAGTCCATTTCCCAGGTAGTTCAAAGCAGTACAAATCGATTTCGATAACAGAACGTAAATTAATTTACTACAGCGTAAACAATAACGATTCGAATCGATAATCGAATAGCGAGACGAAAAATGCGTACACAATCGATACTAAATGCACAACAAGAAGCATTTTACCGTTGCTAATTACAGTTTATAGTTATTAAACCATCAAGAAATTGCAGCTTCTGATTTACGAGCCGCCATTTTGCGCGACATTTTAATATTCGAATGCGTTGGCCCGAGCCTTTTTTCTTTTTAATTTTGACGGGCGCAGGTGCGTTCGTACAAAGTTATGTACACTGTTCTTTTCGTAATTTTGTAGGATGTCCACCAAATGAGCTTTTGCAAGGGTATGCGGGGTACGAAATTGGGGGAGCATAGATTTTTATGAGCCTGGATTTTTCTGCTTTCATTTTGTGTGCGGTGGGAACTGCTATTGAATAAAGCTGTTTTTGTTTCACGTGAATTTTAATTTTCGGACACCATTTCGTTTTATAGGTTTACGGTTTATTGGTACTTATTGGCTTTATTTTTTTTGCTAAATTTTTGTATCTTCTGACAAAACGGCTAGCTGAATGGTTTTATACTAAAATAAATCATTTCGTTTGGGCAGCCTATGTCTAGCAGTTGTCTAATATACGTTGATGATGATGATGGATTCATTTGATGTTACACATCGAAAACTCAAACTGAGAATCGAAACCGCACTCTTTACTTTTGTAGTAGGTACTTTAATAGTTATTCTGCGCTACTAGTTTTTTTCTTTTTAAAAATAGGGTGAACTTCCAAATACGAGATAACCAGCTGGAAACTCCCACTGTTTTGTAAAAGCTAAATTTATTCTAGAGCTCACATAGAAGTATTTTAGCATAGAAGTGTTGTGTCATAAATAAGTTCTGCAGATGCGACTATTGATAAAATATTACCTACAGTAGGTAACTCTTGAGGCCGGTTCAGACCGACGCGGTATTCGCTACCCAGAGGGCCTACACAGAAAAGTAAAATTGACGTTTCTTATTCGTTTTCGTGCAAAACTGATTCTTATGTCGCTTGCATAAGATAAGCGTTTGCACGAAAACGAATCTGAAACTGCGATTTCATTTTCACGACTGCCCTGAACGTTAACGAAATCCGAGCGGGTAGTTATGTGTAGTTAATCATTCTGTCACTAAGATACTCGATAGAATACCGCGGACCGCGCGAAACCGAGTGCGAAATCCAAGCGAAACTGCTACCACTCTGGCGTACCGCGTAGATCTGACAGGCTTTAACAGTTACAAAATATCATCAGAGATAAAGTTTCAGAAGGTTTACCTGTTTACTGAACACGGCGATGTCCTCATTGAAGGACTCTGAGGAGCAGACGTCCCCGCCCGCTACCCCGGGGTCGCGGGGGGTGCACGTCGCCAGCTCGCACTTCTCAAAGATTAGCGCCAGCAGGGGGAAGAGGGGGTGCCTGGAACATAGAGCGTAAGGTAAAGTGCCTACAAATTAGGGGAACATGGTCAAATGGTCAAGTTATATTAGATTTCAGTCCAGCTCTATAATAGGGCGCTTTGGGACTCTGGAGGATGTCCAGCTGTGGACTACCGTAGGCTGATGATAATGAGTAGTTTTTATGTACGGGGTTCTCAAATACGCCAAGCAGTGGGTCGGCAAGGGTTAAAATGATGAAAATGAAGATAGATAACACTTTATTGCATAAAAGTTAAATATAGGCAAACATATTGCTACATAGCATTCTCTACCTGCCATCCTTTGGGTAACGAGGACAAAAATTTAGTAGGTAGTGCTAGGAAACAAAATACGTAACAAGATGATGTACAGATCTACTTACTCTAATGAACTGCATCAGTAAAGTACTAATTATTTGAGAGTACAATTAATACTTAACGTAATAACGTAACTCTGAATTTTTTCCTTCGGCCATGTTTACGACTCTATATTGATATTTTATTGCAATTAAAATACCATACAATTTATTTTCGAATATCGAATGCAATGCATAATTAGGTAGTAACATAACCTAATTGAATACCTGAATACAAATTGGTCAAAGAACAAGCAATCTAACAGATGGTGTAACTCATTATGCCAGTTTAAAATTCGAATTATCGTTAAAACGTATAAGGGCATTGTGGAAAGGTCACACGGACAATGATGTTGGTTGCAATTATTGTTAAGAATCTTGCGGTTGCCTGAGGTGCTTTATAACAAGCCTTCATTATGATATTGTTAACTAAACAAATAATCTATAGTGTAGGTTACGTAATAGTTCTGCTGTAATAATCGATCCTAGCAGATTATTAAATTTACAACACAATCAAAAAGCATTATAAAGTTAATAGAATTTTTAGCAATGTAGGAATATTGAATATAACTAAAAATTTATTGAAAAATGTTAATAAAAATTAAAGCAGTACTAGATGTATTTGCTTATTGCTTTTAAATCGTAAGATCGTTTAGTGATATAATATGAAATAATCAGATAATTCAAAGCATTTAAAATATGGAGCACCATCAATTACTCCATCTACCCTTTTGTAGTAAGATCTGATAGAGCCGCGACCTTTAGCACTTAAGGGCCGTTTACCACAATCTCAGAGTTATCTGATCAAAACTTGTCAAGACTTTATGAAGATCATAATACGGCCACAGTGTGTGAGCCAGTCAGAATATCCCTTTCAGTTATCTATTTATTCTTGTGGTATTGAAAAAAAGTGGGTTAAATACAACCGAATCAGGTCAATGTTTTTTTTGTCTGAAAGAGCTGCCAAAATTAGGTCATTCCGAGTCCTTAATTTAAAGATCATTGTGTGCCAAAAGCAGCAATTTACACGATCGCAATATCTTTTGTGCGGACAACAGTAACGGAAATTACCAAGAATGAGGTCACAGAACAATAAACTAATTGGAAAGGCAGAATGACAGTTATGTATGCACTAATTTTGGACGTCCATTATGATCTCCTGTGGCGTCGATCAGCTATTCATGACTGACAACTGGCCATTGGTCATTAATAAGAAAATTCTTACTTTATGACCATTTCCGCTCCCGGGTATAATTAAATAATAATTTGAAAAAAGAACTCTAGTAGAAATTCGCCATTGCCTGTGGTCAATAACGTGCATCAGTTATTGCGGGATTATGCGTCCATTTCGCAATTAAATAGCAATTTATATTTCTGTTTAGTTATGCATTTGAGGTTATTTTTTTGGTCTCGCTGAAGCGTGGGTGCGTTGAGGAAGTATTTTTTCCACCGCGGTCCACTGCCTCCAGAAATTTATTACAACAATATGAAACGATTTATATTATCTAGTATTTAGGCTACCGCTATTTTTCATATTAAAATCAATTGCATTGTTTCAACGCATGTTGCGTTCCGCTTGTTAATTATACGAGAACAATTTCACATAGCAATAAATTTATTTTAATACTTGATGCGTTTGAGATTTAAGGTTTCAATTACAAGATAGAGATGTTTTATTTGCTGACTGATGTTTATTTTAATTGTTTTACTTTATAAAGAAAAAAATAACGACGTTGTAAAAGTTATTCTGACAGTCGCGTACACTGTGGCCGTACGTAAAACGGTAGGCAATAAACTGTAGAGATGATATCGACGTCACGCCTAGATTTGCATCTAATCTATGATCGCGAGGTCACGCACTTACTTCTTAGCTTCTCAATTACTCCTCTGTTTTATTACCTATTCTTTGACAGTTTTCAAACGTTCTTTTTACGTTCTATTTTTAGATAAATATCATAATTTAAATAGTTATCAATCGTAAATAGTTTTATGACTCTTTGTTTCGCGATTATAAATGATCGATACGTATTTGAAAAATTTAATAGGAATTATTATGTGCACGATGAAATAATTAAATAAAAATAAAATATTAAATGAGGAAGCCAGTCAAAAATACTGGCAGTTTTCGCAGCTGATAGACGTGATTTTTTCATTTTTGTACATTATAATTTTTTCATATTTTTTGTGATCATGTTTGTAGGCTCTTCTGCAGCCACTCTCTTTTCTACATATTTACTCTCTCAACTACATAATTATCTACAAAAGTAAAAATGAACTCACATGTATGTATTCAGTCAATAACCATGAAAAAAATCAATTACTTAATAGTTTTGTATCTTTCTGCACTTATCCACAAATTCTCTTTTCTATCTACTTATCTACGACATGTTGAACACTTTACCCCCCACTCACCCGTATATGGCGTCCTTGTCTCTCTTGTGCACAAGCGGCTCCCCGGGCAAGGCGTGCGCGGGCGCCGCGGGGGGAGGATAGTGCACCGGCGGGAGGTGGGGGTGCGTCAGTCTGTGCTCGTGGTACATCGTCCCCTCCATGTAGCCCCCGCCGTGGAGGCTCTCGTCGTACTGTTGGAGTAAAGAGAGAGAGTAAAGAAACTGTAGTGGAAAGAGAGTGTGTATGTAAGTTTTTATGTGTACAAGTGTATGTGAGAGAATATTAGTATCGGTAGCCACCTTTTTGTTGGAGGGAAGAGACATAATCTAACGTGAATGAGCAAAACTGTTGTAATTTTAGATTATTTTTTATTGAGATATGTGTAGAGGCTTTCTCTGTTTCTATTTGAATAGAAAAATATATAAATAAATGTATGTGTGTGTGTAATATAGAACACGTATGTAGAGATTTAACAAAATATTAGTGTAGTCATAAGTTGTGTCAATCAGCCTTTCGTTGTACTGTTAGATAGAGAGAAAGAATAGTACGAAAGTGTGTATGTCAAAGACATTCTCTTTCTGGCATACAATCTCTCTCTCTATCGTCTAAAGTGTATGGGAATGAGACTGTTTAAGTTACTCTTTACTCTCAAAGCTTAGTATTTTGAACATGTATGAGTGTTTGTATGTATGTGTAGATAAATGTAGTAAATGATTGAGTACAGCTGATGTTGCTAAATTTACTTACCATTTTAATTTTATTTAGTTTAATTCACAATATAACATGATAATGACATCAAGGCACTTTATTTTCTATACTGATATTATAAAGAGGAAAGATTTGTTTGTTTGAATTGCATAGGCTCCAAAACTGGACCGATTTGAAAAATTCTTTCACCATTAGAATCCTACATTATCCCTGATGAACAAATATATATAGCTATAGAATATAGCCATGCAAAGCCGGCGTGGACCACTAGTTTTAAATAAACCGCCATTTTCTTACAAAACTACTACTACACTCTTAGTTTTTAATTAAAATAAAATACTAACAGGTTTACTCTTAAAGTACTCGAACCTTTAGAATTAATTCTGAAAAGGATGCATATTCATTAAAATAGTGTAGTCATCGTCAGGGTCTCAGAGTAAAAAATACTACTATAGCGTTAAAATACATTTACACCAAAAGACTCATGATAAATAATTTTACACTTACGCGATCTGAACACATTATAAGAGTATTTTTTAACACGATCGACGACCTTTTAATTAGCACGTTAAATAGTAGTAATAAGGAACTGTAAACCTATTTTAGCTACATGTAAGAATATATAATAAATATCATAATATTATTATTATTATAATAATATAATAAAATTTCTTTATTTCCTCTTCACAATAGGTACTTAAAATCTAGTTATACAAGCATAGTGTGTAGAACTATATTTAACCTGTATTGTGAGAGGCTGGAGCTTGCTATAGGTTTTATGAAAAACCTGTAACTACAAGTCTCCAGGACCTCCACTCCACGGATTACATACCTATAATATAGGTGACATTTATATATAGGTAGGAAAAATGTAACAAATTAATATTCTATGTAAGGTAATAAATTTTGATATCAAGATCAAGAGTAAAAATTAAAGGAAAAAAAATATAATTATACTAAGACTACTAAGAAAGTACAGACAGACAGACCTAAATATGTGTTGTCTAGCTACATGTAAGAGTGTGTATTATGCTCAAAAATGTTAAGTTAGATTATAAGTTTGTTTAATTTTTTGGTAATTTTATATTTATTAGAACTTTTAGAAGTTTAAGGCTAGTATAGTAACTACATTAATTATTAGATAAATAAGAGGAGAACTCAGTGCCTAGACAAACCTAACATAGGCTTTAAGGTACTACTAACCAAGATATGTAACGATTTTTTTATAAATAAATTATATCTATCTATCTATCTAATAATTAGGAGTCATGATGACTCCTTTCACGATTTTTCTCTCATGATCTTGTATTTCGCTATCCACTCCCATCTCAAAAGCCACCCTGTTTTAAATTGTGCCTAGATGATTGACCCCCAGTAGTGGACTAACATAGGCTGGTAATGATGAATTACCGCGTAGGTTTTATTTATAACTTTCCGACATTTTGCTAACAAAATATTTTCATGTTATTGAGTATAATAATAAGTATATTGACGCTGGACAATTCACACAGCATATCTAGCCCTATTATAAGCAGAGCTTGTGTTATGGGTACTAGATAACTGATATACATTACAATAATACATTACATAGTTAGATATTTTTTATTATACATAGAAAACGACCAGAACACCCGGAACAAATACCTGCAGATCGTACAAATATTTGTCCTAAGGCGGGAATCGAACCCGCAACTTGCGTCGCAGGCGGACCTTCGTCCACCGCGCCACAGAGATCGTCTACTTATATTACTACTAAAAGGAACTTGGCTGCTATGTACAGTCAACCTCAGAAATAGGTGATCATATTTTATATATAAACATCACCTAGGATTTATATTACTTTTACGAGATGGACCATTTAGGTAATTAAACATTAAGAGTTTATTCTAAACTGTTCATACAATAAAGTTGGAACTAAGTTCCTTATCGCGCGTTGTGAAAGGAGGCTGGACGGAAAAAAATCTCACGAAAAGTTGTAACGACACTTTTTGCTATAGTAAGCTATTGTAAACCGTACGGCGTGCGCATGTTTCTCTGTCTGTCTCTCTCTCTCTCTTATAGAAAGGAACTTCGTTCCATCCGGGTGTCCCTTGACACCTCTCAACTTTTTCTTTAAATTTATTTAGGCTTGTAAAATAGGCCATCAACTAGCTGTCCGCGGCTTCGCTCGTGCTTTTTAAGTACCCTGTGTCCGTCCCCGGGGTACCATTTACCTCCCTGCCAAATTTTACTAAGATCTGTTCAGCCGTTTAGGTGTAAAAAGGTAACAGACAGACAGAGTTACTTTCGAATTTTAAATATTACTATGGATTATTCAATAGCATGTGGTCATTGATTTTCTCTTCACTTAATTTTCCCACGTGTAAGAAGATTTTTAAGTTCATACTTAAACCATAGCTTGCTTCTACCACTCTGGTCTATCACCATCGATTAAATGAGAGGCCTTTTAACATATTTTTGCTTTTAGATTACTAATAACTTAAAACTAAAAGCCTTACTAATCAAAATCTGTCAAGTTAAGTGATTCTTAAAGCATTAAAAAAGCTGTGGTAGGTACCTATTTTAAGAAGAAACAAAATAGTAGGTAACTGATTAATTTGTTTGTTTAAAAAAACTAAAAACGGACTTTTAATCCTTAGAATTTACACTGTATTTTAAGTTATTGTGTATACCTACTGTCTAACTCTGCCGTCCTTAAATGAAATACATGAAATAATGAAAATTCAAGTGATTTCACTCTTGTTATGTAAACTAAGACGAAATCCTTTACATATTGCGGTTATGCTAACAAAAAACTAGATCCGCTACAGATACGTAAAAACTGTTTCAGAAGAAAATGTAGAGCTCGTTTTACTAATCACGAATATGTATATATACAGGGTTATTGGTAAATTAGGAACACTGCATGAACTGCAGCTTGTCTATTGTCATCACAAACACGTTCGTGAAGAGTCAGGTCTTCATTCTTAAAAAAAGATTAGAAATCACATCTGATATTATATGGAAAAACACCTTCTTCTGGGACCCCACGTGTTACTAAACACCGATCTTCTAATCCCATACCTACTGTTGATTCAGGGCAGAGCCGATTTTAACTTAAGTTTCAAATAAAACCTCTTTAACAAAACAATTATTGAATCGAGAGAAGTACCTATTAATAATACTTAGATTGAGAATTAAGACCTGGCGTCTTCACTAACGTGTTTGTGATGATGGGCAGAAACGGCAGTTATGTAGTGTTACTAATTTACGAATAACCATGTATATAACTCTGTTAGGCCCAAAATCCGAGTTATTCCATTTTTGGTAACTTTAGGCAGTGCTTACCCCTCGGCAATATATTTTTATGGGACCACCTCGGAATTATTCTTATATATAGGTACATATGGTAACTGACTGACAAATTGACAAACATACATAAAAAAACATAAAGCCAAACATACAACAACCTCCTTTTCTTTGGTTAAAACTTGTTTCTAAAGAGTTAGGTTGTAAACAAATCACAATTATATTGAACTGGGTTTTGGCCACAGCTTTAAACGCGTTTTCCGGTATAAAGAATCGCATATAAGTAAATCCAGGCCTAAAACTACATTTATGCAAAATTCATCCCAGTATATTCAGCAATTTGTAGTGAAAAGTACCAAACGTCTAAAAATTTCCGTATTTAGAACATAAGAGTCATAGTGTGATCATGTCCTAAGATACAGAAACTTAAGAAAACTTTATGTTTATTTAAACAAATAATATTTAGAGATACCTAGTAAAAATATTTTTGGCAATTTTAAAATACAATAGACGACATGAATAAATAAATACTATTTAGAAAAATATGATATTCATCGTCGATCTATCTTTTACAATCGCTTTTAAAGACTTTTATTGTAAGGGCTTAAGATTCAAAATACCAAACGTTAAAACAATGAAAAATCTCATTACATATTCATAAATAACTTAACAATGTCTTTATCTGATAACTCCGAAACTTTGAAGAAATTTTTACATAAATTATAATTGTGTTTTGCTAAGATTAGTTTTACATAGTTTTAGATAAATATGCAATTAATATTCCGTTAAAATTAGTTACCTATTTAAAAAAAATAAGATATTTTTTAGTTTGTTTATAATGCGTGTGCATTATCATTTTGTGTGTAAATATTTTTATTTTTATCTACTAATAAAATAATTGATATCTTTATTCGTGAACGTTTATATTTTTTGTAATGATGATATTATCACGTTTTAATTCTTATTAAAGGTATTGTATTGTATTGTATTCTTTATTAATCAAAAAACTTATACTATTCTTATTTATAAGACACTATAAACCATAGGTTAAAATACCTATTGGTAATAATACCTTTTTTTTTTGTTTATTTGTATGTTTATTGATATAAATATTTTTATGTATGTTCATAAATTTCTCTGTGGATTATTTGTGAAATCCTTTTACTACAGCATGGATAATGAAACCTAGTTGTATGTCCGCCAAAACTTAAAAACTAAGAAATTTCAAGTCATTTTATAGTTTTTTCAGGACAAGTAAATTATTAAATTTTAACTTTACAAAGATGTTACAGTAAACTACAAAAAGTGACAGTCAGCCTCAGTTTTAAGTATCACCCTCGTGAATGGTGTATAGTTAAGCGAGATAGTTATAGCGCGGTAAGTATAGCATTTTGTGGGCCATCAACCAGAGTGACTTGTAGTTTTGGGCGGTCGATAACTGGGTCCTTTGAACGATAGCTTTTGTCAGCGGTTTTACTTTAGATGTCATTATTTTTCCAGTCCAGTTTTGCAGCTGATTTTTAGCTTAAAATGTTGAATTAAAAATGACTGACAAGAAATCAGGATTTTGGAATTAGAAGAGTTATTTTTCAGGTATTTCAATTTGTTCGTGTTATAGAAAAGATTTCTGCTTTGTAAGAGATCTACTCAGATATGATGTGTGTTGGATACTCAGACTTAGGTACACAATTTTGTAAAAGTTTATAAAAAAGAGTTTAGTACCTAGTACCAAGGTTATTGTAGCAAGAGTATCTACGTTCAGCGTTCAGCCAACATCTATGCAAGAGCCACTCAGGGATATAAGGATATTCAGTCTAACATTGCACAGTTTCACATCCTTGATTCAACTTTTTAATAATAAAGCTTTTTAGGATTGCAATTTGTATGTTTCAGGAAAACCAACAGACTTGCAAGAGCCCACGACCCCCGAGATGTTAGGAACTCGTTTCAGCATAGACGACCTCTGTGGCGCAGTGGGCGAAGGTCTGCCTGCGACGCAGAAGGTTGCGGGTTCGATTCCCGCCTCGGGACAAATGTGTACGATCTGCAGGCATTTGTTCAGGGTGTTCTGGTCGTTTTCTATGTATAATAAAAAATATCTATCTATGTATTGTATTATTATTATGTATATCAGTTATCTAGTACCCATAACACAAGCTCTGCTTAGCTTGGGGCTAGATAATGCTGTGTTAATTGTCCAGCATTATTTATTTATAGTGTTTAGTACCGGTATCTACATTTAGTGTTTTAGTAAAACAGAACAAACGTACATCGTCACTATAACTTAAAATATTAGTAAGTATTATTTTATTTTCAAAGATGTAGAGCCAGTCATTGCGGTTTGGAAGCTGGTACACCAAGCGTAAAAAATTGCCGTTCGCATAAAAACACCAAACAAAGTATACGGGTTGAACAAATTGTATATGTCTATGTATAATTGTGTATATATTGAACATGCTTAGATCTTGTTACCGAGCAGGCTTACCACTGTTCCACTATGTAAACAAATACATATAAAGGACGGTCAGCAAAACGATCGTAAAACAGCTGTTAAACGTGGTTAAACTGTTAACTTAAGCTTTAATTTTAGATGACACAGATAGTATTGATTGCGGGAATATTAATATTACATGTTTGTAAATACGGACAAATTACAGTCGACTTTGTTTATGTCAAACTGTACAATACAAAACAACTAATAAGGGACACAAAACTTTGTTAAAGTTTCTCCTAGGGGCATATTAACTGCAGTAAATATAAAATATGATTTCGTATGATATTACATTTTTGACTATTAAGTCTTGTCTTTTGACCACTTCCGTATTAATTATAGGTTGTTTTGAAAATTAAAATAACAGAATAAAATAAGTACAACTAATATTTTACACTTTAACAGAAGGCAGAATGCCAAGAATACTGGCAAGTTGTTGTTTGTTTGTTTTGTATCTGATGATTATGTTTCGTTGAGACTGTTTTCAACTGTCCACATTTAAGTCAACTGTTTTAATTAAAGTAAATCTTGTTTCTATTCTTAAATTGTAAATTTCTTAGTCAATAAAATCCTTTAAGTTTATTTTGCTACCCTTACAAGTTTACGGCTTACGACGAACGTCACTTTACGAGTGTATTAACGACTAAGCCATTGTAATAGTTCTCGCGATCAGATGCCTATCGCGCCGACTGTACTTTATCGATTATTACATAAATTTTAGTGGAACTAAAGGGCCTTGTTTTAAAATGTCGCATTCTTTTCCGAGTTTTATTATTCCTTTGTTTCTTATAAATCTAGAACCTGAAATTATTTAATGAAGTAGTATTTTGTAGTCCTATGATAGAGGTATCAAATCTATGTCCCGAAAAACCCGTGGATGAAAGAGCCTACTCAGAGAACCAGCCAGAGAAAAAACAGAAATTTTCTTCTGTGTATTTCACACCTTCACTGAGAACACCAATCAGCCTGAAAACCGTGGTGGTTATGGTAACCCTAAAAATTTGAGGCTGTAAATTGCCCTTTACCTATTCTAGTACCCATAACACAAGCTCTCCTTAGCTTCGTGCTAGATCATAAATGATGCTTAGTGATTTGTCGAATATTGTGTATTTATTTCTTCATGTGATTCACGAAAAAGGTTTTGTTTACTGTACCAATAAGTTTTATGCGAAATTTTACATTTAAAAGAATACAGGCACAAACAGTAATACGTCGTTTCTTAAATAAGGTATATTTAAAACTATAGTGTCTGCTTATTAATAGTAATTTTCTTAAATAACTTGCATAATAGCATTCTACAGAAACTAAACCTCAATTCACAGTAACAAGAACAGAACATGGACTTTTTGCCCATTAAGAAGAAGCAGGCCAATCATGAGAATCCATGACATTCCCACAGATAGAAAAACTTAAAAGTAAAAGTTAATAAAGTTATATCATCTGACGATGAACTTTATATGATTGTAGGTTAAGTGTCAACTAAGATGTTTGTATGAATTTACGTTTTTAGTTCTAAAATAAATAAATAATGTTGGATTTTCACACAGCACTACCTAGCTCCAAGCTAAGCAGAGCTTGTGTTATGGGTACTAGATAACTGATATACATAATATAATACAATATACATAATATAATATCAACATAGATAGACATTTTTTTATGATACATAGAAAACGACCAGAACACCCTGAACAAATGTCTGCAGATCGTACACACATTTCTTCCGAGGCAGGAAACGAACCGGCAACCTCCTGCGTCGCAGGCAGACCTTCACCCACCGCGCCACAGAGATCGTCCACAGAGTTCTAAGAACTAAGGGCTTGAAAATGTTACTTTTTCATTTATTTTATTTATTATTTTAACTAGTGACGGTAAAATTAATAGAAAAACGCCATTCCGATTTAAGGTGGTCTCAAGTCGACATAATATCTTGTAGAGCTATCGAAGTTTTCAATAAAAATCTGTCAAATAATCTTTGCGTATTGATCCCTCAACGATTCCTAAGTTTCTAAAACAGAGTTTTGCCGTTTCTGTTTGTGTAGGAACATTAAAATAATTCCATATTTTTATATATTCCAAATTTATTCAAACGGAAAATAGTGATGGATTAAAAACAAACCTTAGGGTGGGGCACAATTTCAAGTACCGCCGAAATGGAAATTTTTTGGGAACTTATATGATTTCGTAGATTTTTGTTATTATAATTTGTAAGTTCCTTTTTTGTCACTTACTTTCCTTTTTTTTTGTTTGTATTTTCTTTTTAATTTGTGTTATTGTGACAAAAATAAAACCTTTTTATTTAAACTTTTTTTACTTTAAGTCCAGTACGCAGGGTAATTTCTAAGACTACAAACCTATCATCGAAACACATTTCTATGTGATAGTATCCCCTCGATAAAAATCCCAACCTATGATTAAGCACTTATCTACTCCGCCAGTGCAAGTGGTCATAAATGGTAACCACCCTTTTGTCCGTAAAGTGGTGTACACCTAAATTCTAGGCCTAGATAGTACCTTGACTAATGATACGTTAGGACTTCCCACTTTAAAGAAAAAAATACATTTGTAGCGTTTTGCATTTTACTCGGGGTTTATATGACATTAAAAAGTAGGGTTACCAGCTGCAAATAATAGTAAAATATGTTTCTATTCATATGAAATTTCTATTTAGACGAACTCTGTGGCGCGATGGGCTAAGGTCTGCCTGCGACGTAGGAGGTTGCGGGTTCGATTCCCGCCTCATGTTTGTACGGTATGCAGATATTTATTCTACGTATTATAATGGTTTATGTATATCAGTTATCTAGTTCCCATAACACCAGCTCTGCTTAATTTGGATAATGCTTTGTGACAATTCACACAGCATTATCCAGCTTCAAATTAAGCAGAGCTGAAATAATGCTGGACAATTTCAGCATTATTTATTTATTGATCTTTTAGAAATATATAATATAAGCGTCATAACTAAAAAAAAAGTATTATAAAATATTATTCCAAATTTTCAGCTAAACGAAGAAATTCCTAGCTAAATTGATTTTTTGGCAAAGTCAGGTGCAAGTTTAAGTTATTTTTTCATACAATTTCTTAAATTTATAAAATATCATGATCAAATTATTATTGTTTAATTTTTACTTCTTAAACGTCAAATATTTTATAAAGAAAACTATTAATAATAAATATGTAGAATTATTGATAGATATAAAATACATTATTGCACATTTATCCAAAGGAAAACCAATACCTCCGTTTAATAGTATGGCAGACGCCATTATCAGAAAACTTTGTCATGCTTCTTTGATCAAACCATACCACCAACCACAACCACACTGTTCCCAAGTTCAAAATATGTATAAAAATGTCTAACTTGTGGTTAAATTATAGGATGCAAAGCTTATTTCTCGTATTTTTAAGTAGGTTGTAGTTTAAGGGAAATATTTGTCAATAAGTGGGATAGGTATTATGTCAGATAAGAAAATTATAGTTAATTTTTTTCCTTTATTAGCTTTCGTTTTCGATGTCATTTCCCTGTGGTTTATAAATTATTTAGGAAGAAAAGGTGGTACCTACTTATGAGTTATGAATAATTATATGTCACAGGCTTTTTTCTTAGTGGTAGATTAATTTGTAGGTAAGTAATTACTTAAATACGTAGGACAATAAAAGTCATTTATAATGGGAAATTTACCATGATTTGAGTTTTGAGTTTTCCAATATTTCGGCACAGTTTCAGGTGCCATGATTACGGAAGAACTAAAGTAATAATATCCCTTTATAAATGACTTTAATGTTAATAACCATGATAGTTTTAAAAGTTTTACTTAGGTCAAGTACGTTCCTACATACCTACAGCTATCATTCGATGTATGAAGAAAACGAAACTTAACTTATGATGTCATCTATTAGATCCGGTAAGCATTAGGTATTTGTTGGAAATCATAATGCAAATATAAGAGTAGGATTATGAGTAAATGGAAATAAAGAAAACATGGAAGATTTAGATATAGTTATACTCAACGTACCTACCTATAATTGTAGTACTTAAGCACGTTGAGTACCTACTCATAACTTTTTGCATAGATTTCTGTCTGTGCCTGGCAACACTAATTAGTACTCAGAATGTAGGCAAAACCACCATCATCACACGTAAAAGGAGGAAAGAACAGCAATTCTACAGACAAAAAACAAATTTTGATTTTCGAACTTCCTTAATTTTCCAAAATGGCGACCGAGGAAAGCACGCGTTCTTTACCGATCGACAACGTCACGCAAGCGATCGCAGATAGCTGAACTTATGTTTTGAAACAAACATTTACCCTGAAATTGACGTTTGGAACGGAATAGAACGGAATAAAATGCGTGAAGAATACAGTACCGACACTTTGACAGGTCACAACAATTTAAGGTCGAGAAAAAGGGCTCGTATATTCGATACAAAATTGAAAAACAGGCGGCATGTTAAGGATTACACAACGAATAACAGAAAAAGAATTATTTTAATACGATACTTTATCAGAAAATGAAAACGAATGCTTAATTTGCCTAATTCCGGCTACGGGACCGGAATTGATATCGCTCTCAGTGAAACTACACGACCACGACGCCACGAGAGTCGTTTCGTCCTTACAGGCTGACAACAAATAAAGAGTTCAAAGAACGCATCCTTCAGTGTTGCCTCAACAAAAAAATCAAGACTCTGTTTTGGGGATGTCATGATCAATCAAATCTGGTTGTCGTTCGCACGCCGGCCGCCATGACACGAATCGAGAGCTTACGTCATGCGTAGGCGTTTGTCACCTACCGGCCCTTTCGGCCTTATTACCGAGGGATAAGGGTCAATGTTTACATCAGCTGTCAACTAAAAAATTCCCATAAATTTTTAGGTCAGTGCCGTACATTCCGTCACGTATGAAGGGATGAGGGTTATTAACATTCTGCGATGCTCACACCTCTGACGCGCCGCTGTCGATCAGCAATTAGCTGCAATACCACAATGCGCAAAAAACACGCCAATATCATCTGCATAGAGGCCATTACTCAACGTGGGACTATCTATGGGCGCTAAGCGAATCCGCCACAAAATATGTAATCACTACCTTTTGACGTCTTGAAAGCCGGTTCCAAAATTAAATGATACGTTTTAAAAATGGAATCGCTCAGTCCCGCCTTTTTTCCTTCGAGATAACCTTTAGTCCATTTGGGTTGCCGTAAAGAAAAAATAAGCATCGTACGTTTTAATTTTTTTAAATGACATTCTTGTGGTTTTTTCTCGCTGGGAATCTTCGGGTAATAATTTTTGGAACGGGTCTGTTTTTGCACGGTATGGGTCTTGTTTCGTAATAATGTGATTATTTGGCGCATTGTCGTGGCCCGCGCATAAGTCAGCTTGTCAAAACTTTGATGAGTTCGAGCCCTGCTGCTAATTAAGCTCACGGTTATTAATCGCTGGTTATTTAAATCTCGCTTAAGTCGCTCGGTTATCGTTTTTTACGATGTGGTTTCGAGATTAGCGTAGGTCAATTCCGAGAAGTAAAATATTAAATTATCTGCGCGGTAAGGTATGACTGATCTGAAGCGTTCATAAAAATCCGTGTACATAAGAGGTTGGTTATATAAAAGGTCGAGGTTTGGGAGCGCCTGGGGTCGACAGGACCGGCACTTGTTTCTGACAGGGGAGGGCATGATGAACGCCACCCCTAGCGCCGTCTCGCTCGCGCACGCCGCGTCATCCCGCACTCGAGGGGACCAGCACGATTCGTAACACTGAATAATGTATTTCAAGTCATAGTTAATAATACTGCGACTATTAGCTGAGCATTGTTACAGCAGTACGGGACCCGTGAGAGACAAGACAGTACAATACAGGAACGTTATAAGTAGCAATAATTCCGGTGTGTTTTTATGTATACTTCAAATTGATGGTGGTAAATAAAGAGTCGTTAGGATGCACGTATCGGGTTTTACAGCCTCTCGACCCGTAATACCACCGTAAAACTTAGAAAAATCAGTGTATATTGCCGTATAGGCCGGCGGAGTTGGGAAGCGCGCGCGGCGCAACACTCTAGGCGAGGCGGCGCTGGTCTCTCGGCCTGGCCGGGTGCGCACAACATTATAGCGGGCGCTAGTCATAAATTCCGCTTCATTCATGATCCACACGACGAGGCGAGCCCACAGAATGCTGCGTCTCGACCATAAATACTAATAAAACGGCCTCGTTACGGGACACTTCGAAAATCGGGCACACGACTTCTTAACGACACCTATTAGGGATCTTCTGTCTGGTCGATTTAATTGAAAAATTGTATCCAGAGCGTTGCAAGAGTTGTATCCGAGTCCCGCGCCGGATGCGGGCCCAGACGTCCATTATTCCATTTGCCCATCCGCATGGGGACACCGACACTTGCCACCGCACTATCCCACTTCTGGCAACACCGTTCTATATTCGATATTTCAAAATTCGAAGGGCCCGTTCTAATTCGGAGTTGAGCAGCTGCAGCCCGCGGCTCCGCGTGAGAGCTCGTTCTCCACCAGTTTTTAAATTTAGAACGCGTGAGCGATGCTCGACGTACGGATTCGGTCGATTTGCTGGCAGATTTATCGCTCGGAAAGTATCGAGGAGGAAGCGCTAACACTCGTTTTAAGGCCGCAGATGAAAGTTTTACATGCCATTCCGTTTTTAATTCAAACTTAAACCAAGGCAGTCAGCTGATCGACCGAAATCTTCACAATATTTTTATCATAATTTTTTATAGGTTCAAATTGATTTTAAAAGACCATTAACCCTGTAGCCTCCGATTATGTGAACAAATTGTATTTATCTGAGTTTCTGCGTAATATGGAACTTGTCTGTCTTGAAATGTAAACAGGGAGGTCAATAGCTGGCCCGTGAACCGATAGCGACCTCTTATCGTCTACTGCACTCTTAGGGACATTCGACTCTCTCTGATTTCACGTAAATACTCGCTCGTTAAGATAACGGTTTCCTCTCCACTCGGCGCGTCGTCGCCGTATTTTTTTGCTTTTATTAAAAGTATCAAAATATCTACTTAACTGCCTACATAAAAGATTCTCTTGTCGCTAATAAGGACGGCGGACAAGTACTTAAAATACGATTCAAACTTCGAACTCATTTGAAAGTAGAGTCGAATTGAAAGGGAACCTCCTAGTTCTCACAATTTCGAATTTCAAATGAAGCGAGGCTGTGTTGCCAGCAAGCAGAAAGTCTGAAAAAAGGTCTCATCATAAATAACGTTGACATAAAGCCGCCCACGCGTGTCTTATTAACGCGTCTGTCCGTTTGTCCGTTCGTTACCTCCATTGTGGCTGTGAATGCGAGATTAGCCACACCGACACTCGTGATTGACTATTTAAAGTTCCAATTCTGAGTGACGCGGCTGGAAAATCTCTTCTAGAAACATGTCTTTGTAAACCGATGTATCATACCGTCCGTTAAAGAAATTAAGATAAAAGCATTTATTTTTACCGCCAATGCCAACATGTCGTCATTAGCGACGGATAGCAGGAATTTTAATTCGTCTAAAGAGTTTTATCAAGATTTACAGACTGATGTGGATTGGGTGCACTCGGCGCGAGACTCGTTCCTGGCAATAATTTGGTCATCGCCCCGAGACGGCGGCGGCGGGTCCACTGTCTCGAAAACAACTCCACTCCAAATAAAGCATCCGCGGTAGATCGCGACCTCTCCTAGCCAGGTAAACACTAATTACCCGCAACGCAATGTCACTATTCATCTCCCGGAGAGAACGATGGCGCTAAATAGCTCCGTGATGGCCGACGCGATTGTGATTTCAAACCTCGTTACCGGCTCCGAAAAAAACACCAATATTGAAAAAGGATATAAAAAATTGAAAATTCGAAAAAAGAACGCCAATACAATGCGCTCGGCTCGGACGCTCGGCCGTTAGAGCCTCATTGTTCCAACCCTTCACGGTTCCTGCTGACTCATCGCGCCTCCATTTATACTATTTAATCTATATCTCGATTCTGTAGGCGTAATAGACGAATTATATCATTTCGGGAGTCAACGGTGAGATTGGTCGATTGTCGATAAAATTTCACACGTGTTAATTCCACTGGCGAAAGAAAAATCACACCATAAAAGCGAATGTAAACCATATTGTGCCAAAAGTTTTAAGACCGGACTATGATAATAATAAAATTGAGTTAGGGAAAAAGAAATCGTATTAGACATTCACGGGGTGTACGATAAAAAGTGTTAGACTTACGGTAACAAAGCCTCGATTAGCTGTGGACGAATTAACGTTGAATCTAAACTACGCAATTAAGGCGCTACAGAGAGCAAATTCGAAAATGAACGGCAATATTCAAATTGAAAAAGGAACGCGCTTCGAATAAAACAATGAGGTAAAGGTAACCTGCCATAGCCTCGAGACTGGACGCTCTAGACGGCGCGAAACTCAAAAATAGAACGGAACAACTCGAACAAATCTGTGGTTTGTAAAATCGGATATCAGCTTGATATTGATTCCGACGGCTTCGAATTTTATCGAATTTTATTGTATCGCAAATAACCAAATTAGTTTTTAATTTCTTAAAGCGCGCATTAAATTACATAACGAATCTAATATTCACACTTTTATGCAAAAATCTGCTCTGAATTTTAAGTAACTTCGTGGTGGTACATATTATTACCTACCTATACGCTTATTAATGGTCTGGGAATTTACGTTTTTAATAAAATCCATGTAACGCCATTAAGGAACCTCGATTTAACTAATCTACACCCACTACGACAAAAACTAGTTACGTATCGGAACAAGAGAGTCCATAAAGTTACTTCGTCTTGAAAAATGTCTATTTCTAATCACCGTATGGCATTAAAAAGGTAATGTCTTGGACCGGTCCACGAATATTTTATTATAATAATATATCATTTTGTCGTGTATACTGTTAGAATTGCTATAATATATCAAATGTAATTTATCTGGTCATTCGGGGATCGTCACCGGAGTGGAGTTACTTTTGAGGCAAAAAATGTCGTAGATGACATTTGCGTCATCATAGAAGATTTATAGAATTACAATTAGTGTGTGTTTAAAATATTTGTTCTAGCGCAAATTACTTTAGTAAAATAACGTCTAAGTATCCAATTTCATTAGATATGACGTCAATTTAGAATCTAAAGAACTGAAAGTAGTACTCTTTAATCTCTATACCTACTCAGTGGTTCGTTAACTTGATCTATTTTAGTGCGTATCACGAATAGAGCCCCAGCCTATGTCATTTATCTGTTCCAAATTCGAAATGGATCCACATTTGAAATTAGAAATGCGATAGGCGCGCCTGTTTTTAATTTGAAAAACAACGTTTCGTTTTCGAAGATTGTTCGCTTCGATAATGGTTTGATTTTGAAACTTCCTCTATAATAGTGCATCTTTATGAGAAATTCAAATTAGAGATTTTATGAGTTATTGAGTATCAAATCAACCGAATTAGTGATATAACGGATCGGTTACGATTTTAGAATTTATTGATCGATGAACTCGTCAAGTATTTTTGATGTATTTCATAAAACGTTACAATAAAAAAGATGAAATAAAGCATATTGACATTAACAAATTTTATTGAACGATGTTTTTACTCGAGTTTTAGATTTTAGTGTTCATAAATAATACTGTTAATCATATCGTGGTAAATGAAAATATAATAGTAGGTAACACCGCGATAAAATAATCGTAAGTGGAAACACTTAATTATATTTTACTATCTGCGCTTCCTGCAACAAGCCGTATTTTCACACCTAACGGCGAACTTTTGCCGGTTGCCATCCTTAAAAATTAAAAAGAAACAGTAATGTCAGTGCTGTCACCTTATCATTTTCGTGTGGCAATAATGTCGGGGCATTTTTCAACACTTAAAACATAAAATCGAGTTGTTTTTATCAGAAATGTGAACAGAATTGCCTATACAATACTGGTATTATCTTTACTGCTGGAAGTAAGTGCCAATAATAAGTTTAATGCGTCGAGTACGAGCGGCCGAATGATCGTCACCGTCGTCTTCGGCCCGCGGATTGGCGCCATCTTAGAAAAAAGTTTTCGAAATGGCGGCGGTGACGGAATTAAAGAGCTTTTATTCCAATAGGTACGTTTCGGTTTTATCGGTTTTTAATAATATTTTAATAACAAGCATTGACCTAAATCAGTCGCGTAAAAGCTTTCTACGTAGTTTTAATATTTAATCATGATTTTATGAATTTTAAATACATTACGTAACTACTTCTTCCTTTATAAGAAGTACATAAATGTTATTTAAAACCGTATAAGTATAAGGATTAATAATAAAAAAATTATACCGTTTAACATCTAGTGATTATATTTTATCTAATAACTACAAAGAAAATACCTATAAAATACTTACTTACACTCTTGTTACATCTGAGTATTTTAAGTACTAACATATTGTATTATATTTATAATTAAACATTTATTTCCAAAAAAACTTTAATGAAACATATTAAACGATATCATTGCGTTTATCTCGCCATTATGGGACGCATAAAAACTCAAATATTTTTATTGCTACTAAAATTTTGCATAAAATCCTTAAACCTTGCATATTCGATGCTATACCTGCTGTATGCCAATATTTATGGCAATATGTCTATTAGGCATTTTACCATACACAAACATTTCAAATCGGTATATCGTTATTCTAATTATATGTTATTTAACTTCATTTATTTTTATTTTGTAAGCAAAAGTGCATCAGCTGATCGAGGTTAACGACCTTATTAGAAACGTTTAAATAAAAAAAGTTTTCACATAAAGTTTTATTATCTCCGGGGAATCAAAACATTTAAATGTAGGTAACAGGGCGACCGGTGATAAAATAATTTAACATGAATTAATGAGTTAAAGTTTTACGTTTATTTTCGTGAAAATTTTAATAAAAAAGGTTTTGTTTTGTCTTTGTAGTACGTTCATACATTGTTGTGATTTTCATAAATACTCTGACCTTCTGACGCTTATAATGTTTCCATATAAATTATATTACTATGACATTTGGAGATGGTTCACAGTGGTAATTTTATTAAAAATTCTTAAAATATCTATAAAAACATCACATGGATCTTTGAAAATTCTAAGAACCAAAATAATCCATACATGTATGTGCATCGCTCAAAAGCACATCTCTTAAATTTAATTTAAAACCTCGTTATTTCGAATTGCCAGTAAACCCATCCGTCTTTTTACAATTCCTAGATCTACCTGTTTTATATCATAGAAAACATATATTTATTTTGAAATAAAAACTTGGGCTGCCTAGAATTATCACAAACTTTATAAATTTTTCTTTTGATCACATTTCTGTTAAATTGGGTTAGTAGGTACTTAGTAGCAAAATATGTATTAATTCTGGTACCATCTGTTTTTCTAAGAATCTACTTATTTTACATTTTCTTTAAGTCATTTGGATGGTAAATTGAATTATTCATAGGTTTATTTTTAAAACGTGTGATAATCATTATTTAGTTAGTCTAGCTATCATTATGACGTCCTCAATTGAAAAGGTACTGCCTTTGCAAAGCGAAATTTTGAAATAGGTCAAATGTTTTCATATTCAATTATATTAATTCATATCAATGTTTTCATATCTTCATATCAATATTAGGTATATAAAACATAGTCGTGTTAGTTACACCATTTATAACTCAAGAAGGACGGGACCGATTTTCATGCTTTTTGATTTGTTGGATTTCTCCTAGTCAGTAATAGGATAAGAAGTATTAAAAGCATTGGACAATTGATGAAAAAATAACTACACGTGCGAAGCCGCCGGACCGCCAGTTTAAAAAAATAATTTACTATAGATAATGTCGACGATCATATTTTAAAAACATCATGTTTTTGATTAAAACAATCTACGCACCTTGATAAAGTGCGGCAGTTCATCACACTTCGTATTGCAGTCTATTCTAAAACGGTTATAACGAAATTAAAAAGGAAAGTAAAAGTATTAAAAATATTTATTTTGCTATTAACCTAAACTTTTGTGAATCATTTGCTAAGATTTTGCAGAAAGACGGTTACTTCCAGGCGCACTTTGCGACGGACGGAACGAAATTTAAAAAATACTAATGTTATTAGATAAATTACAAACCACACTTTGTCCTAAATACAAAGTCATTTCTCGTCCACAATATTTACAATGAGTTGTTACGTCAGAAATATTATCTATTCATTACAGCCGAATGTTGAGATATCAAAGATTGTGGTATACTAGTGGCATGCTCGTTACTTGGCTCATTTAACCTACCTAACACATTTCTAAACCAGTTATACGTTTATTTCAATGTAATATTAGTAAAATTATTTCATTTAATAAAATTATGGATGTTTTCTACTTATAATAAAAAATATCTTTCTGTGTACTATGTATTCTTTGTATGTATGGTATGTACATATATCATTCATCTAGTACCCATACCTCAAGTTCCGCTTATCTTGGGGCTAGATGATGCTGTGCGGATTTTCTAGCATTATTTATTTATTTTATTTGGAATCACTGAAATATACGTATAAATTTTATGTGATGTGTGTGTATATAATTTTAGACAACAATCAGATTTTTAGATTTACTGTCTTCTTGAATACAATTACTTCAGTAAATTTATTTTTAAATTATGATATTTTTTGAAATTTTTCAAAGTAGACCCAGTCAGACAGACACTACAGCACTGTTTAATGTAGATGTAATGTTTTAGTACCTAAATATAGTGGACAAATTGATATTGTTATCTGGCGTCATAAAATTTACAACATATTCGAAATGACCGAACAAGTAGTTTGTAAACATTAGTTTGGCAAAATAAGTGTTTTATTAATAAATTAATAAAAAGCTATAAGTGTTTAATGAATACATTTTACAGAGATGCATTCGGGGGGGGGGGGTTATTTTAGGCACAAAATTATTCTCTCGGGGTCAAATAACATTACATTTTTTTGTTACTAGTATAATAAAACTATGGAATAAAATAATTAACAATGGCTTTATTATTCTTGTTCGGGATATAAAATGTAACATGTTAATTTTTCTATGATGAGAATTTGATTTATTTCATGATATAATTATGTTTTTTTATTAAGCGTGAATAAAGTACACGTCATGATTATTTACGGCAAACTGACATGATTTATCGAATAATATTTTTCTAAATTAATTAAAATTACCCGTTACTACCTATTGCTGTATTTTTTGATATGAAATGTTTTTTTTTCTTAAAACTTTAGCCCTGAGATCTTTGTAAATTTGCATATTACATTATTAAAAGATAAATAATCCAAAACATTTGTTTTGACGTTTTGATATCGAAGATTTTTCCATAAAATAAATTTTGTCTATCTTGGTATTAACCAGTTTGTTTTTGCTATTAGTGAATTTATTATATGTTGTTACTTTTATCATGTTTTAATAGTATTAAAATGCATTTACTGCATTAGGCAAATATTAATTGCCGTCGGTAGATTTATTTGTTTTCTGTGCAAATAATTTTTATGTTACTTCTTTTTAAATAAACTTAATAGATATTTTGGTTTGTATGAAAATGTTTTCCTAATTGATTGCAGATATTAGTTTCCTGCGTTGATGGTAAGTAATAATTACTAATTGACGTTCTTAAGTTTTTTTCTTTTTGCTCTATCTATATTTGTTTAATATTACAAATGCTTTTATTATGTGTCTCCTTAAATCCATTTGTAGTAATGTGTGTGTTTGAACTATGTAGGTACCTATTATTACAATTGCTACTGCGCACCGATATACGTTTATACACTATTTTATTTACCGTTTAATAAAATCCAGCTCAGATTTACCTTGTCATTTAATCTAATCACACGATATATAATATTCAGGTTAATTGTATGCAGATGATAGTTTAGTACTTATTACGGCATGCACGACACACGTTCAAGCAAACATTATTCCAAGTTCCAACTATATTTGCTCATAAATTATATTTCTAAGAAGGATTAAATATAATGTCCCCTACACCAAAAACAATACAACCCTAAATCTTTAGAAAGTTGTCCCTTAGAATGCCGTTAGGGACATCTTTGTCCCAAAAAAATAACAATTCTTTCATTGTCAATTGAATTTTATTGTTGGTTTCTAAGATGCACTCTTTTGTGTGAAACCGTGCGTTTAAAGCCGCTTGTAAGGCTACAGATTGTACTGTGTCGCATCCCTGGGCCGTAAGAGAGCATCGCCCAACAATGGGCACCCCGCTGAACGGCATTTTATCCCATTTTATTGCTGTGACTTCAATCTTTGGTTCGTATTCCGTCAGGTGTCCAAAATATGGAGACCTATTCATTTATTCGGCGATCAGACTTATTCATGTGCCGTTAACATGTCTGCGGAAGACGTCACCTACTTATCACTAAGCATATTGTATTCAATATTAACATTTGTTTAGCTGGCGCGGTTTTACGCCGCGATTACAGTATCTCCGATTAATATTTCTAATGCATTCATTACCACTGGTAATGCGTCGGCGGTTGTTAAACGCATTGTAAAACTACATTATGTATTCAGAACGTGTTTCACTTGTTATAACAACTTCCTCGGTGCCGAAACATGGATTATCAACCGGCTTGTGCGTCTCTACCTTTACTGCGTTAATGTTCTCTTTCAGTCTTGTTTACGTTTATCAATAAACATTATAATCTTCTATATTATTGAACGATAAGTGTTTAATTTTAAGTTTAATGGGTTTTCAGCGTCGTTATCACTGCTATTACGATTATTATCAAGCGTCTTGATGTCATTATCAACGAAATTACGATGTACTATAAATTGTAATTTCGCCTAGGCTTGGTATCAGCTCTACTCATGTTGATGTGAGGTCTATTGAGGAGTCCTGCGGTACGTACCCTAGGCTGAGCCATGAAAGCTCGGCCCGAGCCCGGGTGCAAGGCTCCGCTGGCCACCACGAACGTTTTTAGTCACGGGCCCAACCTAACACAACACACTAGCACGTGCACACATACACATCAATTATTATAATAATATATCGACACCGTCACAGCGGCCCGCTAGCTCACTAGTGTCATAATGCACTCGCGACGATTGTAAACTGAGGATTTAGTATTTGTTGACGGCACGGAACGCGGCGTGGCCGAGCGAGGCGCGGGGAAGCGGGAGGCCCGGCGCGCTCGGCAGTCTGGCGGACACTGGCGCGGGTGTCGCGAGCAGGGCCGGCGGCGGGGCGTGGCCGCCAGCCCCCTGCCGCCGCGCCCAATCCGCGCGCGGCCGAGCCCCGCCACGCCGCGCCGCTCCCTCCGCGCCACTCCGCCTCAGCGCCTCACTACAGACGGTCGTGCGTGTTTTTTCTACGGTTTTTGCGGCAATTACATGAGAGTTTTCCTCTGTTCGGATTTTCTGTTCCTAATCAAAATTGCTGAGTTCCTCTCGCACGGAACGCTGTGAGTCTATCGACGAGCTGCGGTGTATGCCTGCCGTGTACTTACATGGGATGTTTTATTTTTTATTTATTTAGTCGACTTAGATCTTGCAGACCTTTTTCAGTAATGTTTAGAAAGCTGCAAAGGAATGGTAAACATTTGAATCTTCTAGTCGGAGGCTAACAAGTGCCGCATGTGGCGCGCATGCGCGGGCGGCTCCACACTGTCAGAATGATTGTTGGCAAAAGTGTTTAATGTGAAAACTTTGTGATGGCGGCAGTGACCTGCGTCTACCGTTTACGTTCCATTTTGGAACTTTTTTAACCTTTTACTTATGAACCCTTTATACATGCAATCTTTTAGTATGCTTCTGACTACAAACACCATCTTATGCCAAAGCTACAGTAATAGTTTTTACTGTTTCATGAAATATTTCATATGATCACAATAAAATGAAACCAGCCTTTCCTCACACCTGAAGAAATATATAATGGGATCATCGGTTTTCCCTATTAACCAAAGGTGATATTACGCTACTGTCTGTTCGGCCGCTTCATCCTCAAGTCTTGTAGGTACTGTAATGTGAAAATATAGGAATAAGAATTACCCTATAAAAGTTCTATAGAATGGTATTGCCCCTCCCTCGTTCTGAGTTCGGTCCTGTAGTGAAAATACAATATTTAATATTATTTGAATGAATTCAGGGAACTGCTTATTTCAAGTAAAATCAGATTACCTACCGCAATAAATCGCCTTATTGGATTTAGAAAGGTACCTAATGCTTTATTTCACACATAACACAAAACATTCGAATTTTGCGATAATGGAGAGTTTTGTTTAGTGGAGAGGTTTCAGAATTTATCGATAATTTTAAATGTAATAATCTACGGATACCAAGGTAAGTACCTACTGATATAAATTCATTTAGGTAACTTTTTATTAAATTTTGTTATCATATAATCAAGTTTTTAAAGATAGCTCAACTGATTCATATCAATACCAGTCGCGCGCGTGGCCAAGACACTGGCTGCATTGCCCCGCTGTATAGCAATGCTGATGCGCTGTGCCAGATACTCACCAGCTCTCGGGTCACGCGTCGCTTCGACCAGACCCTCAGATAATTTTTGAAAACACAGAGCTAGGTCTCTAGGTCCGTGGGGTACAACGATATCTAATCACCGTCGGTACAACGATACCCCACGGACCCAAGTTTTCGACTCCAATAGGAACAAATTCATTTTCTTTCAATTGTAAATATTATTTCTAACTAGTTTCTGTCCACAACTTCGAACGCGTTGTTTCTATGGAAACGTTTTAAGGTTATTTCTATCCCATGGGAACTTATTTATAGGATATAACAGAACTTGTTTTATTCCAGACCTAGATCTACCTGTTCTTCCAAATATATTCCAGCCCGATCCTTTCAGTAGTTTTGACGTGAATAGGTAACAAACAAACAAACTTTTGCATTTAAAATATTACTGTGATGATTTGTTTCCAAGACCAGAAGATAATTACAGTTAAAGTATTGGTAATTACAGTAAAGAAATTTTCTTCTGGTTAATAAAAACATAGGTACTATAAATACCTAGGTTAGGACCTCTGATGTTAGGACGTTAGAAAAAGACAACTTTGTCAACGTCAAAATTATTATATTAAAAAATAGGAAACAGAGTTGTTTATTTGCTTCAACAAATAAGAATTAAAAACATTTTGGGTAACAGGTATTCAGGGCAGATCTGGTCATGTTTGGGACGGCTCGGCCAAGTAGCCTTGGACTTTATAAAACGAAGAGCCTTCAGACTCTTTGACGAGCAGTAAACCTTGCAGAGACTAAGGTCCATAGTCTCTCGATATTTTATTGAATACATTTCGGAGAATGCTCACAGGAACTACATGACCTGATTCCACCATCCCCCCTCCACCTTCATCATTCATACCGCTGGGGTTTGGAACACGCTCCCTGGTGCTGTTTTTCCCGTCAATTACAACCTGGCTCTTCAAGACAAGAGTGAATAGGTATCTTCTAGACCTTCGTGATACATCGTCAGCCACATCTTCACTTTCCATCAGGTGAGATTGTGATCAAACAAAGGTCTATAGACTTTAAATTTAGTGAAAGTAACATTTTTGTGTTAACCTACCGAAAACGATGGGTGAAAAACATTGCACCCTTTTAAAAATAAAAACAGCTAAAGGCAAACTACTATCTACTATCTATTCTAATATTATAAATGCGAAAGTGTGTTTGTTTGTTTATCCTTCACGCCTATAAGCAACCAATCGACTTGATTTTTGGCATAGAGTTAATTGAATATCATAGAGAGTATCATAGGCTATTTTTTGTCAAATATCGAATTTGTGGGAGATTTAATAATAAAGGAATAATCCCCCCACAAATGTGAAATATTAATTAACATCTACTAATAACTATGTCCAGCAGTGGACCACTATAGGCCGAAGATGATGTATAACTATACAGGACGAGTTTTGCTCCAACTCAAAAACTAACATTCTAACAAGGTAAAGGTTTCTTGTTCGCTTCTTTACTTTACCGTAAAAAGATCGAAGTGGACAAAAAATCAAAGTGATCCCTTTATTTCCTAGTTTTACTTATGTAATCTGAGTTTTTGTGACGTGTCCAAGAGTCCTGTAAGGTCTAAAGGAAATAAAGCACTTTGTGTTTTGAATTTTTGACAGAACAGCTAGTAATATTATAAAGCCGAAAGTTTGAGAAAAGTGAATTTTATTTTGTTGCCGGAGATCTCCAAAACTGCTGAACAAATCAATATTAAATTTTGCGTAAATTTACTCCACACGTACATTTATTTCTTAATGGCTTACATAAAACATTTGCTAAGTACTTTTTCTCACTCTAATTTATGTCAATAGAAGAAGACAGAGTGAGAATTAGCAATGCGTAAGTAATCCATAGGTATGCTGATGATGTTGATGTTAGCAGACTATTATGAATAAAGGGTGTTAGAACATAGCCTAATTCAAACAATAGGCTAGGTAATTATTGTATTTATATACGAATATAGGAATAATGCTAACTTTGGCAGGTAATGTAAGTAAAGATTTAATTACTATCTTATCAGCCTATGTTAGTCCACTGCTGGACATAGGCCTCCTAATGAGCGCCATGTCTTCAGCTTGCCGCATCATAGTTTTTATGTTCCTTGGGATGGAAAGACGGTTTTTGGCATACCTAGGTAAGTCTGTAATCTCTCTATTTTTTATTGCGATAAAAATTTACATTAAACAAACATTATCATTAATTAATGTAAAAGACGAGCTTACCCTAAGAGGATTCTCTTCCAGCTAACCTTATTGGGAGAGAGAGAGACAAAGTTATACATGTGCATAGGCCAAAAACATAAATTTTACCTACTTATTAAATAGCTAACTACTACATTATAACATATCAACAGCCTATAAAGGTCCACTGCTGGACGCAGGCCTCCCCCTGGTAATCGCCTTATAGGCTTTTATCTCATTGGAGGTAATGTCCTTAATAACCACACTGGGTACGCGGGTTGGGAATCGCAGTTCGGTGGTAGATATATTCTGCAAGAAGCGCTGCTGCCCGCCCCACGGTGTATGTCCCTTAATCGCCTCTTACGACACCCACGGAAGAGTTGGATGGTGCAAATTCTAAGCCGGCACCACACGGCTACTAATATATAATCTCAATATTTTAGAGGACCCGTTGTAGTGCCCAAACCGGTTTGTATGTTTGAAAGAATTTTTTTTAAGACTATCTAATACAGATTGGAGAACTTTTTAATAAAAACCTAAAATAAACTTATTGATCTACCATTATTAAAACCAACTATAATAGTAATTAAAACTAGTATTTACAATTGAAACAATGGAACTAACTGCAGACTGTTGCAAACAATCTATAGGTAGCTCAACTGCTCCATATCAATAACAGTCGCGCGCGTGCCCAAGACACTGGCTGCATTGCCCCGCTGTATGACAATGCTGATGCGCTGCGCCATATACTCACCAGCTCTCGGGTCAGGCGTCTTCGCTTCGACCAGACGCTTATATATTTTTTTGAAAACCCGGAGAGCCTCGGTACCCTAATAACCAAGGGTCTCGACTCCAAGGGGAGCAAATGCGTAGGCTCTGTCGAGACCTGCATATTTGCGCCTCTTCGGATCTTCGGCCAAATCTGCCGCCGCACCAGCCTTCACGGAAGTCCTAGGAAGATGGAAGGCGCGAGTGTGTCGATGATAAACACTTTCTTTTTTCGAAGTCGGTTAAATACTAGCTTCTACCGAGACTTCACTATCGTGGTGATCGGGCAAATATAGTCATTGCAATTATTAACTATATAGACTAACTATTAAACAAATAATTAATTCCTGTATTTTCAGAATAAGACAAATAGATTACCCAATATTAGATAAGTAAGTAGGTACAATTTCTGACATGCTCTGGGTATTTTCTATGTAAAAAAATATCTATGTATTAATATTGTATTATGTATATCAGTAATTTAGTACCTTAAGACAGCTCTGCTTAGCTTGGGGCTAGACGATGTGGTATGGAATGTTCAGCATTAGTTATTTAATTAAATACAATACAAACTCTACAACTCTACCTTTATAAAATTCACATTAAATATATGTGGTAACGGGTAACGAGCTAAGATACATCGCAACGCTTTTTTTAATAACAAACTGAATTACAAAAACTACTTTAAAGGTTAATATAAATCTTCTACCATCCGATGGGGCCAAGCCAAAAAGAACGCACCGCGTTTTAGTACTACTAGCGCCATCTCTGGACGAGTAGCGGAACTAAAACCAAAATGTTTATGCATGTTTTAAACCTTTTTGTTTTGTTGTTCTTGTTCGTTTTTTTTTTAAGTATAAGTTTATAAAAAAAACGATTTATAATTATTTTATATATTTCTATAGAAATAACTGTAGCTAAATTGGTAGTGTTCCTTCAACTTGTACGTACAGCGGTCTCCAAGGTAAAATAAAAAGCAATACCTAAATCCTGTGTAGATTGAAAATATCAGTAGAAAATAGTTCCCAAGAAACTTTATTAGGTACTTTACTGACTAGTACCTACCCGCGACTTCGCATGGGGTTATTTCCCGCGACTTCGCATGGGGTTATTTCTCTCCCATGGGAATTGATTCATGGGATAGAGACTACATTTCATTCCAGGTCTACAAAATTCCTACCTGAATAGCAAAATTTCAGCCCGATCCATTCAGTAGTGTAGACGTGAAGAGGTAACAAACACCCATCCATACATCCAAACTTTCGCATGTATTACATTAATGTGAAGTGTGTTATGATGTGAAGTTTCAAAATAATAGGTAGGTCTTAAATAGGTAGGTCTTAAATAGGTTGGTCTTAAATAGGTAGGTCATAGGTAGGTCTTAAATAGGTAGGTCTTAAATAGGTAGGTCTTAAATAGGTAGGTCTTAAATAGGTAGGTCTTAAATCTACTTATATAAATTCGTTTCATACCCTGTAAAGCCAAACCAATAACTATTTCTAATGAAAACCTGCATCTTTAACTGTCACTGGAGGATCCTGTGGAACCCTGAGGGGCTGATGCAAGAAATGCCAACATGTGTCATGGCATATGGATGCTGGGGCGCTGTGGAGCAGGCTTTTTAGTCTGGCCGAGCTATTTAGTCTACTGACAATAAAATCTACTGGTAATCAAAGTTACTACAAAATAACAAGTTTTAATGAATAAATAAAAATAAATAAAATAAAATAAATAATGCCGGACAATTCACACAGCATTATCTAGCCCCAAGGTAAGCAGAGCTTGTGTTATGGGTACTAGATAACTGATATACGTAATATTATACATTACATAGATAGATATTTTTTATTATACATAGAAAACACCCAGACCAACGGAACAAAGTTCTGCAGATCGTACACAAATTTGTTCCGAGGCGGGGATCGAACCCGCAACCTCTTGCGTCGCAGGCAGACTCTCGCCCGCTGCGCCACTGAGGTCGTCGAATAAGAATAGTTTATTGTAAAATTGTGTGAATCATAGTTACATGAAGGTCTTATAACGAAATTATGAGGCATTCCTCTTAGCGCACCCAGATGAACCGCACCAAAGTACTTCCACATAGCGCACCCGTTTTGGTGCGCTTCATTCAGTCGGTATAAATATTAAGTTTTTATTCCTCGTTGCGCACCCATAACAATGAAGGGTCTAGTGATGGGGTTGTTTTCATCTAATTAGTAACATATAGGTCGAAATTCATAATATAGTAAGTATCAACAACTTTAGCCTATTCGGACATGCAATATTTTTTTAATTACATAGGTTCAATGTTATACCTACATCTTATTTTCCAGATAAAAGTATCGATAATCATAATATAGGCAGACAGAGACATAATTGTCGAAAAATTACTTTTGATTGTAGTAAACATTATTAACAAGCCATCTCCTTAGCTTAATTTTAAACATATTTCCATCAAGTTGTTTTATTTCTACGGTTGGTATGTATACCTGATAACACGTTATGAAGGACAAAAAACAGTAACAGCAACACATTTTTATTGTTCTAATTTCAGTTTGTAGAGCCTGGTTAGCGTAGGTATATTTTTATTTTTTATATTTTACTAAACTATAAATAGTTATTATATAACTAAATTATAACTACAATTATTATTATATTTACTAGTTGTAATAAAATAGTTTTATGCTATTATTGTAACTACTAATAAGTTTTCAAGACTGAAATCTATATCTTAATTCATTGATTTCATGGGGTATGTGTGTAGATGTGAATGTGATGACTGATGAGGTATTGGAAAGCTTAATTAAACAAGACAAAAATGGAAAATATCCCGTTAGAGGGATAGCTACAATTGAAAAAGACTTTTGTGTTGCTAATAGTGTAAAGCCTTTTGGGTTGCAACTCTTCCACGTCAAAGATATTTAAAACTCTTGCAATTCCATAATTTTAAACCCAAAATAATATCAAATCACGAACTAGGCACCGACCTATTTAATATTTCTATCCATTTTTGTAGCTTGCGCATGAATATATAACAAAAATGCATAATTCATTGAAACTCTTGAATGAAAAATTAATATTCTTCATTAATTTAGCAGCTGCGTAAACAATTTTTTATTAAGCTCAAACCTAACTCGAATAAGCTTTCAGGGTTTAAGGCACTCTACTTTGTATCATTATTAGTTTGATGTTCTAGTGCTAGTTTTTGTGAAAAAAAACTATATTATTTAGCAATAAATCATTGATCTAAAAAGTTTAAAGCTGTAACGAATCCGCTGCCACACTAACCTACCCATCCATACCAACATACCTCGAAGTTGAGTGATGCGTACGCGGAAAGGTCTAAGCCCAGATAATTATCCTTTTTTTATACAAACTTTATCTTTTTTTACCCAAACTCTAATTCCCAATATTAATGAGTCAGATTTAGACTTTTAATTATAATCTCAAAATGGCAGCTTATTTCGGAACATTTAAAACATCATTCGAATTTTGAAAATGTTCGTAATTTGAAAACTTCGGCATTGATTGAAATGGCTGCGACCCTAAAACTAAAAAAAGAAAATAAGAACAAAATAAAAAACAACTAAAAAAATAAGACTTTATGATGTCAGACAAAGACAAAAAACAAGGTAGGTGGTATGGCAACGCGATGTTTTTTTTAAATAGTTTGTGCACCTTGATATTACCCTCCTCCTCAACAGCCTATAATGGTCCACTGCTGGACGCAGGCCTCCCCTTGATAATCGCCTAATTGGCTTTTATCTCATGGGAGGTAATGCTCATAATACGACTAAGGGACATACACCGGGGGGCGGGCAGCAGCGCCACTCGCAGAATAGATCTGCCACCGAAATACGATCCCCAACCCACATGCCCAGCGTGGAGTAATCTCCACGATGGGCATGTGGGATTATGGGTACTACCCCCCATGAGATAAAAGCCCATAAGGCAATTATCAGGGGAGGTCTGCGTCCTTATATCATTATAAGCTGTTGAGGTGATCCTAAAGCAAGTCTTTGTTTTATAATTTTTTATGAAATTCGGTTTTTAAATAGGTAAATGTTTTTTGTTATGTTGCCCACAATGTGAAGCATAGTGGATTGAATTTCGAGTACACATTTACATATCTGTCCCCTCCGCCATTTTCTTCCAAGTACGTTATCGGCTTGCTCTGCCATTTTTTGCCGCTAGTGAAATATTTTGAAAGGCCCATATTGATGGACTGCGAATAATGTGACGAGTGACAGATACTCTGTACCGCTGAACTACTTGGAACTGAACTCACATGTGACTTGAGGACATATTACTATAGACCCAAACCTTTACACCAAAAAGTCACTACAAAACTTTTTTTCACTTCTCTTGCTCAAAATTTGTGTCAATATAGCGTAGCTTAGCGGGCGTAAAATTTGTTTTAAAGGTCTAGGGTTAAAGTATTTATTCTTTTTAATATCTTTATGATATTATATCCTTTAACGAGGGACTTCTTCAGGGTGAGTTCGGTTCAAGACGCGCGCGTTCCTTGGGATGAAACGTTGGTGTTCTTCCAACACAAATAAGGTTCGTAGTTAACCCGCTTGCATCCGTAATGAATTCGTCAAACTACGATAGTTTTTATAGTTAAGAGACGATGGGACCAATTATGTATGACGAAGGTCTAGAAGATATCTACTCGCTCTTGTCTTCCAGAGAACCAGGTAGTAAATGACTGAAAAAACAGTAGCAGGCAGCGCGTTGGAAAAGGATGAAGCAAATATTAAGTACCTATTGGTATAGATTTATGGTGGATCGTCTCTTATACAAACAATAAGATAAAGTTCACCTTCTGTCTAAACAAATGACACCTTAGCATAAAGAACTTAGATTAAATGACATGATAATATATTAAAAATACAGTGTGTCCAGAAAGGGTATCGGGTATTTGTTTTCGCAATACATTCGAAACGGGGCGACGAAAGGGAGCGGGGAGGGGTTCGTTCGTGGCGTCCTCCATTTTGTGGAGTTTTAGTCATGATGGAACAGTACTCGGGGACGCATCGCGCATTTTGCGTACGAGCGCATTATCGTAACGCTGATTCAATAGTGACTGCTCAACGTCTGTATCGTGCGGAATATCGTACACGCCACGCGCCGAGTGACGATAGCATTAGGAAATGGATCAGGATGTTCGAGAGAATACAGGTGCAACAAAAATTCAAAACTCTGGTCGCCCTCGTTCAGTTCGCGATGAAGAAACAGTTGAAGAAGTTGAGGCGTCGGTTCGTCAAAATCCGTCTTTATCCATCCGAAAGCGAAGCCAAGCGTTGAACATCAAAAAATCGTCCTTACATACATTCAATTTTAAAGAAAGATTTGCATCTGAGAGCCTATAAAATTCAATTGGTTCAAGAATTGAAGGATACGGACTATGGTAATTGACTGAATTTTGCGAACAAAATGCTGCAGCAATTTAATAACCTTGAAAACATACTGTTCAGCGACGAAGCAAATTTTCAGCTGAATGGTCATGTAAATAAGCAGAATTGTCGGGCAGTGGAGAATCCGAGACGGAAGCATGAACGACCCCTGCACAGCCCAAAGGTCGTTGTTTGGGCCGCTATGTCTGCTAAAGTTCAGGTCAGAAATAACAGCAATATCGAGATCTATGTGTCAACGTGTTATCACCAATTTGCGTTCCCGCTTAGAAGAGTGACAGCAACGTAACGGTCAACATTTGGATAACATCATCTTTTCCAAACAATTCTTCAATTCATATGCTAACAATAAACAATAATTGTTTTTATTGCTTACAGGTAATTTTTGTTTTATTGAACTTACAAATACCCGATACCCTTTCTGGACACCCTGTAAAAAAGTTAAAAAAATTAAAGGTATGGGAGAGATCGTTCTTGAGCGGCAAGACCATCAATTATCGCGTATTCTATAGATATCTATAGAATACGCGATACTGTGTATATAATTTTTAAGTTAAGTGTGCAACAAAGTATTTTCTATGTATCATAAAGAAAACTTAAGTATCTAGCTAGAGTATCAAACACAAAACATGACATAATAAGATTTAAGATGCAAGTATAAATTGCTTATTAACTGACCCTAAAGTGAGCTTTTTCGTTACTGCACAAGGGAAATTTTTGAAGAAAATTCAAATTATGTGTTCGCTTTCGACAGGATTCGAACCTGCGCCCCACCCTCACTCAGTACGGGTGTGCTCTAACCTCCACAAAATCAACCTTGTCGAAAAAACCGAAATCGAAATTTTTTGAGCCATTATTAAATTTTCGCAGACCCTAATCTAAATAAAATATATAAATAAATTATTCAAATAAACTGACGTAAAAAGACAACAGAAAAGTGCACTAAAAATAAACTGGCCTAAGGTAATACAGTAAAATGTACATCCATTTTTATTGAATAAAATACTTGCCGCCCGTGACTTCACACGCATTTTCCGTAGTAAATATTGGCTATCCGTAATCTAACTCTAGTTCTACATCTATGCAAAATTTTACCTCGATCCGTCCAGTAGTTTTGGCGTGACGAGG
The DNA here is from genome assembly GCA_946478455.1 of Eupithecia vulgata. Lineage (NCBI taxonomy): Eukaryota > Metazoa > Arthropoda > Insecta > Lepidoptera > Geometridae > Eupithecia > Eupithecia vulgata. The sequence goes on from OX297877.1 coordinate 1,862,101, forward strand.
TATATGAATAAAATTCTCATATTCTATGTGTGAGTAATATATCTCACACATAGATTACTTTAGATTATGGTCGCAAAACTAATAAAACTGCACATTTCAATAATTAATTTCTGACCCCACACGGCCATTGAAGGTAACCTTCCATCTAAGGTAAGTAGGGGCAAGCTAGCCCACTTCCAGTATTCCCACTCGATAAACTCATTACAGTCCAGACACACCCAGCTAGCAAAAAAACGACGACTTTAAACATAGTGGCCAGAAGCCATGTTGCCCCTCCCTCTGATTTGCATACACTCCCCATTATTAGGGTAATTTCCACGGAATCGGGTAATTACGGTATGTGAACTGGAGGTATTTTGAAGGAACTGATGCTATGTGTTTTGGAAATGTATTTACTTGATGGGACGTGGATTTGAGAGCTGCAAGTCAAAACCTATAATTTTATTAAACACGTTCTCCTTCAATCGAATGCAACTAGTCTTGTAGAGTGACTCATCAGCAGAAAATATTATGAGTTAAATTTAATTTAATTATAGCAATCGAACGACGTCCACCGCTGGACACAGTCCTTCTCGATCGTAGCGAAGGATTCAAAGTACCTACGTATTGAAGCGAATTGCGTTCAATTCAAACTAGCATTCCAAATTCAAAAGTCATTTTGTCACTGTTTTGTAGTGCACCGGAATGACCCATTTGGGGTACAAGGGAGTCTCCAAGATCTTGTCTCCCAAGCCAACCTAAACTGCACGTGGTGTACCCTACTAGATAACGAACTAGGCTCTGGTGAAAATATCAACATTCTTCATAACTTGATAACTCATATTTTACTATTATTTTCCATTAATTGACACTGGCAGAAAAGAGTCCAACCAGACTCATATTGCCATTAACAAAGAATCATCAATGACCCATTTTAGTCTCACTTATTAACCCTTCGCCTTTTCCCGAAGGGGTGGATAAAAAATGTAAACTTGATTTCTTCTACTATAAACGGTATTCTTAAATAGAAGTATCGTTTATCAACTCACACCTATCATCCATCTCATGTGGTCATAAACACCATAATTTCCCTCCACATAACACTAACCCGCCAAAACCGCAAGGCTCCGTTTTGTCTATCCCACTCAGACCACAGACAATTGATGGTCTTATAATTGACATGTCATCCGCCGCCATAGAGCCACTTTTTTACTTTTTAAGAACACTCATTTTGTCTATTGTTGTGGACTTACTCAAATAATGCATCAAGAATTAATATAATAATTTTCGATACTTTGAACTAGTGATTGATTACGATGACTTGCACATTCGCGCATTCCTTCTTAACACTTGCTCGCGTTGGATAAAATAGTCAAGAGTGAGTATAGTACATGGTTAAAAGGTTCTGGGGGTGATTCTATTTCACGATGGAAGCGAGACGTCATCGTGACCTCTCTTATTTGTGTTACGTAGTTCCCTGAAATCTATGGGAAAATGAGACGTTACATTTCGTTTCTGTCATCAACTTGACCCCCAGTAGGTACACTGATTTGAAATCTAGGAAGAAACCCTCTTATGTCCGGACTGAATCCAATGAATCGTAGCAAAGAGATCATAATAGATCTCTTTTCTTGAAATATATTATTTTATTACTCGTTATATTTATGACGTGGGTCATTTCGACTAATTAAATTCAATAGTCATACTCATTTATTTGCAAGAAACATAATATGCATACAAAATAAGGTCTTAATCTAGATAAAAGTTCATTATGTTCTACCATTAACGATGGCATGCAGAATTTTAAATTAAATTAAACACAATTATACATTAAAAGAAGGAAAACCGAGCTAGATATTTTCTTTACTAAATATGTTAAATAGGTACATGTCATTTCCCAGCAGTAACAGTGCAATAACTTTGATATAAAAAAATGAAATTAAAAAATGAAATTTAGAATAATAAAGATAACCTTTGCCCAACAGAGAAGGACTGGTTAACATACATTATATTTGTAAAAAATATCTATCTGTGTATTGTATTATATTTCGTATATCAATTATTTAGTACCCATAACACAAGCTTTGCTTAGCTTGGGGCTAGATAATGCTGTGTGAAGTGTCCAGCATTATTTATTTATTTATTTAAATGCGAAAGTTTGGATAAACGTTTCATTGTTTCTTATTCCTCGACGCTGCTGAATGCATCAGGCTGATATTTAAAACACACTAATATGTTTTAAAAATGTCTAATAGCATTAAATTCGGTTAGCAGTCTGAAAGCGTACACAAAATTTCTGCTAAAAAGCTATCCATCATTTTGCCGGACCCTAAAATAACATTTCTATGTACCATTTTCTTTTTTTCTAGTGTCGATTTTGTTTAAAGGTATAATGCGTTTTATAAAGGGGATCTGCTTTTTACCCACAATATGTGGAGTCATGGTGCGTTGTCATTTAAGACGATACCTCGGGCGTAGGTAAGGCTATTTTCTGAAGTGTTGGTTTCCATTGCAAATAATGTACGTACTCTACTAAGTAACAATTTAGCAGTGTAGCAGCTTTCTCGGAAGGCTTCCAGAGGGCATCATGCTTCTTCTGTAGGTAAATTTTTAATTTTAATCTGAGTATATTATAAGGGTAACTTCTTGATCACAGAGCATAGACAGCCTGTCAGCAACTCTAGAAAAGCAAAAGCGGAGACAATAAATCTGTCACTCAGAATTTACTGAGAAAAGTAATTTAGAATTTCTTAGACAATTTAACCTTGGTTATTTTGTCAAAGGAGAATTTGCATAAAATCTACCTAATTTATTAATAAATAAAATAAATAAATAATGCTGGACAATTCACACAGCATTATCGAGCCCCTAGCTAAGCAGAGTTTGTGTTATGCTTGTAAATATCCTGATTTTAGATATTATAAATAACGCTGTTCGAGATTAAGTGCCGCTTGCACAACGATAATTAACTTTCTTAATTTTGATTAGTGAGTTGTCAAACCATACAAATACGTCAAAGTTAATCAAAATTAGACATTTAAATATTGTTGTGCAAGTGGGGCTGAATGTATACCAGATTCGTTAAATATTTAATTTCAGACCTGCTATAAAACCTCCAATCTTTTCAATTAGTTCAGAATAAATAAAATAAGTAAAAAATAAATTATGACTAGATCTTTAAAAACAAAAATGTTGGTGGAAGCAGCACAGACTTCGATATTATCATAAACTAACAAACAAGATTACAAAAATAGCTGTTCGTTCGTTGTTGTACCGCTTATCTACAATCAACTCCTGCGCATCTAATGATCTATCGCTGCAGTACACTGATCTTTAACAGCCACATAGAATACCTAGGTGCATTTAACACAAATTACAAGTGATCTAAACAAGAAATTATTATAGAGCGTTATAAATGTTTACCAAAAGCTTTCCAAGGTAAGCTTATTCAAAAATCATACGTAGCTTCTTTTTTTTTTTTTTTAACACCTTTATTGACGACCTCTGTGGCGCGGTGGGCGAAGGTCCGCCTGCGACGCAGGAGGTTGCGGGTTCGATTCCCGCCTTGGGACAAATATTTGTACGATCTGCATGTATTTGTTCCGGGTGTTCTGGTCGTTTTATATGTATAATAAAAAATATCTATCTATCTATTGTATTATATTATGTATATCAGTTATCTAGTACCCATAACACAAGCTCTGCTTAGCTTGGGACTACATAATGCTGTGTGAATTGTCCGGCATTATTTATTTATTGACCTATTACTTCCATGAAAGTTAAAGAACTGAACTGAACTGAAAAAAACTATCATTGTTTCTGGACTGTGGCATAAGTGGGCCCTTTTAACGTGACGGCTGGGGCTAGTCTAAACACCCGATGTCCTCCAGGATGGCCAGTAGCTCACTGACCCCCGTGCATGCCTGCCTAGGCGTCCTGGGTGTCCTGAAGTACTGTAGTCGTTAAGATGCTACGCTATATCCTAGATAGAGAGTAGTAAAAAAATTCAGATGATAAATAAATTCAAAGAAATTGTCAAAATGTATCTATGCAAAAAGGCTTACTACAAAACATCAGATTATCCAGAGAGCTCGAAAAAAGCTCGGGACGAGTTTTGCTTTAACTCGAAATATAATAACTAACAGACTTAAGGTTTCATTTTGACTTCTTTCTTTCGTCGTGACAGAAGTCAAAAATACCACATTATTTCCGTGTCATTGTTTCATTTTAAGAAATTCCTCCCATCTTCCTTTCCACTCCATAACTACGACGCATTACCTACCCTTACCTTGTAGATATTCCATCCACAAAGCGGTTCTCCTCGACCTTTATCATTCGTACTTTTGGAACTCGCTACCTCTTTTTTCCTGGCCAACCACAAACTGCCTTTTCAAGAAGAGAGTGAATAGGTGTCTTCTAGACCTTCGTGATACATCGTCGACCACATCGTCACTTATCATCAGATCAGATTGTGGTTAAATGAAGGTCTATTAACTATAAAAAAGTAACCTTTTGTAACTAAATATATATTGTTGGAAATTGTTTTGGTTACTGATTACATCAGATTACATCGCACTTTACAAGCACATGCGCAACCGTCTCCTCTGCGTTTATCTTCATCCCCTAGATAGGAGACTTTCCATGATACCCAAATTAAATAGGTTTTTGTTGAGGGTGTCAGTATTAACCTGTGACAATACTACGGACAATACTGACTAATTACCGGAGCTTTTCAATCTCAATCGTGACACGATTTGAATTGAAGAGTTTTCGGGAGAATCTCGGTTTTAAAGCTAGATTGGCAACAAAGGTTGGTTATTGCCCCCTGCCCTTTGGCCTGTGATTCAGAACATGAGTCACTCACTGCTGATGATGATGGATGAGCGCGCGTGGTGGTTCGACCCACGGTACAGAAAAAACAGACCCACCTCTGCAAATGCATAAAGGTACATACTACATATACCTACCTAACGAATAAAATATCATATGAACATAGGTCCATAGTACATAAAGTCCGCGAGTGATAGGTCCGTTCTCGTAAAAACAATAATAAATAATGCTGGACAATTCACACAGCATTATCTAGCCCCAAGCTAAGCAGAGCTTGTATTATGGGTATTAGATAACTGAGATACATAATACAATACATCACATAGATAGATATTTTTTATCATACATAGAAAACGACCAGAACTCCGGAACCCGCAGATCGTACAAATATTTGTCCCAAGGCGGGAATCGAACCCGCAACCTCTTGCGTCGCAGGCGGACCTTCGCGCACCGGGGAGGTTCGTTTACGTGCAAATCCTACTTTTATATCACTTGCATAAGATAAGGTACCTTGAGCATACATTTATTTCATCAATACTAATATTATAAATGCGTTGTGTGTTTGTTTGTCCTTCCTTCACGCCCCAACTAAGCAACCAATCGACTTGACTTTTGGCATAGAGCTAGTTGAATGGATGGAGAGTAACATATGCTTTTTATCAAATAAATCAGTTCATTGAGGTTTTTCCAAGCGTTTACAGATCTACCCAGCATGGGATTTATTTTTATTTTATTTATTTACTTACTAAAAAACAAGACCATAAATAACATTACAGATATTTCTAAATCGTTATGACTAGTACATTGAATCATAAAAGCAACTAACTTTGGGATGTACAGTAGAACGTCGATTATCCGAATTAATTGGGACCGGGCTCGGATAATCGAAAATTCGGATAATCGGACATAGACAGGTTATAAAGAAAAACTAACTGTCACGCATAGAATAAACTTTATTAAGTTTAACAAACACAGTTCTCACTTGAACATCTCGATCAAAGTTGCAACCCCATCAGGCCTTAAGAAAAATACAAAGTATAAAAATTTACAACAAAAACACAAATTACTTGGTTTTAAATAACAGCAAAAAATAATTACAACTAATATTTACACTTACATCTATTTACTAAAAATCTAATTACTTGGTTTTCATTTTTATATTACGCTTAGTACCGATTCGGATAATTGGCGATTCGGTTAATCGACGTTCGGATAATCGGAGTTCTACTGTATGTAACTATTTTCGACGACCGATGTTGCAGAGGAAGGTCCACCTTCGATGCAGGAGGTTGTGGACTCAATTCCCGGCTTGGGACAACTGTTTTTACGATCTGTAGATATTTGTCCCGGGTGTTCTGGGTATTTTCTATTTATTACAAAAAATATCTAGGGATCTATGTTTTGTATTATACTGTGTATACCAGTCATCTAGTATCTACCCATAACACAAGCTCTGCTTAGCTTTGGGCTAGATGATGTTGTATGGATTGTCCAGCATAATACAAATTATCTATTACATTTTCTACTGAACGAAAGTGGTCTTTATTTGACAAATTTCATCGAACGCGATATAATGTAGAAATTCATTTATTTCTACTTACTAGCACACAATTGCAAATTTCATTTCATATAAGTATTGTCAACATTTTTTGTACTTGATGGTTTAAATATGGTATATCTAAGTTTGTGTTATGGATAGGGCTCTTGAGCGATAAGACCGCCAATTGTCACTTATGATGTAATTGTTTCTTGTGTAAATTGTTTTTTAGTTTTAAGTGTGCAATAAAGCATTATCTATCTATCTATCTATAGGTTGTAATGTAAGTAAACATAAAACCTTTGGTATAGACCCTAGGTTCGTGGGGTACCGAGGCTCTCCGGGTTTTCAAAAAAATTTCTGAGCGTCTGGTCGAAGCGACGCGTGACCCGAGAGCTGGTGAGTATCTGGCACAGCGCATCAGCATTGCCATACAGCGGGGCAATGCAGCCAGTGTCTTAGGCACGCTTCCAACTGGTATTGATATGGATCAGTTGAGCTACCTGTAGATTGTTTGCCACAGTTTGCAGATAGCTTGATTGTTTCTATTGTAAATACTAGTTTTAATTTAAATTTGTTATTTGATTGTTATTTTCTTTCTGAATAAAGGTTTTAATTTAAATTTGTTATTTGATTGTTATTTTCTTTTTGGTATATTGTATTTAACGTAACAAAAACAATGATGGTCCGAAAAAATAATTTTGAGTTATCCAATTACGTAGTTGGTTATTATAATGACGATATGATAATTATAATCGACGACCGATGTGGCGCGGTGGGCGAAGTTCTGCCTGCGACGCGAAGGTTGCGGGTTCGATTCCCGCCTCGGGACAAATGTGTGTACGATCTGCAGACATTTGTTCAGGGTGTTCTGGTCGTTTCCTATATATAATAAAAAATATCTATCTATGTATTGTATTATATTATGTATATCAGTTATCTAGTACCCATAACACAAGCTCTACTTAGCTTGGGGCTAGATAATGCTGTGTGAATTGTCCAGCATTATTTATTTATTATTTATTATAATTTTACAGTCGTTGGACCAAAACCAAATTGTGAAAAATGACAAACAGCCGTAAAACGAAATGAAGACACCTCAGTTGTCAAAATAAGTGTAAAATAACAATCAAACGCAAAAAGAACTGTAAATCATCGCAGCTCCATTTTGTAATTTAAACAAACAAACATATCTCTTAAAATGCAACAAAAGACACTTGAACCTTTTACCCGCAACGCCCTTTTGGCAGATTCCCTAATTTCAAAGCCTTTAATAATAATTTTAGAAATGCAAGCCCATGTGGTCTTCAACTTCGAATGAATTAAAAAAAAAGTATCCGCACATGACGCCTGTTCCAAATCCGAAATTCCCTCCAAAATGATCTCACGCTGAGACCAAAAAAAATTCTCTCCGGTCGATCTTTTTGTTTTTTTTTCTGTAACCTGCCATTGTGGGCCCCGCGCCTGCGCCGGACTCTTTATTAACAAGATTTTGAATATTCTATTGTCACTAACACTTTCTATGTTCAACTTTTTTTTTCAATCTCCCAGTTTGGACATTTCGCTTGAATTATCGCCAGCCAGTTTTGTTAAAAGGTTTAAGACGCCGATTGCCCTTTTTTTCCATAAATGTCAGTGAATGGGTCGTTTTTGACGTGGGTGAGCGCGTGTATAATTGCTATCAGGTAGTTTCGAGCTCGAGATCTGTAATATATGGATAATTAAAGGACGGCTTAAGGTGGAATTTTTGTCAAAGTTTATCGGCGTTTTGATTGAGGTTACGACTTACGGCTGTTATTCTCTATGGTCCGTGAAGACGTTATTCGAGGACATGCGGCGGTAGCTTTATGGTCAGATATTATATTCCATATTCAAAATTTCATTTTCCGATTGAGATTCGATTTGTCTTGCTAGATTATAAAAGTTTGAATCGGTCGTTAATACGATGAGGGCTATAAAATGAAATAGATTCCTGATTGGATATTATTTTTATGTTTGATGTTTCAGAAGAGTTTTTACGACTAATATTGTACTTATATGCGTTTTGATACATAGGCCTATCAGTTAAATAAGTAATAAACATTTTAAGTGTCGAATTATGGTTGAAAAGCATTGTTGGAATGACTATTGGTCAATCAAAATTCGTCATAATGAGCCATCAACCCTGATGTCCGGGTGATAGGAGAATGATTTTTGATGGGCAGTTACATTTGTTTGAGTGCCAATAAACTTTTTACTTCTCAATTTCTATGTCAATGTTATTGGTATTCTATTTTATTGTTATTTCTATGGATTTGTTTAGAAATTTATTTGTGTAACTCTGGTTAGTTGAATTATCATTTATATACAGTTACCCGCGGCCCGCGACTTCGTCCGTATGTTACCTACCTACCTCTATGTTTTTCTTCAAGTTATAATCCAAGTTAAATAATTTCCGTTTAAGTCACGAAAATTAACTATTTGTTAACGATTGGATTGCTGAGAAATTAAATACCATATCAAAAAATTCGGCGGAACTTGAATATATTCCTAATTCGGGACAGTCAGTCTTTTTAACATTTATATTAAATAATAAATTTAGTAAAATGTCATTCTTACTCATATAAACTAAGATTTTCATCTACCATCCACAGGATGGGTTTAACAAAATCTTGGTAGTACCTAACTTAAGCACCAACATTCCTCAAATAGATAAATCAAAATCTTAGTCATTTTAACGCAAAGTTAAGTACCTACATTTCTCAGGTAAAGCTCATTACTTAGGTACTATAGAGTTAAGCTAGGTAACTAAGAAATTAGGCCGCAGCCACAAATTCTCCATTTAAATCAAAATTCCTCCGTCATTTAAAACTTTTCCAAGCAAAACTGAGAATCCTATGGCCAAGGAAAACGAAAAGAACACCAACAATACATACTAATTAACTTGTACCTGTATAACGACGCCATCTTGGAAAAATATTACGCCATAAATTCATTTTGAATTACTCTTTCATACGTCGAAAACTAATCGAAGAAGGTTTTAACTGACAGGATTATTTAAAACCAAAGACAACTTTTTTTGCCGCGCTAGTGCCACTGTGCGCGTTGGCTGTCAAATTTGAATTTGAAATTGGAACATGGCAGATTGATAGGGCTTTTTCCCGCTGTTTCTCGGTGATCTGCTGTCAGATTTACATAAAGGTTACGAGCTCTTTAGTTTAATGAATGACCTATTTCCTAGAATCAGTGTGGTGGTTCGCTTTAATAATAATTTGGGGAGCTCCCATAATAGCTTCTTAGCGATGTTTATGATTCAAAAGTTCTTGCAAATCATGGAAGTTTTAGTTTCTACAAGTAAGACACCAATCGATATAAAATAATTGTAAAATGCAAAGCTAAGTTTTATTGACACGTTGGAATTTCGCTTACTCTAAAAGTCATCATCATTAAAGTAGTCATCATAGCTTTGAATGGAACCTTATTTTAATTAACGATCCTCGTGTCTTAGCGTTGATTTATCAATAAAATAGAGTGACCTATTCTCAATCTCTACTCTTGACTGTCATACCATAAATATCGAAAGTGATATGTTATGCGAGTTTTCGTTTCTTCTCAAAAAATTACCACAGCATTATTTAGCCCGTAACAGAGCTTGTGTTATGGCCCATAACACAAGCTATGTTACTGTACTTATACCTACAATATAATTGATGAATTAATTAAATAATATCCAAAAAATCGATCTTAGGCGGGACTTGAACCCACGAGCTATCAAGTAGGTACATGAATGGCTCTATCAACTGAGCTATAATATAAAATCAAGTAACAGACGGGTTGAAAATCTTTGATCTAGTCGGTTACTTGATTTCGTAGTTCAGTTCAGTCAGGGATATTATTTAACATAATTTTAAGAGATAAACCTAAAACCTTTAATATGATTTTTAAACAGCATCATAATCAGCCTATATTAGTCCACTGTTGGACATAGGCCATCCATAATGAGCGTCAAGCGTCATGTCTTCAGCTTGCCGCATCCAGCATCTGCCAGCAGTCTTTCGCAACTTTCGTATTAAACATATATTTTTGCTAAATGAACAGAAAACATCCAGATCAAAATTCTGCAGATCGTTTAACATTTTTCCCGAGGCAGAAATCGAACCCGCAACCTCCTGCGTCGACCAGTTCATCGCAGCCCGATGCGCTACCGAGGTCATCAACAACATAATATATTATACTTTCATTTGATTTTCTAGTAAAGTTTTGAAAGTTTTAAATTTATTACTTACCTAATAATAAACAGGGAAAATTCACCGCTGTCACATGCTAAGAAAGTCTCTAATTAAGAAATTACCGACTATACATACATTATTAAAATGGGACTCTTGTGTTTGACATAGTGTCTGTTTTCGAAGATTGGGGGCAATGCAAGGCTGTGTCTCTTCATTTAGCAGAACAATGCACAATAAAATAAAACAAAATACGTTGTTAACATTACTGTTCCAATTATTTCTAATTGTTCCGTTTGGTTTACGATCGCATAAGTTTTAACTGCTCTCTTGGAATTACTCATCTTGCAGATATTGTTTATGCCCACATTACCATAAATATTGAAGGAATGTCACTTTTGACATCACATGACGTCTGCAACGTCTTAGTTTCACGTGCAAAACGGTATGTGCTTTGTTAAATTTATTTTTAAAGCGTTTTGAAACGGAAATTGGAAATGGTCATAGAAAAGAAGAAATGTTTTTAAAATTTAATGATTATTTTTGTGAGTAGACTAGAATTGTGCTAATATTGTTAAACATTGTTTTGAAAAAACTAAAAGCTGGATTTGATTTTGTGGTGTATCTATTAGATTCATTAGAGCTAATGACCACAAAAATTGTTATTTTATCATAAATGTCCTAAAAATGCAATTAAAACTTATACTTTCGTTTGGCGAAAATGCAGGACATAGTGGACGCCATATTCCGTGGTCATAACCTCATGACGTCAGTTGGCTGCGTGGTACCAGAACAAATGCGCTGATGTTGCTGATGGCAGTTGATACATCTTAGTTTGCCTACAACACAGCCGTATGATATTATAATATTACGCCTAAAATTTCATGGTGTTTAAACAGATTAAAAAAACTGGTATCTCTGAATTGAATTTTAAATTTTATTTTATTATTTTATGAACTACATAAAACTGTCAGTTTCCGACTGCTTTTTGCCCATGCTATCTCAATAATATATTTTTATATTGTTTCTCATAACATAGAGCAAAATACCGTTTTTTATTCAAACACTTTTCTTCAGTAGGCTGTCAGGCTGTCATGTCAGACTTAACCGTTTTACTTGTCTATTATCTAGTAATATCTATTCGCAATACGCAACCTTTTTACGTCCTATCTCCTTCTCATTATATCTTTAACAGTAGCGGAACACTAAATAACTAAAGAAAACTAGACATGGACTTCCTAGTTACGTCAGTTTTTCTTCTTGCATTAATTAAAAGGCTCTATTTACGTTAATTACATCGCAACCGCTTGTTTTATATATATTCTAGAGGCATTAGATAGGTAGGTAAGTCTTCAGCACGCCATGTTACTTGTAGCTTTTTAAAAGTCACATATACATCACGTTTTTATACATCTGATTAATGTATGTTTTAGATTAATACAAGGCATGATTTGTTTCGGGAAAATATCTTACATCAATATTTTTTGAAGAGCAGACTTATCATTTTCAGCGTATAATAGTCCACTGCTGGACTAATTACAACTTGATAGTTACAAAAAACCTTTAAAACTATCATAGTTAAAACTCACTACGTTATTCCTTGATCATGATGGAGGCAAAGATTAGAGATGGCGCAATTAACTGTGCCGAAATATTAGAAAGAAAAAACACAAAACATGGTAACTAAATTTTTTGATACTGTTTGGTGTGTTTGGTATTGTTTCTTTTGGATCTTTGAATTAAGTACCTAGTTTATGTGCCTTCTTAGCTTTTTACAGTAATGTGGTGCGAGAAGGTAAAAGTGTTTTTTGTTAGTCGAATTCAAAAAACATATTTGCTTTAACATAGAGATTTATTTATCAGTAAGTAGGTAGAGTAGAAGAAGGCAATTAAAAATTCCTTACAAATTTAGACTATCCAGACTTTTAGGTTTTTCTGTAGAATAAGCACTTGCTGGAAGGTTACAAGTATAAACTCAAAAATGCCCTATGATTGCGTTCGAGCAAAACTAGCGCTTTCAGAGCGCTATAATAAAATTTGAAAGTAGAGCAGAATAAAACCTCATTACATAACTAATTAAAAATTACCCTTTTTTTATTGAACTTCTTTCAATCGTATTAGAATCTAGGTAGGTATCAAAAAGGTTTGAACAGAGGTAAGCTTAAAATATGCAGTCATATACGTTTTGCATTCGAATTCAAAATTGGAATGGTGTTGTGATTCGAAGCGCGCGTCCGGGCGGCTCCGTTTGCAACGCAGATAAATTCTCAAGACAAGACGCATGCTAAGCTCCGCTATCTGAAATCTCGTTTACTCTGTCTTCGTGTCTCACATCTTTATCAAAAGCCAGTGTTACTTTTAATAACAAACACACAATGTTTGCTGTCTAATCCCCACATCCTCGGTTTGTTGTCCGAAGCGAAACGGTAGCTATGAAAATTATGACAGACGGCTGTATCTTATCTATGGCCACTCTAAAACATATGCTCGGCGCCTAATGGAGTGCTTAATTCAACACTTTCGTCCATCAAATCGGATTCATTTCGCGTCGGGTGCAAGTTTACCTACCATTTGACACAGCATGTGTCGTTTTTACTGGCGTATGTTTCATATTTTATATCACTTGGGTGATTTTGTTACAAAATAAAAAACAGAGAGAATAGTGAGATAGCTTTTATCGGATCTGGTCGAACGGAAACGTTGGGAAAGTTTGGTCGCGCAGTGGCTAATTTTGCGAACTTTTACCTACCTACCGTCAATCTCAAGTCAGCGAAACTGAAATTTAGCGAAATGAACCTTTTGCAACTCACTTGTAAATTACTATGAAACATTAAAAACACTTGTAATTCTTGAAATGCAAAAGTAAAAACGTGATTTAGTCAGCAGTAACTCTTGATGTCGTGTGATTATGTGTGGAAATGTCCGCCATATCTGTTTTCGCGCGGCGATCTGTCAAGTTGACGTGTGCGATTCGCGCCAAGTTTTGCGGTTGAGTGGAAAACTATTTTGATCGTCATTTTGTTTTTTTAAGAGATTAATATTGTGTCATTTTTTTACCTCTATCATATAGACAAACCTAGCTAAAATTTATTTATTTATCTGCCTTATTCATCGGAGTACCTATATTTCCTGATTGTCTCACGAAGTCTCAATAGCGTACAGTCGGCATTAAATTTTAAATGCATGATTACGTCGGTGCGTAAATTGGTCGCATGTGAAAAGGTTTCATTTCAAACTGTCATCTTCCACCATTTTTATTCGACCGCTCATTATACGTTTAAAATTTATCCGAGAACGGTACGCTCGGCGTAAAAAGCCTGTACGATTTATGTCACGGGAAAATACAAAGTTATTAATTAATTGTGGGTAGTCACTGTGTACACACATATAATTTTTGCTCCTTGTTTATTTTAATTTAAAAATAAAATTAGGTAAATATCTGATGGTAATTGCAAGTGATTAATTAATCTATATCCTCCTACACCTGCTGGTGTAATAAATTCTCCTATCTACTCACCTGGAACCATCAAGGAAGTTGACATGGATCTCTATACCAAGCTGACAGCCAATATGGATGAATTAGCTGAAACATTCAAGGCCCGGATGCTCCAAGTGGAAGGCGACATCAAGAAACTGTCTTCTCCAGCCTCACAGAGTAAGCCACCACACAAAGATATTGAGTCTCTGTATCAAGAGTTTAGTGACTTCAGAACACTTATTTGGAAGACCATGGCAACAATGCGGTCACAATTTGAATTGCTAACACTTGGTCTTGACCGCCAGGAGACTGCCTCTCGCCGTAAGGTCTTACTTTTCCATGGCATTCCAGAGGAAAATGAAACAGCGGCTTTGGATACGGTTATGAAGATGTTATCCGACCAATTTAAATTGCCAGATGTCCTGCCCGACACAATCTCGTCTTGCCACCGCCTAGGCAATAACACCAGTAAGCCAAGACCTATAATGGTTCGATTTTCAGACTTCAAACTACGTTCACTGGTATGGACTGCTAAAACTGCTCTGAAAGGCACTAATTTCACTGTCTCAGAGTTCCTAACTAAAACTAGACACGACGTTTTTATGACCGCACGTAAACACTTCGGTATCAGGCGTTGCTGGACATCTGAAGGTAAAATTATGATTTTATTGCCCGACAACAAGCGCCGCAAGTTGGAGTCAATGTCGGAGCTGAAGCCACTATTAGCCGAATACCCCGCGGCGGGGCTGTCACAGCCCAGCCGGGATATGGCCACGACGGCGGCGGCGGCGGCGCCAGGCCCTTCTGATAAAGCGAAGACATCCTCCGCAGCTGTAAATAAGACTGGCAAGGCCGAATCTAGACCCAGACGCGTGCAGAAGTGATGTCATTCGTCCTTTATTTCAGGTGACTCGTTCGACTGTTTCTCATAACTTGGCAGCATAATCTTTCGCATTTTCTTCAATATTGAGGCAGTCCAAAATATTTTCATGTACAAAAATGTCATTCCGCTATGTAATGTAAATAAATAAACTATTTACTGGACGGCACGGATGACAGGACAAGTGACATTACAAGCAACCGGTGACACTGACATTGACATTTTAAAATTGAAGTGTTTTATAGTTCGTACGTCCATTCATTCATTTTTTTTTCTCATCTCTGCATGGATGAATAAGCTTATATTTTCTGTAATACTTACACTTGTTTCACTCTAGTTACATTTTTTTTTTATTATAAGCCATAAATTCTAATTTAGATTAAACCACGTTTTCTAGCATAGTACTAAACCTTGGGCTTGCTTTGTTGTATTGTTATTTTCTGTTGTTTTTTTTTTTTATGATGTAAGTTCTTGTTAACACTAGGTATAGGTATTGTTTTAGTATAAGCGTTTGTTATTTCTACAGCAACACCAGCGGGTGCATTGGAGGAAGCAATGCACTACCTATTTTATTTGTATTTTTGTTCTCGAAGCAGGTTCCTTCTGTCCTGCTTACTAGTTTGTATTTATATATTCTTACGTAGTATACTTATCTTATTTTATATTATGGATCTGCTAAATATTGATTTTAAGTATTTTTCTTGCTCCTCGGCCAGCTCTTCAGACGACGAGTACGCTAGTGCTCTCAGTGATGACACTGACGACTCATGCGCGGGCTCCCTACATTTGCGTGACAAAATAGCTCATAAATTTAATGGGCTCCAAAAAAATCTAAATATTATTCACATTAACGCTCAAAGCATCCCTGCCCATTTTTCAGATATGCTTTCTTCTTTTGATTGTAAAACAGTTGATGCCATTCTCATATCGGAATCTTTTTTAAAACCTCCCTTACCTTCGATCCAATATCCGCTTCCAGGTTTCATTCTTATCAGAAATGATCGCATAGGCAAAGGCTGTGGTGGTGTTGCCATTTACCTTCGAGCAGATATCCCCTATAAGATTGTCGATCAATCTCCTGGGCAATATACTGGATTTGCTGAACACCTCTTCATAGAAATTATTATTAATCACAGTACTATCTTGCTTGGGGTGTATTATCCACCTTCACTTCATGTTAATTACTTCTCCTCTTTTGAATTGAAGCTCGAAGCTCTTTCTCCCATCTATGACCATACTATTATTCTCGGGGACTTCAACACTTGCCTGTTAAAAAAAGACTCTCGTGCTCATAAACTACAATCTATTGTTTCCTCTATCAACATGCACATCCTTCCCCTTTCTGCTACGCATCACACTCCTAACTGTTCTCCTTCTCTATTAGACCTAATCTTAGTCTCAGATGTTGATCGTGTGGCTACTCATGGACAAATTACTGCTTCTTTTTCTTATCATGATCTGGTTTACCTTTCCTATAAAGTTCGCCCCCCAAAACGCAAGCCTAAAATCCTTCTCCTTCGCAGCTATAAAAATATTGATTGCGAAAGCCTGAAATTAGATGCCTCTAATATCGACTGGTCACCAGTAATTGATGGGGGTTCAACTGATGAGATGGTGGCGAACTTTAACAAAATCGTCATTGATTTGTTCGATATCCACGCACCACTCAAACGCGTTAAGGTCAAGCATCTACCAGCTCCTTGGTTAACAGAAAGCATCAAAAAAGTTATGGCGAAGCGCGACAGGGCGAAACGTTTGTATAAAAAATATTGCACTGATTCTACCTTATTGTCGTACAAAAGGCTCCGCAATCGTTGCAGCAGAATGTGTAGGGATGCTAAGAGACTTCATATTAGTAATTGTCTCAAAGATGCAAATCCTCCCCAGATGTGGAAATTCCTTAAATCATTGGGATTGGGTGGAAAGCCCAGTAATCCACTTGGTTCGCTTGACCTAAATGCTATCAATTGTCACTTTTCCAAATCTCCGTTGAGTCTTGATAGTAATGTCAGGCAAGCGACTCTGAGTCTACTGGCTCGAAAACCTAAGCCTATGTGCAGTCCCTTTACGTTAGCGGCAGTTACTGAGCAGGACATCAAGAAAATCCTTTCTACAATCACCACAAAAGCTGTAGGCACTGATGAAATAAATATTCAGATGCTACTTCTTATCTCTGATGAACTCTTACCCGCTATCACTTTCATAATCAATAACTCACTTAAAACTAGTGTCTTTCCTACTGCTTGGAAATCGGCCTTCGTCATTCCACTTCCCAAGACTTCTAATCCCACGTCAGTTTCCGAATTTCGGCCTATCTCGATCTTACCTGTCCTTTCCAAAATATTAGAGAAAGTAGTCCAAAAACAGCTGTCTGATTACCTCTATATGAATCGTCTTCTCAGTCCGCTCCAATCAGGTTTTCGTTCTGGCCACAGTACTGTGGGAGCGTTGATAAAGATCTCAGATGACATCCGATGGGCCATGGATAACAGACTTTTTACATGCTTAATACTGTTAGACTTCAGCAGCGCCTTTAATTCAGTTGACCATGACATACTTCTTTCCATTCTCTCCTCCCATAATATCTCCTCCTCAGCAATTGAATGGTTCAAATCTTATTTGTCTGGACGCTCGCAGTGTGTTCGTACAGATGAGCTCAGCTCTGATTGGTGTAACATCACTGCGGGCGTTCCACAAGGTGGTGTCCTGTCTCCCTTACTTTTCTCTGTATTTATAGACGCCATTACCTATAACATCACGTCCCATTACCATCTGTATGCAGATGACCTGCAAATATATACTCACTTCGGTTCAGGCGAAATTTCAGAAGGCATTAACCAAATTAATAAAGACCTCACCAAAATTAATGAATGGGCAAACACTTTCGGACTCTTAGTTAATCCCTCTAAATCTCAAGCAATCGTGTTTGGTTCTCACTATATGCTAAACAACTTTTCCCTGACCTCCTTTCCCCCTGTGATGTTTGTTAATGAACCTATCCCGTACTCGGAAAAAGTTAAAAATTTGGGTGTTATCTTTGACAACCGATTATCTTGGTCCACTCACATCAACGACATCAGCAGAAAAGTTAACTTCTCCTTTCAGTCCCTTAAACGTCTACAAAATTTTCTACCTCTTCAGACCAAAATCACACTTGCCCAATCTCTGCTTCTTCCCATCCTAGACTACGCAGATGTGTCTTATTTAGACGTATCGGAGGAGCTTTTGAATAAACTAGAGCGCCTTCAAAACCTGTGCATCAGGTTTATTTACGGGCTGCGCAAGTTCGACCATGTATCACAGTTCCGATCCCAGCTAAAATGGCTACCCATACGTCGTCGCCGGGATCTCCATATCTTGTCTTTCCTTTATTTTGTCCTTTTTAATCCTCTCTCCCCTTCTTATCTTCGTGATCGCTTCGAGTTTCTTGTCCCCCGTGGCAAGCCCTGTAGAAGTTTAATATCCCTTCGTCTGAGAACCACAAAGCATAGAACCAGCCGCTATCATGATTCATTCACCGTGATGGCGCCCAGACTCTGGAATGCCCTTCCCTACTCAATCCAAGCCAGTCCTTCACTTAGCGTATTTAAATCTAAGGTAAAAGAGCATTATCTTTCTCTTTAGTCATAGCAGATATATATATATATATATTTATGTATATTTATATATTTATGTATGTATAGGTATAATATTCATATATTACACATTGATGTAGACTTTATTTATTTATGTATTTTACTTTGTATATTCTTTGCTTTACTTATTTAATTTTTTTTCTATTCGACCTTTTTTTTCTAACTTGTATGTACACTTTACTATTCACGCGCATTGCACAAACTCTCTTAATACCCCTAGGTTTGCTGTAAGAAAACTCTGTTAGGGTTAAGCTCGCCTTTGTATATAAATTTTCGTTGTTATATTTTTATGTTTGTATTTTTGTGTACAATAAAGAATTTAAGAAAGTTCCGAATAACGTCAGGGGTCAGCGATTTTCGCTGTTGTTCGGTGATTAGCCGTAAATATTTTATCCGGGACAGCTATATCCGTTGAGTGGATAAGGCCGTCATTTGCATAAACTCAACCTTGTTTTACATGCCAAAAAATAAAAACTTTTTTTGGGAAGTGGTTAATCTTACGACTTCGAGCAGAAATTCGAATTACAAACAATAGCCAGACAATTGTTTACTACAATATATAACTGGGACGTTATTTCCGAAGTTGACTGTACCATTTCAATCGTAGAAGCGGTGACTATAATCGAAAATAAATTAAACTGAATAATTAAGCTTCGATTTCCCGTGAAATTACTTATTAAATGAACCTTTTTCATATACCTACCTACCTCTTTCAATATTGACGACTTGAAACAAAATTAGAGATGCAACATTAGTGTGATTATTGTTTTAAATCCCAATTTTATAAAACTAAATTTAGTTTTCTCTTTCATTGAATAGAAATAACAAGAAATCAATTGCCGATGGTTTTAATACATGTAAAACTATTTTCTAAAAACCTATAATTCTGGAAAAGGAATCTAGTATGTTGTCTATTCTATGGATTCATATTTCGTGGTCCTATTTCATCTGGTGCTTTTATTACCTACTTTGTTTTATGTTTTTTCTCAACAATAAGAACATGTGTAAAACCCATGGAGTTCGAGTAAATATGAAATAAAACTGAGGCATCTAGTCATCTCTCATTGTTAAGATATAGTCCGGGTGTTTTCAACCAAAAAAATATAGTTGAATAACCTAAATGAAAAAGTTATCGAGATTGTATATCTTTTACATAATAAATAGATGCCTAATATTTTCTGAGATACACGCATTAAAGTTAGTAAAAAATAAAAACAATAAATCTGAGAAAAATCGCGAAGCGCGACATATACAATCCTTGACGCAAAAAAGTTAATATTCATATCAAGCCATAAAAGGTTAAAAACTTTTCACATCCCACTTTTGACTCAGACAAATCGCGGACCATATAATATTAATGGTTCTATGGAGAAAATGACATTGTTCCGGTCTTCTCAAGTTTATAACTTAGACAACTTAGAACTGCTTGCACAACGATAATTAACTTGCTTAATTTTGATTAGTGAGTTGTCAAACCATACAAATACGTCAAAGTTAATCAAAATTAGACTTTTAAATATTGTTGTGCAAGTGGGGCTTAAAGTAAGTAAGTACTTACCTAGGTATAATTAAAATATCTGTTGAAAGATCACTGTGGTTAGATATTAACACTTATTATACTTATCATTTATGAAGGTTGCCTGGGAGATAAAGCTTTAAAATAAGGCTGCCTTTTGTATAATTAAGATGAAGCAGAGGCGATTGTTAGTTTTGTGGCATGGTTTTTGTTCACAATTAATGTTTTTCTTTATTGTAAGTAAATAGAGACCCCTCGCGTCAGTTCCACAAGTTTTCTAAACTTAGAGCGAGGAGATGAAAGCACAATATTATTACTTTCATTATTACTTACTAAGTAATATGTAAGTACGACAAAAAAAAACGTCTTTATTATTAAAATAAGTTTACTATGGTAAAAACGAATACTTAAAGGTGAATGCACACTATTTAACAAAAAGTTGATGTTGAAGAACCAAAGACAAATGAAAATGGAGAATATTAGGGATGGTCTACTTCCGCGACTGGAAAAATAGACGCTGCCAATGAAGATGATGATATTTTAGATTTTTACTGTATTTTTTGGAAGTACAAAAAAGTTTTTTATTTTAATTCATACATTTCTTATCTACAACTTAGGATACTTTAAGACAAGAAATTGTCACAAATAACCGAATCGGTTCAAAATAATCATGTCCTAATGGGACATAAATATTTGAATTTCAGTCAAACGATCAAAAAGAAAATTATTTCATGCTCAACCTCCTCAACAGCCTTTAATGGTCCACTGCTGGACGCAGGCCACAACCTCATAATCGCCTTATTGTCTTTTATCTCATGGGAAGTAATGCCAATAATCCCCACGCTGGGCATGCGGGTTGGGGGTCGCAGTTCGGTAGTAGATCTATTCTGCAAGAGGCGCTGCTGCCCGCCCCCCGACGTATGTCCTTTAGTCGCCTCTTACGACACCCACGGGAAGAGTTGGGGTGGTGCAAATTCTAAACCACACGGCTTAGAATAGGTGTAGGCAATGGGTATGGGTACTTATAAAAAGATTCAATAGGTAGAAGTTCTATCTAGAAAAAAGGTTTTACCGTAGAACCTATTTGGTGGACTTTCATATTAAAACATCCTATACAACGCCGTTGGTTCAATTATCTATGTAGATTAACAAGCGACATGTGGGCCAGCTGTCCAGCAGTAATGGACGGGCTAATGATAATGATATTTGCAATGTCCAAGATGACATTTACGTTGATGACGAAGTGACAATATAGGTAAGTTGCTTTGATCGTAGAGTTTAAGTTAAATAGAGTAAATAAATAATGATGGATAAATTCACACAGCATTATCTAGCCCCAATGTAAACAGAGCTTTTTTTATGGGAACTAGATGACTGATATACATAATACAATTTCACATACATAATTATATTTTTTTATTAAACGTACAAAATTAAAATGCTTATAATTAAAGATAACAATATTGTTTTCAGAACCTTCTGAAAACAAATTATTAATTATTTCTCTAGTTTGTCTTAGTAACGAAAATTATTTTTTTAAAGAAAATTTAAAATAAAAGTGGCGTTTGACCCACCTTTTCATATGACACGCGTTAATTTTTTCAACGTAAATACCTTCATAATAATGTAGTAGCAAAAAATCTAGTTAGACATAACATGAAACTCAAAGCTTAATGGTTCTGTCAAAAGATTGAATTGAAATGTCATCTGATTAGATTTTTTTGTCATTATATTTGTTTAGTTTTATTATGTGGTACTGTTCAAAATAGAGATGGAAGATAGAGAGAAGCGATTTGTCAGCGTCTCATCTCAATGAAAGCTTTCTGTATGAATCCGACCTTCAGCAATGAAGAAAGCAACCAGAAGAAAGAAGATTGAGTTTAAGGTTTTACGCGCCATTTTAACGATTTTATAGATCCCACTTCAGATAAAAGTTCTACCTACCTATGTGGGTATTTTTCGTATTTTAAGAACATGCAAGGCTGAATTTGTTTTTTTTTTTATTTTAAATTAAGAAAGTTGCTTCAACTCGAGTAGGTTATAGGGAAAAAGTTTCCATTATCAACATCTCACCCACTTTACTGCTTTCTTGGTAAAAATAGCTATCATATCAATAAAAATAGGTACCCTACTAAGCTACCTTTATGATTTTTGTTTTGATTGACGTGGTAGTTTTGTTAAATTAATAAAAAAAATAACATATAGGTACCTACCTATTACATCCTACATGTTTAGCGCTCTCGCTGCCCAGCCCAGGTAGAGCTAAAGACAGTACCATGGGCAATGTAGATGTTAATGGTA
This sequence comes from Eupithecia vulgata, assembly GCA_946478455.1. Taxonomy (NCBI): domain Eukaryota; kingdom Metazoa; phylum Arthropoda; class Insecta; order Lepidoptera; family Geometridae; genus Eupithecia; species Eupithecia vulgata. Next base: position 1,884,462 of record OX297877.1, read on the forward strand.
AGTAGGTAGGTAGGTTATTCAGTCTATGTTTGTGTCTAGAATAGTATTTGTTTTTACCTTCGCTACAACCAGATTACGTTATTCTGCATAAGTTTTTCAAGGCATCATAAATCGAGCGGCTATTTCCCCCGATGAAGATAGCTCTTGTAATTATTTCAACGCATCAAACTTTCAACAACTGTGGGGTTAATATCCAAGATGGCCCGCCCACCTGTGACGTCGACATTCCTAAAAGATTTATCGCCCAATTTATATCGCCATTAGATCCATCACAGGATCGCATCAAAATGTGTTAATTTACATCCATAAATCTCTCACGGATTTATGTTATGTAGACGACAAGCGCCATTTCAAAAAGGAGCATTCTATGTAAAACCCTTCTCCTTACATGAGGCCTCCACGCTAGCGCTTACAAACCATAAACACGAACTGAAAAAACCATTTCCTTCAAAAATAGAATTCGAATTCCCGCGGTTAATTGCGCTCCCGCCAATCAGAGCGCGGTGCGTGCGAGCGGGAAAACTGGAATTTTGAACGAGATGGAATGACGTGGGACTGACGGCTCCGCCCCGTTAACAACATGGCGTATTTGTTGATTGGCGGGCTTTTGACGGGTGCCTCCCCGCACGCGGCCTGACGTATCGAGGCTGCGCGGGAAAAACGAAGCCTTAGGAAAATGACGGCTGATTGGCGTTCCATCGCGCGGGAAAACTTGCCATGACTCTATTCCATTTTCAAACTTCATTGTTCTTGTAATTATTTATTTGTAGCGAGATTAAAGCAGGCTTTTATTGCTCACAAATAGGTAGGTAAATTTCTTTAGCTTTGTAAGGAAAATCTGATTTAAATTTGTAAAGAAATAAATCAAAGTTGCACTTAAATTTTTACGATTCCCATAAAGTTATTGTTCGGGCCTCTTTAATGTTTAACTATTCAAAATCATACTCGATTTAGTTTAATTTATTGCTTCTAATTAAAAATTATTACCCATAAAAAGAAATTTAATTCCAGCCAACAAAAGGAAAACTGCTAAAACGCCTTAAATTTCTTTAATACTCACGACATAAAAATAACATAGTACACCTTTCTTTCAACAAACATGAATTAATCATATTCCCATTTCGGTGACAGATAGAATTTAACCAATTTGTTTCTAAATTATAGAACTATATTTCTTCAAAACTGCATCATCAATCAATGGCCTAGCGCCTAATGTTACCAGCAGCGGCACGACATGACGAGTGACATGACATGATGGCGCCTGTCAGAAATGTTATGGCAATCACAGGTAGGTGACTTATGAAGAGATGTAGTGAATGTCCATGCTTTTGCTACGGAAGGTATTTTTGTGCTACCATGGTGCTACCTTCGGAATCATCATCAGACCGTATACGTCCACGGCTGGACATAGGCCTCCCCGATTAGACGCCCGAATAAGCAGTCCTGAGACGTCTCTATCCATCGACTCTGTCCATCGACCGCTAGAATGTCGTCGATCCATGGAGTGAGATGTCTTCCTATACTCCGTTTTCGCGTTGCATCGCGGCCACCACTCGAGAACCTTTACTCCCCAGCGGTTGTCAGTTCTGCGAGCTACATGACCTGCCCACTGCCACTTCAGCCTGCTAATTCTGGATGCTATGTCGGTTACTTTATTTATATTACTGGATTTCCGTATTCCAGATTCTAACGTGCAGAGAAACTCCGAGCATAGCTCTCTCCATTAAAGAGCTTATATGAGGCCTAATACTTACATGATGCGGTTAGGTATTCTTTTGGTGTTTCCTGTTTGTTTAATGGGTACCTACTAAATCATCATCATCATCAGCCTATATTTGTCCACTGCTGGACATAGGCCTCCCCTAATGAGCGCCATAGCGCCCTGTCTTCAGCTTGCCGCATCCAGCATCTGCCAGCAGTCTTTCGCAAATCGTCATCCCACCTGGTCGGAGGGCGTCCTACACTACGTTTGCCGAGTCGCGGTCTCCACTCAAGAACACGTTTACCCCAGCGGTTGTCGGTACCTACTAAATAGATACCCATTAATAGGTATTTTAAGCAACCGCGAAAGTTTGAAAGTTTTAATTAGTCAAAAAATTACATGGGTTCATATAAAACTTATTTGTTACTAAAACCTTAACTAAACCATCCTAAAAATGTTGCTGTCCCTTTTCTTTAGACGGAACTAAAGAGAAGGCAACAATTTCAGGCTAGTTTTGTTTAGGTTTTGAGTCAACGGAATCATTACCTTTACATATTTAAACATCAACACAAAAATGACATTGAAATATAGAAGCATAGAACAACCTATTTACACTGTTGCAAACAATCTACAGGTAGCTCAACTATACCAGTTGGAAGCATCCTCAAGACGCTAGCTGCATTGCCACGCTGGCTTCGGGACTCGACTCCAAGGGGAGCAAAAAGGTAGGTATTTTTTACTTTCATGGTAATTTCCGTCAGTATTTTACTGAAAATGTTGTCAGTTTAGGAATTTTAGTTACTAAGAGGAATTTATATTCTATCTATAAGAATTTATATCATATTAATGACAACGTCATTGTAGATGATGTGCGAGCAGCTAATAATGTTGCTAGGTAAGATTTTAGGACTAAAACTATCAGTCCACTGTTGGACATAGGTCTCTTCTAATAAGCGCCATAGAGTCTTCTGTTGCAAACAATATTCAGTTAGCTCAAATAATACATATCAATACCAGCCTAAAGCGTGGCCAAGACACTGGCTGCATTGCCCCGCTGTATGGCAATGCTGATGCGCTGTGCCAGATACTCACCAGCTCGGGTCACGCGTCGCTTCGACCAGACAATTACCGCACGGACCTAGAGTCTCGACTCCAAGGGGAGCAAACGGGGATGCTAAGGCTCTGTCGAGACCTGCATATTTGCCTGTATTCAGCTGACTGCAGACTGTTGCAAACAATCGACAGGTTGCTCAATTGATACATATCAGTATAGTAAGTGTATAAGGCTAAACCCAGACATCTAATTTTAAAATAAAATAAAATCTACCCGCAATTATTCAAAATAAACGTATAATTCAAAAGCGAGTCGTTTCCATTAACTACAAAGGACAGTCGGCCACAAAATAAACTACAACTGTCAAGATGAAGATACGCATCTACATGATAACTTCACACTCTTCAATTAGTGTACAGCTGCTTGAGTGCTCGTGTCACGTGATGTGGTCTCATTAATTAAGTTGACTTTAGGGAAAACGGAATTTTTAATTATATACAAAATGCTTTACTTAAATTTGCATACAAACTTGCGTACGATAAAGTAGGTACCACCTACCTAATTCATTGATTCGTAATTCTTTATCTAGCTAGACTTAATATAAAGAGGAAAGATTTCTATTTTTGTATGTAACAAATAAGGCGTCCATTAAGGCGGCGGCGATAAATGTGAAATAGGCAAATTTGGGTTACAAATTTACAATAAATCAATGTTTCTCAGTCATCTTTAACGATAAAGGTTTGAAAAAATACCTAATAATCTATGGGACACAAGGCAGATCCACTTTGTTTTGAAAATGAAAAAAAAACTATTTTAAATACCAGAAATAATTGTGCAAAGTACCATCTGTTTTCTTGGTTGTTACATTTTTTCTCCTACACTATAAATCTAATCACAAGATTGTTTTTTATAATCACCATATTAAATAGAAAAATACGCAGGGCATCTTCAGCTTATTTTTGCAAACAAATGTCTTAATTAATAGATAAGTGCTTGTCTAGGTGCTAATTTTGTAAGCCCAAACAAATAAAGTTATTGAGTTTGATAATCAGCAAAAACGTTGAATTTTGAGGCTCCTATGCCTATCCTATTCACAAAATGGCGTCATATATCGACCCCTTAGGGGGGGGAGGAGGTCGAGCCAAATCTCACGTGGGGAGAGGGGAGGTCTCGGCAAATATCACGTAATTTTTTCCTAGAAATTTAGCAGTTCCTACTGAAGGTTGTTGGTTACGTGTTGACGCAGTACACAAAAAATCTAGTAAAATCTCACGACATCTCACTAAGGGGAGAGGGGCGGTCGAAAAATCACCAAAATTACCTCACTTAATTAATGGATGCCCCTAAACTGAAAAACTACTGGACCGATTTCGAAAATTCGTTTGCCGTTAGAAAGCAACATTATCACTAAGTAACATAGGCTATAGAATATACTCTTGCAAAGCTATGGCGGACCGCAAGTTATACATATAATACATAGCATGAATTTATCTAATAGGTTATATAAAAGCGAGCTTAACATTGAACAAGATTTTCTTTCAGAAAACCTTAGAGTTAAAGGAGAGGCGATGGAACAGGTCCACGAAGTGTGCAAAATCAACAAAGATCTACAAATTGATGGCAAATGTCGTAACCGTCTGTGGAGCACTAGTGTCTGTCCGCGTCTTCGCACGCGTTGTTTCTATGGGAACGTTGAATTATTTATTTTTAGAACATGGGAATTGCTTTATATGATAAAAAGTAGCTGATGTTTGATTCCAGGCTTAGAGCTACGTCTATGCAAAATTTCAGCTTGATTGGTTCAGTCGTTATGGCGTAAAGAGGTAACAAACATTGAAACTTACGCGTGTATAATAGATAGATAGATCACTTATTGTCCAATGTAAAGAGCTACTACAAAATTGTTCTTAAAACATAGTGCGCGGCACAATACAGAGGAGTCGTCAGATAAGATTACACTATGTAATTAGGTAGGTAGGTACACGTAATATGAGTGGGATGTGGACGACCTCTGTGGCGCGGTGGGCGAAGGTCCGCCTGAGACGCAGGAGGTTGCGGGTTCCATTCCTGCAACATTTAGACGATTTGAGAATATTTGTACCGAGAGTTCTGGATATTTTCTATGTGTAATAAAATAGTACATTTTACTCATTACATTGTGCCTGATTCCTATCGAGTGTGTCATTTGGGCCTTAAAACACACTAGGTAGGAATCTCACTTCATCCTAAGTGATACATATTGCTTTATAATATACTACGAGGAAAAATCTTCAAAATTACTCTATAAATTGAAACCGTAGGTAAACTCGAATTATATGGTTGTGGTTCTTTTTTCAATTACCGTTCCGAATAGTACGAAGAGGCCAAATCATACGGCGGATTCGGAGTAAAACTTTTTGAAGACAACCTCCTTCATGAGGTTTTAAAATTATCACTCAGGGGAAAATTATAAAAGCCCTGTTAAGACCTGTACGTATGTCGAAGTATCTTGATGACATATTGGTAGTTTTACCCGGTCTCCTCTTCTAGGTGCTGTAATATAAACTCTGTATATTACCTTACAAAATCCATACTAATGATATAAATTCGAAAGTAACTCTGTCTGTCTGTTGCCTTTTAACGCCTAAACCGCTGAATGGATCCTAATGAAATTTGGCAGGGAAGTAAATAGTATCCAGAGAACGGGTATAGAATATTCTAAAAGCACGGGCGAAGCGCTCTTGAAAAAAAAAATTGTTTGATCATCTGCGATTGTAGGATACCAGTGTAAGGATGCATTCTGTAAGCACCTACAGAAGTCCTTGAGACCACACAGGCGCCCCCGCTGCAGCAGTGTCACACAACTGTCAAAATAGCAGCCGATTGATTTATCGGCGCGGTAGGTGGCGCACATGTGCTGTCAGACCGTTTCTATTTGTACACAGATATTAGAATACATATGTATTTTTTAGTGTTTTAAAAAAACAATAAATCGAATAAACTTTCCTAAAAATTAAAAATCGGTTTGGAAGGAACAGTTCGATAGCGCGCTCTTATTTTTCAAGAGGCGACATCTTAGCTTTTTGCTTTATAGTGCGTTACTAGCACGGGCAAATTTTCCACGAAAATTTAATAATGTCCCAAAAAAATAGGATTTCGGCAGGATTCGAATCCACGCCCCCCACCCTACGGGTACGGGTGTGGCGACATCTTGTTGAAATTCGTGTCTAATTTAGTTTTGATTTGATGATTGATGGAAAACACGACGAACGAAATGACGTCTTGTTTACGCCCTTTGCCATGGAAACCATTTACCCCAGAACCAGTAATATGAAAATTATCATGTGATACAATACAAATTACAATACAATACACTATTGCACACCAAGAAAATACAAAAAAGTAAACAGGAAAAGATAGTAAAAGCAGAGTTGCACAATGGGCGGCCTTATCGCTAAAAGCGATCTCTTCCAGACAACCTTGGGATGGACACGAATGAGATGATGCTTTCGATAAGTTTTACGGCGCACGTATCAAACCTACGAAAATCTTACTGAAATTAATATACAAACCGATACTTTTCATTTGATATCCCATTCGGATATCCCTTTCAAAAGAAAATCCCGCCCCGTTTTGACCATTTTCGGGTCACGGGACATGGGATATTCATAATCAACAACCTTCGTTTGACCACAATCTCACCTGATGGACACCGACGATGTGGCCGACGATATATCACGAAGGTCTAGAAGACGCATATTTTTCATGTCTCGTAGAAACCTAGGTTGTGATCACGGATATTGCGATTACTCGCTTCCGCATCTGCATTTTCGGAGCTTCCGCATCGATTCGGACATCTTCATCTGCATCATTTATTGTGGATGTTGATGCGGTTGCAGAGGTCGCGACAAGAAATAAAATAAGACGGGGTCGACGAGGACTGACTCGAGGCGTTTGTTATTGTGTAACATTTGTTTCTCGTAAATCGAAGAATAGTTCAGTAGCGCGGTTTACTATTTATCTATTCAAAATATTTTGTGCCACTACGCGAAAAATTGCTAAATTCTCTAAAACGAATCTAATAGATAAGTAACTAGCGACCCGCCCCGGCTTCGCACGGGTACTATATTATGCATGTATTATACATAGAAACCTTCCTCTTGAATCAATCTATCTGTACCTTTGGTGCTCAATGCATAGGTGCCCAAAAACTAGGTGCTCAAACGGGAATACTTAAAAAAACCGCATCAAAATCCGTTGCGTAGTTTTAAAGATCTAAGCAAACATAGGGACAGACAGACAGCGGGAAGCGACTTTGTTGTATACTATGTAGTGATGATCAAATCACAAAATATGACCAACTAGTGGTCCGCCCCGGCTACGCACGGATATATTCTATAACATCATTCATCAGGGATAATGTAGAGTTCTAATGGTGAAAGATTTTTTCAAATCGGTCAAGTAGTTTCGTAGCCTATTCAATTCAAACAAACAAATCTTTCCTCTTTATAATATTAATATAGATAAAGGAAATCGTTTTGGAAATATACAAATTTGCTCTCATTATTTCGCAAGGCGCTTTACAATAATCCGCATTAGCGGATTTCACATCCGCAACATCCTTGGTTGTGATCAGACGTTTTCCAAAAAAAAAAAACAAGCTTATTTATCTTCGAACACAATAATAATAAATAAATAATGTTGGACAATCCACACAGCATCATCTAGCCAAAAGCTAAGCAGTGCTTGTGTTATGGGTACTTAGATAACTATTTAACTTAAAACATATCTAACATAGATACTACATATTTTTTTATTATACAGAGAAGTTTCTTTTCCGCCTTGGGACAAATATTTGCATATCGTAAAAACATTTGTCCCAAGGCGGAAATCGTACCCGCAACCTCCTGCGTGGCAAGCGGACCTTCACCCTCTACGCCACATCGGTCGTCTATGCCAAGGATGGTGGCAGGAATCTCTCGTGGAAGGATAAAGGTTATGATAGAGTGTCAACGACATCTTCAAAATCATCATCTTCGAATTGCTGTCCGTAACGTCAATTAGCTTTAAGATCATTGTCTGAAAAACAGAGTTATTCCTGACTCGTCCCACTTTGGTCCGAAACCAGTAGACGAGTCAAGAAACTCAAATTTTATACTGAAAACTTTCCTGATTCGTCCCATTTTGAGATTTCTAACAGGAAAGTAGCAAAAGTACTGTCGGCGGCACACTTCTCGTGCAAGTAATCTTGATTGCTAACGTTTTCGAAGGATTTTTTAACTTTCTCACGCAAAGTACCAGGAAAGTAGAAATACATAGGAGATTAAGGTTCCTAACACTAGTATTTTGATTCCATATGGATCATATTGAACAAAGTGCTGAGCAGAAAATGTTCAGCATACACAGAGCCAACCTTTATTTCGACGCAGGGTCATGAAAGAGACACCTTATTTTTACTACACACATCCTATTGTGTCACTTTCACCTCCATGTTAAATTGTTCTTGTTTTGCGCTTGTAAATTTTCTGTGTACCTGTGTCCAAATAAAGGTATTTCTATTCTATTTTTCAGTCTGGTATAACTTCATACTTATTTTTGGACAGTAAGAAAACGCGTCATTGGCCGGAAAAAACAGCAGTCTAGCCTGTTCCCAGATTCTAAGGATCCTAGGATCTTTGCCTGTTACAAACCAGAGGGGTGAGTCCGGTTGACGATATTTGTAACGAAACGAGATCGTGTCGTCTGATTTTAGCATGGGATTTGCGCAGTTTCCAATTCACACGATAGAGGCGCTGTACCAAAATCCACAGAAAAAGGAAACGTCACTATGACTTTTCCTTTTTCCAATACTATCGTCAACAGGACTCGGGGCCCTGATTTACGATAATTAAAAAAAATATTCAAAAATCGGAGATTTTAGTAGCTGACTGTACCCAACCCACCTAGATAAAATAAGTAGTACACTTGACCATAAAATTGAATAAGGTCACAATCGTACATATTATTGCGTAGTACCGACACTAAAGCCCGTGTATGTAATGTCAGAGCTAAGAGATGAAAGACAATACGCGGAAGGCATTCTCCGGAAGCTGCACGTTTGGTGTATGTGAGAAGCTGATGGTGGTTTTTATGAAACTTGAATTCTAATTAAAATATCTATGTTTGTAATGTAGTTTATTATGTTTATTAGTTATCTACCCATAACACAAGCTCTGCTTAGCTTGGGGCTAGATAATGCTGTGTGAATTGTCCAGCATTATTTATTTATTTATTTAATTATATATGTGCCACTGTAGATAATAATACCTACGCTGTTCATTATAATCATTTTTTGTTTGAAATAAATTATACTTTCTAACAGCTAAAAATATGGATCCTTCCGCGTAGCACTGCGAGCGCGTTGATATCTTTTGTATGAGAAAACCAATAATTCTTTTAGATTGCTACGAAAATCTACTTTTAAGTACTTACACGACTTTTTGAGTACCTACTAACTTCGTATTTTCTGCAGGACGAGAAAACTATCTATCAATATAGATAGTTTCTCTCTTTCTTGATAGTGAAAACAAGGATACGTGATATTTATGTTGTCAAAAAGATTTTGAAAATTTTATTTTTCTTTTTGAGCGCGTACAGCAAAGTACTGAGTACTGCGTGAAGCAGAACCCACGTTGCCGACTCTTGAAATGTCTTGGAATACTTTGTTGCACTTTGAAATGACATTATAGAGTTAAAAGAATTAACAATTATTTTAATTTCGAGGGCAAAAACGATACTATGTTGATAAGCATAATTGTAACTTCAGTGCTTTCACGAATACGATCGCACGAATACGAATAGGAACATGAGACATTCATCATCATTCTAAGCCTTTTTCGTGTAAGACATCAATGGTTCTCGATTACTTTTATTCAATGTTTTTGTAGTACTGACTTGGACTAAGGAAACGAATGGGTATTTTACTCTATACGAGAAACAATCTAAAAATAATAAATATTTTTTTTTATTATTTTTAGTATTCCGTTTTCAGGTTTTCGAGATCTGTTTTGAAACCCTTAGTTTTGCTCTGTCCGTCCCCCTTCTTTTTTGAATATCTCAGTTACTACCGCAGCTTGAAACAATAAAACTATTCGTGTGCAATTAAAACAAAACTGAGCTAACTTCAGTCAATTGTAAACAATCTAAAAGTAACCGATCCATATCAATACCAATCGTAAGGGCCGCTTACAACATACTCAACACGCTGTCTGCATTGCCCCGCTGTATCGCAATGCTGAAGCTTACTAAATGTATACAACTTACTTTCCTAAATGCATCAAACCGCTATGTCTCATCCCTTGAGCCACCTTCAGACCGGACCGCTCATTCCGATGCTTACACAGCAGCCAGCGGCGTTTTGCGGACCAACATTCACAAAGTAAAGTACCTACTTATCACAGCACAGTTTTCATAATCCTTTTTGGAGCATTTTATTTGGACCACTGATCTAGATTCAAAATTTTTACTCTTACTAGCTTCGACACACAGCTCTGCAAGCTCTATTTCTGGATGTGACTCATAGCTAATTTTGATTTTTGATTTTTTTTTTATTTCAGGTTTAAAACTACTTAAGTACTTATTATGTAAGTTTCAGTCAGATTTGTTGAGTAATTTAGTAAAAAAAATTGTAATCACTTATTAGAATTAAATTTAAACTATTATTGAATTGAGGTAACTGCAAACTGTTGCAAACAATCTACATGAAGCTCAACTGATCCAGATCAATACCATTCATATACAAATATTCTAAATGCGAAAGTGTGTTTGTTTGTCTTCCCTTCACGCCCTAACTAAGCAACCCAACTTGATTTTTGGCATAGAGTTAGTTGAAAAGATAGAGAGTACATTATCCCATAAATTAGTTTTCATGGTATAAAAATAACCTTAACTACGCGTGCGAAGCGGCGAGCAGCAGCCAGTTATGAAATAAAATAAAGTAACAAATTATAAAGTGAGTTTAAAAGAAGTTTCATAAACATATTACTTGACCATTTTTCATTTAATTTATTAGCGCGATGACTTTCCTACGATAGGAACAGAAGATCTTTCGTTCCATCATCATCAGCCTATATTAGTCCATTGCTGGACATAGGCCTCCCCTAATGAGCGCCATAGCGCCCTGTCTTCGGGTTGCCTCGTTACTATGTACATACCTAGTTATTCGCTTAAATTGCTATCATCAATTTTTTTACCAAAATCGCCTTAACCAATATACTGGGCAATAATAGGATTCGCAACGAATACATCCGACAGAGAAGTAAGGTTATCGATACTAGCTCTAAGGATTAGCAAGCTGAAGTGGCAGTGGGCTGGCCATATCTCGAGAAGAACCGACAACCGCTGGGGTAAACGTGTTCTTGAGTGGAGACCGCGACTCGGCAAACGTAGTGTAGGACGCCCTCCGACCAGGTGGGATGACGATTTGCGAAAGACTGCCGGCAGATGCTGGATGCGGCAAGCTGAAGATAAGGCGCTATGGCGCTCATTTGGGGAGGCCTATGTCCAGCTGTGGACTAGCATAGGCTGATGATGATATATGTAATATACATATATACTGGGCAATTTAATCGTTTTATTTTGTATAGTTTAGGCAGAGATACGATGTTGCACTTTATGGCCACCAAACATAATTATCAATGGTGTATCAACGCACAAACTTAATGTAGTAGAGATATTTATAAATTTTGTTGTTAGGGTTTCGAAACCCTTGGTCTCGCTCTGTCCGTCCCCAATCTTTCTTGAATATCTCAGTAACTACTGCAGCTATTTACTTGAAATTTGATACTTTTCGTACGCCAAGAAAAAAAATAAGTAAAGCCCCCCTATCTCCGAAGATTGCAGACCGTTCCATGTACAATGTATAGGGTGTTTGTAGATATAGATCCATATTTTACAGGAAAAATATAAAGTAGTCTGTGAAAATGACCGTTTTTTTAAAAATAGTCAAAAAGGGGGGATTATTTTCGAAAGGACTCCCTTTCGAAAAAAATCTAATTTCGAATCTACCCAAGTGGTGTATCAAATGAAAGGTATCGTTTTGACTATTTCAAAAAATTTCCTGTCCAATTAATTGGCAAATGTTTGTAACCTTCGGCACGCGAGTTACACTCGCACTAGACGGATCTTATTGTCTATGGTTTGCCACCAGTGTTGACACGCGCCAAACGGTCATGTTAGAAAACAAGCATTGCTCTACTTCTTGTGGGGTAACATTATGCTGGGTCGAGATCTATGGTTCGCTGCGTAGAGTCATTTGTTGCTATTTTTATATAAGTAATTTTTATTTTGTAATGTTTCTTCATAATTGTGGTATAATAGTTGCATGTTGAACCTCTTTTATAGTGAACTAATAAACAAAACCTTCATTCGTCCGCATTAGTAAAAATAGGTCCTCACTATAATTATAGATAGTCATCCAGCCTTTAAATTCATACTCACAGGGAATAGCCCCGTGAGTATGAATTTGATGGCATTACTTACTTTGACTTATATGTACGACCGAATACACACGCAGAAGCCAATCTATACATTATTAAACGACCAATAATTATTGTCATCGACTTTCTATTTAGCTATATAAAAAATCCTGCACATATTGGGATCAAAACAAAACCAAAATATCAATTCTACAACCAATACTATCCCATTCAATCCACCAAACTGATTTGATAACCAACCATTGCTGTGTTTTCACTACAAAGTTACACATGTGTAAGATTAAAACAGCGATGTGTATCGTAAGATTTGCGGGTGTGGTAGTAAAAGTAAGAGTGTTTGTGTCGTGGTAGGGGGGACCTATCGCTAAATGGAAAGGCAAGGCGATCTTTCACCCAGTATAAAATGGTTGTGGGGATCCCAACTCGGTACATTCGACTGCAGTTCTCACCTAAATCATCAATCATGATCGCTTTTGTAAGTTTTTTTTATATAGTTTTATAGTGACAGTGACATAATCGGGAACAGTGACATAATGGAGTGACGCGGAAACCTAAATCTTTCACAAAAATAACTATAGATATTTCACGCAAAAACTCAATTTATCTGAGTGCATAAAATTATAACATTTTGTTTTAATCATGGTATAAAAATGCTCAATATTTAAGTGCCTATACGTATAAAATTGAAGATTAGCAGCAAAGATGAAACAGTTAATAGTTTTGTCAATTTTGGATGATAAAATTTTAAAATCCTAAATTTTTAAGCAAATTTTTAAAATGTTAAGTAGGTATGTATCCTCAAAAGGTATTCATTAACCCTCTTGATTGCTAAAAGCTAACTTAGAATTCAAGACACTAACAAATAGTAACCGAAAACATGACAAGTACCTTAGCATTCAGACAGACAGACAGACGCCCTTTCATCTGTCTCGATTAGCTAAAATGCTACTAAACGGTTTTTCGTAAAGAGTTGTTTATGATATAGGTGTAAAATTCACTAAGATTTTGTGTAAATTGATGTAAATTGTCTGAAATATGACATTGATTGTTGAAGATGATCAAAAATCATACTGAAGACTAACCTATGAAAAATTTCACATAAAAAGAATCACAAATCTTGTTATAATCATTAATCTTAGAATATTTAAGTGCTGTGGATATTGTATTAAAATAAGATAAATAAAACAGCAACCCGTATTACGAATTTTAGAGTGAATACTTACATGGCCCAAGACGCAGAGGTCGATCTGCGGGTCCGTGTAGGCTGGGCAGTGAATGCGTTAATCTATTAAAAAGCAACTTGTTTGAAAGTGCATCTTACATCACTTCCTATAACATTAGCACAGCAATCGAGAGCAGTGAAAGGAGCAACATTAAAGCAATCATGGCAACTGCAAGACATTATCTGACTGCACTGTATCATTATGTAATTGAGCAATCTTACGGCAAACTTAAGATAATATTATTGCTGATCATAACGGACACAACTAGATGTTATGGTTTAATTTATGAAATACCATCAAAAGTTAATTGATAAAAAAATATTTTACACCTAACATAATTATATAACAAACGATATAAAAAAAGATGACAATTGGCGGTCTTATGGCTCAACCTCTACAAGACAACCGTGGATGGATAGGACCTGTGAATAAACATGGGGATCTGTGTGCATTATTATGTAGCTAATAAAATAAGTAAAGTAACAAAAATAATTATTTGATCACCCAACAGGAACACTACATTTTTCCGGGATCAAAAGTAACCTAAGTTTTAATCCAGGATATAAGCTATCGTGTTACAAAATTTCAGTTCAAATGCGTTCAGCCGTTTCAGCGTAAAACAGTAACAAACATAACAGACAAACTTAAGCCTTAAAAAAATTTGATAGCTCGAATAACAATCAATTATTCGTATCAAAGATGCTATAAGATTCTATAACAACCTCCTTCCATACAGAAAACAGCAGCAATCCTGCTCTTAGCGGCCTTCACGACCGCCCGTCCATCCGAAGACTGGGAGCCCGAGGGTCACTCCCACTCCGAACACACGAAGCCCTACCACGTGACAGTGGTGAAGAAGATCGGCGTGCCCATACCCCATCCCGTGGCTGTATCAGTACCGCAGTACGTGAAGATACCGATCCCGCAGCCCTACCCGGTTCATGTCACTGTGGAGCAACCGATCCATGTCCCGGTTTACAAGGTAAGCACTCGAGAGACAGAGTTATAATTTTCGTACTACATGTAGAAGAATTACAATCTAACAAAATAAACAAATTAGAACTAATATTTAAAATTCAAACAATACCTACAGCTAACTGCAGAATCTTCTGGTAGCTCAACTGATCCTTATCAGTACCAGTCGGATGTATTGCCCCGTTGTATGGCAATGCTGATGCGCTGTGCCAGATACTCACCAGCTCTCGGGTCACGCGTCGCTTCGACCAGACGCTCAGATATTTTTTTAAACCCGGAGATCTTCGGTATCCTACGGACCTAGGGTCTCGACTCCAAAAGAAGCAAATGCGTAGGCTCTGTCGAGACCTGCATATTTGCGTCTCGTGAGATCTTTGGCCAAATTTGTCACTGCCCAGCCCTCACGTACATGTTAGTTTAATTGTACCTATTAACTATCTTGAAAAAATAATATAATCAAAGTGGCTAGAAAGACTCAGTTCAAAAGGTCCAAAGAGTAATTCTCAAATTCCGAGTGTCTAAGGTGAAATAGAAATCTCTCCAAGGAATAAGCTTAAGAAGAATTTAGGCGATTTGCAAGTAGTCTAGGATGCTAGACTACTTTCAAATCGCTTAAATTCATCCTGATAATCAGTGGATTCATAATATAGGTCACTAAGGATTCTTTCAAGGAAAATGTCCTTTTCAGAATTCCAAAGAAAATATTGCAAGCATATCATCTTCATACAATCCCAAATCCACTGGAAATGTAAATATAGTTTTATTCTTCGAACCTTCTTTGAAGAGTCTCTCAGTTTAAATAATGTTTGTAATACCAAGATAAACACAATTGAGTCATTTTCATCATTATCAATTGCTGATGATGGATCCAAAGTGGACATAGACCCATCAACGTAATAATAACTCGCTGCACCAATTCATTATGTAATGCAACTGGCCGCAACGAAAGTAAAAGTGACAGCCAACTGAGCCAACGAGCCGTGCGAAAAAAAACAAAACACTCGCGCTTTGTGGCAGATTACATCAAATATCGAGAAATTTAAAAATGAGGTTGAATGTTCTATTGACCTACAATTATCGACCATAGAGGTTCCACTCTAATAACCATGCTCTTTGAATGACTTACTCAATAAGTTCTTTTTATTCTCTACTTCAAGCCTATGTCTACATATTTCTTACCTCTTTTCTTTTGTTACAGGTTGTCCCCCAAATAGTGGAGAAGCCTGTGCCATACACGGTCGAAAAGCCCGTCCCCTATGAGGTTGAGAAGCCTTACCCCGTCGAGGTTGAAAAGAAGGTTGAGGTCCCAATCCCCAAGCCTTACCCCGTCCACGTACCCGTGTACAAACACATCTACCACCATAAGGGAGGCAAGCACTAAAAAGGACATAGTAGGACATAAAAGGGGGTGTTCAATGTGAAACATAACTCATTTTGTGAGTTTTATTCACATCTCGGGCTGCCCATTGTAAATATAAATAAGACTAGATGGTAGTAGATCTGATGGAGATGTTATTCCACCAGTTTTGACTAATGTGATAATTTATTGTGTGAACAATAATGTTGTTGGTTGCTGTTTGCAATTGTTGTTGACTATTGTGTAATTGTTGTTGATATTTTGTTAATAATTAAATATTAGTTGTAATTATTTTTTGCTGTTAAAAACTTAATAAATGAGCTCTTGTCATTAAAAAAAAAAAAAAAAAATTAAAAAAATATTAAGATAAGTGAACTTTTTTTTTCCGCCCATGTTTGGTAAAGTAGGTCGAAACACGTCGCTGTTATCTATGACAGAGTTTTAAGGATTCAAAATTCAAAAATAGAACACCTAAAAACCAAACTTGTTAGTTACTATCATTCAAAAACTTTTTAGTTACAATACATCTGAAATTTCAAATTTGGAAGATGATTGTCCTTACATCACTCCTAGACATCCTTAGAAAAACTCTGCTGTGACAACCGAAATCGAAACTGCTTTTTTTGCATACACACCCGCAGCGCCAAAGAAGTCGTCATTATATAAGAATAATTACCGATTCGCGACCTCTTTTATTTAATTATGCTATCTCTAGAGATAATTCAGAGAAGTGTACTTTCTCTCGAGGTCAAGGCTCCGGTCGACGACTTTGCTACCCATAAGTATAAAATGAACGTATCAACATACATTGCTGTTTCTGGACCGTTCTGATTATTTCTGCACGTTTATAAGCGGTAATATACCGCAGACACTAGGATAGAGGCAAAATTTCTCGCGATTTCTAAATTAATTTTGCATCAATTTCTTAGTTGGCAATAAGAATTTATTAGATTAAATTCGGTGAAAGCAAATATATATAGAATATTTATAGCACAAACTTCGTCTCATAGACAAAGCCAGAACAAAATTAGCGGTCCGCCGTCGTCATCCAAAAAATAGATACGGATTATGGCTTTTGGACACACAGATTAATAAAAATATTGATCTATGTAGTATATTATGTATTAAGTTTATCAGTTATTTATTTTATGTTCATCAGGGATAATATCCAGTGAATTATTCGACATTATTGATTGTATAGAATTCGAATGGTGAAATAGTTTTTCAAATCGGTCCAGTAGTTTCGGAGCCGTATTCAATTCAAGCAAACAAACGAATCTTTTCTAATATATTAGTTTAGGTTTATTTTTGAAAATAGATAATATTTATATACTAGGAAGACATAAATGTATAGTGGAAAACTTATCTTCAGCTTTATCGACAACTTTAGTTAAATAAATTATAATCATAATTCATTGATAAAACGCAAAATAGCTATAAAGCTCTATATATGCTACTAGCAGCTGCCCACGGCTTTACACGCGCTTTTCAAATATCCTATCTCCGTCTTCGGGATATCATTTACCTCCCTACCAAATTTCATTCAGATCGGTTCAGCCGTTTACTCGTGTAAAGGTAGGTAACAGAAAGACGAGTTACTTTTGCATCTATAATATTAGTATGGATATAAACTTTTACCAAAGTAAGAGTTAAAAAAACATGGATTTCTAAGTAAAACATCTGGAATAAAAATACGTCTTACCGACGTAGGCGGCAACATACCCACAACACGTTATCCGTTCAAATAACTGGTATTATTCTGTGGCTGGGGTCGATTAGGCCCCCCTGCTGGGAGTGAGTCACTTTTGTACCGCAGGTTAACCTTTTGTACGTATTCTGAGAATATGTTCTGCATTAATATAAATACTGGAATAAAAAACTAAGTTTAACCGTCGGAAATACTAAACTCTGGACCTGACAAATGACGTCACACAAACACCTATTGAAGCTGGATGATTACTTTATTTCCAAAAAATAGAACTAGTTTTTATCATTAAGCTAACTGCAGATTACACCGCTACAAACAATCTACGTTAGCTCAATTGATCCATATCAATACCAGTCGCGCGCGTGCCCAAGACGCTGGCTGCATTGCCCCGCTGTATGGCAATGCTGATGCGCTGTGTCAGATACTCACCAGCTACTTATCTCAATAATTTTAGTTATTTTTCTCATACATAGTAAATTACCCTATTCTAACTTTGTCTTGTGCACGCGCTTTTTCAGGAGAAAAAGTACCTACTAGTCAATATCCTTGCTTGATACTTAAGTATCTCCCTCCTTGCTAAATTTCGTAAAGATTCATACAGCTGTTTCTTGAAAACGGTTTAAGATAGAGGGAGAAGCAAGGAGAAACAACGAGAAACAACGAGAAACATGGAGCAAAGTTAGTAACTCTACATTTTTAGAAGCGTTTTGTCAATTCCTATCCGTAATCCTTGTTAACAAAGTTTTATGGACTTACATTGGTAATATTTAATAATATATAATAATTTTTCTTAACTCTCTGAAACTCTAGTATAAAATTATTATTTTTTAATTTACATTAATAGAAAGTATCAATGTGTTACAAACTCTTCCATCATCATCATTCCAAATCTGACATTACGAGTTGACCAACCTTTCTTTTATTGATATTTCTCAATAATTCCCTTGTAGATCACTGTGGCTGCTAGAATCGTTTTTTTACCCGCACCTGCCAGGCCCCCGCTGCGTCGCACTCGGTCTTTTATGTCGACGGATTAATGCCAGGTTTGAATTAAAAAAAATATAACCCGCAGGTCAGTCTTGTCTATGGTAGGCATGTTCTATTTTTGAATTTTTTAGTCACAGTGGCAGAGAAACAAAAATTGGAAAGCTTTTACTGTAGGTTTTACTAAGTAAAGATAATAAAACCACACCGTTATAAACTTCTCTCTAAACAAAAGAATAGAATTAATTTCGGTTTTTCCTCTGCCTCTAAAATAAGAATTGTAAGTAAGTAGCTGTTTGCTTTATAGTGCGTTACTCGGACTGGGTAAATCTATAAAAATAATGTCCCAGATTTGTTTTCTGCCGAAATCAAAAATTTTTGGGCCATTATTAAATTGTCGTAGAAAATTGTAAGTACAAGTGCTTATTTTGTGGTGTTTTCTATTAAAATCCAGCTCTTTGCCATCCGCTACCAGCGAAGGTCTCCTCAGCTACTTTGATCACATAGCTATGTAGAAGAAACCCGGAGAGCTCCGAAGAAACCTGAAGAATTTAGTTGTTGTTGGCAAAGGGCGATCACCAAGCCGTTGGCCTGACTTTGTAAAAGAGATCCCAGTGACCCAGTGACCTCAGCCACGCTGAAGGTAGGGTGGCATGGAGGCAGCTCGTCAACTCTTCAACAAAGGCTTTTCAGGCCGGAGACAACCTTCAGCAATGAAGAACACGATGAAGAAGTTATCTCATACTATCTATTTATGTATTTATGACGACCTCTGTGGTGCGGTAGGCGAAGGTCTGTCTGCAACGCAGGAGGTCCGGGTTCGATGCCCGCCTCGAGACAAATGTTTATACGATCTGCATTTATTCAGGGTGCTCTGGTCGTTTTCTATGTATAATAAAAATATATCTATCTATGTAATTGTAGTATATTATGTCAGTATATCAGTTAACTATTACCTATAATGCAAGCTCTGCTTAGCTTGCTTAGCTACACTATGGATTGATGGACACCTCTTTGGATCTTCTTACATCTTACTTGAGCGGTAGGATACAAAGAGTTGACATTAATGGGAAACGGTCCTCGGGGTCTGTAGTTACCATGGGTGTACCGCAGGGTTCTATCTTCGGTCCCTTCCTATTTCTAGTTTACATTAACGATCTGCCTCATCTTGTTAAGAATAATCACGAGATTGTATTATTTGCTGATGACACTTCATTAATTTTTAAATTGAAACGACAAAACATAAACTTCGACGATGTAAATAATGCAATATCAAAAGTAGTCAATTGGTTTAGTGTCAATAATCTTTTGCTCAACGAAACCAAAACTAAATGTATTAGATTTGTTTTACCGAATGTAAAACAAGTTAAGGCTAATGTATACGTAAAAGAAGAATCGGTAGAATTTGTGGACAGTACCGTATTCTTAGGAATTACCTTAGATAGTAAACTTCAATGGGGCCCGCAGTCAAAAAAATCCGTCATCTTACAGACGTTGATACTTCTAGACTAGTATATTTCAGCTACTTCCACAGTATTATGTCTTATGGTATACTGCTGTGGGGGAACGCTGCAGATATTAACACCGTATTTGTGCTGCAGAGGAGGGCTGTTCGTGCAATCTATGATATGGGTCCCAGAGAGTCCCTACGTGATAAATTTAAAGAAATAAACATAATGACAGTACCGTGTCAATATATTTATGAAAACTTGTTGTACACTCATAAGAATATCAATCGGTTCCCCAAAAATAGCGATATACATAATTTAAATACTAGAAATAAGAATAAACTCGCTGTGCCCACAACTAGGCTACACAAGATTAATGTATCTTTTAAAGGACAATGTATACGCTTCTACAACAAAACTCCAAGTGAGTTGCAAAAATTATCAATAAATAAATTCAAACAAATTGTCAAAAATATCCTTTGTAAAAAGGCTTACTATAAAATATCAGATTATCTAGACGATAAAAAAGCTTGGGACGAGTTTTGCTCCAACTCGAAAACTAACATTCTAACAAGGTAAAGGTTTCTTGTTCGCTTCTTTACTTTACCTTAAAAAGATTGAAGTGGACAAAAAATCAAAGTGATCACTTTATTTCCTAGTTTTACTTATGAATCTGAGTTTTTGTGACGTGTCCAAGAGTCCTGTAAGGTCTAAAGGAAATAAAGCACTTTGAATTTTGAATTTTGAATTTCTTGGGGAGAGATAATGCTGTGTGAATTGTCCAGCATTATATATTATGTGCCAAATCATTATGGTTCATGACGAACATGCCTTCTAAGCTGTGTAGGTTAGGACTTAGGACCTATTCGTGTTGCTACCAATATTTTATTACCTACTTTACTCATTGTGATAGGTTTACGTTACCGTGTTTACGAAGAAGTCAGTGAACTCAACCAAAGAATAAAGTAAAAATCATAAAATAAACTACCTACATATAAATAAAGTAGATAGAAATGATTGCTAATCGATATCATTAGTAAGAATAACAGAAAGGTAAGCTCAATTTTACGAGTGATACAAACTGTGTAAACTTCAATGCATCTGATTTGAAATGCTCTTGCAAAATAATAAATCTTAAGTCCCATAATAGCTCTTTAGATCTCATAAACACATTTATATAACAATAACTGTGTGGCACTTCTAAATTAATATCAAAATAAACATTATAAAAGCATGCACGGCTGATCGCATCTGAGCTTTACGCGGGAAATGTAAACAAACCTGACGATGAAAACTTAGAATCCACCGCGACTTGTAACTCTAAATTATAGGATTTTGGGTTTAAATTCAGGTGAATCGATAATTTGCGGGTTCGCGTTACCGCTTTTGTAAGATTATAAACAAACTGCGTCGGTGGGGTTTGCGCGCGAAATCTGGATAATTTCGCGCGCTCCGTCAACAAACATGGCTGCGGCTGCCAACAGCTAAAATGAATGTGTCGAAATATCGAATTAATTACGTCATCCAAAGTGTACGATAAAGAAATAACAGTCACGTATTTTAGGTAAACGCATTTCGGCAGATGTACGCTAATAATAACTACAGTTTCAATTGATTCATTCATTTTCAGCAGGTGAGTGAGAAACATGACACGGCGGGAAGCACGTCATTTGAAGTAATTTTTGCGCGTCTGTCAAATATTTTCGAGTAAAGTGGGTTCAGAAATTGGCGGCCAATTTCAATTTTATTAAATAAACTTACCTAAATAAATATAATAAAATTTAAATAAAGTTGAATAAATTTACTGTTAAATCAAACCAATCTATCACATAATAGTGAACAATAACTAGCAGGACAAACACGCGAGTAATGTCCTCTGTGTGCTTTTCAAAATGCACTACCCTGTATTTCTGTAATTCTAACTATTTCATCCACATTATGATTCAAACTTTTTGAATCAAAACTTTTTTACACAACCATCCATAGACCATACAAAAAAGGTTACATATAACATAAAGGTGCACCTACACCAGCTACAAAAGCTCACCTACACGCAAGCCGATGCTAATCGCCCTCTAGCGCAATTTACAAATCTACGCCTCAAAACCGCAAGAAAATGCAATTAAGCAACTACCCTCAATCGCAGTTTATCACATTCGCCACTGCATCGCGTGTGGCCACGCCAGCGCTAGCGTCAGCGCCCCGCCTTATGTACCGTTAATGATACAAAGAGGAAAAATTAAGCTTTAGATCGGAATTGCATCTACATTTTTGTTAATCGGCTTCTTGATTATGATAGAAATCATGTTCTTCCATTTTTAGGGTTTGTTCCTGTCTGTTCCTGGTTATGGTTCAAGAAAAATATGGCAATTTTTTTTTTTGTTAGGAAAATTTGTTAAATTTTTATAATTTCAAATATCTACGTTTTAGGGTTCGTGAGATACGCTAAAGGGCGGACAGATGTACAGATAGCGGAAGCTTAGTTCCGTACCCATAAGGGTGAAAATAGGACCCTAATAGTACGCACAATTTACAAATTAAAGCTACGCGAGTCATAGGTACTCTGCCTATGACAGAAGTCATTATAAAATAGGAATAAATAAACAGTGGCAGCTAGGTTTATAAGGAGAGCTAACGACGCTAGAGTCGTAAGAGGTCCCAACGGGCCTTAATTTTGTTAGTTGTTCCCTCATGTATTTAGTAATAAAGCGATTAAATAATAATAATACGTTAAATTCTTATCTTGTACAAACCATCTAAAATAGTAATCTTAGCTTGTGCACGATAAGCACACACACACTTTATCTAATGCATAAATTTTCGGTAGCATTCATTTAGCAAGAACCAAAGTTATCAACAGCTCTAATTATTAGCAAGCGAAAGTGGCAGAGGGCCGGCCATATCTCGCGAAGAACCGAAAACCACTGGGGTGAACCAAACTAGCGCCGCCACCTATTTTATCTCATATCGTTGATCAAAGAATTTCAAAATGTTCAATGGGCAATTTGTGATACCTACCTATTATAAGCTTTTTTTAATGTTTCATTCTGTATAGTTTAGGAGGAGATACGCTGTTGCACTTTGTGTCCACCAAACTCAATTATTGCATCTCCTCCTAACTATACAAAATAAAACTATGATAGAGCTATTAAAAAAAGCTTATAATAGGTATCATAAATTGCCCATTTTCATTAACTGAGAGAGGCATAGGCCTCCCTGGGTATAGACCCAGCCGTGGGTAAAGTCCGGCTGTGGATGATGATGATGATGAAATTGCCCATAGAAAATTTTGAGATTATCTTTGTTCAACGAAATAATAAGATAAAATAGGTGGTGGCGCTAGTTTGGCTCGGGGTACCGTCGTCGGGAGACCAATTTCCAACAGTGTCAAACAAAGTCAAAAGCTTTTGATATTTTTATGAGTTGTAGGTACTTACAAATTTTCATAAATATATTGACAGAGAACTGTTATTATCTTTATTTCTTTGAATTTATCACGCAGAGATTCTAGTGGACTAAAGCTGATAATGAGCTTCAGCTGTGGACGTAAGAGTGCTGATGATAGGATAGTTACCCACCTTTTTTCTATAAACTGTAATCTAAGTAGGTAGGTACCTATCTAAACCGTCCTGTCACTTTACCAGAAACAAAATGGTTGACATACCAACCTTTGAATATTCGGCCGATAACCATCTCAAATCGAACACACCGATCTGTTTTGACCAAGACATAATTTTAGACTCTGTTACAATGATTTAAAAACTATTTGAAGGTATTTGATTTGGACATTCTTTGTGACGTACAAACAAGTCAATTCTCGGGGAACTTGTCTTATCAGCCATCGGGTTGAATAAGTGGGGTGTTTTGATGGACACGACTTTGGTGCATGACTTGGGAGACGATGTAGACACCTAGAACCTACGTAGATACATAATATAGAATCAATAAATATATAAAAATAGATAATGTTGGACAAACCACACAGCAGCATCTAGCTCTAAGCTAAGTAGAGGAGAACCCAGTGCCTAGACAAACCTAACATAGGCTTTAAGGCACTTTAAACCGAGTTATGTAACGAATTTTTATGAATAAATTATAATCAATCTATCTATTTACGTAGAGGTTGTGTTATGAGTAGCTGATTATGTAAATGTAACAATAATAGTAATGTACCCACTGAGTTATTCCATAGACAAACAAAACACAACAGTCTATGGTTATACGTACAGGTGCAGGTACATTGTCGTTCAATGTATGTACGTACATGTACCTGCATAATACAATACATTACATTGATGGACATTTTTTATATGTAATACCTACATAAAAAAACACCAGAACACGGAACAAATATTCGCAGATAGTACAAATATTTGTTCCAAGGCCTCATCATGTGCATGTGTTGAGCCAAAAAGGTGCCAACTCAGCATTTTGTTGAGGAGATAAATTGTAAAACCTACTCAGCGCTGGTATAATGTTCACCCTCGTGAGGTTAGTTACGTCACCAACGACAAACCTCTACCAGCACTGCTTTTGGTATGCTCAGTCAAGCTAAATGGCCGCTTTCCACACAGACAGTCGACGTGACCGTACGCACCTTGTGGTGATCAAGAAACCAGAGCTTGACCATTCAGAATGTTGCTGGTTCGATTTCTACCGGGGGATACCTCTATGACCGCGGGCAGGACAATGGGATGATTTGCTCATGATTGGCAAAATGACATTCGGATAATCCATTTTAACAAAAGGCAAATCGGTCAGGGTGGTTCTGGCTAAGCATAGCCGTGTGATGGCGGCTTAGAAATTGCACCACCAAACTCTTCCCGTGGCGATAGTAGAGCGACCAAGGGATATGTCCCTTAGTCGCCTACTACGACACCGGGGGGCAGGCAGCAGCGCCTCTTGCAGTATAGATCTACCACCGAACTGCGATCCCCAACCCGCATGCCCAACGTCAAGTACCTAACCTACATAGAAAACGACCTTAACAAATATTTGCAGATCGTACAAACATTTTTAGCAATGGACCATTTAAGGTTGCTGAGGTGAGATTGAGGTAGATTATCAGAAATTAAATAGGTAAGTCCCAAAACTTTCCCGATTTTTTTTGGGTTTTATTTAATTTCTTAAAGTTTACCAAGAGTGCGAAGGCTTACGCACTGTAATACAAAAAAACCGAAGATATTCACGTAAGCGTGACGTCACGCCAGGCGACTCTTTTTAGCAACTTTGTGACGTCACGAGCCGTCACTCCCAATCTTTGACGCGCTGTATTTTTGACATTATTTTGTTTGATTGACAAAAGATAAAATACGTAGGTATGCGATATCTTCTGATAATCTAACTGACGGACTATTTTGACTAGCACTATTATTCGACGTCTGCTTACTTAAATACTTTGGCACTTAAGGCTAATTTAATGATGCTGTGTGGATTGTCTAGCAATTAGCATTATACACCAGCCAGCATTAGGAAGTTAGTTGCCTAGTAAATACATAGGTACATAATTTGAATTATTTCCGGTTCTGACTTTGTTTCAGAAATAAAACATACATAAAAGAGGGTATAAAATCCCATTATTTCCACGTCAACACCTAATAACTCCATGTCCTCATTCAAACGTCAAACTCTACAGTCAACATAGGCGAGCATTAGTCAAACTGTCAAACAATCGCTGGCAACTGTCAATTAGTCATCCGAGCCCGCGGTAGCCGAATTATAATTTTAAAAAAAAGCTCCCACAAAAGGCAACGGTCGCTGATGTATTGTGACAACGCTGTGATTTTGACAAACTACATCCCTAGTGACGTAATGTCGATTCCGTTAATAGAGTTGGCGATTTAGAGCATAATTAATCGATGTCGGAATTACGGACGCAGAGTCGTCCATCACTAGATAAGTAGCGGTTTTAAAAAAAGAATAAAACTGCAGACAACAATGCCGGCCCATTTGAATTGAATTCTTTGAAGTTCCTCAGATATCTATTCTGTTTCGCGTTGTTGAATGGACGTTATAAATAAACGGAGCGTTGATTTGCATGTGTATTTATTTCTTAATTCAAATAGCTTCGTGGGAAGAGATTCCGAAAGATGCTGAAACAGTGTTCCAACCAAATACAAATTTCTTACAATAAAAACTCTATTCACATTAATTTTATCAAAGACTTAAAAAGATTAATTGGAATCGATAATCGTTAGCTTTGAAAAATATAAATGTCATTCATATACATATGTACGTAACTATAAGTTTATTAATGCAAAATACAATGCACCTGCCGAATGTTTAGTAATAGTTAGATTAAGTATATTATTGTTACTAATAATTTACTAGATAGGTAGACATTTTAGAAAAGGAGAATGTAAATGTAAATTTAGGTATAAAAAATTTAGGACTCCAGTTTGCTTGACAGGTAAAAGTTTGTGTACTGAAATTATAATTATGAAGTGCCTTAACATTAAATTACCTAGGTATCGGTACTGACAGTAGATAAATGGTGGTGGAGAGGAATGGTAGGTACCTACCTCATTTCTGCTAGGCAGATACTTGCATCGTAATATATAGCTAAAAAGTGTAGCTGGTTTATCATAAGGTTTGGTAACAAGTACCCACATAACCACGTACCGTGCACCGGCCATTTTGAAAATTGGAAAAGGGCGCGAACATTTTTATGACAGAACAATTTGTCAGCGTGGGGCGTTCCGAACTTCGGAACCGATCGGTAATTGTCGGCGCCAGATAATAAAAATGTGTTCCTATGATAAACAGACACGCCCAAGAGGTTAGTGATAATAAGTTTGAATTGTTTTGTATAAGTTTCTTTGCCTTTTCTGGGCAAAATGCCCAAGAACATAGCCATTATTATGACAAAGAAATTGTATGAGTGGAGACCACGTCTCGGCAAACGTAGTGTAGGCCGCCCTCCGGCCAGGTGGGATAACGACCTGAGAAATTAATGCGGTAATCTAACAAAAGGGCACTATGTAGCAGGGGGCTAGAAGGTACGCAATAGACTGCTCTAAATGGGTAACTTTATTTTACTCAGTTTAAAGGTACATGATTTATAAATAATCCTTCTTAAATTTCGTTACAGATATTTTCTTCCAAGGACATTATTCTAAAATATTTTAAATTAGGCACGTGATATCTGAAGGCGACATCTAACCGGCGGGATCAGCAGTAAATTACATTGAAAAAGCATTGAAACTGGAGCGGCGTCATTGTATGCAGATCGACGTCTGCGCCTCAACGGATTTGCAAATGGCGGACATTTGCAAATAACCTACCTCGCTACCAACCTAATTATACCTTTATACCCCGTAGAATAACGACCATATCTCCCTCGTTTCATCAAAAGATAACATCGTTAAAAATGTCGCGCACTTCACGCCCTGTTTAAAATATTATCGTATTCTACAACTACGATACCTACGGGCAGGTGCCGGACTACAGCGGGCATCGTTATCCGATATCATTTTCAATAATAGAAACAATAGCCATCGCTACCAGCCATTGTTCAAATCACAATAGCGTCGCTCATTACTCAGTCCCTCGTTAACGCACGAAGACCCTCCGCGAAACGCTAACTTTATCAGCATCCCACGTCAAATATCTTACCATCTCGTACTAGGTTCGGTATCCGCGGCACAATCGACTCTAAATAAAAGCAAAGCGAACCGCGCAACGCAACATGACTCCCAGTAGCCAGATGCGTATCGATACTCCAAAAAAACAACCTTCCCATCCCTTCCGAATGCGAATCGCCGACGATGATATGACATTTCCCGCGTTCCTTTTTCAAAATGCCCGCGAATTGTCAACCATGGCATAGACAACGAGCGTATTTGAATACCCGCGATTTGAATATAAAGGTCGGTATTCACGTGTCTTCGCCATACATCAACTGTGAGAGCTTTAAGTCTTTCGAGCGCTTTTCGGACACAAATAAGCGTCTGATGTTCGACGGCGCGCATAATACGCTTCTGTTTCGATACCGATGAGGCCACACGCTACTGTTTATGAGACGAGAGTGATGATAGCTCTGATTTAGAGTTCATTTCGCGAATGAGGTGCCGATATTATAACTGCCAGCCTCATTCCATCGTTGATGTGAACGACTATCAGCTGCCGCATTAGGATAATCATATGAAATATTTTATAGCGTGTAAACGTCGATATTAACCGGGCAGACACCCACGGCAGGGTCCAGAATCTATATTTCATTTGGCCACAATTACAACCATTATACGGGGCGCAACTCTTTGATATTTCTTTTTATTTATTGTAGCAAACTTATTAGGATTCTGTGGCATTAATGATGACAGATGAGGCGGGGTCTCGTATCGGCTTAATGCGTTTTATGTCAGATATATGAAACGATAACTTTAGTGGTTAAAAGGCTAAAGAGGAATGAATACGTTAGTCTTCATTACCTATCCTATGTGCCTATGCTATGAATTACCTATGTCATTAGGTACGCGTAGATTTGTTACAAACCTACTATAGGTATTTATCAACTTATAATTAAGTAAGTATACATAGGTGACTTGTAGACCAGGGAACGTCGCATTATTATCAAACGCGATAAGTACGAGAAACGACGCGGTGACGACGAAACGTCGGAACAGGTTAGTGCCGACAGACGAACATTGCTTATTTATTACCTACGTACCTAACCCTTCTTTGAAAGAAAAGAAATCAAAAGAATCCTAGACTTAGTCTTAATTTTTTTGTGCGTACCTAGTAGTGTTTAGGGCAAAATGGCAAAAAAGCAAAATGTGATAGATAAGCCATCATGATGGTAAGGTCTAATTACATTTTCGGTGATTGCCGTTCAATGAGTGCCGTAAATCAAACGTATAAAAAACGAATTAATTGTCACTCGAGCTGTCAAAAAGAAAATAAACCAATGGGCTGAGAATAGGTAGTTCTTCTCCTTCGTTGTAGTCTTGGAATAAAACAATTTTTTAGACTCCACAAAATTTAACTTAACTTTCTGTTTCTCAGAATAGGTAGTCATAGACAAATTGAAGCAGATCGAATCTTTTGAATTTGAATAGTGAAGACATAAATGCGACGGAAACGGTGTTGTTTTTACCGCGTTTTAATTTAATTTGAATTTGGAATAACTCGAGCACGCCCCACTGCTTTACGAATGTCGTCAATACATCAAGTCGATGATAATCTCTATCGGTCCAGTATAGTAGGTTTTATATTATCTGTGTTCGAGGTAAGCTCCGCTCAAGGAATGGTATACTGTACTATTAGTAGGTAAGTTTATAAAAAATCCTTGGCTCAGCTTTTTTACTCTTTGTTTTCGTGTTTT
This sequence comes from Eupithecia vulgata, assembly GCA_946478455.1. NCBI lineage: Eukaryota > Metazoa > Arthropoda > Insecta > Lepidoptera > Geometridae > Eupithecia > Eupithecia vulgata. Next base: position 1,913,690 of record OX297877.1, read on the forward strand.
GATCATAGACATAGAATTTTTTCACTATTTGATAGTAAACCGCCCCCTGCCGGACGCCGCCATCAGTCAGATGTAAGGGGAACCCTGAACCTTCTGACAAACAACTCAAACTCTATTCAATCAAAACTTTTTTTTTTATCTTGCTACAAAGAAATGCTGATACTTTTAGGAGTACACTTATTATTTTATACTACACCTATTCGGAAAGTATATTAGTTCTTACTTGAAAAAAGGGAAGAAAAAAACGTGCGAAGCCGCGGGCAGCTAGTAAGAAATAATGTGATCTTTTACTACGACTCCTTTTACTTTCCCCATAGCAAAGCCATTTCTGTATTGCTTTGCATTTTCAGACAGCTCTACCACCATACCCTAGCACTGTTCACAATTCATGAACGCAGCTATAATTTTAGCTTCACTGGCAACATTCTTAGAAACGTCATGATTGTCAAAGTCAAATTAATTTTCTTTCAATGTCACTCACTTTCAGTTTGACAGCGAGCCAGCCAGATGAAAACGAGATGAAAACATAAACGGCTCAGGCAGACAGGCTCATCAAATTATACGATCCCCACCACATTCAGCTGCTTTCACCATGGTATTTGGCTTCTGGCGTCTTCATTACTCCGCTGTGATATGTGCCGTGCAGTCTGGTGTCACGTAGTTGTGTTTTCGACAGGGTACCGCTATGATCGCCAGGGTCACTTTCTACCCCACCTTACTTTACAATGTCCTCATGGAGAAGGTGACTGCAAGGAGGTGGTATGACAGGATGGATGATACGGTCATTCTAGGGGCCCTTCCGTTTCAAAGTATGACGGCACAGGTAAATAATAGGTTGTTTGTTCAGTGCTATGAAACCTGTTTTGCACACTAATTAAAAGTTTAAATAATAGGGCTTTCTTGAATTAAATCGTGCGTTTCTTAAATGAATTAAGCTGATAAACAAACCTACAAACTGGTATTTAATTAAATACATGTTGAGTTTCATTGGAATAGGTTGGTTTTGATGAGGTTAAATCCTTTTAGAAAGTTAGATTGCCATTTAAAGTTGTGTTTATTATGAATTCATATCTTAAACATAGCTAAGTATGCTCAATTTGACTTGTCTAAGTGCTTATTTTGTAAGCCTAAAGAAATAAAGTTATTGAGTTTGAGTTTGAGAATGTGGGCTTTTTGAGGTCTGTAATTACTGGTTTGGTAAATGAAAATTCCTAACCATCTTCCTTGCACAGTTTGGAAAACAGCTATCATAGATTGTAATTTCCAGCCATTATGACAAAGCACTTAAAAGGTCTGCTATGCCGTTATCATTAAATCTGCTGAACCAAATATGAAATTACCATGTAAATCTTATTATTTAATCAGCTTGTTTATGTACATTTAATAATTAAAAAGAATTATGTTCCCAAACAAAACCTAAATAATAAAAACATTTAATTAAAATTGTATGAATATTCATCAATCTAGTGAATTGTTTTCATAATTACTAATTCAATGTATAATTTGTATTTTCCCATAGCAAAGGTGAATAACATAATAATTGTAGATTTTTAATTGGGTAGGTACTTGTTTAATTTGTTTTGTTGATATAAATGCAAGTAACATACCTTAAAACAGAAAATACATATTTACTTTTCAGCTAAAACAAGAAGAAAATATGAAGGGTGTAGTATCCATGAATGAGACATATGAACTCAAATTATTCTCCAATGACGCTGAGGTAAGTATTTTACTTCTACACTTGCTTGGAGCCAGATCAGAGGTTGGTTTTGCGACTATGGTAGACCCTCATCAGGGTTATTCGATCCTACCATAGTCGTAAAACCTATTTGGGTCCAAAACACGGTAGGGGTTAAAATAGGTATGTTGGGATTTCCTTAAATTTTGATGGCTGGACGTTTGTTGACCTCATCACATCACGCTTAAAGTAATGAATGGAAAGTTGATCAAAGAGCAATCAGAAGCTTATACTAAATTAACTAAGAACTGCAGAAAAAAACAGTAGTGATGTAATAAAAAAAAATAATCAAAAAAAAGTTTCCTAAAAAAAATAAGGTTCCACCATTTAGTGTTGACCCTTTTTAAATAAAATAATTGCAATTTAGTGGTTTATAGGTTGTTGGTACCACCGAGACTTAGAATTTGGCTTTGCAGTTAAGGGATAATTGGCATTCAGCTACATTCAAATAGGCATGGTTAGGATAATGAGCGAAGTCACAGCAAAAGCTTGTTTATTTATTCTGCTCTATAAATGATCCTACAGTGTGTCCTTGCTTCAAAGCATGCCACCTCGTTAGTTGTGGTACCAAGGAGATTCTAGTTCTAATAATATGCCACCAGTTATCTGAGTTCATCTTTACACTATGCATACACAAATGAGTGCATTGTTATGCAAAACTGTGGAAGTCTGTTCTATTGATAAAGAATAAATAGATCTATTTACTCTTTATCAATTGAAACCTTTTTAACGCGGATCTGCACGTGGTTTTCCGAGAAATTAAATACTTTTCTTCTTGATAAATAGTAGTAGATTTTGTTTTTTTATTTAATAGATAACGATATTAGTAGCACAGCGGACGAAAGTCCGCCCGCGATGCAGAAGGTTGCGGGTTCGATTTCCGCCTCTTGACAAATGATTAACGTTCTGCGGATTCGGTCAGGGTGTTCTGCTTTCTATGTAAACTAATAAAAATCTATCATGTAGTACAAAAAATTCAGATTATCAGTTATCTAGTAACCATAACACGAGCTCTGCTTAGCTTGACGCATCTAGCCTCAATGATGCTGTATGAATTGTCTAGCAATAATTATTTTATTTATTCAAGATCATCTATCTATATCGTAGGTACCTACCTTTTATTTTAATACTTAATCTTTATTTTAAGGTGCTTCCCCGACCCAAATAGCGTTTGCGCGGCACCTATTTTATCTTATTATTCGTTGAAAAAAGGATATTTAATTTTTTTTGCAGGATAATAAAATAACAGAAGAAATAATTTTATTTGATCTCCTGGGGGGAAATGCCCTCTGTGCAATGATTAGGTACATTAATCTGGAACTTATTTTTTATTTACTCTTTTAAATCCATTTGTAGAAATGGCGTCAGCAGGGTGTAGAATTCCTCCAGCTAGCCACCACGGATATCTTCGAGTCGCCCGACCAGGACAAGTTGTACGAAGGTGTCACATTCATCAACCGGTAAGTCCTGGAATCTGTTCTAAACATCCCGATCATCTCAGCCGAACGTCCTCGGCTGGACATAGGCCTCCACAGGTCATCGCCACATAATGTCCGGTCCTGCGTTGCTCGCATCTAGCGCATCCTTCCTTTGTCAGGTCTAATCATGAAATTGCTAGTGTTATTTCGTAATTTCAAGTACTTTAGGTAGACCTTTGATTTATTAATAATCTAGATAGACTATAGCAGAATACAAAAGAGTTGATAACGCACAAAAAAAAGAATCAAACATAGGAAATTGCTAGAAAATAAAAAGACAAAAAAACGTCTATAACTAATATTATAAATGCAAAAGTGTGTTCGTTTGTTTGTTTATCCTTCCTTCATGCCCTACTAACCAACCTATCGACTTGATTTTTGGCATAGAGTTAGAGAGATGTCACACGGGCGCTGCCGCTGTGCTGCGTCGTCGCGGTCGCAGCGTTGACGCTCCGTAGTTCTACATACAAATCTGCCCGGCATGCCACACGGTTAATGATCATAAAAACATGTGCCTCGTTCCAGATTCCTGCCCATCAGCAGTAAGCTCTCCGGCGTGCCCGTGTCCAGTCCACAAGTGAACAGTGGGACGGTGTACGTGCACTGTAAGGCAGGGCGAACCAGGAGCGCGACGCTAGTCGGATGTTACCTTATGATGGTAAGAATTACCTTTGTGTAGCTGTCTTGTGCCGTGGCGACTGCGGTGTAAGAATCGACCCCCTCCATCTCAAACCGTGGATGTCGTAAGAGCCGACTAAGGGTCAGCTGACACAAAGTCGCAACGCTGCGCTCACTTTCTAAGATAGTGATTTAAAATACAAATTTATTAACTACGCAAAAAGATACTAATTTTGCTGACGAAACTTATCTATGTAGTATGAAAACTTCCCGCTGCATCGTGGTGCGTCTCGAGATGTCTCACGTCGCGTCTCATCTCAGCGTGAGCTGACCATCATCATCATAAAATATAGAATCCACCAGAGGACGGGCAGCACCTATCTTCTTTGTTTTTTAGGGTTCCGTTTCTGAGAAAAGATTTTTGACAGACGGACAACAAAGTGATCCTATTAGGGTTCCTTTTTACCTTTTGATGTACGGAACCCTAATAACGATCCTGTAAAAACTAATCCGTGTAAATGCGTCCTTACATATCTTAATTTCAGAAAAACGGCTGGTCACCCACCGAAGCTGTCAATTACATGCGCACGCGCCGACCGCACATCCTTCTCCACACGAAGCAATGGGAGGCGCTAGATATATTCCACAGACGACATATTAGCTCGTCGAAACAGAAGGAGACACTCTGAGTCGCGGATTTTTGTCGCGATACAGTTTAGTCTTCCATACGAAACAATGGGAAGTGCTATTTATAAGTAGGAAATGAAAAAAATACGTGCGGATTTGAACACTCCAATTCCGCACGCAGATGTCACCAGAGTCGATCATGATTAGCTCATAATAAGACGTGACGCTGCGCACTTTGATTCAAAATATAACTTTATTAACTACGCAAAAAGGTACATTTTTTTTATTGTCTTTATTTATTAAAATGGAGTTTTGTCACAAAGTGACTATGTCACTCCCATAAGAGATCAATTCTATATATATAAATAAACAATACAAAAGCACTACATTACTAGTAAATAAATTTTGACTAGCATTTTGGCTTCCTCGGAGTACGGGGAAGACAAAATGCTATTACAAACACCTACGCTAGAATCATAGAAACATCTAAAGTGTTGTCGCTGTGCCTCGTTACGGACACATTCCGTCAACAAATGCGTTACGGACACATTCCGTCAACACATGCGTTACGGACACATTCCGTCAACACATGATGTACATCTTCCACATACTTTATTGACATAACGAAAACTTCTCGTGGAGTGCTACGCCGTGCTACTCCGGGCTTGCGCCAATTGTATCTTTTTGCGTAGTAACTACTCAAAAAGACTACAGGGTCACATTTGCTACGCTAAAAAGTGTTTTTTTTTTCAAATTAACGAAATTACAAACAAGTAACATATACCTAAGCTATAGCTACAATGGCGTCCTCCTCTCTCCATCCATACATATCGTGTGCCCAGCAAAGATTTTGAATCCTTATTTCGAATGTACCAAAAATTTAAACAATTTATCTTCTATTTTTTTTTACATCTATTTTTTATTTTATATTTATCTCACCTTACACATAGGTAGAGACACAAATCCTTGACTTGTATTTTTATTACCAATTAATTACTATTATGACTATAGTGACACTAAAATCTAGATTTTAAGCACCTCAGAGCACTTATAGAATGCAATAAATAATCGAGTATTCAATTAGATTGTGATTTTCTTAGTCGAGGTTTTGGCACGAATCCTTCCAGGATCATCAATAAGAACCTTTTAACCTCCACACGAAGTTGTGAAAGGTGATAGCTATAATTTAAAGTACACATAATGTTATATAGTCCGCACAATAGCTTTGAGTTTTTAATCCGTTGTTTTTTGACGCGGTAGGTGTGTTTCCTAAATGTTGCCAACCGCTGGCTTGTTTGTAAATCTCGTTCTACAGGGTATAGATTAAATGCTTTGTGAAGATAACCTAGTTTTATACAGGGTGCTCCGAAATTCAACGTCAAGCCGAAAGCAGAGGACAGGACGACCCAGAAAAACCACAAAATCATGGGTCTCCAATGGTTTCTGAGTTAAGTATAGGAATTTAGTAAAAAGAATAAATTCTCAGCTCAGCGCCAAACTTCTCAGGATACGGATGTCAATATTTTATGATTTGATGATGGAAGCGTGCCCAAGACACAATTAAAATTTATTACTTGATTGTTATTTTCATTTACTTTATTAGTAATGTACTACAAAATCAAATAACTCATACATTTATTTTATTGAGACATTACATTACAAACATGCTTTCGGCTTGACGTGTTCGGGACACCCTGTACCCTTGAAAGGTGTGAAGTTCTTCGGGCTGAATTTTGTCATAAAGAATAATAAAAAGTAATTTTAGTTCAACTCTGGAATAAAAAATTAAGCTGCGAACAAATAATGGCGTAGAATAATGACGAATACAAACAAAACTTTGACCTGGGTTTCCGAAAGGATATTAATGAGCGGGAAATGAGAGACGAGTCGACGGAGTTCCTTTTAACGATTTCTGCCAGCTTAGTTCTTTCCGCTCGACTATTTGTTGGTAGTTATACAAAGTATGTAGTTCACTCTGTCCAGCAGGGGTATTTTAATTCGTCGGAAAGGCCTTCGGATTCGATATCGAAAACTTTGTCGAAGAACGCTATTTTAAACGAAATTATTATTTTAAATTCGAATCGGACGTTTCCGCTGCGGAAACGAATCGAATGAATTAAAATAGCCCTGCTGAATGTGTCCGCTCCGCACGCGGTGAAAGCCCGGCTTTAAGGCCGCTCCTTGGCCAATTTATTGATATATGCATCAAAAAATCTACTTGGTACATATACTATTGAGTCACAATTTCAATACAAAACTCTTCTACACCACAAAAAAAAACAAGAAAAGGCCATACATTAATAATAAAAGTACAACGGGCGGCCTTATCGCTTAGAAGTGATTTCTTTTAGGCAACCTTTTCAAAGTTATTATAATAATAGGTACCAATGTATTACAATACGATGTTATAGTTGAACAATTAATATAATATGCATTTATTTATGGTTAACAAAACCAAAGCAATGTTACATACAATGTTGTAAATAAAATTATTTAACAAATTAAACCTAGTTGTCATTTATGTTCCTTCCAATTTTCCTATAGAGGCGTAAACATGGCCGAAGTGATCGCGACGTCATAATCGACCCCTCCAACTCTGCCCGTGGATGTTGCGTCGTAAGAGCGACATCCACGGGTCACATTAATCCAACACCGCTACCACCCAATACAAAAACAGATTAACTGTTCGACAAGCTTAAGGCGGTATACCCCGGTGCACAGTAGAGCTGCGCCCCCGGTTTTACGTTGAACAAAGGAAATTTCAAAAATCCATCGCACTGTTTATGATACCTATTACAAGGTTGTAAAAGTTTTATTCTGTATTAGTTTAGGCCATGTTTAGGCAGAGTTTCGGAAATAAATTTTGGTGGCCACCAAGGAAAACTTCAAATCTCTGCCTAAAATAAAAATACAAAATGTTTTAAATGTCGACATTATTTTGGTAATCCAGGTAGGATTATCAAAATATAGTCGTGTGGTGCCGCTTTAGAATTTGCACAACCCCAAAGGCACCCAACTCTTCCCGTGGTGTCGTTAGAAGCGAGTAAGGGACATACGGGAAGTGGGCAGCAGCGCCTCTTGCAGAATAGATCTATCACCGAACTGCGATCCCCAACCCGCCTGCCCAGCGCGGGGATTATGGGCATTACCCCCCATCAGATAAAGTCAATATAGCTATTATCAGGGGGAGGCCTGCGTCCAGCAGTGGACCATTAAAGGCTGTTGAGGTTGAGAGGTAGGATTACGGTTATTTTATATTGTTAAGATTTATATTAATAATGAATTATAGCTCCGTCTTTTGTGGGCTTAATGTTTTTGTTTGGATTGTTATATACACCAAAAGATCCCAAAATAAAGTCTGTCTGGCCGTCCGTCTGCGGTTCATTCATCAGTAGGTATTTAAGTAGGTAGGGTATATAGTCGGTTTAGTTTTTAAAAACACGACAAATTATTAATAACTAGAGGCTGCCCACGGCTTCGCAGGCGTTGTTAAAGGTTATTTATATCCCATGGAAACTGATTTATGGGATAAAAAGCGTAGGTATGTTATTCTTCATCCCTTCAACTAACACTATAGCAAAAATCAAGTCGATTGGTTGCTTAGTTAAGGCGTGAAGGTATGACAAACAAACACACTTTCGTATTTATAATGTTAGTGTATAGATTTCGCTGCGATCAATAATCTGTCGATCATGGTGATTATGGCGAAGTGATCATCTCATGAGGACACCGTGCTGGTAGCGCCACCGGTCGCGTCACCAACAAAAATGCAGTACCTACAGTTGTATGTTCATCATCAGCCTATATTAGTCCACTGCTGGACACAGGCCTCGCCTAATTACCGCCATAGCACCTTGTCTTCAGCTTGCCGTAGGGTTACCTCACCCGTTATCTATCAGCTGGCAATCTAATAAACCGCTGGTGGCGCAACGATTAATATGTATAAAGGGCTGTTTAACGTTTCATTCACTCCACCACCAGTTGGTAGTGTGTTTTGGTGATCCTCGCTTGGTAGCTAAAGACAGGATGGTAGTGCGACCAGTGGCGCCACCATGGTGTCCTGATGGGATAGGGCTCTAAGATGTGAGTATGTTAGTTTGAACACGGGGTATGTATGTATTATCTCCAAGAAACTACAGAACTGATCTAGAAGACCATTGCCTACATAGAGTAAAAATCCGACATAATTAATAATTTAGGTAGGTACTTTAATATGCAACAATATGGAGCGAAGCCGCGGTCTCAAGTTAGTGTTATAAATGAAACAAACTTTTTCATGTATTGTTTATTCTACACTAACTAAAAATAAATAGATAACAGAAAACGACATCTATTCTCTAAATCGGTATAAAATAATGAACTAATTTCGAAAATACGAACCAAATAACGTGGTAACAATTTTAAGTACTTGATTTTTCAAATTTTTCGTGTAGCCACGTTTTCAAGATTTAAAAAAATATGCACAACTCAGATACAAAATCACAAGGGGTCTTTTAACAAATATAATACTTTATCAAACTTAGTTATGGATCTATTATCTAATTTATACAATACTACTAGTTGTTAAATCTACTAAATAGAACTCCTTACATTAGTCGTTTACCTAACAAAACAGTTTGTATATGGATTATAAGCACTGAACGAAATGTTTACCATGTGCCAATATGTAGAAAACATCACAAACCATGATAAACATTCCAATAAAAGTGCCTACTTTTAATCAAATCAAGTTTTAATTCCTATAAAGATCTCGTAAGTTCGTACACAAGCTTTCTGTCCAGAATCCGAACAGTTCCACTGCCTGTCCATTGACGAGCAAGGTATCGGGCGGATTTATGTATTATTAACCAATGAATTTGCATACAATTTTTGCTCCGTTTCAGAGGAACAATAGCTAAAAATCTCCGCTCCGCTCGCTCGCTCCTCATCAATGGACAAGCAGTCTTAAGGTCAGCTCACACTGAGACGTGACTCGCGCGCTTTGATTCAAAATATAACTTTATGTACTACGCAGAAACGGTACAAATTTTATTGACATAATACGAAATGGAGGAGGATCCAGCTGGGTTGGGCCGCTTTGGGAAACTACGTCATAACCTACGGAGCTGAGACGTGGACACTCACGGTAGGGCTGGTCCACCAGTTTAAAGTCGCCCAGCGAGCTATGGAGAGCTATGCTCAGAGTTTCTCTGAAGGATAGGATTCGCAACGAATACATCCGACAGAGAACCAAGGTTATCGACATAGCTCAACGGATTAGCAAGCTGAAGTGGCAGTGGGCTGACCATATCTCGAGAAGAACCGATAACCGCTGGGGTAAACGTGTTATTGAGTGGAGACCGCAACTCGGCAAACGTAGTGTAGGACGCCCTCCGACCAGGTGGGATGACGATTAGCGAAAGACTGCTGGCAGATACTGGATGCGGCAAGCTGAAGACAGGGCGCTATGGCGCTCATTAGGGGAGGCCTATGTCCAGTATTGGACTAGCATAGGCTGATGATGAATACGAAAACTACACTCCGCGCCGCGCTTGCGCCAATTTTTATCTTTATCGTATCGTAGCGTCGTCGCGTCTTGGTGTGAGCTGACCCGAAAGCTCTCCGTTCACAACTCGTAGCATTTATGCCTTAGGCCTTCTGTTCGGACTTAATAGCCCATACGTTTCGGATGGTGTTCGCGATGCCGACGTCGTGACTGATGATGTAGAATAGGCCTCCGAGGGTAGCGATGGAGAGCAGGTAGACTAGACCAATAGCGATCTTGGGGATGACTGGGCCAAATATGCTGGCGCGGACGTAGTCGACTGCTATGGCTTCTAGGCCCCTGGAAAATATATAAGCTTTATTGTAGGAGTTTTATGGATAGGTTAGGTACATTATATATAGTACAAGAAGAAATTATTAAGTATCTAACATATCCGACGTTTGTCGGACGCCCAGTTGCAAGGTGGGTGGACGACATAATACGCGTCGGGGGGCGGCAATGGAGGCGGTTAGCACAGGACAGGTGGTGGATGGCAGATGAGGGAGGCTTATACCCAGTAGTGGGTAAAATCCGGCTGTGGATGATGATACAGAGCAAAGATTTCTCCTCCTGATCCTCAACAGTCTATAATGTTCCACTGCTGGACGCAGGCCTCCCCCAGATAACCGCCTTATTGGTTTTATCTCATGGGGGGTTATGCCAGAGATTTCACCAGACCATAACACAAGGGACCTAAAATCTAAGGCTACCTAGTTTATTAGCAGCACAGCTATTTGTAGTTAGCTGTGTGTGTGTTGTTCTCTAGACTAGAGACAGTATGTTGGGCACCAAAAACAAATATAATTATCTTTAAACCTATTCAGAAAGTTGATTATTCCTGTTACAAACCTAGAAAACCTTTCTAGTAACCTAGAAAGTTCGTTATTGCAATTTCGTGCAATTTGCGTACTAAAAACCGGGACTGAATGGAATTTAATTTGCGGGAGAGAAAAGTGTATGGGAAACCATTTCTAACGTGATATTTTTTGAAACGGCCTGTAGCTATGGTTATTTTCATAATAGGCAAAACGACAAAAAGTTTTACTCCGAATCCGCCGTATGATTTGGCCTCTTCCGTACTATTCGGAACAATAATTGAAAATCGTACGCGTATTTCATAGCTTACGATTTTCACAAAATTCAGGTTTACATTTTCAATTTACCTACACAAGTGATTTTGAAGATTTTTCCTCATAGTTGTAGTATTAAGCACTATGTAACACTCTGGAGAAGGTGCGGTTCCTACCTGGTGTGTTTTTAGTTTTTAGCTAATGCCCAAATGACACACTCGATAGGAATCAGGCCAACGTTCTCGCCTAGGTGTACAATGTACTATTAGAATTTTATTAATGGTAATAGTGACTAAGAAAAGAAACTAAAGCAGGTTTGAGAAAAGTAACAAAACAGTCACACATTAGATTTAAGGTAAGGCTAAAGACTAGCGTATATTTTGTGTCGCGTAAAATGCGTACTTTCATCAGTAAAAATATAAATTTAATTTAATAAAATCCTATTGAATAAAAATAGTACTTTAGTATAAATTAACTCAAAAATTACACTCGTTTGAACTCAGCTTTGAGGAACGACAGAGCAATTTTGCAATTTTATGGTATTTAGTTTAATAAATTATTTCAATAGCGGTGAACTTTACTGCTAGCGCAAAATCTGGTGAGTAAAAACGGAACTATTAGCATCAGTGACAAGATAGCATTTTTATTTCCTTTGGCCACAAATAAATCCAATAAAAAACCTAACACAATACTTTTCCATATGAAAATGTTTACCAGAATGTATGAGCTGTCACAAGCACAGCAAGCAGTGAATCCAGGATTTGGTTTGGCATCATCAGAGCAGCTGGTACCAGGGGCACCAGGGCTAGAGAGACTGCTCTCTCAATCACCCACAGTTTGGAGTGGTCGTGAGACTTCGCTGCTGAGCTGAGGGCGGATGATGTGCGGAATGAACGGACCTGGAATAATTAAATACAAAAAAATAGAATTTATTTAGGCCTATGTCCATGAAGTAGCAACGGCTGTTTGTGGGCTGCATGCTGGCTTACAAGTTTAATTTCATGAAAAAAAAGTTAAATTAAGGATCAACAATTGAGGCCGCTGATTTGGCACACGAAATCTACAAATTGACAAATTTTCGGATTAATTCCTTTTTTGTGCTATAAGACCTAGCTTGACCGGACAGAACATACGTTTTGGAAGTTTTTATTTATTAATAAGAAAACTACTCAAATTTTAAAATAACTGTCTCCAGGAACCAAGTAATTAGTAATAAAAATCCGTTTATTTCAGGCACAATAATGGCATAATTAATAACCTATGAATTACAACATAAGTCATTTCAATAGACCATAGTGTTCCTGAGATTTCAACCAAATTATGTACAAAACAGTGCAATTTCACATCTTTTTTTATCATATTTATTTTGTTAATTGTGTTTTAACATAGAAGGAACCAAAGAGAATGAGATTGCCATAAGTTTGACAAGCAAACATAGTCCATTGGTTTAGTGTGTCAATAATCTTTTGCTCAACGAAACCAAAACTAAATGTATTAGATTTATTTTACCGAATGTAAAACAACTGAAGTAAACGTAAGAAGAATTGGTAGAATTTGTGGACAGTACAGTACCAAGCTATCGAAGAGACTAAGTTCTGCATCATATGCAGTAAAAAAAATCCGTCATCTTACAGATGTTGATACTTCTAGACTAGTATATTTCAGCTACTTCCATAAGTATTATGTCTTATGGTATACTGCTGTGGGGGAACTGCAGATAATAATATCGTATTTGTGCTGCAGAAGAGGGCTGTTCGTGCAATCTATGATATGGGTCCCAGAGAATCCTTACATAATAAATTTAAAGAAATAAACATAATGACAGTACCATGTCAATTTATTTATGAAAACTTCAAACGGTTCCCCAAAAATAGTTTTATATGTACATAATTTAAATACTAGAAATAAGAATAAAGTCACTGTGCCCTCAACTACACAAGTTTATTGTATCTTATAAAGGACAATGTATACGCTTCCACAAGAAAACTCCAAGTGAGTTGAAAAAATGATCAATAAATAATTTGAAACAAATTGTCAAACATATCCTTTATAAAAAGGCTTACTATAAAATATCAGATTATTGCTCCTTGAAAACTAACATTCTAAGAAGGTAAATGTTTCTTGTTCACTTCTTTACTTTACCTTAAAAAGATTGAAGTGGACAAACAATCAAAGTGATCACTTTATTTCCTAGTTTTACTTATGTAATCTGAGTTTGCTCACAAGTCCAAGGGTCCTGTAAGGTTCAAAGGAAATAAAGCACTTTGAATTTTGAAACACGCTAGGTTCACCCCTTAAATGTGGCACATTTTAGTGCATCCATGTTTTCAAAGATATTTTAATTCTTATAAAGTAGGTTTACCTACACAAGTAGGTACACTCTACTCCTTCACCTGCAACTGACTGCTGGGTTTAGGGCCTCCTACCCTAAATAGGTGTGCGGTTGTAAAAAAAACTATTGATTACCAAGTAAACTAGTAGCTAGGACTAATACCTACAGCATTCAATAGTGGTGTAGAGTTTGCTTCCTTCAATGCAAGACTCCTCATAGGTAATGTTGTGACAGGGCGCTGCATTGCCGGCTGAGCGGCCAGCTTCATTAGATGCCTGCTGCATGCTAAAATGCATTGTATTCAAGTTATAATAACACAATAGTATATTATAATTGGTACATTTGTTTTTACAGATTTTATCTCAATTTCGGTGCCCATGGCATACTGGCCATATTGTAAGCAAATTTTGATGGTTAATATGCCATCACGAATGTAGAAACGACATGATTACAGAAAGGAAATTCGAGAAAACCGTACAATAAAGCCAGCAAGTTTATCAACAACTGTTATGTAACTTGAAACTGAGTTTCCTGGTGATTGAATACATGTACTACCTGGAGTTCGTAGGAACATGGAAAACGCCATGTCTTTTCACAGTTATTATTGAGAATTTGTGAAAATAAGAATTGTTTGTGAAGGAAACGAAGAAAAACGGCAAGGCAGGCAAGGCAAGGCAATCTTTTTTCTTGACTAGTCTTGTAATTCGTGAACATGTCATGTGAATTTGATGTTGTTTGTCACTGTCAGAATTGACAACACCTAAATATGGCACCCGCTCCACACCGACACGGTGTTTAATAATAATCACGAAATAGAAAAAATAAGTGGAAGTGCTATGCAACAAAATTACTATGGGCACCGGTGTCGCCAAACTCACACAAATAAACTACTACACAGTACAACAAAACAAAAAGAAATGTTTAGGCCTAAAACTAGTTTTACCTAAAATAAGATAATTCGTTTTAGAGCTATTTACCTTTTTGTATAAGGAAAAATGTATCTTGTTGAGTTATGAAAGGTTTTAGTTTTAGGAACTTTTTTTATTACTTATATATGTCTAGATATTGTAATTATTTATTGATAAGGTATGTTTTAGGCACAAAGTAAACATGATTTGTAGTATCGATCAAATCAACAGTTGACTTGACTACATCACTTAACGAGTAGCGAAGAACATTTGAGAATAGAAACAATCTAAAACCAACTTTATGCTAACCGCATAAGATTGATTTTGACTAACCGTTGTAATAAATTATTTGTAAATTTTAATAAAATAAGATTTTAAGGAAATGCAACGAAAATGCTACCTATCGATTGTATAAAACACCCCCACGAGTTTTTTTAGATTTTTGATTTTATAGATTTCTTCGCCGACTATCATTTATACACTCTAAAATGGAACAATACGGCATAACTTCGGAAAAATGAATTTGTCGTGAGACTAGCAACTCGACGTGATGTAAGAACACGACTGAGATCAGTTAAGCGTAACTACGCATAATTGTGGCATGCATGCCACGCCTACTTAACACTTCCACTTGTTTTTTCTGTTCCATGTACCGAAGTGGATCTCTTGTTTTATTGGCGTTTTCTACCGAACACCATCGACGACGACGACAAGTAGACGACGACACGACGACGCCCGACCGCCCGTCCTCAAGGTCCTCACTCATTCAATGAACGCACAGGAACGCACCAAGATAATGCCAGGCAGGTGCCACTGAAATGTCAATTTTGACAGCGTGCCAAATTTTAAACAATTTGGCAATTTGTAAAAATTTTTGTGATTGGTATAAAGTAGAATGTAAATTCAAATAAATCCTGTAGAAATGTGAAATTACTCGTGCAACTTCAAAAATACTTTGTCCGGCGGTATCACCGGCAAAGAATAATCCACCTTTAGGCGTAAGTACTAAAGTAATTTAGAAAACAGAAACTGCAGGCAACCTGGACGTCAGACGGTAAAATAGTATTATTGTTGTGTGAATGCCGCAGAGCTATCGATTTGATGATGTTCTGCTAATTATGCACACAGAGGAATGCTCTGGAGGCTTTTCGAGTTTTTAGCTTATATTCTAGTTTTAAATATTGTTATTATAATATCTAATCTCATAATTTTCTACCATCAAAATTCTTTGACCAAACAACTTATTAGACTGCTTAAATTATATGCCGATCGTTTAAAAAAAAGTACACAATACCATACCTAAATATCAGTTAATTTAGAACTTAAGATAGATCAGATCTGAAATTCTGAACAGATCTGAAAAAAAAATCCTTTCTTAGTATTTTATGTAACTTATGTACTACTTATATCTTTATCCTGATAGACCATGGAGCCCGAGGAAGAGAGTGTACCTCCTTATAAAAAGATTGCCGATGATATTCCTCAAGTACACTGTAAAAGCAACCACAACCGTCCACAAACAAGGTTTACAATTACATGTACACTATTGTGTTCAATAATTTTATTTACAAACACAATTTATTTATGTTATTATAACATATTTAGAAAGTCTTGGAAACTTCAATATAAAGTCTAAGACAAAACTGAAGTTAAGCATTGTAAAATAAAATTTTAAAGATGAATCAACTGGTCAAACTAAGTTTAAAATCTGTAGTTTTTTATTAGCTATTTACTCCACCATGCTTAAAAATGCACTGATTCAAAACAAAAATTATTATTGTAATCATGTATTATTGAAGGTTTCAAGAATTAATATTGTATTCCAAGACCAAAGTACATATGTAGTTTTTATTAAATATATTCTATTCAACACCTTTATTATGCAAGCTTAGCACTCTACTACATCACACACTTTTGAATCAACATCATTGAAACATGAACATTTGTATTGCATTTTGTATCTTAGTAACAACATGGGGTACATTATGACCCCAGTCACCTGTGCTCAATACACCATGCACTGTTTGGGCCATTGTAACCATGGACCATGCTCAATCAATACACCATTAATTCTGCTTTGTATGGTTCAATTGTAACCTTGCTTAAATTAGGTCACATGATAAAGTGGATTGATATTCTGATAAGAAACTTTTAAGAATGAAGATTGCATTGTTAATGCTGGAGACTAGCCCCAAAGTGGGCATAATTTATATTATTTATATAGATGATATTATTCAATAGGAAGTAAAAAAGATTATATTATTTAAAAACTTTTTATGGGCCAGATGACCCAATATTAATTTACTTAACTTATTATACTTAATATACACTTAACCAAATGTTTTTAAATAAAATTAGTAATGAAATTCTAATTTGTCTTATGAGTGCACCTAATGCAAAAATCAAACAAACTGAGTATTTTTAAAAACTTAAATTTAAGGTTACAATCGTAATTGTTCAGATTAAAAAAATACGATAGGTAGGAAAAAAACCTACAGAAGTTGAGTAATTAATTCTTGAATTTCTGAAACAAAAACAGGATTCTTTATTAAGAAAAAATACAAATTTCGCATTTAAAAGGGTTTTAATTGGAATGCCCTAAATTAACCAAT
The DNA here is from genome assembly GCA_946478455.1 of Eupithecia vulgata. NCBI lineage: Eukaryota > Metazoa > Arthropoda > Insecta > Lepidoptera > Geometridae > Eupithecia > Eupithecia vulgata. The sequence goes on from OX297877.1 coordinate 1,930,597, forward strand.
GGAAATAAAGCCATACTAATGTTTTATTTGCTTATAAGCTGTTTAATTCAATTTTAAATAATTGTTAAGTAGATAAAATCAGCAAAAACTTGTTTTTTTCCCTGACGTTGCTCTGCTCTCTCCCACTCCTATTGGTTATAGAAAGCACCCTTAATTCATCAAAATGCACAGAAGGCCACATAATCAGAAGTCAGAAGTTAATAACTTTTTTTATGTTTATAAAATAAGCACTTAGACAATTCAAATATCAAATAAGGTTCACACAATCTGTTATCTGTTGCTCAGCTGAGAAAATCTCTCCCCATTATTCTAATTTATACCTACCCAGAAATATCAAACTTTCCGCACCAACTGGCCCCCAACCCTTAAAAACCGAATAATTTCGCGGTTTCAGCCTCCCTCGATACGCCAACTAACATGCCTCCCCCGATAATCCGTAAATTCTATCATAAACAGACCAGTCGCTCGCTGGCGCTCGTCTGAGCAAGACGTGCTTCGCGACAGCATTTCTAAACACGTTTACTTACAATAATAATTAAATCTGTGCGGTTTACATTGTTGAAGCGACAACCGCAGTCGCTGGTCGGACCGTGACTCAGAAGACCTTAGCATTAGCACGTGTGTAAAAATGGGCAAGATTTTCGAGTGAGTAACGATAACAGATAAATATTTATGTAGTTTCCGAGGGAGTAATTGGACGTAGTTATGCAAAAAGGAACCAACCCTCAAGATGTTACTTTCGAGATAATTGAGTTTAAAGAATAAAGTTGTGTAGAAATGTCTAGGTAGCTTTTATTACCTTTATTGTTTTACAGTCTTGTGTAGGGTAATGAGGGCTTTATACAAAGCTTAAAAAGTTAAGATTTTTTTGGGCACAAGTAGTTGTTTTTATATTAAATTGCAGTTGGTTCCAATGCAAAATGCAGTTTTTGTGGGTTGGTTCCCTGTTACAAAAAGAAATGAAAGCAAATTATTAGGTTTATTCATGTTTTATAAAAAAAAATGCTTAACTACTAAACAAACTAAATATTGAACACAGCTAAGTAACGTGGCACAAACAATCTTCTCATTCAGGTACATGCTAAACATGTTTTCTTATTTTTACGTTATTCAAAGTTAAAATATAGTTAAGTTAAATAGTTTAGGCTTTTTTTAATATCTTTATAAATTCGGATACTGACCGGCGTTGTTATTTACTATATTATATAACGCCGGTTGTATTGTGACATTGTTATATACCATATGCTATGGTTCCATTTAACATATTAAATCAGCTCATTATAGTAAATCACGCAGCATGGTTCTAGATCGTAAAATATGAAATGTCGAAATGTGGGTTAGTTCCCTTGTTACATACTCATATCTTTGCTAAGAGCCGTTAGATGGCCAGAATCTTTTTTGAACATATAGAATACATGCTTAGGAACCTCCCTGTGCACTTAACTCCATTTTGACCGAGTTGTGGGTTGGTTCCTTTTTGCATAACTACGTCCAATTTACTTCGAGAAAAAAGGGAAGGGTCCCAGTTCCAAGCGATAGGTTTAATCTTGCTTTCCGGCTTCGTATCTACGATTACGTAAATCAACGTAGTACCTAACACGTAAAATACGTAACGTAGGTAGTAGGTACGTAACAATGAAAGAAATTCAATTTTCAATTTCTTAACTAAATATTTTGTTAAGTTCACTACATAAATTTGATATTTTAAAACGTACTAGATCGGAACACACAGATAATCACTTCTATTTCGATGAATGTTTTAATTTCATTTGAACATTTAAAACTAACATCGTGTTAAAATTCGTTAATTTTGTGAAAAAAAATGACCGTTCGTTGATAACTAAAATGAAGTATAAAGATATCCTTTATTTTAATTATAACTAGCGACTATATAATGCATGTACCTATTACATAAAAACCTTTCTCTTGAATCACTCATCAATTAAAAAAACCGCATCAAAATCCGTTGCGTAGTGTTAAAGATCTAGGCATACATAGGGACAGACAGACAGACAGCGGGAAGCGACTTTGTTTTAATGTAGTGAAGACATCGTCCGATTAAACTGACAAATGCTACCTGATTCATGCGACGCCATGCCACACCATGACGTTACTGAGGAGTTATGCATTGGGCATGTGCGTGCATATCGCTTGATCGAAAGCAACCTCACCTCAACAGCCTATAATGGGCCACTGCTGGACGCAGGCCTCCCCCTGATTTATTATCTAGTGGGGGTAATGCCCATAATCCCCACGCTGGGCATGCGGGTTGGGGATCGCAGTTCGGTGGTAGATCTATTCTCCACCGCCCCCCGTTGTATGTCCCTTAGTCGCCTCCTCCGACACCCACAGGAAGAGTTGGGGTGAGCGGCTAGATCGTCAGCAAGCTGTACTCGCAATATTGACACCAAAATAGGTCCTTGACGTAACCCTCGATTGCTACAGGTTTCTTGATTTAAGATTCAAGATATTTTATAAAAATAAACAACTTGCCTCGACAGCAAGTTAACCACTAAAAACACGAACGAAAAGTTCCAAAACGCATAATGGAGCGAAAAAGATGCAAATTCGAGTTCTAAAACGGAGGAGATATGAAAAATTATGAATGTTTTAAAATTCTGCGATTTGCTGCGATGATGATGATGATACATACCAGTGTCGCTAAATATTTTCCAACAATATTTCTTCTTTTTTATATCCATTTTTTTTACAAAAATATCTAGGATTTTAGAACCGAGAAGGATTAAATAACAAGACATTTACTTTTCCACTCTATTTGTCCCAAGGCAAGAATCGAACTCAGGAGATCGCACCTCCTGCGTCGCAGGTGGATATTCGCCCACCGCGCCACAGTGGTCATCTTTTATTTATTTTCCATAGTTAAAACAATCATGTAATATTCTATTATATTTAATTTTGTCATTTATCTCGACTTAGTTTAATGTTATTGTAATGTAGTGGCCACAGATATCAGAAATAAAGGTAGTGGCTTAGAAATAAAGTAGAGGATGAGGTGGTAATATATGGGCCATATTACCACCTCATCCCCCATTTTGTTTCAGCCTGTAAAATTAAAAAAAACAAATTGTTCTATTAATGAATATTTTACGTTAAAACATTTAGCAATTATATGTTTATTCGTGTCTAAGCCTGTATTTATTTAATATATTCTAATTATTTTGTCATAAAAAAAAACAAATAAAATAAGTACAAATCTAAGAAAGTTGGTTTCTGAGGTATTATGACCTCTCCTAAAAGACATTCCACACTTATGTCATTAATGTTTTAAATAAAGAAATGATTGACTAATAATCTGCTAAAATTCAAGTCACTGACCTTCAACACCTCGAATCACAGGAACCGCGTTGTTGGCACAATAGTGAAATACAAATACCCAACGCTCGTGAAAAGCCCTTCGCCGGTACTCGTTACGTCTTGCTTGTATACCAAAAAAATATGAAAGACTAGCGGCGTTTTGGGTATAAATCAACGTAGTCACGTTCTACCATTTCAGCTACTTCCTACGTGTTGGAGCTGTTTCAGTAAGGAAATGTCAAAGGAGGTCAAAATACCTGCAGGGGCCATATTACCACCTTCTCCCAATACATATTTTCACTAAATTTCATAGGCAAATCGTTTTATAGATTCCTTATATAATGTAACCCTAGGTATATCTAAACCTTGTGCGATTGTTATACAATTTCTTAGCTCCCCTACGTTTATTTATTTATTTTTTATTTATTTTATAGGAAAACCAGAAGCTTAATGTTACAGAATAATAAGAATGAATATATCCTAGAAAGCTTAAATTAAGGTTTTCACGACTAAAAAACAGTGTAGTAACAATCAATAGAGCTATGAACATAATTAAAATAAAAAGAACAGTAAAGGGTAATTAACATAAATCTAACAGAAGGTAACAAGTTAACATTGTGTATGTATATATATATCACACTACATTTGATGCAACTATTCCCTCACCAAAAAATTCACCGCTCAGCCGCCGCCTGGCCGAAGAAACACTGGTGCAAAATAAGTCAAGGTCGAATCGCCTACATAGGGTATTAAAGTTGTCACTTGCTCGCCACAGAAATGAATTCTGTCGATAATTGGTACCAGCATGAGGTACATATATAGTGGGATTAAATCTCGTAGGTTTGCGGGGAGCATTAAATTTTATTCTATGGAGCAGATCGGGACAGTCAATATTATTAGAAGTGATTTTGAGCAAAAATGATAAGTCAGCAATTTCACGCCGCTTAGAAAGTGGAAGTATATGAAATTTCATACATAATTTTAGGTAATTAGTTGAGCTATAAGGAATTTTAAGACGGAAGCAAAGGTACTTAATGAACTTAATTTGGATACGCTCAATCCTATGAATATAAATATCATAACGGGGATTCCAAACTTGAGATGCGTATTCAAGAATGCTCCTAACGAAAGTGCAGTAAAGGATATATATATTTACAGAAATATCATCATTACTGCCGATACCTAAACACACCATAGACTTGCAGACTACCCTTGCCTTTCGTGCATGTTAGCCATAACATGTACGTAAGGAAAAGCTTTGACAGCACGAAACACAGATAATATGCAGATTCGGTATGTACCTCTTTGCTGATCGTAGCGATTGCTAGAATCTAACATGGGGTATGATTCGTGCGTGAAGGAAACTTTTTGGCCAGTTGTCAAGCTGACTGGAGTACCTACCGACGACGTATAGTTCCACAAACATATCTGTGGTCAATAGCTAGTCTATAGGCTATTTGAATAATATATGTATGTACATATTTTTTAATGAAAGCCATCAAAATACAGTTTTTTATGTTATGGTTATGTTATGACTGACTAAGATGATAACATTGATATTTACAACTTATTTTCGATGTAGTCCTATCCTATTGATTTTTATTTTTAATGAGTTTTAATTATTTGTTTCTAGGTTTGTTTACAAACAATCGACGTCGTGTTTGGCTAGTGTATTGTATATTTCGCACGCAAAGAGCTCTTCAACACTTTTTGAGACTTTTAATGACACATTCCGAATAATCAACTCCTACCACTAGGGTTGCGCTAATATCTTTCTAGGTAGGTACTTCCTTGCTTGACTCACCGTCCCCAATTCTTTCTTTGTTTCACTCCTCTTATTAATTTGTAAATGCGCAAGCCTCGTTTAACCCATGCCATGTCCAGTGATTAGTGCGCCCAGTGCGGGTGATTTCATACCTAATTCGAGCCAGAACGGGTCATGGGCAGTTTTTAGTTGCAATTCTATTTCTGGTGCCGCCATCTGCTAGCACTTTCCATTTATTGCCGTGTCGGAGGAATACATTATTCTATATTTGGTTCTTGCTGAAATAGTCTAGGGTTTGTCTTTGTGCTTTGTGTGATATTTGACTTGAACAATGTACGCCATGCCATGTGTTTCTGTCAATTTAAATATTCTTCCATATGTTACAAACTCATGAGAAAAAATTTTGATCACGCACTGATAAAAAGTTTTTAAGATTTTTTTTCCCAACACACGCATCAAAAATTTGCGCTACTGAGTACTGACCCGGCCTGCCACAAACTCTTTCCCTGGTAGTTTGGGACGAATTCTACCACCAAATAGTGCTGTTATAGAACTATTTACTGACTACCAGGTTAGCATTACCATGAAGAAACTAAGATAGATGTTACCAGTGCATCTCTTTTCAACTCCGTATCACCTCTTAATTTCTGCTCGCCTGGTAATTTGGGCACTAATAAATATAAATTAGTGTATCATCATCAATCATCATCTTCCATTCCACTGCTGGTCATAGGCCTCCCTCGATATGCGCCCTGTCTGCTCTTATAACCGCTTCAGAGTCGTCCTTTATACATGACTTATAAAACGTATTTCAAGACGCCAAGGCTTGTGACGGACTTGAAACAAACAGCTGGCAAGTTACCACAGATTAAATCGATATTTATTAATCGAACTCGCCTATGATCGCTTTCCAGTAATCGTCTTTAAATAAAATGTCGTGTAGCAAATAAAATTCGTTTACCAATACAAATGTAAACAACCAAAATCAACCCCTGTGAAAATGCCACGTCATTCTCTTGTCGGAAGTTCTCATTATTCCGATCTAAGAATTACAATTCCCAAATTACCTGAGGGGAAATTCAGGAAATTATTATTCCCGTAAAAAGTTCCGATCGAATCTTTTGCCCAGCACACCCTTTACTTTAACGCCTTTGCTAGCATACCTACTCTTGCTTGATTCTGTGACTTTTCGCCTGAACTTTCGTAGTGAGTGTGGGTTATTCTGTTGGCGTCATATCGAAGGGAGGGACCCTTGGTTCCTCCCTTCGACATGACGTGGGATCGATAGTCCTCCACACGCAGTCGGTTCCCTTTATTGCAATGCTCCCGTTTTTAGGGCCTTTCGTAATAGGCACCGACCTGCTCGGGATATCAATCTCACAATACCTGCTCTAAATTTTCTTACACTTCGTTCGTGAAAACTCTGTTCAAGTTGAGTGGGAGGTATTTATGTTTTACTTTGTTATTAAAAGATGTCAACTTCCAGAGAGGTCCAAAAAGTAACGTTACATTGGGATAAAGTATTTTAAATAAAATTCAACTAAGCTAAAAAATACTTAGATTAAAACCGTGATCCGTGGTCCATAAATAATAATTAATTATTATTATTTATAGACAGTTCTAATAGCATCATCCAGCCACAAGCTAAGCAGAGCTTGTGTTATGGGTACCAGATGACTGATATAGGTACCTACATAATACATAGATATTTTTATTTTACATATATACCACCCAGTAAAACCTCCCGAACAAATATCCGCAAAACTCTAAGAAATTAAATAAGTCTCAAAAAAATACGTTTTTTTTATTTGAATTCACACAGTTACACTGATAGGTATACGTACATAATTTATAATACATTGGATAGATAGATATTTTTTATTATACATAGAAAACGACCAGAACACCCTGAACACAATCATGTCTGCAGATCGAACACACATTTGTCCCGAGTGGGAATCGAACCCGCAACCTCTTTTGTCGCAGGCAGACCTTCGAAGCTGCGCCCCACCCTCAAGTCCTGTTGAATGTTTTGGTAACTTATTTAATTTCTTAGAGATTACCCAGAGTGCGAAAACTTACGTAGGTACTAAGTATAATACAAAAACCTTATCCGCTAATCGTACAAACATTTGTCCCGACGCGAGAAACGAACCCCTGCGTCGCGAGGTTGTCAATACAATAAATCCATCACATCGATTCCCTAGTTTCAAACTAAAAAGGTCAAAATAAACCCATCAAGGCCGATATCGAACTTCTATTTGTAACTAACGATTTCTAATTACTTTTCCATAGCGTAACTGTACGTAGAACTCGCCTTGAATAATACAGTGTCTATACTCCAGCCAAATTTAATGTGAAATCTTTGTAAACAAATCCATACTTACTTAAAATTTAACCGTACTTACGTAAACTGTCAAACTTTTGCCTTGTACATAATATGTAGATGAAGGAATAATATTTCTTAGGCAATAAACATTTTGATCTTCCCTCAATAAATTTAGCTAAATTTAACTGGACGCCAAGCATGTGAGTAAGATTTTCTATTGTGATTTGTATAAAATAATGATGGACAATAATTCAAACAACATTATCTAGCCCCAAGTACCTAAAGCAGAGCTTGTGTTATGGGTCTAGATAACTGATATATACCTACATTACAATACCTATACAGATAGATACTTTTTATTATAAATAGAAAACCGACCAGACCACCCGGAACAAATATTTTCAGATCGTACAAACATTTGTCCCAAGACGGGAATCGAACCAGCAACCTCCTGCGTCGCAGGCGGACCTTCGCCAACCGCACCACTGGATCCAAACATTACACATCGAATTAGGCTGCAGTATAGCGAATACTACTAGTACAGCTGTGTAGGTCCACTTTCTTCAGAACTGGATATTTAATGAGCCTTGAAGAACATCGTTGCCGTCTTCATTCACAATTCATGATCACTTTCATTGAGTGTTTCCAGGAAATTGTATCGCCGGAGGTTAGGTTTATTCATTTATCAATATGTCATTGTGTTCATGTGGTTAAACAGAATTTTTATAAAGATTAAAAGTAAAAAATAAAAGGAACGTACGTTCCTCATTATGATAATCCTACGTTACTAGAATCTTTGTGAAATGATATCAGACGTCTTCCAATCCAATCCAGCGCTTTTTAACAACGAAATTTACAAAAATATGCAAAAATTTGACAATTTATAGATTTTCCTCAAAAAGGTCTCCTTTATCAATTTACTACCTATTTACTTTTTCATACACAAAATAATTTATTTTCTATACTTTATTCTATAAGAGGTTTCTTAGGCTAAAAACTTATGTGTGTACAAAAAGATCTATAAAGACTAGCTGAAACCAACAGTTGTACATTCATTATGGACGTACAATATTTATCATAAATAGCAAAAGTTTTCTTTAGAATGTGAAGAATTAAATAGAAAAAAATTACAATAAAGAAACCAGATCATAAAATTAAATTACCATTTTACATCTTCGCGTAACCATACTTACTTTTGAATTCACGCTTTCCATATTTTGACTATCTGTTCCTGAATGCAAATATAAACAGTATTTTTAATATCTTAGACTCCCACCCACACCATTTCGGTAGGAGATAGGTAGTTAAGTTGAGGCAAGTCTGGAATACGTGATTAGGTTTTTCTTGAGGTCATCGATCGAGACCTTGCTTTCTTACATTGTACAGAAGTATCATACTTTTTACGTAGGTCCTTCATAGATTGGTATTTTTATTAATAGGTATAGAAAGTAAATCTACCTAAAATCACCCACAAAATAAATCATAGGCGTATTAAGTACCTACTAATTGGTTTGTAATAATAAGTCAAACTCAATCTCAATAACTTTATTTCTTTAGGCTTACAAAATAAACACTTAAACAAGTCAAATTTAATACTATAAACAGGTTTATAAATAGTCATTAGTAGGTTGGTAAGTTTAATTGTTATCTCCAAAACTACTATTATTTTATTAAAATTATTTTACTAATAGACCGACATCATCGTCCTAGGGATAATGTACTTAATCCCTAGGCCCGGCCAGCCGCGAGGTGTCGACTTAAAATTTTCACCCACCAACTCTTGCCAGTGTCGTTAGATGCTTCTAAGGGATATCCGTCAGGGGTGGGCAGCAACGGCCCTTGCAAAACATATCCATCACCGAACTGCGATCCCCAAACCGCACGCCCAGCATCGGGATCTTGTTTTACCCTGATTATCCCCTATGATAAGAGCTCCCTCCACCTCAGCTCAGCTCGTCCTATGATAAGAGCTATTAAGATGCCAATCAAGGGAAGCTTATGCCAGCTTGCCAGCAGAGGGTTTGCTTAGGCTGGTAGGTAGATGATGTTGATGAGCCATAAGACTGCCAATTGTCGCTTAGTTTTTCAGTTCTTTTGTTGTAAAAAGTTTATATTAGATTTAAGTGTACAATAAAGTATTTTCTATCTTTCTATATCTGAGTGATATAGTCTAAGATTGACTCTGGTATTGCGAGCAAAGCTACGGGAAAATAATTTCTAGAGATATTCAGCCACATCCACATGCCTGACTGCCTGACCCACCCTTGGCAGCCAATTATAAATTCACCATTATCGAAAGGCTTGGCATACATAACCAACGTATGTACGTTATTCTATGTGTAATCTATGGCATTCGAGGTCAGTGCTAACGTAACCACGTAACTATGGTGTGCATGGTGGGTATGGCGTCATCGCGAACACATCGACCTATTTGTACGCTTTATGTGTTGTTTCACGCGAAGATTCGCTAAAACAAACGAATTGAAAGCAAGTAAAAGTTGTGATATTATGTGCAATTCAGTTTGAATGAAAAAATACCAATTGCCCTAAATACAGATTCCGTTTTTATAGCCATTGGTCTTCTTTTCTTCCTACTAGCCTTCATCGTCTAGTAAACTACTGTTGCTATGTTGCTGTGCTTCTTGAAACTCTTCCGTTTCATCCTAGTTTAGGCTATGGCCCAGTTGCTGCCCACTAGCTTTTTGACTCCAACCTTTAGCTCATTTATGGCCGTTCTACTGATATTTCATAAGTTTCTGTCAGAAATATTGTTTTTGTTATTGAATTCCCGGATATTAACTTAAACCACAGATGAAATAATGTTACTTCGTAACTTAAACATAAAATATTCACAGAAAAAAGAGACAATAGTTTATTTAACTCCTACACTCTTCTGGAGCCAAAGTATCAGGGCTCGGTTTTATTTATGACTATCGTAGACCCTGATCGGGGTTCATCCCCACCAACCCTTGATTTGAGTCCACACGAGTTACGGGTTAATAACAAATTTAAAATTATATGACAAAGGAAACTTATATGTTAAACAGAGGTTTTTATCGAGTCAGCCGACATTACTATTCACATAATTTTCATTGTTATACTCTATATTTTAAAACAATCATCAATGTGATGCGTTTGCATGTCGGTCAATGACGAAGTGATGTGATTTATGAAGGAAGTTGATTTTGCTCGCGGCACGTTTTTAAGTAGCCTATGTTCATCCCCGAGATACCATTTACGTCCCTGCCAAATTTAATAAGGATCCGTTCAGCCGTGCGTTTCATTAAGCGTGAAAAGGTAACAGACAGACAGAAAGAGTTACTTTCGAATTTATAATATTAGTTTAGTATCGATAGTATGGAACAACATAGCTTCGAAATAGCTCAAAGGATTAGCAAGCTGAAGTGGCAGTGGGCTGGCCATATCTCGAGAAGAACCGACAACCGCTGGGGTAACCGTAATCTTGAGTGGAAACTGCGACTCGGCAAACGTAGTGTAGAACAGCCTCTGACCAGGTGTCGTGACGATTTGCGAAAGACTGCTGGCAGATGCTGGATGCGGCAAGCTGAAGACAGGGCGCTATGGCGCTCATTAGGGGAGGCCTATGTCCAGCAGTGGACTGATGTAGGCTGATGATGATGATGATGAGAATGGAACAAAATCGCAGTTGTGGTTCCAGACAAAACCTACATCCGGACTTTATCTGGGTACAAACGGACTTTATCTATTTACGTCTAACTTCACCCACCGCTGAAGTTCCGTTCACATCTAAGGTTTTTGTATTATAGTGCGTAAGCCCTCATACTCTGAGGTAATCTCTAAGAAATTAAACAATTTCCCATAAAAAATCATTTCTGCAGGACTCAAACTTGCGCCCGACTCTTAGTTCGGGTGGGTCTTATTTAATTTCCGTTCACTTTTGTCACCTTTGTATGTATATATACTATGTATTTCATACAGGAAATACATAGTATATAATTATTTATAGGTATTTATCATCAGATGATGATGATGATGACTATAATATTATTTACTGTGTATTTCTACAGTCAAGGACAAAAACCGCATATCTCATCAATTCTTTAAAAAGATGTTTAGGTGTGGCTTAACGAGGTCTGTTGTCATAATAAGCTTTCAAAAACCCTCACTGAAAATGTCGTGTCTAGACTACCTTTGATTAATTTATTTCGCCGTAAAGTTTTCACTCCAGTTATCATACAACTTTAGGGCAGTCAGCTGAAATTACACCTTAAATCATAGCCATTGAATACGAAATCCAACAAAACCCCATTGGGTAAAGTTTCGCGTGTCATGGTACAAGTAAAATAGGTATTATTTCGAAGAGCTGTCGTAAAGTTGTAACAGTTTTGGTATACTTGAACACCCAAAGAACTTTGAAACATGTAATGGCTCGTCATTATTCGTGTGTTATCCGTCAATAGATATTCCATTTTGAACTTTTAATAAAAAACACAAAAAACAATTAGCCAAGTGCGAGTCGACTCTCACACGAAGGGAGTTCTGTACCATACTTTTGCATAGGAAACAAGAGAGACCCTAAAACAGATAAAATAAATAAATAAATAATGCTGGACAATTCACACAGCATTATCTAGCCCCAAGCTAAGCAGAGCTTCTGTTATGGGTACTAGATAACTGATATACATAATATAATACAATACATAGATAGATATTTTTTTATTATAACGAAAACGAGCAGAACACCCGGAACAAATACCTGCAGATCGTACAAATATTTGTCCCAAGGCGGGAATCGAACCCGCAACCTCCTGCGTAGCAGGCGGACCTTCGCCCACCGCGCCACAGAGGTCGTCAAAAAGCAAGAAGCTAACATGATGCGGTCACCCATCCAAGTACTGACTGCGTTCAACGTTGCTTAACTTTGGTGATCGTTGTTCAACTTAATATGGACGCTGCCCCCTTAATTATTGCATTTATTTTATTTTTATTATTTGTTATTACTTTATTGGCAATGGTAATACACCACACTATAAAAAAAAATCAAACAGTCCTTTTACTTTACGGTACTAGCCTAGCCTAGATAAACCTAGAGCAAAAAATAAAACAGGATTTTCAGTGGGGGAGCCCCCTTAAATTATAATATTAATTTTATTTTTATGATATGATTGGCTGGTATATAGTACATGCTCTTGGTTTGTATTGTAACTATCTGCATTCCTTGTATTGTAACTACACATTCAACATTGTTCAGTCTTAGATAAGAACACCAATATTTATACCCGAATGCCAGCTCTGGGATCTGAGGGTGGGAGGGTAATTGATACCTATTTATTCGAACGAGATGCTTCGTATAATTAAGATAGAACTTCGCTGGGCAAGTAAAAAGTAAATAAGTTTTCTGAACACAATAATTATTTGCAACAATGTAGAGTAATATGCTCAAAAGTCTTAAACACTGTCACACGTTCAGTAAAGCAGAGCCGTTATTTCAATTTACTTTTTCTGCACATCGGTCACGCAAAACACCTCAACAGTTTTTATCGAAGCAGAAAATAGCTCTTTATATCGTGCACTGTAATAAATGCAAGGTCAACCATGCATAAATCTAGTCGATAGGTTTCCATACATGGTCTTACAATCGGCCGTGCTGTTCACCGCCATACGTTGTGATGCAAATGTTCCTGCCTCGTCTGGTACGAGAGCTGAATTTATAGAATACATTGAATAGGCTAGTTGCCTAAGAAAATCTACCGTCAGTTATATTATCAGAAGAGGACACGTATTTTATCTTTTGTCAATCTAATAAAAATAATAAAGATGCACCTTCATTTTGGTGTCCTAAAAGTTGCCACAAAGATGATTCAAAATTTGTCGCAAATTTTATGCTCTACAATTTTCTAATAGATATTAATATTCATTACGGTTGTAAGCGGGTTAACTACGAACCTTATTTGTGTTGGAAGAACACCGTCCGAATGAATTCCGTAATGAATTCGTTAAACTACGCTAGTTTTTATAGATTTTAACATCTTTGGAGCTTGAACCGAGATAATCGCGAAAAACAGATTTTTGCGCAGACACGAGATTTTACGAGACTTCTGAGACAACTTTTAGAATACCAAAATGAAGATGTATAGAAGTTAACAGCTTTGATTGGATTTGACTGGACTATTTGTGTGTAGACAAGTTTTCAGCCTTACGTATGTTTCTCTCGACTGTCATAAGTTGTGATCCAACCAACCATATTCTGTGCTGAATTTAGTATTCACTGACATCAGATTCTCTTTAGAGATATCACGCTTTGTCATCGTTTTAATACTTATAAATTAGATTAGGGTTTAAGACCTAGCAACTTCTAATCTGAATTTCCTTATTTTCAAAGCCGATTTTCTTTCCAGTCCACATGTATCAACCGAAAACCCGGATCCTTCTACCTCAGGCCTTCAGATCGCGAACTCGAATGATAAAGGAGACAGCATGATAAAGAAAAATGAGGATGACAGCGCAGCTAGTAAAGAAGAAACCGGGTCCGTCTGCGACTGGCTATCAGGCGGACCCATGGGTTCCAAGGGGGCAGTGCTTGTCTTCAGGTAACAGTATCATCATCACCCTATTAGGATCCTAAGTTCACGGCTGGACATAGGCCTCTCGTAATGAGCGCAATAGCGCCCTGTCTTTGCTTGCCGCATCCAGCATCTGCCAGCAGTCTTTGGTAAATCGTCATCTCACCTGGCCTTATTGTCTAACTCGCAAATCGATTACCAGTTGTCAACCCAGTCAGAATGCTTTCGGTATTGTGTAAGGTATTCAAATGCTATGGTCGGAAATGCCTAGTCTTCTCAAGCACTTAGGTCGCGGATGATTATAAAAGTTATTTTTTAAATATTAAAATTTATTTAAAATCCATTAAAATCGTCGAGTTCGTCAAAACATTTTTACGAGCATCTTCTATTAGTTTTATTAATTTTAGGTCCTGCGTTCTTGCCTCCCGAACACCTTCCTTGGAATCCACCACAAGAACCACCGGCCAGAACACAGGGACCAATATGCTGCTGAATAAAGCGAAGAACATGGCCCGGAGGTTGGCTGAGCCGAACGCGTTCAACGTCGTCAAGCAGAAGAACATGATGCATGATGTTATGGAGGCAAGTGACTTTGTTTCTTACTAGTTTCTGAACGCGGCTTCGTACTCTTTGTTACTTTAGAATTCTTAAATATTTGATATAGAGAAATATCAATTACTTAATTAGCATTGCCATTCAACGTGGCAATGCTGCCAGCATTCGTGGCACTCTGCCTTCTGGTGACGGCTTAGATTTTTGTAAAATAGAAGTAAGTGTAAATATTAGTTTTATAAGCGTATATACCAGTTGTAATTATTTTATTTTAAAGAGACTAATATAAACCTAAGTTGACGTCATAAAAAATGTTCTTAATGAACTCTTTCATATAAATATCCAAACTTTCGCATATAGAATATAGCTAAGTGTGATGAAGAATAACTTGTTTTTATGGCGATGAATAAAAGTACAGTAGTACCACATTTATAAGTTACACCAATGTACATGTACGCAGATGACTTAATTTTGGTAGGCGCCAAAAAATCCTAGCCAATATTTTTTTCATTTGTGTACATATCATATGAGCGAGATAGCTGTAGAGCCTCTGTTTTTGTGAACGAGATAGCATGATCCTCTGTTTTTGTTGACTTAAGCCTCTTCCAAGGCCGTTTTGTGAAAAGGATAGGCATAGAATTTTGCGTTCATAGGAGCGGGACAGAGAAGCCGCGTGAAAATCAAGATTTCTTCTAATTAAATAAATAAAATAAAATTAATAATTCGATTTTTTTTTCATCAAAATTATACAACTAATCAAAAAACTATCTTGGCGCTTTTGTACAGAATGAAATGTAATATTAGATATAGGAGTATGAATCCTAGATTTCATATTTGTACAGCAGTAGGATTTCAAAGATCGGTTGATTTTTTCGAAAGAACAGCCTTTAAAGCTTAACGCAACGCAATAAAGTCTATTTTTTCTACGGCGTTGGCATTCGTATTCAATCGGGTTGAAATGTTCTGTGACGAATTTTGCCGATGCGACTTAAAGTGGCCAAACTGTACATAATTAATATATAATCTATGTATTTCAGACGTTTGGAAACAACACGCGGTACTCCGGAGAAGCTTACGTGGTCAGGCACGTCTCTGAGGTGGATCTCCCAATGACTGTGTCTGTTGAGTCGCAAGGTAAAATAATGTTCAATACCGTATCGTAAGGGCAGGCGCACACTAGCGGCCAGCTCGCAACATCAAGCGAGATACATGAAATCGCAGGGGTTAGTGGCGAATTATAAACGCCGCAGCTTTATGGGTGAACGTATAATATAAAGTGCCGGTCACAATAGGCCTATCATGGCCGCAGTGACACACAAGCCACCCAAAGCAAATAAAAAAATGAAATTGCAGGGACCATAAAACTGTACTTATGTAAGTAGTGGTTTTTAGGGTTCCGTACCAAATGTTTAAAACGGGATCCTATTAATAACAATCCTCTGTCCGTCTGTCATCAGGCTGTATCTCATGAACCGTGATATTTAGATAGTTGAAATTTTCGCAGATGATGTATTTCTGTTGCCGCTATAACAACAAATACTAAAAAACAAATAAATATTTAAGGAGGCTCCCATACAACAGACGTGTTATTTTTTCTTGTTTTTGCTCGATATTGATAACGGTAACGCTTGACTTCTTTCATGTCATTTTGTAGAATTGATCTAAAGTCAAACAGCAGACGTTTGAGATCCGCATAGAATAGTATAGGTGCATTGCAATTTAATATATTTAATTTTGTACTTATATATGTATAAAATGAAATATATTAAATTGCAATGCATATATATCTTTATTTTATTTATTAATACATACTTTACTAGCAACTGCCCGCGACTTCGCACTCGTGGTTTTTATGGAACATTTTAAAGTTATCCCATTTTGGTAAAGTTTTTATCCCATGGGAACTTATTTATGGCAAAAAAAGTATGCCTATGTTCCTCTCCATCAAGTCTATTTGTTGTATAGTTAGGGCGTAAACGAAGGATAAACAAACACACTTTCGCAATTTATAATAATTATTAGTAAGGATTAGGGCTAGTAAGGTCTATGCTTGTAAAATGCATGAATAAAATTAACCTAGAATATTATTTAATGCTTAGAAGTATTTAACACATAAATGTATCAATTTGACTTGCCAATGTTATTTAATGTTGAACAAATAAAATACTGAAATAGGTACTACTATAGTAAACAATCTACAGGTGGCTTAAATAAATATATAATATAAATAATATAGCGATGCGTGACCCGAGAGCTGGTGAGTACTACTGTAGTAAACAATCTACAGGTGGCTTAAATAAATATATAATATAAATAATATAGCGACGCGTGACCCGAGAGCTGGTGAGTATCTGGCACAGCGCATCAGCATTGCCATACAGCGGGGCAATGCAGCCAGTGTCTTGGGCACGCGCGGGACTGGTATTGATATGGATCTGTTGAGCTACCTGTAGGTTGTTTGCAACGGTCTGCAGTTAGCTCAATTGTTTCTATTGTAAATACTAGTTTTAATTTTATTCTAATAAATTTTGTTGTATTTGACGACCTCTGTGGCGCGGTGGGCGAAGGTCTGCCTGCGACGCAGGAGGTTGCGGGTTCGATTCCCGCCTCGGGACAAATGGGTGTACGATCTGCAGACATTTGTTCAGGGTGTTCTGGTCGTTTTCTTAATAAAAAATATCTATCTATGTATTGTGTTATATTATGTATATCAGTTATCTAGTACCCACAACACAAGCTTGGGGCTAGATAATGCTGTGTGATTTGTCCAACAATATTTATTTATTTATTGTATTTATCAGGTCATGAGACGAATGAACATAAGCGGGACATTGCTGATGTGCTCAATGACCTCAGCAAGATCACTCTGAAGAAGCCTCATCTAAATATAGAAAATACGACCGCCAATATCAAACCCCCTGAGGACCCCCCACCCCAAGTATCGTCTCCCGTTAAAGGTATAATAGATAAATAATGCTGGACAATAGGCTATTTGACTACATTGAAAATAAGTTGCAAATTGTTTTCATCCTAGTCACCGACTACAACGTTACAAAGTGTATTCAGGTGATTTTTATAAAAAAATGCCTATTTTAGGTAAAAAACGGGATTAAAATTACACATTTTTTTATATATAATGATCACGTGACCGAAAACGCTCTGCGTTTGGATGTATAACTTGTGACGTCACCAGTACAACAGATTACAGTGCGTTATGTTTTTTTTGTCAGGGCGTGGCTTAAGGTGTGACGTCATCGAGTAGCCATTACAGAGATTATTGTTTTAACGCGCCATTATTTTATTGAAACTTTAAAATTAGTTTTCACAGCAAATACGACGGGCCTTGAAGAAATATTATTATCATTTGCATCAGACAATACGTAAGAAATAATTCCCAATAGTATTCAAATAGCCTTTACACAGCAGTATCTAGCCCCAAGCTTAGCAGCTTTGCTCTGATGTTAACTAGTATACGTACATCACTGTACGATCTGCAAATATTTGCTCCGGGTGTTCTGGGTATTTCATTTACTATGTATAATACTGGCGGTCCGCCCCGGCTTCGCACGGGTATATTCTATAGCCTATGTTCATCACGGATAATGTATCATTCTAATGCTGAAAGTATTTTTCAAATCGGTCTAGTAGTTTCTAGAACCAAATCTTTCCTCTTTAAAATATTTATTTATTTTTTATTTGAGTATTTGATAAATTGTCAGTCGTCTAGTAGCCATAACACAAGCCCTGCTTAGCTGGGGGCTAGATGATGCTGTGTGGATTGCCCAGCATTATTACTATTTGCTGCCATTGGTGGCTGCTAATTGCTATTGGTTATGTATCCATACTCAAGTGAAGTAAAATATCGTATCTATTTCAGAGCAAGATAAAAAAGGAAAGAAGAACAAATCTAAGAAAAAACATTTAGAAGACTTTAGACCCTCTGCTCATTTTTTTAAGTCAATTAAAAAGAGCAAACCGCCTCGTGCCGCATCGCCTGGCGTAGAAAGTGATGACTCTGACCATTTACTAGTCAAGGAAGTCGATAGTATTAAGGTAAGATTTCACATAGGGACGTCATAGGCGTGGTCATAGGCCTCAAAAATACATGTATTATGAAATGTTGTTTTTTTTATACCGATTATAAACCATTTAAGACTACCTAGTAGATCATAATTTATAAATTGTCTCACGAAATTTACTCGTTTTGATTTTATTTTAGTTTTATTTAATTAGGTACCTGTATAAGTATAATTGTATCTTGTGTTTTTTTCAATTAAAGGAATAAATGATATTATATTTTATTCTAATCCTATCCTAAATACTAGATATTCCAAATCTTAGTCCATGTGAACTCCAATTAACCGTTTTCCAGGTATTAGACAGCAACGCCATGCCAGCTCGCTTGCTAAAAATAACATACAAGTTAATCAACACTGAGACAAAACTGCTCCATCGGTTGCTCCAAGCCCACGGTCTTCAAGAGACGGTCACCGAAAATAAAGATTTCAATCTGCTGTGGTCCGGGCTGCACCCCAAACCCGATGTGCTACGGTCTTTGTCGCCGTACCAACGGGTCAACCATTTTCCCAGGTCAGTCTCTATAGTCCCTAAGTGTGTTTTATAGTCTCTCCTATCAAGGTATTTCTGAAGAGAAGGAACCGAAAACAAAGATTTCAATCTGCTGTGGTCCGGGCTGCACCCCAAAATCGATCTGTTGCGCTCTTTATCGCCGCACCAATGGGTCAACCATTTTCCCAGGTATGTCTTAAAAGTCCCTTTAGCTAAGATATTTTCTAGGTCTGAGTCAAGATAGTCCCTGCTGCCAAGGGATTTCCCAAGTCTAAAGCTGTTATAGTCCTTCCTATCAAGGTATTTTCTACGTTTGTGTCTAATCTAAAGTCCCTTTCACCCAGATTATTCGTGAATGCAGGATCATTAAAAGACTTCAATATGCTGTGGTCAGAGCTGTACTCG
Organism: Eupithecia vulgata; assembly: GCA_946478455.1. Classification (NCBI taxonomy): domain Eukaryota; kingdom Metazoa; phylum Arthropoda; class Insecta; order Lepidoptera; family Geometridae; genus Eupithecia; species Eupithecia vulgata. Next base: position 1,950,077 of record OX297877.1, read on the forward strand.
AAACCAGATGTGCTAAGGTCTAAGACCTTAGCACTTCTGGTGTCATTTATAGTAAAGGTTTCAACCATGGACTCTTCTGTTGGTGTACTTATAAAGAGGTCTCTACTGATAAAACATCTGAGGACCCAAATCTCCAGGTAAATGAAATTTGAACAAGATTTATAAGGGCCATATATCCACTACCGGAAGCTTTGCTGCAAGTCATTTACTTAGGTAAGCGTTAGAACTTATCTGCCAGTATTGTTACTTCATGAAACCATTCGATACTCACTTCCAAACCTCTCAATTTGCCAGCGACTCCCTCTAAACTTTGCCAGCGACTCCCGTTAAACTTTGCCAGTGGGTCCCGTTAAACTTTGCCAGCAACTCCCGTTAAACTTTGTCAGTGGGTCCCGTTAAACTTTGCCAGCAACTCCCGTTAAACTTTGCCAGCAACTCCCGTTAAACTTTGCCAGCAACTCCCGTTAAACTTTGCCAGCAACTCCCGTTAAACTTTGTCAGTGGGTCCCGTTAAACTTTGCCAGCAACTCCCGTTAAACTTTGTCAGCGACTCCCGTAAAACTTTGCCAGTGGGTCCCGTTAAACTTTGCCAGCAACTCCCGTTAAACTTTGTCAGCGACTCCCGTAAAACTTTGCCAGTGGGTCCCGTTAAACTTTGCCAGCAACTCCCGTTAAACTTTGCCAGCAACTCCCGTTAAACTTTGCCAGCGACTCCCTCTAAACTTTGCCAGCGACTCCCGTTAAACTTTGCCAGTGGGTCCCGTTAAACTTTGCCAGCAACTCCCGTTAAACTTTGCCAGCGACTCCCTCTAAACTTTGCCAGCGACTCCCGTTAAACTTTGCCAGTGGGTCCCGTTAAACTTTGCCAGCAACTCCCGTTAAACTTTGTCAGTGGGTCCCGTTAAACTTTGCCAGCGACTCCCGTTAAACTTTGCCAGCAACTCCCGTTAAACTTTGCCAGCAACTCCCGTTAAACTTTGCCAGCAACTCCCGTTAAACTTTGCCAGCAACTCCCGTTAAACTTTGCCAGCAACTCCCGTTAAACTTTGTCAGTGGGTCCCGTTAAACTTTGCCAGCGACTCCCGTTAAACTTTGCCAGCAACTCCCGTTAAACTTTGCCAGCAACTCCCGTTAAACTTTGCCAGCAACTCCCGTTAAACTTTGCCAGCAACTCCCGTTAAACTTTGCCAGCAACTCCCGTTAAACTTTGTCAGTGGGTCCCGTTAAACTTTGCCAGCGACTCCCGTTAAACTTTGCCAGCAACTCCCGTTAAACTTTGCCAGCGACTCCCGTTAAACTTTGCCAGCAACTCCCGTTAAACTTTGCCAGTGGGTCCCGTTAAGCTTTGCCAGCAACTCCCGTTAAACTTTGTCAGTGGGTCCCGTTAAACTTTGCCAGCGACTCCCGTTAAACTTTGCCAGCAACTCCCGTTAAACTTTGCCAGCGACTCCCGTTAAACTTTGCCAGCAACTCCCGTTAAACTTTGCCAGTGGGTCCCGTTAAACTTTGCCAGCAACTCCCGTTAAACTTTGTCAGTGGGTCCCGTTAAACTTTGCCAGCGACTCCCGTTAAACTTTGCCAATACCTCGCGTTACCTTTCCTCTGTGCATCCATAATATTCCAAAGTACTTTGTACTTTTTTAGTTACTGAACGTAACAATACTGACGGATAGTTCTTCCTTTAGGAACTGCTTGCTGAAAAAAATGCTGGAGTCCCATGGTCTGCTTGAAGCCCACGAGGATTCCGATGGATGGACGCTCATGTGGTCTAATGGACCTTTGATACCGATTGATATACTGCAGACTGCTGATGAGAGCCAGAGGATGAATCACTTTCCGAGGTACTTGATCATCTTCTACAGCCTAGGGTACCGCTCAAATGCAACTGGACACAGGCCTCCCCTGATAAGCGCCTTATTGGTTCTTATGATAGAGGGTAATACCCGTAATCATTATGAATGTAGGCGGGTTAACTACGAACCTCTCTACTGCTCTGATGGAAGACCGTTGGGTGCTAGCTTGCGAGCAACCAACCCATGCTTTATGCGCCATTTTGTTTCTTTTGGGCTATAAATATTTTTATGTTGTCTTATGCTTAAGAAAATATGTACGCCTGATTGAACATTTTTTTTTAAATTTATTTATTCTTTATTTAATATAGTTTGCGCAACGAGATCTCCGACGCAATGTTACCAGACGCAGGGTCATAGGGAACCCTCCCCGGTTTTGAGAGGTTTCGGGACATGCCATGTTCTTACCTACCTTACGGATGTCTTTAACTAACTCCATAAATTAAATAAATAAATAATACTGGACAATTCACACAGCATCATCTAGCTCCAAGCTAAGCAGAGCTTGTGATACGAGTACTAGATGACTGATATACATAATACAATACTGACAAACATAGTTTTTTTATTGTAAGTTGAAAACACCAAGTCGGGCTACGATACGAACCGCGACGACTGTTTGTCGTCAGTTTTGTCGTGTATAAGTTTCATATACGTCTAGTCTACAAATATTTTCGTGACGCGCATATTAAACTAGCTAATTACCCGGAACAAATTTTAACAAATATGGCAGATCGTACAAATTGACCAGGTGTGATGACGATTTGCGAAAGACTGCTGGTAGATGCTGGATGCGGCAAGCTGAAGACAGGGCGCTATGGCGCTCATTAACCTATGTCCAGCTGTGGACTAATATGATCTGATAATGATGATGTACAAACGTTTGTCTCAAGGCGCGAATTGAACCCGCAACATTCCCAATGCGGACCTTTGCCCGCCTCATCACATTGATCGTCAAATTAATTTCAAACTCTCGTTCACAGATCGTACGAGTTAACAAGAAAAGACAAACTTTTCAAGAACATAGAAAAGATGCAATACTTCCGTGGTCTGAAACACTTCGACTTTATTCCGACGACGTTTCTGATGCCGGCTGAGTACAAGGAGCTGTGTTCTACGCACTACCGCACTAAAGGACCCTGGATTGTGAAGCCAGCCGCTTCTAGCCGTGGCCGGGGGATTTACATTGTCAACTCTGTAAGTTTTTTTTATATTTTAAATAATGCTGGACAATTCACACAGCATTATCGAGCCCCAAGCTAAGCAGAGCTTGTGTTATGGATACCTACTAGATAACTGATATACATAATACAATACATTACATACATATTTTTTTATTATACATAGAAAACGACCAGAACACCCTGATCTGATGATCTGTCTGCAGATCGTACACACATTTGTCCCGAGGCGGAAATCGAACCCGCAACCTCTTGCGTCGCAGGCGGACCTTCGCCCACCGCGCCACAGAAGTCGTCAACCGTTAACCATAATCACATAATATGGGTATCTATATACTGTAGGTAGGCATTCATAATAAAGATGTTTATATCATATCATTCCCCCTCTAAAAAGCTTATTTAGTTCACTGAAACTATATAAAAAGCACTGTTAATCACTATTTTGGTGTTGACCTCCATGTCAATGCTATACAACCTCCTTGTCAAAGATTACTCGATATACAAACTCCTTGTGCAAATAACTCTTAGAGATTTGAACAGAAGCATTAGAATAAAAACTGTTTTGTGTTTTGTCCTTTTTATTAGGGTTTCGAGATCGGTATCGAAACCCTATTATATTATCGATCTGTCCGTCCGTTCAATAATAATACATTTCGTGCGCCATAACCGATTTAAAGAAAAATATATATACATAAATAAAGAAGTAGGTTTCATAGTTTCTGAAATATATTGAAAGATGGCGAAAAATTTTAGCGATCCACGTACAATGTATGTGGCGTTTGTAGATATCTTTATTTTGGGGTACCTATCCCAGTGGGGTATCAAATGTAATGTATTGTATTAGATTTTCAAAATTCTGTAGGTTTTTGAAATTATATGAAAAAAGTCAAGAATAAACTTACTCGTTTTTTCAGTATTAATGAAACAGCAAAGTCTCTATCCGGTACCTATAATAGTGTATCCTGATTATTTGTATAATTGGGATATGTTCGAAACCCTCGGCGAATTATAATCGAGTTCGACTTATCTTGTTTAAAAAAAAATGTCTTGCTTAGATAGATTTCTTTTCAATTTGTTGGTGTGGTTTTTTCTTCAACAACGCGGACTACATTTTGTTGTCGGAGAATGTTTTGCGCGGAAATTATTACTACATAATTATTTTCATCATAGCTTCGGACGAGATATCTGGTGGGTTGTCCACTATAATTTATTTATTTCATCAGATTTCATTATTTCACCATAAAATTATAGATTTTATTGAAAAAATCGTTTTTTTCATCATTATATTTTTTAACGTTTTATCCATTAAATTTTATTAAAATTTTCCTTCCAGCCAGACCAAATACCGAAGGGCGAAAACGTCGTCGTAGCCAAGTACATAGACAAGCCCCTGCTGATCGGTGGACACAAGTGCGACCTGCGGCTCTACGTCTGCGTCACGTCCATAGACCCACTGCTGATCTACCTGTACGAGGAGGGGCTGGTCAGATTCGCAACGGTCAAATATGACACTACCAATAAGAATCTATGGAATCCGTGCATGCATCTGTGTAATTACAGCATTAATAAGTACCATACGGATTATATCAAGTAAGTATACTTAGATAATACTTTATTGTAGAGGTACCTACCACACAAACATAGAAAATAGTACAGAAATGAATGTGACGAAGTACAAAGGCATCCTTATTGCAATGAGCGATCTCTTCCAAATAAAATTGGGATGGGCTGGATGTAAGAACAAAAAAGACGGTTGCACTTTAAAAAAAATCAAAAAATTGTACCAAAATTTAATAATGTCCCAAAAATTTTCGTGGTAATTACTCCATTGTTCTATTTAACTGCAAATAAAAAACAAATACTTCCAGATGCGACGACCCAAACGCCGGCAACATAGGCCACAAGTGGACCCTCTCAGCGCTGCTCCGACACCTGCGCAAGTCAGGGCGGAACACCACGGCGCTGATGGCAGGCATCGAGGACTTGGTGGTCAAGTCTATACTGTCTTCAGCACAGACCATAGCGGCGGCCGCCAGGGTGTTTGTGCCAAACTTCTTTAACTGCTTCGGTAAGCATTTACTCATTCCATTGTGTTGGAATTATTGCAAGATAGTAGTTGCAAGATGATGTTCGAAGATGGTAGCTCAAAATGGCGGACCTCCTTTTTCCTTCCTCTTTATTCTGGTTTCTCAACAGCCTATATTGGTCCACTGCTGGACGCAAGCCTCCACCTGCTAATCGCCGTTTTGGCTATTATCTCATGGGGGATAATGCTTATAATCCCCACGCTGGGCATGCGAGTTGGGTTATTCATTATATATAATAGCTATTTTAAGAATGGCAAAAATAGGAAAGAATTTTAAAATAGGGCCATATAATTGTAAGGTCTCTAACCTTACTATGGTTTGTCTAAATAGGAATACTTAAGGCGAAACGTCGACCCAAACTAGCGCTGCCACCTATTTTATCTTACTTTTACGTCGTACAAAGGAAATTTCAAAAATTTCATTGGCTTTTCGTGATAAAACTTACGAAAATTTCCTTGTTCAACGTAATAATAAGATAAAATAGGTGGCAGTGCTATTTCGGTCGGGGAAGCGCCTTAACTAGATGCACCTAGTAAGCAGTATATTCTAGAACCACCCTCTAACTTACGCAAATCAGGCCGCAACATTATTGGTCCTTGAGGCAGGCATCCACGACTTGGTCGTCAAATCTATCAGTACTATTTACCATAGCGGCGGCAGTCAGAGTGGTAATACTGCTTTAACTGCTTCGGTGAGTAGGTATTGTGATTGAGTAACACATAGTGCCGTAACAAGATGGTAGCACAAAATGACGGAAAAAAATGGCGGCTCAAAACATAAAGAACTAATTCCAGATCTATTGATCTTTACATATTTGTCTGAATAAGTATATTGACTACCTCTGTGGTCCGCCTGGAACGCAAGAGGTTGGGGGTTCGATTCCCGCCTTAGGATAAATATTTGTACGATCTGCAGGTATTTGTTCCGGGTGTTCTGGTCGTTTTCTATGCATAATAAAAAATATCTATCTATGTAATGTAATATGTATATCAGTTATCTAGTACCTACACATAACACAAGCTCTGCTTAACTTGGGGCTAGATAATGCTGTGTGAATTGTCCAGCATTATTTATTTATTGATATATATTTATCAGGAGTTATTTTCGTTGCAGAATTATTTGGCTACGACATCCTGGTGGACGACATGCTTAAGCCGTGGCTTCTAGAAATCAACTTATCACCAAGGTATATCTTCTTTCACCGTAATCTCCTGTTTCGCAAATTGCAAGAATAGCACAGGGCGCTATGGCGCTCAGGTAGGCCCAGGTCCAACAGTGGACTACCATAGACTGATGATGATGATGAAGAATAGCACGTCACAGATTTGTAAAGCCAAAAGTGTATACCTACTTTTGGCTTTCATAACATTGACTTTACGATTTTAAGATTGACACTACAATTATACAATTAGCATACTTTTAAGGGTTCTATACCTCGAAAAAAAGGAGCCCTCTATCCGTGTGTCAAGGTAGGGGAGGTATTGAGTTTAAATTATCATTAAATACCGAAGACCGTAAATTAGTAGCCAAATCACAAAAAAAACTCGCCATGGACCAAATCCTTTATGGTACCTACTTTCCGTTGATCTAGAATCATAATAATTAGCAAAAAACAAGGTCTTATAATTAAATAATTAATATATACGGAACCCTCGTTGAGCAAGTCTAACTCACACTTTTTTTTTTTATTATTTATTTTGATTAAAATTAAACTTGACGTTTTATTTCCTCTAGTCTTTCTACTTATGTAATTCTTTATTGTACACAATAATACATAACATGAACTTATCTAGTAGGTTATGTACATTGACGAGTTTAACCCTTAATAAGGGTTCTTAGTCTTCCAGTTCTACCTATCTAAGAAACGGTTCGCAGGGTAGCGCAGGACAGATTTAAATGTTTTAACATAGAAACCACGCCGTTAACGTGGGTGTGAACCTTTAAGTTGAAGACAGGGCGCTATGGCGCTCATTAAATAAATAATGCTGGACAATTAACGGAGACCTTTGTCCAGCTGTGAACTACTATAGGCTGATGATGATGATGATGATGAAAGATAGAGAGGCTTATGTCTAGCGGCTCGATAAGGGGGTGCTGATGTTGATGATTAAACATCGTATCAATTTGCCCTCATCTTGTCTCACAAATATGAATCTTATAACTTGCAGTTTAGCGTGCGAATCGCCTCTAGACGCTCGCGTGAAGTCCGCCCTGCTAGCTGACACGCTGACGCTGGTGGGCCTGCCTGCTATGCCGCTGTGCCGGAGAGAGACGATGTCGGGGCAGAACACTAGTCTCAAGGTGCGGATTGGCGCGGTAAGTTAGTTTTGACAATAGACAAGGAAATTAAAGGCCTACCTACCTTAAATCAACGGGTTAGTTAACTTAATGCCAAATTTCTTCCCAGAGAATGCCACGGAATATTTTAATAAAAATTTATGTACCCAAATTAGCTCCAACCAACGCCATGACAAGCAAGTACAGTCAGCGTCAACGTCATCGAAGTCCATCACATCTCCAATCTTCCAACTATAATATTAAACTTTGAAATTTATATATGGTAAAGTTCAGGACTTCATATGTTTTGAAAACACGATTCCATTTTTTTTCTCGATAGAAAAATATCTCAAACAATATGTCCTTTAATTAATGTAATTGGTGTTACCGTACTAATTAAAGTAACTAAAATAAAAATAAAAGAAAAAAGTATAAAGAACATTTCAAATATGTCGGTTTTATTTTCAAATAACGTACAAATTAATAGACAAGCTAAAACTTGATTTTTAGGCATACGTTGTTCCCGAAAAAAGGTTTAACGAAAATAAAAAAGAAAACTATAACTTTATTAAAACTTCAGTCTTGTTTATCGCTAAAAAACGTTTTTGATGCGAACTGCGCTCCAGCTAACAGTAGCTTAATACTGTTAGCTGGAGCGCGTTCTGACCGACCGAAGTATTATTTTTATCGCGAAAATGTTAATTGACCCCATGCGAGCACTGAAGGGTTAATAGCCGACTTCCTAACAACATAATCATTAATATTATTATTTATTATTATTATTATTTTGTTTCATGTGTTTCTTTGTTTTAATTATTTTAAGTAGAATTACATTGTAAATTTATGGATCTTGTGTCTGGAAATAAAGAATATAATATTATATATAACTCCAGTGTCGGCGCGTGCACTCCGCCGAGAACGTCTGCGTGAAAGGCAAGCACAGCAACAACCAGTCTCCGCTCACGACGATCGGCACGCCCGCGGCTCTCACCAGCGAAGGTACTACATAACTAATATATGCAGAACGTATCACTCACGGTAGGGCTGGTCCACCAGTTTAAAGTCGCCCAGCGAGCTATGGAGAGAGCTATGCTCGGAAGCAGTCTAGAGTAGAGTCGCGAGCGTAGCGAGTAGTTTTAAAGAAGACTGCTAAGCTAGCAAGGGAATGCTTGGCCGCCGGCCATGGCGGTCTCAAACCGTGGGTGTCTTAAGGGAGAAAGCCCAGCACCTTTCCTCTGTGTATCTCATCAGATCCACTTCCATCACCAATCCGATTGCCAAGCGTGGTGATGGGTGATTATGCCGTGTGGTTTAGAAATTTGCACCAACCCAACTCTTTAAGCGGGTATCGTTAGTGGAACGACGAATAAATCATGTGATGATGTGGGCATTAAAAATAAAAAATAAAATTCTTTTATTTCGGACTACATGATCCATAATTTGTTAGTAGTTTAGACCTTAAAAATTAGTGTTAGTATTTTGAAGTAAATTACAATTAAATTAAATTTACAATTACAATTAAATTAAAATTACAATTGAATTAAATTAAAATTACAATTGAATTAATCCGATACCGCTATAGAACAAAAACGTGCATTCAAATGTGACATTATGCCTTCCTGCAAGCTTCAAACGCACACTTTTGAAGCGTCCACGTTTTATCATCTGATGCCGTCAATATAAAATTCATCTAAATTACGTGTTGAAGCCCAAAATTTTAATGCAAATTATTTTGCTGCGTGGTAGCAGTACGTCTCTAACCTGCTAGAACCTTAGGGATATTCACGGGGGGCGGGCAGCAGCGCCCCCAGCAGAACAGGTCCACCACCGAACGCTTATAAAAGCCAATATCTAAGACGCTTATCAAGGGAGGCCTGTCGTATGGTAGGTCCAACTGTGGACTGGTAAAGGCTGTTGATGTGTATACTTATTTATATCTGTTTCCATTTAGAGCTGAGGCTGGTGCGAGCAGTGAGGGCGCAGTACGCAAGACGCGGCGGGTTTGTCCGGATATTCCCCAGCCAGGACTCTTGGCAGAAGTACAGCCAGTATCTAGGTGAGTTATAGAAATAACGTACACTCGTTTCGAGACAAATCATGGCTCGGTTTAGGACTATGGTAGACCCTGATCAGGGCTTATGCGAGTCTACCGTAGTCGTAAAACCGAGGCCTGACCCGGGTCAAAACGAGTGTCCCCTACACTCGTTTAACCCGAGTTAGGGTTCGGGTAATTAACTACTTGTTTAAGTGTTCAAGGAATACAAGCTTGACAGAATCTTCAACAATCAAAATCTCTAAACATTTACAATAACAATTACAGTTGTATCCGCGCTGCATCACAGGTGGTAAGTTCGACGCGCCATCACTTCCTCAGTCTACCGCCACGCCTCACAAAGTTAGGATTTTGGGACTCGTCTGATGATCCAGACCGAAAGGCCTTCAACTTCAAAGCCTTCAGTATTCTTCGATTTGTTTAAACATGATAATGATTATTTTTCCAATCTAAGAAATTGTTTTTTACAGACCCTGTTTCTGGCATCCCCGTGTGCTCAACATCCCTTAACAACAACATTCCGTACCAAGTCCTATCTCACAACTTCAACCTGCTGGTACACTCTCACGTGCTGCCTCACTTCCAGCACGCCACCGTTGCCACCAGCCTCACGGACACTCCTCAGAGGTAACAGCAAATATTGTGACAGAGCAATCCACTCCTCCACTCCACTCCGCCGTCCTATCGCAATATAGGTTGAGGTTAACTCATCTTGTGGGAGGATGTATCGTTAGGATTCGCAAAGTAAACTTTAGACGTACAAGACAGATGATTTGAATGATTCTTTGTTATAGGCTAAAGCGGTACGAAGCAGTGACGATTACATCGGGTGCTCCCGCCATAACGCTGGAGAACACAACGACGCCGCAGCCGCACCGCGACCCGCGCCGCGCGAAAGAGCTAGTCAAGCGACAACTGCTGGACGGGATGAGGCTCACGTGAGTTACTACTGTTTATAAAGACAGACAGACGTTTGAAGCTGTAGCGATAACATCACGTGCGCAGCCTATACATCACCGCTGGCACTGGACGGAATGAGACTTACGTAATTTATCTCGCAACGCCGCTAAATCCATACTTCAGTAGAACGACTTCTCTGCCTCCTGCAAAAGTTTGGAAGTTCTTAATGTTCACAGGAATCGGCAAATCTAAAGAACGTGCCATAATCTCTTCACAATTTGATATCAAGTCTCTCAACAAACACTTCACTATCATTTCTGATCTCGATATACATATACAACTGAAATCGCAAACTTTGACTAACCTTTCTTCTTCACCAATTCCTGACTGCTCACCTTTCAATTTAGTCAATTCACGGACTGTGGCGTTAAGGGCTACTATATCTACTTCTTCTAGGCAACGGTAGCATTCGCTGAATTATGATAATACCGCGAGCATCCTCTATCAAACACACCCTCAACTCCTCTATATCCACTGGCCCATTCCCATCTGCCTAGAAAGAAGCCCAGGTATCTCCGTTACAAAGCTCTCTCTTATACAAGGCTCAGATTTTTAAGGAGAAAAATAAAAATCTGAGCCTGTTGGATTCTCTGATTTCTGTCCCATATCTATTCCTCCTTTCCTGTCAAAAGTCCTGGAACGCCTTGTCCACCAGCAACAAGTACATCCCTCTCCATGACTAATCTCCTAAATCCTTTCCAGTCGGATTTCCACCCACTTACTGAGCTAGTAAAATTACTGACGACATACGCTCTGGCATAGAAGATGGTAATGCAATTATCCTTTGCTTACTCGATTTTAGCAATGCTTTTAACAATGTGAACTTTGAACTTTTCTTTGAAATATTAAGCTCTCTTAAATATATCTCCAGTAATGGCTGATGGTATCGCAGTTACTTATATGGGTGTCGGCAGCGTATTCGCGTTGATAATGAGGGCTTTTCTTGGTGTGACATTTCTGCTGGCGTTCCTCAGGGCGGCATTCTTTCCCTCTCTCCTTCATCATAAATTCAAATCATATCAAATCAGAAATTCTTTATTTCCAATTTCCATGAATAGAATAACTATACACTTAGAAAAAGTCAAATCTGCCACGCAATTTTTCGCGGCTCTCTACACACACTGATAGATAACAGACGCTCGTTGTTCCTGTAATCCTGAGCTTGACCCATTTATTTTTTTAGATTAATTATGTCATTGTCTTAATTAACCAATGTGGAAATTACTCGTATCGGGATATTCACTGATAATGATGATGATAATGATTGATGATTTAGAAGTTAACATGGTAGTTTCAATTCACATATAGAGTAGAAAAGAAAGTAGTCTCTCGGAAAAATAATTCGCTGAATATAAATTTGTTGAATCTTTAGATTGAAACTGGCGAGCTGGCCAAGTGCGTGTTAAACCACACACTATGGGCAAGTTGTCTACTGTGCATGGCGTGACACGCACTTGACCGGCTTTTTTATTTACATTCAGCCAATTATTTTTCTTTCTAGTATCTGGTCTCCCGTTCGTGCACGTCAGACAAGTCTGAAAATGGAAAGGACCTGGAGAATTGCGAATTGTGCTGTGGTATTACGTTAATGTATGCGTTACAAAGCTGTGAATTGATATGGTGATATTAAATTTAGTTTATATTTTTGTTGTTTTGTTGAATTTTCTGATTTTTAAACCTTATTGCCACACATCAGAGGCGTACCGCAGGTGTCAATCTGTATACATCATAGTAAGTTTCATGTATGTGCAAACGATATACAAATCTTTCTGTTTTTTAAACCAGACCTTTACGTAGTACTAAATTTAAAGTTAACGAAGACCTCGCATTCCTGTAAGTATACAGGAAGGCAATTCTCGCAATATATCTACTCGATAAATATGGCAACAACTGTCAAAATATCGAGTGATTGCTTCGAATCAAACAAGCGTATTCTCAACATCTGCAATTCGATATTTATCGAGGGCTTTTCTTCGATAAGTTGCTCGATATACAACGAGTGGTCCTAGGCACTCGTTCGCATTGTCGAAGAGTGAAAGAAGAACATCATTCATTATCTCTCTGTCGCACACTGTCTTTAGTCTCTGCTTGTTTTGTTTGATGTTTGAAACAATTACGCGGTGGTCCTTGTTTCTCAACTCATGTCAAAGATTAATAGTGCAATATGCATTACAAATTCCTTTAGTTTTTATTAAATAGGTACTTATTTGATAAAATAGCTTTTTGCATCATTATTATTTACTTTGAGTATAATTTCTGGGGTTTCCTTTTTTCCATTTCCTTTGGTGTGCCCGACCGAACGAAATTAATGTAAACATTGTAAACGATGTTGCCTGCTGACTAGATTACTTTAGCCCGCTGCGCACGGCTATCCCGAAACAGCAGAGATGTCGTTCGTCAGCTATTATAACCGTATACATCTTTGACAAACAATACTAATTCAGATTATGCTATCTTCAAATAAAAAAATGTGAAATTAATGAACATACATAAAGTTTAAAATTTTGATGGTATTGCTAAAATTTCTAGATTCAGATAAAGTTGGAATTACTGACGAAACAATAACCATACATTGACATTCGTAAAGTGTGGAACTTTGACATTCAAATATGTAATGACATGACATAATAAAATCAAATTGTCTATGCTAGAAATATCGAAGAGTGCACGAGAATGCCGTTTTTGGCGGAACTCGATATATTAACGAAGAATTAATACTTATCACTTGATATTTTATCCCGTGATACTGCGTATCACTCGATAAATATCACGTGATACTCAGAATTGGCCCCCAGGAATGCGCGCTAACTAAATCTTTGCTCATAAATGCAAAAAAGTGCATGTACTTTAACATGATTCTTGGTACCAAAGCTCAGGAGCAGTTGAAGTTTGAATTGTCATGTCATCTAACCGAAATTGTTTTTATAGGCTAAAGATATTAGATTTAAACTACACACTGTTACACACACCACACACGTACTCACACTGCAGGCTTAGTGGCGCACGAACACGGATAAAAGATGTGCACGGGAGGAGGCGTTATCTGAAAAACTCATTAGGTATGTATGGTACCTACCCGTTTCGACTAAAGTTGTTAGAGCTGGCTTAATGATATGGATGACGAGAACACTCAACGAAGTTTCCCAACCTAGCTGCATCCTCCTCTTGGCCTCCTTCTCGAAATTGTCTTTACCCAACTGCAGAATCTGCCCAAGGTCAGTGTACTCGGAAAAAAAATCGATTCGATGGCGATGTACGACGACCGGTCCCAGATCAATGTGGCCATTGATCAACCTTGGTTTTATCCAAAGTCGCAAATCAAGAACATCGCTCTAGTAATTATAATTTTGTGTTCAGATCGCGTAAGTTTAACGGTTTCTAACGATATAGATAAGCTTTTTACTGAACATCAAAAAATGTTATTAAGAGCGGCCAACCCGTCTTACTTTTCATACAAACGCTCGTACGTGATTATGTCGTTGTAACAGATCTTTCTTTGAAACTTTTAACTAATAGGTATCTTGTGCACTATTATCTAGGTTTCTATTGTAACAAAAAACCAAAATTTGAAGAAACAAATTCAGTAACTATAAGCCTCCAATAATTTGCTTTTTTGCACAAATTTTGTCTGAACTTTGGGCGTTCATAATGTACTCTTAAATTGTAAAAATAAAGAAAATATTTCAATAGAAACCTTGCAAATGTAATGGAGATTCTAAACGACAAACTTCTATTTAACAAACTTGTAAGGCTTACTGAAAATCACGTATTTCCTGGAACATGTTTTATGAAATTTCCGCACACTATTTTTCGTTCAATGTTATCGCGTTCTTAAAAAAACCGAAAGTAACCGAATGCCAACCGAGCGCTCAGGCGCTTTCTCTCTCTTTTCGCCTTGCCTCTTTTTCTACCATTGCGCTGGATGAAACAACAAGCTTTTCAATCACGCTCGCGTTGACGACAGCACCGGGAAGGGTCCTCTTAAGACGTATTGAGAAGGCCCTGCTTTTACTGAGGTTGGTGTATTAAGGCGGTGATAGTTATGTGAAATGGGCAAGTCTGGGTCTCCGTCATCTTTATCTATAAAGCTTTGCAAAAAATACCTAATAATCTATGGGATACACAAGGCAGATCCCCTTCTAATGAAAAAGAAAAAAAACCCAAAAACCTGTTTTCTTAGTTTTTACAATTTTTCTCCTAAACTATCAGACACAAGTTTTTTTTTATTACCTTAAATAGAAGAATACCCAGGGCACCTTTGGCTTATTTTTGCAAACAAAATGTCTTAATTAGTAGATAATCAGCAAGAAACCTACAGAAATTTCGAAAACTGTTTTAAAATTTACGAAACAATGCCTTTCATTTGAAACCCCACTTCGAAAAAAGACCCCTTGACCATTTTCAAAATGACCATTTTTCTATTGCTATATTTTTCCTGTAAAGTATCGATTCATATTTACAAACGCCACACACATTGTACATGGATCGCTCTGCAAATTTTGGAGATAGCGGGGGAACGGTCAATTTTTCTATTTTTTTCGAAATATTTCAAAAAGTATGAAACCTACAATAATTTCAGAAACTGTTTTGTTATGTACAAACCAATACTTTTCATTTGATATTTTTGCCCCCCCCCCCCCCCCCCCCTCTAGCTCTCTTTTGAAATTACTACAACACAATTTGTACCGAAAATATTCGTTTTCATTATTCATTTATATATTTTCTTTAAATCAATAATGGTGCACGAAATATTTTTTTTTTCATTATTTCAAATTTCAATTTAATAGCTCCAGTATAGTTACTGAGATATTCAAGAAAGAGCGGGCACGGACAGAGCGATACCATAAGGGTTTCGAAACCGATCTCGAAACCCTAAAATGACAATCTTGTCTCACAAAAGTGTCTAGATAACCAAGAAGAATCAGTTCGCGTTGCGTTTGGTAAGTTGATTGGCATCCTTAACTAGAGAAATTCCTCAATGTCTGAATGACCCGTTGTTTTGACATTGAGGAATTTCGGTACTTTACAGTGTAATATGTATACTGTGGTAATAGCCCATTTCTGAAACCGCATTTGACAAATCGAAACACGCGGCGTTTACAAAAAAGATTGGCGTTTAAAAAAAAATTATCTTTCCTTTTAAAAGAAAATGTCTAGTTGTAGTAACTCATATTAATTTTTTTTTTAATTTTATTATTAGGTCCTTCTATTTGTATTATATTTGATTGTATTCTGTTTTGTGTGCCAAATAAATAAATAAATACGAGTCTAGATATTATCAATATATATGTATCTAGTTATCATCAATATGTTCCTTGTTCCAGCATGGGCGAAGGCCGGCGCGCATTTGGGCTTTACCTCACGCACGTGCTGAAACGTCTGTCGTCGCCGCACTCCGAGCAGGCAGCCAAGCACGCTGGATTCGTGCTCAAGTTCCTCAAGCGGGCGTCCGCCGCGCTGCGCATGCCTTACAATGTTCAGGTGACCAAGTGAAACACACTACTAAACATGCCATGTTGTTATAATGTTAGTTCGTAAACAGGTGACAGGGGGTCAGTACTTGTGCAATGTCATTTATATATAGTATTAACAGCAAAGGACTTCACACCGAGCCCTGAGGTACCCTATATAGAATAGTGTATGAAATTGTCGCGAAGCTATAGAGGAGTGCAAGTTGGCTTGACATTGACAACAAAAAGACTTGTGACATTATTCAGTCTAATTCTAATCCAATTTTTTGTTCTTCTTAGCCAGTCAGGATACATTACAGTGTAGGTGCCTTGATAGATAAGCCGTTTTCATCCACTGTTAGAAGCACAGTAACACATAGACTCACTGCTGATTTCGTGTTGCCACTGTTCAAGCTAGTTTAGTCTCTTTCCGTCGGTTTCTCGAACGTTAGTCAAACTAATCATTTTTTTTTCGACTCCCGGTCCCTAAATCGAGCAGAAGTGTGACTGCGAGTGTCACTCAAACAGTTCTCAACGAAAAAAAATTTCTGAAGAAACTAACCTTCGAAGGAAATGCGCCGGCCGTCCATCGCAAGTAAAAAACTTTCGTATATTAAAACACCATCATCATACCACAGAGTTGTAGTTTTGGCACCATTTAAGTCGTGAAACCATTAAGGCCCCCAGCAGACATTTTCGGTTTAAGAAAGAATTTGACCCGTATTTTGCGTTAGTTACGCATCAAAACAAGAAACTTCGGCAAACTCCATAATTCACCTTTAGTTTTGGAGTGTTTCGTTTTGACGTCTTGATGTTAACACTAACTTGACGTAAGTCAATAGTAAATCTGAGTGACACATCACATTAGGCAGTGACATAAGCACTAGGATACAACACAAGCCCATCATACTGCCGAGACAACACACCTTGGCTCAACTCAACTACATACCACACCTAAATCAAATACCAGGAAGTATCTACTACATAAGCAAGTAAATTGTCAACCAAGGGAGCACTAGGTACCTCCGACATCATTTCGACCATAGTATGTTCAGGATTCCTGAATATTATAACTGATGGTAAACAAATGACACCCATGTGATGTGCCAACATCGGCGAGCTAAATTTTAAACTCTTGTAACTGACTTCATGGCTTCCTGGATTTGTGTTGAAAGCCACTACAACCTTCCGAAGAGCTATGACCGACACACACTTATACGGGTATCTGTACAACGTAGATATTTAAATACTTCCTCCCACCGCCACCAGTCGCTTTCTACAGCTTCCCGCCGGGAGCATACCACGAAAATGTCACCATTTGCGCTAAGAAAAAGAAGACACAAAGCCAGCTATATCGGATCAACAATCAACACAGGAACATGCAGCTGGTATATAAGAGACTCGACTGGATACTGATACTGCTGCCACCGAGCACCCGGAGCCCCTTCCATGGACCCAGACACTCCAGTAACCTCTGCTCCAGACAGCCTCATTGATACCGTGCACGGCTGGTTCAGCTCCGCTAGCGAGTCCGCCAAGTCAGCGAACCGAAGGTGTAAGATGTAGTCGCCGTTTATATTAATGTCTCTGTTTTTCCAGTCCAGCATCCTAAATATATCCTCTAATGCGCTTCTGAGCAGTTTCGGGATATGACATCAGAACTTGTTCTTGGGACACCACTGGGACACTCATAGTGGCGGTCTCGTAGAGACATCTTAGCACCTCGATACACAGCAGCACCACATATCCCGGAGGGAAACAACTTTGCTTCCAAGACTGAACTCATCAAGAAGGTCTCGGACCAAGACATCGTTGGATCAGCTTGACAAAACATTTTTATTAAAAGCTACCGTTTTGCTCAGGTTCAGCGTTCACGACCAGCACAAGGAGCAGTTAGATGTCCTGACAAGTGGTTCGTGACATTCACGAACCATTGCTGTTGACTAGGTCTCTTTAACTGGTGTCCCCCTGTGAGCGGACCCCTGAGTGTTTTGCGATGCAGAAGGACAGACTCGGTCTTACGACCGAGGTGGGACCGATTAAAGAGGCCGACTTTTAATGTATCCAAGTGTAAGCTCATCACCTTTTCTAGACTACAACAACCCTAGCACCATATATGTATATACGTCAGACGGACAGTGGTGTCTTGGATAGAGTCAGATTCGTAATCTTGGGCTCTTGACTTCCGCAAGCATGTAATTTTCCTCTGCAAGAATATGAATAAAATCTTGGGGTTTGTCATGCCATGCAAATTTGGAATTTCCGCTGCGCAATTTCTTGACTAGGGTGCACATCATGTTATACCTAATGATTTTATCCGCAGTAAGCTAGAGACTTGCGTGAAATACAGCGTGCCTTTTGTAGGGACGTACGTATATAAAAGGCAACATGGATACCAACCATATCTCTATCCATCTCTATTTGTATCTGGAATGGTTGGAGCTGAGACGCGCTACAGCTAGGTTCATTTTATTTTATAATCAATACACCTACGCTTGACCACACTCCCACCTGATGGAAGGTGAATATGTGGCCGTCGATTTCTCACGAAGGTCTAGAAGATTATAAAACCCCAGTGGTACGAACGATGAAGGTGGAGGAAAACCGCTTAGTACGAGTGGACGGTATATCCACCAAGTAGGAGTGGTAATGCGCTTTGCGTATGCTTGTCCTGGATTGGAAGGGAGATGGTGGAATCAGATCATGTAGTTCCTGTGAACATTCTCCGAAAACCTGTATTCTATAAAAGATCGAGAGACAAGCTACCTTGCGGGAATGTTCAAGACATTGAATCTTAGTCTCTGCAAGGTACGGCCCGTTAATGAGTCTAAAGGCTCTTCGGGTTCTTCGGCGTTCTATCGGGTCACAATAACTGTGGCGTCGCCCTCCGAACCAAGCATGGAATCAACGCACCATCGGTTCGGGTGCTCCAAGTTTTTCCTGCACGAGTTCCAGCATGTTGACGTTATTTCACGACATGTCCAGTGTGATAGTTAAAAGTCTTATAATATCTTTAGTTTTTACATACATTTCGTTATTAGCATAAGATAGTGACTGCTTTGGTCCTGTCACTGTAAA
This sequence comes from Eupithecia vulgata, assembly GCA_946478455.1. Lineage (NCBI taxonomy): Eukaryota > Metazoa > Arthropoda > Insecta > Lepidoptera > Geometridae > Eupithecia > Eupithecia vulgata. Next base: position 1,969,013 of record OX297877.1, read on the forward strand.
CTTCTAAGTAGGTATCTTCTTAAAATATAAATGAATAATCAAAGTTCAAACTTCTTACCAAGTGCTTATTGGTTGATTTTGAACAGTGATTAGTTGACCAGTCTGTCAAATCATTAAGCTTCGAAGTATCGCTAAATGTGCAATTTTCTTACGCTAATACAGCGTTTTTCTTTTTCCACGCGCTTGTCAATTCATTGGACGAGACAAATAAACAGTGTTCGAGAAATCGGCTGATAGGCACTCAGTAACGCTTATATCCACGTATTATATCCACTAATGAATTCATGATGCTCACTGTTCACGCCGTTTTTATCCACTGTTGAACACCAACCACTCAAGTTATACTAAACAAAGAAAATCACAGAGAAGACACAAATTAGAACTAGTATTTACCTATAATTGAAACAATTTTATTGTGCTAACTGCAGACTGCAAAAGCACAATCTACAGATAGCTCAACTGCTTCATATCAATACCAATCGCGCGCGTCTCCAAGACATTGGCTGCATTGCCCCGCTGTATGTCAATGCTGATGCGCTGTGCCAGATACTCACCAGCTCTCGGGTCACGCGTCGCATAGACCAAACGCTCAGATATATTTTTAATACTAAACTCACTCTTCACTTCAAATTGCTTAATATTCACGCCGTTTTTCACTGTGCCTACATTCACTCGAATCACTCAAAATGAAATACACACAGTAAAGCGTATTCTGCAATAAAGCTAGCCATTTCCTCTCTCTCAGCAGGGTCCGCCAGTCAAGATGTGCGACAAGGACAAATGCGCTGTGATAGCCAAACAGCTCAACGATTTCCTATACATGTACTATCGGGAGACAGATCTGTACACTAATAGTGAAGATAAAGAAGGGTGTGTTTCTAATATCAACTTCGCGCAGTTTCTTTATTCCGCCAGGTAACTATCTCAAAATATATGAAGGGTCACTTTAATGCACGACAATTTATTGCACGGCCGAATAATGTACACCTTAATAATTCGTGTCAACACCTATTAAAATTGGAAGCCATGACACGGATTATCATGTGTACATTATTCGGCAGTACAATAAGTTGTCGTGTGTGTATTATAGTGACCCTATATGACTATGACAACCTATGTGGCGTGGTGGGCGAAGGTCAGCCTAGCGACGCAGGAGGTTGCGGGTTCGATTCCCGCCTTATGACAAATGTTTGTACGATCTGTACCTAAATATTGGTCCCGGGTGTTCTGGTCGTTTTCTATGCATAATATAAAATAACTATCAGTGTATTGTATGGTATTATGTATATCAGTTATCTAGTACCCATAACACAAGCTCTGCTTAGCTTGGGGCTAGATAATGTTGTGTGAATTTGTTCAGCGTTATTTATTTATTTAACTATCTTATAATATCTAAAGCTCTTAAAGCTAAAGACGATGACTCGTTTGAAAAACGGACTGACAGCCAAAAGTTAAAAATATTAATAATAAATATTCACTTGACAATTGTCTATTAAAAAATTCTTTTTGTAGTAAATAAAGTTATATTTTTAATCAAAGTGCGCTTAGCATCTCGTCTCGGTTATGAGCTAACCCTTAGAAAACTTTTACTGCCATAACCATATCCTATAATTTGTCCTTCAGCGAGGCAGACCTGGAAGACGTTCTCCTACTCCTCCTAAAGATAGAAAACTACCAGCCGACGTTCCTGGGCGACTCGCGCAACCCGTTCTGCGTGGACCTGCCGTACGCCAAGCTGACGGAGCCGCCCGCGCGGCACACCCTGCTGAAGCACCTGGCTCAGCTCGCGCCCATCAACACCAGGAAATACAGGTAACAATATTATAATAGTATATAGGTTTTTTTTGTTAGATTAAGGTATATATTTTATATGGGCCGTAGTTTTTAGTATTTTACATTCTGTACTAGACTAATGTTCCCTGAAATAAACGATTTTTTTATTATTATTATAAGGGACTACAAACCTTATTTGTGTTGGAAGATCACCGTGGTTCAGGTGTTCTTCCATAAGGTTTGTAGTTAACCCGCTTACATCCATAATGAATTCGTCAACGAATTCAAAAAAAAAAAAAAGAAATAAAGAAAAAAATCGAAATTACTAAAAATTTAATTTTGAAATTTATACATTGGTACAGATTAGGACTTACTCTATCGATCATATGTTTCGATTTTTTTATTATTTATTATTATTACCTCTAAATTTTTACTAAAACCTTAATTTCTCGATAAATACACAAGTTAAGATCTTGACAATAAGCATGGTAATAGAACTTAGTATAATGAACATTTTATGTTTCGGTTTTTTCAATTGGGTAGTTCCACTGCGCTCCAAAACCCATTGTTCTCAAAATGTTAAAGTTCTTATTCCACTGCGCTCCAAAAATTTTTAGGTAATAATATTATTGAATAAATGAATTCCACCGCGCTCCAAGAAATTTTGGGTAGAGTTAGCAAAAAAATAAATTTAGCTTGGAACATTATCTACACATATATTCTAAAGAGGAAAGATTCGTATTTTTGTATGTAACTAATAAACTTAAAAACTAATTATTTAAAAAATCTTTTGCCGTTTGAAAACTAAATTATCACTGAGTAATGCCATAGAATATACACGCGCGAAGTTGGGGCGGAATGCTAAAATAAAAAAATAAAAGATGTATCAAATAGCCTACGCCCATCCCCGGGATGCCGTTTACATCCCTGCCGTTTAAACCCACAACAGACGGAGCTATAATTCAGGGTTATTATTAGTAACACTACGGGAACTTCAGATTCTGCCCATCATCACGAAAACGTTCGTAAAGAAGCCAGGTCTTAATTCTTAAAAAAAAATATAAATCACCTGAATTAAAATTTAAAAAAAAAACCCTTTGTCTGGAGTTACTAAAGAACCAATATTCCGCTCCCATACCCACTGTTAATTCAGGGCAGTGCTGTTTTTCAGCTAAGTTTCAAATAAAACCTGTCTAACTAACGATTATTGAATCGAGGGAGGTACCTATTACCAATACCAAGTATAAGAATTAACACCTGGCGTCTTCATAAACGTGTTCGTGATGATGGTGAGAACCTGCAGTTTATGTAGTGTTACTAATTTACCAATAACCCTGTATAATTATATAAATCGTAGCAAGGTATGGTATAAAAAATATGGTTTTCTTATAATTAATCATTAGTTATTATTTTCTATAGTAAGTAATCAGCGAGTGTCCACAGACGTAGCTATGAAGTATATTTTTATTACATAACCATAATATGTCGACAGATATAGCACGATATATTTTGGTATAGTAAGACATGACGGCTGCAGAGCTAATGAGTGCAAAAATACATATTATAGCATAGCCGCCATCTGTGGAAGCTTCATCATCAGCCTATATCAGTCCACTGGTGGACATAGGTCTCCCCTAATGAGCGCCATAGCTCCCTGTCTACAGCTTGACGCATCCAGCATCTGCCAGCAGTCTTTCGTCATCCCAGGTGGGATGGCGATTTGCATTGTAGACAATGGCCAGAGTCCAGGGTTCCACAGCATATTATCTAGCCCCAAGCTAAGAGAGACGCCACACGGGCGCTGCCGCTGCGCTGCGACGTCGCAACGCAACAGCGTCGATATTCTAAACAATACTGAGCTGTCCTGCGTCGTCACAGCGCAGCACCCCTTCCCGCCTCGTCTCCCTCACTTCTTTTGCGCTGCGCGTGCGTTGTTTCTATACACGCTGTTTCAGCGCACCGTGTGGCATGCCGGGCAGATTTGTATAGAACTACGGAGCGTCAACGCTGCGACCGCGACGACGCAGCGCAGCGGCAGCGCCCGTGTGGCATCTCTCTAAGCAGAGCTTGTGTATAAATATAGCCTATGTGCTATTCCAGACTTTAATCTATCTCTGTGCCAACGTTCATCGAGATTCGTTCAGCAGTTCTGGCGTGATTGAGCAACAAACATCCATCTATTCATCCATCCGTCTAAACTTTCGCATTTATAATACTTATTAATGTGATTTTTATGTATATAAACAAGTCTTTATCGCGTTTATCCAGAAATTTCGAGTTTGGAGCAATGCAAAGCGATAGAGCGGGCACCTCGGGCTTACAAAGGTAAACGCAATAAAGACCTGTACACACCCCATTCTCAAGGTAAAATGTTTATAAACTACTCACACAAGAAAACTTAAATGTCTCTCTCTGGTGAAAACTTTGGAAAAGTTTGATTAGTTGTCAGCATAAAGCCCGCAACAGACGGAGCTATAATATATATTAATATTGTGAGCTATATATTACGGTATAGCAAGCTGCCGCAGACGGTAACTATGCTATAATATATATTTTTGCACTCACTAGCTCTGCCGCAAAATATATCGTGCTATATCTGTCAACATACTTTGGTGACGTAATAAAAATATATGTTATAGCTGCGTATGTGGTCACTCGCCGATTACTATAGAAAATATACCGTAATATACTTTGCTATGATTTATATTAATATATATTGACGCTCCATCATCATCATCATGTTGTGGGCTTAATGCGTTTTATTTAAGGGAGCTACAATATCAACAAGTAGCGCAAATTCTGTCAAAAAATCAACTACACAAAAGTTATTTATGTACACGAATTCACCAACAGATGGTTTAAACCGTAAACGACTGTTAACAATATTTTGCTGTTCACCATGCACAAATATTGTAATCGACTGATTAACTTATACGAACGTCAACCTAGGTTAACCATTGGTTAACGTGATTAACGTGAACTGTTGCTGAATTTACCTTATAACGGCAAACTAGCGCCTCCATCTATTTTATCTTATTATTTCGTTGATCAAAGGTAATTTCAAAATTTTCATTGGCAATTTGTGATACCTATTATAAGCTTTTTTTTAATGCCTCTATCATAATTTACCTATCTTAAAAAAATAACAATCAAATAATAAATTTAAATTAAAACTAGTATTTACAATAGAAACAATTAAGCTATCTGCAAACTGTTGCAAACAATCTAGTAGTTTTATTTTGTAGATGTAATAATTGAGATTCCTTTCGATTTCCATACAAATACTTAGATTTACATTTTACACAATCATAAGCTAAGAACATGTTGTTATTTCTACGCTACTTTTCGCTTTTTAGGCGCTTTGCAGACAGAGCAACTATTGCGGAAACTGGCAACAAGCAACTGTCTGTTTACACAAACTTATTCGACAGAATTTTTGTTCTAGCGCTTACCCACACTCTGGGTATCACTAAGAAATGAAATTAATTTATAAAATTTTCGATTTCGGCGGGACTCGAGTCCTGCTGAAATCGAAAATTTTTGGGAACTTATTTCATTTCTTATTCGGCAGAGTTTAATAAGTATAAACGAAAAGCAAACGTTGACTGTTCCTTCATCTAAAATTGCTGTCTGCCTAGCGCTTAGGCCCCTCTCTATATTACATACTACATACTACATACTACCTATATTACACACTATGGTAGCGCCACCAGTTGGTGGTAGTGTTTGTTTTCGTGATTCTCGCTTGGTAGCTAGAGACACCAGGGTGGCGTTACCAATACTGCCCCAACAAGATAAGGCCCTTCTCATATTACTTCGAAATTAAACTGTGCTCTGTGAACTTCCAGTATTCCAAGAACGTTTTAATAATGTTTAATAATGCAGGATTCGAACCCGCGATCCGCCCTAACCCTAACCCTGGGTTCGAATCCTGCCGAAAATTTCAAGTTTTCGTGTAAAATTTGCCCAGTGCGCGTAACGCACTATATAGCTAAACTTCCATTATTGTTTCTTATTACATAGTATTGAGCAATTATCGTTATATAAGTTGCATAATAAAATGTCGCCCCTCTTTCCAGAGCATCCTACGATTCCCCCACCACTCGTTCCGAGCAAGAAGAGCTTACCACGCAAGATTCGGAGCCGCACAATGAACCCAAAGAGTCCAACTCCGACGTCGTCGTTAAGGATTACATGAAGTCTGAGAAAACGCTGAACATGGCGCTTAAGTATGCCAGGTCGTAACGTGTATGCCAGGCAGTAAACAACGAGTGCGCCGAGCGGTTACGTGTATGCCGGGGCGTTACAAGTATTCAGAAGAGTAAGGGCGCTTGTAGACGTCCGTTTTTTACACCGGATGACAGACTGAGTTCTTTTATCGGTTTCAAGGTCGTGTAGGAGTTATAATGAATATGCGTACATACACCGGACGCCGGTTCGGCGACCAATTTACGTCGGATGCACAGCCGCCTCTACTCGGTCGGGTCCGGCGAAAGAAAGAACGGTCACCCATGCAAGTGTATCGGCGCGTGTTGACGGATTGACGCATTGCCTGTTCTTTGTAAATTGAGTGCCGTATACTTTCGTTTTTAATTAAAGGGTATTGACATGGAGTTGTTAGTAACTTTGGTCGAAAACAGGCATGTACTGTGGGACAAAAACCAAGAGTGCTATAAAAACAGACAATCGACTTCTGCCGCTTAGAAGGAAATTTGTATTGCATTAAATGAAAATTTTGAAACGTTTTACGACAAAAATAAAAATGTTTTTGTTAAGTTCCATCACAAAAAACTGATGTCTACAAGCGCTCTAACGGAAATGTCCGGGCGTTATGAGTATGCCGGTGTGTAACGTGTTTGCAGGGGCGTAACCTGCGTGTATACCAGAGCGTTAAGCAAATAACATGGCCGTTAGATTACAATACAACTAGTTCGCAAGTATGACTGTATACCAGTCATAACGCATAGCTAGATTACAATTAGATGCATGTATGCCGTTTCGTAACGGGTATGCCATGGCGTAACGACTAGATTTAAGTACAGATCATTGTCAGTTTGCCAGTTGTTATGGTTGGTTATGCCATGGCGAACCCGATTCTTGTCAAATATATATGTTTTCTTTCGGAAAATAAAACATAACAGTTTTCCAAAGAAAACTTAAAATAGAAACAATGAATCTGAGCGATTAGTATTCATGAATCAGTAGCTATTTTATAATACAACATAACATCAGAATGTGTTCAGGGCGGGTTACGTCTATTCTAGATAGATTAATTAACGCAAGTTACAAAATAAATGCAACTCGCCTAATAATTAACTAAAATTTTAGTAATAATAGGGTACAAGTCTCAAATGTCACAAAATAGCCTTGGCCTAACTAATCTTAGGTGAAACTTTTATTTTGAACTTTATTCAGAGGCAGTATTTAAGGTTGATATCATGTTTGTTTATTTATTTCTGTATCACTAATGCCTTCCTAGTTATAGATTAAATAAAACCAAAGAGTTCTAGTAAACATAGCAGTTATATTACCAATACTAGGTTCTGCCGCGGTTTCGCTCACGCGCTACCTATTTAAAACGTAGGTGTAACAGCCAGGAGTAATAAAACTATAGTGGCCGCTAAACATCTTGTCCGGTGACGGGCAACGAGTGGGAAGTTAGCGCAGGTACACTCACGCATAGAGTTCATATGCCGCCGAACGAAGCAGGCGAAAGAGATAGCTACACCTTCGTAAACCTCCGTCTAGCTCTTTCGTTATTAAAAACAAAAACTCAATTATCGCCGCGACTGTCCAGAAGGTCGCCCAACAATTGGACTTTTAGGCCTTAGCTTTTTGGCGAATTGCGTTCTGCGAATCTTTGTCATATGGTTCTTTAAAGGACTAGAAGTTTGGTTATTATACCTATTAAAGATTTTTTTCATTGGACCAATACTTCCGGAGATAACTAATGGGGTCATTTCAGATGTCTCACAAACAGACAGCATTTAAATTTTCTGCCATTAATCATCAAAAGAGAGCGAAAACTCATTTCAATTTATTTTCAAGCAACTTTATTATTACTTTCGCTCTAATTTAATGATTATTTTGTTTTTTGAAAAACTAAAACTGTGCAAACAGCTACTTCTTATCCGATTATGAATACAAAGTTTCATTAAGGGTCTATATAACCTCAAATTTTTGTGAAAAGGACAGACATAGGATTTCGCGTTCATAGGAGCGGGACAGGGCACAGCAACGCAAGCCCAAAATTCAAGTTTTGGTTTATTATCTATTAATTAGAATTGAAAAAAATTAAAAAACATAAAATTTTCTTTATACTTAGATCTACTACCATGCTTATTCTGAAGATCCTAACTTCTGTTTTTATAGGGAAATTAAAGTTTTAGTAAAAAATTGAGGTATCGATTTTTTTCTTAAAACTGGTTTTCCGTCTAGGCAAAACCTGAGTTTTGGGACCTACTTCACCTTAAAGAGTTTTTATTTAAACAGCTGCTTTCGAGTTGCCCTGTTGCCGCAACAGTTGTCCTGCTTAATCGGTGGTTTTAAAATATACATCTTGTTATGTATAGGTATTTTTGTTGTTATTCAATTTTATTAAGTCCACAAGCCCAAAGAATATACCAAATGAATTTTGAAATAATTGAAAAAAAATATTTTTAAAGTAAATATTATTTATGGTACTTTAAATATATTATTCAATTTTTAAATCAAACTCAAACTCAATAACTTTATTTCTTTAGGCTTACAAAATAAGCACTTAGACAAGTCAAATTTAATACTATGAATACTACTATAGTTGCATGAATAAATAAATAACTAAAAACTAGATGGTATTTAAACTTTCAGTGGCAGTGTGAGCAATTTCTTTGCCTCCTACATAAATATACCTGCAAAGTTTTAATGATAGATTCAACATTATATCTCTGGATTTTTATACTAAAATATTATTACAAAAAGAAACTAAATTCATCGAATCGTGTGTAAAGGTTGCCGTCCATTTATCTTAACCATCAGTGATGTTCATTAAATTAAAGTAATTGTGCTATAGAGCTCATCTTAGCATGCCTTTCCACTAGTGATGTGCAATCAGCTGCGAAAATATTTATACATCAAAATTTCTAAGATATTTACTCAGATTGATGATACTACGTTATTTTACATAATAATTGTGATAATTTGTACAATAAAGTACGATGACAACATGCAAAAATAAGTGCAATTTAAGTTTTAAAAAACCGAGTACCACTCTTAAGGCGCATTCACACAGCTTCCGTCGCACACCCGACGTTCTCCCGGATCCCGTAAACGATTTTTTCCAGTAACGAAGGATCCGTAAAAAACGATCCTGTATAAACAGAACCGCTCTGTGAATGCGTCTTTAGGAATGTTGAATATTTTCGCAGCTGACTGTACAACCTATCAAAGTTAACCATACTGCTTCTCTATTTTGAATATTCTTAGGCCCGAGCCGAACTTAAAATTAATTTTAGGCTTGATCAAGCTCAAATTTGTCAACGCAGTTAATTCAACGGTTATAAAACTAACCCGCGCCGTTTAATATACAGCGTTGATTACGAGAGTTGTGTCAGCAGTGTAATCGGGTATTAGAAATAACGACCATATCACTTTCGATATTTCATAGATCAGTGGATTCGCGTGTTACCAAATTCTTGCATTTTGCTTATTCATGGAGATAGCTTAATATCTAAAAGAAAATCTTTTCACCAAAAGTATGAAGTATGAACATAAAGTATTGTTGAAAGATTTCAGCTACTGCAGATGAATCTGAAAACAAAGATTTTACGATTTTGTATTACTAGTTGTAAGTAAAGTCATTGCTATATTATTTATTTTTTAGATATTTCCAAAGAGCATCTATGAGCTTGTTTTATTTTGTAGGTTTTAGCTATATATTTTTATTATTCTAGAAAACAGAGATATTGCTACTTTCGTATTTATGAATTTTGATCTCTTCTGTACTTATTTACTGTTTATGTTTATAGTATTCAGGATTGTTATTATAAATTACATCTGATTTATTAAATTAATATGTTCTTTATGTGTGTGCCATAAGACCTTTTATGGTGTAGCATGTTTGGTGACAGATTTCCGTTATAATGACGAATGTGTAATAAAAGTGAAAATGAAGAATGCTTGAGTACAAATTTAAATAGAAAAATGGCACATAAGCTCCTATTGTGAATATATTTTGAATATGCTGAATAAAATTTTAAAATGTACTAATGTTTTTCATTCTACAAGTCCTGAAAGATTTAAGACCTGCATATTTGCGCCTCTTGAGATCTTCGGTCAAATTTGCCGCCGCACCAGCCCTCACAGAAGTCCTAGGAAGATGGGAAGGCGCGAGTGTGTCGACGCATGTAGAACTTAATATTTCCTGAATCCTTCCTAATTTGTATAGATTTTAAATAAAAGAGTGAAAGATATTATTCAATTCCTTTATTTTATTATAATTTAAATCTATTTACAGTCTTTCAGCGTAAGATTCTAGATCACATAAATATTGGACTACAATAATTCGTAAACACTGATCAAAGTTCATACACGTTTTGTATATATCTCATCTTTCATATAAGTTCCTAACATACAAAAATGTAGTTACCCAGACATGGTAAATTATCTCTGAAATAAAGTTATTTGGGACACAGGTGGTCTGAAGTAGGTACGGGAGTCTGAATTTAACACGGTATAGGTGTAGCAAGTTTTAAGCTTTTAGCGAGCGCTCTCACGCACTAGCGGTTAGCCGGCGGTTGAACCGCCACGGTCTAGCCGCAAGTGTATAACGGGCCCTACTTTGGGAGATCATTGAACACAATAAAAAATGACCAGTTTGAGCAATAGCTAAGGGATTCATGCAGTTCACATCAAGACAAGACGCGACGTGAGTCATCTCGAGACGCCGCCGGCGCAGCTCAGCGCCGCCAGGCGGGGAGTTTTCATATTATGTCAATAAAATTTGTATCTTTCTAGGTGCAGTCCGAAATAAATTTACAGCGCTGATAGCGATCATAACGATATTTTTTGTTCAAAATTAGATAATACCATTCGGAACGTTCATGAGCGCGATGAATCGCGGGGCCAGCGTCATGACCGATTTTATCGCGCTCATGCGAATTACCGTGAGCGCGACAACGAACGCCCTGTTTGACGTCTATTAGTTATAATAAAGCCAAATGTCACTTTTGACAGAGGCGCTCATACCTACTGATTACGGCTTGTATCATGGTCAATGTACCACAAAGGGGTACAAGGGAGACTCCAAGATTTTGTCTCCCAAGCCAACCTAACCTGCAAACGAACTAGGCTCTGGTGAAAATATCAACATTCTTCATAATTTGATAACTCATATTTTACTATTATTTTCCATTACTTGACACTGGCAGAAAAGAGTCCAACCAGACTCATTGCCATTAACAAAGAATCATCATCATCATGATACCACAAAATGGCACATGTAATGACGTCACAGAATATCGTTGTCGCGCTCACAGTAATACCGAATTCTTGTTAGCGCGATTATCTATTTTAGCGTAATTCGGAATGCACCGTTTGTATTGTATCTTTTGATACCAGTCATAAAAGTGCGCGATGTATCACACATCGTTGCGCCGCATCGTGTCAATAAAATAAAATAGAGAATTTTACTGACACAGCTATCCTGCTGTCAATTAATTTCTCTATATTTTTGCGTAGTAAATAAAGTCTTTGAATCACAATAAAATAAAATAGGTGATGGCGCTAGTGTGCGGCGGGCTACCGGACAATGAACTTCGGCCAAAGTAAGATATACTTAAATTGAAGGTTAGGAGGTATTAATTTGTGTTACATTCTGTATAGTCGAGTGGGAGATTCCTGCTAGTGGTTGTCCATGTACTGTAGTTCCGAGAGCAGTAACACGGTGTTGGGAAGAGGACGCGGCTGCGGCGAGAGAATGGTTAGCTTCTGCGTGTCCATGTCCACCGCGGTCCTGTACGGAAGATAAGAGTGAATAGGTATCTTCTAGCTAGACCTTCTTGATACATCGGTGGACAAATCTTAACTTCCTATAGGAAGTTAAGGCGCTGCAATCGCGCGGAAGCAAGTCCAAACTGGGCAAGTACCTACTGAGGAACCTCACGAAGCAACCTGAAGAGGGTATAACACACATTTTTGAAGTGTCTCCATCGATCAGGCTATCTCAATCATAAAGTTTTAGGTTTTTTTTCTAAAGAGTAAAATGCCCTAGTCACCGTTGTATCAGCGGCCGCCTATGTGCAGGGTGTTGTGGTTACAGTAAGCACTCACACACAGACTATGCCGGCCAGGTTGGAGGTCAGCACGTCGTCCTCGGGCCCGGCCGCGAAGCTGACGGCCAGCAGCCGGTGCTGCAGCGCCGGGGAGGCCCATACCGAGACCAGCTTGGTAAGCGCGTCGGAGCGACGCATGCCGAGGGGCATACACGAATCTGGCAGCGATGGAGCGCCCACCTGAAACAGGAAAACAACTCTGAAATAATTCTTTATTATTGGCAACGTGTCTGGTTAGACAATATGCTACTTGACTGGGAAATAATTCTACCATATGGTCTGATAAAAATAATGCAAAGTGTAATTAATAATTCTGCAAGGTCAGTCGTATTAGTATTGCCAGCTGTATGGTCCACCGGAGAGGTCTACCTATGTAAGATATGTCTGCGCAGGTAGATCGGAGCGTGTGTGGAAATAGACCTGCGCAGGTTCAAACACTCAACACTCCGTTTCGCGTTGCATCGTGGCCGCCACTCGAGAACCTTTACTCCCCAGCGGTTATCAGTTCTGCTAGTTATATGACCTGCCCACTGCCACTTTAGCTTACTAATTCTGAGAGCTATGTCGATGATTTTAGTTCTTCTACGGATTTCCGTATTCCGGATTCTATCACGTAGAGAAACCCCGAGCATAGCTCTCTCCATAGCCCGCTGAGCGACTCTAAGCTTATGCACGAGGCCTATAGTTAGCGACCACGTCTCGGATCCGTAGGTATTGGCAACACACATTGAAAGACTTTCGTCTTGAGGCTCTACCTTGTAGATCTTTGAAATATAAAAAAAAAATTAGTAATTAACCGTTTGCTTTACTTTAACGACCTAACTTGATAAGATAAACTATAAGCCCGAGAATAGCTTTTTTACTGTGTTTAACAATGTAGTTTGTTATTCGACATAACAAATTAATTCCTGTGGCCTTACTTGGTAATTCCCTGTATAAAATGCAACTCAAACAATATTAAAAATTGCTCATGGTAGCACAAAAGAAGCCTACGGTAAGCCCCAGTATCGGATAGACTACAGGATGTTTAAATTACCTTGTAAATCTTAAGATCTGAGAACTTGACGTCGAAAGAGTGCGGGTAGTAGGGGGTTCGCTTCCCGTAGAAGTACTCTCGGATGCGGGCGTCGCACGCCTCCGAGCGCTGCGACCCGGACCGCTCCACCACCTGGAAATGAAAATTAAATGAAATGAAAGTAATTTTATTTATCCTGAATGTACTAGACAAAAACAAATATATCTTAGGATACGACATTATACCTAGGTTTGGCTGCTTATTTTGTGCGCAGCAGGGTTTAGGACAAATATGGCCTACACTCAGCATTGCGCTGGGTAGACACTGAAGTGTCTACCCAGCGCCGGTTTTCAGTGCATGCCAGAGAAGGCAGGTCACGTCACGACCATCTGTGGTAGTGCGCTATTTTACACACTACAAATTACCTACGACAAATTACAAAGTACAATTAAATTACTGGACATCATCATCATTATTATACAGGTGGTCCTATGAATGGATACCTCTTGACCTTGCCTCGTGCCGTACTCAAGGGCAAGGTCAATAGGACACAAAAATAAAATCAAAGAAAATGGAGGCGTATGGGAGTGGGAATTTGGAGTAATGTATTTTTTTTGTAAATTTAGAAAATTTTGTTTGTAGGTCGCGGTTCGTTTGCCGATTTAGGAAAAATTCTTGTGCGACAGGTCACAAATATTTTGTCCTGAGTGTTTTGGATATTTACTATGCATAATAAAAAATATCTACTTATCATAAAATTAAGACAATTTTCGTTTCATTCTAAATAATGGGACTCGCACAGTAGCTCCCTCCAATGAGACCTCTGTGGCGCGGTGGACGAAGGTTTGCCTGCGATACAGGGGGTTGCGGATTCGATTCCCGCCTTGCGAAAAATATTTGTACGATCTGCAGGTATTTGTTCAGGGTGTTCTGGTCGTTTTCTATGTATAATTAAAAATATCTATCTATGTAATGTATTGTATTATGTATATCAGTTATCTAGTACCCATAACACAAGCTCTGCTTACCTTGGGGCTAGATAATGCTGTGTGAATTGTCCAGCATTATTTTTTTTTTTTTACCTGAACTTCAATGATTTACTTACACCTCCGCTCTTCGGCAGGTAGACAACTTTCACAAACTTCGGCATGTCTCGCTTCAACTCGTTGTACAGCCTTTCGTTGTCCAGCACCAGTATAACATCCACCTGATAAATATATTTATTATCTTTAACAACTTGATTTGACGACCTCTATGGCGTAGTGGGCGAAGGATTGCCTGCGACGCGACGCAGGAGGTTGCGGGTTAGATTCCCGCCTCGGAACAAATGTGTGTACGATCTGCAGACATTTGTTCAGGGTGTTTTGGTCGTTTTCTATGTATAATAAAAAATATATATCTATGTATTTTGTTATATTATGTATATCGGTTATCTAGTACCCATAACACAAGCTCTGCTTAGCTTGGGGCTAGATAATGCTGTGTGATTTGTCCAGCATTATTTATTTATTTACATTACTAGCTTATACACGCGGTTTTGCTTGCGTGGAAGCTGGAAACAAAATACACATTTATCACTAAGGAAAAAATCCACATTCGTATCGCTAAAAAATCCCAACGAGTTACACTGTGACCGGATCTGTTGTGACTCGTTGCGATTTTTTCCCGTTGAGTAAAACTGACACACAAGTGTAACACTTTGGGAACTCTTCTATAAAAAAAGTTGCAACGAGTGAGAAAAAAATCTAGCAAACGTACTAAATATTTTCCTTGATGAAAATTACTATTTACTGATTTTTTTTTCACATAAAAATAATATTTACTTAAATCTACGTTAATTTTCATAACACTTGAATGATTACAATAGTAAATAAATATATTGTAATAGTAGAAAGAAAAAAGTGCTCTCTGGAATCAAATATGTACAGGGTGGACCAAATAATGACATCAAAAAAATGAATGCCGCACCCCCCGGGGGTACCTGAAAATACGCCACGAATGACTCAACCAGTTTAAAAGGGTGATCTTAAGTCAGTAAAATAATAATTCACTGACAAAATAGTAAGTTTGACATTTAAGCTGAGCGCAGACTTGAGTCACAATAGTTTTAAGACAGTCTATTGCTTTTGTTAAGTTGTAATTTTTCTAAAGCAATAGTCTGTCTTAAAACTATCTTGACTCAAGTTTGCGCTCAGCCTTAGTTAATTTGATTTGAGGGCTGTTTCTAGCTAACTAGGATAGGAAATGGCTCATCCGGGTGGCACGATCCACCCGCTATGGATTGGAACTCGCTGTCAACAACAAGAGTGATTAGGTGTCTTCTAGACCTTCGTGATACATCGTCGGTCATATCACTCACTAAGTCAGGTGAGATTGTGTTCGATAGTCTTTTTGACTATAAAAAGAGACTGGACAGTGAATGCGTTAAAGCCCACAACCTCACCTCAAACGCTTGCGCAGCGTGTGTAAGTACTTTGTAGCCATCGCCTTTGATCCATCCACACGTGTTGATGATCACGCCAGATGCTGATGCTGCAAAAAAATCATCATCATAGGCTAAAATAATCCTTTATTAACACTTACAATGCCCATGACGCACACGTAGGTTGATATTCAACGTGTAAGCGCAGTATGGGGTTAACAAAGAAAATTACGATATAATAAAAGAAACAAATTAGAATAGTATTTACAATTGACAATTTTCAAATTCCTTCCGTATTCAAACAGTTTTTAAAGTTTTTCGAAAAATACTTAGTTATCCCTTGGGAATATAACTTTTTTGGGACCGTCTATGGATCATTCTCCTTCCAATACCTGGCGAAATAATTTTTCAATCATCATCATCATCAAATCAGCCCATACACGACCGGATATAGGCCTCCCCACACGACGCCACAAAGAGCGGTCCTGAGCCGCCTCCATCCATCGATACCCTGCCACCGCTACGATGTCGTCAGACCACCGAGTGGATGGTCTCCCAACATTCCGATTCGCATAGCATCGCGGCCGCCACTCGAGAACCTTTACTCCCTTAATTTTTCCAAATCGGTTCATAATAGACGAAGAAATCAACCAACAAAAAAATACATAAAAAATAGATTCAGGCGTTACTTTGCGGAAATCCATTGCAAAATATAAAGATGAAAATATTTAGTAACAATTCCGCGCAAGACCTTCTCCGATAAGTTCTAACAAAATATTCTTTTCATTTTGTAGTTGGTGTGTTTTTTCTTCTACGACGCTGATTACATTTTGTTAGAACTTATCGGAGAAGGTCTTGCGCGGAATTGTTACTAAATATTTTCATCTTTATATTTTTTTAAAAAATACATGCAAAAGAACATTTATCCGCCTCCTCTTTTGTTTTTCGGTTCGTAGGTAAAATCTTTATAATGAAAGAAAATTACAGTCAAATAATAGAGTTAAATTAAAACTAGTATTTACAATAGAAACGATTGAGCTAACTGCAGACTGTTGCAAACAATCTACAGGTAGTTCAACTAATCCATATCAATACCAGTCAGAAGCGTGCCCAAGACACTGGCTGCAATGCCCCGCTGTATGGCAATGCTGATGCGCTATGGTAAAAATATGAACTCACCTTTCTTATTCACTTCACATTTCTCGGTAATAACTTCAGCCAGTCGCGACACAATAGTGTTGTACAGTTCCAGGTTGTCTGAAGGTGTTTTGTGCCCAAAGTGGTACACCAACGGTGCCTGCTGACTGAATCCCTCTTCTATTGACGCTGGCCGTTCCACTAGTAATGCACCTGTGGAAGATAAAAGACACTGTCAAGTTGGGACTTTTTAATAAGATCCTGTTTTGTATGGCACCTCGTATCTATCATCATCATTACCTACCTTACCTACAAGGCATTATAGAAAGTAATACTATTAATATTTTTAATCATAAATTAAGAGGATTTTTAATTAATAATGCTTATTACAATGTCGAAAATCGGGTGGAAGGCCAGTCGGTTGCCCAATACAACGAGATTTAAAACATGGACGGCGATTTCCGCAAACTGCTACGATGCTACTACTAGCATGTCTTAAGGCATCAAAGTTTGACTTCTTGAGGACCTTTAATGATCGGCGATCTGAAGGGGTTGATTTGATCTCCGTATCTTCCAAACTACTAAATATTTTACTTTGTTTTTCCATTTTTTTATCTACAATCGGCTGTTTAGCCATAATTAGATGTTGTCTTGGGTGGAAAATTTAGTTACCATTCCAATGAATAGCACCATCTTTAGGTTTGAACACTTCAGTTCCTTTGGTCAAGTTCGAGTATGTGCCTTCTTTTAAGGCGTTTTATGTGGTCTATGTCCTGAAGAAGGGTTTTAGCTAGTGAGTTGATGAGTTGACTTTGAAATTTATATATGGTAAAGTTCAGAACTCTATCGATCATGTTTAAAAAAAAAAACTCCATAGAATAAAATTACATTACCTCCAAATTTTTACTAAAACCTCAATTTCTATTCTTTTCACAAAAAATTTTAGTTGTGTAGGCCCTTATGATGGAGATGGATTAAATAAGAAGGGTGAATCGCGATACTCTTAGTCACGATTTTGCGACACCCTGGGCAGTCCCAAGTGGCCCAAAAGATGTTAGTACCACTATATTGATATCCAGGGAGACAACCACAAAAATGGTGGAGGATTTTGACAACCACTGTGACACATACAAGGTTTATAGAGCACAGCTTAGAAAACTCTTTGAATGACACAGTCTGGTCGAACTACAATAATTTTTATAATGAAACTGAACTAGTTTCTGACTGTGGCTTCGCGCGTCTTGTTCTATGGAAATTAATAGAGGTTATTTCTATCCCATACAGGCATAAAAGTAGCCTATGTTCTCAGGCTTAGAACTACATGTATGAAAAATTTCAAGCCAATCAGATCAGTAGTTTTGACGTGAAGGATTTTATGTACATTATTAGTGTGATCTGATCATGACATAAAGTGGTGCAATCCAGCTATAACCACCTCACCACTCACCAATAGTCCCCGGAACACTGATCTGCCCCTGTCCGACATCCAAATCCACAAAAATAGGCCTCCTGCCCATCCTAACAGCATAGTTTAACAGCAGCTTCGTCAAAGTTGACTTGCCGACATCCCCTGGTCCAACAACCATTGTGACTGGTCCTCGAGTGTTCTCTTGTTCTGCTGCTACTCTCTGTTGTTCCAGTGCAGCATGGACATTTAAGTATACTACCTGGAAATGGAACATGGTTTGGTATGGTTCTACTTTCCACTATATTATAAATGCAAAAGCTTAGATGGATGGATGGATGGACAGATTTTTGTTTCTTTTTCACTGTTAAACTACTAAATGGATTAAGCTGAAATTTTGCATAGGTGTAGCTCTAAGCGTAGAACCAAACAGAGCTTACTTTATATCCCTTAGAAGAGCTCCAAGCGAATAGAAAAAAGCTTTGAAATGAAATGAATGAAATGAAATACTTTATTAAAAAAGAACGGCATGTTTACACACATAGGTATTAGACACCTAGTTGGTAGAATGCGATCGATTTCTTGTCAATGACTTAGGTATAGATTTGCGGTAATAAATACACATAAATGTCAAACAAAATAGAACTATAGTTATAGTTACGATAAGTACACAGATACCTACTTATACCTGAAAGACGATAACATAAAATTGAAGGGACAAGCTGCAAGCATAGTCATGTATCACACTTGTCAATGAAATGGCTATAGTCGTTATTTAAATATTCGCAAACATTATAAATAGTTTTTTCCAGTAGTAGAGCCTTTATTTTTTTTAAGTATGAATTATTATATTCTGTCAATCTAATGCAAAGTGGCAATTTGTTGAATAATTTGTAGCCTATAATAGATGGAAGTTTTTTTGAGAAATGTTGAATGTTGAATGTTTCCTTAGAAACAACACATGTAAAGTCGTGGGCAAAAACTAGTTGTTCATAATTTTCATTATTATAAATTCAAGAGCCTACTTCTTGATGGAGCAATGATGCAATTTCCACCACTATTTCTTTCTTGTTTTAAGCTCCCCTCTCTTCATTGGTAACCTTCTCCATCCAGCTTATCCTGTCCATCATCCTCCAGCTCCACATTTCAAACATCAACCTTGTAATTCAGGTGAAGGGTGAAATAATGAAATAAACAAATTAATTTATTATATTTTTTATTATTCAAAAAAGCCCAGTGAAAGTGAGAGGTTGCGAAGTTGTGGTTGAATACTGATGACATCAAAACAAGCTGGATCTCTTTGAGGAACATGCAAATTGTGGCAGAAACTTATGTTGAGTTAAACAAATAAACACAGACTAAAACTCTAGGGATTAATTCAATTAATTTGACTGACCTAGCACTTTTTCCGTTTAAAATGGAATCTTACCATTGGTGTCTCCTTCGCCACATAGCTAACTTCAGTCCGCCCTCTCAACTCCACCGTGCAGCCATGCCATGTGAACACAGCCACTTTAGCCCCCGTGTGGAACTCATAAGGCTTTCCTTTCACTAATTCTGTGCCAAACAGCTCTGCATATCCACTCTTAATCTGAAACATGCATAACCTTTCAATATTAAACCTTGAAATCGTGAATGGAATAGAAAATCAACACGATTATTGTGTGGACATTGTATGTATGGGACATATGGTACCAAGTTTTTACCTCCAGAACCACTTTTTCATTCTTGGATTCCACTTCAAAACGAAGTTCTGAGTCCGGGTCTAACTTGAACTCCTGTAATTGGACTTCAGTCATTTTGTGATTAATTTAAGAATGTTGATGCTTGGAAATAACTTGAGAAACTCTAGAAAATCTGTATGAAATATTTAAACCAGCAAAGCGAAGAAGAAAAAATGCAACAAGACTGAATAATCTTCAAAATCTTCAAATCAAAACAAAATTAATTGTTGCGTTGCATTTCATGCATGCTGATAGTCCTTCCTTGCCTTGGAACAAATATTATGATCTGATCCATAGGCTTAGAATCAGGGCTGCCAGGTGAAAATATGCCGCAATCGTACCACAGCATAAAAAAAGTCGTACCCCCAAGGAAAATTTGAAATAAAAAATCGTACCTGCAATAATCATCGATATAAATATTTTACGTACAATACAATAATTAATATTGAGAACTACATAGTGAAAAAGACTATACGTACTAGACATGTAATAAAATGACTTTTTTGTAGGTTTGCCGTAATCATCATTCTAATCATAGACTAGTAAGTATACTGCGTAATTCTAATCATATTAGTTGGCTTAAAATTAGTGCAGTTTCCAGTTGATCTAATCAGTTGCTTTGCCAATAATGTTCCATTGACTGTGTCGTTGGCCAGGCTATTTCTTAGTTTGGTTTTTAGTAAATTAACTTCGATGAACGCCTTTTCGCAATCAGCACTCGAGTGTGGCAAGCTTAATACATTAATAGCCTGAGTTCAAACTGCGCTAGTGTTTTGAATTGATCAAAACGCTGCTTGATGTCCACCCAAAATTCATCTGGGCTTACCGTCATGTCAACTTTTTCAATGATGTTGGGAAAACTACGCCATTCATCATCTATCGCTTGCATTTCTTGAATGTTATCATTATCAGGATTGATAATTCGTGGAACAAGCGTCATCACTGGCAACAATGATCGGATATGAACCTTATTTATTTAGATCGAAAGTCCTCTTTCATGTATAGAAATGGGTATACAAAATCTTTGTGATTATCTAAAAAAGTCGTACGTTTTCTGTACGATTTCGATGTTTCGATCGTACTCGCAAAAATCTTGCAAAAAATCGTACAGATACGATTTAAATCGTACAAATGGCAGCCCTGCTTAGAATGTACAGTGAAAAAATTCTATGTCTATCTTAGATGAATTATACCTAGATGGTTGGCATGCGTGGCCGTGAAAAGAGACAGAGTATACGAAGTGGTGTTGCCATGCAATTTTTTTTACCCTGACTAGGTTCGTAATTTCATGTCTGGTAGAGCCGTATGGTGCAGGCTTAGAATTTGCACTAACCGAACTCTTCTCGTGGGTGTCGTATGAGGCGACTAAGGGGCATACACCGGGGGGCGGGCAGCAGCGCCTCTTGCAGTATAGATCTACCACCGAACCGAACTGCGATTCACAACCCGCATGCCCAGCGTGAGGATTATAATTATAATAATAATAATAATAATAATAATGATTTTTAATTAATAATGCTTATTACAATGTCGAAAATCGGGTGGAAGGCCAGTCGGTTGCTCAATACAACGAGATTTAAAACATGGACGGCGATTTCCGCAAACTGCTACGATGCTACTACTAGCATGTCTTAAGGCATCAAAGTTTGACTTCTTGAGGACCTTTAATGATCGGCGATCTGAAGGGGTTGATTTGATCTCCGTATCTTCCAAACTACTAAATATTTTACTTTGTTTTTCCATTTTTTTATCTACAATCGGCTGTTTAGCCATAATTAGATGTTGTCTTGGGTGGAAAATTTAGTTACCATTCCAATGAATAGCACCATCTTTAGGTTTGAACACTTCAGTTCCTTTGGTCAAGTTCGAGTATGTGCCTTCTTTTAAGGCGTTTTATGTGGTCTATGTCCTGAAGAAGGGTTTTAGCTAGTGAGTTGATGAGTTGACTTTGAAATTTATATATGGTAAAGTTCAGAACTCTATCGATCATGTTTAAAAAAAAAAACTCCATAGAATAAAATTACATTACCTCCAAATTTTTACTAAAACCTCAATTTCTATTCTTTTCACAAAAAATTTTAGTTGTGTAGGCCCTTATGATGGAGATGGATTAAATAAGAAGGGTGAATCGCGATACTCTTAGTCACGATTTTGCGACACCCTGGGCAGTCCCAAGTGGCCCAAAAGATGTTAGTACCACTATATTGATATCCAGGGAGACAACCACAAAAATGGTGGAGGATTTTGACAACCACTGTGACACATACAAGGTTTATAGAGCACAGCTTAGAAAACTCTTTGAATGACACAGTCTGGTCGAACTACAATAATTTTTATAATGAAACTGAACTAGTTTCTGACTGTGGCTTCGCGCGTCTTGTTCTATGGAAATTAATAGAGGTTATTTCTATCCCATACAGGCATAAAAGTAGCCTATGTTCTCAGGCTTAGAACTACATGTATGAAAAATTTCAAGCCAATCAGATCAGTAGTTTTGACGTGAAGGATTTTATGTACATTATTAGTGTGATCTGATCATGACATAAAGTGGTGCAATCCAGCTATAACCACCTCACCACTCACCAATAGTCCCCGGAACACTGATCTGCCCCTGTCCGACATCCAAATCCACAAAAATAGGCCTCCTGCCCATCCTAACAGCATAGTTTAACAGCAGCTTCGTCAAAGTTGACTTGCCGACATCCCCTGGTCCAACAACCATTGTGACTGGTCCTCGAGTGTTCTCTTGTTCTGCTGCTACTCTCTGTTGTTCCAGTGCAGCATGGACATTTAAGTATACTACCTGGAAATGGAACATGGTTTGGTATGGTTCTACTTTCCACTATATTATAAATGCAAAAGCTTAGATGGATGGATGGATGGACAGATTTTTGTTTCTTTTTCACTGTTAAACTACTAAATGGATTAAGCTGAAATTTTGCATAGGTGTAGCTCTAAGCGTAGAACCAAACAGAGCTTACTTTATATCCCTTAGAAGAGCTCCAAGCGAATAGAAAAAAGCTTTGAAATGAAATGAATGAAATGAAATACTTTATTAAAAAAGAACGGCATGTTTACACACATAGGTATTAGACACCTAGTTGGTAGAATGCGATCGATTTCTTGTCAATGACTTAGGTATAGATTTGCGGTAATAAATACACATAAATGTCAAACAAAATAGAACTATAGTTATAGTTACGATAAGTACACAGATACCTACTTATACCTGAAAGACGATAACATAAAATTGAAGGGACAAGCTGCAAGCATAGTCATGTATCACACTTGTCAATGAAATGGCTATAGTCGTTATTTAAATATTCGCAAACATTATAAATAGTTTTTTCCAGTAGTAGAGCCTTTATTTTTTTTAAGTATGAATTATTATATTCTGTCAATCTAATGCAAAGTGGCAATTTGTTGAATAATTTGTAGCCTATAATAGATGGAAGTTTTTTTGAGAAATGTTGAATGTTGAATGTTTCCTTAGAAACAACACATGTAAAGTCGTGGGCAAAAACTAGTTGTTCATAATTTTCATTATTATAAATTCAAGAGCCTACTTCTTGATGGAGCAATGATGCAATTTCCACCACTATTTCTTTCTTGTTTTAAGCTCCCCTCTCTTCATTGGTAACCTTCTCCATCCAGCTTATCCTGTCCATCATCCTCCAGCTCCACATTTCAAACATCAACCTTGTAATTCAGGTGAAGGGTGAAATAATGAAATAAACAAATTAATTTATTATATTTTTTATTATTCAAAAAAGCCCAGTGAAAGTGAGAGGTTGCGAAGTTGTGGTTGAATACTGATGACATCAAAACAAGCTGGATCTCTTTGAGGAACATGCAAATTGTGGCAGAAACTTATGTTGAGTTAAACAAATAAACACAGACTAAAACTCTAGGGATTAATTCAATTAATTTGACTGACCTAGCACTTTTTCCGTTTAAAATGGAATCTTACCATTGGTGTCTCCTTCGCCACATAGCTAACTTCAGTCCGCCCTCTCAACTCCACCGTGCAGCCATGCCATGTGAACACAGCCACTTTAGCCCCCGTGTGGAACTCATAAGGCTTTCCTTTCACTAATTCTGTGCCAAACAGCTCTGCATATCCACTCTTAATCTGAAACATGCATAACCTTTCAATATTAAACCTTGAAATCGTGAATGGAATAGAAAATCAACACGATTATTGTGTGGACATTGTATGTATGGGACATATGGTACCAAGTTTTTACCTCCAGAACCACTTTTTCATTCTTGGATTCCACTTCAAAACGAAGTTCTGAGTCCGGGTCTAACTTGAACTCCTGTAATTGGACTTCAGTCATTTTGTGATTAATTTAAGAATGTTGATGCTTGGAAATAACTTGAGAAACTCTAGAAAATCTGTATGAAATATTTAAACCAGCAAAGCGAAGAAGAAAAAATGCAACAAGACTGAATAATCTTCAAAATCTTCAAATCAAAACAAAATTAATTGTTGCGTTGCATTTCATGCATGCTGATAGTCCTTCCTTGCCTTGGAACAAATATTATGATCTGATCCATAGGCTTAGAATGTACAGTGAAAAAATTCTATGTCTATCTTAGATGAATTATACCTAGATGGTTGGCATGCGTGGCCGTGAAAAGAGACAGAGTATACGAAGTGGTGTTGCCATGCAATTTTTTTTACCCTGACTAGGTTCGTAATTTCATGTCTGGTAGAGCCGTATGGTGCAGGCTTAGAATTTGCACTAACCGAACTCTTCTCGTGGGTGTCGTATGAGGCGACTAAGGGGCATACACCGGGGGGCGGGCAGCAGCGCCTCTTGCAGTATAGATCTACCACCGAACCGAACTGCGATTCACAACCCGCATGCCCAGCGTGAGGATTATGAGCATTACCCCTCATCATCATTATCAGCCTATACCAGTCCACTGCTAACTACGGATTCCTTATTATTATTTATTATTTAATTAAGTACCTACCTTAGTATGCGGGAATAGGTAAACTGAGCATTGAAATAAAACTACGTTTAGGTATCAATTTTATTTTCTTAAATTTATTACCACCGCTACTTATACTACGTGAAGAAATAATTTCAAACTCTTTAAAATATTATACTTTATTTACTATTAACTTATACAAATAATTTTGAAAAAAATATTATTGCTAGGGAATCCATTCAAACACGATAAACAGGCACAGACTTACAATAAAAATTGCACTTTGGAAATCACATTTCTGCTAAGTATTTTATATTACACAGGAATTGCCAAGATAAGACAACCAGAACAAGAAATTTAAAATAATTTTTACATTATAGGCCTACCTACTTCAGATAAAAATGCGGAGAAAACCAAATAAATGACACTATTTATACCTCAAACACAGTATTACCTACGTCCTTGCTTATTTATACAAATATTATTATGTAATAATGACTTTTTTGATTCTTAAGATAGTTATATCAATATTTATTCTCCACAAATCATAGGATCACAAATCAACTGCATACCCAACTTATCAAAATGTAGGTTTATCAGTCTTATATTCAATTATATTAATATTATTAGTACTTATATACATTAGTATTAACAAGTAATTTATAATATTAGTACTAAATACTATTTTTTGAAAATAATATAATATGCACATAATTCATAATATTGTACGTACACTTTATTAAACTGTACTTATTAATTTACACTGTGTGGTTGTATGTGTGTACTGGATTGTATTTCTCTTACAAACACAAAGTTTTCATGATTTCCTTCACGTACCTTTTCCGTATTATTTATCTTACATGCCTGAAATAAAATGTTAAAGGAAATATGAATATTATATGAGTACATAATATAGTACCTAGTTTAAATATGGCAAGTATTAGTTACACCAAATCCCAATACCATTTAAATATTTTTGAATTTGATTTGAATGGAAGGTAGGTAGACTAAAACACAAAGTAGGTAAGAATATTGTTTAATCCAAGTCTCAAAAAAACTTTCAACCACTGTTGCACTGAGCCATTAGTTATGTATTTATTTATTTTACTTACCAGTCTTGTAACAGCACGAGGGAACAGATATGTTCGCTGTTTCTTTTTATAAAAACATTTTCATGAATGGTTTGATACAAATTCTTGTTTTTTTTTGTGTTCCCAAATTTTTGCGACCCGTGGGGCTTCTATCTATCCAAAGCAGACGTTTTCATTACTACGAGACGGTTCATTGTTTTTGGGAAATCTGTAAAAAATAAAAACATATTTTAAGTTAATGTGGATGTAAGTATTTATGAGAATATTTTGCGCCATGTTTGGGGAAATTTATTGTCGAGTGCAGGCAACCCTAAATTTTCGTAATTTTAGGTTATGTTTATTAGAATTAGCACAAAACATAATTTTTGAGCCTTGTCTCAATGGAAATCTATGAATCTATAAGTTTTGAACCTTTTTTAAGTCAAACGAACTTGTACTTACAAGTGGAATGATAAATTTGGCACTTTTCGTTGACCTTCACTTTAACATCAAATAACATTGCATCACATCATCTTTGCTTCAGGTATATAGTGTTGTGAGATGCAGAAATGTCCGTAGAGTCACTTTACCACATTCAATTAGCAAAAAACATTATAAAGGTCGAATAAACAAATACTGTGTTGAAGTCCATCAATGTGCCCGGCACATTTGTTTAGCTCATAGATGAGCTAAACAATGAAAAAACTGGCCACGCGGATGAAATAGGAATAGGGCTCATTCTATCTCATTTTTTCTCAGGCTAGCAGCATATTTTGATCTCTCTCTTGTGTGAATGAGATGGGCGTATACAAGAGCTCTATACCCTTCTTCCTCTGTGATGTCTATGATCTGATCTCGGTCTTTGAAGTAAGGTTAACCCCTTACTGCATGGATTTTTTGATTTGCATGAAAAAAAAATATGTGATGATGTACCCCTCAAAGAGACCAGATTTTTTTTTAAAAAAATGTGTCTCATGTATTTTTTGAAATATTTTCTAAAAACTATCACTGCCATATATAGCATCGTATGCAGTTCTAGGTTTATCAACAGGCTTGCCAAATATGTCATAGTATGCAAAAATAGCAAAATATGGCAGAAATTTAAGATAATAATCAGAAAGTAGAGAAAAGAAGTAGAGAATAGATATGGAATTAAAAATTCATGCAGGTGATGTTCATATTTGTTTTATTATTTATTAGGGACCTTTACTTAAAAATCTCGACTTGACTCGCTTTGGTCTTCTACTTCAATATCTGACGGTAAATCTACATCACTATCTTCTTCGGACTCGGACAAACATAATGGATCTGGATCGGGATCCGGACC
Source organism: Eupithecia vulgata (assembly GCA_946478455.1). NCBI lineage: Eukaryota > Metazoa > Arthropoda > Insecta > Lepidoptera > Geometridae > Eupithecia > Eupithecia vulgata. The sequence continues at coordinate 1,996,137 of OX297877.1, forward strand.
CCGATTGTGTCTCCATTCTTCATCTTCATCAGAAAGCTCTTCATCGTCACTCCCATCTGGAATGTTAACTGTATGGACTTGTTTGCGTCTCGGCATTGCTGTTTGTAACCTGTTGGAAAAAGAGACATGCAAGTTCAAAGCTTTCTCTAGTAAGTGGGAAAAAAAAAACTATTGCAGTCAGTTCTTCAAAATGTTATGCAAATGTTTCATAAAATTTACACCCTTGCATACTATGCCATTTATGGATTTATGGTTTTTATTGTAATTCTGCATACAATGCCAGATCTGCCATAAAATTTTTCGCATGACTGCATACTATCCCATATCTGGCCACTCAATTCAACAACAGATATAATTGCACCCATTCATGCGAATCTGTTTTTTTTTTACCTTACTGGCTTCTCAACAGATGATTTTCGTATGCAAAGCAATTATCTTAGCTATTTATCGCGAAAAACCACACAAAAACACTCCGAAAAACGGAACGACTTACCTCTTGTCAACCGTTGGGAAACAAACTGATTTTACTTTTTTTTTTGTAATGCTGGACACAAAGTTTTCTTTACAAACGTCAAACAATATCACAGAGTATTAATTTTAGTGTTGCAAGAATGGAAAAAAGGAGCCAAATTTAAATGAGACGTCAATTACTGTTGATGCCCGATATGTCATGCCATGCAGTAAGGGGTTAAAAAGAGATAGCTATCAAATTATGGTAGAATTACTTGAAATGCTATTTGTGTTGAGTCAAAATGACATTGACAAATCCGAACCATTTGATTTTAGCAAATAGTTGCGTTTCGTCAGAAATGTGTTATTTTCCACTGTTGATTTGATGATTTCTCCAAGAAGAACTTGAAATCCACGGAACGTGTTGAAATCAGAGAAATGAAGAAAAGAATATTCTTTCCCAATTTCCAAAAAATAATTTACGGAAATGTACAAAAGCCAAAAGTTCATGCATGATGCATAATTATTTAATGCTGTTGAGATGTGATGAATAGAGTAATATTGTTCTGTGATTGAAGGTGATGAACGAAACGCACAAACGACATTTCATTTATTCGAATATTCGAAATACAAAAACAAAAATCGTTCTGTGTTGCAAATGTTGCCACAGATTTATAAGTATAGTACTAAAGTAAATGTTGCAATGAGTATACAATAACTTGTGTTGTGAATTCGGAAAACTACTATTACTTTGTGTAAAAGTTCTATTTTAATATAAAGAAAACCATGGAGGATTCATTTATTGAATACCGTGATAAGACAGGAGTGAACAGCGAGTCAGACTCGGAAATTATTGACAACAGTATAATAGAAACTGTTCCATTTTCTGCTAAAAAGAAGAACAACACAGTATTCGTAGCTGAATCTGATGAATATACTGAAGGTAAGACAAAATTTAAAGATCAGACAAAAATCTACGAAATATTCGTCGGTCTGCCGGCCCATTGGCTTATGAGAGTGAGGGAATTTGGGTGTTATTATTATTTTTATAATTTTAATATAGGTAATTAAATTTTAATACTTACCTAATCTTTAAGTTGATAAAAATATAATAAAAAAAATGAGTGAGAGTGCACCTGGGATGCGTTGATGGTACTGGTCTTGTTTTTTTCAGATGAAAGTGAAACAGACTTGATGAAACATAACATATCAAAGTCTATTGCTCGTCACAGCAGTATTGTAAATGCACACATAGTATCCAGCAGTGATGACGGTAAGTCTTAGAGCTTTGATAATTTGGAAATTTTCATGCAAGTTAGAGAGCTAACTTGCATGAAAATTTCCAATAAATGTAGAAATAAACCATTCTTAAAGACATTTAATAATTAAGACCTATAGAAAATCAGTCATTTCGGGAAAAGTTCTTTTTGAAGTACGTACGTTATGTGGATCAGTACATTTAGACATTCAGACCTAATCACCCGGAAACAATGCATGGTCCTCCACCGCAATTACACTTGATGCGCAATACACTTAAACTAGCCTTTCTCATTGGTACACACAAGCTGTATCACAACAAAAGAACGGATTTGTTTTATTGCATAAATTAAACAACAGAGTGGACGGGTCGCTCCACACAAAGTTCACACTCCTTGCCATACAATCCCTAGCCCTGGCCTGATCACACAATTATTATTATTATTGGATTATAGATGAGCAGCTGAGAGCTGATGTGTCTAAATCACAGTGCTTTTAGATTTTCACTACACTTGTTTCAATTATTTGAGCTTTAACACTTTCATGGCTGAAAACACAGTGCGATATGCGGATCAGTCTCGCGACGGCGGCGCGCCCCTGCGGGTCGCACCGCCGCCGATGCTTGCAGTGATTGTGTTAAGGGCATAGGTGAGTAGAGTGTTTGTAAGTAGAGTGTGAGGTGAGTACAGTAGAGTTACCGCACATCATCATCATCATAGGGGGGCATGCATTTTAAGAATGGTTTATCTAACTTTATGTGTTCTAAAACTGTTTTAGAAGCAAGCAGAAGAGGAAGTATTAGAAAACAGTCAGTCTCTGATGACAAATTGGTATTGAGTTCTTCAGATGAAGATGGTAAGTGGGATTAGTAGCTTAATTAACCCTCACAATCCTATTTTTTGTATGTCTAAATAAGATGCATGTTTCTCACTTGTGTCGAAGGATCAGTCCTTATACCATTCTATGGTTTACCTACTTTAAAGAGACTTAAAATTTGTAACCAATTTATAAAATCAATTTTTCATAACAGATGATATATCACCAGAGTTGTTACCAAAGCGGCGGCCTCCGATCAGACAAAAGAGTATGGACTCAAATGACTCCATAATCATTAGAAAGACAAAAAAACGCATCTTCATGCTGGACTCTGACACAGACAATTCTGTTGTCATAGAAAGAGATAGACACAAGAAATTAACTTGCCTCAAAGATACTCCGTTAAAACTAGAGGTTCAAGCAAATAAACTAAACAAAGGGGCTGATAAAAGTATGGAATATGATGATGATGAGAGTGATGAACATAGTTCAGAAAATGAAGATAATGATTCAGAAAGTGAAGATAATGATTCAGAAAGTGAAGATAATGATTCAGAAAGTGAAGATAGTATTTCAAAAAACAATGATTCTGAAAGTGATTATAATGATGCTCAAAGTGATAATGGTGCAAAAAATAATAATAAATCAGACAACGAATCTATTTTCATCAGGAAAAAGAAATCACGTGTTTTAAATGACAGTTCAGATAGTGCAATAGCAACTAAGCAGTCTTCCAGCAAGGAAGTTAGTCATGATCATGACTATTTAACCAAACAAAGTGACAACTCAAATGATAATGAGGATAATGATGTTAAAAATGATGATAATGGTGATGAAAGTGATGATGATGGTCCTGATGAAGACCTGATGGTAATGTCGCGGGCGACGCGAATGAGCATCATGGGAGTGATACCCAAAGATGATGATGAAAGTGATGATTCAGATTTTATACAGTCTGATGAGGTAAGACTAAAAGCAACGACACAAATACCTTTTTACATGAACAATATTCAATATACTCTGTTAGTCTTCTCCATGACCTGCACAATAAAATATTCTCCGGCAAAAGAGAGGGGTCTTTTGCGGTACTTTTGGGGTACTTATTGTACTAACACTTAGTACTTTATACCTTTTCAGAGTTCCCGTAAATCAAAAGACAGCATATCAGACCTACCAGAGGTCAGTATAGCTGTCCCCAAAACTCCTGAAAAGCCCTCAGAAGACGGTGACACCTCCGCCCTAACCTGCTCACCATTTACCAGCCCGTTGCACGACATTACAAATAAACTCAACAAATATACCATCAGCGACAAGGATGTTATAGATCTAAGCAATTTAGACAATATTCCAGTGCAGAATAAGGTGCTAAATAAGTTAGCAAACCAAAGTGTGAATAATGATGATGTAGCCATTATTGAAGCGAAGTCGGAGATTATTGCGCTGAGCAGTGATGAGGATGATGAGGTGAGTTGATAACAAGTTAAGTACCTAAGGTGCCCATTCCACTCATCCAATATCTTTGTCCAATATTTGATCAAAGTTCTTGGATGAAGGCCCATTCCACTCATCCAATATTTTTGTCCAAGATTCCAAAGGAATTTGCTAAGTTGATTTCAAATGAAATTACATCACATCACACTAATATTAAAAATGCGAAAGTTTGGATGGATAGATGGATTATTGTTACTTCTTTACGCCAAAACTTCTCAACAGATCGGGCTAAAAATGTGCATAGGTGTAACTCCGTATACTGAAATAAACCATATAGGCTACAATTTAGCCCATAAAATTATAGTTTCCATGGGAAATAATTAACCTGTATAGGTTTCCATAAAAACAACGTGTCACGGGCAGTAAACTAGTTACTGCCCGTGACACCACGTCTTCATCGATCCAAATCTTTGCTCAAATATTGGTGTTGCTAGTAAATTGGATGAAGTCATCCAAGTTCTTTATCAATGTACATTGGACAAAAACATTGGATGAATGGAATAGGCACCTAAGGCCGGCCGTACACGTCAGACTTTTTGTCAGAAGTAGTGGTCAAACAAAAAATCGTATTCACTCGATACACGTCCGATTTTTGGGTCAGACTTTTTCTGACCTCAGTCGTTCTCGAGCTATCATCGCGAGTGTTTTTGAATGGTTTTGAGTGGTTTTGAGCTATCATCGCGAGTGTTTTTGAAACAGTAGATTGCAAAAACAAACATGAGATTTCATTAAATAGGTACCTACATAATAAGATGGTGTTCTGTGGTACTTTCTAATAAGAGACTTAGTTCATTAGAGAAAAAGTAAACGATTTAAAAAAAGACAGAGTAAAGCTGACTCGAAATCAAAACATATTAAGTTAACATATTTAAGATTATTTATCGGGTATTTATCGCGTAGTACCTTTTGCTAAACGTTGGGGAAAATAAAGCAAAAGGTACCTACGCGATAAATACCCGATAAATAATCTTAAATATGTTATCAAATCGCAAAAGTTTAAAAAGTTTTATATTAAGTTAAATGAATTATTTAAAAATAACAAATTTAATGAAATAAAACCAATGCTAATATAATGACGAGACTTAGAACACACGAGGGTGGTAAGCTAACCATCAACGACACTGTACATGGTGCCTGTCGCTCATATGACGAGCGCTAGAGACGTTGAGTCCATCCGATGTCATTGTCTATCTACAAATCTACACACTAAGTTTTGGAAAAGCACCAAAACAAAACTTTATATGGGTGGGCAATGTGTGAGAGTGGAATGTTATTTTGAATTTCGTAAGGGGTCATCCATAAATTACGTTACGAATTTCATAATTTTCAGTCCCTCCCCATCCTTGTCACAGTTGATCACATTTTGTGATACTCCCCCTGGTGTGACGTCACATATTTTGCAATTTAACTCAATTAACTTTTTAAATTAACAGCAGTTCCAAAATATATTTGATTTTAATTTAAAATAGGTATTGTTAATAATATCAACATCATCTATCTTGAAAACAAATACAATTTTCTACATGTATATTTTGAAATGTGACGTCATAAAAGTTATGACCCCTCCCTCCCCTCTTCACACCATGTGACACTCTGACACAAAAAACCAAACCGTCGTCGTCGCGTCGTAAGTCGTAGACAAAGTATTTTATGTAGTTAGTAAAGGTCGCAGATGTTAATGCCCTGTGCGTGATTGGATTAAAATGTGTCGATGGTAATTTCTAAAAACTACCTGTATGCAAAATTTCACCTGTTCTTGATTTAAACATAGCTATTTTTAATCCCATTTATCAGTTCCCATTGTACAGAAATCATTTTCAAACATTTCCATAGAATGCATCGCGTGCGAAGCCGCGGGCAGAAAGTAGTTATAAATATTGCCGGACAATAGGTACACAGGGAGCGTAGGATCCTAGGATCTTTGGTACACAGCATCATCTTACACCACCTGGTGATTTTTGTACATACATCAACTTTTGAAAAGAGACAATCGGACAAAGAATTATCAAAAGAAGCAAATCATTGTTTTAATAGATACCGGACCACAGATTAATGTAACCTCGTAAACCCTGCTCGTAAACCGGACTGTTAGTCTGTTAGTATTTCGTACGACAGAGATAACGCTTGACGAACGAAACCGACTTGTCTGCTTAGACAAGTCATTTGCTTATTTTGTAAACCTAAAGACATATTCATATATTTATTCGCCGTAGGAGCACAAGGCACACTTGGTTACGAAATGAACGGTGAACGATATTGATATTTAATTTATTTGCCGTATTTACGAAGCCAAAATTTCTTTGTTTCGTAATTATTTCGGGTAGATAAACATTTGCTCGTCAGTTCAACAGTCGTTCAACTTCGTACCTATATTTATTAAGAACTTAATGAGGGTAGTTTCAAAAAGTTTGTAACGATAGTTTGGCTTACGTGGTCTGTTGCGCTGGCGCGTTCATCAAAAAGTTTCAAAAACTTAATAATTTATGGAAAAACTAGAATAACAAGTTCTTTTATTGATCTGTGTTTCTTTCTTGGTTTGTTGTTTGAATAAATGTGAAAAATGTCGACTAAAACTGTGAGAAAGGCGGCTAGCCCGAGAAAAGTAAGTCTTACGAAATGATGGTTTTGTCAGTTCATTGTTAGTTTTTTGTAGGAATAACAGATTTCTTATACATAATTGTGCAAATCTGTTGTTCCTTGTTTTTAATGTAGGAATAGTAAGCCGGTATTTGCTTGCTGCATGGTTACTCAAAACCCAAAACTCAAAGCGCTTTATTTAATTACTCTTTTTTTCATTCCTACTCTTGGACACGTCATGAAACTCAGATTACATAAGTAAAACTAGGTAATAAGTTGATCACTTTGATTTTATGTTTACTTTGGGGCAATGACCTGAACAAAAGTTGCACCCCCTAGTGACCCCCTTCACGATGCCATAAGAAAAAATATATGTAAATAAAAAAATCGTCGAAAATTTTCGAAGTCCTGCGTCCCGTAAACTCTACCCCAGCCCGAACATAAAATTCCTTAGTATTTACACAGGTATTTAGTTTTTCGGTACAAATACTTATCCCGCGGGAATGTTTTTTCCCTTAAAAACATCCTAATCATGCTCGATACAATACTAAAAAAAACATCGGTCCATAATGGACGGAGAAATCACCGTCCATTTATGTACCTACATTAAAAATACATACAGCTGAACAAAGAAGCTCTTGCCTTTCCTCTGGTAGGTTTCCTCAGTCGACTCCTACGACATCCACGGGCTGACTTGGAGGGTCGATACTTAAGAGCCTGTACAACCTAAGTTTTTGTAAAAAGATAGACATAGGATTTTGCGTTCATATGAACGGGACAGGGCTATGGCATGCCAAAACAACGTAACGCAAGCCCAAAAATCAAGTTTTAGCTTATTACCTATCTATTAATTAAGACAAAAAACATATGAAATGTTCTTAAGAATGTATGATATGCAGTTTTGTGTTTCAAAATCGTTATTTATCTCAGAATCTGTGAAAGCTACCACCTTCATATTTAGGGAAATGTTACTTCGAACTTTTATATTGGAGTACGTATTTTTAAAAACACGATTGGTGAAAGTTTTCTCGATAGTTTATTTTTTTGAAAAACAGATGTTTTACACACGTTTTGCTATTTATCTCAGGAACAGCACACTTTTCTTGTTGGGTTTTTGTTTTGTAGAAAAAAGGTAGAAGTTCTTCTTTAGTTACGCTTTTTTATTTTTCGATTGGTTGTCTAATAATCTTGTAATAAGGTAAAAACACATATTTACTTCGTGCGAACGCAAATTAAAAACATGTGTGTATTTTGCTAAAACCATTTTGAACCTTATAGATCGAATATTACTTTGACAAATACCCAAAATCGTTTCCACCAACGTCATTCGGAGGCTGGACGCCTCCTCGGATGGACGTGAGGTCACGTTACTTTTTTCACGATGACAGCTGACAAAATCATACGAATTACGATATTCGACAAATTTAGTTTTGCAGGTTCAATGGTTCGTTTTTCATTGAAATAGAGTCCATATTGAGTTGCAGTTTTCGTTTATGGAATTTGCAAAGATTTTATTTATTGGCAGACCTATCAATTGAGTAGAATGGGTATATTTATTTATTTATTGTAAAAACATGGGTGTTTCCTCGTGACCTAACTGCTTGTCAATAAATAATTAATCTACTCATCTAATAACCAGTCTTTTTACAAAAAAATCTTTGAAATAACCTGAAATGTTTTGAAACTTCGTAATTTAAAATAAAACTATTACAATTATTGAAACTCAAAAACACATAGTTACCGCCAAGTTTTCTCAAAAAATGCAAGTGGCCAGTAACATTTTGGTGGGCTTCGAGATAAAAACTTTTTATTTTGCCTGTTTCTAGCCTTGAATTTTGAATTCAAAAAAATAAACAATCCCATATATTTTTGCCCGCATATTTGTTCGCTTGGATTTACGTACTTTCTTCCCTTTTTAGGGTTTCAAAGATCGGTTTTGAAACCCTTATGGTCTCGCTCTGTCCGTCCCCGCTCTTTCTTGAATATCTCAGTAACTACTGCAGCTACTAACTTGAAATTTGAAATAATGATACATTCGTGCGCCATTAATGATTTCAAGTTTTTTTTTATAAAGAAATGAAAAATGAAAATGAATATTTTCATGATGTTGAAATTTGAAAAGAGACCTAGGGAGGCAAGAGGGATATCAAATGAAAGGTATCGTTTTGACCATTTCAAAACACTTTTTGAAATTTCTGTAAGTTTCATACTTTTTGAAATATTTCAAAAGAAGTCAAAAAAATTACCTCCCCTCCCCCCTATCTCCGAAGATTGCAGACCGATCCACGTACAAGTACACTGTATTAGGCGTTTGTAGATATCAATCTATATTTTACAGGAAAAATATAGAGAAGTCTGTAAAAATTAACATTTATGAAAAAAAAAACACATTGAAATTGCTTGAAAAGGGGGATATTTTTTATCGAAAAAGGGGCTACCTACCTATTGGTTTATCAAATGAAAGGCATTGTTTTGTAAATTTTAAAACAGTTTTCGAAATTGCTGTAGGTTTCATACTTTTCAAAATATTGCCATTCGAAAAAAGACGGAAAATTGAGTGTCCAAATAATTGGCAAATGTTTGAAAGCCTCGGCGCGCGAGTTACACTCGCACTTGACGGATCTTGTTTCAAGTAAGAACTAATATAGGTATTTTCCGATTAGGTGTAGTAATTTTTTCTTTCTAAACTTACGATTTGACTATTTACATACTCGTAGATAAGGGAATAATACAGATGGCATGTGCGTTGCTATTTGCACGGAGCTGCGTGTATTGTTTTTTTTTTTTGCGTATACACGACATCCTCTCCTTCACCCACGCTCGTTCGAAAACATTTATAAATTAAAAAAAAAAAAAAAAAACATTTTTGAGCTCAGCGCGTCACGTCAGACGCCTGGCCAACTGATGTAAACTTATCTAATTTAGTTGAATTTCAACCTATTCACTCTTGAGGCGCGTGGTTCAATCTGTCTGTATCTGTATTCTGTATCTGCTCGTCGCTGACTATTTATTAGAAGCAGTTTGAAATACCAAAATGTAACATAAAAAGAAACATGCAGTGGAAACTACCTGAGCTATGGATCAGAATAGAATAGATTGAAGTAGTGGAAACTAATCCAACCGCACGATCAGAGTGAAAAAAAGTAATCCATTAATGGTAGCTCAGTGTATCAAAGTCGACTGGAACATTGAGTTCTTCACACTTGTTCACACTTTCAGCGCAATTTTTTATTCTGATAATCAAATCAAAATGATACCTATATGTAGTTTGTAACAGTTTGCAGTTAGCTCAATTGTTTCAATTGTTAATACTAGTTTTAATTTAACTCTATTATTTAAAACTAGTATTTGATTGTAATTTTCTTTCTTAACCCTTAATCGCGTCAAAAAAGTCACACTAAAGGTCGCGTGGGGTATATTTAACCCCAACTCTAAAGGTGAAATAAAAACGCTATTGACGATTTTAGTATTATATTTAATATAAAATTTAGAAATAATCAAATTTGTACTAAGGATAACAGTATTAATAATCAGCATTTTAGTTATAGTAAATAAGAGATCAATCAATATAATGTAGGAACTATTTATACGGTACATTCATCACATGTCATGATGGAATGGTCATGACAAACGTGCTGTTGGCATTTGGCACACACAAATCATATTTTTTTGTCCTTCGACCGTGGGCAAAGATGGCATCTTTTATAATTTGTCGATGGACCGCCTCTGGACGTGGAACCAGCATCTTGAAGTTCAGCATTTTTCTTCATACGTTTTTGTATGGCCCGGGGTAGTTGCGGTATTATAGATCGACTTTGTTAGTGAGCCTTTGTCAAATTAACTGCAAGGTGTTTGAGAAACTTTATTCTGGTCAGTTTGTTGTCAATTTTGCTCCAATATTTATTAAATAAAACATAAATTTGTTAATACCTAATAGTCAAAAAAAGTACCCACTAACACTCGCGTGGGGCAATATATACCCCAGACGCGGTCTCTAGACACAACCACACAGTATGGAGCGGAGTTATAACACTTCAAAACCTTACTGGGGTTAAATATACCCCACGCGAGTAATTAAGGGTTAATAAAGAGTAAGTTTGTAGAAAATCTGATGACAAAGAAAAGATCTTCTATTTCGGAACATACATAGTATGTATGTTCCTAATTAGAATGTATGTATGTATTACATACATATATGTATACAGGGTGTCCCATGATGAGTGTTGCTCAAACTTTGCATGATAAAATGTAAAAAACGATATTTCAAGTTTAAACATTGTCTTGCAAATTACTGGTCATACTTAGTCAAAATATTTCATAAACCTACTTTTTTTATACATTTCAAAACTAAAACCTTTGAAATTTGTTTCAAATTGTAGGCACCATGGCCAAAAATGTGAACAAAGGTAGTACGGGAATTTACCAAAGTTTCAAAATTTTAATAAGTACCAAAAGCTTCCTTTTTTTGTGTCTGATTGGCCTTGCCCCTCTGCACAAGTACCTTCAAGATTATCCACTCATTATGAGACATCCTGTATATGTAGGCATTACCTAATTAATATTTGCAAACAAATGTTGATGTAAATAAAGAGCCCTCTGTCGTCTACATCATGGCCATCATACGAGGCTCAGAATCATAGCGCCGCCATCGTACTTAGTCTGCGAGCGATCGGAATAGGATTGAAATGAAACCGGCAGGAAATTTACTTTGATATGGTTCTTTGATATGGTAGATGTTAGCCCCTTCTAGGTATAGTCAATTTGTGTAGGTCTACGTGTAAATAAAGAGCCCTCTGTTGTCTTCTTTGGGAAATTTTACATCCTCGAAATCATTACAGGGCCTACTATCGCAGACTCTTAATACTTAGTTCTATTCCCATGCTCTCAAGATCTTAACTTCTGTATTTATTGAGAAATTAAGGTTTTAGTAAGAATTTAGAGATAAATTTGCGATATTTTTTCTATCGAGAAATTTTTATGGAATCGTCTTTTCGAAATACGATCGATATAGTATGTACGTACATGTACCTACCTAAGTCCTGAACTGTACCATTTATAAATTTCAAAGTTAAATATTTAGATCAAATTTAGATCTGATGAAGTTGATTTGAGTTTGTATAGGCTCTTAACCAATAACAATAAATAGCCATTTTGAATCGATCTTCAAAATCATGTTTTATTCAAACAGGTGACTATATCCGACAAGAAATCTCCCAGTGGGAAAAAGTCCCCCAAGACCGAAGTGACGACGAAACGCGAGTCCAAGGCAGGTCCTGACATCAAGCAGTTCTTGGCTCCGGCTAGCTATCCCAACCAGGTAAGTACAACGTTGTTGTACGTTTCATTAAGTCGATCCCATTCACCCCGGTTGTCCCGGCGCGGTATCGGGGCAGTTGGGAAAAATTGTTTCATCGACCCCGTCTTTTAACGGGACACGGTTAAAATACAATACACTTTATTGCACACCAAGAAAATATAGAAAATAATACAGAAAAAATATAAAAACAGTGTTGCACAATGGGCGGCCTTATCGTTAAGAGCGATCTCTTCCAGACAACCTTGGGATGGACTCAAAGCAGTTGTACACGTATAGACGGTGGCGTATTACTGAAATATACAATACATCATCATCAGCCTATATTAAACCACTGCTGAACATAGGCCTCCCGTAATGAGCGCCATAGCGCCCTGTCTTCAGCTTGCCGCATCCGCATCTGCCAGCAGTCTTTCGCAAATCGTCATCCCACCTGGTCAGAGGGCGTCCAGCCAGTTAACGGGGTGGATGGCACAGATCATGTATCATACACCCCGTTGTGTTTTTTGGCGCGGCGAATAGCACACATTCTAGCGCTTAGGTATTGTTTAAAGTGGGGAGAAAAAAGTATTATTGTATTGACAAAAAAATACGGAAAATAATGATCTTGCGCCAACCCGCTTCGAACCACCTTAATTTGTAATGCCTATGTCCACAGGTGGTTTATGTCAAGAAACATGTCCGAGAAAACGAGTTGAACAAACTGAATGGATTGCAAGAAGACCTCAACAATGTTAGGGTGAGTCTCACGTGGTTCAAAAGCCCCAAAGATTAACATTCCCTATAAGCCTATTAGATTAGATATAACTGATATACGTAATATTATACATTACATAGATAGATATTTTTTATTATACATAGAAAACACCCAGACCAACGGAACAATTTCTGCAGATCGTACACAAATTTGTTCCGAGGCGGGGATCGAACCCGCAACCTCCTGCGTCGCAGGCAGACCTTCGCCCACTGCGCCACAGAGGTCATCAAAAATAAAACGATAAGTGTCAAGAAAGTCCTACGCGGGCGAAACCGCGGGACACCGCTAGTACAATATAATGAGTAGCAGAATCAAAGACTCCACGTAGAGACACCGTACAATAAAAACGCGTCAATAACACAATGAACCTCTTCATTCCTCCAGAGACCACCATATAAGCCATACCATATAACAACAATAAACCCTTTTTTTCATGTTACAAAAGCTTTGAAATGACACGAGTTTCATCACTACAGAAGTGCCCATGGTCCTTTAGTCTCATATGATCGAAGCGGGACAGTATGCTGTCTCGCTGTCATCTTCTATCCCATTCTTTATCTACAAGATTTCTACCTATGTATATCCATAAAGCGGATATCCAGTCCGGACTGCTTCGTTGGTCTAGCGGTCGCAAGTTTAACCGCTGATAATGAGGTTCCGGGTTCAAATCCCGACTCGAGCTAAGATTTGTGTTATTTTAATGGAAGTAAAAAAATTATTCTAGAAAGAGAAATTTACAGTAGCAACCCAGAATCTGGAAGTTGGCCGACTTTACGTTGTACCGACGACGTTAGTTTGTACCGACATGCCTCGAAAAGAACCTTAAGCTGTTTATCCTGCGCCTGATCTCTCCCCGGTCGTATCGGTGTGCGTCGCATCAGATTATGAGGGTGAGGGCATAGAGAGTATACCTGTGTTTGCTTGCACACTTGTGCACTATAATTTGTCCTGTGCACCTGGCTATAGTCTTCGTTGAGCCTGGCCTCCGTGACCGAATTTCGGTTAGGAAGGCATCTATTTTTAATGTCATTGTGTATTCTAGATGCTTCTATCAGAAATGGACCTGGACACCTTACCAGACGGTGGGTCCAGGCTGATCGAACGGCTGAGCAGCCTGGAGGCAGCGGTACGTCAGCAAGGGGACAGAGTTGGCAACATGGTGGTTGAACCAGGTAACTATCATAGACCCCGTTTATGGAGACGGGGGCGTCGCGGCCCGCACTGAATTTTAACATAATGGCATTGTAGACTATGAGAGAGAGAAAAGAGACGCCACGCGACACCCCGCATCTCCGTAAATGAAGCTTACACACCACAGTATAAATTGAATAAAGGTTGAGTTCTAGCAGTAAAAGTGAAATTTAACACTAGAAAATATAAAGTTAAACGCGGAAACTGATAAACAATTTACTTCCAAACAAATCGAAATGACCTATAAAAAATTTATTGCATGGAAAAATGAAAAGGAAGCAAATAAATTTATAATTTGGTTATTTACCAAAATATAAATATTCGACTAAAAGCATCTTTTGTTTATTTTTCTCGTATGATGAATTTTTCTCATAGTAGGATGAAAAGGAGAGTGTGCCACATGCGTGTGTCAGTGTGTCACCGACCCAATATTGATTGGGTTTTGTAAACCCTTTGTATTCAAACAATCCAGGTTTTAAATGGGAGTATCATGTCACCAAAGTAAAATAATCTGATCACCAAAATGGAAACTGATTTTATTTTCAGACGTACCAACAGCCAGAGAAATATCCAGGGATGGCTTTGATAAGGGTCTGTCCTGGGAAGATCTGCAGAAGGCCAGCAATGCGGTGCAGCCGAGGATGTTCGGCAAACAGGGTAAGTTTACCATAACTACTTTCTGCCTGCAGTTTTATGGTAAGGAAGCCGAAGGCGGTTCAGTAATAGTCCAGAGTGAATAAATCTCTGTGGGATAGCTCCAAGATGTTCCATCATAGGTCACATCTTATTTCCTAAGTGGTGGTCAAACGCTTTACCATTTATTGCATCATATTATGGTATAAATAATTGTCAGAACAGCCTATAATTAATAGAGAACACACAATAATACACACATAATACACACAATATGGCCTCGGGCCTGAGGCATATGTCCAGCAGTAGACTAATTTAGACTGATGATGATGCCACACAATATGAGCCCATTTAAGGTGTGGCAATGGGTGACGGCCAGGTAATGTATATAAAAGTATGTCAAAATTAAATGACAAGTACAATATATGGCAAAATTAAATTACAAGTCACCAAAACTATCACTTAGTACAAAAATTTGAAAAGAATAATATTTAAGATAATTGAAAAATAATATATTTTATTGGCTTTACCGCCATTAAGTGTGGACTAGTTTGGTGTATTTTTAATTTTGATGCAGGCTTATGTTGGTACCCCCTTTGATAACGACGACGCCGTATATATACTATAAAAATACTTCTTTGAGTATGAGAAAGTACTCGTTGAAAACCAGGCGGTAGGTTAACTTTATTCATTGAGCAACACAATTAAAATTAATTATATTAGTTACTTAAATTTACTAAAAATTTACATATTAAAATTAGTCACATGCATTATATGAATTTTATAGGTCAACCCCTTGCTATAAATTTATTGAATAGATAGTGAGTTGCTCAGTAGTTTTTTCGCGAAGAAGTACGTATTCTATAACTATCGAAATGTTACCTAATTGATTAGTATTATTAACTCATTTATTTCAGATAATTAATCCATACATACAAAATCACAATAAAATCAAATTACATAAAATCACTATGGGTTTATAAACCCTTGAATAAACTTGAAAAAAAAAACAATTATTCTTTTTAATTGTAAGGGTTTATGTAATCTTTTTTTTTTTTCAGCAATGGCGACCCACATGGCGGAACGCAGCCTGATCATAGACCGTCTCCGCGACCTGCACGAGTCCCTGGCCTCCCGGCCCACCGAGACCATGCTGGGGAAAGCTCCTCGCATCGTCTCCTCGACCCTGATGCCTCACCAGCTGCATGCTCTCGCCTGGCTGCAGTGGAGAGAGACGCAGCGGCCTAGCGCCGGCATCCTCGGTAAGATAGAGAGAGATAGACTGTTGTCCAAATTACACGAGTCTCTGGCCTCCCAACCCACTGAAGCCTCACTGGAGAAGTCACCTCGCATCGTCTCCTCGACCCTGATGCCTCATCAGCTGCATGCTCTCGCCTGGCTGCAGTGGAGAGAGACGCAGCGGCCCAGCGCCTTCATCCTCGGTAAGATAGAGTGAGATAGACTCTCTCGTAAGCTACAGATAGTTTGTCCTAGTATCCAAGCCTAATATCATAGGAGAAACAAAATTCTCAATAAAACTTTTTAAACTTTCGCGATTTGATAATATATTTAAGATTATTTATTCGGTATTTATCGCGTACCTTTTGCTTTCTTTTTCCCAACGTTTCAACCGCGTTACAGCGATCGTGGTCACGGGGCGACCCGTGAAATAGATATAATAATATATTTAAGATTATTTATCGGGTATTTATCGCGTACGGGGCGACTGGATGTACTCGGAGTTACAACCAAGTGGAAACTGCCATCAATTCTCGGTTGTAACTCCCGAGTACATCCAGTCGCCCCGTGACCACGATCGCTGAAACGCGGTTGAAACGTTGGGGAAAAGAAAGCAAAAGGTACGCGATAAATACCCGATAAATAATCTTAAATATGTTATCAAATCGCGAAAGTTTAAAAAGATATAATAATGATGATAAATACCCGATAAATAATCTTAAAAAAAATTCTCAATACTCCGATGGGTGGGGGTGTAGTCCGTATTGGGAAATTGATCAGTCAGTAGCGTACAAGTGGGGATCCCCAGGTGGCAGAGTCTTCTAAGGAGGCTCACAACCTTCACGGAGTGAACCTCGGGTGCACTTCTGGCTTTTTTTTCGGGCTGGCAACCCTAGCGTTTACAGCTGATCGCAAATGTTCCCTACGAATTTAAATTAAAATAATTGTTTTACGAAGTCCTAAAGAACCCTTTCTGATTTCATCGCATAATAATTACATAAAACAAGTGTAGAAATAGTTTTAAGGGGTAAAAGTTGTGTAATTTGAGTGTTTTTGGCCAACGGAAAATAGTCGTTAACGTACCGGTTTTCGGATTGAAGTTTTGCTGGATTGTGTTTTTATAAGTGTTTTGTGCTTACTTATGACAATTTCTCTTGTAAGGAATACTATTTCCAACACAGTTTACATCTATAGAGTCACGTAAGTACATACAAACTTTTCGAAAACATAACCTAGACACTGTACAATTTGCCCTTCGGCAGTAGGCATACAAGTTGTGCTTACAAGTCTTACGGTATTATTCTCCTTATTTAAATTTACAAGATGATGACTCGCAAAGGCGATAAGTTGAACCAGGTCTTACTGGAATTAAAATCAGCTAAAAGGCAGATTGGACAGTTAGAATCAGAGAGATCTGAGAATGAAAATATTCTCATAGAAGCACTTGATAATAATAAAAAACTTAAAAGCGAGATGTGTGCGTTACATTCTCAAAATGCTTATATTAGTGAGGAACGGGATAGGCTTCAATCAATCATAGATAGGTTCGATCAAAAATGTGGCATTGAGTTTGAGTCCGTGCTGCAAAGAACTTCACTACTGGAGAAACAACTGTGTGACGCCCACCACCATATCACCCAGCTGGAGGAAGCCGCCGATAGCTCTGCCACCGCGAAAACACAAAGTTTATTTGATGAGTTAGTATCCGCTGAATCGTCTTCGGGCCAAGTTTCTGTTGCAGGCTGCTACTTACACACGGTGCAAACTATTGATTTAACTAAAGATGACTCAGTGAGTAATGTGGAGGCTAGCAGCAGAAACAAAAAACACATTAGTAAAAATAAGCTAAAAAAATATGTTAAAATAAATAAGTTCATAAAAAAAACTCAAAATTTGATAAAAAATCAAAAAAATCTAGTACCTAAACTCAATTGTAAAAGAAAAATTCTTGATAAATTAGAGCTGTGTATATTACAGTTAAAATACAACCAGAACCACTACGAGGCTGAAATGGAAGAGTTGAGATGCAAACTTGGCCAGGCCGAGCACTCCCTAGGGCAGTATGTCAGCCTTTATGAACGCACTACAGAACAAACCAGGGAACTTAATCTGGCCATGGATGCACTCCTCAGAAGCCAGGTGAGTCTGGAGGGCAGAGTTCTGGAGGGCTGTGGCTGCTGTGATCCTACCCCAGTCAGTGACTGCACAAGTCCAGACAGTACGGTGTCAGCCACATCCCACCTGGATCTCAGCACTCCATGCTCAGGTACAAAAACTATAATGTACTGCGATGAAATTGGAAAAAATATGGGTCAGTTCTTGAATATGAGTATGGAACATCCTGTAATAAATAATTGTTTACCTAATTCCAACCTGCATAATATTATGCACAAAATTAACCATGAAACTTTTAATAGTAGTTCTTCAAACATAATAATTTGCCTTGGAAATAGGGGTAATGTGAACAAATCTGACCTTATTAGGTATGTGGATAAACTGTGCTCATTAAATTTAAAACAAATTGTGATGTTCACATTCCCCTACAGCGACAGCTTGCCACAATCTGAGAACAACCTTAGATATAAGCTTAATATGACGTTGCACACTATTTCATGCAACAACAATGTACATGTGATTGATACTAACAGTATTGTTAGTAAAAAATACTATTTGACTCAAGGTAATTCCTACCTTTCCAATTTTTATAAAAGACAGATAGCAATTTCGCTATCCTATTATTTTAAAACAACAGCCAAAAACTTGGCTATAAAAAATGCTTCTTTTGAGCATTGTAATGATTTAAAAAACAAGACCTTGGAAGTTACTCCAAGTAATTTAAATTAGAAATAACGACAATAGAGGAAGTCTCTAGCCTTAAGCAGTCAAATACTATTAAAAATCACAATAAAAAACAAAGAAAACAAGATTGTAAAATCAATGCAAAGTTTACCAACTTGGTGCACCAAAATATTCAAGGATTGAGAAGTAAATTATTAGAATTAGAATTGTACATGAACTCATTTGACATTGACATCATCTGCTTAACAGAACACTGGCTAAAAAGCTATGAGCTCATGTTTAACTTCAGTAATCACCACGTTGGTAGTTCCTTTTGCAGATCACATGCTATTCGTGGAGGCTCTTTAATATTATTAAATAAAATCATAAAATTCAAAGAACGTAAGGACATAATATGCTTATCCGTTGAAAGTCACATTGAAGTAGCATGTGTAGAGCTGGAGCAAAGTGTTGTAGTAAGCGTATACAGCCCACCATCAGGTTCTTTTGATATATTTGAAAAAAGTATGGATGATATTTTATTTAAAATATCCAAATCTAATAAAAATATCATAGTGTGTGGAGACTTTAATATTGATCTTTTAGAAACTTACTCCCACAGTAGTAGATTAACAAACTTATTTAATTCTTATAATCTAAAGCCAATATTTATGGAACCTACTAGAATAACTGAAACCTCAGCAAAATGTATAGATAATATTTTTGTTTGCCAAAATGAAAAAATTGTCAGTAAACAAATAATTAGCAATTTAAAATCCGACCACTTAGGTCAAATAATTAAATTAAAAATTCTAGCAAAAAATACTGATTGTAAAAGGAAAATAAAATACATACCTGTGACCACAAATCGATTTGAACGGTTGAAATTGGATTGGGAATCTAAACCATCACCTAATTACTCAATCAACAACCCAAATGAGTCGTATTGTAGTTTTTTTAACAAATTCACCAATGCGTTCAATTCAATATTCATACCCAAATCAATTGTGGTCTCAGAAAAACTTAACTTTAGTGAGTGGGCAACAGTAGGTATACACAAGAGTAGACAAAAGTTGTATGAACTGTATAGTGAAAAGCAATATAATTTTAGCCAGGAATTCAAAGAAAAAGTAAAAAAATACTCTAATATGTTTAGAAAAGTTTGTCAAATCGCAAAATCAAATTATATTAGCTCGAAAATTAGAAATAGTGAAAATGTTATAAAATCAACGTGGAAAATAATAAATAGTGAGACTGGAAAAGTTAGTACCTACGATAATAATTATAATTTAAAGATTAATGACTGCTCAGTCACAAACGATGTTGATGTAGCCCAAGCATTTGAAAAATTCTTCACTGACATTCCAATCTCTACTACAAAGTGTCTAAACTCTTCTCTAGTAGTCGCCGAGTCATTACTCATAGAAAATGTACCTAAATGCGATAATAAATTTTATTTCAACCATGTCAGTGAAATAGATGTTAAAAAAGCGTTTAAGCTTTTAAATGTAAAGAAAACTGCAGATCTCTGGGGCATTTCCGTTACAATTATTAAACCTTTAATTGATACCATAGCACCAGATCTTGCTTTTATATTTAATGAATCCATTAATAGTGGCGTATTTCCTGATCTAATGAAATGTAGTAAAATTATACCACTGTATAAATCGGGTAGTAGATCTGACCCCACTAACTTTAGACCGATATCAGTACTGCCAACTTTCAGCAAAGTTTTTGAAAAACTGATTTTAAATCAATTACTTAGGCATTTTAATAGCAATGACCTGCTGCATTGTAAACAATTTGGGTTCACTCGCGGCAGGTCAACTACTGATGCCGGTGTAGAGTTAGTATCGCATATATTTGATGCTTGGGAGAAGTCGCAAGATGCTTTAGGCGTTTTTTGCGACTTGTCAAAAGCATTTGATTGCGTACACCATAAAACATTAATCAGGAAACTACATCACTATGGAATAGTGGACACCTCTTTGGATCTTTTGGCATCTTACTTGAGTGATAGGATACAAAGAGTGGACATCAATGGGAAACGGTCTTCGGGGTCTGTAGTTACAATGGGTGTACCGCAGGGTTCTATCCTCGGTCCTTTCCTATTTTTAGTTTATATCAACGACTTGCCTCATCTTGTAAAGAATAATCACGAGATTGTACTGTTTGCTGATGATACTTCCTTAATTTTTAAAATGAAGCGACAAAACACAAACTTCGACGATGTGAATAATGCAATCTCAAAAGTAGTCCATTGGTTTAGTGTCAATAATCTTTTGCTAAACGAAACCAAAACAAAATGTATTAGATTCATTCTACCTAATGTTAAACAAGTTAAGGCTGAGGTAAACGTAAAAGAAGAAACGTTAGAAATTGTACAAAGTACCGTATTTTTAGGAATCACCTTAGATAATAAACTTCAATGGGGCCCACACATAGATAAGCTATCGAAGAGACTTAGTTCTGCAGCGTATGCAGTCAAAAAAATCCGTCATCTTACAGACGTGGATACATCCAGACTTGTTTATTTCAGCTACTTCCACAGTATTATGTCTTATGGTATACTGCTGTGGGGGAACGCTGCAGATATTAACACCGTATTTGTGCTGCAGAAGAGGGCTGTTCGTGCAATCTATAATATGGGTCCCAGAGAATCCCTGCGTGATAAATTTAAAGAAATTAACATAATGACAGTTCCCTGTCAATATATTTATGAAAACTTGTTGTACACTCATAAAAATATCAAAACCTTTCCTAAAAATAGCGATATACATAATATAAATACTAGAAATAAACATAAACTTGCTGTGCCCACAACTAGGCTTCACAAAATTAATGTATCTTTTAAAGGGCAATGTATACGCTTCTACAACAAAATTCCTAGTGAGTTGCAAAATCTATCAATAAATAAATTCAAACAAATTGTAAAAACCTTTCTGTGCAAAAGGGCTTACTACAAAATATCAGATTATCTAGAAGATAAAAAAGCTTGGGACGGGTTTTGCTCCAACTCGAAAAATAACAACTAACAGGCTAAAGGTTTCTTCATCGCTTCTTTACTTTAGTCTACATACCGAAGTGACCGAAATCAAAAATATCACTTTATTTCCTATTAAGAATTACTTTCTATTTTCTATTTAAGAATTACTTTCTCTTGATAGGTAACAAATTTCCAGAGGCTTACTGGTGCTACGAAGAGTTTGTTTTGTTTTTGACTTTTTTTTTGTAAATTCTTTAATGTAGCACGACCTACTATATTGTTGTCCACAATACACTAAGGTTAGCAGGTAGAAAATGCTATTTAGCATTATGCTCGCCTACGTAACACTTTTATGCAATAAAGTTTATTCTATTCTATTTATATGTATTGTATTTGTGCAGTCAAGAAGAAGGCGCTCGCAACAAGACGGATTTTTGAACAACGAACGAACGTTTCGTCATTATCAGACTATATTAGTCCACCGCTGGACATAGGCCACCCCTAATGAGCGCCGTAGCGCCCTGTCTTCAGCTAAGCTGTCATTAACGTTTCATGCTCACCATGCTTACATTACGCCTCGTAACCCCGATCATTACTGGCTTTGTTAACTGAATTGAATAATCTGAAGCTGTTATTTTGTCCATCCAGCTGACGACATGGGTCTCGGCAAGACCATAACGATGATAGCGCTGGTGGCGAGCGACAAGGAAGGCAAGATCGACCACGACGACGACGATGAGGATGACGAGCCCAGGCCCAAGGGAAAACGTAAGATAAATAATAAATAAAATAATGCAGGACGATTCACACAGCATTATCTAGCCCCAAGCTACGTAGTAAGTAAAGTACTAGATAACTGATATACATAATATAATACAGTACATAGATAGTTTTTTTTTATTATACATAGAAAACGACCAGAACACCCTGAACAACGTCTACAGGTTGTAGAAACATTTGTCACGAGGCGGGAATCGAACACACAACCTCCTCTGTCGCAGGCACACCTTCGCCTACCGCGCCACAGAGGTCATCAAATATATTGATATACTAGTTTGTGCCCGTGGCTTCGCACGCGTTGTTTGTAAGGTTTTGTCTATTCCATGGAAACTGTCATATCATAAGGCATAAAAACCAGCCAAGTGCAAGTCAGACTTGCGCACGAAAGGTTCCGTTATCAGGTGTCAGGTACCATTATCTATAAAAACTGCAAAGAACACGTTTCTTGTAAGGGAGCGCACTCCCTTAAATATTTATTTAATTCTGCTCTTTAGTATTTGATGTTATAGCGGCAACAAAAATACGTCATCTGTGAGAATTTTCAATATCTAATTATCACGGTTCATGAGATACGGCCTGGTGACAGACAGACAGACGGGCGGACGCGGACGAACAGCGGAGTCTTAGTAATAGGGTCCCATTTTACCCTTTGGGTTCGGAACCCTAAAAGTAAAGTCTATGTTTGATTTCAGTCTAAGAGCTACATCCATGCAAAATGTCAGCCCGCTATGCTTTGCCATGTCTTCAACTAAGGCTTCTACAACCTCTTTATAATCTTATAGTATTGATTGTATGACTCTGTCCCTCCAGTGGTCCGCGGCGGCACCCTAGTGGTTTGCCCAGCGTCCCTCATCCAGCAGTGGGCCGGCGAGGTCCAGAAGCACTGCTCCTCACACGCACTCTCCGTAACCCTGCACCACGGCGCCGCGCGGGCCACGCATCCCCACCGCCTGTCTACCTATGATATAGTGGCTACCACCTACAATATACTGCAGAGAGACACAGAGAAGGTAACTAACCGACTATTTACAGCGGGCAACACAGCCACACTGTGTTGCTAGCTGTAAATAGATGTAATCGCGTTGACTTAGATAGATAGAAATACTTTAATTACACACGTAGACTAAAAAACTATTTACAAATGACACATAAAAAATAAGTGACAATTGGCGGTATTAACGCTCGCTATTAAGAGCCATCTCTGCCAGACAAAATAAATCTTACATTTTTTTTATTAAAAAAACAATCATAGTTTGACGAACTCATTACGGATGTAAGCGGGTTAACTACTAACCTTATTTGTGTTGGAAGAACACAGACGTTTCATTCCATTCGAGAGGCCGTGTCCAGAATTTGATGTATTTCTGACATGATGATGATACTGCTGCTTTATCAATGACCTTTTGCCCTTTTATTATGAGCTAGCTGCTGCTACCCGCGGATTCGCACGCGCTTTTTAAGAAGCCTTTGTCCCGGGGTACTGTTTACCTCTGTCAAATTTCATTAAGATGCGTTCACCCGTTTAAGCGTTAACATGTAATATACAGACAGAGTAAATATTAGTATGAATGGGTGCAATTAACTAATCTTGTTTGTGTTGGAAGAACACCATTGGCAGTTAGGTACCCACTCAAATTCAAAGAAGAATACGCTAAACTTCGAAAATTTTGTAGTAAAACTAGCTTCAGCCAGCGTTTTCGTATGCGTTTTTTGGAATGAAAACCGCCTATATGTTGTCGTTTTCTATATCCAGATCTGTGTGTGCAAAATTTCAGCCTGAACCATTATTTAAAATTTGCGTTGTACTCCACTACGGCAAAACATTCGCCTTTATAAATAAATAAATAATGCTGGACAATTCACACAGCATTATCTAGCCCCAAGGTAAGCAGAGGTTGTGTTATGGGTACTAGATAACTGATATACGTAATATTATACATTTACATAGATAGATATTTTTTATTATACATAGAAAACACCCAGACCAACGGAACAAATTTCTGCAGATCGTACACAAATTTGTTCCGAGGCGGGGATCGAACCCGCAACCTCTTGCGTCACAGGCAGACTCTCGCCCGCTGCGCCACTGAGGTCGTTTATAATATTAATAGGATCCATGACGATGACTTTAATAACAAGTGTTTTGCCCCTAGAACGGAGTCCTAACGAAGGTCCAATGGCGGCGCGTGATCCTCGACGAAGCTCACATAGTCCGCAACCACAAGGCGGCCACCTCGCTGGCCGTGTGCGGGCTGCGCGCGCGCCGCCGCTGGTGCCTCACGGGCACGCCTGTGCAGAACAAGGACCTAGATCTGTTTGCGCTGCTCAAGTTCCTGCGCTGCTCGCCGTTTGATGACCTGCAGGTAACACCCACTACTCCGTCCACGGATTTATTTTCTTTCCTAAATATGTAGACATAGATATAGACATTTATTTATTTGCTGCTGCAGTACAAAACATACATAAGAATATAATTTGAAAAAAAGTGATAAAAAGACTGACTGCTGTGTTACAGCAGCAATAAGGTCTCGACTCAGCATGATTGCCTTACTACTCTGATGTAAGGCAATCAAAATGTAATGTGGCAATGAAATATGTATACTTTTATAATAATAAACATACATATTTAATATGCCAATATTATAAAGAGGTAGACTGAGTAAGACAGGGCGGTATGGCGCTCGTTAGGGTAGGCCTATGTCCAGCAGTGGAATGATATCGGCTGATGATGATGATAAAGAGGTTAAGTTTGTGACGTTGTAGGGAGTAATCTCTGGACTAAGTCAAAATCGGTTCAGTAGGAACCGATTTTGACTTAGCTTTCTATAGGTAAAATTCTTTTACCTATAGATAGTTAAGTTATTTCTGGGTGTCATTATTGGTCATATATGAAATCTGGTCTGGTTGCGCCATCTACACGTCGTCGTCGCCGCATAGAAAAACGTGTCATTAATTAAGTTTTAAATATTTTATGTATGTTAGTTTTAATTTTAAGGTATATTAATATATGGATTGTAGCATAAGTTAAATTAGATCTGTAACTTTTTTTATGGTCTGAAATAAATTATTATTATTATTAACACGAAGCTACTGTATATACATTTCACAATAAAAACATTAAAAAATACAAAAAATAAATTTGCAGATAATTTTCTATATCAATTGAGAATACTATTAAAAATAATCAGCTTTTGGAAGTCTCATTCATGTACCCTATTGAATAAGATGAAAAGAAACGTACGCAAACAGACCTTATTTTCATTCCGCTATTCACTGGTATTTGTTTCTCTCATTTCGTTTTCCAGTTACTAATCCTGTAGTTAGTCCATTTGTCGTTATAGTTGTACAGTTACACCACATGGCGACTCTTTTCAAAGTCTTCATTCCAAAGCAATGAAATAACATTCTAAAATCGAATTTTCGACTTTGACAGGGCTTGATATCGTGATCTTCCCTCAATACATGCCCATTTACGTACCAAGACCCGCAATGTCTTTTTTTTTTTAAATATTACGTAATTTTTTTGATAAAAAGAACTGCAGTATGTGTAAGGACTTAAGCACTATAATAACAAAAACTCTTTAACTTCCGTCAAATCTTGACTTTACCTTACAGATGTGGAAGAAATGGATCGACAACAAAAGCCAGGGCGGGCAAGAGCGGCTCAGCACCATAATGCGCTGCCTGCTCCTGCGCAGAACCAAAGTGCAGCTTCAGAAGAGCGGCCAGCTGGCCTGCCTGCCGGCCAGGAGCGCGCATCTCACGGAGGTCACGCTCAACCAGCAAGAAATGAATGTCTACCAGAAGGTAAAACAAAAAAGGGGTAATTCCTGTAATCCCTACGCGGAGCATTCGGGTTGGAGATCGCAGTTCGGTGCTAGATCTATTCTGTAAGAGGCGCTGCTGCCCGCCCTCGGTGTATGTCCCTTAGTCACTTCCTACGACACCCACGGGAAGAGTTAAGCCGGCACCACACAGCCCATAGTCGGCTCTTATCACATCCATGGGTGGGGTTGCAAAACGTTGAAGAATTCTGAAACCGCTGCCAAGAGCCGAGAGACGCAAAACGACCGAGTGACAGACCACCCGTCCGGTTGCAGAGGTGCATCGAACATTTTCAGTGTTGAAAAATTTAAAAATTAATTAATTTATTTATAGCGACTACTATCACTTCAAAAAGTCGCGGTCCAGCCCGTCGCGTTGCTGCCAGCGGGTCACTATAATGCACGACAATTTATTGTACGGCCGAATAATGTTATTGTGAATTGTTGTAGTGACCCATACCAGCCACTGTCATCCTGGTGTGAATTGAACCTAACAGCACTCTTCCGTTCCCAGGTGCTAGTCCTGTCCAAGTCTCTGTTTGCCCAGTTCCTTCACCAGCGCGCTGAGAAGAACGCTGACTCCACCAGCTTCGCGTCCAAGCAACAGGACTCCGAGTATTACAAGATGCACAAGAAGATGATGGCATTGCAAGGTACCTACATTGTTGTAAAAAAATGATTGCTAAGCTAATCATTTTTTTTACAACAAAGCTAACCCCCCCCCCCCCTGAAAATTTGATCCTTAATTTTTGTTACATCCTGTACACCACATATTAAAAAGCACGTACGATCCCTTTTGTTTTTCTTATACAAGAGGCCCGAATTTGTGAGGTCAGCGTGGATAGTTGTATGAAATAACAAAACACTTTTCATCTGAAATTTTTATTGTTGCAAAGTACGGCCGCGATACTCAACGTGTAGCTACTCTCTCCTACGAAAGGGCCGTTTTTGAACGAATTGCATGACTTACTATTGAATACAGTTTTACAAAGAGTAAAATAAAAAAATATTACTTACCATCATTCCAAAGTGAAAAAGCAGCTCCATTTCGTACGAAATTTACTTTTTCGTTCAATTAGAGTAGGTTCTACAGATCGAACGAAACAAAACCGAAATTTCATAATGAAAGCAGGCCCCCAGTATACGGAAAACAAAATATGGTCTCGCTAGGTTTTGATAATTGATCTACATAACCTACACAATTCTTGTTTTCTCCAGGTGTAAAACCCGTCAAGTCTCACGAGATCCTGGTGCTCCTGCTGCGTTTGCGGCAGGTGTGCTGCCACTGCGGTCTCATCGCGGCCATGTTGGACGAGGAGACCGCCGCCGCGCCCGCCGACAGCGCCTCCGAAGACCTGCTGCACGAACTCGACAAACTCAGTCTGGATGACAGGAGAAAGGTAATTTTGTAGTTACAAAGTTATCGACATAGCTCTAAGAATTAGCAAGCTGAATTTGCAGTGGGCTGACCATAACTCGCGATAAACCGACAACCGCTGGCAACCGATAAACGTGTTCTTGATTGGAGACCACGACTCGGTAAACATAGTATAAGATGCCGTCAGGCCGCCAGGTGGATGACGACCTGCAAAAGACTGCAGGTAGATGCTGGATGCATCAAGCTGGCGCTCATTAGGGGAGGCCTATTTTTGGGGTTCGTATAAAAGTGAGCTTGTAGTTCCGGATGTATACACTCGCCGAGGTTTCTAGTCGAATGCACATCTTCTCAACGAGAGGCACACGCACACACACGTACTGTCCTAGACCTGTGGCCGAAACAGCACGAGAGAGTACGAAGCACCTCGAAGACAGGACCAGTGTACCATGTACTGCTGTAGCTGCTCAAAACTGGACAATTCATTATCTAGCCCCAAGCTAAGCAGAGCTTGTGTTATGGGTACTAGATAACTGATATACATAATACAATACACTACTTAGTATATAGATATTTTTTATTATTTAAACGACTAGAACACACTGAACAAATACCTGCAGATCGTACTAATATTTGTCCCAAGGCGGGAATCGAACCCGCAATCTCCTGCGTCTAATATGTATACACTTAAGTTTTAATTTTCACATTTCAGGCAACCAAGGTGAACGGAGAATATCATAAGATGGCGGTGCTTCTGCTAAGATAATACTAATACAAACTAATTACACTTAAAAAACAAAAAAATTCGTCTTTTTTAATGCAGAACTTATTAATTATTATTTACAAAATTTAGCATGTAACTCCTAACATGACTTCGACAACTCTCACGGTTTCAGACTTCCCCGAAGAGGCCCTGAAAAAAACTCACCCTGTATAATATGTCAATGACCCGCGACTTATCTCGGCCCCCTCTTTAATTTTTTTTATTTTTATGGAACACAAACAGGTTGAAAAACATTAAATGAGTAAAAACAATGGTGGTAAAACTACAGCTTAACAGTTTTCACTTATGAAATTATTTTGCACATTGTGAAGTTTTTTATTCCTGCAAGAAATAAACAACATTTAAAAAAAAAATTACTTTCAGAGTAAGAATCACGTAGACGAAGAGAACATAGAGCCTGAGGAATCTGCCTCAGCCACCGAGGCCATCAGAGCAGTCCTGTCTCCAAACAACCCTGTCTTCAAGCTGGAGAAACCCTCCTCCAAGATACAGGCGGTCATGGAGTGTCTGGAGAAGAATGTCTTCGCTAACAAAGGTTAGACATCCACCCATCAGTTAGCCTCTAGCTACAAGACCACTATGCGAACTGTGGAAAGAGGGATACATATGAAAATACATTAAACCTTGTTTGTCTTCCTGTGTACATATCATATGAGCGAGATAGCTTGAGCCTCTGTTTATCTGCTCAAAATCACTCAGATGAACTTTTGAGCGTGAAAATTCCAAGTCTCTAGATCCTTGCCGCTGTCTCATGTTAGCCGTGTGGTGTAAGCTTCGAATTTGCATCCCGCTGAGCGGGCATCAGCGCCCACAGATCCACTGAACAGGCTTCCCCAAACCGCAAGGCCAGCGTGGGAATGATAAATGAATAATGCTGGAAAATCCACACAGCATCACTTAGCCCTAAGCTAAGCAGAGCTTGTGTTATGGGTATTAGATAACGGATATACATAATATAATACATTACATAGATAAATAAAAAAAATATACATAGAAAGTACCCAGAAATTTACAGAACAAAAATTTTCAAATCTTACAAAAATTTGTCACAGGGCGGGAATCGAAACCGCCCCCTCCTGCGTCGAAGGCGGACCTTCGCCCACCGCGACACATCGGCAAGACAGGGCGCTATGGCACTCATTCGGGCCTATGTGCAGCAGTGGACTAATATAGGCTGATGATGATCATGATGATGAACAAGAGTCAATCGCATATCGGGCACTAGTGTAGGTTATTGATATGATGTGTTATAATATAACTAACCGATTGTTCTTCCCTCAGGCGACAAAGCAGTAGTGGTATCCCAGTGGACATCCGTCCTCCGCCTGGTAGAAAGCGAGCTCAAAGCGCGTCGCGTGCGCAGCGTCACGCTGAGCGGCAACGTGCCGGTGCCGGCACGACCCGCGCTTATCAACGCGGTCAACGACCCTAACAACGATATCAAGGTATTATGCGCGCAGCCAAAGGTGATACCTGTTAGATGCAGTAGAGGGGATTTTGGGCAGGTATATTCGCGCTCAAAATTCTAATCTATATATATAAAACGGTCCCGTCCATCCCCGCTCGCCTCGCATACCGCCAAAATGGCCTGCGAACTAACTACGCAGGTAATATAAATCGTGATCCGTCAAGTACCAACTTTGTTGCACGCATTGTACAATTATTTGTTAATTCATTCTAGGCCGGGACTTTGCGAGGTAACCTATTAGCTTGATGACTTCTGTGGCGCGGTGGGCGAAGGTCTGCCTGGTTGGGTGATCTGGAGGTTGCGGGTTCGATTCCCGCCTCAGGACAAATGTGTGTACGATCTGCAGACATTTGTTCCGGGTGTTCTGATCGTTGTCTATGTATAATAAAATATATCTATCTATGTATTGTATTATTTATGTATATCAGCTATCTAGTACCCATAACAGAAGCTCTCCTTTGCTTGGGGCTAGATGATGCTGTGTGAATTGTGTCCAGCATTATGTAGCTAATGAAAGCTACAACATCTCCGACGAAATCCCAGCATAGGCTTGCGCCCATTTGTATATTTTCGCTCTTTTTTAACTGTTTTAGTTTTACAACTGGCCTGGATTTACAATCCCTTCAGTAGGCAACTGGCCTGGATTTATGACTCTTTTTGTCGCTTTTTATTATTAAATCACTTCAGTATACAATTGGCTCTTTTTTTTTCGCTATGCTTCATGTAAGACAGTGTTTTTTCGCTTGCTTCATTATACAACCGGCTCGATTAGTGCGACAATTTATTTACGCTTGCTTCTGTATAACACTGGCTCGACTATTATTGTTTTGCTTTCTTGAGTATATAGCTGGCTGGCTATGTGCGACTTTTTTTTGCTTGCTTCAGTATACAAATGGCTTGACATGTGCGACTAGTTTTTTGGCTTGCTTCGGTATACACAATTGGCTCTTTTTTTCGTTTGCTTCAGTATACAACTGGCTCAATTATTTTTGTTTTGTTTTCTTCAATATACAAATGGCTTGACATGAGCGACATTTTTTTTTTGCTTGCTTCATTATACAATTGGCTCTTTTTTCGTTTGCTTCAGTATACAACTGGCTCAACTATTTTTGTTTTGTTTTCTTCAATATACAAATGGCTTGACATGAGCGACATTTTTTTTTGCTTGCTTCATTATACAATTGGCTCTTTTTTCGTTTGCTTCAGTATACAACTGGCTCATCTATTTTTGTTTTGCTTTCTTCAGTATACAAATGGCTTGACATGTAAGACAATTTTTTGGCTTGCATCAGTATACAACTGGCTCGTCTAGTGACTATTTTTTTTCGCTTGCTTCAGTATACAACTTACTCTACATGTGCGACTCATTTTTACCGCTTTTTTCACAAATATGACTGGATTGACTCGTGCGACTTTTTTTCCGCTCTCCAGACTCTCGAGAGATAAAACTTCGATCTGTGCGTCAAGTTTAGTTCGCTTTTATTTTTTCTAACCGAATCTTACTTGACTTCTTCTAGGTTAACCCAAATCAAACTAAAATAGATTACCTATCCTTATTGTAACTTAAGGGCCTATACAACCTCATTTTTTGTGATAAGTTTAGATATAGGATTTCGCGTTTATAAAAGCGGGACACGGCATAGCAATCCATTTTCTATAAACAAACCTAACTACAATTTCCTTGCAGGTAATGCTTCTGTCCCTCTGCGCTGGTGGAGTGGGTATCAACCTTTGCGGCGCGAACCACCTTCTCCTGCTCGACCCTCACTGGAACCCTCAGCTGGAGGAGCAGGCACAGGACAGAATCTACCGAGTGGGGCAGAAGAAGGACGTCCATGTCTACAGGTAACCAGGGCACAGATACCTTCTCATTCTAAACCCTCGTGTTTAGGTTTCAAAGAAGCAGATGAAATATTATGGGAACTAAATAAGCTTGTTAAGGGCCTATACAACCTTACATTTTTGTAAAAAGGATAGACATAGGATTTCACGTTCACAAAGCGAGACAAGGCATAGCAACGCAAGCCCAAAAAAGTTTTAACTGAGAATCTATTAACTAGGACATTATTTGAATTAAACCGAAACATATGAAATGTTCTTTAAACTTAGTTCTAAAAAAAAAATAATTTAATAATGCTGGACAATTCACACAGCATTATCTAGCCCCAAGGTAAGCAGAGCTTGTGTTATGGGTACTAGATAACTGATATACGTAATATTATACATTACATAGATAGATATTTTTTTATTATACATAGAAAACACCCAGACCAACGGAACAAATTTCTGCAGATCGTACACAAATTTGTTCCGAGGCGGGGATCGAACCCGCAACCTCTTGCGTCGCAGGCAGACTCTCGCCCGCTGCGCCACTGAGGTCGTCTGAGTTCTATGACCATGCTTAGTCTAAAGATCTTGACTTGTGTATACATTGAGAAAATAAGGTTTTAGTAAAAAAATTGAGGGAACTTTATGATTTTTTTCTATAGACAAAATTTTATTATCGGGTGAGCCCTGAACTGTACCATACATAACTTACATAGTCAAATATTTAGCAGTTTGGAAGATAAGGAGATTTGGCGGAGTTGATTTCGGGTAGTGTAGGCCCCTTAACTTATTAACCCTCTGGATCGCACTTATGAGCAAAGATTAATAAATAATGCTGGACAATTCACACAGCATTATCTAGCCCCAAGCTAAGCAGAGCTTGTGTTATGGGTACTAGATAACTGAGTGCCGAGTGCGAGTTCCACAAAAATTTTCGAATGACTTTACTTTCTCGTAAATCGAGTTAACGACAATCGAATCGAATGTCGAAGTCATGTGAGTGCGAGTCTCAATCGACGCCAACTAATCGAACGCGTTTACTCACCGTGAACACGGTTTATTATTTTTGTAGGATTAACATTTAAAATTTTGTATTCATCATCACAAACCTGAAAAAAAAGATGTTTATTTTTGTTTTGCATTTTATACATCAATAATATAACGAACCAATATCAAATCTTCATTTTACCATTTGAACGTTAAGAGAATGATAATGCTTGCGGCTATAATACCAATGTTCCTCTTCTTTTGATGGCACAACTATTTTAAAATGACTGCCATCAATATTATACACCCAACCACTCCAGGCATTCCATAGTTTCTGTAAAACCTACATTTGAACATTAGTATGAAAAAATATATAGGTACCTATTATTTATTAAATATAAAGTTCCTAACTAGGTAGGTAGGTATACCTATTATGAATGATGATTAGGGGATTTATTTTGTCCTTACCGTTGACTAACTGCCTGTCGCGCAGCTGGAGTGTCAGGAAACTTGATATATTTGCCAACCATGTTTCTATGGGTTAAAGCTTGGGTCACTTGTTCTATGTACATACTGCACATTTTTTGTGAAGTATGTTTTGCTACGCCGATTGGCTTTTGGTAGGACCCAGAAGCAAAAAAGAATAGAGCCGTGAGCACCTGCGAAGAAGAAATAAATTAGGTGTCGAGTATTAAGTAGGTAGGTAGTACGGTATTATTATGTATTAAAAAAAGTAAATAGCAAATTATAAATATTAGATAAGTAGGTAGGTACATACTTTATGTTCCAACGAAACGCGTTGAGAGGCCCTTAAATTCGTTAATCGTTTTAATTCGCTGCACAAAAACTTAAAAGCTGTCTTCGTAAGACGATATCTAGCTCTAAATTTATTTTCCGTAAGGTCCAACAAAGGATCGAAAGATGCACGAGCTCTTGCTTCGTTAGATGCGTTGAAATTGCGGTCATCTTGTGCCTGAGCAGCCGCTAACATCCTCCAAGCGAAGAAAAACCGTCCTGCCATATTGTTATTATAAAACTTTATCTTTTTACTTTTTAACTTTACGCTTCCACCTCTATTCACTGAGAAATTTTAAGGCCAGGTTATTCAAGCGCAGTAGGTATTATACGCTACCTCCCTCCCCGGGCGGCGAGTCGCGTGAGTACAAATTTCAAATGAACTCGCTGACCCCGCGCCGCGCCGCCCGTGCCCCGCTGCCGTGCACAGTACAATTTGCAACAGTAGTTTAACTCCATATAGCAGTCTCTAAATGCGAATTTATGAATTATACGTGTTTTAGTAAGTAGTAAGTTTTACGTGTTTTTTTTTCAATTTATTATTTTGTTTTAGGGGAGTCTAAAGATAAATAGTAAATTCATAAAAGTAATAGTAATAAAAATACGTTTATTAAAAAACACAAATTGCTTTTCCTTAAATGTAGAAGACAGGAAAAGGCGGGCGATGGCACAGGCTAGTAATCACTATAATCAATCACGCGCGTGCTTGGACCTGGTTGCTGTAAATCTGTTTGATGCTGAGAGTGTGTATCACTGGATGGGCATTTATCACGATGCTCATTTTCCTTGTCTGATTTTGATTGAGTTTGGTTACGAATTGGCATGCCACGTTTATACCTACTGTCTACAATTTGTGGCAGTAAGCAATGATGATAAAAATGCAACAGTTTTGGCTCCATATTTGTATACCAGAAATTGTCGTCTTTTTCGATGCGCTCTGTGTACAAAGGCTCATTCTCTGCCCAAATTCCGAGAAGACATACTTGACGTCCTGTAACATGTAATTGTCCCTGTATTTGGTAATACATACCAATTACAATTTATATTTATGGTGCAGGTATTTGTGTTTTTATTATATTTTAAAATCTGAATTTTATTTGCTTCAATAGCTTTTGATAATCCTGTTTTGATAGCTGTAAAAGGACACTTTACTTCTACTATCATGTCATTATCGATCAACCCGTCAGGAGTAGCCCCAATAAATGAATGTATGGGGTCAATAAATAATCCGCAGGGCAAGATCTCGACATTTTCCTGTTGCTGCAATTGCAGCAGCGCCTGTTTTTCATTCTCAATTCCATGAGCAATGGACGTCACATGGGCCAAATTTTTCTTATACAGTATATTTTTTACCAAATTAGCTGTATTTGTTGAGGATTTTCGTTTGCATACCGGGCCAAAGTTTGATGCTGTAATTAGTTTTCTTCGTATTTCTAACCATTCACTACTTTCCTTTTGCAATATAGTTGCTCTTTCTATTGCTTTTTTGTTTTCGGTAAGCGTTTCTAAATTTTTCATAAATTCTTGTTGTGCCTTTTGTAGTTCTTCTTGTGACATATCTGGTGCAGAACTGGCTGGGCCATAATCGTGTTGAGTTTTGTTTGTCTCTTTAAATGGTCGTTTTTTCTTAACAGGGTGTTCCACGAAATACTTCCGTTTAAGTGCTCTCTTTTTTTCCATCTCTTCAATTTTTCTTGTATGTAGTTCTTTAAGTAGAAAGTTTATGTCGACAATTCTCCGCCCTGAAACGGGTTGAAAGTCATCTTCCTTGTTTGCCACTCCAATGGTGAACGAATCTAAACTATCACTGAAACAATAAAAAGAAAAATGTTATGTAAGAAGTACATAACATTTTTCTTTTTATTGTCATTTAATTCTTATTATTAACTAGCAGTCTAATCTCAACTTGCTAACGAGAACTAACTTTTTCGTTTTGTTTTTGTTAATATTCAGTAAGTATATTAATAATTTACTTACTCAGTTCCAGTTATTTGCAAATCAACAGGATCTAGCGTAATAAGAGAGGTATCATGTAAACAAACTCCATCTTTACTGGTGCTTGCCGTTGCTTCAGAGTATCTGAAAGATAGGTACATACATAATGTATAAAAAAATAAAAAATCGTTTATTTTTAAAAATATTGTTGACTAATAAAGTTTAGAGCTCTGTCCCATGTGGTGTGGTATATATAACTGAAAAGACCTAGAACCATTTTCTTTAATCGAATAGTAGGTAGTGTAGAAAACACCTACTCTTGAATGTTTGCGAGCTGCGAGTCACGTACGCTGCCACGTGACCTAGGCGTCACCGACGAACGACGAACCCTGCGCCAAAGTTTACAGGTAGGTAGGTACTTACTGTTTACTTGCTGTATTTTTTGTAAATTTGCCCTTAGATCTTGGTACCGATGAGCTGCAAAGATAAAAATGTACTGAACAAAACTAATCATAAAGTTGCGCTACTGTTGTCTGCTATAGCTACCCTCTCTTTTCTTGACTCTTTTAGGTAGTTCATAGTAAATAAGTAATAGGTACTATTATTATCCAACTTACCTCATTTCTATTTTAAGATTCCGTAGCTTTCGTCTGGATAGTTTTTTCTTGAATTTGATTTTATTTCCCATATTTTATATTCTTAAAATATAAACACTAGGTAGCACTATAACACAAGTTAAATAATATTTACAGTTTATTTATTTACCTACACAAAAATATTTTACAGACTGATTTGAATCTACAAATAAACAATAGAATAACGATCGATGCACGCAAGGGGGGGGAAGCACTGGGAGCAGTGACGCAGGTCCTACCTCGACAAGGCCCGGCGGGCTACTGAAGCAGGCCGCGTGAGCGCGGCGTTCTTATATTCTATAATTTATTCGTTTCAAAAAATTAAAAAATGTTTTTGAGAAAAACTAACCGTAGAATATTCTTCTAAACGTCGTTGCCTATTTTCTGACATGTTTTTTGAGTGTAAAACGTTGATACACTTGAAGTACGACCGCAAAAACAAGTAAAAACTATCCTTTCTTCGTAATGTTTTATCATCAGGTGAAGTGATTAAAATCGCGTTTTGAACCATAGAATAATCAATTACGTTTATCCAACTACAACATATATTTTTGACCGATCAAAACAATGGATATTTGATCGTTTAAAATGGATTCGAAAATTGGTTAATTTCGAATATCCTGAGTGTCAAGTGCGAGTTTTTTTACCATCTCGATCGTGACAAAGTTAACTTTAATTTGTACGGGATTGAAACAGCGCCTCTGGTGGCAAAAATGGGAAGCATAATTTGCGAGTGTAAGATTCTCTTTCGAGCGTCGATCATCGACGCAGTCACGCTCACATTCGATTGTGAGAATTTCCACGCATTTGATTGGTTGTTTCAAGTGGCATCCAAGTGCGAGTTACAAAATTTGACATTCGAAAAGTAAACGAGCTCGAAAAGTTAAGTTGTCATCTAGCATAGCATTCACTTAAAATTTCTCAGTGAATAGAGGTGGAAGCGTAAAGTTAAATAGTAAAAAGATAAAGTTTTATAATAACAATATGGCAGGACGGTTTTTCTTCGCTTGGAGGATGTTAGCGGCTGCTCAGGCACAAGATGACCGCAATTTCAACGCATCTAACGAAGCAAGAGCTCGTGCATCTTTCGATCCTTTGTTGGACCTTACGGAAAATAAATTTAGAGCTAGATATCGTCTTACGAAGACAGCTTTTAAGTTTTTGTGCAGCGAATTAAAACGATTAACGAATTTAAGGGCCTCTCAACGCGTTTCGTTGGAACATAAAGTATGTACCTACCTACTTATCTAATATTTATAATTTGCTATTTACTTTTTTTAATACATAATAATACCGTACTACCTACCTACTTAATACTCGACACCTAATTTATTTCTTCTTCGCAGGTGCTCACGGCTCTATTCTTTTTTGCTTCTGGGTCCTACCAAAAGCCAATCGGCGTAGCAAAACATACTTCACAAAAAATGTGCAGTATGTACATAGAACAAGTGACCCAAGCTTTAACCCATAGAAACATGGTTGGCAAATATATCAAGTTTCCTGACACTCCAGCTGCGCGACAGGCAGTTAGTCAACGGTAAGGACAAAATAAATCCCCTAATCATCATTCATAATAGGTATACCTACCTACCTAGTTAGGAACTTTATATTTAATAAATAATAGGTACCTATATATTTTTTCATACTAATGTTCAAATGTAGGTTTTACAGAAACTATGGAATGCCTGGAGTGGTTGGGTGTATAATATTGATGGCAGTCATTTTAAAATAGTTGTGCCATCAAAAGAAGAGGAACATTGGTATTATAGCCGCAAGCATTATCATTCTCTTAACGTTCAAATGGTAAAATGAAGATTTGATATTGGTTCGTTATATTATTGATGTATAAAATGCAAAACAAAAATAAACATCTTTTTTTTTCAGGTTTGTGATGATGAATACAAAATTTTAAATGTTAATCCTACAAAAATAATAAACCGTGTTCACGGTGAGTAAACGCGTTCGATTAGTTGGCGTCGATTGAGACTCGCACTCGCATGACTTCGACATTCGATTCGATTGTCGTTAACTCGATTTACGAGAAAGTAAAGTCATTCGAAAATTTTTGTGGAACTCGCACTCGGCACTCTGGCCTTAAGTGAATGCTATGCTAGATGACAACTTAACTTTTCGAGCTCGTTTACTTTTCGAATGTCAAATTTTGTAACTCGCACTTGGATGCCACTTGAAACAACCAATCAAATGCGTGGAAATTCTCACAATCGAATGTGAGCGTGACTGCGTCGATGATCGACGCTCGAAAGAGAATCTTACACTCGCAAATTATGCTTCCCATTTTTGCCACCAGAGGCGCTGTTTCAATCCCGTACAAATTATAGTTAACTTTGTCACGATCGAGATGGTAAAAAAACTCGCACTTGACACTCTGATATACATAATATAATACAATACATAGATAGATATTTTTTATTATATATAGAAAACGACCAGAACACCCTGAACAAATGTCTGCAGATCGTACACACATTTGTCCCGAGGCGGGAATCGAACCCGCAACCTTCTGCGTCGCAGGCAGGCCTTCACCCACCGCGCCACATCGGTCGTCAATGGGATTCTATTTGTATCAATTACAAATCATACACAGAAAACTCCCAGGCCCGATTAAGTTAATATTTGAAGATAGTAGCAATAGTCACTGCTACTACTAGACTAGTCACTGCGATTTTCGAAAGCTCTTCAGTAGATATAACAGTTGTCAGTGCGCGCGCTACAGAGGTGCCTTGCAATAAATACAACAGCAATTTCATAGGCATTTTGTTACTGTACAAAAATTATCATCCCAGATAAATATTATTTTATAAATGACTAGGTATATGCTTCCCACGGCTTCACCCGCATAGTAACCGTTTCCGTGTGAATTTCGGGATAAAACATATGCCTATGTCACTTACTAAAAAGTAAGCTTTCTAATGGTGTAAGATAGATTTAAAGCTGTTCGGAAGATCCATAGATACATAGATTTTGTAGATCCCTCATCATCATCATCAGCCTATATTTGTCCACTGCTGGACATAGGCCTCCCCTAATGAGCGCCATAGCGCCCTGTCTTCAGCTTGCCGCATCCAGCATCTGCCAGCAGTCTTTCGCAAATCGTCATCCCACCTGGTCGGAGGGCGTCCTACACTACGTTTGCCGAGTCGCGGTCTCCACTCAAGAACACGTTTACCCCAGCGGTTGTCGGTTCTTCTCGAGATATGGCCAGCCCACTGCCACTTCAGCTTGCTAATCCTTTGAGCTATGTCGATAACCTTGGTTCTCTGTCGGATGTACTCGTTACGAATCCTATCCTTCAGAGAAACTCCGAGCATAGCTCTCTCCATAGCTCGCTGGGCGACTTTAAACTGGTGGACCAGCCCTACCGTGAGTGTCCACGTCTCAGCTCCGTAGGTCATGACGGGTAGAACGCACTGATTGAAAACTTTCGTTTTCAAGCATTGGGGTATGGATGACGACAAGACTCGACGTAGTTTGCCAAACGCGGCCCAACCCAGCTGGATCCTCCTCCTGGCCTCCTTCTCGAAATTGTTTTTACCCAACTGCAGAATCTGCCCAAGGTAAGTATACTCGGAAACAATTTCGATAAGGTGACCATGTACGACCACCGGTCCCGGATCAATGTGACCATTGATCATGACCTTGGTTGTAGATCCCTACAACGTCACAAACTTTACCTTGTTATAATATTAGTATCGATAATGCTGGACACAGCATTATCTAGCCCCAAGCTAAGCAGAGCTTGTGTTATGGGTACTAGACGAATGATATACTTATACAATACATTACACAGATATCTAGTTGTATATGTTTTATTACATACTATATATATATAAGTATGTACATAGAAAACACCCAGACAAACGAAAGTTTTCAAGAGAAGTCAAGTAGTTTGTAAAACATGCAGCTAGCCCGTGCAAATGACATCAAAATACCTAGAGCATTACAAACCCGAACACTTGCCAAAGGAAATGTACAATTGTACATTTTCTCTGATTTACGGGAATTCTTCGAGTTTCGTTGCAAGACAATGCACAGGAATGTTTTGGAGACCGATTTCACTGAACTTAACTGGTTTTGGGTTGAACTAGTCAAACTAACACTGTCATGGCCCAAGACGCACGTCTAACTGGTGGTCCTCCAGGCGAGGCTGGGCAGTGAATGCGTTATGCTCTTATGCAATTTTATTGATAGTTAAATAGCACAGGATGTACTTCCTCAACAGCCTTTAATAGTCCACTGCTGGACGCAGACCTCACGATAGTTATTGTATCTAAAGATACCTAATTGGTTTTTATCTCATTGGTAATGCCCATAATCCCCACGCTGGGCATGCGTATTGATCGTAGTTCGGCGGTCGATCTATGCTGCAAGAGGCGCTGCTGCCCCCCCCCCCCCCCTTGGATGTCCTCTGGTCGCCGCTTACTACAATACCCGGAACAAATATTTGCGGATCGTATAAACCTTTGTACCAGGGCGGGAATCGAACCCTGCCCTTCGCCCGCCGCGCCACATCGGTCTTCAAATAATCATGACCGCCCTAGCGCCCAGTGACCCGCGAGCTGTCCTTTCGTCTGATGCCGTCAATATAATAAAATACATCTAAATTTTAGTAGCTAAAGACATAAACAATCAATATTTAGCTTAGTTCGGAATCGAACCACCATCCCCTCCAGCCAGCTAATAAACACACGAAGTACAACTACAAACCAAGGGCGCCGTTAATAAAGCCCTTTACTCTCTTATTTTGATCGCCCTACTGACCTACTTGGCATGGTCGAGCTAGATAACGGAAAATAACGGGTCAATGACCTTCACCTGTCCAGCAACCACTGTGCCTGACAGGTTAAAAAATATATGGGCTTTAGCCATTTAGGTATTGATATGGATCAGTTGTGTAGATTGTTTGCAACAGTCTGCAGTTAGCTCAATTCTTTCTATTGTAAATACTAGTTTCAATTTAATTCTATTATTTGATTGTAATTTTCTTGCTTTAGCAATGTTCATATAATATATCATTTTGTATAAAATTTTGAATTTTCCGTTATTACCAAAAATAAAATTTGATATTTCATTGTCGGCGTCGTTAAGTTGCTACCATGCGACGCCATTTTGTGATAAGGATAGGCATAGGATTTCGCGTTCATAGATGCGGGACAGAGCAGAGCGCCGTGTGCAAAAATTTTATCTAAAAAATAATTGTAATTATTATGAAAATTTAAAACACACACCGTCTGCTTTGTATTCTGTTTGATGTGTTGGATTACTGTACAAAGTATCAAAGCTTACTTTATTGAATAGCGACGATTTATTACGGTACGGTTTACGTACAGTTTAGAGCGAACTTTGTTTTTTTTTTCAATTAGAAAATTTTATATAATCATATTTTAGAAACATTTACTTTGAGATTAACATAATATGTAAAACGTTTTTATAAAATAAAATAGGTGGTGGCGGTGCTAGTGTGAGTTGGGGTACCGCTTTAAGTCAAAGAAAATAAATGCGTGGACGGTGTATAGTGTGACATACAGAGGTTCAAAATCACTAAAAACTAACGCCATTTTCTCATTCTAGGTTCATGTGCGTGGGCACAGTAGAACAGACGATCAGAAAGCTTCAGGAGGCGAAGCTGGCGTTAGCGGAGAATGTACTCACTGGCGCTAAGAATACGGCCACTTCTACCCTGTCCATCGAGGATCTTAAGATGCTGTTCAACATGGGGAAGACGGCGTAGTCCTTGTCAGACCAGAGCGTGGACTTCAAGCCAGACTCTGATAGCTAAACAATCAGAGAATGGTAATATGAAAATACAGGGCATCGGCGAGTCCTAGAGTCTAACATAACGCAATTATTACGCATCTTACTTTATGGTCCATTTGTTTAGATATTTTCCACGATCTTAAATTAATTAATTTTTAACTTATTAGATCTTAATTCTTGAGTCTAATATGTGCCATAACTTCTCCATAATGCTGGACATTCCATATTATTCATAATTATCTTCATTGTCTAATTCTAATTATGTAATGAACGTTTTAAAAACTTGAATAATTTTACAAAATATAATGATCCATGAGAAATGAAAGCATAAACAAATGAATAAATACTATGAAAGAATTATTTTTAGAATTATGTATTTTAGTCATGACATTAGGATTTTTAAGTGTTTTTATAATAAAGCTATTGTTAATAATGAATTGTAGTTTTATTGTATGATATGATTTCAGTAACTAATCATTTTTAAGCTAGGTCTTGTACCTACCTATCTGCATCTGATATTATTACATAAGTTGTATGAGAGAGAGAGAGAGAGAGAGAGAGTATCTACTAAACTCATGGCTTTAACTTATAATTTCATAGCTAAATAAGTTCCCCATTGGGTGTTATTTAGTTCCATTCTTGAGTTTCTCGCACTGCAGGTCAAAGTCCTCTATTCACAGTAGGTATTAACCTGAAATTAAAATGAAAACGAATTAGGATTGCTTTAAAAAATAAAAGTGGATGAGATCCGTAGATAATTTACTAGTTCTAAAATTCTGCTCTAGATTAGAAATCGGGCCAGACTTGAAAAACTTCTCCTAATCTAATCTTGTACCAGAAATCTTAGAAATTATTGAATCACAAAGCTCTCGGAAAGATTTGAGAAACAAACGTCACTCATTACTCCCGTGGGCGCATATCCGGGGAAATTCCAGAAAGCTTTTACAAGGAAAAACTAAATCTTAGTCACTTTTTTGTAGAATTGACAGAAAGTCATTCACCGCCTGAGACACAACACGGCTTCCTAAAAATAGGATAGTTTTCACGGCCGCAGCTGCGCTCCATACAAACTCAACGATTAGTATAGACGCGGCGTCGGAAAGCTACATTCCTTGCATTTTACACGACTTTTTTGACAAAATGAGCACGAATTCGGACCCGCAGGTTACGAAGCGCCTGTTCGCGATTCTGGTGCTGATGATTGGATTGATGTGCATTTTTGGAGGTGAGTGTACTTGTGCTCTATTTACTAACAATACCTACGCAACATGCGTTGGGAGTTTTTAAATTGATTTTGAGAAGCTAGTGATCTTTTATTTTTTGTCTATATTATTAATAATAATGCTGGACAATTCACACAGCATTATCTAGCGGCTAGATAATGACATTAGATTAGCTTGGGGCTAGATTCTAGCCCCAAGCTAATCTAATGTCTATCATCGTCATCGAACATATACCTACTCGTACTTACCTACCCACATACACATCTTTACAAGTGCAATTCATCCTCTGAAAAATTACCTGTTAGAATTTATCAATAAGAAGTAGGTACTAAGAGTACTAACTAAGAATACCTAGGTACTTCATGCATGTTTGCTCTGATCAGAAAATTTCTCGTCCGGCTTTGAAATCCCGCGGTGGAATTTAACATAGGTAGGTAGGTACATTAGGTCTTGCTTGCCAGACGGTCGCGGGTCGGACGATCGATTTTATCGTTAGGGTGACTTGAAGACTGGATGATGCTCACGTCGCCGATTGAGCTGGCGTGTAAAACGAGAAGCCCTCACCCAGCAGTAGGTGTCTCAACGGGTTAAATGTTAAGGATGGTGCAGCTAATTCTCGAGCTACAAAAAAAAAAGCAGAAGGCCCTTTAGTCTAGCTAGCCTAGGTATACCTACACTGAACGAAAAAAACAGAAATAAACGTGCCTTTTTAATCGACTACGAAAAAAGGAAGGTTCTATGTTCGGCTGTAGGTAGGTGTTTTTTTATTCGTCGCTTTTTCCGTCATGCATGGACTGATTCTTTTGCATTTGTTTATTGGAATAATTAGTATTTTTATAACCCAAAAATAAAATCAAAGTTTTTCTGCTGGGGTAACGCACACAATTTTAAAATTAAAGGATACAAAGTAGTTTTTTAGTTTTTCAAATTATTTGAACATTTCAGGCTACATAATGGGCCGCAATGCCGGCAACGACAACAAGAGAAACCCAGAGCTTCTCACATACAACCTCACGATCGCTGCAGACATCCTTTACAAGAAGGCGAAGAAGATCCTGCCCAAGTCCATCTACCACAACGACCTGGACAAAGTCAAAGCTCATCTCATAGATATATTCAACTGCACCTGCTGTAAGTGTCCAGTTGTAGACAAGTATAACTTGGCAGAATTTA
This sequence comes from Eupithecia vulgata, assembly GCA_946478455.1. NCBI lineage: Eukaryota > Metazoa > Arthropoda > Insecta > Lepidoptera > Geometridae > Eupithecia > Eupithecia vulgata. The sequence continues at coordinate 2,040,207 of OX297877.1, forward strand.
TTAAATACTCCATGAATCTTCAAGTTCTGAACGTAATGAGAGCCGTGCAGAACGCCACCTTGTATTTAGATACTTTGAGATGACATTAGGAGTCGCTGTCGAAGCGAAAATGTTTGTATTTTGAACTTAGATGAGAGTAAAAGATTGGGTACTACTAGCTTCTCGAAAGTGGAAGGTCAGTCATAGTTGGACCGGTTGCGCCAGCGTTCGTGTTTCGCGAATTTGCTACGATTATTTCGCCATTTGCACTGTCAAAATGGCGAAATAATCGTTTCAACAAAGAATAGAAAGATGCGAAACATTCGTGCGTAAAAAGAGATAGCAATACACGTTTTGAGAGTCGCTGTGCATGTGTTGCGCATCGGAACAGTATCGGTGCGACGACGCGACGGTCGCATTTCTTTCGGTCTATGTAGATACCTACGTCTTTCCATATTTGTTGTTCAATGTGAAACTGCTAAGAAAGATATATATTGCACAATATTGAAAATAGCGTCGTTGTTACATTGCAACTTGCAACACATGCCATTTATTGAGTTAGTCCTTTTTTACTTTCATCTAAGATTTTGACTAAATTGTTCGGAAAGGCCAATTTTTCTAGAATCTTCTGGGATTATGAAAAACAATTATGATAAAATTCAGTTTCTTTATGTTGTAGTAGGTACTTATTAAAGACGTTTTTTTTTAATAAAATTTATTTGATATTTAAATTGGTTTAATTTATCAACAGCGGCGAAGCAGGCGCCCTCTACTCGTAGTTCAAGGAGTCCATTATTCTTTAAAATACCTAAACTACTGAAGGCTACTAAAAGCTACTGTCATCATAAGACAGAAGCGGGTTTTGAAATAAAACAAACGGAATCTGATAATTACGAATATATTTAGACAGTATGTAATGTAATATATACTAGGCGTAGTAACTAAGGTTAGCCTTCTTCTTGGCCTGCACCTCGAGGATAGCGTCCATGAAGTCCTCGTGCGTCACAGCGGTGGCGGAGCGCCGGAGCGCGATCATGCCGGCCTCCACGCACACCGCCTTGCACTGCGCGCCGTTGAAGTCGTCTGTGGACCGAGATAGCTCCTCGAAGTTCACGTCAGGGCTTACGTTCATTTTCCTGGGGAGAAAGGAAAAAAATTGGTTATCTTGTGAAATTGGTCGCTGTGATCACAGTAGTATATTTACTAGGATCGTGATATTTCAAAATATCACGATCCTAGTATCGCAGAATCGTAAGTATTGAAATTGGGCTATTACACGTGATCATTGTCCGTTATAGATTTTATTGTTCCGTTATAGAGTATAGTCTATGTATTCAGAATTGTACCACTTTTATAAGCGCATCAGCAAAATTCGTCTGCACTGAAGAGTCTTAATCTCTTTTAAAATGTATTAATTATTTTATTTACAATTTTAATATTATTGCGTGTCATATCGCGGATTTCATCTGTGATATTAAATAAATGATACTGCGATATGGCCTTTAAACTTCAGTATTATGATATCATTAAATAATTATAATAATGCTGGACAATCCACACAGCATCATCTAGGCTCAAGATAAGCAGAGTTTGTGTTATTGGTACTCAAATCAAATAAAAAATGCTTTATTTCGATAAATATAAAAATGTTCACTTAGAAAAGGTCAAACACTGACAAGGAAATAAAGTGATATTTTTGATTTCTGTTGCTTGCTTATCTAGACTAAAGAAAAGAAGCCACGAAGAAACCTTTAGCCTGTTAGATGTTATTTTTCGAGTTGGAGCAAAACCCGTCTCAAGCTTTTTTTTACTAGATACGATATAGATACAGAACTGATATTCTTATTATACATAGAAAATACTAGTGGTTTATTTTCCACTTCTTCCACTAGTGGACAAAATCAATAACACCTTGTTTCTTAATTGATAATAATTACTATTTATAAACGTGTTTATTGTATAAAATTTGACTTGTGTTTATTTTGTAAGCTTCAAGAAATAAACGTTATTGATATTTGACTCATAAAACCCGGACATAACAAATATTTGCAGATCGTACAAACATTTGTCCCAAGGCGGGAATCGAACCCGCAACCTCCGGCGTCGAATGCGGACCTTCGCCGCTGCACCACAGAGGTCGTCACAAAGCAGTCTAGAATGAACTCACGAGGCGCGAAGGAGTTACTAGAATCCTGAGAACCGAGAGGCTTTTAAGTACGCTGAAACTCATTACTCAACTCTCAACATTAGAACGAAATCAAAAAACACTACAAATCACGGTTAAATTAATTTTAAGTGATTATAGAGGACGTATTTTATCTCTTTAACCTAACAGGTCAGTGAGGTTTAAGGCCAAGAAGAACTTAATACGTTCTGAAGCTACTGGACGCAGGCCTCCCCCTAATAATCGCCTTATTGGATTTTATCTCATGGAGGATAATGCCTATAATCCCCACGCTGGGCATGCGGTTTGGGGATAGCAGTTCGGTGGTAGATGTATTCTGCAAGAGGCGCTGCTGCCCGTCCCCCTGTGTAGGTCTCCTAGTCGCCTATTACGACACTCACAGGAAGAGTTGGGGTGGTGCAAGTTCTAAGCCGACACACACGGCTGGTTCTGAACTAACCTAGAGTGTATCTGCATGATCCTCGCCCGCGCATCCTCGTTAGGATGCGGGAACTCGATCTTCCGGTCCAGTCGGCCGGAACGCAGCAGGGCGGGGTCGAGGATGTCCACTCGGTTTGTGGCAGCGATTACCTGAAATGGATGGAATTACAATTATTAATACTAGAACATTATGTACTGGACATTTCAATAATTAAATAAAACTAGTTAACGAAAGACAGGGCGCTATGGCGCTCATTAGGGGAGGCCTATGTCCAGCAGTGGACTAACAAGATCTAAGTATCGAGAAGCTGATGTGGCAGTGGACCGGCCATATCCTGTAGAACCGATACCCACTGGGTTAAATGTGTTCTTGAGTGGAGAACGCGATTCAGTAAACGTAGTGTATGACGCCATCCGGCCATGTTCCCACCTGGCCGGACTGGTTCCCAACTGCCTATATACGAAAGACTGCAGGCAAATGCGGGATGCGGCACGCTGAAGACAGGCTGGTATGGCATAGTGTTCAATCACAAAAATAAAAACTTATAGAAAAGTTTACAAGGAGTAAAGTTTAAAACTCGACAATTAAGTAGCATCACACAATATTTCAGTCAGTTTTTCAATGTAGCTGTAATAAAGAAGGTTAAGTTTAAAACTATTAATGAGCTGTTGGGCGACGCCCAATAGCTTGAACTTGTCAGGTTGTTGAATTATGATGATGAGTAAGAAAATTCTACTGTACCTTTATATCAGATGTTGAGCTAAACCCATCAAGCTGGTTCAACAACTCCAGCATAGTTCTCTGCACCTCGCGGTCCCCAGCCTTCTCCGAGTCGAATCTCTTGGTTCCGATGGCGTCGAGCTCGTCGATGAAGATGATGGCGGGAGCCTTCTCCTTGGCGAGGGCGAAGGCGTCGCGGACTAGCTTGGCACCATCACCTGAAGGTCACAGGGAAGAATTAAAGTGCGCTATTCTACGTAAATCTCGTAACATCGAGTCAGATCAGCAAGTGTGAGCGGTTTATCTTCGGGCGCGAGGCCTGGGGAAAGGCCTTTGCCGCTCGAAGAGGAGAGGGGTTGTTGCCGTATCTAGTAACCCGATACGGCGGCGCCATGAGGAAGAATAGATGTGACGACGTATGTGTGGGCCATGAAGCCATAAGGTTTTGTGTTAATGAAAGGTGATGGATGGCGCGAGACACGCGGGACGCAACCTGCGGTACTCGTGCACAGGTGTGGGACACGCGGGGCAGTGATGCGCGCGCTTTCAACTGAGTGTGCGTCTGTCCTGTCTGTGTCCCAATCGGGGGGAGGAAAGGTGATGGATGAATGGGGTCGGCGAGTGTGTGGAACGGTGGGCTCGCCGGTCAAGTATGGGAGGATGAGGGGACGCCAGCCGGGCCGCGGTAGGTTTTAATGTTCCCGCGGTTTGGCACAAAAATGGCGAGAGAGGGTTACCGGAGAGGTTTTAGTGGGTATTACGTCCTTTTCAGGGCGTCGAGTCCCACATAATTCTGGTCCCCCCCAGACCAGTCTATTCGTAAACGAATTTCCTCGCCGAATAAAAAAAAAAAAAAAAAAAAAAGTGTGAGCGGTTTAAAATCTTTAAATAGAAAAAATTTATTGGTATAAGTACGTGCGAATCCCGTTTCTAATCTCGCCCAAAATCCAGTTGCAACTAGAACCTCTGGTGGAGATCCACCAGAGGGTTACAAATAATCTTGTGCATTTCCACTCAACATCACCAAAAACATATTAGAGCTTCAACAACATACAAGTGTACAATAACATGTATCAAAACGGAATAAATGAAATGAAACAACGCACACGCCCTGCGAAAAAGTTGGAAATCCGGACTTGGAAATGGACGAAAGTAGAAATAAAATATTTAAAATTCATCAAAGTGTAGATATATGAAGGCTGTGCAGAACCAAGTTAAAGTTAAATTAATTAATTAAATGGGTCATACAAATACCCTTTACAATCTGGTCGAAACATTGAAGGACGAGGGCATCAAGTTCTGCAAAACGCAGCGCACTGGTCAGAGGTCAGACCAGCAGGGCTATTCAGGATGGCCCGGAATGAAACCGAGGCTTGGAATCGAAAACAGATACGCGCGAAATTCGCAAACACATAAAACTAATTACAATTTATCATTAAGAAATTCGTCTAGACTATAATAGCACTTTGATATTAATAATATTTTAACTTTCTGATTCAAGTTTTGATAATTAAAATTTCTATACAGTTTCGGTAATTTGTTTTATATTTTAGAAGCGACACCAACAATACTTTTCTGCATTAGTGCTGTTTTAACAGGATGTAATTGTAACCTACTAGTATCCCGTCTGTTTCGACTTACGGCGCGAGATAGTCGGGGTGAACGTTTTCTTGAGTGGAGACCGCGACTCGGCAAAGTATTGTAGGACGCCCTCCGACCAGGTGGTATTACGATTTGCGAAAGACTGATACCAGATGCTGGATGCGGCAAGTTGAAGACATGGCGCTATGGCGCTCATTAGAGGAGACCTAATGTCCAATAGTGGACTACTATAGGCTGATGTTGATGATAAATAACTTCATACACTAACTGATTTAAAATTAAATAACTAAAGCCACAACCCCACTGCTGTGCATGGAGAAGCTATGCTCATGACATGAGCATAGCTTCTCCATTACTTTCTCCATTACAGCACTAAAGACACATTGTGTCTTTAGCGGCACCTTCACTTTGTTCTTACCTTACAAACTATATGTGATAATGATAACATAAATTGCAACCCACAAACATGATAACATGGCTTGCAATTATAGCACGGAAAACTTTTTTTTTTTTTCTTCATATTATAACAATCAATGTACCACATGGTGTGTGTACTCCCTTTTCTGCACTGAGACTCTATTGGTCCATTGTGCGTGGTAGTTATGCTAGCTTAGCCAGCCCAGCTCCGTCCAGAAGCGCAGAATCTTCCTGGGGTCTTCGCAGGCTTCGCGGAGTGACCTCGAATGTACCACATACCAATAAACATTTGAACAAGCTGAGGTCCAGCCAGCTTCAAGAAAGTGGACTTGGTCTGAGCAGCACAGGCCCTCGCCAGCAGGGTCTTGCCAGTACCGGGAGGACCATAGAGAAGCACTCCCTTTGGTGGGTGGATGCCAAGGTTAACAAACTTCTCTTTGTGGGTCATCGGGAGGACTACTGCTTCTATCAGTTCCTGGAAGAAATCAACAGATATAAGTTTAGATTCAGGTTATTTGGAGACACTATTTTATGATCCTGTCATTGGTGACACCTAGTTATTAATGTGACATGAAAATATGTATCAGTATCTTTTCTCTGTATTGTTTTCTGTTTTTGTATAAATAGCTTGATTTCAGTAAAATAAATGTAACGAAATGACACTGGTATATATCAAATTTAACAAAGAATCACCTGAATCTGTTTATCAAGGCCACCAATATCTGAATACTGCTCTGTTGGTCGCTCATCCACCTCCATAGCCTTCACTCTCGCGTCATACTCTGCAGGTAAAGTCTCCAAAATCAAGTAAGAATCTTTGTTGACACCAACTAGGTCTCCGGGCTTGAGCTTTTCAGCATCTACAAGCCCAATGACAGGCAGAAAATAGGTCTGACGTGTGGAGGTTTTGATAACCGCGCATTTGCCTTTACGCTGAGAATCCAGGTCTACCACTGCACCGTCTTCTTCTTCTTCTTGAGGGTCCACATCTAGAAGTTCTATCACGTTAGATACTAAATACGGAAGAGTTTTGTTCACTTTAATTTTTTCTGTGTTTTCTTTGATCTTCTCGTTCTGTGCTTGCAGTTCGTGAGATATCCTCATAACTTCACTTTTCATGATCTTGATCTCATTGTCGAGGAGTCTGGTCCGGCTAATGATTTCCTCTGTTGGCATGCGAAGAACTTCCTCGCTAAGGGCTTCTTCCCCATCTTCCCAGATTGACTGATCTTCAAGCGTAGCTGTGGCCATTATTCTGCTCTTACTATTATAGATATTTCACAGAAATCAGGAATTATTTAAAACAAAACACAAATCCAACCAAATCACCAAAATGAATTGTCATTCGGATCAGTGTTTACCACTTTCACAAAAAAAAATCTACCAATTTCTACTATGGATGCAGCTTAGAGCATGCTCTAATCTAAGGCCTCTAACTAAGGGATGCAGTGTTTTTTTTTCGTACTTGCTGTTTTGTTTCTGTAATTTTTTTCATAGCAGTTTAACTGTACTTTTCCTTTAACGAAATAACAAATATACCTGCTGTTTTCTTTTATGAGGACGCTTTTGCAAAGTCAATAAAAGCACTACGTTATTGCTATTTGTTTCTGATCAAATTCAACCTACTGCAATCCATGGTATAATAATTAAACAAGCTGCAACCTACCTACCTACGCAATTCTATTTTAGTTGCGTTCGGTGGGTGTGTTTGGGTTGGATGTTGGATGCACGGAACAGAAAAAACAAGGTTGGATGCCTGCGTGCCTCCGTCTAGCTGTGTGATGTGAATAACGGTGTCATTGCAAAGTCATTATTATGCCACTGTCAGGCGTCATTGTACTGGATAAAAAGTTTGATTTTTGTTGTTCTGTTCTTTTTCATTTCGTGTTTTTGATTATTTTTTTCTTGTTGAATACCAAGTTCATCGCAAAAGTAAAAAGCAACGCTTTATAACTGTCTTATTGTTTTATCTGAAACCACGACAAAGTTCCCCATTGAATGTAAACATCACATAACCTATGATGTTACGTAGACCGGTTCGGAGCGGTATCCTAGTTAGAACCCCTTGGGTCAGGTACTCCTCGAGCGATTCCATCAGGAAGACCTTCATAGAGTACTTCAAGAACAAACATGGTCACCATCAAATGAAATCCAGCTCTGTTGTGCCACTGTTTGATCCTACAGTGCCTTTTGTGAATGCTGGAATGAATCAGGTAAAACTTGTTTTTGTAAGCGTTTACCGTAAACTTTTCATCCTTACCTGATACCGATACATGATAACATTTTTTATATGTCGTGTTACAGTTCAAAGGGATATTTCTTGGTCAAGTAGAACCTCCATATCCAAGAGTTGTGAACTCGCAGAAGTGCATCCGAGTCGGCGGCAAGCACAATGACCTACAGATTGTCGGGAAGGACGGCACTCATCATACTTTCTTTGAGATGCTTGGCAACTGGTCCTTTGGAGATTATCAAAAGGTTGACTTTTAAATAGCAGATTATTTTTTTTATTTGAGAAAACTTAAAGTTTTATGTAGCTGTGTAAAATTATCCGGAAGTAGGTATTTGTGTTGTGCAGCCCTTTGTTTTATTGACTTCTAAAATTATTTTAATTGCCCATACCCATTAATTTCTCGGAGGCTGCTGACTAGTTAGAAAATTTTTCTTTAGTGAGAACAAGGATAGCTTATTGAGAACCAAACACCAGTACGATATGTTAAAAAAAAGTTTTTTAGAAGAAGTGACAGGTCATGTCAAGATTACATTTATTTTTCCATTCTGCAGAAGGAAGCATGTCAAATGGCCTGGGACCTGCTGGTTGGTCCGTACGGCCTGAAGCCAGATAACCTTTTGGTGACATACTTCGAAGGGGATCCTATCATCAACCTGCTTGAAGACCGGGAAGTCAGAGATATTTGGAAAAGCATTGGGTACTTGTTTTAATTTTTAATGAGTTTCTGTCCACTTATACACACAATTCATAACTCAAAGATAAAAGATATCTATCCATTCCCTTGCCGCCTCTCGTGAAGATCCATTGAGCTATGTTGGCTTGAAAAGGTAACAGAGACATCATCAAAAATAGAGTTAATATGAGTTACTTAGACATGTTCTTAATATTAGTATGGATATCACAAATAAACCATTAATTACACACTTGTAGCAAGCTGGAAGTTTGGGGCCTGTGCACTCACTGAGCATGAACTTCAGTTATATTTAATTTAATGTACGAGTAAATAGCAACTGAAAGCAGATTTTTATTGTATTGTATTGCTATAAGTTCTAATTATAGCTAAAGTTACATACACCCTGTTGGCACTGCAATTTTGATTCATAGATATGTAACAGATAAGTAATACTACTGTTTGACATTGAAGTACATAAATTTTATTTTTATTATGAGTTACTTATACAGAGGTAACATACATTTTCTGAGCCTATACCTTCCCACCCCACTGCAGCAAAGGCCTATCTCTTTTTCCTTTTCTCTCTGTTTTTTCTCACATGAGTCCAGCACATTATAGATACAAAAATAAAGGCAATTAAAATAATATTTTATGTTATTTATTAATAGATGAGCAGCCTGTGGCTAATATAGGTATCTATATCACAGTGTCGAATTTATTTTATGAGTCTTTTTTATTTAGTTTGTTATTTTTGTGGTGTAACCAGTTGTAGAGTTAATTCTTGAAGGTGTTGATGTGTCTGATATAAACCATTCTGGTAATATGCAATTGTCATGAGATAATCTAAATATAATAGTAAATTATTATAAATGATTACCAGCCTGATGGTCAGTCAACATTGTTAAGCTAGGCGGAGAGGAGTGCTTTACGATGGTACAGGAAAAGAAAGAATGGCGTAATAGAGGCCTATAGCAGTGGGGGCTCACTGGCTGAGTAGTAGTTGTAAATTGTGTTCCATTTTATCATATTATTATTATTTGGTAAAGACGAGCAGCTGAGAGCTGATGTGTCTATATTATCACAGTGCTTTTAGTTCTTCACCACTACAGTTGTTGTCTCATATAGTAGTCAGTTTGTGCATTTGTAACCAGTGTCTGTATGTTATCATATTTGTATGTTAACTTTTCTGAAGTTTTTCCACACTCTCATTACAGGGTTTCAGAAAGTAGACTAAAAGCTCTCCCAGGTAAGGACAACTTCTGGGAGATGGGTGCCACAGGCCCGTGCGGCCCTTGCACCGAGATACACCATCTGAACCCTGACGGAACCACCACTGAGATATGGAACATTGTGTTTATACAGTGCAATAGGTATGAAATTGCTTAAATAATAAATATACCTACTAAGTAGTATACAGAGCGTGGTAGATTGTGTAACCATAAAATTGGGTTAAAGGTTGTAAATAATTTGATTGAAAAACTAAAAACTGACTTCGTATGCTAAGGTAAAACCTTCCTTGTCTGAGGAAGTATGTTTGCATAACTAGAAGAATTTTAAAATTGTCATAGTTTAGATAGACTACCTCTGTGGCGCAGTGGGTGAAGGTCCACCTGCGACGCAAGAGGTTACGGGTTCGATACCCGCCTTGCGCAATAATATTTGTATTATCTGCAGGTACTTGTTCCAGGTGTTCTGCTGGTTTTCTATAACAATAAAAAATATCTATAGTATGTAATGTATTGAGTTATGTATTACCTATTAGTTATCTTGTACCTAACAACCTCTGCCCAGCTTGGAGCTAGATAATGCTGTGTGAATTATCCAGCATTATTTATATTTATTTATTTAGCTGTACATATGTTTTTGTTTTCAATAATAATATTCAATAATCAAATCATTTATTCGCTTAGAACATGGGTAGAAATTAAATATACTGTTGGTCGTAAATAACAAAGTTTCACCATATTCTGCTTTTTAGGCATACGAATGTCAATACAGTTATTACATAAAAGAATACATTATCAATTCAACGGAATACAATTTAAATGTTTGTAGCTGGAATAGTTATTAATATAGTTTGGTCAGTTTATACTCAGTAACCGCGTGTGCAAATACGCGGGCAGGTGCTAGTATTGTAAGAGAAGTTGTTATTAAGAAAATGATCTGTTTTGTTTTTATTATTTTGTTGTTGTTAAGATGTAATTACTATTAATGACTACTCATAATAAGTGATGATAAGACTTAAGGTCATCTCACATCACTCATCTTTTACTAGTCCTCACCCAGGTTAACATTCTTTTTTTAATAACATAAAATGATGCTGTCATCTGCGGTGCTGAAAGTAGCAGGTTCAATTCCTTATGGGCCATAACTTGAAACCAAGAAGACACAAAGTGACCTATAAATTACATAGTAAAATAATTTAACAATCTGGAAATCATTGAAAAACTTAAACAAGTATAGTTGAGGGATTAAAAGCCAGTATATTTTTTATAACAGCCATTTTTCTTAGAGGTTTGGATAACTTCTATGTTTCCTGTGTAGCTAACGACGCTAGAGTCGTAAATACGTCCAGAGATTTTCCAAGAGGCATTGTGATCGATTTCGTTGCTTAGTTGGTTAGAACGCACCCGTGCGGAGCGAGTTCGAATCCTACCGAAATCGTAAATTTTTGGGACATTAAATTTTCGTAGCCATTTTTTTGTTGATGTTTAAAAAGCCCACCATACTATTGCACTTGGTTGTACCTGCCCCCTGTTAACGTCCCGTTCATCTTCTGCCTTACAATATTTGATAATACTATACTGTATATTTAAATATTGCAACACTCTTAATTTTTTTAATGATCAGTATTGTATTCTCTTTAGATGGATCCATATTATCTAGGTTAAACTTTATTAACAAAGTAAATTACAGTCAAACAATTGAATTAAATGAAAACTAGTATTTACTATTGAAACAATTCAGCTAACTGCAAACTGTTGCAAACAATCTGCAGTTAGCTCAAGTGATCCACATCAATACCTACTAGTCTTAAGCATCCCCAAGACGCTGGCCGCATTGCCCCGCTTTATGGCAATGCTGATGTTCTGCACCAGAAACTCACCAGCTCTCTGGTCACGCGTCGCTTTGACCAGACGCTCAGATATTATTTTATAAACCCGATTTATATTACCTACATAGTTATATTATATGATTTATGGTTTTTCTCTTTGTATAGATCTATATTACCTTAAAAAGTTATTGAGTTAAGAAATAAAACTCGTTATGCGTCTTGGCTTACTTACAGGAATGAAAAAGGAAAAGTGCATCATTTGTCAAAGAAATACGTGGACACTGGCATGGGATTAGAAAGAATGGCGGCCTTATTGCAGGGAGTTCCTACCAACTACGAAACTGATCTGTTCAAACCAATTATCAAAGCTATTGAGAAGGTATGCAATTAGAATTAACATATTTAATATGTTTGCTAGACAATAAAAATAGATTCAGGCGTTACTTTGCGGAAATCCATTGTAAAATATAAAGATGAAAATATTTAGTAACAATTCCGCGCTTTTTTTTTTTTTTTTAGTTGGTGTGGTTTTTTCTTCTACAACACTGATTACATTTTGTTAGAGCTTATCAGAGAAGGTTTTGCGCGGAATTGTTACTAAATATTTTCATCTTTATATGTATGTACATGCTGCAGCTTAGATCTGTACCTAAACCAAAATTTGATTAAAGGCGTCAAACTAGCGCCGCCACCTATTTACGTTGAACAAAGGAAATTCCAAAAATCCATAGTACGGTTTGTGATACTTATTATAATCTTTTATTTAACGCCTCTGTAATAGTTTTATTCTATTGGGCTTAGTCAGAATATCGATGTTGCCCTTGGTGGCCACAATATCTATTTTCGATTTATTACCAATAACATAATAACCTATAACATTAATATCAGTAATTATAATCCTTAATCCAATAGGTAAAGTGATTTGTCCTCCAATATAATACTACTGTGATTCCAATGGTCAAAGTGGACTGCCTTCCAATGGAATTGGGAATTGATTTGTCTTCTAATGTTCATATTTATTTATTACATACATTAAATTATCTTAGCTTAATAATAGAAGTGATTATTCCTCCAACATAATACTACTTTGATTTCAATATGATTTAAAAAAATGTGGCTTATTCCACTAATCCCCGTTGAAAATCCCCGTCAACGGGGATTAGTGACTTTTTGTTCATTTTTCCCCGTTGACGCCGATGCGAACTCGTAACGGGGATTAGTGAACTAAAAAGTTCATTTATCCCCACTGCGTCCAAAATAAAATATTAATACCTATAAGAATCACGTTTTTATTTACTCTTTATGAATCGCTTATTGATTATTTTTATAATCATATTAAATTGCCTACGATACATTAACCTTTTTAATAAAATCAGATGTTTACCTACTTATTCCTTTTTTTACGTTTCTTCAATAAAAGCACAGATCTATAAAAAAGAAAACATAAGTATTATAAAATAAAATACAGATATGTACTTATGTAATCACAGATTTTACGTTTTTTAATAACTACAACCACAGTAACTGTGGTTTATAGATCTGTGCTTTTATTGAAGAAACGTAAAAAAAGGAATAAGTAGGTAAAAATCTGATTTTATTAAAAAGGTTAATGTATCGTAAGCAATTTAATATGATAAAAATAATCAATAAGCGATTCATAAAGTAAGAGTAAATAAAAACGTGATTCTTATAGGTATTAATATTTTATTTTGGACGCAATGGGGATAAATGAACTTTTTAGTTCACTAATCCCCGTTACGAGTTCGCATCGGCGTCAACGGGGAAAAATGAACAAAAAGTCACTAATCCCCGTTGACGGGGATTTTCAACGGGGATTAGTGGAATAAGCCAAAAATGTGTACGCGCAATAGTCAAAAGTCAAATTTACCCATAAAATTATTTATAAACAAAACTAAATTTATAGCTTATTGAAAAAGCATTCTAGTGTTGAGGAACTTATAGAATTAAAAATTAGTATAGTGTTGAGGAACTTATATAGGTAATTAAAAATTAGTATGCATTTGACATTATCCACATTTAATTTTGTTATTTATAGTTTGATTATTTTTAATGAAAATCATATATAATGTTAGATATAGAAACCTATAATATATATAGAGCAACACTATAATTTTTTTTTTCAGAATAGTACAGTGGGACCCTACACAAGTACTTACAACACGAGCAACACTTTAGACATCGCGTACCGGAAACTAGCAGACCACGCGAGAATGATCAGCATTTGTCTAGCCGATGGCGTGTTCCCATCTGTCAGGTGAGTTGAACCTCAACCTAAACCTCACCACAACAGTATGTAATGGTCTTTGGGGAAGAAGGTGGATATTCCCCCAAATTGAGGCAGAGGGAGATCTCCTCTGACCGGGCCGACCCAACTTTTCCACTTGCCCGGTGGTCTTTCGACCGATAGTTGATGTCGAATAGTTGTTTTTATAGGTTGGTTGCAACTAAATCAAGCGTTTGCGCGATCTAGGAAGTGTGCTCTGTTCGCACTCCAATATTTTCCAATTTTTGTCTTGACGACATCTAGCGATTATCGGTTGAAGCGCTTAGGTCTTTAGGTTCTTTGATTCTATTTTCTTTCTTGAGCTACTGTACTGTACTGTAGTTCCGTCAATATTCCAGGTCGTCAATATTAGGTCCACTGCTGGACGTACGACTGCCCCTGATAATCATCTTATTGGCTTATATCTCATGTGGGGTAATGCCCATAACCCCAATGCTGGGCATGCGGGTTGGTGATCGCAGTTTGATGGTAGATCTATTCTACAAGAGGCGCTGCTGCCTGTCCCGGCGTATCCCCGGTGTATGTCCCTTAGCCGCTCCTTACGACACCCTAGGGAAGAGTTGGGCTGGTGCAAGTTCTAAGCCAGCACCACACGGCTAGTTTTAACACTTTCATTGAATAAGATTGCAACCCACATATTCTTAGATTCTTAATCATAGGTGATTTTGCAACAAGTATGTTTAAAAACTTACGTAACTTTAACTTATATTGTACAGAGATTTAAGTTTTCCACACCCAATGTATTTTGTTTTTATTGGAAACTAGCAGCGCCTCGCGGTTTCACTCGCGTAGTTCCCGTCCCCGTGTGAATTCCGGGATAAAACTTAGCCTATCCCTGCTCCCTGAAAAGTAATCTTTCTAACGGTGAAAGAGTTTTTGTATTCGGTTCATTATATCCAGAGATTACTTCCTACAACGTCACAAACAATACACAAACTTTACCTCTCTACAATAGTATAGATAAATGAATTGAATTTAAACAATCAGGATCTTGCCTATGATGTATAAAATGATCTCTTATCCGTATCTGAGTCACATCGCTATAGCGGTAAGGGTGCCCACGCCCAATGCCTATTATACTATTTCTACCATATTATTTTTATTTTATTTTCATATTACCCTGTGTCCAGTAAAGCGTTCATTTAGTTGAATCCTTATGACGTACAATTAATAATTAATGAAGTAGTGTTTTCTTTATTGCGCTTTTATCATAGCAAAAATAAAAAAAATTCTAACCAGCGATCCGCCCCGGCTTCGCACGGCTACTATACCATGCATGTATTATATTATAAACCTTCCTCTTGAATCCCTCTATGTTTAAAATAAACCGTATCTTATCCGTTGCGTAGTTTTAAAGTTCTAAGCATACATAGGGACAGACAGACAGCGGGAAGCTACTTTGTTGTATACTATGTAGTGATTTTAAAACATGGTCAGTACAAAAGACTATCGCTGAGAGCAATTTCTCCCGGGCAACCTTGGGATGGAGAAAAAATAATAATAATTCTATAGAGTTGATAGACCAAAAACATTATCTAAAAAATAATACATTCAATACAATGCAAAACTATATTACAAACTAACCTAGAACTTAATCTTAGTTTGTTTTTATTTTTTGCTTTTACATATATATTGTGCTTATTTTACGAAGCCTAACAGTTGCCTGAACGATATTAATCGAGAGGTAGAGATCCCTCGCGTCTATGTCACAAGTTTACTAAACTTAGTTAGAGCGAGGAGTTGAACCATATGGTGAAATCGGTCTAAAACACTTCTATTGTACCAATATTTTAATGTACTAAGCAGACCGTCAGAAATAAACGTTTTATTATTTATTTATCTACAAATAGGTAACTTAGTGGCGACGTATGGGGGATGTCTATGTCCAGCAGTGGACGTGTATGGGCTGATATGATGATGATTAAGTACCTTTCTGTAGTACAGAAAGTACCGATTGTATTAGGCTATTTGTAGATATTATTTTATTTCGTTTTGCAAACTTAAATTTTTCTACAGCGTGAATTTAAAACAAATAATGCGTACTTCCTACAAGCTAACCGACGACGTCTTCGGAAACCCGAACCTACTGGGCATCCTGTATAAAGAAGTGGCTAATTCTCTCGGTGGAACCTATCCTGAGCTGGTTACCAAGGAGGTCGATGCTAAGGTCAGATCATTGTTATAAAAACAAACTAATACTTTAGTAATTCAAATAGGTCTTTATTTTTTTGAAATATTAGAAATTATTTTTATTCCCCAAGACCTGGATAATTAGCTTACGGCCATCAGTCGAATATAACATTTAAAATTTAAAGATATAAGGATGAAAGTATTTAGTAACAATTCCGCGCAAAACCTTCTCCGACAAGATCTAACAAAATGTAGTCCATTTGTAAAAGAAAAAAAAACCACACGTTTTTTTTTCTTTTGGTTAGATCTTATCAGAGAAGTTTTTGCGCGGATTGTTACTAAATATTTTCATCCTTAAATTTTGCAATGGATTTCCGCAAATTAACACCTAAATCTCTTATTTATCTTTAAAATTGAAAATAAAATAAGAGCAGTCACTGTTATGGCGCCGCTGTCGGCACGTTCACCCCTGTCCAGGCATTTATGTGATGTAGATAAAGATTAAAAATGAAACTTGATGCTTCGAACTAAAACTGCTCGTCTTCATCCTGCCATACCGTGCCATATCGTTGGGAGCGTACGAAGTAGCAATACTTAATCTGTGGCATAGCTGTATTTAGGTAATGTACTGGTTTAATGTATGCTTACCTTGATCTACAGATGATAATAGAACAAGAACAGGCAGCTTACGCCAAGCTGCGAGAAAAGATGGCGTCGAGCTGGCGCGAGCTGCTGGCGCTACATCCCGAGGTGGAGGCGCTGTGTGACGTGGAGCGAGCCGGGTTCAGCCAAGGGTACAAGGAGTTTAAGAAGGTACAAGCAAACGAATTTAAGACATATCATAATGAGGAGCCAGACTGCTCCATAACTGGCGCTACATAACTTAAATTTAGATAGATAGAAAATACTTTTATTGCACACTTAAAACTAAAAAAACAATTTACACATAAAACAATTATATCATAAGTGACAATTGGCGGTCTTATCGCTCAAGAGCGATCTCTGCGATCAGCGAACCAGACAACCTGGTATGGATAGGATCACCGGATATACATGGGTCTGTCTGTGTGCATCATATAGATGGTACTACTT
This sequence comes from Eupithecia vulgata, assembly GCA_946478455.1. NCBI lineage: Eukaryota > Metazoa > Arthropoda > Insecta > Lepidoptera > Geometridae > Eupithecia > Eupithecia vulgata. The sequence goes on from OX297877.1 coordinate 2,057,019, forward strand.
AGAACATATTATACATATTTACTAGCGATGTGCCGAGTACGGCTTGACTCGAGTCAGACTCGATTCCTGCTTAGGACTCGGCTACTCGAATACCAATTTATTATGATTCGAGTACGCCGGACTCGATTCCGGGACTCGAGTTAGGAAGAATTGATTTGTACTCGTGACTCGAGTCTTGTATTCGAGTTAGGTTGACTCGTTCATACTCGGAATTTAAAACTATGTAAAATAAGTGTAACAAAAGTGAAAACCAAACTTAGGTTCGGCTTCGATCACAAAACACGGGATTTTTTTTATTATTTCGCAACTTTTACTTTTCGAGAAAATAAATAAACACAAAATGATCACTAGACTAGGTAAGTCATAACTGATGCATGTGCTTTATTGTCATAAAACCTGGGAAAATGCATTAGTGGTACGGCCTACCGCAACTAAATACGTCGCCCGCTCCGATGATGTCGCGGGTCGTTGACCGCCGCGGTCAACGACCCTCGCCGAAGATGTTATTTGTTAAAGGGGATGTATATACCAGGATGGATAGAGTATGCGCATATGTCGTCGACTCATGACAACGCCAAACTAACGATGAAGTGGCGAAACGAAAATGCTAATGTTAAAACTTCTTTGTCCACAGCACATCACAACACAAAGCTCCCTGGAACTTTCAAAGGCGATGATACCTGGAAACCTTATGTTCAAGCTGTACGACACCCACGGTTTGCCAGAAGAGGTCATCCAGCGAATGGCTGACCTCAACAATCTGAATCTAGACAGACCAGGCTTCGAGGTCCTTCTCAACCAGCACAAGGCGAAGCACAAAACTGCTCTCATAGAACAGAGTTCCAACAAAGGCGAACTCTTCAACGATGCCATCGAAGAACTCATAAAATTCGGCGTACAACCCACCAAAGACGTGTATAAATACAAACACAGAATAATAAACAAAAAAATGATATTCGAACCACTGCGGACTCACATAGTCGAAATATTGAACGAGAACCTGCAATGGTTAGATTTCGTTGAGCCGTGCGAAGATAGACCTTATTATCTCGTAACAAAAAACACAAATTTCTTCTGCGAGGAAGGTGGACAACCGTCCGATGTTGGAGAGATTAAGATAAACGATTATATAAACTTTAAAGTTGTCAATGTTTTTAAAATTAGAGGCTTTGTGTTCCACAAAGGTTACTTCACTGTAGAAGGCGCACAGAATTACGTTGAGCGTAATGGGAAAGTGACTTTGAGGTAATGTAATGGTTAACAAGTGGCTTACTATTTACTGCACACTGCTGGGGTCACGGGATGACAGTCAGACGGATCAGTCATCCCGTGACTACGGCAATGTGTAAACCTGTCGAAACGTCGGGAATAAATAGGTAAATAAACGCGAAAAATACCCGTTAAATAGTATTTATAAATTCCGATCTGAACACATCAGATCGCGTAAGTTTAAAAACATTAAGTAGCTTACTGACAAATCATTTTATACTATAAAACTTTTAAAACTATCATGGTTATTAACATTAAAGTCAATTATAACGGAATATTTGCCATGATTCGATTTTTGAGTTTTCCAATATTTCGGCACAGTTTCATGCGCCATGATCACGGAAGAACATTTTATAATATACTAGCGGCTCGCCCCGGCTTAGTACAAGTAGTATAGCCTATCATCATCATCAGCCTATACTAGAGGAGGCCTATGTCCAGTAGTACTAGTATATATAGCCTATAAAACTCAGAAATAACGTGGTCAAAGAATTTTCAAAATCGGTTCAGTAGATCCAGAGATTACCCTCTACAACCTTACAAACAATACCTGTTTATAATATTAGTATTGATCCACCTTTCTAAGGCCGGTGTTAAATCTTGCTAAGGCACACTTGTTTACGTCTATTAACATTTACTTATAATATATACAATATCTAGTACGTATATAGTTAAACAATAAATAAATAATGCTGTACAATTCACACAGCATTATCTAGCCCCAAGCTAAGCAGAGCTTGTGTTATGGGTACTAGATAACTGATATACATAATATAATACATTACATAGATAGATAGACTATGTATATCAGTTATCTAGTACCCATAACGCAAGCTCTGCTTAGCTTGGGGCTAGATAATGCTGTGTGAATTGTGCAGCTTTATTTTTTATTTTATTTTACTACGCAGAAACATACAAATAGGCGAAGCGCAGCGAAGGTCGTTTTATGTCAATAAAATTTGTACCTTTTTGCTTAGTAAATAAAGTTATATTCTTAATCAAAGTGCAGGATTCGAACCCGCACCTCATCCTCAGTACGGGTGCGCTCTAACCAACTAAGCAACTAGATCGAACACGTGGTAAATTTTTGAGACATTATTAAATTGCATTAGTGAGAGTTACGCACTATAAAGCAAAAACCCTTTTTATAAATTATTTGACAGTGTCAATTGTTATTAATATTATAGGATTGTCACTAAGTTATTAATATTATAGGATTGTCACTAAGTTATTATTGTTATAGGATTGACAGTGATAGAAGAGCTAACATCATGAGGAACCATACAGCTACTCATCTGCTAAATGCCGCTCTGAGGCAAGTCCTGCCGAAATGTGTGGTGGGACAAGTCGGCTCGCGAGTGTCTGATAAGGGATTGTCCTTAAGCCTGTCGGTTTATGGAGGAACACTCACCAACGATGTTATTAAGAAGGCTCAGGACTTAATCAGGTAATCATAGCAGGTTATTTTTATTCCTTTAGCTTTTGGGATAACACGCGTCATCATCATCATGAGCCTATACTTGTCCACTGCTGGACATAGGCCTCCCCTAATGAGCGCCATAGCGCCCTGTCTTCAGCTTCCGCATCGAGCATCTGCCAGCAGTATTTGGCAAATCGTCATCCCACCTGATAGAGTCGGTTAAAGGACCCAGAAGAAGGGCAGGAGCTTTTTTCCGTGTATTATTAAACACCTTCACTGCTATCACCAAACCATAGGTATTCTGGTCGTTTTCTATATATATTTAAAAAAATCTATCTGTCTATTTTTGTACCTATAGTATTATGTATATCAGTTATCTAGTACCATAACACAAGCTCTGCTTAACTTGGGGCTAGATAATGCTGTGTGAATTGTCCAGCGTTATTTTTATTTATTTTATTATAAGAATACATTCTTCTATAATCTAGCCCAAAGCTCTGCTTACCTCGGGGCAACGCTGTGTGTGAATTTGTCCACTTTATATATTAACAAGATGCTGCCCGCGGCTTCGCCCGCGTAGATCCCGTTTCCGTGTGAAATCAATATTCCTTTATGAATTGTAGCCTATGTGTTATTCTAATATGTAACCTATATTATTGTGAAGTTTCATCAAAATCCACTCAGTAGTTTTTGCGTGAAAGAGCAACAAACATACATCCTCACAAACTTTCGCGTTTATAATATGAGTAGTACCATACAATTTAATACTTTAAGTTTGACAAATTTCTTTGACATCCACAGAGGGGCAATAGCCAAAGACGGCCCTGTACAGACTATGATCCTGGACAGCATGAGCGTGTCCGAGCACGCGGCGGTGACGGTGCCGGGAGAGACGTACCCTGAGACTGGCATCCGACTGGTGCAGATGCCACTGGCTTCCAAGTGGGTATTATAGGAGCCAAGAAAATAACCGATCACATACAAAAAGTGTGACGTCACTTGAGCTCGTGGCGCAATTGGCAGCGCATCCCGTGATGAAGGAGGGAAGTGGGTTCAAGTCCCGTCCAAGTAGAAAAATTATTTGGGACATTAATTAAATTTTCGTTGAGAATAACCCCAGTGTGAGTTACGGGAGTTACGCACTATAATAGAAACAAGATTCGCCAAGTGCGAGTGTAACTCGCGCGCCGAGGGTTTCAAACATTTGCCAATTATTTGGACAATCAATTTTCTGAAATATTTTAAAAAGTATGAAACTTACAAAAATTTCAAAAAGTGTTTTGAAATGGTCAAAACGATACCTTTCATTTGATACCCCACATGGGTAGGTACCCCTTTTTGAAAAAAAAATCCTCTTTTTTGACCATTTTTCAAAAACTATTATTATTACAGACTTCTCTATATTTTTCCTGTAAAATATAGATTGATATCTACAAACGCCTAATACATTGTACATGGATCGGTCTGCAATCTTCGGAGCTAGGGGGCCCCCCCCCCTAGCTCCGTGGTCAATTTTTCGTCTTTTTTTGAAATATTTCAAAAAGTATGAAACTCACAGAAATTTCAAAAAGTGTTTTGAAATGTTCAAAACGATACCTTTCATTTGATACCCCACATAGGCAGGTACCCCTCCTTTTGAAAAAAAAATCCCCCCCTTTTTGACCATTTTTCAAAAACTATTATTATTAAAGACTTCTCTATATTTTTCCTGTAAAATATAGATTGATATCTACAAACGCCTAATACATTATACGTGGATCGGTCTGCAATCTTCGGAGATAGGGGGGGGGAAAGGTAAATTTTTCGAATATTTTTGAAATATTTCAAAAAGTATGAAACTTACAAAAATTTCAAAAAGTGTTTTGAAATGGTCAAAACGATACCTTTCATTTGATACCCCACATAGGCAGGTACCCCTCCTTTTGAAAAAAAATTCCCCCCCTTTTTGACTATTTTTCAAAAACTATTATTATTACCGACTTCTCTATATTTTTCCTGTAAAATATAGATCGATGTCTACAAACGCCTTATACATTGTACATGGATTGGTCTGCAATCTTCGGAGCTAGGGGGGGGGGGGGGGAATGGTCAATTTTTCGTCTTTTTTTGAAATATTTCAAAAAGTATGAAACTTACAGAAATTTAAAAAAGTGTTTTGAAATGTTCAAAACGATACCTTTCATTTGATACCCCACATAGGTAGGTACCCCCCCCTTTTGAAAAGCTTTTTCGTATAAGTCTTTCAAATAAGTTCTAAAACTTCTTGAGCCACTAAACTCTTGCTCATAAGTCATACTCTTTACAGGTTATTGACATTCAGAGTAACATTTTTACTAAAATATAACTATGGATTTCTCTCATCCCAGTAGTCTATTAATAAAACGATGACGTTGCTGCTCAAAAACAGTGAGCAAAATTGGGTTTTGCTCACTGAAATAAAGAATATTCAACTTTTGGAAAAAAGAAATTTGAATTCAGAATGTTGTTCTAATTTGCGATGGTGTAATATTTATTCATACTCTATGGACGGCGCCGTAAATAAGAAAAAAACTACGTAGTCTGCACCAAGGGAAGTCCACTTTTTCACAGAAGGCAACACCTTTTTTTGCAGTACCTTGACAACTTAGCTTGTGAAGACCATTATTCTAGACAGACAGCGCCATCTTTAAATAATCTCATAAACAACAGGTCACACACATGACATTATTTAAAAACAAACTTAATATACTACTGACATCAAAATGCTATTATAATATAAATGACTTTTTATTACATACAAACATGTAATTGACGAATCAGTGAAATTAATGATGATGATTCTTAGTTAATGGCAATATAAGTCTGGTTGGACTCTTTTCTGCCAGTGTCAAGTAATGGAAAATAATAGTAAAATATGAGTTATCAAGTTATGAAGAATGTTGATATTTTCACCAGAGCCTAGTTCGTTATCTAGCAGGGTACACCACGTGCAAGTTAGGTTGGCTTGGGAGACAAGATCTTGGAGTCTCCCTTGTACCCCAGTGAAATTAATGTATTACTTAATGATTATTTCTTTATCAAGTTTAATCTAATGTAATTTAATATTCTCAACGTGTCAATATGTACCTACCATAATTTGCTCTATAAGTCAATTCTCCTACCGACCTATAATACCTATATTTGCATGCCCTAGATTTCGACAAAAAATGTATGTTACTTTACTTACCTAATATTATTCTTCTATCTCTGACCCATGTTTACAAATAAAGAATATCATCATCATCAGCCTATACTAGCCCACTGCTGGACATAGGCCTCCCCACGGAACATAAAAAATAAGTGGAAGTGTTAAGTGGGCGTGGCACGCGTGCCACAATTATGCGTAGTTACGCTTAACTGATCTCAGTCGTGTTCTTACATCACGTCGAGTTGCTAGTCTCGCGGCGAATTCATTTTTCCGAAGCTATGCCGTATTGTTCCATTTTAGAGTGTAAAAATTATAGTAGGCGAAAAAATCTCGAAAACGAGGGTGTTTTATACCATCAATAGGTAGCATTTTCATTGCATTGTCATAAAATCTTATTTTATTAAAATTTACAAATAATTTATTAGAACGGTTAGTCAAAATCGACCTTATACGATTAGCATAAAGTTGATTTTGGATTGTTTCTATTGTCGAATGTTCTTCGCTACTCGTTTAGTGATGAGTCAAATTGGCTGTTGATTTGATCGATACTACAAATCATGTTTACTTGGTGCCTAAAACATACCTTATCAATAAATAAATACAATATCTAGACATTTATAAGTAATAAAAAGTGCCTAAAACTAAAACCTAACAAAACTCAACAAGAGACATTTTTCCTTCTACAAAAAGGTAAATAACTCTAAAACTAATTATCCTATTTACCTAATACAAGCGGTAAAACTAGTTTTAGGCCTAAACATTTCTTTTTGTACTGTTTTTACTACAAAATGACCATAAACAAAAAAGTACATTTTCAACTTACGTAATAATACGATCTTACCAAATTCCTTTAAAAAGTGTTTATATGCTCTAAATAGACACAAACTAAGATAAACTAACCAATAAGAGTGTAATTAGATCTAAATATCCTAATACTAGGGTTCCGTCGTCGCCTACAATCTGTGGCAAAATATCTATCGATATCGATAAAGTAGTTCATTGTGCTACCTGGTGCAGCCTTAATCGAGTCGCGACTTATCACGCGAATGTCAATCATATGTCTAACGAAATTAAGTTTATAATTGCGAGCACTGAGAATACCGCCATCTATGGTGAAGTAGCGGAATTGACTCGACTGTCAAATGTTTGGTGAGTAGGTCCGCGACCTATCACGCGAATGTCAATCATATGGTTAAGGAAATTAAGTTTACAATTGCGAGCACTGTGAATACCGCCATCTATCGTCAAATAGCAGAATTGACTCGTGAAGTTGCTGTTTGGTGAGTGTAGCTCGTAAATACGTTCTGCTGCTAAAGTAAAATAAATCTTATACTGTAGACTTCAAGGTTTATTTTTTAATCTGTAACGTTGGCTAATTTTGACTAAACTTTTAACTACCAATGAAAAGAATTGTTTCTTTGTAATGCATTATAAGATTAAGGGTTTATTTGTGTGAGTTTGGCGACACCGGTGCCCATAGTAATTTTGTTGCCTAGCACTTCCACTTATTTTTTATGTTCCGTGGGCCTCCCCTAATGAGCGCCATAGCGCCCTGTCTTCAGCTTGCCGCATCCAGCATCTGCCAGCAGTCTTTCGCAAATCGTCATCCCACCTGGCCGGAGGGCGTCCTACGTTTGCCGAGTCGCGGTCTCCACTGAAGAACACGTTTACCCCAGCGGTTGTCGGTTCTTCTCGAAATATGGCCAGCCCACTGCCACTTCAGCTTGAAATTAAATTAAATAAAGAATAATAAGATAATAAAGATTATGGAATTTGTAAATACTATAATAGATTTGTAACGCATTATCAGTTGTTCCACAGAGAGCTCTGCTGCGGTACTCATGTCCCCTCCACGGGCCACCTGGAAGAGTTCTGCGTGACCGGCGTGAAGGCGGCGGGCAGCGCCGCGCCCACTGTCTACGCCATCACCGGCGCCCGAGCTACAGAGGTGACTACTCCATTCATATATACAGGGTTATTAGTAACATTACGTGAACTGCAGGTTCTGACCATCATCACAAACACGCTTGTGAAGACGCTAGTTCTTAATTCTTAAACTTGGTATTATATTTATTTTTATATTTTCGACATGGTATTTTTGTTCTGTAACAAGACGGTATAAGCTATGTTCTTTATCAAACAAAACGTACGGTTAGATTAATGTATCTTTTGAAGGACAATGTATACGCTTCTACAACAAAACTCCAAGTGAGTTGCAAAAATTATCAATAAATAAATTCAAACAAATTGTCAAACATATCCTTTGTAAAAAGGCTTACTATAAAATATCAGATTATCTAGACGATAAAAAAGCTTGGGACGAGTTTTGCTCCAACTCGAAAACTAACATTCTAACAAGGTAAAGGTTTCTTGTTCGCTTCTTTACTTTACCTTAAAAAGATTGAAGTGGACAAAAAAATCAAAGTGATCCCTTTATTTCCTAGTTTTATTTATGTAATCTGAGTTTTTGTGACGTGTCCAAGAGTCCTGTAAGGTCTAAAGGAAATAAAGCACTTTGAATTTTGAATTTTGTTAATGCTAAGGTACAAATGCGTATATTTTAACTGTAATCTCTTCCAGGCCAGAGAACTGTTCTGCCGCGCACAAAAGCTAAGAGAAGTGATCCACCTAGTGGAACCCAAACGCTGCAAGGAGGAAGTGACGTCACTGCGGCAGGCGCTGGCGGTGGTGTGCGGGGCTGGCGGCTCGCCGCAGGCGGACTACGCGGAGTGTCTGGACTCTCTCACCGAGCTGATGAAGGCACGCCCGCCCAAGGAGACGGGCCAGGAGGCATTACAGTACGTATTAACTAAACACTTTTTAGGCCTATACAAATTAATTTTATTATCAAATTCAAATCAACTCCGTCAGACCTAAATATCTTCCAAGCGACTAAATATTTACCTTTGAAATTTATACAGTTCAGGACTTATTCTATCGATCACATGTTTCAAAAACACGATTCCATAAAAATTTCTCGATAGAAAAAAAATGCAAAGTTACCTCTACATTTTTACTAAAACCTTAATTTCTCAATAAATGCAGATCTTGAAAATTAAATAGTAATAGAACTAAGTATAAATAACTTTTTATATTTCGTTTTTTTTAATAAAGTCCTAATTAATAGATAAAAAGCTAAAACTTGATTTTTGGGCTTGCGTTGCTATACTCTGTCCCGCTCCTATGAACGCGAAAAATACTATGTCTGTCCTTTTTACAAAAATTTCAGGTTGTATAGGCTCTTAAAAGAGAAAAGGTAACTAAAGCGAGCGTAACGAAAATAGTGACGCCGACTCGGGTACGGGCGAACTCGGCAACTATGACAGTTTTAAGACTCGGTTACACATTTACACTGGCAACTAACCCCGGCCCCGGATTCGTAAGCATTTTTGTAGATTTTTATCTACAAATATTCCCCGCGCCACTATAACTTCGGCCCGCACCTCTCATGATAATGAAACATTATTGTCGATTGCTTTATTTTGGCCATGGCAGGAAAACATAAGGATGAAAATATTTATAATAGGAACAATTCCGCGCAAAACCTTCTAAATGTCAAATATTAATAACGTTTAATAAGCACTTTGACAAGTCAAATTTTATACTATAAACAGGTTTATAAATAGTCATTATTATCAAATAAGAAATATGATGTTATTGATTTTGTCCACTTTAATTTTTTGACCACTAGTGGAAGAGGAAAATAAACCACTAGTACGTTTATATATGACTTACTCGGATATGATCTATGAAAATGTAGTCCGCTTGTCCATTAATAATATTATTTTACTGAAATGATGTAAAATAATGTATTTAACATGTAAAATATTTAATTTATGATTTTTTTGACATGTAACCTTATTATTGTTACCAAAAAAAACTTAAACTTGAAGTAGAAAAAACCACACCAACTACAAAATTGAAAATATATCAAAGTAAGACGTTAACTAGTTTCGTCTCTCCACGAGACATCATCAGGACACCACAATTACTCGACCCTGACACTGAGAGCGCCAAGCAGCAACCCGAGATGTTGCCACTCCGAGCCTTGCGCGAAGTCAAGCCAGTTACTATTTATATTATATATTGCAATGGATTTCCGCAAAGTAAAGCCTGAATCTATTGTTGAACCATGATAGTAATTTTGATCCATAATATTTAATTGACTAAATCCTCTCTTTATCCTTCTTTTTCAATATTTCAGATTAATAGCAATAACAGAAGTGCAAGAAGCTGTGACGAATGCTGTCCTCGAGGGTCGTAGTTTCATAGTCCACTTCCTGCGATGTTCTTACCTGATGCAATCCAAGGCGGTCTCCCAGACCCTCTCGCAATGCGAGAGCTCGACGCCAGTGCTACTGCTGGGCTGCGCTGGAGGGATTATCATAGCTGGCTGCAGGATTCCACCGGTGAGTTTGTCGTACTAATCTAAGGCGGTCTCCCAGACCCTCGCACAATGCGAGAGCGTTGCAAGATCACACCGCATCGGTGTGTTTGCTACCACCGGTACCATGTAAGGCGGTCTCGCAGACACTCAGACTCTCGCAGGAAATAGCTCACCAAGGAATAGATTCTCTTTAACAGTTATATCGTCGCAGAATTGCCTCCCAAGACACATTTTCTAGGTAACAATTTAGATACTTACCATTGTTATATTGAACCGATTGGTTTAGTAGAATTGGACTCCTGACCATAGGGCTTCCTACTAACTAGTTGATCCCGATGTAACCGCGATGTTTCTGCCAACAGGAACTAATTTCAAAAGACTTCGACGCCCACCAATGGCTGAGCTCAATCCTGCCAGTCTTCGGAGCTCAGGTCTTGCCTGACTATACTCAAGTGTACGCCGAGATGACAGCTACTAAGGTGACCCTTTGAAAATGACTACCTAACTGGTTCTAGTCCTTAGATATTTCTTGGAAACAATGGAGTCACGAAACCAAACAAATATTGGAATCGAAATAGCTTAGTCATTTTTGAATATATGTATTTCTCACTTTATGGATGTCATGAGTCGACCAAGTGAATTTATTAGAGGAAGGGCAGCAACTTTTTTGTTATTAACAGCTCAGCATATCGTCAATCCTCCTAAAATGTGCTGATTATGATAAAGACCCTTTTGTTAGGGAGGCATTTGTGCCGAGGATACACCGAACATAGTACCTCCTAAAATCCTTTATACAAAGTACATTTATAACTAATATACTTGTACAGGTGAGCCTGATCAACTGCGAGCAGCTGGTACAAGACGCGATGCGGTCAGCAGTCGCCTTCGCCAAAGAACGCATTTCGAGGCAAACTGCGCCGGCTCAAGACATGCTGGCTTGAAGATGGATATCAACGCATTCACTGCCCGGTGACTTGCCTCAGCTGAGCGACCTGGGCCCAACTCTGCTAAACAGCTCGCTTCCATGTGCCAATGGTAGATAATAGTCGAAACTCTGGTTAATGCGTGGTGCTATTTGCATTGGATGGATGACTCTTAGTTAATGGCAATATAAGTCTGGTTGGACTCTTTTCTGCCAGTGTCAAGTAATGGAAAATAATAGTAAAATATGAGTTAGCAAGATATGAAGAATTTTGATATTTTCACCAGAGCCTAGTTCGTTATCTAGCAGGGTACACCACATGCAGGTTAGGTTGGCTTGGGAGACAAGATCTTGGAGTCTCCCTTGTACCCCCTATTTGCATTGATATTGATAGAATGGTTTCAGCCTTGACACATTTGACGTGCGTCCAGACATCTGTAGATTCTTTCATCTAAGGTAGAATACCAAAATATGTCAATCTATGACGATACCATTGTCATATTGAAGTCATTTAGTTAAAAGAAACTTGAAAAATTGGCAGAATTGTGTCGACAAGAGAGCTATTAACGAAAAGAACCAACCAAGTTGAGATCAAGTTAAATTTAGTAGGATTCCTGCTAGGTCGTGAACACTTGTTAATGTGGCGTTTTTCTATTCTTATTCTGACGTGATTTTGCGTAACACACTAAAATCACATAACATAAAACCCACTAATAATAATTCTTAATTTAGTTTTTCAATGCGTACGTGAAATTGCGTGCTTGTTTAGTGCTTACACACTGGTGCTAAGCAGTGATATGTTGAGATGGGAAGCATTTCTATGGTGGAAAGGGCAGCTTATCTAAGACTGAAGGCCCTTTACTCCTGTGTATGGTCTGGCGTCCAGCGAGGGGAGATGAGTAAAAAGTAACCTATCTGACAAATAATATAGCGATATACCATCAGATCCGAGATTCAATATTTGTTTTTGCTACTCCCCTCACTACACTTATGTCACCAGACATAATTTGCACAAAGCTAGTCCTACTAAATCAATTAATTAATTAATTTTAGGACCTTAGGTCAGACATTGCAGGTCCATTAACCTAATATAAACTGTTATTTCCAGTTTTATTTTTAGCTAGCTAGAGATTTTAGCTGTTAGTTTTTGATTGAAAAAATGTCAATAAGATCTCTTCGTAAATATTAAAAATATGTACTTGAATTTATCTGAAACTGACTTAGCTTGATTGAAATTTAGGTAAATAATTTTGTAAATAATGATGTTTTTTTAGCAGTTTCATTTTAACTCGGTTTCTGGTAAATTAGGCCCTAAATCCCTAGATCTCGAGGCGAAGCTGTAATATTGGCATAAGTGGCAATAGTGTCAGTCATTAGAAAATTCTTGCTGCTTCACTTCTGGATTTTAGGGTCTATAATAAATAACGTATTGACGCTTTGATTATCTTTGTTTTAAAATGACTTCATGTTCTAATAATGTTTACAATTTTATTTTTATATTAAATAAAAAATTCTAGAGTAAAACTGCTTTTGACTTCGAAAAGCCCTTTAAATAGGATAACAAATTGTCATGTAATTAGTTGTAGTGTGTAAGTTAGGGAAGGCGTAAAATGAAAACATTTAATATCTTACATGTTTCGTCAATTTATTCAGACAAATTTGTGTTAGAAAATATCCCGTCCACACGAAGGGGTAACACAAGGTAGGTATGAACATACAATTGCTTTCCAAGTCGATTGTCCTGTAGTTTCAACCACCATCACAATACCTGTAAAACGTCAAAATGTTAAAAACATATCAGGCTATCCTGCAGGGCTCATTTACGGTATGAATTTACTGAAATCTGAAGTTATCGAATTGTGATGTTTTTATGTGCCGCAAATCAGTAATTTACGGATTTCTTTGACGAGGCTAAGTTTTTGAAGAATTTACGCATTTGCAAATCGACTTTATGCGAATCGACTTTATTTCGATTTTATGCTAAGTCCAAACCAATCGAGAATCAGGAACGCAATAACGCATGTGGCTGATGCTTTAGCGCATCCAACGTTTCCACAGACGTGAAACTTAACGTGGGAAGAGTTGTCGTGACGAAATCGCACGCAGCTATCAATATAGCGTCTATTGGCCGTACTTACGATCACGTTATCATCCTTGTGTCCGATGAGGCGCAGCCTAACGCTTACGGCGTCGTCGATCTAGCACCGAGAACGTATCGCCGCCGTCTTCGAGCCTCGCCGCTAATATCTATCTGAAAGTACTCGCACGTGCTCCGAAGACGCTCGAACGTTAAAAAGTATGAGGCATTCACAGACTCTTCTTGCGTACGGCCTATTCCTAGTGCTCTTTTGCATCGGCAGGTCGCTCGCTTCCGATCAGACCGCGTCTTACGAAGATGCTACTGTGCTAATGGGCATGGATGGTGTCTGGCAGTTGTTAACTCTCATCGGATGCTACTATTAGTTGAGCGCACGCAACTACCACGCATGCAAACTACCTTTTCGATTCATTTATTCCTAAATTGACAGTTCCGTTAGAGCCGATTTTAGACATGAGCGCTCAAGTTACAACCGCAACCATAAAGCATTGAAAAGCAAGAGTTCACTGAAGGATAAATCATGCAATTAAATGAAGGATTAAATAAAAAAAATAATCTATGTAAAAACAAGTTTAATCTTACAAATAGCTTAAAAAAAATAATTCAATTAATTTCAGCGCAACTTATGTCCTGATACGATTGAATGATGCCATCGGTCGAGTTCGGCGGGTGAAATGAAACCGTCTCCGTTGGAATTATCGTCATTTATTAAAATTACAAATTGATTGACAATGTTCTGCAGTCGGGTCTGTATTGCTTACGTGCGGCCGCTATCGCCGCGTGCGGTAGCGGCGTGCGGTAGCGGCTTGCGCTGACAGTTTGTTCGTGTCGCATGTACACTACGTCCTATGCTAGAGTTGGGGCCGTTAGTAGCGTCGCGGGCCCATCCCGCCCGAGCGCGCCGTCGCCCCGCCGCCGCTACATACAAAACAACATCCTCAGAAACGCACCACACCAATATAAACAGACTACAGTGCAGTGCCGACACCTATTAGCTCATAGTGAGTATTTATCCGTGAGTATTTATCCGGTCTGTTTCGACTCGTCGCATCGTTCTACATTCGGTTAACTTTATCCTTGAAGGTTTACGCACGTTTAACCACTATAACCTAAGAGGCGTCCTGCATTGTATGTAATGCTGATTTCGTTAGACTACTTATCATCTCGTGAAGATTCCAAGAACGCAATAACTGCATCAATTAACGTAACGTTAAGATGGCTCATGGCTATTTGCGAGTTCAATTGGTTCAAAATACTAGCACTGAAGTACGAAATCGTGAGTCAGATTGGCTGAGCTGCTTTTAAGATAAGGAATAAACAAAAAGTCATCAATCTTCTTCATGGTTTTGCCAAAAAAACAGAAAAGTTATGTAAATAAATGTAACTGTCTGTACCTCATTGTGATCATGAGAATTATTTGTTATTTTAATGATACTTAACTACTTTTACTCATTGAAACTCAATGTAAGCGTTGTTTTTTTATTATATCTAGAAAATACCCAGAACACCCAGATCAAATATTTGCAGAGCATACAAACATTTGTACCAAGAATCGTAATCACATTCTCGCATAATCGCAGGCGGACCTTCGCCTGCCGCGCCACATTGTTCGTCAAATTAGGACTGTGCTGTACCGAGATAATCATTAGATTATCGAGCACTATCAAAAGAGAATGAAGTGTAAAGATTTTTACGCAGTGTATTCGTGTTTACGTTTTGTGTAATCCATAATACATGAACAATGCAGTAATTGGTTCTCCCTAACAACCGACTACGCAAGGCGCTAATTGAGCTACTGTTTTTACTTTTAGGCATACATATAGTGGTCTACTGAAGTTTTTGTTTTTAAGTACTTTTCATGATCGCAAGAAGTGTGGACAAAGCCTTTGTTTTTGTTTACTCCCTATTATAGTCTTGTGATCAACTTCTGTGTGAACAAAGATGGGGTCTTACCGTCCCATCGGAGGGTACTGCTGGGAATAGGGATCTCTGTCATAGCCAGAAGCTCCTCCGGCTCCTCGGTCCCTGAAAATATATTGCTTGTTAAAGAAAGGGTAGGGACGTTCGAGAGAAATGGCTAATTTCAATATTTCACCTGCAGCATGACTTCTTTGCTTTTGAGGTAATCTTTGTAGGACCCTATCAGCATATTTAATTTGTAAAATTTTTAATGCAAGAACAAGACTTATACAAAAACAGTATCAGAATCGCGGGGGATAATTTAGGTGGAGAAACGACCACGAGGAGCCTCAAGGTCAATGACCTTAGAAGACAAGGTCATCATCATCATGATCCAGGGCCGGATTTTACCCACTGCTGGGTATAGGCCTCCCTCAGTTTGTGCCATCCACCACGGTCCTGTGCTAACCACCTCCATTGCCGACCCCCCCGACGCGTACTGTCGTCCACCCACCTTGCAACTGGGCACAAGACAAGGTCATTGACCATTAACTCTTCTCGTCTTAAGTCTTTCCTCCCTATAAAACTACAGACCAACCACTGTGTCAACAAGCAACTGTAGGAAACCAAAACCAATGAATAGATAAGATAGGCATTGGACAATGGGCATGATTTTTTATATAATGAGGGGATGAATTATATAAAAATCAGGGGGTGGCCTGCATCCAGCAGTGGACCATTATAGGCTGATGAGATAGGATAATATTAGGCTGATGAGATAGGATAATATTTTAGGTTTGCTCTTTACTTTAGTTAAAGGGCAGTTACAGTGCAACTTACATAGGTGACCTTCTGCTGAACATATCTCCGTTCCCGATGGCCTGCGCTCTGGGCGCCGGGCGGTCGTAACCGCCTGACATGTGCGAGGGGATGCCGCGCGCCATGGGGCGGCGCTCCATCATGTCACGCTCGTCCGGGTAGAGCGGCGCGCGCCGCTCGTCGTACATGCCCCCCAGCTCGTCCCCGCCGCCGTATCCGCGCCGCTCGTCGTACAGCGGCGCCGGCGCCGCGTACGGGTCCCGTGCCTCCATCAGCGCGAATCCACGCCGGTCCTCGCCCCCGTACCCGCCGTACCGATCCTCGTACCCGCCGCCCATACCCCGCTCCGCGCCCCGCTCGTACCCACCCATCCCTCCGTTGCGCATCCCCATGCCCTGGTGCATGCCTCCCTGCGGCCCCCCTCGCATATCCCCACGCATGTGCCCCATGGGCCTAGAGTCCCGCATGTAGGGCGCGTCGCGCTGCGCTCCTGGGTGCCCCCCGCGCACCGGGCCGCCGCCGCGCCGCTCCATGCCCCCGCGGCCGCGGCCGCCCCCGCGTCCCCCGCCGCCGCCACGGGCCCCGCGCTCCTTGATGCGGCCGCGCTCCACGGATATGACGGCCCCGTTGAAGGTAGAGCTGTGCAAGCTGCGGATGGCGGTGGCGGCCTGATCTTCGGTCTGCATGTGCACGAACCCGCATCGGTTCATGATGTCGCACTCTGTGACGACTCCGTACCGCTCGAAGAGCTTCCGCAGATCCTCGGGCTTCGAGCCCTGCGGCAGGCTCCCGATGAATACTTTCGTTTGCTGCAACGAATTTATGGTAGTCTTAGAAGCCGTACGGTACCAAGGTTGCCCCCGGAGGAAATCGCAATAAGATCTCTACTTACCGGCACCATTGCTGGTGTTTTTGTATTTTTATTAATTCTAATCCAACCAAACGATCACTTTTTCGCTCCAATCACCAAACGGCGAACAACCTAAATTTTTGCTACAAAATGGCGGCGGCGGGCGGAAGAATGCGTGCGGCTTCTCCTCGCGAAATTGGGCATAGGCAGGCAGCGTTCAAAAACAACTTTGATAGAGTAACCTCCGCAAGGCAACCCCATGCAAGATTTTGTTATAGTCTTGGGTTTTTGACAGTAATCTGTTGATGATCGGCTAAGTTATTGAGTACCGTCCCGGTAAAGATGACACTGTCACAGAGACAGCCGAAAATCATGATTTCCTATTCGTCGATTTCAGCGTCGCGTCGTCGCGTCGCATTCGACTATACCATCACTCTCGCCGCGTTCTTCGTTTGCGTTCACTGTGCGTTCACCATAGTCAAAAAACTGTCATTGACTTTTCGTTGTGTCAATTGTCAACTTCATTCATTCGATTGTTATTATCTCAGCTGCTCGCTCGTCGCCTTCCATAATTTTGAAAAATACAAATTTTATTGATTCATTACTTCAAAATCCAAAGCTGAAAAAGCCGTAACGCACTAACGCAAAGCTGTCCATAGCGTTTCACTAGCCAGTGAGTAATTCTTATTCCAAGAACAAACAGTGCAACCGGTAAATAAATGTCGTGAAGGGTTTCGTTGGGACACGTAAGTGCTAGTTATTTCTGATGCAGATTTCCAGAAAGTAGTAGAAAATGAGTGGTTTAAAGTTGTTAACGCTGTGTATGTGCCTGGCTCTAACTGCCTCGGAGCTGGTTGGTCCTGACAAGCGGAAGAAGGCAGAAAGTTCCGAAACCATTGATAAAGTCACGGAAAAAAATCCGTCCGAAAGAGAGATTATAAAGAGAGCCATAGAAGAGGAACGCAATAACTTTGACCCTGAGACATTGAGGCAGTTGGAGGCAGCCATCAGTCAGGAGCTGGAGGATGCAGTAGGTAAAGACTCATTGTTCAAGGATTATGCAGAGAGTATCAAGAATCTTAAAGAACAGCAAAATGAAGATGTTGATAAAGGTAAGCATTTGCTAATAAAATAAATAATAATGTTGGTCAGCAATAAGCGTACAGCTATCGCAGTTGTCATTTACTAATAGTTGTAGGTAACTGGATGGTGTATTCATAAAAAACTTAGAAGACATTCAGTAAACAAGCTTTTATGTAAAACACATGTATCTTTAAAATTTACCTAGCCATATTTTTACAATGACCACAAACAGCTACATTATTATAACATTCTTTGACATGTACCTATATAATTTTATTTAATTCTGACCTTATTTTCAATTTCATGTCCCTTTACAGCTTATTATTTGTAAATTTTATGTGTATATTTAACTGTTTAAAAAGGAATCACTGTTTATTTTTTCTCGCTTCTGCATACAATATTTTATGGTTTTTCCTTCCTTCACACAAAACTTGTGTTGTTTAAATAATTATACATGTTAAAATACGCAAATTAGGTAGAATAAAATGACATCAAGTGTATCAACAGGTACCTACGGTAGAATAAATAAATGAAATAAAATATTTAATTCAATATTTCTTTGTTGCAGCATGTAAGTAAACTTAAATACATCAACTCAAAGAGTATAATAATATATAGCATCAACTTAATTGTCAGCAGGAAGCTCAATGGCTTCAATTTTAGAATTATAGTTCTAATTTGTTTCTATTACTTATTTGATTACATTTTTCTCAATTAAAGTATACATCTTTCAGTATAGGTTTACTGTTAAAAAAACTTGGTGTTAACTTGACCATACTCAATAGCAAAATACATTGTCTACAATTCGATAATGTGTAAAAACAAGGCAAAGATATTATTTTTGAAATTCATAACAATGAAATCATTTCCAGTAAACAATTTGAAACATATGGAATACACACTAAAACTGCTGAAAGCAACTGCTGTGAAGCCCTCCAAACCTACCTGGCTGCAAGACCTCAGGGAGTCTAAAGATGCACAAGATTCTGATATGGAGGTAACGTCCTCAGCCTCTTATTCAAACATGTTTTTATTGTGCAATTAGTTACTGGCCATGGCTTCGGACACATTGTGTTGGAAACTTTTTATCCCACTGGAACTGATTTATTGGATAAAAATAGTCTATGTTTTATTCTAGGCCTAAATCTACCTGTATGCAAAATTCCCTCTAATCTGTTCAGTAGTTTTTTGTAAAGAGGGAGGTGACAAACACCCATGATAGTGTTTGTAAAGAGGGAGGTGACAAACACCCATGATAGTGTTTGTAAAGAGGGAGGTGACAAACACCCATGAAAGTGTTTGTAAAGAGGGAGGTGACAAACACCCATGATAGTTTTTGTAAAGAGGGAGGTGACAAACACCCATGATAGTTTTTGTAAAGAGGGAGGTGACAAACACCCATGATAGTTTTTGTAAAGAGGGAGGTGACAAACACCCATGATAGTTTTTGTAAAGAGGGAGGTGACAAACACCCATGATAGTTTTTGTAAAGAGGGAGGTGGCCAACACCCATGATAGTTTTTGTAAAGAGGGAGGTGACAAACACCCAAATAATAATCACAGAGATATAAAAAAATAGGGCTTGCACAATACCAATTGAGTAGGCAAGTGGAGGCCTAAACTCAGCTGTATTGTATGTATTAACTAGCTGACATAATGACAATAGACTTCTTCTACTAGAGAACAAAAAATTTAAGTAATGGAAACCAATAACACCTTATTTCTTATTTAAAGTGGTTCTGTAGGACTGTTCTAATTAAATAAATAAATTGAAATTAATAATAATTTATGCTATAAAATTTGACTGAGTGCTTATTTTTAAGCTTATAGAAAAACTTAATAAGCCTGAGAACCGAAATATTTTTTATGAATTTCTTAAAATTTGATCTGTCGCAATATTTAGTTCTTTCTAAAACAAAGCTGGCTTTATTTTGCAGATGCTTGAAATAGAAAACCCACAAGAGCTGTTGGACAGCTTGCCACCAGTACCAGAAGAAATAGAGGAAGAACTAAGCCCAGAAATGAAAGAAGGTTAGGAATAAATCTACTTTTGATTAACTTTTCACAAAAAAGCTTTATTTGATTATTTTATTAATTTCCCACCAAAAATATTGGCATGATCTGCAGATATTTCATGTCTACGTAAATAAAATAAATTATTCTGAACAATTCATACAGTATAGTCTAGCCACAAGCTAAGCAAGCAGAGCTAGTGTTATGAGTGCTAGATCTCAACATTACATTAAAACATAAAAGTATTATGTATAACTATAACATTTCTTTCACTTTTTACCCATAACATGGAAAGCTCTCTTATGCTAGATAATACAATGTTAAAATTTCCACTCCTTATTGACTTTACAAATACTAAGTGTATTTGAAAATTGATTTTATTTCCATTATTCATTAACTATGCGTGGGGGATTATGAGCATTATCCCCCATGAGATAAAAAAATATGTTAATTAAGTAGCAAATAAAACTGGTTTTCCGAAGTAAAAATTAAAATTTAGAGGAAACTGCGATTTTTTTCTTTCGAGTCAAGTTGAGTCAATTATTTATTTATTATTTATTCTGATTCTTATTATTGAGTATAAACTGGTAATCTTTTATCTCTGCTTAGCTTGTGGCTAGATAATGCTCTGTGAATTGTCCTGCTCCTTCTTGACAGCCCATAATGTTCCACTGCTGGATGCAGTGAATTAATAATAATGCTGGACAATTCATTCAAAAATCTATGCAAAAAAACCGGCTAATTACGAGCTGGACTCGTGCACGAAGGGTTCCCTACCATTATCTATAAAAAAGTTTAAAAAAAACACGTTTGTTGTATGGGATGGGCAGCGGAGTCTTGGTAATAGGGTCCCGGTTTACCCAATGGATATGGAATCCTAAAAATTACTTGTTAGACGAACTTACAATTTTTTCATTTAAGGATGATTTATTATCTTTATAAATTTGTTATTTCAGCAAAAGCCTTATATGACCTTGCAACGAAAAAGCTGAAACGCCGCACGCCAGACCTTCAAGAGACCATCGGGCAAATCAAGCAAGCAGCCGATGCTGGCTACATCCCCGCTCAGATCAAACTGGCCTGGTCACATATCTTCGGGGAAGGGGTCACGTTGGATGTTCATAAGGCTAGGGAGATCTTTGAGCAGTTGGCTGAGAAAGGGAATGCCGAGGCTCATGCTGTGAGTGTTGTACTTATTTTACTATTTATTTATTTATTGTTCCAGCAAAATCTACAGCCCTTAAATCTGAACAATTCAAACCTTGTTAATATAGCTTACGGCTAATTAAAGATTTACATTTTATAAAACAATAATATATGTTATGATAATAAAATATCTTGACTTGGCTAACGAGGTTGTCAGCATGTGGGATGTAGATTCAGCGACCATCGTCCCGATAGTTGTTTCGGTTAACGGCGTAATAGCGTAGAGCTTCGATCAACATCTCAAGAGACTCTCACTAGGAAGTTGGATCAAGGGCCAGATCCAAAAGGCGGTACTCCTGGACTCGGCGCGTATCGTCAGGAAGTTCCTCCCTTTGCAGCCCTAGTCACCGGCTGCTTAGCTTCGCCGTTTTTATATATTTATTATTGTACAATCGTTTTTAAAACGTCATTTATTTTATATCTCGTTTAAAAATACATATATTTTTTTTATAAAATAAATGAAGTGAATAATAATATAATGTTAATATAGCTAATGTTGGCGTTCTGCCGACACAAACAAGGTTCGTCATTCATTCATAATGTTTTGAAGCTGTTGATGTGAACCATTACACAACAGTTCAAAATATCAGTTAATTAATACATTTATGTGGAATAAATTGTTAGACATCTTTCTGGATAATAGATTCTTGAGATTGGCTGGAGATATATTTCTGTGGTTTTGAAAGATAAATAATATAAATAATATAAATAAATAAATAATGCTGGACAATTCACACAGCATTATCTAGCCCCAAGCTAAGCAGAGCTTGTGTTATGGGTACTAGGTAACTGATATACATAATATAATTTATAATAAAATACATAGATAGATATTTTTTATTATGTATAGAAAATGACCAGAACACCCTGAACAAATGTCTGCAGATCGTACACACATTTGTCCCGAGGCGGGAATCGAACCCGCAACTTTCTGCGTCGCAGGCAGACCTTCGCCCACCGCGCCACATCGGTCGTCAAAGATAAAAATGTCTTTGCTTTTGCTTAGTGAAATTTAAATAATTACTTCCATCCCCAGGGTATGGGCTTTCTGTACGCATCAGGAATAGCAGTCCCCATCTCGCAGCCAAAGGCTCTCGTCCACTACACCCTGGGCGCGCTGGGAGACAGTTCGTTCGCGGGCATGGCGCTCGCCTACCGCCACTGGGCCGCTGTATCTCTACCCGGCAGCTGTCCTAAAGCACTTGACCTTTACATGAAAGTGGCGGCTAAAGGTAGGATCACTATTTAACAGCCTTCAAATGTAACATAACAAACTACCTGCGAATTTGACCAAAAATAACACTGACTACTAGTCATACAGAAAGAATTACTAGTTGTACAAGAAACTTTCGTTACGTCGGAATACCTGAAGTGAAAAAATGTGCCGCGTGCATATAGCATATATGTAATGCGGGTAGGGTTGCCCGCTTGGATTCGAAATATTTCTAATAAAAGTTAATTCCAGTGGCCAGCGAGGTGACGTTCAGCGGCGGCCCCGCCGTGCTGCGAACCAGGCTGATAGACGAAGCTGAGTCGGGCGGCGCGCTGGACACGGACCTCATCGAATACTACCAGCTACTCGCTGAGAAAGGCGACGTGCAAGCGCAAGTCAGTTTAATTATAATATACCTACTCAAACCTAAATCAGATTTTAGTCGCTATTTTTGATAGTTTTTAATGACGACCTCTGTGGCGCGGTGGGCGAAGGTCTGCCTGCGGCGCAGGAGGTTGCTGGTTCGATTCCCGCTTCGGGACAAATGTTTGTACGATCTGCAGGCATTTGTTCAGTGTGTTCTGGTCGTTTTCTATGTAAAATAATGCTGGACAATTCACACAGCATTATCTAGCCCCAAGGTAAGCAGAGCTTGTGTTATGGGTACTAGATAACTGATATACATAATATAATTTATAATAAAATACATAGATAGATATTTTTTATTATGTATAGAAAACACCCAGACCAACGGAACAAATTTTTCCCATCATTGACGACATAGTACGTGTCGGGGGTGGCAATGGAGGCGGTTAGCACAGCACCGTGGTGGATGGCACAAAGTGAGGGAGGCCTAAACTCAGCAGTGGGTAAAATCTGGCTGTGGATGATGATGTATTGTAATGTAATTTTTATTTATAGCATTAGCACTAATAAAAGAAAACCTTTATAAAACTTTTATGAGCAATCAATTTTGTGGCATTTATATTGTTCCTATTTGTATTTTAATTATGTATTTTAATATAAAATAGTTAATAATACTTAATTAACCTTAAGATAGCCGCGCTGCAGAGCGAGACCATCTAGCACAGGTATTTTATTACTTAAAAGAGGGTCCCAAAAAGAAATAAACTATTTTGTATTTGTATTTTGTAATGTATATCAGTTATCTAGTACCCATAACACAAGCTCTGCTTAGCTTGGGGCTAGATAATGCTGTGTGAATTGTCCAGCATTATTTATTTATTTTATTATTTTATTTCATCACCTTATTTATGTTGATTTCAGGTGGGACTAGGCCAGCTGCATTTCCAAGGCGGGCGCGGAGTGACTCTCGACCTGAGCAAGGCTCTGCATTACTTCACGCAGGCCGCTAAGACTGGCAACGCTGTGGCCAACGCCTTTCTGGGCAAGGTATGAAAAAGATAACTGTACGGGTTATTTGATTTATTTTTTATTTAATAACACTTTATTGTACAAAAAAGAGAAAATACATGAATAACATAAAAATCTTATATCTAAGTATAAATTTACAGTACAAAAGGCGGCCTTATCGCTGAGAGCTTATGATTTATTTATTAAAAATCAATATTAATAAAATCGTAAATAAGTTTATTAGGTTATTCTTAAAATTGATTTTCCCATGCTCCTGCGAAGTATTGATTGCTCTAACCATTTCTACTACATATTGATAATAAATAAATTATAGTATATAAATAAATTATGCTGGACAATTTACACAAAATAAATTACAATTACGCAGAGATTTCTTCATATGCAAATATTGACACAAAATGTTCCAATTTGCATTCAAGTGTCTGCAAAGATACTTTGATTTCGCATCAAAGCATGTAAAAGTTGTGTAAAATACATGAAAAGTAATATATAAAATATTTATATAAATAAATAAATATTTATATAAATAAATAAATATTTATATATAAATTATATAAATGAATATTTTTTGCGCCTTTACATGTTCTACTAAATGATTGTTTTTTTTTAGATATACCTAGAAGGAGGTGACGGTATCAAGGCCGATAACGAGACAGCTCTGCGCTATTTCAAGAAAGCGGCAGAACTAAACAACCCTGTAGGACAGAGTGGACTAGGCCTTATGTATTTACAGGTAAGGTTCATTTGCCTGCGATTTTACGGCTTTAGATTAAATTTAGCCCGGGGATATCTAAGGTGACGAAGGAACCTCACCAAGAGATGGGTAGCAGAATCCTTATAAAAAGAATTTAAAAAATGAAATTTATTGGAAATTGTTATTATGTAAGTGGTTTTTATTATGTCCAGCAGTGGACTGGTATAGGCTGATGATGATGATGATGAAGTGGTTTTTTTATTTTCTTTTTAAATTCTACTTGACATTGTTATGTAAATAAAGACAAACTCATTTTTGCAATGCCCTTCCAGGGAGCATGTACCTATACAACTAACTGAGACTTTTACACCTAGACCTAAAAATGTACATGTAAGCAAAAAAAAAATGAAATTAAATAAAATAAAAAATATATTCTTCAAAACGATCACAAGAAGACTTACTCTGACTCAAAGTTTAAGTCGAAAAATGGATTCCTTACCTAACATAGGAACCTAACTGTTTGTCTCGGTTTACATATCTCCCCTGCAGGGCTATTCACGACGGCTCGGAATGAAACTGAGCCTCGGAATCGAAAACAGATACTCGCGAAACTCAAATTATTTGCGGTTTTTAATATTTTATTCGTTCTGCAAGGAATTAAACTACCAGTAAAGATGTTTTCCATAAAAAGTACAATTTGCCATAATGTTTTGACAAATTTCGATTGATAAGAAGTATTGCTAAGAAGCAATTATTATAATAAGAGATTTATTGCTAAAAATCAACATAAGCTACCTCCTATTCCACCATTATTCTTTTTTTTTGTAACTTGAGCTCATAGAAATGTCTACGATTTGTGGACAACTTCTTTTCTGGTAGTTTAATTCCTTGCAGAACGCAGAAAATATATATAACCGCTAAAATATTTGAAATTCGCTTGTATCTGTTTTTGATTCCGAGCCCCGGTTTCATTCGTAGGCAGTTATGGGTTGTTGACCTTTGTTTATGGAAATAACACCCTTATTCTTTGATTCTCAGGGCCGAGGTGTGGAAAAGGACACCACAGTTGCCTTCAAATACTTCACTATGGCGGCAAATCAAGGCTGGGTGGACGGCCAGCTGCATTTAGGATTCATGTATTTCAGTAAGTAGTCTGGCAATAACAAAATACATTGGTTTACTTCCTATTAGTAAAAAACTGTAAAATCATGTGCAAAAGTGATGTTTAATCCGTTTTATACCCTAAAAAAAATAGGAACAAAACGAAACCAAGGTGATAACCCTGCGACACACCACATCTAGATGGGTGATCTTTCGCTCCGATGAAAGACAACACGTTAATCTGTGTAAAAATCTGCACTTCATCAAAAGCACTACTGAAGTCTATGTAAGGACCATAAATTTAAAACTGCTGGTGGCAGCCAAGGATTATTTTGTCAAATATTGTTTTAAGTACATACAGAGGTATTGTGAAACTGTTTATTCTTAGGTGGTATTGGCATCCGGCGCGACTTCAAGCAAGCCAACAAGTACTTCTCTCTGGCGTCGCAGAGCGGCCACGTGCTGGCTCTCTACCACCTCGCGCAGATGCACGCCATGGGGCTGGGCGTGATGCGCTCCTGTACCACGGCTGTCGAGGTAGACTCTTCATTCTCACCTCGCGCACATGTTTTACCATACAACTGATTCTATTATTATACGTTCAGTTATCAATCCTTTCAAAATGTCTGAATGAAAAGATAATGTTTATATTGTTCTTATATGTCCATAATGTCCAGTCCATCCCAAGGCTGCCTAGTAGCGATCGCTCAAAGCGATAAGGCCGCCCTTTGTACTTCCTTTATTCTATTTTTTACCTTCTGTATTATATTTTGTGTTTGTGTGGTGCAATAAAGAGTTATCTATCTATCTATAATGTTCTGTCCTTTTGGTCCAGGAAGATGACTAAAATATACTGTTAATTCCGTTTCAGCTTTTCAAGAACGTGTGCGAGCGCGGTCCGTGGGCGCACCGGCTGATGACGGCGCACGCGGCGTGGCGCGCGCGGGACTCGGACTCTGCCTGGCTGCAGTACCGCGCGCTGGCTGAGCAAGGCTACGAGGTGGCGCAGTCCAATGCAGCCTACCTTCTGGACATAGGTAAATATGAAACAGAGAAAAAGGGAAGGTCAGAGGCAGAAAGCACACTGAGAACAGCGCACGTGCCATGAGATGAGCTCAGACAGATGGCTCCGTCAAACACGACCATTCCTCGAATCTATTTTTGTACTGAAAGCTCGCAAAATGTTATATTAGGTTCATGCGCCGTTCAGCGCCCGAGCGAGTGCAAGTGACCGATTTGATAGACATTTCACATCGAATGACGTATCAAATAAGAAAATGAGGACCTTGCTCGCAAGAAATGGACGATAAATTTGATGAAAGTCCCTTTAGGTTTAGAGATACCTCATCTTTATTGTCTATGACCTCATTGAAAAATTTGTTTGGAATTTTCGGAATATTTTTATAATTATCAGCCTATAAGTCTTCTACTTACTATCAGCATCCATCTGCCGTCTTTACGAAAAGCCAGCAGCCGAGCAGTGCTTCTCTTTAGGGCTCTGTAAATCATCATAGCAGCTCTTAAGTCACGCACTGCTGGGCTTAGGCCTCCTTATTTTTTACTAATATTCACTGTCCTGTGCTTTCCGCTTCAAAAACTAAAAACCAAAACTGCATCTTTTGTATCTCAGGTGAAGTGAGATTATTCCCCGAAGAGGAGCGCTACGTGAGAGCCTTACAGCTGTGGAGCCGCGCGGCCGCGCAGGGCTGCGGCGCCGCGCGAGTCAAGCTGGGAGACTACCACTACTACGGACACGGCACTAGCGTCGACTTGGAGGCTGCTGCTCATCATTACAGGTAACTGTCATACACGCTCTTGCCGTGTCACCTAATGCTGGTATAGGCCTTCTTCAATTTTTGCCAGAATCTTCTTTTCGTTGCATTTCGCATACAGGTGTGCACAGCGACTTTGATAATGTCATCGACCCAACGGGCGTCGACGTCCACGACTATATTGATACAATGGTACATATCCATATTGAATCATCAGAGCATAATTAGATGGTGGTGTTCTAAATGAAATTGTTCTGGTATTGAAGAAGAATATTGTGCACTGTACCATTGTTCATTTGCCATAACATATATGCAGCAGAAATAACGTTGGCCCTCACATAGAGCCTTGCCATGCCCTTGTCAGTGATAATGCATTTACCGAACAAAATCATCATCAAATCACTGTAAAACCCATTGTCAATTCCAGAATAGCTTCAGAGCAGCTGCACAACGCGCAAGCTACCTTCAACCTAGGCTACATGCATGAACGAGGACTGGGTCTTGCGAGGGACCTGCACCTAGCGAAGAGATGCTATGACCTTGCGGCAGATACGTCGCCCGACGCGCGCTTGCCGGCTGCGCTTGCGTTGGCGGCGCTGACCGCCGGCACGGCTATAGACAACTTGTATGTGGTGAGTGTCTGATGATTGTAGCATAGATTGCAAATAAGCTAACGCGTAATGCATAATAGACAAATCATAATACAATAGGCTATACCATCCCACCATCCACCTACCACTCCAGAACAAGCAGATGCACAGCGCATTACCACCCCCACTTGGTGTATATATACCGTCCACTCGCCCTAAGCGGTTTTCCTTCACCTTCTTCATTCGTACCGCTGGGGTTCGGAACACGCTCCCTGCTGCTGTTTTTCAGGTGAATTACAACCTGGTCTCTTCAAGACAAGAGTGAATAGGTGTCTATTAGGCCTTCGTGATACTTCTTCATTGTCCATCAAGTGAGATTTTAGTCAAGCGAAGGTCTATTTACTATAAAAAAATATATTATGCTACATTGTATAAAATTTACCACATAGGTATATCTGTCATAGCCCGGATATGATATTTATGATCAACATGGATTTGATAAAAACATTTTAAAGGCTAAGCGCTTAAAGTGATACTTACTAAAAGGAGTCTTGAACACAGTTTAATTTCTTTCTCTTTGACATTTGATTCTCAAGATGCTGTTAAACAGTTTCAATCCAAAAACTCAACTCAAAAAGCCTTATTTCCTTTAGACCTTACGGACTCTTGAACACGTCACAAAACTCATTTACATTATTTTTTTGTCCTTGTCAACTTCAAATGACTTCAATCTTTTTAGAATGTAACATATTTATATGAAAACATTGTATTTTAACAAAATCTCACTAAAATCTTTAATTCAGTCTCTATTTCAGAGCCCGCTGGCCTTCGTATTTTTAAACGACAAGAGTTTCATGTCCAACTGGGATGTCTACGCCATAACCCTCTTCGCGGGCCTGATCGCGGTGCTGGCGTACTGGCGGCGACACCCGGAAGCCGTGCAAAGACAACCGCCCATACCACCCGACCAAAGAATAGGACAGTAGTGGTTATAATTTTAACTGTGTGAGTTGTACATATTTTGTGATCCTTATAACAAGTGGTATAGTTCAATTAGGTAACGGAGGTCGCTGTGAAGTTAGCCGCAGAAACATGCTGTCTCTTTCTAATATACTTAAATAAAAAGGATAAAGATATTGAGATTTTTAAGCGCTGTTTTCGGCTTATATCATCCTAGTTTCATTATTTGCTGTGGCATAAATTTGTAGACGACCTCAGTGGCGCAGCGGGCGAGAGTCTGCCTGCGACGCAAGAGGTTGCGGGTTCGATCCCCGCCTCGGAACAAATTTGTGTACGATCTGCAGAAATTTGTTCCGTTGGTCTGGGTGTTTTCTATGTATAATAAAAAATATCTATGTATGTAATGTATAATATTACGTATATCAGTTATCTAGTACCCATAACACAAGCTCTGCTTACCTTGGGGCTAGATAATGCTGTGTGAATCGTCCAGCATTATTTATTTATTATTATAGTAAAAAGCTGTATACCGATCGGTGTTTCAAGGGTGATGAACCATTCACAGTGAGCATGTACTTTATAAGGGGTTTAGGGTTACCCTCACAGCTTGCTTTGCGTCCTCAGGTGATAGAATTGAATTAATTCTGAATAGGGCAACCCTAAAAGAGTAAAAGTATCTAACTTATTACTCTATGGAATAAGAACTTTCCGAAAAACTAGGTAATGATTTAAAGTTGTGATTAAAAGGTGTGAATTAAATTAAATTGTTCTCGTCATTTCTTAGAATAGATTTAAACGTTATTGCACGCGTGGGGTTTATACAATTATATTAAATCTTGTTTATATAGTATGTAATATGTATCATTGTTGTTCATAAAGTCAAAAAGTATTTGTAATCTTCAAGCAATATTAAATGTACCTACTAAAAATCTTCTTTTCCTATAACTTGAGAAAAAAAAGCAGTCTGAGTAGATTTTGTAACATCAAAATAATATTTAAGGTAAAATTAAATTTATAATGTTTTGAATCACCCGCTGTTCTTTTGTAAATACATTATCAAATATAGATTTTAATATAGTTCTGGTTTGTTTTACTTAAATTTTCCTTCAAAATGAACGAAATTATTCTTCAGCACTATTCTGGATCCTTAAAAGCTCTAAGGTCCCTCTCAATCCCATTATCTATTTACATGGCTTATACTTACTATCAGTGGATTCCTGGCAATAGCCTTTCAACTACTATTGTATTTCCTAGTTAAGTATAGTGTGCTGATGGTTTCCCTACAAATAAATAAATAAATACTACTTTTTCATGTTTATCTACGAAGCGCATCTTTGAACGAACACTAGCGCAACTCGAGAGATGCCACGCACGAGCGCTTCGACGACGCAACGCAACAGCTTCGATAATATAAATAATACTGAGCTGTCCTGCGTCGTCGCACCGCAGCACCCCTTCCCGCCTCGTCTCCCTCACTCCTTGTGCGCTGCGCGTGCGTTGTTTCTATACACGCTGTTTCAGCGCACCGTGTGGCATGCCGGGCAGATTTGTATGTAGAACTACGGAGCGTCAACGACACAGCGCAGCGGCAGCGCCCGTGCGACATTTCTCTAACACGTCACGCCTGTTAAAGCTGCATGCGCACTTTCTGTCTTTCTGGATCCGAGGCCTTAGTCAGTTTAAGAAAAAAACATTCGATAAACGCAATTGAGAACCATGATTGCGGCAATGGAGGCGGTTAGCACAGGACCGTGGTGGATGGCACAAACTGAGGGAGGCCTATACCCAGCAGTGGGTAAAATCCGGCTGTGGATGATGATGATGATGATGATGTCTTGCAAGAAAAAGGCTTAGATGATAGTAGACATTTTCTGTTTTCGCGTCTCTTCCTATACTATACAAAATAAAACTATTACATATGTACGCGAGGCGCTGCTAGTACAAAATAAAACTATTACAGATGTATTAAAATAAGCTTTTGCAACGCATCACAAACAGCCAATGTTTTTTTTAATATCCTTTGTAATCCTACTAATATTATGAACGCGAAAGTTTATATTTATAAGTATGGGTGGATGGATGTTTGTTACTCTTTCACGTAAAAACTACTGAACGGATCTGGATAAAATTTGGCACAGAGATAGATTATAGTCTGGAATAACTCATAGGCTATATTTTATCCCGGAATTCCCACGGGAACGGGAACTACGCGGGTGAAACCGTGGCAGCTAGTACCTAATAAAATAGGTCGCGGCGCTAGTGAGCGTCAGGGTACCATCAAATCAAACATAAGGTACCTTAAGTAGCGTATTTTATTTCAAGTTCAGTCACATAGTAGTTTTCTCTAGCTGTTCTATCTTCCGGGCGATATCATCCGCTGAGAATGTGTAGTCTTCTAACATTTCTTTTTTCACATCCCGGTTTTGGTTTTTCTGTGGACAAGTACACATCATTCAGTAAGTGACGAGTTAAAGGATTTAGGCAAGGCATTTGCCCAATATTGAGATGAGTTTAGATTTAACGTAAATACCTATTTTTGCTTTATAGTGCGTATGTCGCACTGGGGCTATTTTCTAGATAATTTAAGCACCACTCAAGAAAACGTTTACCCAGCGGTTGTCGGTTCTTCTCGTGGCATGGCCGGTCCACTGCCACTTCAGCTTACTAATCCTTAGAGCTAGGTCGATAACCTTGGTTCTCTGTCGGATGTCATCATCATCATCAGCCTACATTAGTCCACGGCTGGACATAGGCCTACCCTAATGAGCTCCATAGCGCCCTATCTTCAGCTTGCGCATCCAGCATTTGCCAGCAGTTTTTCGCTCTGTCGTATGTATTCATTGCGAATTTTCAAGTACAGTTTGTGTTAGTTCCGTGTTAAAGTTGTAGTAAAGTGTTTGTTTTAGTTAGTGGATTAATTAGTGCATACGCTCGTAACATTATTGTGGTTTAAACTTACCCAAAACTGCGCGTACTCCGGTGAAACAGCCTGCAAATACGCAATCCTATCTTCCATATCCTTCAGTCTTTTATAAACGTCCTTGGAGACGGGTCCGATGTTGAGGAACTTCTCTATGTCCAGCACTCGCTCAGCAATGGACGAGGGCAGACCGCTGTCGAAGGTGGGGTCGTGTTGGAACACAGGCGTTTTTATGGTCTGTGGACCCCATTCGTTGTTTACCCTGCGGACTGGGGGTAAGGTTCTAATTATTAACAGGTTATTAAGCGGTTGACACAGTACAGGGTGTAACAAAAAGTTAGGACCCAACTCTAAGGCGGGGTCAGCTTCGATCTCACACGAACAAGGGAAATATTTATAAAATAACCCGATGTTTTCGAAAAAATAAATGTGAACGAAATTATCTTTTGACTAGGCAATTACTATCGGGAAGTTTTGAAAATATTTCTCCTCGGTTGTATGATCGAGTTTGAACCACCTCTAAAAATTTGGTGCTTACTTAGGTACTTTTTGTCATACCCAGCAAGGACCTTCAAAAACTATTTTGAAATGTTAACACCAATACCTTTCATTTGATACCGTAATTGCCTCTATATGTCTCTTTTAAAATTCAATTTGAAATTTCAAACCTACTGAAAAATTTAACTCTTTTTTAGGGTTTCAAAGATCGGTTTTGAAACCCATGGTCTCGCTTTGTCCGTCCCCGCTCTTTCTTGAATATCTCATAACTACTGCAGCTATTAACTTGAAATTTGAAATAATGATACATTTCGTGCGCCATTACTGATTTTAAGAAAAAAATATAAAAAAAAATGAAAAATGAAAATGAATATTTTCAGTAGGTACAAATTTTGATGTTGAAATTTCAAAAGAGACCTAGGAAGGCAAATGGGGTCTCAAATGAAAGGTATCGTTTTGTACATTTCAAAACACTTTTTGAAATTTCCGTAAATTTCATACTTTTTGAAATATTTCAAAAAAAATCGAAAAAGTGACCATACCCCCCCCCCCTATCTCCGAAGATTGCAGACCGATCCACGTACAACGTATTAGGCGTTTGTAGATATAGATCTATATTTTACAGGAAAAATATAGAGAAGTCTGTAATAATAATAGTTTTTGAAAAATGGTCAAAAAGGGGGGAATTTTTTTTTCAAAAGGGCGTGTACCTACCTATGTGGGGTATCAAATGAAAGGTATCGTTTTGACCATTTCAAAACACTTTTTGAAATTTCTGTGAGTTTCATACTTTTTGAAATATTTCAAAAAAAGACGAAAAATTTACCATACCCCCCCCTAGCTCCGAAGATTGCAGACCGATCCATGTACAATGTATTAGGCGTTTGTAGATATCGATCTATATTTTACAGGAAAAATATAGAGAAGTCTGTAATAATAATAGTTTTTGAAAAATGGTCAAAAAGGGGGGGAATTTTTTTTCAAAAGGAGGGGTACCTGCCTATGTGGGGTATCAAATGAAAGGTATCGTTTTGACCATTTCAAAACACTTTTTGAAATTTCTGTAAGTTTCATACTTTTTGAAATATTTCAAAAATAGTCGAAAAATTGACCTTCCCCCCCCCCCTATCTCCGAAGATTGCAGACCGATCCACGTACAATGTATTAGGCGTTTGTAGATATCGATCTATATTTTACAGGAAAAATATAGAGAAGTCTGTAATTATAATAGTTTTTGAAAAATGGTCAAAAAGGGGGGGAATTTTTTTTTCAAAAGGGGGGTACCTACCTATGTGGGGTATCAAATGAAAGGTATTGTTTTGACCATTTCAAAACACTTTTTGAAATTTCTGTGAGTTTCATACTTTTTGAAATATTTCAGAAAATTTATTGTCCAAATAATTGGCACATGTTTGAAACCCTCGGCGCGCGAGTTACACTCGCACTTGGCGAATCTTGTTTAAAGCAGTAATGGCGCGCGTATTAATGTATTATTATTTCAAATTTTAAGTTTATAGCTGCAGTAGTTACTGAGATATTCAAGAAAGAAGGAGGACGTACAGAGCGAGACCAGAGTTTCGAAACACTAAAAGAATACTTAGGCAAAGAATTTTGCTTCCAGAATCTGGCATTGTTGGCTTTTTAACTGGAGCGTGATAATTTTGAATGTGAAACGTCTGTGTGTGACCTGTAACCAAATTAACGTAATAAAACTTTCTCACCAGTCAAATGTCCTTTAGAATCGTTCCTCCTAACATACTGCGCCCGAACTCTTGCGCACGTCTCCTCTTCCGTCTCGTTCCCTCCAAACGATATGAAGTCGTGTATATTGTTCATGTTGACTTGCTCTCTCTTTCTCTCCATGAATTTCTGGATCCTTTGCTGCAACTCCTCGTTCGACACGTTTATCTGGACCTGGTTTTCGTCTATGGGTGTTTCATCTACTGGTTCTCTTTTAATTTTCTTGTTTGGAGAGCCTGGTGATATGAAAAATTCGATTTACCAAAGACTAGTTAAAATATTTAGATAATAATAATATTATTATCTAAATATTTTATTATATTATGTTATATGTTCAGCATTATTCATTTATTTAATAAATCTTTTCCTCCCAACACAAGAGAGATTAGGTATGTCAAAATCACCAAAAAATCTGACACACATTAATTGAGCATTGTTTAATTCTAAGATTTTTTCTTTTATATTCCGTAAGCCACTCTGGGCAATCTTTAAGAAATTAAATAAGTTCCCAACGATTATCGACGAAACCGACTAAGATTTCGTGGCTTAGTTGGTTAGAGCACACCCGTACTGAGGGTAGGGCGCCGGTTCGAGTCTTGCCGAAATCGAAAATTTTTAGGTTCTTACCTATTTAATTTCTATTGTTTAATTGCTTTGTTTTGTTTACCTACGGAACGTGGGCTTCTAGGATCTTTGGTACACACTTTGGTATAACCGGCCTCTTACTTATAAAACATAAATTATATTCCAAGTAATTGCAAAAATTGACAATGAATAAATTCAAACAAAATGTCAAACAGGTCCTTATAGGCTTATTACAAAATATCTGATTATGTGTATAGAATTAAAAAACTCCGAAAGTAACATTCTAACAAAGTAAAGGTTTCTTGTTCGCTTCTTTACTTTACTTTATAAAGATTCAATTGAACATCAGTCACTTTAATTCCTAGTCTTACATCCTCATCAGCCTATAATGGTCCACTGCTGGACGCTGGCCTTTCCTGATTTTTTAGCTTATTCTCAGGGTTGGGGATCGCAGTTCGGTGGTAGATCTATTTTGCAAGAGGCGCTGCTGCCCGCCCCCCGGTGGTAACGATAGTCTAGTCTAGACTCTATCATCAAATGGAATCGTGGCTCAGATAGGTTGACCCAAAGTAGCAAATTCAACGAAAAAAATTGCCGACTTTATAATTTTGAGTTTTTCGAACTCGCCAAATTGGGTTCCTAATCTACTCGTGGCTCAAATAGAAAGACCAGCAAGCAAATTCAACGAAAAAAATTGCAGACTTTATTTTTTATTTTGAGTTTGTACTCTCACCATATTAGGTTCCTAAACTAGGGACTTAATTATGCAGGCTTGTATATTTTGTTATTTGAGAGTGCATGAATTTCCCAATGCCCATAAATAGTTATCATGTGTGTGTGATATATAGTTGAGTAAGTAGAAAATATAGTTTAGGTTCTAAGATACAGGATAGAAAATTAAAATAACACTGTCAAATAACAAAACATTTATTTAAGCAATATAAAAAACTTAACAAGTATTACAACGGGGTGCTAACTACATAGGTAAAGATGTAGTTTAGTATAACTATTTTTATCATAAAAAACCTACCTATAGGTATAGGATATATAGTGTCACATGTGTGCTAAACCGAAAGGGGTGATTCTAGACTCCAAGATCAACTTGAGTGCAACGATTATTGAATTTCGATTACTTTTTTAATTTTCGTGATTTTTACGCCAAGGCATTTTAGACTTTTAAATAAATAATATAATATAATAAATAATTTTTATTTTACTACTATTATTGAAATTTTAAAGGATTTGCATAGTATTTTTGTAATAATTACATGACAAAACACTGTCGTTATGCTAAAAAGAAGGCATAAACATGCAACATATTTTATAATGTTAAATGAACCAAGAGTGTGTGTAAAATAACACCGATTAAGAAGAAAAAAGAAATGTTTTTTAAAAACAATAAATAAATATTCGAAAATAAAAATAATAATCACAAGATGATCCCCTTGGGGAAGACTTACCCCCTTTCAGCTTAATATACATGTAACGTGGCACCTTGTATTTGTTTAACAAATATCTAACACGATAAAAATAAAATCAAAAAAGCTACCTAGGTACCTACTATGTAGGCTAACACCAGCAAATAAAATCGTACATACATACATATAAAAATCATGGCAAAGTAGGTGACCTGTGAAAGTTGTTCCAAGCTTTGCATTGTATCGTTAATCTATGTTTATATAATAAAAAACCTTAAGTATATTCCATTCATGATTTAACCCAAAAAGGTGCAAAAATCCTATCGTCCTATCTAAAAAATTTACTACATCCAACCTAAAAGAGATTGAAATTAACAATAGCGCACTATACGCTCGTTCGTGTCTTTTCTTGTAAAATAACTAGCTATGTATAGACCTATTCATTTGGCTACCTAAATCAAACCCAAAGGTAGAATGTTTGCAACAGTCTTTAGTTAGCTCAATTGTAAATATTAGTTATAATTTGTTTTAATTACTTGATTGAATTTTTTCTTGTTAAAAAACATCGAGGTTCAACAAATTTTTTTTTTTGCTCGATCTGCCGTTAAACCTATGTCATCATTTGTCTCTGTCTATCTTTGTAGCCTACAGATAGATTTTTAAAAGCTGATGAGCTTGTTTTTTTTTCTTTAAACAACCATCCACGCTGGCGATTGACGTCACAAATCCAGCCCCCAGTATACGAGAGACTTGTGGAAGTCAGACGTAGAAATAGGACAACTTCAACTTCTTTCCAAATGGCGCCACTTTCTTTTCGGTCAGAAATAAGTCAAAGATATGTCACGGACACATGACAAACGTTTAACGGAAGATTCAGAAGATGACAATAAGTTATAAGAGCAATAAAACATATGACATCCTTTTTTATCTCGATCGATATGAAAGGGACGGCATCATTTTAATCATATTAAACTATTTTAGCATTTAGAAATGA
This sequence comes from Eupithecia vulgata, assembly GCA_946478455.1. Taxonomy (NCBI): domain Eukaryota; kingdom Metazoa; phylum Arthropoda; class Insecta; order Lepidoptera; family Geometridae; genus Eupithecia; species Eupithecia vulgata. Next base: position 2,094,031 of record OX297877.1, read on the forward strand.
TACCTTAAATGGCCGCATTCACTGCCCAACATTTGCAATGCGGGGCGCTCCGCAGCTCTATGAGCAGGAGGACGTTGTACGTCATGTGCCATGAAAGTGTTAAGCAATTTTCGTCAATAACAGCTTATTGCGCCTTCAAACCAGGTTTATGTTTACTAGACCACGCACATTCCGCATTCTCCTTCCAAACGCCGTCCTGAGTGGCGTACACCTCCTTCTTCCAAATTGGCACACTACCCTTTAGCCGATCGATGCAATGCGAGACGGCTTGCAGGGAGTCGGAGCGGTGGGGGGAAGATATAGCGATGATCACCGAGGCTTCGCGGCAGGGAACGTTGCCAAGTCTGGAAACGAAGGGAGATATTGTTAAATGGTATAAAATTCTCCAATACTATAAAGCGAAAGTTTATGATCAAATAAACAAATAATCCTGGAAAATTGACATAGCATTATCTAGCCCCAAGCTAAGCAAAGCTTGTTTTACGGGTATTAGTAAAACTCGTTTTCTTTAGAAATATTTTAGTGATAAAATTGATTCCCACAAGCTTCAAACGAGGGCCCCACGAGCTTACTGTTCTGACGCCGTCAATGTAAATATTACGGAGTTGAAGGCATAAAGCCCATAAATCTTTGGGACCTCTTACGGCCATAGCGCTGTTAGCGCGCAATTTTTGGGACATTATTTAATTTTCGTGGATAATTTGCCCCAAAAAAAGCTAAGCATAAAGCCCATATTTATATGCTTATTTTTGTGTTGTGCGGAATCGGTGTTGGATGCGTGTGTGCCAACCTTTATAGTACTAGATGAAAGTCTGCAATAATGTATTACATCAGATTGTTCTTATGTCTGTTTTTATCTACCGCGGCCATGAATATGGATTGAGATAGTAAACAAGTTATAAAAAGAAGTCGGTTACAGATAAGACCCGGTTGAGTAAGAGTGCGCCTAATGCAAAAATCAACAAAATGTGTATTTTTAAACACTTAATGGTAACGAAGGTAAATGTACAAATAAAAAAAATACGATAGTTAGGGAAAAAAAATGTAGAAGTCGAGTACTTAATCGAATAGAATTTATGAAAATGAACTGGTTTCTTTCCTTTCTGATTCGCGTCCCGCATCCCTGTTTTGCGCGCAGTATGGCCCCAACTACGACCGATGCGGCGCGGTGGGCGAAGGTCTGCCTGCGACGCAGAAGGTTGCGGGTTCGATTCCCGCCTCGGGAAAAATGTGTGTACGATCTGCAGACATTTGTTCAGGGTGTTCTGGTCGTTTTCTATATATAATAAAAAATATCTATCTATGTATTGTATTATATTATGTATATCAGTTATCTAGTATCCATTACACAAGCTCTGCTTAGCTTGGGGCTAGATAATGCTGTGTGAATTGTCCAGCATTATTTATTTATTTATAACTACAAATAATGTTGAATAATCCACACACTATCATCTAGCCTTAAACCATAGATAAATTATTTGTCCATGCCTTAAACTAAGAGTTTGTGTTATGGGGAGTATAGCATCATCAGACCCTGTCTAACTACGAAGTCACATTACCTTATCTGTGCTACGACCTCGAAAATTGTTGGAAGCATACAATTTGTAACCGATGAGTTAAAAACGCTACATGAATAGCCGCACAATTCTACCTACATATGTATTTATTAGAATAAATGACTGACATCCTCCTGCTTTTGTCAGTAAATTACCTACCATACCATGATTACCTACTCTCACTAACAGACTAGGTAATCATGTACAAAACCGACCCAGTTTTTTAGTTGCTTGCATACACACAACAAAAAGACCGTTCGACGACGTAGGTACCCATTCCACTCATCCAATTTCTTTGTCCAATGTACATTTGATCAAAGAACTTTGATGACTTTATACAATTTACTAGTAACAACGATTTTTCATCAAATATTTGGATATGCTCGGATTTTATCTGAATGATAGGATTCGTAACGAATACATCCGGCAGAGAACTTGGTTTTCTGTCGGATGTATTTATTTATCGACATAGCTCTAAGAATTAGCAAACTGAAGTGGCAGTGGGCCGGCCATATCTCAAGAACCCCAATGGTTGTTACCATTGGGGTAAATGTGTTGTTGAGTGGAGACTACGACTCGGTAAAAGTAGTGTAGGATGCATGTATGACGACCTACGAAATACTGCAGGCAGATGCTAGATGCGGAAAGCTGAAGACAGAGCGCCGCCATGGCGCTTATTAAGGGAGGTCTACGTCCAGCAGTGGACTAACATAGGCTGATGATGATGATTTACCTGTGATATATAGCTATCCCATGTATCGCGGGCCATTTGTCACGGATCTCCTCGCATATAGATTTCATCGCCTTGAGTGCCATCGGTTCGTAAGCTTCGTATTCCAATCTTAGCACCTGAAAGAAAAATAATTATATCAAATATCAATAACGTTTATTTCTCTAAGCTTACAAAATAAGCACTTAGACAAGTCAAATTTTATACTATAAACAGGTTTATAAATAGTAATTATTATCAAATAAGAAACAAGGTGTTATTGATTTTGTCCACATAATTTTTTTGTCCACTAGTGGAAGAAGTGGAAAATAATAGCTTAGCTGATTGTCGGAAATTGTCTATGGATAGGCGTATTCGACCATCCGAAAGCATTCGTTCCATCATACATTTGTAAATATACAAATCGCGTTCGGATAGTCGAATACAACCCACCCGTCAGACAAACAAGATTCGCCAAGTGCGAGTGTAACTCGCGCGCCGAGGGTTTCAAACATTTGCCAATTATTTGGACAATCAATATTTTAAAAAGTATGAAACTTACAGAAATTTCAAAAAGTGTTTTGAAATGGTCTAAACGATACCTTTAATTTGATACCCCACATGGGTAGGTACCCCTTTTTGAAAAAAAAATCCCCTTTTTTGACCATTTTTCAAAAACTATTATTATTACAGACTTCTCTATATTTTTCCTGTAAAATATAGATTGATATCTACAAACGCCTAGTACATTGTACATGGATCGGTCTGCAATCTTCGGAGCTAGGGGGGGGGGAATGGTCAATATCTACTTACATGCTGTGCTGAGTAAGGAGCTACCTATCTACTTACATGCTAGGTAAGGAGCTACCTATCTACTTACATGCTAGGTAAGGAGCTACCTATCTACTTACATGCTAGGTAAGGAGCTACCTATCTACTTACATGCTAGGTAAGGAGCTACCTATCTACTTACATGCTAGGTAAGGAGCTACCTATCTACTTACATGCTAGGTAAGGAGCTACCTATCTACTTACATGCTAGGTAAGGAGCTACCTATCTACTTACATGCTAGGTAAGGAGCTACCTATCTACTTACATGCTGAGTAAGGAGCTACCTATCTACTTACATGCTAGGTAAGGAGCTACCTATCTACTTACATGCTAGGTAAGGAGCTACCTATCTACTTACATGCTAGGTAAGGAGCTACCCATCTACTTACATGCTAGGTAAGGAGCTACCTATCTACTTACATGCTAGGTAAGGAGCTACCTATCTACTTACATGCTAGGTAAGGAGCTACCTATCTACTTACATGCTAGGTAAGGAGCTACCCATCTACTTACATGCTAGGTAAGGAGCTACCCATCTACTTACATGCTAGGTAAGGAGCTACCTATCTACTTACATGCTAGGTAAGGAGCTACCCATCTACTTACATGCTAGGTAAGGAGCTACCTATCTACTTACATGCTAGGTAAGGAGCTACCTATCTACTTACATGCTAGGTAAGGAGCTACCCATCTACTTACATGCTAGGTAAGGAGCTACCTATCTACTTACATGCTAGGTAAGGAGCTACCCATCTACTTACATGCTAGGTAAGGAGCTACCTATCTACTTACATGCTAGGTAAGGAGCTACCTATCTACTTACATGCTAGGTAAGGAGCTACCTATCTACTTACATGCTAGGTAAGGAGCTACCCATCTACTTACATGCTAGGTAAGGAGCTACCTATCTACTTACATGCTAGGTAAGGAGCTACCCATCTACTTACATGCTAGGTAAGGAGCTACCTATCTACTTACATGCTAGGTAAGGAGCTACCTATCTACTTACATGCTAGGTAAGGAGCTACCTATCTACTTACATGCTAGGTAAGGAGCTACCTATCTACTTACATGCTAGGTAAGGAGCTACCTATCTACTTACATGCTGAGTAAGGAGCTACCTATCTACTTACATGCTAGGTAAGGAGCTACCTATCTACTTACATGCTAGGTAAGGAGCTACCTATCTACTTACATGCTAGGTAAGGAGCTACCTATCTACTTACATGCTAGGTAAGGAGCTACCTATCTACTTACATGCTAGGTAAGGAGCTACCCATCTACTTACATGCTAGGTAAGGAGCTACCTATCTACTTACATGCTAGGTAAGGAGCTACCTATCTACTTACATGCTAGGTAAGGAGCTACCCATCTACTTACATGCTAGGTAAGGAGCTACCTATCTACTTACATGCTAGGTAAGGAGCTACCCATCTACTTACATGCTAGGTAAGGAGCTACCTATCTACTTACATGCTAGGTAAGGAGCTACCCATCTACTTACATGCTAGGTAAGGAGCTACCTATCTACTTACATGCTAGGTAAGGAGCTACCTATCTACTTACATGCTAGGTAAGGAGCTACCTATCTACTTACATGCTAGGTAAGGAGCTACCTATCTACTTACATGCTAGGTAAGGAGCTACCTATCTACTTACATGCTAGGTAAGGAGCTACCTATCTACTTACATGCTAGGTAAGGAGCTACCCATCTACTTACATGCTAGGTAAGGAGCTACCTATCTACTTACATGCTAGGTAAGGAGCTACCTATCTACTTACATGCTAGGTAAGGAGCTACCCATCTACTTACATGCTAGGTAAGGAGCTACCCATCTACTTACATGCTAGGTAAGGAGCTACCCATCTACTTACATGCTAGGTAAGGAGCTACCTATCTACTTACATGCTAGGTAAGGAGCTACCCATCTACTTACATGCTAGGTAAGGAGCTACCTATCTACTTACATGCTAGGTAAGGAGCTACCTATCTACTTACATGCTAGGTAAGGAGCTACCTATCTACTTACATGCTAGGTAAGGAGCTACCCATCTACTTACATGCTAGGTAAGGAGCTACCCATCTACTTACATGCTAGGTAAGGAGCTACCTATCTACTTACATGCTAGGTAAGGAGCTACCCATCTACTTACATGCTAGGTAAGGAGCTACCTATCTACTTACATGCTAGGTAAGGAGCTACCTATCTACTTACATGCTAGGTAAGGAGCTACCCATCTACTTACATGCTAGGTAAGGAGCTACCTATCTACTTACATGCTAGGTAAGGAGCTACCTATCTACTTACATGCTAGGTAAGGAGCTACCTATCTACTTACATGCTAGGTAAGGAGCTACCCATCTACTTACATGCTAGGTAAGGAGCTACCCATCTACTTACATGCTAGGTAAGGAGCTACCTATCTACTTACATGCTAGGTAAGGAGCTACCCATCTACTTACATGCTAGGTAAGGAGCTACCTATCTACTTACATGCTAGGTAAGGAGCTACCTATCTACTTACATGCTAGGTAAGGAGCTACCCATCTACTTACATGCTAGGTAAGGAGCTACCTATCTACTTACATGCTAGGTAAGGAGCTACCCATCTACTTACATGCTAGGTAAGGAGCTACCTATCTACTTACATGCTAGGTAAGGAGCTACCTATCTACTTACATGCTAGGTAAGGAGCTACCTATCTACTTACATGCTAGGTAAGGAGCTACCCATCTACTTACATGCTAGGTAAGGAGCTACCCATCTACTTACATGCTAGGTAAGGAGCTACCCATCTACTTACATGCTAGGTAAGGAGCTACCTATCTACTTACATGCTAGGTAAGGAGCTACCCATCTACTTACATGCTAGGTAAGGAGCTACCTATCTACTTACATGCTAGGTAAGGAGCTACCCATCTACTTACATGCTAGGTAAGGAGCTACCTATCTACTTACATGCTAGGTAAGGAGCTACCTATCTACTTACATGCTAGGTAAGGAGCTACCTATCTACTTACATGCTAGGTAAGGAGCTACCCATCTACTTACATGCTAGGTAAGGAGCTACCCATCTACTTACATGCTAGGTAAGGAGCTACCTATCTACTTACATGCTAGGTAAGGAGCTACCCATCTACTTACATGCTAGGTAAGGAGCTACCTATCTACTTACATGCTAGGTAAGGAGCTACCTATCTACTTACATGCTAGGTAAGGAGCTACCCATCTACTTACATGCTAGGTAAGGAGCTACCTATCTACTTACATGCTAGGTAAGGAGCTACCCATCTACTTACATGCTAGGTAAGGAGCTACCTATCTACTTACATGCTAGGTAAGGAGCTACCTATCTACTTACATGCTAGGTAAGGAGCTACCTATCTACTTACATGCTAGGTAAGGAGCTACCCATCTACTTACATGCTAGGTAAGGAGCTACCCATCTACTTACATGCTAGGTAAGGAGCTACCCATCTACTTACATGCTAGGTAAGGAGCTACCTATCTACTTACATGCTAGGTAAGGAGCTACCCATCTACTTACATGCTAGGTAAGGAGCTACCTATCTACTTACATGCTAGGTAAGGAGCTACCCATCTACTTACATGCTAGGTAAGGAGCTACCTATCTACTTACATGCTAGGTAAGGAGCTACCCATCTACTTACATGCTAGGTAAGGAGCTACCTATCTACTTACATGCTAGGTAAGGAGCTACCCATCTACTTACATGCTAGGTAAGGAGCTACCTATCTACTTACATGCTAGGTAAGGAGCTACCTATCTACTTACATGCTAGGTAAGGAGCTACCTATCTACTTACATGCTAGGTAAGGAGCTACCCATCTACTTACATGCTAGGTAAGGAGCTACCCATCTACTTACATGCTAGGTAAGGAGCTACCTATCTACTTACATGCTAGGTAAGGAGCTACCTATCTACTTACATGCTAGGTAAGGAGCTACCTATCTACTTACATGCTAGGTAAGGAGCTACCCATCTACTTACATGCTAGGTAAGGAGCTACCTATCTACTTACATGCTAGGTAAGGAGCTACCTATCGGAATTTCATGCAAAAATCATGAAGGAAGAAGTTGACATAACTTATTTAATTGTTAAATATTAACGATAAAGATATAACGTTAGGAAAATCCTACATAGTGAATAATTATTTTATTTAAAGTAGATAAAACCTTTTTAGTCAGAACCAGAACTAAACGAAGCTTCCAAACTCCGAAAGTTTTCGAAACGTAGGAAAAAAAGAACTCGGTTCACTCAGTAAAATAAAAATAATAACAGCTAAGTAACAATATGCAATCCAAGAAAATATTATCGATTTCGTCATCATACACATAGAGATGACCTATAAAATGTATTCCCGTAATTTATAGGCGATCTTGTTGAACTATGTTAATTTATGATAATTATAACAAACACAGATAAGACTGATACTAGTCAGTTTCCATTCCACCAAATACCAAAGTAGACAGATGTATAATAAATAGCTATAATTTATATATTAACTAGCAGCGGCTGGCGGTTTCACCCGCGTAACCGTTCCCGCCGGAATTCCGGATAAAACATAGCCTATATCCCTCCCTGAAAAATAATCTTTGTAATGGGGAAAGAATTTTTGAAATCGGTTCACTACCAATTCACAAACTTTACCTCTTTATATTATAGTATACACTAGCAACCCGCCCCGGCTTCGCACGGGTACTATATTATAATAATAATTTAATAATAATTTATTTATTTATTTTCTCTCACAATAAAAGCTTAGTTGATAAAATAACTGGCTAAGTAAGTAATGAATATTATAAAATATTATAGCTAACTTTGTGAGAGACTGGTGCCTGTTTTAGGTTCACAAGAACCTGTATTACGGGTCACCAGGTCCACTCTGTGAGCTAGAATATATTAAAAATCTAGATTAGAATTAGATTTATGTACAAAAAATAAAAATAAAAAAACTTAGTATATAATAATTACAATATGTACCTGTAAGTCTGACATAGAGTGGGTGCACAGGACAGGTATCTATATACCTGATCTATGAATGTGTGAGTGTTTGTGTTATGTTTTGGTAAGTGTGAGGATTGAGTGGGGGGTACTCCTGAGAACACCAGCCTCTTAAGAGTCTGGGCAACAGGAGACCCCAGTGTGGATGATGTGAGTGTTATGGTAGATGTTATGATTGTGCGGGGGGTACTCCTGATAACACCAGCCTCTTAAGAGTCTGTGCATCAGGAGACCCCAGTGTGGTTGATGTGAGTGCTATGGTAGGTGTGATGATTGTGCAGGGGGTACTCCTGAGAACACCAGCCTCTTAAGAGTCTGGGCAACAGGAGACCCCAGTGTGGTTGAGGGGTGTGACTTGCCGTGCTTGTGCTGTGTGTTGTGTATGTATCTAGTTGAATAGATGAGAGAAAGAAAACGCGTCTGCAGTTGCGACTGTGTTTGAGCTTTGGTTTGTGATTAGTTTTGTAATTTCAGTAGGTCTTCAGTTTGTTGGTAATTCAGGGTTTTAAGATACTTGGAGATTGTTTCCTTGCAACTGGATCTACACAATGGGTGTATGTTTAAGGTGCTATTTAATTTATTGTAGAGGTAACTGCCTGTATTATGCATGTATTATACATATAAACCTTCCTCTTGAATTACTCATCTATTAAAAGAACCGCATCAAAATCTGTTGTGTAGTTTTAAAGATGTAAGCATACATAGGGACATAAAATTAAAGAAAAAAAGATATTAACCTATTCCTATTTATCTGCAAGTCATGCAAAGATATTTTGTTCAAAGAATTCACATCATGAAATTAACATTATTATAAGCCATTGAATTCAGGAGACTTACCTTTTTTCCTTCAAAGTTATCTCTCGTGGTGCCAACAAACAAGGAGACAGCTCCGCAGCTATCATTCACCACGAGGTCAGTTATCTCTTCCACCAGCAGCTTATCAACGGTTAGCTTTAAGTGGTCCATGTTACCCACCGCTCAAGGGAGGTATCACAGCGATGTTATCTCTCTCTTTTATCTCTATATCTATGCTCTCTTCGCAAACTTCTTCATTCTTAGCTAATAGAATGTTGTGCTTTATCTGTTCCAAGTTGTATTTCTTAGTAATAATGTTCAGAAGCTGTTGGTAACTGATTTTTGTTGGTAGTTGTATTGTGGATTCTCGCGTTCCAGCCAGTTCTTTGGATTGAGCAAAGAATAATAACTTCACTGTGACGCAAGGCTCAATTTCCATAGTTCATTCTAGAAAACAAATTATGTACTGATGATGTTGCAAAAGATACACAAATTATACTGTATCTAACACCTTATTTTTGAGGGACTTGCTATTTTATTTCAAATGAAAAATATATCCCAATACCACACCGAAAATTTCTAAATTTGGTATACACTGTCCTTGAACATTTATTATTCTAAATATAAAACCACAACTGTTAAATTCTTGAGATTGCAATTCACCTGTGACTTCGGAAAATTATTCAATAGAGAGTCCAATAGTTATCATGACATGGTTAAATTATCATCATATAAACTGACATTTAAGAAATCCATCCAATTAAAACCTCTAGCTAAGCAATAATTAAATTTAACCTTTGTATGTAAAATTTATAAGAATATGTTGGTTCACTATTACGTCAATAAATCGTCACGTCGCAGAACGCGAGCACACTTAGACTCGTTATAAAGTGTACTAAAATAGGTACCTACATCATTATCATAGAGTCGAGGCAAAGCCGACAATCGAAACTTGTTTGGTAAACTCGTTAGAAAATGCACTGAACCGTACTTTACGTAATCATGCCGGTAAGGTAATTACGCACAATTTTCCTCTAGCAGACAGCCTGTACAACCTGCATCTACTCGTCATTATTACCAAGACCCTGCTACTTGCTAGCTAATGAAGAATGTGTGCTGGCTTGGAGAGGTTATGTTTGTGTAAGGCTAAATAGCGGATTGTCAATGTTTACCTGTTATGTTATCTACACTGACTGGAGCTAAATAATCTACAGTTTTCTTAGAAACTTACCGAATGCATTTTATATCTGTATAAAATTGACTGGTTTTAATTCAATATCACATGCAAAATTCTTCTAAAAGAAATATAAATGATGACAGCGGGAGGGACAGCTGATTTTATTTGAAGTTTTGTTTGTTTTCATTTCATTTTAATTTTCATATTTTTATGTTTGTCATTGCCAATCACGCTACCTAACACATTGTTCACAAGATTTTTTTATCTGATTTTTTTGTAAATTAATTACAATATTATTTATTTTTTAATCGCTACAGAAATAACAACTGATTCCATTGCGATACTTGTACCCACAGATTTATAAGTATAGTACTAAAGCTTGTACCTAACCGTAGATAATTTAATAGAAATCTATCTTTTATCTTTTGGGCGATACGTCTTCCTAATCATAATAAACGAAATTACCTTCGAAAACAAAGTTAACGTTGAAGTTTGTAGTGTTGTTAACGTAAACGTGAACCAATGAAAATTCATTTATTGTGGGAACATGTGAGAATTAGACATGCGCAAAACAGTACAGTAGAACGTGGTGCCATATTACTATTGCATTTCGAAAAGATAATATCACTTTGTAACATTATGCGAAACATTACCCGTGCACGGTGATGTCGGACACGGCAATGAATGGTTGTAATAAGTAGGGTAGGTAATATTACAATTACCAAAAGCAATGCTTTCTTAATTTATTACTTTCCACATGTAGCTCCTTCCCATAGAAACGATTCTTATACCTACATTCGAGTACGGAGTGGCTTAGTAGGTAAGTTAATGTGGTAGGTAATACTGTTGGTAGGTACCTACCACAGGTTAGGTAGAATCAAATTAATCATAGAATACAGTCATGGAATTTATAGGTAGTAAAGTTGATTTTCTTTCATACTTAGGCCCGTACTAACAAACCTAGCCAGAGAGAGATTCATTTTAGTGTAGGTAGGTAGGTTAGGAAGTCAGTTCAATATGTCTGTTACTCGCTTATTTCTATCTATCTGCGTCTTATTCGCACTCAACACAGTGCCATACAAACAACGAAGCATTACGAACAAAGCAGAGTCCGCGCAATGCATCACTCGCTCGCATTATAATCTCCAACCAAACCGAACTCCGCGTAATATTTGCCGAACGCAATGCAGGTAACGTGATGAGTAATGCTTATTACTTTAGTATTTTCTTTCATTCGAACGCATTACTTACACATCATATCACAGAAGAACGTGCATTACTTGCTCACAACCACAATCAATCACCAACCGAGCTTCGCGTGATGTGTGTAATGCGTAATGCTTCGACGTCTCGAGTGATGAGTGATGTTGCATTACTTCGTCGCGTAATATTACTTTTGTGATATTACAAGCATTACTTTACACATGTCTAATGTGAATTAAGAACTATATTAGCTTTGTCTAAGTTCTTTGTCAAATAATTAATCAAATTTATTGGATGACCTGAAATAAACCATAGATTACAGTTTAACCCCTAAAATTTCAGTTTCCATGGAAAAGAATTACCTGTACTTATACATTTTATATTAATATTTAGATTACTCAATATTTTTTATTGCAAACACGTTGGACATGGGATCTTAAAGATAAAGTGTTTCAAACATGCACTCTGCTAAGGCACGGATATTTAGCTAGGTGGCTTATTCTTATAATCTAACGACTTATTTTCATAATTCTAGGCACAGATATAATAATAATAATTGTATAATGACATTTACTTAACAGCAAAAAATAATTACAACTAATATTTACACTTACATCTATTTTCTAAGCCGTCACTAGAAGGCAGAGTGCCCAGAATTGAATAATAGTGTTTAGGCATTATCTATCCTTAATAATAATGAGACCTTGACGACCGATGGGCCGCAGTGGGCAAAGGTCTGCCTGCGACGCAGAAGGTTGCGGGTTCGATTCCCGCCTAGGGACCAATGTGTGTACGATCTGCAGACATTTGTTCAGGGTGTTTTAGTCGTTTTCTATATTTACTAAAAAATATAATAATAATACTAATGTTGGACAATTCACACAGTATTAGCTCTGCTTAGCTTGGGGCTAGTCCAAGGCTAGTGTTGTGTGAATTGTCCACCATTATTCATTTATTTATTTATCTATGTACTGTATTATATTATGCAGATATTGATGAGTTGTCCAGCATTATTTATTTATTTATCTAATTTATCAACCTATCTACCTAATATGTATGTAAATGAAAGTTATTACTTATAACAAAGAAATTACAAATAATTGGATAAAGATATTAGATGAGTGGAATGGGCACATTAGCCAAAATGGTCAGCCTCACCTCAGTTTCATGCTTTACGACTTGTCAGTATACTTTTTTGTAGGTACCTATGCTATTCTGACCAGGAAAGGTAAAAAACACCGCTGGTATTCAGACTGTCCTTGACATGTATAATGTCAATGCGAATTGCAAAAATTATGAAACTTGCACATTCTGAGTTTAGTTCTGTCTGAGTTTATTCAGTAAGTGAAGATGTTAGAGTCAAGCTTTTTGTGATTTTCGTCGGAATCTAAATCATATTGCTTCTGGCACTATAGAAAGGAACAAGATAGACAAAAGAAATAGTCGAGTTGTAGAATTTCAAAAGCTTTTTGTGACTGAAAGTAAAAATTAAGGATGCAAAAACGAAATAAATAACGGTGAGGGAACGAATAAGTAGAAAAATTTAAATGATATCGAATTACGAAAAGCGAGATCGGGAGCTGCCAGCTTGAATAATGTTATCTTCCAGCAGTTTACTTTTCACAAATACCTACATAATCAAAAGACGTAATCAACACTGACCGAATAAACTTAAAATTTTGAGTTTTTGTGGCAATTGGCGTATTGCTCGCTGCCTACTGAGCCCATAGGCGCCCAGTTGCGCAACCCCGCCTCTCTCTCTCTCTTCAGTGTGTGGACCGATAAAAGTTCTCGGTGATCGGTGACTCAAATCACCGCCACTAACCATAAGTCATAAGAGAGCCTGTGAGTCCAAAATTTGATCAATTGTCGCAGCAAATAAGTACATTAATTAATGTTAAAAATTTACCGTTACTACTGGTGGTTAATTAACGTTCTATGTTCGTTTCACCGTTACTCTATGGCTTTCTGCGCGCTGCAACGGACGGAATGACAAACATTCCGCTGTCAAATTGACAGTTCAAATTAAAAAGTTACCGGATTTTAAACGGTTTCTGTGCGTTGTGGTTGTGATTGTATTTGGTTGAACGACTGCATCTTTTTGGCAAGATTCCCTGATTCTCTCGGGTGCGCGTTACATAAAATGAACGTACTGCATCCACAAAAAGACTATAAATAGATCCTGTGAGTTGCGTGTTCCGATCTCCGACATTTTTGTTTTCCTTGACTGTGACTGACACACATAACCGCGTCGTTGCGTTTGATAAAATACGCATTAGAAATCAGAGTGAAACTTTGAAATCGTTAACTGTAAACAAACATCGAATTGAACTGATTTTTTTTCCGTCTTCAGATTGGCTTTGTGCGAAGACAGGCTGTGCTGCTGAGACGCTCTATAGACTCTGGTGTTGGTGAAGTGTTGTGAATGTGTTGAAATGGCTCAGCACGTGGAGCCGATGGACGTGGACAGTGAGTTTGACAACAAGGAGAACAGTTACCACCACGGCAATGTGCCCTGCACCGAGAAGGGCTACGAGGAGCTGGATGTATCTGAGCTCAACATGAAATTGAGGTACTCCGTCACGCCCCATACGTCTCCCATGTCCAGGAGCTACACTGCTCATGTGGACAACAGGATCCGCGAACCTGATGATTCACTTATCCACAGCAATGAAAATATCCACTTAACTCGCTCACTCAACTCTGCAATAATCCATGACAGTATGATCAAATCATTGAAAGGTTTGCCACTTCAGACGATTTCAACAGACCAAGTACTTGATAACAGAAGTTCAGTTCTCAGACAGTTAGACTCCACTGTGACTGACCTTGACAACAATGTGACCGTTACAATTAGTGGACCAACAGATATTGATGAAAATCTATCTCTGCCTAGTTCCTCCTCTTCTGCTGCCCATACTCCTGAGGCAACCACACCAACCAATATTACTAGAAATGAAGGAGGATCTCCTATCATCCGTGGCTTGAAATCTGTCTTCAATCTGTTTCGGTCCTCGGAAAGCCCTATTCCACCTATAGAAAATGATGATACTTCAGAGCAAGAAATTGGCCAGCTTGATAGGACATACTGTGAAGATCAGAAGACTCAAAATCTTGCATCAACTCCTATGCCAGCGCACAGAAACAAAGACAGCAGCTCCTCCAAGCGAAGCAGTCCCCTTAAGGATAGTATAATCTTTAATGATGACCTGGAGAAAGAAATACAATGGAAAGAAGATACAATTTTATTTAGCAATGAAAAAATTCCAATTCACAAATTATTACTACCTCAAACAAAACCTATAAAAACAATGGATTTAGCAACTCCTCAGACAGAGCTGAAGCACAAAACAAACTTAAATGCGACTGTTGAATACATGGATGTTTCTCTCAACAATACTATGACATTGGAAAATACTATATTAGAAACACCTCATGGTGTAGACTCTGATGGAGAGTTTGTAGACTGCGAAACCACATTTACTAAGACTGAAACTCATAATAATGAAGCAAATGTTGTGGTCTCTGATACTATTAAAAAATATGTTACTGAATCAGAACCTGTAAATGATACCAAAAATTCAGAAAATAATCTAAGTGAAGCACTAAAACAGCTTGTACCTTTGGATACTGAGCATAATAATACTGCAAATCATAATACAGAAACTCAAGAAATCGTGCCTACTTCAGAAGCTAACTTCAAATTAAATTTAATGATTGATGTTGATAATGCCACTACCTTCAGTCAAACTGTTACCAAGCATGAGGCTAAAGATACACCAACAACACAGAATACCAATGCCAGTGAACCTGAAGAGATAATTATTTGCAATACCAATGATAATCAAATGGAATTGCCAGCTGAAACAAATTTAAATGAAACTATGATTGAAAATGTCTCTGAAAAAAATCTGTCCATTGCTGATTGTGACATTCCTGAAGCCTTAGATGCTGTTACTGATTGTACTGAAGTGAATGCTTCTTCAACATCAAATTCAATTAAAACACTCACAAAGAGTCAAAAAGTTGAACATGAGAAGACCATAGATGTGAATAATGTTGGCTATAGCACTGGATCTCAAACTGATAAGACAGAAGAAGAAACAGTAACCACTGAACCTCAAGAAAGAGCTATTGAAACTATTCTGTCCAACCAAAATAAATTACATACTGAAGAAATAGCAAACATACAATTACTTGATAATGACGATGTATCTATAAAGCTAATAACAGAAAACACCCACAAAGACCAACATTTACTACCATCTGAACACATTGACTTACTAAATGATACAAACTATATTGTCAATAGTTTGACTGAATTGATTGGTGAATCCTCAAACAATACAATGCTTAATTTGTCCCATATTGTTAAACCATTGGAAGGCAGTGAGTGTCCAAAAGAAATAGAAGCATTGCCAGTTTTGGATGATGAATCAATAGAAACTGTACCTGCATCAATGCAAACACCACTTATTGCCAAGTCAGACTATGTTGAAGAAGTGTCTAAAGAGGTTTCCATATGTGAAAATAAAATAGCTGAACCAAAATCGTTTCATAAATCAGAGCCTAAAGAAGATGGTATAACAATGGTTAAAGACATCAATGAAACTCCAATTGATGAAGAAATCATACTATCTAGGAATAACAGCCCATTTGTGTCGGTTACAGCTGAATCAGAAATAGAGACAACTGAAGAAAACCTTGAAGAATCTGATATACCAATACTTACAAAAGAGGTTCCTTCCTCGCCTCCAATAAGATCAAAGGGATATAATTTTAACTTTGATGAAATGGATGACCCATTTGCAACAAAAAATAAAATGAGGATGTCTCCACCCCCAATTTCAATTAATAAAGTAAATAAAACTAATACTGTGCATAAAAAAGAGAGCACTGCTGTAAAAGCGATCCCCAACCGCCGCAGATCACAGCCTCCTGAAAGAAAAAGGCAAACTATGAATAGAAAAAAGGTTAATACTTCATTTGATGCTGGTAGTATAAATGACCAGTACTCCGAAGGCGATTCGAAGCACCTAATACAAGACACAATGGAAATAAACATCACAGAAAATAAAGAAGTTTCAAAACTTCTTGATTTCACTCAAGTCTTAGATAAAACGATGGAGGAAAATCTTGATGCAATTCCAGAGGATCAAGTTGAAGTAAACCAGTCCCCAGCCGATATTAAAGTAAAAGGAATCTCAGAATCGAAATCGGAACCTGAATCTATAAAAACAACAATAAAAGAAGACTATACCTGCTCTTCAGACCATTCAACTTACTTCTCTGAAGGCTCTTCTTTTGACATCTCCTCAAAAAATGTATTCAATTTACCGGAAATCGATGACAAAAACTTTAATCCTTTTGCAACAAAGTCGAAAATGAGACAATCACCACCCATAGACTTTAAAACCCCTTTCAAAACTCAAAGCACACTAAACTCTTCACCAAATTCCACAATGGTTATCTTGCCAAAAGAAAGCACGATGATTTCCGCACAAAATGTAAAGGAACAAGGACAAGAAGACAAAATAGACATAGAACCTATGGAAAAAGACGCTTCCTACGACATTAGCAATACATCATCATTGTCTAAAAGCGCAGACGATAAAAACGTAACCACACGCGAAGTACACACAGAAGATGATGACACAGAAGAAGGCCCTTTTCTTGAAGCAGATGACGCTATCAATAAAATTTTGGATATAGATGATGACAATATGATGCAATTCAATGAGATACCAGCTCAAGCCAGCGAAGAAAATGCTGATGGTGGGGAATTGTTTATTGATGCTGCAGCTTTCGAATTTCTTTTAAATCAAAATCAATGTAACGTCGTTGCGGACAGTGGAAAAGAAAGCCTGTTTTTGAAGTTCGACCCTTTGTTCACGGAGAAAATGTCTCCAAGGGGAGAAATATTTGCTGCCCTCGGCCAAGTCCAGAAGCGCCAAAGTACTCCTACTAAGCCAACCAGACCATCACTTAGGAATGAAGCATCTCCCATCGCTGGACCTTCTAATCTGAACACCACTTATGATACTGAAACGAATGTGACACAAGACAGCATTGAAGACTTAAACATTACTGTAGCGAAACCGATGATGGTCGTGACTCCAGCCGTTAATGCAGCTGTGACACCAAGAAACAAGACCACAACTCCCCCCAGATCAAACCGACGTTCTATCAACTTCACGTCTCCTGCCATGGCTGTTATTGATAGACTTCTCTCACTAAGCGGAAACAATTCCCTCGTGGGACACGACACTACTGTTAGTACTCAAACAAAGAGAGAACACGCCGAAACTGATTTAGCACTCACACAACTAAGAGAACTTTTAGCTGAAAAAGAGATAGGCGTGTACCAACTTAGATCTGAGAGCAAGGAATTAAAAGATAGATTATCAACAATGGAAACTCAAGTGAAGATCCTCGAAGCAGACGGTCAAGACAGATTGAATAAAATAAATGAACTGAACGACCGTCTCGTCGAGAAGACTAAGATCAATAAAAGCATGGCGGCTGTGGTCGAGGAATATGAGAGGACGATCGCCAGTTTGATAGCTGAGACTGAACAGGATAAGAAGCGTCACGCAGAAGAACGAATGAGGTTATTAACCGAGAGAGATGAGCAAACGGCACATTTAGCGAGCATGGAGGTGTCATTCAGCGATTTACACAGTAAATACGAGAAAAGTAAGCAGGTGATACTAAGTTGTAAAGCCAATGAAGAAATCTGTAAAAAGTCAATCAGAGACTTTGAAGAGAACCTTGCAAAGATGCAACTAAATTACGAGGCGTTAAAACAGCATGCGACGTCGAAACTGAACCATGCCAACAAAGAGTTCCAGAGATTAGCCAAAGCGCACGAGTCCGAGGTGCTGAAACACAACGCATTAATAAAACGTAAAGACATGCACATTACATCCCTGGAAGAGACTCTCGCGCAAAAAAACAAAGCGAACGAGGAACTAACGGCGATATGCGACGAACTGATTAACAAGGTCGGCTGAGCTTAGTTTAGGCGTACGTAAACATTTGATTGTAGTCCGGTGTCTGTGATCTAGCTGGAGGTTCCAAGAATTGTGGCTTTAGTCCTTATCTCAGGATAGGTGTCATTAAGTACATAGTCTGTGAGGTTTGTGCCAAATTATTTAGTGTTTTTGTATACTTTTAGTAATCAGATTGTAATTTGCCATTTAATCCACATAATTTTTAATACAACTCCTAATTATTAATATTTGGTCAACATTAAAGATTCAAAGTTTTGTTTAGTTGGTTGCACGATTTATGTTATGCTGGACATAATAAGATTGTTCTATTTTTTATTGTTTTGACAAAACATCGACTTGTTTCGCTTGATTATTGGATTTGATTTGGGTTGCTATTGTAACAGTTAATATTGTCAACATTTTTTTTTTCATTTAGTAGGAGTGGTTCTATGATATATTTTGCCAAATATATGAAGTGTGAACTGTTGTGTACTAAAGTAGAAAATCTTTGTGCTCTTTTCAAGTCATAAGCATGTAAGAGTTGAACCACTACCTAGTTTATTTATTTTGTGAGCTGCTTAAAAATTATGATGTAAAGGACAATAGTGTAGTAATAGGGAAAGCAAAGCACAGAACTACAAATGTCTCGAAATTGTTCTGTGGGGGAAATAATATTTTAAAATTATTATGTACCTATATTCTTTGAACTTGTTAACGAATTTTAGAATTTTTACAAATATTTAAATATTGTAAAATAAATTATTCTGTATACTACGGAAATTAAGAAAATAGAATAATATAAATAATTGCATATTATACAGGTTGAGATTTTTTAGAGACTACCTTTCTAGAGTATATTCATAATAGTAAAATTTAAAACCTACTTTCTTAACCATTGTGTTTTAACTTTTCAAAATTGTGTCTAGTCTCAACAGCCTATACTTATTGGCCCATTGCTGGACGCAGGCCTCCCCCTGAAAAGCTCTTTATTATTTTTTATCTCATGGGGGGTAATGCCCATAATCCCCATGCTTTGCATGCGGGTTGGGGATCGCAGTTGTAGATCCATCTAGAAGAGGCGCTGCTGCCTGCCACCCGGTGTATGTCCCTTAGTCGCCTTCTACGACACCCACGGGAAGAGTTGGGGTGGTACAAATTCTAAGCCGGCACCACACGGCTACTTATGATTCTTTGCATTTTTCACAGACCATTGGTGGGCTTTTAAAAAAACTCAGCCTGTACAAATTTGATTAAAATTTACAAATAATTTTATATCAAAAAAGAGCTTCAAAATTGGAGAGCTATAAAAGATATCAAACAATCTTCTTTGAATGTTGTGCGAATCACTTTATTTTTGTTAAAAAAAAAGAGTATATTCTGCTTCTAAATAAGTAACTCAGCCTGTATAATTTTGATTAAAATTTACAAATAATTTTATCATAAACGAGCTTAAAAATTGGAAAACTATGTAAGATATCAATTCTTTGAATGTTGTGTGAATCACCTTATTTTTGTAAAAAAAAAAGATTATACTCTGTCGAAGTATATAAAGTAGTAATTAAAGTTATTGACCTTTGAGTAGTTTTTTTCTTATATTCCTAGGCACCTGAGATTTAAATTAGGTACCTACGTAATTTTAATCATCGACATCCGCAACTCGATTTTATACACTGCTGTGCTGGTGTCGGAGATAGTGTAATAATATGTTCCCTATGGTTGAAATTCAGCATAGAGTTGGAATAGGACAAGTGTATGACTATGTGGCGCGGTGGGCGAAGGTCTGCCTGCAACGCAGAAGTTTGCGGTTTAGAATCCCGTCTCGGGATAAATGTGTGTACGATCTGCAGACATTTCTTCAGGGTGTTCTGGTAGATACTTTATGCTGGGGTAACGCACACTTTTCTATATATTATATAATAAAAAATATCTATCTAAGTAATGTAATATACTATCCTATTATACTATCGTTTTTTGACATATTTGACTGAAAATGTGTCAAAAAATCGTCACTTGAGACGTGCGATACCTACGTTTGAGTATTTGGGGGTAGGCTTAGAATAATTATTACTCTAAGGGGGTAGGTATGTACATATCAGTTATCTAGTACCCATAATAACACAAGCTCTGCTTAGCTTAGGGCTAGATAATGCGGTGTGAATTGTCCAGCATTATTTATTTATTTATATATATAGGCCCTCCAAACCCTGTGCCAAAAATACAGTGCACACGGCTCATTTATTTGTGGTAGGTAGTAGGTAATTAGGTAGGTAAGGTACCACCAAGGCCGCAAGGGTCGTAATTGTATTGTATGTCAGCAGACCTACCTAGCTGTGCAGAGTTTATTCATATTCACTATGCACGGTGATTTATTATGTGGGCATACAAATTCCAAAGCATTCACATGGGCCACGTACCAGCCCGTGCCATTGCCCAGAAAAAAGGACTTTCTACATGGTAGCGCACGCTTGCAATCAGCCTTTTTCGCTCAAGATTTCCAGCGAGGAGGTCGCTGTGGTTACCATGGCGACCCACGACAAACACTGCCAAACCTATGCCCCCGACGTCAATAGCGTCAAAAGCGATTTTTACGATGCAAATGGTTACTCAGCGATGTATGACGAGACCGTTCCGGTGGTGAATGCCCGCGAAATCGAGAGCCCTAGCTCGTCCAGTGACGGTGACGAGGAAGTAGTTCGGGCTACGATGAACAAGTTTACTCCTCCGGTGAGGCACACGGCCAGACATGACTTCGACTCCGAGTCCGAGAGCGAGTCCGAGGCAGAGAAGTTTCTCAACAACGATTCTGCTCCAGAGGAGGTGAGTCTTCCATTTTAAGGCACCTCCGATTTGGAATTCAATATGTCAACAAAGACACTATCAACAAAACTTAACAAAAATTGAAAATAATAATAATATAAAACAACAAGGTTACAGCAAAGCTATCACTAAAAACTAGAACACAAACTTCAACACTGCATTATCTCAAATGTGCAGCGAAATGATTTAAAATTGAATTCGAAAATTAACGAGAAATCAATAAGTAGGTAGGTACCTACCTACCTAAATGATAAATGAAAGCTTTTAAAGACAAACATTGTTTCGAGCTTTTGTGCTTTGATTCGAAAACAATGTGGACGTTAAATAATTTCCAACAATATTCCTTGGGTTTTTGTAACCCATTTTTACCTATACAAAAATGTCCTGGTTTTTAAATCCGAGTAGGTATATTATAGGCAGTTAGATAAGCAACAACAAAACATCATTTTGTATGTTTTTTATAGTGGGTGTTAGAAATGAGTTGCTTAGAGTAACCTTATGTACCTAGGTATACCTAATTACCTATATAGTATACCTAATAGTTATTTGGGTAAAACAAAGAAAACGCTACTATTCATTTGTTTCTCTTTTGTAAATAAAAGTCGTTAAATCTAAGGTTCCATAAACCCGGAACGTAGGCTACCTAGGTACTAAAATCTGCATAACCCATTACGACTAGATTTTATGCGTCGTCGTAGACGTAGCATTGCTAATTTCTGTAACTTCAGTTTCTTTTTGAAATCCATTACAAAATACAAATTGCGGCAAGCACGCAAGAAGATCGTTTATAACAGTTTTATTTAACAATAGTATGAGCGTAATTTATTGTCTGAGGCACTAGAATAGATACCTAGCATTGTTGAATTTACGATGCATCTGCATCGTCAAGTAAGACAACCACCACATAGCGACGCGAAATCTGCTGCAGTATGACGGAAAGAGCTTTGTGTGTAGGTAGGTACGTACGACATATGGGTGTATCGCCGTCGTCGGTCGAGCTGACTTGATGCAAGCGAAGAACACCCTTATCTCATAGATATAGAGTTCTTTCTGATCAGCTTTAGCCAGTCGAATGTGGGGAGATCTTACGCCACCTGCTACGCACTGTAAACTAGGAAGTAACTTTCCTGAAATAGATCAGAGGATGAAGACCTTTTTTCCCCGAAGTTTTCACATGTGCTGGAGTTATTTTGAAATTGGTAGGGGACTCCCCTTATACCTACTTATAGATAAACTTAAAGGGGCCTCACCTTCCCCTGAAGTTATTTTCTAACGTTAGGATAACACTCCCTGAATAAAAAGTAGGTAAAGTATCGACTATAGCTAGCTTTGGAGACGATTTTAGGGAGACTTTCTTAAGATCTTTAGTTCCATGAATATTTTGCTTAGGAGTTTAATGATTAAATGACCTAGATGGGTACCACCTAGTTAGCTAGGTAGGGCACCTACTAAGAATTTTACTTAGTAGGGAGGTAACTTGTTACTATCTCCCCCGCCTCTCTAGCCTAGACCTTCTAGTTTCGGCGTAACATAACAAATTATTGCGTGAATAATTTGTTATGTTTTTTCATTTTCTTGTCCCAAATTGAAACGTTGAAAAGTTGATTTCTAATATGCATCTATCTTGTTAAACGTTAGCTAACTTTAAAGAGTTAGTAGTTAGTACATGCAACCAAGGATAGCGACCCTGCAAGTTCTAGCCAGATATTTTATTTTGCATTGTACCTAGAGACCTATTTATTGAAAATCAATTCCCTATCAAATTATCAATGAATATTATTTCTTACGGTAATGGTCAAGTCACCTGAACGAAAAACGGAAGACAGGATGACCCAGCAGCGCCCTGATAAGACTTTGGAGGTTCAGAGGCCAGTCTCGAAGCTTGGGAAGAGTGATAGCATTCGGCCAACAGCCAGCACCAGCCGGGTCTCGAAACCACCTCTGAAACGTGATGATTCTTCTAACTCTGGTAAGTGTAATTTTATACTTCGTCTTATAACCGGTTTCTACTAAAACGCCGAGGAGAGTTGTGTGAACCAAGAGAATGTGTGAGATATTTTTTGATACCGTCTGTCCGTGGCTCTCATCATTAGGGGGTAATTAAATTAAATTTAAGATATACTTATTCGTTATTTCTACACAATTCTCGTCTTATATAAAAATATGGGGAAAACAAGTGTTCGCATGAGTCTGGTCTTAGTGGCCTTGGTAATATGTCTCAGTCTGTTCCTCCCTATTTTATTGAGAATGGACAGACCATTGTTATTCACTCTATCGCTATTCGTCATTTTACTTCGTCTACTCTGCACCCTCCCTTATTGGAGATTTGTGTACCAACCAAGATTGTAAGATTGAACCCACATAAGCACTTCGCAGTTTACAAGATGTGTTATGTCCGGTTAGTAGTCGTTGGCACAGTCTACGACCATCATCTTGGTTCACTGCAAAGCACTGATCCTGCTCCATCTTAAGAAGTAAATCCTCTTCATGACTGTTTTAATTGTTAGAATCAAAGTTAGAATATACTTTAATGCACAATAGTTGTACTGGGCGAACAAAGCTAGATAGCATTCTACTAGCATTCTCTACTTTGGTGTTTATTGACGCGAACATTACCTTACAAAAACGAGGTTTCTGTTCAGGAGACTCTTGAAACTTAACTTTAACTAAGCTCGCCTAACAGCCATGGTTACGTGCGCACAAAACAAGACTCTTTCTATTAACTTTTACTTTTCAAATCATATTTTAACTATAAGTACCTCAACTACCCTCAATGACAATATCTGTTACTCCAGAAACCGACAGCGGCGACATAGAAGCGGAGCTGACGGGCGGCGTAGCCGGCGCAGGCAGCGGTCGCAAGCGTGGCCCCGTCACCAGTGGCGTGGTCATCCCAGCAGAGGGCGCATACGATCCCAAGCACTTTCAGGATCTGAAGGTGCCTCCAGAGATGGAGAACATCTTCCAGTACATCATGAAGTAAGTCTATGTATAGAGTAGAAGTCCTCCAAACGTGATGGGTAGGCAGTGGCGAGGTCTGTCTCGACTACTCTCGAGGGATTCCGGAGTTGTGATAGTTCGGAAATTCGTAGGGAATACCGAGACATAATGTCGCAATAATTTATCAAAAAATGGAGTTCTTATTGGTTTTTGCTTTCTCCTTATTCTGGAACGGACAAATGACAGCTTGATCTAGCTTACAAGAGCTCACATTATTTGTTATAGATTCGTAGGTAGGATTATTGACTTCGCAAGTCTTCTAAAATGATTGCACCGAGCATGCACTGAAATATCCGATTTCGGTAGGAACATGAAAAAACTCTGATTGCTTTTTTTACTTGTCTCAAAAGCCCCTTGTTGATGGATTTGCAGTATTTGTATTTTTGAACACTTATAGTAATGAACGTAAATATTCAGATATACGATAGATGAAGAAAAAACCTGTAGAAGACGAGTAATCGAATAGAATTAATGAAAATTATCGGGTTTCTTCAATAATAGAATACAAAATTCGCCTAAAAATGTTTTTATTAAAATGCTCTAAATTATCAGCGACAATTTGTTTGTAAAAATAAACTCAATAAAAACTACCATTGCTGAGTTTAATCTATAAAAACACAGAATTAAAGATTTTCCCTATGATAGAAGCGACATTTAATAAAAAAAATATGAAATTAAAAAAACGAACTGTCCATCAGCGAATCACGACCGTAAACATCACTTTCGAATGCGAATAAAAACATTAAAAACTCGCAATACACCAACTGTTTAGTCAGCCATAACAATACCTACTAGCATCTCTAGCATCCAATCTCGTCTGTTACAAAGAAGTTACCCATCATTTTTCTGTGTTTATAAAATATAAACAATGATCTTTAGATAAATTTGACAGTCATTGACCTCGGCGTAAGCTAAAACTGCTTTGGCAAGCTGACAAAATCATATAAGACGTAGACGAAGACAGCAGAACAACAAAACAAATCGCATCGTTTTACAATGCCAAACATTTTGGCGCAATTATGCCTTTTTATTACCTACCCGATGCGATCCCCAATCCGCATGCCCAGCGTTGGGATTAAATGCACTACCCCCCCCATGATATAAAAAATCAGGCCTCTGCTGGACGTACAGCAGTGGACCATTATAGGCTGAGATGAGATGATTTACCCGATGCGATTGATAGAAAGAAATAAATTCAATTTATTGGCTCATGTTGGTGGAATAATTATGCCCTAATTCCGCCAAATCATAGTCTACACTAATAGGTACCTATTATAAAGAGTAAAAATTTGTATTTTTGTATGTAACGAATAAACTTAAAAACTACTGGACCGATTTCAAAAATTATTTTGCCGGTTAGAAAGCTACACACTGAGTAACTGTGGGCTATAGAATATACCCATGCGAAGCTGGGGCGGACGGCTAGTATATAATACATATGTACTTATGTACCAACGGATTCTACCACCAACGCTCCCAACTTCAATTCGTAATATAATATAGGTACCTATACCAAAAACGGTGACTGAAAACTTTTGTATTTTCCACATGGTGTTGTTATTCTGTAACTTATAGACAATAGGACATGTCATTTTCGACGTAAAAATATGCATGCGATTTGCTCATATTTCGTTACAGGTTTTTTTTTGTTAATTTTTAGATTATGAAGTAGAACAACCAGGGACTTAAATAATTACTATTCAAATACAAAAATATAACGTAATATGGTAGAAATATGCTCGAATTACAAATCATTTAGGTATAACGTTTGTATGGGCAATTCATCCGACGACGCTGGCTCCATAGATGCGTCGAAAATTTATAAGGTAATAATTTGTAAAGAGAGCAAAAAAACCCGCGAGCAGAAAAGCCGCTTGTGTTAAATAATAAAACTTCTAAAGAAAGTTTTTGCATTCCAGGCCTCGATATTGCCTGGACACCATCCAAGTTCCAGCATATAGGTATCTACCATTGGCGATAAACCTAATTAGGTTAGTCGGGAGTAAAGACTCTTGGCAACCGGCGTGCAATCAATTGCTAATTTCATTGCTTTCCTTTTGAATTGGAATTCCAGTAGCTATGCAGACAGAATACGTTTATTGTAATGTATGTAATGTTCATTAGCTAGCAAAGATGCAGATATTCGTGTGAAAATGTTACTTCACGCGTTATTAACATGTATTCTTAGTGAGTGGATGTAAGGACACGGTCGATTAAGCTACATTCGTCTTTACCCTGATGTTTTTTTAGTAAAAAAAACTACATCAATAAACATAGAATCTGTACGCTTGCATAAAGGCATTTTTAAGAGTGCGCCTAATTCAAAAATCAAGCAAATTGTGTATTTTTAAACCCTTAAATTTATGGTAACGAACTTAAATATTCTAATTTTCTGACTGCTTTTTATCTGAATAATATATCTCTAGTTATTTCTCATATTATAGTAAAATACCTTATTATTGCATCAGCCTTTAAGAGGGTCAGAGGGAGTCTAAATTCAAAATGGGTCCAGCCGGTGCAGGGTACATTAGTTTAGAAATATACTTTTGACAATGATGTTTTACTATATTATAATATCATTGACTTTTGATACCAATAAAATATTGAACAATTATTGATTGTTAATCCTGCACCAAGATCCTATTACCTATCACAGGATAATATAATACAAAACAAACTATGTAGGTAGGTACCTACTAGTACTAGGTAGCCCTTTCACAAGACGAATGTCATGAAATAATTAGAGTCGTTGGCTCAGCGTCAAGATCGACGCAATATCAATGCCATGTGCCAACTCCACCTGCCTTTGAACCTGGTGGAAAGTAGAGAATCTGTTCCAAGTCCATTCCTAAATTAGTTAGCGTCAATGATGCGCCAATTGTAATTACGACTCTATTGTTGCTTTCTTTTGTGCGAACTTTTGTGGCAGGTTGGGTTGATTGTAGCCCTTGAGCAACCTGCTTTTGTTGAATTGCACGATATTGATACGCAAGTATGAAGTACGTGTTTTTGAGTGAAGACCGCGACTCGGCAAACATAGTGTAGGACGCCCTCCGACCAGGTGGGATGACGATTTGCGAAAGACTGCTCGCAGATGCTGTATGCGGCAAGCTGAAGACAGGGCGCTATGGCGCTCATTAGGGCCCCTATGTCCAGCAGTGGACTAGTATAGGCTAATGATGACGATAATGACGAACTCACAATAAATGGAATGGACTCCATTCTTCATTCCATGATAGGTACTTACCTATACCTACTTATTTTATTAGATGGAATTTATTTATTCCGGAAAGAATCAAAGAATCGGAGCTGGGTTCTTTTGGTCAGGACAGGACAATAAGGTTATCGGCAGCGGCACTCCAAACTGTAAATATGAGGATTGTGGTACCGTCCCACACCCACTCGACTCCCACTGAAACATTGTCAGGCTGATTTAATAACGGCCTTGATTCAATTGCGGTAGAGTACACTGTTGATAAGTTTAAATGGGGTCTTGTTTAGCTCAAACTAGGTCCCATTGTTGATATTAATTCTATGCATCGGGAACTGAGATTTAAATTGAAGTGAATTAGGAAGTCCATATCGAATGTATGATGGCTGCCAGAAAGGCAGTGGAAACTCAATGTATGGGACTTACGCAGGACCCGATAGAAAGGCGTGAGAAAGGCGACCTGCCGAGTGATTTCGGTAAAATATCCCATTCAATGGATCATCATCCGGGGAGACTGGCTGTAATTTATGTTACCATAATAAATACACAGAATTTTCGTCGACGCTGTTAACGTCAAAATATCACAAATGTCAAATCAATTATAATATTTTTATTTTTAACTTATTGAACGTTAGTTATACCTAATAGGTACTAATGTTACTCACACTTGACTTCGTTTTCTCGACTTCGTTGCGCGCTAATGCAATATATAAAACTGTTTGTAAATTTGAATCAGAATTGCTGATATCGAACAAAAAAAGGGCAAGTGCGAGTAATGTAACAATTGACTTTTACTTAGGTTAAATATTGACGTTGTCGTCTACGAATAAATAATATTTATTCGTAGGTTGTCGTATAAAATTCTGTCGTCGATCGACCCCATCCCGCCAAATAATTGTATGCATTTTCAGTACCATATTGGCAACCGAAATCGTTTATGGCATTTCTCCCCGGATGGCCCATTCAATGGGAATGGGATATTTTACCGTAATCATTCAGCTGTACCCAACTGTGGGAGAATATGGGTTGATATTTATAGAATACTAGCTAATGCTTAGCCTTGTGGTGCCGTCTTAGAATACTAGCTAATGCTTAGCCTTGTGGTGCCGTCTTAGAATTTGCACCACCCCAACTCTTGCCGTGGGTGTCGTAAGAGGCGAGTAAGCCGCTGCGCAAACGTTAAACACTATTTTTTTATTATTCTATTTTTAATGGAACTTTGAGTCATTGGTATGACTATGTCAGTCCCGTATTTTAACAAATTATTGTCTAAAACTAGCGTACATAATTAATAATGATAATAATAGACACTTAGTTTCCAGTTACCGACACTGAACACTTGACCGTGAAAAGTGGGAGCAACTGGACACAAAAATAGTTTACGTTTGCGCTGGGAGTGATTGATTTTATACTGGTTCTATAGACGGGTTCTATAGACTGGTTCTATTTGACGACCTCAGTGGCGCAGCGGGCGAGAGTCTGCCTTCGACGCAAGAGGTTGCGGGTTCGATCCCCGCCTCGGAACAAATTTGTG
Source organism: Eupithecia vulgata (assembly GCA_946478455.1). NCBI lineage: Eukaryota > Metazoa > Arthropoda > Insecta > Lepidoptera > Geometridae > Eupithecia > Eupithecia vulgata. The sequence continues at coordinate 2,122,888 of OX297877.1, forward strand.
TACGATCTGCAGAAATTTGTTCCGTTGGTCTGGGTGTTTTTCTATGTATAATAAAAAATATCTATCTATGTAATGTATAATATTACGTATATCAGTTATCTAGTACCCATAACACAAGCTCTGCTTAACCGATTCGTTGCTGCACCCATTTTGAAAAACTTTTCACCAGGACTGTGAACAAATTTTCTATGACACGACTGGCGTGTCAAGCGCCATAGAAGTCCATGGCACGCTTAGCGTGCCATCAGCCATGTGTATAAAACTACATGCTTTTTTTGCTTTTTTACTGGTCTAGACTTGTTTCAAGTTTAGTTGGAATCAAACCACGGGAGTGTACGGCACGATACGTTAATTACATTGGTTTTGAAGAGGTAACTAAGTGTTTTTCCTGAAATGGAAGGTAAGTGACTTTACTTTTTCAGATGTTTCAAACCTTTTTTGATATTTTATCTAACTTTTACTAAAAATGTCACTTAGTGACTTGTTGCAGTAGTACAACGACGAAATGTTCGGATTATTTTGTCAAATTGACCTACTTTTTCTAGATTTAAATCGAAAACGCAAATACATTCCTGAAACAGAAAACTATGATAATGATGAAACTCAATGTGAAAATGAAGAAGAAACTTTGAATTATATATTTGAACAAAACTCACAATCATACTCAGATGTTGGAAATGACAAGCCTCAAAAGAAATTTAAGAACAGTGGTACATGCACAGAAATTGACGATAAAAATACTAATTCAGTACCCTCCATAATAGATTTGCATGGATGCAAAAGTTTCGGCGAGTTTATAAAAATATTTTTGTCAGAATAATCTTCATAAAAAGGTATTGTTTTTTACTTTGATTGTACGGATAAACATTCCAAGTATAAAATAAAAGACTTGCCGTACATAAAAATTGTTGGTTTTTCAAAATACATCATATTTTACAACACTCCTCGGAATTTACTTTTTCTCGTACTTATCACGAACCTTGTGTAATTATCATAGCCTAACTTCGGAATGTTTATCTACTAATCCCTAGACAATTTCATGGAGAATCTAAATATATAAAGGTGTCAATAGGTATTCTAACGAGATAATTGCGAATATGTCGCGCGCGTGTCGCGCGTCCCACTTTGGGACGCTCAGCGTACGCTCACTGCAGAGGTCTGCCACGCCAGCGCTTTAAGCGCCGCGAGGTCCGCCCCTTGATGAGAGAGAATAGATCACCGATTTGCGATACGCAACCAGCATGCCCTGGGTGAGGATTATGGGCATTACCCCCATGCGATAAAAGCCAATAAGGCGAGTATCAGATGGAGGCCTGCTCCAGCCCTAGACCAATAAAGGCTGTTGAGGTTGAGTTTATGCTTATCTAGGCTGCTTGAATAACTTCAATAGGGTGTGAAACCAAATTCAATGTTTGACCACTCCACAAGAAGAGAGATGTGTTTTAGTTTGAAATGCACAGACTCTATATTTGTGCAAAATATCTTTTCTTTTCGCTTTCATTGAGCCTTTTTTGCCTTCATCAGAAAGTCAAGAGCTCCTTACGATATTTTATCATGGTATCAAATAAATAAATTAGAATTTTACGCTTCAAGCCGACAAGCGAAGATTCTACGTCAAATTTTAAACCTAAAGCAGTAGATATTAAAATCCAATTTTAGCCAATTTTATCAACAGAATTTCTTTCAAAATAGATTTTGAAAGAAATTCTGTTGATAAAATTGGCGCAGAATCAAAATTTATGTTACTTTTTTATTCAAATACTAAAGTTGTTTAAGCTGGGTCTGGTGCCACCGTGTGCTGGCTGTGCTGTGACCTAGCCTAACCGCGGATGTAAGACAAGCCGCTCGCGAGTAAAAAGCGAAAATATCTTGTTTCATGATATTGATATGCAGCCGTCACGCGACGGTGCAGTGTCTCTGACAACATTTCGAATGGTTTCTGTTATACTTGTCAGTTTCGTAATAGTTTATTGAGTTATGGTAACGGCTTCGAAAGAATTAAATGCATGCATCGTAATTCGTAGTCTTGCTTGATTGAGTTGAGCTGGAGTGGATAGGTAGAAATCGATACTTTCCTTGATTATTTTTCAACAATCAAATAATTGAGGTTCTGTTAATAAAATAAAATCGGCCAAGTGTGAGTCTGACTCGCGCACGAAGGGTTCCGTACCATTATCTATAAAAACGGCAAAAAATCACGTTTGTTGTATGGGAACCCCATTAAATATTTATTTTATTCTGTTTTTTAGTATTTGTTGTTATAGCGGCAATAGAAATACATCGTCTGTGAACATTTCACCTAACTATCACGTTTCATGAGATACAGCCTGGTGACAGACGGACAGACAGCCAGACGGACGGACAGCGAAGTCTTAGTAATATGATCCCGTTTTACCCTTTTGGTACGGAACCCAAAAAATTGGCGACTATATTAAAATCGTTGAAAAGGTTGTTTTTGTACTCATTTATTTCCTTATTAAATTAGTGAAGTCAAATTAATTCTAGACTTAGACCTACCTACTTATTTTTAAAGTTTTCACAGAAAGAATCCACCCCGAGTTAAAACTACGTTAAACTACCTTTAATTATACGCCCTATATAATCGAACTGCTTTTCCTCAGGAAGTTATAACTCTCGGAAAACCTCTCTCTCTCTCTAAGTTCCCTCTTAGAGAGAAAGGTCACCAGGTGCTCTACTAAGTAGTTAGTGGTTGTGCCATTCCTAAATTAGTCCATTATGTGTGTTATCCTCCCGCTAACTTCTGTATGTATATAAACTAAAAACCCGCTTATTACCTTCCAGATACACCCCTCAGAAGATAGACATAGAGTTCAAACTGCAGCCGTTCGTGCCTGAGTACGTCCCCGGGGTGGGCGACGCGGATGCCTTCCTCAAGGTGAGCACCCCCGCACAGGACCCGCGGGGGGCGGCCTTGGACGAGAGGGTGCACGACCATATTGATAACTTGGGTAAGGAGAGAATATTATGATAACTTCGGTGAACAAAAAGCTCGGTATGAATCACACTAATTACATTAAAAAATAATGCTGGACAATTGACACAGCATTATCTAGCCCCAAGCTAAGCAGAGCTTGTGTTATGGATACTAGATAACTAATATACATAATATAATACAATAGGTATATAGATAGATATTTTTTACTATAGGTACATAAAAACGACCAGAACAACCAGAACCGGAACAAACACCTGCAGATCATATAAATATTTGTCTCGAGGCGGGTATCGAACCTGCAACTTCCTGCGTCGCAGGCGGACCTTCGCCCACCGCGCCACAGAGGTCGTCAATAAAAAAAAAATTCTTTAAAATGTAACTAATAAATAATTTATTTGTACACTTCTACTTCTTCTACCGCCTCTCCTATAATTTCTCCTGGAAGAAAACTCTTATTAAGGGTTAAGCTCGCCTTTGTACATATTTACTAGCAACATCGATAGATTTGATCAAAGATTTGGATACTAGTTTCTGCCCGCGGATTCGTATGCGTTGTTATTATGAAAACGTTTATTCATTCTTTCTTAAGGAAACTGAAATTTTATGAGTTAAATTGTAGCCTATGGTTGATTTCAGGTCAAGAGCTACACCTATGCAGATTTTTAGCCTGATCTGTTAAGAAGCTTTTGCGTAAAGAAGTCACAATCATCCATACATACATACATCCAAACTTTAGCATTTTTAATATTAGTGTGATGTGATGTAATTTCATTTGAAATTAACTACGCAAAATACTTAGGAATCATGGACAAAGATATTGGATGAGTGGAATGGGACAGTAAAACCCGGCTACGGATGATGATGATGAATCTAAAGATATTCCAAGTTCTGTGAATAATGCGACGCCTAATCTTTGCATTGTTATTTTCCAGGTCTCAATGTGCTGGACGAGCCCTCGGCGGAGCAGAGCGACTCTGCGCTCCTGCATCTACAGCTGAGGGCCCTCTCCAAGACTAACAGCGCCAAGTCTACCGTGGTCAGTACGTCTTATTAGTTTGACACGTGTCAAGGTTATTTGGATATTTCATGGGAAGTGATTTATGGTATAAAAAGTAGATTAATTTAATTCCCGTTGTAAACCTACATCTTCCTATTCTATAGCAAACATCCATTTATCCATACAAAGGATATACATACTTACCAGGTTGTCTGGCAAAGGGCTCTTGGGCGATTGTCACGTGTTATAATTGTTTCATTAGTAAATTATCTTTTAGTTTTAAATGTGCAATAAAAGTATTTTATATATCTCATCATCATATATCTATCTATACCTAATTAGTACGTCAAAAAGACACCCTCCGACTGTCATAATCCTTTTTGTCAGAACGCGTAGAGACCGTAGAACTTGGAACCGCACTTATAAAAAATATCTATCTATGTAATGTATAATATTACGTATATCAGTTATCTAGTACCCATAACACAAGCTCTGCTTACTTTGGGGCTAGATAATGCTGTGTGAATTGTCCAGCATTATTTATTTATTTATTTATCAACTTTTAGCTGTGGCTTCTTTCAAAGTCGAGTTTCTGACGCTCCTTCGATCGTTAAGTTAATATACGCCATTAAACATGCTCTGCGTCCGATTCCTTAAAAAAGTTTTCGCCAGGACTCACCTGGAAAATCCTCTGGCGCTAAGGTTCTCCGACGACGAACATTTTGTGTTTATGCTGGCTTTTTATGCCACCTCAGACATTTCAGTCTTAAGTTCATTGTGTTTAATGAATCTATTGTTGTATTTTCAGCTGACAAAGAAGATCGACAATGCTGAAAAGCACGGCAAGGCGATCGAGCGCTGGATAAAGGATGTCAGCGAACTGCATCTGTCGAAACCAGCGCCCACTGTCTCCTATACCAAGTACCTAATTACCTTTTTGTCTAATACTAAAACGGTTAAAATCGGTTATACCTATTTCTTATCGGATTATATGCAAAATTTCATTGAAATTGTCGACGTACTTTCCAAATCTGAAAACTTGTATGGAGGGTAAGAGGTTCGCTCAGATATGAATCCTAAGTGTACCGCGTCTATTGGAGTTTGAAGGCCTACATTGAGTGAAGTCTGGTCAAAGCTGATCAAAGTCAATAAGTTATTTATTACTATTTATTTTTTATTATTTATTACTTAGGCTAAGGGTTACGGAGGATGTCGTACTTAAATTTAAATGACCTTTCTAGATAAAACGTTTTACTTCTCTTGACGACCTATGTGGCGCGGTGGGCGAAGGTCTGCCTGCGACGCAGAAGGTTGCGGATTCGATTCCCGCCTCGGGACTCGGGACAAATGTGTGTCCGATCTGCAGACATTTGTTCAGGGTGTTCTGGTCGTTTTCTATTGTGTGTCCGATCTGCAGACATTTGTTCAGGGTGTTCTGGTCGTTTTCTATATATAATAAAAAATATCTATGTATTGTATTATATTATGTATGTATATCAGTTATCTAGTACCCATCACACATGCTCTGCTTAGCTTGGGGCTAGATAATGTTGTGTGAATTGTCCAGCATTATTTATTTACTTCTTCTGCAGTAAAATGCCTGACATCGACACTCTAATGGAAGAATGGCCGGAGTCAATGGAAGAGAAGCTGAACTCTGTCGGGTTCCCGCCAGCCTCGCTCGACTGCAGTCTGTCAGACTACTCGGCGCTGCTGTGCGGGCTTTTCGACATTCCCACGTTTGGGGATACACCTGCCGACAGGTAAAATGTCAATTTGTACCTAGTAGTCCAGTAACTGAGCCAAACTAGCGCCGCCACCTATTTTATTTCGTTGAACAAAGGTAATTTCAAAATTTTCAATGGGCAGTTTGTGATACCTTTTTATAAGCTTTTTTAATGCCTCTATCATAGTTTTATTTTGTATAGTTTAGGAGATACCACAGATGGCCACCAAACTTATTATGATGTGATTTCTATAATGACAATATCCCTATATTTTCTCCACCAGGATCCAAGCTCTCCACGTTCTCTTCAGCCTGTACTCAGCAGTACGAGGATCGCAGCTCTACGCGGAACGACTCCGAGAGGCAGAGAGTGTTGCTGAATAATGAACCTTGTGTGCTTTTACTGTAAGTTTGAAGTAAAATTTATTTTATACGAGTTTGTGTTCATATTTGAAAGAATAGACCTCAATATAGCTACATCTCAAACGATCGCAAAATATAATAATACAAGCCTGTATAATAAAAGCTTGCTCAGTCACTGAGCTGTGCTTAAGTGATGCTTTTCTATGGCATAAACGTTACTCAAGGATATATCTATGACTGAGCATGCTTTCATACTTGCAAGGCATCAGGGATAGAAACCGCGCATAGTGTTAAAATAACGCCACATGATCGCCATGTCGCTGCCGGATCGTAGAATCAGCCCGTTGGTTCGTTTTATTCGACGAGATGGCTATGGTATGGGGCGAACACCTAAGCCTATACAAAATTACTTTCCAATTAATTTGGCAACTACACCTTTTATTGCAATATATTTTTGCATATATATTCGGATTAGAAATAGCTAAGTATGTACCGTTTTAGTATTTCAAAATACATAATCGTTCGAGTTGACGACCGATGTGGCGCGGTGGGCGAAGGTCTGCCTGCGACGCAAAAGGTTGCGGGTTCGATTCCCGCCTCGGGACAAATGTGTGTACGATCTTCAGGCATTTGTTCAAAGTGTTCTGGTCGTTTTCTATCTATAATAAAAAATATCTATATATGTATTGTGTTGTATTGTTTATCAGTTATCTAGTACATGGGTACTAGAACACAAGCTCTGCTTAGCTTGGGGCTAGATAATGCTGTGTGAATTGTCCAGCATTTTTTTTATAATCATCTTTAAATGACAGCGAAAACTCATTTCAATTCTATGTATGCAAAATTTCATTAAAATCGGGGACGGTTTCCAAATTAATCGAAAAGTAAATGGGGACTTAACGCATTCACTGCCCAGCCTCCGCGACACGGACCCGCACATCGACTTCTGCGTCTTGGGCCTTGAAAGTGTTAAAGGTTCTCGGCCACCTTAAGACGTTTAGCCATATAGTTGAACGTAGATCGTTCAACAATCGGCATGGGCAATTAATTGAATAGCGCCGTTTTGCAGTAGAACCAATCTATTCAAACGGGCTGATTGTAAAAACCCGTGACGACAGCCTGCAGCCACTGGAATACCACACATGGCATGTTTTTGAGGGTCCATCCATAAGTAGTTAAACACATCTCTCTGTATTCGTGGTTCGCGATTTAGAGTCACAATTGAAGGTAGGTAGGTATCTTAGCCGTATGGTGCTGGCTTAGAATTTGCACTACCCCAACTCTTCCCGTGGGTGTCGTTAGAGGTGACTAAGGGACATACACCGAGGGGCGGGCTGCAGCGCCTTTTGCAGAATAGATCTACCACGGAACTGCGATCCCAAACCCGCATGCCCAGCGTGGGGATAATGGGCATTTCCCCCCATGAAATAAAAAATCAGAGGTTGAGGTATCTTTCTGCAGAGAACTGAGAAGTCAATAAAACAACAATAATACTTTGGCAATTCTTATAATTATCCAGAATTCCGTAACATTACATAAACAAAATATAGTCTATGCTCAAACAAACAATAGCCTCATAGGATTCAAGTTGGCAGTACTTTGAGAGGAACCAAGGCGTTGTCTCCAGAAGAACAAAGACTTGTCTTAACCGACGTTAAGGTTGATCGTCGCGGCGCGAAATTAAAATACTTTTGTAATTTATAACCTTTTCTGCGTTCCACAAGCAATAAAACTAGCGAAAAAGTAATTTGGCGCAAATAGTAAAACATTTTCTATGAACTCATGATAAAACCGCACAAAAAATTGAATTTCGCGCCATTCCGCGACAAACCACCATAAGGCGATCCCTCACCGAAGCATTCCTTTGTAATGTAACAATCAAAGATTCGATTTGAGTATAACCACAGATTAGGTTATCTTATTTCGTAACAGAACCTTACTTAATCGTTATCACCAGTCTATTTTGAGCCTAATATAGGTGAAAATAATGCTCCAAACGTTCTGCTCGCTTTCAGAGATACGGTCGATGAAAGCCACCCGCGCCCACCACCTCTGCAGTCCTCTTGGCTGCAGGACGCGGAGAGGTCAGGCGCAGTACTAACGTGCTAACCTAACCGGTTCGAGCTGCTACTGTGAATTTACGTTACAATACTGAATCGCTGACTGACGAGTAATGCCCCTCACTCACTGATATAAAGCTGTAATTTGAACTGTTACATTACAGACGAATGCCCGGTGAGAGACCACCTTTATTGCAATCTTCTTTTTTAATCGATGACATGTTTGTATTATAGTCTGCGACGAATTGCGGTCTAGACATGTCGAACAAAGTGTGCAAAAAATTCTAGTGGAGACGTCTTTTTACGTAGACTAACAAAGCTAAACTGACCCCTTTACAAGCAAGTGATGGATTAGATCAACGGTGTTGCCACATTTGCAAATGTCTGATAGGTTTGACTAGAAAATAGTTCAAAATAAATTTGTAAAGGAGCCCAAAGTATACATATTTGTCAAATTTATTGCAATTTCGGACGGTTAAACGTTTTCCAAATATAATTTTAATACAATCTATTTTTTTAATTTTTACAGGTTATATCGAGAATTGCACATTATTTAAACCGGTGATAATGAGATCTAATTTAGGGTACTAGTTGGAAGACTACATTAAAAATAAAGAAGGGTAATCGTACCAATTTACGTCACACAATCTCAAAAAAAAAAAAAACAATTTACAATATTTTCGATACAAACCTCTGTGGCAAAAATTGGTGGATTACCCCCTAGCTATTCACATGTTTCATACAAAAATAATCTGTTTACATCTAGAAATTCATAAGTTAATACGTTTTAGGATAAGGATAAATTTTGAAGGTAATTTAATATCTAATTTGGATAGTAAGTAGTCAATTTAAAAACTACAGAATATTGTTTTGCAGTTCTTAACTTATGAAGTTATACTGTTGGCTTAGCATGTTTATACCTGCAACTTCAATAATTTACTCAGATTGATAATTTTTATATTCAGTTTTTTTGTACATTGTTTGCAACAGTCTGCAGTTAGCTAATTTTATTTTTGTAGATTGTCTGCAGATGAATTGTTTCAATAGTAAATACTAGTATTGATATGGATCAGTTTAGCTACCTGTAGATTATTTGCAACAGTCTTAATGATTTCTGGCAATATATTTTTACGAAATTATTTTATCAGTTAGCGATACGATTTTTTTTTAGGAAAAACCTTACATATGTTTTCCTAAAAAAATATATTACGAATTGTAGTTGCGAGCAGCTGTCGCGGAATCCATAGCTACTGTCCTACGTGTCCATGCTAAGCCTGTGGTTTTCATAAGGAGAACTGTACAACAATACTAAGAGAAAATTTGAGTTACAATAATCTAAGTTGACTTTAATAAAAATCTACGCACACACACACACACTATCCTATATTTACACAACGATTCGCCACTCTTATCACAGTTCCAATAATTTGCACCCACACTTAATCCTAAAATAATACTACACAATCTACATAAGACATCCTTCGACAGTCGTGATGAGTTTACAAAATAGGCATTATAATATTTTTTTTTGTAAAGTTGGGTACCGACTGGTGTATCAAGTCGTAATAAAACAATAGACGGAGCTATAATATATATTAATATAGCTGGCTTTTATTTCGGTCAACGAATTAGCATTGCCATTCAACGTGGCAATGCTGCCAGTATTCTGGGCACTCTTCCTTCTAGTGAAGGCTTAGATTTTTAGAAAATAGATGTAAGTGTAAATATTAGTTGTAATTATTTTTTATAGTAAGCTATATATTACGGTATAGCAAGCTGCTACAGACGGTGGCTATGCTAAAATATATATTTTTGCACTCACTAGCTCTGCCGGAAAATATATCGTGCTATATCTGTCGATATATTTTGGTTACTTAATAAAAATATACGTTATAGCTACATATGTGGTCACTTGCGAATTACTATAGAAAATATACCGTAATATACCTTGCTATGATTTATATTAAAATATATTAAAAGCGCCGTCTGTTGTAAGCTGTAATAATCTTTTCGCAGTTAGCATGATACAAGAGAAAATCTGTCTTGTTGCCAGCGCCATCTTTCGTCATACTGACTGCACGAACGCTTGCTGTGTAACATACATTACGCCCCATAACGCCGGTCAGTACTCCCCTTAACGACTTTTTAGGGTGATATCAGGCAGTCCTATTTAACCGTTACCGTAAAAAAAATAAAACGCGTAGGTCTATCCGGGATAAATAGAATACAAGAAGAAAATGGTAGATAACTTATAAAATATAATAATTTGTTAATATCAGTTTCATTCAAATCATATTTTTAGATAACGAATTATGATGGAAAATAAACAGACTGCCTGTAATATTAACTAAAAAGCTTAAATTATACTCGCAGCTTCGATAACGCAAGTACAAAAAAACGTTGAAATTTCACTAATAAAATAAAGAATATAATTTTATATCTTACCAAAAGCGCAATAATTTCACTCTTTTATAGAAATATATAGTGTCTCTGTCTCACTCTAGATACCAATGAAAAAGAAAGAGACAACTATAATATTCACATGTCTTTTAAATAACGCTAAATCACAACATATTTAGTCACAAAAACGTCATTCGTAGGTACAATTTCTATTTCCGAAACGTCTATGTGAGAAGCTTGCTGGTGAAGCCCCTTACAGGCCCATAGACTAATAAAAAAGAGTCTTCTACTAAAGACCTTTATAGACTAATCTTAATCTAGCCTAGAGTGATCTAGTAGGCTCCTTTAAGACTAATCTAAATCTGTACCAAGTGATCAAATAAAGGCCTTTTTAGACGAATCTTAATCTGGCCATTGATCTACTAGGCCCCTTTAAAACTTATCTCAATCTGACCACGTGATCAACTAAAGGCCTTTTAGACTCGTCTTAATGTGGCCTAGTCCTAGTGATCTACCAGGCCCCTTTAAAATTATAATCTAAATGTAACTAAAAAGTGATCAATTAAAGGCATTTTTAGCCCCTCTAGCACAAGAATTTTTAAATGTGTCTTGTCTTAAATTAGTCGACTTTGTATAGTTAGGGAATTCGTTAATAATATTTTAGCCAGGTAACACTGAACTCCATTAAACAAGTACGTTAGAGATATTATAATCGATCGATATAATTTTTTTTTCCAGATTGAGGACGTTTGGCCTCAATAAAAAAAAAATATTTTAGCCATTTTGGCGCTGAGTGATTGGTGAGCGGCGTGACTATCCATGGAACTAATAGTTTACTAATAGTTGTCGAGTTTTTTTTTACTACGTTCAACAATTTTAATACCAGAGACGTTCGAGAGAGGCGCTTTGAATCGGCGGCACAATATAAAACTGTCATTGCTTATAGAATATTCCAGTTGAATATTATTTTGTATTTTCTGTTTTCGAATAGACTAAAGTGCTGTTGAACGTAGATGGCCATGACAGTGTTACCAGACTTTTGACAGAAGGCGCTTCGCCGGTAAAATTAGGTAGGGGCAACACAAGGTGCCAACCTTGGCTTTGGCTGTTGCGAAATGCTACAAGAGGAAATGAAGATTTCGCGTAGGTGCAAGAATGCGGGAGCGGGGAAATCTTCGAGCCAACACCCGGCGGAGTCGGTTTTTAAGAGCCTATATAACCTCAACTTTTTGTGAAAAGGATAGACTTAGGATTTTACGTTTATAGGAGCGGGACAGGTCATGCCAAAACAACACAACGCAAGCCCAAAAATCAAGCGTTAGCTATCTATTAATTAGAACTTTATTTGCAAAAGCCGAAACATATGAAATGTTCTTTAAATTTAGTTCTATTACCATGCTTATTCTCAAGATCTTAACTTGTGTATTTATTGAGAAATTAAGGTTTTAGTAAAAATTTAGAGGTTACTGCGATTTTTTTCTGCCGAGAAAATTTTATGGAATCGTGTTTTCGAAACATATGATCGATAGAGTAAGTCCTGAACTTTATGTTTATGTTTTGGTACCTCCGGGTACAGTCGGTGATTGGGTCAACAGGGTCACCGAGAACGTGTCTCAGTCTAGGAGAGAACTCGTGGAATGATCGATCATCTATGGGAGCGTATTTGTATAATGGAGCTCAGTGTAGTAAAATATTCTTGTGCAAGCGGGAAAATACTAAGACTTAATTTAAGTAAACAGTGATATTTCTATTAAGCCATTTTTAGACTAAACTAAATCTGACCTATTAGAATGACAAACAAACCAGTTTTACGATAAAAGTGTAACACTCCTCGAATGATTTCTTAAATTACACAAATAGTTAAATAAACACACGAAGTCAAAAGTCATCTGAGTTATTTTGCTTATTTCTTGAGTTGGCCGAACAACCTGTAATAGAAAACAATATTTATTTATTTAAAAAGAATATAAATAGGACTTAAATTTATAACGCTCTTTAAACCCGGGCTTGACCCGAATGCTACATTCCTCGAGTTTTTAAATTAAAAAGAAGTGTACCTAATAGTCATTAATAAGTCAATGCTCTATTGGTTTGTTGATATGGTTTATTTTAGGGTATTAATATTATATATGTATAATCTGCATATTTACAGTATGTGATTGAGAATGACGTATCTCTCATACTGCCCTGGTCAGTTCTGATCCATTATCAGCTGTGGAATTACGCAAAAACCATCTTATAATGACATCTCCTTGAACAGGCTGAAATGCCTCTGAACCGCTGCTGTTTCAGCTCGGCCATATCTTCCTCGTTTTGGATGCAGAAACAGGTATCAAATAATAGTGACATCTCTATTAAATGATAATAAATGACGACCTCAGTGGCGCAGCGGGCGAGAGTCTGCCTGCGACGCAAGAGGTTGCGGGTTCGATCCCCGCCTCGGAACAAATTTGTGTACGATCTGCAGAAATTTGTTCCGTTGGTCTGGGTGTTTTTCTATGTATAATAAAACATATCTATCTATGTAATGTATAATATTACGTATATCAGTTATCTAGTACCCATAACTAGACATGCGCGCCGCGCCGGCGCCGCCGCGCCGCGCCGCCGTTTTCCCGCGCCGCCGCCGCCGTGTATTCGAGTCGGCGCGCCGACTACTACGTTCACCGTAAGATGACCTGCCTTGTATGTAATTACTACAAATCAGGGGGTCGTCTTAGGGTGGATACAGAGTCTGTAGGGACAAAAAGCAGGATTTCCAATGCTAGCCTCCTTGCTGCTTGTTGTGCTGGCTACTCCTGCTACTAGCACGCCAAGCGAGCGGATTTTTTCGGTAGCAGGACTGGTCCTCAATGCGAAGAGTCCACGCTTGAACCCAACTCGCGTGAATAAAATTGTTTTTATTCACGACAACTGCATATACTTATTATAATTTATGCAAAGAAAATGTCTAATATTAGTGATCTGTTTTCTGCAATTAACTTTTATTTCAGTGTTTACAGTAATGTTTTATTTATAACACATTTGCTCGTAAAGGGTCTCATGTAAAACGCACGGTTTATCAAGATGCTCCGTCTAATACGAACGGTACTTTTTTAAATCTAAGCTAAGAGATTTAATGTCAGAAAAGTGCTCAACATTTTAAGAATAAAATTAACTTTAGAAATATAATAAATAAACATTTAATTCTTTAATTTAATTAATTTATTGACCATAAATTACAACCATTTATCTGTAACAAAACTCAAAAATATTAATTTTCTTTATTAATAATACCGGCTGTTTTTGTGCCTTTGCCTAAAAAAAAAGCGCTGACGCGCGCGGATCGCTAATTTGTGAACAAGTAAAATTATTCTGCGGCCTTTTTATTTTCGTTGTATTGTTTTTATTTGAATATGTCGTCAAGTAATGATGAATATATTAATTTAACACCGCCAGAACTCTCAGAGGCAGCGAAAAAGGCTACACCAAGCCTCTTGGCCGAAAAATCTACCGATAGATACTTACAAAAGTATCAAAATTTATTCGAAAGTCCGAGTTTTAATTATTTCCTCGCAAATATGTTATAAAACTTTGTATGACACACGTGCGCTTTGATAATTACAGCCTCTGCTTTCTTATGATGAGCCGGCTGTAATTTTCAACTTACCGCACTTGTATCATAATGTACTATTAAACCCAGGTCTGAATGACAGAATGGATGAAATACTAGAGCAAAACATCCTTTTGCACAGGTCTGATCGATTTATACAGGTGAAAAGTCACGGACTAAGGATACTTTCACTGCTACTAGCTAGGTGATGTCTTGCTCCAGTATTTCGTTCGTTTCTGTTCACCCTGGAGTCTCTATTCACCTTGTTTTACGGTACTTAGTTATGAGATAGGAAAAAATCCAGCCACGCCGGCGCGGCGCCGCCGCGCCGACCTCGGAGGTCGGCGCGCCGCCGCCGGCAAATTTGAGGTCGGCGCGCATGTCTACCCATAACACAAGCTCTGCTTACCTTGGGGCTAGATAATGCTGTGTGTATTGTCCAGCATTATTTATTTATTATTTATAAATAACCATAGGGCTCCCCAAGTATCACTTACTTGCTAATCATAATTGAACAGGTTGAAAAGGAACCGCTGCTATTTTAGCTCGGCCATATCTTCCTCGTTTCGGATGCAGAAGTGGGTATCAAAAGATTGTGACATCTCTATAATAGTACCTAATAACACTCACCTGCTAATGATAATGGAACAGGTTGAAAAGCCTCCGGTTGAAAGGGAACCGCTGCTGTTTCAGCTCGGCCATGTCTTCCTCGTTTCGGATGCAGAAGTAGGACGATATCACAGAGCGGCAGATTGGGCATTTGTCTAGTTTTGCTGGAAAAGTAAATGTTCGTTTAGGTTTTTTTTATAGGCTCAATAGGAATGATGACTGATTTTGTGAAACTACACCGAGATCTTTTTAAACATCTACTGAGAACAAAATAATTCAAAGCAAAAAAAAACCGGTCAAGTGCGAGACAGACTTGCCCACGAAGGGTTCCATTCCATCTATGAAATCGGCAAAATTTTTATTTTATTCTGGTTTTAGTAGGTATTTGTTGTTATAGCGGCACTATCACGGTTCATGAGATACAGCCTGGTGACAGACAGACGGACGGACAGCGGAGTCTTAGTATTTGGGTCCCGTTTTACCATTTTAGTTATAAATACCAGATAACTGATATCTATAACACATAATATTATACACATTATACATAATATAATACAATACATAGATATTTTTTTACTCTTACAAAGAGATTGCGTTTGCAACATATACTGATAGGTGCTGGTTGTGACAAGCACAATTAAATGATACTTTGGTATCAGATGTCGAAAAGTAGCAATGTCCGAAACCGGGATACCATAAACAGATAAAAGAAACTGAAAACTTCGAATTGAATTGAAAAATTTATTTAAAAAAACTATCGTAGCAGGCTTTCCCCTAATATTCGCTTTATTGGTTTTTATCTCATGCCCATTATGCCCACGCTGATCATGCTGGTTGAGGATCGCAGATCGATGGTAGATCTATTCTGCAAGAGACGCTGCCCACCCCCCAGTTTATGTCCCTTCGCCTCCTACGACACCCACGGAAAGAGTTAGGGTGGTACAGATTCTAAGCCGGCACACGGCATTGATAACCATCCTACAACCATTACATTGCACAATACATCCTTTAACAAGAATCTACTTGTATTATGTCTGTTATACACAGAACGTGCTTCATTGTACGGATCTTGTTACATAATGCGCGCATTTCTTTCCTCCTCACGTGCTAAGGTCGGTCTTTCAAGGTGTATCAATGACATTGGTATACCGTCTTACATAGTCGGGTTTGTTAACTTCTATACTCGTTTGGAGACAGATCAGGGCTTGGTTTTTTTTAAAAGGTAGAACTGATCAGAGTACGATAGTCAAATCGACTCCAAATTTGGGTCCCAACGAGTGGGTGCGTGCGAAGCGAACTTCTAAGCTCCCATACAAACGTACTTTCCGATTAATAAGGAAGTTTTTTATGTCAAAATTTCATTGCAATGAATACAATGAAATTTTGCTTACATTATGAAAGCAAATTTATGATTCATTTGGAAACTACGTCCGCGATTTTAATTAAATGTCGTTTCGCTATAATCGGACAAGAAATAGCTACGTTTGTACCGTTTCAGTTTTTCAAAATACATAATCATCATTAAATGTAATCGGAAATTCATTTAAACTCATTTTCAAGCGTTTTTATTACTTACGCTCTCTTATTTAATGATGATTTTGTTATTTGAAAAACTAACACTGTGCAAACATAGCTATTTGCAGCATTGCAGTGGGAAAGAAGCCAAAGCAGTTATAGTTAGAACCCAGGTAAGTGTTACAAATTATGTTAATGTGACTTAAAAAAAATGAATATTTTTAATTTTATTCTCTATTGATATATAAATATATCTGTGTATTTTTTGTATGTTTCGATGTTTTTATTGTGAAATTTAAAAACTGAAAAGATATTTTAGATATTTTAAGGCGCGTTTGAACGCAAAATTTTTAAACGTGGCGTCACAGTTCACCGCATTTTCATGAAGCTTTGGCGGGATATCTTTTTTAAAGAAAAATGTTTATTAGACAACACACAAACAACAAATATGTTGTTTTTAATTATTTATTTCTAATTTTATTTTGATTGAAAAACAATGACTCCTTTATTGTTTTTCATATAAATAAAATTAGAAATAAATAAATGATAAATGGTAGAAAGCATCATGTTTGAAGCTCTTTGAGTTTCCAAACTGAACGGTGACGTCACAGACAAAGTTCAGCGTTTATTTCACCCGAAACTGATCGCAGTTTCTTTTTAGTTTTATTTCCTTTGTGTGCGTTTTATATTTTTTTCTGTAACAGCATTAATAATAAACTAAAAATTAAAAAATTCTATGCATATAAGGTCAGCTAAGTACATCTATTTGTTAGCTCTTCCTTCTATTGTATTACATTGCCTTGGGCAATGCCATCGAATAAGATACAAGCGCGCTTTGAATAGCAATTGGTGCGTTTCTGTCATCGGGCATGACCTTTGAGAGATCTTATTGACATTGTGGACATGAATAGGACTGAGGTTGTCAAAGATCAAAAATGTGTACTTATTCAAATATGGGTTTTAACGCATTCACTGCCCAGCCATCGCCCAGCGCGGTGCAGCGGTAATGGCGACGGACACGTGCGTCCGTTGCCATGGAAGTGTTAACTCGTAATATTAAGATGCATTTTATATTGACGACCTCTCTGTGGCGCGGTGGGCGAATGTCCGCCTGCGACGCAGGAGGTTGCGGGTTCGATTCCCGCCCTGTGGTAAATGTTTGTACGATCTGCAGATATTTGTTCCGGGTGTTCTATGTATGATAAACAATATCTACCTGTGTATTGTATTATGTATTATCAATAATACAAGCTCTGCTTTAGTTGGGGCTTAATAATGCTGTGTGAATTGTCCAGCATTATTTATTTATTTAACAGACGCGCAGTTTTGGTCGAAGCTTAAGGTAGCTCGACGCAGGTTAGCGCGAGATTCCATTTTTTTTTGGTTTTTATTTTTTTTCTACGTTCCACAAGCAAAAAAACTAGCGAAAAAATAATTTGCCGCAAATCGTTAACCATTTTGCTTGAACTCATGGTATAACCGACTGATTCATTTGTATTTTGGGAGCATTTCAATTTTTTTTGGGTTTTTGACTAAATCTCGTATTTTTCGTATTACCAAATGCACAAAAAAACAAGTTTTGCGCCAAACCGCATCGAACCACCTCAATCAGGCACTTTCTGAGACACCCTCACGGCTGTAGATGATGATATGAGGCACTCACTGAGGCACCTCGCACAGAGGCAAGCGTGTCGGCACGGCAGGATGGCGCGCTCCAGCGGTGCGGCGGTGCACACGCAGCACAGGGCTTCGCCCGGCGCGCCTTCGCCCTCGCCTTCAGAGTCTGTGTAGCCAGAGCCGCCGCCGCAT
The DNA here is from genome assembly GCA_946478455.1 of Eupithecia vulgata. Classification (NCBI taxonomy): domain Eukaryota; kingdom Metazoa; phylum Arthropoda; class Insecta; order Lepidoptera; family Geometridae; genus Eupithecia; species Eupithecia vulgata. The sequence continues at coordinate 2,140,915 of OX297877.1, forward strand.
TCTCCGCTCACGTATAATTGCTGGAATAATACAAAGAGAATACTTGGTTTGTAGAGTTGGTCCTTCGAGCTCGTATCTCACGTACCGATATCCGGTGCGAAGGACTACAACTGTGCTTTATTTAAGGACAACTCATACTTGGATTTGGATTGTTACGAAAAGACGAAGACGAATTAGAATGCGGACTGGCATGGTTGTAATTAGATTAATAAGTGTACCTTCAAACACGTCAAGTGTCCGTTGGCTTGCTTGAGATACTGCGCGATGATCCCGCTCGGTAGAGGGCACTGATCGTCGCGGATGTGAATCACGCTCACTAGCGCCACCTGGAATAAACTACGGAATTACAAAAGGCTTTCAGATAAACTTTGGATCTACGGGTGCAGTTTCGGTGGTTTGACTTACAACCTTTTAACGAAATCATAGATGGTCTACGTAGAATTAATCTCAGTAAAAGCATACTTCAAGAAAACTAAAAAAAACGCAATAGGCTAGTTTCCTAAAAAAAATCTATTTAATCCGTCAGTTACATTATCAGAAGATATTAGACACTTATTTTTTATTTTGTCAATCAAACAAAAATTACGTCACAAAGTCTGTAGAATTTAGTGTCTATACCTAATTGACAGACTAATTAGATATTTTAAATTAAATAAAATAAAATAATGCTGGACAATTCACACAGCATTATCTAGCCCCAAGCTAAGCAGAGCTTGTGTTATGGGTACTAGATAACTGATATACATAATACATATAATACAATACATAGATAGATATTATTTATTATATTAAGAAAACGATCAGAACACCCTGAACAAATGTCTGCAGATCGTACACACATTTGTACCGAGGCGGGAATCGAAACCGCAACCTTCTGTGTCGCAGGCAGACCTTCGCCCACCGCGCTACAGAGGTCGTCAAATAAAATAAATAAAAGGTATTTTTAGGAAAGTCAATTGAGGAGATTAGCTTAGTGCTTTGTTTCTGATCTATAGCCTACTAGGAGAACATAAGATTAAAGATGAAATACCTAAAAAGATGAACACTCGTAAATAGTTATCCATAGAGCAAGTAGATGCTGCATCTACTAGCCCCAAGCTAAGCAGAACTTGTGTTATTTACTACTGGTACTAATATGACTGATTTATGTAAATTATACAATATATTGCATAGATAGATTTTTTTATGTATAGAAAAATGCAGCTAATGACCAGATCTGACCGTAAAAGCTTTAACGGCTCTTCATCGTGTGGAAAGTTCCTAAGCTTCGTTCCTAGCTTCGCAAATCGCGAGTACTGACTTCAAACTTCTTACCGTATCATCAGGACGCAGCTCGCTTGTATCTCTGAGATCTCGTGCCAGGATCACCACTAAAGGATAGCAGTTCCTTGGCGCTGGACCCAGCTGTACAGGCTGGTCTGTGGACAGCTTAAACGGCTCTTCGTCGTGTGGCGTGTTCCTGGAATAGAGGAGTCAATGGTAAATTTGGGAATATAACTAATTAATTAATATTAAACTAATGGTAATTAATATATGACTGTAGTAAAAACTTAGTAGTAAAGACTGCCTTTGTTATTCTTCAACGAAGATTTAAGGGAAACTATTCAGGATAGAACGAAAGAGTGGCTTCTATCGCATAGGGAGTTATTCAGCTGGCCAAGAGGTAGCTTGGATGGTGCGATAGGAGTTAGTTATCTTTCTAGAAGCCATGATCAGAGTTCCAACAACCGCGTCTTTCGTACCTAGTCGGTATGTTTTATTTTACTGGAAATATTAAGTGTACCTGTATCTTCTTCTTTCTCGACGTTTGAAACTCAATCTACACTGCAACGATCAGACCGAACAAACGTACAGTCAGTAAAAGGAGACTGTAAACACACAGTCTCTTGTAGATTGTGTAAACACACAGTCTCTTGTAGATTGTGTAAACACACAGTCTCTTGTAAATTGTGTAAACACAAAGTCTCCTGTAGACTGTGTAAATACAGTCTTCGTGTGAAAAGTTCGGTATAGCTAACATATTAACTACATGTGCTGGCAGATGCTGGATGCGGCAAGCTGAAGACAGGGCGCAATGTCGCTCATTAGGGGAGGCCTATGTTCAACAGTGAACGAATCTATATTCGTTCATCAACCTATGCTGATGATGATGATATTAACTACATAGAAACAGAGACTGATTGATTCAGTAATTCACACATTCTTGTAACGTAACGATTATATAAGTCTGTTTCTATGCAAATGTGATAGAAGTCCGTTTACTTTTCTATTTATTGTGGTGGCTGGCAAGGACTGGTTCTATATAATTTTGGTGACGTATTTATTCTTGTTGCATTTAGCGCATACTAAGGCAAAAACAAGAAAATTAGGTGTTTTCGAACCCGTTTTCTGACGAAAATATTGATTGTGGAGCTCTGAAATGTATATATCCTGTAACACACATCCTGGAAGGTCCCTTGGAGGTACCAAATGCTTGCCGTTAATCATAGTGTAATTATAGTGTTATAGTGTGTGTGTAGCTGCTTCGAACCCACTTTTTATCGGCGTCTCTAATTCAATTAGTTCCAAATTCAGTACAGTGATTCACATAGTTCATACCTACCTCTTGGAAGTCCATTAGCTTAGCGATGTAAGCGCAAAAATCAAGTTTTTGCTGATTATCCATTAAGTACGACATTTTATCCTTTTCAATGTTCAATATATTCTTTTCACAAAATGGGGACACATATAGCCCCCTGAAGAAGTCCCTCTATGGCAAATGCAAGTAAATCAGTGATTAAAATTAATCCGTTTACACACAAGGTGAATCGAATTTGTGAAAAGCAGAAACACGGACGTAAGTGTCATAAAATGTGGGAGTCAAAACAAACTTGACCCCGTGTTGAATTGAAATAGGGGTTGCCTCAGAATGTGCTGAATTATAGACACTAATTCCGTATTTCAGCAGAATACGTCAAGTGTTGCCGTTGATTTAGTAACAACTATTGTTTGCGTGTGTATTAGTTCTCGATTAGTACCTACGTCAGAGTTTTGTAATGTATTGATGTATTGCTTAAGTGCCTACAGTTGGTGTTGGTAGGTACAGTCTACAAGATGATTATGTTACAGTCAGTACCAGAAATCGGCGATAACTGGTTTTGATTGATAAAAACAGCCAACTAGTATAGCCACCAATTACTAGTAAAAACGAACTAATTTTGACTAGGTTTCACGCTTGAAAGAACTAGTTTTGACTGGAAAAAAATATCGATCAAAACTAGCTTTGACTGCTGAATACCGGTCTAAACACTTTTTAAAAGCTAGATACTTACAGCATTTTACGCACTAGTAATGTTTTTGTATGTAGTAAGGAGAGCGTAGTTACTCTGCGTGTGTTTTATGTGCATAGTTTTTTGATTAATATCACACAAAAAGCTTACAATTCTTTAATGAGATAATGGGGCTAGATGCTAATGCTGTGTGAATTGTCCAGCATTTATTATTATTATTTTATTATTAATGATTATTCACTAATTCACACACTATATTTACTTTGATAATAATTTGCCTTGAATTTGGACTATTATACGGCCACAAGAAAGTTTTATAACATTTTTAGGAGTCTGACCGATATAATCAGTCTAACTCACCCTGAGTTAGACTGATTATATCGGTCAGACTGTATGTAAGACTCTATGTAAAATCATTGTTATCGAAAAAATACGATTAGTTTGATTTCCATCAAATTTATTTCATTTCAATTGAGCACCATACATTGTTGTTGTGTTCTTTCGTTGTTTTTGAAAAACATGATTTAATTAAAAATAATATGTATTAAATCGTGATTTAAACCATTCTCAACTAGTTTTTGTGAAAGACAGGTATTATGACCGCTTTCGGGATTCGACTGTAACATATCGATGCATTGCCCAAGTACAATAAGTACGTACATCATCTCGACATTGCCTGGAAGTTGCTACATTTAGAAAGGCGTCGACGGCGCTCTTCTGTCCACTAGGCATCTGATGTGTAATGTACCCAGCGCCTACTTGAATGGTAAGGTACCACACACACTTTACCATTTTTTATACCACCAAGATGGCAAACATGTCCCTAAGAGGAAAACACCTGATGGAAAACGGTCTACGTCACTGCAGCCGACTTTTCTGTTTATCACAACTAGCTTCAAAAATTTTGGGCGTTTTTGTGAAAAGGATAGACATAGGATTTTGCGTTCATAGGAGCAGCCGGGACGGGGCATGCCAAAACAACGTAACGCAAGCCCAAAATCAAGTTTTAGCTTATTATCTAATAATTAGGACTTTATTTGATAAAAAAATAACCGAAACATATGAAAGGTTCTTTATTGATTACCATATATAAATTTCAAAGTTAAAACATTTAGTAGCTTCGAAGATATTTCGATCTGACGGAGTTGATATGAGGTAGTGTAGGCCTTAAAACGTATATAAACCATCATCACATAATCATTTTTATAGTCACTGGTCTAATGGTTTCCATGGCAACGGGCAAGGTCTTACGAAGTTGACGGATGGCGGATCGCCTAAAACGAAGGACGACCGATCCTGGACTGATAATATTTTAAGGGTTTTGAACGGAAATGGCCTGACAGGCAATTGTAATTTGTCTTGGTAATTGTTGGACAATGTTTTGTAGGTTGATTCTTCCTCCGTGGTAGAATGCGTAGGTTGTAAAAGTTGGTATCGGCACGAAAACTCTTTTATTTTCGTTTACTACAAATTTATCCGAAGAGGAACCTGGCTGTTTTAATTGATAATGTCATAAAGCGAAAATTAAGTCAATAATATGCAAATAGGACAGAATGGAAGAAATAAAATATCAATATGATATTCACTTTCTACACTTACGATAAATTCGTGCAGTAGAAAACCGATGTGCAATATAATATAATAAATATATAGTATTATTGCAACATTTAGTAGTTTTGATTGTTTTATTTTCTCGCAATCGAAGTGAAAATTATTGTTTTGCACTGGGGCCAAAATCACCCATCATAACTCGGTCTTGTCATCCTCCCTCGGTACGCTCGGGAGTTTACAACCTCGTAAATAATGGAGTGGTTTAGTCCCTAGTTAAAAACATATACTATTAAACGTTTTCAAAGAAACAACGCGTGCGAAGTCGCGGACAGAAACTAGTAAAAGATTTACACCCACTCAAACGTAACTCAGATTTAACGTCTCAAGTGACGAATTTTTGACAGATTTTCATTAAAAACTGTCATAAAACCGCAACTTGAGACGTGCTCAACTCTGAGATGTGTTTGAGTATTCGGTGGTAAGTCAAGTTCAAGTCAAGTGTCGGGTCGGGTTGTTAATTCCATAAAAATGTTTATTATAATTCTATAAAAATGTTTATTATAATTACGGCATTGTTTATTCTATCTACAACTAGATCTATTAGAATAGTGTCGTAATCTATTCTCACATAAATAACACTCCATACAAAGGCTAATTAATTTTATCTAGATGATTCATTTAATCGAATGGCATCTGAGGCATCTGGCTAGTCTAGAATCTATGTGTTTGCTGCCTGTAAAGCAAGAGGTTGATGGTTCGAATCCCGCCTCGGGACAAATGTGTGTACGATCTGCAGACATTTGCTCAGGGTGTTCTGATCGTTTTCTATGTATAATAAAAAATATCTTTCTATTACATTATTATTTCTAATACACCCATAACACAAGCTCTGCTTAGCTTGGGGCTAGATAATGCTGTGTGAATTGTCCAGCGTTATTTATTATTATTTATATCCAATGACGCGCTCTACGCTAAGGTGCTTCGGAAGACCAGCGCTGGAGATGCTCCCGAGCTCCTACATCACACCCCGAGTTGCAGTCCGTTGGTCTTAGTTTTTTTTTCTAATAATAAATTAAATTAATAAAAAAAAAACTGGATAATTCACACAGCATTATCTAGCCCTAAGCTAAGCAGATCTTGTATTATGGGTAAGTACTAGATAACTGATATACATAATACAATACATTACATAGATAGATATTTTTTATTATACATAGAAAATACCCAGAACACCCGGAACAAATAAGCAGGAACTGTATTTTTGTTACGCTCCAGCTTGTCCCGCGAATTTTGTTTTTCCACTTTTAAAAAATACAAAGGTTAAAGTCGTTATAACGGGATATTTACCATGATTCGATTTTTGAGTTTTCCAATATTTCGGCACAGTTTCATGCGCCATGATCACGGAAGAACTAAAGTCACTGCGAGACTGACTGAATGACTTTAATGTTAATAACCATGATAGTTTTAAAAGTTTTACAAAAGGTTAGTTAATTTTTTTTTATTTTTGAGGTTTCTGGTATCCCACGCTTTATCCTACTTTGGGAGCCTACCTAAAAAGACATTGTTGTAGGCGTTAACTGTTTAAGTACTTCCCAGTTAATTCAGTACTTCTCGATAAAGTTCAATCAACTCATTTTGTATAATATTCAAATGGTTTTATATACCAGAATTGACATAACGTGTTTTATTTAAATGTGGGACGAAAGTTAGAGCTAGCTTCACGGATTTACTGTCATATACGACCTCTGTGGCGCGGTGGGCGAAGGTCCGCCTGCGACGCCGAGTTGCGGGTTCGAATTCCGCCTCGGGACAAATATTTGTATGATCTGCATGTATTTGTTCCGGGTGTTCTAGCCGTTGTCTATGTATAATAAAATTATCTATCTATGTAATGTATTGTATTATGTATACCAGTTATCTAGTTAAATTAAACTATGTTTAATTCAATTCTATTAAGTATTTGATTGTTATTATCTTTTATAATAAAGACCATCTGGTGCAGATGATGTCATTACGACCCTATCTGATCTTTGCTTATGCACGTGCATATTACATTAAAATTCATCAGCTCGCGTCATCGCGTTATATAAATGTCTTTCAACAACATCTAAGACATTTAGATAGCTGTCTATCACGCTCCATCTTTATGAACACACACATGTTTAATAAATTGTATCTTTTATTAAAAAAATGCTGGACAATTCACACAGCATTATCTAGCCCCAAGCTAAGCAGAGCTTGTGTTATGGGTACTAGATAACTGATATACATAATACAATACATAGATAGATAGATATTTTTTTATTATTTATAGAAAACGACCAGATCACCCTGAAAAATGTCTGCAGATCGTACACACATTTGTCCCGAGGCGGGAATTTAACCCGCAACCTTCGCCCACCGCGCCACATAGGTCGTCATTTTTGTTTACATTAATGTCTCGGTAGGGCATTGTGCTGCAAAGTAACCATAAAAAACCCTAAAAACAGGCCAATTTTCGTGCGCTGGCAGGCGCGACAGCGAGGTTTAAAACTCGCGCTACATATTATTTTTTGGCATAATGATAAGAAAATGATGAAATAGTGATAACATTAATGATGCTAATTCTCCCCTTATGATCGCTATACCGCTCATTAGGGGAGGCCTATGTCCGTGGACTACAACTATAGGCTGATGATGATGATACCAGTCGTAAAGAAGCTCTCATTAGAATTAGTGATTATTTATAATAGCGTCGGCTATCCACAAAAATAAAAAATATCTAAGAAAAAAGTTAGTACGAGCGTGTTCGACGTTATACGCTATTTTTTTCTAGGCTTTTGCGGCATTGACTGTCTATCAAGACACATTATTAAACAAAGCCTTCAAGCAGGGAATTAGTTAAAACGTAAAATTATTGTAGCGGCATTATTTATAAACATTTTTTATATCCAATCTGACTGCTGGCAGATGCTGGATGCGGCAAGATGAAGACAGGGCGCTATGGCGCTCATTAGGGGAGGCCTAGTCCTGCAGTGGACTAATATAGGCTGATGATGATAATGCACCAGTGCATCTATATGGAGTAAAAGGCTTTCGGAGATTCGCAGATTCCCCATCATTAAGCTCAAACTAAACGATACCAATTAGTCTCTTTTTAGGATTCATAGGCATTAGGCGCGTGTATAGCCGGCTTAGAATTTGCACCACCCCAACTCTTCCCGTGGGTGTTGTAAGAGGCGACTAAGGTACATACACCGGGGGGCGGACAGCAGCGCCTCTTGCAGAATAGATCTAACACCGAATTGCGATCCCCAACCGCATGCCCAGCGTGGGGATTACAGGCATTACCTACCACCAATGAGATAAAAAAAACAATAAGGCGATGCGTCCAGCAGTGGGCCAATATAGGCTACTGAGGTTGAGGTTAGGGTTACATAATGCAATACTAAAACGGTTCAGTGTTGGTCAGTTTAGGTGATTGACCGCTGATTTGTGCAACGGTTTGAAAATTAAAACTTAACCTACCTTAATCTTCGCCGTTATGTATTGGAAGAGTCTTGCATAAGAGCAATTTACTCAGAGCTGGTTATAAGAGACTTAACTCGTTTAACCAGTATGTTATAGAACTATAGGTACTGTTGTTTTAATTTAAAAACTATTGTAGTTTGACGAATTCATTACGGATGTAAGCGGGTTAACGCGCGCGTCTAGAACCGCACTCACCCTGAAGAAGTCACTCGTTAAGGGATGAAACGTTGGTGTTCTTCCAGCACAAATAAGGTTCGTAGTTAACCCGCTTACATCCACAATGAATATATAGAATAGAATAGAAAACTCTTTATGTACCACACAAACACAAAATACAATACAGAAGGAAGTACAAAGGGCGGCCGTATCGCTTTGAGCGATCTCTTCCAGGCAACCTTGGGATGGACTGGACATATAAGAACAATTTAGACGGTGGCATTTGATTAATATGAAAATAAAATAACTACATTATATTATACATACATTACCTAAATAAATAAATAATGCTGGACAATTCACACAGCATTACCTACCATAATAACATAACTTACTAATGTTAAACTTACATACTTACACATAAAAAAGTTGTAAGTATTTGCTTGTTACATGGATAGATAATACTGATGAAGCAGTTTTTTTAATCATCATCATCATCAGCCTATACCAGTCCACTGCTGGACATAGGCCTCCCCTAATGAGCGCCATAGCGCCCTGTCTTCAGCTTGCCGCATCCAGCATCTGTCTTTCGCAAATCGTCGTCCCACCTGGTAGGAGGGCGTCCTACACTACGTTTTCCGAGTCGCGGTCTCCACTCAAGAACACGTTTACCCCAGCGGTTGTCGGTTCTTCTCGAAATATGGCCAGCCCACTGCCATTTCAGCTTGCTAATCTTTTGAGCTATGTCGATAACCTTGGTTCTCTGTCTGTCTGTGTTTTTTTAAAATAGGGAGTGATTTTGCACGTCTGGTGTCCAGATATATTGTTGTTCTTTACATTTTGTTGCATTGAAATTTAATTACCTACATACCGCATACACTATACGTGACTGATTTGTTATGAAGAGGGTTAGTGAACACAGGTGTATAGCAAGCTCAGTCTTAGAGCTAGGGCTTCCAGCTTTGCCTGTCGCCCTAGCTCTTAGTCCTAAGTACATTACAGGCAATATTGTTGGTATAGAAGGAATAAACTATTATAGGTGTGTTTTAAAATGTGTAATTTCGGACAAAGTGTCCGAAAATCTTGTGTCTGGAACGTCAGCAAGTCATTTTCCGAAACGTCAGTAAAGAAAATATTAAAATTGTCATTTCGGACAAAGAGCCCGAAAATCTTGTGTCTGAAACGTCAGTTAGTAGTTTTCCGAAACGTCAGTAAAGAAAATATTAAAACGTCATTTCGGACAGTGTCCGAAAATCTTGTGTCCGAAACATCAGTAAGTTTTAAAAAAAGCTTATGATAGGTATTACAAACTAGGTACCCAAATGTTTTGTAAATTCTATTATTAAAAGTAATTAAATCACACTAATAATATTATAAATGTGAAAGTTTAGAAAGTTTAGATGGATGAATGGATAGATGGATGTTTGTTGCTCAATCACGCCAGAACGGCTGAACGGATCTGGATGATATTTGGCACAGAGATAGATTATAGTCTGGAATAGCACATAGGCTATATTTTATACCAGAATTAACACGTTCACAGAAACTACACAGAAGAAACCGCGAGGCGCTGCTAGTATTAAAATAAAAAAGACAGCGGCGCTGTTTTGAGTCGGGGTACCGCCTTAACTTGGGGCTAGATGATGCTGTGTGAATTATCCAGCATTATTTATTTATTTACGTGTTTATTTTAGCAATAGTAGCGCAACTAGGTATCTTGGCAACAGTACGTCTACCATGAGTTGTCATAGTTAGATCGCCTGACGTTACTACAGTAGATACGTAAATACGTATATGGTATAGTTAACTAACTAACGTAACTACAGTAGTGATAGTACGTTACTATGACATCTGTCAAATTTGTAACTCATGTTACCAAATTCTAAGCAAATGAACCCCAAACTACACTGTAGTAGAGTTTACTACACTGTGACGTAGGATAGTTATCTACATGACTCATACTGCGAATTTTAGTACCCGACTATCCGCTAGAGGCGCTGTAAAAGTTTTCATACATTTTTTTAACTAGTCGCTAGCGAGTATAGATTGATAAAACTCATGGTAGAGGTACAGAAGGTAATGAATACCAACGTTAAGTGTCACTTTACCGTAATGATAATGCAGAATACGACCTAGATCATAGGCTATCTATGCATGACTGTGTGACCGTCACCTTGACACGATGCGCTTATGTAAAACTACCTGCTGCCCGCGGCTTGTTTTACATAAGCGCAAGCGGCATTTCTATCCGATGGGAAGTGATTTATGGAATAAAAAGTAGCCTATGATTCTCTCCATTTTTTCAACTAACTCTATGCCAAAAATCAAGTCTGTTGGTGGCTTAGTTAGGGCGTGAAGGAAGGACAAACAAACACACTTTCGCAATTCGCATTAGTAGTAGTAATAATAATAATGCTGGACAATCCACACAGCATCGTCTAGCCCCAACCTAAGCAGAGCTTGTGTTATGGGTACTAGATAACTGATACACATAATCCAATAGATCACAAAGATAGATATTTTGTACACAAAAATACCCAGAACACCCGGAACAAATATTTGCAGATCATACACATACAGGAACACTAAATACTGAAGACAGGACGGTGGACATAGGCCTCCCCTGGGATAATATAGGCTGATGATGATGGTGACACATACTTGTCCCAAGGTGGGAATCGAACCTGCAACCACCATGCGTCGCAGGCGGACCTTCGCCCACCGCGCCACATGGGTCGTTATCAAATTAATTTGCTTATGAAATTGCCTAATTAAAAACTCGGTTATTAATACTATCGCTCTTATTTATTATGGCGCTAAATAACCGTAAAATAAAATGATTTATTACTGATAGAATATCGGTACATGCAGGTCACATCGCAAGAAATAGGTTATACAGGGTGTTTGGTGGAACGATGAAGGGTTAGCAGGATCCCCCTGAGCTCCTGCAATCCCTCCTCTCTCCTGCAATCTCGACAAAAATATTTTTGACATTTTCAATTTAAGTTTTGATTATAATTGCATAACGTATTTTTCGTCTTCCGAAGCACCGCGTCGGAAGACAGATACGTGGTCCGTGTTGATAAAAATGATTATTAGATACACTAATATAAAAAAAAAATGACGTGGATTTTACATTTTTAACGTAAGCTGGCGAGGTAGCGATCATTTGAAAATCAATCTGAATTATCCTGTACCCTTGACATCTAAAAGATCATAAATTTTAATGACACACTTCTATTTATTTAATAAAACAAATAAATATTTCAATATATTCTCTTGCTTAACCGTTCAAAGTGTGAAATACGTAGAGCACACTTAGCATCATTCTGCGATCTGTACAAATTACATTTTCAATAGTTATTATAATAGATTTTTTATAACCCTTATAGAACTTCTATAAAATATACCTAACTAGCGATACAGCATCGGAATATGTTATGCATGTTTTATTATAGTATTTGACAACCTCTGTGGCGTGGTTGGCGAAGGTCTGCCTGCGACGCAGGAGGTGGCGGGTTCGATTCCCGCCTCGGGACAAACGTGTGTACGATCTGCACTTCTGCAGACATTTGTTCAGAGTGGGGTCGTTTTCTATGTATAATAAAAAATATCTATCTATGTATTGTATTATATAATGTATATCAGTTATCTAGTACCCATAACACAAGCTCTGCTTAACTTGGGGCTAGATAATGTTGTGTGAATTGTCCAGCATTGTTTTTTTTATTGTAATATAATATATACCTTCCTCTTGAATCAATATAATATATGTATTAAAAAACTGCATCAAAATCCGTTGCGTAGTTTTAAAGATCTAAGCTTACATAGGGACAGACAGACAGACAGCGGGAAGCGACTTTGTTTTATACTATGTACTCGTAGTGATGACTTGGCCGGGTCTTGAACCTGGAGACTTTCACCTTATACGGAAATGCGTTAGCCACTACGCCACCGACGTATTCAATAACAGGATTTTTCAATAAGTATGGTATTGTGTTGGTGTGCGTAAACACAATAAAACAAATAAGCTATTGCATATTGTGAATAATATATTTCACAAGCTATTGTTAATGGAAACAAATATTGAGATCAGTAGAATTTATAAACAATTGCAACCTTTCTGGAAGTTATAGCAGTGTATTAAAAATAAAAAATTGAAAATAAATAATGCTGGACAATTCACACAGATCTTAATTATTTTTATAGTTGGTGGTTACGACAATAAAAATTAAGGTTTATGGCGTAATTGCCACCAACCAATATTAAAAAGGTTGGTGGGGATTACGCCAAAAAAAATGCGTTTTGGCTTAATCCACACTGGTGGGTACGGCTTGGTGGGGATTACGACAATAAACCAGCATTATCTAGCGCCAAGCTAAGCAGAGTTTGTGTTATGGGTGCTAGATAACTGATTGTATATACCATACATAGATTTTTTTTTTAATAATACATAGAAAACGACCAGAACACCCTGAACAAATTACCAGTAATTACTAATTGACTAATTAACAAATATGGTTGCGGCCATATTATATATAGCTATTGTTTCTTGGTGGTCTGAAATTTTCTTCTATTATTGCCGAGAACTAAGTAATATGATTAAGAAGCTTTTGACCACTCAGCCTTAGATCTTATTTGATTGAACTTTCTAGTGCTTAGAGATAGAGTGCCACCTAATTCGGTATTTTTTTCTTTCGTATCTGAAACTGAAATAGTTTGCAAACACAATCGGTTAATTTGACGATTAGCTTTTATTCCATACAATAAGTAGCAATGATAAATACAAGGGTCAAGCAAAACCACTTCGTCAAAGCTGATTCGCATGCGAATTTAGCCGACAGCTGGTCACAACTTCAATTCATAAATTATAATGTTCCGTAATACCAAAATGACTGAAAACTTTTGGTATTTTCGAAATTTTTGTGTTTGACATGTTGTTATTCTGTAAGTAGACATTGTAAGCTATGTTAATTATCAAACAAAACGTAAGATATTGTTGTTTTATATACAAAACAAATAAGACGAAAACATGTTATTTCCGACGGAAAGTATAATTATGCAAAATCGCATTTTGCATATTTTGCTTACACAACATGATATGGTGGAAATATGCACGAATCACAAATCATTTTGGAAGTAAGTTTGTATGGGCAAATCATCATCCGCAGGCGTCTTAAACTGCTGGACCTTTTGACTTTTCATAAATACATTACATCACTTGCGTCAATGTCTGTCAAGTATCCTGCCTTTCTGATAGTCGTTTAGTCAATTACAACATAAAATGTAGGGTACATAATCAATCTCTTACATGCCAAAATGGGTCTTAACCAAAACAATCAGTAGGTATAAAGCCGGATTGGCAAGAATTAGCCGCAATAGCTTGCATTCACCTACGCTCCCGGGCGCCTCGGCAAGCAGTGGGCCTTGGCTCACATTTTGTAGAGCGCCGAAATAGGAGGTTCTATATAAACCACTAATTTCTTGTTCTTTCGCAATCGTTTAAAGATGTCCATGTAAACTGATCGATTTTTATCACACTTTACAGTTACATTGACCATCCGGGTCCGCGCATTTCCATCAGCGTGAAGCAAGCAGAACACTTGGCATGATCGATCACCATAAAGCGTTGTCTACAGAAGAATAGACTAAATTGACATCGGATCGTCATCGAAAGCGTAAATAACCTGCCTTTAAAAAGAGGGACGAATCAGGAACGTTTTCAGCATTAAATTTTAGTTACTTGACTACTCCCACTTTGGGCCGAACCCAGTGGGACGAGTCAGGAATAACTAACTTTCGTATGACATCTTTCTATATTGTATCTGACGCAAGACATTGTCATGCTTATCGATATGACCGCATCTGGTTATGAGGCGTATTATACTCGCTGACAATGCTCAGCGCTGATCAGTGTCATCATTATCCAACAAAACTTTGTTTTTAAAAATTAACTCATGATCAAAGCCGACCTTGAGCAGCGTGATTCTGATTTACTTATTAATTTAGAATAATAAACGGCCTGACGGCATGACTCTAGTCCCAAGGGAGTTGAGAAGGCCGATTGTGTGGGACGCTACATGTGTCAACACACTCGCGGCTCCCCATCTTCCTAGGACTTCTGTGAGGGCTGGTGCGGCGGCAGATTTGGCCGAAGATCTCAAGAGGCGCAAATATGCAGGTCTCGACAGAGCCGATTTTTTTAACGAATAACTGAGTTAGTGACTCAAGAATCTCCATCATTGATTTTCTGACGTCAATAATATTCAATGAGGAGAAAACGGTAAAATATATATCTGTTTTAATCCGCGAACCTTAAGAGTATATTAAGAGATACTATAATGTTATTAATATTGTGAATTTTATAATATGTTATTTTATTGCTATTTTTTTTATTGACTAATTGAGAATTATACCTAATATTATTATTTAATGTTATTATAATGTCCATAATGAAATTTGACATTAAGCCGGCTCTTGCGTCCCTTTCTCGCTTTCACTGCGCGGTGTTCGCTCGTCCTTGTCTAGAAATTACGAACGTACTTCACCTTAACTACATAATTTTATAATGTATAAAGATTTTGTAATGTAAGATTAATTATGATAAGATTAGGCTATTGCTAGAATATAAGGTACTCTATTTTATTGGGTGTGCCCGTAATGATAGATGTACATGTTTTTAAAATAAATAAATAACTGAAATCGCTTAGCGTCAGTGATCTTATTATTATGTTCCACAATACTGAAGCATTTACTTTAAGATTAATATGTTATAGTTCAGGATTGATGCTAGAACGCAAGTGTCGAAAATACGATTAAATTAAAAAAATAAGATTGCTCTAAACTGTACAATAAATCGTCGCTAATCAATAAATACTTTAAATAAGCCTTGATACTTTGTTCAGTAAACAAACAGAAAATAAAGCAGACGGTGTGTCTTTTAGATTTTCAAATTTACTATTATTTTTTAAGATGATAATCAAAAACATGATTTTTGCACTTACGACGCTCTGCTCTGACCCGCTCCTATCAACTCGAAATCCTATGCCTATCCTTTTCACAAAATGGCATTGCAGGGTACCCTTAAGGCTGGTCTCAAAAATCAACATTTTCATGATATTTGAGATCCTACTGCTGTTCAAATATAAAATCTAGGATTCTTATACTCCTACACCTAATATTCCATTTCATTCTGAACAAAAGCGCCAAGATAGTTTTTTGATTAGTTGTATAAGTTTGATGAACAAAAATATCTAAAATATCTCAATTTTGATACAAATCCCAAACAATACGACTTACTGACTTGATTTTTATATTGAAAAATAAAGCAAAGGCAGGGTAACAGATTCGCCAAAATAAATATTTGATTACTTGAGCCGTACTCTTGATTTTTGCACACGCGTTTTGCTCTGTCCTGCTCCTGTCAACGCGAAATACTATAAATATCAAATATCAATAACGTTTATTTCTTTAAGCTTACAAAATAAGCACTTAGACAAGTCAAATTTTATACTATAAACAGGTTTATAAATAGTCATTATTATCAAATAAGAAATATGATGTTATTGATTTTATTCGCTTCAATTTTTTGTCCACTAGTGGAAGAAGCGAAAAAGAAACCACTAGTAAGTTTTATAAAACTTAAAATTAATACATAATCTCAGTCTAAATATAATCTAATTTGTATATAACTCAATATTTATATAAAACTAACTAAGCATAACATTATATCCCTTATATACCATTGTCGGTGTGGAACTGAGCGACATCTGGCCAAGCATTTACATCATTGATGTAATCATCTATGGAGTAATAGGCTTTCTTTATTAGATTTCGTTTTATGTACTGTTTAAATTTACGAATAGGGAGCTTAGTTGCTTCAGATGGAAGCTTGTTATAGAAGCGTACGCAATTTCCCATAAATGATTTCCCTACCTTTCGTAATCTATATGATGAACAGTTTGTTGAGGAGTTTGGGATGAGCAGTTTGTTCTTGTTTCTTGTATTTACTTTGTGAACATCACATTTTTTTAAAAAGCTATCTTTGTTTTTGTGCGTATACATTAGATTTTCATATATGCTACCTATCTTTTTCACAAAATGGCCTGTGAAGAGTCCCCTTAAATCCAATATAGGAGTCAAATCTACCGTAACAGTAACAGCTAATGCAAGTTGCGTAATCTCATAACCTGCGACTAAGTAACCCTAGTACGATGACATTGACCTGACGGTGCACTCATTGTAGCACGCTACTTGCACCGTTATTGTTTTCTTACCTTTGAGTGCAACCGTCATACTTCCTTTACCTATACATTTCATCTTAAGGCGCATACCCCACTCAAACTAAATAAATATTACTGGACAAATCACACATTATCCAGCCCCAATCTAAGCAGAGCTTGTGTTATGGGTACTAGATAACTGATATACATAATACAATACATAGTTAGATATTATTATTATATACTAGCGGTCCGCCCCGGCTTCGCACGGGTAGTTATTTTAGCAATAAAGCTCAAATTGACTACGTTTTAGTTACAAATCATTTGTATGGGAAAAAGAAGGGCTATTTTTAGGGTTTTTCCAGCAATAATTCTAATTTTTCTCGCCGTAAAAACCATCCTTGAACTTCAACGAACATTTTAAAAAAAGATTTGGCCAAATTGGTCCAGGCGTTGTTGAGTTATGCGCTTACCAACACATTTTGCGATTCATTTTTATATTATAGAAGATAGAAAACGACCAGATCACCCTGGACAAATGTCTGCAGATCGTACACACATTTGTCTCGATGCGGGAATCGAACCCGCAACCTTCTACGTCGCAGGCAGACCTTCGCCCACCGCGCCACACCGTTCGATTTTAAATAATATCAGATGATAAGATATTGTTGATGGTTTTCTTAAACGAAGCAGGTGAAGTAACAAATGGATCATGCCTACCAATGGTGTCCAAGAGTCCTGTAAGGTCTAAAGGAAATAAAGCACTTTGAATTTTGACCTTTGTGTGCTGGACGCATAGTTCCAAAGAACATGTTACTGTCCCACTCATTTCCCGTTACACTTATATTATAATTGCATAAGTATGGATGAGACGGATAGTTGTTTGTTACTGCTTTAAAAATACTAAACGGATTGGGCACAATATGTTGCTAAGACGTAGTTCTAGAATAATATGTGGAATAGGTACCATATCATCTTCGCACGGATTTTTTGTTGACATAAAAATCTCTGATAAAAGCCGCGCGCGGAAACTGATTAAGGATATGTTAAGTTTGGCTAACCATGTATTTCTGTACGTAATATAGCCATTTCGATTCGCTCTTTTCTAATTGCTCATTCGATAAGTCCATCAAATCCATACTCGTACCGTCCATGCACAAAATGAATACACAATTTGTATTTACAATACATTTGTTTGGTTGGTTTGTCCGTTTATATCAAAACAAACACTAAAGATTAAGTAAAGTTGTGGGTTCCATTCGCGAATCGTGACAAAAATAAAATCTATGTAATTACGTAAGTATAATAGATGCTGGATGGCAAGCTGACGACAGGGCGCTATGGCGCTTATTAGGGGAGGCCTATGTCCAGCTGTGGACTAATGTAGGCTGATGATGATGAAGTATATATCAGTTATTAGTATCAGTTATTGTTCAGTTACCCATAACAAAAACTCTGCTTATCTTGAGGCTAGATGATGTTGTGTGAGTTGTCCAGCACTACTATAATTATTTTACGTTCAAGCCAAACGAATAAAGGGTCCTGAACTAGTAATTTTTTAATTGCTTGTCCAATCGATTACAGCTCACTAGCTGTATCGTTAATACGTAAAAAAATACTGATAAACAAACTTATATAAGCAAGTAATTCCATATTTTCTATTGTATTGGAGAAACGAGAAGAATTAACAATGAAGCTGCTGATTATTCGTAAGAAATTACCTATTTTTAACTGAATTCATTCGTTTAAAGAAATAAAAAATTAAAAAGATGTTCTCCTTAATGTTCGGCTGTATGTTTTTTTATTATATACTAGCGGTCCGCCCCGGCTTCGCACGGGTACCTATTCGAATTTTTGTCACCTTTTAAACCTTCCCTAGACCTCCACGAATAATTCAAGACCAAGATAAGATAAATCCGTTCAGCCGTTGTCGAGTTTTAGCGAGACTAACGAACAGCAATTGATTTTTATATATATATATTTTTGCGGTTAGCACAGGACCGTGGTAGATGGCACAAACTGAGGGAGGCCTATACCCAGCAGTGGGTAAAATCCGGCTGTGGATGATGATGATGATGTATTTTTACCCTCGACGGAACGGAGACAGTTTTTTATGTATGTTTATCGACTTCTCCTTCATTTATGAACCGATTTGGATAATTATTTTGCTTAATTGTTTAAAAGATGATCGCGAGGTCCCATAAAATATAATTCCGGATTCAAAAACCTTAAAAACTGTTTAAAACTATTATAAATCGGGGCTATACAAAAATTTTCTATTATCTCACAATTAATTTTCTTCTTTTACAATTTGCGGCAAACAATTTTTTTCTCTAAATTTATTCGATGCTCCCAGGATCATAAACGGAGGAACATAACCTTATCCCTCCACCCCCCTCCACTGGACAAGCAGACGCACTGGTCACTACACTCTATAAATGGTTGACATACCACAATGCCGAATCAAAAGCTTCCGATAGATTTTCATTATAAGTACCGGCATAGAGATGACGTCTGTTTACCCGGTAGAGTACAATCTCGGAGTCTTCAAATTCCGAATGAATAAGTTCCATCTGGGAAAGCGTGCTCCATTTTAGGCCACATCCTCACTTTCTTAAGGCCCATACCCCACCGAAAGTGGCGCCGCCACCTAATTTGTCTTATTATTCCGTTTAACAAAGGAATTTTCAAAAATCCTTCTTCCAGTTTGTGATACCTATCATAAGCTTTTTTTTAATGCCTCTGTAATAGTTTTATTCTATTTAGTTTAGGAAGAGATACGAAAATAGATTTTGGTGGCCACCAAGTGCAACTTCGTATCTCTTCCTAAACTAAATAGAATAAAACTATTACAGAGGCATTAAAAAAAAGCTTATGATAGGTATCACAAACTGGAAGGATTTTTGAAAATTCCTTTGTTAAACGGAATAATAACATAAAGTAGGTGGTGGCGCTAGTTTAGGTGCTGTATGCGCCTTAAGGTGCTCGAACGCTTTAGTTTAGCAGATACAATAAAAACGCTTAAAAATTTAAAAACCGCTTGTAGATCGAACGCTCTTAAGATCCGATCAGCATTTAAGGAGGTAACAGACAGACGATAGTTAAAATTTTAAACTTTTGCGATGTCATTATCATATAAGTCATTCATAACCATAACATATTAAAGGATATTTTATCGTATAAATGTAGGGGAAAATAAATGAAAAGGTACGCGATTAATCTAGGAATCTATAAAAGAAAGATAATAAATTTCGTAATTATAATATTTGTATGGCCCGGATTCCCATCCCACTGTGTTTTTAAAGGAACATATTTTAAATATTCGGTCAAAACAAACCAACGGGTACTTACCATAGTAGGTACTTGCTGACCAAACCAGTAGCTGACTAATATTTTTTCTAGCTGACCGAAACCTCTAACTATTTGACCGTATAAGTTAAGATGCTCCACTTTTTACCCATATTGCATTTGAACTTTTTTCTACTGATTACCAGTGACTGTCACGGTTGCCTCGCTGTGCTTCGTTAATGGTGGTGGTAAGGACTTCTTCTTTTGCGATTGCCCCCCCGAACTCCCTACAATCATTGGAAGCGATGGGAGAAGCTACGCCGGAATTTGCAACATCAACTGCGGCCTCCAGCGAGACCCGGCCTTGAGGCTTAAGGAAATTATCTGGCCTGGACCCATACACAAATCTTAGGCGGAGACCACTTTTAAACTTTCTTGCAGATTGTTGTTTGAGGTATAAAATCTTTCGACATATTTCAGTAAAAATTTAAAAACTGTATTTACTTTTTTTGGATGTAAAATATATTGATTGGATTAAAAACTTGTTGTTTCTGTGTTGTTTTACAATAACTCTACGAACATAGGTAGAAATAATGAGATTTTGGTAAATATCTTGATAGATATCTGATGACCTCTGTGGCGCGATGGGCAAGGGTCCGCCTGCGACGCAGCAGGTTGCGGGTTCGATTCCCGCCTAGGGAATATTTGTACAAAATGCAGGTATTTATTCCGGGTGTTCTGGTCGTTGTCTATGTATAATAAAAAATATCTATCTATGTAACGTATTGTATTATAAATATCAGTTATCTAGTACCCATAACACAAGCTCTGCTTAGCTTGGGGCTAGATAATGATGTGTGAATTGTCGAGCACTACTTACTTGTTTCTTGACTGTCGAGCACTATTTATATAATATTTATTAAAAATTAAAATACAAATAAAAAATTCAATATAATACTGAAAAACTGTAATTTTATCCTATATAAGTGATATCATTTATTTTTAGTCTCACAGACTACGAACGCTTATTAGAATTAGAGAAACAATACAAGAAACAAACTACGACGTTACAGGAATATCTGAAACAAGACGGCTAGGCACCAACCAACATAGAAGAACATAAAAACTTATTGGAGGAGGCCTTTACCCAACCTGGGGACCTTGTGTAATAAACCAAGTACCTAATTTAGCAATAGTAAAAGTTAAATGTATCTAAAACATAGTTCATAGTTCGTTTATTAATAACAATTGTATAAAACAAGTAAGCGTTAAAATATTAAATAAGAACAGAGGTAGCATGGACAAATAAAGGCTTTTTTGTTTTTTATTACACTACCAAGCTTACCGGCTACCGACCGGCTTCTGATTCAGACGGCGCACTGAACATCGCCATGATAAGGGCTCGTCTTCTGGGGTTCGAGATAATTACAACCCAAGGTCCAAGTCCATCCCAAGGTTGCCTGGAAGAGATCGCTTAAAGCGATAAGGCCGCCCTTTGTACTTCCTATATTTCTTGTAATTCCTTTTGTATTGTATTTTGTGTTTGTGTGGTACAATAAAGTGTTTTCTATCTATCTATCTACAACTACTACACCAGTATCTGGTGTACAATAACCTCTCAAAATATAGGGTTTCAGTGCTGTTTATCAAGTAAATATGTAATGATTGGTGCAAATAATGTATGATGACGGAATTAGCAAGTCACAATTTGGGTGTCACATTTTTAAGGTGTAGATTTACTTGTAAATATTAAAAGCAGCTACAAATTGGCTTTAACAAGGTTTGTAAGTCAGAAACGTGGTTAGAACAATAATAATAATAAAACCTCACCTCACCAGCCTATAATAGTCCACTGCTGGACGCAGGCCTCCCCTTGATTTTTTTATATCATGGGGGATTATAGGCATAAGCCCATAATCCCCACGCTGGGCATGCAGGTTGGGGAGCGCAGTTCGGTGGTAGATCTATTCTGCAAGAGGCGCTGCTGCCAAGGTGTATGTAGGTACTTTAGTCGGGTGGTGCAAAATCTAAGCTAGCACCACACGACTATAATAATAAATAATGCTGGACAATTCACACAGCATTATCTATCCCTAAGCTAAGCAGAGCTTGTGTTATGGGTACTAGATAACTGATACACATAATATAATACAATACATAGATAGATATTTTTACTATACATAGAAAACGACCAGAACATCATGAACAAATGTCTGCAGATCGTATACACATTTGTCCCGAGGCGGGAATCAAAACCGCAACCTCCTGCGTTGTACGCGGACCTTCGTCCACCGCGCCACAGAGGTCGTCGAAATGCGAAAGCGTGTTTGTTTGTCCTTCCTTCATGCCCTAAGTAAGCAACCAATCGACTTGATTTTTGGCAAAGACTTAGTTGAAAGGATGAAGAGTTACATAGTTTACTTTTTATCCCATAAATCAGTTCCCATGGGATAGAAATAACCTTGAACAAAACGTGCGAAGCCGCGAGCATCAGCTAGTTGTACATAGTTTTACAAAAAGTGTATTGCACACTTTTTATAAAACAATGTAGAACTGTAACTTTTGTAATTTTTACATGGGTATTTTCACTAGAATAATTTTGACATCTTACTTCATATTTTAATGTTGATATTTTATCTTTTTGATTTATAACTATTAGTATTTTAATTTGTTTATTAGGTATGTGTTTGTTTTAAGATGTTATTTTTACGTGTACGTACGTATGTATCAATAATCTGTAGTTTTATTCTAGTACCTATATAAATACGATTTTAATCACAATGTATAATAAATAACTTTTGAAATATACTTTTCTCTACGGTAATAAAATAAAAAAATAATAAGAATAGAATGAAAAGTCACCTTTATCATCATCAGCCCGCTGACACCCCCTGCTGGGTATAAGCCTTCTCTTTTACACGTCAGCTCACTCGCTCTGCGGGTCTCATCCACATCTTCCGGCCACCCCGACGATGTCATCCGACCATCTGGCAGATGGTCTACCTCGAGGACGCTTCGCCTCTACCGGATACCACTCTGTGAACACCTTGGTTCATCGTCCACCATCCCGACTTGCAACGTGTCCTGCCTAGCCTATCTCTACTTTAGGCTCGCGATCCACATATCCACGTCTAACTGCTATTTAAATTGAAATGTTAAATTAAACTAAGCAAGGGTTGCAGATTAAAAGAGAAGAAATGTCTTGCACCAAACAAAAAAAATCAACAAATTTTCTGGTAATTATATGACAGAGAATTAAGAAATCCTCGTAAATCAATTGCTTTTATTTTTTTCAAAACCTCGGATATAATATACGAGTCAAAGTTTATTCCCCACACAACCCCTTGTACTGCTTCCCATATAACCTCGGTGACTTAAGTGAAGAACAAGAAAAGCAGTTTCATCATGACATCAAAGTCATGAAGGATCGGTACCAGGTTAGATAGGATACTCACAGATGGCTGATTACTGCTGGGCTTTTGAGAGATGAGAGACAAACCAAAAGCCAAACACGCAAAAAAAAAAACAGCAAGAGAAATGTTTTGTATCCGTTGTATCCTGAATGCAATATACATATATTTTTAATACCAATTGTTTTTTTATAACACCACAACTAGAGCTGATACAAAAAACCTTAATGCATAGTGAATAAGGTTCTTTCAAAATCAGATCTTAAAATAAAGGCCCCAAAAATTGTGTTGCCTGCATTAATTAAATAATACAGCAGCAAATAATACAGAAAGCATGCTTTTTTTTATGGACTGCTACCGGAATTTAGGCGGGCAAGGCGCCTCGCCGGAAAAGTTTAGGTTGGGACAGCACGCACATGGGCCACCACTTAGGTGCGAACCTCTGTGGTTTCTGATGATGTTTCGCCGAGGTGGACGAATGCACCTATGGGCGGAAGCGGGGAATTCTTCGATCCCGCATCCGGCGGCAGAAAGACAGAAAGCACGCGACGAAAACGACGACTATGTAGACTGTAGAGACAAAGATTAGCTAATTTACTCCGTGTATGTAGAGTTAGAGACCTGAATAGATTTATTCAAAAAGAAACACCACATTCTACCAATTACATTAAAAGCAGTTTGTCCACAGAGTTTATCAATGTAGTTTATTACGTATAAAAATACATAAATAAGATACCAAAGGAACTTAGATGAATGAACATGCTGCGCCCTAACAGGGTACATGTACCTACCACTAGGCTAACCACATCTAGGCTAAAATTGTAATAATGTATGTGTATGCAATAAAATAAATGAAATGAAAAAATTAACAACTATTCATTTAAAATGATTTTTAGATCGCTGAATGATAGTAAATTTTATGATGTAAGTAATAAATGTTTTTTTTAAAATTTTAAATTATAATTGTATTTGATATTTTTAATATTAAATCCTGTCTTCTACGTCTAGAAATGGAGTACCATCATAATCATGTTTTTGTGTAGGTATATTGAGTTACAATAAAATGTTTTTCCTTAATTTTGATTCGCTCTTTTCTAATTGCTCATTCGCCAAGGCGATCTCTATATATCGAATCCATACTTATGCCATCCATGCATAAAATCAGAAATACACAATTTGTGTTTACATTACATTTTGTTGGTTGGTTTGTCCTTTTATACCAAAACAAAGGGTTCGTTTCGCGCCTTGTGACAAAATCTGCAGAATTATTTAGGATGGTCAGGGGGGTCAGATGTTTTCTATGCGTATTCTTAAATATATATGTTGTGTTATAAATATATTTATATTATGTATTGTAAGGTAATGAGTAAGTATATCAGTTGTCCAGTACCCTTAACTCAAGCTCTGCTTAGCGTGGGGCTAGATGATGCTGTATGAGTAATCCAGCAATATAACTATTATTATAAGTATATATTTTTAGGGCCGAGCGAATAAACGGACTGAAACTATGTATATTTTTAATTGCTTAACAAATCGATTATATCTAGTGATTAAAACGTTAAATATACTGATAAACAAACTCATATATAAATAAGTAATAATCCATCGTTTATATTGTGTTGGAGAAACGTAAAGACCTAACAATGAAGCTGCAGATTATTTGTAAGTAACATATTTTTAACAATTATAAAAATATATTAAATATTATTAATTATTATTAAAATATCATCATCATCATGATGATTATGATGATATTTTTAACCGACTTCGAAAACATAAAAAAGTTGAGGTTCTCCGATCTGTCATTATTATGGGCCGATTTCAATGGTTCTTTTACAATTGTATAAAAGATGATCGCGAGGTGGTCCCATAAAAATAATATTTCTGAGGGATTAGCATTTTGACTAAAAATCTTAAAAAAATCAGTTAAATTATATGTTTAAGTTATGTTAAATTATTGTTATAAAACAAAGGGACTCGAAATCGGTTTATAGTTTTTCAAATCATTTTTTCAAAAACGATTTTATTGGGGCCATACAACAATTTTCTATTAACCTACAATTTAGTTTTTTCTTTAGGATTTGCGGCAAACTATTTGTCCTCCAAATTTATTCGTTGTGCTCAGGATTAACATGACCGTATGCCTCCATCTCCCTCCACCGGACAAGCAGACGCATTAGTAAATACACCCTATACCTGGTCCTTCTGGGAAAGTGTCCGTTTTAGGCCACATCCTCACATTCTTAAGTCAAATGGTGTTCAAACGCTTTAGGACATAAAAACCTTACTTATGCGTTTTTTAACGAAAAAACATAAAATATTAAACCGCAAAATAAAACTCTTACGCAATGTGGATCGAACGCCCTAAAGATCCCTTCAGTCTTTTAGAGTAGGATAACAGACAAGAAAGAATAAATAATAAAATAAAATGGATTTATTTCAGACATCATAAAAAATACATTTAGGTCCATAGTTGTGTTAATTATATTTGTCTTATTCTATGTTAATGATGTACATGGCTTTTGGTAATTTCAAACACTACAATCGAATAATGATGCAACTAATTATTTCATCATTACTCGATTACAGTGCATGAGGAATGGGCTATCCCATTTATTGGAGAATGCGCTAAGGATGGTGTTGGTACTCCCGTGCAGCCTGCACAGCAACGAGGCGACTTTTTTCCTCATGCATGCATGGAAGCCATCCGTGCGCGCCTCCACGAACATGCCGGATGCGCTTCAGAACCGCGGGAGCCCCAGCAACATCCTGAATGCATTATTGTACTGCACGCGGAGGGTGTTGACCGCTTTTTGCCTATATGTGGTCCATAGGCTTAATCGTGTAGAAAGTCTGACAGTATGATTTAAATAGAGAGCCTCTTCAGAACAACGATAGAACCTACGAACCAGCATATTGGCTCTTAATAGTAAGCTTATTAAACTTTTGCTATTTTGAAACATATTCAGGAATACGTATCGTATAAACGTAGGGGATGATAAAACAAAATGTACGTGTTATGTAATCTTTAAAGAAAGATAGTAAATTTCGCAATTATAATATTTATACTACACCTATTTGGAAAGTATATTAGTTCTTACTTGAAAAAAGGGGATGAAAGTACGTAAATCCAAGCGAACAAATATGCGGGTGGCAAAAATATATGGGATTTACTTTCTCCCCTCCTATATTTTTTTTAAATTCAAAATTCAAGGCTAGAAACAGGTGGATGCCAAAATAAAAAGTTTTTAATATTTATTAAATTGTTATGTATGTTATTAAATTTTTTATTTTGGTTAAGATCAATTATTATTTTGATAAATAACACCTACAAAATACAATAATCCGCCATGACACGTTGTACACCAATTAGAGAACACAGACTCATGACGTCATGTCGTCACAAAGTAAAATGGAAGGCACAGAATAACCACAGAAATAAGTAATGGTAAACGTATGACTTTCTTCAATCAATATAGCTTGCTTCTTCGTTTCTTGACAATATTTTTAATACTTGTTTCTATTATTTGATTGTATTTCTTATTTGTAAAGAAGTAATGAATAATAAATATTATGGTAATTCTGTATCATAAAAATTTGTGCATCGGTGACGTCATAGACAGCCGCTACGAATATTGTAGCGTTTTAGAGCGAAATAGAAATTATTTAAAAACTCAATTTCTTCTTCAAAATCCATATTTTTTGCAGAATTATGTTTTATTTTCTATTCAGTAGATGTTTAAAAATATCAAGGAGTAGTTTCTCAAAATCAATCATCATGCCTATTACTATATTTTATTACGGCACTCTTATTGCTTACTTAGGAACTCTTATTGCTTGCTTAGGAACTTTGTAAGAAACTTTGACAAAGGTTCAAAAACTTAACTGAAAAAAAAAATTTGAACTCACTTTGATTGGGTGACTAGTGTCTGTCCGTGGCTTTGCACGCGTTTCTACGAAATTAAAGAAACTAAACGTTTAATGTTTTTTTTTTCCCCATGGGAACTAATTTGTGGGATCGAAAAGTAGCCTAGCCTTTGCTTTGAATGAGAATGTATTGATTATTCTAACTCAAAAGTCTTAAACTTGTAATGGCGGGAACCACTTGACAAATTTATAGTTTATTTTTGGCGTGCAAAGACCATGATCGGAGGACCTAGGACAAGACCGTCTTTTATTTTTCATTATTATGTTATTTTATACTGGTTAATAAATAAATATGAATATTTAAAATATAAAAAAACACAAGTTATTTTCTAGTTACACCCAACGACCCAAACCCAAACCTCATAAGCTAGAAATCTTAAATTTGAAGCATAGGACTTTTTCTTTACGATTCCCGCTATGAAAGAGTTTTTGAAATTACGAAAAAAGGAAAAGAGGATTGAAGTTTTTTAAGTGTTTCTTTTAACTCTACGAAGTGGCCAAATTTGCTTGAAACTTACCAAAAATACAAAGCCGTTGAACACGTATTTCAGGATTTTTCAAAATATTAATGAAATGGTTGTGTATTATGAAAGTTTGAGATTTGTAGTTGGGCTCCGACTTAAAAGGGCTGTAACTTTCTAACGCATAACGCTATTGTACTGAAGTTTTCTGAGTATATAAAAAACAGTGAATTAAAAAACAAATATCAGAAATTTTCAAGAAAACTCTTAAAAAGGTAAAATGGGAGATGAAATTATCGAGGTTTTTACTGTAATTTTTTAACAGTGAAAATTTCTGAATTTTCTGATATGCGTTTTTCAATCCATTGTTTTTATTTGCTCAGAAAATTTTTGTACAATAGCGTAATGTGTTATATCAATAGCGTTATGCTTGTAACTTATGAACCAGTACCCCTATTTATTATTATATTTATAACCTTACATTTTGCATGTTCCGCATCTACTAAGTAAAATAAGCCTAAACGTGGTCTAAATTTTACTCATTGTTTTAATGAAGGCACTCATTTTTCCCAAATTAATATATTAAAAGACAAACAAATCCAACTCCAACCGACAAATGTGTGGATAAAAATATTATCAAACAAACAACGCGATTGGTAGACGAAGATAGCAATTATCAAGCGATTCATCTCCTTTTATTTTTGGCTTTGCATCTGTTTGCATACAATTATGCCAATATCAGTTTCAAATTCTGTGGTTATCAAGGTTGTGAATTGTTAATGTCATGAATGAATGAAACGAACATTATTACTCGTACGTAATTGGTAGTTAAAGATAGCTAATAGCAAGCGTTGGTAATTGGACAACGCGCGCGCCAATAAACAGTGCGTGAAGTTGGCGGCAAGTTCGAAATACCAACATTCGCATTCGCATTCGCGAATTTGAGCATCGAATACTCGCATTCGCATTCGCGAATGTCGAAAATTTGACATTCGTTACATCCCTACTATATTCTCACTGATTTTTTTTTACTGTTTACCAGTGACTGTCACTTTTGCTGTGCTGTGCTTCATGCATGGTAGTGAGGCGAGGGACTGGTTTTGCGCATGCGCCCCCGGAATCCCTGAAATCGTTGGAACCGATGGAACGTCCTACCACGGAGTTTGTAACTTCAACTGCGGCCTAGAGCACAACCCGGATTTGAGGATCGTAGACATAATATGGCCTTTGAGGGTATAGATCATCCATCATTCATTATGCTCGCCTATGTACCAGTCAGCAACGAAAGTCTATTAGTATTCTCGCCCATGTACTAGTCAGCAACGAAAGTCTATTATTATGCTCGCCCATATACCAGTCAGCAACCAAAGTCTATTAACAGTTGCATTTTTTAAAAGCTTAATTATTCCGAACTGAACGCGAAAGTTCTATTATATCTTCTTGAGCGGATTCCGCGACTCGGCAAACGTGGTGTAGGACGCCCTTCTGACCAGGTGGGATGACGATTTGCGAAAGACTGCTGGCAGATGCTGGATGCGGCAAGCTGAAGACAAGGCACTATGGCGCTCATTAGCGGAGGCCTATGTCCAGAAGTGAGCTAAATATAGGCTGGTGATGATGATGAATGCGAAAATTAATATTTTGGTTGGGGCTTATTACGATGCATTGTATAATTTTAAATTTGAGCTTAGAATATGAAAAAAACGCTACTCGTTTCGCAGTTAGAAGAGTTTAAAAAAAACAAAAGCGGCTTCCATTACTGACTGTACAATAATTTTTGTACAAAGGCTAACATAATATTGTTATTGCAATAATGTTAATTCAATATTATACCTATTTTTCTATTTCAGGATGACGATAAGCTGTAGGTGAATGCTCCAAACTCCACCCTAAACAAATCATGGATGGAGACCACTTGAGCTGCCTTGCGGGTCGCTGTTTCAAGCATCTTTCAACCTATTTCTGCTCATTTTAAATTCTGTGTTTAAATTTTTGGATATATTGATTGGCTTAAAAACTTGTTGTTTTTATGTTGTTTTTGCAAACTTTTGGAAATTTCGGTAGTGTTATCTTAATAGATCAAACTAATATTTCAGTAAGTGGTATCAATACAAAAAGCGACGTCAGCATTTTCAGTCATTTCAAATAATTTTTGTAATAACTAAATGACGACCTCTGTGGCGCGGTGGGCGAAGGTCTGCCTGCGACGCAGGAGGTTGCGGGTTCGATTCCCGCCTCGGGACAAATGTGTGTACGATCTGCCGACATTTGTTCAGGGTGTTCTGATCGTTTTATATGTATAATAAAAAATATCTATCTATATATTGTATTATATTATGTATATCAGTTATCTAGTATCCATAACACAAGCTCTGCTTAGCTTGGGGCTAGATAATGCTGTGTGAATTGCCCAGCGTTATTTATTTATTATTAAATACAGAAAGTGTCTGACAGACTACCTTCGATCGTAACCGCCGTCGTACTCGTCTCATAGACGAGGACGTCTTAAGGGCATATAATACCTGTAATCAACTCCATTAGATCGTCCAAACTACTAAATGTTTCACATTGAAATGTATATTTGGTAAAGTTCAGGACTTACTCTATCGATCATATGTTTCGAAACCAGGATTTCATGAAATTTTCTCAATAAAAAAAAATTTAAAAGTTACTTCTAAATTTTTAAACCTTCATTTCTGAATAAACAAAGAAGTCAAGATCTTTAAAATAAGCATGGTAATTGAACAAAGTATAAAATCATTTTAATATGTTGCGTTGTTTCTTCAAATAATGTCCTAACTAACTAATAGATAACATTTAAGGACCTATACTAGCTCAAATCAACACCGTCAGATCTCCATATCTCCCATACTACTAAATATTTAACTTTGAAATATAGAATAAGTATGGTAATAGAACAAAGTATAAAGAACATTTCATATGTTTCGGTTTTTGTTTCAAATAAAGTCCTAATTAATAGATTATAAGCTAAAACTTGCTTTTTGGCAAGCCCTGTCCCGCTCTCATGAAAGCAAAATCCCATGTCTATCCTTTTCACAAAAACTTGAGGTTGTAAAGACTCTTAATGTTATAGTATAATACGAAAACGAAATCCAGCACAGAATCCTAAAACTTTAATACCAAAGCTTTGTGATTTCCCTTGAGTGCTCTACCTGGGAAAAGACAGACAATAGATACCAAAAGCCTTTTGTTCAGTAGTAACAACTGTCGTTACGTATTATTTGAGATATTGGTAGGTAATGTATGTAGTCGTTAGTTTCAAGAGTGCAGACGCACTACGCGACAGCGGAACTACGCGGCCGCGGTACTGCGCGTCAAATTAGAACATATTACCAAAAAAGCCGCGCAGTTCTGCTGACGTGCAGTGCGATCAATCGGATAGTATTTTATAGAAAGAATAACTGATTCTGTTCCGTTGTACTGGTTCCGTTGTAGTGCAGTTCCGCTCAGTGCGAGAGCACCTTTAGTATTTTTATTCAGATGTTTTAGTTTAGGTGTACGGCGCCGGCGGCGGCGGGGCAATACAGCCGCAGCTTCTTCAGGACGACTAATATTGGATCAGTTGAGCTATCTCTAGATATAATACAATCATTTATTAAGAAAATAACTATAACAGTGTAAAATTATTATTTGCAACAGTCTAGAGACATTTTACATCAGGTGAGATTAAATTCAGACGAGAAGGTCGTATTGACTATAAAAAATGTCTGCTGTTAGCTCAAATGTTTCAATTGTAAATACTAATTATAATTTGATTCTATTCTTTAAATGTAATTAAAGTATCTCATTTACTTAATCCTCCTCAGTGACCAAACCGGACGAAAGACCTCGTTTCCAATAATTTCAAATTGTATGTACGTAATGTCTATACGTATATTTGCATGCCCTAGATATAGGCAAAACATGTATGGTACTACCTATTATTATTCTTCCATCTCTGTGACCCATGTTTACAAATAAAGAATTTGGAATATGTGTGGTGACTTTTGTCTCTATTATTGTCCAAACAAAACCGAAGTAAATCATTTCTAATATTATACGAATTGATGACGTTTTTTTCTTCTTCTTTATATAATTAATTGTTGATGTACCTGTGTAAATAATCCGCCCAGCCTGTGAATATTGTGGACGGAAGAATTTACCCTCTACCTACCTTATTGGTGGCTGAAAGGATGGATGGCCCCATACTCAGACACTGGACCGAGACCCATGTGTTGCCCTGTAACTCAACGCGATGTGCCTAATGACATTACTTTTATCTTTATGTAGGTTACTTGCTTGTTTTTTATCAATTTAGAATTTTCAATATGACATGTGTTTATGATTATGAAATATTAAATATTATACTTAAGTGATTTTTATTTAATTGTGTACGTAATTGATATGTTACAATACTAATAGAAATCTGTTTTTATGGTTACTAACATAGTATCTATGTAGTTTAAACAATTATGGTGAACAACCGAAATAAATAAAGTGAATTGACAAAATTGAATAACCGAAGTCCCACGACCACTAATGAAGCTATTGACATAGTCACAACTCCGGTTGGCAAATATGATACGGAACCATAACAACAAGAGCTGATTATAGTCACTCAGCAAAGAGTCAGTTTACTCGGTCAATGTGCCCACATCGAACAAACATTTGACCACAATTAGGTGTTCTGGTAACCTCGATGGCACAGCCTTGCTTATCAATACATTAGTTTAACTGTCAGTAGCTGAACTAGATAGAAAGAATCGGGTTAGATTGCGAAATTACTGTTTTAAAACGATTTGCTTTTTATCTAGCGAATCCTCTCCGCTTTAAGGGCCCTCTTCCAAGGCCGTTTTGTGAAAAGGATAGCCATAGAATTTCGCTTTCATAGGAGCGGGACAGAGTAGATTGCGTGTGCAAAAATCAAGATTTCTTCTTATTTTTTATTAATTTATTTACAAGGTTTTAGGAAAACTTACAGCTAGGTTTGATAAATAGAATTAAAATAGAACATGCCTGGATAGACCAATGCATGTTTTTGAAGGCTAATTACAAGTTTCCGCAAATAGGTATATATGAATTTTTAAGTTATTTATTAATTAAAAGAGTACGGTTCAAGTAATCAAATATTTATTTTGGCGAATCTTTTACCCTGCCTTTGCTTTTTTTTCAATTTAAAAATCAAGTCAGTAAGCTTGGGAGACGAAAGCAAACATGTATCAAAATTGAGATGTTTTAGATATTTTTGTTCATCAAACTTATACAACTAATCAAAAAACTATCTTGGCGCTTTTGTACAGAATGAAATGTAATATTAGGTGTAGGAGTATGAGAATCTCAAAGATCATCTCAAAGATCATAAAAATGTATATTTTTTTACGAAAGACCAGCGGTCACTTTGTCAAATTTACTTTTCTTAGATTGTTGGTACTCCTCTAGAGATGGCATTTTACCACCGATCTGCACGAAAATTGATGTACAGAATTAAAGTCTACATATTTATAGTATTTTTTCCGTCGGTCCGAGTACAAAACACACCTACCAATATTAATACCAATTTTTTGCTATTTTAACTATTCTAGAAAAAATACTCGCGGAAATTAATTTATAGCAATAATATTACTTGACATGTCGGCAGTTAATTTAAAAGTTAGCGATGACGACGCCAGCCAAGGTCGGTCAATTTATAACAGCTATATAAATCATTTCAGAGTTTACATATTATGTATGTATCCTGATTTATTGATGATACATTACAATACTACCTCATTTATATGTACGAAAGCAATGTATATCACTAGTTTCAGCCCGCGGCTTCGCGTACTATGCAACTGGATACGACAAAGCTTATAGCAAGGATATTTGTACAAGCTATCGCATAAGTACATGCAGTAGGTATATTTTAAGCCGAACATTTCATGTAAATTTAGCTTAGCGTGCATTCACCGCAATAAGCGATTACTGTGAAAACAATAAAATTCAGTGTTCTACCATCACTCAGGTTCGGTTATTTTAATCTCTTCGGAGTTTTGACCACCCTCAGCTAGCTAGCATTCATTAGCGTTTACACCAGCTTAGCTTATTGATTGTAACCCTATCAATATCTATCCATACCGATATATCTATACTAATACAATAAATGCGAAAATGTGTTTGTTTGTTTGTCTTTTATTCACGCCCTAACTAAGCAACCAATCGACATGATTTTTGTCATAGTGTTAGTTGAAAGGATGAAGAGTTACATAGTTTACTTTTTTGAAGAGTTACATATAACTTTTTATCCCATAAATCAGTTTTCATGGGATAGAAATAACCTTTAACAACGCGTACGAAGCCGCAGACAACAGCTAGTTTACCATAATGTAGCTAAATGCGGATAATTTAGCAAGACGACCAACGAAAAAAAAACTATAGTCTTTAATCCTGTGCACCAAATTTCGTTCAGATCAGTTTTAAAATACGATATGTACAGGAGTACTAACAAACTGTTAAAGGAAAATAAATTTTGGCTGACTTGGAGCAGTGAAAGAATTTTTAGAATTGGATCAGTTAGAGTTCTTACTATTTTAGTACCTATTCATTCAAATATTGTTAGAAGTCGTTCTAATTTGTTTCTAATTAGTAGCCGAAATGAATGAACGCTTTATTGTAAAAGAAAAAAAAATCAAAATAAAAAATTGAATGTTATTTTCTTAGATCGGTTTTTTTTATCGTTTTTTGCTCGTTTCCGGCAGATAAATCATAGGTCAATTGTGGTAAAAAATTGCAGCCTGATTTCCTGTTTACTGAAGCAAAAATTAAGGTGGTTCGTTGACGCAAGTTTTTTTTTATACCGAGTTTCGTTCTACAAACAAGAAAACTAGCAAAATAGTAGAAATTTATATACTTAATAATACAAAGCTGCTGTAAATCGATAATCATTTCCTATGAAACAATGTCACTAGAAAATCTACAAATTTCGATTTGGTAAAGTTACATACGTATTCTTTATTTTAATATTGTACTAAATGCTCTAAAAGTGCCTAAGATAAATACGATTCGATGCCGTTGTTCGTTTCTCGCAGCAAATTCGAAAAAATAATCATACATCAATACACAATAATCTATGGAATACAAGGCAGATCCAAGCATTGAAAAAACGCAAAAAATAAATAAAATGCAATCACTTATCTATCACCTTCTAAGAAAGTTGAGCAATTCACATAGCAACTACCCCAAAGTAAGTTTGGGGAGTATCAGGAAAACGATGCTATTTGTTTGTTGAGGTACATTTTGATACATTCCTTTCTAACTCTCACTCTCTCTTTGCATTCCTCTGAAAACCTTATTTTTATGTTTATGTAAATTTATTATAATGTTTGTAGGTATGTAGTGTAAGGGTATTAATGTTTTCTTTTATTTTAATTTTCGAGTTCCACCGCCTTTGTTGTTCTTACATATCCAGTCCATCCCAAGGTTGCCTGGAAGAGATATCTGATAGCGATACGGCCGCCTTTGTACTTCGTGTACTTGTATCATTAATTTTGTACTGTTTTCTGTGTTACATTACTCGTAAGTATTATCTATCTACATTCACACATACAATAATAGTAATGCGGATATTAGTGACCAAACGAATCCTTTGTCCTTGTCTTGCCTTATATAATTTATATCTCCAGTTATAATATTTTATTGGAAGCTAATTGTAGTGTCAAATAAATGGCATAAATCAAGAAAAATAATAAACACCTACGTAAGGTGTTTTGATAAGCTATAACCCGGCATGAAATATGCAAAGAAGCTGATTTACGTACTATTCCATTTTAGTATCGTCCATTGATATTCCAGAATCGAAGATTCTTTGATCGTATTCTGACATCCCTCAGTGCTCCGTGTTAAAATTGATTTCCATTGTCATAGTTAAATTAAACTAAATGCTTGAAAACGAAAGTTTTCAATCAGTGCGTCCTACCCGTCATGACTAGGGATGAGACGTACTTGTAAAATCAAGTACCAGGTCTTCCAAGTACGTCCTCGTATAAAAACCAGCGCCAAAAACCAGGTATAAAATACTTGCAAGTATTTTGATACTGCGTAGTACGTACGGGCGCAACTCGTTGCGAGTCTAGCTGCGCCACGCACCTTTATAGTAAAATACTTGCATAGGAAATTGATCCGAGACTCTATGGCAATAAGATTCATAATTGTATTGGCAGAAAAAAATACTTGCAAGCACACGTCTCGTTCAAAAATACTTTCATAGGAAATTGATACGCGCTCTCTTTGTTTTAAGGTTCAAAATAGTGTCAACGAAAATGTAAACTCGAATACGTTGCGGGTCTAGCTGCGCCACGCACCTTTAAAGTAAAATACTTGCAAGCACACGTCTCGGCCAAAAATACTTTCATAGGAAAATGATCCGCGCTGTCTTTGTTTTAAGGATCAAAATAGTGTCAACGAAATATACTCAAATACTTTAGAGTATTTATCGTGCTGCGCGGGTCCAACAGCGCCTCGCACCTTTAAACAAAAATACTAGTTCTAACTTGTTGTGATAGAAAGGTACAAAATAGTATCAACGAAAAATTACTTACTAAGTAGGTAGGTAGGTATAAAATTTAGTTTTTGAATAATTTCATACATTTATTAGTGTAAGGTGTAGTCATAAGTTTCAGGCCTATTATTACTTACCTAGGTTTCGGTTTCTAGACAAAATGTAGGTAAGGTATGTATTCAAATATTTCGAGTAGGTAGGTATTTTTACCTATTCTATATTAAATGAGATTAAGATCAGTAGAGCCGTGTGGTGCCGGCTTAGAATTTGCACCACCCCAACCCTTCCCGTGGGTGTCGTAAGAGGCGACTAAGGGACATACCACCGGGGGGCGGGCAGCAGCGCCTCTTGCAGAATAGATCTACCACCGAACTGCGATTCCCAACCCCCATGCCCAGCGTGTGGATTATGGGCATTACCGTCCAGCAGTGGACTATTATAGGCTGTTGAGGTTGAGGTTGAAGATCAGTACGAGACAAAGTAGATTGGTAGAAGTTGTACTTAGTCATATACTATTTTTTCTCGTCCCTGCATATACTTACTAAATAAATGACGTTAGCATTTGTTTGAAATACTCAGTTGAAACTATTTTGAAGAAAGTTGCTAAATGAATTTGTGGGACTGTTAAACATGCTCCGAATTGTGTCACTGTCGCTGTCAGAAAGCAGTCATCGAGTCCGCCGCACGCCCCGAATGTCACTGTCGCTGTCAGATGACAGTCATCGAGTCCGTCGCACGCCCCGAATCCGGAATACTTGCAAGACCTTCAAAGTATTTCGACTCGTACCAGGTTTCCGTACTTGCAAGCAAATACCAGGTATAAAAACCAGGTCGAGTAAATACGTCTCATCCCTAGTCATGACCTACGGAGCTGAAACGTGGTCACTCACGGTAGGGCTGGTCCACCAATTTAATGTCGCCCAGCGAGCTATGGAGAGAGCTATGCTCGGAGTTTCTCTGAAGGATAGGATTCGCAACGAATATATCCGACAGAGAACCAAGGTTATCGACATAGCTCATAGGATTAGCAAGCTGAAGTGGCAGTGGGCTGGCCATATTTCAAGAAGAACCGACAACCGCTGGGGTAAACGTGTTCTTGAGTGGAGACCGCGACTCGGAAAACGTAGTGTAGAACGCCCTCCGACCAGGTGGGATGACGATTTGCGAAAGACTGCTGGCAGATGCTGGATGCGGCAAGCTGAGGACAGGGCGCTATGGCGCTCATTAGGGGAGGCCTATGTCCAGCAGTGGACTGGTATAGGCTGATGATGATGATGATGAGTTAAACTAACATTTTATTGTTCGTGCATATGGACGTTTGAGACTGGGCAGTGAATGATGAGTGAATTCCATCCATATGACCTTCTTTAGCCGTGTGGTGCCGGCTCAGAACTTGCACCACAAAAACTCTTCCCGTGGGTGTCGTAAGA
This sequence comes from Eupithecia vulgata, assembly GCA_946478455.1. Lineage (NCBI taxonomy): Eukaryota > Metazoa > Arthropoda > Insecta > Lepidoptera > Geometridae > Eupithecia > Eupithecia vulgata. The sequence continues at coordinate 2,178,675 of OX297877.1, forward strand.
GGCGACTAAGGGACATAAACCGGGGAGCGGGCAGCGGCGCCTCTTGCAGAATATAATATACCACTGAACTGCGATCCATCAAAAACCAGGGGAAGGCCTGCGTCCAGCAGTGGACCATTCATTACGTATAGGCTGTTAAAGGACCTTTTTTAATCAGTGTGTGTTACCAGTGATGACCTACGGAGACGTGGTCGCTAACTATAGCCCTCGTTCATAAGCTAAGAGTAGCTCAGCGGGCTATGGAGAGAGAGCTATGCTCGGGGTTTCTTTACGTGATAGAATCCGGAATACGGAAATCGGTAGAAGAACTAAGTCACCGACATAGCTCTTAAATTAGAAGCTGAAGTGGCAGTGGGCAGGTCATAAAGCTCGCAAAACTGATAATCGCTAGGGAGTAGGTTTTCGAGTGGCGTCCGCGATCCAACGCGAAACTGAGTGTGGGAGACCATCAACTTGATGGACCGACGACATAGTAGTGGTCGCAGGAGCGGCTCAGGACCGCTCTTTGCGTTGTATGGGGGAGGCCTACATAATGTTCAGTAGTGAACGTGTATGGGCTATGATGAATTGATGATCCATATGAAGGTTTTTTTTATTACGAATAGACCTTAGCTCCTTTTCACCTGATGGTTCCTAGATTTTCGAAAACACTTTCATTGTCCACGACACAAACGTTCTATTTTACACTGCTTGTACCGGCGCGTCGGGGCGCGGCGGCGGCGGCGCTTGCCCCTACGCTTCGTACCGCAAGGGCTGGGCAGTGAAAGCGTTAACTAGATAACAACACGTTCTACGTACAATATGTCTGCTTACACTAGGGCCGAGTGAAAAATGAATATTGCATGATGCTCTTAGTGCTTTGCTAAAAGTTTGCAGAAGTTACGACGTAAGTTGGGCTTGAGATGTATCTACTTGAATGTTTTAAACTTCTTAGACTACACGAGAACAGCACTCGTGTTGCACAACTAGCAGCCTTCTGTTTTGAGATTATTTATTCACAGCCAACCATACTCCTAATCCAATGAGGCGCTATTTTTAAAATAAGGAAATATGTTAATATGTCTACACTTATTTTAATATTGTAAAGAGGAAATATTTGTTTGAATGGATCCGAGCTCCGAAACTACTGGACCGATGTGAAAAATTGTTTCACCATTACCATTACTGAAGTATATTAAGTAACTCTTTGATCATTTTTATAAGCTTTTTTGGAAAATAAACTTATTGTATTGTATTATCATTAGAATTCTACACTATCCCTTATAAACATAGGCTATAGAATATATATCCATGCGAAGCCGGGGCGACGCCGGCAACAATAACACACACTTTCATGTCGATGAAAACAGCTTGGAAATCTCATGTCAAATCTCCCTTCCTAGCATAAACATTACAATGGCACTAATAAAGCTTCCTTGTCCATCCTGGAGTCTAAAAATCGTCCATAGATATTTAGTTGTATTAGGACCCAGATCAAATCCGGTACGCAATGGTTTTAAACTTTTGGAAAACGCCTCACTCGTCTCACCGTCCATGATCGAGAAGCGATTAGACCTAGAAATTGAAACGAGTTGGCGAGCAGCGAGTGTATAGTTCCTATACTTAGTTATCTGTTCATTTTCATCGGCTGTGCCACCGGAATACCAAAACTCGAAATACAAATAACAATAAACAGAATAATAAGAAAAACTAACAAAGTTAAGTAAGACAATAGTCACGGATGTTCGAATAACGGAAAACCTAAACCACCCAAATTCGAAAAGTGATTAGTTCCAACGCTTACGACCTAGAGTGAAGATTGAACGCTATATCATGGTAATAATAATAATATTTTTAAGGAACAAATTACAATTGTATATGGTTATACATGGAAACGATGCCATCTGCAGAAGTTTTAAAACTGTGTCGCAGACAACGCCCTCCTCCGAAATGAAATTGGAAACTGTTCCAAAAAACAAAATACAATGATGACCACTGTGGACCCGTCCTACCACAAGACGTATCCCTGAGTTTAGGCAGGGACGAAACCGTACCACCGTAGTGCTGTCCTAATATTATTTTCCAACACAATGTATACCTGACAATGACATAGATATGTACACGGATTAACTGGACCACCGACAAAAATCGGTGGCCCAGTCAACTGGAACAGCTGAACAGGCAAGGAGCGAACCGATCATCAGTTTACTAATTACGACTTACTTGGCAAAGTTCAAGTGGTCCGACGCGAGCATGTCAGATAAGGAGCCCCAGAGCGCCCTGTGGAGCTGCCGCACGGGTGCTCCCCACCAGCTCGCGTGCCAGTACCGCACCGTTGAGGATACTATGCATTCTACACCTGTGGACAATGAGAATGGTGTTACAAATATAAGGGTGATTAGGTGGGGTAAATGGCAAAGTTGAAAAACAGGGGAAGTTAAATACTAAATTGGATACATTAAACGTTCTACTCCCGTGGACAGTTATACTGGTAACATTATAGTGAAAAAAGAATACCTAATCATAAAATTAAGAAACAGGTAAAGGTAAATACTTGAGGTCACTATGCGTCCTATATACATACACCTGTGGACAAAGGTACTGGTAACATTATAGAGGTAAAAGAATAATCAGTTGATGAATGTGGCAATATTGAGAAACAGGGAAAAGTAAATACTTGAGGTCACTATTCGTTCTACACCTGTGGACAAAAAAAAACTGATTTGGCTTAGTTGGTTAGAGCACACTGCACGGAGGGTGGAGCGCAAATTCGAATCGTGCCGACGTCGAAATTTTTTGGGACATTATTAAATTTTCGTAGAAAATTTCCCCAGTGCGTGTAACGCACTATAAAGCAAAAAAGTTAAGCTATAAGTCTCTTCAATAATGTGTCACTAGACATAAAAGCACAGTACCCATGTACTTGACGATTATTTGGGACACCCGGAGTCCGGACCATGTCGTCGGCTGACCTTGGCATTCAAACTAAAAGCATGAATGAAAGCAAAAGTATTTAGAAATCAAAAGCGTCATCAATCACGTGGTATGTTAATTACATTGCGAAAGCCAGTGCTTGCTAGCTAGCTGCTACAAATGAATAAATCAATGACATGGCTACGCTAGTATTGAAGATTATTCTATAAGGATAGTATTATAGAAACTATACCTGGTTTCTATAATACAGTGGTACTCGTATTTTAGTAACGTCCAGGCAGCTTAATATTTAATTTACTTATAGGCTACCCTCAAAAACATCCCTTCTACTTTTGACATCAAAAGCCTGGTCTTCTGTTCCACGTACGTTATTCTACAGGAAAATTGATATTTCACTACTTGAATCGGCAGTAGAACAAATACCTTTGAATACTTGAATCTACAGTGGTACTACCTAATAGGATATACCTTTGCATGGGTGTGTTCATCAGAAGAATCACTATGATCAGAAATGAGAGAACCACTGAAGACTATCTAGTGTACGCCTGGAGAAATTATTACTATTAATACAAACAACGCCAATAAGGACTTTTAAACTATCATGGTTCATTTAATAGCGGTAAATTTAAATAATAATAATAATATAATATTAAAATATTGGAGAAGTCAAAAATCGAATCATGATAAATATCCCGTTATAAATGACTTTAGCGCCAAAAAGATTTGGTTCTATAATTAATCTGTGTATCTACTAATCAAACAAAAACATCTCAAAATATCTACCTATTTCATAACGACGTGGAGATTTAGAAATTTCTATCTACGAGTAACTTGCATAACGGACGACGTATCAAAGTAATCGTCAGTGAAAATGACAGAGAACACATAAGTCATTTTCAAGAACTATTGAATATTTTCGCTCACATGTTTATAAACAAGTTACCCGTTATGAATGCTTTATTACATTTCTCATAAACGAACGTGTTTCTGTTTACTCATACAGCCGTGAGAAGTAGTATATAAACGTGATTGGCTCACGAGTTTGGCACAGATCGACTCGTGCGCAACCTGCACTCGCGCAAAGTTGACGGCTAGAATGTCTGTGACCTTTGCGGTTACGCAAGTATTGCGACAGTGCTTTGCATGATTTAGGTGTGGATGCCACCTTGAATTGAGGAGATTTGGATGACAGCTGGGACAAGACTAGGACTAAACTATATTTAATAATATAATTATAATGCTGGACAATTCACACAGCATTATCTAGCCCAAAGCTAAGCAGAGCTTGTGTTATGGGTACACGCATATTTTTACACAAGAAGGTACAAGAATTAAAAACCTCAGACAATTACACTTGAAATTCGGGTTCAGAGATAAATAAATATCATCATAACAGGAAATCGGCCGTATCGATTTAATCTAAGATTAAGATAACAAGAATCGCAGTTAAATCAGGTTTATTAAAACAAAAAAAAAACTGCAAGGCCTCAGGCCTTTACAAAAAAAAAACATAAACCTTAGCCTAAGCCAGGCAGAGCTACACACTCCGGCCTTAAACTCCTAAAACCTTGGTTAAAATAGGCTGAGCCCAGTTTGCATAGAGCCCACAGTTTAAATAAAACGTCAAGTGCGAGTTGGACTCGCGCATCAAGGGTTACGTACAAATTTGCACTCGTGAGCAAAGAAATCGACTCGGACGCACAGTTCACAAAAACTTTCTGATTTGGTCACAATTAAATAAGGGATATAAAAAAACGGTTTTTAGATTTTTTTTTCCTTTCCTTGTGCTTTAACATTCTTGACAAAGACTTCTTGCCAAATTTCATGATTCTAGGTCACCGGGAAGTAGAAGGTTTTATGTGCAAGTGATTCCCTTTAAAAACTAAAAAAAATGGGCATAAACGGCTGTAACTTTTGATTGCGTTAACATGGATGTTTGACTTATATCACGGCTCCAAGAGGTTACGAACCTGTGTACATTATGTGAATTTCAACTCGATACCTCCACGCGTTTTTGAGAAAAGACGGTTGACTTGATAGACAACAAAGTGATCACTTTGTTGTCCGTAGGGTAACGGTTCCGTTTTTCCTTTTGAGGTACGGAACCCTAGAAAACGAGGTCAACTTTCTTTAGAAAACACACCTAGGAAAACACCTTAGTTACTATTCCATATTCCAAGCAAAATACATTAAACTTTTAGCTTCCCTAATGCTGTTGTGAAATAACAATGCAAAGTTGCGCCTTCGGAAAGCTTTCACAGGACGGATATTGTGAGGGCATACAATTATGCTAGAGGAATACAAAAGCCTACGAGAGACGAAAGGAAAGTAGTTTCAGAGTAACTTCCGAGTTGTTCCGTGCCATGGAAAAAGTGTTATGATGACGTCCTGTCTATTTTTTGCAGATTCTATATCAGGAAAGTTATACAAGCAGTTATAAAAAATGCAAGCGAGAAATGAGGCTGCAAGAACCGTGGATTGAGTAAAAATCTAAGTCAAAACAAAGCAAAATATTCAAACGGATGCGTTTGAATTTTTATTTTTCGTGCGTTTGACAAAACACAGCCTAATAAAACTGCAAGGTTTAGACGGTTCGACATTTTACCCCAAAAATGTCAGCCGATTTAATAAATAGGTCTTCGCTTACATTATTGCTTTAATACTTTGTCTTTAAATATTCTTTGTTTGTATGCTAATGGTGGTATTGAACCGCGTGTTTGTGTAGAAATTAGATTCAGTAAGGTAAGTCAGGTCAATAGGTGAGCAGGCCTGAAATAAGTCAGTGTTGAAACAGAGCTTGACATCAATATCTGGAAAGTTCAGACCTGTATTTTCAAGTGTGTCAAGTCAAGTGTGTTTGAAATCGCAATATTTTAACACAATTACGTTATAATAACGGGATTTCTCTGTGTAAATTTGACATAGATGAGTGAGTGGCGAATCGAAACACAGTTACGGCGAGTTGAACATTAGAAGTGCCTTTCGATTCTGAAGATAAATCGAGTGTCGTGGAAACTCCTATCGATTCTCAACGGTAGTTCCAATTCCAATCCAACACATTAGACATCTCGCGAAGGACGACGAATGCGGCAACGTATTCGTAACCTCGGGGAATATGGAACATTAAGGTATGTATAAAAATAAAGACTTGACAGATGCTGGATGCGGCAAGCTGAAGATAGAGCGCTGTGGCGCTCATTAGGGAAGGCCTATGTCTAGCAGTGGACTAAATTAGTCCGACTAATATAGGCTGACGATGACGATATGTATGTCTGCATTTAGAGTCCATTCTATGCATATGCAAAACAATAATCTGTGATTTTAAACATGTTACTCGGATGAAAAAGATTTTCTTGCAATTCTAACTTGAAAAACTACTCATAGAACAGTATGTATTTTTAGACCTTTTCGGTTATCTGCAAAATAATCATTTTACATTTTACGTATTTAACTTCCTAGGCATTTAGGAAATTAGACTTCTTAATCAGGAAGCTTTGCTATGACCACAATACATAGAACCACATTATGACCATTGATTGGTGTGAATTGTCATTTGAAAATTTCAAGGCTGTTTTATGCAAGGACAAAGTGGCCAGGCCACGCGTGTTATTGTTCAAGACTCTGTATGACGTTTTCTGAAACTACTTTGAACAAAGGAGTGTTGTTGACGCTTTCGTGTAGCCCAGCGACGCGCAGCACTAAGTGATCGTGTTGAGAGCTCTTTCTTGATCGTTATGCCAGTGTACCAGACAGCCAGGAGACCGTGGGAAGAATCGATCACCACCATCCTTGAGTACAGTTGTCGGTAATTACGGCAAGCAATATCGTATCGACCGCTACTCATTATTAATTTATCCGTGATACCAACTCGCTTCTGTACCTTCTAAGAGCTATACAACCTCGAGTTTTTGTGAAAAGGATAGACATAGAATTTTGCGTTCATAGGGGCGGGACAAGGAATGCCAAAACAACGCACGCAAGCCCAAAAATCAAGTTTTAGCTTATTATCTATTAATTAGGACATTGAACGAATTTAAAAAAAAAAAAAACGAAATATATGAAATGTTCTATAATGCTTAGTTCTATTACCATGCTTATTCTCAAAATCTTAACCTCTGTATATATTGAGAAATTAAGGTTTTAGTAAGAATTTGGAGCTAACTTTGCGATTTTTAACTGTAGAGAATTTTTATGGAATCGTGTTTCTGAAACACATGATCGATAGAGTAAGTCCTAAACTTTTTTTACTTACTTGTACCTGACTTTAATAAACTTCTCCTTTATCACCTGTCGCCTGACTCTGGTTACAGGCACTGCTGGATACCAGTAACCATAGTCTTCAAAGTCAAGGGTGGGACTTGCTTTTCTGCATGTTTTCCACTCCTTGTTTGAGACACTCTCTGGGTAAAGTCGGAACCAGGTTTGATCTCTCGGGATCAAACCTGGTTGCTTTGATTATTGATATGTTTAGTTAGACTCTCACCAACGTAAAAACGTAGAAAAAAATAGCGTCCAATTTTAATCCTCAATCTTTAAATCTTCAATTCGCGCTTACTAACTTTTTTTCTTTAAACGTATTTTTATACAATACAACTATTTCAAACAATATTTCTAAAGGTTTCTGTCTTCGCACGAAAGTTGACCTGTTTTTTATTGTTCCTTTGCAGCGCGAACCTCTATCTAGATATGCGACACGGTAGATATCTAGTGATCGTCGACATAATATTTTCTGTACCTTTTCTATCTCGTCTTTCCCTAGCAAACACATTGTTATTTGATTTTCTCTCGATTACAAATGGACCCTTAAAAGAGGAATGTTGCAACAACTTATGTGTGTTCAATACAAGGCGCCTTGTCCGCATCTACTAACTTGTTTTTTACGCAATTATTCTGATAGGCGATGGGCTCACAACCTGCTCACGCTTAGCTTGCGAAAAGTGTGGAAAGTGCATGTATTCATTATTGTTCGACTGATTCGTATCGAAGTTCGAACGCAAGAGTTGCTCGAATAGTAGTTAAGTTAGCAATCAGCGGAGCTGATCCACCAGTTCAAAGTCGCTTAGAGAGAGAGCTGCGGAGAGAGCTATGCTCGGAGTTTCTCTGAAGGATAGGATTCGTAACGAATACATCCGAACAGAGAAGGAAAATATCGACATGAATGAGCAAGTTGAAGTGGCAGTGGGCCGCCAGTCTCGAGAAGAACCGACAAACGCTGAGGTAAACGTGTTCTTGAACGGAGACTGCGAGTTAGAAAATGTAGGACGCCTTCCGGCCAGGTGGGATGACGATTAGCGAAAGACTGCAGGCAGATGCTGGATGCGGAAAGCTGGCGACAGGGCGCTCATTAGGGGAGAACCATGTCCAGCAATTGACTAATGTAGGCTAGTGATGATGATGATGAATCAGCGGGTCGACTAATTAGCCAGAGATCGAGATTACAAGACATCTCGTCTCACGTCGTCTTTGTTTCTTGTGGTAACGTAAACTATTGTTGATGGAACGAGGAATCTTACAAAGGGCAGTCGGGTTGAATAATCCACCCTTGCATTAGGGCCCTATCGTTTAAGTGGTATTATGCGGCGACGGAAATGCCCATTTGGACACAGAGGTTGACATTCGCGGTTTCAGACCTGTCTGTGTCCCAATCGGGAGAAGGGAACGTGACGGATGAATGAGGTTGGCGAGTGTGTTGAACGGTGGGCTCGCCGGCAATGTATGGGAGGAAGAGGGGACGCAAGTGGGGCCGCGGTAGGTTTCAATGTTACCGTGGTTCGGCGAAAATGGCGAGAGAGGGTTACTGGAGAGGTTTTAGTGGGTATTAATCCTACTCATGGCGTCGAGTCCCACAAAATTCTGGCCAAGAACAGTTTATTCGTAAACAAAATTCCTCGCCAATAAAAATAAAACTATTAAATCTGTATTGTATGGCATCTAACTCACTTGACGACGGTTTGGCAACGTCGTCATGTGCCATACAATAGTTGGGTACTTTAGATACGTTGCCAGAGACGTCGCCGTGTCGCCGTGGCGTCTCGGTGAGGTAGGGCCATTCATTTTAAGTGATATATTTAACAAAGTCAGCAAATTACACGTCTGGGAACATAATTGGATAGAAAATGCAAGTACAAGTATTACAGTTCAATACCTTCACCATTCGTCACTTTCCATTCGGTGAGATTGTGGTCAAACGAAGGTCTTTTGACTATAAAACTGAGCTCAGTCGAATTTAAACTTTCTCTCATAGAACATATACAAACTAGACTCTATTCACACGCCACTGAAGGTTAGAAGACCCGTGCCGAAAACAATAAGGATCTGAGTTCAGTAGCATTTGATCGCAATATGATCAATTGGCAGTCATCAAGCTCCGGAAATTAAATTAAATGTCAGTGTCGTGGACTCAGGAGGGTTGAGGGCCAACATCGTGTAACTGAGTCACAGTTAATATTAAACTATGAGTCAGAAAAACTGGTGTTTTACTTCAAAGTTCCAGAACGTAGTATGCAGAAGAGTCTAGACAAGGTTATGTCTAGGCTAGAATACAGAAAAATGTTAGAGAATGCGTAAATCATTAAAAGTGAAGATGAAAACAAAGTGCGTTTGTGACTCGGGTTTAGATTTTTTTCTATTAAACAAAAATCTCAAATCAATCACAATCTGCAAATGCATGCGCGGAGCGGACGCTTTTTTCGACTTTAATTGGAAAAGTACTTATCAGACTTAAAAAAATCTGTTTTGAAATGTACCTTTCATTTGATAGCCCATTTGGCTTTACAGGTCCCTTTAGAAATTTCGACTTGGCAATTTGTAGTGAAAATTATCATTATCTTGCCTCGTTTTATTGAAAAATACTTATCATATACAAGTGTGGCTTTTTGAGATGAGAGTGAGCCAAATCAAAAATAATGAGAGTTAGAAAGGTCGTGAAAGGAGCCATGACTGTAATGAGCTTAATTTACGACAAAATTAAAACTGTACCTACCTACTACACTTTTTTACGGATTTTTTGAGAACAAAAAAACATAGGTATTAGTTACAGCACAAAACGAACAAAGAACCCCCTTTTTTAAGTCTTTTAAAAATCGAATTTAAGATCTAAGAATCGGAAGGTCTAAGTCGATTACATAAGAGATACCATTAAAATTGTAACCTTACACAATCTGAGCTCGCAAAATTATGTTATTTACCTACCTAACCTACCGTGCGTGTGTTTTGTCATTTAACTATATGTACCTACCTACGTACGCCTCCTATGTCACAACTTGGCGCAGTTGAATGTGAAACTTATTTGGAAATAAATAATCTGTTAGATGTCTCTCCAATTTTTCAAGAAGACTTCGAGACGAGAGATATCTGAGAGATTATGGACTGGCGATATACATATACAATGTATATGTATGTATATAAATGCCCATATATGTATATTATACATATATGAGCATTTATACACAGGCTTGCGATTGGCATCGTCCTGATGGACTGCGATGATTCAGCAGAGCTTTGACGATTTACGTTGACGTAAAATGCAGGAAAACCTGTGCCAAAAACGTCAATTAATATGTAATTTCGATTATCGTTTCAAATGCCTAAGAGAACGTTTGCCTAGAAAGATGTTAATTGACTTTAATATCTTGAAGAAATCCTAATTAAGTAATTATATGATTGGAAGTAGGAAAGAAAGAGGGCGATCCAAATCAAGTTTTAAAGTAACCTTTTTAATGTGTAGCTTTAAAACAATCCTTTAAACAAACGCACTCTATATTAACGTGGGCCAACACTAGCGCACAAAGTACAAAGACCTGCATAGACCAAGTGTACCGAACATGCACCGAAGTGTACTCGAAATGTACCGAAGACACCGGGCGAACTCCATGTACTGAGAGTACTGAGCGAGATAATAATGAGAGCACGGAATTTGTACCGTAGGCTTTCACTTATGAGACAATTTGGAGCAGCAAAGATGACAGTACACTTGCACTAAATTGACCTAATATAGATCAACTGTCTGAAGTATTTTTATAGGACATTGAATTGTATAAGTGCGGTTTAAAGTCTATTTTCCAGTGGGGTTTCGTTTGGAATGTGGCAGTACGGAAATGGTATCAAGAACTTGTTATTGCAGTATTAGAGGGGAAGATATTTCGTATAGAATTTTAGGGTATCATGCCACGCAACGGTTATAATAAATTAATATAATTCTGATTTAAAACGGGACGTTTTACTTAGATTCTAAAAACCAAGTTCATCGTAAAGTTTGAAACGAAACAGGATTTTTAAACCATTAGATAACAATGTCGTAAATTTATTCGACCAAATCTATGAGATAATATTTATAATTGAATAGCTTCCGGATAGATATAAAATATAATACCCTATAAAATATAATACCCACTTTAAAAGATATATTATATGCAAATTCTACAACAATTTGTCGCATGGTATCGAACCCCTTTTGCGTCTCAGTCCTTACGCTTACTGCGCTAAACCGGCGAACTTTTGACTTTTAGGGCCAGACTCACCAAAGCTTTGTAGAGACGTGTTTTAAATAACTTAGAACGTCGTTATTCACACTTTTCGTCTCCGCTCAGCTTCAGCGGACACCACCGAGTGGAGATGTATCATATTTGTATGCGAAAAAACAAAGAAAGATCTAAGCGGAGATGTGAGCTGCTCGCAAGCTGGTAACGTCAGGACGCGGAGACGTGAAGAGATGAGCGGAAATGTCAGCAGTGCACCGAGGGTGCATTCATCAACACACAATACAACACATTCATTAACAAACATCCGGCGCTCGCCGCATGCAGCTCAGCTCCAGGCTAAACAGCCCCCCTAACACGAGAATTGTTGTCTAGGGTAGTATAGAGAAAAATTACATCACTTTGACATAGAATGCGTAAGTTATTTGAAGCGCACTCCTTCCACTTCAAAAATGTACGCAATGTATGGCGATGCGATGTCTACCGTAGACAACAATCCCTGTGCTAGGGGGGAACGTGTCTCCATACAGCTTCGGTGGAGATGCCCTTGCTGACAAACGTCTCTTCTCGTCTCCGCTAAGGATCTCCGCACATCTCTGCTTTGGTGTAGTCTGGGCCTAACTCTGCTCAACTATATAGCTATATTAGTTCCTATTTTAGTCCTCAACTAGTATCGATCCCTTTTACTGAAACAAATATAGTACCATTAAAAGGTTATGGAACAGATTTGCTAAAGGTCTTGGCTCTTGACCTGTGAAGTGAATGTCAGGCACTCCGTGCCTTAATTTGAAGGGGAAACAGCGCGCGGCGGGCAATTTCGATGTAACTACGTTTGAGGAAGAGAGACCATTTCGAATTTTAAGTTTGTCTTTACTTTGATTACATTACAATAAATTAGATAATGTTATTGTTATGTTTAACTTGATCATCGATTAATATAATGACACAGGGAGTATTATTATATGAAACAATGATGTGATGGTTCTGAAGACTGAAAAGTTGGATATAAGCAAATAATAAGTACTTGGCTAGTCAACGGAGTACTCCACTCTAGAAGTAGAAGTCCAGCTGACATATGCTATAGATTTAAGTAAAAAGGCTACCAGCGCTTACTCAACAAATGACTTGTGTGGTGTTATAACTAATAACCATACGGCATCTTTCTTTACGCACTGAATTATCGATATTTCTATCCCTGTCTGCAATGGCGAAATAAGGTTGTCGAATAATTAGAAAATTTATAGTTACTCTTATTGACATCCTATATTTTAATATCAGATGTACTCGTATATGTGGCACTTACTTTTCAGAACAAAGGCAAGTAAGATGTGAATCAGAATTAGCAGGTCTTATCAGTCATCGCTAGAGCAATATCTCAACGATAACAAATTACGATATTCACGCAATAAGCACGTACATCTGAGGTTACAGGTACTTTTGTTGTGTAAAGATAGCCTTATCGAGGTTTTGGGTGTGATAACAAAAGAAGTTGGCAATGCTGTTTCTTAATTATATGAAGCATAATCATACCGATCTATCTATCTGCAAGTGAAGGTGTGTCGTACAGCATGAAGTGTTAAGCCCGGAAAGGTTGTGAAAGATACCCCTGAGGTCAAATAAAGACTTGAAATTGAAAGCAACAAAATAGCACCAGTGTTTGGGCTTAGGACGCAGCCGTGTGGTGCCGGCTTAGAATTTGCGCAACGCCAACTCTTCCCGTTGGTGTCGTAAGAGGCGTCTAAGGGACATACATCGGGGGGCGGGCAGCAGCGCCTCTTGCAGAATAGAGCTACCACCGAACTGCGATCCCCAATCCGCATGCCCAGCGTGGAGATTAAGGGCATTAGGGGCAGGCCTGCCCTTGATTTTTTTATCTCATAGGGGGTATGAGATAAAAAAATCAAGGGCAGGCCTGCGATCAGCAGTGGACTATTTTATAGGCTGTTGATTTTGTGGTTGAGGTTGTGCTTAGGACGCATTCGCACAAAATCTTTTTTACAGGATCCGTTTTTTTTCGTGATGGCGTATCCCTTTAATGGAGAATTCTGAACTACACTTGCGAGCTTTAAACTGGAATCACTTCATCGCTGGTTTTTGCAGACCATATTTTACAGTTTCCATGCAATAAACTGTAGGTTGTGGTATATTATTTTAAAGATAATTTTATTAGCTTTCAAACTCTTTCGATATCATAGCGAAAAAAATGTTCATCATATGTCATGGAACGTGAAAACAAAAGACATACATTTTTGGAACGAAACATAAATTTTTTCAAACTCCTGAATCCCTATAAAAATGAATGGGAATTTATGCAATTTTGTCATCAGTCCAATATATCACGTCACTCAAAATACTGGAATTACAAGAAAATGGAAACCACACCAATAGAACCCGCTCAAATCGTCACCCTAATCCAGCAAGGGTTCTCTCAGCGTACTATCGCTCGACAGCTTCATCTGAGCCAGTCCTGTGTCTCCAAAGTATACAAGAGGTTTAGAGAGACTGGAAACTTAGTCCGAAGACCAGGATCTGGACGACAGCGATGCACTTCGGCGAGAGATGACCGATTTATTGTCAGCACTTCTCTCCGAAATCGACATCTAACCGGCGTTGACGTCCAGCGGGAGCTCGGAGAAGTTCGAGGGAGAACTGTCAGCAAGTGGACAGTGAGGCGAAGACTCAAAGAAGCTAACTTGACACCAAAAAGGCCAGCAACGGGACTCAAATTGTCTACAGCCCACCGACAAGCCCGACTTCAGTTTGCTCGTGATCACTTAGATTGGGATATACAGCAATGGAGCCGAGTTTTGTTCGCGGACGAGACTAGGATGTGCCTGCATGGCAGCGACCGTCGACGGAGAGTCTACAGGAGACCGGGAGAGCGATACGCACAATGCTGTATAGCGGAAACAGTGGCATATGGGGGTGGGTCTTGTATGATGTAAATTTCAAATGGTATACACCAATCTGCAGTTTGTTCCATGGAAACTGTAAAATATGGTCTGCAGAAACCAGTGATGAAGTGATTCCAGTTTATAGCTCGCAAGTGTATTTATAAATGAAATTCCAGTTTTCCCATTTGTTTTTTTTTCTCAATGGGGGAAAAATGAAATAAGAATAGAAGGTGAGGGGGAATTCTAGACTTTTTAAAATTTAGTTTACATATTTCCCCCTTATGGAAGATTTGTCAAGGGGGAAACTGGAATAAGCCGAAGTTGCAGGATCGAGTTCCGAACCCGATAGTATTCCAGATCCAGGAGAAGATTGTTTCCAGCAGGTTTCCATTAGCGAAGGATCCGTAAAAAAGGGTCGATAAAAACGGATCCGCTGTAAGGATGCTCCCTCAGGTGATATTTGAAAGGTGCACGATGTGACGATTGACAAAGAAGATGGAAATATTATTTCAAAGCACTTGCAAAGTTTTACCAATTGTGCGAATATTGTTGAATATGCGCACGTTTTTAGGTTAAGGGGCCTCTTCCAAGGTCGTTTCGTGAAAAGGATAGGCATATAATTTCGCGTTCATAGGAGCGGAACAGAGCAGATCGCGTGTGCAAAAATCAAGATTTCTTCTAATTAAAAGTGTACGGTTCAAGTAATCAAATATTTATTTTGGCGAATCTGTTACCCTGCCTTTGCTTTAGCTTTCAATAAAAAAACAAATCAGTAAATCATATTGTTTGGGAAAAGAAGGCAAATATATATATCAAAATTGAGATGTTTTAGATATTTTTTTTCATAAAACAAATCAAAAAACTATCTTGGCGCTTTTGTACTGAATGAAATGTAATTTATTAAGTGTAGGAGTCTAAGAATCCTAGATTTCATATTTGAACAGCAGAAAGATCTCAAAGATCATGAAAATATTGTTTTTTTCGAAAGATCTGCCTTAAAATAGGCACTGCCCTGCCCAGACCACCAGTGCGACTCACGGCGACGCTGATCCATGTGCGTCACTGGCAGTCAAAGTGTTAACAAAGTTAGGTTAGTGTTAACAAAGTCGAGTACCTACATTGCTGTGGAATCATCAGAAACTCACCATTATACCCAATAGGCGCATTCTCCCTCAGTTTGAAGGTGAATGGAATATGCACGCGCTGCATCAGCAGCCGTGGCGGGTCCATGGCGGCTCGCCACGCGTCTTCGCGACCCTCGCCCACTATGCCGATCACTTCCATGTTCCTGCAAGGGATAGTCAACTTTAACGATGGTACAAATACAGTATATTATGCGGCATTAAACATCAAAGTGCTGTTTTTCCTTTAGACCTTACAGGACACAAAATTCACATAACATAGGTAAAAAGTCGAAACAAAATGATCACTTTGATTTTTTGTTCTCTAATCTTTTAAAGGTAAAGTCAAGAAGCTCACAAGAAACCTTTGTTGAACGTTAGAAACTTTTTTTTATCCTCTAGATCTAATCTGATATTTTGTAGTAAGCCTTTTTACAAAGGACATGTTGGACAATTAGTTTGAATTTATTCATTGATAAAAAAATTGCGACTCACTTGGAGTTTTGTTGTAGAAGCGTATACTTTGCCTTTTAAAATTTTGGTGATATTAATCTCGTGTAGGAAAATTACAATCAAATAATATAATTATATTAAAACTAATATTTACAATTGAAACAATTGAGCTTAGGTACTGCAGACTGTTGCAAACAATCTACCGGTAACTCAGTCAGGTATTATGATAAATAAAATACAATAATACAATAGAAAGGCTACAAGGCCTCATTATCGACTATATTTAAATGACGTCATTTCTTTTGCACTCTTGTTAGTTAAGTACAATATTTTATCTACTTGTACCTACTATATTTTTTTAAGTACATAATAAAATACACTTTATTGCACACCAAGAAAATACAAAAAAAAGAATACAGGAAAAGATTGAAAAACAGAGTAATAATAGAAGATGAAATGCAAGATTTGTAACAGTGTTTGGAAAGTTAAAACTTCGCAGTCACTTTCCATGCTGAATGTCAAATATTACGCAATGCAAATGCATCACAGAAAAATTAAAGTTGTATAAACTGCGATGTAGGAGTAATGCGAGTCATTTTGAGAAGTTACCCATTTGATAATAAGTGGTCTTTGAACGAGTCATGCACTAGAGCCTGATCGGCAACGGCATCGACTTGGTAAAAGACCACCAGTACCGTACAGTATACACTCTGGACCGGTCGCATATGTCGCATTGTAGCGACTTTTGGGTAAAAACCTCATCAGATGGATTCCATTCCAAAGGCATTTTTAAGGTTCCGTAACTCAGAAGGAAAAAAAGGAACTCTTATAATATCACTTTGTTGTCCGTCTGTCAACCCTTTTTTCTCAGAAACGCGTGGAGGTATTGAATTGAAATTCACATCATATACTCAGGTTCGTAACTTCTTGGAGCCGCACGCAATAAATCAAACTTCTAAGTCAACGCAATCAAAAGTTAGAGCCGTTTATGCCCATTTCTTTTTAATTTTTCAAGGGAATCATATGCATGCACACAAAACCTATAGGTACTTCCCGTTGACCTAGCAAGAATCATGAAATTTGCCAAGGAGCAAGGTCTTATAGTAAAAGGAAAAATCTGAAAACCGTAAATTTGTGGTTATTTCACAACAAAATGTATGATTACAAATTCGTATGGAACCCTTGATGCGCGCGTTCAACTCGCACTTGACGTTTTATTTTCACTAGAGCATATCTCGCCGTCTCAATGACCCAATTACTAGACCTAGGCAATAGCTAGATCAGTTACGTATCGAAGGTTTCCTACAACTACAATGTAGTAGGACTAATATTATGAGCTAGAATAGAAATAGACAAACTGGTCTGTCTGTAAGCGATGATAATTAAACTAGTAATCTCTAATTATTGATAACCAGTTTCTTAAATAATATTAAGTACATAAGTTATTCTAGATTCAGATATACGAGTACGTTATGTAAAATCTAGGCATAAGTTCTGTATTTTAAACGTTGCTAGCGCAAAAACACACGTCATAACAACTTGTGCGTCACACTAATATTATAAATGCGAAAGTTTGGATGGATGGATCGGGCTGAAATAGCGTAGCGCGTTGTATAGATGTAGCTCTACCAAGCTTGGAATCTAACATAGGCTACTTTATATCCTACTAGCGATCCGCCCCGGCTTCGCACGGGTATATTCTATAGCCTATGTTCATAAGAGATAATGTAGGATTCCAATGGTAAAAGAATTTTTCAAATCGGTCTAGTACTTTCCGAGCCTATTCAAATCAAATAACAAACATATCTTTCTTCTTTAAAATATTAGTATAGACTAGCTGTCAGACCCGGCTTCGCACTATAACCTATAGCCCTAATATCAAGGATAATGTAGGTTCCCAGTAGTAAAAAAAAAATTCAAATCGGTCCAGTAGTTTCGGAGCCTATTTAATTCAAACAAACAAGTCTTCCCTCTTTATAATATTAGTTTATAAAATCAATTCTATGGGATAGATATAACTTTTCCATAGAAACATCGCGTGCGAAGCCGTGAGCAGAAACTAGATTTTGATAAATAATTATTAGGTGTAGGTGCAAATAATTCACCGTACGTAAGGTTACGTGCGTATGATTCATCATGATCATTGCCCTTTCGCAGAACTGTTTAGTTTCTCGACCTACCCATTAACAGCGAAACCGTTATTTAAATACATTACATTATAATAATTAGGTAATAACTTTGTATATTGTTGCTGTATGATTCATCACATCACATCAATGGTAGACCTCATTAGGATGAAAAAATATTTATAATAGTAACAATTCCGCGTAAAACCTTCTCTGATAAGATCCAACAAAATGCAATTCGCGTGCACCGCCCCCACAAATTGACATGCCATGCCAGATTTAATAATTTTTAAGGCTTCGTAACCAACGGGACCCTGTTACTTAGGCTCCGCTGCCCGCCCGTCTATCCGTCTGTCACCAGGCTGTATCTCATGAAACGTGATAGTTAGACAGTTAAAATTTACACAGATGATGTTTTTATGCTGCCGCTATAACAACAAATTATACTAAAAAAAGGGGGCACTCATACAACAATCGCGAATTTATTGCCGTTCTTATATATAATGGTTCGGAACCCTTCGTGCGCGAGTCCGTCTCGCACTTGGCCGGTATTATTTTAATGGGAGATCTTTTATCACAAATTATGTTACGTAGATGTTAACAACCAGTAGATCTGTAGGTAGCTAGTAGATGAGTATTAATTTTGTAAGTGGGTAATTTAAAAAGCTAATAGTCAGTTTGTTTAATAGTTGACGGTCGTCGGTCTGTCTTTAAGGAGTCTACATACCAAGGGCGATACAGCCCGGCGGGACGCCGCCGCCGGCGAAGCTCTGCGGAGTCCCTACTTCTTTCCTTAGGAAAGAAGTAGGGACTGGCTTTTGTGAAAAGGATAGGCATAGGATTTCACGTTCACAGGAGCAGGACAGAGCAGAGCGGTGTTAGTGCAAAAACAAGTTTTTGCTTATAGGGACATAATTTAAAAAAAACGCAACTTATAAAATTTTCTTTATACTTAGTTCAATCACCATGCTTATTCTCACGATCTTAAAATCAGTATTTATTTTTAAAAAAACATATTTTAGTAAAAATTAAGAGGCAAAAGCGATTGTTTTTCTATTTCTCTGTTTTTTAAATTTTATGGAATGGTGTTTTCGAAATATATGACGGATAGAGCAAGTCCTGAACTTTATCATGTATAAATTTCAAAGTTAATATTTAGTAGTTCGGAAAGTATGGACAATATCACACGACATGAGGCGGACATCCTGCTTAGTTGAAAAATAAGCAATTTGAGGTAGTATACCTAAAGTGCGTACAACCACAAGTTGATTACTGATAGTGCGTAAGCGCTTTGTGTATGAAAATTTTCAGGCGGCCCGTCAGTGTTTTGTAAACTTATCGGCGACTTCGGTATGTAGACTCCATTATCCTGACCTGCAGAGGCTACAGAGGGCATCTCGTTGCCTTCAGATGACAGATCGTTTTATCTTAGGGCTGACCGACTAGGGCTCTCATGCATGCATGTATTTCCTAGGAAATTTAAAAAAAATGGGCATAAACGTCAGTAACTCTTGATTGCGTTAACGTATAGTTTGATTCCTATCACGGCTCCAGCGGTTATAGACTTGAGTATTTGATATCAATTTCAACTCGATATAGGTATCTTTTTCTTTCTGAGGTACGGAACCCTAAGAACTGACAAAATCAGTCTCCACTGGGTGGGTATGTGCTATGCTATGAGCAGATCATAGCGCAGGAGATCTTGTGTTCCGTGGAGACTGTGCGATTTGCACCACCCCAACTCTTCCCGTGGGTGTCGTAAGAGGCGACTAAGGGACATACACCGGGGGGCGGGCAGCAGCGCTTCTTGCAGAATAGATCAACCAAAACCGCGATCCTCAACCCGCATGCCCAGCGTGGCGATTATGTACATAACATAACGCCTAATGGGATAAAAAAGGCCTGCGTCCAGCAGTAGACCATTAGGTATAGGTTCTTGAGGTTGAGGATCGTTATAAATTTAAACAATTTGCCTAAAGGAAAAATTTAATTCATTTTGTTATTGTACTCTGATGCTGAAAGTAAGTTCCTTGTAAGAGCTTTATCTACGACGTCAGGTTCATGCATGCGGATGACTATAAACCAAATAACCTTATTTTAAAACAAATCAAACAGAACGGCCTTAGGGAAATTTTTCGGTGCCGAATGCAGTTGGTTTATCCAATCACCCCACTTTGTAATATAATACTGCAGTTATCGAACCTGATGTGATGATGAGTATGATGACATAATAAGCAGGATAAGAAAGCTATAATACTGCACAGCAGGTTAAACGAAATTGCTGCGTAATTCGTACCTTGACAGTACTTTCTCTTCGACTAGCAAATTAAATTGAGGTCAATGAACTTAATGGAAAGTCAGGAAAAGGTGCTCTGGTACAGACACCAGACAACAAAGAAAACTTCAGATGGCAAGGACATTCCGCAAGTGTTCATTGGAAATGAGGAGGGTTCTTTGCTTCCTTTTAAACATGCAGCTCAGTTACCGTTTTCAAGCAAGTGTTTGCTTTTTAATAATTCTGTAGTTGATAGATACACCATCAATTCCGGTATCCTCTAAAAAGATCCTATGTTAAAACTATCATTAGAATCTCGCATGTTGTCGTTATAGAAGATATATCATCATCAGCTTATATTAGTCCACTACTGGACATAGGCCTCCTCTAATGAGCGCCCTGTCTTCAGCTTGCCGCATCCAGAATCTGCCAGCAGTCTTTTTTAAGACGATATAATATAATAATAGTATTTACTTATGTATAGAATAACATTTATTTCGACACACACGTCATGTTGTTATAAAAAAGCTGCCCGCGCTTGTCAAGTAGCCTTTGTCCATCCTCGGGATATCATTTACCTCCCTGCCAAATTTCATTGAGATCCTTTCAGCCGTTTAGGCTGTTTATTCTCAGTTGCGTAGGTGCCACAAATAGTGGGCATTAAATCAAGCTTTACCACTATGACTCTGTGCCTTAATAGGTGCTAGCTCAGCATGTGCTGAGTGCTGAGCGACTATGGGTGGTATGGTCCGGCCGCGGGCACTATTTTGACTGACACCTTAATAAATGTAATATACGATAAGGACCAAAATGATTTTTATTCGAGCATATTTCCCACCATATCATGTTGTTTTTTGTATTCTAATAGTATTTCCCAATAAGTTTATCTCAATGAAATGCAAACAAATCGCATTTTGCATATTTTTACGACGAAAATGACATATTTTCATCCTTTAAGTTTTGTATTAAAAACAACAATTTGTTACGTTTTGTTTGATAAGGAACATAAAGCGGTGCTCCTTATCAAACAAAACGAAAGATATGTAACTAGACAATATATAAATAAGCAGATTGTCAACAACGTGATCAACAACAACACTGAGGAAAATACAAACTGGCTATAATGTACTACACATGACCGAACTAAGGTTACCTATCATTTTATATTTTGTGTTAGGTATATGTATACTTACGCTAAACGACGTCTACCTACTGCAGAACACATGCCTACTGAAATGTCGCCTATAATGGAGGTAGTTTATTTGATTTATTAAAAATACGTCTATTTAGTGCTTATTTTTCTTGTTTGGACTACTTTGGGCAAAAGCCAGTAGGACAAACGAGGAATATTTCATTTTGAAAGATAGTTGGTAACAGAAAAACTAAGGGAAACACTTATACGTCATAGATTCTGATAGTGTTATATATATTTTGTATGTAGGTAGGTACATGACGTCGATTACAGCTACTTTGCCGATCATTCATATGAAAAGCAAACATTGTGTTTGTTGTACAATGAGTGTATTTAAGTTTGTGTTCGTCGCTGTGTTTGCACCAATCGTGTAAGGATCTCTAAAAACAACACGGAAGTATCATCAGGAGATTAACGGTTTCGTCTGGGTAAAGGTGGATCTTGTACAGTCAGCTACAAAAACATTGTATTAGTATAGGTATTTTATGGTGAGTGAGTCAGACCAAGCGGGAGAGAGCGAACGAATGCAAACGAATACTCAACTAGAGGTCCGCCTCGGCTTCACACGGGTAAATTCTATGTTTGGGCTATGTTTATCAGGGATAATGTATCTTATGTATTGAATTTTTCAAAACGACCTATATATATATAGTATATACCTAGTTTCGGAGCCTATTCAATTCAAACAAATAAATCTTTCCTCTTTATAATATTATAGTAAAGAATTATCGATTAACATAAACTCTTTTAAACTAAGTAAGTAGTTTCAAAGATTACCCTTAAAAAACTAAACTTTAAGGATGGTCTTTCGAAAAAATCAACCTTTCCATGATCTTTGAGACCTTAATGCTGTTTAATTAAGAAATTTTTTCGCACTTGATTTTTGCACAGGCGGCTTGCGCTTAGGTAGGTAACTTGATTTTTGGGCTTGTGTTACTCTGCCCTGTCCCGCACTATGAACGCAAAATTCTAATATCCTTTTCAAAATGGCGTCGATTGTGGGTGGGTAGGTAGGTAGTACCTTTATTTATGAATGTGAGATGAAATCATTGCTCAATCCAATTGACAAAAAATATTCAACTTTCTATTTCAGAGTGAACTTTCTATTGACAGCTTGTGTAGGTAATTATGACGCAAATTTCTACAGAAATCATCGCGAATCAATAAGGAAGTTAATATTTTAGCGTTAAGTGCTTTAACAGGTAAAAGTAAACATATCGAGTAGGTGTTTTCTGAAAAGATCTGAGTGACTAATAAAAAAAAGGTTAATACAGTTAGGGGTTTCCCAAAATTTCGGGGGAACGATAACTAAGCGATAAAATTTTAAGAATTTAAGGTAGAAAAGAAGATAACCATGTAATTGTGTTTGTCGGGAAATTCCCGGGAGGCAGACATAAATAATCGATTTATTTATTGATGCTTAGAAAAACGGGATATCCGTCAAAGGTGGTAACCATAACAATACAGTAAATTCATGACACAACTTGCTCACAGGCCTGCTCGAGCAAATTTCAAGCAACCAATATTCAAGACATCGACATTTTTACTGGTGTAACAAGTATTCAGCTACTACGCAGAGTTTGTATCCTGAGTTCTAGATCACTGGTATACCTACTTACTTTAATAAATTAATGATTATTATTTTATACATAAAATATACACCTCAATGTTAAACATAAAATACATAGAAAACAACCAATAAATTTATGCAGATCATACAAACATTTGTTCGGCGCCGGGAATAGAACCCAAATCCTAGACCTTCACCTGCGCCACTGAGGTCATAATTTAACTTAATGACATTAAACTTCAAACAACACGCACAATAGGTGATTTATTATGCATGTCTGGTTTGGCACACACTTAAGGCTTCCATAAATTTGCATCTTGATTTAAATAATTTATAGCCTAATTTTAGAGTTCTAAAACATGGTTAATCAATACTTCCTTTGTCTGGGAATTTTTAAGGCTGTGAATACAGCTGGTGTGAAAGAAAAAAAATTACTTATATCATATGTCTTCTAGTTCTGTTAACACAAGTTCTGCTTACATTGGGCTAGATTAGAAAAAACCTGTGTGAAATTTCCTGAATTATTTATTACTAGCTGGCCCTGCAAATGCTCCATCTACGAATCAGAGATGGCTTTTTCCCCTCATGTAACTTTTCGTATGTTTTATGATTGTTTAATTTTTTACTAAAATTTAAATAGCTATTCTGGTGTTCGGGACGGAGAAACATCCAACCAATCAAAAATCCAGCTGTTTTTGAGTTATAAATGGTGTAATTAACACAATTTTGTTTTATTTATATACAAATCTAGGCTTTTTACTAATTTAAGAAGCTTGTGCCACGACTTGTGATGACGTTAAAGTTTTGTACCACCCAGGTTAACGCTACAATCCATGAGGTTGAAGCCTGCCAAGGTACATATGTCTGTACGGATAGCTTATTATAATACATAACACTGTATTAGCATTTTAAAACTGAAAGTTACCCAACTAGCACTTGACATTGACATTAATTGATAAATATTCAGAAATTTCTCAATTTAAACCTGAATGTTGAATTAATTCAATGTATTTTTTCAATGTTAAAGCAATCATGAAGAGTGTTTGTTTGGTTTATTTATATTAAAAAGAAAATACAACAATTCTGCCAGAGAATGTACTGATTAGCTAAGTCATAAACACCTTCACAATTACATTATAAAATGCAAAAAATAATTAAATATTGAGTAATAATTAATAATAATTAATTAATAAATAATTAATAATTAAACCCTAATTAAATGTAAAAAAATATTTATTGCAGCAAATAATACGAAGCAATAAACAGATAAGCTTAAACCTATAAAACATGAAAACGGTCAGTTTGTGCTTTCTCACTAGGCTGGGCCTGTATAGAGTAAGCCAGATATGCTTCCAAATACAAAGAATCTTTCATAACAGATTCTTCGTAAACTTACATGTTTATTACTATATTACTTTTAAGACAAGAGCCATCAAGTCTATGGGCTGACATATTCTCTCAACCCATGGCCCTCTTTGTATCACGGTTAGGATTCAGAGCCCATTGCTGTATTAAGATACTCACTGTATGAGAGTTCTGCGTGCTACCTACACTTTACTCAAGTTTAAAATATTTCTGTGTTTATAGAAATTGACTTTGAACTTAAGTGGAAACCTGATTCTTAACAATGAAATGCACATCACTCATTTTAATATAACATTATGTAGGGACATTGATTTATACAGTATTTTTGTTCAATTCCCTATCTAAAACTTTCCGGTTTTAGTTTGTAATTGGTTGAATGAAAGTGCAAATATTTACAGTTAAAGATAACTGCAAATATTAAACACCTGCATGGGAGGTAGGTACTTAATGCAAAAGTAGGTAGGCAATGCATTACTTAATCACATCTTATCTTTCATTTTACTAAAATCTCAGCAACTGCAGTACTTACCTAGCAGTTGTGAGGGAGGAGGAAGCAAAGAAAGACAGAATTGAGTTATGGGAATAATTCTACCACTTACCTTAGCAGAATCACCAGCATCATGAACAGAGCTACCAGAGCCCCGATCATGATGAAAATGTTCGGCAAATCGGCCAGAGTCACCCCCGTAGACCCCATTATCACTCAGATATCTCAATACTTTATTATCACATCAAAATGCAAGAAAAAAGCATTTATTAGCACGATATTGCAGATTAAAAAACAAATTGCACTTAATGACGACCTTGCATCGGCCTGTAGTAAGCACTAACACAGCTGTTGCACGATATTTATTCGGATTACACTAAAATATTGGCACTGCGGACGACCTACGCGTTATCATTGCGTGCGTTCACAACAATAACAACATTGATCGTGAGATTATTTTGAGACGTATGATCGCGGACGGAGCTCAACACGACACGATTTTTTTTATTTGTTTGACAGCAAGCAACCGTATGACAGTTGACCTCGCTCGCGTAAATCGGGAGGGCAGCGCGGGCGGAGAGGTGAGAGGGTGGAGATGAGACGGAATATGTAGTGCTGCCAACTACCATACAATAGAAACTGATTTATTCATTCCAAGAAGTTATTTTAAAAATACTAAACTGTTTAGCATTTTTTACCATTGCAATTGGTGGCTCAAGTATCAACTTTTAAAATTTTATTTTCTTTTGTCTCGTCAAATAGCTTGGAGGTAAAAACTCTACAATTTTTTTTATCTTCACTCAAAGCACCCCGCAGCTAAATGATGCGTGAAGAAAAAGTATTAGATGTGGCGACAAATGGTCATTGTTGGCAATACTTTGTGGGGAAATTGACATCTATGTGACATGACAATGGCAATCACTCATTAGATTTTTTTGCCGGCCGCGCAGTGGCAGTCAGAGCCATTAGGATTTTGGCGCCACAATTTGAATATTAGAATTAAAGTTACCGGACTTTTCCAAGAAATCTATGAAGTTATAGTAGGTACATTACATACCTCCATACCACAGGTAAATTTAGGTTAAAACTAGTAGGTACATGTACATTATGAACAAGATTATGGATACCTATATATTATTTATTATACCTATTTATTTTGACCACCACACTTAATAGGTAAGTAAGTAGGTATAGAATTAGCAGAAAATGTTGCCTTTTAAATATTTGTAATTCATAATAGTGGCACACACAACTCTCTCTCTCTCTAAGTACCTACCTCATCTCTGTGAACTATATAAGTACCTAGTTACAAGTCAATAGATACAATATACGTGTGTAGGTAACTACTTTCCGAGAATATAATTCATCATAGTTATCAACAACAACGCAACGCAAATATATAGATAGGGCTTAGACAATTCAACCCGTTGACAGCGGGTTAAATTGTCTAAAGTCTAAGCCCTATCCATATTTGCGGGATAGGGCAATAAAATAATATAGGCACATTAAAATATGGAGCACATGTCATCGATTTATTTCTACTCGGTGCTTTTTTGATGTCATGCATGAAAGCTTTGTATTATTATAGTTTAAGAGTCAGACAGTAAATAACATTAGACATCAAACTCTTGCTTTATGCGAATGAAAACAACAAAGCGATCAGTAGATAGGTAAAGATTCTTATAGTAGATAGGTAACTACAAACTACAAAGCGTTGAACTGTAATCTAACGAAAAGCATAATGTAAATAAATAAAAATATATATATTGCTGTACAATCCACACAACATCATCTAGCTAGGTCCAAGCTAAGCAGAGCTTAGGTTATGGGAACTAGACAACTGATGTAGGTACATAACACTTACACATACATTACCTACATATGTGTTTAATAATTTTATATTTTTAGTATTCTCGGTAAGTTTCAAACAGATCGGGTCATAGTTTAAAGGGTTACAAAAAACAATGGCGATTGCCAATTACAGTAATTTATTAATTATTAGTATTATTACACAATATTAAATAAATCTGAAACATTAGATGTTCATG
Organism: Eupithecia vulgata; assembly: GCA_946478455.1. NCBI lineage: Eukaryota > Metazoa > Arthropoda > Insecta > Lepidoptera > Geometridae > Eupithecia > Eupithecia vulgata. The sequence goes on from OX297877.1 coordinate 2,205,596, forward strand.
GATGGATGTTTGTAACTACTGCTGAAATTTTGCATAGGTACAGGTAGTTCTAGGCTTGGAATATAACAGTTTTACTTTTTATTTTATCCCATCAATCAGTTCTCATGGGATAGAAATAACTTCAATACGTTTTCATAGAAACAATGCATGCGAAAACTAGTAATTTATTATCAATCAATGAAACACAGAAAAGTAAGATGTAGGTACCTAGTTACATATTTGAATTTTATAAATTTTAAATAAGAACGTCAAAGTTAAATTATTCATTTTTGAGTTGTTTTATTATAAGAAAACGGTCGTTCATCCCTCTCACCAGGGACGTGGGAAATTTCCCTCGTCCCTGCCTCTCACAATAGAGCAGACAATTGATATGTGGTTGGCAACTCCTTGGGTAGTTCAGTCAGTCTTAGAGCGAGCGTCAGTATCATTTCAACTAAGAATAAGAGACTAGTAGCGACTATTTTCTCTATTCGTTTCAAATAACACACACCAGCTCCTACACTATCCAGCACGGTTGTCATGTACACAGGCGAAGTAAACACAACCACGATCGATATCCTTGAACGTCAGTAAGCACTGCTGCCTTCGGTAGAACAACATCTCTCGAAAGTTCCTGATTTCCCTCTATTAAAAAAAAACAAGTGACGTTATTTTCGGCGGGAATGCTCTCGAAATTGGTTCGGGAGCGCGAATGAGGGACTCGAAGGGATCGGATTCTAATTTCAAACTGTTGAGCAACGTGGCGTCCTGCATGGAGAAATGGTTCGGGGATAAACGGCTGTGGTTATTCGGCAACAATCTGCCGCTGTTACCGAGAAGGTAGGTTTTATACAAAATGAGATTTTTTTAATCCCTTTAAGAGGCAGGTATATGACACCATTTTGTAAATAGAAATTTTGCGTTTAAAGGAGCAGGATAGAACAGAGCGGTGTAAGCTCAAAAATCAAGTTTTTGTTGATTATCTTTTAATTAAGACATTAATTCAAAAAAATAAGCCGAAGGTGCCCTCGGTATTCTGTTTTTTAATATGGTGATGACAATAAAAAAAATCTTGTAAGTAATTGATAGTTTAGGAGGAAAATTATAAAAACTAAAAAAACAGATGGTAGGTAGGTACTTTGTACAATTATTTCTGATTAGTTTTTTTTTTAATTTTCGAATGAAATGTGCCCTGCCTTGTATCCCATAGATTATTATGTATTTTTTTCAAAGCTTATACAATAAAGATGACGGAGATAAATTGTTTTAAATTTAACCTAAATTCGCCCAATTTAAATCTACCTGCCTTAAATAACATTTGTTTTTTGTAGTAAGTACTTACCTTTATTCGTGAGTTAGATAATTATTTCATGACAAGTGTTATGATTATGTATGAGCTCAAGCCCACGATCTCAAATTTATGAACCTAGTTAGATATCTATTTGGTAAATATGTTTTTTTTTAATATTAGTTGCCGACTTGGTAACCTGCATACCTATTTTGTGATGGTCTACATTTTACACACGACCAAAACATAATCTGTCCAAATTAGTTTAGGTAGGAAAATCAGCATACAAGTAGGTACCTTAACCTACTTGTATGCTGATTTTTCGATCTGACCAATTATTTGAATCAAATAAATTACTCCTATAAATTTACTCTCTTTGTAATAGAATTATTTTACTAAGCATTATCATTCTGAATTCTGTACGGTTCAGTTTATTTAAAAAGCTAAATGATTTTTTATTTTATGATTATTCCAATCGTTGTAATGTAAAGTGCCTACCACGATAATAGCTTTCCTACCTACTGTATTTATGTATTACTGTATGTCTGCCCCGGCTTAGCCCCGGTTAGTTATTTTTTCGTCAATTTACCAATGTTTTTAATACTTTTTATCCTATTCCGAACTAAGATAAATCCAAAAAATCAAAAAACATCAAAATCGGTCCCGTTGTTCTTGAGTTATAAATTGTGTAACTAACACGACTTTGTTTTATATTTATATAAAATAAATAAATAATAAATAATGCTGGACAATTCACACAGCATTATCTAGCTAAAAGGTCTCGATCTTCTATCTATATAGATAGAAGAAAAAGATTAGAAAGTAATTAGGGCTTCAAAGAAACTTACAAATATAAAATACATCAAAAATAGTACAAATAAAACAAAAGCTATCTGGGGAATAGTAAAAAACTATACACAGCCTAACAATACTATAAAAACAAATATAACTAACATAAAAATTGGAAATAAAGAGGTACATAACCTTCAAAAAATTGCTTCAATGATCAATACATACTTCATAAATTTAAATGCAAATAAATATAGTGATCAAACCAGGCCTAACTCTCAATATTGTTGCAATACTATATTCATGGCCCCTGTAGACGCTACTGAAATAATAAGGATAGTAAGACAGTTAAAAAATAAACAAAGCTCTGGACATGACAATATTCCAATACAAGTAATTAAAGCAGGCATAAACTACATAGTAGATCCATTAGTTTACATAATTAATCTGACTCTTGAAACTGGTATTTTTCCTGACGATCTTAAAAAAGCCTTGATAAAGCCACTTCATAAAAAAGGCTCAAAAGCGGATATGGGCAATTATATATTGCCCTATTACCAAGCTTCTCAAAAATATTAGAGAAAGTTATTTATAACCGATTAATGTCATTCATAGAAAAAAATAATATTCTAGACCCAAACCAATTTGGCTTTCAAAAAAACAAAAACACTACATTAGCTATATTTAAACTACTAAATACTGTTTGGGAAGGATTAAATAATAAAGCTCTCGGCGTAACCTTGCTATTGGACATAACTAAAGCTTTTGACTGTGTTGTTCACAATATTTTACTTGAGAAAATGGAGAAATTAGGTATAAGAGGAACAGCACTCTCCCTCATTAAATCATATTTAGAAAATAGAAGCCAAGCTACTGTTATTCAAAGTTATAACAAAAAAACTAAAACCATAGAAACAATTAAATCAAATTTTGAAAATGTTTTACTGGGTGTACCGCAAGGTAGTCTACTCGGACCCCTACTGTTCTTGCTGTATGTAAATGAATTACCTAAAATAACTAAATATCTATGCGTTATGTTTGCTGATGACGCCACAATATATATACCACAAAATAAAAAATCTGACACTGAATTTGAACAGGAAATAAACTTTACATTGAAATCACTTGTAGATTGGCTTGAGCAAATAAATTTAAAAGTAAATGTCAGTAAGACTAATATAATAAGATTTCAAAATTATAAAACTCCAGCATTATACATAAAAATTTCATACAAAGATAATGAAGTAAAAGAAATAAATAAAACAATATTCTTAGGACTAACCATTGATTCACATTTAAATTTCAAAGCTCACCTATCAAAATTAAATGAAAAAATTTCTAAGTACTGCTACGCTCTTTCTACACTCAGCTCAATTTCATCAAAAAATATAGCAAAACAGGCGTATTATGGTTTAGTTTATTCTCAGTTAAGCTATGGAATCATTTTCTGGGGAAACTCTGTTGATATCCAAACGACTTTTGTCATGCAAAAGAAATCATTAAGATGTATTTATAACTTAAAGAATACTGATTCGCTCCGAAATGTTTTTAAAGAGGAAAAAATACTGACTCTCACCTCCATTTATATTCTAGAAATCTGTATTTTCGTAAAGAGTAATAAACAATATTTTTTTGAAAAGAAATCTGCTCGAGCTTCCTCACAAAGGTCCAAGCATAAATACAATATTTGTATCACTCAAGTAAATAATAACATGTATCATAAGAGCACTTTCATCACAGCCATAAAAATTTTCAATAATCTTCCCATAGAACTTAAAACCTTAGATGGAAACATATTTAAAAATAAATTAAAAAGATGGTTAGAATCAAATGCTTTCTATTCGCTCAAAGAATTCTTTGACAACTGATGGTACCCTAGAAACTGTTGTTGTAAATGTGTCCTATTTTTTAAGTCCATAAAATTAATAACATCATGATACCTTAAAAACATACCCCATAAAGGTAGACTTAGGTACCTACCTACAACTGTTATTGTATGTCTAATAAAGATAAGCTGATGAAACTGTACACATTCATTATACATAAGATCTTTTTTGTACAACAGTTAACAATAAAATTATTTCTGATTCTGATTCTGATTCTGAGAAGATATGGATGTTCACCACAACGTAAATATTAAAGATGTAATATTTAAAAAAAAACCCATGTATGCTAGGTTAAGATCTTTTTTGAAACCTAACCCTGAAACCAAAAAGGTTTTCTTTATCTCCATCTTCTTTATCAAGTTCTGGCGTCTGCCATTTCGGCCATGCCTACCTGTCAAATAGTGCACCCGGATTTTCTGTGCATTAGGTAACTTAGGTACACTAACAATCGCATTTTATTCATTGCTTGACTTAAAATTGCATTGCTTAATGCGGTGGTATGCGTGAAACTAGCGCCGCCGCCTATGCGCCACCTATTTTATTGAACAATGTGATACCTATTATAAGCCTCTCTAATAGTTTAATTCTATTTAGTTTAGCCCGGTGCTTGCGTAGCTTGGTGGCCATGCAGGCCACCAAGGGCAACTTCGATATTCTGCCTAAAGCTAATAGAATAAATCTATTACAGAGGCGTGAAAAAAGCTTTTATTAGGTTTAACAAACTGTACGTTGGATTTTTGTATCCTTTGTTCAACGTAGTAATAAAATAAAATAGGTGATGGCGCTAGTTTGACGCATACCACCGCTTCTACTTAAGTTTGGGGAGGCCATGCCCAGCTGTGAGACGAGATAAGCTGATGAAAAACATATTATCTACTTACCTTACTAATTTTTGGAGTTCCGTACCCAAAGTGTAAAACGAGACCTTATTAATAAGACTCCGCTGCTGTCTGTCACCATAATCCAAACACAATATACATTCTTGGATTTCCCATAAGGGGCTTACTACCTAGGTATACAACGCCTTTGTGTGAAAAGGATAGGCATAGGACTTCGCGTTCATATGAGCAGGACAGAGCAGAGCGTCGTAAATGCAAAATACAAGTTTTTGCTTAATGTCTTAAAAGTATTGGTAATTTTGAAAATCTTGAACACAGTCACACCGTCTGCTTTATATTTTATTTTTTGCTGTACAAAGCATCAAGACATTTTTTAAATTATTTATTTAATAGCGAAGATTTATTGTAAGTACAGTTTAGCGAACTTTGGATTTTTTTCTATGGAGTAAGTGTTATGTAATCGTGTTTTTGAAACACTAGCGTTTTAGCATCAATCCTGAACTGTTATGAATCTCAAAGTAAATGCTTCAGTATTGTAGAAGATATGATCGCTGACGCTAAGCGATTTCAGGTCTATACATAGGTACCTCCTACATACTCTTAATTATTTTGCACGTGTGTGTACAGAAATTCTGGGTGCACTGCAGAATCACTTTTCTGCAAAGATCGTGTCGTTGTTGGAGGTATGTATTTTGTCAATTTTTAGGTTGAGTGGTGAAGCGTATTATTGTAATATTCACGTATTATATTTGGGTTAAGCAATGAAAATAACTTATTATTTTTCAATATAGCTGGTAATGGTGGCTGTAACAATATTCGACATATTTTATACATATATTTTATACAAACGAATAAAAAAGTAAACCTAAAAGTTTAATCACTAAAATTATGAAAAAACACTTGGTTCAATTATTTTGTACCTGATTATTATCCCGGAAATTATGATAAATTGCAAAACAACGACAAATTAAGTTTTATGCGAGTTTAAAAGTAAATTTCGGTGTATGGCATAAGATGCCATTATGAGGGGAGCAATCTGTAAGGCGCTTATATCCCCATGTGTCGTCCCTGCCAAGTAAGTCCGAACACAATGTCTTACTTGACGATCGGTGTGGCGTAGTGGACAAAGGTCAGCCTGCGACGCAGGAGGTTACGGGTTCGATTCCTGCAACAAACACTGGGACAAAATTTGTACGATCTGCAAAAATTTGTCACAGATGTTCTGGGAATTTACTATGGATAATTAATAATAATATCTATATATTTGTATTCTATTAAGTTTAGCAGTCACCATAGCATAGTTTAGCAGTACCCATGATTCATTCGTCAACTCGCACCATCCACCTTGTCCCAACTAGTATTCGAGTAGACGAATCGTAAAAACAAGCCATACTCTTCGATCAGTAACTCACACCACTTTTAGTTTGTGTGAATTTTAGTACTTACACTCAACCAAAAAAGTGTTAGTAAAATAATAGACACACACAAACTTATTATTATTAAACACAAGTTCTGCTTAGTTTGGGGCTAGATGATGATGTGTGGATTGCCCAGCATTATTTATTATTACCTACGTATTAATTAGTACTTACTAAAGATTTTTGCTTAGGAACGTAAAGTATCCAGAAGCCTACTCGGAAAAGGAAAATAGAAGTTTCTAATTCGTTTTCGTGCAAAAACAACTCATATTGCTTACGATTGGCGTTTTCGTGCAAAAATAACTCTTATTGCTTACGATTAGCTTTTTCGTGCAAAAATAACTCTAATTGCTTACGATTAGCGTTTTCATGCAAAAATAACTCTTATTGCTTACGATTAGCGTTTTTGCATGAAAACGAATCACACCACTTATATCGATGAATCACACACTTTGAAACTTAAATTCGTCTTAAGGCGAAGTACGTTCGCTTTTTCGAGACAAGGACGAGCGAACACCGCGCGTTGAATGCGAGAAATTGAGGCAAGAGCGCGCAATTTCACTGCTTTTTATTTATAAATTTGTAATTGCTCTGAAATAATACTCTTTCGCAAAAAAATAAAACCAGAATCCTCTAAAGTGTTTAGTTACGTATTTTTAGATGCTATTTCATGCAAATATGTGAAGTAACTAGCAAATGAAACTGGTTTTCCGTAGTAAAAATGCAAAATTTAGAGGAAACTTTGCGATTTTTTTCTATCGAGTCAATTTGAGTTAATCGTGTTTCGGCTCCCATAACTTACTAAGTAACAAAAACCCTAAACTTTCGATGCTCATTAAAAAAGATTTTAAAAAATCGTGTTTTCTTGCCTTGAAATTGATTTTCCGTATAGGCTAAACTGAGTTTTGGGACCTACTTCACCTTAAGGCCCATACCCCACCCAAAGTGGCGCCGCCACCTAATTTATCTTATTATTCCCCTTAACAAAGGAATTTTCAAAAATTGATCTTCTAGTTTGTGATACCTATCATCAGCTTTTTTTTAATGCCTCTGTAATAGTTTACTTCTATTTAGTTTAGGAAGAGATACGAAAATAGATTTTGGTGGCCACCAAGGGCAACTTTGTATCTCTGCCTAAACTAAATAGAATAAAACTATTACAGAGGCATTAAAAAAAAATAACATAAAGTAGGTGGTGGCATTAAAAATAATAATAACGTAAAGTAGGTGGTGGCGCTAGTTTAGGTGGTGTATGCGCCTTGAGGCTTCGGCGACAGCTGCTCGCAACTACCATTTCGTAAATTATTGTGTTCCGTAATACCAAAAATGATGACTGTAATCTTTTTGTATTTTCGACATGGTGTTGTTATTCTGTAACTAGACAGTATAAGCTATGTTCCTTATCAAACCAAAACGTAAGGTATTGTTGTTTTTAATACAAAACAAATAGGACGAAAACAAGTCGTTTTCAAAACAGTCATGCAAATTGCCTCATTATAGGTGTGTATTATTAAGAAAAAAAACCAGGGACCTAGATAAATACTATTCGTCGAATACGAAAAGCAACATGATATGGTGGAAATATGCTCGAATTACAAATCATTTTGGTAGTAGGTACGTTTGTATGGGGAAATCATCATCCGCAGGCATCTTAACACGAGTACGGACCCTAGCTGTGCGATTGCCTTAAATTTCCCATCTAATGGATCACCATCCGGGAAGACTGGGTATAAACGATTTCAGTTTCCATCACGTGGTACAATTACAAAAAAGGACATACAATTTTTGGCTGGATGGAGCAGATCGACGACAAAGCTATATATCATCATCATCAGCCTATATTTGTCCACAGCTGGACATTGGCCTCCCCTAATGAGCGCCATAGCGCCCTGACTTCAGCTTGCCGCATCCAGCATCTGCCTGCAGTCTTTCGCAAATCGTCATCCCACCTGGTCGGAGGGCGTCCACTACGTTTGCCGAGTCGCGGTCTCCACTCAAGAGCACGTTTACCCCAGCGGTTGTCGGTTCTTCTCGAGATATGGCCAGCCCACTGCCACTTCAGCTTGCTAATCCTTTGAGCTATGTCGATAACCTTAGTTCTCTGTCAGATGTAGTCGTTACGAATCCTATCCTTCAGAGAAACTCCGAGCATAGCTCTCTCCATTGGTCCACACTGGTTCGATTGCGTTCGATATTTAGCCTTCGCTCGCTCTCGTGCGCTTGGTCTATTCTATACCCACGGACAATTTTTAAACATTGTTACATGGACAAGGAGAGCTCTAGACAGGGAGAACTGGAAAAGGCTGGGAGAGGCCTCTGCCAAGCGGCAAACAAACTATTATGTTTAAAATGTAAATACTGTTTGAAAAATTAATAATCAATATATAAATAATGCTGGACAATTCACACAGCATTATCTAGCCCCAAGCTAAGCAGAGCTTGTGTTATGGGTACTAGATAACTGATATACATAATATAATACAATACATAGATAGATATTTTTTATTATATATATAGAAAACGACCAGAACACCCTGAACAAATGTCTGCAGATAGTACACACATTTGTCCCGAGGCGGGAATCGAACCCGCAACCTTCTGCGTCGCAGGCAGACCTTCGCCCACCGCGCCACATCGGTCGCCAATTGTAAACCAGTTTGAAATAAAGGCTTATTTATTATTATTATTATATTTAACATGTACAAAAGTACTGCAAGAGTAATATATAGGTACGCTTAGGGCGGTGGTATGCGTGAAACTAGCGCCCCCTATCTACCAACATAACTACGGTTAGTTTATTTACTTATCTACTTGCTGTATTTAGTTAACGTTAAACGTTATTCCACTGGCAATTAACCTAGTTAAAGTCGTGAAAAAGTTAGAGTTTGCTAGGTTACGTAAAGTAGGTACCGACAAGAAAGTATAATTAGGCATCTAGATAAAATTAAAACTATTTATCTAGATGCCTAACTTTTTCATCGCACCGAAATAGCGCGCATACACTACCTAGGTAGGTAGGTTCAGAAATTTTAGCTACAAAAGAAAGCTTCATAGGGCCCTATTTTTCCCACAAAATACAGTGATAAAGTTACAGTGTTAAGGGGTTCGAATCCTGATGTTTTTTTCAACTCTTCTTCCCATCATGTCAGTGGTCCTTCTCTACTTCTTTTATTTATTTATTCACACTTGACTTACAGAATAATATACATTCCAAAACGTCAATCAGTATTTTATAAACCTAGTAGTAACTTAGTCTAAGAATTGAATTGAAATTAAATTGAAATTTTGAATTTTACCCTGCGGGACTCTCCATAGTGTTGTTTTTTGATCTATCTCTAATCTGTAAGTCTCGCTCGTGTTTAGTATAAACATTTTTATAGAGGAATATGTATATATACCGCTTGTTCACACTTAATAATATAACTATTAATCTTTTAAACCGTGTACCCTTCTGCTTTGACTTCTTTTATTTAATTTGAAGTTATGTAAGTATGTGTGATGCTGGTTTTATTCGTATTAAATAAATAACTCATTAAAGACACTTGATAATACAATTTCAACAGGGTGTTTTACTTTTAATGAGTAAAATCTAAAAAATAAATTATTGAGGCAAAAGCAGTCGGTAAATGTTAGTTTTAGATCATAAAATAACAGAATTAATTTTAAAATTAATTTTAACGTTTTTTTATATGTTATTTAAACATCATTAAATAGTAGGCGCAATGTTATTATGTCATACGATTGTTTAGGCAAACTAACAAGTATCAACTGTCATCAACAACATCAGCGCATTTGTTCAGTCACGCAGCAAGCTGACGTCATAACCACAGAGCAATATGGCATCCACTGAGTAGGTACAGCGTTTTCGCCAAGTTAACGTTACGTACGTAGTTAGCGCGCAACTTGAAAATGTAAATTTTATATGCATTTTCAGGGCACTTACCGATTGAATAAGAATAGAATGAATAGAATAGAATACATTTTATTGGCTCACACACATAAACACTACACAGAAAGATAAAAAAAAGAAAACTTAAAAATAATTAATACTACTTATATAGTGAAGTGAACCAATAAGGTCCTGCCTCAGCTTAATGTTGCTCCACAGAAAGTTGAGCAACGCTGGTTTTCTGGCAGAACCTTGGTGCACGCGTGTCTACACGGCCATAAAAAAAGAGAACAAAAAAAAATAAAACAGAGAAATATACATAGATACAACTTATTACAATAATAAATACTATTAAAATATGTATTTAGTAGAAATAATTCAAGCAGTTGGTACTTGAATTACTTCTACCAACACTAATACTGTTCAACACGGGATCACATTCAATCAAGAAAACTAGTGCCGACCAACACTATATATATATATATAATAGAATAAAATTGTTGTTTATTTTTTTTGGTTCATAAGCACTAAAGAATCAATTTGAGACACTTTTAAAACCTTTGTTTCTAGATCGCGGGCCAGCAGCCGCGCTATGGAGCGATACGAGAAACTCGCCAAGCTAGGCGAGGGCTCCTACGGACTCGTGTACAAATGTCGCAACCGAGAATCCGGCGAAGTCGTCGCGATAAAAAAGTTTGTGGAGAACGAAGACGACCCCCTCATTAGGAAGATTGCACTCAGAGAGATAAGGATGCTCAAGGTAAAGACTCGTACAACGCGACGCGTGTGAAACCGTGGGCAGACATACTGACATTAGACTCTTTTGGAGCAGGTCCGAAAAAATACATAAGTAAGAAAATTCACAAAGTAGCAGGCGAAAAAAATGTATTATATGAATATTATAATCATGCAGTCGTAAAATTATTGCCGAGAAATTTATTTTACTACTGTCATAAAATGAAACACAAGCTTTTTCCGACTAGCAAACAATTTTCTATCGATTGGATAATAGAGGACTTACCGCAAAGCTAATTGTATGGTGGTTTGCTCATTTAATATTCTGTCTTTTGTCATTCGCTTGTATGTTTCTTGGAAATAGGAATGACTAGGAATACCTAGTCAAGGCATATTTAGTTTTCCATCTTGCTTTTTAGTATGCTTGCAATGACGAATTTTCTAGGTAAAGTTTGGAACAGGATAATCAACTTTCTGAGTAGGTGTGCAAAGGTTATTTCTATCGAATGGAAACGGATTTGAACTGAGAAAAAGTAGCCTATATTTGATTCCAGGCCTAGAATTACCTGGATGCAAAATTTCACCCATAACAAAAGCTTTGCTTGCTTTGAGGCTAGACGATTTGTAGAGTCCAGCATTATTTATTCAAATGAAAAAGATACTTAGTTCTCATCCAATATTTCCTCCTCAGAACCTGAAACACCCAAACCTGGTGAATCTCATAGAGGTGTTCCGTCGCAAGCGTAAACTGCACCTCGTCTTCGAGTTCTGCGACCACACCGTTCTGCATGAGCTCGAGAAATATCCTTCGGTAAGTTCTATCTGTACAGGGTGTAAAAAAGTTAGGATCAAAATTTTAGAGGTGGTTCAGGACTCTGTCACGGAACTATGGAAAAATAATAAATATAACCCGTGCCTTTTAATATCGCTAAAATAAATTACATTAATACATATTAAATTGCTACTAGACAAAGCAATAACTTAGGCATGTACCTATAGTTACTCAAATAAATTTAAAAGTTCACCGTTTACATCTCCTTTAAAACACACAACGTCATTAGAAGGTGCAACGCGCGAGATGCGGTAGGGGGTCCGTGCCCACTCGGCCCGCTTAGACTCGGCCCGAAGAATAATACTAGATGTTTTACTACGTATTCAGTGCCATTTGTACAGTTAGGCACAGAAGAAACCACCACGTAAAGCAGTGTATGAGTTTAGCTTTTTTGCCGGTAGAAGATATAAAAGATGGTTTGTTGGCGTTAATGGAAGACAGGTAAATCTATAGATAAATTCATAAGTATAAGGTACTATGAATTAATTCTCATTAAATTAACAATAACGTACCACTTAATACGTTTTTTCTATTTTGTTTTAGCTATCCTGAGGAAAATGATGTTAAATTCAATGATTATTTCGTTGCACAATGGCTACAAAATCCTGCCATGATACAAAAATGGTGCTGTTACAATGAGCTTCACAGAACAACAAACTTGGTGGAGGCATGGAATCAGCATCTTCAGCAATTTTTGGGCAAAAATCCTAGTTTTATTTACCATTGAAACCATTTCTTAATTGTGATTGTAGTTAAATACATCAGGTCTTAAATATAGTTTTCGATCTACACAATCTATTCTTTGTTTCTTTTTTTTAGATTCCGTCGCGATAGTAACACATAAATCAGCCAAAGGAAGAAGAAAAGTATTGAAAATTATAACACTAGCTATATTGACCAAAAAAAACAAGAAAAAGTTTATGTCCTTGAAAGATTTTTACAAGAAACTGCTCGCTTGTTAATTATTTCAAAAACTATTAAATCAAATGATTTTTTTTATTTTGATTATTAATAGAAAGAAATTGTTGCAAACTGTAATTTTATAATTGTTTTGTTTTAACTCGGATACTACAAAGTTAACTATATAAAAAAAGGAATAAGTACTTAATTATTTACTCATTGTTTTATTTATGCAAATAATATTTTATATTCTGTGGTGCGAGCGTTAAATCAACACTTTTCTGTCTGACTATACATCGACGTTTTTACGCATATAAAAACAGAAATAACCAGGTATTATTCTTCGGGCCGAGTCTAAGCGGGCCGAGTGGGCACGGACCCGCGGTAGGTAGGTACCACTTTGTCAACGGTATTTTGACAATAAGCATACATGTGCTTATAGATGTATGTCATTGCCTAGTCTAGTGATAATTTTGTTTTATTTTAATTGTTTTTAATGGAAACTTAAATTCGTATACGTAAAAAAAACCCTGAGTTCTGTCGTCGAAGCTGAAAGTTTGGTCCGTACTTTTTTTTACACCCTGTATATTTTACCTACCAATCGTGGTTTCTGAAATAAGAGGACAATGTTATAAAATGAAAACCTAATGCCCCTCGTGGGGATTACAGCATTAGGCCTCCCTCTAATTCTAAGACCCAAAATTACAGTTAAATAGCTGAAGATAAGTCCAGCAGTGGACTAGTAAGCTGCTGATATGATGATGTGAATGGGTGAAAAAGGTGTCAAAAAATCATATTTTAGGTTGCGAATCAGAACATAGAAATACAGGTAAATTCAATACAAAAATGAAATCCCGAACAAACTTGCGTTATATTATACGAAGGCAGGCAAAATTACCCTCAGTATACTTAGCGAAAAACGTCATAAACAACAAAAAGAAATTGATCATAATCTAATTTCGTTAACCCTTGACATTTTATAGTCATTTTTACCGATTGCTGAGTCAGCAATTTGAACCTTTGTATATAAAAAGAATGTTCATTTTCTCTTGTCAGATCCAAATAGACCAATATCCGTGCTGTGCTGACTTGTATAGTTCGCGTGTTGAACGTTTGTGTCATCTTTTGTGCTTGTTTTATCATATTATCAATGACCGTGAACTTATGGAAAGGCAGAAACATTTACTTAAAAACCTAGATAGATATAAAACACTTTTATTGCACACTTAAACCTACCTTGGGGCTAGATAATGCTGTGTGAATTGTCCAACATTTTTTATTTATTTTTTTATTTATTTAAAACTAAAAAACAATTTACAAATGAAACAATTATAACATACAATTGGTTAAATAAATATTGATAGACAAATTACACAACCTACTATACCTATTACCATTATTATTATTATTATATTACCTAGCCTCAAGCTCAGCAGAGCTTGTTACATTATTGATCATAATAATGATATAAATACGAAAGTTTGGATGGATGGATGTTTGTTACTTTTTCATGCCAAAGCTAATAAACGAAACAGGCTGAAATTTTTGCATAGGTAGCTTTAAGCCTGGATTGCAGACAAACATAAGCTAGGTACTTTATATCCCGTAAAACACAGTTCCTATGGGATAGAAATAACCTTCCAACGTTTCCATAGAAAAAGATTTAAGATTCCACAGAAACTAGTAAAAGAATACCGTGTGGCTTAGAATTTGCACCACCCCAACTCTTCCCGGGGGCGGGTAGCAGTGCCTCTTGCAGAATAGATCTACCACCGAACTGCGATCCCCAACCCCCATGCCCAGCGTGGGGATTGTGGGCATTAGCCCCATGAGATAAAAAATGAAGGGGAGGCCTGCGTCCACCTGTGAACCATTATAGGCTGTTGAGGTGAGTGAGGAGGTGAGATAGTTAAAGAATAATTTGTTATATTTTCGTAATTCCTCTTCTCAGGGATGCCCCGAGCTCCTCTGCAAACAGATAATCTGGCAGACGCTTCAAGGAGTAGCGTACTGCCACCGTCACAATTGCATCCACCGGGATGTGAAGCCAGAGAATATCCTGCTCAACTCAGATGGAGTCGTGAAGCTCTGCGACTTCGGATTCGCGAGGCTCATCAGTGAGTAGATTTCTCTTTTAATACAGTTTAAGATTATCAAATGGTAGCACATCGCGTACATTATTACATACACCGCGTACATTATTGAAGTTGAAAGAATGCATTTCAAACAATTTACGCATTCGATGACGAAGTGACGTAATTTTTCTCTATTCTAACCTAGACAACAAAACCCCGTGCTGGGGGGCAGGTTGGCTTATGTGCCCGATGGTCAGTCGACATTGTGAGGTCATTGGGATGTCAGTGATCCGGGGGCACTGTATCGCCAGGCGTGATGAAGTGAAGGTTTATTATTCGGCAGGGGTTGAGTAATCGACTTATTAGCTATAGCTTATTAGCGACCCTTTATCAGCATTTCATTCAGTTTTGTATTTGTGTTTATGTGGTACAATAAAGAGTTAACTCAAAACCGGGACAGCTTGTATCCTTTTATCAAGCTCAGGTCCGGTTTGGTTTGGAGTATTGATACCATGTTTGGGACGGCTCAGCCAAGTACCAGCTTGCAGCCTTAGACTCGATAGAACGAATAAGTAAGTAAGTAAATAAGAACCCCAGCTATTGTTGAGTATGGCTTAAAAAATTCTTCGGTCCATCTTCGGATGACCCTAGCTAATCGACGTATTCCTTCCTAGCTTCCTTTTCATATCTTCTAACCTATATCCTCTCCTGTGTTCTAGACTTTTCCTTTCTCTCATCAGGTGGTAACTGCTCCTCCGAGTATTCCGTCCACATGATGATACCTTTCGGGGTCGACGTTCGACGACGGGCTAGTAAATATTACCAAAGTTTACTATTATCTAACATTACATAGTTTTATAATATCTATTATGGTAGTTTAAATTAGTTAGGATAAATTTGGTACCATAATCATAATAGATACAACATAGTCAGTAAATAGAAGGGAAATATCATTAGAAAGAAGTAATTGGTTGCTTGGTGGCAAGAAAAGTGTAAACCTATTAAAGGGAAAGGTTAGCATTTGCTACGTTGTTGGTGTTGACCGTAGCTTGCTACTGTTTTATCGTAGTGCCTACTACTGTTTTATCGTAGCGGTTTCTACTGTTTATCATAGCACAATAATATACCACACTATTGACCGTAGCGCATGCTACGGGGCTTATTGTAGCACTGCTACGCGGTCGACCGTAGCGCTTACTACAGAGTTTATCGTAGCATTGCTACGCGGTTGACCGTAGCGCTTGCTACGGGGCTTATCGTAGCACTATCTACAATGTTACGCCGTGTAACGTAGCACAATATTTTATGCCCCACAATTTGACCGTAGCGTTTGCTACATGGTTTATTGTAGCACTGCTACGAGGTTGACCGTAGCACCTGCTACTACGTTTAACGTAACGCTTGCTACAAATTGCTACGCCGTTTATGGCAGCACATGGTTGACCGTAGCGCCTGCTACGTGGTGCTATTTACCGTAGCATGATGGTGATGAAATCCTCTTCTCCAAATTTTGGATTTGGGGCGGCCAGGCTCAACGGATTAGCCATGTGTGCAGGACATTATTATAGTATACAAGCGTATGCGCCAACACAGGTGCACTCTTTATTCCATAAATCATAATCTGATGAGACGCGAACTGACACGACCAGGGAGAGGCCAGGAACAGTACCAACGGCTTAACGGGCTATCCGAGGCACGGGGGTGTAACACCGCAAACTTACTTACTGAGGCCTACCTTAGCATAATAACTATTTAAACCGCTATATGACCCTAAACACATCGCTTTAATTAAGTTGGTACGTAGATTTCCTCAGTTCGCTTTAATTAGGTTTTTACTCAGAAGTGAGAATACCTTAAATATTTATCTGCTGCATTCAAAGAGTACTGACCCCGCTAATTCTAAAAACGATTAAAATTGACCAAACATGCAACATTAGCATAAAGCCAGATATCGTTCCGTGGCAGCACAGCACTTAACCAACGCCGGTTATTATTTGTTGATTGTGCTTTTAACGGGGTCTTTGGTCAGACAAGTATATTGAGTGAACGAAAATCAACTAAAACTTGCGTCTTTGTTAATAGATAATCAGCAATTTATTTTTGAGCTTACGGTGCTCTGCTCTGTCCCGCTCCTGTAAACGCGAAATCTTATGCCTATACTATTCACAAAATGGCGTCATATATCGCCCCCTTAAGCCTGTTTTGTGGCGTCAGTGGCCTAAAAACAGAGTTAAAATTGTGTTTGATTTGTAGGTTACGTAGTCTATCGCTTCATCCAATCTCAGTTCAATCTAGTAAACCAACTAATGGTGTCATTTATTAACGTCGATTAGATTTACGTTCGCTGATCGTTTATTCAGTGTTTGATGCGTCATCGGGACCATAAAATATACCGATAACTTTAATCGTTGGATTTCGTGTATTGGGGAATACGTATTAAATTATCTGTGATTGTGGTAAACATGAACCTTTCCCCTGCTTCTAGTTATCGGATATGAATCTTATTCAGTAACCGTAAAGCTTAAAATCCGCAAGTATAACTTTATATCGGTGCCGTTAGCTATATGTAAAGTAGAAGGTTCTAGAAAATTCGCTTCAAGATTTAAGCAAAGATATGCATTTCCAGGTTACGGCTTATCGCGGATCGGCCTCAAGTTTTTGCTTATAAATGAAGCTATGTTGTGAAATCTACTAAGACTAACTTGTTGGCATGGGCATAAAGGGCAGTGATAGTACCTGAACCAAGCTAAGTTTAAGGCGAAGTAGGTTCGCGTTTTCGAGACAAGGACGAGCGAACACCGCGCGATGAAAGCCAGAAAGGGAGGCAAGAACCGGCCCGCGCGCAATTTCACTTATAAATTTGTTATTGCTCTAAAATAATAATCTTTTGCAAAAAATAAAACAATAAAAGTGTTTAGTCAAGTATTTTTTAGACGACTTTTCATTAAAATGTGGTAATTAACTAGCAAATGAAACTGGTTTTCCGTAGTAAAAATTAAAATTTAGAGGAAACATTGCGATTATTTCCTATCGAGTCATAACTTACAGAGTCCCATAACTTACTAACTAAAATCCTAAACTTTTGATGCTTACCAACATATATTAAAAAAAAAAAAAAATTATTGCCTTTAAATTGATTTTCCGTACAGTCAAAACGTGGGGTTTGGGACTCATTTCACCTTCACAGATGGAATATATCGCCACAACATGAACTTTTTATCCGCTCTCCTCTTTCATTATCTCTCTCTCATCTTATTGGAACTATCATCTTCATCATTAGCCTATGTTAGTGCACTGCTGGACATAGGACATTGGAACTACAAAGGTAATAAATTCGAGTAATAAAAGCTAACTGAAATAATGAAGCCCAAATTCTTATTTATTCATTGTCACTCATCACTTTATTGTACAAAAAAGAGAAAATACATCAATAACATAAAAATCTTTCACAAAATTCTTTAACATTAGAAATATATCAGACATTTTTAAACCGTTCAAGGCCTTGCCTAATGACATCAATTACCGATATGAATCAGGAACCTTTGCGAGGGTCAGGTTTACCAAATCGATACTCATTCGAGGTGTTATCCTGTTGCCTTAGCCGAAATGTGTGTCATGTTCCTTCCGTAACCCGTTTCACGTAACCCTGTGGTTAGAGTGAGATGGCTTACGCACTATAATACAAAAACCTTAGAACCCTGTGTTTGCCTGGGAAAAATCGCTTTCAGCGATAAGGCCGTACATGTTTAGTTTCTTTTTAGGTTGTATTTATTTAAAGGTATTTATTGTAGGTTCAATAAATAATACATAATTAATAAATAATAATAATAGACGTATGAAATTAAATGAAATCCCATAAAATTGTTGTCGACGGGACTCGAACCCGCGAGCTAACTTAATTTATTTTCGAGTTTTTTATCGCTTAAAGTACCTACAGAGGTCTAAATCTAGTGGACAATAAAACCGGTTCGGTTCTTATCTAGGATTTTGAGGAATTAATTCCTTGGTAGCTGGAATGTTCAATAAATTAAAAAAACCTCCTAACTTGCACGTCTAAAGTAAAAGTAGTCAGTTCGGTTTATTTTAGTAAAATGCCAAAGGTCATGAAAATATGATTTTCAAGGTCTAGTGCAGGGTCGATGCAGAGAGTTCAAGGGCTCTACCCATACTTACCTATCAATTGTAACGCTAAGGGTTGGAATTCTCTGCCAGTCCCGTTTTTTTGCAATTAGCCTAAGTCTCTAGAAGATTAGAGTGAAAAGATGTCTGTGGGAGTGTGCCTAATGCCGGAAAAAATCAGTAGAAGATGATACCTTTGAGCTATAATTTTAGGTGGGATTTTATTTAATTATTCAAAATATAAGCATAAAATAGAAAAATTTCACGATTACATAAATAAAACATTAGTCTGGCTATGTAATTCCGAGTGATACATCACCTACGAGGAAAAATCTTCAAAGTTACTCGTGTAAATTGAAAACATAACCTCAAATTACGTGAAAATCGTGCGTTCAATTACGCTGTTTTCAATTATTGTTCCGAATAGTACGAAAGAGGTCAAATCATACGGCGTATTCGGAGTAAAACTTTTTATCGTTTGTTTATTATGAAAATTTCCATAGCTACCGGCTGCTATTTCAGAAATAAAAAAAACTCGTTATAAATGGATTTCCATACACTTCTCTCCCGCTAAATGCGTGCGAAATGAAATTCCATAGAGTTTTGTGTCCCGCTCTTTAGTACGCTTGCAATGACGAATTTTTAGGTTATGTTTGAACAGGAATAATCAACTTTCTGAGTTGGTGTAGTATACATATTATTTCACGTCTCTGTCAGTTATTTATGGTAAAAACTGTTAGTTCAACAAACCTTTCGTACGTTTAAAACAACATTATTTAAATCACCCATGCCTACCATAAATAGCGCGGGAAGCATATTCATTTGTATTTAACCGACAACAGAATAGGGGTTCTTTATATTTTTCGTGGATCGTTTCGGAAACTGCTATATTATGGAAATATACGGATATGAAGGGATATTACCTAGCATACCAATATATCCCTTTTTCCTTCGTTTACATAATTACGTAGTACCTACAAAAGTTGCCTGATTTCGTTTAGGGAGACTTGACACACGAACCCTTATTCTTTTTTTTGTAGGGAGACTTGACACACGCACCCTCTCTCTAATTGTTTATGGTTTCCGTCAAGTTAAACATTTTGTTTTTTTTTATTGATTACTAGCTGCTGTCTGCGGCCCGCACTCGCTTTTCAAATAGCCTATGTCCGTCTCCGTGGTACCATTTACCTCCCTGACAAGTTTCATTAAGACGTCCAATTTCGTCCAATTTTATGGAGAAGTAGGTAACCTTACCCCTGCGCTGGTCAATAATCTGACAAGGCCAGACGTTGCGGCATTTTTCTAGTTTACTTATTTACTATTCACCTTGGTCCTTGAATCGATTATGATAGCATTCTTGAAAGTTTGAAAGTAGGTAAATTATCTTACGACTAGCGGTTCGCCCCCGCGTCGTACGGCCTGTGGCTGTTCATCAGAGATAATCTAAGATTTTGATGGAGCAAGAATTTTTCAAATCGATCAAGTAATATCAGAGCCTATTCAATTCCCTAAGAATACCTACTGTTATAAGACAAAGCTTTAACATTATGTATGTGTAACCTACCTAGTAACTATTGATCTGACATTAATTTTCGATTCGTTGTATCATAGTAATTCAAATATTATTGACTATTATTAAATTCAACAATATTTAACTAATACTTTACTACAATTACTTTTATATTAAACACTAGCTGCGAACCGCGGCTTCGCCCCCGTGGAAATTTATGTTTCCAACTTTCTTAATTTTTTCTTTCATAAGAACCTTCTCCTGACAATAACAAACACAACAAAGAAAGATTTGGCCAAATTGGTCCAGGCGTTGTTGAGTTATGCGCTTACCAACACATTTTGCGATTCATTTTTATATTATAGATAGATGACATTGCTAAAATTAATTAATTCTATAAATTTAAGTACCAAAGTAAAATTACTTACTATGCTAACAAAATCGAACTTAAACCACCTATGCAATTGTTGCGCCCTGACAGGGTTTTTATGCATTGTGTACCCACTAACACTACCTACACCTAAGAAAACTAAATGTATGCATAAAATCACAATAAATGATATGAATATGAATTCAAACAAATCTTTCCTCTTTATTATATTAGTGTAGACGAGTAACCAAGTACTCGACCACATTTTAGAACGATGGTTTTACTAAAACGTTATGAATTAAAATACTTAATCGTTTCTAAAAAAATCCCTTCGCTAACGGTTTTCGGAAGTTTTAGATTTAGAAAGTACTAGCGGTCCGCCCCGGCTTTGCACGGTATATTTTATCCCCTATGTTCAATAGGAATAATGTAGGATTCTAATGGTGAAAGATTTTTCAAATCAATCCTATAGTTTCGGAGCCTATTCAATTCAAACAAACAAACAAATATTTCCTCTTTATACTATTAGTATGTATGTTTCTATTATCGTAGATGATTTATAGTAATCTCTTGGACGACCTCAATGGCGCAGCGGGCGAGAGTCTGCCTGCGACGCAAGAGGTTGCGGGTTCGATCCCCGCCTCGGAACAAATTTGTGTACGATCTGCAGAAATTTGTTCCGTTGGTCTGGGTGTTTTCTATGTATAATAAAAAATATCTATCTATGTAAAGTATAATATTACGTATATCAGTTATCTAGTACCCATAACACAAGCTCTGCTTACCTTGGGGCTAGATAATGCTGTGTGAATTGTCCAGCATTATTTATTTATTATTTATTTATTTATCTACCTATTGTTTCACATCACATCATACAATTGTGTCTACAGTCCACAGCTGGACATAGCTTATGTCCAGTTATGGACCATGTCACAGAAATGTAAGGTGATGGTCCCTTCATTTCGTGATAAATGATAAGATGGTAAATTAATAATGGATGGGATGGGAGTAAATAAGAAACTCCCGAGTCCGAACCACCCGAGTCCGTTTCGTAAGTGAACTGATTTATTCACTCATACTCTGTTAGGTACCTACATGATGCGAGCGGCTCGTGAGGACCGCCGCGTTACCAAAATAATGTACCTACTTGACTGTATAATAAGCCTCCTCTGATAAGAGTCCTAATAGCTCGTAATAATACTTATCAAACTCAAACTCAATAACTTTATTTCTTTAGGCTTACAAAATAAGCACTTAGACAAGTCAAATTTAATACTATAAACACAGATTTATAAATAGCCATTATTATCAAATAAGAAATATGATGTTATTGATTTTATTCGCTTAATTTTTTTGTCCACTAGTGGAAGAAGCGAAAAAGAAACCACTAGTAAGTTTTATAAAACTTAAAATTAATACATTATCTCAGTCTAAATATAATCTAATTTATATAAAATCAATATTTATTTAAAACTAACTAAGCTTAACATTCCCTTTAATACCATTGTTGGTGCGGAACTGGGCGACATCTGGCCAAGCATTAACATCATTGATGTAATCATCTATGGAGTAAAAGGCTTTATCTCTTTTTAAAAAGAAACACGAGTCTCAGAGATTGCATTCTTCCTTTACACATGTGTCAAAGAAAACGCGTGGTCGTAAAAACCGCTTGAAATACCGCTACCCCTCTGAAAATAAGTAAAAACGCCCTTCAGTTGTATTTATAGCAACCGGAAGTTGAACCCCTATAGCAAGGGTGAATCGCGAAATAATGGTGAATGTATACCTAAATAGAACGTGCGGTAAAGGCGATTAACTAAAAGTTTGGAAAGAAACCGTAGGTAGTTAGCATTAGATATTATGACAGTAGTTGATGTAAATATAGCGAAGGTCAGCAAAAAATGTCTCAAAACTAAAATACTAGGGTGGCCTTCTTTTGTTTTGAGTGGTATAGATTTAGTTTAGTTTAGATATTGAAAAAGGGTTGGCAACGCGTGGCTAATGTCTCTGATGTTGGTGGTATAAAAATTATGTAATAAATGGTTGTGGAGTTACTTATTTCGTTCACAGCTGTAGTCTAATTAAAACGCATAGCAAAAATCTATGTAATATACATATGAAAACAAATCGGGTCGGCTGTATCACGCTGACGCTGCAGTTTAAGTACGAGAAAAGTCTTAGCTTGTCACTGCCACAGTCGGTCAGCGCGCACAGCGCGGCAATTGCGTCACATATTGTGATGGTGGGATGGGTTTTAGCGCTCTAATATATAGAATTGTTAGTAGGTACTGAACGTGTGGGTAACTTTTTTGCGTATTCCTCACTACATGCCCAAGTCCCAGCGAGAGCTACACGGATTACGTGACGACGCGGTGGTACAGGGCGCCTTTACTGCTAGTGCGAGGACACTAGCTCTTCAAAGTCTCGGCTATTGCTCTGTTGGTCCCTATTGTATGAACGTGTAATTTATCTGCATATTCCTCACTACATGCCCAGGCTCCGGCGAGAGCTACACGGACTAAGTGGCGATGCGGTGATACAGGGCGCCTTTACTGCTAGTGGGAGGACACTTGCCCGTAAATGTCTGGGCTATTGTTCTGTTGGTCCCTATTGTAAAGTAATAAAATGAAACCTACATCAGGCAGCTGGTCCATGTTGCGCTTGCCTATATCCTTGATGACCTTGGAGTAGGCGTACCACAGCCACATACCGGATATCCGGAACACGTGGCTGGTGGCAACACCTATGAACAACTTGTGCTGTTGGACGTGTAATTTAACTCCATATTCCTCACTACATGCCCAGGCCCCGGCGAGAGCTACACGGATTACGTGGCGACGACGCGGTGATACAGGGCGCCGCCCGAGCTGTTAGTGAGGTCACTATAGCCAGTCGACGTCTGGGCTATTTTTCTGTTGGTCTCTATTGTATGAACGTGTAACTTATCTGCATATTCCTCACAACATGCCCAGGCCCCGGCGAGAGCTACACGGACTATGTGGCGACGCGGTGGTACAGGGCGCCCGAGCTGCTAGTGGGGGACACTATGTACAGCACGCCGGTCGACGTCTGGGCTATTGGTAAGTGATACAAAAACTCGTAATCATTAAGGTATTATAATTCCAAGCATCTATTTACTGCCCCTGTTCGGCGCGACCAGCTGTCGGCCCGTCGCGTCAAGATACTGTGCGCCAGAAACTGTTTTCTACCTATTGCTTCACACGTCATTTTTCTGAATAAAATAACTTTTTGTCAGATTATGCTTTACATGTAGGTACTCCAAGTGTAATATCGATATAGTTGTAAAGGTCTAAGATAACAAATTCCAGCTTTATATATGCCCCGGAAGGAAGCTAGAAACTCCTACTCTCCTTACCAGCTAGTTATCCTAAGGTGTGACGACGGCAGTTTTCTTTGTTCTGTCCTCCACTGAATGAGGTGGCATCACTCACCACCAGATATATTTTACTCTTGCGTGGGTAGATGGCTACGACCTTCTTTACTACCGTGACGCGATTTCTTCTTACATACGAGTACCTTTTTGCTCTCTCAACGTCATTGACTTTGCTCTTATAACAATTCTATTGCTCTTTATCGCCTCCCCAGGTTGTGTCTTCGCAGAGCTCCTGTCATCAGAGGCCGTCTGGCCCGGCAAGAGCGACCTAGACCAGCTATACCTGATCCGGAAGACGTTGGGCGATCTGTTGCCGAGACACATGACTATATTCTCACAGAACAGCTTCTTTCAGGTAAAAAGAAACTAATTTAAATGACATATGTAGGTACATATATAACTAGCCAACAGGGAAACAATCGCTGCGGTTAAAATATAAAATAAAAAGATGGACACGAAAATTTTTAAAATACTTAACTGAAAAAACTAAGAAAAAAGTACACAGTCACCGAATAAAATAATAATAATAATAATGCTCGACAATTCACACAGCATTATCTAGCCCCAAGCTAAGCAGAGCTTGTGTTATGGGTACTAGATAACTGATATACATAATACAATAAATTACATAGATAGATTTTTTTTTGTTATAAGTACATAGAAAATGACCAGGACACCCGGAACAAATACCTGCAGATCGTACAAATATTTGTCCCAAGGCGGGAATCGAACCCGCAACCTCCTGCGTCGCAGGCGGACTTTCGCCCACCGCGCCACAAAGGTCGTCAATATGGAAACAATCTACTTATACACGTCGTCAGCAACCTTCTTGGGGACGTTTCCGACTGGTATTGATATGGATCAGTTGAGCTTCGCTACCTGTAGATTATTTGCAACAGTCTGCAGTTAGCTCAATTGAAAATACCTACTAGTCCTAATATATTTCTATTATTTGATTTTAATTTTCCTAGTTATTAAAGAGATTTTAATAAGTAGAAATGGGGGCTCTCATCAAAGCAAGTCTGTTAGCCTATGGAATTATATCATTTCTCACGCGTTTAGCGGGAGAGAAATGTTTGGAAATTCATTTCCAACGTGTTATTTTTAAATTTCTGAAATAGCAGCGGGCGGCTGCTATTTCAGATATTTAAAAATAACACGTTGCTTATTTGCTATGCTTATTTTCATAATAGGTCAAACGACAAAAAGTTTTTACTCCGAATCTGCTCTATGATTTGGCCTCTTCCATGAACAATAATTGAAAAAAAAACCATTCGAAAATCGTACCTACGCGCGTTTATTTATTGATTGCGTACGATTTTCAAATAGTTTGAGTTTACATTTTCAAATTTACACGATTGATTTTAAAGATTTTTCCTCGTAGGTGTGGTATAAAGCACTATGTAACTCTCGAGAGAAGAATTGCTATGCCTACCTCGTGTGTTAAGGTCCAAATGACACACTCTATATCGAATCAGGCACGTTCTCGCCTAGGTGTAATTTTATTGCTTCATACAATTAGTATTCGGATAGATACTAGATAATATACCAACCTGATAGTGAGTGCCTTTCTAACCGAGATACTGAAAGAGACGTGTTTCTTTGACATCTAACTTTTTTAAACTTTGGATAGACCTTTGTTTGACCATAATCTCACCTGATGGTGTGAAGATGTGGCCGAAGATGACATGTATAACTCAAAGGTCTAGAAGACACCTATTCACTCTTTTCTTAAAGAGATCCATTATATGTAGGTACTTAAGGCCCGTATTATAAAAGCTTGCTCAGTCATGGATCTATGCTTGAGCGACGTTTATGCCATAGAAAAGTGTTACTCAAGCATAGATCCGATGATGACTGAGTAAACTTTCATAATACGGGCTTTACCTTAGGTTATAGTGACGACTCGTAATAATCAATTAAAATTTTGCAGGGTTTGGAATTACCAGAACCGACGACATTTGAACCGCTGGAGAAGAAAATACCTTCACGTTATAGTAACAACCAACTCATTTTAGATTTTTTACATGTAAGAATGTTTTTTATATATGTTTACTTTTTGATGTTGAAACCTAGGTAACATATAAATAATATTTAAAAATAATAATTAGGTAACGTTTTAAATTAAAGTTTCGTTCATGCGAATACATGAATACATTCTTTTGACATTATTATGATTACGTCATAAGAGAGTATATCCGATATTGAAACAACCATTACCTAAAACTTTAAGTCGTGACACATACGTTGTTCCATATTTATATTAATAATCTAAGTAGCACGTATGTGGATCTTCACGTGGCCTACTCCGAAAACGAAAATCGAAGTTTCTGAATAAGTAGTGTTTACTGATTGTATAAGATAACGTTTCCACGAAAACAAATCAGATACCTATCTACTTCGTGTGTTCATTTTCCGAGTAGGTCTCCATATCTCAGTAAAAGTTACCTACGCCATCCTTTTTTATTTTGATCGATATGACGGACTGCAAATTTTAGGTGCAGTCAGTTTTGGAAACATCTGAACTGAAGCTTTTGTTTGTTTTCCAGAAATGTTTAGACAGAGACCCCATGCTGAGGTGGACGTGCGAGCAGCTCCTACGGCATCCAATCTTCGAGAACTTTCTCTTCACAGTGCCGCATTCTGATCATGAAGAGTTTGAGAAAACTAGGCGCGCACAGGTCAGTCTTTACCCTTATTGCACCTCTGGCTTTTCCAATGTTTTTAGGACATTATTAACTGTGTATTTTAATTTTCAAGCGTTTGTCGAGACTCATAATTGAATCTTTGGCATGCACAATAAATATGCACTTTGAGATTAATTTATTTGGTGTTCACATTAAAGGTTGTAACAAAAAGACCAAACTTTCAGGGGAAGGAAAAAAAATAATGAAAATAAATAAAGCTTAAAAAAAATCCCGACTTAGTATTTCGAAAAAAGAATTATTAACAAAATTATCAATAGTGTTGAAGCAGTAGGCTCAACAGTAAGCTATGTAAGCTGATATTAGCGAAAAGAAGCTTCATCATCGTCATCATCAGCATATATTTATATAAAGGAAGCTTAGCTATGATTAGTTAGAGATGAGCTGAGTAGAAGCTAAGGATTGCTCCCCTATAGCTTCGAGCTGACAAAAAATTCTAAATACAAAGTGCTTTATTTCCTTTAGACCTTACAGGACTCATGGATAAGTCACTAAACTCAGATTTCATACATATGTAAAACTAGGAAATAAAGTGATCGGTCAACGACCCACGATGAAGATGGTGTAGGTTTGGCAAGAGATGGAAACAGGTGCCTAGGCCTTTCAATTTGTGTTAGGTAAGGTGAAATGATACCCAAAATTCGCTCGTCCTTGTCTCGAAAAAGCGAACCTATTTCGCATTAATGACAATAAGCACTTGCATCAGTCATTGCCTTTCATCATTTCTTCTTTATCTAGTTTTTATTAAACTAAAAGTCGGGATTCTTTTAAAACATTTTTCCTTCCATTACCAAGTTTGAACCACCCCTGAATGTTTGTTCTTGCTTTTTTTTTACACTCTGTATATATTAATTATTGGTTGATGCTCTGATGCTTCTCTGAATATAACTACATGAGCTTATTACCTCACTGGTACAGCATCTGGCAGTTTTGGTTTAGCTTAATTATTTTGAGGCTAAAAACAAACTATCTAGGCATATAGGCACCGGTCGTACCACGTAGGTACCACCCTTTTTTTGCTAAAGGCGGTGGTATGCGTGAAACTAGCGCCGCCACCTATTTTATTTTATTACTACGTTGAACAAAGAAACTTTCAAAAATCCATCGTATAGTTTGTGATAGGTACCTACCTATAAAAAGCTTTTGTTAAGGCCTCTAATAGTTTTAATCTATTTAGTTTAGCCAGTATATCGAAAATATGTAGATACTGGTGGCCACTAAGGGCAACTTCGATATTCACCGTAAACTTAATAGAATAAAACTATTACAGAGGTGTTGAAAAAAGCTTTTAATAGGTATCACAAACTGTATGATGTATTTAATAAAATAAAATAGGTGGCGGCGCTAGTTTTACGCATACCATTTTGTTGCTTAAATGGCCGAGCGATGTGTTGTCGCTCAAACGTCCAAAACTATGCTGAGCTACCGTTCAGTAGCACTTTCACTGCCCACGACAACCTGGTTCTAACACTGCATGTAGTAGCGGCGCGGGTGGCGCATCCTAACGCGTCGCACCGGAGAGGCAGAGCAGTGAAAGTGTTAACTGTCCTAGAATGCTTAGGGCCCAATTCTACTACTATACTAATCGCTTCGCTATGAATGATATTGTCGTAGAATCGCCACACGACACGACACAATCGTCTTTGGTGGCTTAACCTTCCTTCCTTATTCTGCTAATGCTTGAACAACTGGTGATTACCAGTAGTTCAAGCACTACATAGCCAATGTGATCCTAGATTAAAACTATATTTTAAATCTCACTTGACAGCATAAAATGCATGAAAAAATTACTGAAAACCTGGAACCCACCACATATCTCTAAGAAATAGATGGAATCGATGTGTTTCTGAGGTAATATTTTGTTGAAGTCTTATCCATGACCGAATCGGACACACTGTGACTTTTTGCGGAAATTTCAGTTACATTTGCAGGGGAGAAGGCTAGTATTTTAAAACCACTCTCAATCTTGATTATGCTTGAGTAACGCTTTTGACGGTTGAGGTGTCCGGTGTCAGCTTTGGTGGATACACTCAAGCTGAAAACGTTTCTCCTCGTCTCCGCTTACCATATCTCTGTTTTGGTGGAGTTTGGGTCTAAGAGTGTAGGTACCTTACCTATTATCAACTCTATACTAGTCGTCGAGATAAAACATTGATTGACTCTGCTGTTGGCCGTTCCCAATATTTAATCAAGTTTTGTTTCTCGGTAGTTGAATTTTGGAAGTACTTTTATAAACTGGAACGTGAAGGTGACTAAATAGATTGCACGCACATGGCCAAAAACATTGACTTTTCATTTCGCAAAAAGTCGTAGTGGGTGATTGTACGTAGGTACTTATATAGATCTGCGCCTGAGTAGGTATGTAGACTTCGGGCTGGTAAACCTACCTACGAAAACAGCTGTTAAGTAGCTAGACAAACTATTTTTAAAGTTGGTAGGCTAACAAAGTAGTAGGTTTAGTTATTTAAGTAGATTTCAAAGTAAGTACTTTAAGAGTAGGTACCTACTATATCCAATGCTTGCTGTAGACATAATAGTCTTGTGTGATGAAATGTTGGTAAGTACATTTACCTTATATGTTGGGGTAGGTGGAACTAACTTAATGTATGCTTAGGTAAATTACGTTGTTCTGCAAGAATTTATTAGGTAGTTAGCGAGCGCAGTTTGTGAATGTTTGAAATAATAGACTTGGTTCACGAAGCCCACACGCTGTGAGTTAATTAACTCGATATGGGAGGTGTACCCAGCTAGTTCCCTATCTAATAGTAATTTTTAGGGTTCCTACCTAAAAAATTACAAAAGAAACGCTTATAGGATCACTTTGCTGTCCGTCTGTCAACCCTCTTTTCTCAGAAATGCGTGGAGTTATGGAGTTGATATTCACAACATATACGCAGGCTCGTAACCTCTTGGAGCCGCCACATAAATCAAACTTCTAAGTCAACGCAATCAAAATTTACAGCTGTTTGTCTATTTTTTTTTGAGGGAGGCCCGCCAAATTCACTTTTTCGAGGAATCATGAGCGCTTAGCTTTTTTTTTTAGAGAAATTGAGTTTGGTCATAGTATTTTTAATCATTTAAAAGGCAACGAAGAAACGTTTAGCCAGTTGTTATTTTTCGAGTTGTAGCAAAACCGTAGGCAAAACCCGTCCCAAGCTTTTTTATCTTCTAGAATCTAGATAATCTGATATTTTGTAGTAAGCCTTTTTGCACAGAAAGTTTTTAACAATTTGTTTGAATTTATTTAGTTACTAATAGATTTTGCAACTCACTAGGAGTTTTGTTGTAAAAGCGTATACATGGCCCTTTAAAAGATACATTAATTTTGTGAAGCCTGGTTGTGGGCACAGCAAGTTTGTTTATTTCAAGTATTTATATTATGTATTTCGCTATTTTTATGGAAGCTTGGGATTCCCTTTTGGATTTTATTCTAAAGATCTAATTTTAGAGGCGTCCCCCCAAATACTCAAACGCAACTTACATTTAAGCTCGCGACCGATGTGGCGCGGTGGGCGAAGGTCTGCCTGCGACGCAGAAAGTTGCGGGTTCGATTCCCGCCTCGGGACAAATGTGTGTACGATCTGCAGACATTTGTTCAGGGTGTTCTGGTCGTTATTTTATACTAATTTTTATTATATTATATAAAGCTGGATTACCACTGACTGACTGACATAATTGTTCTCCTTGATGGTGGAGGGGGAGGTATGGTTTTTTTTACGGAAACGTATAGGGGAGCACCGGGGGACCTAGGGAAAATTCCGACTTTTTTAGATTTCCCCCCCCTTCTGCCCCCCCTCATGGGGGGCTCGGCAAAGGAAAGACTTGGAAGAATTTTTTTTAGGGGGGTGTATAGAGGGGGAAAAATAGTTTGTAACGAAGAAAAAATTATGACCCCCCGGACCCCCCAAGACCCCCCCTTTTAGAGTTGCTCCTAAAAGTCGTACTTTTACAGGGATTCTAATTGCGGGATCGTATAGAGGGTTTAAAGTCAAATTGAAAAAAGAAAAAAAAGGAACCCCCTTTGAACCCCTTTTTCGACCCCCCGTTTGTATCTCCAAAACGGATAGTCGTAGAGGAAAAATTTTTTAATTTTACAGTCATGTAGGGAATCATAAATAATTTTGAATGCGAAAAAAAATTTGAACCCATTGGACCCCTAGACCCCCATTTTTATTAAAAAACCGAAAAATGGCCAATTTTTGACCTTTTTTTTCGGGAAAATTCGGGGGGAGCGTTGCGGCGAGCGAAGCGAGCCGCAATGCGACCCCGGGGAACGGCACGGCGAGCGAAGCGAGGCGTGCCGTGACCCCCCGATGAACCCCTTGAACCCCTCCCCCCGAACCCGGGAGAGCATTGTGGCGAGCGAAGCGAGCCGCAATGCGACCACGGGGAACGGCACGGCGAGCGAAGCGAGCCGTGCCGTGACCCCCCCCCCACGCCCCCAGCCCCCTTGAACCCCCTCCCCCATCCAAAAAATGTGATATGGGTATCGTTTTTGACTAACTTGGGGGCGAGGATTTCGAATTTGATGTCGGCAGGGTCGTTTTGCGGTGAGCGAAGCGAACCGCAATACGACCACCGTCACACTGCAAGGCGAGCGAAGCGAGCCTTGCTGTGTGACAGCAGGAGCGGGGCCGTATTGCGGTGAGCGAAGCGAACCGCAATGCGGCCACCGCGACAAAGCAAGGCGAGCGAAGCGAGCCGCGCTTCGTTCGCGTAGGTCGGATTGCGGTGAG
This sequence comes from Eupithecia vulgata, assembly GCA_946478455.1. NCBI lineage: Eukaryota > Metazoa > Arthropoda > Insecta > Lepidoptera > Geometridae > Eupithecia > Eupithecia vulgata. The sequence continues at coordinate 2,237,060 of OX297877.1, forward strand.
CGGAGCGAACCACAATCCGACCACCGTCACACTGCAAGGCGAGCGAAGCGAGCCTTGCTGTGTGATAGCAGGAGCGGGGCCGTGTTGCGGTGAGCGAAGCGAACCGCAATGCGGCCACCGCGACAAAGCAAGGCGAGCGAAGCGAGCCGCGCTTCGTTGGCGTAGGTCGGATTGCGGTGAGCGGAGCGAACCGCAATCCGACCACCGTCACACTGCAAGGCGAGCGAAGCGAGCCTTGCTGTGTGACAGTACGAGCGGGGCCGTATTTTCGGGGAACGGCACGGCGAGCGAAGCGAGCCGTGCCGTGACCCCCCCGATGGACCCCATGAACCCCCGCCCCCTGAACCCGGGGGAGCATTGTGGCGAGCGAAGCGAGCCGCAATGCGACCACGGGGAACGGCACGGCGAGCGAAGCGAGCCGTGCCGTGACCCCCCCACGCCCCCAGCCCCCTTGAACCCCCTCCCCCATGCGAAAAAACTGATATGGGTATCGTTTTCGACCAACTTGGGGGTGTTGATTTCAAATTTGATGTCGACAGGGTCGTATTCATACTCCAAGGCAGAGTCCGACAAATGCGAGCTGCTTGCAGCTCGCACACAAGGCGCCCTCTAGTTTATACTATATAAAGCTCGATTACCACTCACTCATTGACATAATTGTTCTCCTTGATGGTGGAGGGGGAGGTATGGTTTTTTTTACGGAAACGTATAGGGGAGCACCGGGGGACCTAGGGAAAATTCCGACTTTTTTAGATTTCCCCCCCCTTCTGCCCCCCCTCATGGGGGGCTCGGCAACGGAAAGACTTGGAATAATTTTTTTTTGGGGGGTGTATAGAGGGGGAAAAATAGTTTTTAAAAGAGAAAAAAAATTGACCCCCTCGACCCCCCAAGACCCCCCCTTTTAGAGTTGCTCCTAAAAGTCGTACTTTTACAGGGATTCTAATTGCGGGATCGTATAGAGGGTTACAAGTCAAACTAAAAGAAAAAAAAAATTGAACCCCCCTCGAACCCCTTTTTCGACCCCCCGTTTGTATCTCCAAAACGGTTAGTCGTAGAGGAAAAATTTTTTTACAGTCTTGTAGGGAATCATAAATAGTTTTGAATGCGAAAAAAAATTGAACCCCTTGGACCCCTAGACCCCCATTTTTATTAAAAAACCGAAAAATGGCCTATTTTTGACCTTTTTTTCGGGCAAAATCGGGGGGAGCGTTGCGGCGAGCGAAGCGAGCCGCAATGCGACCCCGGGGAACGGCACGGCGAGCGAAGCGAGCCGTGCCGTGACCCCCCCGATGGACCCCTTGAACCTCCGCCCCCCTTGAACCCCCGCCCCCTGGATCCGGGGGAAGCATTGCGGCGAGCGAAGCGAGCCGCAATGCGACCACGGGGAACGGCACGGCGAGCGAAGCGAGCCGTGCCGTGACCCCCTCGATGAACCCCATGAACCCCCGCCCCCTGAACCCGGGGGAGCATTGCGGCGAGCGAAGCGAGCCGCAATGCGACCACGGGGAACGGCACGGCGAGCGAAGCGAGCCGTGCCGTGACCCCCCGATGAACCCCATGAACCCCCGCCCCCTTGACCCGGGGAAGCATTGCGGCGAGCGAAGCGAGCCGCAATGCGACCACGGGGAACGGCACGGCGAGCGAAGCGAGCCGTGCCGTGACCCCCCCGATGGACCCCTTGAACCCCCGCCCCCTGAACTCGGGGGAAGCATTGCGGCGAGCGAAGCGAGCCGCAATGCGACCACGGGGAACGGCACGGCGAGCGAAGCGAGCCGTGCCGTGACCCCCCCACGCCCCCAGCCCCCTTGAACCCCCTCCCCCATCCGAAAAATCTGATATGGGTATCGTTTTCGACCAACTTGGGGGTGAGGATTTCAAATTTGACGTCGACAGGGTCGTATTCATACTCCAAGGCAGAGTCCGACAAATGCGAGCTGCTTGCAGCTCGCACACAAGGCGCCCTCTAGTTTTCTATATATAATTTAAAAAAATATCTATCTATGTATTGTATTATATTATGTATATCAGTTATCTAGTACCCATAACACAAGCTCTGCTTAGCTTGGGGCTAGATAATGATGTGTGAATTGTCAAGCATTATTTATTTATTTAAGTCGCGGTTTTTTGACATAATTTAATGAAAATGTGTCAAATAATCGTCACTTGAGACGTGCTTAAACCTGAGCGTGTTGTGCGTTTGAGTATTCGGGGGTAACACCCGAATACTCAAACGCAGCTCAGGTTTAAGCACGTCCCTAGTCGTGATTTTTTGACATAAATTCGTCTCTTGAGAGACGCGCTTAAATCTGAGCTGCGTTTGAGTATTCGGGGGTAAGATAACAGGGAGCTGTCATTATGTTTGTCTTTGAATCATAAAGACTTTGTTTCTAAATGTACATGGTTTTTCTGCGATACAGGTCCAATCATCCCCGATGCTGCCGGCTCTGATAATAGCGGAGCGCGCCGCGCCCAAAGGCAAGAAGGCAGAGGACGCGCGCAGCCACCTGCCGACCATCTGACTAGCGCCGCGCCGTCCGAGGCACTAGTTGACAATACACTACGCTGACATTCAACCACGTGTTTTATTCAAGGAAAAATCCTGTCCTCACTTACTTTACTAAGTAGGTACAGTCAGCGTCAAATTGATATGAGCGTCTAAAGTATTCATAATGATCTGAAAACATAAAGCAAATCGAATTACCATTATTGTTGTAGGTATGCACCTTGTGTTCAAAATATCTTACTACTGATTTTTTCATATTTATATGAGCAGTCAGGGTTTTCAAAATTATCTTATCGAACAAAGCTCTCAATGTTATTCGTGCATAAAATGTCTATGCCAATGCAATGTAAATGCCTTCAAAAATAATATTAATAACAATTCATAAATTTCCCTAGTGCATTTACTCAAAACAAAATAAAAATAACGACCTTTTAAAAGAAATAATATGCCTCAAATGAAAATTAAATAAAATGCTTCTTATTGACGACCTCTGTGGCGCGGTGGGCGAAGGTCTGCCTGTGACGCAAGAGGTTGCGGGTTCGATTCCCGCCTCGGAACAAATGTGTGTACGATCTGCAGACATTTGTTCAGGGTGTTCTGGTCGTTTTGTATGTATAGTAAAAAAAACTATCTGTGTATATTAATTAAGTATATCAGTTACCCATAGCACAAGTTCTGCTTAGCTTGGGGCTAGATGATGATGTGTGAATTGTCCAGCATTATTTATTTATTTATTACTAGAACCAACATATCACGACGCTGACTGTACCTACATAATCTGCATAGAGAGAAATGTATCATACATTGAATGAGTGAGGAGTGCCGTATCGCTAAAGCTTGTAGAGAACGAGTTACCCATTCACTGCTCAACTCAATAACTCATTGTTGAGGTTGAGCAGCGAATGAGCAGCGAATTGGGTAACCGGTTGCTCGGTGCAACCACCAAGAGAATAATAATTGCTTAGCTACGAAAGTCGTTTTGGGTGCTTGGGTTGACATCTCAGCACATGCTAAGATGTTCAAAGCTTGGTCCAGCTAGTAAACTACCATGCTTCTGGCTCTAATAATAAATAAATAGTGCTGTACAATTCACGCAGCATTATCTATCCCCAAGCTAAGCAGAGCTTGTGTTATTGGTACTAGATGACTGATATACATAGAAAACGACCATAACTACATACCTGCAGATCGAAACAAAAAGGTACCTGCAGATCCTACAAATATTTGTCCCAAGGCGGGAATCGAACCCAACGCAACCTCCTGCGTTGCAGGCGGACCTTCGCCCACCGCGCCACAGAGGTCGTCAAGACTAAGCAACCAATCGATTTGATTTTTGGCACAGAGATAGAGTAACTATTTTTATTCCATAAATCAGTTCACATGGAATAGAAATAACCTTAGCGTGCGAAGCCGCGGGCAGCATCTAGTAAGGAATAAGAAAGCACGAGAAACACGAACGCCGCTGGCGTTGGTCCGATGACTGAGGTGAGTGGACCTAATTGGACCTAATTTGAGCATTCCATTTTCGAGAAGCTAGTACCTACATATCCCCTCTTTTTATCCAAGGTATAATAATACCTTATTTCACTTACTTTTCTAGTAACACCAACCAAAAGCAAAAACGTTTCTTTTGTTAACTTTCTATTTTTATATAAATCTAAAATCGTAGCTTATTTGTAGTCTGAATTTTATAACATTACACCATAGAATTTTTATTTACAGCTGTATTTACAAAAATCTCATGTTGTCTTATCTTGTAATGCCTGAAAAAAAAAGAAAAAAATATGAAAAAAAAATACAGCTTTATTGCCTAGCAAGCTTGGGATGTTTCTATTATCATTGGTCTTCAAAAACATTCATTTGAGAACCTATTATAAGACTTATAAGTCAGAGTGTCCCACTCTAGGGTGACAAAAAAAAGTATATTAAACTTGGACCACGGACAGAGAATGCACAGGACACAAAAGTAGGAATCTTTATTTATTTATTTAAATTAGTCATAGGTTCATTTAGGTTGAAGAATCTATCAGGATTGAAGCCAGATGACATCCAATAGATGATAGGGTTCCCTATTGAAGACAAGAGTTAGTATTTAGGATGATGACAATAAATAAAATATACAATAAATAATGCTGGACAATTCACACAATAGTTTTGCCCATTTAAACCAAACTAGCATGACAGCACAAAAAGATGATTATTGACGCTGCCCCTTTCTGATTGATCTAAATAAAAAGTGATGCTAAATATTATCATTTTAGTGCTGTCAAATTAGTTTAGATCAGAATAGTTAGGAAATTGTCTAAAGCAAACAGTGAAAGTTTGCTCAGTCATTAGTCTATAATTGAGTAACACTTATGCCCTAACATCAATATTATGAAAGATTGCTCAGTCATAGATCTTTTGTGTCATAGAAATGTGTTGCACATAGTTTGATGTCAATGCTTGATGCTTGTGCATGCTTTGTTATGATTTCTATGGCATAGTGGTCACTCAAGCATGGAATAAGAATAGTTATTGTGAACTGTGTAACATAGTTGGTCGTATGAAGTATTATATTATACATTCTTCAACAGTTTGTTCTTTTGGATATACAATAATTATTATAAGAATCCACTTAAAATTAAAGAAATTGCACTTTTTCTATCCATTATAATTATGAAATTTTTAAACTTATGTCTGGTGTTTTATGGTTTTTAAAACGTAGGTAGGTAGTTTGTTTTATCTAAATTTCCTTTGGTTTACTGATTCTAACCATTCTATGACTGAGCAAGTTTTTTTTAAAAGGAGCCTTCATTCATCAATACAGCTTTTCAAGATATTTAGATGGGTGCTCTATCAATGTCTTATTTCGTAATAAAGGAGGTTATGTTGTGGTTGGGTAGCAGAGGGTAGGTATTTACGTAGGTATTTACTGAACGAATTGACTAAAAAGTAACACCAAGGCATTTTATTACATTATTAATATAAATAGGAAAATATATTTTAAATATAATTACCTACCCTTTTGATAGGACCAGGTAATTTGTCTCGGTCTTCGGACGGGACGAGATTATCTACCGTTTGCAGCTTGTACCAGCCGTAGTGGAGAGCCACCATGGCAGGTATCATCACCAACATCACGATGTTTTTGGAGAAGAAACGAGTACTACTTCTGAGCATTGTAATATTTGTAATAGAGGGAGAGAATATTTATTTATCAATTTATTTTGGTAAAAAAATTCAGGCGATTGATTATTGCCTGCCTTTTGTCATGTCAACTACTACTTTAGTACTATACTTATAAATCTGTGTCAACTACTTTCAGTTCACAGATGTACTAGGGATGCTAACGCATTTTCAGTTCAATCAAGTCAGCTGTTATGTCAGTCCAATGAAATGTCAGTCAGTCAGCTGTTTTTGTTTTGTGCCATACTCATTCATTCAATCCATTCATTTGGTTCGATTTATACATTTTAATGTCGCTTGGACTCCTAATTAAAACATCATATTTATCCAGAGCACAGAAAACTATTACTCCTAATCCAGAGTCCAGTGCATTTTTAGCTGTATCGTTCAAAGTAATATTTATAAAACTTTCGCGATTTTATAACTTAAGTACCTATTAAAGATTATTTATCGGGTATTTATCGCCTGTTAGGGAAAAGAAAGCAAAAGGTACGCGATAGATACCCGATAAATAATCTTTAACAAGTAATATTTATTTTGTGTTTTTTTCTTGATAAATTACCTACAAATAGAAGCTTACCTTAAAGACTTACTCTCAGACGATGCAGATACAAATTTCCTGCCAAACGTAAAAAAACGCGTTATTTCCCAAAAAACTGAAAATGGCACTTGGACTTACAATGTCATCTATTGATTCATTCATTCTTAAGTAATAATTATTTCGAAAGTAATTCGAAAGTAATAATTTTCTTAGTGCTTTTCAGAAAACAAGTTCCAGGGAAATATGCTCAGTTCACTCACAGTCAACACGGATAAGATCGACAAATGCGATTTTTGTTGTGTAATTTTCTGAAAATGTATGTTTGGGTAGGTAATTGCAGTGCCGAGCCCTACTTAGCGCAGGCCGCCCCAGAGCTGGGCGCTAGTTCTCCCTTACCTCCTCGTACCCGTAGGGGGGGCATTTGACATTCGTGACCCTGCCTTTAAATGGCCAGTTCGAGCCTACTAGTGACTTTATTAACAAATTCATGAATGCCAGTCGAAGAATAATATGTTTTACACAAAAAACCATGACAATGTACTACTTGTGGTGTGGTGTATGCAAAACTCCTTTGTATTAAATTCAGCGACGAGACATTATGGCATCTCTGTCATCGTGACTTGTACTACAAATTTTATTTCAATAAAACCATAAATAAATGGTTTCTCGTTTTCTCCTGTATCACTACTGTTTTGGATATGTCTCGCGTGTCTCGTTTAATTTATAAAGAGACCACAGACCACTGGTGGCTGCGCCTGTGGTTCACACGCATCCGTTTTTTTTGCAAGTTATTAAAAAAAAAACGAGGTACAAGAGAGACACAAAGACGCCTTAAAGAAGTTGAAGTTATTAGGACTCTCAAAAAATCACATAAGCAAAAAATATTTAGATTAAAACTTCATTCATTCATTAATCTCTCAGAACTCAGAATAACTATAATCTAATCTTGAAGAAAACGAAGTAACCTAAAAATTCAATGAAAGAAAAAAAAAGTCAAATCAAAAAGGAAAAGAAACCATCTATCTTGTTTATTTTCCTTAGATAAAAATATTGATTTTGATTGCACTTCCAAACCCTGTTACCATTCCTTTCCAAACACACGTTAAGTTAAGAATTCCTTTCAAAATAAAAAGAGAACAACGTAGGATCTTCGGGAACCTATAAGCCGGAAGAGTAAAAATGCTACAAAGGAATCGTTTAGTTCTATCAAAATTACGTTTAAAAGCGCGCAACTACATACGCCCATTTTCATCACAATCTAGTGCCGGTGAATTTGAAGTTCCCTTTTCGAATGGGTAAGTCTGAGGTTGTATTTTGAAGGTTATAAAATTGTATGTCTGCCAAAGTTTGAGGTGAACTCTAAAACACTGAAAGAACTAGCCAATAAGTCTCTGTACCTACCTCACATACCTGGCTATAGCTCGAAGTTATCGGTTGTAGCCCATTATCTCTTGCCAAGAGACTGCAAAGTTTGTTACTTTGATGAACCTGAGTTCCACAAATAAGACCTTAAACGCCATCTTTTTCAGAACCACACTTAAACTCGCCACTGGGCAGTATGCAAGATTCGCCGATGGTGCCTGTGTGGCCACTTACGGTGATACCAGTGTACTCTCCACTGTGGTATCGAAGGCTAAACAGAGCACCAGCTCATTTCTGCCTCTGGTGGTTGATTACAGACAGAAAGCTGCAGCCGCTGGTCGGATCCCTACTAACTTTTTAAGGAGGGAGCTAGGTAAGAAACTTTACCATTCCACTTTCATTATAAGTTAAAATGTGTGATGAAAACACAGTAGGCTGACATCAGCGAATGACTGCTTGTGTTTTATGAAATAAACAGAAGAGACGACAGTTTAGCTTAGGTGCTTGGCATGACTCACACAGAACATTTTTACCACAATTTCTTCTCACTTCTCAATCACTTAATTTCCACTCAATTCCCAGGTCCAACGGAACGTGAAATCCTCACATCCCGCCTCATAGACAGATCTCTCCGCCCTCTATTCCCTACCAACTACTTCTACGACACTCAGATAGTCTGCAACATGCTGGCGGTAGACGGGACCAACCTGCCTGAGACTGTAGCTGTCAATGCAGCAAGTGCTGCGCTGGCGCTGTCTGATGTGCCTTGGAATGGACCTATTGGTGCTGTCAGGTAAATTTTATATATTTTTTAGTGAAAAACATTGTTGTTCCACTTCTAAACACTGAAAACGTAATATTTGAATGATTTGTGAGCATCTATAATAGTTGTGGCAGTCATGGCGCAAGAATTGACCCCTCCAACTTGGCCCATAGGTATTGTATAATTTAAGTAATTCTAGCTCCCTTTGTATTAAGCATGCAAGCTTAGACAGCCGCATGCTTTATATCTTTGTTAAAAATTATTTTAGTAAAAGATTGCTCTAAAAGGACTATTAAATTATAGAATACTATACTCGCGGTTTCACCTGCGTAGTTCCCGTTCCTTTGGGAATTCCGGGATAAAATATAGCCTATGTGTTATTCCAGACTATAATCTATCTCTGTGTCAAATTACATCCAGATCCGTTCAGTCGTTTTTGCGTGAAAGAGTAACAAACATCCGTCCATACTTACAAACATTCGTGTATAATATTAGTAGGATTTTCAAAATATTATAGAATATTTGAGTAATTAGAGTTTAGTCAAATATTCTACAAGTTAAGACCGACAGAAGCCCTGTAGTAAAGTCCACTTCTCTAAAATTTTTAGAACCCACATATCAGAACCATTCATTTCAGATTAGGACTAATAGATAACGAGGTACTCATCAACCCAACCCGCAAACACTTGGAGAAGTCAAGTCTGAACCTCGTGGTGACAGCTACGAAGGGAAACCTAGTGGTGATGCTGGAAGGTGGTGCTCAGGATATTCTTCAGCAAGACCTGCTGAAGGCTATCAAAATAGGTAAGGTGAGTCAAATTTACATGCTGATGGTTTTTTAGTTTTCATAGATTGAAATAGATGTAACAGACTAAGTAATAAATTCAGGCATTACTTTGCAGAAATCAATTACAAAATATTAGGGTAGAAAAAAAAACCAATTCCGCGTCAAACTTTTTATGTTTTATGTGGAGTTGTTACTAAATATTTTGTACCCTAATATTTTGTAATGGATTTCCGCAAAGTAACGCCTGCATTAATTATGTAGTTTTTACTAATCCGTGTTTATGTGAATTCGGTCGATTCAATTCGGTAAATTATGTAGGTAGGTAGGTATATTCAGAACAATTTGTTTACTCGGTTCACAGAAAGTATTTTAAATAATAGAATTAAAATGTCTCAAAAGGACAAACACAGTTCTAAAAAGTAGTTTAGTTTGCTAGTTATTTAACTTCTTTAAATGAAATTTCGTCTATGTTCCTTAATAAATAGAAACCAGTAAAATTGCGCGTGGGCCGGCCACTCCGCGGCACTTGCCTTCCTTTCTCGCCTTCCGCGCGCGGCATTTGCTCGTCCTTGTCTCGAAAAATCTAGCCCATTTTGTCGTAAGAGTTGTAGTCGGGCTTTAGTTTTTGTCTATAAATATTTGGCTACTTCTCTTGGCGCAGGTACAAAAGAAGCTCAGCACATAGTGCGAGGGATCGAAACCCTGCAGAAGAAGCATGGAAGAATGAAACGCGAGTTCGAATCTCAACTGCCTTTGGAAGAGAGCATTGTGGAGTCCGTGAAGACATTGTCCTCTATGAAGATAAGGGAGATACTTGGGTAAGATAATGCTATGCTATTTTGGAAAAATTACTAAGCATTATTAATTTTTATATTATTTTATTTTTTTCATCTTTAAAACTTGTTTGCTTGTCAGTGAAACCCGAATAAAATAAAATTAAATTTAAATTAAAGTAAAATATGCGTACGTTCAGAAAAGTCTAAAAGAATTCGATTTCGACATGTAGGTAAGTACATCTGGGAATAATTTTTGAGACAGAAGATGGGCTAGGATCCCAAAATTCGAAATCCGAATCATGGAACCGTAAAAGGTTCATCATCGTCATATCAGCCTATACACGTCCACTGCTGGACATAGGCCTCCTTCATACGTCGCCACAAAAAGCAGTCCTGAGCCGCCTCCATCCATCGACTCCCTGCGACCGCTACGATGTTATTGGTCCATCGAGTTGATGGTGTCCCAAAAGTCCGTTTCGCGTTTCAATGCAAGAGGTAATGTTCATTAACACTTTCATGGCTGAAAACACAGAGAGCGATCTGCAAGTCCGTGCAACGACGGCGCGCCCCTGCGTGTCGTACCGCCGACGCTAGCAGTGATCGTGTTAAAATATTGGGTCTTTAATCTCCATTAAAGATATCCCTAACTGCAGCCTACTTCCCCTACAAAGAAAACCACAAAATCATCGCTTATCCGCTTGACCTTATTCTATTCCCCATGCAGCGACCACACCCACGACAAGTTATCCAGAGACAACGCAATCTCAACCCTCCGCCAAACTGTACTCAACCAACTCCGGGACACCGCGGCCGACGTCACACAGCTACAAGACTGCTTCAACTCGCATCTCCGGCAGACGTTCAGGGATATGATCTTTGAGACGGACGTACGGTGTGACGGCAGACAGTTGGATGAACTTAGGAATATATCTTGTCAGGTAATGCATTCCTCCTTTAATTAAAAGTTGGCCAGAATCACAAATCAAATCAGTCTTTATTTCCATAAATACAAAAATGTACTTACACTTAGAAAAGGTCCAATTCTTAAAATAAAACAATGCGACGAAGAAACCTTTAGCCTGTTAGTTGTTATTTTTCGAGTTGGAGCAAAACCCGTCCCAAGCTCAAAAGAAGATAAAAAATCTTCTAGATAATGCATTTTTGCAAAGAAACGTTTTTACAATTTGTTTGAATTTATTTACTGATAGATTTTGCAACTCACTAGGAATTTTGTTGTAGAAGCGTATACATTGCCCTTTAAAAGATACATTACACAGTTACAAGACAGCTTCAACTCGTATCTATATGCCGTATCCGGCAGACGTTCAGTGATATGATTCTTGAGACGGACGTACGCCGTACGGTTTGACGGCAGAAAGTAGGATGAGCCTGTATTACAATTGTTATTAAACTTATTGTCAGGTCAATACATAATCAATCCATTGCTACAAAAAAAACTGTCGAATCGAATCGAAACATAACATTTGACATTAAACAAAATTTAACAACACTTAAAATACTAGATTGAAATCCTTCCGAATGCACCAAAGTTAAACATGGTGTAAGTAGTCCATTAAAAACAAGATAACCGATTAAACTTTCGGAAACCATGTAACTAATAAAGCAAATATCAATATAATAGCGTATACCTTAGTTATAATTCTATCATACCTAAACGATAATGATAACCTTCTTTTTAACAGACGAAAAAACAAAAGAGGAGGAGGTTCTATGTAAACTGTAAACTGTTCTATGCTGTATGTATTTTTATGCATAGTAGTCTATTTTTCCGTCAATTGTGGACAGATTTGGTAAATTATTTTGCTATTGTATGCAAAATGGTCCCATTTTTTTTTCGAGGTATAAGTATGTGTGGCCAAAAACAGTGAAAATACATGAGTTTGAAGTGGGTTTATAGTTTTTACAATACAACCAAATTACTATTCCTCAAAAAGAATCTAATGACACACAATGTCAAAACCTTTAATTTGTCTTACAGGTGTCTCTATACCAGCCACTGCACGGCAGCGCATTGTTCCAGCGCGGGCAAACCCAGGTGCTGTGCACTGTAGCGTTCGACTCGCCCGAGAGCGCACTCAAGATGGACACACTCACTATGCTCACTAGGTGAGTTTACTTCTGAAACCGAAGCGTCACGCTCGGATTGGTTACGCTAAATCGCTTATTTTTTTGTCAAAAGCTGTCCTTAGTCACGTTTACTTTTATCTGTGCTTACTTTTCACTGCTGTCGTATGGTCATAAATCGTCATACTAACTATCATAGCCAAAACACGCCCACTGCTGGACATAGGCCTCCTCCAAAGTTCACCAAAATGGTGCGGCCCGTGCTACGCGTTTTCCCGCGACGCGACTTCCGGAAGGTTATCGTTATTGCACAAGAAGAAATAAGTATATTTATTTTTATCCACATAGAAACGTAGGTACAGACTTACAGACTAGATACTAAACCACCGAAAAATGAAATATTTTTCAAATTTGCGCCCCTAGACGTCCAAAATAGGGGTAGGTTCAATGATGCATGACGCCAAGTCATCGGTTTCTCTTGCACACATGTATTCATAAGCACCTCCTTTTTTTCTTCCAGCGGCATAAAAGAGAAGAGTTTCTTCCTCCACTACGAGTTCCCCTCTTACGCGACAGGGGAGGTGGGACGTACCGGCCCCGCGGGGAGGCGGGAGGCGGGGCACGGCGCGCTGGCCGAGCGGGGGCTGCTGCCCATAGTACCCGAGCAGGGGTACACCACCAGGCTAACAGCTGAGGTGCTGGAGTCAAATGGTGAGCATCTACATCATTCCATCTACTTATTTGTCGTTACAATGCTGACATAGTGGTCCCGGTGGCATATGCCAAAGTGGGTCGGAGACAAATCTGCCTGCAATATGCATACCAATATGCACACTGAACTGTCGCTCTAACCCACCGGGCTGTGACTTTGGTGTGCGACTCCATTACAACTGCGTAAGAAACCGCGTAAGGGTGTAATCGTGTGCTCTGGCGAACTGGACCAGGCCCGATTTAATCGGTCAATGTATTGCTGAGTAATAATTCAGTAAATACACAGCCCGAAATGATATTATGTATTTTGTTCCGAAAGCTACGTGCAGAGCGCGACTAACGCTAGCGTAATATGCACTATCGAGATCATGTATTATATGTTTTGAGTATATATGTCTCAAAATTATCCTGCAGATGCTATTCTTCACAAGTACCTATTAACTAAACTTGGCATTTCATATTTCAACTTCTTGATGACTATGCGTTTGACTAGACTCATTACATGCTCGTTTTTGGTCTGGCGAACACCGATTAGAAAAAAACGTTTCATGTTAAAAATAAGCCCACTATTATGATTTTAACCAACATCTTTGTTGTAGGTTCTAGCTCAATGGCCAGCGTCTGTGGTGGATCCCTAGCCCTCTTAGACGCGGGTGTCAAAGTGACGGCGCCGGCGGCTGGAGTCGCCATAGGCTTGGTGTCACGACACGATGTGAATGGAGCCATGGATGATTACAGGATACTCACTGATTTGTTAGTGAGTCTACATTATACTAATGTATGATAAAATGTGGCGTTCCTTACCCCTCTTAGCGGCAGTTGGAGTCGCTATAGGCTTGGTGTCTCGATACGACGTGGACGGAGCCATGGACGATTACAGGAGTTTATATTACACTAATGTATGATAGAATGTGGCGTTCCTTACCCCTTTTAACGGCGGAGGCTGAAGTGGCTATAGGCTTTGTGCCTAGACACGATGTTAGCGGAGCCATGGACGATAACATGATACTCACTGATTTGTTAGTGACTCTACATTATACAAATGTATGATGGAATGTGGCGTTCCTTAACCCTCTTACTGCCGGCGGCTGGAGTCGTATTCTATAGCAGGCTATATAGCCTTGCATTGGCATTAGAAAATGAAGTCAGTGAGTCAAATTGGACAGATTCAATTTGACTGGCTGACTTGATCTTGTGCAATATCATAATTAATTATTATGCGCATAGCAGCTAGTTATAAATAAACTTATTTGACTTCAAAAAGCCAGTGTTACTAACCAACCTGTGTGAATTGTCCGGTCATCATCATTATCATCAGCCTATACCAGTCCACTGCTGGACATAGGCCTCCCCTAATGAGCGCCATAGCGCCCTGTCTTCAGCTTGCCGCATCCAGCATCTGCCAGCAGTCTTTCGCAAATCGTCATCCCACCTGGTAGGAGGGCGTCCTACACTACGTTTTCCGAGTCGCGGTCTCCACTCAAGAACACGTTTACCCCAGCGGTATTTGTATATTTGTATTGTATTATTTGTATTGTAATTGTCCGGTATTATTTATTTATTATTACTATTTACCTCCCCAGGGTATAGAAGACTACATGGGAGACATGGATTTCAAAGTGGCAGGCACTAAGAAAGGCATCACCGCGCTACAAGCTGACATCAAGGTCTCTGGTCTCCCGCTGAAAGTGGTCATGGAGTCTGTGCAGAAAGCGTGTGACGCTAAGAGCAAGATCATTGATATTATGAACCAATGTATTGATAAACCGAGGTAAGGGGATTTTTAAAACTATGAAATTATCTTTGTTTGATAGGAAAAATATAACAGCAAAAGCAAACTTTCGTTTAAGAGCCGTACGGAGACCCTAGCCCCCATACAAACGTACTTTTCGATTCATTTGGAAACTATGTCCCTGATTTTAATGAAATTTGGCATACAAAAATCGGAAAAGAAATAGCTATGTTTGTATCGTCTTAGTTTTTCAAAATATCATCATTAAATGAGAGCGAAAATTAATTTTTGTCCATTTTCAAGCGATTTTATAACTTTCGCTCTCATTTAATTATGATTATATATTTTAAAAAATAAAGCAAAGGCAGGGTAAAAAATTCGCCAAAAAAAATCTGATAACTTGAACCGTAATCTTATACTTAGAAGAAATCTTGATTTTTGCACGCGCGTTATGCTCTGTCTCGCTCCTATGAACACGAAAACCTATGCCTATCTTTTTCACTAAATGGCCTGAGAAGAGTTCCCTTATGATGCGGTTGGTTTTTGCGCTAACGCCTTTCTAAAAACATATGCTCAGTCTCGCTCATATGGACGTGAAATTCTATATATCTTATTCATAAAATGGCGCGTATTGCGTATTCAATAATCCATTTTTTTTATTATTTATACGTGTTACTAACAAAATGGATTATTATGTCTGAATAAATGAATTTTCAATTTCAATTGCGGGCTTGTAAGATTTTGTGGAGATTACTAGTTTTTTTCACGCTCCGAAGGTCCTGCCAGAAAACCAGCGTTGCTCAACTTTTAGTAGAGCAACAAAAAGCTGTGGTGGGGTCTATGGTTCACTAGACAGGCACTTGTTATTTATGAAGGGAGAGTTTAAGATAATTCTGAAATACCTATGTATTTTTTGCCTTTGTGCAGCAATAAATTTGTTTTCTCTCTTTCTGCTTTCTTTATTATTCATTTCTTCTTTCTTTCTTATTAAATAAATAAAATAAATAATCCTGGACAATTCACACAGCATTATCTAGCCCCAAGCTAAGCAGAGCTTGTGATAAGGGTACTAGATCACTGATATACATAATATAATAATAATAATAGATAGTTTTTTTTTATTATATGTACATTGATAACGACCAGAACACCCTTAACAAATGTCTGCAGCTTATACAAACATTTGTCCTGAGGCAGGAATCGAATCCGCAACCTCCTGCGTCGCAGGCAGACCTTCGCCCATCGCGCCACAGAGGTTGTCAAATTTCTTTCCATCATAATCAATGGTTAAAAAAACTAGAGATGATTCAATTGAAGTGCGTCTGCATCTACAAGCAGTTTTACACTTTGTTAGACATCACAGTTCATTAATGGACAGAAATGATGCTGCTCATTTTCTAGTCTACGAATTTCCTAGAACACTGAATGAATTTTATTTTAGGTACCTACTAAACACCACATGGTACCTTATCGTTCTCGCGCACCGCGCAGCGTTATTGGTAATAAGAATTTTATACAATCAAACTTTTTAATTTTATATTTAAGATATTATATAATATTATTTATCGGGTATTTATCGCGTACTTTTTCGCACCAGAAGCCCCGTGACCACGATCGCTGTAACATTACGTACATCTTTTATATTTTATTAAATCGCGAAAGTTAAAAAGTTTCATTAATTTCAGGCAAGATCGTAAAGAAAACATGCCAGTTACCGAAGAAATGGAGGTGGAAGTTCACAAGCGAGCAAAACTCGTCGGCCTCGGCGGCAGCAACTTGAAGAAGCTTTATGTTGAAACTGGCGTGCAGGTGAGGAAACTCTTACGCTTGCCAGGCGAATTGGTGATAAGGCACTCCCACCCCTAATAAGGGTTTATTAGGGGGAGCATGTTCACAATGGTTGTGAGTGGTAAGGCCGCCTTTGTACTTCATTTTCTTGTAGCATTTATTTCTGTACTGTGTTTGTGTGGTACGATAAAGTATTATATATCTATCTATCTGAGCTGGTGAGTCTTATAACCAAAATAACATATAATTTGTAAAAAAATGGTCGGATTCATTCTGGAGAGTCACGCTAACCGGCACGCTGATCCTCAGTAGGTATGTCATTCGGCGCGTTTCTATCAGCGCGTTACTGCATCGGTCACTTACTTATACTCATGGGTCGTCGGTGCCGACGGTGTTCGATTCTGAAAAATAAGTTTTAGTGGGAAAAAGGTTTGGATATAGATTCAGGAAAATGTGTTTACGACGCCCCGAGACCGCGATCGCTGTAACGCGGTTGAAACGTTGGGGAAAAGAATGCAAAAGGTAGGCGATAAATAATCATAAATATGGGTAACAAATCGCGAAAGTTTAAAAAGTTGTAAATACTAGTTTTAATTTTAAAAATATAAATAAAAATAAATAAATAATGCTGGACAATTCACAAAGCAAGCATCTAGCCGCAAGCTAAGCAGAGCTTGTGTTATGGGTACTAGATAACTGATATACATAATATAACACAATACATAGATAGATATTTTTTATTATACATACGAAACGACCAGAACACCCTGAACAAATCTCTGCAGATCGTACACACATTTGTTCCGAAGCGGGAATCGAACCCGCAACCTCCTTCGTCGCAGTCAGACCTTCGCCCACCGCGCCACAGAGGTCGTCAAATTATTACATATTAAATTAATTTATCCTCATGATTTATTTATTCACATCTTCCAGATCACAGCAATAGACGAGACAAAGTACAGCATATTTGCGCCCTCTCAACTAGCCATGGACGAAGCGCGCGCTCGCATCGACTCATGGCTCACGGCGGAGCGCACACCGGAGCTGGAGTTCGGAGCTATCTACAAGGCTAAAGTGGTGGAGGTCAAGGATATCGGGGTTATGGTGACCCTGTACAGCGGGATGGGGCCGGCGCTGGTGCACAACTCACAGCTGGACCATAGGAAGGTGATTAAAATCATAACACACTAATATTATAAATTTGAAAGATTCAATGTTTAGATGTTTGTTACCTCTTCACGCCTTAAGGCGGTAGTATGCGTGAAACTAGCGCCGCCACCTATTTTATTTTATTACTACGTTGAACAAAGGAACTTTCAAAAATCCATCGTACAGTTTGTAATACCAAACTTATATACAGTCGTGGTCAACTAATTAGGGACAATCTCTAGTTAGGCCAAATTGTGATTTTTTTTTATTTTTTTCAACAAGTCTTAAAAATATTCCATATCTTTTACATGTAAGTATAATTAGTCATTGATGTGCCCGATTATACAAACAATAACAACTTCTTAAACATTAAACCTCTTTACAGATGCTGATAGATTATCATAGTGCTATTTGTTCAAATATTGCTGGCTGGCCATTTAATTAGGGACACTGAGATATTGCGTTCTATTTTCAAAGTTTGAATCTCAATACTTTTTTACTTCTTCTCTTATTGTTTCGTGGTAGTTTTGGCGGCAATCCCGATTTTTATTTTAAGTGTTGAAAAATATTTTGATGAAAAATGGGCAAAAATAAAAGTTGCGATCCAACACTACGAAAAATTATCATGAAGTTTGTTGTCGAGCATGGTTGGCCATACCGAAGGATAGCAGAACATTTAAATTGTTCAAAAACTATGGTATACAATGCAGTGCAACATGTCAGACGCAATAACACAACTTTAAATGTGCCCAAAACAAAAAGATCGAGAAAAACAACTCCGCAAGAAGATAGAATGATAACCAGGTTAGCTAAGAAAGATCCGTTTCTAGGCTCTATTGTAATTAAACACGAAGTATTTGGGACAGACGAAAGAGCTGGTGTCTCAGCGAGGACCGTTCGACGACGTCTGGTAGAAGCAGGGTTGTTCGGAAGAGTGGCTCGCAAAGTACCGTTGTTGAAGAAAGAACATAGAAATGCTCGTTTGGCGTTTGCACGTAAATATGGACATTGGACCTACGCCCAATGGCAACATGTATTATTCTCTGACGAGACCAAGGTTAATTTGATTTCTTCAGATGGAAGGCAATACGTACGGCGTCCAGTAAAAGCGGAAATGAATCCAAGATTCACAAAAAAGCAGGTGAAACATGGCGGTGGAAACATTAAAATGTGGGGTTCATTTTCTGGACGTGGAGTGGGACCTGTGAGGAAAGTTCAGGGTAACTTAGACCAACATCAATACAAGGCAATATTGGAGGAAACGATGCTTCCCTATGCTGAGGAGCATCTCCCTATTATATGGACGTTTCAGCATGATAACGACCCGAAACATACCGCCCGTTCAGTCAAGTCGTTTCTTACCAGTCAGTCAGTATCGGTGCTAGATTGGCCAGCAAATAGCCCGGACCTTAACCCAATCGAGCACCTTTGGCACGAAATCAAGAAAAAAGTTGCCACTTATCGTACCACAACTTTAGATGAACTTAATGAAGCTTTTTGTGAGGCATGGGCAAACATTCCTGTCGAAACATGCCAGAAACTGATAATGTCTATGCCACATCGGTGTCAAGCGGTAATTACTAACAAAGGTTTTGCTACTGGGTACTGATTTTACACGCAATAAAATGGAGCTGTTAAAGATATTATAATACTGCAGATTATTAGTTTTGTTTAACTCTATTTTTCATTATAGTTTACTGTCCTTAATTAAATGTCCAGCTACAGAATTATACCTTAAAATTTAATACATGTTCAACCTTTGATATTAAATACTTTTTTCTATTTATTTATTCTTTTATTTACAGCCATTTATAGCATAATAATCGGACCAAATTATGCAAATAATAGGTGCTGAGAAATCAATATGGTTTTATATTTATATGTACATAACCGGTTATTGCTCTTCACTATCTTGAAAGTCCCTAATTAGTTGACCACGACTGTATATTATGGGTTATAAGCTTTTTTTAAGGCTTCTAATAGTTTTATTCTATTAGGTTTAGGCAGAATATCGTTTTTGTGTTAATTTTTCCGTATAACTATAACTGGGTCCCTTCGATACAAGAGTGGATAAATAAATAAAAACATAAAATTGAAAAATAAACATCAAGTGCGAGTTGGTCTCGCGCATCAAGGGTTCCGTAGAAACTTGTACTCGTAAGTGTAATTAACCCTTTTTTTTTAAATTAACAATAATATTACAGTTCTTAGATTTTTCCTTTAGTTGTGACATTTCATGATTCTAAGTCCTAACTGAAAGTACCCGTTAGGTTCACCAGTCACCGGTCACCAGTATAGGTTTTGTGTGGTCATAAACGGCTGCAACTTTGATTGCGTTGACTTAGAAGTTGGATTAATATCGCGGCTCCAAGAGGTTACGGACCTGAGTATATGATATGAATTTCAACTCGATACCCTCCAATTTTCTGAGAAAAGAGGGTTGACAGATGGACAACAAAGTGATCATTTTGTCCTTTTAAGGTACGGAACCCCAAAAACAAAAGAATAGCAGTGACGTCTTTTTTGGGTCCACAATCCTGAGGCAGTAACTTTTCCTAAGATTCTGAGTCATGAACCCAAAGGTTCTTTCTTTGTTACCTTTTCTTGCTTTGTTACCTTCATGGGCTTCACTAACCTGGATATGAGGAAATATAATGCACTCCAATAACATGTAAGAGCAGATCGCAGTTTCGCCTTAACGTATAAATGATTGTGATAATCTACGACCTCAGTGACGGTCTAAAAATCTAGTAATACGCCATAGTGACGACCTCTGTGGCGCGGTGGGCGAAGGTCTGCTTGCGACGCAGGAGGTTGCGGGTTCGATTCCCGCCTCGGAACAAATGTGTGTACGATCTGCAGACATTTGTTCCGGGTGTTCTGGTCGTTTGCTATGTATAATAAAAAAAACTATGTATTGTATTATGTATATAAGTTATCTAGTACCCATAACACAAGCTCTGCTTAGCTTGGGGCTAGATAATGCTGTGTGAATTGTCCATCATTATTTATTTACTTATTATTTATTTATTGACCTTTCAAATATTAAAGAAAATATTTATCTTTTCAGATTCAACATCCCTCAGCATTAGGTCTAGACGTCGGCTCGGAAATACAAGTAAAGTTCTTTGGACGCGACCCTGTTTCTGGACAGATTCGACTCTCCAAGAAAGTTTTGGCATCCCTACCACCCGGATTAGTAAAAAAACTTGATAAAAGTTAGTTTGTATCCCTTACCCCCGAATACTCAAACGCAACTCGCGTATAAGCTCATCTCAAGTGTCGGTTTTTTGACAGTTTTCAATGAAAATATGTCAAAAATTCGTCACTTGAGACGAGATTAAATCTAAGATTCGATTGAGTATTCGGGGGTTAGTGATTTAGTAGAATTTTTCTTCTTTTTAAAAAGAAAAAAAAAAGACTAACACCTGGTTGTCGCACATTTATCGATTCGGAAATGGTTCGGCATCGTCCAACGAAGGATGGAAAACTCTATGGTATCGCCTCAACGTAAAAGCATAGAGTGAAAATTTAAAAGACGAGACAATGCGAAAGTGCGCATTGTTTCAGGTGACGGCCGCACTGCATGTACGTTGGATGGTAGCTTAGCTGGTTGGTGCGTTTGTAGCACGGCTTGAATACTCGATTCAAATATCAATAACGTTTATTTCTTTAAGCTTACAAAATAAGCACTTAGACAAGTCAAATTTTATACTATAAACAGGTTTATAAATAGTCATTATTATCAAATAAGAAATATGATGTTATTGATTTTATTCGCTTCAGTTCAAAGATTGTAACTCAGATTAAAGCTCCAGTGACGATTATTTGACAGAATTTCATTGAAAAGTGACCTAAAACACGACACAATTAAATTTGTGTTGTGTCAGTCATCAGTATTTAGGGCTACCATCTAAATTTCGGCGGGTTAACTTAAGAGTTCAAAATCTGAAAACCGACATCTGACAGATAAGCCTTCTCATGTTGGCTGGTCGCCTGAATGTAGAGCGAGACAATATTAGTGCAGTCATATTGGTTTTGCCTTGGAATGAGAGATAAGCTGTAAAATCGTATACATCATCATTTTAGTGTTCCAAAAGTGGTCGCAAAAGTCTTATAAAATCTCGTGTCTACGCCGTAAGTTATTCAAAGTCAAAGATCACAAAAATCAGTTTTTAGCGATTATCTCGGTTTCGATAGCTCCAATGATGTTAACACTTATTATAAAATTGAAAAATGTATAACATTTGCGACATTTTTTTTGGAGCTAAAGAAACCGAGCAATCGCAATAAAATGATTTTTGTGACCTTTGAAATGAATAACTTACGGCGCAGACACGAGACTTTAGAGACAACTTTTAGAACACTAAAATGAAGGTGGATACGAGTTTAAAGCTTATTATTTCTCATTCCGACTTTGGCCCCTTTTTTGCATAATCATCACCATCAGCATATATTAGTCCACTGATGGACATAGGCCTCCCGTAATGAGCGCCATAGCGCCCTGTCTTCAACTTGTCTATTGACTGCTCTATATTTGATATTTATAAAATTAAGGCAACCTACCATCCTGCCAAGGCGGCTGTGGCCATACAACTATTATATATAACAGCCATACAAATATTAGCGGCCTGTACACGTAAGGTTTCTTCGGACCGCGCATCTGGACTGCGTTCCAAACCGCGGATGTATCTGCGCGGTTATGACTGCGGATCAAACTGTCGTGCTTATTACGATTAAAAATGTATCCACGGTTTGGAACGCCGCCGGTAAATCTTTCATATATTGACAAACGATCCAAACTGTGCGTGTAAATTGATTTTCAAGAGTTACGAATGCTGTTTTGACTGGCGCGTGGAACGTTAAAAAAAATTCTCGCAGTCCGAACCGTACATTTGTGGGCCGCTAGTGTCAACGACTCTGAGTAGAGGCGGTGAAGATCCGTATACGAGTTGATTTGCGCGACAACCTTCTATGTGTGACCACGAACATTGAGGCCAAAAATGGATCTAACGCCTTACTTTTTCGACTTTTTGAAGACAGCAGCGCCATTTTGACGTCTCTAAGGTCGTGGTTTCACGTATTTTATTTCTATGTATCTTTAGGATGCCAACTAGTTAGCTAGTGAAGAACAAATTCTAGTTTTTATCAGTGTCAAAGTTGTGTAAGAATGAGAAAAATTTATGTCTATCTTGTCTAACATTTAGACATTTTTTTTATGTTGGGTATGAAACGCAAGAATGTTGAAAATTGTAAATATTAGATAGTTTATTCAATAAATTTATCGTTGTCTAAGGTTTTTTTTATCAATAAAATCTATATAAAATAAAATAAGTCCCAAAAATTTTCGATATCGGCAGGATTCGAACCTGCGCCCCACCCTAAGTACGGGTGTGCTCTAATCAACTGAGCCACGGAATCTTAGTCGGTTTCCTTGAAAATCCAGGGTGGGACGCAGGTTCGAATCCTGCCGAAATCGATTTTTGGGACTTATTAAATTTCACAGAGTGCAAGGGCTTATGCACCATAATACAAAAACCTTAAAACCTATATTATATATAGTTTCTACGTGAGGTAGGTCTGAAATGAAAGCCGTTATTTAATTTATTTGTATATTGAAAGAATATCAGTAAATTCTAGAAATATATTGGTATCACAAAAGGACGTTTTTAAAGGCACTACATTGCATACTGGACCTTATGCATAGAAATCACAGAGTATATAATCTATGGTGTACACTCAGTGTACACTACGAATTAAGTAGTACGTTCTGGAAGACCGTGTTTGTGGACAATGTACAAATATGTACACGTTAATAATTTACACAGCCGACTGTACAAAGCCCTATTTATTTTATAAATAACAATATTTCATATTTATTGCAACTTATCTCTTAATTTCTACACATATTTAAAGGTTCCAGCCAACTTAACCTACAAAGTGATCGTCAAAAAATAAAGGAATCAATAACAATTAACTAAATTAAGATTAAATAAGTAAAAATATACATTAATGTAATAATCAACATGTCAAGTTTCACGTTAATACTTGCAGTCTTTGATTTCGTTGTGACTACCAGCAAATAACAAAAAATATATTATTACATTTAAATTCTATTTACATTATTCGATGATATAAATTAAGATAGAATAGGAAAGCTCTGCGCAGAGCTAGAATGCGTATCCATAATTATCTTACGTCTCTTTCTAGTGATAAAGAGTCCAAAGAGACGTCAAGATCATCATCAACAGCTTGAAAAGACCTAACACCGTGCTAGAAGAACGGTGGCAATAGATTTCTAATAAATAATACCATAACGTATATTTTGTAAGTTTACAGTATTAATGTTGGGTTATTTCTAAATATGGGGAAACCATTTGCAAGTTAAACAGACATTGAGTGAGATCAGATTGACTAAATCATTGCCACCGCGTACGTGCGACATCTACAAAGCAATAAAAAACATAAAAAATAATTATTCATAAACAAAAATATTGCAAAAAATTATGCTGTACGTGCTATAATGGCAATTTGGACTTCATAACACGTTTATAACTAGAAAAATCAACAAGGCAACACTCACGAAATAGCTGGCGTTATAAAAATCTTCCTTACTCTGTCTCACTCATTGCTATCAATAAAAAGTGTTTCGTGTTTGACAGAGATGGTAGGATTTCACCATTTAATCTTTTTTTCAGCGGCAAGTAGCTATTTCGCGATAATAGTCCATTCCTTCATTTCAAATGAACGTCATGTAAAATTCAGTCTATTGGCTTTTAAGAGGCGTAGTTACGATGGCAAGACAATATTGTTAGTAAAAACGAGTCGTTTTTGTTATTATTTTTTCGATTTTGAATCGTTGGGTTAGCCTGGCGCAAATAAATACGGATTTACACAACATTATGCTTTAACATTATATAGAAATAAGATTTACATTACAATGCAATAGCTGCCTTCAGTGTTGCCATTTTTAAGTGCATACATTAAATTTGCACCAGCGCCTTCCCTAGCCTCGTGTGCCAAAAAAAAAAACATTCGTAGTATCGAAATGCAATTGTCAATTGAGTATTCATAATTTCGAGCTAAGTTATCTAATTTTCATTTAGGATGACGTCGAAGAAACGATTTCTATTCAATATCAACGCAATTAATGCAGATTAAATCTTATTACAATAAATGTAAGGCATATTTTATAAACCTAATACTCTTTTCTTATAATCTACTGAACTTGTAAATATATTCGGTTCAGTCAAATCGTTTGATAAATGAACATAAAAAGTTAACCTTATTTCTATACCCCAATGGACGACACGATCTTTGCTCAATACTAGATTAATATAAGATTTTCAGTCTTTCTGTTAGCAATAAAGAGCTCTCAGACACTCGACATCAAAAATGACTTTTCCGAGTTCTGAGAAATCAACACTATCGACCAAAAGTGTCAATCATTGACACACCCGTCGTAGCGACTATATAAAAATGAAAATCCCATATTTCAACAACTTATTACAAAATTTTCTTCTAGATTGATTAAAGCTGATAGGCTAAACTACCTGCTATTTCCTATAACGAACATAGGAACTATCAAATATATATTACGTACATATTTGTATATCTGTGATATGCATGTATGTGTATTAGTTTCTTTATATATGTGATTATATTTTTGGTGGCTATCAAACCGGGGTCCTATTCTGCTATAACTAGCCGCTTCACTATGACAATGGCATCGTTGCAGGCTAACACATTTTGGCATTCTACCTTAGATAAAAAAAACTAAAGATGGACGCATGTCACAAGGTTGAAACCATTCTACTCTCTGTGCAAATGTCACCGCTCGTGCATACTATCTAAACCATAGCTAAACTTATTATAGAATGTTAGTAAACAAACCACGACACAAGTAACTATAGTTTGACCGAAACCGTTGTGCGGCGATCTGGGGGGATATTCTGACATAGATTCTGCTTCAACTTCCCCCCCGTCTCGCCGCATGCATACCTCAGGCGCGCTACTCAAACTTTATACACATTCTTACGTCGAGCTTCAGAAATAATTAATATTTATTAAAGGAGCTGAAATCGACATGTAACTGTGTGAATTTTATTGATTTTATGTATGAGCGGTTTGTTTACAAAAAGGAGTTTGGCTTAGGTTTATACTTTCTTCATCTGTGGATTCTACCTGACGATTCTGTGATACCAAGGTCACAGCAAAGCGATTGACTTGTTTTGATGCTAGTTTAGGGTCAGCTCACACCGAGACACGAGTCTTTTTGCGAAGTAAATAAAGTCATTTTGAATGAAAGCGTGGCGTCTCGGTATGACCTGACACTTAGTCGTAAAGCTTCTCTATCATCGTGTCGTCCCACCTCACTGCAGTTACTGGCTCAGTCCGAACAGCTTGAGTGCGTTGAAGGCGGTAGCCAAGGCGACGTCCTCAGGGCTTTGGGCTAGGAATCCCGCAACTAGTTCTACGATTGCGGGCAGAGCGCACGGCTCGTTGCGTTGAAAGGTGCAATAGCGGTTTACGAAGTTCATTGACCTGGGGAAAACAGACGAATACATTACGCCAATATTATAAATGCGAAAGTTTGGCTGTGTAGATGCATGGATGTTCGTTACTGTAAGTAATTAAGTAATACCTGGAGTCAATACTTTTGATCCCATAGATCAGTTTCCGTGGGATAGAAATAATTTTTATCTACACGACTTATACGATTCCATTGGGTAGGAACCCATTTATGTAATCAGTAATTATGCTCATATTGGCTTATAACGGTCGCCAAATACATCTAGTCTAAAAATATTGTTTCTCATGGAAACAATTTCATTTTATAACTAAAATCTTTTACAAATGAATCTCTTACAATACATCTAAATATGTATTGAGGTTATTGGCTGATAGCTACTGTATTGATAGCGATAATCAAAAACTTACTGCTATCAGTAAATGTTCTTAATATTTAGAAGCATCCTCAGACGTACCCAATAGATAACAGAATAATTTATTGTGTCATACATACATAATTTAATTATGCATGCCTGATTGATCATAACATAATACTTACAGGCAGATATAGATACAGGGTGTTCCGAAACTCAAGGTCAAGGCAAAAACGGAAGATCACATATCATGGGTCTATCTCCAATGGTTAATGAGTTATTTAAATATTGACATCTGTAGTAACAGCATAGAAAAGTTTGGCGCCGGGCAGAGAATTTCTGATGTTCATGAATAGCCTAGTAACTCAGAAACCATTGGAGATATACCCCTGAAATTGTGTTTTGGGTCGTCATGAACTCGCCTGTCTTCCGTTTTCGGCTTGACGTTGAGTTTCGGGACAACCTGTACCTATATCGATAGGAGATCTTAAGGTGCCCCCGAACATCGAAGCTCCCATACAAACGTACTTTTCGATTCATTTGGAAACTACATGCCCTACTGATAGGAAATTTTGCACACATAATCGGATAATAAATAGCTATGTCGGTATCGGCTTGGTTTTTCAAAAAACATAATCATGATTAAATGAGAGCGAAACTAATTTTCCATATTTTAACCACCAAATCGAGTAGTTTTCAAGCGCTTTTATTAGCATGATAAACAACTTTATTCGAAAATCTGACTGGATACCGACATCGTAAATATATTCAATATTAGAAATGAACAATAATATTTAGGAAATCAATCCTTTATACAAAATGAATCGAAAAGTACGAAAAATTATCAAAAAATGGTGAAATTCCTTATAGATTCTGCAACCGCTCGCTCACACGCGGGGGGCTGTAAGACGCGAAGGAGGTGAAATCCCGAAATTAGGCGAGCGACGCCGAAGGGGCCAAGCCGATCGAGAACGACCTGTCGTCGGTCGCACTGTGTGTGATTTGACCTCATTTGCGGACAGCCTCGTTTTATATAAATTTTGAATACAACAAATCATTCAAACAAAACCACGAACACTAATAAACTCCCGTGACCTTATCTAAAACAGTTTTTGAGATATTTTCAACTTGCTAAATTTTACTAAGGGAAAAGTTTCTTTCGGAAATATAAATAAATTAATTTTTTACGAATGATAATGAGAATTCATCAAAAAATCTGTATTTCTAAAGCGATGTAAAATATCCGCACGGGTGTTCGATTTATTAATACAAAATGCACTAAATTTAAATATAAATCGAAGCTAAGGTCAAATAACACACTGTGGGTCGGCTCGGCCCGGTTGGTCGGCGCCAAAGAGTACCTACATTGAATGGACGGCGGCGACTGACAGACAGTCTCTGTCACAGTTCTCTGTTGTTACTTGCTACTCACTAAAATTTTAATAAAGGTTTTTCTAGTATTATAATCAACTT
This sequence comes from Eupithecia vulgata, assembly GCA_946478455.1. Classification (NCBI taxonomy): domain Eukaryota; kingdom Metazoa; phylum Arthropoda; class Insecta; order Lepidoptera; family Geometridae; genus Eupithecia; species Eupithecia vulgata. The sequence goes on from OX297877.1 coordinate 2,264,783, forward strand.
GACTTTGCAAATAACCAGCAAAAATGGACCCACCTAGTAAGTACCTATCTTTTTTATAATTTGCAGCTATAAATACAGTACCTAGCACATCCTTTATAAGAATAAAGGTATCCTACTAAATATAATATATAATTAATATATATTATATTAATATATATTATAATAATTATATTAAATATTATATAATAATAAATAAAGGTATCGCCTAACCTCTCGCCGGTCGTATCTGAAAGTCGTTGGTGCTGCACCTGACCTCTCCCCGGTCGTGTCTGAAAGCCGTTGGTCCTGCGCCTGACCTCTCTCTGGTCATGTCATTCTTCAAATTCACGTGTAATCATTGTAGGTAGGGATTCATGTACCTATATGCATGTACCTATCCAACATTGGTCAGTGTTCAGATATATAACTAAGTACCTTCGTAGTGAATTCCTACTCAAAAAGATCAGTTTCAACCAGATTGAGTGATCGCGCGATCGAAACTTATTTATCCAATAATAAAAAAATTGTATTTATTTTAAAAATGTCGAGTACCCGTGCCACTGCAGTAGAATATATTACGATGGTGTTACACTAAAAACCCATACAACGAGGTTACTCCCCTTCAATCTGATAGCCCAACGAAAGGGTTACCCTATCATTGCTAAAACCCAATCAAAGGGTTACCTTTTCACATGTGTTTTAAACGGGTTACCCGAACTAAGGGTAACCTAATCGAAATGCGCAGACGATAAAAGTGTTACCCATTGGAAGGGGTTTCATCTTGTTAATCTTTTTATTTCCCGGTTGTCCGGTGTAAAATTTTCGTTTCCCGCGAAATCCCGGGAACCGAAATTTTGATGTTTATTTGTTTTAGATTTAATTCGGACATAAAATCTCATGCAGAAGTACCTAAGGTCAAAATACTCACTGAAATACATGAAATACGCTCACGCGACCAGAGGTAAATAAACCAACATAATGTATTAATATTTTGTATATGTCTCTGCCACAGTATTACTCCTAAAACGGCTGGGCTAATTTTCATGAAATTTGTGTGAGATTTTGTGGGTACCTAGATGGCTTAAATTTTCAACTGCACCCGGTAAGTGGCACTGCAGTCGGATTTGGAAACGAAAACGTCTTTCAATAATAGTATTGTTTTTTTTTTAGCCCAATATTGGAGGCACATTCTGGTGTAGAATCCTCTAAACTTATAGTACAAGCTGAAGTACATGAAATACACTCACGCGACCAGAGGTAAATAAACCACTAAAATGTATATTTATTTAATTTTGTATATGTCTCTGCCACAGTATTACTCCTAAAACGGCTGCAACATTTTTTTCTATACCTACTTGGTATTGCATTTTTGGGTATAATTTAGTTCTTAACAAAAATGTACCTACTTTATTTTTTTAACGATCCTGTACTCTGTTTTCTTAACTAATAAAGTTTTATCCTCTAGATAATCTGATATTTTGTAGTAGGTTAGCTTTTTAATGAAAAGATATTGTTTTTTGTCAATTTGTTTGAATTAATTCATTGATAAATTTGGCAACCCACCTGTAGTTTTTTGTAGAAGCGTGTTGTACCCTTTAAAAGGCACATTGTGTAGTCTAGTTGTGGGCACAGCGAGTTTATTCTTTTTTCTAGTAATTCAATTATGTACGTTGATATTTCTAGGGAACCGATTAATATGATATATATAATTTCTATCAGTGTACATCAAGTTTTCATAAATATTATGTTACTGTCACTATGTTTATTTCTTTGAATTTATCACGTTGGGATTATCTGGGATAATAACTAACTAGTAACTGCAGCGTTTCTCCAAAAAGTATGACATAATACTTTGGAAGTAGCTGAAATAGACCATTCTAGAAGTGTATCCACAACGTCTATAAGATGACGGATTTTTTTATTGCATGTTGCAAAACTAAGTCTCTTCGATAGCTTATTTATGTGTGAGGTTTGAAGTTTGCTATCTAAGGTTATTCCTAAAAATACGGTATTATCTTCAATTTCTTACGTTTCTTTTTGTACATCTAAATAAAGACACAGTTTATAACAATGCATTGTTTTATTTTAGACTAACGTTACTTATTTTATAACTTAAACGCTGTAATGTTTTTCGTCTGATATTTTCCCGTAGGTACCGGGAACTGTGCATTTCTTGAGATGGAAAAACAAGCAAACAAAAAGGATTTATTGTGAACCGTGAATTACTGTAGCGAAACTAACAATTTTTCAAACTATCCCGAAACCGAGATTTAGCTAAATCAATTTTTTTATTCACGTTTCCCGGGAATATGAAAAAGTCGGGATTATCGAAACCCTAAATGTATTTCAAGGAAAGAAGATAAAACCAAAGAAACTGAAAACACCGGGTAGGTAGGGCGGCCGCACACGTCCGAATTTAGTCCAATTATCGGACGAGAATTAGACTAAATCGCCAAGTGCGAGTGTCACGACTATCACACGCGCGTCGAGAGTTTCGAACATTTGCCAATTACCTATACAAATATATTTTAGGTACCGGTTAGAAACTTTGCTATTTAATTCAGACTGTAAATTCGACTTTATTTATTCGACATTAATTATTTAATTGAAAGTAAAGAAATTTACTACACATAATTTACTCCATGTCGTTATTTTAAAATTTCAACATCGTAATTTGTACCTACAGAAAATTTTGGTTTATTTTTTAAATTTAATTTTTTTAAATCAGTACCTACCTACCTAATGGCGCACGAAATTTATTGTTATAAATTTCAAATTGCAAGTCAATAGCAGCAGTAGCCGAAACCGACCTCGAACCTCTAAAAACGTCATACGAATAGGTACCTAGGTAGGTATCTAAAATTCTAAAGAAAAATTAAATAAATGGCACACTTTACTCCGCGAGTTCCCGCCAAAAAGCCTCAAACACGAAACACGTTACGAAATTAATGATACCTACTAACTTTAGTATTGTAATAGTACACGTACCTATATAGTCGGTAGATGCAATAATTTATATGTTTATCAAATTGTTTTATTGCCGTAATGTCATACGTTACCGTACTAACTAGTAACAATTCTGTGCCGACGACGCAGAGTACCTACTACACACACATGCACGCAAGCTTCACATACAAAGCAGACAGCTGTATTTGATGGTTATCGCGCTTTCTCACTCATAACGCGCTCTATTTCATTCGAAGTGAAATAGCAACAAATACTCACGGGCCGGCCGCTGAGATTCGGGACATGTTCTGGCCATTCTTAAAGTCTCATAAAGTCTCACCTCTCAGTAAGATGGTCCTTGACGTGCAACGGCAGTTTGCTGGCCCGCATGTTGGGATACATGAAGGGAGAGTCGGTCTCCACCAGCAGCTTGTCCAGCGGCAGGATCCCCTCCGATAGGAGACGACGGATGCCACCGTCGGACTTGTCTTTGCAAATGTAGCCGGTTATACCTGAGGAAGATAGGAATTTGGTACTATGTATCTGTAGAAGGATTACCACCGTCAGAAAGCGCTTCTTTTTTTAGTGGTTTCTGTAGTGGTATCTCAAAGAATTGGCACTGTAAGACGTAATTACCTTCATTTTAACCCTCTCTTATGTCAGATATTATAAAAACTCTGTCAATGAAGCCGAGTTCCATCGAGGATCTTCAGCAGGTTCTGGGCTTCAACGAACAACCTCACCTAGCTTCTAGGTATGTCCCGTATGTATACTAACTATATCATTATAATAATTATCATCTCAGCTTGCCGCTTCCTGCATCTGCCTACAGTATTGATGAGCGTCACGAAAGCTTCCTGTCTTCAGCATGCCACATCCAGCAGCTGCTGTCTTTTATAGGCCACCGGAGGGCGTTTTACTCTACGTTAGTAAAGACCTAAACACCAAGGTAGAATCCCTTCTCGAAATACTTGAGACCTTGCTCCACCAAGCCCGTGAAGGGGACGGAATGACGACGAGCGAGGATCTTAAGAACGTCCTCTTATGCTTCTTTCCATAGCTCTGTCTTCAACCGAAATCATTTTTTTTAAGGAACTTATTTTATTTCTTGGAGATTACCCAGAGGTGAATCACTATAATAACAAAAATCCCTGTCTTCAGCTAACCCCATCTGCCAGCACTTTCTCCTAGGTCATCACCCCACCTGGCTCCAGGGTGTCCTACACTGTTGAGTAGATATATACCTAAGTAGAATCCCTTCTCGATATACTTGAGCCCCTGCTCCACGGAGCCCGTGAAGGAGTGTATGACAACGGGCGGAAGGCGGCTGCCGAACTCATCAAGGATCTTCAGAAGGTCTTCTTGCGCTTCTTTTTCGTGGACGAAGAGGGGCTTTCGAAGCTCGCAGGCCATTTCAACCTAAAACAATGGTTTCAACCAGTAAGTTTATTATCGAAGACGAGATTTGATGGTATTATGTTACCAAATTACAATATGTAGGTATAAGGTTTCTATGATCAAAAACACGATAAATTTTTGATCGTCTGTGAAGGTACTGCAACATTACCCTCCTCATTTCACTCTTTCATGAAAACAAAGGGTTATTTGATTTACTGTTCAAAAAACGGGAATCTGACGTCGTAGATTCGAAAGTAAGTCTTTCTGTCCGTTATTTTTCACGAAAATAGGCTACTTAAAAAGCCGCAAGCAACATCTTAACTAGATATATAGGTAATATATTGTTCCGTGGGAATTAAACGATTTCGATTTATGTAGTTTAAAGTTGCAATAAGTTGACTTGATAGAAAGGACAAGTGTTCTTAGCTGTTTCAAGAAAATCGGCAGTAACTAACGTTATGATGGCAGAAACAACAATTTTCGTCGGGTATTTCCAACTCTGTAAAATTTGTTTATGTAAATTGAAGTTCACTTAACATAATATTTGCCTTCAGAGCCAAATTCCTTCAAGCAAAGAGCCGTTTTAATTCGGGCCAAAGATAAAAAACTTGTTTCAACGATACGAGACGCTAAAAAACACATTTTATAAACAGAGATGCATCAACTCCGAAATATTCAACCGGATACCCACAAATAGCCATTCCTATTAAAGTATAAAACATAAACGCAGGATAGATTTAAAGGCAATAAGTTAAGGAACACGGAAACGGGTGCAGAGACATCGGGAAACGTCCGAGTTATTTTTAGAATCTTTAAACGTAGGTACAGTCAGCATAGATATCTAAAATTGGTAGAAATTACTCTTTCTGGTTTGTGTTAAAAAAAAAACATTACGTAGGCAAGCTACCAGATTCCAATAGTACCAACATGATAAGGAATCTGTTTTATTTATTTATTTAGCCCTTTAAACTGGGTGAGATTAATCTTTATAACTGTATTGTTTGATTTGTTTGTCTATAGGATGTCTCTCAACTCAGTAGGCCTTTTCGCAAAGTCCTCCTTCAGTAGTTTCCAGTCATGAGCAACTCTCCTCCATTTGGGTCCCGTAGTAAGTCTCAGCTCATCTCCCAGGGCATTTGTTGTCGTCCTCGACATCTCTTGCCATCTCTTGGATACCAATTTGTTGTAATTTGGCTCCACTTTTCTTGTTTAGATTTCAACATATAAGCATAAGGAATCCATACTAATATAATAAATTCGAAAGTCACGCCTAAACGGCTGAACGGATTTGAATGAAATTTGGCAGGGAGGTAAATGATATCCCGGGAACGGACGTAGGTTACTTGAGAAGAGCGAGCGAAACCGCGGACAACAGCTAGTGCTACTACAAAAGCTATCGTAGTTTGACGAATTCATTACGGTAAGCGAGCCCCCGAAGCTTGGTGTTCTTCCATCAATTTCGTATTTGAACCTCCCTTACCCGTAATGCTTTTCAATGTTATGCCATAATTCTTTTTTTTTCCTGGTGATGTAAGACAAAATGTGTGTTTACGTGCACACAACGCCAAAACTATATATAACGTGTCAGGGCATGGCAACACAATTCCATAAAATAATAATTCTTCACAGCTTTTGCTGCTAACGGTACATATATAAAGGACTTCTGGACAATGTCAGATGCATCTTTACTGTTTGGACGCTCGCCAGATGTCTTGACTTTATCAGAAATTTTCTGGAACTAAACTCGGTGGAACTTGGAAGTCTAGAGAACTTATCTTTTCGCAATACGTTTATAATTTCATGCATTTATCAGCATCATCAACCTATTCATTTATTTATTTACCAGTCTTATGCTGGACATAGGCCTCACCTAATAAGAGCATGCTTAAACGACATTCGTTCTTAAAATAAGTCACTTACGTTAACAAATTTGATGTCATTTTGTTAAGTACATGACTGGATGTAAAGACTATATTGAAAATTACAAATGAACAAGCTATTTTTTGCACTTCGAGAAAAAACATGATATTTTTTGTTACGAATTTTATGCGTTTGATATTTTTGTCTGTAATGTCTTTAGTATCAATAAAAACTGCTAAATTGATCTTTAGTCATTCAATTGACACTAATTTTATTTTCCTTGGGCTCATAAGTAGGTGTTTAGTTTTCGTCATTTCGTAGACGAAATACGTAACTGTGATGGGAAAATAAAAACGGATGCGGTTCCAGGGTGTAGGTAGGTCAAGGAGGGAGGGATTATTTACCGATAAAATATCTTGAAAAACACTTCCCTTCAAAACACATTGTGCCAGGAGGTTTGAGAGGAGAAAGGGGAGGACACCGTAACCCTAGGCTCGGGCCATCTTCTCTAATTTCGCGGAGTAATAATAATAACTGATAACACATCAAAACAGCGAGCTATGGAGAGAGCTATGCTCGGATTTTACATGAAAGATAGGATTCGCAACGAATACATCAGACAGAGAACCAAGGTTATCGACATTATCTCAAAGGATTAGCAAGCTGAAGTGGCAGTGGGCTGGCCATATCTCGAGAAGAACCGACAACCGCTGGGGAACGTGTTCTTGAGTGGACGCGAAACGGCAAACGTAGTGTAGGACGCCTTCCGACCAGGGTGGGATGACGATTTGCGATAGATCGCTGGCAGATGCTGGATGCGGCAAGCTGAAGACAGGGCGCTATGGCGCTTATTAGGGGAGGCCTATGATAAACGATAAAACATGATGATGACGATGATAAAACATCCCAGGAAGGTGTAGGTTTTTTCGTCAATAAGGCCCTCTCTAACAACGTCCCGCAAATCTCCCTCTGTGTCGACCAGGGTAGCGTACCTGATTCTTCGGCTATCCAAACGGTATAGCGTGAAGGTAAATCAAAACCATGCGGAGTGTAAAATACCTACATAAGTTTTGATAAGCGCACGCCGAACGAAACAAAAAACCGTTTTAGAAGCCCGGCTTCTAAAACGGTTTTTATAAAAGTATGTTTGTGCATTCTAGGATTAAATTTACACTAGTAGTTGTACCAAACTAATGTTATTTAAGGCTTAAATAAAGAGTTTTTGGAAAAAACCATCATCATGGAGAGAAGGAATAGGCGATGTCGTCATTTAAAAAAAGCTATTTACAAGTTTATTCGTTTTGCATTTTAATTTCATGCATAAGATCTGTTTCAATCGAAGTTTCTTGAATCATCCAGTTGATAAGAGGTAAACAATAAACAGGTCATGACGCAATGAGTCATGTATTCATACTGTAAATAGCTGGAATGTTCGCCAATGTCATAGCCAGACACTTTTTGCATTAGCGCTAGGTCAATTTAGAGATACGCATAAATGGGAAAAACGTTTATTTGCAATTATCATCATCATCAGCCTATATTAGTTTACTCCTGGACATAGGCCTCCTCTAATGAGCGCCAAGTCTTCAGCTTGTCGCACCCAGCATCTGCCTGCAGTCTTTCGCTGGTCGACATCCCGTCTGGCCTGAAAGGCATCCTACACTACGTTTGCCGAGTCGTGGACTCTAAAAATCCTGAGGCATTACTATTTATTCCATCAAGCTTTAAAAACAACAATACTTTTACCAAATCACGAACGACTACAGAACATTTTAGTAATATCTACACTATTGTTTAAGGTAACCCTTAAACTATATTACCTGTCGTTTAAACACGTCCCTCTGGACCTGTGGTTCCGAGAACTCCTTGCTGTAATTCAGCCCACATTCTCCAACTGCCACACACTCCGGTGCACTCGCTATGTCCTGCAGCTCTGTCCACATATCATCTTCTATCATGGACTTGGCATCGTGTGGGTGGACTCCTGTGAAAAAGGCTTTAGGTTGGCATCAAATAGATAAAATTGAAGATCACAGATCTGTGCTTATGGTCAGAGCTGGGTTGGTTGTACCATACCTATAGAAATGGACCATTATTGAGCTTGAATGCCGTGTGGTGCCGGCTTAGAATTTGCACCACCCCAACTCTTCCCGCAGGTGTCATAAGAGGAAACTTAGGGACACACATCGGGAAGCGGGCAGCAGCGCCTCTTGCAGAATAGATCTACCACCAAACTGCGATCCCCCATATCATAGGCTGTTGAGGTTGAGAGGAAAAGAGAGTTCAAAATCATCGCACTCTGTGTTTTCAGCCATGAAAGTGCTAGTATAGTCTAGTCTAGTATAAAGAACAAGACATAGAAAGTTCTGCTAAAATTGCTTTAAATAACTGAGAGAACTTGAGATTCATAGATTATAGAACAAACCTGCAGTAGAGTATATTGTGCTGGGGTAAAGACGGGTCAACCTTAGTGCTTCTTTGCTGTTTCTTACTGATGTGCCTGTGACCATGATTTTCTGGACTCCTGCACAAAATTAAACGTAAAAGGAAGCTGTTGTCATAGTTTAGCAGACTTAAATTTCTTAAAAATGCTCAACAGAACTTTCCATCAAACTTTCGTCTGTTGGAATGGAACTTGGACTTGCCCTGTGTTTAAAACTAGAGAATAGAACTAGTGGGATTAATTCTGCACTACATGGATAATCTAGAAAATGGATAATGTCTATGCATGTTGGGTTCATGTATAATTTTTTATAAACATATTTATGTAGTGTGTTCTACGTTCTAGGCAGACAGGTATGGGAGTATACTTATAATCTTATTTATTATATAATAAAATTAATTAAATACTTTTACACAAGCATCCTAAATTGTGCAAAGTAATAACACAGCTAGCTGTGTCATTACTAAGCTTTGTTCAGTAGCAATAATTCTAGTTTATTATTCAAATTAGGCAAACGTAACATCATACAGCTCATAGTCCACTTTCATTACATTGTGTAATTTAATCTAATTAACTGTTACAAGATGAAACTAACACTAAACTATAATTAGCTCTAATTTATACAAACTTTATGTAATCAAAACCTACAGTAATGTACATCAATAAACATTTCAATAGGATATGCGCATCGTATGAATGCAGCGATCATTTCTAATGAATAAATTACAGTGAGCTACTACCGGGCGCAGAATTGAAGCACAAAAGAAACTGATTTATTGGTGTACAGCACGCAAAAAATATTTTGTTTATTGCCCCTGCTGGAATATTTACCTGCATCTTTCGCCCTTTGCACAACAGAATCGAGATCACGACCATATTTCTTGTTAGTCAAGTTTGCGCCGACGTCGATTACAATGAGATTTTCGTAACATCCCTTCAGGTTATCCGATACTTTGGTTTCTTCCGACGTCATCCTATATTTTGTATGAAGCTTATTGTTTGGTGTTTACCTGGAATTTAGAGCTATTAACAATTGTTTCTAAGTTAAACAGGTGTAGTAGACCTTGGAGATGGACTTACAAATTGTATCAAACACTCCGGCGTATTAAGCTTCTAGTTTTTTAGTGATAAATGAAAAGGTTAACCCACTTTACAGAGCTGCCACCATGTTTTTGTAATTATTTTTGTTCTCAATTGCACTTCTTACGTCAATTCAAACAAGTGTTCTAGTAAAAAAATTCCATTGATCCATTGGCTTCTAACTGTCAAATGCTGCATCGCTATTGGATAATGGATATAATGCAAAGATTGTTGAAAACAACCACGACAAAAGCACGTTCCGAAACTAAGTTACTGTGGTTAAGATTAGCTTTGGATGGTATTATCGCAAATCAAATTTTTAAATGTTTGTGCTATTTCAACAAGTAAGTTCACATTCCAAAATATTTTAAAATTCGAATATTTTATGAAATTTCAACTCAGATGAATTGGAATTCATACGGTCATGTCATGAAGAACCTTAGACAATTTAACCCGCTGTCAATGAGAAGCCATGAAAAAGTCCTTAAAAAAATGTTAAACCAAAAACAATCCTTTGAAATGGTGGTTACCGAACGCAATAAAAATGTTATTTTGTAAAACCCAAAGATTCTAATGAACGTAGGATCCTAGGATCTTTGGTAAAACCCTCAACGTAAAACCGGTCACATGTGATCTATTCTACTATAGCCACAGACAGCCAATAACCAAATGAATGAAAAGAACGCAAATCAGCTGTTTTTCAATCTTCCATTCAATAACAAAAGCAACAACACAAAAAAACAACATAGTATGTTTGTTTGCTTCCGAGAAGTATAATATAAGGTTTGCAATGAAAATGTCTCGGCAAACCATTAAAAAAGTTCAGGGAAATGATGCTTTTCAACGAATGAACTACTTATATCAGGTAAGCATTATAAATCTAGTGTGGATTATACGAATTTTTAGGATATTTACAAAAAGTCCTTAGCGGAAATCAAAACTTCATACTAACTAAATACGCAACTAAAACTAAACTAATGCTAGATGCTTGCTCTTTTCAGCTGAGCAAGACGATTGTTGAGAAAAATCCGTCAATGGCTGCTTACTTCGGAAACTTAATGATCAACATAGGAAAGAAAAATGTTTTGAGAATGTAAGTGTTCATCGCTTTGAGAAAGTTATCTTGTTTGTAAATACAAGGCTTACATTACAATTACAAGGCATGATGTTAAAACATGCGCTGTCTCCAACTGTTCACATGTGTGTCACAGGCAGTCAAAGTATTTATTTATATATTTAACTCTGGAACTCGCTGCCTAATTTTGCGATTTCGGCTAATTACAACGTGAGTCTCTTCAAGACTATAGTGATGAGTGTCTTATACACCTTCGTGATACACCATCTGCCCCAGCGTCACTTTCCATCAGATCAGATAGTGGTCAAATGAAGGACTTTTGGCAAAAAACACTAACGAATTCCACCAAGGAATTACATGAAAAGGCAAATATAGATAATGAATTGTCCAAATGTTCTTTGATTAGGACTTCCACCTTGATACATAGATAAAAGATTTATTCAACACTGCAACACAATACAAAGGTTACCTACATTACAATAATTATGGTTCATAATATATTATATCATAACACAGAAAAAATGAAACTTAAGAATAGAACAAAGCTTGGGAACGATAAATCAGTGTATAGCATACAATCAAAAAATTATGGATTTAAAAAAATTATGTGTGTGGTGCAGCCAGTCATAAAGACAATAACAGCTTGCACAGTTAACTATGGTAGCAAAGAAAAAGGAGAAAATGTTTGGAGTAGAAACCCTTGGCTCTTTAGGCCCTCGGGACACACACAATCTGTTAATGCTTAGAGTCTACAGGTGATCGAAATGCTGGCTTCTATGAGCATTACCATTCAACATGGCAATGCTGCCAGAATTCAGAGCACTCTGCCTTTTGGTAACGATTTAGATTTTCGTTTAAAAAATTATTTGAATGCATAAAAAAAAATTAAATTATTAAAAATCTAAACCATAACAACAACTGTATTGACAACAATGTTACAACTAGTTTACACAATTATGTATACTAGTTGTAATTTGTGGTTAGAATAAATATTACTGGATTTTTTATTAGATAATCTAAATAAATAATTCAGAAAAATAATAACTAAACATGTGTCTCCATTCTCATTCCAGCCACCCAGAAATAAAACGTCAAATATGCAGGAAGTGTAAATGCATACTAGTAAGCAACGTCTCAGCAACCATGAAAATTAAAGGTACAAAGAAGTTGAAGAAAATAAAATGGTTGTGCAAAACATGTGGATATACTAGAACTTTCTGCGCTGATAAAGATAAGGACCATAAACTTTGGAGTGAGAAGGAGGAGGCAGTGATTGAAGTTATTAGTTAAATTAAAAAAAAAAAATTGTAAGTTTTTAAGGCTAATTAATAAGCAATAAATATTTTAAGATGTTAATGAGGGCGATATTAGATAGTCTGTTCCAAATGATGCTTAGCTTTTAATTCATTTAAGCTAGCAGGCAAATTACACTTTGCTTTATAAGAATCACCTACTCTATATCTATAATAATTGACTTGGAAACCACCGCATTCAAACAAACTCGATAACTTTATTTCTTTTGGCATACAAAAAAAGCATTTAGTCAAGTAAAATTATATACTGTAAAAAGCTTTATAAATAGTAATTATTATCAAATAAGAAATCAGGTGTTATTGATTTTAAACACTGCAATTTTCGACCACTTTTGGAAGAAGTGTACAATACTACCACTAGTAAGCTTATATATCACATAATTCTTGTACTTATGGAGAGAGCTATGCTCGGAGTTTCTCTGAAGGATAGGATTCGCAACGAATACATCCGACTGAGAACCAAGGTTATCGACATAGCTCAAAGGATTAGCAAGCTGAAGTGGCAGTGGGCTGGCCATATATCGAGAAGAACCGACAACCGCTGGGGTAAACGTGTTCTTGAGTGGAGACCGCGACTCGGCAAATGTAGTGTAGTGCGCGCCCTTCCACCAGGTGGGATGACTATTTGCGAAAGACTGCAGGCAGATGCTGGATGCGTCAAGTTGAAGACTGGGCGCTATGGCGCTCATTAGGGGAGGCCAATGTCCAGTTGTGGACTAATATAGGTGATGACTCCATATTAGACTATGAAGTGAAGAAGGGATATGAGAGGCATTTGCCCTGCAGTGGCACGGCCCAGCTGAAATTAATAATAAGGTGGAAAGCAGGCCCTTAGATTAGATACTTACCTCACAAAAAAATTATACTTATGAGTACCTTCCTACTGCTTAAATAAATAATACTGGATAATTTCTGTAATATATCTGTATTGCATGAAAAAACACCACGCCCAGAATCGAACCAGAAACCAACTGATAATTACGCGTAGGTACCTAGTATCTACCTACTGTCAATTAACATTAGTATCTACCGAAATCAATGGTTTAAATAATATGGTGGAAATCAAGGGTTATTTAAGAGTCTTAAAAACCCATCAAATTTAAATTTCCTAAATGGCTTGATACCTTTAGGAAATTTAAATTTGATGGTTTTTAAAGACTTCTAAAATTTACGCCATCATATTGTAAGCCGATATTATGAATTATGAAATACGCATAAACCCTAAGTAAAGCACCGCCATATTTTGGGACCCATCTGGCGTACCCCCTTTATTATCTCGACACGGAAACGTTGGCAAAATTACAAAAGATATCTGACGCATCTTTAAAATCTACATCTGAAAATAAATAAATTGATGTGTCCGTTTGTAATGTCAAAATAACAGCTTATTTACATAACTTAAAATCTACTAAGTACCTAAGTAATTTTTTCTTTTATTACAGTTATATAAATCTTTATTAAGAAAAAAATTTACAATTAATTAATTAAACTAAAACTAGTAGGTATTTACAATAGAAACAATTGAGCTATCTGCAGACGGTTGCAAACAATCTACAGGTAGCTCAAATGATCCATATATCCAATACCGCGCGTATGCCCAAGACGCTGGCTGCATTGCCCCGCTGTATGGCAATGCTGATGCGCTGTGCCAGATACTCACCAGCTCTCGGGTCACGCGTCGCTTCGATCAAACGCTCAGATAATTACTAAGTAAATGTATAACTTAGAAGTTTTATCGTTCTGTTTGTTCCTGCCTGCTAATCTCGGAAACGGCTGGAGCGTTTTTGACGGGACTTTCACTTACAGATAGCTGATGTTATATTGGGTAATTTAAGCTACTTTTATTTTAGAAAGTTTGTTAGTGTTCCGCGCAAAATTGTAAATTCTACGCTGGCAAGGCTGCGGCACAGCTAGTGAAAATAAAATAGATACCTACGAAAATTTAACTAAAACTAAATCCCAAAAATTTTCGATTTCGCAGGATTTTTTTTTATTGGGACATCATTAAAATTTTCTTAGAAAATTTACCGAGTAACGCACTTTAAAGCAAAAAGCTACATAGATACCTATCTACATTATCCCTGAGTGAAACCACGAGCATTAGCTAGTCTTGTAAGATAAAAGCTACGCAACTGTGAACGCAATTAGTATTCTAGAATCGTTCTCTTCGTGCTCGTTCGTATTTGTGCTGAACCAAAACAAAAAACGGAATCCAAATTGTAACGTCCCCCCGCAGGTCATATTCCCAAAGAAGTTCCTATCAAGTAACACATTCCTAGTTTGTTAACTCTGAATCTAATGTAAACGAAGAATAGTGTGAAGAATAGTAATTTAGATTGGCCAAAGATCGTCTAGTAGCGGCAGGTAAAAATTAAAGTGAATATATTCAATAACATCATATTATAACAATTACTATTTATTGCTTATTAAATACTAGTTTTAATTTTATTCCATTATTTGATTGTAATTTTTTTTGTTATAATAAATATAAATAAATAATGCTGGACAATTCACACAGCATTATCTGCCCCAAGCTAAGCAGAGCTTGTGTTATGGGTACTAGATAACTGTTATACATAATAATATAATACAATACATAGATAGATATTTTTTTATTATACATAGAAAACGACCAGAACACCCTGAACAAATGTCTGCAGATCGTACACACATTTGTCCCGGGGCGGGAGTCGAACCCGCAACCTTCTGCGTCGCAGACAGACCTTCGCCCACCGCGCCACATCGGTCGTTAATAAAATCATTACTATTTATAAACCTGTGTATAGTATAAAATTTGACTTGTCGAAGTGCTTATTTTATAAGCGTAGAGAAACTTTTATTTAATTATTTTACAGTAGGTAAGGTACACATAGGTACCTATTTCAATTGCCATTACAGTGCAGCACCAAAGCGACAAAGAAATATAAAAAAGCTATTCATTTACTACTAAAACAATAACAAAATTACTCCAACAAGCTACTAACCATAATAAACTACCTACTTAGGTATGTTATGTTGTAATGATGACACAAGATTCTTTTATGAGCTTTAGACAAACGAACTAACTCAAAATTTCTTTATATGTTAGGTAGAATATAACTGGAAATATTATAACCCTAAGACCTACATTGTAACATTAGCAAATAAACTAAATTCTGGAAAACATGATCCTTTTGCACAGTCTGTTAAAAATAACTTTCAAGCTCTCTCTCACACTGAATCTAATACGCATTGGTGAGAGTGAGAGCCCTGGTTTTTGTAAAGTGACTGGCGCTGGATGGGGCTGCCTGGCAATAGGAGGATTAGGAGGCCTACGCCCAGCATTGGGTACTGATACTGAACGGCTAAAGATGGTTTCATATAAATTAAATACTCAACTAAGTTCCCAAAAATATTCGATTTCTTCAAGCTAGAGCCGTAAGAAGTCAGATTTTCGGTGAACCAATTAAGGAGTTTATGGCTTGGTTGGTTAGAGCACACCCGTACTGTGGGGCGCGGGTTCGAGTCCGCCGAAATCGATTTTTTTTGAAACTTATTGAATTTCTTATAGATTACCCAGAGTGCGAGGGGTTACGCACTATAATACAAAAACCTTTCTTAAAATTTTGAATATCATTCACTTATTACACAAATCTACATATATACACATATAAGTAAGTAATTATAATGAACCTGTTGTTGTTACCCTGCTTTTGGTGTTGAATAGGTATTTGCTAGTGGTCTTCAGGGACCCCTTGTTTGGCGAAGGACTCGCCCCGTTTGGCCCATTTATCTTGATCTTCTCCAACATACAACCAGTTCTTTCCGTCTGTTTGGTGGATATTGTCAGTCCATCGTTTTTAGGCCGACCAGCTCTTCTTTTTACGCTTGGGCCATTGAGTTGTTTTTTTTTTCTCATCATTTACTACATAATGTACCATTATTTCCTTTAATACCTAATTAGAAAGCTGATTATTAATTTTCTAAACATAACCTAGAAAGTTCGTCATTGCAAGCGTACTAGTAAGCGGGACGGAAAACTATGGAATTTCATTTCTCACGCGTTTAGCGAGAGAAAAAAGAACAATAACATAAATTTTTAAGGGGGCTTCCATACAACAAACGTGTTTTTTTTTCGGTTTTTATAGATAATGGTACGGAAATCTTCGTGCGCGAGCCCGACTGGCACTAGGCCAGTTTTTATTTTTTTTACTTTTGAGATTGTGATTAAATGAAAACGAAAGTCTTATTATTATTAGCTCCTGCCCTTGACTTCGCACGCACTTTTCAAGTAGCCTATATCCGCCTCCGGGATTCTATTTACCTCCCTACCAAATTTCATTAAAATCCATTCAGCCATTTACACGTGAAAGAGTAACAACGGACAAAGTTACTCTCGAATTTGTAATATTAGTATGGAGGAAAAGAAAAATAGTTAAAACTGATTGATTAGGTATGATGACGAAACGCGTAGTACCGTGGTCGTGTCGGATGCGTAAAAAGCCCTTAAAACAACAAAACGAAGCGACAGCAAAAATAAAATCCTCAATACAAATATCATAAATCGCACTTACATTAATTCTTTAGGATCCCGACAAAATCTAGTCATCAAAAAATAAAGCTTGTGTCACGAAATGAATTGTAGTCCTTATTATGTTGCTGTAT
This sequence comes from Eupithecia vulgata, assembly GCA_946478455.1. Classification (NCBI taxonomy): domain Eukaryota; kingdom Metazoa; phylum Arthropoda; class Insecta; order Lepidoptera; family Geometridae; genus Eupithecia; species Eupithecia vulgata. The sequence continues at coordinate 2,281,521 of OX297877.1, forward strand.
AAGGGTTATTTTTAGTACGAGCCTCGTTTGTTTGATATATGGGTTGGGGTAAACCGAGGTCTGAGTTCGGTGGCTTAGCTCCAGCTCGAATCGTTCTTAGTTAACAAGGAGTTACGGGTGTACGTAAATACCAATTTAGCAGTTTACATTTTTGAGAATAAAAGTAAATGATGAGAAACAGCGGCTTAGCAAATAAATATGTTTAAAATAATTTCTAATTAATTCCTATGAAGTTATTTCAAAAGTTGTAGAACAAACGTTGTTGCTGATGATGTCAGGAACTGGTCACCGAAGGTTGCTGTTCTTTTAAAAATAACCCTGTATACACATATTTATGTTTTTTGTTTGTAAGAAACTGGCGTAGCTGTAAATTTATTGTATTTCTCAGTAAGCTGAACGTACATTAAATGAAAGTAACACCAAGAAAGTTTACACGAACGCGTCAGTGTGCGGTTTGACTCACACCAAAACTACACGTCTAACTTAACACCTGCGATCTTTGAGAGTTCAAAAGTTTTCACATAAATTGTTTGCGGGTCGCAGAGGTAACAGCGGCCCGCAAACAATTTGGCGCAGGTTGACGACAGCTGAGGTTTTAGGGTGTCGCACATAACAACTCGAATGTATTTGATAGTAGGTAGGTAGCTACACTGACTTACATTATATGTGCACGGCCAACGGTACGCATTGCGGTATGCATTCGCACAAGGTGCGGCTTATCGAGTGAACGTGTATCATTGAACAAATCTGTGTCTTATTGACCTCTTACCCGAACCCTTACCTGATATAATAGAGGTAGTCTAGGACGTGGACACTTACGGTAGGGCTGGTCTACCAGTTTAAAGTCGCACATTGAGCTATGGAGAGAACTATGCTCGGAGTAGAAGGATAGGATTCGCAACGAATACATCCGACAGAGAACCAAGGTTATTGACATAGCTCAAAGGATTAGCAAGCTGAAGTGGCAGTGGGCTGGCCATATCTCGAGAAGAACCGACAAACGCTGGGCTAAACGTGTTCTTGAGTGGAGACCGCGACTCGGCAAACGTAGTGTAGGACACCCTCCGACCAGGTGGGATGACGATGTTCGAAAGACTGCTGGCAGATGCTGGATGCGGCAAGCTGAAGACAGGGCGCTATGGCGCTCATTAGGGGAGGCCTATGTCCAGCAGCGGACTAATATAGGCTGATGGATGATGATGAGTCTAAATAGTGAAAGAACCGGCGAAGTGCGAGTCGGACTCGCGCACGAAGGGTTCCGTACCATTATCTATAAAAAACGCGTTTTTTGTATGGGAGCCTCTCTTAAGAGTGCGCCTAATGCAAAACTCAAGCGAAGTAAATAAGTAAGTAATCGAATAGAATTTTGAATAATGAACGGGTTTCTTTACAAAAAAATTACAAAAATCGCTTTAAAAATCTGTTTTAATTTAAATGCTCTAAAGTATCAGCGACAACACCATATTATTTTTTACGAATTACATAGCCAGACTACTGTTTTATTTAAGTAATCGTGTAGTTTTTCTATTTAATGCTTAAATTTTGAATCATTAATAGAAAAGAAGCAAAAACTTGATTTTTGCACTGACATTGCTTTACTCTGTCCCGCTCGTATGAACGCGAAATCCTATTCCTATATCCTTTTCACATTTTTTTGCATTAGGCCCGCTCTTAAATAATATTTGGTTTATTATAAATTTAATTACTTATTTTTAAAGTGAATCCTATTTAACTTAATATTCTGTGAATATTTCAAGCGTAGCTTGAAATATTCATGCCGTTATCAATATCGTTATCATGCCGTTATCAATATCGAGGAAAAACGAGCAAAAAAATCACGTTTGTTGTATAGGAGCCCACTTGAATATCTGTTTTATTCTGTTTTTTTATTATTTGTTGTTATAGCGGCAACAGAAATACATCATGTGCGAAAATTTCAACTGTCTAACTATCACGGTTCATGAGATACGTCTGCTGACAGACGGACAAACAGACAGACGGACGGACAGTGGACTTTTAGTAATAGGGTAGTTTTACCCTTTGGGTACGGAACCCTAAAAAGCATACAGCTGAACATAGAATCTCCTGAAATCTGTAAAAAGTCACCAGCTACTGCTGTAGTGATTATAATTTCATGTCACTCATGGGCTTGTACGAGACGAGACATGATTCGAAATTGGTTCCGAAGTTACGGCATCAAGTTTTAATGGAATTTAGGAGTCCGTCCGACGTTTCTCTAATTGACAACTATGAGTAGAAGTTATTGTGATATGGTGGCTCTAGGAATAGGTACTACTACATTGAAGTTTGAGTTCACCTTGACTAGACAGTAGGTAGTATTTGCCGTGGCGATCGCCACGTAATAATCAGTGCGAAACTGCCGCACCGACCACATCAGGACTCCCGTGCCCGCTACGTGCCGAAGTACCCACCACGCAACTCTACGCCCCTTCTCTCACGAAGCTACTCAAATGCTACGCGACTGAGATGCAAACCATGATCGCCTACTGGTATGCTACTCGTTTCTGCACACGGTGCTACGCAAATGAGACTATTTTTTATCATTTGAAGAACAACATTTGTACGACGATGTCTAGTAGTGACTCTAGCGATGAAGGCAATGTTCTTCTGTATTTATATTACAAGAATAAACGAAAATATAAAAGAAGATTCTGTGTGCATCCGTACATCGAAAAAAATATCAATTGTAGAGCATTCGTCGCTGCTGCAGAGAACTGCGCATGAGAACGATGACGAGTCATTTTTATAGAATGTCAAAAGAATCATATTATTAAGTATTTGATGCAGTTGGTAACTCCGAATATTCATAAGAAAAGTACAGTAATGAGAGAGTGCGTGACAGCTGAGGAAAGGATTTTAATAACACTCAGGTAAAGCTATCAAAATACTTATTTATTGAAACAAAGTTGATAATCAAAATAGTCAAATTAGTACTAAAAGTTTGTTCCGCCGCCATTTTGTAATGCAACGCGTATACGACTCGGGTAGCGTGCGACCAGCAAGACGGTAGCGTGCGACTGATATCAAACGCGTTGTCGACGCGTCTCGTCGTGTGCGAAACTAGCTGAATATGTATGGCGGCTACTCACAAGCGACGTGTAGGATACGAGTACGAAACACAAATCGTTTGAGAGTCGCTTCGTGAGAGAAGGGGCTGTGTCACGCCTCTACATCGCTGTGACAATCGAGGATGTGGTAGAGTAGGTACCTGCGACAGAAATCCTTCTCTTTGAGAGTCGAGAAGTTGGAGTCACGCCGTAATGTGAACTTCGCGTCATTTATGGTGAGAGTGCCGACGGATCGTCTCTCAACTTATAAGGATAGCGGATTTTGGCCGACGGGTCTGCCGTCGTGTTCAGGAAGTTCTGTGGAAGGCTGATACGCGACACCGCGCGCACGTCATTGACCTAGTGCCAGTGACACGATTCTTTGTTTTTATTATTATGTATGTTTGTCTCTAAGGTATTTATCATATGGGCCTTAGTTAAGTTACTTTGTAAGTACTTGTCTTGTGTTGCCTCAAATAAACGATTATTATTATTATTATAATCGACCCCTTCAGCTCGACCCGTAGATATCAGGGCCGATGCTACGATGCCATTTTGTGAAAAGGATAGACATAGGATTTCGCGTTCATAGGAGCGGGTCAGAGCGAGCAAGCAAGCCCAAAAATCAATAGGACAATATTTGAACAAAACGCAACATATTAAAATGTTTTTATACTTAATTCAATTAAGTACCATGCTTATTCTCAAGATCTTAACTGTATATCTCATCTGTATTTATTGAGATATTAAGGTTTTAATGAAAATTTTGTGTTTTTTTTTTCATCGAGAAAATTTATTGAAATCGTGTTTTCAAAACAACGCTCGATACAGTAAGTCCTGGATTTTACCTTATATAAATTTATATGTAGGTAAGTAGCCTACGTTATACTCTCCATCCTTTCAACTAACTAAATCTCTAACTAAACCTCTATGCTAAAAATCAAGTCGATTGGTTGCTTAGTTAGGGCGTCAAGTAAGGACATACACACTTTTTCATTTATAATATTAGTATAGATTAAGATTTATTACGCAAAATGTACAGACACGCGCCGCGCTGCGCAGCGCTTGTGCCAATTTGTATCTTTTTGCGTAGTGAACAAGATTGTATTTTGAATCAAAGTGCGTGTAGCGTTGTGGCGCGTCGAGTCTCGGAGTGAGCGGAACCTTATTGAATTCGTCAAAAAAAAAAAAAAAAGAGTAATAAATAATAAAATTAAAGACTCATATAAACATAAAGTTAAAAATAATAAGTATATTAAAGTATGAATTGATTGTTTTGAAGAAAGTAAAAGTAAACTGACTAAATTCTTTGGTATTAACACTATTTTTTTATGTTTTTCGGAGCAAATACTTATACCGTGGGAATATAAATTTATGCGACTACTTCGGGATCACTATCCATACGATATAATTTACCAAGCGGCCAATAATTGATGGAGAAACAGACGGACTAACGGACGGTTAATTGTATTTTTTTACTGATGGTATATTTATAAAGAAATACAATTAATCGCCCTAAAAAAAGAAAGATGGTTTGAACTTTGTACCATGCGAATAGACAGACATTCATGAATACCGAAATTAATAAGTACTAATATTATAAATGCGAAAGTGTTTGTTTGGTTTTCCTTCAGCCCTGGCATAGAGTTAGTTGAAAAGATTTATTTATATTTATTGAAGTTAAGGATGGAGAGTACCTACTAAAGGCTTTTTATCTCATGAAACAGTTCCCATTGGATAAAAATAACCTTAAAAACGCTTGCGAAGCCGCGGCAACAGCTAGTATATTATAAATAAGAAGATTCGTCAGGTTTAGTATGTCGCCCGAGAATATTTCAACGGCACAGTTATAGATTTATAATCGTGAGTGCATTTTCACCGAAAATCGATTATGGAAATTCATAATAAAAATTTATTGCTCCACAAAAACTAGTAAAAATTCCATTGCACAACATGTACCTACACGTCCACCTGATTTTAAACAATTTTTCGCCCAGTCATGTGAAGTCATGTACCGTCACCTTACTTTACATTTACTGGTGCTTATATTTCTTAGCACCTCTGATTCCTCCATATTCGACTTTGACGTTGGTGACAGCAAAGATGAAGGCCCCATCGTAAGGGCATTCGATAAAAAGCAAAGGTTCCAAATAGAATCCAATAATGTTCTTCGGTCAGGAAACCCTAAACATCCAATGACAGAAAAACCTAAAGATAAACTGTACGAAAAGGTGATGATGCTGAAACGAAAAACCAAAGAAGCATATGAAAAGGAAATGCAAGACCGAAAAGAATATAAAGACATTAATCATGAAAACATACAATTTACGAAAAATCCCACAAAGAAAAAGAAAGGATTAGATTATAAAACAAGTGTTAGCAAAGAGCCGTTTTGGCATGATGACCAGGTTTTAAAAGATGCTAAAATGAAAGAAACAAAAAATATTGGAGGTATATTCGGTTACGCGTTGGACCCAGTTCTTAACAACTTGGCTAGTAGGAGAATGAATTTCAGAAGGAAAGATAGTGATGAGAGTACACAGGCCAGCTCTAGTATGGAGTTGCAGGATTGGAAGGACGAGTGGAAAGAACATTGGATGAAGAAGAAGTTTGAAGCTGCCCATGCCGCCGTAGTGGACGGAGATGAAGTCAACATGGTAGCTGCCAGTGAGTATCAACGTTACGAACGGCATTCCACCTTAATCATAAACCTTTTTTCTTCAAACACTACCTTAGAAATCCGGAAGTCTTCTCACACGACCCTATCCCCTTCCTCGGTAGTGCAAGACTAGAGATAGCAGTTCACTTTTCGTTTGTATTTTGTACACCCATAAGATTTCACTATGTTCTGTTAAACCTACCCTACGATGAGTCTGAATTGAAAGGTTGGTCACAACACAACTCAGTCGCGTCTTATTTCAAAGTAAGTTTTATCGTACAGGACCTTGGGGTGTCCCTTGCGGGGATCCAAATCAACACGACATGCCATGGGGCACCTGTCTCCTGCCCATGGAATGCGAAGCCGAGTACAGGATCTACCGAGGTGACTCCAGCTGTGGACGCACTCAGTACGTCTGCTGCGCCATCCAACTCACCAACTATGACCTATACCAAGGCTTCGACGTCTCTTTTGAAAACTCGGGGCTCTCCACCGACACGGAAGAAGAAAAAAACAAAGGATCCAAAGAGAAAAAGAAGACTAAAAAAGACAAAGACAAAGAACGACGTAAGAAAGAACGCGACAAACGCAAGCGCAACATAAAAAAAACCATCAAAAAGATCATAAGAGAAATAAGAAAGATTCTCAACAAGGCTTACAAAAACGGAACGCAAACAAGAAAGAAGAAAACGAAGCAGCTGAAGAAGTTCATCACAGAACTGAAGAAGAGGTACAAGAAAAATAGACAGTCGGTTAAAGAGATTCACGAGCTAGAAATTATAAAAATAGATGAAGAATTGATGGAAAGGTTGAATAATATCAGGGCTGTTAACCAGAAGTTCATGGAAAACGATACATTCCGAGACATAGTGCTCAGAGGTGAGATAAACAAACAGGGCGCGAGAATGCTCGTTCAAGCTTATCCGGACCTCAACTCCTACTTCGGTGATAACACCCGAAGAGCTGGTCGTAAACGAGAAATAAAAGATCATCCTGACTACGACGTGGAATATGGAATGATGTACTACTGAGATTAAAGTCTAAAACAGCTTGTACTTTTAGTTTTATTTAATTTTTCAGCTTAAATTTTATTTAGCTCGACTGTTTCGCATGAATTCGTTTTATCTTGAATATTCCGATAAAATGTAGAGTGCATTCTGTTTTTGTAGATGCTCATCCTCTTGTCGAGAATCCTTGCAAAGAGCGAGTTGGGTTTCAATTTACCTCACTATCGTTACAATCAGTGATCAGCTTTTCTCTTTATATTTCATTTCATTTATTTCCACCATCCATTATTTATATCATATATACTTGATGTCGTTATGAGCAATTTGATTATGTCTAATGCATAATATAATAGATACACAATTAATACTACAAAAGGAAACACCTTAAGGGATTTTACAAAGCAAGAAAAAGAAAACGACACTAGTATGATGTTAGCCGCATCCGAATAACAGACATTATACTTAATGCAAGTTTAGGAAATACAAAATGATTTTTAATGTATTTATACTTAGAATTTATACTCATTCAATTTTTATTTGGTACATTTTTAGGTAATTGTCCGCATCTTAGACAAAATATTCTCGCATAACCTCTCGAGTCTCGACATCGAATCAAATAAAAAAAAAACAAAATTCTTGCCTTCCAATAAGTAAGATAATCATTAAAATTAAATTCATACTGCGAGGTAAAAAAAAATTTTAAGAAAGAAAATTGCACTCAAATTTAGTAGAATAAAAATAAAACTAGTATATACAATTGAAACAATTGAGCTAACTGCAGACTGTTGCAAACAATCTACAGATAGCTCAACTGATCCATATCATATTTTCATACTTTATCTTTTCAAGTATTTTTTTTGCAAACCTAATACAATGTGAGAGATTTAAAAAAATCACTTATGCTAGCTTTTAGTTTGTAGGTTTTAATAGTTTAGTTAATAAATAAATAATATTTAAATATTCACACAGCACTATCGAGTCCCAAGTTAAGCCAAACAATAAAATACATAGATAGATATTGTTTTATTACATAGAAAATGATACACCCGGAGCAAATAACTGCAGATCCAACATACAAATATTTGTCCCGAGGCGGGAATTGAACCCGATTCAATCCTGAATGGCCGGCGGGCTTTCGCCTACCGAATATCATTTAGAAGCCATTTTGTGAAAAGGGTAGGCATAGGATTTCGCGTTCCTAGGAGCGGGACAGAGTAGAGCGTCGTCAGTGCATAAATCAAGATTTCGCCTCACTGCACCTCAGCAGCCTATATTATATACCTAGTCCACTGCTGGACGCAGGCCTCCCCCTGATAATCGCCTTATTGGTTTTTATCTCATGGGAGGTAATGCCCATAGCCCCACACTGGGCATGCGGGTTGGGGATCGCTCGTGAATGTTCCTTAGTTAGATTACGCTTATTATCTTTTTATTATTCAAAATATAAGCATGAAGTAGAAAAAACTAAACGATTACTGCGCTAAACGATTACTGCGCTAAACCATTAGTCTGGTTACGTAATTCGTAAAAAAAAATATGTGGTGTTGTCGCTGATAATTTAGAGCATTTCAATGAAATCCGTTTTTTATGCTATATTTGCATAAACCAGTTTATTTTCATAAATTCTGTACGATTACTCGACTTCTACAGAATTTTTCCCTACCTATCGTATTTTTATCTGAACATTTACGTTCGTAACCATAAATCCAAGTGTATAAAAATACTATATATTTATTTATCCTTATAATATGAGTCCTGGACTGGCATTTCCGCACCCAGGCATATGTTGTAGGTAGGTTTTTCGGCAATTTTCCAAAGTGACTGCAAAAAGAGGACGCCAGAATGTTAATTAACTGGTATTTGAATTTCTGGCCGCAATCGAAATGGAAATCCAGTGGTTTGTTTGTAACTGAAACCCTTTCATCGAATTAAATGTGAAAAATAGAGCGTGGAATTTCAGTGCTAATATTAAAATTTTGATTGGAGGCTAAAATAAATAAAATGTTATAGTAAATAATAAAAAAATGTTGATAGACAAACGACAAACAAGTGTTTTGTCATCAAATTATTAGGTACAAACATTTTATGTAGGTTGTTTTATAGTCTTTTAAATATAAAAGAATCTACAATTTAAAAAAAATTGGAACCTAGAAAAAAAGTAAGTATAAAAAAGTGTTGTTTTTTTTTTAATGTTGACTCCATAATCACCCCCTTTCGGCTTAGTACACATAAAACTTTTTAAACATTCGCTATTTGATAACATATTTAAGATTATTTATCGGGTATTTATCGCGTACCTTTTGCTTTCTTTTCCCCAACGTTTCAACCGCGTTACAGCGATCGTGGTCACGGGGCGACTGGATGTACTCGGAGTTACAACCATAGACATAGAATTTTTTCACTACGTCTAAGCCTATGGTTACAACTGAGAATTGATGGCAGTTTCCACGACTACCCTCAATTCGTCGTCAGAATCAGGAAAGTCCACGTTCACATAAATACCCGATAAATAATCTTAAATATAACGTACACATAACGTTACGAGTACGTAGCATTATGTATAAATAAAACTGGAAAATCCCTTACAAATGTAAATTACATCGAGCATCGATATCTCAGCCGCTCCGATATAACATAAAGTTAGTCCATGTTACGGGCAATAGCTGCTCGTAAAGATTTCGAGATGATATTAAGCCGGCAGGCTCGTTCGAATGCAATAACTTGGAATATTACAAATCGATCTTACAGCAGTATTGTAGTGTTTTATTAATGATGTAAGTGACGCTAAGAGTGGTCTCTTCGAAAGATCTCTGCTGCGCAGGTGGTGAAGTATGAAAACGTTGCATGGAGTCCTTTTTATGAAGTTTATAGAAAACGCATGGAAAGAGATCAGAAGCGCTTCCTTTGGCAATTGACATATTCTTGCAATCTGGGCAAATCACTGTTGAGCTACGAGAATAGAATAGCGAACTTTGGGAATACTTTGGGAGTAACTTGAAACTACGAAACGATATACGCAGTGGACGCCCTATTGCTCTGCCGTCTTGACGTCAGCTGGCTGCGCAGCACCTGAACAAATGCGCTGATGTTGCTGATGACAGTTGATACTTATTAGTTTGCCTACACAGCCGTATGACATTGCGCCTACTATTTCATGGTGTTTAAATACAGATAAAAAAAAGATTCTTTGCATTGAATAACAGATTTTTTTCTCTTAAAAAGTAAAATACCCTGTTTTGTTTGTGATATCCAGACTTATTTATTAAATTTAATGTTACCTGATCTTTTGTGATGATGAAAGACTATGGTCTAAAAGCTAACTAGCTAACCCTTTCGGCTAGAATATGATATCTTTATTTCAGTTTGATAAATAACCGCGACAATGCAGCCTTTTCTTTAAAAATTCACAAAGCTTTACACAATAGCCTGAAAGACTCTGAAAGCTGAAAGACTAGAACACAATAAAGCCATTAATTCTGCATACGTAGGTGTATTCACGCTGAATAGATTCGACGGCTTCAATGGCGTAGTTAGTAGTCAAACACATAGTTCGCAAGTTCGATGTCCGTGGAAGGATAATATGAATGTGATTAAGGTGGCGATAAATGTGAAATGGGCGAATTTACATTAAAACAATATTTTTCCGTCACATTTATCGGAAAAGCTTTGAAAAAAATACATAATTAGCTAAGGCATATAAGGCAGATCCCTTTCTTTTTGAATATGAAAAAAAAAGTTTTTTAAAGTGTCAGAAATAATTGTGCAAGCAGTATAGCAGTAATAATTGTGCAGCGGGTTAAATTGTCTAAGGCAAAGTAGCATTTGTTTTCTTAGTTTTTTACAATTTTTCTCCTAAACTATTAATGACACGATTTTTCTATTATCATCACCATATTAAATAGAATAATACCTTCGGCTTATTTTTGCAAATAAATGTCCTAATTAATAGATACAAACAGAAATAAAACTTTATTTTTGCTCTCACGCCGCTCTGCTCTGCCCCGCTCCTATGAACGCGAAATCCTATTCCTATCTTTTTAAAATGGCGTCATATATAGCCCCCTTAAACTCTTTGGTGATGATGATGATTCTTTGTTAATGGCAATATAAGTCTGGTTGGACTCTTTTCTGCCAGTGTCAAGTAATGGAAAATAATAGTAAAATATGAGTTATCAAATTATGAAGAATGTTGATATTTTCACCAGAGCCTAGTTCGTTATCTAGCAGGGTACACCACGTGCAGGTTAGGCTTGGGAGACAAGATCTTGGAGTCTCCCTTGTACCCCAAACTCTTTGGTTTTATATAGTATTTTTAAATAAAGTCATGGTCTTCTTTTGTTTGGTTTTGTTTAACGAACTCTGTCATGTGTCATTATCTTCCATGAGTCCCTGCGTCAGCAGCGCAGCAGTGCGACCCAAAATGGCGCGTGTTATTAGATGCCCACGAATATGGTCGTCATGGGCACTCTAAGTGTTAACCGTCGAAAATAAAGAGGGGTGTTATGTGTGTTTTACGTTTATGAGTCTGTCTGTGGCATCGTACATAGTCCCCAATCTTTATTCTTATTTCTCTCTAACTTCTTATGAATTTTATTTAAAGGTACCTACAACATTAAAAAATATGTTAGCAATAATTTTTTACACTTAAACAGCCCTTACAAGTCTTTCAAAATATGGTAAATTACGTAATAATGTTCCTAATAAAATATATTATGCAGAGAAACATACAACGATAGTGCAACAAAAAAATTATCCTCTGCTTATGGATTGTATTTAACTTAAATTAATTCTATTATTTGATTGTAATTTTCTTTGTTAATAAAGTTTTTTCTATTACTTATTAAAATAATGCATTTTATAAAACGCACATATAGTACGTTACGTGTGACAGGGCGCTATGGCGCTCATGAGGCCCATGGATCATAAGGCCTATATCCAGCAGTGGACTAGTATAGGCTAATGATGATGATGATATACGTGTATGATGTATGATGTACGTGTAAACTAAAATTATGTAAGTAGTTTGATAATCCAAGATGCGAAATAAAATGTCTTTATTTCACAAGCTAGGCTATTTTGGAACATTAACTCGTTTTATTCAAAATTAGCCAAATTAATTTAACTATCTAAATCTACTTATATTATGAATGGGAAAGATTTTTTTGTTTGAATTGAACAGGCTCCAAAACTACTGGGCCGATTTGAAAAATCATTTCACCATTAGAATGCTACATTATCCCTAATGAACATAGGCTATACCTGTGCGAAGCCAGGGCGGAGCGCTAGTGTTGTATATGTAGTGATAACACGCCCCAGTTACCTCGCAAGTTATTATTAATATCTGTTGCAAAACTCGCTGCCTGATATTACGGCTCGGGGCTTAATAAATCTCATTTTGAGTTGACGTATTATATTATAGGAAGTATCATGGAATTATTATTTCTGACAGTACCCTTTTTATAAGGATGTTTCGGATTCGTATTTTTAACAGTAGAATTTCCTTCCATTAAGGAAATTCTACTGTTGGTTTGAATTTTGAATTGAATAGGTATATAACAACAGGACCGATTTCAAAAATTCTTTCACCATTAGGCCCTCCGCACATGGAGCTACTCAAAAAGAACTAGTTACAAACTCAAATTACTAAGGAGTTACTTGAGCGTCACCGCCCATACATTCTCGCACAGGTTCGCACACGACGCTACTAGTCAAAAACCGGTTAGTAACGCGTTAGCAACTGATCACGCGTGACGCGACGTGCCGGTCGCCGCGCTACTAGTTACAGACATTTCTGTTTTTTTGTTGTGAAAAATGTGAGCAGAAATAACAGAAGTGACTGAAACCTTGCAACTTGAGTAGCGTCGTGTGCGAGGTACAGTTTCTAACTAGTTTGTAATTACAATTAACTGATTAGTTCCGTCATTTTTGAGTAGCTCCATGTGCGGACGGCCTTAGAGTCCTACATTATCCCTGATGAACATCACTAGTACATAATATAAAACAATGTCGCTTCCCGCTGTCTGTCTGTCCCTATGTATGCTTAGATCTTTAAAACTACGCAACGGATTTTGATGTGGTTTTGGAACTAAGATCCTTATCGCGCGTTGTGAAAGGGGGCTGGACGGAAAAAATTCTCACGAAAAGTTGTAGCTTTTTGCTATAGTAAGCTATTGTAAGCCGTGCGGCGTGCGCATGTTTCTCTGTCTGTCTCTCTTTCTTTTATAGAAAGGAACTTCGTTCCATCCGGGTGTCCCTTGACACCTCTCAATTTTTTTAATAGATATAGTGATTAAAGAGGAAGGTTTATAATGCATAATATAATAATAGTACCCGTGCGAAGCCGGGGCTGACCACTAGTTACTAATATAGTAGGTAACTAGTTTCTGTTATTAGTTATTCTGCGGGTCTGTTACAACAACTGCCTATTTGCATGTTTATTCCACAGAAGTTTCTACATCAATAAAACTTTACAGCCTTCAAGCATATCCTTCGACCCAAACAAACAATAACTGCTTTCTATGACTTGATGATTGCTTAATTCGTGTGTTTCTATTTCGTTTGTTAGTTTATATTATCGTCATTGTTATAATATGGAGAAGTTAATTCAATTTGTTCACTTAAAATGACCCCTCGAGTGAACAAATTTTGCTAACTTCTCCAAACAAACATGTCACAGTGCTGATGTTAACTGTGTCCTATGGCAAATGTTTCATTTTTGTTATCTCCTTTCTTTTTCTTGCAAGAATAATATCACAGTAACAGTCCAGAGTCAGGAAATTGGCGGAGTCACGCCCGTCTCTCCGAAATTAGCCCAGAGTCAGGAAGTTGGCGGAGGCACGACTGTGCTTCCGAAAACAATCTAGAGTCAGAAAGTTGGCTGAGTCACGACTGTGCTTCCGAAAACAATCTAGAGTCAGAAAGTTGGCTGAGTCACGACTGTGCTTCCGAAAACAATCTAGAGTCAGAAAGTTGGCTGAGTCACGCCTATGTCTCCGAAAACAGCCCAGAGTCAGGAAGTTGATTGAGTCACGCCCGTGCTTTCGAAAACAGCCTAGAGTCAAGAAATTGGCAGATTTACGCTCGTGCTTTCGAAAACAGCTCAGAGTCAGAAATTTGACAGAGCCACGTTTTATTGACGACCTCAGTGGCGCAGCGGGCGAGAGTCTGCCTGCGGCACAAGAGGTTGCGGGTTCGATCCCCGCCTCGGAAAAAATTTGTGTACGATCTGCAGAAATTTGTTCCGTTGGTCTGGGTGTTTTCTATGTATAATAAAAAAAATATCTATCTATGTTATGTATAATATTACGTATATCAGTTATCTAGTACCCATAACACAAGCTCTGCTTACCTTGGGGCTAGATAATGCTGTGTGAATTGTCCAGCATTATTTATTTATTTATTTATTTATCTGCGCCTGACATTTCCCCGGTTGTGTCCGACTGCCATTCCATTGGATTATGATAGTGAGAGAATGAGTGCATCTATGTTTACGTACACACTTGTGCACTACATGACGCACCATCTCCCAGGAAATCAGGAGTGCGCAGAATCAATAGCGATGCTGTAAGTGTAAGATCTAGCTTACGGGAACTAGGCACTATTATTCTTAACTTGGCAGGAGCACAAGAGCTGGTAGGTTCAATCTTACAGGATGGGTACAACTTTATACAGGCAGGCAGGTTAGTATTTTAAGGCCAGTAGGCGGCTCTATGTATGCTGTGTCAGATTATTATAAAACCACCACTACTCATGCAAAGGTATCCGTTGCATGTGTAGTGGTGGCTTTATAATAATCTGAGCCTCCTGAGTGTGCTATACTAGGCCCTATAATGATGGCGAGGATGTAAAATTTCCCAAAGGAGACGACAGAGGGCTCTTTATTTCCACGTTGACCTATACAAATTGACTATACCTAGAAGGGGCTAACTTCTACCATATCAAAGAACCATATCAAAGTAAATTTCTTGCCGCTTTCATTTCAATCCTATTCCGATCGCTCGCAGACTAAGTACGATGGCGCGCATTATAATGACCCGGATATATCACCATTTATTTATTCCTTCTTACAAACACTACTTGTTTGCGATGATATAAATATGCTAATCGCGTATAAGTCTTACTTACAATATCATCTCAGTTTAGTTGTTCCCAAGAGATAGCCTGGCCTTGGTTCTGCTTACACGTGGGTCACATACGCTGCTTTGCTTGTTACCTTTCAGCCACCACTTAAGGTCACTATAGGTATAGTAATAGATAATCGATTTTGTTAACAAACACACTACATACATACATTATAGATAGTTATAAGTATATAATAATTGCTATAGTAATCTAATTCTTTGAATTAGATTTTAGTTTTAAGTTATCTTGTAGCGCCCCAACGGGGTACATTTTTGATACTTTTTACATCTACCTACTTAAGATCCCCTGTAACAACATGTAATAACCGAATAAATAAACACTTTTTTGTAATCAAAGGCATATTTTGAGAAAAACTTACCAATAACAGAAAGATTCAAGGTGATAGCAAGGTACTACTAAAAACAAAAATCTCAGCAAAGCGTAACCTGTGGCGTAAGCGTATCGCAGCGTTACACTTTGTTCAAATTTTTTTGCCTTTCCAATTTGAAGTGAGAAAAGGACGAGAGAATGAAATGAGAAATCAAAGCATATAAACTAAAATTTTTAGTAACATTATGCGGTTTACTTAAAGGTTATTAGTGACTTATTAGTCAGTGTTACCACAACAGCCTATAATGGTTCACTGCCTTGATACACCTTGAGGGATACTTTAGGGTTCCTTCATGCTCTATAAAAATCCTTCTGTAAGAGCACCTTACTTATCTCCTGGTCTACATTGGCTTAGCTCCAGATATTGCGTGACACATGGCTTCCAGCTGATTACGAACTTGCTGGCTAAATGTTATCCGCAGTGCCGTGGACTACTATAGGATGCCACTCGGCTTATTTGCGAAAGTTTATACATTTTACTGTCTAAAAGGATATTTTGACAATGGAGTTCAAAAATCTTTCACACAGCGGCCTGGATATGCAAAATGGGACGAATCAGGAACGTTTTCAGCATAAAATTTGAGTTTCTTGACTCGTCCCAGTGGATTCGGACCTAAGTGGGACGAGTCAGGAATAACTCGAATTAACCAGTAAGTAGTGGGAGTTTGAGTACAAGTTTAAGTTTTTTTGCATACCTAACTTATTGTGTATTTTACTTACATTATCACTACATAGTATAAAAACAAAGTCGCTTCCCGATGTCTGTCTGTCCCTATGTATGCTTAGACCTTTAAAACTATGCAACAGATTTTGATGCGGTTTTTAATAGGCCTCTATTAAAAACCGCATCAAAATCCGTTGCGTGATTCAAGAGAAAGGATTATAATGCGTAAAATAGTACCCATGCAAAGCCGGGCGGGTCACTAGTTATAAATAAAAAGAAGGCGAGACGTCTGAAGATGTTGGTTTGTAAACAAACACCAGCAAATCTGATGAACAAATCCGGCTCAAATTTTGCCTAGATGTTGTTTAATATCATTAATTAATAATACGCTATGTTTAATTTCTGTAACGGGTTGATTTTACGACCCAACGGTGATATTTATTTATTTATTTATTTATTTATTTATTAATCACAATTATTATTATAACATTACAGATTATAAAATCCAATGCGTTATTTATGGCACACAATTCACACACTAAAAACCTACATAAAATTATACTTAGTTACATAATATAATAACGAAAACAAATATAATAAAATATAATGGATGTCAACCAATAACAAAACAAGATTCGCCAAGTGCGAGTGTAACTCGCGCGCCGAGGGTTCCAAACATGTGCCAATTATTTGGACAATCAATTTTCTGAAATATTTTAAAAAGTATGAAACTTACAGAAATTTCAAAAAGTGTTTTAAAAAGGCCGAAACGATACCTTTCATTTGATACCCCACATGGGTAGGTACCTCTTTTTGAAAAAAAATCCCCTTTTTGACCATTTTTCAAAAACTATTATTATTACAGACTTCTCTATATTTTTCCTGTAAAATATAGATTGATGTCTACAAACGCCTAATACATTGTACATGGATCGGTCTGCAATCTTCTTGAAATATTTCAAAAAGTATGAAACTTACAAAAATTTCAAAAAGTGTTTTGAAATGGTCAAAACGATACCTTTCATTTGATACCCCACATGGGGAGGTACCCCCCCTTTTGAAAAAAAAATCCCCCTTTTTTGACCATTTTTCAAAAACTATTATTATTACAGACTTCTCTATATTTTTCCTGTAAAATATAGATTGATGTCTACAAACGCCTAATACATTGTACATAGATCGGTCTGCAATCTTCGGAGATAGGGGGGGGGAAAGGGCAATTTTTCGACTTTTTTTGAAATATTTCAAAAAGTATGAAACTTACAGAAATTTCAAAAAGTGTTTTGAAATGGTCAAAACGATACCTTTCATTTGATACCCCACATGGGGAGGTACCCCCCTTTTGAAAAAAAATTCCCCCCTTTTTTGATCATTTTTCAAAAACTATTATTATTACAGACTTCTCTATATTTTTCCTGTAAAATATAGATTGATGTCTACAAACGCCTAATACATTGTACATGGATCAGTCTGCAATCTTCGGAGCTAGGGGGGGGGGAATGGTCAATTTTTCGACTATTTTTGAAATATTTCAAAAAGTATGAAACTTACAAAAATTTCAAAAAGTGTTTTGAAATGGTCAAAACGATACCTTTCATTTGATACCCCACATGGGGAGGTACCCCCCCTTTTGAAAAAAAATTCCCCCCTTTTTTGACCATTTTTCAAAAACTATTATTATTACAGACTTCTCTATATTTTTCCTGTAAAATATAGATTGATGTCTACAAACGCCTAATACATTGTACATAGATCGGTCTGCAATCTTCGGAGATAGGGGGGGGGGAAAGGGCAATTTTTCGACTTTTTTTGAAATATTTCAAAAAGTATGAAACTTACAGAAATTTCAAAAAGTGTTTTGAAATGGTCAAAACGATACCTTTCATTTGATACCCCACATGGGGAGGTACCCCCCCTTTTGGAAAAAAATTCCCCCCCTTTTTGACCATTTTTCAAAAACTATTATTATTACAGACTTCTCTATATTTTTCCTGTAAAATATAGATCCATATCTACAAACGCCTAATACATTGTACATGAATCGGTCTGCAATCTTCGGAGATAGGGGGGGGGGGGGGGGAAAGGGCAATTTTTCGACTTTTTTTGAAATATTTCAAAAAGTATGAAACTTACAGAAATTTCAAAAAGTGTTTTGAAATGGTCAAAACGATACCTTTCATTTGATACCCCATTTGCCTTCCTAAGTCTCTTTTGAAATTTCAACATCA
Organism: Eupithecia vulgata; assembly: GCA_946478455.1. NCBI lineage: Eukaryota > Metazoa > Arthropoda > Insecta > Lepidoptera > Geometridae > Eupithecia > Eupithecia vulgata. The sequence goes on from OX297877.1 coordinate 2,299,658, forward strand.
AAATTTGTATTGAAATTATTCATTTTCATTTTTCATTTATTTATATATTTTTTTCTTGAAATCAGTAATGGCGCACGAAATGTATCATTATTTTAAATTTCAAGTTAATAGCTGTAGTAGTTACTGAGTTATTCAAGAAAGAGCGGGGACGGACAGAGCGAGACCATAAGGGTTTCAAAACCGATGTTTGAAACCCTAAAAAGAAATACATGAACTATGAAAGATAATCGACGACAAAAAACATTGTAAATATGACAGTGCTCAAATCTGAATGATCATATCGCTGTTTCACTGAAACATAGGAGTGCACTCTCAACCACTTTCCATCCATCCACGAATAGGTCGAGCTGAGGATATTATCTGTTGTTTAACTTAGGCTAATACTTCCTAAAACTTAAGGCCTTCTAAAATTTCCAAAACCTTTGTTTTAAAACGTCTAAATTAACTCAGACAAAAGATTCATTCAATGAAGTTATTCGCAAAATGAACAAACTTTACCAACGCTATTATAGAAATGAGTTTGCGAATGGATTTAATGGACTTTCGAACTCTGCCTTTGTCAACAGACTGATCGATGGATTCTTAAGATCAAGAATCTCGATCGCTTTTTTAAAGCCGTCAATTTCAGATACAATTTCTTTCGTTTCGTTCTTTAAAAGTATAAAAAAATTGTGTTTTTCGATGCTAAGAAGGTTTTTTTAGGAGCCGTAAAACTCATCGCGTTGATTTAAATTCCTTAGGAGGCCTTTATCCAGTTGTGAAACGAGGTACCTATGCCAAATGGTCTCGAAGACCGGGGTGGGCTTCGGTGGTGGTCAGTGCAATTATACAAATATGTGTCAAAAATGTGTTGTCAAACAATTATTGTACTGGCTACCACCGCAGACCACGACTGGGAGACCGTTAAACAAACAATAACCGTCAAGTGCGAGTGTAACTCGCCGAGGGTTTCGAACATTTGTCAATTATACAAATATGTATATACCGGTTAGAGACTTTTCTATAAAAAATAGTAAGCTAACTCTGCAAACTTAGGAAATTAGGGGGTAGTGGTAAATTTTCCGACATTTTTCAACATATTTCAAGAACTATGAAAGATACCGGAATTTCTAAAACAGTTTTTTTGAAATTAACAAATCGATACTTACCTTTCATTTGATGATTTCGAGATTTCCCCTATGGTGTAAAAAGAACACTTGATATGGTCAGAAAGGGGTGAATAATTTTCGAAAGGGCTACCTACCCGAGTGACCCCATATAGGTAGCCCTTTCGAAAATTATTTACCCCTTTCTGACCATATCAAGTGTTCTTTTTACAGATAATATACCTATAATTTTCTTGGAAAATTTAAATGTGTCTATATCGCTTCATACATTTGACATGAAACGCTTTGCAAACTTCTAACATAGGGGAGGGTGGAACTGTAAATTTTTCAACAAATTTCATAAAATTTTATCAAGTAAGAAACAACAAAAATTTCGAAATCGATTTAGAAATGAGCAAACTCATACCTTTCATTTGACAGCAGAGTTGACCTCGTAAGTAGGTTTATTTTAAAATTTCGACCTTACAATTAAAAAAAAAGAATTCTATCAATAACGGCGCACGAAATGTATTAAACATTCTGTTCCCCACGATTTCTTTCACATTTACGTAAATGGGAATTTGATGTTTTACCAGAACCAAAAGAAGCTTAAGTTACTCTCCATCCTGTCAAGTAACAATGCCAAAAATCAAGTCGATTATTTGCTTAGTTAGGGCGTGAAGGAAGGACAAAAACAAACACACTTTCGCATTAATATTATAAGTTAGGATTTCCAGTTTATAGCTGGGATAGACAAGTTTGTCTTAAGTTCCACGACGAAATAACACGAGCAACGTTAGTTATTATGCAATAACGTTTCAAAATTGATTTTCTTGGAACTGTGCTTACATCAGAAGTCAGATTTCTAGGAAGGCTTGAAATTGCAAAATAGGAAGGTAGGTACAGTCATCGATAATCGGTGAAGTAGGTTAACTTTCTACAAGCACGTGTACAAGCACATTCGGGTTTTTGAGAGGTATCGCTGCTCAGCAACTTTTGTGGATAAATCAACCAAAAGTCAACCACCTATAATGGTCCACTGCAGGACGCTGGCCTCTCCCTGATAAGCGACTTATTGGCTTTTATCTCATGCTTAGCCCATAATCTCTTCGCTGGGCATGCGAGTTGGGGGACCCTATTCGGTGATAGATCTATTCTGCAAGAGGCGCCATTTTATTTTTATTCACTGAAATATTGAAGTAAGGACGTATTAGATTGTATGAGAGGGTTGGGTAGGTGTGTATAATATCAGAGCTTTATCAAAAACTTAGTAGGATCAACTCTTCCGATTCCGTAGCGCGAGCCAAAGGGCCGGTGAGGGGACTGCAAGTTGTGCGCAGGCGGTTTTGATCGTGTCGCCTGGCTAACGCAGAGCGTTAGGAACATTATTTCCACATGGATAATGCTCAAAGTTGATTGATGGAAACGAGTAAGTGAGGTATCTGTTACGAAGTAATATTAATAATAATCTAATCTGTGCCAACAATATCTGTAATGTAACTTTTATGAGACCAAATCAAAATCAACTCAGCAAAACTCCAACAACAACCTGGGTTTCTTTATGACAAGAGTGAATAGGTATCTTCTAGACCTTCGTGGTACATCGTCGGCCACGTCTTCACTTTCCATCAGGTGAGTTTGTGGTCAAACAAAAGTGTATACAGTATTAAAAAAACTCTTGAGATGATAAAAGCTATTGAGAATTGGCGATGATTCAACCAAAATTGTTACTTGGTAGTCGTGATTTTTCAAAAGTATTGTTGTTTTTTAAGTTTCACGTAATAAATACTAATCCCTCAGAATTAGAAAAAATATAATAAAATTAGAAATTCAGAATTATTATATTTAATTATTCTATACAAAAGCGAAATCATTTTCATAATCGCTCCATTATTGGTAGAAAATGCCTACGTTAAGCCCAACCTTTGTGCAATAAGGTTTTAAATAAATAAATTGAAACTGAACAGAGAAATATACAATCATACATAATATAGTTATGATTTGAAGAGGAAATATTTTTTTTGTTTCATTGAATTGAATAGGCTCCGAAACTACTGAACTTTCATTCACTATTAGAATCCTACATTATCCCTTATGAACATAGGCTATAGAATTTACCCGTGCGAAGCCGGGGCGGATCACTAGTCTATACTAATTTTATAAAAAGGAAAGAATTGTTTGTTTGAATTGAACTGGCTCCGAAACTAATTGATTGATTTGAAATATTCTTTCGCCATTAAAATTCTACTTTATTCGTGATGTAGATAGACGTATATACATATATTGGTGGTATAGAATATATCCGTGCAAAGACACGGCCACTAGTAAAAAATAAAATAGTATATTCTTAATTTACTGATATTTTTATAAGCTGGAGAAGTCACTGGCTCCTGAAACACAGTTTTTATCTAGTTAGATCTTAGGTTAAATTGTCTAAGAGTTAGAGTTAGATAATGCTTTATTTCGTAGCCCATTAACAAAGAACACATAAATTACATTAAAAAATACTTATCCTAAACAAAGACATGGAATTGGCGGCCTTATCGCTTAAAGCGATTTCTTCCAGGCAACCAGTGAACATGGAGATTGCTATGGGCTCATTTTTATCTGTAAAATTTTACTATGTAAATAAATCAATTTTTACTTTTTTATGTTTGCGGAACATAGAACCTGCTCCTTGATGTCGCTAAAAGCGAATACTTTTATTGTTAGCAACCACAATTTTCAGTTACAGCTTTATTCAATGCTTTGTTACGAAATTTCGAGGGCTTATTATAAAAATATCAAATTATGCATTGAACAAGGCAGTTTCAACAATAGCGAAGGAGCTCGTTACACGAAATTACGTTGTTAACTTGCCAACAAGCAACGGTGCGCCGTTAAGGCTGTATTGCTGTAATTCCAATCTTTCGGCTTTTTGGCTGATTAAACAATGGTTTTAATTTTAGGAAGCTTAAATTAAAGATGGTTCTTTGTTAACAAACTAATAAAAATAAATGTATTACTTTGAATGGATGTTCGGATATGTATTCAAACTTAAACTACTGTACAGATCGGGCTAAAAATGTTAATGTATTTTTAGATTTGTAATAACTTATGAGTTTCTTTAGATCAAAAAAAGACGTGCAAAACCACGAGCAAAAGCTAGTTTAATTATAAGCGGTCGACAAATAATGCTTTTGATGTAAAGACGGGCTTAATATAAAGATAATATTATTGTCTACAATTATTAGAAACTTGGTCAATGCCGTTCTACAAAATCACAGAGAATTTCTCTTTCTAGACCAAATAAAGCAAAAGCGTAATCAAACCGTAAAAACTTATTCGTCGTCGGAAATAAACCGACACCAGCTTTCGATGAGTTGAAAATCGCACGAGAAGTTTTCGTAGAGGGTCTACGCATTTCGTAGACAGTCTACAAGCTTCGTAGAGCGCCTACGCCGCGCCGTGCTACGCCCTCCATAGTCAAATTCATGTAATAAAATACCTACATCAAATTAGTTTTGAAATATTAGAGTGAACGAGCAACTAACATCTACCTACCCAACAATAGACTCTGGGTTGCCTGGGAGAAATCGCTCTCAGCGATAAGGCCGCCTATTGTACGTGTAGTTTTTAAATTTAGTTATAAGGTTTATTTTTTTATTCTAAGTGCAATAAAGTGTTCATAGAATAATCGTAACTCAAGCACAGCAAGATGCTTGGTGAGAAAACAATCGTAAGAAAATGCATGGGACAGGCAAAACTGCAAATTAAATGTAACTAGCAATCTGTCGTCTCTCAGATGTCTGTTGTGGATGTTAAGCCCACTACAGAATTTAATATTTTTATTGCAAGCTTTATTTATATTTCATTTATTATTATTTTTAATTTCTTATTATTTGTATACTGACATTGCACACCGTAAAGGTAGGAATACATTGACTCACATATAAATATTTATAACAACACCAGGTACCTACTCGTACATGTATTTCATGCAATAAACGATACTTTACTTTACAGACGGAGCTGTAGTATATTAATATAGTAGCTATATATTACGATATAGCAAGCTTCTACAGACGGTGGCTATGCTATAATATATATTTTGACAGTTAGCTCTGCGGCCGTGATGTCTTACTGTACCGAAATACATCGTGCTATATCTGTCAATATATTTTGATGACGTAATAAAAATATACGTTATAGCTGCGTCTGTGGTCACTCGCCGATTACTATAGAAAATATACCGTAATATATCAAATCAATCAAAAATGCTTTATTTCGATAAAAACAAAAATGTACACTTAGAAAACGACAAATTATTAAAATAAAACACTGATACGGAAATAAGGTGATATTTTTTATTTCTGCCGCTTCGGTATGTTGACTAAAGTATAGAAGCGACGAAGAAATATTTAGCCTGTTAGTTGTTATTTTTCAAAATGGAGCAAAACCCGTGCCAAGCTTTTTTATCTTCTAGATAATCTGAAATTTTGTAGTAAGCCTCTCTGCACTTTTTGAAAAGTTGGTACAATTTGTTTGAATTTATTTACTGATAGATTTTGCTCTTATTTTAGACATTGCTCTTTAAAAGATACATTTATCTTGTGAAACCTTGTTGTGGGCACAGCGATTTTATGTTTATTTATAGTATTAATATTATGTATATCGCTATTTTAATTTATATCTTTCTACGATCTATATGTATATATCTGTTTTGGGTTTTAAACTCTAAGGCAACATAGTCGCCCGCATGGGGCTCAACGGGATAATCACAGCTCACTGTCGGAGAATTCATTTAAAGTAAAAATTATTACGACGTATAAAAGTTCAAAATTATTTTGTATGTCGTTAGGATTGACGTAAATACAAAACGTAAATAGGACATTATGGTTTAATTTAATATAATGAAAATTACTTTTATTTAATATTGAGTGAAAGTTTTTGACTCTTAATAAAAGCTGAAGTGGCAGTGGGCTGGCCATATCTTGAGAAGAACCGACAACCACTGGGGTAAACGTGTTTGCTGAAGACAGGGCGCTATGGCGCTCATTAGGGGAGGCCTATGTCCAGCACTGGTAGGCTGACGATGATGATGATATAATGAATAAGACTCGATACAGGGGCTGCATAGTACATTCACAGAGTAATCAATTAAACTCCGAAAAATATATGTGTTTATACCAACTACTTTTTTGTTATTCGTGGGTAAAAAAGTAATTTTCAGTTAGGCATTGTAGCTATACCAAATAATAAGTAGGTAATGGCTTACTTTGTAAAAAAAACATATCATATTCAGCACAGCATTGTTACCAATTGATAACCAGCGTTAGATGCCCGTACATCATTGTCGTAACCTGTACCTCCCACTACCATAGGTTTTCATCAGCTCTACCTTTTCTAAATAAATATTAAAATTTAAGTTAATAATATAAATATCTATTCCGGATCATTAGGCGCTACGCATAGTATCGAAAAATTTCTCTCTTGATAGCGACTGCTGAGTAAGTTTAAATTGGCCTTGTACTCAATTAACTGACCATACGCTCAGATAAATAAATAAATAAATAATGCTGGACAATTCACACAGCATTATCTAGCCCCAAGGTAAGCAGAGCTTGTGTTATGGGTACTAGATAACTGATATACGTAATATTATACATTACATAGATAGATATTTTTTGTTATACATAGAAAACACCCAGACCAACGGAACAAATTTCTGCAGATCGTCCTCGACCTCTTGCGTCGCAGGCAGACTCTCGCCCGCTGCGCCACTGAGGTCGATACCTTTTAAAAACCCGAAGAGCCTTGGTACCCCAGGCCACCTAGGGTACAACTCCAAGGAAAGCAAAATATGCCCAACGCGAGGCGTGAAGATTATAAAATTACCCCTTATGATCAGAGCTATTATTGGCCCTTGTAAAGGGATGCCTGTGTCCAGCAGTGGATTGGTAAAGGCGGTTGATATTGTGACGTTAACATAAAACAAAGTATAACTAAACTAAAAGATGTCCATGGTAGAGGCATATAACTGACCCAGCGATTCCTAACCGACAATTTGCACCATCCATCAACTTGGATTAGCCCGTCTGTTTTTCTTTCAAATTCAGTTTGTTCAATAAAACTTTGTAACGTTAAATTTTGAATTCAATTTGTATGGTTAACAAAAGTTTTATTTCATTGACGTAACTTTATTAATGGCGTCAATAAAATGTCCTGGGCCCAATTCTACTAACGAATCGCTTAAAAAGACAATGGTACTGCCGCAGAATCGTTAGATGAAAAAAATCTCGTGTCTAGACAGTGCATCAGAGCCGGTGATATTTCAATAGGGATATGCATTGATTTTTAGTATTGTCTTCGAACATTTTCATTACTTCATTACCGAATAAAAATGTAACATCCACAAAATTTAAAGTGAACGAAAAATAAAACTACACTCAGTTTCGGGTGATAAAAACGCTGCCCTTTTTCTAACGCTTTTTTGAAGTCACCGATCAGTTTGTGAGGTCAAAGTGCTTCTGTTACCTGAATCAAAATTTGTGTGTAATCAATAATTTTCTTTCTTTCAAAAAATATAACCCGCTAAAGCTTTATGGCAATACTTTGACTTCACGTTTAGAAATATTTTGCAATTGAGACTTAAAATACCTACTTTTGAATGACAAAATTCTCTAACAAAACGTCAAACAATACAAAAATAAATATGTATATATGTAGTTGACATAATTAAAAAAGAATTCATAGATACCTGTATAAAGTGTAAGTACTGCTAGAAATTTAATTAATAAACCTTTTTTCTTCGAAACTTTTTTGTAAACCTAATGACTTGGAATTCCGAATGATTCGAGCGACTACTCTGCTCTCCCATGGAGACTAATTCGTTCGGTACAGTTACGGAAATTAAAATCACACTCGATCTAATTGGAATCTGTCAGATTCCAATATCGAAAGCGAAAAATAAAGGAAGGATCGAATGATTATCATTCAAGTAGGAGAGTGATTGTTTTTTTGAGTATGTTTTTATTACTATAAGTGCAAAATAATACGCGTCAGTGGAATTGCGCGACGTGCACGGCACTCAGCGTAAAATGTTACCAGCTCACCAAAAAGGCCGCGCAGTTCTACTGAAGCGTGAGGTATGGGTGCGTAGAGGTTAATGTGTTTGGTTGACAGCTACCAACCAGCACTAAAATGTACATACAATTAAGGGCTCAGACTCGTTCATCATTCGATACATTTTAAAGTTACAAAATGGCGTCTCACAACCTTCAAACGAGTGGTGGTGGATACGAGTTAAAGGTGTATTGACAATGACTCTACCAGCCGCACTACCAGTAGTGCCATTGCCAATCAATGAAGAGTCATTGATTGGGAACTTGTTTTCTTTGAAAGAAATAAAAAGAATCCCCAAATATTCGATTTCGGGAGGACTCGAATTTTTAGAGTGCGAAGGCACTGGAATACAAAAACCATACTACCAAGAGTATAATGTACAGTCAACACAGAATTTATGTTCATTGTATTGGATTCAAAATTTCAATCCAAAGTTTAAAGCTTATATTCCAATGCACATTATTGTACTGCGACAAGCTTATATGCTGATACTTTATTTTTTGAAATTTGTGTTTATGGGCGAAGATGGTGTTTATGGATGGGTAGAAAATAGAAGCTATTGTTTTAGTTGCAAAAAATTCTATGTTCATAATTTCATAATAATTTTAATGCATGAAAAACGGATTTTTAAAGGCTTAAAATTAGTGTTCGGCTGTTTGTAGGTTTTTTTATGTATGTTCGTCGATTTGTTTGTTGATGGACCGATTACGATGATTCTTCTGCAGTTGTGTAGTATAGAGGATGATCTTGGGGTGAACCCTTAAAATAAATATCCCTAAAGGATACTTATCACACAAAACTTTTAAAACTCAGGAAAAACAGTTTGAAACTAAGTGATTCGAGGTGGATAAGTGGTTTTTGATTTTTCATAACGTTTAATTATCTATTTTTCATTCAGGTAGGCATCATGGATCTACCGTGAATCAAATGATCGATTAGTAAAAGTTCAATCATTGACCTATTCGATGGACCTAACGGCCATCATCCATATTAAAATTTGCCAGCGATTGCCGAGCGTGGGGATTTCTTCATCCTCATGTAACAATCCCCACACTGGGCAATGCTTTTATAAAAAAGTTGAATATTCTGTATATGTTTTTATAACAATATACATAGGTCTAATAAGCCGCGATTATTTGGGGAGGCCTCGTTGAAAATATTTATTGGCAATCGTTACGCGACAGTTTTATGATATTAAAACTAATATATTAAATAGAGAGATATTAAAACTAATATTAATACATTTTATAACATATTTTTAACATTTATTTCATACAAAATAAATTCACCGTCCTTTCTACCAACGATTCAATAGAACCTTTCTACTTATTCACTGAAATTCTACCTGAAATTCTACCCGTCCCCTAATCCTTATTCAAAATATGATTTCTATCTTAGAATCAAATCAAGAAATACATATTTCTACCATTCAACATTCACCCTGACCTTTCTAACCAGCCTTCCTTTCTAAAAGGCCAAAAACCGACACCGGAGAAATAAATTCCAATACTTTTCCGTGGGCATTGGTGCGAATAGATAGCGCAATTCGACGATGGCAGAGGCGTCGGGAAAATTTACCCCGGTGTATTATTTTATTCATTTATATTATATATATTATCATATATTCTGTCCCATGAGAAAGAATGGCACATTAAGGCCCAGGTAGATAAATGGAAATTGGGCGAATTTGGGTTATTTTAAATCAATTTTTCTATGTCATCTTTATTGTAAAAGCTTTGAAAAAAAATACATAATAATCTATGGGATACAAGGCAGGGCACATTTGAATCGAAAATTAAAAAAAAAACTATTTTAAATATCAGAAATATTTGTGCATAGTACCATCTGTTTTTTTAGTTTTTACAATTTTTCTCCTAAAATATCAATCACAAGATTTTTTTATTCTCATCACCATTATTAAACAAAAGAATAACTAGGGCACCTTCGGTATTATCCTTATTTTTTTTAATTAATGTCTTAATTAAAAGATAATAAGCAAAAACAAAATTGATTTTTGAGCTTACACCGCTCTGTTATATCCCGCTCCTTTAAACGCGAAATCCTATGCCTATCCTATTCACAAAGGGTATCATATACCTGCCTCTTGAAGAGGCCAGAGAGGCCTTTGCCTATTAATTGGTGTAGATAAGCTAAAATAATAATCACACTTATGTCGTAAATATGAAAATTTTGATGGAACTTAGATGTGTTAGGTAGATCTTCTAAAACTACTGAATGTTCTGAAAAAAAATCCTGAATTTTTTCATAGATTGAGTTCTAGACATTATGCTTCTTTTTATCCCAAAATAACTCATGCGTATTCTGCTCGTCAGAAGTTTTGCTTTTTCTTCGCCCCAAAATCTCACAAGGGCACACTTGCGCCTTTATAATATTATCAGGTTAAGTTTAAAAAGTAAGATTTACTAAACCAACTGGTACCTAACCTTCTTAAGGGGAACTTAAGGTTCCTTTTCTATGGCCCCAATCTGTATCCTCACTTAAGTGGGGGCCTTATTTTCTGCCCCTAATCTCAACCTAAGTACGTCCCTGCCCCATCACAGCTATCTCTGTGGAATGTTCAATAAAAATGCGGGCGGTGCAAACCGGCCCTTTTCCGTAAAACTCCCTAAGATAAGGCGAAAATGTTATCGCGGGCAACATCGGGCTTGGATAATGTGCTCCTCCTAATTTACTTGACTGGGGAAAATAAGGTTATTATATTTAGGGATTTACATTATAAAAATGTGTTCTTTTCACGGTTATCAAAACCACATCTATACTAATAAATGAAGTACTTAAAATTTACGATTTCGTCAGGATTCGAACCTGCGCCCCACCCAACCCGGGTTGCTAACCAGCTAAACCTCGAAATAAATATATACATAGGTAGTCGGTTTCGTCGAAAATCTTTAGGACCTCTTGGTATTGAGTTATCGGGAACTTTTTTTTCTATTTTTAATACCGATCGAAAACCGCTCATTGAAAATGTCCCTCGCCTTTAAGGCTTCAAACCGCTTTCCACCAAACGAACAGTGGTCTCACAAATTGTATTTCCATATCATTGCTCAAGTCCCAATAAAGGAGTTCGATTGAAATATATATGTAAGTATATATATACCACATTCGCAAAGAACTTTGCCTAAATAGCCCGAGGCGTCATTTCAGGTACAGCGGTCGACTAATATACAATTGTTTTGATGTTACTGTTTGTTTTTTCGGTATTTTCTATCAAAACTGATGCTGGATGCGGCAAGCTGAAGACAGGGCGCTGTGGCGCTCATTAGGGGAGGCCTATGTCCAGCAGTGGACTAGTATTAGGCTGATGATGATGGTGATGATATTAAAACCACGTATTGTTTTTGTTTTCCATTCCACTGTCGGTCATTCAAAAAACTCCTTTAAATATACATGCACAGTTTGCATGTATCCGAGCCGAACACATCGACAAATGCAAAAGAATCGGATGGAAACAAATTAATTCTGTAAATTTTACCGACGCAAAAGAGAGTCCATCGAAAATGTCTTTGTTGTTCTTACATGTCCAGTCCATCCCAAGGTGGCAACCTTGGGATGGAAGAGATCGCTCATAAGAAGCGATAAGGCCGCCTTTGTACTTCGTATTCTCGTAGCATTTATTACTGTACTGTTTTTGGTTTTTGTATGGTACAATAAGGTATTATCTATCTATTTATCTATGTAGTTTTGCTTTCGACGTCGCTCAATATATTTCAGGGAGCGTACTCGGAAAAGGAAAATCGATGTGTCTTTTTCATTTTCGTGCAAAACCAAGGCTTATGTCGCTTGCATAAGTTTAGCGTTTACACGAAAACGAATCAGAAATTTCGATTCCGTTTTAGAGTACGGGTCCAGGGCATTTCACACATCTACTACTGGGGACGTTTCTGATTGGTATTGGTTTGGATCAGTAGAGCTACCTCTAGATTGTTTGCGACAGACTGCACATAGGTCAGTTGTTTTATTTGTAAATGCATACCTCAACCTCAACAGCTTATAATAGTCCACTGCTGGCAGCCCTTCCCCTGATTTTTTTATCTCATAAGGGGTAATGCTCATAATTCCTACGATGGGCATGCGGGTTGGGGATCGCAGTTCGGTGGTACATCTATTCTGCAAGAAGTGCTGCTGTCCGCCCCCCGGTGTATGTCCTTTAGTCGCCTCTCACGACAACCACGGGAAGAGTTGGGGTGGTGCAAATTCTAAGCCGGCACCACACGGCTTGTAAATGCATAGCTGTACCTATCTTTAGTTGCAGGCTAGGTTTTTCTTTGTTTTGTTTAAATATTTTATGCTATTAATTGCTAAAGTTTAACTATTTAAATAAATTATAATTTCAGGGGCAACACCAAGGCGATCAATGTCGCGAGCTTTCACCAGTATTGTCGAGAAAGACGAAGAAATTCAGGAACATTGGCGAAATTACCCGCACACGATACCAGTGTTTGCCAAATTTGCTCGAATTTCGCAGTTGAACGCCTCCATTGCTTGTATCAAATGTTATTTCTTTCTTCGCGAAGTTTCCAGTTTGCTCATTTGAGTTTTGAGTTGAGATAAAACAGATAAAAGAACACTGTAGGTTGGTAAGGGTGAGTAAGGAAGTAAGGAACATCACACGCCTTAAAAAAAAGAGAGAAGGTTCTAGTTAGATTTAGCTATATCAAAACCCCACCATGAGAAACTTTTTGTACATAAGTGGGTGCTCTAAATGGGAATAAAACAGGTGCTCTAAATATGGTGCACTACAAATTGGTGCTCTAAATGGGATTACTTCTTAATTTTCTGATAGGTTTTCTGTGATTTTGTTGAGAATTTTATAAAAATGTTTTAACGTTTATTCAGAAATTTGCGTTTTTTTTTTACAAAAATTATATAAATAATACCCGCGTAAAATTTTTGCTGGAGTCGCCGTCGTTCACAGATGAAACAATATCGCCTAAATAAACCATCGAAGAGATTATTGTATTTGTAGATGTGTAGGTTATCTAGGGCACGCAAATCTTTATGAACTCTCGGAAGTACGAGTGACTGTCTGTGTAGCGTATTTTATGGTGTCAGAGGGACGCAAAAGGGACGAGGAACCCAATACTACCAACATCTAGAACAAAAATGCGCGCCCTGCGATCGCCGTGTGCTCGTGTGAGTGCTACGTTCCTACTAATGTACATTCACGACGATAATATCTTAAAGTTAGTACTCGCATAGCAAGTTGTCCACAAGTTAACGTTGCTGGCAACAAATCAACGGCAACTTGGTATCTTGTGGGTCTCAGCTCCGCAACTACATACCTCAAACGTACCTACATGCGGTTGGCAAGGGTAAGTGGATTGTTGAGGTTAATGCTGGATACATGTGGCGGGATAAAATTATATTTCTATTTTTACGAAATAAAGTCTACTTTCAATAGTTATCGGCGAGTGACCACTGAGGCAGCTATAACGTATATTTTTATTTCGTTATCAAAATATATTGACAGATATAGCACGATATATTTTGGTATAGTAAGACATGACGTAAATATTAAGGAACCATAGGTCCCTTAATATTTCCCGTAAGTAACATGTAAGACATGTTACTTACACGAAAATATTACGAATTATTGATTCATTACGGATGAAAGCGGGTTCCCAAACTGCGCAAGCCTAAATTAAATTAAACATTTCATTCCAATGTGACAATCTAGGTGGCTGTTGTAGTTTAATTTGACCACAGGCGTAACGAAGCCTTTTGTTGATATACAGGGTGTAACAAAAACGAAGCACCAAACTTCGAGGGGGGATTCAGTTTCGATCACAGAACACGGGTTTTTTTTAAACAGACTAGTGTAGGAAAAATAAACAAAAAAGAAAAATGCTCAGTAGACTATGCAATACAATAGCATGTGCTTTTCTGTCATAGAACTGAGGAAAAAAGTTCGTTTTTTTTTTTATATTTCTATTTTTTTAGTTTTGGTCACCGAACACGGGAAAATGGTGGTCCTTAATTTTTGTTACAGCCTGTATAGGTGCGGCAGCCATATTCATCATCCTCACCTCACCTCACCTCAACAGCCTATATTGGTCCACTGCTGGACGCATTCATCATCATTAGGTAGATATTTACAGTCTGAATTTTCCACAGATGCAGCGGGTGAAGGTCCGTCTGCAAAGGCTGCGGGTTCTAATCTTGCCGCAGGACTAATTTGTAGTCTGCAGATTGTTCCAGCTCTTATTGTTTTATAATATTAAATAAATCTATGAGATCCTTTTTTGGGCTCATGATACCTACTAGATAGCCGATAAACAATTTGATTGTTGTGAAAAACTATAAAACAATTAAATAAATAATGCTGGACAATTCACACAGCAAGCATCTAGCCCCAAGCTAAGCAGAGCGAGTGTTATGGGTACTAAATAACTGATATACATAATACAAGACATTACCTACATAGATAGATATTTTTTACTATACATAGAAAACGACCAGAACACCCGGAACAAATACCTGCAGATCGTACAGACATTTGTCCCTAGGCGGGAATCGAACCCCCAACCTCCTACGTCGCAGGCGGACCTTCGCCCACCGCGCCACAGAGGTCGTCCAAACAAACAACAACTTCAAAAACAACTTCACATTCCTTAGTATTTACACTGTTTTTCTAAGTTTTCCGGATAAATACCTACTTATCCATCAGAAATTTTCATTAGAGGCACTTCGGGAATAATAATTTACCAAAGCGGTTCATAATAAACAAAGAAATCCTCGTAAACCATATAAAAAAAATCACACAGCGCCGAACTTAAAGAAATTCCAACTCATTTTTTTATGATTTGTCGGCGACAAAGATATCTATAGTCTGCAGTTAGCTTAACGATTCTAATTTATCTATATTCTTGAGAAAGGAAATTTTATTCAAAAAATGATAGGCAATTCATAACACTTTTACTACATAATAGTGACTTTGATTCCATTTAAAAATATGGCCCAAGTTGTTATTGGTAGGTATAGGATGTAACTTACAAGGTTTGAAACAAATAAGCTATAAGTTGGAGCGTAGACTAAGTAATATTTAAGTAATAGGCTATCCTAGGTATAGCTACTTAGCTACGCAGATGCTGGATGCGGCA
Source organism: Eupithecia vulgata (assembly GCA_946478455.1). NCBI lineage: Eukaryota > Metazoa > Arthropoda > Insecta > Lepidoptera > Geometridae > Eupithecia > Eupithecia vulgata. Next base: position 2,314,968 of record OX297877.1, read on the forward strand.
AGCTGAATAATAGAATAGAATAGAATAAAACTTTATTAAGCCTACTCAAATAAAAACTGAGGGAAAGTCCTTACAATAAAAAATAAAACTAACACTAAAACACTACATTAAATGAATAAAACAATCAAACATATAAAAAAAGAAATGCTATAATATTAAAATTAAAAGAAAACAGGGCGCTATGGCGCTCATTAGGGAAGGCCTATATCCAGCTGTGGAATAATATTCGGATGATGATAATGATGATGAGGCACCTATAACTTATTTACCTATCCCGTTCTAGAACCCTCTCTACACTTGCGCGCGAATCAAGGCGTGAAATTGCACGAATCGCGGTGTGAATCACACAAAACTGCCAAGATGTGAATGGCGTATTACACAATTAATATATCACGATTTTAGTATCGCAGGATCGCAAGTATTGAAATTGGGCTATTACAGACATGTTTAACGTAAAATGTTGGTAGGAATTGTTCCCCTGCCTGGGAACAATTCCTACCACGGTAGGGGACATCTTACGGTGAACGGTCTGTACACGTGTGTTATGTCAGAGTGAAGTCGTGTAAATGGTTTCGTACATTAATAAATCATTGATTTATAGTCTGTGGATGGAATACTTCCTATACCGAACGGGATCTTTTTTTAATATTAATTTAATATTGATTTATTTTGCTCATATTTGAGTTATTTGTTTGTCAATATCATCACGTATATTGCGTATATATATATTACATTGCATATTGCGAATTTAAGGATTACTGGATAATCTATGATATTATCATGATATTGTGATAATATTGACAGTTAAACATACCAATAGATAAAAAAAAAAACAACATACCCCAGTGGGATCCACACTCATGGTTCGCGGGTGGGTCGCGGCTTCGCGCTGAGTGTGGAGAGGCTTTACCAATCTTCCTACCACCGAGTAGCAATAGGAACAAGTTAAGAATACTAATAAGTAGCCTCCGGGGGCTTGTTAGGTGTAACTACGTAATGTTGTTGTTATATAAAATTAAACCTGCCTACTTCTCAGGGTTCAATTCCCGCCTCGTGTCAAATTTTTGTACGATATACAGATACCTTTTGGTAACAGGTGTTCTAGGTGTTTTCTATGTATGATAAAAATATGTAAGTATTGTGTAATCTTAATATATAAAGGAACAAGCGATTTTCTGGGGACAACGCCCAGCCCAAACTACTGAAGCTAGAAAAAACTAAATTTGGAGGGTGTTGTCATCACCGTATTAAATAATAGAGCACCAAATTAACCTTCAGCTAATTTTTGCAAATAAAATGTCTATCCCGCTCCTATAAACACGAAATCATACGCCTATCCTTTTCAGAAAATGGCGTCATACATCACCCCCTTAAGTTAGCAGACTATTATGAATAACTTGTTGTCAGGTGTAACTTTAGCGACCTACTAAATAAATTACTCTCTACCTATATAAATTACCTACTAGCATAATGCAAAGTGCCTTAACCTATTCTAATTTTATTTTGATTTTAGTCCCACTGCTGGGCAAAGGCCAACGCATACACAATTAAAAAAAAAATATTAATAAAAATTTAACCATTAAAAATATTTAATGCAAATCTCTGATAGCAGTTACTATTTCCTCTAAGGAGGTCGCTCGGGATTTTAAAATGTTTGGCAGTTTTGAAAATATTTCTTATTACGTAACTTTTCAGACAAAGGTCTTTTTTAACTAAAAAACAAAATTCGGTTCCGCAACTTCTGATTTTAATTAAGAAAAGTTACTTAATTAACTGAACTTTCAAAACTTCGGGATAAGAGAAATAAACATTGGAGACGTTTTGCAAGTCCACGTCAGCTAATTAATCCGATGTTTGCCTGCAAGTGCACTCGACGTTGATAAAGTGCGATGTGCTGTTGACTTGAAGATTGCATAAGCTTTCTGTTTGTATATTTGCTGTATTAACAAACTAAGTTAATATTTGTGAACTTGTTCGAAATAGGATGAATCTGGAATCTCGTGCAAGACAGGGCGCTATGGCGCTCATTATGGGAGGCCTATCTCCAGCAGTGGGTGGGCTTAATATACATGATAGATTTACGAGGCTAAATATATTTTTTGTTAAAAAAATCAAAATCGAAACTTCAAATTCTTTAACCTTACAAAAGAATCTCAAAGACAAGTCTAATATTAAACAAAATAAATAAAAAAATAGAGTAATTATTGTTTTTTTTCTTCTCTTTAAGTACTCCCATTTTTATGTTGTGCTTCTATAATTAACAATGTCCATTGCATTTTATTATTTTTAATAGTCAGCGCTTTCTTCTCCTGAAAAATAGGTTTTTACCTTTGTTCAGGCTCATGCATTATCTTATCTCTTAAATAAAATTAAGTCTATTTGTTCTTTTCAATATTCTTAACTCCTAAGTTAATTTGGTAACAATTATTTTATCATATTATTATCCTAGAGCTGACATAAATTAATGATTCAATCAATCAACTAATGTGAGTTTTCAACAAAATGTGTCAAAAATCTAAGGCTACTTTCGCGTACATACTTTCGGGAAAACTCCCCCAAATACTGTGTATTTGCCCAAATACTCATGTATTTGGGGGAGTTTTCCCGAAAGCTCTTTATTCTACATTTTATCCAGGCACGTGCTTGGATGAAGCTGATAGCAGAAGCTTGTGTTCCTACTATCATAATATCCCTCGAAATCCATTCCATAAGAAAATGTAGTTCGCTCCTAATCCTAATCTTAGTTGAGCAAAGGCATAGCAGCTCCAGGACTCAAATGGTCTAGATCTGTATCCTGTGATCTCGGGCACTCAGATGGATGTGTAATCCTTTTGTAGATTGCTCTGGGATTTTCACTTCACGTACCGTAAGATTAATGGTAGAGTGCTTAAGGATCAATAGCTTTTCCTTGTTGCTAGAGGGAATTGGAATAGAGTTCCTAGTTGTTAGAGTCCGTAGGCACTTGCCTTTGATGTCCCACGTACATCCATGCAAGGAGTTTTTGTTCTTAGAAATATTGTAAAGTTTAATCGATTTTTAAACGGGACGTTATGTAGTGTTAAACTAAAATGTATAATATTAAACGAACCTCGGTTTATTAAAAAACTTATTACCTAGCTTGTTATCGTTTTGGGAAAAACAGCGTGAAAGACTTAAATTTAATTTAATAATGTAATGTCTAAGTTTTCTAACACAAAGGTTAAATATTTGTGAAAAATATCGTTCTTGTGTAAACAAAAATCGAGGTTCGTTATTAACAAAATCCACAATTTTTGTTTACGTAACTTTTGTGACTGCTGAAAAATGGCTGGGCCAGCATTTTAATCTTTTTCGCTTGAGTTTTTATATGAAAGTTCTGGATTCTGCATTTTTACAGAACGACCCTTAAATGCATTTTAATGGTTCTCGTTAGTGAAACAACAAATAATTTACTTAACAAACACTTTATTTTTAACAATGATTTATCAAAATAACAACACAAATTACTTATATGATTCGGAGACTGAGGTTGATAACATTTGTTACAAAATGCCTGAATATTACGATGCAACTAAAATAAAAGCAGATGGTTAATTATATACATCTTTGAGTGAATCACGCATTCTATTTTCACTGCTCAGTTGTAATATTACTTATATTTTATATGTATTTAAAATACAGACAATAAGTGGCGAAACAGAAGGCGTCTTACACTCGCAAATGCACGTTAATGAACCAGAAGAGCTACAATTTAAGCAATCTCACTGTTTAAAACTTGTGTTGTTAGATGATCGGTTGCGTTTAACCTTTGATGATGTAGAGAAAGATACATTACATTACATACATGCGTTTACTCTGTTGTTTACACATAAACTTTCAAGTACACATATATTATGTAGGTACACACGTAAGTACACATATAGATATCAAGAAACACAAAGTTGGGAAATAGATACATGCAAAAAAAATATTTCAAAGAAATATTAATTCACGCTGCGCTGGTTCTGTTTCCTGCTGCCTTCCGAAATTGCACCCAGAGGTAGTTTTGAAAACAACTACTTAGAACAGAAAAGCTTTAGATAATAGTTAAGTAGGTTAGGTAGCTTTAATCGTGGACCATTTTAATCTACTTAGAAATTAAATCTAATGTATCAATAACGTTAAGTAGGTATGCGTTGATTTTATTTAAGTATATTATATTCCAAATATTTTATTTATTAGGCCTGAAAAATTAACCGCAAGTATATATTTTCTGAATAAAAGATAATTTGAAAATGATAAATCAGCACAACATATGTCAACTCTATATAAAATATCTCAAATAGACTTTATAGTAGTTTTAATTATTCTAATCAAATAAATATCTAGTCATATATATAGACTTTTGAACATGAAATATTTCGAATAAAAATTAATATACGGACGGTTCAAATGATAAAATGCATAATACTTTGAAACATTAATATTCTTTTATAACAATTAACGTAATAAATTATTTATTTGATTCAGCTTAATATGTGCACTATTGTCTACAAAACATACTATATACATTATCAGTTCGTTACAGCTAGGTACATAGCATTATAATAATTAATAATACATACATAATAATATATTAGATACAAGACTTGAAGAATCTAACACGAACGACAATTAGATTAAAATGTGAAATATCGTAAAATACACAGACTGTACAAATTAAATAACTTCTTTTCAATGTTTATCCGTTGTTTTTAATTTTAAGGTTAGGTACGTTTTTAGGTACTTTTAAATACCTAAAAAACTTGTCAACAAACTTGTTATAAACAAGTCTTTTACTTCGTCGCATTTGTTCGTTATTTATATTTGTACAACCAGTGTTAGGAATTATATCGATTCGTACAAATTGCATGTACATAAGTATTAAAAGTTACACTTATAAAATACGCAAGTATGACTTTTCTAAAATCTTTTTATTCGCTCGTGAACTAGTTGAGTTCATAGGAAATATGTTTTTTTACGACGGACAAAATATAAATACCTATATAAGAAGTGAAATTTGGACATCAGAATGCGTGATACGAGTATTAAAATGACTACTACTACCTAATAGAAAATCTACTCTAGTTAAGAGGGAAGCATACAAATACTAAATAAATTCGAAAATAACAATATTGGTCCAATACAGGCAGAAATAGTTAAGAAACAGTTAGTTAGGAAATAGTAAATATCATAGATAGAGAATCGATAGAATACGAAGGTAGAAATATCAAAGATTTAGAATAATAGAATGTATAGAAAAATGTTAGGAATTTAAGTGGTAAAAGCAAGTCCTAGATAGTTAGATATATTATGATATTTATAAAGGACATAGATATAGATTATTTTTATAAAATTAAAATGAATTATTTTGTTCTTGAAAAAATATACCCATTTGATAATATACTTATTATTAACAAAAATGTCATCGATGCAGCCTAAAAAGGCATCATAAAAATGTAAATATATTGTAATAATATAATAACTATATACGGCACAAAACACAAGCTTTCTAAAAATAAATATTACTATCGACGCTTACAATATAACGGCAGTACCAAACCAATTTTTCTTGGTGTCTCTGGTAACCTAATTCTACCAATACGGTTATAAATCGCACCTAATTAAAGCCTTATCTAAGCTAAATCGTCTGGTTTAATTAATTATTTACAAAATAACTATTTCATTTAACTCTCTGTTATATTTTGTTATTTCGGAAGCTTTTATTTCAATGTGATTTTTCCAATAGCTACTGGTTTTCGTTGCATCAAATGAAAAATACTATGTCTAACGTTGCCATTTGATATTTAAAATGACAGAACAATTAATAATTTATTTTATCTATTAAATTACATCCAAATAAATTTAAAAACGCGTTATTGAATCTTCGCTAAACACTGTAAACAAAAAACCTTTAAAATCTTAATTACACATAATAAATTGTTTCTTACATTAACATTATTTTAAGCCCGTAAATTCAGATACAATTTGCTGCTATTTGCCTATGTCTTAAAACGCAATAAATTTAATTTCATTAAAACACATATATTTTTTTTATCTTCAATGGTTCAAATAGTGTTATAAAATCAGATAGTTGTTTGAATTCAGATTGTTTGAATAATTTAAAGGTAAAATATATTGGTTTGGTATAAATACCCAATTAAAATATGCGTTGAGATTAAAACCTAAAATAAAATAGGGAAATCTAAAGCCAAAGCGTAAGCAACCTTCATGCAATATAATCCGACCTTCACGGAAACTAATCGTTGTAAATATGGCATTTTATTATTTTCATCTTTTATCCATTTGCTTTACACTAACTCTACTAAATATAGAAGCATTTCATTTCTATACTTTACTTAATTACCACAGCCTTTAAGGCTAACATTTATTATCTGCTTATTAAGAAAATTTAATCATGAGAAAAGGGGATGAAACATCGAGACTCCTAAATCTGTACATTTGAGCACATTAATATCTTTGTCATATTCTTAACCTTTCTACAAAAGATTCACGCCCTTGTTGAAACGGCTATAGATATTTTTTGTGATACGAAGGTAGTCTACACCAACCGTAGTCGGAACTTTACCTATCCATTTTAGTGAACAAATTAGTAGGTAGGTAGATGGCTAGAAAAAGACTGGTTGAAAATAGAAGCCTTTCTATTGCTGTCCCCTAAGATCATTTTTGTTCCTGGTGTCTAAGAGGGACAGCATGAAACCGTCATTTTCAGTCCCAATCTTTTTCTATCTATATAAATAGATTAATATAGATCGTCTATACATCATATAATTCCTAGACTAAAAAAACAGAAAGATAGACATCTCAGAATGTTTATACAGATTACATAGCGAAAAACTGATTACTTCTAAACTATAATTTGCACATCTCAATTCATATGAAAGTTCTAGTAAACGGTAGATTAAAGTTAGGAATCGAAGAAGAAGTACGAAATAAACCAGATTTTGATATATTAGAATCCTTGAATGACGTCGTAGGCTTCTAAAGTCGACATAGTAAGATAAATGAGCCAGAGAGAGAATAGGACCATAGAAGTGACTATTTTGATTCCTTTGGGACCTCCAAGCTCTCCGCCGATGCTCTTCCGCCGCCGCAAGACTAAGATTAAGACAGCGACAGCAGCTTCCGAGCAGAACATCGTCACACTGAACGCTAGGCTGTGGACAAAAATCACTGTAAGCATCTCGTTTATAAACCATACGGACGGTACCCCGAGCCAAACTAGTGCCGCCACCTATTTTATCCTATTATTTCGTTGAACAAATGTAATTTAAAAAATTTCACTGGGCAATTTGTGATACCTATTATAAGCTTTTTTTAATGCCTCTAGTTTTATTTTGTATAGTTTGGGAGGAGATGCAATAATTGAGTTGACGTGGCCACAAAGTGCAACATCAACATTGAAAATGTTGTGGTGCCGGGTGCTCGGGGTACCGTCTTAAGTAAAATAAAAACTCATCGGTCTGAAAGAAAGGCTTGTTTTGAACAAAATAATCATTATTTGTAATGATGTAATGATTCGGCCCACATGTAGAGTTGTAAAAAAAGCATAAGATTTTAAATCAAGAAATATAATAAATCAAAAGTGTATAAATACTACTTGTAACAACACCAGAACCCCAATAAAGAATTATCCTGATATTTGACCAAGTAAAAACAATTATCAACATTTACCTTCACCTACCCTTTTGAACAAAATACATAAATAGATAGGTACGTACTTTCCGGGATCCACAAGGAACTTCTCCCCTTTGCTCCAATGGACAATAGCAGCCAGGGTCCAAGCGACTCCGATGCCCAGAAACACGTTCACAGCATTCGACCCAGTGACGTTCCCAACAGAAGCATCCGCGTGCTTATCTTGACATGCGGCGACTTTGCTTGCGAATGTGTCTATAGGACGAAATATAACCATTTATATATTTGTTATAATTTCCATCAGAATAAGGTGCCCTTTCCATTCATCCAATATCTATGTCCAAGATTCCTAAGTAATTCAATATGATCAAATTCTATATGATTTCTATGATGTTTCTATAAGAATTCGAAATAATCAAACGAAATTACATCCCATCACACTTATATTAAAAATGCGAAGGTTTGGATGGATTTTCATCAGAAAGGACAAAGATAGATAGATAGATAGATAGACAACTCTTTATTGTACCACACAAACACAAAATACAATACAAAAGGAAATACATGGAATAAAGGAAGTACAAAGGGCGACCGCTTTGAGCGATCTCTTCCAGGCAACCTTGGGATGGACTGGACATAAAAGAACAATATAGACGGTGGCATTGGAGTATTAGGAAAATAAAATAATTACATAATACATACACTACTTACCATAATACCTAACAAGCATTATACTATTGATAAACTTACATACACATAAAAAACTAGTATTTTTTTGTTAAGCGGATAAAAGATACTGATGAAGCCGTTTTTCGAAGACTACCGAGTTAATTTCTCAAAGTCAGGGCAGTCTTCAAGCAAAGTGTAGCTACGTTGACTTTGTATGCATCAACTGATTGGAAGTGATTAGATTAACGAATTTCGTCTTGAATTTATTTTCAACTTCTACTATTTGCAATTATGTTGTTATCTTGTATGCTAATTTCTTTTTAATAATAACTTAAGAACTACATCGTTACTACTCAATCCATTCATTCAGCAGTAACGTGGTATTCAACAGTTATTTGTCCAAATCGAATAAAAATACACAAATCCGACTTTTTACTACTTGCAACCTGTGGCTTTTCTCACCTGGTATACTCGTCCCTAGTGCCACAAAAACAATAGCAGTGACAGAGTCCTTGATTCCTAGAGTGCAGCCGAAGTGAGAAGCTACGTCACCGATGACAGCTGTCACGATGCCGATGCAGATTATGGATACGACGAAACAGACGTACCCGCCGCCAATATCTGTGTTAAGCAAAATACTGCATGAATTTAAGGAAGACAACCGAATTGACTGTATCTTCATAATATATAATTATACGTGTCGGAGTTAAATTGATGATTTAACACTCTCATTGCCACTCGCAGTGAATGTGCTAAGGATTTTTGTATATTGCGTAAGCACGAACAGTGCTAACGTACAGTGGCTCCGATACATATATTCATCTGAGAATTTTTTCTATCATAGACGAAGTGAGTATTCGACACCCATATTCAAGACTAACCCAATTATAAAGCAATCAATATTATTAAAATTTAAACGCCTTCTGCGTTTAATGGATTTTATTCCACATTTAAAATGGATTTTTAAATGTAAATAATTACGAAATACTTATTTTTACGGATAATGATTGATTGTTATCTTAAAGTTCTATAGAAATGTTAATGGGTTTTTCTTGAACCATCATCATCATGGATATCGAATATTCACTGATATATCTATAATAAAATTTCTTACATTCTGTACGTACCTGCGTACCTACGTAATAGATCTAACTAAACTACTTACGAAAATTAGGTAAGTAGATAATAAGTACTTACCTGTCGGAGGTACAAAAGCGAAGATGATCTTCCAAAAGACAGTAACCAAGTGAAGAACGTAGTCGGACCACGAGGGCGGCTCGTCCGGATCATCTAGAAACAATATTTAATAATAATTCATGCTAAGTCAAGCATAGGAAGTTATCAATTAATGATTGGGAAATTGTTGACACACAGAAAATAGAAATGATATTGTGAATTAATAAATAAATTTGTACATATAGTTATTAATCACTATTTTTATTTTTTATTATAATTGTTCCAATTTTTTTAATTTTTCTTTGCATGTTACCTAAATTATGTAACCTCACTTTAATTAATTACCTATGGTAAACACTAAATATTTAGTACTTTTAATAAGCTCTACTTTATAATATCGTGCCAGGAGGCGGATGAAGAGACTACGCTTCAGTTTTTAACTTATGTGGTCTCTTCATTCAACTTGTACTTCAACTTGTCTTCTTTACTTAAACCTGTACAAATAAACGATTTTGTATTTTTTTTATATATTCAAAATATCTTAGGACCAAGGATACAAAGAAGTACATAATCTCATTCTAATGGAATTAACCAATGCGTATACCTGTATTATGTGATAACCCTGTTTCACGCAAAAAGAGTGCTAACAACAAATGAAATAATATAGTAAAAATGTGGTTCCTATACGAATGCTATATTACGTAAGTTATCTTACAATGCTTAATGAAACTATACAGTTTTTTGACGGTGATTCTGTGGGCATAACCCGAGCCTAAAATAAGCTAAATAAATTTTAAACCAGTGCTGACTTATTTCCTGTTAAAAAGTTCGATTGTAAAGTACCTTTGATACTCATGGAATTTGTTTGCTAAAAGGGATGTTGAGAAATTTAAATCTATGAAATAAATGACTCGATGTGATTTGAATTTCGGTTGTTTGTATCACAAAATAGTAAAAAAAAAAACATCTGAAACTCGTTGAATATGGTTGCCAAAATTACGTTTTCAATTCGTAGAATAACTTTATTCACAAGTATCGCGCCGCTCATGAATCATAAAATTGTTGAAAACTTATCCGTCCGAGCCCGAAATTTCCTGGAAATCTAAAGCATGGCTGGCAGCCAAAAACGTACGATGCAATTTAGTAAACGAATTGGGTTTCTTTCTGAGGGCAAGAGTCATGTCACCTGAGGCGCCTCTCGGGCGAGGCAAGGAATTCCTAGACACACTATTTAAACTCTAGGATAACGTCAAACTAGGTTGCTTTATTTTGTGTTGTAATAATATCGTAAGTTACTAAACTTACATAAGCTATATTAAGGAAATCTTCTAAGAAATTCAATTATATTTTACATCGGCGGGTTTCGAACCCGCCGAACTTGAGGGTGGAGGTTCAAGGCCCAATATAAGGCTAAATACTATTTAGAATTAGAGAATACACTCAATACAAAAAAATACCTCTGTGGCGCGGTGGGCGAAGGTCTGCCTGCGACGCAGGAGGTTGCGGGTTCGATTCCCGCCTCGGGACAAATGTTTGTACGAAAGACATTTCTTTAGTTTAGTTTAAAGCGTTTATTTGTAACTAAAACTTATAATAAATCTACAATTACAAAGACTTTAAAAATATATACAAAATATAAATGATGGAACAATGAAGATACATAATATTAACTCTGGTGTCCGTCGTTTTATATGTACAGTAAAAATATGTATCAATGTATTGTGTATATCAATTATCAAGTAGCTTACCTATTATTAATAAGCGGGCTAGATAATGCTGTGTGAATTGTCCAGCATTATTTATATCTAAATGATGATTAAGGTATTACCTGAGCTCGCAGTAAGCGCTTCTGTAAATTGCTCTTTCCACGACGATGTGCCTATGATTATGGACGCGTTGGCTCTCTGCACCAACTTATCTACGGTGTTCTGGAACAAGAATTTAAAAACATTCAAATGATAAATTATCAAAAGTTAGAGAGTACACAGAACGGTTGCTTTTTGGGAAATCATGAAATATTTCCCAAAAGCAACCGTTCTTTGTACTCTCTAACTTATACGGTCTGGCTCTCGGGTATTCCAGTAATAAGCAATACATAGGTGGTTGCAAATCTGTGTTTTTGCTTCATTAGCAAAATATAACGCTGAGCTAATGCCTTTTTGACGTACTGCAGCAGTCATAGACACCTTACCTACATTTTAATTATTTCTATATTTGTGTTTATTAGTCAACTGTATGTTATTATTGTTTGTTTTTTACTAGTGTACTTTATAATTGTTGTACTTTGTATGTGTGTGTCTGAAGTTGTAAATAAAGTCTTTATCTATCTATCTAGGTAAAGTTTTCTGTTAAAATTATTTTTCTAAGTATTTCATTTGTTTGGAGTAGGTATTTATATCGGAACAGAACGATATTGAGTTGACATTTTAGCTCAACGCAATTTTGGATTACCTTAGCCTATACACAATTCATATTTTACAAAAAAGACATTTTGAGGTTGCTACACTTGGATTATCGAATTGGAAATAAAGGGCTTTTAGAAAATGTAATTTCGTATAATAATGTGTTCTGGCCGACCGGTTCGCTGTTGGAAGGATGACATCATAGGTACCATGGATAAGAATGGAGGCGCATCTCAAAATATAGCAAACTGGCACGAGACGGATAGACCTTTATTCAGCAATGGATAAACTCTGCTTCAATACTACAAAAATCGAATGAGTGATAAGATTTATTTTTAATAATCTTCATAATTATGTATGTAATTTTTTTTGTTAATTAATCATAATAAAGTACCTACTCATAGAAAACACATTCGATAAAATATTCTTATTTTTGTTAAAAGGTTTTTTTTAATTATATTTATATGTGATATGGATTAATTAAGTAAAACATATCAACTTTTTATGCCATTCCCAATCAAAATTCTAAGCCTTTTTGCATAGAAACTTTTTGACAATTTGTTCGAAATTATTTACTGATAACTTTTAGTTCAGTTCTTCGCGAGGGGTTTGGTGTGGTCAAGTAAGCATACCTTGAACTCCTTGCTCTCCTTAACCCGAAGCTGCGCCCTGGTGATGTCTCCAGATCGCGGTAGACCCATCATGGCGACGACAGCTTCGTCTTCAGGCAGCGTCGCTAGATGAGTTGCTTCATTTGGACCGGGAGGGTGGTTCGGTTCGTCGTCTGCGGTGAGGAGAAAATATTACAAGGCGGCTTTTGTTTTAAGAATTATTTTCAAACACATCTACCGTTCATAAAAAAGGAGTTAGCGAGGTTAAGTTATTTGCTAAGTCTGTGAGGTTATTTTCACTTTGTATGTAACTTGGGGGTCTCTGGGTACCGGTTTCCACGAAGAAGTAGCTCACGGATTCAGATAGCGCTGTGATTGTTGTCGTAATGTTGCATTAACACATTTATTTGGGTTAATAACGTACCACACGCAAAGTAATTCCTGTTTCAGCTTAAATATTAAACCCTTTAAACTAACAACAAGTTTCTTTACAAGAGTAGATTAACTTTTATCACGAAATTAGGGTAAGGCCAAAATAAATTGTTACTTTCATGCATTAAGTTATATTTCCCTTTCCGTTAATTTAAACCCTTGAAATGAGGGTAGTATTCTCTCCGTTTAATCTGAAATAGCGTCTTTTTGTTCGGTTTAATATTATGGCTTAATATAACGGCTATTTATGGGTTGAATGGGTATTTATCTGAACAATGATGTCATCAGTTTTATCCGTGGATTCGATTATGGGAACGATGAGGCGTATTATCTTTTGGATTACATCATCACTTTCTTTACACGGGTTCAACAAAGTGTCGTGTTTTAGAAGGAAATTTCTAGTTTCGTAAAAAGTTTCTTCTGGTTTTAAAGCTTTAAACTAGACCGGCGTTTCTATTTTAAAGAAGAAGTTACCAGAAGTTACTTTTGGGAACATTGCGACTGCGAAGATATTACATTGCGCCATGCAGTGGATTTTAATAAACTTTTTATAAAATTCCGCACCTTTAGAATTTTCAAACATTTTTGTAAAGTTAATCTGAAAAATTGAAAATGTAGGTATGTTTAGTGTAAGTTATAAACACAGTATAAAGCACAGATCGAAACATTCCTAGTTGTTTTGTTGTTTTTTGTACTTAATTTGTGTTTTGTAATTCTAAAGTTTCTTACTATAAAATGTTCAAGTGGAAGCGAGATTTCTAGTGTGGAAAATAGCCTACTTCACATGCAGCGTGCTCCCCTTTCACAAGAGAGTTGAAGCAAAGAAACGCCTGTGAAAATATTTAATGGGCGCCCTTGGAAACTCTCCACTGCCTATGCATTCAAAGATGAAACCCTTTTTTATTTTTGAACGCCAGAATCTATCACGGCTTGATCTCGACGCAAAAAATAACATAGTATTTTACTAAAAACATTTAAATTGTTATACTATCGATTGATATTTGATTTGATCCGAAGATTTTAAAGTACATCCTACTTTAAAATATAGGTATTCGATTTTGTAATTAATTAACCTACCTATATTTGTGGGTTATTTGTGATTTTGGATATTTTTTCTAGTTTTTTATTCATGTCGTTAGTAATTTTTATTTTCTACCTTTAAGATTTGACTTCTTGATACTATAGGTACATTCTCAATTGATGATATTTGTCAAATATTAGAAGAAAATTTAAAAATTTAGTAGTGAATGTTGGCTGTTATTTCTGTGCATCTGTTAGTCAGAAAGCACCAAAACACGCAGTAGCAATTTCGGGCAACTAGTACAAAACTGTAAGTGCACTTAGCATCTGGTTAAATGCGAACTGAGTAAGCCTTTGTGCTCGCTTTTCACTCAGTAAAATGTTATTGCAACAACACAGCGAGAGAACCATGACTTTTGGATTCAAACGCACTATGTTTTAATCCTCTTAGGTACCTAAAATCCTCTCTAAACTTAAAAAATTGCTAAACTATGTTTTGAACAACGACAACAACAAAAAATGAATACGCAGGATTCATTTTTGGCTAGATAATGCTGTGTGAATTGTCCAACATTATTTATTTATTTTTCAGACAAACGCAAGCTTAACTCTTAACTTAAACTCATTAAATACTTTAAAACAATATTGTCATCATCATCAGATTTTGTCCCCTGTTTGCTTCAAAACTCTTGTGCATCTTTACAGGCCTGCATGGTTACAGACCCTTTACCGTAAGATGTCACTGTCGTGATGTTGGCAATTCCGAAGGCAGGGGAAATCTTGCGGTGAACGGTTTGTACTCCCGAATAAGTACTCAAACGCAGTGACGAATATTTGACATATTTTAATTGAAAACCGACAAAAATTTGCGGAGTTAGGTACATCTGCTTTGAATCTGTGAATCACGTAAATCATTATATGGTTTTTGATTTGAAAGTTAGCAGTTACTTGTTGAAAGTAAAAGGGTTTTTTAATCGCTAAGTCGAATAATCGAATTCCACGGCTCTATATCGCCGCTAATAGCCGTAGGTAGGTACTGAATAAAGCCGTTATAGCAAAATAAAATATTACTATTGCTTTATGTTGGACTTCCATAATTTAAGACCCTGCTGCACGCACGTAAGATATTAATATTGACTATTTTCATAATTTCGTTCGATATGCCGCGAAACTCAAGTTAACGGATGTAGTTTTTCATAAGCGGTAACGAGATCCTAAAAAAAACTTAGACCATTTAAAAAATTGCACGATAGATATTCAAACAGGAAAACCAATAGTTTCTTATATTAAAAATCTGGCTTTCTAGCCACGTTCTGTTAAAAAGTTTTTGCTTCGTTTTCCTCTTTGCATACAAAATACAGTTCTATTTATACATTGCTCAGTTCATTGAACATTTTCAATTTCCAAACGAAAACACAGCAAACAGAGGCAACCTTTTTACTCGTACTTTTATAACAGACCATACACTCTTAAAAATAATGTTCACAATGCATTGAGCGTGTAGTGCAGATCTGATAACCAATATCCTATAGTGTTCTTGCCAAAACGAAATTGTTTTTGTTGGGGATACTGCAAAACGGTTATGAGAGGAAAATGAGTTCTATTTGGTTGAATTTAGATTGGTATTTTACATAACCTTTTATTTTTATACGATAGAAAAGTTGTTACAAATCATTTGAAATTAGGATTTTTTTACAAAAACGAAAAACCTGAATATAATCAGTGTTTTTAGTTCATAGGGAACAATAAGAAATAATTATCCCTCTTTTATATTTTTTTTGAGATCACCTAGGAATCTTTCTCTGACGAATTAAAAATAATAATTTATTAGCAGCAAAAACACATTACAGTATAAGGCACTTAATGGATGGGTAGGTACAGTTACATTATATTGTGATATAATGGCCTCTTAAACTGATAGAATAAAGTTATTGCTTAGGATTTGGAGACAATGTTTTTTACTTATAGAACTCACACTAGGCGGAGCCTGAAATGAAATAATTATTATATATCAAAACAATTCGCATCTACCGAATAACAAACGCAAGCGTGTGACATCAAAACCTACCCACAATATGCACTCAAATTGCGGTCACATAAAATATAAAACGCGGATTGCTGTGAAACAAAGAGCGCTATCCCGTTAGCTCAAAAAATTGTCGTAGCTGATTCATATGATCGGGCAGTGTACAACACCTGCCAGCTACAACAGTGGCTCCCCCGTAAGTAAATCATTTATTCTGACACACACAATCCTTGTACGGAATAAAACAGTAGCTTAAAGAAAAACTATTATGACTTTCGTGAATTTACGGATCCTCATTAGCCTATAATGGTCCACTGCCGGACGCAGGCCTTCCCCTGATTTTTTATCTCACGGGGGTTAATGCCCACAATCCCCACGCTGGCATGCGGGTTGGGTGTCGCAGTTCGGTCATAGATATATTCTGCAAGAGGCGCTGCTGCCCGCCCCTCGGTGTATGTCCCTTAGTCGCCTCCGTACGACACCCACGGGAAGAGTCGGGGTGATGCAAGTTCTAAGCCGGCATCACAAGGCTCGTGAAGACGCCAGGTCATAATTCTTACGTTAATCACCTCCCATACAAAAAGTATAAACACGTTGTTATCAAAGATTGAGTTTAGTTGAAACTACGAGCGTTATATAGCGTGAAACGTAATTTAAAGTTATCCTAATGAAATTTGGCTCAATTGCTGACACTAAACAATTGTGTTTGGTCTTCAGTTGTCTGCACATTAATCTGGGTCTTACTCGAATTGGATTAAGGTTTAAATTGCTCTAAAATGTTTGTGTTAAGTATCACACTTAGAATTAATCCTGAACTTTAATTAGATGCTTACGAAAAGCTTTGTAACAAGCCTACTCTAGTGTCAGCTAATTTTCATTTGTTTGTTTTGTTCTGTTTACGAAGTTTCAATTTCTGTTTGCAGAATCCTTAGTCTGAGTTTATACAAAAAACATTCGATAAACGTAATCGAGAACCAATAATTTCTTCCATGAAAAAGGTTTAGAATGATAGTAGACACAAACGAAGTGTAGCCAAAAAATGCGATAAATACGTCTCATTTTCCTATTCGTATAAGTGCTTTGAGTGAAAGCTCTGAAGTTGTAATTATGTGACACACATACATACATTTGTTTTTATTTTCGTAATCAAGAGGATTGTTGAGTGAGCGTGTTTTATTTAATGATTGACGTGTTTGGGTTAGACTTGGTACGCTCATTCCCAATGAGCATTCAAAGGATTCGATGCAAGAACCCAGTGAAATGTTTTCCCGAGTGTTCTTATTTTTCTTGAAGCACCAATTGAAGGCTTCTGTGACTAAGCTATGTTGGAGGTGCTCTATCTACTTACTTGTATAACATCAATGCCGCAAACGCGACTGCCGTTGTCATGTCAAAGTGTAATAAATCACTCGAAATCATTTGAAAACTATCATCGAGCTTGTAAGAAACGGTTGGATCGTTGTCAAACTACAATAAGTAAGTCCTCTCGATCCGGTAGGGGCGTTACATGGAGCTAAATGTATTGGAAGGACTCGAATTCGTAGGAAATATTTGAAAGAAAAAAGTTTCAATTATAAAAGAAATGAAAAAATCGGTCTCCCCTTGCTGGGCTTCCTCGTAATTGAATTCTTTCAATTATTGCGGTAAAATACAAGAAAAGTCTAGAAGATACCTATTCACTGTTGTCTTGAAGAGACCCAGGTTTTTGCAGTGCAGGGAGCGTGTTCCAAACCCCAGCGGTAGTACGTATGATGAAAGTGGAAGAAAACCGCTTAGTGCAAGTAGACGGTATATCCACCAAGTAGGGGTGGTAATGCACTGTGCGTCTGCTTGTCCTGGAGTGGAAGGGGGATAGTGGTATCAGGTCTGTGAGCATTCTTCGAAATGTATCCTATAAAAGATAGAGACAAGCGATCTTGCAGCGGTGATCAAGACTTTGGACCTTAGTCTCTTCTAGGTACTGCTTGTCAATGTTATCTAGTTACCTAACTTATTTCAATACTTTGTTCTGGAAAGAACTAGGCTTTTTTATTAATTACGTCCTGGAAATGTGGTTATCCCCGACACAATGGCGACGGCTGGTCGGACAGAATGGAATAATTGACCCGATGACTGCCCGCCGGTATCACAATCCGAAAACGGATTATAAGGGCCTAACCGGCCCCGAAGGCTTTAGGGTGCGAACTCGGTAATTAAGTATACTGCCCTTTATTTACAAAGCTTACTGTTTTTTTATGGTCGCCATTGTTAAGAGCTGGGAGCTTATTGGATGGAATTGGTAGCACAATTATCTACTGAGCACTGTCGAAAACAGGACGAAAAATTGAAGGCTTTTATTTATTTGCATTTTCCACGCATTGGATTAAAATATGGGTGGCTAAAAAGACAATTTTAAAATAAAATACATTGTTTCTATAAGTGCTTTATCTCGAAAAGACGAGTGTTTAGGGATTGCTTCGTTACGCAATAAAAAATACTGGTGTTACTATTGCTATCTAGCGTGCTACAAAAATAGCAATACATTTGAAATGTAAACTGTAACTAAAAAAACTTAGCTTAAAACAGAATCACAGTGTAATCAAAACAACAAACACAGAACACAAATAAAACCACTTACTTTTTCTACAAAAAAAATCACAAAAGACATTTACAGAATAAATTAAACAAGATATTAAAGAAAAACCATGCTCAACCAATAAATATAAATTCTGGTAAAAGTTCTTACTTGTCCAAAATCATAGAAGAGAGGAAACGTCCGATAGAGAGCAGGAAGATGAAATAAATAACAAATAAATATAAAAGATGGGTTAACTTAAAATAAAAAAGAGAAGTAAAGAGATTCTTAGGCCTGTATTATGAAAACTTGGCCAGTTATCAATCGATGCTTGAGTAATTTCGGTTTTCTATGGCATAAATTAAATGTCACTGAAGCATAGGTGCTTGAGCAAGTTTTAAGCATAATACGGGCTTTAGAGTAGTAAAGAATATCAAAATACTTAAATAAGTTAAGAATCAATCTAAATCAAGTTAAAAATAAAATTAAAATAGGTACATATTACGTGTATTCTAGATTTATTTATTTGCTCATAATGAACATGTATATTAGGCATTATGTTAGCTTAGATACTTACTACTAAAACTTTTTGAATAACCTATGTATGTCTGTCCCGCGGATATCATTTAAAACCCTACCAAATTTCATTGAGATAAGTTCAGGTGTCAGGTGACAGACAGACAAAGCTACTTTCGAATTTATAATATTATTAGTATTTAGTATTAGAGTTTAAATAAAGTAGTTTTATAAATCAAATATATATAACAGGTTTAAGCATGCACTTTAATTATATTTTGTCCCATTTCAAAAGAATGTCAAATAAATTTATTTTTTTATGTCGTCTAGGGTAAGCAAAATGACAATGGTAAGGTTAGGGTTTGGATATTCATGTCAAAAACTTTTGACATACGTCTGTTTAAAAAAATAGCACTCTGATTGTTTTCAATCTGTCACTAACACCATCTTTGTAATAAAACATTCCAAATTGATGCCGAATGTAAAAAATAATGGAGTCGGTAATTAAAACATAAATCTATCTATCATTGACACCCTCAGCGTAAAACAAACAAAATAAAAAACCCATTCTAATCTGTTTACATTCCCAAAGCGTACAATCGAGTGAAAAATAATTTTGGCAAACATAAGCACCGTGAAAAAACACGGTGCAGATTATGAGCGACCAACGAACACCATAATTTCTTTTGGCAAAACAAAATATACGGCTGAATAATTCAACAGGCTGTTTGAATAACAAATTTTCACTGTTTTAAATCTTTCTTGTTACTTTCGTTTCTTTGCAGGCTTCATTACAGTCTGACATTTAAAGTAATACAAAAAAATAGTCATAGAGGCTGGTATTTCGAAACAAAACAACATTTGAAAATCAAGATTTTTGAGATCCTGCTGTTCAAATACACAATCTAGGATTATTTTACTCCTAAACTTAATATACCATTTCATTCTGTACAAAAGCGCCAAGATAACTTTTGATTAGTTGCATAGTATATTTGATAAAAAAAAGTATCTAAAACATATCAGTTTTGATACATATTTGCCTTCTTCTCCAAACCGATATGACTTACTGACTTGATTTTTATATTGAAAAATAAAGCAAAAGCAGGGTAACATAATCGCCAAAATAAATATTTGATTACTTGAACAGTACTCTTTTTAAATAGAAGAAAGCTCTTTTAATTAGTTAATTACGAAAATAGATTTTGGTGGCCACCAAGGGCAACTTCGATTCACTGCCTAAACTAAATAGAATAAAACATAGGCATAAAAAAGCTTATAATAGAAATCACAAACTGTGTGATGGATTTTTGAAATTTCCTTTGTAATACGGAATAATAAGATAAAGTAGGCGGCGGCGCTAGTTTTGGTGGAGTATGCTCCTTAAGTGTTTTATTTCTATTAATATAGGTATTAATATCGTGAAATTGTAGATGCTTTGTGACGTGGCAAGTATACCATGTCACTTTCATCTAGTTTAGTTTAGACGAGAGTGAAACTTGTTTATTTACTAATATAAAAGATACACTTTACACTCACAAATGTTACTCTACGTTACACTTTAAACCTTTATTAAATCAATTAACTATTTGATTGTTATTTTCTTTGTTAATAAATTATTTATTTACTATTATTCCCCGTGGGCCACGAGAAAACACCCAATTATACAGCTTCAAGCCATCTTTCCCAGGCAATTTAATATGAACACCTATTCATTTGAGCGCATTGTGTTTATGCCGATCATTTTTACTCGTTTCCAATAGATCCTTTTAGTATGTATACGTAATATTAACCATCCCAAAAATCTAGCTAAAACGCAGCCTGCGTTTAAGCTAGATTTTTGTTCAAACAGCTCCATTAAAAGCGGAGCACAAAACAAAACATTCAGTTAATATTACTCTGTCCCAAACGTGGGTCAACTACAAATGGTTGGTGTTGCTTGGGCCGTGGCCTTTTCGGACCCTTGTTACTGGGATGGCTTAACTTAAACAAACATACGAATTAGGGAACTTTACTTTTCGAGAGCCATTCAAGTACCTATTTTTATATTATTGTAAGCAACTAAACATTTATTCAGCAAATTACAATGAAAGAATAAAATAATTACAATTAATATTTACAATTACATCTATTTTCTAAAAATCTAAGCCGTCACCAGAAGGCAGAGTGCCCAGAATACTGGCATACTGGCTTTACGAAAAAATTATTTTTCGTAAATTTTGATTTTTCGTATGTTTTTAATACTTTTTATCCTATTCCGAACTAAGAGAAATCCAACAAATCAAAAACCATGAAAATTGGTCCCGTCGTTCTTGAGTTATAAATGTAATAACTAACACGACTTTGTTTTATATACCTATCTAGATTTAAGATTTATATAATATTACCCCTCATGAGGAGTCCTGCGTCCAGCAGTGGACCATTGGCTATTGAGGTAAGTAATATTGGCAATCAATTAATTTGTGTATAGCCAATTTTTAATGTTTCATAAAATTTGTCATTTATTTCAAGCTCATTTTGAATTTATATTCAACTTTGAAGTACGTAGTAAAATCTTTACTTTTGGGTCCAAGAAGAATCTATTTCGTAATTTCCGGATCAGTTTTATGTCAAACGTGACGTCATAAACCGCTAGAACTGCTTCAATCCGGCTCTCGAATAAACCTCATAACGAAATCCGGGTATCTCTGGATCATAAAAAACCGGAAATAACCGGGTAGTTTTGCATACTGATGCTGGTATTCGTAATCTGATTTTATTCGTAAAAAGAGCTTAAGAAACTAACCTAGAGAACATTTACTTGTATTATGTATATAATATTACGTATATAATAATATATTAATATTACAAATTAATAAAAGAAATACTTAATAGCTTTTCAGGGCTTCTAGATAAGTATTTATGAAAATATTTGACAGTGTTTCAGTAGGAAGTAAAGATAATTTAATGGAAGTATCTATAAACAATCCTGGACAATCCACACTGCATCATCTAACCCCAAACTATGCAGAGTTTGTGTAATGGGTATGGTGCGTTGAAATAAGTATTTAGACGCCCGGCCGTTGTAAGGAGTTTTGAGTTATGAAATTAATTTTAGCCGACTTGGGCCATATTTTTTAAAGCTTCCAACGTTTTGTAACTTGCCAACCCAACTTACCTAACTATATACATTAAATACAATACATAGATATATATATACATACTAATATTATAAAAAGGAAAGATTTGTTTGCTTGTTAGAATTAAATAGGCTCTGAAACCAATGGACCGATTTGAAAAATTCTTTCACCATTAGAATCCTACAGTATCACGCAAAAACATAGGTTACAGATTATACCCGTGCAAAGCCGGGGCGGACCACTAGTGTTTAAATATTTAAATAAATCTTAATCAATTTTAATCAAGTAGTAGTAACATCCATTATAATAATGTGGCAGCTACTCTCATATCACGTGGATGCGAGATGATGGTAAAAGGCTAGATGTTATGACTCTGATTCTTGGAAGATGGGTCTTTAGTTTGGGATATCACGTGTGTCCTTAGCACCTTCTCATTTTGCAGGGACATCAGTAAGGACCGGCTCCGCAGTAACATCGCTACGCTAGTCTTAACCGAGGTTACCTATTCGAGCCGTTTGGGGAGGGAACTCTAGGTCCTTGGGGTCCTGGAGCATACGCAATATATAAAGATATTACAAAGCTCCTAATAGAGTCCACAGCTGAAAGGAATACTTTTATTGGCTTTTATTTTGACTTGGTATTATAGATTATGTAGTCCAAAAGTACCGACCCAACCTTTGTACGTTAGATATTGATTTTCGATTCCAAAATGATAGCTATCTATATCTATGCACGCATTCCTACCACTTAACGTCCCGTCAAACTAAATGGACCAGTTATAAGGGAAACGCTTCCTGCCATTATATGGGATATTCTACAACATTAAACTAGATTAAACGCACATTAAACCAGATTAAGCGGTTTTATAGACATTGAATTTAGAGTTATGAGCTTTATAAGGGTCAGCCACACTATAGGATGGTAGGCAGGCTGCTTGTTTGGTGGGTGGTACGACGATAGCTAGCTAGGCGCGTGGCGAGTACAAAATCCGAAAACAGACAGCTATGCACACAAATAATCATTTTAACATTTCAAAAACATGTTATGGTTTTGACATTTGGTCAAGCGTGGAATATGATTTATTGTACTAGTTTTGACACTTGCATTATAGCGTGGCCAGTACACACACATACAGTATCGCCAAGTTCATGTAAAATTTGATAGTTCCAGTTTATATATATTCGTTTATGTTTGGATAGCGAGGCAAGTACCTTTTTAAGTTTTGAAGTATTGGTATTAAAAGTAGCTCGTAAGTTCCCAGATATACTTCTATACTTGAAACTGCGAGCGGAGAAATTAGTCAATCGCAAGATATTTGTTTAGAATTCTAGGAGTCAGTTGTCGATGGACAGTGGAATAATGTCGGTTTTCAATAAAACGTATACACAACAACTCAATACAGCTTCCGTCAGCAGCATTGTTAAGGTTTTTTAGTGATAAAAAGTAACCTATATATCAAATATCCTTGCCATATTTTAAAAAGATACGTTAATTCGTAAGATGTAACATAAGTTTCGGATTTATAATATTAGCAAGAATTTCATACAGCAAGTTTTATCCTCAAAGTAATATGCACACTCGCTATCCACGAGAAATAGCGTAGCAGGTTTTCGTAGAGGCTCTACGACCAATATGCTACGAGTCTGCTACGGACGTAGCCCCTCTACGCGACAGCTTTCGTAGAGGGGCTACGAAAATTTAAATTACAACTACCTACGTAGAAGCGCTTGCTATGTTTCCAAGATGTTTTTTTGTTTACAAAAGGGGTCAAATAAATAAATAAAAACTCAGATGTTAGAAACAATTTTTGATTTAGATTGCTTACATTTTCGTACTCAAATTTGCACCTTTTGGCTGCCCGTGTGCGATATGTGGTTGAATTTTCAATTTGATCAGTGGTAACCTTACTTTTTGATTAACTATTGTAATAACTACTACTTATATTGTTAAGTTTTTATAGATAATCTTGGTTTACATAAAATAGGTTGGATTCTAGAATCAAGTATTACTCTATGTTATGTTGATCCTTGGGGTATAGTCCTTGAACTTTTTGTCTATCTAAGCTAAATAATAATAAGGAAATTGCTAAAGCGAAGCTCGGACGGAGCTTATGTCAGAAATTAATATGTAACAAGTATTTACAATTGAAACAACTGAGATAACTGCAGACTGTTGTAAACAATATCAATACCAGTCGGAAGCGTGCCCAAGACACTGGCTGCATATCACCGCTGTATAGCAATGCTGATGCGCTGCGCCAGATACTCACGAACTCTCGGGTCGTTCGCAAAATAAAATGAATATAAACTTTATAACTAAAAAAACTGAAAACTCAAGCAATTTGCGAATTGTTTGCACGATAATAACACGATGTATCACAAACCGTTTTAATTATATTTTAAACAACCGTTAAATGTACTTCCATTTATTATTATTTATAATGAAACCACAGTGTTGACCGCACAATATGAGTTCAATCAAGTCAGATTGTATCAGAATTATTAAACCACATCAAATGGAAACTATTTTATTGGAATCAAAACGAACTTCAATGTTGTATCAACACGCATCGAATTATGTCTTTCGTAGCTCATTCATTATCATGTCACTGGTTTATTGGTTAATTTACTCGTATTTACTAATTTACCCGATACGATGTCCGCCAAGGATGAATTAATCTGGCACAGCGCATCAGCATTGCTATACAGCGGGGCAATGCAGCCAGTGTCTTAGGCACGCTTCCAACTGGTATTGATATGGATCAGTTGAGCTACCTGTAGATTGTTTGCAACAGTTTGCAGATAGCTTAATTGTTTCTTTTATAAATACTAGTTTTAATTTAAATTTATTATTTGATTGTTATTTTCTTTCTGAATAAAGACTTAAGGATGAATTATATAAATACTACATGACCATTGGGTTGGTACTGGTATTAAGTAGCCCACTCAACAAGTAGGAAGGATTTGAATCCTGGATCTCATTATCAGCGGTTGAACAAGCTGACCGCTAGACCAATGAGGCAGAGTATTTACCACTATGAGGTTCTATTACATCACATATAAGTCCACTGCTGCCACCCCCAAACCAGCCGTATGAAACGAATAGGCCATTAAGTAAGTTTATTAAATGATTGTACCCTATAACTCAATGTGTGTAGTTAAGAGTTGTAAATTAATGTGTGTTTGAAAATTGTTTAGTTTTTAGACTAAGGAGGTTACACTATTGCATTGGGTGCCCCTGTAAAAATAGCTGTACTTTTTTATATAATAAATAAATAGATAGTATATAGATAGACCAGGTTGTCTGGCAGAGATCGCTCTTGAGCGATAAGACCGCCAATTGTCACTTATGATATAATTGTTTTACGAGTAAATTGTTTTTTTTTAGCTTTAAGTGTGCAATAAAGAATTTTCTATCTATCTATCTATCTAAATAAACTTTTTCACTTCCTTCACTAGTTGACAAATAGTGGATCGAATCAATAACACCTTATTTCTTATTAACCCATTATGACCTAGCTGTGCCGTTTGGCACTCAATTCAAGGCGTTCATATATACGCGCCATAAGCGCCTCACGTACAGTGTAGCCCGGCGATTGGCTGTTTAAGCGGTATTACTATTACTGTAAACCTGTTGTGTGTATGATTATTTTGTTTGCCTATAAAAAGTAAGTTATTGAGTTTGACATTTACAATAAATTAAGTTCCCAAAAAAAGTTCGATTTCAAGGCAACCTGCGCCTTGAAATCGAGTCCTGCCAAAATCGATAATATGATCCTTAAGGCTTACATCTACTATGTTTTTGCCATTTTAAATATTGCCTTAGATTAATTTAAATAGATTAAAATCCCTTACCTATAAATAGTTCTTTAACTGGTGTAAAATCCTAAAAAAAGGTAGCTGAGCTGCAGGGCTATTTTAATTCATTCGATTCGTTTCCGGAGCGGAAACGTCCGATTCGAATTCGATTCCGCGAACGCTATTTTGTTTTCGTTGCGGATTGATGATCGAAAGTATGAAACTCTCCTAACAAGGATCCGAATTCGAATGTCAAAAGTTTTCGAATCCGCTGGTTTAAAATAGCGTTCTTCGACAAAGTTTTCGATATCGAATCCGAAGGCCTTTCCGACGAATTAAAATACCCCTGCAGATCAAAATCTATATCAATCGGGAGCGTCCCCAAAATGCTAGCTGCCGCTGATGCGATGGGCCAGATACTAACTAGCTCTCAGGTTACAAGTCGCAGTTTAATCGGATGCTCTCATCAATTTTGAAAACCCGAATAGTCTCAGCATTTCACGGAACGATAGTCTCAACTCCAAGGATTAACGAATGCGATAGGTTCTATCTAAGTCTATGACTGCTTTTCATTTCCTTATAATTTTCTAAACTCTAACAGGACCTTGAAATTGGGTACCAGGAGCTAATTTTGAATGGCAGTTATCGTCTCTAAAGTAATGAAATAGGTTCCATATTGTAGAGTATTATTAGCGGCTAACACGAACAGGTTTCGTGCTCATTTTGGTGGATTTGATTGAGAGATTCACCACTCACAACTAGCTGTGGCCGATATTTTCGTTTTGCGTTAATCGAAATGTAGATTCATTGCGTAAAACTGATATTTTCGTGTACATTTTTCGTGTAAACACTTTCTAGAACAAATTGGTATCCTGTTAGATCTTCTGGGAAGAGAAAAATTTGCGAAATATTTACAGTTATTATGTTTCGTACTTACGTATAAAGCAAAACTGATATTTTAGTGTACATTTTTGGTTTAGGTAGGTAGACTTATTAAACGCTTTCTAGAACAACTAATTTATTGTTTTTTATGCTCATATAAAGTCTTGTAAAATAATGTTTTTAATTGATTTGATTTGCTTTTATAATACAAACTAAACAAAAAAAAAGCGTTAGCAAATCACAAGATTTTTTAAGAGATTTTTAGTTTCTATATTTAAAATTTAATATGAAATTATATTTTATATCAGTGAAGTGTCTAGGTATCCTAAAACGGAAATAATAGTAATACCTATTCAGGAATATGACACACAAACAAACCCTTTTCCTGCCTCGAAAACGCCCTTACAAAGGTTCTCTTGACTGCCTGATTGTCACCAGTCCTTGAGGGGTTAACCGCACACAATATAAGGCGAAAGCCCCTGTAGGTAAGGCCTAAGGGTTGAAATAGACGGAGTGCTACATTGTTCATAATCAGCTACTTTATCGGTACACTTACGACGACTAGACAATAGCTCATCATCAATTTCACACTCATATTACTAATGCAAAAGTTTAGATAGATTTATTTATAAACCAATATTTAAAAAACTATCAGAAGGGGATTTTTGGCATTTATACTATCTTCTATAACAAAATATGTTTTTGTAAAGAAACAGATTTCGAAACCTTAACGGAATATTGGTGGAAAATATTTTCTATTAATAGCAAAAGCTGGAAACAATTTTTGGTTTTGAAAGAACGAATTTGGTGTGGTTTAAAAGAATTAAAAAGAACGAAGCAATCCGATACAGCGTGGCAATGCAGCCTATTGGGGACGCTTCCGACTGGTATTGTATATTTTTTTTGTATTGATATAGATCAGTTGATCTACCTGTAGATTTTTTGCAACAGTCTGCAGTTAGATCAGTTGTTTCAATTGCAAATATTAAATGTTTTTAAACATTACGCGATCTGAACACATAATTATAAATACTATAAACGCGATAAGTAGGTACCCGTTAAATATATCTTTATTCAGAAAGAAAATAACAATCAAATAACAAATTTAAATTAAAACTAGTATTTACAATAGAAACAATTAAGCTATCTGCAAACTGTTGCAAACAATCTACAGGTAGCTCAACTGATCCATATCAATACCAGTTGGAAGCGTGCCTAAGACACTGGCTGCATTGCCCCGCTGTATAGCAATGCTGATGCGCTGTGCCAGATACTCACCAGCTCTCGGGTCACTCGTCGCTTCGACCAGACGCTCAGATAATTTTTTGAAAACCCGGAGAGCCTCGGTACCCCACGAATCTAGGGTCTCGACTCCCGTTAAATAGTATTTATAATTTTGCAAATACTAGTTCTAATTTGTGTCTATAAATATATTATGTCATTTAGTAAGTATATAAACATATTATGTTAACATAAAAATGGCTATTACCATTGGCCTGCGTCCAGCAGTGGACCAATTTAGAAATCGCGCAAGGCCGCCAATTCCATGCCTTTGTTTAGGATAAGTTTGTTTAATGGAATTTATGTTTTTCTTTTTTGTTTATGGGCTATGAAATAAAGCATTATCTATCTAATTTATAGGCTTTTGAGAGTGAGTGAATGAATGCGTCTACTATTTCATAGTGTCTAAAAACAGATTATGAAAACGAAAACCTTTGAATTGAATTTAAAAATTTATCTTGTTATTTATTAAGTTGAATGAACATTTTTCGGCTTTTTTTTTGCTTAAACTACAATAATATATTTTTAGTTATAGAGTAAACTTGTAAAAGCACGCCACTATAAGTTGCTCATCTATTCTAGGCCTAACTGCGTAATGACTTGCTACAACCTGACCTAGGTTTTTGGGCTGAGTCATGACTTTTATATTTTCGTACGAGTATTTCGGTCGTTATAACCGATGAGACCCAAAATTACTACGATTGTTTAGAAGGAAGGAAGGTAGACAGAAGGGTTGAATACGTGATGTGCGAAATAAAATAGATGTTCAATAACACTCCAAGGATACGTTGCTATAATTTAATATTCTTGTAAAAGAAAATAAGTAAATGGGAACGTACAAAATTTTCGTCTTCATTTTGCTGTGTACAGTATTTAGCTACTTACGATGTGCATAGTACATTGTTTTGATTATTTACTTGTGCCCAATTATTAACAATAGATAATAAACTTCTTTCGTTTCTAGTTAGAGATTATTAATCTTTTAAGAAATAATTATATTCTACCTTCAACCATAAATCGTATTTTTCTACTGTATTCAAACAGAGTTTATGACTTATTCACTAGGTATAAAAAAAATAGATGTGTACAAAGCAAAGTAACAGTTTTTGTACTTTGTACAAACATAATTATTGCTTATTCATTGAACTAAGGAATTATATTCGACGACCTCTCTGGTGCGGTGGACAAAGATCCGCCTGCGACGCATGGGGTTGCGGGTTCAATTCTAGCCTTGGGACAAATGCTTGGACGATCTGCAGATATTTGTTTCGGATGTTCTGCTCGTTTTCGACTTATAATAAAAATATCTATTTATGTATTGTATTGTAATATGTTTATCAGTTATTTATCTAGTACCCATAACACAAACTCTGCTTAGCTTGGGGCTAGATAATGCTGTGTGAATTGTTCAGCATTATTTACTATCGAAATTTAACATAGACCCGTATTAGGATTTATTATTAGGTATAAGTGTCAATTATGAGGTGTGGCCTCATAATTGACACTTATACTAATTAGTTTAAAATTAAAAGAGGAGTTACGAAACTACAGCTTTTAGTTACTTCTATTTTGTAGCAATTACTCTAGAAAGTAAGTTCTATAATAAAAAAAGAATGCACTAACTCTACCAGTTTTCAGCCCAGTAAAGTGCTATTGTAGCTATAAGTGCTATTATAGCAAAATAAATAGCTTACCTGGAAACTGTACGGCGATGCTGGCAGAGGCGTCTGGCAGGAATGTCTCAAACATCTCTGTGTCATGCAAATAGAAAGCGGTGTGAGAACCAGCAGGGAAAGCACGAGAATTCTTCTCTAGGGTAGAATAGAAAAAGATCACCAACTTTGCTAACGAATGCGTAACTAATATGAAATTCATTCCTTCAAAATCAATAACGCAATGTATGACGATCGATGTCATTGTTGTCTATTCTAACCATAGAGAATAATCCCCGTGCTAGGCCTACAGGCAGTGGTGGGATGCGAACCGATCTACTGTTACCATTAATTAACATTTTTTTCAAGCTGTCATTTGCTTGTTTATTTGCCGTGACGTGATCGAATTCAGCAAATAAAGTAAAACAATTGCCATATTTATCATCCAGACGGACGGTCGGAACCGTGTCAAGGTAAATGAAAATTTAACGTCAAGGAAAATTTAACACTGATTTCATTCCTCTTTCGTCTCATTAAAAAAGACTTTTTCTAACAGAAAAGTAGCCAAAGTACTGTAACCCACACCTTTGTTGTGTCTGATTTACATTCAATACGCGTTTATCAAAATGGGATGGAATCTTGTCACGGTCAATGTCTGTACTTTTTGTTCCAGTTTGAAATGGCTCTATCCCATTCTGATAGCGCACGGACTACCTCTATCAAAACAAATTATGCCACATTCATCAAAAAAGTGTATCATTTAATCTTGAACTGAAATGGTTTTTACTTTGATGTGAATGTTTTAAAACCCTTTTATTTATTATGTTGAAAATACCCAAATTGATTAACTTTTCCCCTTTTCAAATATTGCAGAAATAATGACTGAGATAAAGCATTGACAAGGGTCTGGTAAATTGGCGAATCTTCTGTTTCAACAATAAATCATATTAAAAATTTATTCATAACATTGTTCGCATCACATTGCCGTTCTTAGAAAAAGCTTACCTAAAATTACGTTATCGAATTAACACGCAACAATACAATATTAAGTTCTTGTTATTTTCTTTATTAACAAGGAAAATTATAATCAAATAATAGAAACAAATTACAACTAGTATTTACATATTAAACAGTTAAAGCAAACCATCTACAGGTGGCTCAACTGATCCATATCAATACCGGTGTTCAATCCAGTAGCCATGTGACCTCTTTTAATTCAGACGCATAACTAGATGTCGCTAGTAAAAGTGTACGGGCTCTATATCGCGTGACGAGAACGCACGGTCTAAAGGCTTGATAAGTATAAGAAAATATGGATAGGAATAAGAATATTTCGTTTGTACATTTTTTTTATAAACTATAGCTCCTTCAGTACTGAAAGTCCGGGTAGGTCTCAAAAAGCCAGTGTTAATATTATATCTATATTATAATACTATTATTTATATATTTTTTTTTTTTACAATTATAGTGCTCTAAAGTAATATAATACAAAAAATATAATACTAAACCTAATATTCTCTTCTTTTCTACAAGTATACGTTCTACGTTAATGAAAAAGTTTAAAACATTATGTCCCTTCTTTATTATTGGTTTTGGTCTAAACAAGCTAACGCCTACATAATTTGATTGTTATAATAAGACTGATAATTTTGTGTTTCAAATACTAATTCTTCGAGAATAATTTTATGAGACATCCTCGGGAGCATACAATCTCTTTTTTCATTGATCCAAAATCGATGAAAATACAAAAAAATGTACGTTCGAATATAATGTAGAACCTCGTCCTTCTTTCGAAGTTGGTTTTTTATAGTCTTCGTTTGACCATAATCTCCCCAGATGGGAAAGTGATGATATGGCTGACGATGGTTGCTATTGGCGGAAAAAACAGCAGGCATTTTTTAGCTGAAGATAAAAAACAACTAACATTTATTTAATTAAAATTGACAGTGTCACTAGAGTTGATGTAAAAAATCTAGCGACACCTCATTCATCCGAATATATTCAAACGTTTAAAAGTTATGGTGTAACAAAGAAACTATACATGAACCCTGAAAATGTTACACTCCTTTTCTGGGTACCTAGATGTGTAATAAAATTGTCATAATCCTTTTCAAGTTGGGTATGAACAGTATAAGGAATGGAACACGTTCAAGACCATAAATTCAAAGATGTGGCACCGTGATCCCCACTGGGCCAAAGTGATGGATTATGACCTTCTTAATATTCTAGATAAGTCCAACATTACTAATGGCACTGGAGGGGTTAAGTACTTTTATCTACCGCGGTGAAATTGGATTTTGTTTTGGTAGATTTTTTATTTGATGTTTTGTTTGTCTTGATAGCTCAGTGATAATGGAATGCACAAGGTTAAGGGTTTTTTGTGTTCCACAAGTAATTAATCTAGCAGGAAAGTAATTTGCCCAAATAAAAATCTACGAACTCATAATATAACTAACTTCGATTCACTGGTATTTTTGGACCACGTGGGAAAATATGATATTTTGTGCTAAAAATCAACATTTTCCCAAAAGTTCCCAAAATACAAATGAATTAAAGTTTGTTTTATCATGAATTCATAGAAAATGGTTTACGATTTGTGTCGAATTACTTATCTGATAAAAAATAAAAAATATCTATCTATGTATTGTATATAATATTATGTATATCACTTTAGGTCCGTGGGGTAACCGAGGAAATCTGATCGTCGTCTGGTCGAATCGACGCGTGATCCTCAAGAACTGGTGAGTATCTGGCCCAGTGCATCAGCATGGCCATACAGCGGGGCAATGCAGCTAGAAGCGTCTTAGGCACGCTTCCGACTGGTGTTTATATGGATCAGTTGAGCTACCTGCATATTGTTTGTAACAGTCTGCAGTTAGCTCAATATTTTCGACGACCTCAGTGGCGCAGCGGGCGAGAGTCTGCCTGCGACGCAAGAGGTTGCGGGTTCGATCCCCGCCTCGGAACAAATTTGTGTACGATCTGCAGAAATTTGTTCCGTTGGTCTGGGTGTTTTCTATGTATAATAAAAAATATCTATCTATGTAATGTATAATATTACGTATATCAGTTATCTAGTACCCATAACACAAGCTCTGCTTACCTTGGGGCTAGATAATGCTGTGTGAATTGTCCAGCATTATTTATTATTTATTTATTTTCAATTATAAATACAAGTTTTAATTTAATTCTATTATTTCATTGTCATTTTCTTTGTTAATAAAGTCTAGTTCTATTTTTTTCTCTTATTTGATCGTAATTTACTTATTTAACCAGAAGTAACATATTTCTTAGAGAAAATTTTGCATTGTTGCTATTAATTAGATATTAATGTTAGTAAGACATGCTAATTTAAGCATGCTAAATTATGTCAAACTAATTTTTCTGTTAAAAGAGTTATATAAAATAATTACACTACAAAGTTCAGGACCATGAAATTTTCCCGATAGAAAAAAATCCCAAAGTTACCTGCATGCATGTAAAAAGGATACTATTAGAAATAGCTAAAATTAATATAAAAGACTAGCTAAGAATATAGAGCTAAATCTAGCAAGTAGAAATCTTACCCCCAAGCAGCTCAGGCTCTCCAAGGTTCACATAAAACAGCATATCCTTCTCGTAGCTGTCCTCTTCTATGATGTGAAGTGGAATGAATTTTCTGCAACAATAACAAAACAAATTAAACAAAATACAAAACATTTTGCGGAACGTTTATTAAACGGCGCTGACGTGTTTGTGGTAAACCGAGACTGGGTTTGTTTGAGCTGGTATTATCGCGTTTTTAATTTTGATTTTTAAAGTAAAAGTCCAGTAAAAAGGTTTTCTTTTTGTCACAATAACACAAAAGAAAAGAAAATTTAAAGTAGCAAAAGACAAAATAATAAGTCACAAAAAGGGGGCATCGCTCAGCATGTGCCCAGACGCGATACATATCGCTAATGCGCGCTGCGCTGGTTTTATGCGACTCCCAGACATTTTTTTTATCACTGTACAGATATTTTACAGTTTGTTGTTTTAAAGGTTACGTAAACAAAGAGTAAAATGGGACCCTATTACTAAAACTCCGCTGTCCGTCCGCCTGTCCGTCTGTCACCAGGCTGTATCTCATGAACCGTGATAGTTAGACAGTTGAAATTTTCACAGATTCAGATTATTTCTGTTACCGCTATAACAACAAAATAATATACAACAAACTAAAAAACAGAATATAACAAATATTTTAGGGGGCTCTATATCTATATCGTTATAGATAATGGTAAGGAACCCTTCGGGCGAGAGTCCGACTCGCACTTGGCTGGTTTTACTATTACAAGTTTTTAATAGCGTCACGGGCTGAGTTTGACGTATCAGGGAGTGGACTTTGTCCAACATGGGGACCTTTTTTGCTGATATGTAGTATTAAGGTTGTGTTTATGATTATAAAAGGTTGTAAGTAATTTTGAGATTTATAAAACCAAGAAATTGCTATGGGAGCGTTTTTATCAAGTAACGCAAAGCAATTCACAATAAGGCACTTAAAGCATTTACCTTCTATGTCCCACGTGGATGATACGTGTCTATGGGTTTTTGATAAATGAATGTGTTAAAATATAATATAACGCTAGCAGCGCCTCGCGGTTTCACCCGCGTGGTTCCTGTTCCCGTCGAAATTTCGGGATAAAATATGTGTTATTCCAGACTATAATCTATCTCTGTGCCAAATTTCATCCAGAGCCGTTCAGCCGTTCTGGCGTGATTGAGCAACACACATCCATCTATCAATCCATTCCCTAAACTTTCGTTTATAAAATATTAGTGTGATTAATATGGCGAACTTGCCGGGGCCTATTGTCCACGACACGTTTTCTAACGGTGCAGCATTCTAGCCTCATTCTCTTCGTACACTCCGATTCTGATCCGGTGGACGCACAGTTTTACTTTACCCAACAACTGTATTTTTCAGGGATGACCGATAGGGTCATCTTGCAACGACGACGCACCGCTCTGTGTGCAATTTCATTCAAAATATAACTTTATTTTAAAAGGTACAAATTAGCGCAAGCGAGAATTTGCATGTTCGATAAAATTTCGTAGTTTTTTTTATGCCTGGTCTGGAGGGTATTAGTTTACCTATTTATTTTGAATGACGTTAGTGACGTCGAGCAGTATAAAACGGTGATTCTGACTACACTGAGCCTTGGAATCGAGTTTTTAAAACACGATGATAAAACACTATTTTATAATAAGTTGACTGTTTTAACATCGAGTCTGTTCAAATTGCGTTCTATTGCCGCTTGGAGCGCCTTTCAAAGTTCGAAGAAAAGTTTTTTATGAAGCTTATAACTTTCTACTTGCCATATTTTGTTTTCCTTAAATTATTATGATAAATAACCTTGTGAATCCTATACTAAAGCTCCAGGCCCCAAGCCACTGCAGATACGCGATAAATCAAGTTGGGAGGTACATGATTCATGTAAGCTATTTGGCCCGATAATTTATCACGATAACGAGAAATTCGCTCGAAAATACAATTTACCGTTGCTAAATGATTTGTCGTGTTTGATGATGTTTGAATCATTTGATTAGATTTGCGATTGTCTAATTATGTTCGTTTATTGTGGGATAAATTGGTCTGGTTTGGCAATATAGCTTTTAAGCTTTTAAAAATCATCTGATACATAGAAAATAGTGTTCGAAAATCTTACAAAAAACGATATATTACAAATATGGATCTAGTCAGTTACAAAATACATACATACAGCCGAGCTTAACTTCTTTTTGTTTTTTTCGCCGGTTAAGGCTAGATATTCCTACAGCTGTCTGTAAGCGCCAGCGCGCCTGCCAAGCCGCCACGCCGAATAACTAGCATTAAAAAGGATACCCCACCGAAAGTGGCGCCACCACCTTATTTGTCTTATAATTCTGTTTAACAAAGGAATTTTCAAAAATCCTTCTTCCAGTTTGTGATGCCTATCATAAGCTTTTTTTTAATGCCTCTGTAATAGTTTTATTCTATTTAATTTAGGAAGAGATACGAAAATAGATTTTGGTGGCCACCAAGTGCAACTTCGTATCTCTGCCTAAACTAAATAGAATAAAACTATTACAGAGGTATTAAAAAAAAGCTTATGATAGGCATCACAAACTGGAAGATGGATTTTTGAAAATTCCTTTGTTAAGTAGAATAATAACATAAAGTAGGTGGTACATAAAGGTCTATATCGGATATAAATTTTGTCCCTTTTCATTGTTTTGGCGATAAACATAGAAAATTATTCCTTCCCTTTATGTTGCCTTTGATGTCCAACATTAAAATATGAAAGAGAATACAATGAAACGTTTATATAAGATTTAATTATGAAGGCAAGGTTATGATAACATAACCTTGCCATATTTATATATGTACTCTAAAAGTTATGGTCATATTATGAGTAACTTCCAGCTTGAATAAAGACCAGGTATTGATTTTTCTTACATCGAGTAGGTAAAAGATGTAAAAACTGGCTTTTATTTCGGTAAACGAATTAGCTTAATATAGAATTAGAATTATTTGACATTCATTGTGGCAATGCATTGCCACAATGAATGTCAGTCAATGCTAATTCGCATTGCAATGCTGCCAGAACTTTGGGCACTCTGCCTGATGACTGCTTAGCTTCTTAGGAAGTTTTTTGTTTTATTCTAAATACTTGTAAATTACCTACATGACATACTTTTGGGCAGTGTTTGAGGAAGTTGAAATTAGTAAATAAAAAGAGATTTAACATAGATAGAAATTCAATAATGTCAGAAAAACTGTGAGCCTTACGCACTAAAATAACAAAATACAATTACACAAATGTTTTTAATATACATGTTCCGGGCTTTATGGGTG
The DNA here is from genome assembly GCA_946478455.1 of Eupithecia vulgata. Classification (NCBI taxonomy): domain Eukaryota; kingdom Metazoa; phylum Arthropoda; class Insecta; order Lepidoptera; family Geometridae; genus Eupithecia; species Eupithecia vulgata. The sequence continues at coordinate 2,351,611 of OX297877.1, forward strand.
TTTACCCATAAAGCCCGGAACAGATATTTACAGACCGTATAAACTTTTGTCCCGATTCAGGAATCGAGCCCACAATCTCCTGTTTCCCAGGCAGTATTCGCCTACTGCATCACTCCGGGCGTCAACTAAGCCAAACGATAGCTTCGAACAAATCGTAAGGCTCAAGTTATAAAATGGAAGTGGTATCGATCTACAAGGTTTACTTTTCTCTGGCAACCTTGGCTTTGTTGTCGAATGACAGTTGGTATTTGTTTCTTTGTTAATATATTGAGCGCAATGTTCAAAGAAAAACCATAATTTATTTTATTTTCAGAATTTTAGGAACACATCTGGGTCGATAAAGCGATAATCGATAATATATTATACTATATACTATACCTACGTGATAGATGACGGAGTAGACCAGTGCATTTATTAACTTTTTTCAATGTGGTACATATAATTATGTATAAATCATAATTAATATAAGGTGTCAGCGCCAGATATTCACCAGCAGGCTATTTACGATGGCTCGAAATGAAACCGAAGCTCGGAAACGAAAATTCAAATATTTTAGCGGTTATAAATATTTTCTGCGTTCTACAAGGAATTAAACCAACAAAAAAAAAGTTTTCCACAAATCGTTAACATATTTCTATGAACCCATGTTGCAATAAATTATGAAATTATGGAGCAATATGTAATTTATGTAGATTTTTAGCTCAAAATTTCGTATTTTCTTATTCCAACAATACCATTGAATAAAAATTGGTTTTATCATGAGCTCATAGAAAATGGTTTATGATTTGCGGCATATTACTTGTTAGCTAGATTTAGTGCTTGTGGAACGAGGAAAAAATTAAATGCACAAAAAAAAGAAAATCGCGATAACCCGCGATGTACAACCTAAATATAAGGTTATTTCAGGAAAAATATCGGTGGGTGCGCTCTTGCAGGTAACCTCGGTAATCTATGATGTGATAAAGATAGGTAGGTACAATGTTCATACATTTCGATATCATTTTGTAGAGTAGACCGTTTAGCTCACACCCTGAGCAAAATGCCCAGTACAATTTACCGTCGTTCATCTAAAATAGCTGACCGTATTTATTTCCCACCCGTGTTATCCACATTACGCCGCCGTACAATATTAAAGGAACCATAATGGTTGGCAGGGGCGAAGTAAGGTTAATGGGGGGCCAAGTAAGGATATTTGGTCAAAATAAGCGTATTGGGTCATAATATTTGGGGCAAAAAATGGATACGAAATTACCGCCGAAGTAAATTATGTAAGACTTGGTACTTATATGAAAATATGCTCTATAGTCAAAATCAAATGTACAAAGGACATCGTATCTCCCAAACATCAACCCCAACACATGATGGTCCATTGCTGGACGGAAGCCTCCCCCTGATTTTTTATCTCATGAGGGGTAATCCCTATAATCCCCACGCTGGGCATGCGGGTTAGGGATCGCAATTTGTTGGCAGATCTATTCTGCAAAGGCGCTGCTACCCGCCCCGGTGTATGTCCCATAGTCGCCTCTTCTGACACCCGCGGGAAGACTTGTGGTGGTGCAAATTCTAAGCCATACGGCATCGTATCTCAGGCTCAATTTCAATGACAAAACCTAGATGGAAAGAGAAATGAGCTCTGCGACTGAGAAAATTATCTATAGTAATAGTACCTAATTGTTTGGTAAACTTCACAGCTTTGTTATTTTGGTCAGAAAAGGTACGCTGAAAGTGCATTGAAACCCTGGAATTATGTAAACATGATTAAAGTTCTTCTTTGGTCTAGGTTTTCTTATACCTACTTACTATTGTTAACTTTTTCTGCTGTCGTTTTATCATTTCTCTAGGTCTAGGCGTATTATTAAGAATTGCTATTGCATTCACTGTTAAGCCGAAAGTAATATTAAATATTTGACGACCTCAGTGGCGCAGCGGGCGAGAGTCTGCCTGCGACGCAAGAGGTTGCGGGTTCGATCCCCGCCTCGGAACAAATTTGTGTACGATCTGCAGAAATTTGTTCCGTTGGTCTGGGTGCTTTCTATGTATAATAAAAAAAAAAATATCTATCTATGTAATGTATAATATTACGTATATCAGTTATCTAGTACCCATAACACAAGCTCTGCTTACTTTGGGGCTAGATAATGCTGTGTGAATTGTCCAGCATTATTATTATTATTATTATTATATTAGTTAACATAAAAATAATAATAAATTATAATCATGATTAGATCAATTACAACAACAGTTCCGTAAGTATAAAGCTCACAACAGACGGAGCTATAATATACATATATTAATATAAATCATAGCAAGGTTTAAACGGTATATTTACTACAGTAATCGGCGAGTGACCACAGACGCAGCTATAATATATATTTTTATTACGTCAACAAAACAGATATAGCACGATATATTTTAGTATAGTAAGACGGCCGCATAGCTAATGAGTGCAAAAATATATATTATAGTATAGCCACCGTCTGAGGCAGCTTGATATACTATAATAAATAGCTTACTATATTAATAATGTTATGCTCCGTCTATTGTGGTCTTAACTCTTGGTGACTATCCTAACTACCTCCCTGCTGAAGCATTTACAGACCAAAATTGACCTGCACTTTCTCTGAACTATTTACGAGTCTGGCAGGAAGCCAACCTCTGTCACGTCGCGTTCTGTGACATTATTCAATTGTGCTTTTATATTCACCTACCTATAATAATTATGCAGGTCTTTTAAGCCGCGTTGACACGATCAGAGTTCGCTTTGACCGAGTGGACTCGGATGGTTAAGCTTGTCGGACAACGCAAAAGTACTACTGCAGCATAGCAAAAAAGAATGAATACAAATATGCTCTTCAAATCGAAAAATTTAGATGTATTTTATATTGACAGCTAGCTTGCTTGAATCTTGTGGAAAGCCATTTCGACACTGTAAAATGTAGGCACCTATCTAAAGATTAAGCCCATATTTTAATGTTTATTTTTGTGCTGGGTGGTGCCGTATTCAATTGATGTACGCAGAGCTTTACTAGAATGCCACTTGCATTTAGATAAACCTTAATCCGAGCACTCGGACGATCTCATGAAATTTTTTGATGCTGACCGAGAAAAAGATCCGATTGAGTTCACTCGGATCTTGTAGTGATGTTCACATCAACAGCTATCCTAGTGCACTCGTATAAAGCTACTCCGAGTACACTCGGTCCGAACCTTGTACGAGCGGACTCGCATCGTGTCAACGCGCCTTTAATGACCGGTAGTTATACCTCAGATATTTTGCAGCCCGTTTTGATGACTGGCAGTTACAACTATCACGGTAGTGAATTATTTCGTTGGATTATTAGTTGGTTAATAAATATAATGGTATATCTATTAAACTAAAGAGTCTCATTTGATGAAGGACGGATATAGTTGACGATAAAAACTGTAAAACAGGGTCAACCTTCCTTGATGTTTAGGGATTTTTTTTGGGAAAACAAATCGTTTACAGTTTTTTTATTGACGATTATTTACGTTGCGGTGCGGCGTTTTCTAAGTAGAAAATTGGGATCTGCACTGACATCTCGCATGGGAGTGTATTGTGCATTGGCTTCCTGGGCTGGTCCCTGACCTTACCAGGCCCTCACCAGCTCAGCTCTTAGAAGTATCGGAACCGGACTTTGGGCGATCAATAGCTTCATTTTAGCTTTTCTGTGGGTGTGGACTCTGCTGTGATGGGGGTGGGTTTGAGAGACTATACTGTTTTTTTGGATCTTTCCCGCTCCTTCCTTTGCTAGCCGATCTGTATTTATGTTGCCGGGACAGGATCAAATCTCTGTCCATTCTATGCTGAATATACTGTGTTTAATTTTTGCAGAGCATTGTGACGTTTTACGCCATCTATTAAGGGCCTACTTAAATAAACCAATCTACCTTAAATCAACTCCGTCAGAGGTCCATATCTTCCAAAATATGAAATATTTTACTTTGAAATTTGATTATGGTAATGTTCAGGACTTACTAAATCGATCATAATATGTTTCAAAAACAAGATTCCAAAAAGATTTTTTTCTATTAAGTAAATTTATAGAAAAAAATCACAATATTGAGAAATTAAGGCTTTCGTAGAAATTTAAATGTAACTCTCTAAATTTGTACTAAAAACTTTATTGAGAAATAAATTCGTCAATAAATGTAGAAGATAAGATCTTGAGAAAAAGCATGGTAGTAGAACTAAGTATAAAGAACATTTTATATGTTTCGGTTTTTTCAAATAATGTCCAAATTAATAGATTATAATATGAAATCTAAAACTTGATTTTTGGACTTGCGTTACTATGCCCTGTTTCGCTCCTATGAACGCGAAATCATATGTCCATCCTTATTACAAAAAATTGAGGTTGTATATGCCCTTAAGTAGGTATTTTAGTAAAAAGAGGTTTTTATTTGTTCAAATTTCAAAATAAGACTCCCAAATAGATCAGATACGGCTAGTTTCTTCAATGAGTAAGTTCTAGAATGTGGCCTAAATAAGTGATTAGGCTTCTAGTCTAGTATTTTCGACCTTTTAGTAAAACTATCACAGAAATAGCCGAGGAAACTCCGTTTATTTCCAAGTACACTAAATATTCCATAGAGATGTCAGGGGTCGAGCGATCGATGCACGATGGGGCGCCTCAGCTAAACTATGGAGGTTAGAAAACTTTTTTGTGCACTTACACCTTGTTTGTTTTCTCATTTTTATTTTATGCTAGACAGTTTTTTATATAAAAATCGTTAGCCGTAATAATGTAAGCAGTTTTTCACGAATTTTTTACATTGAATTGTGTACCTGAATATTTTCATTCTATAAATTTAATTGTACAAGGATCATGTGTCTTTAATAGAAGCATATTATTATTATAACTATGGCTCTTCACTAGGCTGACAGGTAAATTTATGTCTGAAAAATTCACCTGCCAATCTCATTTTATTAAATCTTCCTTTCTTAGTGAATTCTGCAAAATTCACAGGAGGAACATTATAAATCAATAAAAATGATGATTTTATTCAAACGCCCGGTAAGATTAGGACAGAGATAAATCTCTTCTGCCGTAAATCATACCGAAAAAACGACTCGAAGGCAATTTAAAGAGATGCGCAAGTCAGCTTCAGTGAAGGTTGAGCTATACTTATGAGAGCCTCGAAGTATTTAAAACGACCCGTTATCACGATCGCACGATCGCTGTAACGCGGTTGAAACGTTGGGGAAAAGAAAGCAGGTACGCGATAAATAATCTTTTATTTTTAAAACGAATGGCAATGCTGATGCTCTGCCCCAGATAATTCTTCCAGACACACAGATATTTTTGTGACTCTTCCATCACTCAACGAAGTAAATTAATACTTTTAATTAGATGTCGTGAAGGAACAATAATTTTTCAAGTGGCGACACTTGAAAAATTATTGTTGCTTCCAAACCCATTTTTATTATATACCTAATATCTAGAACTTTGAAGTCGGTTTATAGTTTTTTAAAACACGCAAAGTTATTAACGTTTATGTGAGTAAAAAAAAAACTCAACTTGTATATAGTCCTATCCTAAATCCTCCTGAAGACATCCATTTGTCAAACGTCAGGAAGCGTAAAAAAGTCGTTCTTGAGTAAGGAGCTGCCTTTTACCTTCCTGCTACGATAGTTTTCTTTTAATAACGGCTTAAGGTGAGACCAACCCAGGGTTCGTACTAACCGAAAAAAGGCCGCAAAACAAACTCAAGGAGATCAAGATCTTAGTAAAAAAAAAAAAAATCTTAAAATCGAGAGTTACAGGGTTATTTATAACCCTGTATTTCATTTAAGGATAGCATCCGTGGATAGCATCGAGTTAGAATCTAAGGATAGGTAGGTATTCCTACAGCAACGTCCGTAAGCGCCGGCGTGCACATGGCAAGCCGCCACGTTGTGCATTTTGTATTTATTCAAACATAGTGATTATGATAATCATTTTTATTAAGTCAAGCTCTGCGAACATGTTTAGAAATAGGGGTCTTTAGTTAAGTACATTTTTTTTTCTTTAAAATATAATTACTTCCGTCCTAAGATTGAAAAAACATTAAATAATTTCAGGATTTTTTTCTATCGAGGGAAGTTAATAGGATCTTGTAATTGAATGCGACTTTGACTGGAGTGGATCCATGTAAATTTTTCAAATTTTTATATACGTACGTAGGACGCCCTCCGACCAGGTGGGATGACGATTTGCGAAAGACTGCTGGCAGATGCTGGATGCGGCAAGCTGAAGACAGGGCGCTATGGCACTCATTAGGGGAGGCCTATGTCCAGCAGTGGACTGGTATAGGCTGATGATGATGATATATACGAACTAGCAGCGCCTCGCGGTTTCACCACGATAGTTTCCGTACCGAATTCTAGGATATAGCATAACCTATGTCACTCCCTGAAAAGTAAGCTGTCCAATGGTAAAATAATTTTTGAAATCGGCCCAGTAGTTTTTAAGTTTATTCGATAATTCCTCTTTATAATATTAATGTAGATAATGCTATGTCACAGATGGTTTTCAAAATCACAAAAGCGCATCCTCTGCTGTAATACCTAGTCTTAAGTGGACCCTTATTTGGTGGTAATTCAACAACCCTTTACCTACCCCTTTAACATGTAGATGGGACTCGATTTTCAATTATACTAAAGATTATCTCTAAGTAAGCTGTACAGTAAACCTAAAACACGTACCTTTTTATAACTACATCGTTAACTCTTTTTACAAAAATACTACAACACCATTTACAATAGTCCTTCTGAACAAAAAAGCTTTCACAAACAAAACGTACAAAAAGTTTGTTTGATCGTCACAACTAAAACTAAGCGGACATTTGTCTTCGGGCTTACAAGCGTCTATTGTGTTGTTCCGCTTTCGACGGCTTAAAGTTAAGAGGAAGGAGAAATAGTGTTGGATATTTTTGCAGTACTATTTTTAAAAGAACTATAATTTCTTCCTTTCGTATAGCTATGAAATTTAATAAATATCTGCGGTAACCTTAAAATTTAATTATGGTCGCGCCATTGCGGTGATTATGTAATTGTTGTGAAACAAAATTCAAACTCCTTAATATTTGAGTGTATCCCATCTGGCCCAGTGACTTGGCCCGGCGCCGGGCCACATGGGAAAAAAAAGTTTTAACTGGCCTGGTGATGTGTTTACTGGGCCAAATGACACAAATCAAGTGCCATCGTCCCCGGTAAGGTGAAAAAAGAGGATACGCCTCGTAATTTATGATGCATCTACCTATGAAAGGGACTGAACTTTTACATTGTTTTTTTAAGTGTTGCGAGACAAACACTAATCCTTTGGGTATTTTTTGGATGGTAGCGTATTGGGATTTTTCTATACTTACAAAATCAAAAAAACCGTTAAAATCGATCCACAATTAACGAACAAATCGGCGATAAACATACAAAACTGTCATACATTACTGTCAAATTTTATGCTTCTTTCGATGTCGGACTGAACAAAAGATAACGCGGTACATACTCGATACCTTTATGTAGCTTTTACTTACGTCTATCGTGTAAAGCTTTGTTATAACCCTGATTTTACCCCATAAAATATAATAATTATTGACAATTGATTAGGACCGCGAAAACTTATAGTTATGTACTCTGTCACTTGTTCAATTAATGGCAGAGCTAAACGAGTATATTATCAACTAACTGTGACTTGGTTCGTAAAAAACACAAAATCTAACTTTACGTAGAGGGACTACCATAAAAAACACTAATATAGCATTTAAAACACTTATCCTGATTTAGTTTTGTGTATTTGTTTTACGAACCAAGTTTTGGTTTCTCCACACAAGTAAACACACGAGAGGTTAACAAAATGTTTAAATTATTGGCAAATTATAACAAGCGGATGAAAAACTGGCTGTATTTTCTTAAAGCTCATTTTATTTTATTTTAATTTAAAAGCTTTTTACTTTATTATAATAGGGTTACGTAACTCGCGTATGGCCTGCGATGGCTCGGCATTTTATGCAGTTAAGGGTTAGATTTCGATAAATGTGGCTTAGATATGTAGAAAGCAGGTAAGCTCCTTAAGATATCAAACGTCTTAGAAAATATTATTTTAAACGACGCCTTCTCTGAACCAGCCGAATCAAACCTTTTCAAAACCTTTTATTTACTTCATAACTGATAAATTATTTCTAATCATCTTAAATTCATAAAAGATCAATTTGATTTTTCTATTTTCCCGAAAAACCAATAACGAATCGAAAGCCATCATAAATTGTCAAAAGATTAGAGGATTCTTAATATAGGCGTAATATTTCGGGAACAGGTACCTACCTGCTCCCGAAATATTACGCCTGAAAGTACCTTTTATTAATATAACGCTGAAATTATTTACGAGCCATTACCTTGTCCCTTAGTGTGCCGTTAATCGGTAGTAAGCTCTGGGGTTGTCATAAGCATAAAATTGCTAAATGAGCACGTTTTACAGAAATGATAAAAGCATTTTGCCTCTACCTCGTCTTTGTTGTATTTAATACAGGCTTCGGATTAATTTTTCCAGGATGAAAAGTAGCCTATTTTTTATTTCAGTCAGTCTAGAACTCCATCTATACAAAATTTCAGTCCAAATCGTTTAGTTTTGGCGTGGCGAGGTACATATAAATTTCCGCATTTTTTTTATTTGTGTGATTTGAAACAGCGAAATATTACATGTTCAGTATTATTTGTTATGACCTTTTTAAATGTCCTGAAATTAATTAAGTTTGATATTACAAATTTCTCGTGCCCTCAGGAAATAATGATATTTAAGGCTCTCGACTGTACAGTGCTCCTTAACAAATAATGAAAGAAGACAATCGCGTAGTCTTTTGTTTCTTGGGGTAAAAGCGGTCACAGTCATCTTTGTACAAAGTCAAATCAAAATAAGTTATTGTATATGATGCGTTAAGGCAAATTACAACTACGATTATCTTACTAAATAACTTTATTATAGAATATAGGTGGGAAACCATACTTTCACTACGATGTCACAGAGTAGAGAGTGAGAAAGAAAAACTGACAGAAAGAGTGAGCTAGTGTTGTAAGGCGCCAATTTCAAAATTACATTTAACAGTATACTCATTGATCAAAATGTTTTGACGACCGATGTGGCGCGGTGGGCGAAGGTCTGCCTACGACGCAGAAGGTTGCGGATTCGATTCCCGCCTCGGGACAAATGTGTGTACGATCTGCAGACATTTGTTCAGGGTGTTCTGGTCGTTTTCTATGTATAATAAAAAAAAATCTATCTCTGTATTGTATTAGTATTATGTATATCAGGTTATCTAGTACCCATAACACAAGCTCTGCTTACCTTGGGGCCAGATAATGCTGTGTGAATTGTCCAGCATTATTTATTTATTTTATTTATTTATTATTTTGCTTTGATTCTAAAGTAGGTACGTACATATGAAAGTCAAGCAACTAGCTTGACTTTTGGTGCTGAGAATGAAATCTAATTTATACTATACTTCTACAGGGTGGGAAGGGACGAGGGCCGCTTGAAAACTAAAGCTTTCAATCAGTGCGTCCAACCCGTCATATTAGTCCACTGCTGGACATAGGCCTCCCCTAATGGACGCCATAGTCTTCCACTGTCTTCAGCTTGCCGCATACGGCATCTACCAGCAGTTTTTCGCAAATCGTCATCCCACCTCGTCGGATGGCGTCCTATACTCCGTTTGCCGAGTCGCGGTCTCCACTCAAGAACACGGTTACCCCAACGGTTGTCGCTTCTGAGGCAATATTTATTAGGTATGACTAATTCTACATAGTTGGTTCTTTACTGTACTTGTACTTCAACCCACTTGTTTGTTTTATACAAGCGTGTAAAATGATCTTACTAAGAAAGCAGATTGCAGTGAACTTTGCTTTCAACTTTATATTGCGTTTCTTGCGCTGGTTCTGGCAGTTTATTATATTGCAAAGTGGTGAGAGCAGCTACCCACTGAGAATATGAGTTAACAACTCGTCCTTCTGTTATAAAGTGCACTTGAAAGATTATTACTGCAACCAGGCGATGCTCAGCTGGTACAATATAAATAGGCGCTAGTACAAACTTGTGAATATATTAAATATGGGAATTAAATAAAGTACTTGCTTAATCTTAATATATAAAGGAACAAGCGATTTTCTGGGATACATAGAGAACGACCAGAATTCCCGAACAAACCTGCAGATCGTACAAATATTCGTCCTGAGGCAGGAATCGAACCCGCAACCTCCTGCGTCGCAGGCGGCTACAGAGGTCTTTAATTTGGCACAGAGATATATTATAGTCTGGAACAGCACATAGGCTTTTATCCCGGGATTCCCACGGGAACGGGATATACGCGGCTGAAACCGCGAACTGCTAGCAGCCTAAATAATAGCCTCTTATTAGCATCATTTTCTGATAATGACGCTGATAAGGGGCGTACAATACAAAACCGTACAGAGCTATAGACTAAAAATAGAGAAATAGAAATAGAGCTATAAACACAATTCCCAAACGTCTGTTACAACCAGGCACAGGCCAGGCACGGCAGGCACCCTTGCCGGAGGTGCCGCCCTGCAACCTATCTACAGTTCAATGTTATCAACAGGCACCAAGGCATATCAACTCTCAAGTGCGGAGCTTCGACGCATAACTTGAAATAAACGGCGAAAACAAGCCTATGTTAAGGCGCAGCTCGAGTGCCTATTCTTTTTGAAGGGTTCACGGGTAGGAGCACGGCTAGCGGCTGCGGAGTGTTGAGCCCCTCTCTAAAATGTTATTGACATTAAAAGCAGTTGCAAAACGAAGAGAAGTGATTTCATTTCCGCAATATTTTATTCATTATTTTATTATTCACACAACGTCATTCACTCTGTATAATATCATCATCGTCATTATCTTATGTTTTTTTACAAAAATGTGGTTTAGAATGGTTCTTATAAATAATAGGGTTTCATACACTTGCTAACTTATATGGGATGCAAATATGTATATTTGCAATATACCCAAACTAGCGCCGCCACCTACTTTATGTTATTATTCCGTTTAACAAAGGAATTTTCAAAAATCCATCTTCCAGTTTGTGATACCTATCTTATGCTTTTTTAATGCCTCGGTAATAGTTTTATTCTAGTTAGTTTAGGCAGAGATACGAAGTGGCCCTTGGTGGCCAATCAAAATCTATTTTCGTATCTCTGCCTAAACTAAGCTACTTACTTTTATAACATCACAACAAAGTGCAACAAATCACTCAAAATCATTCGAAAACTATCATCGAGTTTGTAAGAAACGATTGGATCTTTGTCATACTACGATAAGTAGTTTCTCTTGATCTGGTAGGGGCGCTACAAGGCGCTAAATATATATAATGTAAAGGAAGGACTCGAATCCGATGGAAGTATTCGGAAAATAATGCGTACAAGTCATACTAGGGCCTCTGGATATAATTTGGTGACAAGATAACTCAATATTTAACTAAGTTCCGAGCAAAATCGCTACTAAATGAATAATCGTATTTTTAGACACTATCGTCTATAAATTATTTTCATCTATTGACATTACTCTCCCCTTAAGTCAGCACTCAACTCCCGGCGTCTGTTTTGAAGACTCCTGAGAGCCACTTTCCACTTGAAGAAGACCTTCGAATGTTTACCTCAAGGCTCTATTTCTCTTGAGGATAGTACAAGATATCGTCAAAGTCTATTCCTAAATATCTGTGCAATTTATAAGTAGGTTTCTGAGAAAACCTTTGAAGAAGGCTTCCAAAAGCCATTTTTATAATGTCTCAAGTTCGTATTGAACAAATATAAAAATATTTATGAGCCAAAAACACGTGTATGACGGAGCACGGAGGTTCACGTGCTTGCAAGCCGTGTGGTGCCAGCTTAGAATTTGTGCCACTCCAACTCTTCCCGTGGGTGTCGGAAGAAGCGACTAAGGAATATACACCGGGGGGTGGGCAGCAGCGCCTCTTGCAGAATAGATTTACCACCGAACTGCGATCCCCAACCCGCATGCCCAGCGTCTAGATTAAGGGACCCACCATGAGATTAAAGCGTCCAGCAGTGGACCATTAAAAGCTGTTGAGGTTAAGGAATCCGCTCGTATCTCTAAGCTCTACATACACCCAGGAAGGCCACTCTAATAGGCAAAGACTTTTCCAACAAATGTCTGCAGATTATACACACAAATTTGTTCTGAGGTGGGAATCGAACCCGCAACCTCCTGCGTCGCAGGCAGACCTTCGCCCACCGCGCCACAGAGGTCGTCAGAAACGACGAATATGCATAAAAAAACACACAGAGCCGTACATAAAACCTCCCTCTTTTGTTTTGCCGATTAAAGAGGCAGGTCACCGAACCACGGTCGGTGTGTATCCACAGTGGATATCCCCACCTATCCGCACTAAGTCTTTTAAAGCCAGTTTCATCGTCGGCACTGCAAAAGTATAGAACACTGTCTCGATCGCTATAATTGAAGGCTGGCTTGAACAGATAAATTCTACTTAAGCCTGCTACATCCTCGGTCGGATCATCACTCAGCATCAGGTCAGACTGGTTTTGCGCTAGCCTATTCGTTTACAAAGGGGTGTTCTTTATGCTTGTTTTTTACGACCTACGTCGACGTGTAAATATTCGTCACCATAGGCACAGATTTAAAAAATATTAATAAAGCACCTTCTAGCCCCAAGCTAAGCAGAGCTTGTGATAAGGGTTTTAAATTTCATCTGCGTTCTACAAAGAATAAAATAAGTCACAAATCGTCAACTATTTTCTACTTACATATGATAAGAAAATACTTTAGAAAATGGACTAGTATTTTTTCAGAATTTGAAAAATTGAGAGTTATGGGCTATAACTGAACATACAAAATAGCAAACAAAAAAGGATCTCGCGAGAAACCCGAAACGACTAATCCTAAAACATCTTGTGAAATTACATTAGATCTAAACTATATAGCTCAACATCCACATGAAGGTCCAAAACATCAGACCAAATCCCCCTAACGACATTCCTACTTACTTCCTAACTTGGAGCTAAGTTTGAACTAAGTTCGAAGTGTTCGCAGATTCTCGAGAGCGAAACGTGGCCCAAGTTGATTACAAGTTGCGTAATTCAATACATTATTGCTTGAGAAGGAATTATTCCAATGAATATTTTTAAACTTACGCGATCTGAACAAATAATGAACTATAATTAACCTATATTATAACGGGTATTTATCGCGACATATCAATAGATTACCTACACACTGCTGTGGTCACGGGATGACTGGCATCATTATGATGGGTTATATAGTATTGATGATGTTTATCATGTCCTAATGGAATTTGTTCGAAACACAAACGAACGACTTTGTGTTTTTGGAGTGAATAACAAATATGATGTTGGTATGCAGCAGTATGATGTCCAATCATCTGTCTGAAGAAGCTCGAAAAATGTACAAGCTTAATTTAGCCTTTTTAATTTATTTTTGTAGAGATTAGTTTTTGTTTTTAGTTTTCACACAGCACCATCTAGATGGTGCTGTGTGAAAACTAAAAACTTGCTTGAGACTAGTCTCAAGCTAGGCAGAGCATGTGTTATGGGTACTAGAAAACTGATAAAATTTATACAATAAGAATTAAACCCTGTCTTAGAATAGTTGATAAGGTACATAGTGTCTTTTGCGGGTTAACTACAAAACATGACAATAAACAAATAAATAATGGTGGACAATTCACGCAGCATTATCTAGCCCCAAATACAATCTTGTTTGTATTGGGTGAATAGCAACGTTTATCCCCGTTATATAGCCTCAAATACTTTATATCTTATTCAATAATAATTATTATTAAGATTAAAAGTCTTATCCCGCCGTAGAGTGTATAGATTGGCAACTCTCTTGACAAACTCCAAATTCGCTCAAAGAACAGGAAGTTTCATGAAAATTCGTCTTTACAACAATATAGCTAAAATCTGTCAAATTAAGAGCAAAAGTGTAACTGAGGCTAAACATACAATAAAAGATTGGCTTAGTACATTAAACTATCATAAAACAGAAGAGATTCTACAAACTTCTAACTAGAATACTTAACTATTTTTATTTTATTGTTATTAATTGTTTTTTTTTCTTTTCAATTTAATAAACTACTGTACTTACTATAAAATTAATGTTGTAATATTTAGTACTTCCTCATTAGTTTATTTTTGTTATTTTCACAGTAAACTGTCCGTAACGAATTAACCAATGTTCAAAACTTTCGCATTTATGATTTCTTCGATACAGGCTTAGCCTAGTGAAGAAATCAACAGACAACTTCAATACTAGGTATTAATAGCTGTCTGCAAATGACATACATATTGTTACTCTTCTTTTGTATGTACGTTAAATGTTTATCTTCCTAAATACTCCCTAAATACGATACCTTTCTTGTTTTATTCATAAATAAATAGTTAATAAAAATATCTATCAATCAGCTTATATTGTCAGCTAAAAGCAATAAAAAGTTATATGTTTTTTTTGTTCGCTTCGTGGCTTTTGGTGACTTGTAATTTATTGCAAGGCACAACGTTTACGTTAATGTTGTTGAAATTAAATTTGCTCGTCCAGACTTTAACGATAAATTTAGACCAACATGTTCTCAAAACACGAAAAACTAAAGTAAAGTAATTACTCAGGCCTCACAGGCCGACGGCCTATCTGTTGGCTGTCACTGCATTATTTATAACCCTACACACTGGCCCGAATAAAATTAATCAGAGCGATCGGTTTGATAGAAACTTATTTGTCATCATTACACTGGACTGGGAACCTCTCTAATTTGTCTTGATTTCAAATATACATATGTAGATTGTAGACATCGTCATAAATAGGTTATCATAGGGTCAATCAAATAAATATATTACAGACCGTTGACCGTAAGATGTCACCTGCCTTGGGAAGAATGGCAGGCGACATCTCACGGTGAACGGAACATCTATTCTTTCAGGGATTCGAACCCGCGCTCCACCCCTCAGTACGGGTCGTAAGAGTCGTAAGTAAGAGCTCCCAAAGATTTTCAGTGGAACCGACTAAGGTTTCGTGGCTTAGTTGGTTAGAGCATACCCGTACTGGGGGAGCACGGGTTCGAATCCCAACAAAATCGAAAATTTTTGGGAACTAGAACAAAAATCCTTCGAATCCATTTGTTCACCGTGAGATCTCTCCTGCCTTGAGATGAATCCTTCCAAAGGCTGGGGACATCTTACGGTGAACGGTCTGTTCATACTATAACTCCTCACTCTACTACCTTGCCTTACTGGTAAGACTCCATGAATCGCCACTGCCTCACATCCACGAAGATATCAGTGGGTTAAGATGGTTCTTCAGATCGTGATATGTTTGTGGTGGAATGAATGGACGTAATGTTAGTTAGTATGCTCTATTGTGAAAGCGTTGAATGACCGATTTCGTATATTAAAATGAATATTAAGAGTTTTTTTTTTTTTTGTTAAAATTATATATAATTTGATATCGACATTTTTGTAGAAGATTCAGTAATTCTACATTTCTTTTTCTCTAATATTTGTGTGTTATTTGTTTGTATATAAATTAAAATTAATTAATTGGTGTTATTGGCACTGACAGCTGACAGCACTAACTTCAACTACAGACCAACAGACTCTGTAGGTCTGTAGTTGAGGGTATTCTTGGTCTTTTCTAATAATTGGCGACCAAAGAATCCACGTTAACTATAATGCACACTAAAAATTTATATAGTTTATTGATTATAGTTAGTATACAGTATACTGTAAGACCTAACTAGCTTGTTTTGTTTCTTACCTGAGCAATTAATCGATACCAATAATACCCCTCTTTCTTAGATAAGACAAGAATTAGGCAGTTATTTTGCGATAGAGCCAAGAACATCGGCCTTTTCCCACGCATTTGATTTAGCGAGGAACTTGAATTACAGGCATCGTGTAGGTAAATTGACATAGGGAAGATAGAGGAATATCTAATGTATTTACACTTTGAAATCCAATTGCTTTGATGTATTTCTGGTCCTGAGCGCCGTAGCTACTGTATTTACTGAGCTATGTATAGGTACCTCCTCGTTTTCAACAAGAAACATGTTTTAACTTGTTGCATACAACTAGTTATAAACACATACAACACGTATAAAACACATCTGAGTTTACACTTATGTCTACGACATGTTTCAAATTCGTCTATTGACAGCGTTCTCACTTCAAAAACTAGTCGTGTTTTAGACAAAAATATTGTTTTTGGTGAAAACGAGGGCTGTATAATACTAGTTAAAAGCAAGTTTTATACTCTCTCCATCCTAGGTGGATAAAGTTTAACTTTTTATTTTTACAACAAGTATCAATAAACATGTCCAAAACAAGTAGACAGCGAGAAGACCACAAAAACATGTTACACAAGTTTTTTATCCAACATATTTTAAAGATGTTTAGGTACGAGTGTAAATTGTCAAATACATTGTAGGTTTACAGGCAGGTGAAAACGACGGGTTAGGCCCCCCGCGCACTAGGCAGATTGGCTGTTGCAACCAGTCGAACATATGGGAGCTCGCGCACTAAGCAGCCACGCACTCTCGCTGCGGCAGCTATTAGAACGCTTCTGATTGGCTGGCTGCTAAAATATTTTTGACTGAGGTAACCTGGTTGTATAGACAGGTTGCCTAGTCCGCAAAAGGGCCTTAACTACACGAGAAGCGGCCGAAGGCACCATCGACTGTTTGCTTGTCACACGACGCGGACTAAGCACGCTAATAACGCACCTACTCTACGGGCACTCACTCTCCTTAACAAGTTTCTTCTGGAGTTCCAACATGTTGACATATTTGATGACAGCCTAAGTTCAATTTATAATCAGTTAAGATCTTATCTAAGTTTTCACTAGTTTTAAATCCTTTGTATTATATGTAGATAGTTAACGTTTTGGACTAAGTAGTCTGTAAGTTAATTAGCTTGAATAAATAAATATCTAATATCTTAAGATAGACAGAGACGATAAAGATGCTCTCTCATCGTAAACATTCCCCTGTAACATGATAGCCACTTTTTAACATTGCAAAACATGTAATAAACTACAACTTCTTATTTCATGGCTTGCTGTGCTTGCTGCTACAACTCTGCTATTGTCCATGTCAAAAGAGTCATAAATTTTATTAATGTATTCATTAGTGTAATCAGACAGTGAATATTATCCGTATTTATATCTATTAATAAATTCAGAGAAACAAAAACCGAAATACCACGTATTTTATTAGGTTTTATTTAGTTGTCCAGTTGTTAATGGAAGGGTACGCTACGTCACGACAAGGTCACGTTCGTGACGTCATCGCGTGATGGCACGCTTGTTAATGTTGTTGAAGGGCCATCAATGTCAAGTTTACTTGAATATGACGGGCAACGTGGAGCTTGAAACGTTATTTGTCACTTCGCTTGAATTATGCCGCTTTAGAGGACGTCTAAGCTGGTATCGTCTCACAGGGAAATACTAATCGGAACTATTTACGGATGTCCAGTTTTTTTTAACTACAGCTTATTATTTTTTGGACTTAAGACGCGAGAAATTTTGTTATGGTTTTCCTGTACCTATGCATTTTTATACAAAAAATATACCTACTATGCTACATTCGCTGGCCATTTTCCTTTTGTATGTTGAGCAAAACCCAAAACGCGTTACCGTTTTTAGCACAAGATGGAAATGATGTTTTCTCCTTGTAAAGGTTTTTACGATAATATCAAAAATTGACGGATCGACGGCAAGGGGGTGATCCTTCACTTGAAAGCGTCATAAAAAGGCGCCAAACACCTCTTTATTCTGCTTATCTAGTTATTGTAGCTCTTTTTTGGGTTCGGCACAAAACCGACTACAAAATAGAATTATGTAGATAATATTTTTGAGTAACTTCTGACGGCCTATTTTAAATTAATATAATTTATTTTTTTACTCTCAGATTAAACTGAAATAAGCAAAACAATGCATACACTCAAGTCGGTAGGTAATTTAAGACACACAAAAATATAGAATAGATAGAGTATTACAGCCATTTTAGAAAGGTGCCTCTGTTAGATTCTATAGTGTTAGTGAAAAAATTGCAAAAATTTTATTGAAACAACTGCCATAAAAACGCACTGTAAATTTATATTTTCTTCTTGGACGCAGTGGACGCCATATTGCCACGGTTATGACGTTAGTTGGTTATAAATAAAATAAATTAACAGCAAAAACAGATTTTAAAAACAGAAACTTTGAATTATATGTATATATTTTTTGTTTTAGTTATTTGAACTAAAACTAACATTTTCAGACTGCTTTTCCCTAAGCTATCTTAATAATATATTTTAAAATATTTCTCCTATAGTGTAAAATACCCTAATTGTTCAATATAAAACAACCAATAACATTTCACAATACTGACTGACCTTTTCATCTTACGAGGCGCAGAAAGGCAAAAAAGACGGGTATAAACAAAAAGGTTTCACCAAACTCCTTTTATAACAAAATAACTTTTTCTGCCTTTCATAAGACCTTCTCAGAATCGCCAAATGGTATCAATAAACTTCGTAACCCCTGAGGTCCTGAAATAATGTCCTTTTTCACTTTTACTTTTGATTCTTATTTTTTCTTATGAATTCCTGATTACTTATCTATATTATTTTATTTCTAAGCTTTAGAGCAAGATGAGGAACCTTAATTATGTCAGAATTTTGACAAAACATACTCGTGGGTATGAAAACAATTCAACTGGTATTGACGATTTGACGACCTCTGTGGCGCGGTGGGCGAAGGTTCGCCTGCGGCGCAGGAGGTTGCGGGTTCGATTCCTGCCTCGGGATCGGGACAATCGTTTGTACGATGTGCAGACATTTGTTCAGGGTGTTCTGGTCGTTTTCTATGTATAATAAAAATATCTATCTATGTATTGTGTTGTATTGTGTATATCAGTTATCTAGTACTTACCCATAACACAAGCTCTGCTTAGCTAGGGGCTAGATAATGCTGTGTGAATTGTCCAGCATTATTTCTTTTGTTTATTCTGCTAGGTACCTACATATTTTTTTATTAAGTGGGTAGGAATACATTTAAGAAATCAGACGACAGTGGGCCTTTTATCAGTAATCTTTTAGCATCGTATTAATAAAACGAAATGCTTTTTCTCCGAGTCAAAAATTCAAGTTGCATTAAATTTATACTCGTACGATGAGGTTATAGTACCTTCCCTTAATTTAACTTACTCCACGACCGCGTTCAGTACCTTACAACAAGGTACTAAAATGTTTACTTCCAGTTGCACCCGACTGTACTTATTTCCTATTTCATTTCCCATTACTATTCCGAGCGTAATGTTACTTTCATGTTTTATATTACGGAACCCAGTACGACCTACTCACCCTTGCCCGTAATTCTCACCCGTGATGTCTCCATTAAGGAACCATTTTCTCGATTGCGTCGCTGCGTTGAATTTTTAAAGCAAAACAGATCTTATTACTAAGGGAAATGGGTGTGTAACGGCGTGAGAAGGCAGAAACTGGGACATGTGAGATAAACGTGTTTTTACACGAATATCTTCTAAAGGAAATGATACCTTGAACGTGCTGAAATGTCATGGGAGATGTGATTTTCTTTTCAGGAAATACAATGTTATGTCAACGGTATCCATCTACTCTAAGGGTGGAATTCCATTCGTCAAATATCTTCGTCAAGTTTCGATACCCAACGATCAGATTTCTTTGACGGATGCCCATTCCACTCGACATCTAAATCCAAGAATCCTTTGTAAATTTATTAAATCTTCGTAGAAAATTACCCTAGTGCCAGTTACGCTCTATCACTATATAGTATAAAACAAATTCGCTTCCCGTTGCCTGTCTGTCCCTATGTATGCTTAGATCTTTAAAACTACGCAACGGATTTCGAAGCGGTTCTTTTAATAAATAGAGTGATTCAAGAGGAAGGTTTACGTATACATAAGTAAGTAAAGTAAAGTTTTTATTCGTAAAAGGCACTGATAACATGTTAAGTAATGATTAGTAGTATAATATATCTAGGTGTAAAACTAGGTATTGTTACTCGTCGTCGAGTGACTGTCTTCCGTACTAGTTATGTACTGCATTACGGCAAGAAGTCTTGCTCTTCCCCAAATGGTAGGCGTTACAATTTGTAGTAGGTACACAACTTATTGCATAATATAGTAGAAGGCCCTTAAATAAAAAACCCTAAATTAATATTACTTACAACCAGATATTTTACCCTGTTACTATAAATACAAGTTCATTTAAAAAAATAAACAATTCAGGTTATTGCCTAAATAAAATGTTATCCGAGCGTCGTGTCGGCGTCGTTAACAAATAATCAGATTGGCTTTATGTTCACAATTACGGCTAAAACTACCCTCAGGGCTAGCTTGTTTTACTTTTTGGTGTTACTGGCCTAAAATAGGCTTTGTTGATAGCAGGTTTGAGAATAATTTCGTTTGATTCTGTTTCGTTTAAACTGATGAAAGTTTTAAGTAATGTTTTTTCCTAAAATAAACTCAACGAATTTTAAATTAAATGAAGTTCTAGATTGTTTGCAACAGTCAGTGCAGTTAGCTCAGTTGAGCTGACTCAGACAATTGAGCTAACTCAGACTGTTTCAAACAGTCTAGAATAGAAACAGCCTAGAATAAGTGCCTATTTTTGTGAATTAATAGCCTTCTACTTTTTCATCTTCATTTATTAATCCTTCTACTTTTAGAAAAAATCTAGACCCAGTGCAAATATTTTCAGAAGATCAGATCATGTAAACATATACCGCGGCAAGAAACGAACTACATCCACAGAATAATTATATGTATAGCCGTATCATATATACATTTATACAACCTGCGGTCTCTAAGAAATTCTGCAGTGTGCACCTTTACTAACATATTATTACGTACCCACCCTTTACTTCCTTGATTCGGGCTCGGATAGCTGTAGAATACGATGTAGTTACTACAGTTTTCACGATAACTAACCACGTGACGTCACTTGGCGTGAGACCTTGGTGTGCACGATGCTTTATAGAACAAATATTTTCTATGATAATATTTAGTAGCCTTTTGCCGTGGTTCTATTTGATTAGGTTAAGGCTGTGCTGCGAACAATCATCGTGCTTTTTTTATTTTTGTGGAAAAAGTATTTCGATACCACAGCTTTTTGAACAAATTCCAATTTATTTCTTCATAAAATTGTTTTTGCGCGATCGTGTTCATTGGGTGAGGCGTATGTCCAGCTGTGGACTAATTTATGCTGATGATGATGTAGAATTGTGAAAAAAACGCATATTTTCGCAGTACGGGTTGGACATTTACCTGTTCGCAATTGCGGTTAGTAATTTAGATGTCATTTTATAATAGCCAGTCAGCTGGTTAATTGTCTTGTTAAGTAGCCGGTAGGCTTAAAAATCTTTAACAAATCTGATTTCACACGAATTTGAGTCCCCGTTTAAAATCTTCTGCATTGAAACCCAGCAACTGAAATCGAGGTTTGCTTTGAAATTGGCAATGAGTTATACATACTAAGTCCTCTACTACTAAAATATGAAATAAAACCAAAAAACGTAAAATATTTTACACAGATTAATGTCACGGTAATGTGTAAAAAGCGTAAAGACATCGGGACATGCAAGACTTTTAATGACTCATGCATGTTCCATATGTTCGAGTCGGTAATAAAGCTGTATTTTTAAGAACATTCGAAATTGCAGTAGTAATTTAATTTAAATGGTACCTAAGATATTATATACTTTTCAAAATACTAAAAACTGACTGCTAAGTCCTTAATATTTACACATTTTTTTAGGTTTTTCAGGAAAAATACTTTTTTAATATTTTTTTTCTCCACACAACAAAAGGCTTTGTCGCTGAGCGACCACATCGCCTGAAAAATACTTATTCCTCCGGATATAATTTTGTGCTCGGGATGATCGGTATGAACTTTCCAAATCGGTCCATAAAAGACAGAGAAATCGACGAAAAAAAAACATGCAGACGATCATAGAAACTCTTAAAGATATAATAGATAGAACGCTTAAAAATACTGCTAAATAGGGAAACCCATTAGTAGTAGATCATGGATAAACGAGTTTTCGTATTCCTTTTAACCCAAGTCGTAACGTTGTATTAACCATAAGTTACTTCCTAATCTAGAAATCTGTTGAATTATATTTAGTAACAAGTTTCGATTTTTTTTCTATTCGTTTGTTGTACACAACATTTCTTATTTATATGTAAATTTTCATGAAAATATTTTTTAAACCAAATTCCTTTTGCAATATTAAGCAGTGTTTAAATTTATACTTGTTTTTAAAAGCTTTCGGAAATAATCAAAAAATGTTTTGTATTATAGATAAAAAGGGCTACTGTGCTGCCTGATTTCTTTATTTCGTACATTTACTTCATTTCATAATGTACAAATAAGTAAATAACTATGCTGTACAATTCACACAGCATCATCTAGCCCCAAAACACATCATGTCAGCTAGATAACAAACACACAAAAAACTATTGTTGTTTGATGGTATGCATAGGTTTATCATTTTTATATATTTTTTCCCCCGACCAGGTGGGATGACGATTTGCGAAAGACTGCTGGCAGATGCCGGATGCGGCAAGCTGAAGACAGGGCGCTATGGCACTCATTAGGGGAGGCCTATATCCAGTGGACCAGTATAGGCCGATGATAATGATGATGATATATTTTTTTACATGCTCAATTGTCTAATGGTAGCTCTAACATTAAGTTTGAGTAAACACCTAAATTACACGAACAACATTATCCTCTGCTAAAACTTGAGTTATTTGTTTCCCATTAAATTCAATCCGCAAAGCTTTCAAAAGTCAAAGCCTTCAAAGTCAGGGATATCAATAACTTCCCAACTTTCATTTTGTGCTGCCTTTATACCGTTATACTCTTTAGGGTTCTGTATCAAAAGGGTGCCAACTAACAGGACCCTGATACTAAGCCTCTGCTGCCTGTTTGTCTGTCTGTATTTTGTGCTGCAAATAACTTGTTAAAAAAAACAATTGTTACATAGCGGAAACCACACAAAACCTTAACAATCGCTGTATCTCTTGAACTGTGTTACATTGATAAAATATATTCTTGCTATTAGTTTGTTTTATACTTAATTGCGCATACAAACAAATAAAAATAAATACAATATTATTTTAAAACAAAGCCATTTTTAGCCACATTTATTTTAATCTATTTTAACACAAAATAGATAGTATTAATAGAAAATCTTAAAATAGGTGGCTACTTGAAATTTTCCCTATAATCTTTATAAAAACAAATTTGTTCATCATCATCATCATCAGACTATATTTGTCCACAGCTGGACATTTGATATATGACAAATTTTGTTCGATTAAAAAATATCATATTGACTAATCTTTTTGGACGGCACCGAACCCTTCATATTATGTAAATCTGACTCGCACTTGGCTGGTATTGTTTTCCGTTTCGCTTCTTTTTTCGCATACTTTGCTCTTTTTTCGTCAAGGATAATCACGCACAGGCCATAGAATGATGGAAAAGTTCAATTCGAGATATTTTGCTTTCCATTTTTTCTTTAAGAAGTAAGATAAATTCCCTAATTTTTTATATGTATAAAAAACTAAGGGCTATCTTATTGATACAGTGGTACATTACGTGCCTTTTATGATGTCACATCGGCTAAGGATGCTTAAGGAAGCAAATAGATTTATTGAAGATAATGATAATTCTAACAATATTACTAGATATGTAATATTATTATATTATATATATAATATTATTATTAGATAGCTTAATTGTTTCTATTGTAAATACTAGTTTTAATTTAAATTTGTTATTTGATTGTTATTTTCTTTCTGAATAAAGCTTTTTAATGTTAAAAAAACAATATTACGATACGATATGCTATGTTAATATATTAATATCTAATTAACATACCTGAAAACAAAGAAACGACAATTATAGCTTCCTTTTCCTATTTAAATTATTTTCACAATTTTATTCGAACACACGAGTCTTGTTTTATAAAAGCATCCTCCATTAGCTTTTCTGACATGACATTTAAGAGTAGCTGTCAAATTGTCAGTGTATCCGATCAATCATTTAACACAACACAGTACAAAGCGCACCAGAATTCAAATTATAGAAGTGTTCCATATTTTCTTAACAATAATAAAAAAAAAAAAAGATTTGTTTGAATTGAAAAGGCTCCGAAACTACTGGATCGATTTGAAAATTCATTACACCATAAGAATCCTACATTAACCCTGATGAACATAGGCTATAGAATATACCCGTGCGAAGTCGGGAAAGACGCCTTGTATTTAATAAATGAGGTGGGCCAGTCTTATTGTTCAGTTTATTGTCAGGTTTCTTTTTGTTTGATTTTTAGCGAAGTGCTCGTTCAAAGACAAAGCTTAACTAATTAAAAGTTCTTGACTAATTAAAAAAACATTATTTCTTTTCTAAAAGGAGGTTGAGATTAAAGAATATACGAGATAATAATCACAAGATTCAAGACAAAGAAACGGAAGTCAATCTAAATTACTTCATTTTTGAAGTAAAACCATCAAACCGGAAGGGAGGGTCAAGAGGCATTTTTCCTCGTTCAAGTACCTCATCATCATTTCCCTAATATCTCGGGAAGTTTATGTTCAATAGGGGTCGTTTTGACCCCACCAGATGCGAATAATAATGCCAAGGAATCTACGGGTCTACGCAAATGGCTTTAGCTACGTCGTAGAGCGTCTACGAAATAGCTGCGAAAAGCTCTACGCGGGGTCTACGAAGCCAAATTTCGCTCCCGCACACGTCCGATTTTCTGTCTGATGGGTGTATTCGACTATCCGAAGACGATGTGTGTATTTACAAATGTATGGAACGAATGCTTTCGGA
Source organism: Eupithecia vulgata (assembly GCA_946478455.1). Classification (NCBI taxonomy): domain Eukaryota; kingdom Metazoa; phylum Arthropoda; class Insecta; order Lepidoptera; family Geometridae; genus Eupithecia; species Eupithecia vulgata. Next base: position 2,376,524 of record OX297877.1, read on the forward strand.
TAGTCGAATAAGCCTATCCTTAGACAATTTCATTCGACAATCAGACAAAAATCGGACGTGTGCGGCCGCTCTTATACATTTTGAAATCACATACTAAGAAAGGATCATAATTACGATAAAATAATAATAATCAATGGGTGATTCACATAGTATTATCTAGCCCCAAGTTAAGCAGAGCTGTATTATGGTTATTAAATAACTGATATACATAATAAATGGCGCTCATTAGGGGAGGCCTATGTCCAGCAGTGGACTGGTATGGTACTATAGGCTGACGATGATGATACAAAACATATATTATAATATATAAACAATAGAATACATTTCATAAGTAGATATTTTTTATTATACATAGAAAACGACCAGAACACCCTGAACAAATATTTGCAGATCGTAAAAACATTTGTCCCAGGGCGGGAATCAAACCCGCAACCTCCTGCATCGCAGGCAGACCTTTGCGCACCGGGGCACAGAGGTCGTTACAGTATTTGATATCTAGATCTAGGGATCACAAAAGATTCACATTTAAGCACCATTTTTCATCTGGGGCGGTTGAGTGACAAAAACTTTATACCTTGAACATTTTTAATCCGTTGTCACTGTAACCTGTCAGCTTACACCGATACGGGCAGCAATGAATGAATGAATCAATACTTTACTGAACTTATAAAAAATAAATAGTACAAAATGCGGAATTATCGTTGAAAGCGATTTCTTCTAGGCGATCTTGAGACTCAGCTTACACCGACATACGACACGATGCCACGAAAAATGAAATGATTAACAACCAAAGACATGAATTGGTGTAGATGACTTTCTTGTGGTGGGTTATTCTCATCTCTCATTAAAATCTATTTATTTCTCTATCACCCATGAGCTAGTGAGATAGCTATGCTTGGAGTTTCTCTGAAGGATAGGATTCGCAACGAATACATCCGACAGAGAACCAAGGTTATTGACATAGCTCAAAGGATTAGCAAGCTGAAGTGGCAGTGGGCTGGCCATATCTCGAGAAGAACCGACAACCGCTGGGGTAAACGTGTTCTTGAGTGGAGACCGCGACTCGGAAAACGTAGTGTAGGACGCCCTCCGATCAGATGGGATGACGATTTGCGAAATACTGCTGACAGATGCTGGATGCAGCAAGCTGAAGACAGGGTTCTATCGCGCTCATTTGGGGAGGTTTATGTCCAGCAGTGGACATAGTATAAGCTGATAATGATAATTCTCATCTCTAATTCAAATTAATTTATTTCTCTATGAGAACACCCATGTGCCGAACATGCCTCCCTCAAACGAGAGGTGTTCTTCCACAATCTCCTCGTAATTTCCTCTTCTTCCTCTTCTACAGCTTTATTGGCCCACTGCTGAAAGAAAGAATTGAATTAAACACGCCATCGCTAGATAATGCTGTTTGAATTTTCCTTGTTCGATAAGAGCTAAAGCTATATTTCTAGTTTTAACCAAATCAAAAGTGCAACACAAACATAGTAAAACCTACATAGGTCCTAGGTACGCTAAGTTCTTTACTATCGATCGAGAAATAGCCGAGCTAACGCAATTAGTGACTGGTTCACCTTGTACTTATTACACCCAGGCGATAGGAAGCCGGGGTTGACTTAACGGGAACGGATAACCTTCTAATTACGGTCTTAATATTGGAATTAAGTGCTGTTGAAAAACACGATTTTAGCTCTATTTTTGGAGGTCATGAATTTTGTTGATTTTTAACTTTTGTGGGTCCATTATTTATTTTGAAGATTCATTATAGTACAGTTTGGAATAATATACAAAACTGTATTATGTCCCAATATTATTTTATAGATAAAAAAAAAGAATAAACGATAATAGTACTTTATTTTATTTTATTAGGGATAACAAACACTTAAATATAAAATTATTATTAGCATAAAATTATTTCTAGAAGTGAACCAGCCCCGTTATCCGCAAGTTACTGTAATGTTTCTATTTTCTTTTCGACATTTTAAATGCTTTTTTTATGGCACCTATCGATTAAATATTTTATTCTTTGGATTATTAGCAATGTATAATCTGTGTCAGTGTCTCAAATAGATTTATTAGAGACACTTTTCAAAAATGGGTGTAATAATAGGATATACCTAATACATTATTTTACGTTATGCGACTCAGAGTAGACCGGAGCTTGACAATTCAGGGACATAGACAAAGGTTTCCTGGAAGAGATTACTATTAGCGATAGGGCCGATTGTACAACATTAGACTGATATAGTTTGTTTTAAGTTCCTGTTTTATTTTTGTTTTTATGGGTTGATAGTGCATTATGCTATCCTATTCTATTGGGTATTCAAAAGTAAGCCTATAAATGTTTCTCTACGCCAAAACTTTTGATCGTCCATTTTGCATAGGTTATAAGAACTAGACTTGAAATAACATTCCGACCTTTGCTTAGGAAAATAGCGTGCAAACCCCCGGGCAGAAACCAGGTTTTAATATAAACTTTATGGATACGAGCTTGAATCCAATAAAACAATTCAGGGCACCGCTGACCGCAAACATAAAGCTGGCTGTAAAGTTGTCTCATAACGGAGGGCGATAAAAATCACGGATCTCGTTAGGTATCGAATAAAAATCGATTTTTTTTCCTTCCGTTGGTGTAATAATAGGTACAGAGTTAATTATTCTAACAGCGATCAGAGATTTATCTTTGACGCGCTCTCCTTATGCAGTTTCTTTCCGTAATGAAAACATCCGACAGATAAGCAAAGTTATCAACTTAGCAAAGCTAAAGTGGCAGTGGGCCGGCCATATATCGCGAAGAACCGACAACCGCTGGGCAAAACGTGTTCTTGAATGGAGAATGCGACTTCGCAAAAGTACTGTAGGACGCCCTCCTGCCAGGTGAGATGACGACCTGCGAAAGACTACTGACAGATGCTGAATGCGGCAAGCTAAAGGCAGGGCGCTATGGCGCTCATTAGGGGAGGCCTATGTGCAACTGTGGACTGTAATAGGTTGATGATGATGATGCTGAAGGTAGAATACCAAAATTAGATTATAGTAGGCAGAGATACGAAAACAAAAATTTTGGCAGCCACCGCGAGCAACTTCGCATCTCTGCCTAAACAAGGTTCTATTCCATTTTGATAACTTGCAAATTTTGAGAAAATCTCGCGGCATTACTCGCTTTTTATCTGGAAAGGTTTAATGGTAATTTCTGGGATAGAAATGACCATAAAACTCTTCCAGATGGGAACTGATTGATAGGTTTAGAGCAGCCTATGTTATTGGTGGTTTAGACTACTGTGTATATTATGTAAAATTTCAGCCCGATCCTTTCAGTTTTGGTGACCGAGTTTTGGCGTGAAGAGATAACAGACAAACATCCATTCATCCAAACGTACAAGATTGACTTTGACAACAATTTGCCACATTCCCATCACGCGCGAATTGTATCTATTTATTATTCCTATGCCAAAAAACACTATACTGCACCAATCTACTTAAAGCATTTCTTGTTTGGGCATAAAAAAATACACTTTAAAAAACGCTCTAAAATAATACGCTTTAGAAAAATCATTGTCATGAAATTTTCGCCGTTATCGTAGGTACCCAAAAATGTGTTTCTCAATTACTAATTTGAGATGTACATTCTTGGTTTTTGTTATACTTATTTCATCAACTTATTTATTTCCACAGAAATAACCAAAGACACTTTCTTTTCATTTGATTTTTCTTTTTACATTCAAATTAGGCGTCTAGATCCGGTCCCGCTAGATAATCTAACTTAGAATACCAAAAATATCAATGAAAGTAAACCAAGTCTATAAATATTAAACATTTCCAAGGCAGTGGCTGATACGCGTGTTATCCGATAAGGCAAAACACCTTCGGTAAAATTAACGGAATAAGCTAGCAACCCTGAATTTCAGAACGAATATGATCCGTGCCTGTAGGGTGTTTGTGTCAACGGCTAAATAACACAGATGTTTGGTTTCTAGAATGTCAATGAAGCTAAATTATTCTACCTTCTATACGATTAAAGATTCGTTGATTGACTCTACATTTGTCAAAGGAAAATAAATAATTTCGTCACATTCTATACTTAAGGACTTATCTGTCAAAACGAAATAAATTTAATTTTCATTTGAAATTAACAGCTAAGACTTTTGTCCTCTCACATAAAGACTCGACTTTTTGGTGTTCCATTTACAAAGAACTTAACATACATTTAACTTGAATTTATTTAAAAAAATGGAACTGAAACCGTCTTCTTGGTGATTTTTGTATGTTTCTATCTAGACTGATTCTTCCTCCATGGTTTAATGCGTAGCGTAACTTAGCGTTGTGTATAACGAAGACATAAAAAGTTGGTGTTAGCTCATCTCGGGAATTACTTGTTTTCTAGAAATTGAACAGCAAGTGAATGTGGTTTTTATAATACCTAAAAATCACCCTTAGGTACCCGAAAAAAAAACTTGACAACTGTCCCGCGGCAGATATCAAACTCACAATGTTCTGCGCGAGGTCCTCAGAAATGTTAAGCCCATTGCACTTTTAAACCAGGATTGGGTCGACCGTTGAGAACCACAATTATTGATAATTTATCAGCATTTCCTTTTATGAATAAAGCTACAATGAGAGACACCACCACCATGACGTCACAGGGCGGAATTAATCTGAGACGTGTGACGTCATGAGAAGCCCACACATGAAGGAGCAGCACTATAATCAATGCGCGACCTGAATTAAATGATACCGTTCCAAACACGGTCTCATATTTACTCTCTTCTTCTCAGAATGTTGCTTATTCCATTTCCAAATAAAAGGTAGAAATTACGTCATAGAAGGCGTACTAAAATGCGGGAAGGAAATCTCGTTGGAATTTCATTTTCCACGCGTTTAGCGGAAGAGAAATGTGTATGAAATTTTATTTCTAACTTGTTATTTGTTTTGATTTCCTCAAAAATCAGCCGGTAGTTTATGGTTATTTTCAAAAGAGGTCAAACAAAAAAAAAAACTTCAAATCCCACATTACAATATTGTATAATTATACAGTGTGGAAATTAAACTCAGGCCCTGGAGGGAAACTACTTAAAATCCTTAAGCTAGCTCATTTTACTTAAAGGAGACATTCCTTTATTTTTAAAAAGAAACAAATCTGCATTAAAATATTTTTTTAAACTCGCTTGCTTCGCCCGGGGCTCGAACCAACTAAAATTTAAAAAAATAAACACTCTTTATTTTATTATACTAATCGGTAGTATTAATATTCAGGATAAAGTTTCTCTAAAAAATATTTGGTTACTGTTCACTTTTAACAAGTAAAAGACACGTAACAGTTCTGTTATCTCTCCAACACAACACGATTAGATGGCCTGCAAGAAGTCCAGACCTGACGCCCATGGACTTCTTTTTATGGGGTCATGTAAAAAATGTTGTTTATGAAACTTGCTATGAAACCGTTCAAGAGCTAAGGATTGCGGTAGAAAATGTTATCAGGGGCATACACCACAACACTTTGCTGAAGGCTACAAGAAATGAATTTCAACGGCGACTAATGTTGTGTAGCCGGAACGACGGGGCTCATTTCGAACAATTTATCAGTTAAATAATTTAAGTGTTACAAAATTGATAGTAAAATAAAGTTGATGTTAGATTTAACGATTATTTTTATTTTTAAGACCAAATGTTTGTTACAGAAACTTTATCCTGAATATTAATACTACCGATTAGTATAATAAAATAAAGAGTGTTTATTTTTTTAAATTTTAGTTGGTTCGAGTCCCGGGCGAAGCAAGCGAGTTTAAAAAAATATTTTAATGCAGATTTGTTTCTTTTTAAAAATAAAGGAATGTCTCCTTTAAGTAAAATGAGCTAGCTTAAGGATTTTAAGTAGTTTCCCTCCAGGGCCTGAGTTTAATTTCCACACTGTATACCCCTCTTTTGTATTCGGTTCATAAAAATAAATCAAATAAAGAACTACGTGAAAATCGCGTGTGAGCGTATTTATTGAAACATTCGAGTTTACAATTCCAATTCAATCAAGCTATTTTTATGTACGGTAGATTAAAAATATACAAATATACAAATATACAATATGGTTCTAAAACAATGATATTCTTCGTAGGTGTAGTATTAAGTACCGCTCGGGAGAAAGCGGGATTACTATCTCGTATGTTTTAAGGCTCAAATGACACTCTCTTTAGAATTGGCCACTTTCTCGCCTAGGTATACAATTTACTATTGTTTTTTTACCATCAAGTTAGCAAATAAGGACATAGCGCCTGAAGGAAAATGGTTAGCACAATCAATGGACGCCTTCATCATCAGGGACATTACACGCACTTTGATGATACCAGACCGTTTTGGAATGTCGGTTCCAGCAAAGTGACGTAAATTATTTACATTGACGTAGTTCCATCCCATTGTGATCGCGAGTGTAGTATATATATAATAGATAACAAATAATTTATGAAATGAAATATTACGAAAATTTACGATTTCGGCGGGACTTGAACCCGCATCCCACCCGAATCCCGCCGAAATTTAAAAAATTGAACTTATTTCTCATCTTAGAGATAATGAGTGCGGAAAACAAAAAAAATTTATGTGTAATAAATAATATTTTCCTGTGTTATTAATAAAATTAAAACATCATTATTTTAAGCAATTTTGTTTTTTTAGTATTCCTTCCATGTACTTATTCCCGTAATAAAATATTTAACGGGCCTAGATTTACGTTTAACGTCGCGCGTCGGTTTAACTACGATTTATGGTTCACTTAGATCAGATCTAACGTAAAATCAGGTTTATATGCTGTAAAGTTTATATTGTTCCATCGACCTTATTATGAGTATGAGTATCGAGTATGAGTTGCACATAAGTTTACGATGACGAAAAAAGTTTTCGTGTCTTTCCATACATTTGGCGCCTTGCAGCGCCTTTACCGGATAGAGAAGAACTATTTTTCGTAGTGACAGCGGTTGCATAATTTCATCACACGAACGAACTCTTTTATAGTTTTCGAATGGTTTTGAGAGAGTTGACAGTTCTACATATTTGATAGAAGTAATTAATAAAATGTATTGAGCTTTTAAAACTGTTTTTTTTTCGAAATTCGCATTTTCGCTCACTCATACTAAGCTCACTGTTACTTTGATCTGATAAAAAAAACTAAATGCAATTTATGAAACTTTTAAGAAATCAATTTGTAAATGGTCAAAAGAGGTAAATAATTTCCTGCAAAGCATGATCACTTTTTTGTCAATTAAGAGAGCAAAGGTGTTAAGAACACCTGTCACTTTCTTACTTATTTCTGACTTTATTAATAATTTCAGGTTCCTTGACAGTGAATTGTTTGTTAATTTTCATGTGTTAATATTTAACTGTTTAGACAGGAATCGCTGTCTATTTATTTTTTCTCCCTTACGAAAAAATCGTGAAGAAAATACACTAAAGAAGGTTCATCGCCACACTCAGGCACGAGCAGCTGCCTGCATTATAAGACGTGGTGGAACATTTTGAACATCGGCTGTGGATCCATAAGAGATATCCATTTCTCCTTACGTTAGGTATGTACCCCCGAATACTCAAACAACATCCCAGGTTTAAGCACGTCTCAAGTGACTATTTTTTATACGTTTCATTAAATTATGTCAAAAAACCGCGACTTAAGACGAGCTTAGATGTAAACTGCGTTTGAGTGTTCGGGGGGTAGTTAGGTACATGAATTGTCAGCAATAATAATAATTATGACGTATTTTAACTTATTTGTTTTCTTTATAATAATCGATTCTTTTTTCTTTTCCATTACACATCGAATATATGTACATCACTTATGTGGTACTATATTTTCGTAAGCGGCCCTCTTCCTTTTCCACCCTTTATAAATAAAATGATATGAAACTGGAAAAGCAAATATAATTGCAATGTAATTAGTGTAGATATTTTCTATCTTTCTATCTTTTTATATCTTTTGGACACTTACCCACTACTACAAACTTGTCTCCCTCTCTCATTAAGGTTTGCAGGAAGAGAACTCTTTTTAGGGTTAAGCTCGCCTTTGCGATACTTCTCTAGTAACTTATTACTAAAGAGGTATCGCAAAGGCCGTTATATTAGTTTAAAATAATTTTAAGTTTTATCAGTGCAATAAAGAATTAAGAATTGGAATAATGAAAGCATAATCCATGAGCGGGTAAAACAACGAATAAGCGACAGATAAATGATTCAAGAACCGAGTGTCACTTCTACAGCGTTGTTAGGTCTGTGTAACATCTTTGTAGCGTATAAACATCTATGCCACCTTAAAGCGGATTAAGTCATAATTTTACACCCTAATCTTTGGGGACATTTTGTTATGTCCCCACCCTGCCCTCTTAGGCTGCGTTTTCACCAGAGATTTGCGAGGATGTGATAGAATAAAATCATCATCATCAGCCCTTTATTTGTCCACTGCTGAACATAGGCCTCCCTAATGAGCGCCATAGCGCCCTGTCTTCAGCTTGCCGCATCCAGCACCTGCCAGCAGTCTTTCGCAAACCGTCATCCGTCTTTCAAAAATCGTCATCCCACTGGGTCGGAGGGCATCCTACACTACGTTTGCCAAGTCGCGGTCTCCGCTCAAGAACACGTTTACCCGCGGTTGTCGGTTCTTCTCGAGATATGGCCAGCCCACTGCTACTTCAGCTTCCTATCCTTTGAGCTATGTCGATAATCTAAAAAATAGAATAGAATATTTTTTTATTTATAAGTATTCCTCACACCCGTACCTATTTAACTTATATTTATAATACCTGCTGCCCTCGGCTTTGTGTGGATTGTTTAAGGTTATACCTACCCCAGAACTGATTTATGGGATAAAGTAGTCTATGTTACTTACTCTCTATCCTTTCAACTAACTCTTTGCCAAAAATCAAGTCCATTGGTTGCTTAGTTACGGACAGACAAACAAACAAACACCCTTTGTTTTGTAAGTACAAAAACCTCGCTCCGCAGAGCCGTTTAAGTCAAAGTCAAAGTCAATAACTTTATTTCTTTAGGCTTACAAATTAAGCACTTAGACAAGTCAAATTTAATACTATAAACAGGTTTATAAATAGTCATTATTATCAAATAAGAAATATTATGTTATTGATTTTATTCGCTTCAACTTTTTGTCCACTAGTGGAAGAAGCGAAAAATAAACCACTAGTAAGTTTTATAAAACTTAAAATTTATTAAAATATTTAACTCAATATTTATATAAAACTAACTAAGCTTAGAATTATTTTCCTTAATTACCATTGTCGGTGCGGAACTGGGCGACAGGTTTCCACCAGAGATCCGCTGAGCGAGGCTAGGTAAATGAATTGATTATATTGGTTTGTTAAAAACATATTCTTCGCTACGCTCTGGTGGAAACGCAGCCTTATTTTCTGTCTTCCTCTTATAATCCGAAAATTAAGCTGAACATAAATCTCCATAAACCATTATTATTATATATATCCCAAAAGATGTAATGTTAATGTACCTACATAAACTTCGTTTTATTTTATTCAACTAGCACCTTTATAAGAGGTGTTCCAGATTTGTCTCACTGGCTTGGGCCCAAAGTGGTCCGAACACGGAAACTCAAATTGTATGCTGAAATAGAAGCATTTTCGACATCTTCTTGCGTACCCCACTTAATCTACTGTGTGACAGGGGTCGTAAACTTTATTTCGAAGCCCGAAGCCTCTTGATTATTACGCAATTCGCTGTGTATTGCGTACTTCACCGCGTCCGCTGACGCAGACTTTAACGGAGCAAAATACCACTGTTGACGTCACACTAATTTTATAAATACGAAAGTTTGGATGAATGGACACTCACGGTAGGGCTGGTTCACCAGTTTAAAGTCGCTCAGCGAGCTATGGAGAGAGCTGTGCTCGGAGTTTCTCTGAAGGATAGGATTCGTAACGAATACATCCGACAGAGAACTAAGGTTATCGACATAGCTCAAAGGATTAGCAAGCTGAAGTGGCAGTGTTCTGGCCATATCTCGAGAAGAACCGACAACCACTGGGGTAAAAGTGTTCTTGAGTGGAGACCGCGACTCGGCAAACGTAGTGTAGGCCGCCCTCCGACCAGGTAGGATGATGATTTGCGAAAGACTGCTGGCAGATGCTGGATGCGGCAAGCTGAAGACAGGGCGCTATGGGGCTCATTAGGGGAGGTCTATGTCCAGCAGTGGACAAATATAGGCTGATGATGATGAGATGAATGGATAAATATATACTTCTTCAACGCCATAACTACTTACTAAACTACTCAATGAATCGGGCTGTAATTTTTCAAAGATGTAGCTATCAGTTTGGAATCAGACAAAGGTTACTTTTATCCCATGAAACAGTTCCCTTGAGATGTATAACCTTAAAACGTTTTCATTATAAACAACTCGTGCGAAGCCGTTCTGAAACTAGTTTTTTGTAAAATTATATAGCGTCCGGCACCAGAGGATAATAATATTATAAGTGTAGATATTCTTTTTCTTAAAATTTGAGGTATTTTTCTTTGCTTGCTTGGTAAGACATCTTTATAACGCCATGAATTCATTGACTCAATTTTATCCATGTTTAGCGATTTTTCTACGATTAAACTGCTAATGTAATGTGCAATCGCTAAACATGGATAAAATTGAGTCAATGAATTCATGGCGTTATAAAGATGTCTTACCAAGCAAGCAAAGAAAAATACCTCGGATTTTAAGAAAAAGAATAAAATATTATTTATTTTCCAAACAGGACTAGGTACACAATATAACAACTTAATTTAAGAGAACAAAAAAAAACGACTTTTGTACTTAGTGCCGCTTACAAAATTGGCTCTAACTCAGCATGTGCTGGATGACTAGCAAGCTAACATCCAACGCTGATCTTCCGCCAGAGCCACTTGTTGGCGTTTTTTTGAGACAAGTGTGATCTCTTTACTCTTGCCCTGGAAAAACAATGATTTATAAGTGGCATGGTTTATTCAAGGGAGTCGATTGAAGAAGAATTATAAACGGGTACTACGTAGACGAAGCCACGGGCAGCAGTTAGTATAATATACTAACTGCTGCCCGTGGCTTCGTCTACGTAGTACCCGTTCCCGCAGCTTGTATACAATATTACGAGTATCTTTACGAATTGTAACCTATGTTTTGTTCTGATATGTAAGCTATATTATTCGACGACCTCTGTGGCGCGGTGGGCGAAGGTCCGCCTGCGACGCAGGAGGTTGCGGGTTCGATTCCCGCCTTGGGACAAATATTTGTACGATCTGCAGGTATTTGTTCTGAGTGTTCTGGTCGTTTTCTATGCATAATAAAAAATATCTATCTATGTATTGTATTACATTATGTATATAAGTTATATAGTACCAATAACACAAGCTCTCCTTAGCTTAGGGCTAGATAATGCTGTGTGAATTGTCCAGCACTATTTATTTATTATTATTGTAAAGTTTCATCAAAATCCATTCAGTAGTTTTTGCATGAAAGAGCAGCAAACATACATACATCCTCACAAACATTCGCGTTTATAATATTAGTAGGATGTACCAACTCGTAAACCCAAAAAGTAAGTGGTTCGCGACAAGCCAGACATTTGTGTAGTGCGTATCCGTAAATCCAAAAATTTTGTAAAATTTGTAAGGAGGCTTGATCATTAAAAGGTGAAGAACCCTTGGCCTAGACATTTTTATCGTAAAAAGAAGGTATTTCAACGACGTATTTGATGGTATCTATAACCTATCTAGGCCAACTACCTATATGCCTTGTTGTATTTTGGGTTGAAGGACGGACAAACTCCTCGTCCGTAAACTTTGGTACTACAATATTAAATATAGGCGCTGGTAAAAATAAATTGGGTGTCATTGAATAGATATTGACCAAGAGGGTAGTCCCTTTTGGTTGATTGATCGTTAGACGATAGACATGCAACCATCAATTATTTTGATCAATTTTGATCGTCACTTATTTGTTTTTGTTATCATCAAATTTCGAACGATTTATACGAGAAAAGGTAAATAGACTGCGACTTACGTGGCGCGTTGGGACTAGTAATGTGTTAGAAATTGGAAATAGATATCACATGTAATTCATTGGGAATAGGCTGTTTCTCACGTGAGACGTTGTGAATAGCCGTTTCTCACGTGATAGATCATCATCATCACCATCAGTCTATGTTACTCCACCGCTGGACATAGGCCTTCCTTAAAGGCCTCAAATCAACTACGTCAGATCTCCATATATTCCAAACTACTAAATAATTTACTTTGAAATTTGTTTACTGTAAAGTTCAGAACTTAGTACTCTATCGATCATATGTTTCAAAAACACGATTCCAAAAATCCTCGATACAAAGAATCGCAAAGTTACCTCGAAATTTTTACTAAAACCTTAATTTCTCAATAAATTGATTATTCTCTGGTCGACCCACCTGACCGGAGGGCGTCCTACACTACGTTTACCAAGTCGTGGTCTCCACTAAAGAATACTTTTAACCCAATGGTTGTCGCTTCTTTGCGAGGTATGGCCGGCCCACTGTCACTTGAGTTTACTAATTCTTAGAGCTATGTCGATAACTTTCGTTCTCTGTCGCACGTGATAGGTACGCTAGAAAAAACATTATTTTCCAACGTGAAAAATCTCGGATAAATTCAATTTGCTGGTAAATTCGAGCATAAAATCAAACCGAGATGTTACGAAGACAAATGCGAGAAACGCACATACGCGTGTTTGGAAAAGCGCTACATGCAAGGAATTTATTATTTGCTTTGTTTGAAATATAAAACCAACGAAAACTGATTTGATCATCCATACACGTGCCTACTCAAAATAATCAGTTAATTGTAATAACTTGAATGCTTTTTAGGGTTCCGTACCCAAAGGGTAAAACGGGACCCTATTACTAAGATCTGCAAATATTTGTACAGGGTAACATTTATATGTAAAATAAAATAGATCTATATTGTATTGTTATGGCCATGAGGTTGTGGAATGCACTACCAGAGCCCATTAGAAAAGCAATATCCTTACCAGTCTTTAAAATATCTCGCGTCAAGGAGTTTTTCCTGTCAGAATAGTGAATATTGGTACATGTTATTTATGTATTTAAGTAGTATATTATATATATTCTTTTTTGTGTATGTATATTACATTGGTAATTTGTTATTTTTATTTAATATAATGAATTATGTTTTCCAATATTCTGTTATGTTCTTGTTTATTTAATTTTTTGTACACCTCCTGCCTTTCTTATCTTCATATAATTCATTCCATCCAAAGGTTGCCTGGAAGAGATCGCTTCTAAGCGATAAGGCCGCCAATTGTACTTGTCTCATGTAAATGTTTTTTGTAATGTTCTTTTCTGGTGTACAATAAAGCATTTTTGTATTGTATTGTATTATATCAGTTATCTAGTACCCATAACACAAGCTCTGTTTAGCTTGGGGCTAGATGATGCTGTGTGAATTGTCCAGCATTATTTATTTATTTGGTCACTTGGTTTGGGATTGTAAGCCGTGTCCGAAACAATAAAAAAGTAAAACGTTTTGAACCACCGAGAGCAAGTGTAAACTACTTTTAAAATTGGCTTATCGCCAATGGTTTACCCACTATTGTGCAGTGTACTCGTTCCTTTTAATAGTTCCGCACCGACAATAGAATATAAGGAAAATAGTGTTAATCAATTCAATTCAATTTATTTATTTCGGATGTTCACCATAATTGTTAGTTAAACTACTTACATACTATGTTAGTAATACAGATTTTAATTATTAATGTGAAATTTTAATAACGACAACAATTTAATAAAAATCACATGCATACCTACTTCATAAACATCAACACAATGTCATATTGAAAATTCTAACTAGATAAAAAAAAAGTTACGAGAAGCTTAGTAAGTCGTACATAAATATTGAGCTTTATCTAAATCACATTATATTTAGACTAATATAGGTCAATAATGTTGTATTACTTTATAAGACATATAATATACACTTACTAGTGGTTTATCTTCCAATAGTGGACAAAAAAATTCAGTGATGGACAAAATCATTAACACCTTATTTCTTATTTGATAATAAATTCGTATTTTTATAGCTGTTTATAGTATAAAATTTGACTTGTCTAAGTGTTTCTTTTTTAAGCCTAAAGAAATAAAAGTTATTGAATTGACTTAAAAATTGTCTAGCGCATAATCAGTCCTGAAAATACTCCCTTAGTTAGAACATAGAGATCTTTTTTACTAGAAAATCTATCGTAGTTTAACAAATTATTTACGGATGTAAACGAGTTAACTACGAACCTTATGTGTGTTGGAAGAACACCAACGTTTCATTCCTTAACGAGAGACTTCTTCAGGGTGAGTGCTCGGAGGGACGCTGAACGCGCGCGTTTAGAACCACACTCACCCTGAAGAAGTCCCTCGTTAAGGGATGAAACGTTGGTGTTCTTCCAACACACAATATAAGGTTCGTAGTTAACTCGTTTACATCCGTAATGACATAGAGATCCTTTTTGCCTTCTACCAAAAACTCGATAACCATGCCGATTTGGTTTCCTTAAACTTATCTCTGCATATCATAATTTAAATAAGTAATCTCCATAAATATAATTCCCCCAAGATTTCAGATATCACATCAGTATTACAAGCACAAACCCTCACTTCTTAGCGGTGTTCATAAAAATTGAAATAATACCGAATTGGGCCAAAGTTTCGATTCTCCGCACGTAGCCGACAATTCGGAAGACGTGTGTAAGAAGCAGGGCGTGGACGTTTTTCTTACGCTACAAATTATATGGATTATAATATAACTAATTCCTGCTCGCGGCTTCGCACGCTTTGTTTTTATGGATAGGTACGTTTAAAGGTTATAAATGCTTAAGGCGCATACCCCACCCAAAGTGTCGCCGCCACCTAATTTATCTTATTATTACGTTTAACAAAGGAATTTTTAAAAATCCATCTTCCAGTTTGTGATACCTATCATAAGCTTTATTTTTATACCCATGTAATGGTTTTATTCTATTTAGTTTAGGCAGAGATACAAAAATAGATTTTTGTGGCCACCATGGGCAACTTCGTATCTCTGCCTAAACTAAATAGAATACATAGATAGATATTTTTTATTATTTATTGATGAATATTTTTTTTATTTACACCCTGAACAAATTTGCAGATCCTACACACATTTGTCCCGAAATGTATGTAGGAGCTGCAAATTTGTTCAGGGTGTAAATAAAAAAAATATAAAAATAAAATAGGCGGGAATCGAACCCGCAACCTTCAGCGTCGCAGGCAGCTCTTCGCCCACCGCGCCATAGAGGTCGTCATATGCTGTATGCTTTTCAACAGATCCTTTCAGAAGTTTTGATTTAAAACATATAAACATCCATAAAAATATATATTAGATTGACATTCATGTGAGAAAACAATAAAATATATCATAACATAAAGCGGTCATACTAAGATCACAAAACCATCCTATCCGAATGAAATATGCTCCGAAACTACTGGACCGATTTGAAGAATTCTTTCACCATTAGAATTCAACATTATCCCTGATAAACATAGGCTATAGAATATACCCGTGCGAAGCCGGGGCGAACCGTTAGTTTTCAATATTTTCGCACAACTGTACTACTCTAACCATGGGAACCGTTAGAAAATAGAAAAATAAAATGATGCTGTTCAATTTCACCAGAGTGAAGAACCTAAGTAAATAAAATAAGCCATCAGTCACATCTAACAGCTACTAACAGCCCCCTGGCAATAATCATTTATTTTATATTTACTCGTTCTCTTTCCTCAAATGGAAAAATGTTGCTATAAGACTCCGAAATAATTATTACGATATATTTTTTTCCCCATCAAGAGAGATAAAAGGGACTATTAGGGACATTCGTGATGACAAATATTTGATATGATAAGATTCGATAAGATAATTATGATATACTAGCTTTTTCCAGCGGCTTTGCGTTGTTTCTATGGAACATTTTAAGGTTTATCCCATTTTGTTTCAGTATTTATACCATGAAAACTTATTTATAGGATAAAAGTCAAATATAACTCTCCATCTTTACAACTAAAACTAAACGAAACAACGAAACTTCAAGGATTAGCAAGCTGAAGTGGCAGTGGGCTGGCCATATATCAAGAAGACCCGACAACCGCTGGGGTAAACGTGTTCTTGAGTGGAGACTGCGGCTCGGCAAACGTAGCGTAGGACGCCCTCCGACCAAGTCGGATGACGATTTGCGAAAGACTGCTGGCAGATGCTGGATGCGGCAAGCTGAAGACAGGGCGCTATGGCGCTCATTAGGGGAGGCCTATGTCCAGCAGTGGACTGGTATAGGCTGATGATGATGATCTTTTCAACTAACTCTATGCCAAAAGTCAAGTCGATGGGTTGCTTAGTTAGAGTGTGAAAGAAAGACAAAGAAACAAATACATTTTCACATTTACAATATTAGTTAGGACTAACTTCAGCCCGCGGGTTGGCATCCTATTTTTGATATCATAAGCTTATTATATAATATATATGTGTTATGGTGGCATATGGTGACAGGGGTGATACAACACTGAGGGTCGTTGTAGAGGTTTTAAGATCCCTAAAGTGGAATTGAGTTGAGCTCATGTGCAGGATGTAGAATAATCTCCCTGATTCTACTCTCCGTTGGGCCAAAAAAACCACAGAGTGGATCCCAAGGAATAAGAAGAGATCAAGAGGTCGACCGGAGAAGAGATGGCAAGACATCTTTATGAAGAGAGCAGCAGGGCAAGCACGGAAATTGTTCTTTAAGGGAGTATAGACAATAATGACATCATATCGTAATACACTGCGTACATTATTGAAGTAGAAGGAATTAATGTTTAAGGCGACGCATTGGGGAACTAAAACTATAAAATTGCACGAAATTTTATCAAATGTAGTCGACAGAGGGCACTTTTTTGTTACGTAGACTTATACAAAATTTCACTTATGTAGAAGAGATAACTTCTGTTCTTTTGTTTTATGGCACAATCACAAGGTACTAATGAAATACTAACTAACATTTGCCCACGGCTTTGCTATCATTGTAGGTACCTAAATATGTCTGTATCTTGGCCACGCATCACGTCGAAACTACATACTGAATGAATTTAAATAAAACTTGCAGAGGTGCACCGTAAGTTTGTGGGTCTCTGTTTTAATATTACTTGGGGGCCTGGCAGGCGCAGTCGCAGCCAAAGCCTTTGTGGAGAGGTCAACCTTTCTTTTTAAGTGACCAATTAAAATAAATAAATATTGCTGGACAATTCACACAGCATTATCCAGCCCAGATTCCTTCATCTTAATACGCTACTAGGTAAGCTCTAATCAATGTCTTGTAAAACAAAAAATAGATTCAGGCGTTACTTTGCGGAAATCCATTGCAAAATACAAAGATGAAAATATTTAGTAACAATTCCGCGCAAGACCTTCTCCGATAAGTTCTAACAAAATGTAATCAGCGTCGTAGAAGAAAAAACACACCAACTACAAAATGAAAAGAAATCTATCAAAGCAAGACGTCAACTAGTTTCGTCTCTCCACGAGACATCATCAGGACACCACAATACTCGACCTTGACATTGAGAGCACTAAGCAAACTCCAGCAGGGTTCCACCAGAGATGTTACCACTCCGAGCTCCGCGCGCCAAGTAACTAGTGACTTGGCGCGCGGAGCAATTGAGAGAGTAGGAGAATTGTTACTAAATATTTTCATCTTTGTATTTTGTCTTGTAAAACGTAACACCACGATAAAAATGCCTTACAAAACACCAAAAAAAGCTTACAGAATTAATTCCCTACTGATACCTTCTGAACTGTATTCATTAGCAGGCGTGAATTTTCTAACGGTAGAATTATGCGAAGGATTTCCAATAACCCACTTTCAAAGACCTTGTCAAAGTTCAGCCTTTTTACTTTAAAACCTTTTTACTTTAGAAAGTTCTAAAAATAAGGAGGTCGACGGGAGAGAAGATTCTGAGAAAATAAGGACTTGATTTTTTTGTATTATCTTAGAGTTTTTAGAATATAAGAAATCACTTACTAACGTCAATCTTCGTTCGATTGTTTTAGCCGTAGTTACGTTATATACATAAGCGTATTGTAAATACATGTAAAAATGTTTAAGATGAAGTGCTACCTAAAACCCAGGTTTTGTCTGTACGAAAAATCCATTTTAAGGCAAGGAAACACTAAAAACGATTTTTTTTTAATCTTTTTTGATGATTCTCGAAAGTTTAGGATTTTAGTTAGTGCGTTATATAAGTCGAAACACGATTGACTCAACTTGACTCGATAGAAAAAAATCGCAAAGTTTCCTCTAAATTTTCATTTTTACTACGGAAACCCCGTTTCATTTGCTAGTTATTTAACATATTTTAATGAAATGTCGTCTAAAAAATACTTAAACAAACACTTAAGAGCAACATAGTTTTATTTTTTTGCGAAAGAGTATTATTTTAGAGCAATATAAAATTTATAAATAAAAAGCAGTGAAATTGCGCGCGGGTCGGTTCTTGCCTCCCTTTCTCGCCTTCACCGCGCGGTGTTCGCTCGTCCTTGTCTCGAAAAAGCGCCACCACTTAGACTTAAGAAAATAAATTCAGTATTTATTTTAAAAGAAGACTCAGGAAAAATATGTTCAGCGAATAAATAAGCCCAAGGACCGGAATTCCCTCAAGCGAATTTTAAATTATAATCTAACGTAAAATATGAGTGGATTATTTTTACGTAGAATAAAACTGGGCAATTGCGAGTCGGCCTCATGGACCGAGGGTTCCGTACAAATAGGAGTATCATTTATTTACTGTCCATCATAGGAATTAAATAAGTTTTTTCATGTAAGTAATTACTAATCTACACTTTTCGGGTTTCTCGCTGTTGTTCACATTTGAGACGTTGATTTTTGCACATTTTTCGTGAATCTAGGTCAACGGTAAGACCCCATAAGGCTTTGTTCCTTTGCGAGCATCAAATTATGAGAGCTGTGTCTTTTGATTGTGGTGATAATAATATGAAGTTGGTTCTTTTATTCATTGAAGGAAATCAGTACCTGAGTACTTTATATTAATTTCAAAAAGAGATATGACAGTCATGAAGAGAAGTGTCTTGACAGACAGACTGACGGACAACGAAGTGATCCGGGGTTGGAAAGGGTTTTTTCTTTTTGAGGTACGGAACCCTAGTAATGGTTTATGTTGTGATTCTTGTATTTAAATACATAGCAGAAATGCCTATATCATACTAATATAATATTATAAATGCGAAAGTTTAGATGGATAGATAGATGGATGTTTGTTGCTAAATCATGCCAGAACGACTGAAACGATCCGGATGAAATTTGGCATAGACATAGATTATAGTCTGGAATTGCACATAGGCTATATTTTATCCCGGAATTCCCAAGGGAACGGAAACTACGCAGGTGAAACCGCGAGGCGCTGCTGGTTTCTCAACTTTATACATACATAACAGCAACATACGATCCTCAGCTGTCATTAAGTAAATTGACAAGAAACGTTAATGTAGACTTTAAGTATGAAGACCTAGAATTAAATTACGACATCAATCGTGAAACAGGTCACGTTTTGGGGAAGGAAGTCCCCTTAATTTCGTTCCTCATACTTGGCTAATTTGGTTTAATATAATACTTACGTAACTAATTACAATAAATTCGACTTTAGAAGTAGGAACTTCGGCTAAATTTATGCGAGACTTTTGAAAGGACTCATTTTCCACGAGAAATAAAAGTTAAAGACAACCTTCATGATAATTATAGTGTTTTATCATTTTTTAGGGTTCCGTACCCAAAGGGTAAAACGGGACCCTATTACTAAGACTCCGCTGAACGTCTGTCCGTCTTTCACCAAAGTAACATAATTGACATTTGTTCAGGGTGGTCTGGTCGTTTTCTATGTATGTATAATAAAATATCTATGTATTGTGTATGCATATCAGTTATCAAGTACCCATAACACAAGCTCTGCTTAGCTTGGGGCTAGATAATGCGGTGTGAATTGTTCAGCATTATTATTCAGAAAGAAAATAACAATCAAATAACAAATTTAAATTAAAACTAGTAATTATTAATAATTATTATTTATTATTAGTTGAAAATTTCACAGATGATGTATTTCTGTTGCCGCTTTAACAACAAAATAAATACTAAAAAAAAGAATAAATATTTAGCCCCCCCCCCCCCCATTGAACAAATGTTTTTTTTTTGCTTGTTGATAACGGCAACATTTTATTTTTCTTTCTATAAACACAAGATCTTTTTTGTACAATAGTTAACAATAAAAATATATCTGATTTTGATTCAGGTGTTTGGAGTTTACTAAACTCTTTTTGCTGTTTTTATTTTATTGTTAATATAGGCAGGTAGCTAAATTTTTTCATACTAGTTTTAATAAATACTTTTATTTGTTTGTAATTTTTTTATTGTTCGTAATAAAACTCAATTCTTTCAGAGCAATGAAACAAGCTGTTATTTATCTATTTCAAATTTACCTATTTGCGGAAACTTGTAATTAGCCTTCAAAAAACATGCATTGGTCTATCCAGGCATGTTCTATATTTTTTAATTCTATTTATCAAACCTAGCTGTAAGTTTTCCTAAAATCTTGTAAATAAATAAATCTCTATCTATTATACTAATATTATAAAGAGGTAAAGTGTGTGAGTTTGTGCGGTTGTAGTGGTTAATCTCTGGATCTACTGAACCGATTTTGAAAATTCTTTAACCAATGAAAGCCACGTTATTTGTGAATGTCTACTATTCGGTGGTATTATCGAAAAAGTGAACACTGGTAGGTACTTTTATTTATTTATTTTTTGTTCTTGGTATTTATTTATTCCGTATATATTATTCTATATTTTATAAAAATCTACTTCCTAAAGAATAATTTTGTTAATTATGATTATATAATTATTATTATGTATATTTATAGTACACCCCTGCCTTTCTCAAATTTTTCAAATTTATCTCCATCCAAAGGTTGCCTGGAAGAAATCGCTTCTAAGCGATAAGGCCGCCCATTGTACTTTTATGTTTAAGGTCTATGTCTGTTTGTTGTTATTTTTTTGTGGTGTACAATAAAGAGTTTTGTAACGTATTGTATTGTATTGTATTGTATTAACCCGAAAAATGCGATACATGAAAAGCGCGGGTGTAGCCAGTCCAATATAAATACTTCCTCAATTGAGGATTGAGGAAGTATTTATATTAGATTAGCTTCGCCCGCGCTTTTGAACAAATTACTAAAACTCACTTGCTTAGCGTCGAGTTTCAGATAGAATTCTAAGCATTATTGAAGGATCTCAAATCTATTAGTAATGAAATAAAATGGAATAATGGTTCAATTGAGGAATTATTTATATTAGATTAACTTCGCCCGCACTTTTCATGTATCCACTATGAATATAGAGTGCAATCTAAATAGGTAATTACATAGGTATAAGAAATTCGAAGTTGGTTTAGTTTTTGTAAAAATATCAATTTTAGTTTGCGTGGTGATTTTTATTGTTTACGCTCTACACACTGCTAGATTAAATAGTTACCTATACCTCAGCCAAACTCGTTGAATATTTTTTGTAAACAAACCGCCCATACTTAACCTAAAATCCACTCTGTTTCCGCGTCTTTTTTTACGCAATTTAGATTATTAATCGATTTAAGACCCTTCCTTCAATAAATATTACTTACTTTATATGTGAAACTCGACGCTAAGCAGTTTTAGTAATTTGTATCATAGTTTGCTTATAAAAATTCTACAAGGAGTTTGGTTAAGGTATAGGTACTTCAACCTCAACAGCTTCTAATGGTCCACAGCTGGACGCAGGCCTCCCCTGTTTTTTTTATCTCATGAGAGGTAATGCCCATAATCTCCACGCTGGGCATGCGGGTTAGGGATCGCAGTTCCGTTTTCAGATCTATTCCGCTAGAGGCGCTGCTGCCCGTACCCCGGTGTAATGTCCCTTAGTCGCCTCTTACGACACCCACGGGAAGAGTTGGGGTGGTCCAAGTTCTAAGCCAGCACCACACGGCAAGATAGGTAGGTACAGTATGGTACAATAAATAAATAATAAATAAATAATGTTGGACAATTCACACAGCATTATCTAGCCCCAAGCTAAGCAGACAGAGCTTGTGTTATGGGTACTAGATAAATACAATGGTAAGTAATTGTCGGTTATTGTTGTGTTGATTGTATCACACTTGCCGTCATCACCCCCCGAGGGTGTTGAAGCATGCTCCTAATCTTACTCATCGTGACATCATCTTGAGGACAATACAACACCGACAATGGGATGTGCTAGGGTTGTCAAAACACGAAATTCTTAGTGTCTACTATTTCTTAGTTTTACAAGTAAATTTAGTTTTGACATGACAATGAGTCTTTTAAAGAGTAATAAAGAAAATATTTGAGTTTAATTTACAAAAGTAGGAACTAAGATTACGTTTATCAGTGACTAATATTATAAAACGCGAAAGTTTGTATGGATGGATGAATGTTGTTGCCTCTTCACGTCAATACTACTAAACGGATCGGGCTGAAATTTTGCATAGATATATGTAGCTCCGGCGTGGAATCAAACATAGGCCACTTTTTATTCCACAAAAACAGTTCCCAGCTAACTAGGTCCGAAGTTATCCTAATTATTCATTTTGAGTTCATTAAACTATAATAGTTTTTGTGGATTTGAAGAGGTTTGTATGGACTTGATTGTTATTTAACTAGTTTTTCCACTCGCAATAATGTTCTTGAATGTGTTTAATTTTTTATTTCAGTATTGTAAATTTATGTTGTGTGTAATTGTAGTGGCAAATAAATGATATGTCTATGTCTACTTGAAAAGTTTGAGTTTATGAGTTGAATAATAGATTTCCCGAATAGTTAATTTATGTTACTTTATAGTTTATTAATGCCATCGAAATGCTATTACCTATTCCAAACCCATTCACTAAGTTTATTAGTGTAATAAAGTGAAAAGTTAGCTAGACCTTTAACTGGCAACCCTGCCCCAAGGTTGTCATATTATTAAGAGAAAGGTTATGATGACGATGCACACATGCGTACATTTGGCGTTCGAAGCGCGGGCTTTGGTAACGCGCGTTTTAAAAACTACGTGGTCCTTTCGAACCACAATATGATTTTTAAAACGCCGAAATCGAATACCCCTACTAATTATTTTTGAATAAACGAAAGGGTATGTTTAATACTATGCACACATTAGGCCTCTAAAACGAGCGCTTTGAAAAAGGGGGGTTAAACCAAATGGTCCTATCTGACCATTTCAAATCTCTTCGGACCAAAAATGTTTTGTCAAAAATGTGTGTAACTTTTAGTGATCACGATTTTTGACTAATTTTATATTTGACCTTAGGCCGTTCTGGTTACTTAAGACTATACCCCGAGTGATAATTGAGTTTGGTGGCCACAAATTGCAACATCGTATCTCTGCCACTATACAAAATAAAAAAAGTTGAAAGGTGTCAAGGGACACCCGGATGGAACGAAGTTCCTTTCTATAAGAGAGAGAGAGACAGACAGAGAAACTTGCGCACGCCGCACGGCTTACAATAGCTTACTATAGCAAAAAGTGTCGTTACAACTTTTCGTGAGATTTTTTTCCGTCCAGCCCCCTTTCACAACGCGCGTTAAGGAACTTAGTTCCAACTATTATAGAATAGGTATCACAAACTGCCCATTGGAAATTTTGAAATTACCTTTGTTCAACGAAATCATAAGATAAAATAGGTGGCGGTGTTACTTTTTCTCGGGGTATCGTCTTAAATATATTATTAAAATTACACACTCAAAGCACCTACGTCAGGTGGCCTACGTGGTTAATGCGACCGTTTCGATTCAGAACGTCTTGTGTACCTATTTACTCTCAGGATATTAATACAGATGTCATCTGCAGTAAATAGGAACTGAACCATTTGCTCGCCAGATACTTTGGTACTTAAACCTACGTTAGTTACGCCGATGACGTGATCGAAAATAGCTTTATAACTGTAAAGCATAAAGTTCACATTTGTATGTGCTAGGAGAGAAGTAAGTGATGCATCTTAAGTGTCGAACAAATTGGCGAGAAAAGAGGTCAACAGAAGCAAAGTCATGAAGTCGTTGCGTCGAAAATATAAAAAAAAAAAAAAAATGTTTTTGCTGGTCGAGATGACACATCCAACTGACGTCATGAACACATGACAGCACTAAAGCTTCCACTGCGTTCGGCGTTTTATTCATGATACGCGCGCAACTTGAAAAGGTTAATTTTAAATGCATTTTTAAAATTGAATTTTGTAGTTCATTAGCACCTAAGAACCTAATTGAGACACTTTTCAAAAATGGATGGTAATACCTTACTATGAAAGACTAGTTTCTGTCCGCGGTATTTCATAGAATTAAGCCTTTAACGTATTATGAAAGTTGGACAGTCTAAATCGATGGTTGAGTAACGCTTTTCTATGTCATAAACGTCATATTGATCATAGATATAGCATAGATCTATGACTGAGCAAGCTTTAAGAATACGGGCCAAAGATATTCCCACTACCTCTGGCAGAGCCCTAGCAAAAAGCAAGTGATTTTTGGAACTAAGTTCCTTATCGCGCGTTGTGAAAGGGGGCTGGACGGAAAAAATTCTCACGAAAAGTTGTAACGACACTTTTTGCTATAGTAAGCTATTGTAAGCCGTGCGGCGGCGTGCGCATGTTTCTCTGTCTGTCTGTCTCTCTCTCTCTTATAGAAAGGAACTTCGTTCCATCCGGGTGTCCCTTGACACCTCTCAACTTTTTTTCTCTGTATATGCAATTTGGAGTCGGATTAACAAAAATATCTTTTATAGAATTAAATTAAAACTAGTATTAACAATTGTAACAATTGAGGTAGACAGCAGACTGTTGCAGACAATCTACAGATAGCTCAACTGATCCATATAAAATATATATCTTTTATTCATGAAGATGGCCTCTCCACGGATATCTTTTTCTTCATTCCGTGCTAGATTATACTTCGATAAGGACTAGGCAACTTTAATGCATTACAGCCACAGTAGGTCACGCGATTCACAGTTTTATTTCTAGGAAATACGGGCTATTATTGATAAGGAAATTATGTGACTGATTGATAAGCCAACAGCCTAATGCTAGGTTTATTAGACCTAATGAAGGACTTCTAAGGCTTTAAGAAAGGCTTCAGTTTTGAAAATAATTTTAAATTCTCAATACAGTGGACTTTTTCTACAATGAAGACGTATTGGAAGAAAACTCAATACTCAATCACTTATTGCATTCTATAGGTGTACAGAGGTGATTAAAATCTAGGTATTTAGTGTCACTATAGACCCTGCTGGGCACACAATATATTATGGAGAGAGAGGAGGACGTCATTGTTGCTAAGTTAGATATATTTTATTAGTTTGTATTTTTCTTATTTTTCGATTAAATATTCGTCAACTGTGTAGTATGCTTTTGTTATTAATAAAAGCTTAAATTGTTTAACACCAACGTTTCATGCCTTAACGATGAACTTCATCAGGGTGAGTGCGGTTCTAGACGCTTACATCCGTAATGAATTCGTCGATACGATAGTTTATAAAGTAAAAAAGAAGACTCTATACTAAATCTTTTCTGCAGGTATGCCGATTCAGCTGTGGGTAGGGATTTTTCTGTGTTCAGGGTGAGAATTACTTTCCGGCTTTTGTAGTTAAACTCGCTTAGCATTTGATGGAGTTTTCTTTAGTTGAAGCAAAAATGATGAGGTCGGTAATGAACTAATATAATCTATATATACATATTGTTTATTAAGAGAAAAAAATTACGATCAAATAATAGAATTGAATTAAAACTAGTATTAACAATAGAAACAAATGAGCTATCTGCAAACTGTTGCAAACAATCTACAGGTAGCTCAACTGATCCATATCCTATAATCTTAATAATAAAAATGGGAGTTTGTTAGTTTGTTTGTCCTTCATTCACACCCTAACTAAGCAATTAATCGACTTGATTATTAACAGGTAGTTAATTGAAAGGATAGATAATAACATAGGCTACTTTTTATCCTACAAATAATTTCCCATGGGATAGTTATAACCTTAAACAACGTATGCAAAGTCGCGGGCATTCATCAATAACTTCTAAAACATAGACACAATAAAATCGTAAGAATGCATGCAAAACTTATTAATTAATTCAAAATTTCTAGCCTTGAATTTTGGCCGTAACAGGCGGATGCCAAAATAAAAAGTTTTTATCTCATAAAATGTTACTGGCCACTTGCATTTTTTAAGAAAACTTGAGAGTATGTGCTTTATTTCATTTGCCTTCTCAGTATTTAAAATAAAACGGGTTGTACGCGCGAATTTTCTTTTATTTTCCTTATAGGTGTAGTATAAAGCACTGTGTATAACTCGGAAGAAAATGCGATTCCCAACTCGTGTGTATCAAACTACACCCTCGTCGAGAATCGGTCATTTTCATTCCTCGGTAAACAATGTACTATTTCAGTATCATCATCATCTGCAAACCAACTCATCTCATTCTCTGCTGGGTAATAGAGGTCGCAAACTTTTGTGCCACGCTCTACAGTAGGGCAAGCACGGTTATTGTTGTCTAGGGTAGAGTAGACAAAATTACGTCACTTTTCATCGAATGCGTAAATGATTTGAAATTCATGCCTTCAACTTCAATAATGTACGCAATGTGTCATACATTGCAATGATGCAATGTCGTTATTGGCTATTCTAAAAAACAATTCCTGTGTTAGGCTCACAGCGCTAACTTAAGTTACCCACGCACTGATTGGAACTGCACTACAACGGAACTGCGCGACACGGCGCGGCCAGTTATTCTCTGTACGAAATCCTATGAGACTAATCGCACTACGCGTCAGCGAAACTGCGCGGCTTTTTTTTGGTGATTTGACGCGCAGCACCGCGGCCTCGCAGTTCCACTGTCGCGTAGTGCGTTTGCGCTCCTAATCTGTATGTCAACCTTTTCAGTTTTTGTTTCTGACTGAAATAACAAGAAATAAAACAGAAGACAATCGGGCGTTAATCGTGTTTTGTTTTTTGAAATGTTGTCCAGTTCTAGGAACAAAAGACGTCTTTTGACATTCGACGCAGTTTCCATTCTTCGCTCTAGATTTTTTTTGTTCCTGCTGCATGTATAAAGCTGTCGTTACTATCAATACCATTAAATCGTAACAACAATGTACCCACTGTTTTTATATATATTATATTAAGCAGCTGACACATATCATGGGCCCAACCGTGTACAACCGGCTTCCCAGTACTGTTACAGGCGCTCGCAGTCTACCTGCATTCAAAACAAGACTCAAGTGCTGGCTTATTGAGCAAACTATCTATAGCTACGATGAATTTGTAGCTCTTGAGATTGATAATAACTGATAACGACATAAATAATTTATGTAATATTAATTACTATGTATTAATTTATTCGTAATTTAAATGTATTTTACAGTGTTGCAAGTAGTTCAACACAAATCCTGACTTGTATTTTTTTTATTACCAAATAAATGACTATTATGACTATTACTCTGTTTTGTGAAATAATAAATAAATACATTAGTATGTATATAATATAACAAAAAAATATATACGTTACAATTGTGTTTCCCATTTGAGTTTGACGTTGAAAGCAACGATCAGCTCCACCCTGCCTGAAAACTTCAATTATTTATTTTTGTATCATTTGATAGTAACCAAATTCGCTTATACCCAGTCTCCCCGAATGGCAACTCATTGAATTAAATTGAATATTTTACCGAAATTGCACCGCCATTCTCCAGTGTAAGGTTCCCGCATAGCATTTGTATGCCATTTTGTGTCCATTTGTGTGCTGTGTGCATGTGAAACACTTAGCAAGACCGAACTATGAGAAGAACACTCACTCTATCTAAAGCTCTTAGGTTTCCCAAATGCCTGTTACACACCTGCCTAGTGCTCTTAGGCTTTGTCAGATGCCATTGTATCATTCACGTGATGAATGCTAAGAGCTTCGTTATCATTTTATCATCATTTGACGACCGATGTGGCGCGGTGGGCGAAGGTCTTCCTGCGACTCAGAAGGTTGCGGGTTCGATTCCCGCCTCGGGACAAATGTGTGTACGATCTGCAGACATTTGTTCAGGGTGTTGTTATCTAGGACCGAAGTGCTTGAGAAGATAAACTCAACGAACCCAAGCTCGACCGGGCTAGGTCGTTTCGTTTACGAGTTCCTATACCCATCATTGTTCTCCATCATCAGACCAGATCGTTGGTACCAAAATATTGCATTGTAACCAAACTTATATAAGTACCTTAATAAGTAACCTAATTTCAGCTCAATCGCTTGAATATTGCTGGTCCAAGATTGAGTTGCAAGATTTGTCCCACAGATCATTAAAAACCTTCTGTCAGCATCATCAGATCAGCTCGATGGTATCATAATATTTCGCTGTCACTAAACTTACATAAGTATGCCAAATTTCAGCAATTCAGCAGCACAAAAGCATTTCAATCGGTAGAATTTACCCGGTCTAAAATTTACTTGTATGATTAGTCCTACCAATAATAACAAAGCAAGCTGGATAAATGATAGTAAAAAAAGTTGAGAGGTGTCAAGGGACACCCGGATGGAACGAAGTTCTTTTCTATAAGAGAGAGAGAGACAGACAGAGAAACATGCGCACGCCGCACGGCTTACAATAGCTTACTATAGCAAAAAGTGTCGTGCTATAGCTTACTATAACAAAAAGTTCGTGAGAATTTTTTCCGTCCAGCCTCCTTTCACAACGCGCGATAAGGAACTTAGTTCCAAAAGCTTGTAAAAATATTAAGCGTTACTGCTCCGCTTTCCACCAAAAACTCACCCTAAACACCGGTAATACTCCGTTTGTGAATACGGCAACATCAGAGTCTAAGCCCGAGGGAAATAGACTTTTACTTTGTCTACCAACTGTTTGATCGTAAACAATACGAGAGAAAATCTAAAGGACAAAATCGCTTAGGGACAAGAGACGAAATTCGAACCTTCAATTAATGAAAGTAGAAAAGGGAATCAATTTAGATTGATCATTAGTGGGTATCTTTGGTTTTGTTAATGTTAAAAGGCTATTCATTAATAAAATCGATTTCTAAAGGAAAATCTTTTAATTTGACTTCATGACGACCTCGATGGGAAAGTTGACAACAGCCCGCAATAAATGTAAAAAAGTTGTCGATTGGCGCCCTTCACGGAGCTGCTTATCGCACTAAGCTGGGCAGTGAATGCGTTAAGTAATTTCAGCTCCTACGACACTCTAGAACCATACTACTTAGTGTACGTGCTGCAACCCTAAACTGGGTCAAGCTGAAAAATCTAGCGTTCATGTATTTAGTTTATAATTCTTGAAGTTGAAATAAATTGTTATTATTTACATAGTAGGTATATCCGTCATCTCGGTAACGTCTAACTCTTTAACGTTTTGTTACGGAAATTCCCATCAAAAAACGATAGAACGCTTCGGAACAACGAAAAAAAATTGAGGTCTATATAAAGTACTAATTTTTATTTGAACATTATGTGAGAGGCGAAGTCTCAAATTCTGTGCCGAAAATTATTCAAGACAAGAGCATTGAGCTAATACAAACCATATTTTGGGAGAAATATGAGGGTAGAATGTCATTTTTACGATGACCTACGACGACGAAAAGAATGGGTTATCTGATGAGGTGAACCGAATAAGGTATTTGATGACGGATGAAGGGAAAATGGTAAGAAAATAGGGTGAGAATGAGAAAGTACTTTTTCCCTCATTCACCCTTGTAGAGTAGTAAGCTTTTTCGCTTGGATAAAACAGTGTTTTGACTGCGACTGATCATTCTATATAGAAATTAGCCTGGGTATTTATTATGTTAGTTATTATTCCTACCTAAAAAAATATTTTTATGTAGGTATTTTTTCCGTTCTTCCGGAGAGTAACAAAAAAAACAGGTTGAAAGATTACCGAATACATATCATACATCATACATACCGAAGCAAATCCTTGTTTGAATATAAACAGAAGATAACCGAGAATAAACAATATAGCGTCTTCGCACACATGGTCTAGTCTCCTAGAATGTATAGTACTAGTATCTAGATGGCGCTACTAAAATCGGAAGCGCATAAAAGACTCATAAAACATAAAAAATGCGTAGGTGTCTATGAAGCAATATCTAGGTATTTTATTTTATTTTCATTTGCCCTTCCAGTTTTACAGCTGCACTAAAACGTAAGTATCAATTTTATATTGTGTTTTTAGGATCTAAGAAACCCTCTGCTAGCCTTTGTTGAAACAAATCTTCGAAGAAAAAGGTCGAAACTTTTCTTTCAGTTTAAGAATTGGTTCACTCATCAAGAAACACTTTTATTCAATCACCTAAAAATACTTTAAAAGCAATTTTTATTTATTTATTATTTACCCTCAGGTTATTTATATCCCGTGGGATGGGATAAAAAGTCTATGTTACACTCTATCCTCTCAACAAACTCTATGCCAAAAACCAAGTCTATTGGTTGCTTATAGTTAGGGCGTGAAGGAAAAACAAACAAACAAACACTTTTGCATTTATACTATTAGTATAAACTAGTACAGATATAGATTTATTTAAAAAATTTAAGGTTAAATTTTGATGTGGTTATGCATAATCAACGCTTTGTTTTTTTATTTTATTTTTATCCACGGTAAACAGCACTACCTCAATTTCTGGCGGAATTGAGCTGCTAAATCGCACTATTTACGAAATTACGTTCAAGAAAGCTATTTTTTATGTAAGTACAAATATCTTTGATCAGGTATCCTGGGACCGGCTTATTAGCCGCTCACGCTTTCAAGTCGCATTTTAGCAAAAATGCGTAAAAAGCCTCGGGCTTTTAGCTTACGCTAAAATCGTGCTTGAATTACTGACGTGAATATGCACTGAGGATAAAGAACGCATATGCCAAAGAAAATCGTTACTCAAGCATAGATAGATCACTGACTAAGGCAGCATTATCAAATCTCGCTCTGTCATGTCATCTGAGTAACGCTTTTATATGGGATACACATCCTCAACCACATATCTATGACCATAGACAAACAAGACACAAGTGTTGTGTTGTGTTTTGTTTGTCTATGCTATGACTGAGCAAGCTTTCATAGTCGTAGGACATGTCATTGTGTACATGAGTTTCCGTGTTCGGACCAATTTGGACCGAAGCCAGTGGGACGAATCCGGAACACTTCAAATACAGCTGAAGTACATGTACCTATTCTAGTGGTCTATATAACATTATCGAAACATCTGTTTATAAGCAAACGAAATATAAATACAACAACAAAATAATATTCAAGGAAATCCCCTTAGAGTACCCGACTCTCGGAAAATAGGATCTTTATCATTACACTTACTTTAATTAGTTCCGAGTATTCAAAGGACCCTCGGTTCTAAGTAATAGAGTCTACGTTTCAATGGATTTAGTCAGTGTCACCGCAATATTGTGGTTGGGGCTGAGGTATACAGGGAGCATTTTTAGCTTTTAAAGATTGTAAGTACAATGTAACAAGCTGAAAATTCTCCCTGTACTAGAGGGGCTTTCACTATTAAGTAATAATCCCCAGAGACCAGGTGGTTTGATGGCTAAGCGATTTCAAAATCTTTTTGTTACACCTTGTAAGTAAATGATTTTTTGTGAACATAAATTGAGTGACTTGTCAGATTTGGAAAAGTAAAATAATTTCCGATCGCAATAAGACAATGAAGTATACGTATAGGGTACAAGCAATCAAATTTACATTGAGAGAGTAGGTCATTGGCATAATTTTGCTTTTTTTTCAGGTGACAAAAAATCTTGTCCATCTTGTCCTTGAAATCGCTTAGTCATAGCATAGACATCACGAAGATTTTATCACATGAAAAATAAAGGCAAAATAATGCTATTGACTTTTATTTTTAAAAGTATATACAGGGTTATTGGTAAATTAGTAACAACGTGGAATGCAGGTTCTCTCCATCATCACGAAATATTTGTGAAGACGCGAGGTCTTTATTTTTATACTTGGTATTGGTACGGTCTCCCTCAATCCTCTATCTTTCCTATATCTATCCCTATTCAATAATCGTTCGTTAGATCGGTTTTATTTGAAATACAACTTAAAAACGGCTCTGCCATTACTGTCTACCATTAAGTAGGTATGGAAGTGGAAGATCGGTCATTAGTAACTTGTTGGGTTCCAGACAAAGGTGTTTTTTCATTTTGTATCACAGGTATTTTTTTAAAGAATTACGATCTCGCGTCTTCAGAAATGTATTCGTTATGATTTTTTTTTAAACATAATGATGGGCAGAACTTGCAGTTTACGTAGTGTTACAAATTTACCAATAACCCTGTATATTCGCTTGGAGCGAAGTTCAGGATTATCTATATGTAGCACGTGTGAGTTTTTCAATCACATTTCAACAAATATTTCTTTCTGCTAGGATTTGGTAAAATTTAGAAAGGTGAATGAATATTTTTGGAATTTGTATTCTGCTTTTCATCCACCCAGTGTATCCTTAGTCTGATTTTCATCTCGCCACCAATTACTGTAGCTTAAGGAAATGAGGAAAATGACTATTCCACCCTCGGATATCTTTGCAGCTGGATTTGAGACTTTTCCTAGAAGTCCCGCTAAACCCCTCGATCTTACTCGCGTTGCCGTTTTCATACAAATGTACTTTACGTGTCTTGAGCCAGGAACGTGCCTTTTTCGTATTTGCTTAAAATTCCCAGCGAGAAATTCCATAGAGTAACGTAAGATGTACGAATGTATTTTATTGCAATCTCAGTAGACTTCAGCTGAAAATTTCAGAAATTCTTTAATTTGTTTCCACCAAATTTTGTTTCTAATAAGCTGAAGAAAATTCAAGCTCCTTTTAAAAAACC
Source organism: Eupithecia vulgata (assembly GCA_946478455.1). Classification (NCBI taxonomy): domain Eukaryota; kingdom Metazoa; phylum Arthropoda; class Insecta; order Lepidoptera; family Geometridae; genus Eupithecia; species Eupithecia vulgata. Next base: position 2,409,480 of record OX297877.1, read on the forward strand.
AAATAGGTACCAGAAATGTGCCGTAGTTTCTCAGTGATTACGCGTTTGGGACTTTATATTTTTTTAGCTTACTATCCCGAATTGCATAAATAAATAAAACTGCCTATATGCGAAAGCTTTGATGTTAGCCAGCTAGTTACGGTCTTTTTAATAGAATTGGGCCGATAATAAAATAAATAAATAATGCTGGACAATTCACACTGCATTATCTAGCCCCAAGCTGGACAGAACTTGTGTTATGGGTACTAGATAACTGTTATATATAAAACAATACATTACATAGATGGGTATTTGTTATTATCGAAAATCACAAGGAAAAAATACCAGCAGATGGTACAAATATTTGTTAAAAGACGGAAATTGAACCCGCTCCATCTTTCGTCGCAAGCCCGACCTTCGCCCACCGCACCACAAAGGTATAAGATTTAATTATTTGACAAAATTATGTTCAATTCAATTCAATAACGTTTATTTCCTTAGGCTTACAAAACAACCACTTAGACAAGTCATATTTTATTCTATAAACAGGTTAATAAATTGTAATTATGATCAAATTAGAAATATGTAAGGTGTCATTGATTTTGTCCACATCAATTTTTGATGTTGATGTACAAATCTCTCCCTGTATTTAAGAATATGGTCTATGAACACTATCTTTCTTCAGTCATAAATTGCTAGTTCTTTTATTTTTATTTTTGCATTAGCTCTATAATGTTGGTATGTTTTAATATGTATTTTATATATGGGTATATATATGTATGTGTATTATAATATTAGGTATAGTGTGTATGTATTGTATATTTCATTAATACGCCACCGTCTATACGTGTACAACTGCTTCGTGTCCATCCCAAGGTTGTCTGGAAGAGATCGCTTTTAGCGATAAGGTCGCCCATTGTGCAACACTGTTTTTATATCCGTTTTTTTGTATTTTTTTCTATGTTTTTCTTGATGTGCAATAAAGTGTATTGTGTTGTAAATCCTTAATAGAAATAAGTTATTTAGTAAATAGAAACTGGCCGTTTATCACGTCCAAAGTGATTTTCACGCTTTTACAACATAGTCGCTGCAAAATAAGAACGCCAACCAAACAAACCAACTTGAGCAATACTTTTGTACAAAAAGGCTTTCCCCAGTGACCGCTAACTTAAACTCGGCTACAGCTGCGATGGTTCCGTATATTTTTTACGATTAAAACTTTGTTTACAGCTGTAATTTATGGCGGGGCTTGAGGTAGCATAAAATGAATTATTATTTGGATTTTATTCTGTTTTGTGTGTAGGAAGACTGTCATCTTGTTTTTAGGGCAAAAGTGGTGATAGATAACTTGGCCAACATTTTCGGTGGATAAGAGGATCTTTGTTTCTTTAAAAAAATGTGAAAATATTCTCACTCTCGGTCGATAACTAGGTCTACACTTTCGGTGGACAAGAGGATAAAAAGCAATTTTTTAAAGATTTTTTTTCTATTCTTCTGCGAGGGCATTTTCTGCGTAATCTCTAAGTCAAAATACGGCACTTTTTTGAAATTTGGTGTTTTGAGCGGTGCTTGAATTTTCTGCAGCTAATAAACCAATATTAAGAAGTCTGTTGAGATTGCAATAAAATACATATGTAGGTACATACTCACGTTACTTTATGCAATGTCCTGCTGGAAAATGCTATAAATATCTGTCCCTCTTCAATATTCTGCAGATAACGCACGAACCCTAGTTTAGTTAGTTAATTTTTTGTTTAACTTACTTTATACAGTAATTCATTTATTGTTTTTGGAATCAGGTAATGTTACAGTCATTTCATAAGACTTATTTAGATCGCTGGATTCTGCCACTTGGGCGCACCTTCCTCTAAAACAATTTCCATAGAACTCTTAGAAACATGCATTAACTAAAGGTTTTGTAAGTGCGTAAGCTCAAACACTGGGTAATCTCTATTAAATTAAATAAATAATAAAAAAAATATCGAGGTTATAGTGTGGGTTCAAGTCCCGCCGAAATCCAAATTATTTGTGAACTTATTTAGTATGCACTAATTTATGTCGTGACATCTAAAAACGATCAACCATAACGTTTAGCATTACTTGCAAAGACTGATTATACCCAAGGTCAATAGACGTTGTAGATTATATGAAGAAACTCTGACTTTTCTTGCGACGCTGAGAGGCAACGTCTCACGTGAGACGATGGGAATAACCCATACTTAGAAGTGGGTAGGTAAGTGATGGTTGAGCTAACAACGGTTGACAGACGACGCGAGTGCGTGAGCATCTTTATTTAGCCGGTTTAATGCCGCTTTTTGGATAAACTCATTATGGCAGAGAATAAATCTAAACTAGCGTAGTTAAGATAGAATTCTGGCCGTTAGGGTAGAGCGTAGAAATGTGGATTTGGGAGACCAAATTCGGTGACTTTGAGATATGAAAATACCCTTATTAGGCATTTGAAAAATCATCAATCTAATGATGATACAAAATGTTCCTCCTAAATTGTTTGGCGTTAAAACACTCAAAAACTATAATCACCGTCATCATAATCGTTAGTCTAAATGAGTCCACTGCTGGACATAGGGCTCCCATAATAAGCACCAGGTTAGGTTAGGTATGGTTAGGTTATGTATAAACTATAAACTGACTTCAAATTCCTGAATAAAGAAAATGGTTTTGGAACTAGTCGTTCCATTTTTCAAGTCTAGTCATCTAGTTAAAATTCGAGCTTGATTAAGTTTGATGTGACGACTGATGGATGAAACACGAAATAAGAAGTTTCGGTTGGCGGATCGCACGAGACGAACAATCTTACTACTGAGCGTGAAAACGTTGCTTCGGACGCGTCACTAAATGACACCTTTTGTTTCGGATCTAGGAATAATATCAAAACCATTTTCATAGAAAGAACGAATCATCGCTCGTCCTCAGTATTTATGTGACCCGCAATCCGTCAACTTGTCGTCAATATGTTTTTCAAAGTAATCCTCTTGTTTAGGCTGTTGCCATGGAAACCGTTTGTTACTAGTGATTGTGAATTCTATCATGTGATGATGTTTTGGATAATTTTTCAAGTATGAATGAATCAATACAAGAGTTTGTAATTAAAGTTTAAAATTTTACTAGTTTTGTTTGGTTTTAGTATGAACAAAGTTACGTAAATATTGTTGATACAATCTTCAAGATATTAAATTAAAATCGGCAAAAAAACTAGTAGGTACTTAATGTAATCATTATTCACAGAAAAATGTACGGAACAGATACAGAATACCTAAGATATTATACTATATAAACGAGTAAATGTCGGATAAAGAATCTCATCATGTTATCAAGTCGGTTACAAGTAAAGCTGCAAAAGAAAATTTAAACTTACATAAGCTACCTCACGCACAAAATTGGTACATTCACGGAGACATCACATCTCACGCACAATCACGTACAAGGTAAAATGGGCTCTAAATCCAGGCCGTGAGCTCTGTAATCCAATGAATATCTAAAGCGAAATAAATGAACTTTGAAGTAACGGCGATTGCCACGGAAGAATATCCGTGAAGTGGTTTTTTTGGGGTCACTATAATGCACGGCAATTTATTGTACGGCCGAATAATGTACACCTTGATCAGTGTCATGGCTTTAAATTTTATTAGGTTTTGACACGGATTGTCAAGGTGTACATTATTCGGCCATTTAATAAATTGTCGTGCATTATAGTGGCCCGTTTTTTTGTTCTAATACAAAAAATGAGTTAGGTTGTACTGTACTGTGATTTGATTTATCAGCTATCCAATATTTCGGCACAGTTTAATGTTGAATAATTGTATCTACACATATATTATAAGGAGGAAGGATTTGTATTTTTGTATGTAACGAATAAACTTAAAAACTAAAACAATTTCAAAATTATTTTGACTTTAGAAAGCTACATTATCTCTGAGTAACACAGGCTATAGAATATAACTGTGCGAAGCTGAGGCGGACCGCTAGTCATAAATAAATTGGATAGCTCAAAAATCAATCAAATAATATAAGTAGAAAATTACAATCAGATAATAGAATTATATTATAACTAGTATTCACAATTGAAATAATTGAGCTATCTACATACTATTGCAAACAATCTACAGGTAGCTCAACTGATCCATATCAATCCCAGTCGGAAGCGTGTCCAAGACACTGGCTGCATTGCCCCGCTGTATGGCAATGCTGATGCGTTGTGCCAGATACTCACCAGCTCTCGGGTCACGCGTCGATTCGACCAAACGCTCAGATAATTTTTGAAAACCCGGAGAGATCTCGGTACCCCATGGACCTGGGGTCTCGACTCCAAGGTATCAAATATATATATTTCGTTATAAATGTTTTCCTGAAATAATACCATGCTTTAGGCGCATCTAGTATGATATCTGTGCAACTATAATAGTTTCAGTTCAGTTTTATAGGTTGTTCTGTATTCTTTATAAGGGTTTTACTTGAGAAGATGACACATACTTGTTTTAACTACTAGTTTTTCCAGTTTCGTTCTACGTATCTGTAAAGTTTTATCAAATTCTGTTAAGTAGTTTAAGCATTACTGGTTAACTTTTAACGACATTATTTGTGGATTTATAAGTAGGTTTGTAAATATACCGACATATTTTGTAGCTTTAAAAGTTTCTTTTAGTATACAAATATCGATCTGTCCCCCTGTTAGTCACGAGGGGACAGATAGAACTTGTCAAATAAAATCATTCATTCATCAGACAATAGATAGATAGATAGAAAATAATTTATTGCACACTTAAAACTAAAAAAACAATTTACACATAAAACAATTATATCATAAGTAAAACAATATCTGTCCCCTTCTATTTGTAACGGTGGGACAGATATAACTTTTTTTCCATTTGTCCTCCTAAGGGAGACAGATCAGGGTGACAAATGGGAATAAACCATATAAAACAAGTAGAAAGAAGAATCGCTCAGTTCATACAAAATCTGTTCATACCTGAACACCCTGTGTAATATCACGGCTCGCGGCGCTTCAGTGGGTCTGTATATTGCATTCCATATGCAAAGGATCTTTGTAGAAAAACTCCGCGAATTTATATTCTGAACGAAATTACATGTCGGTCGGAATATTATTGGGTTCTGCTTGCTTATATTAATATGAACAAGCTTCTTTATAAAAAAGTTTTTTGTTGTTATGATATTTCTGATTTTTGGCGCAAATATTGCTCGACAGAACCTACATTACATTTGCTCCCCTTGGAGTTGAGACCTTAGGTAGGCTCTTCGGCGCAATAATGATTTATGTGTTATTAGTTAAGTTTTTATATTTTACGAGTACGCATCCGGAGAATAAGTTAAATAAAAAAAAAATATTTATTATTCTCATTAAAATTCTAAACATCGTCCAAAAACCCACGTTTTGACTTTATAGGAAATCACTATCACCACATTGCATAAAACAAAGTCGCTTCTCGCTGTCTGTTTGTCCCTATGTATGCTTAGATCTTTAAAACTACACAACGAATTTTGATGAGTCTTTTTTTAATAGATAGAGTGATTCAATAGAAAGAAAAAAGAGAAAAACAAAACATGTTACAATTAAACATAAGATAAACTAAAAAATTAAGGCAATGGGAGTACATTCAGCTTTTTGCTAGGTACATACATTATTATAAGTAATGCATGTAGCGCTGTTTTTCAAATTACTCCTCTCGGGTAGGTGGTCACCGAAAGATTTTGGTGAAAGCGAGATTTTTAACGAACAATTAAATAAAATAAATACGGAAACAAACAGATCTAGAAAACTATGAGTAGGAATGTTTATAATGTTTACAATACATGCATTATATTGTACCCGTGCGAAGCTGGGGCGGGTCGCTAGTCAATTATAATTCATTAAAACACTTAATTTTAGTAATTTTTGAACTTCAAACGTTTAGGATTCGAGTTTTATTGAAAAAACACAACATCATCGCTTGAATCAAAAACTTTACGAAACTTCCAGAAAACAAAACTAGATCAACCAAACAAACCAGAAATGTTTACCTACGCTCCAATAACATTTAAAAAAACGTTCCCTAAAACCATTAACGTAGAACGGAACGGGAAAAAAACGAGGATGTTTAAATTATACCGAGAGATAGCTGGCAACCCTTTAGCAATTCAATTACTGGGCAGATAGATAGGCGAGAACCGTGCAGGAATTGCGGACGACTGGATGGAATGGACGAAGTAAATACGAACCCATACTAAATACGTACATATTATACCTTTATAGGTACAAGGGTAGGTACGGAAACTGTATGCACTACTTGGAAATGTTGAGATATAGTTTTACCAAGTGTATAAAATCTAGTAAAATCAAAAAAATTATCTAAGCGTCTGGTCGAAGCGACGCGTGACCCGAGAGCTGGTGAGTATCTGGCACAGCGCATCAGTATTGCTATACAGCGGGGCAATGCAGCCAGTGTCTTAGGCACGCTTCCAACTGGTATTGATATGGATCAGTTGAGCTACCTGTAGATTGTTTGCAACAGTTTGCAGATAGCTTAATAGATAACATCTTTATTCAGAAAGAAAATAACAATCAAATAACAAATTTAAATTAAAACTAGTATTTACAATAGAAACAATTAAGCTATCTGCAAACTGTTGCAAACAATCTACAGGTAGCTCAACTGATCCATAGCTATATAGATAGCTTAATTGTTTCTATTGTAATTACTAGTTTTAATTTAAATTTGTTATTTGATTGTTATTTTCTTTCTAAATAAAGATATGACTTCGTAAAATCATATCTACATATGTAAGTACCTATGTAACATATCCTCAGTTCTGTATTCTTGTCTGTGTGTGTCTGTCTGTGCTGTTCTTGCTGATTCTAATAAATGTATCTTTATTTATTAGAAAACTGTACAGTTATTTGAACTGTACTGTCATCATCATCATCGGCCTATATTAGTCCACTGCTGGACATAGGCCTTCCCTAATAAGCGCCATAGCGCCCTGTCTTCAGCTTGCCGCATCCAGCATCTGCCAGCAGTCCTTCGCAAATCGTCATCGTACCTGGTCAGAGGGCGTTCTACACTACGTTTGCGGAGTCGCAGTCTCCACTCAAGAAAACATTTACCCCAGCGGTGGTCGGTTCTTCTCGAGATATGGCCAGCCCACTGCCATTTCAGCTTGCTCATCCATTGAGCTATGTCGATAACCTTGGTACTCTGTCGGATGCATTCGTTGCGGATCCTATCCTTCAGATAAACTATACTGTACGGCACATTATGTATATTTACTTTAGTATTGGCTTAGTTCTTAGTTTGGGTTTTAAAAAATATCTGAAAGTCTGGTCGTAGCGACGCGTGATCCTAATGCTGGTGAGTATCTGGCACAGCGCATCAGCTTTGCCATACAGCGGGGCAATGCAGCCAGCGTCTTGGGCATGCCTCCGACTGGTATTTATATGGATCAGTGGAGCTACCTGTAGATTGTTTGCAACAGTCGGCCGTTAGCTCAATTTTTCAATAGTAAATACTAGTTTTAATTTGTTTCTATTATTTGACTGTCATTTTCTTTGTTAAAAAAGAAATTAATAAATACGATAGTTTGGTCAAACATCCTAAAATCTAAACATCTACTGAACTGATCGGGCTAAAATTTTTTTTTGAAATTGTATAGATGTTCTTCTAGACTAGTTACAAAAAACAGGCGCAATGCCGAGGGCTAAAACTAGCTAATAATAAATTTACTAATTCAATAAGTATGTATATTGACGTTGGGCTCAAATTTTGGGTTCTTACCCTATAAGCTGATTATCTGTTTAATCCCAAATTCCATAATCTACTTTAATCCCTCTTAGGAGGTATGCCCAATTTAATCCTGCTAAATTCAAACAACCTTATTGCTACAACCCTGCCGAATTAAAATATCCCTGTTAGTGTTACCTAGCGTTCGTGACCGCAGAATAGCAAAGTTTCTAATGGCATTGCTGAGATTAAGGCATTTGCGGTAAGCGAGAACGTCTCCCGGGAATTCATTATAGGTTAAAAACTACTAAGTTGATTCGCTGGAGAGAATTCTCAATTGGCTTTCTAAAAGGAGACCTAGTGGTCTGAATTGCAAGTTCTTTTAATTCTTTGCGAGATATTTATTCCTCTAAACTTTGTTCGTAGATACTATTTGAAGATAACTTGAAGTGATAGGTACTTTTCGATAGGAATTTTCATTTAAGAGCCTATCAACCTCAACTTTTTGTGAAAAGGTTACATATCTATAGGATTTTGCGTTTATAGGAGCGAAACAAGGCTTGCCAAAACAACGCAACGCAAGCCCGAAAATCAAGTTTTAGCTTATTATCTATTAGTTAGGACTTTATTTGAAAAAACCGAAACAAACAAATAATGATATTTTTTAGTCTGCAGTTAGCTTCTTTCCGGCTTCGCACGGGTAATTATTTTTTCGACGATTTTCCAATGTTTTTAATACTTCTTGACAAAGAGAAATCTAACAAATCAAAAACCACGAAAATCGGTCCCTTCGTTCTTGAATTCAATGGTGTAACTAACACGACTTTGTTTTATAATTAAATATTAATGATTTTGTATAAAAAGCTCTTCAATAAATTCATCATCATCATCAGCCTATATTAGTCCACTGCTGGACATAGGCCTCCCCTAATGAGCGCCATAGCGCCCTGTCTTCAGTCTGCCGCATTCAGCATCTGCCTCCAGTCTTTCGCAAATCGTCATCCTACCTGGTCAGAGGGCGTTCTACACTACGTTTGCCTAGTCGCGGTCTCCACTCAAGAACACGTTTACCCCAGCTGTTGTCCCTAACTGTAGACCTCCCACACAAAAGAGACATTGACGCTGTAGTGTATCTCTAAATATGATTAATATAACATACATTATTCTACACATAGGTAGAGGTTATATCAATTTAACATATGTTACGTAAGAAAAGGTACATTAAGTATTATATTTTTTCCTATAGATATATACTAGCTGACCCGCCAGTGATTTCATTCGCGTAGACTTTAGTAATAACCTCAGTAATTTTAGTTTCCATGTAAAATATCAAAGTTGTACTACCAATCCTTTACGATTTTAAAGTTAAAATGAGAAAACATATAAAACTCTCCATATGAATTTACAAATAAACGTTCTTAGCGTACGTCCTAAAAGTAAACTACATTAAAAATTTCAGCTCGTAGTTGTAGTTGTAGTACTCACTTGTAGTTTCAGAGTTTTCATTTCATTTATTTATTGCATCATATTATGGTAAATTTGTCACAACATAATTGAGTAGAATATACACACAATATGTACCCATTTAGGGTGTTGCAATGGGAGACGGCCAGACAATTTCTACGATTTTTAAAATGTACGAAAGGTATGGTATGAAAGGTATATTATTATAAGTTTATATTTCAATTACAATTACAAGTCACCAAAAGTATCACTTAAGAATTCATTTAGCTCGTAGTAGCATTTTTTCAATAGCATCTCTTTTAATCTTATTTCAAATATTTTGTTATTTTCTTGGCTTTTTATCTGGTCTGGAATTTTATTATATATTTTTACCGCCATTGAGTGTGGACTAGTTTGGTGTATTTATAATTTTGATGCAAGTGTCACAATATTATGTATGTATCGACTTTGATAGCGACGCGGTTGTTCATTTATTTTTTTAAAGAAATGAGGGTTTTTTCTTACAAATTTACAAATTTCTAGAATATAAATTGAAGTTAATGTCAAGATTTTAAGCTCACGGAAGTGTGGTTTACATGATTCTTATATTCTTATATTTACTAGGTTTTCTCTTTTCTTTTATAAATATAGCTCTAGGTTATATTTTAGCATAAGTTTAAATTTTAGTTATGAAAATCCGTTTTAAGTGATTCATTCACTCCTGCAATTTAAATTTTTCTGTGTGATTAATTCAAAGAGTGGCGAATGAATCACTCTGAATGTCACGAATGAGTGACCGTATATAACGTGGTACTTTTCACTGGAACGTTTCTGTGATTCCACAAGGACCATAAGGGCCACAAGAGCCAGTCGTGTCCACATCAAAGCTGTCAACTCCAGGCCGAGGTCAAGCTCAGGTCAAGTTATACTCAAACCAGCTTTACCCTTTTGCGATTATTGCCACTTCACTGATTTCACGTAAAGTCATGCTCGAAAAGAAAGTTTGGTCGAGTTTACAAATGATGTTGAAGTTAGTGAAGCGGTGGGAAAAACTACACGTGTCTTTATTTTTTGAAGGATTGATTCACCGAGTTGCTAAGTACATTTCATTGGTGGTTTTGATGGGCAGAGGTAGCGAGGTCCTGATATTGTTCAAAATAAATAAAATCTTAATCTATCGTTTTATTTTCTTTTAATGCAAGCATATTTACTTTACGGTAGTAAAAATAAATTAAATAAAAATGAAACCTAAGTCTTACTCGCACATCAAAAATTCGTGCGAGAGTTTGTGTCCTTGTCAGATGTTTGGGTGAAGACATGGACCAAAACGTTTGAAAGGATGGAGCTGAAACTTAGCATAGATGTCTGAACATCTATTCTTGCTTCGTCATTAAGAAATTGCCTTATTGGCAATTTCTTAATTTGCCTTATTGGCAATTTCTTAATGATAAATTGCCTTATTGGCAATTTCTTAATGATGAAGCCGCTTGCAGATGCTAGTAATACATAACCTCATGTGAAATGATTAGCCGGGTCGTCAGGATGTACGGCATTAATCAATTGTTCATCGGGGCCTGATATCGGATCTTACCGATCATCGGGTTGACACGATCACTGCTAGCGTCGGCGGTGCGACCCGCAGGGGCGCGCCGTCGGCACAAGGAGTTGCAGATCGCACTCTGTGTTTTCAGCCATGAAAGTGCTAGTCTAGGAGGTATTTCCCAAAACGAAATAAGTTTTTGAGGTATCCGTGTTCGTCCCACTCGCCTCGATTCAAAGTAGTCCGAACACGGAAATTCAAATTTTACGCCGAAATCGTTCCAGATTCTGACAGAAAAGGAGCAAAAGAATTGTCGTCCGCACAGTTCTCGTGCAAGTAATCTTGATTACCATTGTTTCCGAAGAATGTTTTAACTATCTCACGCAAAATACCAGGAATCTAGAAATTATTATGGTTTTAAAGTGAAACTGCGCAACTTTATTTTTGAAGGTCAGAAAAAACAGGAGAGTCATAAAAATGATATAAGTATCATATAATTATGCTTTGTACAATTCGATACTAATTTTATTTTTACTTGTGTACGAATTAAACCCATTTTGTATTATCTTGTCCAGCGTTATTTATTTATCTTGTTTTTTATTGTGTAAAAGTAAATACACAGACAGACACTATATATCTGCTGTATCTATTAATCAATCGTTTGCCGTAGATTATGTTTTTTAACGTTTTATTTTTATTTGTTTTGTGTCGTATGTGTTATCTTCCGTGACGTCACTAAACGGCTCTGTCGGAAGACCAGCGTTGGTTGTAACGTGTTTACAACTAGCTCATGCTGAGACAGAGACCGTTTTGTGACTCTTATCGACAGAAGCTTTGTCCTTTAATTTTAAGTCATGTTTGTTTTAGTTGGTAAGGTTACAAATAAATAATTTCTATTTCTATTCTATTTCTATTTCAAATGCATAAGAGATTAAGCAGTTAAGCACCTTACAACAGTATTTTGATTCCAAAGGAATCTTATTGAACAATGTCATAAAAAAAAATTTACAATTTGTTCTGTACTTACCATTTGGCCCACGAGCGTATGTAACGTTTCGATTTGTGAGTTGCGTGAACTGGACTTTGGTTTGAATATAATATTGTATATAAAATTACTCACGCTCGTTAGGACTCAAACTAAGTCATTTTGTAATTTAGATTGCACTGTTTTCGATAGCCAGCAGTCTATTTATGATGTTCTTGGTAACCTCAAACTCAAAAATAATGTACGTCCTTATAACCTAGCTAGGCTTATACCAACACATCTTTTATAGCCACTCTTAAATTTCCTACTCGTTGAATATTTTAAAACTTTCAGAAATAAATAAAGTAGAGTTTTCCTTTCCCAAAGAGAAAAAGTACAAACCTAGTAAATTGTTTTATAAGATAACACTAGTAGGCACCTCAATATGTAGGTCCAACAAGTTTTAGTATTTAGGTCCAGGTTGCATCAGCCGTACACTCAGTAGGTAATTATGTCGCCGCCGAATCGTACAATTAGCCCATTTTGTAGATTGGTTGGGCCAAACGCAAAACGGTACCATTCAGTTAATTGCCTATGCCGATTACTACCTACCAACGCTAAACTACCCGAACTACCAACGTTAAACAATATAGCTAAACGTTACTTAGCGATCTCATCAATCGAAATTAATAAGAAACTTCAAAAAAATCGGTGTTCGTTTTGCAATCGGCTTAGGTAATACAAACGCGCAGATTCTATGATCCAGCGGCAGCTTTATAAATACATAGGTAATAAATGACCGTAGAAAATGTCTTTCCATCAGGTCATGTTAGCTCAGTGTTGAAAGAAGATAGAAGTGTTGAAAGGTTCAGCCTTCCTGCGGCGTCTTCATCGATTACGTTATATTTTTAGAAGTGCCTTGCAACAGTCAAGACGTTGACGGCGAAAATTCGATCGGTGACGTAGCTGAATTTATTATGTATACTGGAAACAGTTTAGAGAAATTACATTATCAAAGATTGTCTTCGCGTGCGTTGTATTTAGTTTTAAAATGTATCTTCTTGCGTCATAAGAATTGAAAGAGAAAGAAAGAAAATACATTTATTGGCACACACAATAGAAACCATGAATTAATTTTATTAAACTTTAACGTTAATATGTGAACCATTTAGGTCTTACCTCAGCTGAATGTTGCTCCACAGAAAGTTGAGCAACGCTGGTATTCTGGCAGACCTTCCATTACTAAAATTATTTACTATACTCTACTTTATTTCTAGATTTTTTCTTACAAATTTTTATTTTTTTCTTAAAAACCTTGTACTTGGTAATTTTTGATCAGACGTTCAGCAAGAATTTTGTAAAGTGCTTTATTGTAAGTAGTCTGGATTTGACCAGTTCCGGATTAGACCATTTTTTTTATTAGCAAAATGTGCAGAGACAATGTGACATTTTACAAAATCTAAGGTATAAATCACATCTTTTTGTATCCTCACACAATCGGTGAACATTTTATTACCTATAAATCTTTGTGAAAAGTACTGTGCGTATCTATTGTCGCGAAATTCAGCTGTATTGGCGTAGAAATAAAGGACAAACGGTCTAGTTTACAAGACAATCCCAAGCTTAAGCTACTAAAACACTCGCAATTCTAGTCTGAACTCTATTCGTGTGCACATAAAGTTGTCTTTTGGGTCCGATAGGCTAAATTTGGGAGAAACGCAATTCGCTTGGTCGTATGTGTCGAGTCAGCCAGTCTTTGTGATTCGAACGTGCACATAGGTTTGGAAGTTGTACAATGAGGGAATAAGTGGGTAAAGTCATCGACTAAAGGTCACGCAGACCGGGACAGGATGGCAAAGGATTTTTTGACGACCTCAGTGGCGCAGCGGGCGAGAGTCTGCCTGCGACGCAAGAGGTTGCGGGTTCGATCCCCGCCTCGGAACAAATTTGTGTACGATCTGCAGAAATTCGTTCCGTTGGTCTGGGTGTTTTCTATGTATAATAAAAAATATCTATCTATGTAATATATAATATTACGTATATCAGTTATCTAGTACCCATAAACACAAGCTCTGCTTACCTTGGGGCTAGATAATGCTGTGTGAATTGTCCAGCATTATTATTATTTATTTTGCCGTTAGTCAGCGCACACTAGCCGATAAGATACCACGCGCGCCTTGCCACGGCATGCCGCGGTACGACATAGCATGCCCGGTAGCTCTTGCTTCCCGATACACATTTAGACTGGACGCGGGCGCAAAGGGTGTTATTATTTTTGTATAATGTTAAATAAATATTTGTGGACAATCTACACAGCAAATCACAGCATCATCTAGCCCCAAGCCAAGCGGAACTTATTCTATGTTATGGGTACTAGACGACTGATTAGGTATACATAGTACAATTATGTAAGATAACATACTTTACTTTTTATATATTTTTTAACTGTAATTTTTACAGTTAAGCTATCTGTAAGTTGTTTGCAACTGTTACCTACCTCAATTGTTTTAATTGTAAATACTAGTTCTAAATGGAACTATGTATTTGTCCAACAAAACTAAAAAAATTGTACACTTTACTAAAATTTTAAGACAGTTTCTATATTTTTTCATACAATTAAATAGGTAATTTACGATGACTTCTATGGCACGGTGAACAAAGCGACGCAGGAGGTTGCGGGTTCGACTCCCGACTCGGAACAAATGTTTTTACGTTCTGCAGATATTTGTTCCAAGTGTTCTGGGGTTTTCTATCTACACTAATATTATAAAGAGCAAAGATTTCTGTTTTTGCATGAAACGAATAAACTTAAAACTACTGGACCGATTTAAAAAATTGTTTTTCCGTTAGAAAGCTACATTATCACTGAGTAACATAGGCCATATAATATACCCGTGCGAAGCTGGGGCGGACCGCTAGTAAAAATATCTATCTACGTATTAATTTATTATCTAGTACCAAAACACAAGCTTTGCTTAGCTTGGGGCTGTGTGAATTGATCATCATCATTTTATTCATAGATATTCGTTATAGGTACTGATAGTGTTTTATAGCTCATAGGTCAACTCTGACCCTTAGGTTAACTGGAAGCAGCATAGCGGAAGTAAACTAGGATTACCTCTGTCCGGTCCAAAAATAACCCAGTTATAAGGTTTCGAAGCCCCTGCAGTGTCAGGCACAGCGTACAATCTTCTATTAGTGCGCTTGGATGGCAATGCGGCCTTTGCCAATGCTGAAGTCTAATCGGGTTTGGTTAATCCAGGGTTTTTGACGCTTGACGTTTATGAAATGTTTTAATTGGATTAGTTTTAATGGGAATATTGCTTATGCCATTAAACTGTATAATTTAGGTATTTTAAGAATATTAATGCCGTGTGGTGCCGGCCTAGAATAGTAACCACCTCAACTTTTCCCGTGGGTATCGTAGGAGGCGACTAAGGGACACAAACCGGGGGCGGGCAGCAGCGCCCCCTGCAGAATATTTCCACCACTGAACTCCGATCTCCAACCCGCATGTCCGGCGTGGGGATTATGGGGAGTACCCCCCAATGGCACGACGCAATAGAAAATGGCCCCTAGTTCCCGGCCGCCTTGCCATTCCTGGCCATTGCAGCGGCCATGGTAACGGCGAAGCAGGGGGTGCTAGGAAGACAGGGCACTATGACGCTCATGTCCAGCAGTGAACTAATATAGGCTGATGATGATGAAAATATTAAACCAGTTAACTGGTTTTATCACGATGTTTTACTTCAACCGTTTCAATCTCGTACTAGAAGACACAATTTGAAGACTTTCTTAATTACACCAGAACATATCCACAATCCACATTAAAAGCTATTTATTTATCATCATCATCCGCAGTCGGATTATACCCACTGATAAGTATAGGCCTCCTGAAGTCGTCGGGCGCCCAGTTGCAAGGTGGACGACATGGTACGCGTCGGGGGGCGGCAATGGAGGTGGTTAGCACAGGACCGTGGGGATGACACAAACTGAGGGAGGCCTATATTTTTTACCTAATTAAATATAATTTAGGTATTTTATAAATATTAATTCAAGACATTTTAAGTCAGCAAAAACATTTTACAAATAAAAACTGTTACCGGTAGCAGAAAACAACATGGTAACAGCAAGAAAACCATTAAAAACCGAAACACAAACCGAAAAAGTTCAAATTATTGTATGAAAACGGTTGGGCTTTCGTCCGTTTTCAAACTAGAATTTGAATCTTTTCACAGCTCGTATGTTTGATATTTGATGATAGCATTCAAAACCAAATTTTGTTTCGAACTTCTGTGATTTTCTACAATAAGTTAATAAATATTGCTGGACAATTCACATAGCATTAACTAGTCCCAAGCTAATCAGAGCTTGTGTTATGGGTACTAGATAACTGATATTAATACTTAATACAATAAAAAACACATATAGAACGATATTTTACTTTATAGATAGAACCCATCAGGAAAAATCTCTGCAGATCGTACAAACATTTGTGAGGTGGGAATTGAACCCACAACCTCCTGCGTCACAGGCGGTACTTCGCCCACCGCGCCACAAGGGTCGTTCAACGATGCCACTACCATAAAATTATATTTTCCACCTTTTCTGTAGTGTAGTAGTTTGTAGTAAAGTTATAGTTGTCTGTAGTTTTGTAAATAGGATTAACAAATATAATTGCTTAAATAGGATTAACAAATATAATTAAAACTTGTATTTACAGTAGAAACAATTAAGCTATCTGCAAACTGTTGCAAACAATCTACAAATATAATTGATTTATAATTTTATTGATCAGTAAAAAAGTAACCATAATATATCTTCCCAAGAGATAACATTTACATATTATGTCCTAACCAAATTTTATAAATATATGTTTATCCGAGTAGGTATACAAGAAAATGAGTAACATGACCGCGAGAAAAGTTGTTCAAAACTTTTCATTTTCGTACATCTCATATATAAAACAAAGTCGTGTTAGTTACACCATTTATAACTCAAGAACGAAGGGACTGATTTTCATGGTTTTTGATATGCTAGTAGACAAAAAATTAAAAAAGACAAAATCAATAACACCTTGTTTCTTATTTGTTAATAATTACTATTTATAAACCTGTTTATAGTATAAAATTTGACTTGTCTAATCGTTATCGATTTGTTGGATTTCTCTTAGTTCGGAATAGAATAATAAGTATTAAAAACATTGGAAAATTGACTAAAAATATCCGTGCGAAGCCGGGGCGGACCGCTAGTCCTTTATAAAATAGGTAGGTACTTATAAAACGTCATATTTATTAAACTTTTTACCCGACGACTGTGCAGAAAGAGAGTTATATGTATGTTTTATATTTCTACGTATTTTAATTTAAACTGAAATTTTGTATGCTAGTTGCACGTCGTGCTAGTTGTGAGACACGGATATCAAATAGATATCGAAAATCATTTCCTTAATGAGGGCTTAGGCATAATGAGGCTTTTCTATAAGCAAATACCTTTTTAACCGACATTAAAAAAAGAAAGAAGACGTTCTATGTACGGTTGTATGGATTGCTCCGTGATTTGTGGACCGATTTAGTTTTTTTTGTTATTGAAATATACAGAATAATCCCAAAATGAACCCATAGGATTTTATTCCAAAATGGTAAGTATATCTTCCACAAACAGCGTAACTATTAAAGAATTTGAAGAAGGTCTTTAGTTTCCTTTAATTATTCGAATTAAAGTATTCCTCGTATTAAATTGCTGGAAAAATATTAGGCCGAGTACGTGACTAATAAAATATGCAGATTACTTCTTACAAAGGAACAAACGTAGATCATGAAAGAACGTAGGTATAAATTGATGAACGAAATATAAAGTTTCGAGGAAATTCTATTTGACTCTATTGTCCTAAAAAGGTACATCATTACAAACCCAGTCGGTATACGCTGAAATTCTTTTAAGTATAATATAAGACGTATATTTTCTGTTCCAAAGCAAAAATATAAAATATTAATACATAAAATCATATCAGATAATTTCGTTACTAAAATCGGTTCAGTTTTTAATAAGTAGTGTTTTCTATCAAAAAAAAACTTAGTTATATAATAATTTTCGTATACCGACCTATTTCACGGTCCTTATTCTCATCGGGCAAAATATATTTTAACAATTTAGCGGGCAAGGATTATAAAACGTCCCACAGTAAAAATTCGAGGACAAACCTAAGAACCGAAAGAAGAAGACACACAAAAATAAAAATAACCATAAGAGCACTTACTCAGTTTCGTTGTTCTCGAAGAAAATGTGTCCTTGAGCAGGCTCGTACTGGCTTCCTCCCTTCGCCGTGCCATCCTCTGTCCAGTAAGGAATCCGCACCTTCCCCCTAGCGCCAGCCGTTCTCACCACTCTAAGGTCGTAAGTCCCCACCGACTCCGTCAATTCAAAGTCTCTCTGCGGGAACGAAAAAACACCGGAATGATCGTCGTCTAAAATCACCACAGTTGCTGTAGAAGGGGACGCCAGCGTAGCGCCTCTAGGTGCCGAAAGTTTTAAATAAAAATGCTCGTCTTCCTCAAAAACGTCGTCGTCAATGACTTGGACGGTGAAGGTCTTCTCTATCTCCCCGTGCTTGAAAACCAGGGTCCCCTTTGCGGTGACGTAGTCAGAGCCAGCCTCGGCGGTACCATCTTCTGTCGTGTACTGAACAGATATCTCGCCGCTTAAGTCTCCGCCGCGAACCACCTTCACTTCGAACGATCCACAGTTTTCGAAGACTGTGTAATGAGGGGGATCAAAACGTAAGTGAGGTCCACGAGGCTCTAGGCAAATAGAATCCGACTCACGTCTTTGAATTTCCGCTTTCACCTCGCTCAAGTCGCTCTGAGCTCGCTCTGATATTTTGCGGGAGAAGTCACCACCACCTGTCATCTTTCGAGTTGCAGCCACTCTGTAAAAGGCCCTTGACTTCGGCCCGCGAGACATCAAGGTCTCCAATGCCATCCGCTCAACCGTTTCAAGGTCCTCTTCAGGATGTTGCCTGCGTAATTCTCTTAATGCTGCAACATATTCCCTTCTCGACTTCTCCACTTCCCTGCCTTCCTCATCGTCCGATGCGAAATCGTCACCACTCGGTTTCAGAGCCATCTCGACCGATCCATCCCCTTCCGCTTCTACTATAACACCTCTCTCGTTTACTCTGTAACCCTTTTTCAGATATTTGTACACGAGAAGACGCCGGTCTGCGATGTAAGCCGTCATTACAGTGGTGGGAAAAAACAAGAAGGTGACGAGCCCCTCCCAAACCTCAACTTCGTTGGGCGATATCACAGCTAAGATGAGGTAGAGCCATACATATGCGAAGATCGACCATGTTGCGGTCACCAGGAACACTCTAAGATGCTTGATTTTCCTCACCTCACCGTCCGGTATCACGCTCACACAGATGGCCATAATCACAAACAGATTGTAAGCGGCCGACCCGACTATAGTTCCCGGTCCCAGATCCCCGGCTTCGAAATTTTTCCCGGCGATTTCTATCACTGACAGAAGAATCTCGGGCGCGCTCGATCCCAGAGCCATAAGCGTCAAATTGGCAACGGTTTCGTTCCAAACTCGGACGACGACGATCTGATCGCTGCCGTTCCGCCGCACGCGCACCTCCTTCTCCCTGGACGTGATGACCTCAATGGCTGCCATGAAGCGATCGGAGACGATAGATACTCCGATGAAGAGGTACATAAGCGTGAAGAAGTACACGAGTCCACGGATCGTGATCTCCAAAGTTGGAACATCTTCGAGGGGTAGCCAAACAGGAAGCAGCAGTCCCTCGGAGCATTGGAGCAAGTGTTGGGGGGTGGCGTTCTGTGGGGCGGAGCGCAAGGGCTCGGCGCGCGCCACCTGCCCCGCGGCGCAGGCCGCGAGCGCGGCGAGCGCGGGCCGCATGCCGCGTTACCTGGCGCGCCTCATCCGTGCGACCGGCGCTGCACGAGGCGGGCGCCCGACTGAGCGTCGCGACGCCGCCGCACCCCGCTCGCCCCCGCCCTGTGGCTTTCGGCCTCCGAGACAGCACCCTTGCTTCACGGAGTTTTATCGCCGCTGCGAACTCCGAAGTTGCCTCGGCCGCTGGAGCTGCCGCGAAGATATTAAAGATATCACTGTGAAACTTATTAAAACAAAGTTGTGGCAAGTTTCAGGAAATTGTGCCACCGGCTTAGAAGAATTTCGGAAGTATTTTCAGTTGGCACGTAACTTGAGGCGGGGGTTTGGAACTCCTCTACTTTAAGGTTGGGTCATTAACGAGGTTTAAGACGATTAGGCAGGCGCGTTCGAGCTCCGCACGCAATCTCGACCACGCGATAATTTAATGACCGTCGCTTTGAGGCTAACTACACTAATTCGAGATCAATACTAGAACACGGTTACAAATAAACCAGCTAGAGCTACCTATCTATTCTGAGAATAGCACTATGAAGTCATGTTATCAGTTTATCAGGAGGTCATGGTCAACGAGAAAGTAACGACATTTATTATGATAACCATTCCTTATTATTAGACGCTGGCTACAAGCAAAACGAACACTCAAAGAAACACTGGCGGCAGTACAACATTGCAAACTAAACCATATACGTATTTTCAACACGTCAAAGTTCACTTTTTCGTATCAAAAATGCTCTATCAGTTAAAATACTGAGTTAAATCTATGGCAAACCTTTAAATATGTTTAGAACAACCAAACACGGAAATAATCCAATAAGCTGAGCGGATTCCCATATGCACTTTCAAACAGCTGTGTATCTGTACTTAGTACTAAAAAAAATATTGGTAGATACTAAATTCAAGCGCTGTGTTTAAATCTTTATTCAGAAAGAAAATAACAATCAAATAACAAATTTAAATTAAAACTAGTATTTACAATAGAAACAATTAAGCTATCTGCAAACTGTTGCAAACAATCTACAGGTAGCTCAACTGATCCATATCAATACCAGTTGGAAGCGTGCCTAAGACACTGGCTGCATTGCCCCGCTGTATAGCAATGCTGATGCGCTGTGCCAGATACTCACCAGCTCTCATCAGCGCTGTGTTGTTAGTAGGACCTATAATTTCTTTTTATTATGCCTTGTTTTGAAGCTTTTAAAATGATATACATACAGGATCAGTGTTTGTTTAGGGCCACTCAAGCGAAGTCTGAAACCATGAGAGCTATCGAAAAGTCATGTTTGAAATTACGTGTCCAATTATGAAAAAAATAAATTCTACATAATTCAAATATCAGTTTTCCTGGATATAAGTATTCATTTGTTTTTCTGAAGTATTTTTTTTACTATCCCTTACTTAAATTTTGGATAACTCTCACTGTTTCAGACTTCTTCTCAGTGGCCGTTAAAAGAACTCTACCTGTATATTACTCATGTAATATAGAGCTGTTTTTTTAGAAGTTATTAATAAGTTCTAAAGAAATACTATCGTTTTAAATCGCATTGCATTGCATGCTTACAATGTTTTTAATTTGATCATATTATTTAACTAAAAGCAAGCTTCTGCTCTTGGCTTTACAACTGCATATCGTTTCCCCGAGTATAAAATTAGCTAAGAATTATTCTCTACAGTACCTAGTCCACCAACTTTCACATTAATCTGTAAAGTCGAACATATTTATTCAGAAAAAAATTACAATCAAATAACAAATTTAAATTAAAACTAGTATTTACAATAGAAACAATTAAGCTATCTGCAAACTGTTGCAAACAATCTACAGGTAGCTCAACTGATCCATATCAATACCAGTTGGAAGCGTATCTGTAAAGTAGTTTTATAATTTTTGTTTTATTTGTGTGATAGGAAAATTGACGTCAATATTAGTTTTTTTTGTTGAATATAATAATAAAAATTATGAAAACAAATTGAACGAAATTTCATCAACGTCATCAGCTTACATTAGTCCCTTGCTGGACCGTCGAAAAAAAAAGGAACCTAATCAAATTTATAGCTTACTCTTCGATTTCAATAATAAAAGAATCGAAATTTGAAAGTGAACAAAATAACAGCGTTTGTGGCAGCGTGGTTTAACCAAAAATAATTTCATTGTTTCGAAATAACTAACAACCGACTTCAAGTATATAGGTACAGTTTTTTTAAGTTTAAGGGACTAATACTTTCCCTCTTGAATATTTTATATTGGACTACCTTGGGGTCATTTTCCAATAGTAAAAGAATTTCCTAAATCGGTCCTTAATAATTTTGACGACCTCTGTGGCGCGGTGGGCGAAGGTCTGCCTGCGATGCAAGAGGTTGCGGGTTCGATTTCCGCCTTTGGACAAATATTTGCACGATCTGCAGGTATTTGTTCTGGGTGTTCTGGTCGTTTTCTATGTATAATAAAAAATATCTATCTATGTAATGTATAATTATATCAGTTATCTAGTACCCATAACACAAGCTCTGCTTAGCTTGGGGCTAGATAATGCTGTGTGTATTGTCCAGCATTATTATTTATATTTATTTATTTAATAATGATTGGCGGAGATATCGATGAACATTATAAAAAAAACATACAGCTGACGAGAGAGAGCTGGTGAGTATCTGGCACAGCGTATCAGTATTGCCATATAGCGGAGCAATGCAGCCAGCGTCTTGGGCACGCTTCCGACTGGTATTAAAAAATACAACCTTTGAAGTAAACAAGGTTCGCTTTGACACTGTAATCTATTTACCAAACTCTTTCTGCAAAGTGCATCCTGAGTCCGTAATTTATTTATTGGCATTTTTCTTTCAAGAAAATGATACCTACTTCAGAAGTTCTGCCTATCGCTTTTTCGATATATCTTTTTTCCTTGCTACGTTATTGCAGTAAGATAAATTGATTTTTATGGACATTTAAACATATAAACTGAAATATAAACTGGTAGCGGTTTCATATACCTACTAAAGTGGTTGTGGTGGTGAAGAGAAAACCATTTAATTTGGAAATCATTTATATAAAATTTGACTCGTTTAATACAAAATATACCAAGTCAAATTCAAGTCAAAATTAGAGTCAAACAAGTTAAATTCAAATCAAACTAGCCAAAATGTCAGCTTTCTTTTAAAACTTAGAAACCTATTTAACACTTAAGGCGCATACAGCACCTAAACTAGCGCCACCACCTACTTTATGTTATTGTTCTGTTTATCAAAGGAATTTTCAAAAATCCATCTTCCAGTTTGTGATACCTATCATAAGCTTTTTTTTAATGCCTCTGTAATAGTTTTATTCTATTTAGTTTAGGAAGAGATATGAAGTTGCCCTTGGTGGCCACCAACATCTATTTTCGTATCTCTTCCTAAACTAAATAGAATAAAACTATTACAGAGGCATTAAAAAAAAGCTTATGATAGGTATCACAAACTGGAAGATGGATTTTTGAAAATTCCTTTGATAAACAGAACAATAACATAAAGTAGGTGGTGGCGCCACTTTGGGTCCGGTATGGGCCTTAAGTCATTTATTACGGTTTATTAAGAATAGAATTTTGAGCTTTCCAATATTTCGGCATAATGTGAGCTCACAATCAAGGTCAATCTCCCATTCTAAATAACTTTAGTCATTCAAAACTGTTATCAAGTTACAAACTTATTTAAAAAATCACTCAGATCTGCCCTCATTCTTTTGCACAGACGCAGTTTAAAATAATCCTGCTGTGTTTTATTGAACACCTTCACTGCGATCACCAAGCCGCCTGCCAAGGGTGATTAGGCCAAAACCCCTTTTGTCCCTGATAACAGGGGTTTAGGCATTTGTAGCGTTGGACATAAATTCGTGCAATTTGTGCCGGTGAGGATGATGATCATTACGTTTACGGTTTAACTCGTAAATTATTCAAGTTACCATTGGTTGTTTCTGCAAATCCATGCTATGTTGGAAACCAAGCGTAAAAACTCGTAAAACCCGTCACCATAACTCCTGCAACTTTCATAAACATGGGCCTTCTAAAGAGCACATTGTACTAGCCTAATAGCCCGTGTTTAAATGACTGCGTATTTATCCCAGTTCGTAGTAACACAGAGCCATCAAGACTTTCGGCAAGACCGCTATAAACGTGAAACTGGGTTAGAATTGCCAACGTTCCATGACGTAGATTGAGGCGTAGTTTGGAGATACAGCTAAAGCACTTGCTTATGGCACGTCGATAGTTTTGAAACAACAAATAATAATAATAAATAATGCTGGAAAATTCACACAGCATTATCTAGCCCCAAGCTAAGCAGAACTTGTGTTATGGGTACTAGATAACTGATATACATAATATAATACAATACATGTAGATAGATATTTTCAATTAACATACATAGAAAACGACCAGAAAACCCTGAACAAATATTTGCAGATCGTAAACACATTTGTTCTAAAACGGGAATCGAACCCGCAACGTCGTCAAATACCTATTACCTAACCTCACCTCAATAGCCTATAATGGTCCACTACTGGACGCTGGCCTCTTCCTATTTTTTTATGAAAAAATAACAAATACCTTTTATTATTTTTATTCATGGTATTTTTATTTATTGAGGAATAACAAACCACTACACTACAACTGATTATACGTTAGAGCTTAGTCATTCTGAGGCTTTTTGACTGCCTCGTTGGTCTAGCAGTCACTCAGATTAATCAACCGTTGCGAGGTCCTGGGTTCAAATTCCTGGTCGATCCAATGTTGTTATTGGATTTTTTCTAGAACTTAAATTCACAATAGCAGCTCGAAGTCACAAAGTCGGCGGTGTTACTCTCCCGTGCCTCGAAAAGCAAGTTAAACCGTTGTTCCTGCCAGTGAAAAAATTTTATGTCTATGATTCCTGCACCTGACTTCTCTCTGGTCGTGTCAGTCTGTAGTACCATCGGATTATGAGAGCGAGGGAATAGACTCTGCCAATAAGTTTGCGCAAACACTTGTACACTATAACATTGTTCTGCACAGGTGTGCAGAGAGAGTCTAGAGAGAGTCTAGCCAGGTGTCAGAGTAGTCAGGAGTCAGAGAGAGTCTAGCCAGGTGGCTAGACTCTCTTAAAACCGATGCCGCCGTGGTTGAAATTCGGTTAGGCGGATTCGGACCACTATCATCATCACCACATCGTCAATTTAAAACACTTTTAGTGAACGATAAAATGCACTGAAACTGAAAATGAAATAGGCAATTCAGCTCTCTCTTTTCCGCCATAGAAACTACAAAGCTGGTCTACTGGCCAACCAAAAAAGCTTGGAAGAACCTATTCAGCATCAGATGACCTGAAATAAAAATATTGTAGGTAAGGACACTAGGAAAGCTCAAAAAGTAGAGCTGTTTCTGAATTGACTCATCAGCGAAAATACCCTCTTTCATTCGAAGCGACATACATTTTAAAGATGAAAAACAGACCCTTAAAAACCAAATTATAAGCTCTCTAGTTTTAGTTTTACATGTTCTCATCCTCATCGGGGGTAATGCCTATTATCCCCGCGCTGGGCATGTGGGTTGGGGATCCCAGTTCGGTGGTAGATCTATTCTGCAAGAGGCGCTGCTGCCATATGTCACTTAGTCGCCTCTTATGAACCCACGGGAAGAGTTGGGGTGGTGCAAATTCTAAGCCCTCACCACATGGCAGTTTTACATGTACCTATGTTTTATTTCATGCTATAGAGAATTAAGAATTAAACCCTAAGTAATATCCACAACGTCTATTTCACTTTGGCAGCCGATGCAAAGTGGGCCAAGCTACCTGTCCCATACACTCAACTAGGGCTGCCTCAAGTGGCTTTATAACACGTATGAAACACGCGCAAGGTCGAGAGGTGTTGTTCCTAAATGGATGGCTTGGGATGAAGGACTTTGTCGAGGTTTTCCTGCTAGATCCTGTTCATGAAGAATTTGAAAATTTAGTTTTGTAAGGACTGAGATTTTCTCGATTGTTGAAATTCGCAACAATGTCACGTTCCAAAATTATGTAAATAGATTATAGTGCATGTGACTTCAAAAAGCTGATTATTTTAATTCGTATTTTATATGATCACAGCTAGCGTCGGCGGTGCGACCCGCAGGGGCGTGCCGTCGTAACACGGAGTTGCAGATCGCACTCTGTGTTTTCAGTCATGAAAGTGCTAGTCTAGTCTAGGTAGACTGCTGCAAACAATCTACAGGTGGCTCGACTGATCCATATCAAAACCCGTCGGAAGCGTCTCCAAGACGCCGGTTGCAGGTAGCTCAATTGTTTCTATTGTAAATACAAATTATAATTTAATTCTTTTATTCGATTATAATTTTCTTTCTATAATTATGTAGAAATATATCTGCATACTTGTTTTTGTATTTTTTGATGTATTTATCGTGAAATTTAATCATTGAAAAGTAGATATTTTAAGACTCGATCGCGAAATTTCTACACGTGATGTCATCGCTCACCGTATTTTCATGAAGCTTTACCGGAATATATTTTTAGAAAGAAAGAAAATTATTTAATAAACATAAACGCAGGTAAATGTTTCAATGAAATCTTAATAATCATAAAACAGAGTAATTAAATCTCAAAGTCTTCTAAACCCCGAGTGAATAATTCCCTTCTGGGAAAGCGTGCTTTATCATAGGACACATTTTCACTTTCCTAAGTGAGACGTTGGACAAGCGCAATAAAAAACTCATGCATATATCTCAAACAAAATATCATCCTTTCATGTTCCTAATAAGCATTTCAACACGTGCACACAATTCACAATTTGCTCACAAATAACTCCTAATTACTGCTGACGTCTTCATAACCCACCGTAGATTTATCTCAGGTTTGCGAGCACTCAGGGTGGCAAACAACGGTGACACATACGAGCAACTTTGTGGCGACGTTTTCAGCCAACAAATCAACTCAAAGTGATTTATTTACTTTAGACTTTACAGGACTTTTGGACACGTCACAAAACTCAGATTAATTAAGTAAAACTAGGAAATAATGTTAACATTTGAATTTTTCATATTTTTTATTATTTTGATGATACACCTGAAAGACTGAAAGGACCAAAGATTTTTGAGTTAAATAAGTTTGTATAATGTTTGTATAACCTAACAAATATAAGGAGGAAACTAGATCTTTGCTCGTTTTACACAGTGTAGATAAAATAGCATGACCACTGACCTGATTCTCCACACCATGCTCAGAACACAGCACTACACACCCACTCACGAGAGTAATTATGTTTCTAAGTCAGTAAGAAGTGATAATATATTCAGTTTTCCAAAATTTTTCGTACTTACATCTCATTTTACTATAAAAACTATCGTAATTTGACCAATTCATTACGGATGTAAGGGTTAAATACGAACCTTAGTTGTATTGGAAGAACAACAACACAAATAAGGTTTAGAGTTAACCCGCTTACATCCGTAATGAATACATAAATCCCACTTGTGTGGCGGTTGAAATCGAACAAAGAGCCAGGGTTTCATTTTTCACTCATTCGTTGGTGGCAGTAGATCTCACGTCACATCTAGTTCATTTGTCGATTTCTTAGGTTGATAGTCTATCAAAATTAATCTAACTGTATTTTTAAGCAAAGACCGAATAACCATCATAGTGTCATGTCATAGTGAATCGATTAGTTTAAAATGGGCTATGTTTATGGCGGTGACAGTTCCTCGTCTGCACCGCCACTGAGATATTGTTTGCTATCCATTACGGACCGCGTTCTGACGGCGATGACGGCCTAATTATCTTCGAGTACAAGAGCGGTAATGGAATGGAAATTCTAGATTTTTCACGTGACAGAATGAAATATGGACAGATTTTTGCCTGAAATTATTATGCGATGACGTAATGGATTTGGATAAACGATGTTTCAGGTTTCAGAGATTTCGCGTCGCTCGCAGTTATGAAAAATTAAGAATTTATACGACTAGGCAGGTTTACTTTATCGGGTACTTTTTATTAGGAAGTGGGGGAGGAAGAGGAAGTTTGGAGTTTTAATGTGACATTTTCCATAAAGCGCTATTTTATATGTTTTTTAAAAGCCACCATAATACAAAACAGACCAGTACTACCCAAAAATATTTTTTTCAATTTGTACTGCCACTAGTATTATAATATACTGGGGTAAACGTGTTCTTCAGTTGAGACCACGACTCGGTAAATGTAGTGTAGGATGCCCTGCCGATGACGACCTGCGAAACACTGCAGGCAAATGCTGGAAGCGTCAAGTTGAAATCAGGGCGCTATCGCGCTCATTAGGGGAGGCCTAAACTATGTCTCTTTCGACAATCGTCATCCCACGTGGTCGGAGGGCGTCCTACACTACGTTAGCCGAGTCGCAGTATTCACTCAAGAATACGTTCATCCCAGCGGTTGTCGGTTCTTCTCGAGATATGGCCAGCCCACTGCCACTTCAGCTTGCTAATCCTTTGAGCTATATCGATAACCTTAGTTCTCTGTCAGATGTATTCGTATGGCATCCACGGTCGATAGTTAAAAAAGAAAGTTAAAAATATTAGAATACTATCAAAGATTTTTTAATTCAACCAAGTAAATGAACCTTATGTGACTGTTGTTACTTATGTTTTTTTCTTAAACGGATGAAACCTGATAGAAATCTAAATTAAGGCCTTTTCTGCCCAACTCAAGGTCCCCGGTGATATGTAAGCCAGACTAATTATAAGCTTAACTCTCAATGACGAATGGCCCACCTGGTCCCCAAGTGCTAACTTTGATATAATTGCTTAGATGTTGCTCGCTTAATACGCGTACTGGCTTTTTATTTTATAAATGGTAGTGTTATAATTTTATGCTCACTATAAAACCTTAATCAGTAGCTTGCTCCGAAAAAGTAAGATTTAAGTAAAATGTGTTTTTTTCAGAGCAAGCCGAATCCTTGCTCTTTTCTTGCAATTTCGCATGACACTATTAAATTATTGTGGGAACTAGTTCATTTAAGAACATGTATTAATAACTAAAACTTAACATTTAAGAACATTTCTGTACTTCTCAATGCGAAACGTACAGCTTAACATTCATTTAACTTAGCACTGTAGATATACTTAACTTAAAATTTTGAAATGGAAAACAAGGCAGACCTAATCCAGCGTTAGGATATTTTCTAAGTGATCACTTTATTTCCTAGTTTTATTTTTGTAATCTGAGTTTTGTGGCGCGTTCAAGAGTCCTGTAAGGTTTAAAGGAAATATGGCACTTTGAATTTAGATCCAGCAGGCTAATAATTAGGTAATTTCGGACCAGAACGCTTGCGGAATAAAAAACGTCTATTGCAACACAGCCCTTAGATCGTAAGAGCCGACTAAAGGGACCTACTAGAAGAAGGGCAGCTTCCTTCTAAGTATAATTCAACAAAACTGCCAAGCGTGTTGAATATGACATTACCCTTCGTATCTCCTCGAGAAGAGTCGAAGACGTTTTGCGCAGTGGACGTATTGTGTGTGGTATGAAGAAAAAGAGTTTTTCGCTTTTCACCAAGAGAAGCCAATGTTTTATCATAAACTTCTTTTATCTAACTAGAACAACCGATAACTTACAATCCATTATTCCAGACAATTCTAGCGCACGGCAGCCATGTTTGCTATCTCATTTCCGGTCCGGCGGCCAGCACCCGTGCTTCCGGTGGCATTATTCTTTTCTAATTATCTATGATATCGCTGTTTTTGATATTGTTCAGTAAATATAGATATGTTTCAAGCAAATTACATAGGAAGATGGTTGAACTTCAATAAAAATAGTATATAATAATAAATAAATAATGCTGGACGATTCGCACAGCATTAGAAATCATAAGAGATTGTGATATGGGTACTAGATAACTGATATACGTAATATAATACAATGCATAGATAGATATTTTTATTATACATAGAAAACGACCAGAACACCCTGAACAAATGTCTGCAGATCGTACACACATTTGTCCCGAGGCGGGAATCGAACCCGCAACCTCCTGCGTCACAGGCAGACCTTCGCCCACCGCGCCACAGAGGTCGTCAATAGGCACCACACGGCTCATATCACATCTCATTGTTTATTTATTTGTAATAAATACAAATAAATAAATAATGCTGGAAAATTCACACAGCATAATTTAGCTACGACCAAAGCAGAGCTTCTGTTATGGGTACTAGATTATTTTTTTCATTTATTTGTCCCGAGGCGGGAATTGAACCAGCAACCTCCTGCGTCGCAGGCAGACTTCGCCCGTCGCACCACATCGGTCGCCATAAAACACACAACATAGCTAATAAATTTTCCATCATCATCCTGCAAGTTTAGTTGTTAACCCGGTTATCTGGATAATGTCTCTGGGTTACGGATGAACAGAGTAGGTTTATGTCTGTAACAGAATTTAGCTCTTAGTTCCAGTGAAATAATGATTTATGGTTAGAATTTGCAATGTTTTGATAACTACTAATAGTTAAAATCTCAACTAGAATCATTTATTTATTTTATTCGGATTGCCATCTAACACTCATTAACTAATTATTTAACTAACTAATCAAAGATCTCAAGAGGCGCAAATATGCAGGTCTCGACAGAGCCTACACATTTGCTCCCCTTGCAGTCGAGACCCTAGGTTCGTGGGGTACCGAGGCTCTCCGGGTTTTCAAAAAATTATCTGAGCGTCTCGTCGAAGCGACGCGTGACCCGAGAGCTGGTGAGTATCTGGCACAGCGCATCAGCATTGCTATACAGCGGAGCAATGCAGCCAGTGTCTTAGGCACGCTTCCAACTGGTATTGATATGGATCAGTTGAGCTACCTGTAGATTGTTTGCAACAGTTTGAAGATAGCTTAATTGTTTCTATTGTAAATACTAGTTTTAATTTAAATTTGTTATTTGATTGTTATTTTCTTTCTGAATAAAGAATTTAATCTTATTAAAAAAAAAACTAACTAATTACAATAGAATTTAATATAGATACCTACATAAAGCTACTATTAGGCATTCGCAAAAAGCATAATAATCTACCTTACTGTGTACACATTTTTTTAAATCTACAGATCTAAATACAAGTTTTTTCATTTGTTGTTTTTGTTTTGCTGTTGTATAATAAATACCTCAATCTCAACAGCCTATTGGTTCACTGCTGGACGCAGGCCTCTCCCTGTTTTTTTTCTCATGGGAGGTAATGCCCATAATCCCCACGCTGGGCATGCGGGTAGGGATCGCAGTTTGGTGATATTCTATTCGGTAAGAGGCGCTGCTGGCCGCCGTTCGGTGTTTGTCCCTTAGTCGCCTCCTACGACACCCACGGTAAAAGTTGGGGTGGTGCAAATTCTAAGTCGATACCAAACGGCTCAAATAAAATACCATCTACGTTTAATGAAACCTTCATAATCTTAAAACGCTACAGTTGGACCATTGCCTATACAAACAGGGAAGGCGCTGGACTGCTACGGCGTAGGCGTCTACGGCTCTACGCTGCCTGCTGCGACGTAGACCCCTCTACGGCACTAGACGTGCTACGAAAGTCGTTGCTTTTGTATAATAGGTACCCGAATTCAGTCTATAGATCCAAACTCAGCTTTTAAAAGCTATATATAATCAAAGCTATGTTTATAGACAAAGAGAATTTCAATTAAAGAATAGAAACAAATTAGAATTAGCAGTTGACTGAAGTAACAGTAACTGCAGACTGTGGCAAACAATGGTTAGTATAATGATTTACATTTATTTATTTTTCTCACATGTACATACAGTAATCCTAGCTAATATTATAAATGCGTATGTTTGTTTGTCCTTCTTTTGAACCCTGACTATATAGGCAACGAATCGACTTGACTTTTGGCATTGAGTTAGTTGAAAAGATGGAGAGTAACAAATTTTACTTTATGCCCTGGTAAAACATCAAATTCCCAAGGGAGATTGACGGGAATATTCGTATTTTTATAATAATATTAGCCGACTTCAAAAAAGGAGGAGGTTCGCATTTCAACTGAATGGGGAAAAATACCTTTATGAGGGGCTCAAATGACACGGCTAGAATTACTTTAGTACACAGAAAAAACTTTGTAAAATCTCTTAAAATCAGATTGATTCCAATACTTTTAAGTTTAAACTACTTTACCATTGCCTATAACGGGATCAACCATACCACGGCTGTGACAATGAGGTACCGAAGAACCCTAAACACGCATGTGAATGTTTTTATCGTCTTCTCTTTCCTATAGATACACCCGTTCTTCACTTTAATTTCGGGTAACTGAGATCCGTCTACTCGTCTACTTTACAATCCTGATATATTTGCGAGTCTTGTCAGATAGTGCAGGAGATAGCAAGGGTTTTAGGAAAAACCGCGAATTGTGTTTTGCTCATTTTAGATCTAATGTGTTGGTTAACTGTAATGTATGTGCTGGTTTAATATGCTTATTTATATATTTGAACTTGATTCCTGAAATAAATACTGCCGTTATTGATTAAATACTTTTACTTGAGTGTAGTTTGATTGCGTGCTTGAAGCAGTAGCAGATTTTTGTTTATTTATTTATCTAGGATTAACAAACGTCTAAATTTAGCTTATTTTACACTAGTAGTCCACCCCGGCTTCGAACGGGTATATTCTATATCCTATAATTATCATGAATAATGTAGGATTTAAATGGTGAAAGATTTTTTATCAATTTATCGAATTAAAGCCTATGTACAGTTTAACCAGTCACAGAGTTCTGACACGTCAAGCTCTGCTCAGCTTGGGGCTTGATGATGTTGTGTGGATTGTTTAACATTATTTATAGTACAATTTTAAAATTGGTGTTATTGGCCTGAGAAATATTTCGTTCATTTCGGTTTAGCCAAGAAAAATACAGGGTGTAACAAAAATAAAGGACCAAACTTTCAGGGATCAGCTTCGATCACAGAACACTGGGAAAATTTTGTTAAAAGATCTTAACTTTAACTTATCTAAAAAAGCATTTAACATTTTATTACCAACAGACTGACGCATTATTGTCATTAAAACACTATGTAACTGTTTCCGTCCCCTTTAAAACAAAAAACAGCTTCGTCGCGAGTCGTTAAATCCGCGACATCATCGAAGCGGGTGATGCACTTAGATGAGGTAGGTGGTACCACAAAAACATTTTAACCTGGTTCCATGACAATAAAGCATATGAATCAGCTATTGGCAAGTCTAGTGATCATGTTCATCACGTTATAATTTATTTAATTAAAAAAATATACGAGTTTTTCATTAAATATTTTAACGTGTTCTGTGATCCTTCATTTTTCTAACATCCTGTATAATACCAAAGTGACAGGTCTAGGAACACATTTAATCAAGAACATGTTTCCCTTTTCGTTCCACTTGGCCATAGTGCCATGTGGATAACACCGTAGGACAAAAACATTTTACCCTGGTTCCATGACAATAAAGCATATGAATCAGCTATTGGCTAGTCTAGAGATCATGTTCATCACGTTATAATTTATTTTAATAAAAAAAATACGAGATTTTCTTTAAATATTTTCCCGTGTTCTGTGTTCGGAACTCCTCAAAGTTTAGTCACTTAGATGCGGTAGGTGGTACCACAAAAACATTTTACCCTGGTTCCATGACAATAAAGCATTATGAATCAGCTATTGGCAAGTCTAGTGATCATGTTCATCGCGTTATAATTTATTTAATAAAAAAATACGAGATTTTCTTTAAATATTTTCCCGTGTACTGTGATCACAGCTGAATTCCTTCATTTTTCTAACACCCTGTATAATACCAAACTGACAGGTCTAGAAACACATTTATTCAAGAACATGTTTCCCATTTCGTTCCACTTGGCCGTCTCACATATAACACCGTCCACAAAATTTAGTGGCATACATTATGTGCCTCTGTGTTCTCGTTTTAGGTTTATGGGCCCTGTTGAAGTTGGAGACTTGTGAGACTGACTTATAACTACGTCGACTTAAGTAGCAGATGGGAGTTGCAGGGAGGGAATTATTTAGAACTAGCCGAACTCCTGTCCGCTAATATACATGCTGTCCAGCATTATTTGTAAAAATTATTAAAAACGCAAAAACATTAATTTGTGAATGATAAAGAATATTTCTTTTTCAGGTAGGTACGTGGTCGAAGCCTCGTTAAGACCACAACAGATGGAGCAATAATGTATATTAATATAAATCATAGCATATTACGGTATGTTTTAGATAGTAATCGGCGAGTGACCTCAGACGCAACTATGACTTATATTTTTATAACGTCATCAAAATATGTCGACAGATTTATCACGGTATATTTTCGTATAGTAAGACATGACGGCTGCAGAGAATATGAGTGAATGTATACTATAGCATGGCCACCGTTTATGGCGGCTTGCTATACCATAATATATAATAGCTTACTATATTAATATATTATAGGTCCGTGAACTTAAATAAAAAGGGACCTAAAGTAAAATAATTGTAGAGCAATCATCTCTTACACTACAACATCTGTAAAACGGAGAACGATTTATTTCTTGTAATTAGTGAGAGTGTTTCCGCGCTGTTTTATACGCGAAACGAGATTACAATGAAAAGCGAATTTCAGAGTAATTGAAGCTTGAAACAGACAGACAGGCGCGAAGAATAATTTGACATTTAGTATGTACAACCAACGAGAAAAGATGTGGAATAATTCCCGTTATATGTATTCTAATCCCAGTTTTCGAAAACTGATTACATTTTGTGGACTCAAAAAATATTTGGGAAGGTTTATACTGTTCAACGAATCGGAGAATTATTAAACACAAAAAAAAAAACTTGAACCGAATGGTCTGGTGCGTGACGATGGTAAGAGGCTAGAAGGCATGACTGTAGTCCCATGGGAGTTGGGGAGGCCTATTGTGTGGGAAGTACATGCGTTGACACATCCGCGACTTCCCATCTTCCTAGGACTTCCGTGAGGGCTGGTGCGGGGGCAGATTTTACCTAAGATCTCAAGAGGTGCAGATTATGCAGGTCTCGACAAAGTGAAAAAATTCTATGTCTATGGTCGACAGAGGCATTATTCAACTATATTTTGTATGGCATCATATCTCCATAGACTTATTTTTTTTCTCGATGTCCATTTTATCGTTTAAAGAAATTTTCTGTGAATTTATTCTGAAATTTTATGTTAACGGAGATTGATTAGAATGGTTTCAACCATGAAACTTTTTCCTCCATCTGAAGTTTTTTTCACCTAAGGTAAAATTCCAAAATGCGACTTTCTGAGACGACCCACAACTCTTGTGAAGCGATTAATTTAGAGGAGTTAGGGCCCAGGATAATATAAAGCATCGACGGGACTTTGCTATTAGAAATTACAAAAATACTAATAAAAATGAAGCAGAAAAAAAAACATAACAATTCTACTAATACAATTTCTTCTCTTTGTCGATGATATAGTCTCAAAATCGCCATTGACACGTTTTGGCATTCTACTAATACAATATTTTATCTGTCTCAGCCGTAGTTTCGACAGTTAAGATTGAGACTCTAAATGTCAATGCGCTGCAAAAAATGGTATTCTACTATTTTCGGCAACAAGTTTCTCAACAAGCTCATTCTATCTTAAGTTACTATAATTGGTTAATGAATGATTTATTTGTCAACTGTACGGCTGGGTTCACACAGCATTTTCCTTCACGTTTTTTTGCAGCATGTGGATCATACATTGTAGAATGTACATATCAGCACTATTTTCCCAATTGCTTTTATGTCACAAAATGTATCCGATAAACATTCCTTGCACATTCAAAGACGTCCGTATATCTCGTGGTCGGAAACCGTACTACGTTTACGATTTACGTCTTCTATACGTGACGTGAAGAACTGGCCAATGGTTTTTTTATTGTTATGTATTCGTTTTAGGTATAGCCTAGAACTATCTGTATGAATATTGGCCCGATCCGTCCAGTAGTTTTGGTGTGGAAACGTAACAAACATTCATCCATCTCTTCATCCATTAAAACTTTCGCATTTGTATTGAAATTCTAATGTATTTCTCGGTATTCTGCTATGGAATACTTACCTTGATTTCTAATATTCAATTAACGAGCAGAACCGATTCTTGGAAATCTCTGTAAATTAGAAGTTAAGGATAATTGATTACAAGTTCGAAGAAATTTTATATCTCTCGGGAAATTATTAAAAGTTCATTTACAATGAGTTGATACAAGAAACTATAATACCTAGCCCAAATAATATTGTTATACAGAATAATTGATTAATTTAAAGACACTACGTGAACTGCAGGTTCTGTCCATCATCACGAACACGTTGGTGAAGACGACAGGTCTTTATTCTTAAGTTTGGTATTGATGTAGGTAGGTACCCTCTCATTCAAAAATTGTTCGTTGGAGAGGTTTTATTTAAAAACTATCAAAAATCTACTTTTCATTGGTAAATTTCAGCAAACCATCAAAATATTTTAATCAAAATACACCAACTGACAGCAGCTCTACCAAAAAGCTCGAAACCAAACAGCATAAAACCATAGAGCATGGTAAACTTTTGACTTCTTAACATATGGCCGACTGATCTGGCCATGGAATATGAAATTTTCATATTAACAATACGTTAGGGTACTTTCTTACCTTAGGAGATCAATTTTTTCATTACATACAATAATATACCATCTTACGTTCATGAAAACTAGCACTCTCCTGACACCGAAGACACAAACCTAATCATTTAAGTTTGGGTCTCTCCAAAAATCCTTCGGTAGTATATTTCGTTAACAAATTGGTACTACGAGTATAATAACAAAGAAATTTACAATCAAATAAAAGAGACAAATTAGAACAACAATGGATAACGTTACATTTTGTTTCGTATCGAAAGGGCGTTTAAGCAGAACGTCCTAAAAGCTAAACGGCATAATTAACATTACGGTCTATCTTTGACCCATAGACATAGAATTTTTTCACTACTTCTAAGCCTATGCTTTGACCTAACTGCAGAGTATTGGGTAATTAATTAATTAATAAATAATCTCACTAATATTATGGTTGGATGGATGGATGTTTGTTGCCCAATCACGCCAGAACGACTGAACGGATCTAGATGAAATTTGGCACAGAGATAGATTATAGTCTGGAATAGTACATAGGCTACTTTTTATCCCGGTAAAATGCTTAGTTCCCGTGGAATAGATTTGTATTAATTTTTCATAGAGCAAAGGATCGACCTGATTTTTTGCATGTGTTGGTAGTTTATGGGTCAGAAAATGACATAGGCAAATTTTTATCCCGGAAAAATGCACGGTTCAAGGGGTACTGGAAAGGACATAGAGGAAAAGGACATACTTTAAATCGCGGGTAACAACGCGGGGCGCTGCTAGTTAATAATGATAGCTCGATCGATTAAATAAATAAATAATGCCGGACAATTCACACAGCATTATCTAGCCCCAAGCTAAGCAGAGCTTGTGTTATGGCCATTAGATAACTGATTTATATTGTAAGACTAGGTACTCTAGTAACGGCCGCGCTTTTATGATTAATTTTTAAAAGATCAAGTAGGTATCTTGTCAATTAGTGTAGCAAATACAGCCTATTATCAAACCTCTCAAACCAAGTGCTCAACACGAACCTAAGCAAAAATCGAACCATAAACTCAGCAATACCAAGTAGCAACCACTTACTCAGACGGAAACTTTACACGACTATAGGCCTTATTCTTGAAGACACAAAACAGGGTTTTGTATTATCAGGTGTAGTTATGAGGCTTCGGGCACACGGCCCTTAATTACAGCTGTCGATAGTGGAGGATAAGTGGAGTACTTCCGGAGCTGCGATAAACTAACAGCAGATTGCTCAGCTGTGTGTGTTAGGCTTATATGGAAACACTAGTTTCAGTGCCTAGCTTCGAACGCATATTTCCGGGTTAAAACTGACTGACTCTGTATTTCACTGGGACACAGTTTCCTTGACACAAACGTATTAAAAAACTACATTTTTTTTTTGCTAGGTACTATTCGACCTTTTTTTCTGACTTGTATGTACGTCATATCTATTCACACGCATTGCACAAATTCTCTTAATACCCCTAGGTTTGCTGTAAGAAAATTCTATTAGGGTAAAGTTCGCCTTTGTACATAGACATTCGTTGTTTATTTTTATTTATGTATCTTGTGTACTTGTCTTGTCTTTATCCATACCCCAATGCTTGAAAACGAAAGTTTTCAATCAGTGCGTTCTACCCGTCATGACCTACGGAGCTGAGACGTGGACACTCACGGTAGGGCAACAGCCTATAGGTATTGGTCCACTGCTGGACATAGGCCTCCCCTAATGAGCGCCATAGCGCCCTGTCTTCAGCTTGCCGCATCCAGCATCTGCCAGCGGTTTCCACTCAACAACACGTTAACCAGCGGTTGTCGGTTCTTCTCGAGATATGGCCAGCCCACTGCCATTACAGCTTGCTAATCCTTTGAGCTATGTCGATAACCTGGTTCTCTGTAGGATGTATTTGTTGTGAATCCTATCCTTCAGAGAAACTCCGAGCATAGCTCTCTCCATAGCTCGCTGGGCGACTTTAAACTGGTGGATCAGCCGTACTCTGAGTGTCCACGTCTGAGCTCCGTAGGTCATGACGGGTAGGACGCACTGATGGAAAACTTTCGCTAAGCTATATTGAGTGCAGACGACTAATCAATGAATGAATGAATACTTTACGTACTTATATTTTATAAAGGAAAGATTTGTTTGTTTGAATTGAATAGGCTCTAAAAGTACTGAACCGATTTGAAAAATTCTTTCACTATTAGAACCATACATTATCCCTGATGAAGGTTTTAGAATATACACGTTCGAAGCCGGGGCGGACCGTTAGTAAAAACTAAACAGAGTGCAAACGGCGGAGAATATGAGAAGATGATTTGATTAGTAGAGGTCTTTCGCCTGCACGCTCTCTCTATGAACTCATTTCGAATATCGCTAAGCTGAATCCGCAGAAAGTTTTAATTTTGTATTCTGTACTCAACGTTGTATACTATGTAAAAATCAAAGTCAATAACTTTATTTCTTTAGGCTTACAAAATCAGTCTACGGAGGCCTTAGTTTGAGTTTATACAAAAAACATTCGATAAACGTTATCGAGAACCATAATTGATGTTTTCAAGGCTAAGAGTGTAGAAGTAGACAAAAACGAAATGTAGCCAAAAGAATCAAGAAGAAGGAGAAGAATAAAATTATTAGACACAACACAACACAGAAAATAAACTTAAGTACGTTAAATATAAACATAAGACTACTCATTTAGTACCAACTAGTATACTTAAAAAAATACGGATGAATTATTTAGATACACATGACCTTTGGGTAAATTGGGTTGGTTCTGGTAGGTACTAAGTAGCCCACTCAGCAAGTTTGAATGCTATAAATACATAAGTCAGCTACTCCTATTCGTGAAAGGACTGGAGTTGTAATTGAAAATACATAGGAAGGACTCGACATCGATTCGAAAGATAGTGCGTACAAGTCGTACCTACTAGGGCTTCTGAGAGAAAATGCCTAACACCCTTCAACTCGTAAATGGCTGCACGAAAAAAAAAATCAGCAAGAACTACCAAATATCAAATATAATGCTGTCCCGTTTAATTATAATATTAGTATAGATAGAAAACGACCAGAACACCCGGAATCTGCACTGGGTCTGCACATCGTACAAACATTTGTACCAAGACGGGACTCGCTCGACCACGCAACCTTCTGCGCGACAGAGGTATTAAAAAAAAATGTTAGCGCACACAATTGAAAGAAGTTACTTTTTTTCCCGTTTCCCTATGACTTATCTTTCCTAAAACATAGTTTTGGGGCTTAGAGAAATAATATCCAAACGACATTAGTGCTTAGGGAATATCCGAACGACATTTGTAGCTTAGAATATTGCGCTAGCAGCCACTGCATTATCTAGTTAGGTAAACTGTCTGAACTACTTAGCAAGCTCGATATTAGCTTGTTACGATAAGGGGAGTTCTGATAATAACAATTATCTACCGGAGCTTCGAGAGAGACAGTAAATGTCTAATTTGAGGTCAAATTTCAGCAAATTTCAAAAGATAAATAACTTTTTACTTTACAAAAAGATACAACTTTTTATTTAGATACGAGCTCTGTGGCGTGGCGAGTGAAGGTCCGCCTTCGACGCAGGAGCTTGTGGGTTCGATTTTCGCCTTGGGACATGTTTGTACGATCTGGGTACTTCCTATGTACCTATAATAAAATTATCTATCTATCAACTTATGTTAATCATCTAGTAGGCTCCGATAACAAAAGCTCTGCCTAGCTTGGGGCTAGATAATGTTGTGTGGATTGTCCAGCATTATTAATCATTTATCAACTTACTTTTTTGTATTTTGGACTCGTTTTTTGGCTAATTGTAAATCATTTTCTAAAATTTCATAAATCGGTTAATAATTTTATTTTATAAATTATTTTTAAACTAGAAAAGTCAAGTGCTCGTGTATCTCGCGCGCCGAGAAGGGTTTAATGGTAGATTTTTTGACTTTTCATAAAATATTGCAAACAGTATGAAACTTACCTACAGGAATTTTAAATTTAATCTAATCAAGTCAAAAATTCTTTTTATCCATAAATATAAAATGTACTTACATCTAAAATAGGTATTTTTTTAAAATAAAGTTTCAAAAGCTGTGTTGAGTTTTACGAACTGACACTATTTTTTTTCTTTCTAAGGTGCTTACTATCCTTTTTATGGACAGACCCAAACATGGCTTTACTAAAACTTCATTGAGTCTATAAACCAAGCATGAAAATAAACGACCGTACGCGATTGCCTTTCCTAATCAAACGATACAGACACAGAATCGAACCTACGACCTCGGTTAAAAAGACAGACAATAATATTTTATCTGCAGAGCCAGTAGGAAGCCGTTTTCAGAAGTACGTGACTCGACCGCAAACAACTCACGGTTAAAAGTTCTACTTTGTACCACATTTTGTTACGTGAGCTTAAGTTTAGTTCGGCTTTATTTGTAAATGGATAAGAACTATTCATGTGGTGCTGTCTTAGAATTTGCAGCACCCCAACTCTTCCCGTGGGTTTCATAAGTGGCAAATGTGACCAAGAGTCCTGTAAGGTCTAAAGGAAATAAAGCATTTTGAATAAAGGACATACTAAGTATAATATAAGGCAGCAACTCCCGCTGAAGAACAACTCAACCAAAAAACTACGATCCCCAACCCGCATGCCCAGTGTGGAAATTATGGACATTACACCCCCCCCCCCTCCTCAAATAATGTGATCATCAAGGGGAACGCTAAAAATACCTACGCATTTAATGGACTACCTTCGAACTCCAAATGGCAATAAAAAGAGAGCAGTATTTTTTTTTCAGGTTTTAAAATGAACCACTCTAAATCTGGGTTTCGAAAAGAAGTGAAAAATTCTACTCTAAACGAAATGTCAGTACTATATAAAGATTGATTCAGTTGAGTCCTATTTCAAGCTGAATTAATGTAAAAATTGTAGCCGCTTGAAAAAAAAATTAGGTTTGATTCTTTTCAAAAAGAAAAAAACAAGACTTGGTAGTTTTCGCATTTAGACCATCACATTCCGAGCACCTTTTTTATTCCCATTTAGAGCACCCACTAATAAGTAGTTTCTTGTGATGGAGTTTTAATATAACTAACTAGTCAATTGCATCCAACGATCCACACATCTCCACCATCTCCGGATCATCATCCTTTATAATACATAAATAATAGTTCGGTAAACATACACACCGAACATAGAATCACCTCCTTTTAAATAGCTATTTAGATACATA
The DNA here is from genome assembly GCA_946478455.1 of Eupithecia vulgata. Lineage (NCBI taxonomy): Eukaryota > Metazoa > Arthropoda > Insecta > Lepidoptera > Geometridae > Eupithecia > Eupithecia vulgata. Next base: position 2,450,864 of record OX297877.1, read on the forward strand.
AGTACATTTTTACATTTCCCTAAATACAATTTTTGGATTGCTGGGACCTACATATAATTATTTGCTCAATTTATATTCCATATTTTATAATTTGATCACCAAAGCAACGTAGGCATTCCTGTTTATAAATAAGGCAGCAGCAGTTAATGAATCAAGGAGTTGGCAGATCGCCCGTAGAACACCAATTTCCTTTGCTTATTGCAGATTTTCCACAACTTTATCAGCCTATTTTAGTCCACGGGAGCGCCATAGCACCCTGTCTTGAGTTTGACGCATCCAGCATCTGCCAGCAGTCTTTCGTAGGTCGTCATCACACCTGGCCGGAGGGAGTCTTACACTACACTTACCGAGTCGTGGTCTACATTATCGAACATAGCTGTGTCGATAACTTTGGTTCTTTGTCGGATGTATTCGTTACCAATCCTATCCTACAGAGAAACTCCGAGCATAGCTCTTTCTATAGCTCTCTGAAAGACTTTGAACTCGATCTTGGACCATCTCTACCGTGAGTATTCACATCTCAGCTCCGTAGATCATAACGGGTAGAACGCACTGATTGAAAACTTTCGTTTTCAAGCATTGTGCTATGAATGACGAGAAGACTCAGTTTAATGTTTCAAATGCAGCCCAGCCTAGCTGGATCCTTCTTTTGGCGCAAGGACAAGAAATCCTCGACCACCCGAGGTCACTTTGCCAAGCCTGTAAAGATCCCAGGAAGATTCAGTGCTTCTGGAGGCTGGATACGCTAGCAGAAGAAAACCACGCACAATGGACCAACCCGAGTCTCTGTGCAGAAATAACAGATTACACTCCATAACATAACATTATATTCAGCCAGTGATGACGCTTTTTCAAACTCTTTCTAAGAATATACAACCAGGAGCTTCTGAGTAGGTTAAAACCACACATCAACGCAAGTCGTATTAAGTTAGTTCAAGGTATTTCCCATGAGGAGAGCCGGGTGGCATGTTTGTGTAATGAGACCGAAATGAGTAATAAGGTGCGCCGTCTTTTAGCACCAGCTCAATGGGTTAAATGTCGTAAAGATGAAGTCAACTTCACATTAGTATGCTGTTGTTTTTTCCAGCGCAATATTAAGTAGTATATTAAGCAGTATTTTGTTGTTATAAATAATGACTCTTCTTAAACTTACGGCCGCATTCTAGGAGAGTACCAATCTATATTTCTATATTAATATTATAAAGAGGAAAGATTTGTTTGTTTGAATTGAATAGGTTCCGAAACTACTGGACCGATTTGAAAAATTCTTTCACTATTAGAATCCTACATTATCCCTGATGAACATAAGCGACATAATCTGTGTCGCCATAACCTGTGCAAAGCCAAGGGGCACTGCTAAAGTCATTATAATGTTGGTCGAACACCTGGAGTTATGTTCGAAGATCAAGTCGAAAGACACATATAACACAATTTTTAAAATGAAAAAGAGTATGATTTATTGCATTCTCTCAGTCAAAGAAAATATATGCGTAAAGTTTTTTGAATAGTAAGTTAACTAGTTTATAATGAAGACAATGCTTGTGACAATGTTTTGCGGGAAAGATATGTAGGTAAGGCAAAATTGTATGAAAATTATGTATTATGTCAAAATTCCTAATGGAGTTTCGAGTTAGCATTGCCATTCAACGTGGCAATGCTGCCAGTATTCTGGGCACTCTGCCTTCTGGTGACGGCTTAGATTTTTAGAAAATAGATGTAAATATTAGTTGTTTAATTTTATTCTGTTTTTTCCTTAATAATAAATGGCAGTAACAACGCGAAAATAAAATTTATATGGAACTACCGGGATTTTAAAGTTTTCGTTACAAAACAAAGACAACCAAAAAGGTGTATACTAACAGATTGACAACCTCTGTGGCACGGTGGGCAAAGGTCTGCGACGCAGGAGGTTGCGGGTTCGATTCCCGCCTAGGGACAAAATGTGTGTAGGTACGATCTGCAGACATTTGTTAAGGGTGTTCTGGTCGTCTTCTATGTATAATAAAAAAACTATCTATGTATTGTATTATATGTATTATGTAAATCAGTTATCTAGTAACCATAACACAAGCTTTCCTAAGCTTGGAGCTAGATAATGCTGTGTGAATTATCCTGCATTATTTATTTATTTGTATGTAAGGAACTACTTGGAATTGCTCCCTACATTGTTCATAGGTACAACACTCTGCGAGCGGATGCAGCGCCCCACCCTACCACGTATGTACCTACTCTCGCGAAATCGGAGAAGTTAATGTTAGAATACGCATAATGGGACAGGCAGTATACAACAGTCTTCCTGAAATTGTTACGAACGCAACTAGCCTAACATCTAAGAGCGAAACTGAAACACTGGCTCAGGGACAACAGCTTGAACGAATATTTATTATTAAAAGGTTATACATGTGTTTATCAATGTTGCACCATTAAACCAAAATAGGTTTGTATTGGTGCTCACACTCGTCTATATATACATGTTACTTCAATTAAATAAAGTTAGGTACATTGCATTTGGATCACTTCTTATAAATCTACGATACATTGTATATATAAAGAAATTCGATAGTAACTTGATTAACGACAGCCTGTAGGTGTTATAGGTCCTTACCAGAATCTCCGTCCTTTTATGCAAAGTAGTACTGTTTTTTTTAATACAAAAAGAGCTGGTGTTGCAGAATGTCTAAGGGGAGCAGATACATTATTCTTAAAAGCTGGCGCGATTGTCCTTTGCTTTTTTTCGAAAAGTTTCCGCTCCTTACGCTTCTACAGCTATGAAGATTTTTTTACATGTAAAAGCTACGAATAAATAATAATGTAAATGTGACTAAATATAATTATCTAGCTAATAGTACATAAGTAAACTTTTTATCTAATTCTTTATATTTTTTTTTATTTTGTTTGAATTTCATTTAATCTATACTAATATTATTAAGATGTAAAATTTGTGAGGTTGTAGAGAGTTATCTCTGGATCTACTAAATCAATTTTGAAAATTCTTTTACCAATAGAAAGCCACGTTATTTGTGGGTGTCATAGGCTATCATATTATATATTAATCCACCCGTGCGAAGCCGAGGCAAGCCGCTAGTTATAGTATAATTTAGTTCAGTATAATTTGTTTGACATAATAATTTGTTGAGCTACCTTTTCTTTGCAAAAATCTGCAGTTAGCTCAATTGTTTCAATTGTAAATACTAGTTTAAATTTAATTATATTATTTTGATTGTAATTTTTTTGTTATTAAACACTTTTTGTTTGTCATAAATTTAATTTAAATTTGCTACGGACATTTAAAAAAGTTAGTAACATGAACCCGCAAGCTTTACATTTCCTCTAACATTTTTATGATTTAACTTAGTTTCGGTGTAGACCGCCATTCCGTTAACGCAATAATAAGTCCTCGGAGGCCGTGGTATAACTTTTAACGATATCTGCGGAAGCCCTGTAACTGCTGATGTGGGTAATTTTCGGTAGACTTTTTGTAGATGGATATTGCCTGGCCTGAAGCAAATTATCACATGGTCCCACTGTGGTCTCCCTTCAGTTTAAGTTAATACCTATCATAAGCTTTTTTTATTGTCTCTATATGTTACGGTTTTTTCAAATAATACTAATTAATAGATAATAAGCTAAAACTAGATTTTTAGGGCTTGCGCTGCTTTGCCATGTCTCATCATCATCATCAGCCTATACCAGTCCACTGCTGGACATAGGCCTCCCCTAATGAGCGCCATAGCGCCCTGTCCTCAGCTTGCCGCATCCAGCATCTGCCAGCAGTCTTTCGCAAATCGTCATCCCACCTGGTCGGAGGGCGTCCTACACTACGTTTTCCGAGTCGCGGTCTCCACTCAAGAACACGTTTACCCCAGCGGTTGTCGGTTCTTCTTGAAATATGGCCATGTCTATAAACGTAAAATCCTTTATCTATCCTTTTCACAAAAAATTGAGGTTGTATTGTATAGGCCCTTAACGCTTTGGGATAAAGAAGTCCGATCTAAATCGTAGTTTAACTTTACTACACCGTTCAGTGTTGCCACTAATCCCCGACATTTCAAACTGCAATTACGTACGTACCACACAAGTCCCAACAATAACGGCGGCTTGTTTTTGGTAGTCACGGCCCGCTGCGGCCGAAACGAGGGACTTGCTAATGCGAGTACCACAAAGCTTTACGTACGTTTTGATAATACTGTGGAATGAACAACATTACTTCCAAACTGAGGTTAGTAAGAATACTGCAATAAGAAACGCTAATTTAACTGATACAACTTGTATCAGTTAAGCTTCCTCTCGATTGTTTGCAACAGTCTGCAGTTAGCGCAACTGATTCAATTTATTATGTATAATCAGTTATCTAGAACCCATATCCTCACAAATCATAGCCTATAATGATCCACTGCTGGACGCAGCTCGCCCTCTGATTCTTGGCCCGTTAGACTTAATTCAAATGGGGTAAATCACCTGGGTGCATTAAGTTTTATCTCATGTAGGGAATCCCCATGCTGGGCATGCGGGTTGATTGCAGTTTACTGATAGATCTATTCTGCAAGAGGCGTTGCTGCCCGCCCCCCGGTGTGTCTCTTAGTCGCCTCTTACGACACCCAAGGGAAAAGTTGGTGTGGTGCAAATTCTAAGCCAGCACACAAGCTCTGATTAGCTTGGGGTTAGATAATGCTGTGTGAATTGTTCAGCATAAAATTATGTATTTGTTTAATATAAATATTATTCTTTCTTTGTTTTTTTTTTACAATATTTCTTTCGAAATTAATAATACTGGACCATTCGCACAGCATCATCTATCCCACACGGTACATAAATTATAGCACGAAGCCCGTATTATGAGTTTGCTCAGTCATAGGTCTATGCTTAAGTGTCGTTTTATGCCTTAGAAAATTGTTACACAAGCATATATTGATAACTGAACAAACTTTCATAATTAGGGCCTAAGTTCGGCGGCATAATCGGATGACGTTATTAACTACTTACTGGAAGGAAGAGACGTATTTAATTTTAGTGCGAAAGTATAATTTTAAATCACAACTAACTTTACACTAGGATAATTCCTGTGTCGTAAAGTTTTCATCTAGTTTTATTGTACAAAGTTTGTAAAAAGGCTTACTACAAAATAATATGTAGATTATCTAGACGATAAACATACGTGGGACGACTGTTGCTCCAACTCGAAGACTAACATTCTAACACGGTAAAGGTTTTTTGTTCGCTTTTATACTTTACCTTAAAAAAATGAACAAAAAATCAAAGGGATCACTTTATTTTCTAGTTTTACTTATGTTATTTGATTTTTTGTTAAGTGTCAAAGAGTCCTGTAAGGTCTAAATGAAATGAAACACATTTTTATGTTTGATGTTCTGAATGATGAATTTTCTACAAGTGAACTTAACGTTAGTTATCTAAAAATTCACCAGCGTATCAGTTTGTAAGCTTCGTAAAGCAGGCACTAATATTGGGCTTTCATCCAATGTTGGATAGGTCAGTAAACGGAAGTAGGTATAGCTGAAGATTCACACAGCACCCATTACGTCAGAATGGCATACCTCCAGTGATTTATCTCCGAACAGAACTCCAGTTACACTCCTGGCAACCAGCCAAAATCCCGCTGAACTTACATCTACAGCTTTACACATCTATACTTCAGCCAGATGCTTTGTTAAATGTTTGTAAAGCTTAGAGTAAAGGTTAAGTTTTAGTAGGCAAACTGTGAGCGGCCGACTGAGTTTGCGGCGTATCGGTCAGTACGCTCTTCCATATATTTTAATTACTAATAGTTTACTTTAATCAAGAAGCTTATATCTGTGCTTATATCTATGCTTATATCTTGTAATCTTTAGGGCCCAGTCGCCAATAATTAAATCTGTGCTTGTAATGAAGCGTGGACGGAAGAAATTACCCCCCCCCCCCCCTATTATGAAGACAATACAATACTATAAAGAAGAGATGGGACATTTACAGAGCAAAATGAGTCAACAACGTCGCTGTCTATGACTAAGGTACCCAGCTCTGAGGTACCCAAAATATAAACAGCAACACACAATTTGAAAACACACACAATACAATCATATAGGTAATCTTAATGACAATCAATGCGACCAACACAAAAAAACAGGGAGTGCTGCTCCTAGTTCACTTTATCGATATCGATGACTTACCTAGCTATCCTGCTACTAGAAACCTAGTTAAATTTCGGCAAAATAATTACCCACAGGTTGACATCGAATTAAAATATATAAAAAAATCGTTGAAAATCCAGAATTATTGATATTTTGGCTTCATTAAATATATTTTGGCCTATAGTTTAACAATATCTTATTAGGGTCACTATAATGCACGACAATTTATTGTACAGCCGAATTATGTACACCTATTATTATTTACACCGTATTATCGTGACCTTTTTGTTATATTTCTTACCCCTTGACTGGCAACTGAGAGGGACGATGCAATAAAGCCGTTGACTGGCAAGAGCACTGAGAAGGACGATTTGTCGGTCCGACAGTAAAATTCGATATCAAAGACAATACTTGATGCAACTGTTTGCTGTTAGCTTTATTGGGTAGGGTAGAGGACAAGCATGTCGTTATTCTTTAATTTCTTCCGTCCGAATTAAAAAGAAGAAGAATTAAAAAAAAAACATTTCAGTCTTTGATAATTTGCGAAAATTTGCAAAAAATTTGATAAATAATGATTGATATTATTAATATCGCTTTAGAAACGTCTTTTTTTTGTTTGATTTTTTCGATATGAATGAATGAGTGGAGAGTGATGTCAAAATTTATTCGTTTATTGAAAAAGTACCAAATACGTATAGAAACTTTGTCTCATTTGCCCAGGCTACACGAGGCTAGTTTTTCAAGCTAGGATAGCAAGCTAGTGTTAGTAAGCTAGCAAGCTAGTACTTCTGGCTTCGTGTAGACAAAATTAAATAAATAAATAAATAATGCTGGACAATTCACACAGCATTATCTAGCCCCAAGCTAAGCAGAGCTTGTGTTATATGGGTACTAGATAACTGATATACATATAATACAATACGTAGATAGATATTTTTTATTATATATATAGAAAACGACCAGAACACCCTGAACAAATGTCTGCAGATCGTACACACATTTGTCCCGAGGCGGGAATCGAAACCGTAACCTTCTGCGTCGCAGGCAGACCTTCGCCCACCGCGCCACATCGATCGTCATTAATTAATTAATTAGCTTCATTTCTAAATAAATAAATAAATAAATAAATAAAATTTATTCAAATAAACTTAGGTAAAAAGACGACAGAAGTGCACTAAAAATAAAAATAGCAAGTTTAACAATATAGCCTGAACTAGGTAATCCTGTGTTTCAGGCGACTAGAGTGCTAATTATTACATAAAAATAGTCACTTAAGTACGATGTAGGCATTTAGTGTAACAATGTTGTTTATGGTAGAGAACAGTTTGTGTATAAATGATAGTCTCTTAACTTTTACATTGAATAAAACTAGATTAATCACTTTTCTAACTAGGTTAACTTAATGTATTTACTTGATAATATCTAAAAGCTTCTCTGTATCGTCGTAGAATAGACTTTGAAGTGTAAATCTAATAGATTTTTTACAATTATTATAGTTAAGCGCGTAAAAATTAGAAATTGAATTTAGTCTGTTGTACAGGAACGGACCAAGAAATAGGTAAAATTTTTAATTTTTTGTTCCACCCCAAGTGGTAATGCAATAAGTTAAAATTGATTGACACAGAGCAAAGTAAACTTTTCTTATCATGTTATGATCTGCAATATGGCGTAACTTTTTAAAGATAAATATTAACTTTCGCACTCTACCACATAAAGTTTTTATATGGGGCTTAAACGAAAGATTATCATCAAGTATGATACCTAAGTATTTTATTTGATTTGCGCTTTTAATTACGGGACATAAACATTGAGTGTTGTTTGTGCTATAGCAATGATGTGCGTATAGTTTAGATTTGGCAATAGTTGTCATCTGTTTGCGCATCGAAAACTTTGTATAATTGGTCTTCTCAACATTCAACGTTAGTAGGTTGAGCTGTAGCCATTCGTTAACCACATTGAAACCATTTTGCGCGAACTCGAAGACTTCCTTATCAGAATCAGCTGAAAAAAGGAGGGCAGTGTCATCAGCGTATGATATAATTGTGCCGTGGTCTAGTTTAAGGTTACACAGATCGTTAATGTATATTAAAAAAAGGGTCGGACCTAAAATGGACCCCTGGGGGACCTCATAACATGTATTTTCCTGCTCTTCGCTTAGGACACTGTCAACTCTCACACGTTGAGTGCGTTGTTCTAGGTAGCTTTTAAAGAGCCTTAACTGAGTGTCTCTGTTTCCTAGAAGATCCAGCTTGCGCAAAAGAATAGGTATTGAAACTGTGTCAAAAGCTTTAGCAAGGTCGAGGAAAATTCCTATTGTGTGTTTTCCTTTATCCAGTTCTTGAACGATATAGTTGGTCAGGTGATGTACAGCATCGGCAGTGGACATTTTTGGTCTAAAACCAAATTGACTCTTAGATAAAATAAATTTATCCTCTAAATAATTCACCAACCTTTTATTAATAATTTTTTCTAATATTTTAGATAGGGATGATAGTAAAGAAATTGGTCTATAGTTTGTGACTTGGTCTTTACTGCCAGATTTATATACAGGGACAACTATTGCTTTTTTCAAACATGCCGGGAAAACACCAGAAGATAAGCATTTGTTAAAGATGTGTGTCAATGGGGGAATTAAAATGTGCTTTAATTTAAAAAATAGATTCAGGCGTTACTTTGCGGAAATCCATTGCAAAATATAAAGATGAAAATATTTAGTAACAATTCCGCGCAAGACCTTCTCCGATAAGTTCTAACAAAATGTAATCAGCGTCGTAGAAGAAAAAACACACCAACTACAAAATGAAAAGAAATCTATCAAAGCAAGACGTCAACTAGTTTCGTCTCTCCACGAGACATCATCAGGACACCACAATACTCGACCTTGACATTGAGAGCACTAAGCAAACTCCGGCAGGGTTCCACCAGAGATGTTACCACTCCGAGCTCCGCGCGCCAAGTGAAGCATTGCCCGCAAAACTCCCCCTTTTATACTGTCACTGGTGACACATCGTGCCTGTCACCACTGTCCGCGCTCGTGCCGGTACCGCGCGCGCCACCATTCGAAAAAATTCGTAATAACGGCGACCTAGGTAAACCCGTACTTAATTCATTCAACAATGTATTATTACTGTATTTTGTAATTTCTAAATTTTCTAAGACCGACAACCTAAATCCCTTATCACAAGTATGTAAAATAGAAAATGAGTGATTATCATTTAATGAATGACCAGATTCTAATAAATGTTTTGCAAAATTTGACTTTTCTGGATGGTTGTTTCTATGGGCAGCTAAATGTTCTTTATACCTAACCTGAAAACTACGACCCGTTTGACCTACATAAATACCATTACATTCATCACAAACCAACTTGTAGACCCCCGATTTTTTATTGTTATCTAATCTGTCTTTTCCGTTACAAATCTTTTTTAATGAATTGTTGGTTTTGAACGCTACACTTACTTTATTTTTGGACAAAACCCTTGAAACTCCCTCACTTAATGGACCTAAATAAGTTAAACTTCCTACATATTTATCTATCCTATCTGGAATAACAGGATACAATAAGGAACGGATAATGCTACGTTGTTTACTCCTAACTAGACCATCAACCATATTCCTACTATAACCATTTCTCTCTGCCATGTGATAAATAATAGATAACTCCTTATTAAAGTTCTCCCGTGATAAAGGTACTGACATCATTCTGTGGACAAAACTACGGTAAGCTGCTAACTTATGTTGTAATGGATGACAAGAAGAATTCGGTATGGTGATGTCTGTATAAGTCGGCTTTCTGTAAATTTGGAAATCATGCCTATTGTTTAACCTAGTTATTGTCAAATCTAAAAAGTTTAACGATCCACTGCTTTCCAATTCAAGTTTGAATTTAATTTTTGAATGAATTGTATTAAGCCTATTAACGAATAGTTCTATTTGACGTAAACTTCCAGTCCAGCATATGATTATGTCATCCACATAACGATAATAATATAAAATTTTTGACTCCCCTATAATGTTTTTTCTCTCAAAACTGTCCATGAAAATATCTGCCATAATAGGACTTAGTGGTGAACCCATAGCTAACCCTTCTTTCTGTTTGTAATACTGATTACCAAATTGAAAATAATTTTGTTGCATACATGTTCTAGTCAAAGATATTAGCTCCTCCTTTTCTGCCGGAATTACTCGTTGTCGTTCAAGATGTCCTTCCAATATTCTCAAACTCTCCTCATATGGTACGTTTGTAAATAAACTTTCAACATCCAACGACAATAATTTCGCATTATGAGGCAAGATGACATCTTTTACTTTATCAATTAAATCCATACTATTCTTTAAACTATACTTGGGATTAAAACGAGATCTAGACTTTAATTCGTAATTTAAATATTTTGACAAACTATATGCTGGTGCACCTATGTAAGAGACAACGGGACGAATTGGAATATTAGGCTTATGTATTTTCGGTAAACCATATAACAAAGGTGCTCTGGGATTCATAGGAACTAAATATTTAAGAGAGTTTGGAGGTATAAAGATTGAATTTTTTGCCATTTCTTTCAACTCCTGTGTGAAAACTTTAGTAGGATTGGAACTCAGTAATTCAAAATCATTACCCTGTATGACCTCATTAACCTTCTGCTCATAACTGCCCCTTTCTAAGATAACTACAGTATTACCTTTGTCTGCCTTTGTAATAACCAAATTATTCTGATCTATTTTGTTCCTTAATGATTTATAAGCATTAAAATCTTTTGGTAAACTCCGAACTAAACTTGGACTACTAAGCGGCTTCTTAATCAAAGAGGCTACCTCATGTTTGACCCCTTCGTCCACTTTTCCCCTAACTATTGCCATTTCCGAATCCACAGCTAATATCTCTAGAGTTTTCCTGTTCAAAGCTGGTTGTAAATTGTATTTAAGACCCTTATCTAATAGTGATACTTCTGAATTTGTAAACTGGACCCTACTATGGTTTTCTACACGTTGATAGAATGTATGAGGACATGGGAGACGTGAATTATTACTATTCCTCCTTTGTTGATCTACTCTCTGTTTGTCCCTAACTAATCGATCTAATTTTCTTGTTTGAACTAGATATTTCTTATGGGCTAACTCAGCAGCGTATTCCCTGGCTTTATTATCCAATAAATCAAATTCTATGTTGTGCAACGAATAAGTTAACTCCATGTGCAAAACTCTCAAGTGGGTTTTAAAGTTGTCTCTAATAGTGAACCAATGTTTAATTTCTTCGTTTAACCAAATATTCCTAGCCCTACTCAAAGCCAAATCAGCTGCCCTACTATTTGTGTGACTTCTAATTTTAATGTAAGATGGAATTACCCCCAAATGTTTACATTGTTGATTGAACCATACGTTTTGAGCTGCGATACGATGTGACTGAGTGAGTTTGATGTATAATTTTGCCAGTTCAGCTGTACCTGCTGATCTAAGATAAAAAATAGATTCAGGCGTTACTTTGCGGAAATCCATTGCAAAATATAAAGATGAAAATATTTAGTAACAATTCCGCGCAAGACCTTCTCCGATAAGTTCTAACAAAATGTAATCAGCGTCGTAGAAGAAAAAACACACCAACTACAAAATGAAAAGAAATCTATCAAAGCAAGACGTCAACTAGTTTCGTCTCTCCACGAGACATCATCAGGACACCACAATACTCGACCTTGACATTGAGAGCACTAAGCAAACTCCGGCAGGGTTCCACCAGAGATGTTACCACTCCGAGCTCCGCGCGCCAAGTGAAGCATTGCCCGCAAAACTCCCCCTTTTATACTGTCACTGGTGACACATCGTGCCTGTCACCACTGTCCGCGCTCGTGCCGGTACCGCGCGCGCCACCATTCGAAAAAATTCGTAATAACGGCGACCTAGGTAAACCCGTACTTAATTCATTCAACAATGTATTATTACTGTATTTTGTAATTTCTAAATTTTCTAAGACCGACAACCTAAATCCCTTATCACAAGTATGTAAAATAGAAAATGAGTGATTATCATTTAATGAATGACCAGATTCTAATAAATGTTTTGCAAAATTTGACTTTTCTGGATGGTTGTTTCTATGGGCAGCTAAATGTTCTTTATACCTAACCTGAAAACTACGACCCTATAAACTACGACGATGGATTTCCGCAAAGTAACGCCTGAATCTATTTTTTATCTTAGATCAGCAGGTACAGCTGAACTGGCAAAATTATACATCAAACTCACTCAGTCACATCGTATCGCAGCTCAAAACGTATGGTTCAATCAACAATGTAAACATTTGGGGGTAATTCCATCTTACATTAAAATTAGAAGTCACACAAATAGTAGGGCAGCTGATTTGGCTTTGAGTAGGGCTAGGAATATTTGGTTAAACGAAGAAATTAAACATTGGTTCACTATTAGAGACAACTTTAAAACCCACTTGAGAGTTTTGCACATGGAGTTAACTTATTCGTTGCACAACATAGAATTTGATTTATTGGATAATAAAGCCAGGGAATACGCTGCTGAGTTAGCCCATAAGAAATATCTAGTTCAAACAAGAAAATTAGATCGATTAGTTAGGGACAAACAGAGAGTAGATCAACAAAGGAGGAATAGTAATAATTCACGTCTCCCATGTCCTCATACATTCTATCAACGTGTAGAAAACCATAGTAGGGTCCAGTTTACAAATTCAGAAGTATCACTATTAGATAAGGGTCTTAAATACAATTTACAACCAGCTTTGAACAGGAAAACTCTAGAGATATTAGCTGTGGATTCGGAAATGGCAATAGTTAGGGGAAAAGTGGACGAAGGGGTCAAACATGAGGTAGCCTCTTTGATTAAGAAGCCGCTTAGTAGTCCAAGTTTAGTTCGGAGTTTACCAAAAGATTTTAATGCTTATAAATCATTAAGGAACAAAATAGATCAAAATAATTTGGTTATTACAAAGGCAGACAAAGGTAATACTGTAGTTATCTTAGAAAGGGGCAGTTATGAGCAGAAGGTTAATGAGGTCATACAGGGTAATGATTTTGAATTACTGAGTTCCAATCCTACTAAAGTTTTCACACAGGAGTTGAAAGAAATGGCAAAAAATTCAATCTTTATACCTCCAAACTCTCTTAAATATTTAGTTCCTATGAATCCCAGAGCACCTTTGTTATATGGTTTACCGAAAATACATAAGCCTAATATTCCAATTCGTCCCGTTGTCTCTTACATAGGTGCACCAGCATATAGTTTGTCAAAATATTTAAATTACGAATTAAAGTCTAGATCTCGTTTTAATCCCAAGTATAGTTTAAAGAATAGTATGGATTTAATTGATAAAGTAAAAGATGTCATCTTGCCTCATAATGCGAAATTATTGTCGTTGGATGTTGAAAGTTTATTTACAAACGTACCATATGAGGAGAGTTTGAGAATATTGGAAGGACATCTTGAACGACAACGAGTAATTCCGGCAGAAAAGGAGGAGCTAATATCTTTGACTAGAACATGTATGCAACAAAATTATTTTCAATTTGGTAATCAGTATTACAAACAGAAAGAAGGGTTAGCTATGGGTTCACCACTAAGTCCTATTATGGCAGATATTTTCATGGACAGTTTTGAGAGAAAAAACATTATAGGGGAGTCAAAAATTTTATATTATTATCGTTATGTGGATGACATAATCATATGCTGGACTGGAAGTTTACGTCAAATAGAACTATTCGTTAATAGGCTTAATACAATTCATTCAAAAATTAAATTCAAACTTGAATTGGAAAGCAGTGGATCGTTAAACTTTTTAGATTTGACAATAACTAGGTTAAACAATAGGCATGATTTCCAAATTTACAGAAAGCCGACTTATACAGACATCACCATACCGAATTCTTCTTGTCATCCATTACAACATAAGTTAGCAGCTTACCGTAGTTTTGTCCACAGAATGATGTCAGTACCTTTATCACGGGAGAACTTTAATAAGGAGTTATCTATTATTTATCACATGGCAGAGAGAAATGGTTATAGTAGGAATATGGTTGATGGTCTAGTTAGGAGTAAACAACGTAGCATTATCCGTTCCTTATTGTATCCTGTTATTCCAGATAGGATAGATAAATATGTAGGAAGTTTAACTTATTTAGGTCCATTAAGTGAGGGAGTTTCAAGGGTTTTGTCCAAAAATAAAGTAAGTGTAGCGTTCAAAACCAACAATTCATTAAAAAAGATTTGTAACGGAAAAGACAGATTAGATAACAATAAAAAATCGGGGGTCTACAAGTTGGTTTGTGATGAATGTAATGGTATTTATGTAGGTCAAACGGGTCGTAGTTTTCAGGTTAGGTATAAAGAACATTTAGCTGCCCATAGAAACAACCATCCAGAAAAGTCAAATTTTGCAAAACATTTATTAGAATCTGGTCATTCATTAAATGATAATCACTCATTTTCTATTTTACATACTTGTGATAAGGGATTTAGGTTGTCGGTCTTAGAAAATTTAGAAATTACAAAATACAGTAATAATACATTGTTGAATGAATTAAGTACGGGTTTACCTAGGTCGCCGTTATTACGAATTTTTTCGAATGGTGGCGCGCGCGGTACCGGCACGAGCGCGGACAGTGGTGACAGGCACGATGTGTCACCAGTGACAGTATAAAAGGGGGAGTTTTGCGGGCAATGCTTCACTTGGCGCGCGGAGCTCGGAGTGGTAACATCTCTGGTGGAACCCTGCCGGAGTTTGCTTAGTGCTCTCAATGTCAAGGTCGAGTATTGTGGTGTCCTGATGATGTCTCGTGGAGAGACGAAACTAGTTGACGTCTTGCTTTGATAGATTTCTTTTCATTTTGTAGTTGGTGTGTTTTTTCTTCTACGACGCTGATTACATTTTGTTAGAACTTATCGGAGAAGGTCTTGCGCGGAATTGTTACTAAATATTTTCATCTTTATATTTTGTGCTTTAATTGTTTTAGTAATTGAGTTGTGATATTGTCCCATCCGACTGCACAGTCGTCTTTTAAGCTCATGATTATCCTTTCTACCTCATTTTCATCAGTCTCCAATAACACAAAGGATCTAAGAACATTCTGTTCCGAAAAAGCTGTACATATTTGTGTTTGTAAGCGGCCTTGAGCTCGTTCTGCCAGACATTTACCTACATTTACAAAGAAAGAATTTGCAGAGTTAGCAGATTCCAAATGTGATGAGTTTGTTTGCAATAAACCAGAAGATGACTCATGCGATTTTGTCGAATACGTAATGTTTTTAATATTTTTCCATATTTTTTTGCTATTATTGCCCGCTTTTTCAAGTGCTGTTTTGTCGTAGTTTATTTTGATTTTACGTAAAAGGTCATTACAAAAGTTACGATAACGTTTATACGACACCTGCAAAGTCAAGTTATTCGGGTTAGATTTTGCTTTTAAATGCAATTTGTCACGATGTCTCATACATCGAATGAGACCTGGTGTGATCCAGGGCTTAACGTTATGGTATTTATTACTCAAACAAACATTATACGAATTCTTTAAAATTGCTTGTTTCACATTATCTATTACAAAAGACATGCATAATTGCGGATCAGCGGAATTGTAAACGTAGGCAAAATCTACATTGCATAAGTCTTCTTCGAGTTTATTTATGTTTATCTTTGACCTAATGCGATTACTGCTTGGTTTAGGTAATTTACAATTTAAAGAAAGTAGAATTGGTCATTACAAGCGACCTAAAATGGACCCCTGGGGGACCTCATAACATGTATTTTCCTGCTCTTCGCTTAGGACACTGTCAACTCTCACACGTTGAGTGCGTTGTTCTAGGTAGCTTTTAAAGAGCCTTAACTGAGTGTCTCTGATTCCTAGAAGATCCAGCTTGCGCAAAAGAATAGGTATTGAAACTGTGTCAAAAGCTTTAGCAAGGTCGAGGAAAATTCCTATTGTGTGTTTTCCTTTATCCAGTTCTTGAACGATATAGTTGGTCAGGTGATGTACAGCATCGGCAGTGGACATTTTTGGTCTAAAACCAAATTGACTCTTAGATAAAATAAATTTATCCTCTAAATAATTCACCAACCTTTTATTAATAATTTTTTCTAATATTTTAGATAGGGATGATAGTAAAGAAATTGGTCTATAGTTTGTGACTTGGTCTTTACTGCCAGATTTGTATACAGGGACAACTATTGCTTTTTTCAAACATGCCGGGAAAACACCAGAAGATAAGCATTTGTTAAAGATGTGTGTCAATGGGGGAATTAAAATGTGCTTTAATTGTTTTAGTAATTGAGTTGTGATATTGTCCCATCCGACTGCACAGTCGTCTTTTAAGCTCATGATTATCCTTTCTACCTCATTTTCATCAGTCTCCAATAACACAAAGGATCTAAGAACATTCTGTTCCGAAAAAGCTGTACATATTTGTGTTTGTAAGCGGCCTTGAGCTCGTTCTGCCAGACATTTACCTACATTTACAAAGAAAGAATTTGCAGAGTTAGCAGATTCCAAATGTGATGAGTTTGTTTGCAATAAACCAGAAGATGACTCATGCGATTTTGTCGAATACGTAATGTTTTTAATATTTTTCCATATTTTTTTGCTATTATTGCCCGCTTTTTCAAGTGCTGTTTTGTCGTAGTTTATTTTGATTTTACGTAAAAGGTCATTACAAAAGTTACGATAACGTTTATACGACACCTGCAAAGTCAAGTTATTCGGGTTAGATTTTGCTTTTAAATGCAATTTGTCACGATGTCTCATACATCGAATGAGACCTGGTGTGATCCAGGGCTTAACGTTATGGTATTTATTACTCAAACAAACATTATACGAATTCTTTAAAATTGCTTGTTTCACATTATCTATTACAAAAGACATGCATAATTGCGGATCAGCGGAATTGTAAACGTAGGCAAAATCTACATTGCATAAGTCTTCTTCGAGTTTATTTATGTTTATCTTTGACCTAATGCGATTACTGCTTGGTTTAGGTAATTTACAATTTAAAGAAAGTAGAATTGCCTTATGATCGGTAATAGAGGAGTTAATGACAAGTGCAAGTGAAGAATGATCCGATTTAAGCATGATATGATCTAAACAGGAACCTCCTTGGTGCGTCGGGAGCGTGTGCGCAGGAAGCAAGCCATGAAAAGAACATAGATTTAAATAGTTCTGGTTAGTTTCGTCGCAACATTCAGGTATAATATTTATATTAATATCTCCAGCTAAAATAATATTCTTAAACGATGATAAGCACTGTAGCGTATCGTTTAAAGAATCAGTAAAATTGCTGAGATTTCTAAAAGAAGGTGGTCTATACATTGCAAGTATCGCAGTTTCAGCCCCAACTTTAACTAACAATCTGTTGCAATCTTGCATATTGGGTTCCTCGACAGACACATTAAGATGATTCTTTGCATAGACTATGACCCCATCATTTTGATTATAATTTATGTTAGTATGGTACATAGAATAACCAGGCATTAGTGGCACATTGTACTGTTTATTAAGCCAGCATTCTGTTAAAACAATAATATCGCAATCAATATTCAGCCTTTCTTGAAAAACGGTAAAATTATCATAATTTTTATAGATACTGCGAATGTTTTGTGTTAGCACAGTTAATGGATTAATAAAAGAGGATAGATAAAGTTTGCAGTCTTCAACTTCACAGAGGCTAGAATCTGATACAGAGAAGTTATCCAAATCCTTAATTACATTACTAACCATTTTTAAAATAAATAAAGCGAAGTTGAAAAGGACAAGAAAAGATAACTAAACGGCGCTCTTAGGCGCCACCATAATCTATAGAGTTTATGTACCTTTTTTCGGCCATTGCCTTTGCTGGGCAGTCAGCTGAACCTGTTACATGCTTACTAGGCTTTTTGAAGTGAAGGCAAGTAGCACACTTTGGTTCTTCCGCCTTTTTAGTGCATTCCTTTACTGTGTGTCCTTGAAGTCCACAGTGGCTGCATTTGTGGGTCGTCTCACGGCAGGACTTGGCAGCGTGTCCGTACTGCTGGCACTTGAAACATCTGGTTACTAATGTGAAGTCCCTCACAGGACACGAGGACCAATTAACAAAAACTCTCTCCTTGGATATTAGAGCCTTACGAATAACTGCAGGAACTTCTATCACATAGTTGCAAGTTTCAGCGTCCTTCTTGCCGGACTTATGACTAAGTTTGGTCAATGACAGGTATTTTTCTAATGTTAGTTCAGGCAATGATTCGGCTATATTTTGTTTATACAAGCAAGTAAAAACGTCCTTTTCCGGCATAGATGAGGGCACTCCAATGATTACGACTCTGGGCTTCCTTTTTTGCGGCTCATCGACCAGCAGGCCAGAATTCGTGAGCTGCGCCGACTGCTTCAGCTTCTCTATGTCGCCCCTCGTTTCTGTGCTGATTATCACTCCTCCGTTTCTTGTTTTCCTTAGGCCTCTTACTTGTAGCTGCATATCCTCAGGGCAGATAATTTTTTGGACTAAGGTTTTAGTTTCCTCGCTCGACTTGAGGTTGTCTTGTGGATAAATGGCCACAGAAGTTATGTTATTAGGCTTTACAAAGTTATTACCTCTTTTCACCATATCTGCAAAAGAGGACATTCCAGAGAGAGGTTTGGATGTCTCGTCTATTTTATCCTTCAAATTTTGCAGCCTCTCTGACAGATTCATCTTCTCTTTCAGGGCTTGATTTTCTGCGTTCAAGGTCATAGCTCTTGCTTTTACAGATTGGTAAAGGGCTACCATCTGCGAAGTGCCGTGACCGAGTTTTCGGCATAGAGTGCTTACTTTTAACTTTTGTTCAGAGTTAAGTTTACCTGCTTCGGAAATTATGCAGATCTCATTTAAGCACTGATCTATGCTTGTCATCCAGTTTTGTAGCTCCGAAGTAGTGATTATGTCTGCTGCAAGGCGAGATGAAGGCTGCGGAGCGGCCTGGGGCTGCGGGGCGGTTGAGGGCTCCGGGGCGAATGAGGGCGAGGCGGGCGTCCGAGGCGGGCTGCGTTCTGTCCTGCTGCTGCGGCTGAAGGGACTGTTCGGACCCATTTCGATTTTTTATTTACTGTACACTTAGTTGTATAATAATGTTCATTTTCACCACTCACTGTGACACAGTTTAATGCTAACGGCAAACGGGGTCACAAGTCAGCAATTATAATTATTTATTTTTAATACATTGAGTAAGGCACGTCTGCTCTAAACAACGGCGACAGTCAACATTCTAAGCTAGTAAGCTAGTTTACAAGCCAGGACAGTTTTTAATAGGATGGATGGAGTTCTATTTTTAGGCTAGTAGCGTCCCCCACCACTCATTTTACTAGCCTGGCTTGTTTACTAGCTTCTTGTGGAAGGCGAAGCTGTAGTTGTTGTAGTTGGCTAGTAAGCAGGAACCACGCCTTTGGTTTGTTTTTCTACTACATCACTCCACTAAATACTAGCCTAAAATAATATAGCCTCGTGTAAACAGAACTAGCATGCTCCAAGCCAGGTCAGCAAGCCAGGACAGTTTAGTAGAGACCTAGCTTACTATCCTAGCTTGAAAAACTAGCCTCGTGTAGTCTGGGCAATAGTCCTTGTATTCTCTTTGCTTTGTCTATTCCTGCTTGCGTCAGACTGGTCAAGCCATTTGCTCAAGCCAAAATGGGGGTACAAGATCTTGTCTCCCACAGATGTACTAGGGATGCTAACGCATCCAAGCCAACCTAACCTGCTCGTGGTGTACCCTGCGAACTAACGAACTAGGCTCTGGTGAAAATATCAACATTCTTCATAATTTGATAACTCATATTTTACTATTATTTTCCATTACTTGACACTGGCAGAAAAGAGTCCAACCAGACTCATATTGCCATTAACAAAGAATCATCATCATCATCATCAGCCAAAATGCCAAAATCATGTGTGATCTAAAATAACATCAACAAAATAAAACAGAAAATACATTAAAACCGTAAAATGAACTTAACAGAAATAATACATACATATTACATACCATACACAAAAACCTTTGTCAAACATAACTCTAAACTTCTACCTCACTTTATCAATTTCGTATCAAGTTGTAGTCAAATATTATTTTATATTCTTTTGTGTCTCGTTTACGACTATTTTATCAAAATTAGTTTCATCTGCTGATTAGTTTCACTATCAGAACATTGAGGATAACCGATAAATACCTATTTCACCAAACGGTAAGTCAGTTCAATACAGTAAGAGAGGGTTTCATATCGGTCCGGCAAAGATTTTCTATGGGTGGTTGTAGATTGTGTACTTGGCCAATGATGGCTAGAGAACTAGGCTAGAGAACTTGCTCAAAAAGTAGACATTCGTAAAGAATGCTCCAGTGGCTCCAAAATAGCATTAGGCGTCCCACAAGGACCAATGTGAGGATGCTTTTTCAATACATCTCCTCCTCAACCGTCAACCTACTCAACAGCCTACAATGTTCCACTACTGGACGCAGGCCTCCCCTTGTTTTTTTTTCTCAGGGGGGTAATGCCCGTTATTTCCACGCTGGGCATAGGGGCTGGGGATCCCAGTTCGGTGGAAGATCGATTCTGGAAGAGGCGCTGCTGCCCGCCCCCCGGTGTATGTCCCTTAGTCGCCTCTTACGACACCCACGGGAAGAGTTAGGGTGGAGCAAGTTCTAAGCCGGCACCACACGGCTACATCTAAGACGACGTAAATAATTCGCTTTCCCATACTAGATTGGTACCTTTCCCTCAATGCCAAATAAACCAAATGCATAAAATTCATGTTACCAAATGTACGTCCTTCCGGTATATTCCCTCTATGTCGAGTCCCTCTACGTCGAGTCTGATTTTCAAAATATTGCTATTCTCGCTTTCTATTACCGCCATGTCGAGTTTGGTTCATAGGTAGAGTCAAGTTATAAAATTAAAAGCCAGAACCTTTAAAATATTGTCTTTTTATTAATTGTTGTAAATACACTATGATTAAATAATTTTTAAATTACAGTTCAATGCTTTTCCGCTTTAGGAGATGCATGGTAAATGTAAATCAGCATACAAGTAGTAGAATTAGTACAAGTAGTATCTATTAGTAAACAAAACGAACAAGCTTCGTTACTGACTCCCAAAATCCATTCCGTCAGTCGCGAAGACTTCAGTGCCGTGAGGCAGGGAAGTCCCCCCCAACAGGTTTATCCCACGGATCAACGCAGATGTGGTTTCCAGGGTAAGGCCGCTTCGTGTAGGACAGCTTCGGAGAAAGTAGTTACGGGGAAAACAGCTTTGGGACTTAACTGGGAAATTATTGACACCAGCGATAGGATTATGGCATGAACTCTAACGTAGATCGTAGCAGCCAACCTTCCCCCCTAATAAATACATAAGTCATCATCACAGCGTCATCTAGCTCCAAGCAGAGCTTGTGTTATGGTATTGACAATGATGATGACCTCTTAGGGTCAGCTCAACTTACAAACAATTGCTTTTTGAGTAGTAAATAAAGTTTTTTTTTGTATGTATTTAATAAATAAATAAATAATGCTGGACAATTCACACAGCATTATCTAGCCCCAAGCTAAGCAGAGCTTGTGTTATGGGTACTAGATAACTGATATAATTAATATAATACAATACATAGATAGATATTTTTTATTATATATAGAAAACACCAGAACACCCTGAACAATTGTCTGCAGATCGTACACACATTTGTCCCGAGGCGGGACAAATCTAACCCGCAACCTTCTGCGTCGCAGGCAAACCTTCGCCCACCGCGCCATATCGGTCGTCCGAGTTATATTTAGTTACAACTTTAGGTGTATTTTAGGTATATTGAAGAAATTTAATTACAAACATTTAAATTTTATAAATTTCGTTTAGGGCTTGACGCTCGTAAACGGTATTAATATTTACCCAACCTACATTTTACTCACACAGATAAAATCAACAAAACAGCCTGACCTTGAAACAAACCTTTAAAAAAGTCAAGCAAAGAACCGGTTTCCAAACATGTTTCTAATTATCAAGTCAATCAGTCCAATATGTACCGTCAGCTAGTGTTGTGCCTCCTATTGACAGTCGTCACTAGTGGTGTCCTTTTTAAAGATGTAGAAGTGCATACGGGAACTGTGAGAGGGCATACAGCAGAAGATGGAGATTATTTTGCGTTTTTGGGAATTCCTTACGTCGCTCCACCGTTAGGAAAACAAAGGTTTAAGGTAAGCAATGTGTTGAGGTTTAAGGTTACTTTATATGATTGACTTTGACGTGCTCACATAAATTGAACTTTACCCGCAAGTCGTAGATTATGTTGTTCGAGTGTTTATAGGTATTTGTAGTTGATTCTCTTAATGGCTCTTTTCTGTCATGCTTTGTTTTGTCCCGAATCCGCAGGACAGGAAAATAAACCTTAATAATAATCATAACTCAAAGAATCAAATAGGCTAAAGCTAATATAGTGAAGGAGGTATTAAAAGACTCGGTTCAATTCCGTAAGTGTTCTATTCTGAGATACATGTTGAATGGTTTGCCCCTCATTTAGCAATAAAAGTGAAAAATTTGGGACCGACTTGGGTTTTTATATAACTTTCAATTAAGTTTAATTCTTTATCGCACGAAGTATAGCTTACATTTAACACATTTAACTCATTACTTGACTTACTTGTTGAATTAATAACTTCTCTCGAAATAATGCACTAGAAACACTAACCTCAACCTTTGTACCATGGGCTTGTAATTTCTTTGTTAGAACTCATAACGTTATTTTAAACTGCTCTTTGATCATTTCACAGAATGCTCTACCCATGGCTCCATGGGAAGGCATATACCGAGCAAACCACACTGTCAGTTGTCCTCAACTTGGTCAAGGCGATGAAAACTGTTTAATATTGAATGTTTTTACTCCAACCAAGATCTTTGACGCTCCCCTACCCGTCATAGTCTACATACATGGAGGCGCTTTCCTCATAGGCAAAGGTCAAACGAAGGGAGTGGCGCCCCTCATTAAACAGAACATCATAGTCGTGACGATGAACTACAGGCTTGGAGCTCTCGGTTTCCTCTGCCTAGGAACAGAAGAAGCACCAGGAAACGCTGGCTTACGAGACCTAATTGCAGCACTCAAATGGGTCCAGACAAATATAGCAGAGTTTGGTGGCAACCCAGACCAAGTGACGCTTTACGGTATGAGTGCGGGTGGCGCTCTTGTCGATCTGGTGCTCCTCTCAAAAATGGGCAAAGGATTATTCAAACAAGCTATCATAGAATCGGGAATAGCAACTACGGTGTGGGCGATTGATGGAAAACCAATCGAATCGGCGAGAAAATTTGCCAGCGAATTTGGATTCTCGAAAACGAATCTGCGTCAATTGGCAAACTACTTGAAAACCATCCCAGCTAATAAATTAAGCGTTGCAAATTACAAGTTATATCAGCATTTGATCGACGGCACATTTGGCTTTGCGCCGTGTATTGAAAAAAAGGTGATCGGGGTAGACATGATCATCAGTGAAAGTCCACACAAAACGATAAAAAGAAAAGCATATAACAAAGTTCCCACCATGTTCATATTTTCCGACCTAGAAGGTTTGTATTTTAGAAGTTACGATTATTACGCACTCAGCTATAGAGATCGGATGAATATGAACTTCAAAGACTTCATGCCGGCTGATCTTATATTCGACACTGACGAGATACGAAACGAAATAACAGAGAATGTAAGAAACTTTTATTTTGGCAACGAAACTGTCCAAAATAAGACCTTGATCAACTACTTGAACTATTTTGGAGACTATCTTGTAATGCATGGTCTTTTGAACTCTGCGATTAACTACGCCAAAGGTGATAATCCTGTGTACATGATGGAGTTTGTTTATAAAGGAAAATTGGGAAGTAATGAATACTTCTTCGATCATCTGAAAAGAGCTGGTCATGGTGACGCTGTAAAATATGTGATTTTGAGACACGAAATGGAGAATTCTGATAAATTAGCAGTGGATAGGATGACGAAGATAATCTCAAACTTCTGCAAGTGTGGGTAAGGTACTTTTGGGTTTGCTTGTGCTTAAAATTATATAGGATTCTTTTTTACTTCTTGATATTGCTTCAAAAATACATTTACTAGTGTTTCGTAATTGCCCAGTCGCAGACAAATGAGAATAACAACAGATTTATAATTTTGCTATTATAGTGTGTAAGCCTCACATTAGGGGTAATTTCTAAGAAAATAAATTTTGTTCCACAAATTAATGTTTCAACTCCTAAGTCCTACGTCACTTGACCTAGTGGCGCAAAAGCTCATTATTATATTTTTCTCAGTGATTTAAAACAAGTATTTACAAAACACACGTGCATCAATCGAGCTGTCTGTGGACTGTTTATTACAAATAGTCAACAGTTGGTATACAATGTTTGAATTTTTATCGACTCCAAGGAGGAGGTGCTATATTCGGCTTCATGTTCAGAGCGCGTCAGAATTAAGTGACCCCCGATCTCTATGCTAAATAAATAATGCTGGACAATTCACACAGCATTATCTAGCCCCAAGCTAAGCAGAGCTTGTGTTATGGGTACTAGATAACCATACATAATTATTATAATACATTACATAGATAGATATTTTTATGATACATAGAAAACGACCAGAACACCCTGAGCAAATGTCTGCAGATCGTACACACATTTGTTCCGAGGCGGGAATCGAACCCACAACCTGCTGCGTCGCAGGCAGACCTTTGCACACCGCGCCACAGAGGTTCAAATCCTACAATGGTTGAAGACAGGGAGATCAAAACTACATGTTATATTATTTATTATATTTATGTTAAGGACCAATTATGATAACTCTTTCGCTACTGTATAGGTAATAATTCCAAATTGGTCTCAAATATATTCCAGAAGGATTAATATTTATCCCGTCAAACTTAAAACAACATAGTTCTTGATAAATCCCGGCTAGGTACAACAATTTTGGTGATCCTTGCCAATTCACAATACATTTTGATGAGTTCCACGAAAAATTAAAAAATGTACCAAAAATTTTCGACTAAGCCACGAAACCCTAGTCGTTTCAACCGAAAATCTTTGGGACCTCTTACGGCTATAGCGCCATTATTATTTTTTTGGAAAATTTGCCCAGTGGAGTAACTCACTATAAAGCAAAAAGCTAAGTCTTTTGTTGTTGTCTAAAGGTTGACTTTGAGATGGCCCCATAAAAGTTAGATTCTCGAGGAATTTATCAGTGCACTGTAAAACGGAACGTATATCCGAATCCTAGGATCTTTGTGTATCGCCTAAAACGAAGGACGACCGATCCTGGACTGATGATTTTGTTAGGATTTTGTACGCAATGGGACCCAGCATTAATACTATTACTAAGCCTCATGTCTGTCTGTCTGTTCATCTGTCACCTGATGGACGGACAGACGTATTTTAAAAGAATTCAGGAATTTGAAGTCTGTTAATAGTTTTTTTTTTTAAACTCGCCAAATTCCTCGTCAGCTTTTGATTTTGACTTTCTTTTCAGTAATCCCATTCCAGGACGCACGGACTTGCTGCCAATCCACTGGCCTCCTTTAACACCTGACAACGTCACCTACCTCCGCTTTGACAAAGAGCTTGAGGTCCATGAGGAGCCACATTGGGAACGGAAGATCTTCTGGGACCGCATCTACGACGGTTACCGAAGGGAGCTCAAAACTATTGAAAGCCAGAAGTTCTGAAAGGTAGAGGTGCTTCGTAGTTCAAGTTCCATCTAAAACTAATCTTTAGTTAATATTTTTTATGTGAAGTGAAATAATACATCTATTATAAAGTTATAGTGTAGATCCTGGGGTTCTGTTTTTTCTGCCAATTTTACAAGAGGTAATAGTAATTGTCTTCAAGGTCACGTGAAGAACAGTACCTACTGGCGGACGACTATGTGCAAGTGTTGATAGATTTCCGCTCCAACTGTACCTTCCATTGTTTACGTACAATCGAAGAATTGCATCGTGTACTATAATCAGGTAAAAGTTTGGGTAGGTAAGCGTAATTTCTTAACTATAGGTAATAGGTACTTAGGTACCAATAAAACACAGATTTGTTCAGTGTCACACGTCCACTCGATAAGCCGCACCTAGTGCTAATGTCTACCTCGCGCGCCCCGCGCTTGGTATGCACCCATGTAGATGAGCGCATCCGATATCCGTGCACATATTATAAGTCAGAATGTTACACGTCGAGTCGAACATAGCGGAACTAGTGCATAGCTGGATTAACCGTTATTCTTTATCAAATGACATTTCAGATAAACAACGGTCTATCATAAAAAAAAGCTTCATACCTTCTTCTTTTTTAGCAACCTGATCTATCATAAATTCAAACAAATCTGCTGCCGATCCACTGACTTCCTTTCACAACAGCCAGCGTTCTACCTCCGATTCGACAACAAACTTGAAGTCCATGAAGAAACGCACTGGGAGCGGAAAACCTTCTGGGACCGCATCATAGATGCGATGTGTGGTGCAATGTTGTGGAGCAATTCTTAAAGACCCTCATATAGACCCTCCGATAGATACTCAACGATGATCCGTTGAGTATTATACATACAGTCATATTAAATAGCCTGATGGCTAAAACATCGAAGTGGAATGTTTGAGGGGTGTTAACGCCGGTACACTTTTTTATTACTTAGTATTATTCAAATGAAAATAATTTCTACAAGTGCAAGTTTTTAACCGGTCTATTCGCGAATGGTTACTAAGGCAAATGCGCGTTCTTGTATGCAAATTAATGAATAATTCTGGACATAACCGAATTTAAATCCATGTAGAACATTACATGGGGCTACATTCATTAAAGATTCGAATCACCGAAGGCCTAACAAGGAAGGATTTCACTTCTATTAAAAACATCTTGTAGAATATCTTGTAGACGACCTCTGTGGCGCGGTGGGTGAAGGTCTGCCTGCGACGCAGTAGGTTGCGGGTTCGATTGCCGCCACGGGACAAATGTGTGTACGATCTGCAGATATTTGTTCAGGGTGTTCTGGTCTGATGATGATGATGATGAATACGAAAGTTTGCTCAGTCATATAATTATATGCTTGAGTTTATTGCATAGAAAAGCGTTACTCAAGCATAGATCATTGATTGACCAAGCTTACACAGGCCTAAAACTCACAACAAGTTCATTCAAAAGACTCATTATGTTTATTAAAAAAGTTTCGTGTTTTTTTAACGCGAATTAATGATGAAACTTCTTCTTTCATTATGAAAGCGAGAAAATTCACTTTGGATGAGTTGGGTGCGATGAAGAGGTTATCCATCAAAGAGCCAGGTTTTTCACTAGCTATACCATGCTGTTTCACTCTCGTATATATTTAAGGCACGTAAAACTTTTAAAGGTGGATTAGATAATATTATCGAGCTTAAGAAAAAAAACCAGACATTTCACACACATCACATCATCAGCCTATGTAAGTCTACTGCTGGAGATAGGCCTCCCCTAATGAGCGCCATAGCCCCCTGTCTTCAGCTTGCCGCATCCAGCATCTGCCAGCAGTCTTTCGCAAATCGTCATCCCACATGGTCGGAGGGCGTCCTACACTACGTTTACCGAGTCGAGGTCTCCACTCAAGAACACGTTTACCCCAACGGTGGTCGGTTCTTCTCGAGATATGGCCAGCCCATTGCCACTTCAATACCGCCAGTATGTCTAATGTTAGTATGTCTGGACCACAGATATCAGTAGATCTCTGTGGTCTGGACTAATATAATGCTGATAATGACGATGACACCTCACAATGCTATTTATCTTGGTCCACTTTGTCCTTCATACTTTTCTATCGTTTATAACAAAATAATAAATAAGCAAGAAGCGATAACAAAAGAATAATAAATAACACAATTCGAAAAAAAAAAAACACTAGGTAGTAATTTTCCTCAGCGTCCAAAAGGTACTGTATTGTTTTGATTGAAGAACCCTTATTCTTTTAACTCATCCAATTGAAACAAGTTTATAATACGTACCTATCCCATTTTCTCCCTCAGAAAATTCTACCTTTTCCCAGCTTACCTGCTTACCAAAACTCGATACAGGGTTGTAGCCAGGATATTTTAGTGGGCAACTACATACAATAAAATGTATTTTATGAACACTTTTAGCGTATAGAAAGAAAAGAACCTAGTAATTATATGTATATGGTTACGATGCCATAACTTTGAATTTTTTGCAGTTACAAAAATTCAAAAAATACCAACAAAATTGACTATGATGGGACTAGAACCCACAATCTTCTATCAGTGCGGGAATGCGCTACCGATTGCGCTACAATGTCACCACTTTTGTACAACAAGCCTTTCATAATATCACTGTAACTAGTAGATCTTTATGTTTACTGTAACTAAAAATTAAGATACTTACTTTTTCCTACACCTCCCCGTACCATCCCAATAATATTTATTAAACCGTGGAGCTACGTGGTACGTGCAACAATTTTACGCTTGGCCGATGCGACGGCGTCAGCGTCATACATCGCAGCGAGCGTAGCAAGCTTCACTGTGCATCATTTACTACGACTAAGACGGGTAGCAGGAATCGATGATGCTATTTTGTCGTCGATTTTAGTCCAGCGGAGTGAACATATTTAGGCTGATGAATGACTGATTAAATAATTTGTTAAATGAGATAAAATATGAGTCATTTATTTATCGAACACTAATTACTTTTTACTGAACACTAATTTTACTTTAAACAACAAATTATCTTAGAGGCACTGCGCTAGTTTTCAGGTATAGTTAGTGTTAGCTTGCAAATAGCCTTATCTCGTATTTTAGCGGGCTACTCATACCTGCGACAGGGCATAAGAATAGATAATGCTGGACACAATTCACACAGCATTATCTAGTCCCAAGCTAAGCAGAGCTTGTGTTATGGTACTAGATAACTGATATACATAATAACTTATTATCTATTCTTATGCACGGGGTGCAATCTAGGGCTCTCGGTTGTCATGGTATTATCGGATGTCCCTACACAAATGCCTGCCGTTCAGTTATTGGCTATAAGTTGAGCTTATCGATTGCATTAATTGAGAAATTGACCTAGATCCCCTACACAGGTGGCAACGCGGCAGGGATGATCTAGAGACAAAGAATGATCTGTCACCAATCTAGGAAATTACCCCTACTTGCCTATACACATTATGGTGGCGTGAGTCATCCCTATTTTGACATCCTAGCTAGATACTTTGCATTTTTACACCCCACACCTGCCACTGCCCCTGCGGCACTGTACTTGCACCGTCCCTGTTATCAGGTACGCTCGTAATCTTATTACGACAATAACTCAGGGCAGCAGCCGCCCTTAATAACAACCCTTCGAAAGGTACCTGTAGCCTTAAGAGTTGAAAAACATTTTGCTGGTCTTTACTTTTTATTTTATCGCTGTCTGAAAGGGTTATTATTTTTTTAAATCGGAAAGATTAAATAATACAACGAATTTATAAAGATTACGCACAAAGTACGTTTTCTTCTACCTAGGTGTTACGTATATTCAGCTCCAAGAAGACTTTCCATGGCCTTGGGCTGGGTCGTAAGATAAAGTACCTACCTAATACACACATATATATATGTGTGTATTAGGTATATAATACCTTTAATAATAATTTATTTTTTTGTGTAATTATTTGATTGTATACCTGTTTTTTTTTTATGTACCCAAATATTCCGACACAAGTATATATTTTGTTTGTGAATAAAGAAACTGAAACTGAAACTGAAACTTACAGTTCAAATACTTATGTAGGTCCTACTAGATCAAGCTGAGGAAATGGAACAAGAGTCTGGGTAAAGAAGGTCAATTCTTAAAATTCTATCTATCCATTTTAGTTCATTTAAAGTCTAATTTTGGTACATTTTCTACAACAATTTGCAATATCTATTATTATTATAGCTAAGGTTATTATAATACCAGCTTCTGCCCACGGTTTCGCAGGAGTTTTTTTATTTTATCCCTTATCCATTTTTATCCGTAGCCTATACAGTAAAGGTTTTTGTTATTAGTGCGTTGGCCCTTACACTCTAGATAATCTCAAAAGAAATTAAGTTAGATAAGTTCCCAAAATTGTTCGATTATGGCGAGCCTTGAAACCACGCCTCATCCTCAGTATGGGTGTGCTCTAACCAACTAAGCCATGATTACCTAGTAATCAAATTCTTGCCAAGTCGCAAATCTCTGGGATTTTTTATGGACTCTACTCGTTAGCTATCTAAAGGGGAAACATTGAAGTTTATCCAAACCTGTTTTCAAAGACTAAAGACTACCAGTTCGTATGAAGAGATGTGTTAGATTAGGGCGTGTGTTCAAGTCCTGCCAAAATATACTTTTTTGGAACTTGTTTGATTTCCTATATATTTGTGTTAACCCCGACTAGAACTTACCTGTGTGCTCAATTTCAACCTTATCCATTCAGTAATTTTGGCACAAAGTAAAAGTAAAGTACCTATTCATGTCAAACAAAATATTCCAAACTTTTTCATTGTAAGTGTAACTCATAGACAACTCATAGACATAGTGATGTGTGAATTGTCCAGTATTATTTATTATAGTCGTTCTATAGGGGTCACTATACTGCACGACAATTTATTGCACGGCCCAATAATGTAGGTACACCTTGATAATCCGTCATGGCTTACAATTTTGATAGGTTTTGATCATAGACTTGTTACTTAAACCTATTAGAGATGTAACGAATATTCGCATCCGCATTCGCATTCGCGAATATTCGCAGGATTTTCAATATTCGCATTCGCATTCGCATTCGCATTCGCCAAAATCTATGCGAATATTTGGCGAATGTTGATGGGGCAAAAACTTACCTAATATATTTAAAAAACTGTTCTCTTTTACATGCGGAATTATAAAAAAAAACTCTGCACATCTCGTAAATAGGGATGATGACAGTAACAAAAAGCATCATTATTATGTATTTACTAAATTAAATCAGAGCCATACATGACAAAACGCGTATTATAATTTTTATTTGATCAAGATCAATTATTATTTTGATAAATAACATCTACAAAATACAATAATCCGCCATGACACGTTGAACAACAATTAGAGAACACAGACCCATGACGTCATGTCGTCACAAAGTAAAATGGAAGACACAGAATAACCACAGAAATAAGTAATGGTAAACGTATGACTTTCTTCAATCAATAGCTAGGCTTCTTTGTTTCTTGACAATATTGTTAATACTTGTTTTATTATTTGATTGTATTTCTTATTTGTAAAGACATACTAATGAATATAAATATTATGGTAATTCTGTATCATAAAAATTTGTGCATCGGTGACGTCATAGACAGTCGCCACGAGTATTGTAGCGTTTTAGAGAGAAATTTAAATTAAATTTTTAAAAACTTAATTTTACCTTCAAAATCTATGTTTTTTGTAGAAATATGTTTTATTTTCTATTCAGTAGATGTTTAAAAATATCAAGGAGTAGTCTCAAAATCAATCATCATGCCTATTACTATATTTTATTATGGCACTCTTATTGCTAATTCTTTAATAGGAACTTTATAAGAAACTTTGACAAAACTTAACTGAGAAAAAAATCGTTGAACTGACTTTGATTGGGTGTGTCTGTCCGTGGCTTTGCACGCGTTTCTACGAAATTAAAGAAACTAAAAGTTTAATGTTTATTTTTTCCCCATGGGAACTAATTTGTGAGATCGAAAAATAGCCTAGCCTATGCTTTGAATGACAATGTATTGATTATTCTAACTCAGGGGTAACCTTTAAGGTAACCTTTTAATGGCGGAAACCACTTGACAAATTTATGGTTTGTTTTTGGCGTGCACAGAACTTGATCGGAGGACCTAGGACAAGGCCGTCTTTTATTTTTTATTATTATGTTATTCTGGTTAATAAATAAATATGAATATTTTAAATATTAAAAAAACAAGTTAATTTCTAGTTACACCCAACCCAAACCTCATAAGCCAGAAATCTTAAATTTTAAGCATAGGAGTTTTGGAAATTACACCCCCAAAAGAAAAGAGGATTGAAGTTTTTTACGTGTTTCTTTTAACTCTACGAAGTGGCCAAATTTGCTTGAAATTTACCAAAAATACAAAGCCGTTGAACACGTATTTCAGCATTTTTCACAATATTAATGAAATGGTTAGGTATATGAAAGTTTGAGATTTATAGTTGGGCTCCGACTTAAAAGGGCTGTAACTTTCTAACGCATAACGCTATTGTACTGAATTTTCTGAGTATATAAAAAACAATAGATTGAAAAACGACTATCAGAAATTTTCAAGAAAACTCTTAATATGATATGCGTTTTTCAATCCATTCTTTTTTATATACTCAGAAATTTTCAGTACAATAGCGTATTGTATTATATCGATAGCGTTATGCTTATGTAACTTTTAAACCAGTACCCCTATTTATAATTTTACATTTTGCATGTTCCGCATCCACTAAGTAAAATAAGTCTAAACGTGGTCTAAATTTTACTCATTGTTTTCATGGAGGCACTCATTTTTCTCAAAATAACATATAAAAGACAAAAAAATCCAACTCCAACCGACAAATGTGTGGATAAAAATATTATCAAACAAACAACGCGATTGGTAGACGAAGATAGCAATTATCAAGCGATTCATCTTCTTTAATTTTTGCTCTGCATCTGTTTTGATACAATTATGCCAATATCAGTTTCAAATTCTGTGGTTATCAAGGTTGTGAATTGTCGATGTCATGAATGAATGAAATAAACATTATTACTCGTACGTAATTGGTAGTTGAAGATAGCTAATAGCAAACGTTGGTAATTGGAAAACGCGCGCGCCAATAAACAGTACGTGAAGTTGGCGGCAAGTTCAAAATACCAACATTCGCATTCGCATTCGCATTCGCGAATGTGAGCATCGAATACTCGCATTCGCATTCGCATTCGCATTCGCGAATGTCGAAAATTTGACATTCGTTACATCCCTAAAACCTATGTACTTGTACAAATAAATGATTTGTATTTTTGTATAGGCTTAGAATGTACCTACAAAAATTCTATGTCTATGGTTTTGACACGGATTATCAAGGTGTACATCTCATAGCAATAACGTGTACATTATTCGGCCGTACAATAATTTGTCGTGCATTATAGTGACCCGTTCTACAGCACAGACTTACCTACTTGTGATCACAGACTTTATATTGGCGGCTGCGTCTTGTGATAAAGAAAAACATGTTATCAAGTCCTTGTGGGGTAAGAAGGAAAAACATCAAAAGTTGATCTACACAAAATTATGTGATGGGGCTCTACAGGGGTGGATTGCTAATAATAATAATTCAACTTATTCTAGACTTTCTTGATCTTGTGAGCCTCACATATTTAGATAAAAATAATACTAGTATTATTGTAAATAGATACAATAAGAAAAGTGCCAATGGACACGTTCTTAGTATGAAGTTTTTATAAAAATAAGTTAAATCAAAATTACCCATTAGCCAATTCTGTGGCTAGATTGTAATTATACTCTAGTGTATGTGTGTGTATATATTCTAGATAATATAAAAAAAAAAAAATTGTAAAAGAAAAAAAAGGTAGAAAGTCTAGAATATGTTAAAACTAGCTGTTGAAGCCGCTCATGAAGGACCACAGGTAACTCTAGGCAGATGCCTAGAGTTACCAGTGGTAAGTACCTACTTCATGAACGGTAGGTATTTCGACTCTGTTTTAAACTGGCTCCGAGCAAGGTTTGAAGAGTCTTGACATTTCATAAAATTACCACTCGGCGCGGAAGATGATTTTCAAAATGGCCGACGCTGCAGATTCGTTTATTTAATTTAACGCTCGTTGAATTTACTGAATTATGAATCTGATTCAATATTTCATGTATCTACTCAGTATTTTTAAGAAAGGCACGCTTTCTGAATCTGTTTCTGAATAGAATAACTATCTGGTTGTTGTTGGATCTTGGCAAAAAGGCGTTTACTGTTTTTGGCAACTTGCCCAAGAACAAGGTACCTAGGTACTCGTAGCTACCAAGGCATTGAAGTAATCTACAACACTTTGTAATCTATACCTACCTACCTACCTAACGATACCTACATTAGATAAATAACAACAGTTTATGTATTTCTTCTTCACAAAGGTACTACAAATTGTATACATGTATAGGTACCTATATCTATTTCTGTTAGAAAGCTGGTCATATAACAAAAAACTCCTAAAATTCCACAAAAAAAAAGTTCCGCCCCGACATTCTCAAGCAAAACGTAAAAAATTCTAATTCAAGAACTACGAAAAATCGGGGAACAGTTAATGAGGTATTTTCAGGTGCCCCCGGGATCAGGCATTATTTTTTAGGGTTTCAAAGATCGGTTTTGAAACCCTTATGGTCTCGCTCTGTCCGTCCCCGCTCTTTCTTGAATATCTCAGTAACTACTGCAGCTATTAACTTGAAATTTGAAATAATGATACATTTCGTGCGCCATTACTGATTTTAAGAAAAATATATATAAATAAATGAAAAATGAAAATGAATATTTTCAGTACAAATTTTGATGTTGAAATTTCAAAAGAGACTTAGGAAGGCAAATGGGGTATTAAATGAAAGGTATCGTTTTGTACATTTCAAAACACTTTTTGAAATTTCTGTAAATTTCATACTTTTTGAAATATTTCAAAAAAAGTCGAAAAATTGACCATACCCCCCCCCCTATCTCCGAAGATTGCACACCGATCCACGTACAATGTATTAGGCGTTTGTAGATATCAATCTATATTTTACAGGAAAAATATAGAGAAGTCTGTAATAATAATAGTTTTTGAAAAATGGTCAAAAAGGGGGAGAATTTTTTTCAAAAGGGGGGGTACCTACCTATGTGGGGTATCAAATGAAAGGTATCGTTTTGACCATATCAAAACACTTTTTGAAATTTCTGTAAGTTTCATACTTTTTGAAATATTTCAAAAAAAGACGAAAAATTGACCATTCCCCCCCCCCTAGCTCCGAAGATTGCAGACCGATCCATGTACAATGTACTAGGCGTTTGTAGACATCGATCTATATTTTACAGGAAAAATATAGAGAAGTCGGTAATAATAATAGTTTTTGAAAAATGGTCAAAAAGGAGGGGATTTTTTTTTCAAAAGTAGGGGTACCTACCCAAGTGGGATATCAAATGAAAGGTATCATTTTGACCATTTCAAAACACTTCTTGAAATTTCTGTAAGTTTTATACTTTTTGAAATATTTCAAAAAAAGACGAAAAATTGACCATTCCCCCCCCCCTAGCTCCGAAGATTGCTGACCGATCCATGTACAATGTATTAGGCGTTTGTAGATATCAATCTATATTTTACAGGAAAAATATAGAGAAGTCTGTAATAATAATAGTTTTTGAAAAATGGTCAAAAAGGGGGGGAATTTTTTTTCAAAAGGAGGGGTACCTACTCATGTGGGGTATCAAATGATAGGTATCGTTTTAAACATTTCAAAACACTTTTTGAAATTTCTGTAAGTTTCATACTTTTTGAAATATTTCAAAAATAGTCGAAAAATTTACCTTTCCCCCCCCCCTATCTCCGAAGATTGCAGACCGATCCACGTACAATGTATTAGGCGTTTGTAGATATCGATCTATATTTTACAGGAAAAATATAGAGAAGTCTGTAATAATAATAGTTTTTGAAAAATGGTCAAAAAGGGGGGAAATTTTTTTTCAAAAGGGGGGGTACCTACCTATGTGGGGTATCAAATGAAAGGTATCGTTTTGACCATTTCAAAACACTTTTTGAAATTTCTGTGACTTTCATACTTTTTGAAATATTTCAAAAAAAGACGAAAAATTGACCATTCCCCCCCCCTATCTCCGAAGATTGCAGACCGATCCACGTACAATGTATAAGGCGTTTGTAGATATCAATCTATATTTTACAGGAAAAATATAGAGAACTCTGTAATAATATTAGTTTTTGAAAAATGGTCAAAAAAGGGGATTTTTTTCAAAAAGGGGTACCTACCCATATGGGGTATCAAATGAAAGGTATCGTTTTGACCATTTCAAAACACTTTTTGAAATTTCTGTAAGTTTCATACTCTTTAAAATATTTCAGAAAATTGATTGTCCAAATAATTGGCAAATGTTTGAAACCCTCGGCGCGCGAGTTACACTCGCACTTGGCGAATCTTGTTTTTCTTACGTCTGTGTTGTGAGTGGAGAGCCTGGCTATTGATTTTCAGGTTTTCTAGTTATAAGATCAATCGCAACACCCGTACTAATGAGGTGAAAAGTATAGAGTGCGTTGGATAATCCAGCAAGGTTAAATCATCTGACCGACGACCTCTGTGGCGCGGTGGGCGAAGGTCTGCCTGCGACGCAAGAGGTTGCGGGTTTGATTCCCGAATCGGGACAAATTTTTGTACGATATGCAGACATTTCATCTTCCAACATATTAGTTTTCCTAGTCTCCGATAAAACACGACTGTTTCGAAACACACGTGACTATTTCCAGCGTCTCACGAGAGATTTACTCCATTCCCAACGTCACATTAAAAAAGGTACGCAATCCGTAGAAACTTCACGTGTCAGATAACAAGAGACCCTATGAAGATGGAGCACGTAAAACTATTTCACGACAATGGCGTCCTATCCTTTTTCGTCCCGTTACAATGGACTGACAAGTCCGTCTGTCCGTCAGGATCCGCGTCGATTTATATCCGGGACAAATTGAGTTTTCTTCGTTCTTGGACTGTGAATGTAACATCGTTTGTCCATTAATCAATAAAAT
This sequence comes from Eupithecia vulgata, assembly GCA_946478455.1. Taxonomy (NCBI): domain Eukaryota; kingdom Metazoa; phylum Arthropoda; class Insecta; order Lepidoptera; family Geometridae; genus Eupithecia; species Eupithecia vulgata. Next base: position 2,487,748 of record OX297877.1, read on the forward strand.
AGATCTATCGTGTTCAATAAAGAAGATAAAAAGAAGAAAAGATCGGTTTATGTCTGTTGGTTCCATATAAAGTTCTGGTACTTGCTAAAAGGGAAATAGCAGGATATTTCTCAATGTTTGTTGGGCCATCAGGATTTAAGAGGCGGACCTAGTGTGTTTGCTTGTCGAACTAGGACCAGATCTCAGTAGGTGCTCGCTGGATTCCCGTGTCCGGTGCACTCAAATTACCTACATTATAAATTATGTTTTCTTTGCTTTCTTCAAAATGAAAACACGATTAGTAAAAATATTACGATAGAAAAATAAACATGAAATTGCACTGTTTTGCAAGTAATTTGGTCGAGATTTTAGGGTATTGCGGTCTATTGAAATGACGTCATATGTTTTGATTGGTAGGTTATTTATTACTAATTACTCGGTTCCTTCAGATAGTTTTTTTCATAGGTAGTTTAGTTTATCGATTCTTGAAAACGCCCATTTATAAGAAATGCAATGTACCTACGTATTGAAAAAATATGACTAAAATAAATCTTTGAAAAGAAACTGATAACCTATGCTATAAATATTATGCTAATTGGGGTATGACGTTACCCCAATTAGCCATCGGTGCCGCTTATTAGGGGCGACCTATGTCCAGCTGTGGACAAGTAGGTAGAGGTGTGACGTCATGTCATGTTATCCCCGGACCCGATGTTTATTAGAATGTTCATTGTCATGTCAAATTCTAATTCAATACCTAACGTTTATTTCTTTAGGCTTAAAAAGTGAGCACTTGGTTAACTCAAATTTAATACTATAAACAGTGTTATAAATAGTAATTATTATCAAATAAGAAATAAAGCGTGCTATCTGTACGAATCACAAATTATGTCGGTCTCTAATAATAATAATTAGTGAAATAATCAAATCAAATCAAATCAAAATATTCTTTATTTCCATAAATACAAAAATGTACACTTAGAAAAGGTCAAATTATTAAAATAAAACATTGACACGGAAATAAAGTGATATTTTTGATTTCGGTCGCTTCGGTATGTAGACTAACGTAAAGAAGCGACGAAAAAACTTTTAGCTTGTTGTAGAAGAGTATACATTGCCCTATTAATAATGTAGAATAATAATAATTCAAAATCAATTCAATTTAAACGAATATAATAAATAATAAAATAGAAAATGCATTAATTGAATGACACGTAAAAAAATAAGATTAATTACTCATGTGGAAATGTTTATTCTTATGAACTTGTAAATGTATAAATTTAGCAATAAAATCTTGAATAATGTCATTTGAATTATTTTGAAGTATTATAGGACTACCTAACAGCCGTTGCTTGGTAGCTAACTTACGTACCTACCTAGTTACGTATGCACAAAGTTAGCGACCAAGTTACGTTCTCAAGCCCCGCGGTAGGTCGACGTATCTCGACGCAAGCGCGAAATACTCTAATTGATACAAATTATAATTGAATTTCATCCTAAAATTATAACTGAATTTCATCCCGACTGACTCAGCGAATTTTAACTTATTTCAGAGGCATCAGCTGTAGATGAAAAATGAACGATCTTAAAATTATAAAGATTTTTTGAAAAAATCTAACTCACATTACACTTCATTATAAATGTGAAAGTTTGGATGGATGGATAGACGTTTGCTAGGCTTCACCCCAAAACTATACTGAAAGGATTGGGCTGATTGTTTGCGTAGATGTATGTAGGTCTAGAAAAATATAGGCTAATATAGGTTTTAACTAGAAGTCCTAACCTTAAAACTTTCCTCTTAAATACGATTATAAAATAAGAGAGCGTGTTGCGACCATTTGTGCGAATAGAATAGGAACAGGATTTTGCATTCATAGGAACGGGACGAAACACACGTTTTGGAAAACGTGTAAGCGCAAAATATGATATTAAGTATAGTTAATTTCAACAAACAAAATAACAAAATTTATTCATTATTATATTTATTAATTTTTGTACCTATTTTTAATTAATGTTGTCTGAAATAAACGAATTGAATTGAATTCAAGAAACTGGCGTAGAAGTAATAACAAAATAATTAGAAATAACCTACGAATGAATCAAAACATAAGTAGGTATTTTAGTTATTTCAGTATACTGTACGGTTTCTGAGAGCTTGACCAAATTGTGAGCACGTAATTTTTTTTCAATTGTGTTTCCTGTAAGTGTACCTAATCAAAGAAATAAGTAATTAAGTACCAATGTTTAAACGTATGTTATCCGTGAAAAAAAAAACAACTAAAAACCGACTTTAAATTCCTTAGTTATACATTTTTAAGTTTTTCGGGACAAATACATAACCATCGGGGATAAAAATGTTATGGGACCGGCTCGGAATCATTCTCCAATTCCAAAACGGTCCATAATTGAAGGAGAAATCGACGATCCTAAAAAAAAAAAAGTTGAGAGGTGTCAAGGGACACCCGGATGGAACCATAGACATAGAATTTTTTCACTATGGATGGAACGAAGTTCCTTTCTATAAGATAGAGAGAGACAGACAGAGAAACATGCGCACGCCGCACGGCTTACAATAACTTACTATAGCAAAAAGTTTGTTGTTTAAATGCAAACAAAAAATTGTCGACTGGTTACTCTCCCTCTCGTATGAGGAAACGGAAGTCCTACTACAAATACCAGGTTAAACACTCACAATTTTGTTTCACTCATCCCTTCTTTCTGAACACTAACATATAGTACACTCCGGAGTCACCTGTTGCCCGGACTCTTAAGAGACCGGTGTCCTCAGGTGCTCATCACGCACACACTCGTATAGGTACACACACCCTTGCACACACACATACACACCCTCACACACACACACACACACACACCCTCTCTCTCACACACACACACACACACACCCTCTCACACACACACACACATATGAGCCTCCTGTTGCCTGGACTCTTAAGAGACCAGTGTCCTCAGGAGCTCTCCTCCTCACTTACTCACACCGTACGTACTCGTATCAGCATTCACAGCACTTTCATGTATCCCTTTCAGTCAGCCCTTTAATTTATAATTAACTTTTACCACTTATCAGCTTACCACGTTTTTAATAATTTCTATGTTGTTTTTAATTCTTCTTTCATTAACTTTAAGATCAAGACATTATGTATATATACGTAAAATTTAATTTATGTTGTGCCAAGGAGGCGGGCGATGTGGCAGCTCCACAGTTTTCAACTTTTGCTGCTTCATCGTCCATTTGTAACTCACTCATTATGTACCTTTCTCGAAATAAATTATTTGTAAATTATTTGTATTTGTATTGTATAGCAAAAAGTGTCGTTACAACTTATCGTGAGAATTTTTTCCGTCCAGCCCCCTTTCACAACGCGCGATAAGGAACTTAGTTCCAAAACATACCTACTCCTGAAATCGCGCTCTGGGTATATCTAAGAAAACCGACCGAAACGACTAAGATTTCGTGGCTTAGTTGGTACACACCCGTACTGAAGGTGGAGCGCGGGTTCGAGTCCTGTCGAAATCGAAAATTTTTTGGAACTTAGGTATTTCATTACTCTTCTTTTCTTTTTCGTTTTGTCGGTTGAAAATAAGGAAAAATGTAAGTACCTAGGTAGATATGACCAAATTAGGTGTACCCATTTCTTATTCCTCAACCAAACGCCATTTAGGTACTCTTTCTTTCCTCAACTGGCTACTATACCCTAAACCATCACAAAAAATGAAAATCGCTTTTTTCCACAGACTTTATAATGGTGGCTACGCCCGCTTTTCTCGCCCCTTTATCTGGGCGAGAAGGGTCAAAAATAATATAAACTCGCTTCGGATGAAACAGGCTATAAATCGCGAGCACCGAGCACAGGATGGGTTTCCGGGTTTATATGTTACGACACGACATTGAATGACCACTCAAGTTTTGATTGGGAAAGGGTACATTTGTTTGTTATCAGTCTTATTCTACTGATCTTAGATGGTCACCATACTCGACCATTTCCAATAAAAATTAACTAAATCCAGTCTCCGGTATCCTTCCGATGTGTCATTCATTAGATATTACCGTACTTTTTGTGTCATTCGTCCCATCGTAGATCATAGAGAACATAACAAATGCATCGGTAATGTAAAAAAAAAACATGAAGGTTTTTTATAATCGATCACCCAAACTTATAATAAAACTCTTTGCAGGCGCTTTGCAAAAATAAAACACGCGTATCGTAAGGTAAAAATGACCATTTGTGTTATTCGTTCCACACTAGGTATTCCCGAATAAATGTTTAGGAAATCGCTTGCTTTAGTATTCCTTTATTGGATAGGTGGAAAAGTCAAAAGCATACAACAAGCTAGATAAATCGTTACCCCCAACGCAACCAAAGAAAATAACAATCAAATCATAGAATTACATTGAAACTAGTATTTACAATGAATACTTCTCCATCCACCTCACCTCAACTGGACGCAGGCATCCCCCTGACTTTCTATCTGGGGGGGGGGGGGGTAATGCCCATAATGTCCACGCTGGGCATGCGGGTTAAAGGATCGCAGTTCGGTGGTAGATCTATTCTGCATGAGGCGCTGCACCCCCCCCCCCGTTGAATATCGTCCCTTACTCGTCGCCAGCTGACACCCTGATTGCGTCATCTACGTCGTCGCCGTTATAACAGAAAAACATGTCATTTGTTAAGTTTTTAATGTTTTATATAGGTTAGTTTTAAGGTATATATTACTATGGACTGTAGAATAAGTTAAATAACTTTTCTATGGTCTGAAATAAATGATTATTATTATTATGATACTTTATTTATTTTAAATCTCGTTAAAAAATACATTTTTTACTATAGAAAATATAATTTTATAAAACTATTCTACAGTAAAAAATATATATCAAAACGGTGGATCACCGGCTGCGAAGCTAGGCTCAAGCAACCGGTGACTAGGGCTGCAACGAGAGGAACTTCCTGACGATACGCGCCGAGTCCAGGAGTACCGCCTTTTGGATCTGGCCTTTGATCCAACTTCCTAGTGAGAGTCTCTTGAGATGTTGATCGAGGCTCTTCGCTATTACGCCGTTAACCGAAACAACTACCTATAGGAACAATGGTCGCTGAATCTACATCCCACATGCTGACAACCTCGTTAGCCAAATCAAGATATTTGCTAAGTTTTTCTTTCTCAGCTTTAACGAGGTTAACATCATGTGGTATGGTGACATCAGCAAGCACCGCCCTCCGTTCTAACCGATCTATCAGTACAATATCAGGCTTATTCGCAAGAATAGTCCTATCAGTAATGATAGGACTATTATTATTATTATTAGTCGCCTCCTACGACACCCACGAGAAGAGTTGGGGTGGTGCAAATTCTAAGCCGGCATCACACGGCTACTGAAAATTGAAAATGAATACTTACACAGCGTCAGCTAGCCGCAAGGTACCTAGGTAAATACGTTAAGATATTAAATGGGTTATTTTATTACCTATAATAAACATATTATGTCATAGGTATGCAAATACTAATGTATTAGTTTATAAATCATAGATAAAATTTAATGTTCATGGTCATAATATATAGGAAACACTTACTAGTGGTTTATTTTCCACATATTTCACTTGTGGACAAAAAAAAATAAAGTGGACAAAATCAATAGCACCTTTATTTCTTATTTGATAATAATTACTCAAATCAAATATAAATATCAAATATCAATAATGTTTAAGTATTTCTTTAGGCTTACAAAATAAGCACTTAGACAAGTCAAATTTTATACTATAAACACGTTTATAAATTTTAATAGTACTTAATTTAAATCAAATAAGAAACAAGGTGTTAATGATTTTGTCCACTTCTATTTTTTGTCCACTAGTGGAAGAAGTTAAATATACCACTAGTAAGTGTTTACATAAACAGGTTTAAAATAGTACACAAGTATTATGACTTGTGATTATAAACCTGTTTATAGTATTAAATTTGACTCGTCTAAGTGCTTATTTTGTAAGCTTAAAGAAATAAACGTTATTGAATTATGTCCCCAAGCGGGAAACGGGCCCGCGAACTCATGCATCACAGGTAGACTGTCGCCGCTGTGCCACAGAGGTCGGCAATCAGAGATTGGGTTGTAATCAGAAAAGCGCCGATGAAGCACTTTCCTCACAACCTCGACGTTAGGCCTACCTAATATACCTTATGTCTAATCAGCTGAAGTCATTTATAACGGGATATTTACCATGATTGGTTTATGAGTTTTTCAATATTTCAACACAGTTTCATGCGCCATGATCACGGAAGAACTGCCCTTCGTCTTAGTGTAGTTTGGTAGGTGCCTAGTTTTCTGAATATGTGTGTGTTATTTCCCGCCACTAAGCCAGCACGGCTAGGCCGCTCCAAAACTAGATTACAACTTCTCAAACAGGGTGTTCCATGAATTACGATCACGACAAGTTTATATTAATTATTTTACGGATTGAATCGTAAAATCATACATTTACATTTTTAAATGCATTAGATTCTAAGTGTAGGGTTTTGATAAAAGTTTTATAGGACCCTGATATTGGAAAAAAAAATTTGGAAAACTCAAAAATCTAATCATGGTAAATATCCCGCTATAAAATGACTAGTGTAGGGTAATGTTGATTATTTTACGCAAAATTATAGTAACTAGGATTTTTTATAATTTTACGGAACTGTTATGTCACTGTAGGATAGTTCCTACGGTTACCTTTCAATTCAAGACATGTTCTCTGGGAGCAAGTGTTCTTCTGACTGAATCGAGAGGTTCTGTCTAATCCTACCACCCATGTTCTGATACCTATCAGAGGTCTTTTAAGAATCATTTTTCCAAGAACGCGTGAAGTCTAGTGTCTAAGAGAACAAGTTTCCTATAAAATGCAGGAGGTGCGTAACCCTAAAAAAGTAAAATATTTTACGTTTTTAGGGTTCCGTATCTCGAAAGGAAAAAAGGAACCATTAACACTTCAAGACGCACTTGTTGATCCGGAGCTCTGTGTAGCGGCGGCGGCGCGCCCCTGTGGGTCGCACCACCGAGACTGGGCAGTGAATGTGGTTTAACTAAAACTAAAGGATCACTTTGTTGTCCGTCTGTCAACCCTCTTTTCTCAGAAACGCGAGGAGGTATCGAGTTGAAATTCACATCATATACCCAGATTCCTCTTAGAGGTAACCTTTTAGAGCCGCGATGTAAATCAAACTTCTAAGTCAACGCAATCATTACAGCCGATAATGCCCAATTTTTGTGAATTTTCCAAACGAATCACACTCATATGCACACAAAACCTATAGGGTAATTTCCGTTGGCTTTGAATCATGAAATTTGACAAGAAGCAAGATTTTATAGCACAAGCATAAAGGAAAAAATCTAAAACCTTATTTTTTTCTAAATCTTTTATGTAATTGTCAGCATCAGATTTTTTGAACTGTGCGGATCTATTTCTTTGCTTACGAGTACAAGTTTGTACGGAACCCTGATGAGCGAGTGAACTCGCACTTGACGTTTTATTTAAATTGGTTTCAATGAACACAGATGAGCCCCCATTTTAGTTTGACCTTTTAGGCATGGAACACCCTGTATGATCAAGCCACGCCATCCATCATGTAGCCGCCTGAAATAACAGCAATATAACAAGGCTTATTGAACCATATATCATCCTGTCCTTTAGTGTCACTTCTTTTCCTAGGGTTTGTGTAGGTACTAGACGTCAACTTTATAATAAAAATAAAAGGTATTTATGGTTACTGGTAAATTAGTAACACTACGTGAACTGCCTTCCACTTCCACCAGGTAAGTATGTGCTACGTTTCTAAGTTTCCATTCCACCGACCAATAGGATCGCTGTATTATCGCGTCATATTCATAGATTCTACAGGCGAATCTATAATGCTTATATTACTCTAAGCTATAATGTATCTCTGTAGAAGTTGATTGGATAATGAACTTCTGCTTTACTGGTATACTTTGCGATAGATTTCATTTATTCAGATCGTTTTTACAGTGGTACACTGATGCTTTTGAAACGATGACACTACCGAAGCTTAAAAACTGTGTGGTAGTGTCAACGCCCAACTCCTAGATTCTTGAATAATTATTTACAAATTACCTACATGCTAATATTAAAAGCTACCTACTTACTAATTTACAAAATGTTTGTTATTGGCGTATAATATGAGGGGTGTGTGTATGTATATGTGTATGAGTGTGCGTGTTTGTGTTTGGGGTCTTACGAGGCACCAGTCTCTTAAGAGTCTGGGCAACATAATACCCAATGTGTGGGTTTGTGTCATGTGTGTGTGTGTAAGTGTGTATGTGTGTGTGGTTGTGTCTATGCTGCATAATATATCAGAATGCACAAAATTGGATTAAATGTTGCCATTGGGAAACAGGGGAATGCGATAGTAATACTCTCTTATCGTAAGCTAACGAGGAGTTTTTCAGTTTCCTCGTAAGTCAGAGACAGGAGCCAAGACGAGCATTTAATCTTGCATTTAAACAGTGGGAGGGGATATATGTTTAGGATTCTATTTACACGATTATATAAAGAGAGACTTAAGAAATGATATTGGCGACCTGCTGCTACTACCCTCCAAGGCTCTCTTCTGCAAACAATATCAGAGCGACGCTTTGATTCCAGTAGGCATGGATCATATTGAAGCTCAGAGTGTCGGCGCAATAGCGTTGCTTGAATAAACAGTTGTCGAACTGTGAGCACTTCACTTAGCGAGTAGAGCAGATCTGTGGGAAATCTTCTAGGTTTGGAATGCATCACTTTCAGGATCGCTCTTTGGGCTCGTTCTACTCTTAACATTTGAGTTTTTATTGCTCCACCCCATGCAGTGATACAATAGGACAGAACCGATTGTGCAAGAGCATAGTAAACCGTCTTTAGACACTTTGCGTCTGCAACATTCCTCAGTCTCTTAAAAATGAATATGAGCTTACGTACTCTTGATATTGTAGAATTAGTATGATGAGTCCATGAAAGTGAGTTATCTAAGTGAACCCCGAGGTACTTAATATATGGTGTACGTTCTAAAGAGTGGCATTTACAAATATTCGTGTCAGTTATGTGCACGGAGACAAAAATAGGTAGGCTGGGTACGACTGGAAGGGGAAAAAGTAACAAATTTTGTTTTATTTACATTTAAAGTCAGAAAATTTATAGAAAGCCAGTTTAGTACAATTTTTAAGACTAGTTCTGCAGATAGTTTTGTTTCGTTCCAATCCTTCCCACTTACGACGAGGGCAGTGTCATCTGCGTAGGTAAATATACTGCAATTAGGGAGAGAGAGTTTGCATAGCTCGTTAATATAAACAAGAAAAAGTGTCGGACCAAGGACACTCCCCTGGGGAACCCCAAATGTAACGATCTCTTCATCACTCGCTACGTCATTAATTGTGACTATCTGCCTTCGATCGGATAGGTAACTCTTGAATAAGAGATTGACACTGCCTCTTATACCAATTCGTTCAAGCTTAGTTAAAAGAACAGGGATGGAGACAGTGTCAAACGCTTTAGCAAGATCCAGAAAAATACCTACCGATTTTAGATTTAAAGCGAAGTTTTTTGCTATACATGTTGATTTATTAGGTAGGTACTTATAAAAATCTTATTTTTACACATAATAAAATCTAAACAATTTTTTATAGTATGCTATAGAATTCTAGCCAACTACGTAGGAGTTTCTCTGAAGGATAGGATTTGTAACGAATACATCCGACAGAGAACTAAGGTTATCGACATAGCTCAAAGGATTAGCAAGCTGAAGTGGCAGTGGGCTGGCCATATCTCGAGAAGAACCGACAAACGATGGGGTAAACGTGTTCTTGAGTGGAGACCGCGACTCGGCAAACGTAGTGTAGGACGCCCTCCGACCAGGTGGGATGACGATTTGCGAAAGACTGCTGACAGATGCTGGATGCGGCAAGCTGGAGACAGGGCGCTATGGCGCTCATTAGGGGAGGCCTATCTCCAGCAGTGGACGTGATGATGATGATGATGACGTAGGAAAACCTAATTTAGAATTATAATATTTAAAGCATGGGTTAATGTGAAGTCTTTGTTTATCAACTGCTGTTTGTTCTTCTGATAAAATTACTATAAAAAGCAACTTTGCATTGAAAACAAAGCTATCATTCCCACCTACTTTTAAGCTTTGTTGTTAATATTTGCCAGGGAATCGTAAGGTTTCGTTTAAATCTAAAATGCATTTGAGATAACCTGAGTTTACTTTTGTATTTGTATAAGGACATTTCACAATTTTATTAGATGCCTAGAACTAAAGAGAATCAGTTTACATTTGGTACCTACATGCCCTCAGCTTTCACTAAGTAGGTAGGAAGGTACTTAGGTAAGTATATTTTTTGTAAATGGGTACCCATCAAACCAACGACCATTTCTATTGATTTTTACGGTGATTATTAAGCTGAGATTGAAAAATACTAACAATTGTGTAGAAATTCAATATGATCGAAGGTACGTCTCATTTTTGTCGGAAACCGAAACCGAACTTTGGATCGGACACCTTAAAATATTTGATTGTCCAACCAAACGAACAAATCAATATCACAGTTTCCCATATTTCCCCACAGAAAAGCTCCTCGTTTTCCAAAATCTTCCGCCATTTTGATTACACTCCATTTGCATTGGCAGCTCTTGCATAGCTCACCAATGACGCCAAAGACATGTGAACCGGCAGACCCACTGGTGCACTGCTCATGGCTTTGTCAAATGCATTGCATCGCGGAGCCGTTACCAGGAGACATGTAATGATGGACAGCATCATGGCTATGATGGACCAGAACATGATGATGAGGAAGAAGCGAGCTCTGCGCCAGGTTACTTCGTGATGGATGTGGTAGACTTCTTCAGGAGATAGGGCTCTAGAATAAAGATAATTATAAAATGAATATACCTACGGGAGAGCTGGTAGCTTTCATACAGCGGGAGCGTTCATACAGCAGCCATATTTACAAAACTACGTCACGACACGTCTGAGCATTCATATTGACGGGCAAAGCTGCGGACAGCAGCTAGTAGGTAATAAAATGACATTGAAACGGTTTTGAAATAGCTAGCAGTTTTTTTAAGGGGCTGTTAAGGTGAAGTAGGTCCCAAAACTCAGGTTTTGCCTAGACGGAAAATCAGTTTTAAGGCAAGAAAACACAATTTTTTAAAATCTTTTTTGATGAGCATCGAAAGTTTAGGATTTTTGTTAGTGAGTTATGGGAGCCGAAACACGATTGACTCAACTTGACTCGATAGAAAAAAATCGCAAAGTTTCCTCTAAATTTTGCATTTTTACTACGGAAAACCAGTTTCATTTGCTAGTTACTTAACATATTTGCATGAAATATCGTCTAAAAAATACTTAACTAAACACTTTAGTTAGAGGATTATGGTTTTATTTTTTTGAGAAAGATTGTTATTTTAGAGCAATAACAAATTTATAAATAAAAAGCAGGGAAATTGCGCGCGGGCCGGCTCTTGCGTCCCTTTCTCGCTTTCACTGCACGGTGTTCGCTCGTCCTTGTCTCGAAAATACGAACGTACTTCGCCTTAAGGGCTGCTCTCCCCTACCTACCGACATCCCCTTTATTTTTATTTACTTTTTATGAGTAAAGACTAGCTTCCACAAAAATGTAGTAACTACCTACCTGCCACAGATATCTAGATCTCTGTGCTACCTGCCCTCTAATAAGGTAACCTACCTACAATCAAATCTATACGCAGGCAGATAAAAGGCATTTAGCAGAATAGCAAGGAAAATAACAATAATAAACGAGATTAGAAACAAAAAATAATTAAATTAACTATATATCACATTCATGTTTTAATTCGGTATATATTATTACATTGAATTATATTTTTAAAATCATACCTACTCTTAATATTCAAATACAAACTGTAAACATTGTTCATGAATAAACCTATCAATCTACCTATTATTATACTATAGCTAAGTATTTAATTTTTACTAGGCACTTTGTTTTTCAACATCGAAAAACAAAGTGCCAAGTAAAAATTAAATACTTAGCTATAATAAAATGTCATTTATTTATTTATAGGTAAACCTACTAACCTGAATCTTTTCTGTTTTTTCGCGTTCACAGGACTCAACAAAGGCTGCTTCTCCGGATCCATCATTGGTTTAGTTACTTAACTGTGATTATTAAAACCCCAAGTTAGATTATTTCATACAAGAAATCATCTCTTAGTCTAAAATAACGAAAGCATTAATTTACTTTGCTGTTTTTCGGTTCCGTAAGGAAAAAATTAGCACAGAACTCGGTATTTTAATAATTATTTTTCTTTTTATTATTCACTCTTACGCTAACAAGTTCCTTTAGTATTGTGATAATGGTGAGAAGTTATTGGTATTTCGATTACGAGTTGACGACTGACCGCTGTGACCCGGTGATAAGAAGTTGCAATTAGACGATAGGTAGGTCTATAAGTAGGTTATAGGTACAGTATAATTATGGATCCGTAATTATACTGTTGATGCGAATGTAAATGTACTTACTCTTTGTAACGTCTAATTTAAACGACTCCTAAAATATTTGTTTCCGCGATTTGTGACTAGATGTCGCTAGTAAAAGTGTACGAGCTTTAGATTATGATATATTAACGAGGACGCACTAGGTTCTAATATAATGAGAGCCCCTATTTTATGCAGGCAACTTATCACGTTATCACCTTAATTCGATCCCGTGCTCTTGGCCAACTACAACAGCCGCTATAGTTTCGGTCACACATCTTTACTTACGTCATTTCGTCATGGGGATCAATCTGGGGGATCCAGGTGGCCTTACCCCACACATCTATCTAATGTGTTATGTAGGTATATCAGTCATCCAGTAATTATCCATAACACAATTAAGTTCTGCTTAGCTTGTCTAGCCCAGATTAAGATGTTTGGATTGTCCAGCATTATTTATTTATAAGAATTTCGGTAAGAGGAGAAAGGTTTTTTGTTATATCTCTAATGCTTACCTGCACTCTTGGTATCTCTAAGAAATAAGTTCCCAAAAACTTATGATTTCGGTGGGACTCGAACCAACTAAGCCACGAAATTTAATGTCACCGAATTCGAAAATATCTGGGAATTGTTACGGACTGTCGCGTTGGTGGCTCCATCTACAGGGGAAACATCAAAGTTTATCCAAACCTATTCAGAGACTAAAGTTACATTTTAGTTCGTTTGACGAGAGGTGTTGCCGTTGCTAAATTCTAAGGTATTTTTGTTATAGTGCTTACCCTCACTCATAGGTATCTTTAAAAAAATGAAATAAGATCGCGGGACTCGAACCTGTGCCCCACCCTCATGAGAGTGGGGGTTCGAGTCCCGTCGAAATCGTAAATTTCTGGGAACTTATTTCATTTCTAAGAGAAAGGGATTAAAATGCTGCATGGAAAAATGATCTTTGGATGCTCTCTTTAGGATGCGAGTGAGTATTAATGGAATGGTCCCAATAAAACAACAACATGGAAAATTACATAGCTGTATTACAAAAATATGTTTTGAAACAAACTTACTATATATTATACAAACTTAACGATAACTTAACAGTTTAGAATACTACAGATCATTAATTATTTATAACTATAATTTCTTAATTTGGCATTATTTAATTTAAATACAGTATTTAAATAGGTATTTCTTAAAATATAAATAGTTAGGTACCTACACAGTTGCAGGCTGGTTTTAAAATCTTTTTACTTTTTTTTTAAATTTTATTGAATCCATACTAATATTTGAAATTCCAAAGTAACTCCTGTGGTCTTGTTATTTGTCTGTTACCTTTTCAAGCCAAAACGGCTGAACGAATTTTAATTCAATTTGTTAAGGAGGTAAGCAGTATATCAAGGACGGACATAACCCACTTGAAAAACTTATCCAAAGTCACCGGCAGTAGCTAGTTAATAACAAAATTCTTAATATACTTAATTATCTTTAAGATAGCCGCGCTGCAGAAACTTGAAACTATACAAGGTGTTACAAAAATGGAGGACCAACCCTTAAGACCTAAGCTTTTCTGTGAAGCTGAACCAGCTTCGATCACAGATCATGTCGATACAGAACATGGGAGAAACATTAACAAAAACCCCGGCTTTAAGTTTCTGAAAAAACCAAAATACCTAACACAAGACTGACGCTCATGTGCTTATAGTCATTAAAAAAAGGCCCACGTACCTATAAGCCCCCCCCCCCCCCCCTGACAGTTTGGTCCTTCATTTGGTACACCCTGTACCAGAGGCCTGTAACCTATTACACCAGTGGCACCGCTTTGTATTAAATGTACTTAATAAATTTAACAAGAAGGTCGAAATAAACAAATAGAAACAAAGTCGTACAATAACCACCATTTTTTGCTTAACTACATATAAATAAGCAGTACATTAGGAACCTAAAATTCGAGCCGGTACAATTATCAACCTTGTGGTATCCTTGTATGTCAAGTGATAAGTCTACACAACGAGTCTGGTATAGAATAAAGTGCATAGAGTTGAATTTCGTCTGTAGATCGTATACAGTTGTTTTGTTTCACGATATTCGATAGTTCCTTCATTGCTTCTTCTAATATATTCTGACGTTTGGGATATCTGAAAATAAATATAGAAATTTATTAAGTTAATATAATACCTAAGCCTACAAGAATCATTAATTATCAATTAAGTGATAGTTCAGTAGTTATTTTATTAACAAAGAATAATACCATCAAATAATAGAAACAAATTATAACTAGTAAAATGAAGCAACTGAGCAAATTGCAGACTGTTGCAAACAATCTACGAGTAGATCAACTGATCCATATGTACAACACCAGCTGGAAGCGGGGACGCTTCCGGCGGGATGCTGGCCGGGCACTGAACGTGTATTTTTAGAAAACAAATATCGATTTTTTTTATATATTTTTTCTGTTTTCTTAATCAAATTTGAACTCCCTCTTAAAGTTTCGTCCCTACTTTTTATTGCACCCTATATAAATTATTTAACATCCTATATAAATTATTTAACATCCTGTATAAATTACTTGTTTCTGCCCGCGGCTTCGGACGCATTGTTTAAGGTTATTTCAACCCCATGGAAACTAGTATACATATGTATAAGATAAAAGTAGTTTTATTCCAAGCTTTGAAATATGTGTTGTGCTGTTTGCAAAATTTAAGGCCGATCCGTTCCGTAGTTATGGCGTGAAGTGTCCTTCAGCTTGCCGCATCCAGCATCTACGAGCATTCTTTCGCAAATCGTCACCCCACCTGGTCGGAGGGCGTCCTACGCTACGTTTGCCGAGTCGCGGTCTCCACCCAAGAACACGTTTACCCCAGCGGTTGTCGGTTCTTCTCGAGATATGGCCAGCCCACTGTCACTTCAGCTTGCTAATCCTTTGAGCTATGTCGATAACCTTGGTTCTCTGTCGGATGTATTCGATGCGAATCCTATCCTTCAGAGAAACTCCGAGCATAGCTCTTTCCATCTTATTAGATTAAGTAAAAGAAATTAATTATAATTTCTTTTTTGAGTGTGATGACAGTACTCACATGGCGGCTGTGTGGCTGGCCGCCTGCGGGAGGTCCGCGTGCGCGTGCAGCGGCGCGCAGAGCTGCGAGCTGAGCGCGCGCACGCACGCCGCCTCGCACGCCAGCGCGACCACGCACACGCGCACGCGGCCCAACACCGGCTGTAGTCCGAGGGTCACCAGGGTCGACGTCATTTGGGTGTTGATCTGGAAGATACAGAAAAAAATGCTCAAAATTTGTTTCAATTGCGCGGTAATTTTGTAGCTTGGTGAGGGCGAATCAGCAACAATGACAAAGACGCTAAAAAGACGGCAAGCAGAGATAGCCACAGCATTTTTGCGATTTTTTTCACCAATAAGGTATACAAATAATTTGGAAATACAAAAAATGATACGGCGCGGCGAGCGGAGCGAACCACCAGATTTTTTGTTACTTTTTCGAGTAGTTATTAGGGAAAAATAAATGTAAACACATTCATAATGTGCCCGCCCCCAGTGTATGTCTCTTAGTCGCCTCTTACGACACCCGCAGGAAGAGTTGGGGTGGTGGAAGTTCTAAGCCGGCACCACACGGCTTATATGTTTATAGGATAGATTATTAACACAGCTAATAAATACTTGAAATTGTGTTGTAGATGAATTTAGTAACTGACCTGACTCTCGCAGCTCCGCTTCGAGTTCTTGGTCATCTTGTCGCTGGCTGTGACAAACGTCACCGATATTATCGGACTGTTGGGCTTCTCTGTCTCATTCCAACTCAGCGATCTGTTATTTGTACCTGTACAAAATACATTTATTTTATTGTTTTTAAAAATAATATATACTAAAAGTAGTTAAAATTTAGTTTTTAAACTTTTTTAGGTTTTACGAAAACATATAAGTACTAAAACAGGCTTCGAGAAGAAACGACAACCGCTGGGGTAACCGTGTTCTTGAGTGGAGACCGCGACTCGGAAAACGTAGTGTAGGACGCCCTCCGACCAGGTGGGATGACGATTTACGAAAGACTGCTGGCAGATGCTGGATGCGGCAAGCTGAAGACAGGGCGCTATGGCGCTTATTAGGGGAGGCCTATGTCCAGCAGTGGACTGGTATAGGCTGATGATGATGATGATGCGAACAGGCTTCAAATTTTTAAATTTTAAACTGTGTTTAAGTTATGCAAAAATACATAGGCTATGGAATATACACGTGCGAAGCCGGGGCGAACCGCTAGTATCGTGATTTAATGATATCACTCAATCTTCAACTGTCAATATTGTAATATCTGGGTCAAAATTGTTATTGTTTTTTTTTGCAAGAAAAATTCACAGTCAACAGCTCGAAGTCGTTGGACTTGCGCCTAACCTCTCCCTGGCCGTGGCCGCAGAGGTTAGGCGCAAGCCGTGTCGCTCTGGCCGAGTCGCTCTCCCGTCCCATCAGATTATAAGAGTGAGGGAATAGAATAGTAAGTGCACCTCTGTGCACACACTTAGACACTAATTTGTCCTCTGCACTTGGCTAGTCTCTGTCGAGACTGGAAGGACATCAACATCTAATTTGGGAAGCAAAATAATTTTTAATCGCTATCAACGCTATACGTGTTTCGGAACACTATTATAATCGGTCTGTATTTCAGTTCTGGAGATTGACCTCGCCATGACTTGTTACATGTCTATTTATAACATTAGCGTATATAAGATTTTATTAAATAAATAAATAAATAATGCTGGACAATTCAAACAGCATTATCTAGC